>JAGSMT010000021.1:0-2923750 GCA_029286875.1 Lamproptera curius | reverse complement strand
TCTTTGTTAATATCTAATATAAATATTAGATGTTAAAAAAGAATATATATAATTTAGCTAAATCTTAGTAATCAACACACTTTAGATAGTCATATAATAATAATTGCGTTAAAACATACTGGAGGGGTGTAATATTAATGACAAATACAGTCGTGGTAACGACTATAACGGTTGTAGCAGAAGTTAGTTTTTCGACACAAGGTTAGGTTTAAATATTTTCTCTACGCATTTCATCTTTTTTGGTTTTTAGCAATGACACTTTCCAGAAAACTGCCTCCGTAGCCTAGTGGGAAGGGCGTGTGCTTTAGAAATGGGTGGTCGTGGGTTCAAATCCTGCGGGGGTTCAACAAATTTTCATTGTTGTTTCTTAGTTGGTTAGGGCAATTTGGGTCGATCACCCAATTGTCTGAAAAGTAAGATGATCCATGCGTCGGAGGGGCATTTAAAAAATCGATCCACCCACCAACATGCATTGGACCAGCGTGGTGGGATATGGTCCAAAACCCCTAATGAATAGGGTGAATTAGGGGAGGCCTATGTCGAGCAGTGGACTACCACAGCTGATGATGTATGTATGTAATTTCCAGAAACTTGGGCATTACAGGCTATTTTGTTTTCTTATTTCGTGATAACGTCACGGTTTATTTAAATGAATGGTCAATTTCATCTCCAGAAGTACATATATCGTCATAATAATAAAACAATATATTATTAGTCTAAACCGTACGTCAACATATTGCAATATACTGTTTCGCTAAAAATATGGTAATGGCACCCGCTTGTTTTACCACTACGGCAATTAAGGTAATCCTTTTAACTTTATTAAACATTTTAACTTTCACGCAATTACGCGCGACCCATATTCAACTTGTGCCTCGGATATTAAAGTTACGTTGTAAATCAAAAAGGGGATGATAAATTTCTTTGTTGTAATCTAGTAAACCTTCACTTAGCTCCATCGCTGGATAGAGTTTTAATAGTCCTTTCACTAGCTGAATATATTTTGATGAATATAAACAGTGCTTAAGCTGATTTTAATTGTAAAGACGACTGTAGTACGTAACAAAATCCGTTACTACTTTTTTAAAAGATACATTTTTTTTGCTCTTGTAATTCTGATACTACCATGGACATTGTTTTACTACGCAATTGTTATGATGAAATATTATGAAATATTTATACATAGACTATTATATGCAAGTAATAAAATAAAATCTTTTAAATAAACAAAACAAACGTTCTAGGTAATGTCAAAGTTCGTAAAAAGTTAGGGTAAAAGTACTTTGACCTCTATCTCGTGGTACGAGTCACCTCATTGTTGTAAAGGTCTTATAACTTCTTGCCAACATAGATTTTTCAGTAATTAGACTTTTCCGATAAAGGAAAAATAACTCAATCAGTACGAGGATGGTGCTGATAAGTCAATCTTTATTTAACGAAATTGTAAGTCGTAATAAAGTGGGGCAAATTTGGGAAATCTGTAAGTACTTATTAGCTACTGACTACAGAACCATGTAAGTATCATAAAAGTATAAAAAGGTGCCGCTAAAGAGCAATCAAAGTAGATTTCGGTTACTATCACTATCATTTACTTATGGGTAAAGTGAACGACACCGCAACAGAAAGATGCTTTTTGTCAGTTTCTTTCCATAAACAAAACGCATAAAATCCAATTTGAAAAAGAATTAATTCGTCGTTTTGTGTTAGAATTCTTTTTTTAAACGCGTGAAGGCCGTAGGTCCCTTATACATAGAGCCGTCTGGGGCGATTCCACCGCGGTACCTATTAATGCCGCAAAGCAATAGTGTGAAAAATATTACTGCTTTCTGGTCTTATATTACCGTAGCCAGCGTATTTACTGGGTAAACGACTTAACATTCTACATAGACAGCACGTTGGTGATACCCTGGTATTGCCGATTCCCATGAGCGTCGGTGACCATTATCCATCAGGTGGCCCCACTGCTTGTTTGCCTTCGGAGGCAATAAAAAAATGCAATACGATTATATTCGTTTAGGAGCCTGTCCACGGCTTTGTTTATTTATTTTAGATTTATAAACGGATTTTCCTATGGTCTAAAGTTTTCTAACGGTGAAAGAATTTTTTAAAGCGGCACAGTTGTTTTTAAGTTTATTCGTTACAAACATATACACAAATACAAACCTTTATTCCTTACCAAATTAGTATAAATAAAACAAGCAACTTTATGTATACATATAGGTTTTGGGCAAATTTATACTCTTATTATAAATATAGTACAGAAAATATCACAGAGAAATACATAACAAAAACATAATATAAACACCAACGAACATAGATTACTATTGAAATGTCTGTTACTATTACAGACTACTATTACTTAGTGGTCTTAGGCTTCAAAGCACTAAAATCTAAACGTTTACATTAAATTTGACATACAGAATTACTTTACGAAGAATAAAGTATGATGCAAACATAAAATAACATATAAAGAATATAAGAACTAATTAATTTCAATCAAACACCATGGCGCCCGCTGACGTTTAGTCTGCTATTAATGTTTTACGAGTGTGACACTGATGTACAGACTATATTGGCGAAAATTTATTGCCTTGTGTAAGGAATGTAACGGCTATGGTACATTTATTTCGATCGCTTTTTTGCGAATGTATATTCTGAATTCTACCAATATTTGTATGATTTAGAAACAAATTCATCTCTGTGTATCTATCGTACCATACCATAAGTTTAAAATGGATTGTAAACAAGACATTAAGTAAATTACTTTCATTGCCTATTAACATTTTTTTTATTTTTGTTCCGTAGTATATTGGTGGACTGCCTCGTGGACAGTCTAGTGGTATAGGCCCGTGGCTTAGAATCCGGTGGTCGTGGGTTCGAAACCTGCGGGGACTCAACAAATTTTCATTGTTGTTTCCTAGTTGGTTAGGGCAATTTGGGCCGATCACCCAATTGTCTGAAAAGTAAGATGATCCATGCGTCGGATGGGCATGTGAAAAGTCGGTCCACCCGCATTGGACCAGCGTGGTGGGATACGGTCCAAAAAACCTTTAATGGATAGGGGTGTATTAGGGGAGGCCTATGTCCAGCAGTGGACTATCACAGGTTGATGATGATGATGATGATGATGAGTATATTAGTGAACACTAAAGTAAATCGATATGTCAAAAAACTAGTACAAGCTTTATTAAGTTATCAATTTATCAACAAGTTTAGATTTATTTTTTACAAGCGACCCGCCCCGCCACCGCACAAGTGCAATACTGATATCTGTAGTATGTTATGTATGAATTATACAGATAAACCTTCCTCTTTAACCACTGCATCCGTTAAAAATTAACATATTAAAAAATACACAACGGATTTGTTGCGTATTTTTAAAGATTTTGCCACTACTATGTAGTGATATGTTATATAGACTAGTTGTGGCGTGCAACTACGTCCGCATGATAATACAAATAAAATCTGTTAGTTTTCTTCTGTAAGAAAAGAGTAGCCTAAGTACCAGTCATAGCAGACAAAACTAACAGACAGACAAAAATGAATCTAAATGCTATTTTGTTATATGTGTAACAAATTGTGATTATTTAAATACGGTTATTTTGCACTCCAATATGCATAACATACAATAAATACTTATATATTGATATGGACTAGAAAAGAAAAGTCATCATCATCATCATCAGCCTGTGTCAGTTCACTGCTGCACATAGTCATCCTGTAATGCAAATGATTGGGCGTTTGAAAAGTAAGATGATGATGCATCGGATAGGCATGTAAAAAGTCGGAACACTCAACAACCCGCATTAGACCAGTGTGGTGGGATACGGTCCAAAAACTCCCTGATACAAAACGCCTGTATAAGGGAGGCCTATGTCCAGCAGTGACTAACACAGTCTGATGATGATGGTAACAAATATTTGCGTCGGGCAACGACGACAAACTCACTGTCACGCATAAGCCATATGAACGTGACTTGAAACTTTATAAGGTAAAGCTGATTATTGTTTACAGGAGTTATTATTATTGTTATATTTTGAAAACATTTTAACTCTCGTTTTATAAAGTTAATTTTATAGAAAGCTTAAGAGAAAATCACATGGAGCACGAATAGATTATGAAGCATCAGCATTTATTGTTGTAATTAACTAGAAACATTGAAAACAGTTATCGCACAACAGTACTTTAGCCTTCTACGTATAAGTATAAAAATAATGATAATATTTCCGGACCAATAATACAACATACATGTAAACGTGTACTATGAAAACGATGCTAAACACCAATGTCCATTTTTTGTGTAAATAAATAGACGTACAGACACGAACACCCAGGTACGAGAGAATGCCATATTCACATACATACATACATTCTAAAGTAACAAGGGCTTCTACTTTATACCCTAAAAAAAAGAGCAGAGCCGTGGACGAACTGCTAGTTAAATATAACAAAATACTTCCCTTGAAACTCGATTGCTATTACATCTTGACAGGCACTCCGATAACTGACCGAGAAAATAGCAAACAATTATGTTTGGTATTTTCTCAGTCATTTTGTCGGTACTGTCTACAGAAAATATGCAACCTATCACAATGTCACTAGGCGAATGGTGTGACCCCATACTAGCTAGCCCATTCTAGCATGGTAATCAGGTTTTATATCGTATTATGAAAGACTATTGTACTAAGCACGTATTATGTACTAATTATCACGATTAATACCTTAGGAGTTAAATGTAAATAAGATAAATTACAGCATATCAAATTTAAATATGTTTAATCAACACAGGATTGATATACTCACTTATTGTTTGTCAAAGCACTATAACTTGTTCGGAGAAAGGCGCCTCTGACCTGAGATGAACTGAGCGGGCCTTTTTTCATCCTTTAAAATAAAATTCAAACAATAAACAAACAGTAATAAGCATAAAACAATTATCTTATTGAAAAAAGCATGAAGTGTGCATTCTATTACCGAAACTCATTTACATTGTAATAACCTTTAACACACGAACGTTCTTTGACAACTTTTTTAAGTTTATTAATGGTTCAATTTCGAATATGAAAATATGAATGTCTTAAACTAGAGATTTTTAACTATTTAACTAGGGATTTTTAACTATTTATTAAAATAATTTAGAAAAAAGTATTTGTATTTATACATTATTACTTTAATTAAGTGCTCCGATTAGATTGAAAGTCACGAACAAATATAACTTGATACTTCATTAAAATTTAATTTGTATAATTTTTTATTTTTATTAGTCTATTATTTAACTTTGTACGTGAATATTGTACTAATACACAGCTGGGGCAAACAAAATAAAACCGTGTTTATAACTTCTAACCTTACTTTAAAAGGCTGTTAATTTGAAGTGCCAGCCAGAATTAAATTTTCTTTTTTACTTACCTTGCTCCAATTACAACAGTCGGTTAAATTTGTCCTCAGTTAATATTAACATTTTAATTTTAATTCTACTCATAGAGCCGATTTTTAAATACAGCGATGAAAATAAATGTTTTGATTTCTTCGTTGAAAAATACTAATTCTAAATTATTGGCATTTTACACATTTGATTTTGTTACGTCCTCATCTAAATTCTTGATTCACCTTAGTCTTTCAACTATATTTGCTTCGTTACTACAAAGATTGTCAAGAACTTAGACTGTTGTGAAAAAATCCATAAATATATTTTACAATATTATTTATTCCACAAAAAATCCATGAGTAAATGATAAGTAAACTATTAACTCTAAATCGTAAAACATAGAAGAGGTTTTTCAGTGAAAGTCTCGTCAATATCAGGCCAACCATTTCAGAGATTATCTAGAACAAACAGAAAGTCGGACAGACATACATTAAAAAAAATGTTGTTTTGTTTTATATATATATATATCTCAATGTAATCATTAAAGAAAGGACATTTTGATGGTACAAACAGGCACCCCAATTTAATTTATTTGTATACGTTGTAATTACAGCATTTAAATTTATATTTTCTGTAAGTAAGAAGACGCAATCAGTTTCACCTAAATTGTAATAAATTACATATAAGTCTTAAAATAATATTGTAAACCGTTTGATACTTTTTTAAATTATGAAATTATGAAAATACTTACATATTTGTTTTTACTTTATGTATTTAATAAGAGACATTTATTTGTGTATAATTGACATTAAAAACCAATCCTTGGTTAAGCAGTACCAGCTAAAATATAATACATTTTAATACTTAATAAATATACTGAGACATCCAATATCTTTCACATATGGATGAACAGGCATAATGTGATTTTTATTACTTTACATACGATTTCACTCTTTATATCAAAGCAAATGCGTTGTGAGTTATACTTTTTTCGATTGAGAGATACTTGCATGGGCGGTTCTTGATTGTAATCTTTGTCATGATATTCATAACTTTCCAATAAAAAAAACTCTGGAAATTCATATAACCGTAAGTCATTACAATCTCTTATATCTATGCATAATGCTAGTGTGCTGCGTAAAAGTTAAGAGTTCGATCTAGAAATTAAATGTTTTCTTCCTTTATATATAAAATTCTATTTAATTTTGCATTATCACCCATTCTATGTGAATGCACAATTTCAACTCAATCGGAAACCGATAAGTTGATCCGATTTAACTTGCATGATTAGATTGCAGACCGACAGATAACGGGACAGGTGAAACTAAATAAAAACTAGTGAATACTTATTTAAGGCCACTAGTACAACGGGGCTTTCAATAGCAAGATAATGATAAAAGCAACAGTCTAATAGAATTAGTTTCCAGCACAACGATGTCTCTTGTAAACTTACTTGTAGGAAGTAAATAAAGTAACTTTATTATTTTGAAAATTCCTTAAGAGCTTTGGTATGAATACATTAAAAATTAAAAACAAAAGTAAAAGTGCTTTTATGTCTTTGGCGTCTGATAAGTGTCGGAATAATTGTATTACGGAGCGCCTATTATATGCTTTTACAATATCATTATAATTACAATTTTTGAAAGATTGCACTGAAGTTCTTTTTTCAATACCAACAACAAGAATATAAAGTAAATGTTGCAAATTATTATATAGATCTACTGATTAGCTTGGTAAGCATTTTACTATCTCATATCAGAAACAAAATATGGTCAACTGCGGGCGTAATCTTTCAGGTTTTAATTTGAGCAGCCCATGCTTAAATATCCACCTCGGATAAAATTAGTGAAGCAGCACTTTAAATCCAAAGCCACTAATATAAGTTTAAGGTCTATTCATGATGTGAAGTTGGAATAATGAAAAAATAACATAGCGCTAACTGGTACTACCATCATAACATCCTTAGATTGCAGCAATAACTATAACGTAGTTTTGGAATGTATCATCATCATCATCAGCCTCCTGTCATAGTCTCTGCTAGGGACCTTTCTAGTGCACCTCGTATTGACTGGCCATGCTGTTCCAATGCGGGTTGGTAGTTGGACCGACTTTTAGATGCCAATCCGATGTATGGATTATCTTAATTTTCAGAAAATGGGGTAATGGGCCCAAATTGTCCGAACCAACTAGGAAACAACTAGCTATATAGGCAAAGTTTCAACATCTACGTGACTGCAGCGACCCAGGTTGCCTATTACTGTGATACTTATTGGAACGCAACAATTAATAAAATGTGAACTTTAATTCATCATCATCATCATCAGCCTTGATAGTCCACTGCTGAACATAGGCCTCCCTAATACACCCTATCCATTAGGGGCTTTTGGACCGTATCCACCACGCTGGTCCAATGCGGGTTGGTGGGTGGACCGACTTTTACATGCCCATCCGACGCATGGATCATCTTACTTTTCAGACAAATGGGTGATCGGCCCAAACCAACTAGAAACAACAATGAAAATTTGTTGAGTCCCTGCAGGATTCGAACCCACGACCTCCGGATTCTAAAGCACACGCCTATACCACTAGGCTACGGAGGCAGTAGCGAACTTTAATTAACTATACATATTATCTGTCTTAAATATTAATTAACTATAAATATTTTCAACCTTGACCATTAATTGACTTAAAATATTTTGCAATGGCTTATCGGAAACGGTAGACGTAAATAACGAGCCAACAAAGTTTGGCACTTTGAATAAGTTCCAAGTTCTGTTCGGATATTTAAATCAACTTTTCCATTTAAGAGCACATTCGATTTGTGCTATTCTATCATTTGACTCTCTGTGTCATAATTGTAATAGTTTTTAAGCCAATTGTTTCTAAAAGTTGCCTATTTTTTTAAGTACTTGATTCTGTGTTATGTATGTGTATATAGATAAAAACGAAAATAATGACCAATGTAGATAACAACGAAAACCACAGTAACAGACTTGCTAATATTTATTTGAGGTTTTGTTTAAAATAGTCCATAGATCCAAAGTTTATAATACTCAATTTAAAAAAAACTCAACTAGGAACCTATTGCTTTAATAAAATTTCTTTTTCTTCTAATAATAGTTCTTAAACTAAGCAAGGTCAGTTATGTCGATCCATGAACGAAATTAAATGCCCTCAATCACTTAATCTGGACAATATTGTGGTCTATTAAATTAATATAAAGACACATATTTTTTCCCTTAATAGATATCTGCAATCGGCTATGCTAGCCCCAATCAGATTCGGTCTGCGTTGTAGAGATTGATGCGCTATTTCATTAAATAGCTTCATCTATAAGAATAATCCAGTCCAGTTTGGATAATATCAAAGTTAATCCTTTAATGCCATCAGTCACGATATCCTTTTAGCGAGCCTTCCCCATTTAAGGGTTTCAGACGAAGCACTGGCTTGGTTTGCATCATATTTTCGACGTCGCCTTCAAACTGTTATTGCCAATGACTTGCTTTCAAACTGGCTTAGTCTCACTAGTGGCGTACCTCAAGGCGGTATACTCTCCCTATTCTATTTTCTGTTTTCATTAATTTCATTACACCTGAACTTCGATGTTCGTACCATCTTTACGCCAATGATCTACAATTGTGCTTTCATGACTCTGTGGATAAGATAGATGACGTAATAGTAAAAACTAAACGACGACGTTGATGTGATCAAATGTGTGATCGAGATCTGACAGTGAACTTATCTAAGTGTCAGGCAATAGTTATTGGCAGCAACCGTATATTAAATAAATTACATTTAAATTGCCTGCTACTATTAAAATTTTATAATTATATCATACCTTTCAGTGACAGTGTTAAGAACCTCGGTTTGATACTTGATTCAACACTGAGTTGGAAACAACAACTAACTAGCGTTTTACAAAAAATTACAGGAGTACTAAGATCCCTTTACCGATTAAAAACCTGTTTGTCCTTTGTTTTCCTTTGGGTGACTATGGTGACGTGTACTACTTTGACCTGAAAGCAGATCAACTCCATAAACTTGACCGGCTTCAAAATAACTGCGTTCGATTCGTATTAAATCTTCGAAAATATGAACACGTGTCATCATATCGAACACAAATTAAATGGCTACCTATTCCACAATGACGATTGCTAACGGCCCTCACCACTTCTTTCTTTCCTTGATTCTCGTACATGTCGCCCTATGTCTAATACCTTAGTGATAGTAGTCTCAAAGATCTTCGTTTGAAAAATAACCGTCCGCGCTACCTCTGGAAGTCAGAATGGCTAGTAATTATTTTCAGTTTAAAACAAAAGCGCAAACATCTTTTGAGTGAGGCCTTGGCGGAGTAATTTCAATTTATGAATATTTATTTTCTATATATATATATATATATATGTATATATGTATGCATATATTTATATATATATTATCATGTATGTATTTGTATAGATGTATATATATATAGCTGTTAATATATTATATATTTATTGTTATGTACTTTGTTTTATAAATTATATTATTTTAAGTTTAATTAAAGTGTAGTAGTTATGTAGTGTAAATACACTACATATACTTCTTTTTCTATTTATTTAAATAGAACAAAGTTTTACTTAAATTAACATATTTAATATTTTCTAGTGCACCTACTCTGCATTTCGTAACCTCCCTAAGGTTGACTGTTAGAAAATGCCTAAGGCATTAAGCCCGCCTGTGTACACTTTATTTGTGCAAAAGTTTAAATAAATAAAATATTTATTAGAGTGTTTAGAGTAATATACATAATAGATTTTGAGTTTAACTTTGTTATTATGTTTATTTTATTCAACTTTACACATTAAACTCCAAAAAAAAATCTATTATACCTATACCCTCAGATAAATTACTAATTCAGCAATAGAAAGTTTCGTAAAGTTTTACAACAAAAAACTTTTAGTAATTATTGTATTAAATGGTTACTTTATATTTACAATGAAACATTCAGCATATATATAATTAAATAGTAAGCTTTAATTTTGATGAAATTAACTTTTTTAATTAGGAATGTCAATACATTAAAAAGTGATTTCTATAAGGTAATAAATTATATTAAATTAATACCACTTAACTCATTAAGAAACTTACCAACCATGAAAAAATTATAAAGGGAAATAAAGTTAATACGAATAAACTAAACGAGGCAACCGAAGAATACGAAAACAAACAAACGGAAAATACCTAAGACACTACTGCTTCAAGTAACGAGTTAATAGAGCGCGAGGATTCAATATGGCCAGTAATCAGATATACAAAATAAACGCTTTGAGAAAGACGGATTTGGCGACAAGGACAAGATAATAAAAATGATAAGGAAATTAATAAAGGAGGCACTAGCTTTAAGCGGAGGATATAAAAATAAAGGCTCGCTTGTCATGCTTCTGGACGTCTTAGGCTGCTCAGTGGCTGTTGAATAAATAGCTTCTAAAAGGGGTGAGTGAGGAGGACTACTGTAGGTAGCTAAAAGTTAAATTCAGAAAAAAGACCAGGAACATACTCATATCCTATGTGGTGTCATGACGGCCGAAGCGTGCTACATATGGATCTACAAAAAGTGTAGTGGTCGATCAATTGCCGCTCATCCAGTGTTTTTGAGTGTTTTTTCAATCTTTCCGTTGCGATTAATGACTTTACCTTACAATATAGATCAAAATAATAATACGTCTTTGGAAACGTAATATTATTTTTCAGACCAAGAATTTAATTGATTTTTAAAGACTCGATTAAGCCGTTAGTCGATGCGAACCGGCGAATACACAGATCGGATTGCTAAGTAAGGTCACACGTAAGATCAGATTGAGGTTAATTTTATCAAATCCAACAGTGTATAACCTCTTGAAAAGCGTAGAATTTTTCTTACTTAAAAAGCTCGGTTGTCCAGGTTATCACAGTGATAAATCTGTAACACCGAATGATGCACTTTAGCAAAAAAAATGAGAAACTTTTGTAGCTTGACTGATAAAGTTAAAAACAATAAAAATAAAAGTGTTTTCGCTTACGAATCAAATTAGCTTACAGTGTGAATCCTTATGCAATTCATAACAATTAAATCATTAGAATATTTCTCTTTAAATCATACCATATATAATTTATATAAATATCTAAAAAGTTGAATAATTAAAATGTTCTGGATATTACCAACAATATATGTTATAAGCAGCAGAGGGTTAGAAATTAAAGTTTTTATTATAAACTTCGTTATTAATATACCCAATTCGAAGGTCTGACAAACTAATCGCAAATCGATTTCGTGTTCCACTTAAAATACATTGCAAACGACAGTAATTACAGGTGAAATAAATAAAAGGTACTAACTTTCAAAGGTTGTGCATATTTATGGTTTCGCATTTAACTTTTTTAAACCTATTCTTTAGTATAAAAATATAAGCAACTTTTTAATAGATTATTCACAAACTTCTACTGTATTAAATATCTTCAGTTCAAAATATTAATAAAATTATGTTTTGAAAATGTTTAAAAGTTCTTAATTCATTGAAATTAAAACCGTTTAAATTTGTTTCAATCTCTTAGCATTTTCATTTTGCGAATAATTTAATTCCCTTTTTTTTGAAATTATTGTGATTTATTGTTTACAAGTTCGTAAGAAACTGTTTTAAATCTATACCAATAAAATATAAATAAATTTAAAACTTTTTATTTTTTAAACTACTGCCTCCGTAGCCTATGGTGGCGTATACTTTCAGAAACCGGAGGTCGTGGGTTCGAAACCTGCGGGGACTCAAAAATTTTTCATTGTTGTTTCTAGTTGGTTAGGGCAGTTTAAGGCCGATACCCAATTGTCTGAAAAGTAAGATGATCCATGCGTCGGATGGGCATGTAAAAGTCAGTCACCACCAACCCGCATTGGACCAGCTGGTGGGATACGGTCCAAAACCTCCTAATAAATAGGGTGTGTTAGGGGAGGCCTATGTCCAGCAGTGGCTATCATAGGCTGATGATGATGAATAAATGAATCTCAGTAAAGTACAGCAGCCTTAATCTAGGTTACATCTTTGACAGCCGACTTAATACACCTAAACTTAGGATGCACTAATATAGACTAATATAAACGTTCTTTATATATTGTTACAGTGTTAACTCGTTCACATTGCTTCAGATCAGCCTGTAATTCCATTTTGAACGATAGGCTTGTGGTCAAATTGGGCCTTATTTGTCTAATTTTGTAATTAGCAGTTTTATAAGTTATTAAAAAAATTAGAAACTTTCGACGTCAAAAAAATCACAACTCTGCGATTAAAGGTAAACGTGCCGAAGTCCCGACACATTAGCCTTTGTTTTAAGAATAACCCAGAATAGCTGTTTTAATGTGGTACAATGAAAAATTGCAAAATTCTCTATTTAAATTATTATATATGGAAGTTTACAAACAATTAATGCATTTAATTTTTTTCGTTCATGTCATATATAAACATTCCCAATTGACTGTCTTCTTTTTTGGGAAGTCGTTCAAAAATAATGATTTCATCTTAGTTGGAAATTAACACTATCGCTTAAAAAAAATCTCAAACAATTGTGGTATTAATACTATTAGACCCAAATGTTATAACATCTAAAATTTAAAAACGGATGCCCAGAAAAGACAAGAAGAAACCAATTCTTAAAAGTCAACAGTTGAAAGCGTTGTTGAAAAATAGTGCTACTAATTAAAATTCTTTCCAAGTTTTAATAATGCTTCTTAAGCCTGCCAACTGTCGCAGAAGTGGCACTTCATTAGTGTGTGTTTTGTAAACTTTTTAAAGGGTATGAACAGAAAATAACTAAAGAAAAAGGTTCTATAAAACGAAACACTGGCCCGTTCCTTTTCTAATATTATGGACTGTATTTTCTTACTGAACAATTTCCGACATGAAGGGAATAAAAGACTGGAAGACTATAAAATATAAAAATTACAAAGCTGGAGGAAAAGCACACATACCTTATACTCTCGCTGCACTGAAGGACCTATACCTTGAGACGATTATGGTCTGCTGGCATTGGAAAACAAATGCTGCTTTCCGTGATAATCAACTCCTGCGGCTATCCAAGCAGTATTATTTGGAAAATTAAGACGCACTGCAACCAAATACTTTAATGAAATATTATTTGTCTACCCTTTCACATATTATTTAACTTGTTTACAGTAGTGGGACAGTCATTGGTTTGAATCGTAGGTTTACTTAAAGACAGATTTGAAATCGTCAATTTATTTCAACGGGATCTCGGAATCTTTTTACTAGTTGCAGGTAATTAAATATAAAAACAATATTTTTAAAAAACGGTCGCTGCTAAAAAAATAAATTTACATTAAAACATATCTACATTGTACATAATTATTTCTTTTATTGAATTTTTGAATTTGAATTTGGATTTGATATATCTACATTGATTGTAAAACCAACAACAGTTGGGAACGAAAGATTCTAAAATCGAATAGCTTCGTACTGATCATTGCAATGTTACGAAATATGAATAGGCGATAACTAAGTGGTAAAATTCATATAACGACAATGCCTCTCGATTACTGGCACCGTGTTTTAAAGCTAAAAATAAAAATTTCAGAAAATTTGGATCTAAAGGGTAACTTGGCTCCCTACAAGACGACTCATTTCAACATCAATCAGTAAAATCAATTCATAATCCTACAGCTTTTAAGACATACATTTCATTTAAAAAGAGACATGATACTATGATGTCAATACATTGCTTATTTTCGCAATATCTCACTTTACTCAGCTTGTGCCTGATGAAAGCTTTAATACTAATAGCACTTATACAGGACATGCCGTTAATTTGATTTGAATATTAAGGAGGCAGCGTTCGAGCTTGATGGTTTTGCAGCTTATATTTTTCTGTGCACATTGAAAGACTATTTTCAATGTAGACCTCTTAATATCTTCTTTGAAGTATAGATAACATACTTTGAAGTATAGATACATATTTCTTAATTATTTTTAAAAAACCTTCCAATGTTACTTTGTTTCAAAAGACCTTCAAAAACTTGCGGTATAATTTTGTGCATCATTGTTTGTTTAATATATATGTATATAAGATATTTTGGCTCATCACGATATCTCTGTAACTATAAGGCGTAGCGACATGAAATTGGGTAGGAATTTCCTTTCATTATGCCTGGCCCCTATGGGCGTGTGGTGCCCAAACCGGAGGTCGTTCCAATTGCGGGGACGCAACAAATTTTCTTGTTGTTTTGGGAAGGGCAATTTAGGACGATCACCCATTCATCTGAAAAGTAAGATGATCAATGGTCGGTTGGGCGTAAAAGTCGGTCACCCACCAACCGCATTGGACCAGGGGGTGTATTAGGGAGGCCATATCCGCGTGGACTAACGAAGGCTGTTCATGATTCCTTCAAGGTAAAGGTCTTTAAGACGGATTTCAAATTCCATCCACAAGGGCGGTTGGGTTTGTTTTGGGGAAACAATAAAACAAATGGATCAATTTTGGTCAAAAAAATGTAAACATTATATTATTGTTTTAAACACACAACTCGGATAAAACAGAAAAGGTCAGCAACACTTTTATTTTGCATTTTTTTTATTTTTTCGCATTTCTTTAACCTTGCATTTTTTATCCTTAAACCTAATCGAGAGAAGCTTCTACAGTCTGCCTTTGTCACTTTTCCGTTCGAAATTAGGTTTCCTTAATAACGAATCATCACAATAAATTGTAAGGCATTATGTTAATTTGACGTAATAATCTTTTAAGGCACTGATAACTTATGATGGCTATAAACAGTAATATCAACAACTCTTATTTAATGTCAACCCAGCGCACTAATCATTGAGCTTCACGGTGATCATCACGTACTTTATTAGTAACTATGATTACTTGCGGTTTTGTAATAGTGGACACAAACCACAAGTTTATGTAACTAAATATTTTCTAAAGTTTTAATGTTTCTTCTCAATTCATGTAATATTTTAAGTAACTTTAATTGGGGCGTTTTTTATTTTTACAAATTGTGGTTTATACATTGGGAGTAACTTTTTAATTGGAAAAAGACTAATGTAAAGTATTGAAAAAGAAAGATTTTAATAACCTTAACATGTTATCAGTATAACTATTATTTAAAGACGGAATAATAATAAAATCGTTTCTTCTGTTTGTACACTATCACTTTTGATTATTTATCCTCTAGATTACTTCCAACATTGTATTTATGTGAAATGATCATTTCTTCCCATTTTTTAGCTGTGGATCGTGTTGGGGTTAAACTTTAATTTTTAAAAAGAAAATGAAATACGGCTCTACAAAATAAATCAAACTTAGTCATTATTTTTTAAACATTTTTTTTTACTTTTACCAATCACAATATTCTTAGACTTTTCATTATTTTTAGAGTTAACAATTTTCCTTTGTACATCTTCCATATTAATTAAAAAAGTTTGTAAAGACGCCGGAAAGAGGTCAATAAACACACATAAAATCATTCTCACTGTGTCTTTCAACAGAGCAAGTTAGGACATCCTTACATTGATGTATGTTAAATACAAAAAAAGAAAGACGTTGGATCATATAAATGTAATACGCTTAAATACTCGTATTACTAAGTCAGGTTGGTATTAATACTTGAATATATTTAATTTATTGACGGATATGTTACCGCGAATATGTTATGTAAAAAAACAACAACAACTTACACAAAACTTTTGGTTATGAAAATTTAAATAAATATGTAGCCCCTACTTCTATCTACTGTCACGTGCTGTTTTGTAGGGCTTTAAAAATAAATAATTATCATCTTCATCCTATGTTAGTTCATTGCTGGACGTACGCCTTCCCTAAGGCACGTCTTCTCCATTAGGGGTTTGTAACTATTAAATATTTTTTAATTATTCTAATAAATGTCGAAAGGTTTAATTAAAATAAATCTAGCAGTTTGTACATAATTAACGTTAACACATCGTAATATATGTACGATGTGATGACGTTATTCTATTCGAACGAAATGTTTTACTGGAAGCTTTACAATTATTATTTGTAAAAAAATCCTTTTAAACCAGGATGAGCAGTCTTGCTTGTCGTTAGCATTTGCAAATATTATGGTATTAAGAGCAGATCAAATACTATTTATGTGTGTTAACCGAGTTCAAAATAGGTCACCAATAATCGTAATATGAACATAAACTTTTCTCAACCTTATTAAGTATAAATTTTTAATTATTCAGTAGGAAAATAAATAATTCCACATTTTAAACAATTTCAACATACCTAATATTATTCTGCAAAAAAAGGACAAAATAAAAATAATTTATCCTTATTTTAAATTCCGAAAAATTGCCCAGGAAATCCTATTCTAATTGTATTTAAACTCCATTTTTTTTCAAAAATGCGTTAAATACTTTTTTTGAAATTTTTTTATGAAAAATTGTGAGCCAAATTAAAATTTGATTTTAACCTTGCAAATTTTTTTATGTTTTAAAGTCAAAATTTTTTTGTTGAACATTTAAGTAAAAATTTTTTTAACCTCACCCAATTTATTTATTATTTTTTGTAAATTTTATTTTTTTTTTATACCAATTTGCAATTTTTAAATCTTTATTTTTAACTAATATAAGAAAAATTATTATTTAATTTAATTTAAAATATTAAATAAAATAAAAAATTTAAAAAACCGATATTTATGGGTATTTTTTGGGTGGTACCACCCATTCCCTTTTGTGTAAAAAGAAGGTTCCACCGGTGTTCCGGTTTGAAGGCACCTATCAGCGTTTTTTCTGGGCAAAAGAGACTCAACATCCTATATCACTGGTATTGCAAATGAGTATGGGTGTCAATGACCACTTTTCATTAGGTACCCCGACCACTCGTCTTGCTGCGTAGCTAATTAAAACAAATATCTAATCGTACCGAACTCCATAACAAACAAAAACATAAAAGTTGAATTATTCATGTTTTCGTAAGCCATATTAATTCGATTTCAAAACTTAACCTTAAAAGTTATGAATTGAATAATATAAGATAGATATAACAAAAAATATTAAACGTATGTCATTAATAGTATCAAAGAAACAATATGAAAAAAGGACAAGAGAATGATTGTTAGAATCTAAATTAACTTGTGTAATAGTTAATAAATAAATAGTTTTATAAATAGGGACGTTATCTTTCGTTAGGAACAACAACTTAATTAATCAGCGATAAAATTAATTGTTTTCCTATAGTCTTTTCGGAAAAAAGGTTTTTGTTACGATGCCTTATAAGTTAGAATGAGGGACTAAGAATAAAAATAGGAATGTGTATGAACTTCTTTTAGAAAAACTATGATGTTTTAAATATCATTTACATTCTTATAAAAATTAAAACTTTGTAAAAATCCTAAAATATTTAAGAAAATGTTGATAATTGTGCACTTTAGGGCAATTATGTCTAGACGTGCTAAGAATTCCCAGGATGGGATTTGGATATCAACATAGATAACTGGACCTACGTTGTCGTGTATTCATCGTACGAACGTTGAGGACCGTTCAAGGATGTTCCATACCTTATACTCAGAATATCCAAACGATTTTCAGGTCATACAGGTATATAAACCGACATCGGCACAAGCCTATGACGAGGTGGTGGCAATCATCATCATCATCATTAGCAGCCGTTCTGTGTTGGTGGCAATATATGAGGATATTTCAAGAGACATACATTCTTCGGAAAATGAATGCATGGGGTTGATAGGAGACTTTAACAAGAAACTAGGCAAAAAGAAAGCAGTGAACTGAGGGTAGGACATTTCGGAATAGGGCAACGTAACCCAACAGAGATACAGATGTCTGACTCTATGCAAAAAGGTGTACCATGCTAAGTAGACCTGAATAAACCCCGATGGTCGGCTGTTAGATGGCCCTGCCAATAACACGAGTCACTTTATTGTGACAACCAAACGCCAAATATTTAATGATGTCTCTGATTAATTGATTGATATTAAATTAATTGATTGAATTGATTACAAGGATTTAAGCCGGCAGTGTTGACCGATTGGGAAGAAACACATAAAATTATTAAAAATTTAAAGGAGGTAAATTATTTATAAGTCTGGAGAAGTCTCGTCTGATGTAGTCCAGCATTGTAAAAAAGAAGGCTTTCAGCTCGAAATTAATAATAGCTTTCTATGCCTAAACACTGACAGAAATTGAAGAACTTTACGATCAAAAGAATTCATCGGTTTATAAGCTATGAAATTCCAAATACATTCTAAGCAAGTAAATTTAACTATTCAGCTTTAGTATCGCTACTAAACATTCGGGCGTTACATATCTAGCTAAAATATTTTACGAGTGTGTCTGCATAAAATATAGCCCACCTATTTGAGAGTAGCTTAATAATTCAATAATTCAACAATGTCTCCCAATAATATTAATACATGAAATTCATATAAGAAAACAAGGACAATATTAAGACAGAAAAAATAACTCCCTTTGGTCAATGCTTATTAAACCGGTTATAAGGACAGTCGTTTGTTCAAAACTAGTTATTTTTATAACTAGCTAATTTCATCCAGCTACTGTGCATACATAAGTTTCACAACTATACAGTTACGTACGTTTCTCAACTATACGGTTTTTTTTCAGTTCTCAACTATACGGTTTCTTTCGGTTCTCAACTATACGGTTACATACAAAACGAATATCACGGTTTCGTGTATGATGCCCAATAGTTGAATCAATATATTACTTTTGTGAATACTTTACTCCGGTTTACAATTATATAATGTTTTATTAATTGATTGGTGTTTACTACGAAACTATGATTTGAATAAAAATATTACTACTGGCGTACTTTAAATTAAATTTTATTGTTACAATGACGATGATTATTATTTACTGTTTATTTACACTCTTGAACAATTTTGTTATAACTATTTTTCGCTGTTATAAACACTCGTTCAGTTTTAAATCAAAAGTAAAATAAAACAAAATAAAAATCATTGTTTTGTTTTATTTTACTTTTGATTCGAACTAACTGCTGGTTTTCCGAATCCAAAGACATTATTTGCCAACAGGGGTCACTCTGTATGTGGTATCTATGTGTATTAGACATACCTATGAAAACTAAATAGTTCACTCAAGTCCATGAATTCCTTTAAATATCAATTAAAAAACATTTACTTTCCTCACAAAATCTGGCACTTGATTGGGAACAATCTCTCGGTTCGTCGAACTACTTAAACACTAGTTCTGTTAACATATGTATCACACATATAGAATTGTTTAGTTTGCTTATTTCTCTGTTGCATATTTTGGTAAGAGAACAACGTTTTCATTAATTATAGACGTTCCAGTTATCTAAATCGGTTATCAAATCTCATTAATTCATTTTACTTTACATGCATTACTTTACATTTTTACTATTTCTTTTTTATTTTAATTACGCTGTATATTTTTTAGTTTTACTTTTGTTATAGCTGTTAATCTTAAGTTTAATAATTATTCTTTGTATAAATTGTTGTCATCTATCACTCTCAGTTGGTTCCACTGAAAATCAGCATTCCAGAGTTTTTAATTCTGTGAAATTACGCTGAGTGGAAACCTTTTTAGTGCATCAAACGTTTTGTTATCTTGATATGTATTTTATATATTTGTGTTTATGTACTAAATAAAACATTTTTCTTTCTTTCTTTCTTTCTTTCACTCACAACGATTGACGCATATAGACGGCTCTTGCTTACTCGGCAAGTCTCGTTTTGCCATCTCTCTCGCACGGCCCGTTGGTAGCCAAGATGCGAAAGAAATATAGCGCTTTACGCTCTCTCAACTGACGAACGAACACGACGATGGCCGAGTTCGCCCGAATAACGTGTTTACAAAAATAACTACTTTTAATTTGACACGAAACGGTTATGACGTTTCATATCGCGTAACCAGTTATTGTAAATGAAGACGTGAAATAACGCTCACGCCTAATGCTTATGAGTGTGACACTTTTAATTTAGTATTTTAACAGGCTTTTAGTAAAATATTGTCAAAGTCAAAGTATCTTTACTCAATATTACACTCTGTAATTGGTCGTCAATAATATACCCGGTTCGGAAATGGCAGCCTCTGACTTGATAAGAACCGGTGTTATAAACTTAGCTATACCCTAATCTCAAACAACGTTTGATTTAAAGATGTTGTACATACGTACGTGATTACTTAAATAGTCTATGATAAGTGAGTGAGCCCCAATACCTACATGTTAAGAATAACGTCAAATGGGTTATTTTAATGTAAACATATTTAAACAGACAGTAAAAATTTTTCAATAACATCGGGGGAAGACCGTTATGAATAAATTAAAACTTGTATTTTTAAATAGACATATCAGATATAAAACTCTAACATATAAGTTATGAAGTAGGATAGGTGAGAACTGTTAATGGTTTTAATTTTTATGTATTGGTGTGACACTTCCAACATTGTACACCGCAATAATGTACATTATCCTTGACAGTAAGCGATGTTCTCGTTACTTGAGCGTGTGGCATCTCGTACAACGTGCTATGGGTACGTAGGAGGCATAATTGCGCATGAAAATAGAGCTAAGCCATGCTTATAACTTTTTCTACGGAGTATTCCGTTCACGACACTTATTAAAAACTTATGTATAAGTAAAAAAGATTTTTGTTGAAAATTTTTTTCTTTGAGATGACTACTAAGTTTTTATAATAAAATTTCTGTCCTATCTTATTCGTTATCAGTCTTATCGTATTACACATTTACTAATTTTGTTGATGTATGCTGTGTATGTTTCCTTTAAATGTATTGACGAATATTTCGTGTGGAAACAAGATAGGTTTAACATTTTATGATGCGAATGTATTGGTTATTAGTTGTATAATATGTTGTTTTGTATAATAATATGTTGTGTTCATTATCAATGTACAAAGAGTATGTAAATAAAGTAGACTACAAAATAATATTCCGACGCTCTGAAATTAAATAAAGTAAACACTGTTAAAGCTTTAGATGAAACTAATATTTTGACCAAATTTTCATCATCATCATCATCAGCCTGTGATAGTCCACTGCTGGACATAGGCCTCCCCTAATACCATTAGAGGGTTTTTGGACCGTATCCCACCACGCTGGTCCAATGCGGGCTGGTGGGTGGACCGACTATTTCCATGCCCATCCGACGCATCGATCATCTTACTTTTCAGACAATTGGGTGATGGGCCCAAATTGCCCTAACCAACTAGGAAACAACAATGAAAATTTGTTGAGTCCCCGCAGGATTCGAACCCACGACCTCCAGTTTCTAAGCCACACGCCTATACCACTAGGCTACGGAGGCAGTCAAGACCAAATTTTAGATACATGTTTTTAATAAATTATGTATAAGTATTGGCGCTTTTTTTCATAGATAGAAAACATGTTTATTATTTTAGGAAAAGTATTGCAGTACTGTAGATATAAAAGTTTTACTAAATATTATAAAACCCTAAAACAAAAAGTATAATTCTGCTAAGAATATTAATAATGTTGTGTTTAAATTGACAAGATTATATAAACATCTAAGAAGATTAATGACATTAAATAAATGTGACGGCAGATATCTGCAGGCCACGTCTAACACCTACGAACTATGAGAGTGAAGGAAGAAGGAAGCAAGTGGACCTAAGTTTGCGTGTACTTGTGCTGTAACATTTCGAGCGTATTTAGCTCATCATTACTGTTAATCGAAATATATAACTATGATTAAGTCCCGTTATTTAAATTTGACATGCAGCCCATTAAATTCAAAAAAATCCCTTTCAGTACATCAAAGGAGATATATAACATTTTTTTAATAATATCAATAACAAACATAATATTTTGTGGGTTTGTTTCCTCAACCCTTTGCTACTTACAAAGTTTTTCAATTAGTGTGAAAAGTTAAGCGTGACCCGATTAACTGGTAGCTTAAAACGGTTCTTCTTGATATTTAACGTGGATTTACATTCTGTTCACGTATTAAACTTATTTCGTAAAATAAGTAAAAAAGTTGAAAGTTAGAAAATTTAAAACTACAGTAGGTCGTAGGTTGAAATTCGGCGAGGAAATGACTTTATTTGGTCGTTGTTTTATAGTTGGCAATAGTAACATATTAGGCATTTTAAACTGTTCACAGTACACATATTCAGTAAATTACTTAACTAATAATAAACCTATAGCCTAGATAGACAACGATACAATTTAAATTTTAGATATAAAGTGCTTCTAATTCAGAAAAAAATCAATGTTCAAATTCAAATTACCTTAATCAGTGTTCGAGAAGAAGAGTATCATGTCATGATCGTTTCCTAAACGTCTTAACGTTCTACTTTATCACACGAAATCTTGAATAAGTAAAATTTAAGATGCTAAAATTCCGCTACTTTAGACAAGGAGCCGCTTCGAGTAATTTGATTTCACGGTTAACAACTGGTGAATTTTCTTCTTCTGTTAATTTTTCAACTGTATAAGTAATTTTCATGTAAGTAAGACATTAATTTTCTCTCTAGTTTAATAAGATCTTCAGAAAAAAATTACTATAGCATTGGCACCTTGACTATTGACTAAGAAATTCATGGGCTGATAATTTTATAAAATCGTCAACGTCATCAGTAATTAGTCATTTAATATTTGGTAATTGCGCGTAGAACTGATGACCCATGGAGCCGAATAGTTTTCGAATGGAGGCCCCGTAACGGAAAGCGCTTTGTAGGACGTCCACTCACAAGGTTACTGTGGGAGTCATTAAGGGAGGCCTAGCGGTGGACTTCGACTGGCTGATGGATGGATGGATGAATAGTAATTAATTATCAAAATAGTTCAAAGCATTTTCCATCGACTTTTTTGTTTCTATTGTTACCATTGCTTTCTCAAAAGGGAAATAGAGATGTTTGATCAGTTAGTGAACAAAGTTTGAGGCGTTAAATACTCATATAATCTTGTGTAAATATATGCTTCAAAATGTTGAATGGAATTCACCTGAACAAAGTCTGATGGAATTTCAATTGGAGCCAAAAAGTAGAGCACTCTAGTAGTTGTGCTTTTGTATTGAAATAAGAAATTTAAAAAATGCTTGGAAAAACTACAAGATAAATAACAATCTGTGATTTAAATAACTAATAATCACTGTTAATGTGTAATAGTGTGTATAATGTATGAGGTAGTTTTTTATTCAAATAATTTTAACTTATTATTCAAATAATTCAGCATTAATATTTACATTTATGAAATCACATTTCCGATAAATGAGTTATAACAATGCAAACAAAAGGATACGCTTATTTTAAAATCTCTGTGAAGTAATTTATAACTTTATGTTTCATCAAGTGACTTTGATTTGCTTTACATGTTATCACTGGTAATACATTATATTAAAATTGTTTAATGACCACAAGCCATATTTAACTTTAAATATACAGTTCGTAGTTATGAAAAGTTATTTCAATGGCACTTTGAATGCAGTAAATTATATAGAAATTTTCAGTTTAGTGAATATTCATTCACTCCCACTAGCTGTTTTAACCGAAAGTTTAACGATTCAATAATTCGTATTTAAGACCGCTTTTATAAATTTCTTTATACGTTAAACGTAATATTCAACTACAACAGTCCGAAATCAACAACAAAAACCATGAGAAGCGTTTTATTTAAAGGATTTTCATATTAAATAAGTTTTAAATTGAAATTAAGGAACATATTAAAAAGATGTATAATTTTTTAAAAGAAAATATTCTATGCCACCACCTACTATAAATTAACAGCACTAAACCTATTAGATTACAACAGCAATTTTGTTTTTTGTAAACTAAAAGCTTATTTTGAAGTGAATATTGAGCTACCATTTCTTGGTTATTTATAGATCTGCTTCTGTTACGTTATGTACGTTGAATATCAGTTATGCAATAATAAAATCTGGAGTCAACAGTATGTATACTGATGACTCCAGATTTTTAATTGTTGAAAAATACCTTAAAATAATTTCTTTAGAACAAACGGTTGTTAAATAACCTAAAATCTAATAACAAATTGCCATTGCAAAAGCATCAAATCGGTTCCGGTAGAGAAAAAAAAAACTGTATAAATTAAAAGCCCGAAGTCTGTACTTGAACCAAAGTTTTGAAGTTGGACTAGTCTTAATGCATCCAAATCCTGCTGGGAACAGCTGCAGTTTGGAAGCGTTCAAAGTAATGTTTGCAGTTCAATATCATATAATAAATAAAAAAAGATAATAACCACTTTTTAAAAGTACGGAAAATACAACTACTGCCAAAGACAGTCTTGCCAACTGGGAGGCACATTTCATCGACTTACACGATGCAGACACTATCTATTTCGTCGCAAAATTTGCTTTACCCTTTCCTATCAGCACTATTTAGCGAAAAGATAGTTGTTTTCTAGTATTTGAAACCATGACCTTTTTCTTATTATAAGGATACGTAAAGACTTATTTTAAGTTTGCAAATTCACACTGGTTTTTTGTTAATATTAACGTAACACGCTTTCCCCAATGTAACATTTATCAATACTTTTTCTTTTGATTTTTTTTCGAATGAGTTAGAGGTTTGTTTTAGTTTGGTTTGAATTCTATTACAATGTTTAGATGGCAACAAACATTTATTACACGCAGACCGCATTTATTGCCATAAAAGAAAGTGCAATGAAATAATTATAGGTCGATGTGTTACAATGTTGTCGTCATGTTTTACATACATGTTGTCGCTTTTAGTTAATTTTTGTACAAATTTTCGTGATTTTTATATTTGTACACGAATGTACACATCAGGCGCATACGATGTTTTTCTGATTTGTTGTTGTACATCGTGGGTATTACTAAAATAAATTACAATTGTTATTAAATGCTGTAATTTTGTTGTTTTTTATGTTACAAATTGTTAATACTATCTTCAGATAGGAAATTACTAATATTTTTCGCGCGACGCTATTAGAGCATTAGAAGAAGGTTCCTTTTCTGATTTAGTATTATCCTCTGCTGACGAAGGACCAGTTGGACCCGTGTCTGAATAGAAGCTACAATGTGTCCGAGTAGGAGCTGATGTCATCACTCGGAACGAACGTGAAATATTCTCTCCAGCTTTGGATGATGATGACGAAGATGCTGGCCTGCCGTGGGTGGGAAAATGAGTGATAACTTTTTCTGAAGTGCCTTCCGCCTTTGAAGATACTCTTTACAGAATGCTTATTAAGCATACTATGAGGTAGATACACAAGGAAATAGTATAAACAATATCACCAGCTTGGTTTTCTACCATTGCGATTGATCTCAGAGTTAAAAGACTAGTAAGAAAAGATACTTATAAGAGATACGTGCCTAAACAATTATTTTAGGTCATGGCTGAAATTACAAACTTATACGCTACATATTCCAATAAAGTAAGGTATAAATACTACTACTACTGCTAAGGAAATAGAAATATTGTTCGGATCGTATTTGGCCACTGGAATATTTGGGTTTTGGCTTTCTTTTTTCACTGAAAACATGGCAAAGAACCGTAACAATTTACATCTCGTTGATAATACAGTATTACTAAGCAATAATAAAGGTGCGTTTATCAAAGTGTCGACAACAAGGCGCTTAAATTGATACCTGAAAACAAAAACTGACATTGCTTCACTTTCGTCGTCAGTGAGCTGAAAGTCTGGAGTTGCAAAATAAAATTTAGATTTGATAAAAGAGGCCGTCCAAGTGGCAGTAGCCTGACTCCTCAAATTGTTCCTAGTAGACCAGGAGAGACACGCCGAGAAGCTGAAATAACTCGAGTCGGTTTTGGATATTTTCCTGCATATGATGAGGGGCTTGGAACACGATGTAAAATTATGGGATGCAAGGGTAAAACCCGAATCAAATGCATAAAATGCAAGGTTCACTTATGCCTAACTAAGAATAAGAATTGCATCTTAGCATTAGCATTTTCATACATGGGAAGCTATATTGATGCCTTTAAAAATAATTTTTAATTTAGACTGTGATTTAAGTGCAATTTATTAAACTTACCCAAAAAAAAAGCCATTTTTTATTCATTTTGAAGAAGAGAATACTATTATTTATGTTTGTTATTTCAAATTGCTTCGTATTTCCCAATAAAAAGTTGTAAATTATATGTTTTTTTCAGTATAGATAAACTTCTCTTAACACTAATATTTTCATTATATTGGACTGTATATATACTGGATGTGTACATTTTTACACAAAAAGAAAAAGCTATTTTTCTTGAAAAGCTTGTAAGCAGGATTTATTTATTTATTTTTCCTTAGATCCATTTGCAATAGATCGATCGATTTTAGATCGATTAGCGAAAATAAAAAAAATCAGGTCTGAAAGGGTTAAACCCGAAATCGTAGGCCCGCAGGACTAGAACCCACGACCACCGGTTAGTAAAACAAAGGCCAGCACCACTAGGCTGCGGAGGCGGTATGTTAAAATGTTTTATGTCGCAAAGTATTAACGTTTTAACTTACGTGTGAATGCCAACTGAGAAAATGTTATTCAAATATTGAGAGTGAAAATCAAACATCAAGTTTTTCTGTTTTAGAAGAAATTAATTTTAGGTAAAATCAGTCCGATACAAAATGGTTTCGACCTACTTTTCAAAAGAAGGAGTAACTCAATTCGGAGCGAATGTATTTTTTATATGTTACCTCATTGCTCCGCCCCTAGTGCCTCGATTTTGTTCATTATTGTTTAAAACGATAGATATTAGCTGTCTCTTTTTTTTTAAAACAATTTTGTGATAAGTAGTTTTATAGATATTTGAGAAATAAAAAAACACGGCACCGAAAATCATGACCTCGAGCGATTGAATAGCAAACGCTGCCGAAACCGTATAAGATAGACTTAAAGCATTACGTAATTGTATTTTCTAAAATAGTGTCTACTACAGTCGAAATAGTATCGACTACAGTCCGCAAGCGCATATACATCAACAGCCTGTGATAGTCCACTGCTGGACATAGGCCTCCCCTAATACCCCCCTACCCATTTGGGGGTTTTGGATCGTATCCCACCACGCTGGTCCAATGCGGGTTGGTGGGTGGACCGACGAAGGTACTATCGTGTTAGTTTATATGAAAGTTGATGCATTTAACAAAATCTTCATTCTATATGTATAAAAGTACTTTATAAGATATTAGAGATTTAAACCACAGTATCAGAAATTGCGGCGTAATCTTGTAGTTGCCACGTTGACGCCCGCTAATATTGCACCAAATGGTTATAAATAGTTTTAATTTGGTCCTAATTTTTTGGTTAAAATTTCATTTGTATATAAATAGCTTAATATTTTATATATAAGAAGTTACGAACTTGTATATAATGTAATTCAAAGGCAATGCCACATTTTGTTCTTTGAGATAACTACTAGACACTATAAAAATATAAAGACAAGATCAGACCTTTGCCACAATAAATTTTAACACGATCCACTAACTCTCTAGAAATAAAAAGGAATGTGGGTCACCTTTCCAAAACACAGTGTATTAAGTTAAGGGGAGAACAAATAGGACAGACTCAATAAATTATTTAGGGTAAAAGCGAAAGAACCTGTTATTTAATAACTTATCTTCAAACAAATTAGTCATCTCACCCAAACATTAAGACGCGTTTCTAAAAGCCGCTCACAAGAATGTTTCTTAGTAACGTTTAAACTTGCTCAAAGAAATACCTTGAATATGCTACCACATACTGTTCTGTACTCTAATATAATCTTATAGGTCAATTGAATGTTTCTAAGAAAGTTAAATAATTGTTTAATATATTCATTTATATCGTAGTATGTTTAGAAAGCCTAAATTATTTTTACTGCATTTAGAAAACTACCAAGTCAATCTGGTTTGGACCAACGAATGTTTGTTAGTAACTCCTATTTTTGTAATCATATGCATATTATACACTTATGTATGTATTAAATTAACGCTTTTTGGATTATTATTAAGCAAAGATTGTTATTTATTTTATGATTTTCTTTCACGTATATTTTTCTTTTTTCTTAAAATTTATTAATATGTTTGGTTAATGAAAATTAATATTAAATTAAAATTAATTTAACCCACGTGAAAATAATTGCATAAAAAGGTTCTTTCAAGAGGTTTTATTTAGTCAGAACTTTATGTGTTCCTTTTGTGTTCTGTAAAAAAATGGATTTTAAGACAAGTAACCTATTTTATGTGTGAGAGACAGCTGTACTTTATGTTAATATGTTACCTACTATAATATTTTACTAGGACACTGACAGGCCATAAAAACGCCAACAATTGTGAAACCTGTGTATGGAAAATGTTCCTAATATTTCTTGTGTAATCATTACTACTGCCTCCGTAGCCTAGTGGTAAGGGCGTGTAGAATCGTGTTAGTAACCGGAGGCCGTGGGTTCGAATCCTGCGGGGACTCAACAAATTTTTAATTGTTGTTTCCTAGTTAGCTAGGCAATTTGGGCCGATCACCCAATTGTCTGAAAAGTAAGATGACCCATGCGTCGGATGTTATGGCATGTTAAAAGTCGGTCCACCAGCGTGGTGGGTACGGTTCAAAAACCCCCAATGGAGAAAGTATTCCGTATTTTTCCCTATGTTTGTATTTACATCATCGTTGGCACATTCAAACCAACATCCAAACTCTACATTTAATAATTGTATTCCTACCAATAAACGTATGCGCTCGTAAAATGTGCATGATATTAAATAAACAGGACAGTACAAAACTTTTGATTTATCATCTTTTTTCATGATTTTCCTGTCTTATTTTTTAAATATTTAAAAATATACCTGATTTGCTTTGAGTGACCTAACTAGAATATAAAATTTAAGAAAAATAACGATATAAATTGCTAGACGAAAAATAAGAAGCGATTAAATCTGACAAGGCCAATTTCAGGTTAGCTGAAAGCAACCCTTCTCAACTTTTTCATCACACTTAACGGGCCACGTACCTGAATACAAAAAAGTAACGAAGAATATCACAAAGGACAGAAAAACAAGATTAATCATTCCAAACCGTAAAAACATATTTCACAATTTAATTATAAACAGGAAATTTTGAATTATTAAATAAAAACCCTAAGGTCACGTCGTTATAAACAAATTCCTTTCTTCCTGAAATGTCGAGCAATGAGACACTATATATATATATATATATATATATATATATATATATATATATATATATATATATATATATATATATATATATATATATATATAGAGCCAGAGATCTTTAACCTTGCAGGGATGTAAGTCCCAGTCGCTCGTCCCGTTTCAGTCACGGAAGGAAGAGATATCGACAAAAACTTGCCAAATGTCCTTTCTTCCGATAGCTCTTTAATACTGCGTCAACGGTGCATTTCGATACAATAAGACAAAAAAATATTGGCCATTGACTATTATTAGCCAAGTAAATTACAACAAAAGTGATAAATAATATATGATATATTTTACGTAGCTCCCTCTGATGGATAGGTGTATTAGGGGAGGCCTATGTCCAGCAGTGGACTAACAAAGGCTGATGATGTGTGATGTGATGTGATATTTTTACGGACTTTAACGCCTTGAATCCTTTGACAATTATTTAAAATTATAACCAACGTTTAGTTACATGTAACATAAGCAAAAAAGTAAAATAATGTCTACTTTTAAGAAATAAAAATTGAAAATTATTATTTTTTATTACCGTAACATAAAAATGATATGAGTAACTCGAAGCAAAATAATACCCTTGACATATTTTCTATCAATGTAATGTACGATGACATTACTAAGCATAATAATAACTTATTGGGCACCACTTTTACGTTGAAACGTCTGCATATCTGACATAATTATACAGAACTAGTTGGTACCCGTGACTTCGTCGGCATCAATTAGTGTATTCGAATATATAGTATAGTAATAAGAATAATCATGTTCTCCGAGCCGATTTCAACTACAATGGCTGATCTATATTAACAATTAGCAAACTGCACAGGTGTCATTATTGTGCACAAGTAAACACGCAGACATGGATGCACTTCCTCTTACTTCACTTTCATAATCCGAGGGGACGGTTAACAAACACGACCTGAGAGAGATCAGGACCGACGTTTTACTTGCTCATCCGACGCATGAATAATCTTACTTTACAAGCAATCAGGTAATCGCCCTGCATTACCCTAGACATATAAAAAACAATTAAGAAGACTAGTTTAAGTTGTTAGTGGACCCCTGTGGTGACTACCCCACAGAAGTCGAACTTAGGACCTCCAGTTATTAAAAGGCAAGCCCATAAAACTTGGCCAAGAAAGCAGTTAAATACCCACTACTTGAAATACCCTCTTGCCTCTTTGTTCTTTTAGTTACTTGAGACGTTGATCAGGCGCTCAGGCTCTCGGATCGACCGGACAAGCCCGCTCGATCCCCCCTGCTACCTGCGCCGTCCGCTTGGCCCACCCGTGGCCACGCCCTCCCCCCGACGCCTACAAGTGGCAGAAGTAAGAAGACGCCGAGTCGCCGAGTCATCGTGTCACCGTGCAACAGTGCAGTGTTAGTGTCAGTGTGTGCCGGTAGTGTCAGTGTCGACGCGTTGGGCGTCGCGCCTGCGCGCAGATAGCTGTAGCCGTCCGGTCGGGTGAGTCGTTCCGATTTTGCCTATTTTTTCAATTTTCCCCTTTACAGCGTTCAGACACCTTCTGTTGGATGTAGGGACCCTTTTTATATTAGCTTACATTGCCAAATTAAATTCTTGCCACGTTTCACCGCGAACGTAGTTAATTTAAAATCAACACGCACACCACCCACGTGGTATTATTTCTTATCAATTAATCGCTAGTTTGCTGCACTAGGCAGCAACTTAGGTATTCACCTAGCGCTCCTAAAGCGCAGTTTTCCTTTAACGTTAGGTTTACACTCCCTGCTCACTGGGGCGGGGAGGTGAGACACAACCCCGGCCTCACCGGGGTGCTTGCACGCGCGTTACAACGTAAATTCATAAGCGTAGATTAGCAACATCGCCTCAACGATGTTGCATTTAATGAAGGAAGCCCTCGAGGGCATAGGCCTCAACATTGAGGAATTAGAAGACAAGACCCAGAAGCCATAAGAGAAGCCATCCGTGTGGCAATAATTGCTAACGATAGCACATCTGACTCAACGCAAACAACATCAACGTCATCGAAGCCCAAAAAGGGCAAAAAATCGCGCGCCGCAGCTAGGGCCAAGTCAGAAAAGTCGCGAAACTCATCATCAGATTCCACACGATCCACATCCGACTCCGAAATGGAGGTCGAGGTCGAGGCAGACTCGGATGCCAGGAACCGAGGAGCTGGACGGGAGGCTTCCTGCCAATACAATCGCGCAAAGAAGCGCAAGAATAGATCGTCGCCGGCGTCGTCGCCGACCCCAGACCCACCGTTAAGGCGCCGAAATCGTCGGCAGCTGAATTATCGGCCCGAGGCCATTAGAGTCAACCCCCGCCGCCTCACGGCAAATACCATCCGCTGCTTCACAGCCGGCCGCATCACGGCCATCAACATCGGCTGCTTCCCAGCAACCCACCCCCGCTGCCTCACAGCAAGTACCGGTCTCACTTAGAGACAAAAAGCCACCGCCTATTTACATTAGGTCGAAGGAGAAGTGGGCCGAACTACGGTCTGCTTTATCCAACCGTGTTAAGTTCACGGCCAATGATTCCGCCAGTGGGATCAAGATTCAATTAGAGACGGTGCAAGCGCACCGCGATGTCACCAAATATCTGCTCGAGAAGCAATATTACTATCATACATTCGCGCTCCCGGAAGAGCGCGTCCTTCGGACAGTGGTCAAAGGGCTGCCGAAAGAACTACCAACGCAAGAAATCTTCGACTTCATCAAGTCGGAGAATATCCCAATCTATTCCGCTCAAAGGCTGTTCCATCCGCGGACAAAAAGGCCTTATAATGTCGTCCTTCTGACGCTCGAACGCTCTGTAGAGGGCAAAAAAATTTACGATCTTAAACACATTTGCGACATTGGTCGCATCTCATTTAACGCGCCGCATTCAAACGGCCTCCCAGGGCAGTGCCACAACTGCCAATTATTCGGACACACGGCCCGCAATTGTCACGCACGACCCCGTTGCGTAAAGTGCCTCGGAGACCATGGCACCCCAGACTGTCCTCGACCTCGGGACCGCGAAGTACTAGCAACATACGAACCGCCGGCATGCGTCAACTGCCAAAGTCCTGGCCATACGGCCAATTACCTAGGGTGCCCCAAGGCGCCCAAGCGGAGACCACCTCCACCATCCACCATCCCTAGGCGCCCACCGGTGCCATCCCTCACCTCCTTCCGCCCTCCGGCCTGCCCCGGCGTGGCAGATTCCCAGCGCCCGCGAGCGCCCCATGCCAGCGTGGCAACAACCGGCCCCGCAACCCGCGCCGAGCGCTCCGCGTAGCGCCGCACCGCGCGCCGCACCAAGCGCTCCGCGAAGCGCTCCCAGCAAGCCAGCCATGCAATGGCAGCTCTGGGACCAACACTGATGTGTTAGTTAATCACGGTAGACTTCTGCAGAAGTCGATAGGCTCACCGCCGAGTTAGATGCCACCGTTGGCAACTTCACGCCCGCTTAGCTGTACTCCGCAGTCAGAAACTTAATCGAACTAATTCGTGGGAACTAAATGGCTAACACACCCACAACTTTTTTAAACAACGGCCCGGGCCGCGTAAAGCCACGCGCATTTAATTTAGCATTTTTTAACGCAAACGGTCTCGCGAAACAAACGACCGAAGTCAACGAATTCCTTCGCGAAAACGACGTAGACATTCTACTGGTGCAGGAGACATTCCTAAAGCCCGGAAGAGGAGATCCGAAGATTGCTAATTTTAATATCATAAGAAATGACAGGACCGGCGCTTCACACGGCGGCACTCTCATTTATTATAAAAAGTCACTGCACTGCGTAGCAATCGACACGCCGTCGAATCTAGAGCATTTAGAAACCTCGATCTGCAGGCTAGCCATGACAGGTCACGCGCCGATTACAATAGCTTCGGTATATTTACCATGCAGAGACACCTCACGCATAATTCAATCCGATTTCGAGACGCTACTATCCTTAGGAGACGCCGTCATCCTCGCCGGCGATTTCAATAGCAAGCACACCCGATGGAACTCGTACACTACAAATCCGCGGGGTCTAGCATTAGACGAATTATCAGATAAACTCAACTTCAGTGTGGTTGCGCCGTTGATGCAAACACACTTCCCACACGTAGTGGGACAACGACCGGATGTGCTTGATATTGCAATCGTACAAAACGTCAATCTCGCTCTTAGGAGCATAGAGGTCATCGACGACCTAACATCCGATCACCGTCCCGTGCTCTTAAAGCTAGGACCTTCAAATCATCCAAACACAGTTCTTAGAACTAAAGTCGACTGGCATAAGCTTAGCACAGACTCTACTAGCTCACCTCATTTAGACACCATACCTAATACCTTAAACACCGCTCACGACGTGAATCTCGCCGCTCATGCGTTCACAAGTCACGTTCAAAGTGTCGTCGAGGACTCCTCGAGGCAAATCCCGGTGGAGGAAAACCCCCGCTGGGCCTTGCCAAACGACATCAAGGACCTCTTGCGACGCAAGAGAGCCGCGATTCGCGCCCACGATTGGTATCCAACCGAGCGGAACGAAGGAAGCTACGCGCCCTTGAACATCAGTCCAAGACGCGCATAGCTGAATTCAGGAACGATCGGTGGGATCACGATCTGAGCAACCTCCATCCTTCCCATGTAGCCTTCTGGCGCATTCCTAAAAGCCTCAAAGGCGGCGGCAGCCATCCACCTATGCCGCCACTCATCCAACCCGACAAGCCCCCAGCGTTTCTCGATGAAGAAAAAGCCGAATGTCTGGCAGACAGTCTCGAGGCTCAATGCTCGCCCAGCTCACAACCGGTGAGCGCCGCTCATCTCCGCAAGGTAGAGAGCGAGGTTGACCGGTTGACGCATCTACCCCCACGCGACGTACTCACACCCGTAACGGAGAGCGAAGTCGAATCGATAATCAAAAAGCTTAAACCACGGAAAGCCCCGGGCACCGATGGCATATCAAACCGCGTCATAAAGATTCTTCCGACTCACCTTATCAACCTACTAGTCCTAATCTATAACGCAGCTCTTTCCAAGAGTATTTTTCCAAACACTTGGAAGGACGCTGAAGTTATAGGCTTCCTCAAACCGGGAAAACCTCCCAACCAACCTACCTCCTATCGCCCCATTAGCCTGCTTAAAGGCTTCGGGAAAATCTACGAAAGATTAGTTTTGACCCGCCTACAGGACTTTATGCAGGCTAATGGGCTTCCCAATCCAGTCCAATTCGGCTTTCGGGCCAAACATTCCTGCACACATCAAGTGCACCGCATCACGGAGCACATTAAATCCTGCATGTTACGGAGACAACACACTGGAGCGCTTTTCCTCGACGTGGCGAAGGCGTTCGACAAAGTATGGCACGACGGGCTTATATACGTTATAAGCTCGAGCGTGCAGACCTCTCGTACTCATCATACGAGACTTTCTCTGGAAACGAACGTTCCGATACCGCGTCGAGGGATCGAAATCTCAACCTCACCCGCTACTAGCCGGAGTTCCACAAGGCTCCGTACTTGGTCCTGTCCTATTCACCCTTTACACCCATGACATCCCACATAATCACAAAGTAAGCACCGCCTTGTTCGCAGACGATACTTGCATCTTTTCATCCAGTACATGTCCTTCCATAATCCAACGACGTCTCCAAATCGCAGCCAGATGCTTCGGCGACTGGTTTCGACGTTGGAGAATCGAAATAAACCCTTCCAAAAGCGCGGCAGTCTTGTTCACCAACAGAATGCCGACAATCCCTCCCATGATCCGACTCCTAGACTACCCAATACCATGGGTAGATAAAATCAAATACCTCGGGGTCACCCTCGATAAAACCCTCAGCTTCGGCCCGCACATCAAGCAGGTCAAAAACAGAGCGGCCTACGTCCTAGGTCGCCTGTTTCCCTTAATAAATCCCAAGAGCAAGCTATCTCTGCGCAACAAGGTGTTGCTCTACAAAACAGTTATCCGTCCCATCATGACCTACGCCAGTCCGGTGTTTGCTCATGCATCCGACAAAAACATCCACAAACTCCAAGCCTTGCAAAACAGGTTCATGCGCAGAGCCACGGGTGCGCACTGGTGCGTGCGCAACCTTGACCTGCATGTGGACCTGGAATTGCCTTCAATACACCAATATTTCAAACAAGCATCCATCCGATTTTTCGACTCGGCTTCGCAACATCCGAATGAACTGGTACGTAGCGCCGCCGCTTACGTACCACGCAAAATAACGCGTCCTAAACATAGGAAACACGCCCGTTATAGGCGACCGCGCCATATACTCACAGATCCGGACGACGATATAACGATCGTGCAAGCACGTGTTAAATCGCATTATCGCAACACTTTTTGCCCTCGCCGTCGAGGGCAAACGCATACTCCGTACACCAGATATCGGCACGTACCAGGCCGATTTTCACCCACTAGATAGAGCGGTTTATAGCTTAAAAATTAACATGTCCTAAAGCAACTGATCGAGCCGAGGTTCGGCCCACCGGGGCGCCCTCGATACATGTTGCTAACGGGTTAGAAAGGATCAAAAAGCGACTAACCGAGCCGAGGTTCGGCCCTCCTGGGCACCCTCGATTAGATCGCTGACGGTTTAAAAATAGTGGCAGCCCGAGCCGAGGTCTCCCCTCTGGGGACCCTCGGAGCTAAGCCAACAAATTAAGAGGTGAAGCCTGTGCACGCTTAAAGTTGCACAGCCCCTCGACTCCGCCGGGTTGTAATGGTTCACTCCACCAACGGATGCCATCAACAAACGATAAACGATAAACGAGACGTTGATGTTATTCTGAAACATTTCCCATATTTTTCTATATTTTTTACAGTTATTGGATCATAATAAAATATATTGTGACAAGGGTCCGATCTTATCTTTAAACCTCTGCTTGACACTAGTCCAGTAGTTTTCTTAGGCGAAAAATGTTGCAACTACACTTAGCCGTCAATTTAACATAATATTATATAAAAAGCATAGATTTTCTGTTGTCATTCCGTTACAAGTCATTGTTCTAAACCTTAACTCAAACTACGATTTTTTAAATTTTATACTTATTATTTAATTATATTTTAATTCTTTATTTCACCGATTATTCTTTATTTCTTTATTGTTCCAAATTATCATAAGGTAGGCTTCGAATCCATGTAGGCTGACATCTGACCCTCACAACCCAGAGGGTAAACTGCATTCTAAGGATAAATTAGTTGCAAGTAATTCTGCAGGCACTGACTTCCTGTAACGACTGCCAAATATGTTTTACAATTTTTTTGTTTGGTTAAAAATTTATTGGATAATACTGTTAACCGAAATTATAATGTAGTGAAATTATTTACAATTCACTTTTATAGAAAACAGCTAAACTAGAGTAAAAGTATCCAGATATTCATCTAAAACTATTGCCAGGCGAGTAATAAGAAGATATTAAATCTGACAAGGCTGAATTTAGGTCACTTTGAAAGTAACCCTCCGCAATGAAACGTGTTACATAACCAAATACAGAAAAGTGTCAACGAAAGTAATGGGGACTGGATAAATAAGATAAAGTAATTTCAAGCGAAATGATTTATTTTAATTTTGAGTTTTCCTTTTTTTGTGTTACTAAACTATTACTAGTGCTTAGTCCTTTTGTCCTCATCTCAAAAATTGATCTTTTATATGGTCCTTAAGAAAAAAGTTCATTAATTCAATAGAAAATTTTTCTATTCTAGTTAGACTTCACATTAATCCAGTGTATATATTCTTGGTGCAAGCACTTAAATAATTTAGTTTGCTTCAAAGTGAATTACTTTACTGCTTGACGCGTATAAGTCATTGAGAACAGTTTAAGATTCGGTGTGTTAAGGTGTAAAATAAATGAGTTTATATAATTCCTTTTTAGCGATTTGTAAATCTATAATGTAGTCAAATACTTTGTCAGTAAGATACCATAGGAATATTAGGGTAAGATACTTTATGTTTATTTGGAAAAAAATCTTTTTTTATACAAAATATATTATTTAAATTTATGGTATTTTTTGTCTTCTCAATTATTTTTATGACAATTTCTACACGTTCTACTTTATTTTTATTAATTTTGTTAACTTTTTCTCTGCAAAAAAAACTTAACTCGTTTATAACATAAAGTAAACATGGTTAAACTATGTTTCCGCAACGAAATAACTTCGTAACAGCCTGAAGCAACGAATTATCGACATCAAAGCCTTCATCGAGTGCATCCGAGATTATTTTCAAAACTAGTTAAGGCCCGGCGCCGTGAGGTATAGGAACGATATTTTATCAGTTCTAATACTAAAACTACTGCTCAAAAATCTTAACTGTATTTAAGAGAACCTAATAACTACTAAATAATACCATTTAGTATTTATTAATAAAGCCCTAAATATGGTACTAACAAGGTTGATTTAATATATATTAATAAAAATTAATTTCAGTGTATTTTTGTGACATTACATAACCTTTTAAAACAAAGTAATCACATTACATGTAATCTTAAGATTTTATTTGGCAGCCGTTATATGGTATCAGTATCAGTAACAAAATCCTATTATAGGAGTTGAACATTTCTATGCATCAGTGCATTTTGACTGTAGTCACTTCGCGGCATTGGCATGCGATTTAATTCACAAGTCCAGGGCATTGTATAGCTAGGAATTTGGTAATGATTTTCACTCGTCAAGTCAGAACAGACATATTAGTTGATTCATGTATTGTACAACATACAACATTACAATTTTTCGGCACCTATATTATCAGTATAAAAAATCTATTATAGAGTGTTTAACATCAAGTGCATTTTGACTAAGAATCACTTCATTATTGCATAGCTTTACATTCACTAAGTCCAGGGATGTATAGCTAAGTAAGTTTGAACGTTTTTTTTCTAATAGCATATTCGTTTTTATTCTGATAACTAATAATAATAAAAACTTTTTGACAAAACCACGCTACGGACAATTTATTATGAGAATTTTTACAATTATATTTAATAATTAGACATTTGAATGAAGCGCACTTATCATATGATGACATGCTAATACTTAGTGTTGAAGAGCGCTACTGTTTGACAGTCGTCAAAGGATACTTGAAGAGATGCCACGAGGACAATACGACGAATTTTATAGGGACAACATCCATTTACTCGGCCTTCCGCCTCTGAACAACCACATATGAGACAATAAACCTTTCATGGTGGTCCTTTGGACCCTCAGAGACGCTCCACGACATGGCCCGCAAGAGTGTACAACGCCAATTACAGGGACAAACGTCCGAACTTCACGCCGCCTCGCCTCAAATGCCTTGCCTGGCACGACCATAGAACCTTCAGAGTGGATCCACCAGACGTACACCGCCGGCAAGGTTAACTCGCGCACAGGCTAAGTCCATACATTCCACGGCCCCTCAAGGCTTGCCCAAGCAAGTCACCACCCCACATCCGCCCAGGCTGCCCAGGTGCCTCTCACATCCTGCCGCCCCTCGACCTATTCGAGATAGAACATCTACTCCGCAGCGTCCGCAAGCCGCCGCGTAGCTAACTGCCAGCGCTGGCACAACGGCCACGCAGTACGCTAGGCCCCAGGCGCCGCAAGCGCAAGTCACCACCACCCCAAGCTTGCTAGCCATTGCAATGGCAGCAACTTGGAAACATATCCGGACAGATCGACTTCGCAGAGCTCGATCGCCTTACCGCGGAATTCAACGCCGTCGTCGGTAATTTCGGAGCCCGTTTTGCCATACTTCGTGAGTATAGGCTATTAGTCGATTTAATTACGGGACGTAAATTAATAGTACGCACATACTAAGTAGTAGAAACGGCCCGGGCCGTCTGAAGCCACGCGCAGTAAATATTTCATTTTATAACCCCAACGGTCTCGCGGATCAAAGGACCGAGATCTCAGTTTTTCTACGCGAAAACGACGTCGACATTCTACTGATGCAAGAGACGTTCCTAAAACCCGGAAGAGGAGATCCGAAAATCGCTAATTACAACATTATAAGAAATGATCGGACCGGCGCTTCACACGGCGGCACGCTCATTTACTATAAAAAGTCCCTGCACTGTGTAGCAATCGACACGCCGTCGACGCTAACGCACCTAGAAGCCTCGGTCTGCAGGCTAGCCATGACAGGACACGCGCCAATCACCATAGCCTCGGTCTTCTTACCATGTAGAAGCTCTTCCGAGATAATTCAATCTGACTTCGAGACGCTATTCTCCCAAGGACGCGCCGTCATTCTGGCAGGCGACTTCAATAGCAAGCACACCCGATGGAACAGCTACAAAATCAACTCGCTAGATGCAGCATGTCCAAACTGTCGTCGAGGCCTCCTTGAAGCAAGTCCCGGTGGAGGAAAACCACCACTGGGCTTTGCCAAACGACATAAAGGACCTCTTGCGACGCAAGAGGGCTGCGATTTGTGCCTACGATTGGTATCCAACCGAACGGAACAGCTACGCGCCCTTGAACATCAGTCCAAAACGCGCATGGCAGAATTCAGGAACAATCGGTGGGATACAGATCTAAGCAATTTGCACCCATCCCATCAAGCCTTCTGGCAACTTCCTAAAAGCCTAAAAGGCGGAATTGGAACCCCTCCGATGCCGCCTCTATCCCATCCCAACCTTCCTGATGCTCCTCTAGCGTTTCTCGATGAAGAAAAAGCCAAATGTCTAGCCGACAGCCTCGAGGCACAATGCACGCCAAGCACTCAACCGATCGACGCCGCTCACCGCCAAAAGGTGGACCGCGAGGTCAAGCGATTAACCCAACTTCCTCCTCGCGATTTAACACTTCACCGGTGACCGGAAGCGAAGTCAAGTTGATTATCAAAAATATCAAACCTCGGAAAGCCCCGGGCACCGACGGAATAAACAACCGCGTTATTGAAATTCTACCGGAACATTTAATTAACATCCCGGTCCTAATTTATAACGCAGCGCAAGGGTATTTTCCCAAACACTTGGAAGGACGCTGAAGTTATAGGGTTCCTCAAACCCGGCAAACCACCTGCACTTCCCAGTTCCTATCGTCCTATTAGTCTCCTCAAGAGTTTTGGAAAAATATATGAACGTCTTGTCCTAGCCCGCTTATTAGATTTTATGAAATCTAAAGGGCTCCCTACCCCCATTCAATTCGGCTTTCGAGCCAAACACTCTTGCACTAATCAAATTCACCGCATCACGGAGAAAATTAAAGTCAGCTTAATACGAGGCCATCACACGGGAGCGCTTTTCTTAGACGTGGCGAAGGCGTTCGATAAAGTATAGCACGAAGGGCTTATATACAAGTTATATAAGCTCGGCGTGCCCGACCGTCTCGTACTCATCATACGAGACTTTCTCAGGAATCGAACGTTCCGATACCGCGTAGAGGGAACTAAATCACTACCTCGACCGGTCCGTGCCGGCGTACCCCAAGGCTCCGTATTAGGCCCAATCCTGTTCACTTTGTACACTAATGATATCCCACAGCACCGTCTTGTAGACACCGCCTTATTCGCAGACGACACCTGCATATACTCAACCAGTAGATGTCCTATCCTTGTTAGTCAAAGACTCCAATCCGCGGCCAATATCCTAGGGGAATGGTTCCGGAAATGGAGAATAGAAATCAATCCTTCCAAAAGCGCGGCCATTTTGTTCACGCGACCTATCCCTTGGGTCAAATAAGACCAAATACCTCGGGGTAATCTTAGATAAATCCTTAACATTTGGCCCGCACATTACGCGGGTCAGAAACAGAGCGGCCTACGTCTTAGGTCGACTCTTTCCACTAATCAATCCTAAAAGCAAGTTATCTCTGCACATCAAGGTGTTGTTATACAAGACAGTCATACGTCCAATATTAACATATGCCAGTCCCGTCTTTGCACATGCAAAGCGATGTCACATTGACAAGCTTCAAGTCCTGCAAAACAGATTCATGCGCAGGGCCACTGGTGCGCCGTATTACCTGGCAACATTGACCTGCACCTGGATCTGAAATTGCCTACAATCCAACAGTACCTAAAAGAAACTTCTATCCGATATTTCGACTCGACTTCGCAACACCCAAACGATATAGTTCGGAGCGCCGCCGCTTACGAACGAACAATTTTACTCGCTAAAACGACATCCATCGAAGAGCGCGAAACGCGATGACGGATCCGGACGATGAGATTACGATCGTCAAGCAGTTTTAACTCCAAAGGCGCAACACATCTTGTCTCGCCGTCGAGGGCAAACAATACACTGTATAACAGATATCGGCACGTACCAGGTTAGATTCTCACCAACCAGATAGGGCGGTTATTAACTTCCACATAAGTCCTAAGCAACCTCATCGAGGTTCAGCCCACCGCGGCCCTCGATAAATGTTGCTAACGGTGCATAGGCATGGACCTGACCAGCGGCTGATCAGCGAGGTTCGGCCCTCTTGGGCACCCTCGATAAAGCCCACTTACGGATAAAGAAGGGAGTGAGCCGAGGTCCCTCAGGGGTCCTCGAGCTAAGCCACGAATAGAGGAAGTCCGTACACACTTAAAGTTGCACAGCCCTCGAACCTGCGGGTTGTAAGGTTAACTCCACAAACATGAGTCATCCTAAAAAAAAAATGAGTGCTATGGATAACGACCGCACATTAGTAACATTGAAAAAATTGTCAAGGACTTTACACATATACGGGGAAAATTATGTCACATATATCTCGAGTTTGAATATTCGTGCCTGAATCAAATCAAAGTCAATTCATAATAGTAGTTTATTTAAATTTCTCTTTTTAATAATTCGATATAAATATAATAGGGCATAGAAATAGGTCGCTTTACACAGAAGGCCATATACCACCGCTGTGCTTATTTCGGCCGCAATGCAGTAGTGTGAAAAATTCTACCGTGTTCCGATTTGAAAGGCACTTTTGAAGACCATGATAGAAAGCGTGTTGATGATACCCCTGGTATTGCCGATGTTTGGCCCGACTGCTCGTCAGCTTTCGTTGTAGAAAAATAAATTTTAATTTTGGAGAAAATATTGTTAACAATTTTTAATTTTTAACACATTTTCTTTATGAGAATGCTTACTTCCGTTTCATAATTGGGAATCCTGCTAATAATATAAAGACGAAAATATGTATGGAAGACGTGTGTTAATATTTCTCTTAAAATTGATGGACTTTAATACCGATTACCCACTTGGTGTAGTGGTAGTTCGATTCCCACTAAGCTGCTCGTCTCCTCCTTTAGGGATATTTTAAACTGCATCCACGCTGGTCCAATTGCGGGTGGGTAGGTGTACCGACTTTGTACATACCCATCCGATGCATGGATCTTCTTACTTTTCAGACAAGTGGGTAATCAGCCCAAATTGCCCTAACCAACTAGGAAACATCAAGGAAATGTGTTAAGTCCCCGCAGGATTCTAACCAACGACCCATGGTTTTTAAGCACTCGTTCTTACCACTAGGGTACGGAAACAGTTGAATCTATATCGAATGTATTTATTTACAAAAGAAAAGTAAGCTTATATGTTTATCAGTCATATTGTATCCATAGTACAAGCTTTGCTTAGTTTGGGATTAGATTATTTTGTGTTATTCGTCCAGAAGAGTATATTATTAATAAAACTTTATAATAGTTTATATTTCAGGATAACCTACAGGCTACGATGCATAAACAATAATCATGTGTAGAGGCAGAATATTATTTCTAATGCGGGTACTTAGCGAAAAGAAGTCTCGATATTGACGTTTTGTCTGTCCGAGATCGATCGATTAAAGTCGGGTCTGAAATATAGAAAAGACAGCGGACAGATTAACCACTGCTCGGAACGGACCTCTCCTCGTGGGAGTTAAGTGTTGTGCATCTGTGAAAGTGTTAGTGTGTTGAGTGGTTTGAGGCGTTGTCACACATCGACTTGCCGGTACGAGACATCTGGTGGCTGATGTCGGGGTCGCCTGAGTTATTTCAATGTTTTTAAGTATAAGAGATGTTCAGTTGTTGTTATCATATTTACTTTTTGAAATTCTGTTTGAGATCTCTAAAAGTAGTTTATTCAAAATATTGAAACTACTTATAGATTTGTTAGAAATAATAATTATTAACTAGATATATATTTGAACCATCTTTCGTGGATTATTGATTTATTCAACCTAGCTTTAGGTATATATTAACCTAGGTAAGCTTCATTTTCTTTTGTAAATATGTTTAAATTTTCTATTAAATAGGTAATGTTTAGCATTAAACAGAGACAACAAAAAATAATGTTTTTCGGGCACATAAGTTGTTATATCAGCTATCTTAAACTTACGATTGAATGTTGTTAAATAACTATTCTTTCATAAATACATTGGACCTGCGTCCACTTTAATAATCCACAAAAACATCGATTAACTGTCTATTTAATTTACTAGAAACTCCAGAACATCTTGTTCTTTTCTGAACTGCTCCGTAGACAACGGCCGAGATCAAATTACTTCACCCAATTCTTGAACATTTCTGCAAGAAACTTTTTCACTTTATTTATATTTACAAAATCTTTGTATTAAATACCTGCGTATTATTTATTAGGTTTGAAATAAATACGAATTCTTCAGTACAAACATATTTATTTTTTCGTTTTTTGTACAGATTTTTTATTAACACATCATAATACGAATTTTATTAAATTTTAACCATCATGATAAAGCGTTGATCAATGGATCAAAAAACTTTAGTGGCTTGTGTGGGCTAGAGACGGAAGCGAAAGATCGGAAGCGATGGCGTGCATTATAGAGTTTATTAATTATTTTGTCATATTTATATTTAGTATTATAATCATTAGTGGACTGACAGGCTGATGATGATGATGAATTGCAATTTACAACTTACGGTATAAAAAAGCAGTAAAGACTTAATTTTTGGGTATATTTCTTACCTACCTGAGGTCACTTTAAAAAATATCTTACTATACACTTTACATTTAAAGTAAGCATTATATGTTTATTATAGGGCCTTTATTATGTTTTGGTGAAAAACAAACTATCACTGAAATCCATAAGTATTATACTTACGGCTTCCCAAGTTTCGATTCAGAGATTTTGTCCATAAAGTACTTACCATCGGCTCTCCACAATTAATGGTTGTCTGACTATTACCAGAAATTTATAAATAAGTGTTCTATAAGATCTTCTACTATGTATTTAAAGTGAAAAGGAGTAAAGGTGAACATTACGTTATTTAGGTGTTAATACCGAAGTAAACCATTATTTTATGCCAATTTAAATCGCTTTCACACTATCTGGTTATTTTTTTAAATGTGTAATCCTGTAGAGGATTATGATGTTTTTGTACACATATATATATATATATATATATATATATATATATATATATATATATATATATAATTTTTAAATAACAAAATTTTCTATAAGTTAAACCAAAGTAATTAAATTTTTTGCTGTTATAATAATGGAAAATTATTAACGTAACAAAAATAGGTTAAAACGTCAAGCTGTCCTATGGGAAGTCTAAGATGTTTGCAAAAGGAAGTAGATCTTCAGTCTGTTGCAGTTTATATTGTACTTTTTCCTTTGAAAGCTTTGTAAGAAAACAAACTATCTTTTGTCGGCTTGTTATATAATTGTAAAATTTTTGATTAAATGGCTTAGAAAATAAACTAAAACTACAGCAAAAAATTATGGGTCTATGGATCCTGTTGTTTCAACTTTGAGAGGAGTTATACTGGCAAATAGTAGAATATATAAGGTTCCTAAAATATTATCCGAACTATTTTTCATAAGAAATAGGATATATTCTTCCGTTTAAATTTTATAAACTAAACTAAATATTGAAATCCAGTTATTTATATACAATTTGAATTTTTGTGATTGAAAAACTAATAAATACTATCGACAAATGTAACTTTTTTTTTTTTTAGGCTTACGCAGGCAGACGAGCAGTCGGGCCACCTGATGGGAAGTGATCACCGACGCCCATAGACATTAGCAATACCAGTGGTATCGCCAACGCGCTGCCTACGTGAGACATAGGTTGTTAAGTCTCGTTTACCCAGTAATACGCTGGCTACGGTGCCCTTCAAACTGGAACACAGTAGTGTTTTCACACTCTGCTTCGAAGAAATAGGCACCGCGTGGTCTCACCAGACGGTCTCCTGTAAACAGGGAACCTACCACCGGTATAAACAGGGGACCTACCACTAACTACCATAAATTAATCTATAGACGACTTTTAAGGACATGTTTGAGATGGTACTTGCAACAAGTCCTTTACTATCATGACTGCTAAAGGCGTTATGTAAATAAATTAATCCTTTATTTATGAAACAATAAAGAAACTAAAAACCATTAATATGTGATTGCAAACACGACGAAAGAATATTCCATATTTAGACACCGTACAAACATAGCTATTTTGTTTCTAGTTCTGTTAGTTGAGATTGTCTGTCTAAGACATAATTTTAAGTGCTCGTTACCAATATTTGGCATTAATGAGTCTTGAAAATGTTACAGTAACAAATAAATGTGATTTTAATTAACTAAAAATATTTAACATTTTTTGTAAAGTAAAAGCACTGACCATAGTGCCTACTAAATTGTTAATTCTGTTAAAGACCTTTCTGTTATTAAACTTATAATTAAACAGTGTCTTTGCCAAAAATATGAGTACATAAAAAATTAAATTTTACTGTAAAAAACATGGAGTAAATATAATGCGCAGGAAGAATTCTGTTTAACTTCTGTCTAATTACAGTCACCAAATAATTGTATTTCACCAAATTTAAAGTCTTTGTGGCACTAGACGTTGAACTTTAATTGAACTGTAAAGCTCACGGACTGTTTTTAAACTTATGCGATATTTATTATAGACACAACATTAAGTGTTTAACTTACATAAAACTCTTTAACTACTGCATATATTTCTTTTTAAGTTTGTAAAAATCTAACATTTTCATGCATAGTTGCACCTAATTTAATAAAAATTTTACATATATCTGATGTTAGAATTTGTTAATTACATTGTCAACTTAACTATTTACGAATTAACCTGGATTGAAATAAACAAGGTCAAGTATTAAAACACCAAAATCCTTCCTAAACTATAAACCTATACCAAGCATAAATTATTGATAAAAGATCCCCGCAGAAAAGACGTGATAAAACAAACTAACATGTTACCTTTAACTAATTGCATGGAGTCAGTTAAATGCATCAAATCATTTAACTTTTACAATCGCCCAATTTATTAAATATTATCTTTTACTTTTCATTAACGACTCTAAAAGATAAATTTAGAAGAAAACATTTGGATTTCAACTGTTAAGCAAAACACTTTAGAAAATCGTAAAAATTTGTTTGTATTTCAATTTATATCCATGTCCATAACATTTAGCAAAAACTTAAAAACTTTTATTGTTGTTCAATTATTATGACAAAACTTTATTTCATTCTCACTTGTTCCAGACTTCGTTGGAGAAACTCTGAAATGACTGAAACGAAATATAAGCTTATAAACTTAACGAATTCATAAAAGTGGATAATTAACTTTGTATAGTTATTGCGTAAATGTAAGAAATAATTATAAAACACTTCGTTCTATGACAACTTAAAAAATGTATATCTATGGCTTTCCCAAAAGCAATCTGATTCACAGCACATTACAAGACATGGAAAACATTTCACGCACTTTTTCGGAAAAAAAAACAACACATCCTGAAATGTGTCTCAAATGACAAGGGTTCCGAGGTTAAATAAAACCAAAAATAAAACTCCTTCCGAAACATTAGTTGTTCCTATCGCGAGTCCTTTTTCAACACGAGATTTATACGTATAAGGGTTATCTTCATTTTCGTTAAAATGACAAAGTATGCGCCTGTACCCAGATAGTCTTGTAAACAATTTGCAATTATATTTAAGCCGCAGATATTTTAAGATGCGCGAAATTAATAATTATAAAGTGAAGATGCTGTTAAGACATCGCTTGGAATTTATGCAAGGACCAACACAAAGCAACCACTTTTAATTAAATAAAGCTATTTACATCTTAAGACAATTTGCAAGATGCCCTTAAAATGGATAGATTTATTTTAAAACCTATACTTACATTTAAAGGTAAACGTTATTAATGTTTTAATAAACATAGTACAATGTTTATGACACATTGTTTAAACGTTAATTATTAACTATAAGGATATTAACTATAACGATATTAATTATAACGATAATTAAAATAAACGGTTGTAGATCTGATAAAGTTGATTATAGTGTTAGGAAAGAACACATGGGCCTGACAATTGAGTGCACAGCGTCGACTGCGTGGTAATTACTAACCGAAATAACGCTGGTCATTATCATTATCGGCCTATGTTAGTCCACTGTTGGACATAGCACTCGCCTTCACCTTCTCCATTAGGGGGTTTGGACTGTAAACCACCACTCTGTCCATTGCGGGTTAGTGGATGTACCGACTTTTTACATACCCATCCGACGCATGTTTGACCCAAATTGTCCTAACAAACCTGAAAACAACGATAACATAAAGTTGTTTCCTCGCGGGATTCGAACCCATGACCTCCGGTTTATAAAGCAAGGCCAATGCCGCAAGACCGGTGGTTGTAAATAAGATTGTTATTATTATCTTATCTCTACACTTACAATTATTGAAATATCTAATTTTATAAAGGAAAATAAACTCAAAAACTAGCGTGCCATTTTAAAAAAAAACTTGTTTCACTTTTAGAAAACTACGTGCATCTTGAGTAGCACTAGAAACCTTAAAAATAACACGGGCGATACCGTGTACGGGCTGCTAGTGTGAAAATGATTTGTAAGTACACTTTTTGTAAAGTAATCGTTTAAGTGAACAAATCGTCAAGTAAAAACTTCACAAATTAAAATAAAATGACAAAACATTACTTTGCCCGAAACTACTAATTTTAAAGTCAAGGTACCATTAAGAATGGGCACGATATTAATGGAAGGGCCAACAAAAGTCAACCACATTTAATTAGATAATACTATTTGCATCTAATCTAAAGATAAACGTTATTAATGCTTAAACAAACATAATTTTTCATTATTAACTTTTAATAACTATTGTATGTGGGTGGGTTAACTTTTTTTCTTGCTGTTAATTTTCTTTCGGTGTAAATGTATGTCTTTTTGTCGAAAAAAGATCGAGTTTATGTCTTTGTATTTGTGATGTATATATCATATTTCGCTTAAATAAATGATTGTGATTTTGTAAATCAATATAATCTGAGATACAGCTATTGTTTTTAAATGTGGCGGAAACTATTGTTTTGCATACATGCGTGGGTAGACACCCAAGAATATAAGTTTAAATGTGACTTCAAATTTTAACTTTCTTACTAGTCACTGAATAGAAGAAGAGATACTTGAGGAGTTTTTAAATAGAACTTGTAGTAAAATTTTTTAAACTTTTTTATAAATGTCGAATATGAAGCTATTATAAAATTAGTTACCTATATTGACGTTAACCGTTTTTTCAGCCGTCAATGATTTGATTATATTAATATTATTGCCTCACGACATTCTTGTTAGCTAATTTATATAAATAACGATATATCACAACAAAATAACCAAATAATGCAATTCAACTTAATTCACACCAAGAATTGAGTAACTTTTTATCAAAACATTTTAATTCAATTATCTTAATATACTAAAAATGCTTTTAGATGATTAATTTGCTTTATTATTTTGAAAGAATCTCATGTACAATGTGCAATAATAGAGCTAATCCTGCAAAAATAATTAGTAGTTAGATCTTTAATAACCATAGATAAAATTAATTATCTTTCTTAAGTAAGTCTACGAAGCGTCAGAGACATAGCTTAATTAAAGTTTATGGGTAATTTAATTTGGCGACTGCAATGAAAAGAATTTTATTGTAAACATTTCCTCAGCGTCATTAGGGTACTTCATGAAGATTTTCTTAAAATTTTTTAAAAGCATCTTAATTTGATAAAAGCTATGGTTTCATAGAGTCCTGTAAATATTGATTTTCAATGTTGTTTGAATGCAAAAAGTTGCTTCTTTGTAACACCTAATTAAAAGAGCATGTAATAAATCTAAAATATTTTTAATAAATGTGACAAAATCCTTATTTTAAAGTGACTTCATTGTTTAACTCTTAACTTGTTTATTAGTTAGGCTTGGTGATTTTATAAATGTATTTATAAATTATTTATTTTACAAAGTAATAAGATGAAAGATAAATACACTTTGCTCAATGCAAAACGTAAAGTAAATTATTACAAATACCCTGTCCTGCTTAATGAGTTAATTATTGCGCCATTCAAACGGGAACAAAGTAGTAACGGATAACGCTTTGCGATACAAAGGCGGCGCCTATTATGATCTTTTTTTATCACCGTTTAAAACAAATAATTGTAAAAGTAACGCAAATGCATATTCATTGGATGCAACAACATGTGAGGTTTGAGATTAAGTGACTTAGATGATTCTACAGGAAAACCAACAAAAAAATAAATCAAAAAACAATCTGTAAGTTTTGAATTTAAATTTAACCTTGTATTTAATTGTTACGGCTATTAAATATTAATATCTATATAAATAAGTAAAATTGCTGTTACATTTTTTAATAACAAAATAATAGTTTTTAAATGTATTCTTACATTGTGATATAATCGATACTTATAATTTTTTTTTTATATTTAAATTATCATCTGTCTGTTTATTTTGATTATTCTAGGGTATGGCTGGCCCGATTATGACAGGACTATTACTGGAAGATATTTAATGTAACTGGGAGTAGCGTTGCCTACATTTTGTTACAAAAAACCAACAAAAATATTTTTTTATATTACCACGCGGACGAAGCCACGCGCGTGTAGCAATATTGTTAATAAGAAAATTATACCATAAAGCTTTTCTTCAGCTCAGGGGTAGAACTAACTGCGTAGGAGGCAAGAGTATTTTTAAAAGTTTTAGGGTAAAATGAAAAGGTATTTAAAATAAAGTTGAATTTTAACAAAAACAAAATAAGTCCTACTTTAAAAGTAAGCGGTGTATAACGTATGTGTTTTGACGTCTTCGACGCTTCATACGTCGAACGAAAACTGTTTATAACTTTTAAGATATTCATTATTTTTGGATGCTGTGAATTCTTATCTAATACTATTTTATTCATCAAGGTTATTCGTCCGCGGAGTCCAAATCAGTTTACGAAAATAGTGTCGGACCCATTAAGCCGCGGCAGCAATAAATGTTATTTATTGCCTTAAATACGAGGGTAATCGGAAATAATGAATAAACCAATAATTTAAGGAAGTACTTTAGGAGTATTATGTTTATAGACATAATTTTTCTCTCGTTTTAAAAAAAAATTTACAGCTAAGCAAAAGAAATTTGTATTATAATAATATGTAGCTCAAAGTTAATTATACTAACAAATATATTTTTACTTTGAATAAAGATAGAGCAATTTTTATGAAAGATTTCAGAAAAAAAGTCAAACATTTTTTTAATTTTTTTTATACGCGGACGAAGCCGAGGGCAGCAACTACTTTCGTAAATGTAATGATTATATTACAAATATACATATTTTATTCTACAAATATCTTTTAGTAACAATACAGCGGAGATTTTTGTTAATTAAGAAAGATAGGGAGCGAGTGTTTTAATACCCGGAAAGTCTGCCTTATTGAAACCTAAGATTTTGGTTTCAGTTTAACCAGTGATTAAATTACACTGGCTACTTTAAAATCGTACCGCTGTAGTGTTTTCCGATATTTATTATCAGTGCAGAAATATTTATCGTGATAAGCGAAAAGAATTAAATATTATGAAACTTTATTTTCTATACCGTCGTAATTAATATGAAATGTTAATATTACTCATCAATGTATAATAATTGCGGCAGTATTTTAATTCATTTTATATACTTTCTCTCCAATAGCTTATAAAGGACTTTTAACCTTTATTCAGATTAATTGTTAATTTTGCGATAAAAATACTTTCGGGCAGAAGTAACTAAAATTAAATGTATAATAATTAATTTTCATAAAATCTTCTAAGTCATTCCACTCAAACGATTTAAGAGCGTGTTTTGAAGTCACCCACAAGAATGTTTCTTAGTAACGTTTCAACAACATTCAAGAAATTCCTTTGAAATACCGCTACACAGTGTTTTAAACCCTAATATAACTTTGTAGAAGCAAATCTCAATCATAAAAGTCGATAATTCTTTGATTAAAATATGCCTGGAAAAGCTTAAAAAATCAGATATTTGAACAGATATTTAATTATACTTTATAAGGTAAAACTAAATTAATATTAACGTTTTTATTTTTGGTTTAAAAAACTAAATTTAAAACTATTTTTATCTTTTATTATAATATATATTAGTGGTTTAATACTTCTAAAATTTTGAATAAACATAAAGGTAAAACGAAACAACGACAGACCTTTATTAATCACAACTTAAAAAAACTTCAGACCCTAGGTGGTGCGTATCGCTTACTGTCATATAAATTTTGCTTCCGTAGTATGAGAAAAATCAAAACTTAATGATAACATACATAATATATATCCTTATGAGGAAGTAATTATATAGTTTTTGTAACGGTATTTAATATTCTGCCATTCAAGAAACTTTATTTTGATATAAACTGTATAAACTTACAAAGATAAGAAATTAGTATTATGACTTAAATGTTGCCAGTGACTTGCCTGTTTGAGGCATACTACTTCGTACTAAAGTTAACGAAAACTAAGTTGTGGTAGAGGAGAAAAATTACTTTCAATAAAACTTTAAGAAAAATTCGATTTTAATGCATTTGTTAATTGTGCTCGACTTTCGATAGTCGTAATTTGGTGATTTATAGCCTATACCTTTCGCGATAAATAGGCTGTCGAAAACTCAGACATAAGAGCTCAAGATCTTATTTTTTTATACAGGGCCAATTGTTACTAAGATAAGTGTATTCAATTTAACAAACTTTTTATTGAACAAAAATATTAAAATGAGAAAGGAAATTCAAAGACAATAATTAAGACATCAAATTATTACTGAAAAGTAAACCCAATTTTAATTAAAGTGCTAAATATCAAATTAGAGTACCTAGTAGCCTTTTTTCTTAGAATATTTTTATATTTAAAATACAATACCTTATAAGATTTTAAAAAAATAATTCAAGTATTATACATCATCATAATGATTAAGAGCAGCATTATATCTGTCCAATGCTGGACATAGGACTGTTTCCATGAACGCCAAGACGGCCGATCCCTTGCTACTTACCCGACTTGAACCGGCTACTGCACGGAGACCGGCATCCCACCCAGCCCGTGGTCGACCAACACTCCGCCTTCTCAAACTACAGAACCTTGTTGGCCCATCGGCCATCCGATCTTCTGACTACATGACCAAGCCACGGCCATTTCAACGAGCTAAACCTTTGCACTATGTCGATGACTTTAGTCCTTTGACGGGTGCGAATACGTTACGAGTTTTATCCGACGAGGAATCTCCGAGCATGGCGCACTCGTAGTATAATTACCGTTCCTAAATTATTATCAGCTCTATTAAATAAAGGTTTAATGTTATGTCATGATCCTCATAAAATACATTTCAATGATATTACAGACTTTTTCCTTTGTGCAATTATGACATAATATACTGGAAGCGTATATCTTTATTCTTCTTAATGCAAGCTTCCATTATATCTCAAAAACTACGCTTACATGAAAAGTAAAATATAGAAAAAATAACATTTATTACAAAACAGAAAAAAAGTTATCCTCTTTTTTATAACTGTTTTATGTCTATTTCCTCCTTCCATAAGGTTAAAGTGAAATCACTTTAACCTTACGGAAAGAGTATCGTATTATCATAAAACATTATTAACGTTTATAGCTATATTTTGCAGTGTGCACTTTAAGAGACGAAAAATTTCATTTTACTTTACGGAATGTATGAAATATGTTACTCATTTTCTAGTGAGCCACCATTATCCCGCAATATCTCAGTGCGATAATAAATTGTGGTTATACGTTCTATTGTAAGGGTCCTATATAAATTGTTCTTTTTCTAACATTTATCAACTAGCTAACTAACTATCCAAGTAACATGTAATGTTTGATAGAGCAATGAAAAACGAATAATTTAGAGGCGCAACTAACAATGTATTTTTATCCATTGCTGGATAGGCGACCCCAAATGTACGCCACCGATCTTCGGCTATTCTCACCCAACCCACACCCGCTGCTTCTCTCATGCCGTCCCTCCATCTTGACACAGGAACCCCAGCGGTCGTCAGTTCTTCGGCTTATGTGATAGGCGCACTGCTTCTTCATCTTACTTACCATTAAAGGAAGAGGCCGACAGAAGAATTTGGCTGAGCTGATCTATTTTTCATAAGCTTTGTCGACTTTTCTCGTGACCTATCGCACAGTGTCTCAAATCGAAAGTATTCAATCAGTGTGACCAGGCAGGCCATGATCTACGGTGCCAAGACTTGCACCCTTACGGTTCGACTGGTCTAAAAATTCGGAGTATCTCTGAAGAAACTCAGAAGTTATGTGATCCTTCAGAGAACCAGAGTCACCGACATAGCTCACCGGATTATTCAGCAATCTTTTTTATCCATACAAATAAATAGAATTAGAGAGATTGAGTGTCATTGAAAGGCACTTTTCTTAAATTATTACATTGTGATATTCAACCAATACATATAACAAAATAACATCTTTTGCAATTTTTATCTGTCTACTTGTACCAGATTATTTCTGGAATGGCTTGTTTGATTTTTACGGGGCTTTCACTAAAATTAACTAATAAAAAAAACTCAGGTAAGTGGGAGTGACCTAGGCTACCTTTTAAGAAAAAAAGTAGTTTATATTATAAATCACCCAGCGGGTGAAGTCGCGGACAAGAGATATTTTTATACGTAATTATTATTGCATTATAGCAGAGTCAATAGTATAGTAAGTAAAGTTTGAAATTATAGTTATAATTTTTGCTCAATAAGGGAAAAACACAGCTGTGGCAGATTAAAACAGGATGTGTGTTATACAATAACTAAACCAGCTGTGACTAGTGTTGTGGCTGATTAAACTGCCGCGGGTCCAGCAAACTTTGATCGCATTTAACAAATAATCTGAAAAGCTGTAATGACTATGTCCAAATATATTAGTTGAATAATATCATACATCATGAACATGATTTTACTCATGAAAAACGCGCTTAAGATATTATACTTTATGATAATATGTTCATTAATATTTAATTTTAACTGAACACTGAACAGCAATTTTAACTCAAATATAATTTGTTTGGCTTATTCCAAACTGGCGCGCTCGGAAAAGTTAACAGTTTACAGTGAAAAATATATTTTCAGGAATCATACTCTTTATGTACTCTTTACATACTCTTTTTAAACTGTGTCCGTAGCCTAGTGGTATAGGCGTGTGCTTTAGAAACCGGAGGTCGTGGGTTCGAATCCTGCGGAGACTAAACAAATTTCGTTGTTGTTTCCTAGTATTTTAGGACAATTTGGGCTGATCACCCAATTGTCTGAAAAGTGAGATGATCCATGCGTCGGATGTGCATGTAAAAAGTCGGTCCACCCACCAACCCGCATTGGACCACCTTAGTGGGATACGGTCCAAAACCCCCTAATGGATAGTGTGTATTCGGGGAGGGCTATGTCCAGCTGTGGACTATCACAGGCTGATGATGATGATGATGATGTACTCTTTATTTCTGAGGCTTTTATAAAATACCCATTGTATGAAAAACAAAAACACTTTATATATAATTCAAGTATAATACTTATGCACTAACGTTACTATGCATTATATTTGGTTGCCTTTTCTTATTATTATAATAATCAAAAATTTTATTATATAAATGTTCAATATATCCTAATACATTCAAACCGTGGTTGGAAAGTATCGATGCATAGAGTAGTCCTTTCGGCTCCCAAAGGATTGCTCCGTAACCCTCCTACATATAATTGAATAAACATATCCTTGATACTCAAGTAGTATTTCAATTGAAAATATTTTTTTTTCACGAAACATATTTCTATTATTCGTTCCTGCCGTATATAAATGAATATAAAAATTTTGCTAAATGAATAAAATATGAAAGCATGTCTTGTTTTACTTTAAACTGGCTGAGGACCATCGCTCCGTCCGCGTGGTAATAGCAAAAATCTGTAATTATTTTTTTAAGTACATCAGCTATCTTTAAGTGAAAGTCTCATAAAAAATCACGGACAAGCCGTTCTTGAGATTAGACCGAACCAACAGATAAATAGACAAAATTAAAGAAATGTTTTTTTATATGTACCGATTAAATATACATATATACACATAGTACTCATTTATAAATTGTTATTTTGATGTTACAGGCAGACAGTTCAATTTTATTTATTTGTATACTTATAGTTATAACTTAAGACAAAGGTTAATAAAAGTGTCCGTGTTAATTATGATACTTTGCGTTATTTGATATTATTAATTCGTGGAAGGTTTGTTAAGAGATATAAATACAAAATTTTTCTATTCTGGAATGGACTTACAATAGATTTCGATCAACGACCGCATTTCTACCGCCGCTGTTTCTAATGAACAAAGAGAAACCGTATTTTTGTCAAAATATCTATCGTTTTCGTGGTATGCGAATAAAACGAACCTAATGATAATGAATAACATATCCTTAAGAAAAAAGAAAGCAGTATGTAGTTTTCTACAAATCATTCCGAAAACTGGTACAGGCTTACAGGAATAATAAATTTGTATTGTGACTTAGATTTTGCCAGAGAACTTGCCTGTTTTGAAATATATTACTTTGTACTAACGTTAACTACGTTTTGGTTGAGAAGAAAAATTATTTCCAACAAAACTTAAAGAAATGAAAAATCGATTTTGAAGCATTTGTTAATATTGTTTTACGTTTGTAAGTCTTAGCGTAGTGATTTATAGCCTATAGCCCTTCGTAATAAATACGCTGTCAAAAAGTTAGGCACAAGAGCTCAAGATCACAATAGTTTTTTTTTTTTTTTAAAATAAGGCCAATTGTTCAAAATCCTAATTTAACAAAATTTTCACCTAACAAAATTAATTAAGATCAAATTATTAATGGATCATTAACCTGAAATTGGAGTACTAAATAGCATTAAAGTGCTATTTAGTGCTTAGAAATTTTTCAGATTTAAAATATATAATCTTATAACAACTGCCACCGTAGCCTAGTGGAATGGGCGTGTGCTTCAGAAACCGGAGGTTGTGGGTTCGAATCCTGCGGGGACTCAACAAATTTTCATTGATGTTTCCTAGTTGGTTTTGGCAATTGGGGCCGATCACCCAATTATCCGAAAAGTAAGATGATTCATGCGTCGGATGGGTATGTAAAAAGTCGGTTTACCCACCATACGCTCTGGCCAGCACGGTGGGACACTGTCTAAAACCCCCTAAGGGATAGAGGTGTATCAGGAGAGGCCTATGTCCAGCAGTGGACTGTCATAGGGTAATTATGAATCTCAAAAGATTAACGAGCTACCGTTATATTTAAAAAACTATGGTTACTTAAAAAGTAGAATACAGAAAAAACATTTATGCGTCACTGTTTTACTTCTATATCCAGTTATTTCACTTAACTGTGCAGAAAGAGCATCGTAGTATCATAAAGCATCACTAACGTTATTTATATAAACATTATTAAATAATTATATACACTATTAAAAGTTATATTTTGCAGTGTGCACTTCACGAGACGAAAATTGTCATTTTCCTTTACGGAATGAATGAAATATGTTACTCATTTACTAGTGAGGCACCGTTATTCCGCAATATCTCAGTGTGATTATAAATTGTGGTTATACGGTCCATTGTAAGGGTTCTATATTAATTGTACGCTATCTCATATTTATCAACTAGCGTACGTATTACATTCTTGAATGATTTAGAACAATACCAATGAAGGATCCAAGTAAAATGTAACGTTTGACAAATAGTCAATATATAATACCTTAACATGTCAATTCGTAGCAATAAAAAGTTTTAAAAGTCAAGTTAATAACAAATACTGGTTAATGCAAATTTCTAATATAATTTGAAACAAAGACGCGTTATGAATGTTATTTTCATATATAAATAATTAACAAAAAGTCGGGAAAGCAAACATATGTAGGCACACACTCGCGTTATCGATATTTCTTGTAAGTTGGGCTCATTTGATATTCTTTTATACATGAATTAAAATCTTAACTAATTTTGTAAAAAGATCAAAATCAGCGGCAGTCTTTTGAGAAAAAAGCATCTTGTTATCCACAAATAGTTTTTTTCTTTATTTGGGGAAATTCCTTCGGATTTCCATCCTCACGAGGGCAAGGACGAGTTATTTCGGACTTGAACCGATTAAAAGCTATACCTGCTTATTTCGTGATGCCTGAAGGGTGTCACAGAATTATTTTTCCTAGTTTCTGCGACTTAGCCTGCAGTGACCCCTGAAGCCATCTTTTTGAACCTGCAGCTGACTCTACCACAGGGTGCGTCGGAACTAACGCGACTTTGGTCTCGCACAAATATAATTATGTTGTTTCAACAGTGTGCTCGGCAATAATTCGCAATGAAACAATATTTAACATTTAATAACAATAATAATTTACCTTTTAATAATAAATGTATTATATTAGTCTCATCATCATCATCATATCAGCTCATGAAAGTCCACTGTTGGACATATGCTTCCCCTATGAGCCGCCAAGAAGTACGATGCTGCACCACCTGCATCCACCGACTTCGGCACATTTGCACAGGTCGTCTGCGATGGCCAGTAAGAGCCTGCCATTCGAGAACCTTTCTTCCCCGTCGGTTATCGTTTCAACGAGCTATGTGGCCGGCCCAATGCCACTTCAGCTTGCCAACTCTGCGAGCTATGTCGGTCACCATCGTTCTGTTGCGGATGTCTGTATTGCGCAGTCTATCACGCAGAGAAATTCCGAACATACCCACTCCATAGCTCGCTGAGCGACTTGCTGCTTCCTCATACGGCCAGCAGTAAAAGACCACGTTTCAATGCCATAAGTCATCACTGGCAACACACACTGGTTGAAGACCTTAGTTTTAGGCATTGAGGATATCGGACAAGAGGATACGTATAAGCTTCCCGAATGCTGTCCATCCGAGTTTGATTCGTCGATTGACCTCTGCGTCGAAGTTGGATTTACCTAACCGGACTACTTGTCCCAGGTAAATATTTTGGTCAACAACTTCGAGCACAGCGTCCCCAACAACCACCGACGCAGGCATGACATGAGCGTTAGACATGACTTTCGTCTTCTTCATGTTCATCCTAAGGCCCACGTGTTGGGAAACACTGTTGAGGTTATTGAGCATAGCGTTGAGGTCCTCCAGCGACACCGCCATTATGGACTATGTCGTCGGCAAATCTAAGGTGGGTGATGCACTCGCCATCAATGTTTATACCTCGTCCATTCAAATCCAAGAGTTTGAATGCGTCTTCCAATGCAGCGGTTAAGAGTTTCGGGGATATAACATCACCCTGTCTTACACCCTTCTGCAATTGAATAGGCTTCGTACTACTGGATTGTAGTCGGACGGACATCGTTGCTTTACTGTACAAACACCTCAGCACCTCGATATACCGACTGTCAATTTGGCAATGCTGAAGGGCCTGCAGCACAGCCCAAATTTCGGCAGAATCAAAGGCTTTCTCATAGTCCACAAAAGCATAAGCATAAAGGCAAATTATACTCCTCAGTTTTCTGTATAATCTGCTGCAGCGTAAATATGTGGTCTATGGTACTAAAGCCTTTTCGGAATCCAGCTTGTTCGGTGGCTGGAAGTCGTCTAGTCTGGAAACGAGACGATTCAAGATGACTCTCGAGAACAGAACTTAAACACGGCTCAGAAGGAAATCGGTCTATAGTTTTCAAGAGGCTCTTATCGCCTTTCTTGAAAACAATACCACTAAGCTTCTGCTCCACGATTCTGGCGTAATACCAGCCTGTAGGACGAAATTAAAGAGCTTCTGAAGGACTTCAAGTTCCGGTTCTCCACCCGCTTTCAGAAGCTCTGCTGTAATTCCGTCCTCACCAGGCGCTTTGGCGTTCTTAGTTGGTTGAGAGCCATTCGTATCTCGCTCAGACTGACGTCCGGGATATCTTCGGAGTTGTGCCGGGTGAGCTTTGCTCTTGGGTCGTCACTCGCTTCAGTAAGCGGCTTCGACGACGATGTGTACAACTGTCCATAGAACCTCTCAATCTCACTCAAAACCTCCGGCCTACTGGAGATGACGGCCCCATTATCGGTCTTCAACTTAGTCAACTGACTTTGCCCGATAGACAGATCTCTGGCGAGGACTTTAGAACCTTGGTTCCGTTCCATTGCTTCTTTAATACGAGATGTATTATAGTTACGCAAGTCCCGCCGCATATACATGGAGATCTGTCTATTAGGCTGCCTATAATCGGACTTATCAGAAGAATACTGTAGCCGCATCTTCCGTCTTGTATCCAGAAGGTTAAGAGTGGCATCGGAGAGTTTTTGGGTTCCAGTTTTGCGGTGTGTTTTATAAAACCTAGAACCCACACCATGAACAGTCTCCACGAGCTCAGTGTTAATATCGTCCACAGTGTTGCACTTGTCTAGGGTTTGGAAGCGATTGCTAAGTTCGAGCTGAAAGCCGTGGGCATTTTGAATATGGGCACGAGACGGACGAAGCGTGGACTTTATCAGACGAGATCTTTCCAGCCTAACGTTAAGATTCAATGTGCCCCTTACCAGTCGGTGATCGCTGCCGGTTTTAAACCTTGCAATCACAGAGACATCATTGAATATTTGGCGTTTGGTCGTCATGATAAAGTCAATCTCGTTTTTTACGGAACCATCGGGGCTTATCCAGGTCCACTTTCTGTGGGGCTGCTTTTTAAGAAGGATTTCATCATATATGGACTATATATCCTCCCTCTTCCCTCTCATAAAGTCAGCCAGCTGTTGCCCTCTTGGGTTCCTGTTGCCCTACTCCAAAATTGCCTACTCTCAGCTCATCGTCTTTCCTTTTCCCTAGTTTTGGATTAAAGACTCCCATCAACACCATGTTTTGAGTTTTGGAGGAATGCATGGCGCGTGAAATATTCTCATACTTGCCTCGACCTCCTCATCAGAGTGTGTCGATGTCGGTGCATATACCTGTATGACCTTCAACGAATATCGTTTGGATATTCTGAGTATAAGGTATGCGACCCTTGACGACACACTTTCGATTTTACTTGCGGACGATAAATCGACACCTCCTTGGGATAGTTGGTCACCTCCGGTGGAAAAACAGGTTGCCGGATTCAAGGATTATCGTATCCTCCCCTCTTCGGACTTCAGATAATCCCTTGATATCCCTCATGTTTACCTCTTCTTCCAGCTCTGTCATCCTCTCGTCGGTCCTCAATGTCCGTGCGTTGAAAGTTGCCAGGTCCAGTCGTCGTTGGTGGTAGCCAATCCCACCGGATTCTTAGCACCCCTGCCCCACCGTTACCGAGGCCGCTACGTAGCCAGGAATAGTGAGGCTGCCGGGGACTGGGGCCGCACGTCGTTGTCATTGTTCATGAGGGAGTTTTGCCATGTTTTGTATATTAGTCTACCTAATACAAAAAATCAAAATATAAATTTTAAAATTTTGAAATTTTAAAAGAAATAATAGGTTTATTGGCTGTTGTTTTGACAAAACGCTCAATATTTGTTACGACTACTAATAAGCAAAAATAAAATGAAATCTTTTGTTTTAAATTTATTATATCATATATCTGTCGATAACAGACGCGTTCATACTTTCGCTTGCGACGAGAACATAAATAATGTGAGGCCATAAATTTAATAACAAATTACAAAACGTATTTCGTAAGTTTGACATATGTTAAATGAAATTTGATTAAAATATTAAGTATGTGTCAGCGACTTTATAATAGTAACAATCTAGGTAATTTTTCAAGCTTTTTTTTATTAAAACCACTGAATTTAGTTTAGAATTAATTTAGTAATAAAGAATATCTTACGCAATGAACAAAAGTTTAAATGTGTATGAAATTTATATTACAGATGTTTTATCAGGTAATGAAATGGCTACAGTAAATATATTTCATTTTTTAATTTCCCATAATACATTTATGTTTGCTGTAGTCAATAATTAAAATTTTGCGTTTTATCACCTATTAGACGGTAAAATTTTTACAATAATTATAACCATCTTTGCAAGTAATCAGAACATAAAAGTAAAAGGTTTTCATACGTAGTCGATCTGATGTTTTGAATTTTTATTTTAAGTACATCATCATCATCAGTCTGTGTTAGTCCATTGCTGGACATAGGCCTCTCCTAATGCACGCCTTCTCCATTAGGGGGTTTTTGGACCGTATCCCAACACGCTGGTCCAATGTGGGGTGGTGGGTGGGCCGACTTTTTACAAGCTCATCTGACTAATGTAACATTTTACTTTTCAGACAATTGGGTGATGGGCCCAAATTGTCCTAATCAATCAGAATACAACGATAAAACAAAGTTGATTCCCCGCGGGATTCAAACTCACGATCTCCAGTTTATAAAGCAAGGGCCAATACCGCTAGACCACGGAGGCGGAATTCTATGTAATAATCAGGTAAATTTAATTTACCTAGCCAAGCATCACAAATACTTGCTACACAACTCTGCGATCACTGGAGGCACGCTGTACAATAAATTTGAACGTTCATTAACTTTAAATATCTTGCAACCAATTATCGGAAACAGCTAACATTAATTACAAATCTACCAACTTCAGCAGTTTTAATGAGTTTTATAGGTTGTACAGTAAAATTAGTTAGATAAATCTTAGAAATATGATGTAGTTTAAATATTTTTTTTATATTGCAGTAATTATCGCAATTTTTTTTTAACTTCATAATTTATCTTATAAGTTTCGTTTATATTAGGAATAATATTATATATATATATTACTTTCTGTAATTGCCATAGAAAATTATTAAAAAACTTACAGATATTTCAATTGTCATTATTAATATCAATTACAGAAAAACGTGAATGTATGGAAAGGTAACTAAAACTTGTAATTGTGATTTATTACCAATACATATAGTAAAACAACATTTTTTATAAAGTTTTTTCTGTCCATCCGTTTCTTCTGGCTAATCTCTAAAATAACTGGTCCAATTTTAATGGGACTTTCACTGAAAATTTGCAAGTATAACCGGGAGAAACTAAAGGCAACTTATTTAAATCTATACGCGGCTACAGCTAGTCACAAATAATATTCGCGTAACCAACAGTAAATTATTTCATCGCAATAACGAGTATTACTACTATGTTATCGAGTGCCACGTCGCCGCTGACGTTTAGGCTGCCATTAACATGTATTACGAGCGTGACACTGATGTACAAACTATATTACCGAAATTTATTGCCTGGTATTAAGAATGTAACGGCTACGACACATTTATTAATATCACTCCCGTACGCATACATCACCTTTGGCTATATTGTTATATTCTAAGTATATGTAAATATTATACCCAAGCGGATAAAATGCTACGTGGATCTGTTGTCTTGATAGTTAAATTTATAAATGCGACTGTGGCGTATTTCTATGGTCATTCGTTTTACAAACCGGTTGAGTCCTGCAGGGCTCTATAACTAATAATTATTGTCTTTTAGTCGTTAAGGAATGCGGGTCGATTACCTGATTTTCTATAAAGTGAAGTTAGTGAGTTATCCATGGGTCGGATGGGCATGTAAAAAGTCGGTCTAATCTCTCTTTGATTATCCACTATGACTATGAGAGTGAAGGATAGAAAAGTGCCTTTACCGGTGGTAGGTCCCCTTTTTACCGTAGTAGACCGTCTGGGTGGGTACCACCGATGTGCCTATTTCTGCCGCGAAGCAGTAGTGTGAAGAAACTGCTGTGTTCCGTTTTGAAGGGCACCGTAGCCAGCGTATTTACTGGTAAACGAGACTTAACACCCTATGTCTCAGAAATGCAGTATTAATTGTAGTAGTATGCTGCCACGTAACAATATGGTAAGGTTTATTCTATCAAATCTATATTTTGTTGATATAACAATTTGATATTTTTTAACATTTTGCTATTTAACAATGCATTTTAGACAAATATTTACTTAAAATATCGCACTATCACCTTTTTTAGGAGTTTCGTCGATAATTCCCTTTGCAAAGAAGTTTCAGTATCATTATACAAAGTGGCTGCCGAGATTAAAACCGGTCGCTAAAAACGAATTTCGTAAGCACAGACTGAGTAACGATCTATTAACCCATCCTAAAATACGTAGTCGTAAAAGTGAGGTTAGAATGATTACCAATAAAAAGTCTATTTATGTGGGTGGCATAACTTGGGAAGAATTTTCGTTAAATTCATCTAAACTTATGACGTAATCAACCGATTATTATTTAAATTATGCACCGATGAAACGTTTAAGTAGTTTAAACAAAACGTGATAACATCTTATGTATTGACTTTTCCGTAAATTATAATTACTATTTGTTCGTTAATCAATAACTTAATCAACCATCATCATACTGGCACTAATCACAATACTTTCCTTGTATTTTATTTTATTGTATTCTTTAAATTTCAGATTGCTATTTTTAAAACAATAGCCAAAGTAATAAAGTAGTAAGATAAAAAAATATAGCATGATAAAGAGTGTTTCCAGTTAGATAAAGTGATTTAGTTTTGTTACATTTACGAGGTTCCATAGAAGCTTAACCCCAAGTTTGTATATTTGCCATCCTTGTCCCAGGGCTGCTATTTTGCCGTTGGAAAAATCCAGCTTACGGATTCCCTGCCGCCAAAGTGAGGGGGCAGCGGGGATATGTGGGGCTCCCCGGACCAAGATGGAGCGGCCGGTATACCCACTAAAAAACCAACGGTTGTTCCTTTCTCTTGTCGCTGTAGCCGGGGCCGCGGGCGCTGATGACAGTCTTCGGCGACCCCGGCACGACGTGGCCCTCTCGGGCCTCTTCTCTCCGGGTGTGTTGGGACACCCGGAACGTCGCTTTAGGCGCCGTGCCGGAACAAACAGCACGGCGCTCCCTCTTGAGCCCTTCTCTGGGCGGCGGGCACCCTCTTGCCGGCCGCCCAGGGGCTCAGTGTCAGGGGGGAAGGTTGCGCGCGTACGCCACTCTTCGGCGCCCTGGCCTTCTTCTGCGGATAGCCAGGGCGCTCACGGCCTCCCTGTCCCTTTACGCGGCCTCCTTCCGAGCCATCACGTCCTCGCAAAAAGCAAGGACGGCGCCCCACGACCTTCCGCTCTCTAGCATCCTGCGCACTACGGCAGGAAGCGAAAGGTCGTGCCCCACGACACTACGCAGCTCTCGGCGTTGCTCGACCCAGGCTAGGCACTCTTCCAGCGCGTGTTGGGCCGTCTCTTCGGCACATACGCCACAGTGGTGGCACTCCTCTGTAGGCTCCCTACCGGCCACGCGGCACAGGTACCTCCCGAAACAGCCGTGTCCCGAGAGAACCTGCGTCGCGCGGAATGTTAGGGAGCCGTGTCCTCTTTCTAGCCACCACTTAAGAACTAGGCGTATGGCTTCTATTGTTTGACGGCCAGCGCTGGGGTGCTCCAGCAGCTCCCACTCCTGTATTGCAAGGGAGCGCATTTCGTCTATGCGCCCCAAAGGTCCTACACATAACCTAACGAATTCCAGGGCCTACTTAATCGTTTCTATCAAATTTTGTCCATTTTTTTTTACTTTAAGGTAGAAAGTCTACTGTGAGCCTTCTTTTTATTTTCCCTAATTTTTTTTTTATAGATTATAGAACAAATATATATATAAAACAAATATACTAATCTTGAAGATGGTCTTTTTATAAAAAAAAATGTCAATAATATTTATAATTTCCCTCTTTAAAACGCTGTTACCCTCCAAAGTTGACTGGTTTCGTCAATGCTAAACTGAATTTTTCCTTAGTTTTATAATATATTAAATCCAGTCTTTATGGATTTCGCGTTAATTCTATACGTTTATTTTTAACTATTACCCTTTACAGGGCCCATGATCACGGGCAACCCGCAACAATACGTAATTAACATATTTTCCATCATATTGGATTTATTATATGGTATGAAAATTATTGATGTTAATGTCACAACATTATTTATTATTTTTCTCTATTTATTTTCACGTTTTTGGAGTAACAATATCAACAGTTACAACGTTATATAATCAAAAATACCAAGAATTCAGTCTTTTAATTAAAAAAAAAAATATATAAAATCAACATTGACTAATTCTTAAGAGCAATAACAAATGCATTATACAAGCATTATATTCGTATATCTTAGCGTTTGATGTATTAAAAAAAAATTATTACAGTATGCTATTTTCTTATTCCTTAGACTAAATAATTGTAACATTATGTGTAAATATTTTAATTTCATTCGCTTTATTTTAATTTCACCAATAATAAGGGAAGATTATTGCAGAAAATTGCGGACAGAAATAAATACTAAAAAACATATTATTTTAACACTTTAAAATAAAAATGTAAACCTTACGAGTAAGCGTTTACGAAAGCGAATAACAATATTTATATCAATATAGTACATCAGACTGGGATCAGTAAATGCTAACGTCTATTAAATCCGTTTCATTATATTACATTACTTAAATCGAGTTATTCTAATCATAAAAATATAATGAAATAACGGTAATCGGATGAACAAATTATAGTGGCGTAAATCATCACATCACAACAAACTCGTCATTCTCGAGACAAAATATTTGAAAACGATCTTTTAATAAAAAACCAATAACCAATTTAACGAAAAAATTGTATTCATCAAACTGCGTACAGATTTAACTGTAGCTTTCTAGTTACATAGATAGCATATATGTAATCTGATAGTTCAAATTAAAAAAAAATAAAGCAATTTTAGATTTTTTACTCTCCATTCAGGTAATAAAAAGAAGGCGTAGGCAGGCCTGTTAAAAATCACTTATATATTTAAATGTCGATAAAAAGCTGTAATAAGCTTAACGGAAAAGTATTTGAATATACTATGTAATAAATATATTTTTTTATATTAATCTTTAATTTTTGAATTAATCTTTAATTTTTAAATTAATATTTTCATTAAGACATAATTGGTAAAACGTTATTCCTTTTTCTGTAAGTTTAAAAATGCAGCCTTAATCTGCAACGCGTTTCTGATAATCTGAATTTTCCTAATATTAAAAAATAAAAGAAAAGAACATTTTCATAGACAATAATGGCGACCATAATATTGATAACAAAGTGCGAAGGTTTTAAAGATTTGCCTTAGTTTCGTTAATGGTTGCATAAAAGCTAAATTATTACATAAATTATATTGTTATCTTACGAATTAGGGATCGACATGCTTGTAGTTATTATATCAAGTTATATAAAAATATAATGGCGTCTAACATTTTTAAAAGAAAAAAAGTCTGCAGCAAGAGGTTAGGGACAATCTGTAAAAGTTTATTAGTGGGGGCGCTGACGAACCATATCGCGTTATGGTTAATATAATGAATAATAAAGAGACAGCTTGTAGAAAAGATCTTTTAAAGCTTTCCATTATAGAACATAAATAATTTTATTCTTCAGATTTTAAAATAATTTTTTTAATTCTTTAATAACAAATGGGTTTTGGTGTATTTGTTAGGAGGTGACCTGTTTTTCAGCAGTCATTACAATTTTATATGCTTTTTCTTTTATTGAATTTTATTGCTAAGTATTATAATTGGAAGACTATTATTATTATACATTACTACTATTATTATATATTACTATTATTATATTTATCATATTTTTTATAAGAACTACGAAAACATCAATGTGTGTCACATTCGATATTAAATTAAGGATTCTTATAAAATTTGTGAATTATAAGTACATGTAAGTGTAGTATGGCTGAGATGATAAAATATGATAATAATAATAATGTCGTTCGAGTCGATTCCAACTACGGCGGCAGCTGTATATTAGAGATCCAAGAACTACGCAAGAGTGTCTGTGTATATATTATCGTGCACAAGTGTAAGTGCAGACACAGGTGCATTCCCATTTCTTACTTTACTGTCACTGTCAGGTGGAACGGATAACCGACTCGGTCAGTTTAGTAGTAGTAGTTTTGCCATTGTCCTCAGGAAACAATATTAAAAAGTAGTTAGGTCCGCAGTGTTCGAATTCACGACCTCTGGTTTCAAAAGCGCAAGCCAGGCTACGAAGGCAGTTATCTGTGCAGCTGGTTTTAGATAAGCCACATTACAATTCAGAAAGAACTGTACCTACTGTTTTAACAGTTGCAACTGAACATTCCATGAAAACGTAATTCATAAGCACAGTCTGAGTAACGGTTACTTTGCGCATACTTAAATATAGTCGTAAAAGTAAGTTGGAATTTTTACCAATGATAAGTATATTTATGTGTTTGAATACCTGGAGTTAGTACAAGATAACGCTCTTATTGATTACTAGGTGTTGCCGCAACTTCGTTTATAAAAAAAAGCCAGAAAAAGGGTTGTTGAGGTAACTTTTAGTAAACTATCAGCTATCTATCAGTAAAAGTCCCACCAAAATGGGACCAGTTGTTCCAGATTATCGAGTATGAACTGACGGACCGGTTAAAATTAAAAGATAAAATGTTGTTATGATATGTGTACCGGTTATCCGGAGGTTAACGAATCCTAATTTTAAAATCTTCTTCCAATCACTGGCTGAATCGTTTCAAAAGTAGAGAACAATATTTCATGTAGGTACTTATTTGACTTATGAATAAAAAAATGATCAAAGATTTATATGAAGAGACAACAGTAAACAAACTTCAGTAAGCCTTTTTTAATAAAATATTTTTGTTCAGCTAAATAGACAAAGTGTCATCATCCACGTGACTTCAGCGGCCCAGTTATTTGCCGATTACGTCATCGTGATCGTGTGTGATCGTCAGTAGAACGTTATAAATAAAATGTAACTATTAATTAACTAAACACACTTTCTGCCTTCAACATAATTAACTATAATATTTTTACCGCTTGACCCTTATTAAACTTAAAATATTTTCCAATCGTGTATCGACATCGGTAGATGTAAATTACCAGAGAGCAAAACTTGGCACATTGGAATGAGTTCCATTAGCTCTATACGGACATTTTTCATTCCATAGTATATTCAATTTATGCTATTCTATTTTTTGACAATCCGTGTCACAATTATAAATAAGTTTTTACGCTTATTGATTCCAAAAATTGCATAATTTTTTATATGTCCTACTTTTTTGTGATGTATAATGATTTTAGCGTAATTGATTATGGTTAATAGTGTTTTCTTCTTTGTTTTTTAATAACATTGTTGTTTGTTTTTAGTTTCCACAAAATGTTAATTTATTTAATGATTTCTTTTGCTTGAATTAGAAAATAATTTCATCATCATTATCATCAACAGCCTGTGATAGTCCACTGCTGGACAAAGGCCTCCTCTGATACTCCCCTATCCATTAGGGGGTTTTGGACCGTATTCCACCACGCTAGTCCAATGCGGGTTGGTGGGTGGACCGACTTTTTACATGCCCATCCGACGCAAGGATCATTTTACTTTTCAGACAATTGGGTGATCGGCCCAAATTGCCCTAACCAATTAGGAAACAGCAACGAACATTTGTTGAGTCCCGCAGGATTCGAACCCACGACCTGCGGTTTCTAAAGAACACGCCCATACCACTAGGCTACGGAGGCAGTTAATAATTTATTTTGAAGTTAGCTCAGTTAAATTTGTTAATGATACATGTGGAGTCAGTCTGTAATGGTCCGTCAAATATAGTGTTATTCTGTTAAATTTTTCCTATTGTTATTATATTAGACATGTAAGATATTTTATGTGAACGATCGTTGGTGAACCTGTTAAATAAAATAAATAAAAAATAAAATAAAATATAAAACAAAAATGTTGACACCAGTAGATCATAACGAATACAATACTTCATAACAAGCCTTCCTACTATTTGTTTGGTTTCGAAAACTTTAATAGTATAATAACAGCTAATCATAAAAACGCAACTATAACTAACTGCTTAATTAAAATTTTCGTGGTTTTTTTTTCAGTCAGATATATTAAGTCCTACGAGAAATAAAAGATATAGTTCTAAAGCATAACCAAGTTCAGCTTTATATACAAGAGTGCAAGTAATCCCTAATGGGCATTATTGCAATTGAATATTAATTTTAAATAAAACATTTTGTTCGCTAAGATACATATGAAAATAGTGGACTTTAATGGACTTTAATGAGTTTTTTTGTGTAAATTAGACTTTTTTTCGTATTGTATTAGAAAATTAAGATGAAAAAGAAGCCGCCGGATTACTAGCTTTTGATTTTCTAAACCTTAACAATCTCGAAAAGTATTTTTTTTTTGGCGTACGCAGGCAGACGAGCAGTCGGGCCACTTGATGGGAAGTGGTCACCGACGCCCATAGACATTGGCAATACCAGTGTTATCGCGAACGCGTTGCCTGTCGTGAGACATAGGGTGTTAAGTCTTGTTTAGCCAGTAAATACGCTGGCTACGGTGCCCTTCAAACCGGAACACATCAGTGTTTTCACACTACTGCTTCGCGGCAGAAATAGGCCCGGCGGTGGTACTCACCCAGACGGTCTCATGTAAAAAGGGGACCTACCACCGGTATTGCTAATCAAGTTGAAACAACTAAAAAAAATTTCGCGATCTGAACTTTTCCATGGGTAAACTATAAAATATGTACAATATATTTTAACATAATTCGCAAAAGTTATTATTATTTATTGTTGATGGGTTCGTTGGATGTTTTTAACAAGAACAATATTAAAGTTTTATTTAGATAATAAAACAAGCACTCTTGGTTATAAACTGCGCTAAACATACATTTGTTATATACATGTACGTAAAATATACATTTATTATTAAAAATAATAAACGTAGTTGAGAGTCCGCTTTAGTCAAGGTTTGGAATACAAACGCATAAATTCTCTTTCAGACCGTGGAATTAAAATTAACTACAAAACAAATGGAACTTTATGATGACGGCTTCCGGTACACGCAGTCAAAGCCTTTGATTAAAAAATGTCTGCTATTTACCGAGAATTAAAATATCTGAATACCTTAACTGGTCTGCACTTTTATATTTACTGGGTACTGCTCGGCTTATGTAAATAACTTAACATTAATAAACCGCCAACATAAATAAAGTTTCACTAATCAATGTACAAAAAAAAGTCATTACAAAAATACCACCGCCAAATCCTTCTAATGGTTTCTTCCCTTATCTTAGAAATTTAGACGTAAATTTTTGCTTTAGACTTTGAAGTATCTCAGAAGATATGATTTTTATAGATTTTATCGCGTTCAATTACTGTACAATTATTTAAAATTATGAACGCGATAAAATCTGTAAGAATTGTATTCTTCATGTATAGAATTCGCGTAAGTATTTAGATTTTTTTAACCAAAACATTTAATGATATAGCCAAAATGTCTTTACTTTGCCAAATAATATTTGATGTATGGTCAAAAACAGCTGTCGGTCAATAAATAGTCCTGAATTTTGATGCCGTCTAAGGAATTATAAAGTCACATTTATCGCATTATAGTACGGTCTATTTATTTTCTATAAAATGGTTGAGTTTTTTTTCTTTCATTTTATGGGAGTATGATATTTATAGTATATATGAATATAATAATTAAATATATATGAATAGTAAGTAAAAAAAAATATTCAACAGTTTCTTCATTTAAATAGCTACTACGCAATTAACCGTAATAAATAATGTTCCAGGGAATTTTAGCAGAAATTTCTCTGAGTACATGAAATACGCAAGTAGCGTCTGGATAATACATTACAATGACTCAACTATGTTTGTTAAACAAAAGTAAGTCTGCAACATTGTACTTTGAATGAACATACGTTAGAGTCTAATAGAAAATGTATTGCTCGTTAGCTATTATGTATTTATAGACTATTTTGTTTTTACATAAGAAAGTAAAAAATATTTGAATGAAGAATGTATTTAAAATTCATAATTGAGTTTGAAACTCTTACTCCACTAAAACTGCTAAAGTATTTTAAAAACCAAACTAGAATAGATGGAATTTCAATAACGCTATAGATATTTCAAAATGACACATTTTTTTACACACAGGTGTACACTATGAGGGTAAAAACATTAAGAAAATACGTCATATAAGTAATTTATGATATCTGCCTAAACATCGTCAAAAATTTGACCTAAAATCGGTATCGGATAAAATGATGAACGATGAAACTCCAACTCGCTTTTACGACTTTAGGTTGAGGCAATAATTTTAACCTCATTAAGCGGTTTAATTTTCACGCAATTTTGAGTTCCCTTTATACGACTTCAATCCGATTGTAAAACTGATGCTGTAAATTAAAATATCTGGTTATAAATTTCTTCGACAAAGGATCTTTAAAAAGTTAAAGTTTGTTGAATAGAAATCCGAATTGTTTTAGTATCTTGTTTCTTACTTATTTATTACGTAATTTAAACAACTTCACATCTCATGCCTAACCTAGGCTTCCCCGGAGAGCTAGACACTGCCTACGTAGCCTAGTGGTAAGAGCGTCTAATTTAAAAGCTAAAGCTCGTAGGTCGAATCCTGCGCGGACTCAACAAATTTTCATTGTTGTTTTCTAGTTGGTTAGGGCAATTTGGCCCGATCACCCAATTGTCTGAAAACTAAGATGATCTATGCGTCGGATGGGCGTATAAAATGTCGGTCCACCCACCAACCCACATTGGACCAGCTTGGCGGAATACGGTTATAAAACCCTTTAATAGAGAAGGCGTGCATGAAAAGAGCCCTATGTCCAGCAGTGGACTAACACAGGCTGATAATGACGATGGTGGTATGGTTGAACAACTCATTTGTAGTGTGACAACATTTTTTTTGACAATATTGCTGTTATTTAATATATTTTTAAGTTACTTTTTATTTGTCTTAATAATAAACTTTAGAAAAGCTGAAGCATCAGAGATGAGAATACAAAACTGTCAAAGTCGTTTCTTGCTAAGAAACTCTAAAATTATAAATTCAGTACCTTACTTACACCTTAACCTGCCCCGTGAATGACACCACAAACGATGCTAATTTTTAATTAACGAAATTATATGTGTGAATATCTATAACTATTGACACTTTTTGACAAACTATCACAAAAAACTATGTTTGTATCGGAGTAAGGAATGTTTTCCCCTTTGAGATTCTATTTAATACTGCTTCGTTTCGTTCTGTTATTTGCATCTTAAAAAAGTAAGAAGGTACGAAACGGTGGATTATATTTAAAATTAATTGTAAGATTGGCCGTAAAAACAAAAACAACATTCAATAATATTTACCATTATATATTTAATATTATTTTAAAATCCAAAATGGGATAATTGTTTGAATACAAAGGACTTAAGAACTTACCCTAATTAAGTGGCAGTAATAGTTGCTGTTATAATTTTTTTTATATCATACAATATTCTTAGGTGAATTTAGCTGTATTTTTTTTAAATAGTTTATTTCAGTAATACCAGTATAATTTATGCAGAAATTTAGACTAAGTATATTACACACTGCCTCTGTAGCCTAGTGGTATAGGCGTTTGCTTTAGAATCCTGTGGGGACTCAGCAAATTTTCATTGTTGTTTCCCAGTAGGTAAGGGCAATATGGGCCGATCACCCAATTGACTGAAAAGAAAGATGATCCATGCGTCGGATGGGCATGTAAAGTTGGTCCACCCACCAACCCGCATTGGACCAGAGTGGTGGATACGGTCCAAAACCCCAAATGGATAGGAGTGTATTAGGGTAGGCCTATCTCTAGCAGTGGACTATCAAAGGCTGATGATAAATGATGAATATTACACACTCGTAGTCTGCAAAGAAGGAGAAATGGGTACCGAGGAATAACGTAATTGTTGTTTTCTAGTTAAAAGAAAAATTATGTGTTCACAAAACTCTGTTTCATTTTACCTTCACGGAGGATGAATTTAATCTGTATGTAACCGATGCTTACAAGTAACAAGGCTTTACAAAACGCAACTTCAACTTTAAAAGGGTCAGGTCACGTTTTATGGGCAATGTTTTATGTCCCTTGGACTCAGCAGTGAAATGTTTATTGTTGATCGTAAAAATATTTATTAATTTTTACGGCATTTACCTGTATTTTTTATTATATATTCTTTTAAACTTAATTTCTAAATATATTGAATATAATAAATGTGAATATTGAACGGTAATATCTCACTCGTCCTGATGAAGGACATCCAAAATAGTCGGCACCAATACCGATTTCACGTTAGCGTATCCACTTATACAATACATCTTTGGAACTACAAGTAATTTAACTTACAGATGAAAGCCGTGCTCAGAAGGGGCTAAGCCGTTTCAAAGGTTATTGCATTTCATGGTTTCTGCAGCTTGTAAGAAGTTATTAAATAAAATGACTTTACGGATTTTATCGCGTTTATTTTACATTTTAAATTCCTGACGTTTCGAACACTTTCCAGCGGCCGTGGTCACGAGGTAGACTGAGAAGTTTTTAATTCTATTTGTCACCATACAATATATTAAATATAATACATTTTTAAAATGTTACTATAATGATCATGGTACCGTATTAAACATTTTCAATTCTCAATAATAATAATAATGCTATAATACAAGCTTCAATTATAGCCAAACCGCGTTTCACTATTTTGTTGCAATCCTCTTAGCATTTTCATTTTACGACTGGCAGATTTGAATTTGCTTATACTATGAGGATTTTATTTTACGAGTAAAATATTATTTTAAAACGCTATACCAATAAAATAACATAAGTACAACTTTTCTATTTTTACACAGCTATGCTTGCACTTTGCTGTCTATCTTTTTACCGACTTCCCAAAATTAGGAGGTACCAATTCGGAGCGTATCATTTTTATATGTTACCTCGTTGCTCCGCTCCAAGTGCTACTGATTTTGTACATTCTATTAAATAATAGGTTGTAGCTGTCATTTAATCTTATTTTTGAAGTTATACTCTTTAGGCGCGTTATGAAAAATGATGAGAGTGAAATTTTACGATGTGTCACACAAAATTAACAGTTTATAATGAAAACGGTGAAAATGTAATAAGGTCCATATTACATAGTGATAAGGTTGATTTTGTGTAGTGATAATGGAGTTGTCGTTTTTATTTACGATAGTTGTTGCATAATGTGCTCTATGAGTTAGGATTAAGGTTCGTTTTTGGTATATATATATATATTATTAATAATATATTTATATTATTTATATTTATATTAAATATATATATTAAATATATTATTATATAAATATATTAATATTTGTAATGATGTTTATTCAACTATATAATGGTAATATTTTTATTCATTTAATATATATACATTGTGATTTATCAATGTAATACGTTTTAGATAAGCGCCATCTAGTCACACATAATCAAAGCTTCTGATTTATAGTACCGCTGTACAAGTAAGCCAACATCTCTTAGGAATTCTACATTTGTAAGCAACAGATGGCGCTGAACTACCAGTTATAGATATATCAAAGTACGTCTTGTGAATCCATAAATTCTTAATCGAATTATTTATGATTAGTTCTTGTAAATCTATCATCTTTAATTGTCTTAATTATTTTTGATTGATATTACTTACTATTTGTGAATATTAGTGAAAAAATTGTGCTTATATACTTTTTCAAGTGCTCTGATATAATTGAGGTTAACTATCCGTATGTATTATTTATTGTATTGTAATTAATTATTTGCATGCAATTAAAACTATTTTAATGGTGCCAAAGAAGTATATCTTCTCACGCGCGTACATAAGTACACGCACCCATTTTTATTAATAATTTTATAATTACAATAGATATTAAAAATTAGAAAGTTTCGTCGTCAAAACAGACTAAAACGGAGATTACATAATCGTACTTATTTAAATGGTCTATAATAAAGTCCACGTCGCATATGTCTTTGTTTTAAGAATAACCCAGAATAGCAATTTTAATGTAGAACAATGTAAAAAATTGCAAAGGGGCATATTCAAACCTCATTCAAAGTGATACAGTGTAAGTTGACATCAAAATAAATACATTAAAAAAGTTTGTCCTATTTCCAAAAAAAAATACGCACCTAATTGAGTACCTCCTTCTGTTGGGCAGTCGGTCAAAACTAGCGCATAACGTAAATCTTGGTGTAGAAATTCACACTATCTAATTATTAAAAATTCTGCCGAACAGCGTTGTGGTATTTAATGTCGTGGTATTTAAAATTACGACACCAAATAGTTATATACGTAAAAAGTAAATTTAAAACTAGTGACCACGACTATCTTTACTTTAAATATTACATTTTCTAGCGCTTCCAGAGATAATAACAGAGACGAGAAGAGCGTTAATAAGTTTAACAGTCAAGCTGTCTCCTCGTTGCTCTGAAAATAATGCTATTAATTAAAATTCTGCCTAAGTTTTTAACATAATAATGCTTCTTAAGCTTGCAAACTGTAGTAGAAACGGCACTTCATTAGTGTGAATTTTGTAAACTTTTTTTACTTTTATTATTTGTTTCATGTTCTATAAAACAAAAGTGTTGGTACAGTTCAGCTGTTTTAAAATTAATTGGACTGTATATGTCGGACACAAGGTGGAATAAAGACTGCCCGAAGACTAGATATAGATAAAAATTACAGAGCTGGAGGAAACACGCACATATCTCATACTCTTGCTGCACTAAACGACCTTTGCCTAGAGACGATTATTGTTTGCTTGCGTTGAAACACAAATGTTGCTTTACGTGACAATCAACTCATGCGACTATCCAAGTACTATTATTTGGAAAATCAAGAAGCACTGCAAACAAATACTTCAATGAAACTTGTCCGTCTACCCTTTCACATATTATTTCAACTAGTTTACAAGAGAAGTAGGACAGTCATCAGTTATGAATTAAATGATTTACTTATAAGACAGCATTGTGAAATACGTCAATTTCTTTCCTGGACAGGATTCGAAGTCTTATTTTCTAGGTGTATTATAATTAAAATAAAAAACGACAATATTTTTATGCAACTATAGTAACTTTATTAGCGAACTGAAGTAAAAATTATTTATATTTCAAAAAAATCTACATTGGTTGTATCACCGACAGCAGTTGGGAACGAAAGATTATTGCAATGTTAGGAAAGATGAATAGGCGATACCTAAGAGGCAAAATTCTCATATCGACACTGACTCCGCTTCCGATTACTGGCACCGCGTTTTAAAGGTCTGATAAGAAATTAAAATATCAGAAAATTGAGGCTTATACTAAAGCTAATTCATAGAGCATACCGCTACAAGAAGACTCATATCAAAAATGACTTGCATAACGTATCGTATCGTACGTATAATCATTTCATAAAAACCCTACAGGTTTTAACAATTAAATTTAATTTCAAAAGAGACAGGGAACTTTGTTTGTCAATTCCTTATTTTCACAATATCTTACTTTACTTAGCATGAGCCTGATGAAAGCTTTGATAGTTATTGCACTTATAAAGGACGTGACGCTAATTTGATTAGAATATTAATGAGACGGCGTTCAAGCTTTACAGAATGTTTTGCAACTTATGTTTGTGCACATTGAAAGACTATTTTCAAAGAATACCTCTCAATATCTTTTTTAAATTTAGGAGTATTAAACATGCCTGATAATTCTAAAAACGCTACCACTAGTTCGCAACATGACGCCTTTAACCCAAGAAGAACTGGCACAAGAAATTCAGTGGTATAATTTTCATTGTTTATTACATATTTTTGATAAAATTTTCATATAAATAATTAGATAATTTTTTCTAGTTAAAACAAAATTGCAGAAAATTTTATGTTATATCGCAATTTTATCATTGAAAACTAATTTATAGTGAACAGTATAAATGTCTCTTTACAAATTCTTTGTAAAAGCGTTGATATCGCATTTTGAAAAGGTTACCCATAAACCGCAGTCTTATTTCTCAAAGAGTATCTACACGTACATAAAGATATTAATATTTTCATTTTATAGAACTGCGCATACAATATATAGAACTTTATACATGTTTTTTTAAACCGTTGCATTAATTAAGTAGCGTCGTGTTTAAAATACAAACACAAACGAAAATAATAATTACATTTTTGCTATAGTTGTGCGCAAACACTTCTAGTTTTCTGTTTTTTGTCGGTATCTAGTTTCGGATTTTTGATTATGGCTAAAGTGTTTCATTTCATTAAGTAACCTTTGTTTATGACGCTTTACACAAGAAAAATAGTTTTAAAGCTTAGCACATCTACAAGAGTAGATAGAAAGGTCGAGCAACACTTTTCTCTTGCCATTCCTACTGCATTTTTATCCTTAAACCTATCCGAGAGAAGCTTCTACAGTCTGCCTTTAAAGTCTACTTTATCCCGTTTAGAGACTTCGGTTTCTGCTAGTTAGACAAATCATCAACAACTAAATTAGTGAACTGCATTACGTTAATTTGACGTGATTATTTTTTTAAGGCACTGATGTCTTATGATAACTATAAACAGTACTAATAATAACTCTTTTTCAAAGTCCACCCTGTGCTTAAATCACCGCGCTTCACGCTTCACACAAACTTTATTAGCAGTTGTGATTACTTACGGTTTTTAATAGAGAACCCAAACTATAAGTTTATGCAAGTATACTTCTTTACGGTTGTAAATATTCACACCATATTTTTCAAAGTTTTAATGTGTATATGTTATATTTTAACTGATGTTTATATAAAAAACAATTTTAATTGTTGTTGAAAGAACACTTTAATTGGTAAAAAGAATGATTTGAGGTATAATTAGGAATAACCTGGATATGTAATCAGTAAAATAACTATTTAAAGACGCAAAAATAATAAAATCGATTCTTCTGTTTGTACCACTATCACTTTTTTAATTTAATCCTCTAGGTTACTTCCAATATTATCTATCTATCGTGAAAGGTCATCTACATTTCTTCCTATTTTTCATAGTTAGTGGATCGTGTTGAAATTGATTGGGAGAATGCTTTTTATTAAAAGAACTTATTTATTTATGGCTTAAACACAAATGGCTGCGCTTTACAGAATAAATTGAACTTAGTCATAATATTTTCAAAACATTTTCGGACTTTTATTGTTCTAGTGGTTGAGGGACAAAAAATATCAACATTGTAGTTGCCACCAATGACAATATTCTTTTTAGAGCTAATATTTTTACTTAGTTCATCTGCCATAATAATTAAACAGGTCGTAAAAACGCTTGAAGAAGGTCAATAACAAAAACACTTAAAAAACCATTCTCACATTGTCTTTCAACAGAGCACCTAGGGACGTCTTTACATTATTATATTGATTATATTAAGTATTGAGTATAAATTATTATATTGATAAATATTTTATCGCTTGGCGAATATTATACATAATTAAATAAAATTACTTTACGGATTTTATCGCGTTTATTTTACATTTTAAATTCCTGACGTTACGAACACTTTCCAGCGGCCGTGGTCACGGGGTAGACTGAGATGTCATGCGTCTTGTTGCCAGTGCTGAAGGGGTTTCTAGATCTTAATTATTATTTTAGTCTCGTACTCGACCTATGCAAAATGAACTGGTTTTATCATTACCCAAGCAGGTGGTAGAACCCAACCATCTTCTCTACTGAAATTTGATGTTTTCTAATCTCAATAGCTTCACGGATCATCCTTAGTAGGAATCTGTGTTCTTTAGCGAGATTTGTGCCGATCAAATCTGATGTAATGGTTTGGGTGATTTCAGGTATGGTCAGACACTGCCGATGCCGAATAGACCCAACAAGTCGGCAAACATCCAAATTTTATGACTAGTTTATGACTTTAAAGTGCGCGCTAGGTACACCAGAGAAAGTATTTCCTTAGTTGTTGCCCAACTTCCTTCTTTTGATGTTTATATTCTATTATATATAAAAAAATATTAGGAGTGACCCTGTGTCATTATCATTTATCATAGCTCTAAGTATATACACAATGTCGGTTTTTTTTTCTACATTTTTAGATAGTTAAAGACAATCATTATTCACCCGTATATCAGACAGTCAGAGAATATCACAAATCATCAATATTTACCAATATATAGTGAATTGATGACAAATAACGGTCATTTCCAGTTCCCTACTTCAAGAGATAAAAAGGAAAACCTTACGTAGGGTTCACTTTAGGTTTCTTTCCTTCATCTGTCTGTCTGAGCGTCACAGTCCATTTTCCCATAATTAGGTGGAAATTACAGTTGTTAAAAGATACCGAGGTCTTGAGTTAAGATATCGAGGATGATACAAAGTTTACGGCAAATTTGAGTTTTGCCAAATGAAGGGCGTTAAAAAATATTTTATCAATAAAATGTTTATATTTAAAATTATAAAAGAGATAAATTAATATATTAGGCTGAAGCGATCTCGTCAAAATGCCGAAAGCTTTCAGCTCGCGATTAATAATAGCTTTCAATGCCCAGACACAAAAGAATTCATGAGTTAATAAGTTATGAAATTCAATTCCAAACATTTTCTAAGCAACTAAATTTAACTGTTTAGCTTTGTAACTTAATTATACTAAACGTTACATATGTAGCTAAAATATTTTACTAGTGTATCTGCATAAAATGTAACCATCCTATTCGACAGTAGCGTTATAATCCTTACAAAGAAGATTTTATTAAAAAATTAGGCGGAGAACTATGGCAGTGTCTCTCGAAAGTATTAATACATCAAATTAATAAGAGGAAAAACATTGACCAAAGGGAGTTATTTTTTCTTCTTAATATTGTCTATTAGTTATTTTTTTCTTCTTAATATTGTCTATTAAGAAGAAAAAATTACTCCTTTGGTCAATGCTTTTAATTGTAATAATTGTAATTAAGCATTTTAGCAGGATTTTATTTAAATATGTAATATGGAAAACACTCGTTATATTTGAATATGGATATCTTAATATTTTCTTATTTACATAGAGCATCCTGCTCCAAGCTGCTACACAGCTCATGGGTACATGATCCTCTTAGCTTCCCCGTGCTAAACCAAGCTGCAAGATCGGGCAAAACTGCAAAGTCCAAGTCAAATATTTTTACTCAATATTACACTCTCTGATTGATCGACAATTAATAGACCACCGGTTCAGAAATGGCAGCCTCTGATTGGACTAGTGTACTAAACTTAGCTATACCTTGAATCTCAAACAGCGTTTGACTTAAACAATGTTGTACATTCGTACTTTTCTGGTAAAGTGAGCGAGCCCCAATAACTACACGTTAAGAATAACTGTAAGCATTTTAATGTAAACATATTTGAAAAGACTATGAAAAGTTTTCAATAACATTTGAGGAAGACTGTTATGAATGAAATAAAACTTGTATTATTAAATAGACATAACAGATATAAAACTCTAACATATAAGTTATGAAGTAATATAGGTAAAAAATCCTAAAGTTTTTTTTTATTTTCATATATTGCTGTGAGGCCAAAACTATAATAAAATTATACCTTAATTGTTTACATTATACTTGACAAAAAGCGATGTTCTCGTTACTTGAGCTTGACATAATTACGCATGAAATTAAAGCTAAGCCGTGCTTATTACTTTTTCTGCGGTGTATTCCGTTTACGATACTCTCTAAAAACGTTTTAGTATTTATATGTGAGTAATTTTTTTTTCTTTGAGATGACTGTGATGGTTAAAAAGTGATATGAATAAATTTTTTCTTTCATTTGTTACGAGTCTTATGGTATAAAATATTTACTACTTTCGATAATTTTCTTAAGCCTGTAAACATACACGCTATAGAATAGGTTTGTTGACTTTTTAAATATTTTTGTTTCTTTTCAATGTGTTAACGTAATTTTCGTTGAGAAACAAGACAGTCTTATAATTTAAAAAAAATTAGTAAGAAAGAAATTAGTAGCAATCATCAAGAAAAAAAAAAAAACAAAATATTAGCCTACGAACACATTCTGACACACAATAATAAAATGAGGGTCAACTGCCTGAAACGATTTTTTAGTGAACACATTTAAGGCTATGGATGAAACTAATATTTTATCAAAATTTACCAAGACATGTTTATTATTTCACGAATTAAATCACCGTGCCGAAGGACAAAAGCTTTACTAAACACTGTAAAACCCTTGAGTAAAAGGTATAATTATGCTAAGAATATTAATACGTTGTGTTTAAATAAAAAAATAAAAATAATTTTTCTGAGTAGATTAACTACATTCTATTAAAGAATTGGCAAATATCAGCACGCAGTTAGATCCGTTGGACTATGAGAGCGAAGGAAGTAGAAATCGAGTGCACCAGCCAGTTTGCATGTACACTTGTGCACTATAATATCTTGAGTGTAGTTAGCTGATCGTGGTATTTAGCTCGGAGTTTATTATTATTACGTATCGTCAATGCAACTTGGCATGTAGTCTATTCAACATAACTCGCTTTTAGTACAAATAAAATAAATTATTTTTTCAATAACAAACATAATGTGTTGTGTGTGACAATGTTATGTGTCTAAACGCTTCGCTATGAATTAAAAGTTTTTCAACTAGTGTGGGAAGTTAAACGTGACTCGATTAAATAGTAGCGTAAAAACGGTTATTCGTGACATTTCAAGTGGATTTACATTTTGTTCACGCATAAAACTTATTTCGTTAAAAAAGCAAGAAACTCTAAAGTTAAAAAAGTTTATTGGAAAATAGGAAGCACAATATATAGATAGTCACTACAGTTACGCCTTTGGAAGTCACACGTTCGAATTCTGCAAGGGTGTTACTTTATTTTATCGATGTTTAATGGTTGGTAAAATTAAAATTAGTTAATCAGATGATTATATATGAAAAGGACGAGGCAGTCGTTCTGTGTAAAAGCTTTTATTCCAGTGATATTTCATGATCATCGACCCCATGATATTTTTGATGATTGGCCATGAAATATATGAATAAATACATCATCATGAAAAAAGCCATAATTCTAAGATTTTGCATCTATATATCAAATATGCAGATATCTTAATATAAAAGTGTCGCCAACTGTAAGTTAACACTAATGTTACAGATGTGATAATACATAATTTAGAAGTCAAAATCTTAAAATGTTATCATGGGGTTGGAGTAAAACCTAAATAAAAGTTTTACAAACGCAAAGCAACTGGCATCCGACCTCCACTACCTAATGGGTTAATTGGATTCGATGATGCCTCTGTGGAAATCATTAGGGGAAGCCTATGTTCAGCGGTGGACTTCAATTGGCTGATGCAATTTGCAATTAATTATAAAACCAATTAAAATCATTTTTCATTGACTTTTTTGTTACTATCATTACGAGTATTTTCTGTTAACAAAAAGATGTTTGATCAAGTAGTGAACAACGTTTAAGGCGTTAATTACGCATGTAAGCTTGTGTAAATATATGCTATGAAATGTTTAATGGAATTTACAAAAACAAAGTCTGATATAATTTCAAATGGAGCCTAAAAGTAGAGCACTCTAATAATTGTGCTCTCGCTTTGAAATAAGAAGTAAAAAAAATGCTTAGAACAACTACAAGATCAATCTGTTATTTAAATAACAAGATTATAGTGCTAACTAATAATGATTCTAATTTGTGATGTTGTGTAAAATGGATATGTAATGAATAATTTTAAGTTATTATTCAGATAATTTAGCCTTAATACTTACATTTATGACGTCAGATAAATAAGTCATTAAAATGCAAACAAAAGAATACGCTTATTCTGAAAACGCTGTGAAGTAATAACTCTATGTTTCATCAGGGGACAGGTGTCATTAATCACGTGATTTTATTAGTAATACATAAAGTTATTTTAATTAATGTAATTGTTTGAAGACCATAAGCCATTTTTAACTTTAAATACGCAGTTTGTAGTTATTAATAATAATATATTTCAATGTGGCTTGGAATATAGTAAATTATCTAGAAATTTTCAGTTTAGTAAATATTCGTCTACTTGCACTAGCTGTAATAACCGAGAGCATAACGATTCAATAATTATTGTCCAGGAGATAACAACGGAAATTGTATTTTCTTAGACAATTCTCAGAGGCAGGAGAACTATTTCAACTGCCCCAAAATACATAAAAACTTCGTCATCGCAAACTGCTCAAATTTCCCATAGGAAGGTTTGACATTTAGATCTAATTTCATTCCATATTGCCTTTATTATATAAGGCCGCAGTGTTTTACTGCTTTTATTAACCTTAATTCATGAATATTTAGAAAGAAAGTAAGAAACACATTTGTTTGGCGAAGAAAATGGGAAAATACAGTAAACATAAAAAATAAACATAATTTTTTTGTGAACCAAAGTGGTATCCACTCAACTTTGGTCGGTATCACTCAAAAAAAAAAAATCATCGTGAATGCTGATATTCAGTGAAACCGTACAAGGACTAAGTTGATGGCGCCATTTAACTACATTTACATAATACAAAAAGCTGTTAATTATTTAAGGTGTTTCTCAAACTAAAATCTTAAAAATAATTATTTTGATGTGACAATACGTGTGTGGACTATATTAAAATTATTTGTCTAAGTAGTGGCCTAAAATGATAACTGCCTCCGTAGCCTACTCCTAGTTGGTTAGGGCAATTTGGGCCGATCACCCAATTGTCTGAAAGGTAAGATGATCCATGCGTCGGATGGGCATGTAAAAAGTCGGTTCAACTACCAACCCGCATTGGACTTTTGGGAAGACGAAGAAATATTTTGCTATGTGTGTTTTTGCCGGTGCTTTCGTAATTGAATGACTTCATTATAATGAACGTAGGTGTCATAACACCTACGTTTAAATCAATTTATACTTTAGGAGGTTACATAACTCTTTCTCATTTTCAGAACTAAATTGAGAATGTTCTTGCTTCTTTTTATTGCAAGGCTCACAAAAGATCATACTGTACGCTTTTGATTATTTAACTGACTGTAGAAGTAAATTAACTATCTGAAAGTAAATAAACAATAACAACATGCTTACTCGCTTAATTGTCCAGGTTCATATTACGACGATTGTAACGCAAAAGTATTAAAAAACAAAGAGCTAGTGACATCGTCGCTTTGTTGGTTTTGAATTTTATATAAATCAGCTAAGAGCGTTTAGTATAGTAAATAATGTTCACACTAAACACTAAGCTTTTAGAATACCGGCACACGAGGTGCAGGCGTGCATTAGGGGAGACCTATGTCCAGCAGTAGACTAACATAGGCTGATGATGATGAATTATTACTGAGGTTATTTTTCCCAATTTTACAAATGTATTCCGTATTTTTTCCCCAGGTTTGTATTCACATCATCGTTGCATATTCAAACCAACATCCAAACTCTACATTTAATAATTTTATTCTTACCAATAAACTTAAGCGCTCCTAAAATGTGCATGGTATTAAATAAACAGGACAGACAAAGCTTTTGATTTAAAATCTTTTTTCATGATTTTCCTTCCTTTTTTTTTTATAAATAAAAATATACCTGATTTGCTTTGAGCGACCTAACTAGAACATTAAATTTAACAAAAATAAGAATATAAATTGCTAGTTGAAAAATAAGAAGAGATTAAATCTGACAAAGCCAATTTCAGGTTAGCTGAAAGCAACCCTTCTCATCTTTTTCATCACACTTATCAGGCAACGTACCTTAATACAAAAAAGTAACGAAAATATCACAAAGGACAGATAAACAAGATAAATCATTCTTAACCGTTAACGCATATTTCATAACTTTATTAGAAACGGGAAATTTTGAATTATTAAATAAAAACCCTGAGGTCACGTTGTTATAAACAAATGCCTTTCTTCTTAAAATGTCGATCAATGAGACGCTATGCATATTTCTCATTAAATAGAGCTTTTATGTTATACATAATGCAAGCAAATTATATTTTTAAATCATTGGACTACTCAAGGCGATGAGAGCCAGGAGATATATAAACCTTGCAGGGATGAAGTCCTAGCCGCTAGTCCCGTTTCCGTCACGGAAGGAAGAGATATGGACGAAAACTTGCCGAATATCCTTTCTTCCGATAGCTCTTTTATACTGCGTCAACGGTGCATTTCAACACAACAAGACAAAAAAATAGGCCATTGACTATTATGCGCCAAATAAATTAAAACAAAAGTGATAAATAATATATGATATATTTTTACCGACTTTAATCGTTTGACAACTATTGAAAATTATAGCCAACGTTTAGTTACACGTAACGTAAGCAAAAGAGTAAAAATAATATCTGCTTTTTTAGGAAAAAAAAATTGAAAAATATTTTTTTTATTTTCGTAACATAAAAATTTTATGAGAAACTCGAAGCAAAATAATACCCTTGACATATTTTCTATCGATGTAATGTATAATGATATTACTTAGCACAATAATAACTTATTTGGCACCACTTTTACGTTGAAACGTCTGCATATCTGACATAATTACACAGAACTTCTTGGTATCCGTGATTTCGTCCGAATCAATTAGTGTTATTGAAAATATAAAATAGTAATAAGAATAATAATTTTCTCCGAGCCGATTTCGACTACAGTGGCTGATCTATATTAGCGATTAGCAAACTGCACAGGTGTCATTATTGTGCTCAAGTATACACGCAGACATGGATGCACTTCCTCTGATTTCACTCTCATAATCCGAGGGACGGTTAAACAACACGCCCCAAGAGATTAGGCGCAGGACCGACTTTTTACTTGCACATCTGACCCATAAATAATCGTACATTACAAGCAATCAGGTAAACGCCACAAATTGCCATAGCCAAATAGAAAAAAACTTAGAAGGGTAGTTTAAGTTGTTAGTAGACTCGAACGAGAACGAGTCGAACGGCCTCCAGTTAATGGATCATGACAAAATTTATTGTAACATGGGTCCGATCTTATCTTTAAATCTCTGCTGGACACTAGCCTAGTAGTTCTCTTAAAGGAAAAATGTAGCAACTACTAAGCCGTCAATTTAACATAATATTATGAAAAAAACATAGATTTTCTGTTCTTATTCCGTTACAAGTCGTTGTTCAAAACCTAAACCCAAACTACGATTTATAAAATATATATGTTTATTATTCAATTATATTTTAAATCTTTCATTTACCTAGCCATTTTCCCAAGTTATCATGGGATCGGCATCTAATCCATCTAGGCTGACACCTAAACCTTACAACCCAGAGGATTCTAGTAGTTCAGTTTTGTTTTCTGGTTAAAAATTTATTGGATGTTTACCGAAATCATGATGGAGTGAAACTATTAACAATTCTTTTTTATACAAAATAGCTAGACTAGAATAAAAATATCCAGATATTCATCAAAATTTATTGCCAGGCGAGTAATAAGAAGATATTAAATCTGACAAGGCAAAATTCAGGTCAGTTTGAAAGTAACTCTCCGCAACGTAACATGTAACATAACCAAATACAAAAAGTGTCAACGAAAGTAATGGGGGTTGGATAAACAAGATAAAGTAATTTTAAGCTATATGATATATTTCAATTTTTTGATTTCCTTTTTATTAGTGTTACTAAACCACTACTAGTGCTTAGTCCTATGTCCTCATCACAAAAAATTTTCTTTTATATGGTCCTTATAATATACATCCCAATAAAAAAGTTTATTAATTCAATGGAAAATGTTTGTTATTCTGATAAGAACTCACATTAATCCAGTGTTTATATTCTGGGCACTTAAATAATTTAGTTTGCTTTGACGTGAACTTTACTGCTTGACACGTCTCAAGTCGTTGAATACAATTTGAGATTCGGTATGTTAAGGTATAAAATAAACGAGTTAAGATAATTCCTTTTTAGCGATTTGTAAACCTTTAATGTAGTCAACTTTTTTGTCTGTAAGATACCAAAAGAATGTTAGGGTAAGATACTTTTGTTTATTTGAAAAAAATATTTCTTTTATACAAAATATATTATTTAAATTGATACTATTTTTCTACACTTCTACTTTATTATTCGTTATTTTGTTAACTTTTTCGCTGCTAAAATACCTTATTCGTTTATATCATAAAGTAAACATGGTTAAACTATGTTTCCGCAACGAGATAACTTTGTACCAGCCTAAAGCAACGAATTATCGACATCAAAGCCTTAATCAAGTGCATCCGAGATTACTTTCAAAACTAGTTAAGGCCGATGCCATGAGGTATAGGCACGAAATTTTACCTAAAAATCATCAGTTCTAATAGTAAAACTGATGGTTTAAACACTTAACTTCACTTACTTGCATCATTGAGTACCTAAGTAAATACTCAATAAAGAATAATAATGGTATTTATTAATAATGCTCTAAATACTTACAAGGTTAACTAATATCTATATATTAACAATAAATAATTTGAGTGTAATTTTGTAACATTAAAATAACCGTTTTAAAACAATAATATCACATTTTGATATTAGCGAAACATATAACGAAACTTCTTCTTTAACATTTTTTGTCTACCAGTCTGACAGTTGGTAGTTTTGTGTAATAAAATAAAATTACTGCATTTAATCTTAAGACCTTATTTGGAAGCTGTTATATGACATTAGTGCCTCAAATTCACTGACAACTTGTCCGTTGAACGTACTGACAATTTACTAAATTACAAATACCCATCTCGCAATGCTCGATACGCGACCGCGAACTAAAACCGCTCAATCTGATGAAGGTCTGGAACAAGTTGGGATCTACATGAGTTTACCCGTAACTACAATATATAATTCAGAAGAACGTCTCATGATAGTTTTAATTGTTGAGTTTCTAATCATTGAATATAGGTAATGAGAGGTCAGATGCCAGTCACCCTGAGTATAAGCTGTAATTCGGATTAGATGTGTGGATTACAAGCCGATGATATAACATGTTGGGAAAATTAATAGAAAGAAGCAGAAGCCTATAACAATATTTTTATAAGCATTAGTGGTTTATAACTATTATTAAAGTTATATTTCTGAATAAACTTATATAGTTATAAAAATACCATTAACAAAATCTCATTACAGGAAAAAAAATAGGTTGAAAATTTGTATGCATCAATGCATTTTGACTGTAGTAAGTTTTTGACTTGGCATATGAAACAATTCACAAGTCCATGGTATTGTATAGCTAGAAATTTGTTATAAATTTCACTTGTCAAGTTAGAACAGACGTATTGGTTGTTACGTGTATTGTAGAACATACGTTTCGGCTAATATTCTTATAAAAAATAATTTTGATAATATAGCATGCAAAGCTACTTACTTAAGTGTGACTGTTAAAAATAAGTTTGATTTTTTTTATATATATGTAAACGAGTCAAATGTATAATAGCTTTTAGGGTTAGACATCTGTGTATTATATGATAACAAGTATCACAAAACACGGTACTCCTCTCGACAGAGAGGGGTACTGAGAGCGACCGTCTGAGGCCCGCCTCACCAGGCTCGCCTCGGAGAGCAAACAGCCCTTCGCCACATCTCCACCATTGGATAGAGCAGAGACACAGCACCCCTGGGTCCTCTTGGCACCCTCGCAGCTCGCACCGCGAAGGTGAGCCCAACCACTGCGACAAAGTGGGACCCGTTGGAAGGAGTTTGGACTTTAACCTCGAATAACTTTTAAACGAGTAAACTTAGCGAAAAATCATTTCAAAACTTTTTTGTAGGTCGTCGAATTTCCTACAAGAATATTTATTTATTTTTAATAGACATTCATTTGTTCGAGTGCATCAAAAATCCAACCAAAAAAAATATTCTTATGTTATTTAAATGGGAATTCAAAATCACAACAAGTCACCTCTTAACATATTGAACTAACATTTAGTAGCCTTGTGGTAAAGACGTGTGCTTTAGAAATCGTAGGTCGTGGTTTCGAAACGTGGGGGGACAGTAAAAAATTGGTGCGCACCATCTTTTCCAGAATAGCAGCCCTAGGTCTAACATACACTAAATTAGGGTAAAGCTTCTATGAATCCCTCGTAAATGCAACAAAACAAAATCGCTTCATCTAAGGAATGTCATATGCCTACTATTATATTTTACACAACATGCATTACACAGTAACATTTTTCTATCTTACAAACATATTACTACTTTATTACTTTGGCTATTGTTTTGAAAGTAGCAATCTGAAATTTGAAGAATGCAATAAAATAAAAAAACATGGAAACTATTGTAATTAGTTCCAGTATGATGATGGTTGCTTAAATAATTGATTAACAGGCAGACAGTAATTATAATTTACGGAAAAGTCGGTACATTAGATGTTATCACGTTTTTTAAACTTCTTAAGCGTTTCAACGCTCCATACTAAAAATGATAATTGGTTGATTAAACCATAAGCTTAAATGAATTTCACGAAAATAACTCCCAAGTAATGCCACCCACATAAATAAACTTTTCATTAGTAATCATTCTAACCTTACTTTTACGACTACGTATTTTAGGATGGGTAAATGGATCGTTACTCAGTCTGTGCTTACGAAATTCTTCTTTAGCGATCGGTTTAATCTCGGCAGCCACTTTTATAATGATACTGAAACTTCTTTGCAAGGGGAACTATCGACGGAATTTTAATATAAAGTGATAGTGGATATTTTAAGTAAATATTTGTCTAAAATGCATTGTTAAATAGCAAAACGTTAAAAATACTAAATTGATATACCAACAAATATAGATTTGATATAATAAACCTTAACATATTGTTACGTGACAGCATACTACTACAATTTAAGCACTAATATTGCATTTCTTAAAAGACGCAATTTCATTTTGGTACATATGTGCCAAATATGTCTATGAGGGGTCAATAGAAGCTTAACTTCGGGTTTCTCAATGAACCGAAATTGATAACTCAGGTTTAGATCTAAACATTTTAAGATTGTATTACATACATTTTAATAAACTCTGATTAAAGACGTCATCTTCAATTATTAATACAAACACGCGAATGTTTTTGAAAAAAACATATTGTACGTATATTCACTCATAGATCAAAAATATATAACAAAAGAAATATTAAATATTCTTATAAATATTCTTGATTTCTTTTTGAGAAAGATCCAGAATCTCAAGTAAGAATTAACTTGCGGTGAAGTGTGATGATTAAAAATTACTCAAGAACACCCTTTCCCATTATAGGTGCAGTAAACGGTCGACGCTCCTTGCAATACAGGAGTGGAGCTGCGGCTGGAGCACCCAGCGCCGGCCGTCAAACAGTTGAAGCCATACGCCCCGTTCTTAAGTGGTGGCTGAAGAGGACACGGCTCCTAACATTCCGCGCGACGCAGGTCCTCCGGGACACGGCTGTTTCGGAAGGTACCCGTACCGCGTGGCCAGTAGGGAGCCTTTAAAGGAGTGCCACCACTGTGGGCAGCGAGACCCTGGGTCGAGCAACGCCGAAAGCTGCGTGTATCGTGGGGCGCGTCCTTGCTTTCTGCGAGGACGCGATGGCCCGAAGGAAGCGTGGAAAGAGATAGGAGGCCTACTAGTGAACTTTACTAATACTCCAATATAATAATTAAATATACATTAAACAATCCAATATGCCGCATAGTATTAACAAAGTTTTAGAAGATTGACTTAGGTTACCTTAAGTATTGTTTACATGTAAATAACACCATAAAAGTGGCGCTATGATCAAAAACTACAGTGAATTTTGGTAAAATACAAAAAAAATAATAAGGGATTTCAAATAACGAATTAATATGTATTTGACATAATTAAATTTATAATCTTATAGTACTGCCAACTGTTGTTACAAAATGTCGATTTAATGCTTTTTATTTGAATCGTGATAAATCACATAAAATGTTCTTTACAAAATCATAAAAAAAAACTTGATAAGATTTTCAAAAGATATTTAAGATATTTTATATTTTAAGTCATTATTTTGTGATAGAGAATAAAAAAATTGTATAAATTATCATCAACTATTTGAAGTTGGACTTTAACCTCGAATAACTTTTAAACTAGTAAACTTAGCGAAAAATCATTTCAAAACTTTTTTGTTGATCGTCGAATTTCCTACAAGAACATATATTTATTTTTACTAGACATTCATTAGTTCGAGTGCATCAAAAATCCAAAAAAACATTTTTTATGTTAATTAAATGGGAAATAAAAAATCACAACAAGTTACCTGATGAAACTGTACCAGAATTTTTATTTCGTCATCTTGAACGATATTTTCTGTAGTGGCTAAAAAAAAAAAAAATTAAAGTTTTTTTTGGCCCACCCAAATATATCCATCCATACCCCGGAACCCCCATCAAAGGTACGTGCTACTCAATACTGCGATCGCCTGCGGCATGCTACGCAATCAATTTCAATGTTCATTAACTTTAAATATTTCCCAAACTGATTTTCGGAAACGGTAGACATAAATTATGAGCATTCCAACTTCGGCGTTTTAAACGACTTTCATTAGTTACGAGGGGAAATTTAAATACACATTGTTAATGTAAGGACATATTTAATTTTAGCCTTTATTAGTGCCTTTTTACTCGCGGGCGAGTTTTAAAATTAAGTTTTTAAAACCAAAGTTCCAATAGAGGCACTAATACAATTTTTTGTTAACATTTGAATAATGATAAAAAAGAAGAAACTATTGCCTTCAAAACTATATACAATCTAAATAAAATCTAATAGAGATATCAAAGGAATGTTAAAAGAGGGAGTGAGTTGTAATATTACAAGTCGTTTTGTTATTGTGAACTGACGAAAACGAACGAAAAATGATCTATTATCTAATGATTTCAAATACAGACTGTTTTACATGTGCGTTATATAGAATGTTAAAGTGATTACGAATTATTCGAAGGATTTTATGAATGCAAGTAACGTTATTTCCGGTGTTTAACCTACTAATAAAGTTCACCCTAATGAAAATTAGATTAATTTAATGAATTTTAACCATAAATTTATAAAAGTTTTATTTTTGTTTCCCTTTGTTGGCGTTCATTGAAAAGGACACCGACCAGAACGCCGATCATCGTGCAGTAGCCGGTTCAGGTTGCCAGCGAGTAGCATGGGATCGGCCGTCTTGGCGTTTATTAAAAAAGGCCTATGTCCAGTAGTAGATGGATAAAGGCTGCTGATGATGGTGATAAATCATCATCAGCAGGCGATTTTTCATTATTGTCTTTAAACATGTTCGAAGATTACTGTGAACAAAAGTGCTTAACTATAGAAGCCTAATCTTCGTCTCCGAGGCATATACGCAATTGAATAATATATGAAAATATATTATTTCTTCGTAACGGTTGAACCTAGCGCATCCTGTTTTTTGCTATCTAAGTGGACGGTGCCCGTGTCGTTAAGGTATGAAACAATAAGGGGGGGACTTAACAAATTTTCATTGTTGTTTCCTTAGTTGGTCAGGGCAATTTGGGCCGATCACCCACTTGTCTGAAAAGTAAGATGATCGATGCGTCGGATGTCGTCATATTATTTGAAAAAAAAAGCCATAATTTCTTTTCAAGTGCTCTTCTAATTTTAAAACTACCATGGACATTGCTTTACTACGCAATTGTTATGATAAAATATTATGAAATGTAAATATTTATACAAAGTACTATAATGTGCGAGAAATAAACTAAAATGTTTTAAATACCCACATTAAGAACAGTTTCGAAGATAATGCTTTCATAAATGTTATTTTAGCGCTCGAAACGAACATTCTAGATAATATCAAAGTTCATAAAAAGTTAGGGTAAAAGTTCTTTGGCCTCTATCTCCTGGTACGAGTCACCTCATTATTGTAAAGGTCTTATAACTTCTTGCCAACATAGATTATCCTGTAATTACACTTTTTTGATTAAGGAAAAACAACTCATTTAGTACGAGAAAGATGCTCATAAGATAATATTTAGTTACCGAAAGAAAGTCTATAAATACTTCTTCACTACTTTAAATTACTATAAATACTTCCACATAAATATCAATAAAGTGTAAAAGGTGCCGTTGAAGAGCAATCAACGTAGATTTCGGTTACTGTCAGTATCATTTACTTATAGACATTACATATAAAAACGCGTAAAAGCTAATTTGCAAAAGAAACAATTCATCGTTTCGTTCTAGAATTTATTAGTAAAATTTAACATTTTTAAACGCATGAAGGTCGTAGGTCCCTTATACAGAGGGCCGTCTGGGGCGATTTCACCGCGTTACCTATTACTGCCGCAAAGCAATAGTGTGTAAAATATTACTGCGTTCTCTTCTTATATTACCGCGCATTTACTGAATAAACGACTTAACATTCTACATAGGCAGCACATTGGTGATACCCCTGGTATTGCCGATGTTCAAAAGCGTTGATAACTATTTTCCATCAGGTGGCCCGACTGCTTGTCTGCCTTTGGTGGCAATAAAAAAAATGCAATTTTCAGAATCGGCACAGTTGCTTTTAAGTTTTTTCGTTACAAACATACACACAAAAATACAAACCTTTTCTCTTTATCATATCAGAATATAAAGAGAAAAGCAACTCAATGAATGCTTATATTTTTTGTAGCAAATTTATGCTTTCATTATGAATATAGTACAGAAAATATCACAGATAAATACACAACAAAAACTAATAATAACACCAACGAACATAGTTGGCAAATTTTTTTATATATTTAAAATGATTACATATTTTTTGTATTTCTTTATTAAGATTTTAAATTTTCAATATATGAATCAAAACGAATGAGAGAAGAATATGGTACTATGGTTAAAAAACAACATACCTTTAATTTTAAACCTATATTAAATTTTTGGGAATTAAAAGCACATTTTACTGCGATAATTTATTTCGACCCTGATCCGCCTCTTCACTCAATTAGTTTTCGAAATTAAGCACAAATTTATAACAATTGAAGCTTGATCGATAATGAATACGAAAAGCTATAATCTTATGTTTTTTTCAATTTAATCTTTGTCATGATATTCATCACTTTCCAATAAAATATGCTCTGGAAATTCTTATATCCATAAGTCATTACAATCTTTAATATCTATGCATAAGGCTAGTGTGCTGTGTAAAAGTTAAAAGTCGTTTTAGAAATTAAATATTGTCTTCCTCTAAATATAAATTTGTATTTAATATTGCATTATCATCCAATTTCTTCATGAAAGCACAATTTCAAGTGAATCGGAAACCGAATAGTTGATCAGATTTAACTGGCAAGATTAGATTTCAGACCGACAGACAACGGGACAGGTGAAACTAAATAAAAATTTTTGAATACTTATTTAATGCCACTAGCACAACGGTGCTTTAAGTAGCAATATAATGATAAAAGCAACAGTCTAATAGAATTAGTTTCCAGCACAACTATGTCACTTGTAAACTTATTTGCACGATGTAAATAAAGTAACTTTACCACTTTCAAAATTCCTAAAGAGCTTCGGTATGAAAACATTGAAAATTAAAAAAAAATAAAACTGCTTTTACGTGTTTGACGTCCTATTATATGCTTTTGAGTTATAAAATTTTGTCGACGGTGCCACAAAATTATAGTTTTTTAACTTAAATATTTTTAACACTTTTTATTGTTAAAAACAATATCATTATAATCACTATTTTTTTAATAAATTTAACAAAATTATAACATAATAAATCACATTTTACTACTTTGACATAGCTTGGAGCGACCAGTTCAATACCAGGGTGTGTTATCTATCAAGTAGTCATTACAACAATAATATTTTTAACACACAAACGTTCCTTTACAACTTTATGTACAGATATATTATGTAATTAAATTTGTGTACAGATAAAAGCTGAACGTTTTCTGGCATCAGAAGAGTATACATTTTCCCATGAAAGATTTCATTGTTCTTCGGAGCCTAGTTTTTGGAAGAACATAATTATCCTTATTCCTAGTATTTATATTATGTTTGTAACAATGTTTTACAAACTAATTTTTATGTTTATGAATATACAAAAAATTTTCAGATAAAAAAATGAGAAAAAACAGTCAATACATTGATTTCTGTAAATATTTTTCTCAGCGATTCTATGGGGTTCAGGTTCTCTCTTTTGAATTATAAATATTGTATTTTTATCAGCCGCGTTTCCCCACAGTATAATGCTATTAGACATTACACTGTGAAAATAACTAAAATGTACTAAATGTCGGGCTGTCTCAACATCGGTTAGTTCTCTAATTTTTTTGACTGCATAAGCCGCTGAGCTTATTTACTCGCCAGTCTATTAATTTGAGGCCCCCATTGAAGTTTAGAATCAATTGTGATGCCAAGAAATACAGTGGAATCTACGTGGTCCAGCGCTTCTCCGCCCACGACCACATTACACCCAGCTTGAGCAAGATTAGGAGTCATAAACCTTACACATTTCGTTTGATTTTTGTTTAACATTACATTATTTGCACTTACCAGTATTTTACGTTTGCGAGGGTATTATTTACATCGTCATTTTGCAAGTTACGTCGTTTTATTGTAAATATTAAAGAAGTGTCATCAGCAAATAATACAATCTCGTTACCTTTCTCAACCTAGTGTGGTAGGTCATTAATATAGATGAGGAAGAGAAAAGGCCCGCAATAGATCCCTTTGGGACCCCTATACCTACATGCGCCCCGGGAGAACTCTTGCCGTTCACGGCAACTCTCGGAATTCGATGGCTCAAGTACGAAGTCAGAAGGTCGAGTGCGGCATTTTTGATACCGTAGTGGCTTAATTTCCAGACCAAAGTATCATTCTGTACACAGTCAAATGCTTTGGTTAAGCCACAGAAGACACCTTAACCATCGTGTGACCCATGCCTCAAATATGTTCTAATCCCATGCCTCAAATATGTTCTAATAAGATGGACACCTGCATCGGTTGTAGAACGACCCCGTGTATTACCATACTGTTTGTTATTAAGTATATTATGAGAATTAAAATGTATTAGTAATTGGCCAAGAATTATTTTTTCAATAATTTTACTAATCGCAGGCAGTATAGAAATAGGTCTAAAGTTATTAGGGTCTGTAGTACTGACAGATTTAAATACCGAAATAATTTTACTGTGTTTCATAAGGTCAGGAAATTTACCTCATGTAATACAATCATTACAAATAGCTTCCAGGCAAAGTGAGATAAAAACAATAATAGAATTTTTCATCTTAGCCAAGATCCCCCACAGATCTACAGTTTTTTTAATGTCCAGAGATTTAAAAGCGGGCACAATATCTTTATAGCTTACATTACTAAAATAGAAATTATCTTTACGTTCTTTGATATTTTGTGTTAATAAGGACTCGGCAACAGTTGGAGAACAAACAAGTGACTTGGTTTTGGAGTATACATTAACATATGTCACAAAGGATTCATTGTGATTCTAAGTCTTTTCACTATATAGTTCATATAATCTTTGTCTGCTCCTATGTATTCCAACTGTTTCACTGAAATCTGCAGATCTATTTGATTTGACTGTTTTAGAAGTAAATATACTCTTAAATTCAGTTATTATTAATTTAAATAATTTACTATACAGTATATCTGGCTTACTATCATAATGCAGATAACTAATTTTATTTATTATACTACTTCTAAACTTCTCAATACGTTTTTTATACAAAGGAAGAACCATTTTTTTTGCACAATATTTTTAGATCTATTATCAGAGACAAAAGAATAATGATGGATTTATTAATAAGTATACAATTTGTAAATATGTTGTGTATACATTTGCCGAGGAGACAGTAATTCTTGTTGCTACAAGAAATAAGTTTCAAAAGTTATATGAGTTTAATAATGATCTTGATCTAATAGTGGTGGTTGTATTATCAAATAAATATATGTTAAAATCACCTCAGACTACTATATTATTATTAGATTCAGTTAATTTTAGTAACATTTGTTGCAATATAATTTCAAAAGATTCATATAACGCACTGGGAGGTTTGTATACACATACAATTATGAAGTGCTCAAGCTCTGCACAGGCTATTTCATCTTTTTCTCTGTTGCTAACAGGCTAGCAAACTGGTATCATCCAAGATAAAATATTATCTGATTATCATATAGCCAATATTCTTTACCCAACTACAAGAATATGATTTTGAAACATTTTACTTTTTATATAATCTACAATTAAAGATACAAAAGGCATAATTCCCCAGACTGAATTTGACAGCCAACCTTAAATAAACACCTCGATAAAAATTAGAGAAAGCGCACAAAAATACGAAATAAGAAAAACCAAATCTATTTGTAAATTTCGATATAAAATAGAGTACAATTATTGCATCATCATCATCACCCTGTATCAGTCCACTTAGCCTTTAGCCTAGGCCTCCTCTTCGCCTTCTCCATTAGGGGTTTCTTTGGACAGTATCCAACCACGCAGGTTGATGGTTGGACTGACATTTTAGATGCCCGTACGACGCATGGGTTATCTTAATTTTGCAGAAAATTGGGTGATTGGCCCAAATTGTCCTAACCAACTTGGAAACAACAATGAGAATTTTCTGAGTCCCTTGTGTTTCATGTCAGCTACATTTAATCCTGGTTTACGTAGCTTATTTTGCTTATATAAGACGGACCACGGCCGTAATCTAGCTTGGACACTGTTAGGTAATGTAGAGGAATGTTGTAAAGTTCTTATAACATTGTGATATCGGGTTTCTGAACTATTATAATTCAAAAATCAAATAGGTTTTTATACACTGTAAATTAAAGAAACAAAACAAATCCAAAGCATACGTATTTTTATGTAAATTAGTGCGCTCTTCGCTTCTGGTGGCGCCAAGGAATACTTAGTGATTATTAGAAAATAAGTTTTGTTATGTGTGTTAATAATTTGTAGTTTCGGAGGTATTTAACAAAAATTAACGAATCCTAATTTTAAAATGAATTTCCAATCATTGGCTGAACTGTATCATAAATAGCAAACACTATTTCTCATAGGTACGTCTTAAACTTATATATAAAAATATGACAAAAGATAAATATGTTGAGAGAAGAGTGGATAAATATCAGTAAGCCCCTTAAAATTTGATTTTTTTGTTACACTATATAGAGAAAGTTTCATCATCCACGTGACATCAGCGGCCCAGATACTTGCCCATTACTGTGATCCTCAGTAGAACGCAACAATTAATAAAATGTAAACATTAATTAACTATAAATATTTTCTGCCTTGACCATTAATTGACTTAAAATAATAACCAATCGCTTATCGGAAACGGCAGACGTAAATAACGAGCCAACAAAGTTTGGCACTTTGAATGAGTTCCATTAGTTCTGTACAGATATTTAAATCAACGTTTTCCATTTGAGAGCACATTCAATTTATGCCATTCAATTATTTGACTCTCTGTGTCATATATGTAATAGTTTTCATGTCAATTGTTTCTAAAAGTTGCTAATTTTTTATGTACTTTACTTCTGTGTTATGTATGTGTATTTAGATAAAAGCGAAAATATTGACACCCGTAGATAACAACGAATACCATAGAAACAGACTTGCTAATATTTATTTGAGATCGAAAGGTATTTTAAAAAACGCAATTGGAACCTAGTGCTTTAATAACATTTCTTTGGTTTTTAGTTCAGTCAGACATATGTATTAAGTGCTACGTGCTGCTAATAATAATTCTTAAATGTATCCAAGGTCAGCTATGTCGATCCATGAACGAAATTTCCGTGTTCTTTAAAAACCAGTGCGCACAAAAGACTGTTCCAAGAGCCATGTTTTGGAATCTCTGAAGTATTTTTGTGTTGGAGTTGTGTATGTTCCAAGTTGGTGTTGTGTGTGTGTGTGTGTGTAATTGGTCACGGGATAGACTGAGATGTCTTATGCGTCTTGTTGCCAGTGCTGAAGCGGGGTTTCCAGATCTTAATTTTAATTAATTATTTTTATTCTATTAACATGGAAGGAATGGCGTAGCAATAGCTATAAAGGAGGACCATTTGAGCAATATACTGGAGATTAATCGATTGCACGACAGACTTACATTCTGAAAAGGCTAGTTGAAGGGGAAGTCGTAAACATTATATCAGCGTACGCTCCCCAAATGGGTTGTAGCCAATATGAAAAAGACGATTTCTGAGCTAGTCTAGAAGACACACTCCAACTAATTGCTACAACGGAGACCATCTTGCTGGGAGGAGATCTAAATGGTCACATTGGACGAACAAGCGACACCTTCAATAGAGTGCATGGGGGTTACGTGTATGGTACAATAAACGATTCTGGAAAAGTTATACTCCCCATAGCAGCTGCTTTCGATCTCGCTATTGTCAACTCCATTTTAAGATAAAACACCTTATCACATATAAGAGTGGTCAAACAAAAACGCAAATAAATTACCTCTTAGTAAACCAATCGCAGATTGGCCTCGTAACTAACTGTAAAGTGATCCCGGGTGAGTGCGTTACTTTCCAACATAGTATGGTGGTGATGGATATGAAATTTAAACAAGTGTCTAAAAATAAACAAACCACCACACCAGAACTCGCAAAGTGGTGGAACTTGAAGGGTGATAAAGTTCATGAGTTTACTAAACGTCTAGTAAATCTGGAAGTTCACACTGATAAACACGTAAATTAAGTTTGGGAATGTTTACGCATGTCCATTATGACCGCACATTAAAGAAGGCCAAAAACACGTGTACAAGCTTGCCAAGCAGCGATGTTGGAATTCAAAGGATCCCGCTAAGTGCAGAAAAATTAAAAGCTCCAACGGTGACTTGTTATACAGAGACAGACATATTATAATGGCCTGGAATCAGTATTACGAACAACAACTGAACCCCAGCCTAACTACTACTCAGCTTCCAGAAATGGAAAGAAATGCGGCGCTCATACCTCTCATACATCCTAGTGAGGTTAAGAAGGCTATACAAAAGATGTCTAACAAGAAAGCTGTAGGGCCTGATGGCATCCAAGTCGAAGTTTGAAAATGCTTACGCGACCAAAGAATCATGCTGCTAACCAATCTCTTCAATTGTCTGATGAAATTCAATAAAATGCCAGATTCTTGGAGATTGAGTACTATAGTTCAAATTTACAAGGGAAAAGGTAGCAAGTATGAATGCAACAGCTATCGCGGAATCAAACTAATGAGCCGTAACAAGAAGCTTTATGAAAGAGTGATTAACAGTCACCGGAGAGACGAGTTTTTACTGTCAAAAAACTACTACGGCTTCGTGCCTGGCTTATTTGCCACTGATCCAATGTTTGCACTAAATCTGATTGCAAAAGAGTATCGCGCTAAAAACCGGAAACTGTTTGTTGCTTTCCTCGACATGGAAAAGGCGTTTGGCGGGTTACTCGGGACATCATCTTGTGGAGTCTGCGTAAGAAGGTTGTGCCCGAACCATATGTCAACATCATCGCCGACCTGTATAACAGAGCAAGATCAATGGAACTAACGGTTGTGGGTGAGACAAAATCCATAGCGAGATAGCAGGAAAGTTGTCTGCGATGGTATGGCCACGTGAAACAAAGAAGGTTAAATAGGAAACTTAGCACTGCAATTTTCCATCCCGGACAAAAACCTACAGGAAGACCGAAGACAAGGTGGAAGGATGTAGTGCTGAGCGATATGAGTAAATGTCAGATCTCTGAAGCCGACGTCAGGGATAGAGCGAATTGGAGGAGAAAAACAAGGAAAGCCGATCACACCACCATGTGGGATTCTTAGTTAGGAAGAGAGAGAGAGAGAGAGAGAGAGTCTGTACTTCGACCTAATCAGTCTACCCCGTGGCCACGGCTGGAAATTGTTCAAAACTTCGGGAATTTAAATATGTAAAATACGCGTCAAAATCCGTAAAAAGTAACTTTATTTAATAAAGTGTTATTGTTAAAGTGAACAGGAGCACAGTTCCCCTTTTTCAAGGTAAAAGTCACGACTGACTGTAGATTTTGTTATACTGACCTGAGTCGCCAATTTAAGAATACAAGCAATTGTTCTGTTTAGTTGGACCTGCAATTTAGTAGAGGCTATTTCGGGGTCTGAGTCACTTGAGAGACATACAGCGTAGTTTGCTACTACTTAAGGAGTTTCTGGTAGATCTGATGCATAAATGCAGTACAACACAGGCCCCAAAACTGATCCTTGTGGTACTGAGGCCTTGATATCACCTCGTATAGCTCCGAGTGTACGTACTCGTACTTGACCTGGAATCTTCTTAGTTTAAGGTACGCTTTTAGGATCATGTACATTGTGTTTGGTAGCAGAATTTTGAGTTTGCACAGCAATCCCTTGTGCCAAACCTTGTCGAATGCCTGTGCTATGTCTAAAAACACAGCAAAACAATATTCTTTTTTCTCTAGGGACTGTCTTATTTATTGTGCTGCTCTGTGTACCTGTTCTAAGGTAGCATGTTTCTCTCGAAACCCCAACTGATGATCAGGAATTATGATACTTTCAGTCCACGCTGGTTTCATTCTAGTTCAGTATCTCTTCAAACAGCTTGGACAGGATTGGGGGTAAGCTAATAGGTCTGTACGAGTTTAGTTCAGTTGGCTGTTTTCCTGGCTTTGGAATCATATACATTATAGAGATCTTCCAAATCCTGTAAAAAAATCAGTACTGATGAATTCTGAGGATAGCATAAAAGGGCATAATAATAAATACTACTAGTTTTGTAGGCAGTTTTTTAATCTTTCTTCTATGATAAGATCGAATTCTGTTGCCTTCTTGTTTTCAAGTTTAGAAATCGTTCTCTTTGATTCTGCAGGAGGTACGGCTGTCAAAGGCAGGCTTAATTGCTGTTCACTTTGCAGCAACTGATCCACCTCATTTTCAAATTCCGACATGGGTGACTATTTGAGGTGAACACTTAGGTATTTTTCAAAAATCTCAGCTTTTCCTTTTCTGCTTCTTTCTTAATAGTGAAATCGCTTTTAAAATCCTTAGTAATTTTCCACAAATAATAACCAAATTTTTTGTAGCCGCGTCGGCTATTAGGTTTTGGTTAGAAAGATTAATTTTGAGTTTCCTTAGGAAGGATTTTCAGCTCTCTGGAGGCCCTATTGTAGTTAGTTCTGTCTGCGCAATATCTACTTGTTTGCAATAACAATCGTAGCTTCCGCTTTTCTGCCGCCTTGTTACGTATTTCCAGTGGGATGTTAGTTTTTGCAATGCGGTTATTTGATATAGGTGTAGTGCGCAACGCACACAATTCCTACGCAGCGCATCATATTTCGTAAAGTCATGCGATGCGAATGGCCAACGCTCCATTCTAATAGATTTTTCGAACCCCAACCGTATCAACGAAGACGCTTGCAGCTGTGCCGCCGTCAGACGAGGTATTTATTCTTCGGTTTTCCATATTTGCAATCCAGCTACATTACCAAGTTGTCCGAGCCGGATTACGCACTTAGTCCTTAGAACCACATCCTCGCTTCAGGTCCTTAAATAGGATCTAGCAAGTCGAGCATGCGCCGCGCTATCAAATATTCTTAGGTGAATTTAGCCGTGAAATATTTTTATACGTATAGTTTAATGGTGATATTAGTATGGTACACAGAAAATTAGACTAAGCATTAATATCGCTACCCCGTAGTCTACAATGAACAAGAGAAAAGTCCAGAAGAACAACGTTATTGATGTTTTCTAGTTACCAGAAAAATTATGTGACTAATGTTCCATAAAACTGATACTCATCATCATCAGCTATTTAAATGTCCACTGCTGGACATGGCCTCCCCTAATACCCTATCCATTAGGGTTTTTGGACATATCCACCACGCTGGTCCGATGCGGGTTGGTGGGTGGACCGACTTTTACATGCCCATCCGACGCATGGATCATCTTACTTTTCAGACAAATGGGTGATCAGCTTAATTGCCCTAACCAACTAGGAAACAACAATGAAAATTTTTGAGTCCCTGCAGGATTTAACCACAGACCTCCGGATTTCTAAAGCAAACGCCTTACACTGGCTACGAGGTAGTTAAACTAAACTGATACTACTGTTCCATTTTACCTTCATGAAGGATATTTTAAATGTTTTTTTTAATATACAGAGTGTAACAGATACTTATTAGTCGTTACAAAATGCAGCTTGAACTTATGGGTCAGGTCACGTTTTATGGCTTAAGTTTTATGTCCCTTGGGCTTAGCAGTGGAATTTTTATTGCCTGTCGTAAAAATATTTATTAACTCTTATATGGCATATACGTATATTTCTTATGTTCTTTGTAAACTTAATTTCTAATCAAATATACTTAATATAAGAAAATTTGAATATTGAACAATACTATTTTTTCTTTACTTTATAAAGTTTTGTTTATGTAAAAATAATCGACCCATCAAAAGTTTTTTTTACATATATTGTAAGTTTTTTTATTTACGTGATTATTATACATATCAAATCCACGAATTTACGGATTTTCCGCGTTACTTAAATATATTTATTAGCGACTTTTCGAATTCTTTCCAGCATCCATGATCAAGGGCAGACTAATATGGTACATGTTGGTATATATTGTTTTGATATATTATAAGTTATTTATAAAGCTATATACTATTCGGAATAAATAAAGAGACATAATATGACTACTGACGTATTGCTCCACTCTGTAGGATAAAGTGAAAACGTAATGTATTCTTCCGTGGGTCCGTGACAATCATTTGCGGCATACGTACTTTTATAGCCGTGAATAAATACTCCCATCACATGAAAGATGAATGTCAACTTATCCATTTTTTTAATATTTATTTTTCAACTGTGGTCTTGAAACAAACAGACATAGCGTAATAAAAACATGCTTTAAATAGTATGATGTTATTTTAATTATACATTTATTATATAATGAAATATAATGAGAGTTTAAAGTGATGTGATTTTGGGTTTAAATTTGTTATTCAGTTTATTTTATTCAGCTTCATATATTAAACTCAAAAAAATCTATTTACTTCTAGAAAAATTACTAATTCAGCAATAGAAAGTATCCTGAAGTATAACCACAAGAAAACTTTTCAGAAATTATTGCATTAAATAGGTACTGCTTTAATTTTGCTGAAATTAACTTAGGGTACCAAGAAATGTTAATACACTAAAAATTTATTTGTATTAGGTAATAAATTTTATTAATTATAACCACTTATTAAATTAATTAATATTAAGTAATTCTCGTCGCCCCCATCCGCCTCTTTACTCAATAAGTCCTCTTAATTACGATTGCCGCAATCATGTCGCATGGGACAAATATAATACAATGATGCGAACAGCGCGAGAAACAGTAGCAGAGGCCATAAACAATGCAAAATGGCTCTAAATAATTTTAAACCGAAATAAAAAAAGTAAAAATACTTAAGCCTCTACTGCTCCAAGCGCCTAACTGAACACCCTATCGAGGATGACGACCCTACACTCGGCTGCCGTTAGCTCGGTGAACGACATGAAAACAGGCAACCAAGAAATAGAGCGCTAGAAATTCAGAAAGGCAAGTGATCAAAGATTCAAAATAGACGCTTTGAGAAAGGTGGATGTTGCGACAAGGACAAGATAATAAAAATAATAAGGAAAATTAATGAAAGAGGCATCTAGGTTAAAGCGGATGTTGGTAAATATAAAAATACAATTTCATGCTTCGGGAAATCGAGGGCTGCTCAGTGGATGGCAACCTCATCGATGCAACAAGCAACGAATTAATTGCTTCTGGAGGGGGTAAGTGAGGAGGACTAGTGTAGGAGGCTAGAAGTGAAATTCAGAAAAAAGACCATGAACCCACTCACTTCCCATGTGGTACTGAGGGTTCATGGCCTGTAAGGGCTTATTACGGCCCGGGGCGAGCTACATTTTGATCTAATAAATTGCAAGTGGTCGATCAATTGCCCCTCACCGTTTTTCGAGTGTTTTCTATGCTTATATTTAGAATGGTGTATAAGTATAATAAGTAAGAATAATAATTGTTAGGAAAGTAATATAACTTGTCATGACCGAGAATTTAATTGCTTTTTAAAGAATCGATTAACGCATTAGTTGATGTGAACTGGCGAATAACAACACCTGAGTTCAGACTAAGGTTAAATTTATTAAATTCAATAGTACACTTGAACAGCCTGTATGACGGATGTGACTTTTTTCGAAGCTCGGGTTCCTGATTTTTTTTATTCTTCTTTTAAATGATAAGTATTAGCTGTCGTTTGTACCTTTTTTCATTATTTTGAATAAACAGTTTAATAGATATTAAACAAAATAGAAAAATTTTATTTAAAAAAAATTACAACATCGTTTGATGAAATTGCAAACGCAGTTAAAACCATACACATAGGCTTGAACTATGTTTACATAATAGCACGTCTTTAAATGGTCTATAATAAAGTGCGGGAGCGCATATGTTAATATTGTAAGAATAACCACCATATCTATGTGAAATATTTTTAAAAATTGAAATATTTGATATGTATATTCAAATCTGATTTAAGGTGAAATAGTGTAAGTTTACATAAAGATTAATGCATTTAAAATTTTTCGTTCTTTATAGATAAAAAAACATACGCTCCGAATAAACTAATTCATAAAACTAGTGCATAACGTTAATCTTAGTGTAGAAATGAACGCCCAATAATTATTAAAAAAAATGCTTAACAACGTTGTGGCAGTTAATTAGCTATTACGACTACCAATATTTATAAACGTAAAAATATAAATTTAAGAACGAGTGCCCACGACTATCTCCATTTTAAATATTACATTTTCCGGAGTTTTATAATAACAGAGACAAGAAGAGGCGTTAATTAGCTTAACAGTCAAGCAGTCTCCTCTTTGCTCTTAAAAATAATGCTATTAATTAAAATTCTGCCTGAGTTTTTAACATAATAATGCTTCTTAAGCTTGCAAACTGTCGTAGGAGCGGCACTTCATTTGTGTGTTTTTTTGTGAACTTTTTTTCTTTTGAAAGTGTATGAAAAAAAATAACTAAAGAAATATGTTCTATGAAACGAAACTGTTGGTCCACTTCAGCTGTTTTAATATTAAGTGGACTGCATATATCTTACTAAGCATTTTCCGACCTAAGGTGGAATAAAGACTGCCCGAAGACTAGAAATAGGTAAAAATCACTAAGCTGGAGGAAAAACACACACACCTTATGCTCTCGCTGCACTGAAGGACCTTTGCCTAGAGACGATTATGGTCTGCTTTCCTTCGAACACAAATGCTGATCTGCGTGATAATCAACTTCTCCGACTATCCAAACAATATTATTAAAAGTTTAAGACGCGCTGCAAACAAATACTTCTATGAAATTTTTCCGTCTACCCTTTCACATATTATTTACAAGGGTAATAGGAAAGTCATCAGTTTTGAATTATATGGTTTACTTATAAGACAGCATTGTGAAATACGTAATTTTTTTTCCTGGACAGAATTCGAAGTATTATTTTCTACCCGAAGCGTAATTAAAATAAAAAAACGACCATATTTTTATGCAACTGTAGTAACTTCAATAGCGAGCTGAAGTACAAATAATTTATATTTCAACAAAATCTACATTGGCTGGTACATAGACAGCAGTTGGGAACGAAATATTATTGCAATGTTACAAATGAAAAGATGAATAGGCTATACCTAAGTAGTAAAATTCTCATATCGACACTGACTCCCGATTGCTGGCACCGCATTTTAAAGGTGTGATAAGAAATTAAAATATCAGAAAATTGAGGCTTATAATAGAGCTAATTCATAGAGCATACCGCTACAAGACGACTTATATCGTTAATGACTTACATAACGTATTGTACAGTACGTATAATCATTTTATAAAAACCCTACAGGGTATAACAAATAAACTTCATTTAAAAAGAGACAGGAAACTTTGATTGTCAATATATTCCTTATTTTCACTATATCTTACTTTACTTGGCATGCGCTTGATGAAAGCTTTGATATTTATTGCACTTATAAAGGACATGACGGTAATTTGATTTGAATATTAATGAGACAGCATTCGAACTTTATAGTATGTTTTGCAGCTTATGTCTATCCACATTGAAATACTTTTTTTAAAGAACACCTTTCAATATCTTTTTTAAATATATAATTTTCAAAAATGCTACCACTAGTTTGCAATAAAATGCCTTTTACCCATGAAGAACCGGCACAAGAAACTCAGCGGTAAATAATTAGATAAATGTTTCTAGTTAAAAAAAGCTGCAGAAAATTTTATGTTACAGAGCATTGTTATCATTAAAACTTTGCGACCATTTTGTAGACAAGCCTTATATTAGATTTGATGAACCATAAATGCTCGCAAAAGAACATTGATTTATACCACGGATGATTCGGGAAGCAATATAAATTAAAATGTGCCGATAATTTTGCAATATTTTATCATTAACTTAGTAGGTTGGACGAAATTGTGGGCATCTCTTAGACGCCTACAATTTTGAACTATTAATCAAAATATAAATAGGGTAGGACCGTTGCTTGGGATTCGCCGGGGCACGTCTGGGACTGGCGCTGGACGTGGCAGCATACGATCTGCCAGTCAACGAGATATTGCACGAACACCTAACAATAACTCGCGCCCATCTTCCCCACTAGCTGGCTTGGTGCCGACTGGGTCCGCAGGGGCCTCTCAAACGGCACCCACCTCAGGTGGAGCACGTCGCATGCGTTGGAAAGCAGAAATTAATCGGAAAGCATTGCAAGCGTATTTTAGGACAAATGGTGGAGAAACCGGAGGTTTTGTGTATCGGGTAAGAATGCATCGCATTTTTGCTGTAACATCATTACATGTCACAGAGCAAAATCTGGAAGAACGAGTTCGGTACAAAACTCGATCTGCCGGAAAAAAATTGATAAATAAAAAGGACAAAAGTAACCCACCAATTCTACATGGATGATCTCAAGTTATTGGAACCCAATCGCTCTCACCTAATGGAATTGTTAAAGATTACTTGTGATTTTGAAAATTCAATTAGAATGGAGTTGGGAACGGATAAGTGTGCGATTCTCCATGTTAAAATAGGTAGAGTCACCCACATTGACGGTGTACATTTAACTACTCAAGTTAAGCTTCGGAATGAGGCCTTATGGCCCATTCCGAAGCTGAAACATACCGGTACCTGGGCATGTCACAAAACATAAGTATCGACGAGGCCGGTGTAAAACAATCAGTTTGCGAAGTATTTTTTTGGACGCTTGATAAAAGTGCTAAACAGTTTGTATATATATGTGTAATATTTTATTTATCGTTGTAAGTGTTCGTATAAGCCAGATGAGAAACAACTTAGAAAACAAACATAATAATAAAATGGTAGCGTAAAAACGGTTATTCGTGACATTTCACGTGGATTTACATTTTATTCACGTATAAAACTTATTTCATAAAATAAGTCTTATCATCAGCCTTTGTTAGTCCACTGCTGGACATAGGCCTCCCCTAATACACCCCTATCCATTAGGGGGTTTGGATCGTATCCCACCACGCTGGTCCAATGCGGTTGGTGGGTGAACCGACTTTTTTACATGCCCATCCGACGCATGGATCATTTTACTTTTCAGACAATTGGGTGATCGGCCCAAATTGCCCTAACCAACTAGGAAACGACAATGAAAATTTATTGCGTCCCCGCAGGATTCGAACCCACTACCTCCGGTTTCTAAAGCACACGCCCATACCACTAGGCTACGGAGGCAGGCACTATAAAATAAGTAAGAAACTAAGTTTAGAAAATTTATTACTATATAGAAAGCACAATAAATACATGCCGGTGGTAGGTTCCCTATTTACAGGAGACCGTCTGGGCGGGTACCACCACGGTGCCTATTTCTGCCGCGAAGCAGTAGTGTGAAAACACTACTATGTTCCGATGTGAAGGGCACCGTAGCCAGCGTATTTACTGGGTATACGAGACTTAACATCCTATGTCTCTCGGTAGGCAGCGCGTTGGCGATACCACTGGTATTACTAATGTCTATGGGTGTCGGTGATCACTTCCTATCAGGTGGCCCGACTGCTCGTCTGCCTGCGTATGCCATAAAAAAAAATACATAGCTACTACAGTAACGACCTTGAAATCATAGGTTCAAATTCTGCAAGGATTTTACTTTATTTTATTTATGTTTAATGATTGGTAATAGTAAAATTAGTTAATCAGCCAATTATGTTTGAAAATTTGTAGGGTAAGAGACATGTCGCTTGGGCGTATAGTTATCAGGATTACTATTTTCAATCTAGGGTTCAACTTCAGGTGGAGGTAGTCGCTCTGCGTAAAAGCTTTTATTCCAGTGATATTTCATGATCATCCACCCTATTATATTTTGGGGAATACATGAATATAATTAAATACATGAAGAAATATACAATCATGAAAATAGGCATAATTCTAAAATTCCGCATCATTATATAAAAATGTAGACATCCTAATATGAAAGTGGTGCTAACTGTAAGTTAACACTTTTATGTTACGGATGTGATCATAAATAAAAGAGAAGTAATTTCTTAAAAGTTATCATGGGGTTGGGGTAAAATCTGAATAAAAGTTTTACGAACCCAGAGTAACTGGCATCTGACCTCTATAACCTAAAGGGTTAACTAAATTCGATGTAGCAATAAGTTATCACGAAAGATCGCACAAAGGTTTAATGTCATATTAACGCGCTAAATCATAAAAATTCACGGTAACTGACACGATTTTTTCCTTTGTGAAAAAGCCTAATAATTTTTAAGACATGAATGTTGGTCCTGTTACTAAAATATTTAATTATTTTAAGAAAACCATTTCTTCTTAAAATTATTTAATAGTAAGGTCCATACAATATCTTAAATGCTTTTATACATTTTTTAATAACTTACTACAGCTCTATTATTCATTTTCACATAAAAATAATAATAGTTTGTCACTTGTACCTGAGCAAAATGTAAATACATGCATGCATGTAGTCGTAATATTAGATATAGTAATACATATTACATAGGTAAAACTATTAACTTCTATATGTACTTATTAACATAATTAATGATGAGCCGAGGTAAAAGACAGACAGCGATTGGATATACAAAGCAAATAATTAAATAAATTGAAACAAACGCAAAGAGTTAAGAATGCTTCAAATTAAGAAATTAAATCAATGTACAAATTCAAATTACCTTACTCAGTCTTCGGGAGAAGAGTATTATGTAATGATCGTTTCCTAGGCGTCTTAACGTTCTCCTTTGATGCGCAAAATCTTGAATAAGTAAAATTTAAGTGCCAAAATCCCGCTATTTTAGACAAGGCCCCGCTTTGAATACTTTAATTTCGCGGTTAGGAAACTGGAATATTTTTTCTTCTATTTTATTTGTGTTCATTTTTAACTGTATTAGTTAATTTCATGTAAGACAATAATTCTAACTGTAGTATAATAAGACCGTCGGAAAAATATTACTAAAGCATTGGCACCTGTAACAAACCATTTGTTTTAAATAATAGTAATTAGTAATTAATTTATTACTATTTAGTAATTGCGCAGATAACTGATGACCGATGAGGCTGAAAAGTTGTCGAATGAAGGCCGCGTAACGGAAAGCGCTAAATAATGTCCACTCACAAGGTGGTCAAAAGATCTGATAAAGATTGCGGGACGTCGTTGAATGCAGGCTGCCTCTGACAGGTCACTGTAGAAGTCATTAGGGGAGGCCTATGGTTCAACGGTGGACTTCAATTGGCTAATGGATAGATGGATGAATAGTAATTAATTATCCAAACAGTTAAAAGCATTTTTCATCGACTGTTTTGTTTCTATAGTTACCATTATTTTTACAAAACAAAAATATAGATGTTTTATGTAGTGAACAACGTTTAAGGCGTTGAGCATTTATGTAAGCTTTGGTAAATATATGTTTCTTAACGATGGAGTATTCACCTAAACAAGTTCTGATGTAATTTAAATCAAACCCTAAAAGTAGAGCACTCTAGTAGTGTAGTTTTGTATTTAAATGAGAAGTGAAAAACTATAATTTTTTGAAGATCAAGTACAACATAAATAATAATCTGTTGTTTAAATAACAAAGTGATAGCGCTAATTAATAATCACTGTTAATTATTATACTACTAAATTATTATATTGTGGTAAATGTATTTTTTTTTTATTTCAATAATTTCAACTTATTATTCAAATCATCATCGTCAGCCTGTGTCAGTCCACTGCTGGACATAGGCCTCCCCTTATGCACGCCACCGCTTACGATCTTCAGCTATTCTTATCCAGCTCTCACCGGCCACTTTGCGAACGTCGTCACTCCATCTTTCCGTAGGGCGTCCACATTATTCAAATTACCCAGCTTCAATATTTACATTTGTGACTCTCAATTCGGAGCGTGTGTTTATTTTTATTGTTTGTGTATGTTACCTCATTTCTCCCCTCTTAGAGCTCCTATTTTGTTCATTCTTTTTTCTAAATGATAGATATTAACTTCCCATTGGTCCCATTTTTTTAAACAATTTTGAGATAAGTAGTTTATTAGATATTTGTTTTAAGAATAACGCACAACAACCATTTTCATTACAATTTAAATAATTGCCATAAGGCGTGTTTAAACCGCCTATGTGGCCTAGCGGTATTAGCCCTTGCTTTATAAACCGGAGGTCGTAGGTTAGAATCCCGCGGGGAAACAGCTTTGTGTTATCGTTGTTTTCTTGTTGGTTAAGACTATTTGGGCTGATCACCCAATTGTAATTCCTATTAAAGTAAGTTCTTATAAAATTTTATACATCATAAAAATTCTTCAATCTATTAGCATAAAACATGTGTGTTAAAATGCGGGGGCAGAAATCACGGGGAAATTTCGCTTTGTTACCAGCTTGTATTACGTAAAATGGTTCTGTTTGCAGATGGTCATATTTTTTTGTCAACATTCCACTTGTAGCATTATGTTTGACTACGGGATTTAGGATTATTACATGCTGTTATTAGTAATACATTTGATTGAAATTGTTTCATGACCACAAACCATTTAACTTTGAACAGTCAGTTCGTAGTCATTTGCATGTGGCCTAAAGTGGAGTAAATTATGTAGAAATTTTCAGTCTACTGAATATTCGTTTACTTGAACTAGCTGTAATAACCGAGAGAGCATAACGATTCAACAATTCGTATCTAAGACCGCTTTAGAAAATTACTTTGAACGTTAAACGTAATATCAAAATGCACCTGTTCTAGATCAAAACAAACAGTTTCTCCCCAAGATTTTCACTTTATAAATTGAAATATTTGTATCATATTAAAAATAAAAATAATTTTTTACATTTATAAGCAGGACAGAGGCAGAAAAAAAATTTTACCTCCCACTATAAATTTGCAGCACTAATCCTTTTAGTATCCAACCGCAACCTTGTGCTTTGACCACGCTAATAGCTCTTTTATGTAAGAAAGTAAAAGCTTATTAGAATTGAATACTGATCTACTATTGCCCGGTTATTTATGGAACTGTTTCTGTTTCATAGATTAGATAAAAACTTATATAATATTGTATAAGTTCAAAATATTTAGAAGTCGTAGATCCTCATTTTACATGGGGCCATCTGGGGCGACACCCACGCGGTGTCTATTCCTGCCGCAAAGCGGTAGTGTGAGAACACTAATTTGTTCTGTTTTAAAGGGTAGCGTAGCCAGCGTACTTACTGGTTAAACGAGAAGTAAAATCCTGTGTTTCAGACAGCCCTGGTATTGCCAATGGTAATGGACGTTGGTGACCACTTTCCATGAAATGGTCGACCGCTCGGCTGCATTCAATGCAACAGGCATTTACAATATTTGATGTTATCTTGAGTTAAACATTCTAACAGAATTTGTGAAAATAATAGTCAATGCATCTAAAGACAAAAATAAAGCTGATTAAATGTTTAATTTCAGACGTGCAATAACCACTATTCAATTTTTTTTGTTGTTAAAAAATACTTATAGTTAGTTTGTAACAAAAACACCGTTTGCAAAAGCACCAAAATGAATCCTGTAAGGAAAAAAAAAATTAAATTAAAATTCCAAAGACAGAACTTGAACAAAAGATTTGGAATTAGACTACTTTTAATGCGTCCAATTCTTACTTTGAACAGCTGCTGTTGGGAAGCATTTGAAGTATTGTTTACAGTTAAGTAATATCATGTAATAATAAAATTGAAATCCGAATAAAAAAAAGAGGGTAATCGTTTTTTAAAGCACGGAAAATAAAACTACTGCCAAAAAGAATATTGCCAACTGGTAGGCACATTTCATTTACTTACACGATGCACATATTATCACTCTCATCACGACATTTGCTTTACGGTTTCCTTTCAGCACTATTTAGCAAAAAGATAGTTGTTTTTTAGGATTTAAAACCATGACCTACTTTAGCAATATGCAAGTACTTATTTTAGGTTTACAAATTCTCAAAGGTTCTGTGTTAATATTAATGTAACACGCAGTACCAAAATCTAACAAAAGACATTCATCACTATTGTATTCTGGTTTGTAGTGTGTCCAGTATTTTGTAATAAGTTAGTGGGTATTGGTTGTGCATTGGTTTGGATTCTATGTACTATATTTAAATGGCAGCAAACATCTATTACACACAGACCGCATTTATTACAATAAAAGAAATGTTATGCCCATTTGAAACAGAACGTTGCCTAAATCTTCGACTAGGCTATAATGTATAAAAAACGTACATGATTATGTACATAGTATACATGCTACGATTACTGGTTTGAGTTACGTCACGCTGGTACAATGAGAAAGTTTTGTTAATTATTGTCCATAAGGTAACAATAAAATTGTATTTTCTTAGACAACTGTCAGAGGCAGAAGTATTTAAACTGCTTCAGAGCAAAGATAAACTTCGTCATCTCAAACAGTTCAGATTTCCCATAGGAAGGTTTGGCATTTTGACATAATTTTCATTACATATTCCTTTTATCGTATTAGGCCGCTGTGTTTATCTTCCATTAAGAATGTATTAATTTTTAACTGATGATATAAAACATGCTTTTTGTTCCCACAAAGTAACTTCTAAATTAAAATCTTTAAAATATCTAAGCTGAAGGGACAATAGGTGTGTTACTTTATATTAAAATTATATTGCCGGCTATAGACAATATAGCTTCAGTTTACTTTGAAAGGAAATAAAGCGTTAGCTAGATTTTATCTCTATAGTATTTTATGTTGATTTTTAATCCTAAGAAAAGCTGTTGAAATCTCAAATAGTTTAAATGTTAAATAATTTAATTGAGTTACTATGAAAACATATATATTAAAACAGCGTTACGTTTTCTTTTATAATATTTTTGGCGCAAATGATGTATATAACCATTTTGAGCAATACAGTCTTACTGGGACTACGTGCCTTCTGCAAGAATCTACCCTGTAATTTCCACCTCCGTGTTTTAATCTCTAATATCTTTCAAGGTATTCGTATAATCAAAAAGGCGCGTTTTATATTAATAGAATGAAAAATATTTTATTAACAACTACTTTAATTTAAACTTACAAATTACAAAAAAAATAGACCACATGACAGCTTCAGACCAGCTATCTTTCGTTTTAAAAAGGAATGATCGAAATCGTATCACTCCTTTTTTCGGAAATAAGTAAAAAAGGATATATCATTTAATTTTATAACCATAAGATTTCTTATAATTTTTAGCTTTCTTTTTTTTCCTTTTTAATAGCACACAATAATTATTTCTTTTATTAGGCAGACTAAGTTGGTATATGTATGTTGGTATACATATACCATCCATGATCACGGGGAGACCAAGCTGGTATACACATTTACCAACTTAGTCTGCCCGTGGTATGCTGGATAGAATCCGAAACGTCGGGAATAAATATATATAACTAACGAAAAATCCGTAAATTAGTGAACTTGATATGTAACACTTACTAATATTTGCATCCTAGAGAATTTTTCAAGTTCGAAATTGCGCGTGCTCAACATGGGATTTGAAAAGCATTTAAAGTTCAAATAATGTGAATAAAGTTTTGAAGTTTGAATACGAGGAAGGAAATAAATCTAATCTCTATAGATTAGATTTATTTCCTTCATAGGGAAAGGCCTACAGAGTATTTTTATTCTTCTATATTGAAATATTGTTTCTATTTTTTTTATTTTGATATTACCAACAATTGAAGTATCTAGCAGAACTGCATAAAGTTGTTAGTGTTAGAATTTTACTAATACTTATTTCTAAGAAACATTGTATAACTCTAGTAAAATATTTCCAAATAGAGTTATGATCGCTTTACGTTATTCTTTGCATCCATGAATATCTGATTGATACGTATGAACTAAATGTGTGTTTAAGATCTGAATTTACCGTATTTTAGCAAATAAAGATAATTTGAATTTGATTACCTGTACAGTTTTAGGGATACTTTAAGTTGGGCGTATTTGAATTGCAAAGACTTTGCATAAAAAAGTTTTGTACGTATTATTGGAAAAAAGTTTTATTTGTAAATTTTCAGCAAATTTGTTGGCATGAATATCAAGTTTTTGGGCATGGGCTTAAAAATAAATTATTGACAAGGTGTTCGAACGTTGTTTGGCTTTATCATATTATGCATGGGAATATTTATTTACTTTACTACAAAACTACGTTAAGTTATACTGACAACATTTTTGTGTAGTATTTTTGGTAGACCAGTAGTAGTTTTGCAGTATAAAGTGCAAGATTGCCTTTCAAAACCGAGAAGTCTTAATACGACGACACATGGCGTGATGATGTGATCTTCAAATAGCGTTGCTACAAACACTTTATTTTTGTTAATTTTTCCATAATAAAACACAAACTACAAAGTCAGTATATTATTATATCTATAAAGATTTAATTATTATTAATTAAAAATTTGTATGTATCTCTGACAGTTTGTTCCGGAATGGCTGGTCCAATTTTTACGGAACTTTCATTAAAAAAATGCTTATGTAACTTAAAGTAACTTAGGGTACGTATTTTATTAAATAATTCCATTATTATTTTTTTCATTATATAAACTTTTAGATAATCTTAATTCATACAAAAGCTACTTTATAAAACTGCTAGACACTACGAAAATTTAAAGATCAGACCCTTGGCACAATAAATTTTAATACGATCCACTAACTTCGAGAAATAAGAAGAAATGTGGGTCACCTTTAAAAAACACTGCGGGTAAAGTTACGGAGAGTTGTAATTTATTTTCTCTCCAACCTCTTAGTAGAACATTTAGTTTCATAGGTTGAGGTAATGGCAACCTACGAAAAATGATTGCATAAAAAAGCAAAAAATTTTATTCTATGCTTAGCCAGAATACCTTCACTTTTTGAGGAACTATTGCAACTTGTACTAGAACGGATTTAAAGAAAACCAACTTATTTGATTTTTTACTTCATTGTCAGTAATAGCTACAGTTATGTTACTATTTTACCTGATATAATACTATGCTATATGTAGGTTATAATAATAGGTTAGGTTATGAAAATGCCAGGAATTGTAAATGTTTGTATGGAAAATGTTTCAAATGATACTGGTGTAATCATTATCAGGGCTAATTGTCCCTTTTTAACAAAAATATATAATTTGTCATATCTAAACTCTTCTCTAGGTTATTCTATACCCATAAAGAATCTCACACGCTCTTGATCTGTATATGTTATTAAATAAAAAGGAAAGTACTCAAATTTAAAGTATTTTTTCTTTTTTTCAAAATTTTCTACTTTTTTTTTGTTTTAGTTAAAACATATCAGACTGAGGGATAAAAAACAATAAGACGATCATAAAAACGATTTGCTTTGTATAAAGTGACTTAACTAGATCATAAAAATCATGAAAAATAACAATATAAACTGCTAGACGAAAAAGCAGTAAGCAGAAAGCAACCCTTCTCAATTTTTTCATAACACTTAACGGGCAATACGAATACAAAAGTTTTAAAGAATATTACAAATAACAGATAAAGAAAATAAAGCATTCTTAACCGTAAACACATATTTCAAAACTGTATCCGTTAGAGAAATTTTATAATTAACAAATGAAAAACTGGAGGTCACGTTGTTATAAACATTTGCCCTTTCCAAAATGGCATGCACTATAATGCTATGAAATTTCTACTAAAGTATTATTACATCGTTCCAATTAAACACAGCAAGCAAAACAATATAAAAGCTATTAATTGGGATGCAATATTTAGCACAGTACTTGTTTAAATTGTTGGAGTATCCGTAAATAGACTTATTTTGAGTGATTAGTGAACCTAACCATCGACGTACCCCTGGAAATATATATTAAACGGTATACTTTGAAAACAAAATCAATAATACTAAACCAATTAAAGAGTCCTTGCTAAAATGTTTAAGTTTAATGAAAATGTCTTTAGGTAAAATACATTGTAAGATAGTTCTTTTTCTTAGTCATAAGATACTGTATTGTTATGTGTAAGTTGATCCAATATTAGGATACTGTGATACAAATTTAGAGCTCAAAGTAAAAACTAATAGGGAAACCTAAAAATTAAATCATTTTTAAATTGTTTATTTATAGGAAGATAGATCGAAGAAACCATGCCACATGTCTCCGCCTACCATAGCTCTTACATACTGCATCAGCTGTGCGGCTTTACCAAGTCGCAGAGAACAGAAAGAGTGCCTTACGAAAAACCTTAGACTGAGGAGCACAGGGAGGACGGTACACGTACCGTCCTTCTTTCCACCGTTCATACCCTCCAAGATGCATCCTATTAAGTTTTCTAAACCAACTGAGACCAACCTCCATGACCGGTCTTACTCGTTAGGCTTGTAGGTTCCTCTTGAACCAGGCCGCATGTAATGAGCCCCACATCTACACGAAAGCAGGAAATCTCTGCGATTGCGAGGGATCGGGGTTTTGAAACATAGGCCAACTTCAAGGAAATTTAGAAAAGCGATATCACACCAATTCTTATATTGATATTAATTAATAATAAAGTCTTTTGGTCATAATTATTTACTTATTGCTTGCAGAATATTATTTTAACTTTGATATTTCAAATTTGTTTACGATTTATCGTTTATTTCATTTTTAATTTCCGACGTTTGAACACTTTCAGAGCGTGGTCACGGGATGACTACCCTGTCTATTTAAAATAAACGCATAAAACTCTAACATGACTAATTTTATGTGCTAAAGTCTTCTTGTTACAAACTTTCCATACATTTATTTATTTATATTTCTAAATGATTACTTTAACCTTGTGATTTTTCAATCATTTTTGTTTTCAACGAAATTATCTATACTTGTGTGTATTTGTTTAAGATACGCATCGATGACTTCCATTTATTTTTTTATAGATTTATAAAAGTAAATACACGTAACTCTCAATTTCATGATCAATTAAATCTGGTTTCAGGTGCTGACAACGTTGTTATTTTATTACTCTTCAGATCACATTTATTTCTGTTTGATATGACGACTAAGAAGGGTTATATTAAAATATGAGCGCTAAAATCGATTTAACGCTACTAATTTTTCGTAAAGTCAGTACTATTATTACTTTAGTAAAGATGCAATAAAAAACTTTTACGCTAAATACCTTTAGCATTTCTTATAAAATGTATACCTGTACTGTTGTATATTTAAGTATAGAGTATATTTAATATCTAATTTAGTTAAATATCATATTAGGTCTTTTTGTCGCTTCGCCACGTTAAGTAATACCGTTTCGGTTATTTTATTACGTTTAATCACAGGTTCAAGATTCATAGTCCCTGGAAACGATCTAAAATGTTTATAAACTTAAACAATTATGAAGGTATAAAAAGCGATAAAATCTGTAAAACAGTGTTTGTATATCTGTAAAACTGTAAAAATATGTGTCCTTTATGTTTAATTTTAATAAAAATGATAATTAATAGCCCTTTCAAACATACAGACTTACTGATTATGTCTCTTTAATGGATAAATTCATTACGAATTTTATCCAACAACGAGAATCCGTGCATAGCGCGTTGAGTAGTAGATGAATTATAAATAAATAATTATCAGTTCTTTAACGTTTCTTAGGAGTACTCAAAACAAACGATTATATGTCTTTTGAGCAAATTAAAAAATATATATATAAAAAGCCTACTGCTATAAGATTCTTTTCTAGTCTATTCGATGATTGGAAATTTGTGAACCTGATGCAGTGTACATAGATGACCATATCAACATTTCTATAGGTAAAAGATTTTACGGATTTTATCGCGTTTAATTTGGTCTACAATTTTTCCGACGATTCACTAGACACTATACATGATCCATGGTCACGAGCAGACTGTTCTTTCTACAGTTGTAAATATTTTACTTTAAGCTAGTTTACGCTGTTCCTAATAAGGGGCCTTTAAAAATGTCCTCCAAATCAATTTTGACTGCGGTGGCCAATCTTAATTAGAGAACAGCCAATTGCGAAAAAGATATTATAGTGCACAAGTATACGCGCAAACACAGTTGTACTTTCACTTCCTTTACTCTCATAGTCCGATGGGACTGATAACTGATACGACTGGAGAGGAATAGGGCCCGCATTGCCGTAACCAACCAGAAAACAACAATAAACCTTTAAGCTCCTGAAGGATTAGAACCTATGAGCTCCTGTTTATAAAGCGCAAACCCCTACCATTAGGCCTATTGCCAATTTATTCTATTAGTTACTTTGGTTGTTAATGTTATTTTGAAACATAACCCATATTTCTCCTTATTTTTCGCAGTTAGTGGATCATAATGACATTTATTGTGACAAGGGTCTGATCTTATCTTTCAATCTTCGTAATGTCCGTTAATGATCCTAAAGAGAAAAAAGTAATAGCTTTTCTATAGTTTTATTGTTAGTACGTTATGTATGTAAACTGCTGGATGATAGATTTTCTGTTCCTATGTTCTTTTTTCACCTAGCCATATACCAAGTTTTCATGGGGCTGGCTTTCAATTCATCTTGATTTACCTGAATAACAGTTTTTACGCACAGAGCGACTGGCGTTTGACCTCAACAATTCAAAGGATAATTTGCATTCTAGAGATGAATTTATGGTCAGTAAATTTGAAGACACTGACTTCCTATAAAGACTACCAAAGATTGTTTATATTGAAATTATATATTTGATCATAAATTAATTGTGTACCACTGTTTGATGAAATCATAATGAAGCGAAGACATTAACAATTGACTTTTTTATAAAACAGCTGAGCTAGAATAAAAATATCGAGAAATTCATCAAAAATTATTTCCAACCAGTAATAGGAATATATTAAATGCGACAAGGCTGAATTCCGGTCAGTTTAAAAATAACCCTCCGCAATGTAACGTTTGGGGTCACCAAATACATAAAAGTGTCGACTAAAGTAATAGGGACAGTATAAACAAGATAAAGCAATTTTAACCGAAATGATATATTCCAATTTTGTGTTCCATTTTATTAGTGTTCCTAAACTTATACTAGTGCTTAGTCTTTTGTCCTTATCTGAAAAGTTTATCTCTCATATGTTCTTTACATTCTATATCTCGACAAAAACATTTATGAATTCAATGGAAAGAAATTTATTTTTATTTTATTAAAAGCCATTACAGAAATTCAGTGAATATATTACGGTTATAATCGGTTACATAATTTAATTTTCTCCAAAGTAATTTCTTTACTGCTTTACACGTCTCAAGGCGTTAAAAATAAGATGCTTTGAGATTCGGTATGTTAAAGTCTAAAATAAATGGGTTTAGATAAATTCTATGTAGTCATATGTAAACCTATAATGTTTTCAATTACTTTATCAGTAAGATACCAAAGGAATATTCAGAGAGTCAGCTACTTTAGTTCACTTGAAAAAATATTTAATTCATAAAAATATTATTTAAATCGATATTATTTTTTGTTTTCTATTAATTATTGTCATCATAATTACTGCACGTCCTTTTTTATTATTCGTAATTTTTTTCCTTTTTTCCTGCGAAAACTACTTCCTTTCTTGTTTATATCGTAAAGTTAACATGATTAAACTATGTTTCCGCAACGAGATAACTTCGTATTGGCCTAAAACAACGAATAACCAACATCAAAGCCTTCATCGAGTGCATCCGGGATTATTTTGAAAATTATTTAAGGCCAGATACCATGAGGTATAGGAATTGTTCCTATACCTCTTAGTTTAACTTAAAATTCATCAGTTCTCATCCTAAAAATAATGCTATAAATACTTAACGGTATTATTGAATACCTTATAACTACTGTTTAGTATTTATAACTAATGCTCTAAACATTTACAAGGTTAATTAAATATATATGTTACCGGCCAAACCCGGTTTCAGGACAAACTAGTTTGGCCTAGGCTTAACTAGTTCTTCCTATACGCCATAGGATTAACCTGTATAGCCTAGTTTAAATTAATTTGTCTTTAGCCCGATAGGACAGACCAGTTTAGACTAGGCCAAAGTAGTTGATCCCAATATCCATGCGCATCCATTAGGTCAAACCAGTTTATACTATAAACTGGTTTGACCTAGTGGACCTAGTCTAAATAGTTTAAACATTCGGCGGGATCGGAAAGTAGCTAAGCAAACATGTCAGGACTTGTACATGTGAAATAAGTGAAAGTAAAAAGTCTTCTCATTATAAAGAGCAATATTTGGAACTCACTGAACAAATTGGAGATGCAGAAAAATCTGAAAAAAAGACACCATTGCAACAAAGGAGATTGAAACGATTAGCTGTTTTAGAAATTAGGGACGTGAAAAAACTGATTGCACGGAGAACAGGTAATATAAAATACTATCTTCTTTCCGATGAACTTTATGATGTGATTGACTCAACTCATGTGGCTGTCGGCCACGGTGTGCGTGACAGGATGTTAGCCGAAACATCAAGAAAATATTTCAATATTACAAAAGAAATTATAAGCCTGTATTGAACTATGTGTATTGTCTGTCATGACAAGAAATCACAGAAAAAGAGAGGATTAGTCTCTAAGCCCATTCTTCATTCGGAAATGAATAGTAGGTGCCAAGTAGATCAAATCGATTTTCAGACACAACCAGATGGAAATTTTAAATTTATTATGGCTCACCAAGACTATCTAACAAAATTTGTTCTGCTACGCGTCCTACAATCTAAGAGAGCGATAGAGGTGGCTTACTATTTGAATGACATATTTTTAACTACAGGAGCGCCGTGCATTCGGCAATCCGATAACGGCTGCAAACAACAATTTGGAGAACTCATAATTGTGCACGGAAAACCCAGGCACAGTTAAATCCTATCAAGCGTGCTACCCAAGATATTGAAAATATGATAGGCTCTTGGATGAAGGACAACATTTCAATGAAATGTTCAGAAAGCTTGAGATATGTTAAATTTATGAAAAACCGCGCCTCATTCAGTGATAAAAGTGTAGGACTTTCGATTTCCTCTTTGCCGCAAGAAATCATAAATAATATTCAGAATGAAGATGATTTAAAGAAGCTAATTGCAATGTTAACCTGATAGAAGACAGTGATGATAGCGTTGCTAAAGTTCGTAACCAAGAAAAAGTTTCGTCATCTGAAAAAGACATTGATAAAGCTAAAACAACAGCAGCAGAAAATTTTGTCAGGCTAAGAAAATGAAAGCTACTACTGACAAATCTCATCTTTGCCAATATTGAAGATAATGTAACCATACCGATTCCAGATGTCGACAAAGGCAAAGGTGATCTCAGAAACATCATTGGAGTTATTCTTCAGAAAAATGACGAATGTTTTTACAAAGTTGGCACCAAATATGGTGTACTTAATTACGCATCTACCCTTCTGGAGCATTAATCATATTCTGAAGTAGCTTATACTAGTAAGTTTTTTTTTTTCAAGTCAGAATTTGGCATTTGCTGTCAAGCTTTATTCATTACAAAACATTCATTTGAATCAGGTCAAGGTGTGAGATGCAGCTGCAACAACAACTGTTCCACAAACAGATGCCAGTGCAAGAAGGCAACGTTGCTATGCAATTCTAAATGCCACCAAAGCAAACCATGTAAAATAAATAACAATTTTAAAATTGACATAATAATCGTATGATTATTGCTTTTCGATAAAAATCTGTCTTATTTGTTATAATATAATTGTTTATATTATCACTTAACGACGAATAATTACCTATAGTTTAATAAAAACGATTATTTTTTCAATTATGGAGTATTTTATTCATTGTATCTATTTATTTCGACCTTCTTGATATACTTTATTGTTTAGACTAGGCCATACCAGTTTATGATATTAGGATCAACTAGTTTGGCCTAGTCTAAACTGGTCTATCCTATCGGGCTAAGGACAGATTAGTTTGGACTAGGCTATACTCGTTAAATCTATCGCGTATAGGAAGAACTAGTTGAGCCTAGGCGAAACTAGTTTCTACAGAAATCGGGATGGGCCAGTAACCGGTACCGGTGGTAGGTCCACTGTTTACAGGAGACCGTCTTGGTGGGTACCACCGTGGTGCCTATTTCTGCCGCGAAGCAGTAGTGCGAAAACACTGCTGTGTTCCGGTTTGAAGGGCACCGTAACCAGCGTATTTACTGGGTAAACGAGGCACCCTATGTCCCACGGTAGGTAGCACGTGGGCGCTACCACTGGTATTGCCAATGTCTATGGGCGTCGGTGACCACTCCTCATCAGTCTCGTCAGTGCTCGTCTGCCTGCACATGCCATAAAGAAAAAAACATATACATAAATAAAAAAGAATTTGAGTGTATTTTTGTTACATTACAATAACCGTTTTAAAACAATTTAATCACATTGTGATATATAAGCGATACATGTAACAAAAAAATCATTTATTTTAGCTTTTGTTTGTCGGCTTTTTCTGGTTAAATTTTATTATTATAAAGCATAACCTAAAAGTAACACCTAAAAGTAAAATAAAATTACGAAATATAATCTAAAATTCTTTCAATAAAATGTAATTAAAAAAGCTAGTTATGGACAATTATTTAAGATTACAGTAGAATTAAGAAGAAGTAGAATTTAATGCAAACACATAACATAAAATAAGCAAATAACTATTACTTCGTATCTTAGACCTTGTAGTATAATATTAGCCCACGCTTTGCAAGCCAGCGTCCATAGGTTCGAACCCTGCAAAGTCAAATGCAACAACAACACAACAACAACTTTGTGTAACCATTTCAATCTTGATGAGATGGGCGATAAGGGGCGATTGCCCAATCTATACATTTATACAAATAAATTAAATTGGAGTGTCTTTGTAACATCAAAATGTGAGAAATAACCGATACATATAACAAAACAATTATTTTTAAACTTTTTGCCTGAGTCTATTTGTTCTGGCTGTCCTCTGGAATGGCTAGTCCTATTTTGACGTGACTTTTGTTATAAGATAGCTGATAGACTCATGTAACTGGGAGTAAATTAGGTTACTTTCTTTAAATAATATTTTACTAAGTAGACGAAGTCACGGGCCAGAGCTAGTTGCATTTAAAGTAATATGATTCGATAGAATGTCATATAATAAATCGACCTTAGCCATCACGAGCATATTTGGCTGCCGTTATATGACGTCATTGCCTCAATTTCACTGACAACTTATCCATTGAATATTCTGGATAATATATGTTAAGTACTTATCTCGCACTGCGCGATACGCGACCACAAACTAAAACCACTCAATCTGATCTAGGTCTGAAATAAGTTTGGATCTATACAGTGTGAATTACTTATTTCGTACCTACAATACATGATTCAATATATTGTCTCAAGAAAATTTTAAGTGTTGAACTTCTTACTATTTAATATAGATTACCTTTTCGTGTACCAGTCGCCCTGCGTGTAAGTTGTTATTCAGTTTATGACGTATGGATTGAAAGATGATGCCATGTAGTCTCGAAAAAATTGCTTAAAAGTAGCAGAAGCGAATGACAATACTTTTTAAACGTTAGCGCTTTAATAGCTCTTTTTACAATCATATTTCTGTATTTTCTTGTATAGTTTTTACATACCATCAACAAAATTTCATTACAGCAGCTGAAAATTTTCTTGCATCAGTGCGTTTTGATTGTAGTCACTTCGTGGCATTGGCATGTGAAATAATTCACAAGTCCATGGCATTGTACTGCTCGGAATTTGGTGATGAATTTCACTCTTCAAGTCGAAATAGACATATTGGTTTTTACACATATTGTACAACATGCGTTTCGGCTACCGTTTTTGTCAAAGTAATTCTCGTTTTGATAATACTATAATGCAAGGCCACTTACTTAAGTGTGACTGTTTGAAAGTAAGTTTTAACGGTTTTTCTATTAGCATATTCGTTTTTATTCTGATACCTGCTGGAAACGTAAACAAGTCAAAGGTAGTATAATTTTAGTTTAAAAAATTATGTATTATATTATAGTTAATTAATATCGATATTAACTATCAGTTTAATATCAAATATACATGTTTGTATGCAGAGAAAGATAATAGGATTATAATATGAATAATAACAAAAATATTTTATTCATAAATATATGGATTTCAGGAGACTGAATGTGTGAATTGAAGGACTTAAATTTTGAAAGGCACTTAAAAACGACAATTACAATGCTAGATTTTTTAATAACCGCTTATCTGACCTTAAGCGTATTTTTAATTTTTATGGTAGGCAATTGTTGTATACCCGTACTTGCAGGGTCAGGGACGGGTTTTGTTGTACCGTTTTTCCTTTGTTGAGCCTAAAACGTGAGGTTAAAGCAACGACAGTATGATTAAATAATTTTTAATCATGTCTTGGTTTTTTAATATACCATAAACTTAACATCCTGTCTCACGATAGGCAGCGCGTTGATGACCCTGGTATTGCCGATATTTAAAGACCACCTTCCATCAGGTGGCCGAATTCTCGTCAGCTTTTGGTGTAGTGAAAAAAATCTTAGAGATAATATTGTGTGTTAACAAGGTGTTAACACAATGTCTTTCCTTAATTTCTAACAGATTTTCTTTGTGCGAATAATTGGGATTCTTCTAATATTTTTAATACGAAAATATGCATGGAAAGACGTGTGTTACTATTTCTCTTAAAATTGATTGATGGAATTTAATAGTCACGACCCGCTTGGTGTAGCAGTTTATGACCCTGGCTGTTGCGCTAAAGGTGTGGGTTTGATTCCTACTTCATCATCATCATTATCATCATCAGCCTGTGATAGTCCACTGCTGGATATAAGCCTCCCCTAATACATCAAATACATTAGGGGTTTTGGACCGTATCCCATCACGCTGGTCCAATTCGGGTTGGTGGGTGGACCGACTTTTTACATGTCCATCCGACGCATGGATCATCTTACTTTTTAAACAATTCGGTGATCGGCCCAAATTGCCCTAACCAACTAGGAAACAACAATAAAATTTGTTGAGTTCCGCAGAATTCGAACCCACGACCTTCGGTTTCTAAAGCACGCCCTTACCACTTACCTATATCATATGTATTTATTTACAAAAGAAAAGTAAGTCTATGTACTTATCAGTCATAAAGTATCCATAGTAGAAGCTTTGCTTAGTTTGGGACTAGATTATGTTGTGTTATTCGTCCAAAAAGTATATGGTTAATAAAACTTTATTAAAGTTTATACATCAGGATAACCTAACCTAACAGGCTAAAATGTAAGAAATAACTTGTGTAAAGGCAGAATACTATTTCTAATGCGGTTTCTAAGAGAAAAAAGACTCGATATTGACGTTTTGTCTTCGAGATCGATCGATAAAGTCGGGTCTGAAGTATAAGTAAGACAGCTAGACAGATTGACGCTGTTCGGAAGAAACTCTCTTTGTTGTGATAAGTGTTGTGAATTGTAAAGTGTTAGTGTGTTGAGTGGTCTAAGCGTTTAGCACATCGAACATAACCGTTAAAAGGCATCTGCTGAGTTGTCGAGTCATGTGAGCTATTTCACTGTTTATAAATATAAAAGATGTTCAATTGTCGTTATCACTTTTACTTTTTCGATTTTCCTTTGAGATTTCTAAAACTAGTTTATTAGAAACATAAAACTACTTGTAGATTTGTTAGACATATTAATTATTAACTAGATATCAATTTAAACCATCTTTCTTGGATTAATAGGTTTAATCAACCTGGCTTTAGGTATATATATACCGAGCGTAAGTTTTATTTTCTTTTGTGAATATGTGTAAAATTTCTATTCAATAGATAATGTTTAGTATTAAACAGAGACTAAAAATGTTAATGTTGTTCGGGCTCAATATTTAATCCTGAAATTTAGAATTGCATAGGCGTAACAAATCAAAACTAAAGTTGTTTATTTAGGTTATCTTAAACCTACGAGTGATGCTGTTCAAATGCTATTATTCCATAATTACGACCTGCATCCGCTTTAATAATCCACAAAGACATCGATTTACTGTCAAATTAATTTACTAGAAACTTCAGAACATCTTGTTTTTTCCTGAACTGCTCCGTAGACAAGGTTCAAGATCAAATTACTTCATCCAATTCTTGAACATTTCTGCAAGAAACTTTTTCACTTATATTTGCAAAATCTTTGTATTAAATATCTACGTATTATTTATTAGGTTAGCAATAAATACATTCTTCAGTACACACAAATATGTATGCCCTTTTTTTTTGTCTTTGGTAGAGATTTTGTATTAACACATCATAATACGAATTTAATTAAATTTTAACCATCAAGATAAGGCGTTGATCAATGGAATAAAAAAACTTTAGTGGCTTGTTTGGGCTGGGACGAGAATAGCCGATGATCGGAAGCGATGAGGTGCATTAAAGAGTTTATTAATTATTTTTCATATTTATAGTTATGTACAGCAGACTGAACTGTTAAAGGTTGTTCGAGCTCAATGATTTAATTACAAATTTAAACTTGCAGGCGTACTAAAAAATGTAAAGTTTATTTTGGGTCTATTTATTACCTACAAGTGATGCTGTTCAAACTACCTTATTCATATTACACTTCCACTTTATAATTCACAAGACATCGATTAACTGTATGAATTTTAAAACTTAGGACATCATCTATGTTTTGTCTGTAGCTCCGTAGACAAGATTTCACAAATCAATATATACTTGGCTTCCCAAGTTTCTGAACATTCTGAAATCGCGATTTTATTATGAATTTGCAAAAGTCTTTGTATTAAATACTGAAGGAAACATTATTATTAGTTAGCATTAATTTTAGTACATCACATATATTACTACCTGCTATTTTTTTGTCTTGTAATCCTGTAGAGGATTTTGATTTTTAGCATAAATACAATTTATAAATTTTAATACATCAAGATTTTCTATGAGTTGAATCTATGGAGTAATTAAACTTTGTGGCTATTACTAATAGGATATTATCACGTTTATTACATTTAAATTCAGTTGAACACTTCAAGCCTGGTCACAGGTAACTGAGAATGTCTGTTGTTTGCAGTTAAAAGGGTCTTCAGATGTTGCAGTTTATTAATTATTTTTACTTTGCTTTTGAGAGCTTACTCCGACCTATGCAAACATAACTGATTTATATCTGTACAGCAGCAGTGTCCATAAACAAAATTTTCAGTGAGTTAAATATAGTATTAAATTTGTGCTTGAACTATAAACTAAAATTATAACAACAAAATAGGTCTATGGATCCTGTCGTTGTCAACTATGAGGAGATCATATTAGGTTCAAAACAAAAGTTGGTCTTCACTCTATGAGATATTGCTATAACTATTACTTTGGTTTTGAAGCATATGACAAACTTGTAGTCGATTCTATATAAGTAGAAGTTTGATTAGTATTTCGACATTAAACTAAATACTAAACGTTAATAAATTATACGTCTATGGATCCTGTTGTTTAACTTAGGATATGCAATAAATATTACAATTAGCTAACGATTATGATATTGCCATAAAACAATTATTATTTCATAATGTTAAATATAGATGACATTTCGTTTTAGAAATTTATATGAAAATTGAATATTGTCCAAAACTGTATTCAAATAGATAGCAATAATTTATTAGTGACTCGATTGAGGTTTCTTTAAACAATAAGACATTGTTTCAAATGTATGACAACGTATTGCTTCAATGTAAACATTTATTAAAATTTTGAAGTTCAAATCGTCCATCGTTTCGAATCGTCACATTTCTGACTCTTTGAGTGCTTTTAAACAAGAATAGTTACTCGTGTTTGTTTTTACTTCATGAGATTTATCATCAAATGTCTTGAATCCTCAAATTCAACTTTGATTATGTATCTACATTAATGCTAGTGACATTAAATCTAAACGTTTTCTTTAAACTATGTATTTTAGAAATTATCTGGTATCCTCAAGATTAAATTATAATGTGTTATTGCAGATGCTAGTACGGTAATTAAACGTTTTCTATCATTAACTAATCATTAGTGAAAATATCTGAAAATTAACAAATAATAAAAGTTATTAAATATAACACGTCTATCCTACGAACGATCCTTAGTTGATAATTCTAGATTTGTATAAGGAGATTTTTTTCGGATTTTGGAAGGGTTTTGTTAAGTACAGCTTGTCTTGTACATACTTAAGCTGACAATGCAACGAACAAATTCTCACATCAGATATAAGTTAGTTATTAATCAAGTAATTTTTTCCTTAATGTAAAATTGTACATTACGGTTGTAATCGTACAATTTTAAGAAATGAATGAGCAGTTACGTCTTAATAAACCAGAAATAAAATTAATCATCTTTATTAAGAAGGTCTACAAAGCGCTCGAGTTTAATTAAAGTTAAGTGTCAAGTGCCACAAAGAGTTTAAATTTGCTAAAAGACAATTGTTTGGAGACTTGAAATTAAAACGAAAGTTAAACAGAACTCTAACGTTTTTTTGATATTTAATTTAAGTTTTTTATGTACCCATATTCTTGACAATGACCCTGTTTTATACTTTAATAAAACAAAGGTCTTAAAAATACTTAACAATTAGTTATATTAGTTAACAATAGGCCCTTTGGTCCGTGTTTTAAATAAACGAAAGTTATCAATTAATTTTCGTAAATAAAAAGTATGTTATAGTTGTTACTTTCACATATTCAAGACAAAAAAATGTTGTTTATAAGCATGTCTAATTTCGGTAACTAACTCTTAAGAAATATATCTTAGAAGTCACAACAAACAGAATTCGTTACATTTTCTAAGTTTGTACGCCGGTTCTTCTCAGGTCAGAGGCTTCCATTTCCGAACTGGTGATAGTTTATTTGACAATCAATAAGAGATTGTAATGCTTCCATATTGAATAAAAGTTTTTTGACTTTAAAATCTAAGTTTGTGCAAATAAAAAAATAATGGTTGTAGTCACAATTAAATATTTTGTTTTTAATTTTTTTTTATTTGCATACCAAAGTACACGAGCAGTCGGGCCGCATGACGGAAAATGGTCACCAACGGCCATTGACATCGGTCATACCAGGGATATCGCCTACGCGCTGCTCTGCGTGAGACGCCTTGTTTTACTAGTAAATGCGCTGGCTACGGTGCCCTTCAAAATAGAACACGGTAGTGTTTCAACACTCACTTAGCGGTAGAAATAGGCACCGCGGTGGTACCGCCTCAGACGGCTCCTTGTAAAAAGGGGACCCACCACCTCAATTTTTTTTAAAAGACTTACTGATAAAAGATAAACCTTTGGCAGTCACTACAATTGCACAGAACTGTTCGGAAAAGTTCAAACGTGTCGTAAAAAGTCGTCAGTAGATTGATTAAGATATGTTGATAGTCATCATCATCATCAACCTGTGTCAGTCCACTGCTAGACATAGGCCTCCCCTAATGCACGCCCCCGCTTCCGATCTTCGGCTATTCTCATCCAGCCCACACCAGCCACTTTGCGAATGTCGTCACTCCGTCTCAGCTCGCAGGGCGTCCCTACACTACGTTTGCCGAGCCTCGGTCTCGCTCCAGGACTTTCCGACTCAGCGGTCGTCGTTCTGCGGCTTATATGATCGGTCCACTGCCACTTCAGCTTACATTCCGGATGGGCTATATCGGTGACTCTGGTTCTCTGGCGGATCACATCATTTCTGATGCGGTCCCTCAGAGATACCTCGAGCATAGCCCACTCCATAACTCGCTGAGTGACTTTAAATTTGTGGACCAGTCGCACCGTAAGTGTCCAAGTCTCGGCACTGTAGGTCTTAACAGGTAGGACGCACTTGATCGAAGACTTTCGATTTGCAGGCACTGTGGGATGGGTGACGAAAACTCGACGAAGCTTATGAAAAGCTGCCACAGCCCAGCGAATCTTCTGTTGGCCTCCCTTCAAAGTTGTTTCTACCTAGTTCGAGCGTTTGCCTAGATAAACGTACTACTTCAAACACTACTAGAGGTGCCATCACTGAGTCCCAGATCAACGTGCTCGTTGAACATGATCTTAGTTTTACCCAAGTTCATCCGAAGACCGATGCGTGCAGAAGACTCAGCCTGGCTTTGCACTATTTTCTGCAGGTCCTTTGCGGTCTCAGCTATAATGACGATATCATCCGCAAATCGATGTACTCGCCGTTCACGTTTATGCCGTGTCCTTCCCAGTTGAACTTCTTGAACATGTCCTCCACACGCGGCGGAGAACAATGGCGGAGACATGACGTCTCCTTGTCTCACACCGCAGTGCAGGGGGATAGGCTCAGTCTGCCCACTTTGGAATACGACAGACATAGTGGTGGCGGTATACAGACATCTCAGCATCTCGATATATCGCCAACCAATCTGGCACCGCTGTAAGGACTCGAGGACAGACCAGGTCTCGATGGAGTCAAAAGCCTTCTCATAGTCCACAAATGCCATGCACAGGAGCTGGTTATACTCATGAGTTTCTGTATAACCTGCCTCACTGTGTGGATGTGGTCTATGTTTATAGTATATATAGGTTTTCAATTTATTCAAACTGTAGTACAAAAACTAGTTTCACAAGCTTTTATTTTTTATAATATTGAAACCAATGCCAAAATTTTTATATTAAGTACCATTATTTTGCATTAGATGAGGTTTGAAATTTGCAATTTTTGAGAGTGTTTTACATTAAAATATCTATTGTGGGTTATTATTAAGACATAGATATATATGCTTGCAGACTTTATTATACACTAATTCAAGAAGTACAATCATGTACAAAATTTTTTTCTATTTATTTCGTTTTTCCAGCATTTGCAATTTAATCGCACGAGGTTGTGATTCTTGGCGCCGACATTTTCTTGAATTCTTTATTATCTATTAACCTAGTGATTACAAAATGGAACCAAATGACAGCTTATGCCTATCGTTTAAAACAATAATAAATAAAACTGCAGCACTAGGAGCGGAGCAACGGGTTAACAAATATAAAAAAATGGTCAAAAAGAAAAAAATATTGATGCAAACATTTATTTTCTAAATAGATTTTAAATAAATGTAAATCTATGGCTTTCCCAAAAGCAATCTTATTTGCAGGATATTACGAGATGTAGAAAACATTTCCGCAAAATAAACTAACACATACTGAAATGTGTCTCAAATGATAAGGGTCCCAAGGATTGATAAAAAGAAAAAATAAAACTTCTTCGAAAACATTAGTAGTTTCTACCGCTAGTCCTTTTTTAACACGAGATTTATACGTTTAAAGGTTGTCGTTGTTTTAGTTAAAGTAATAAAATAAACGCCACATAATCAGAATGGTCTTTTTTGCGAATTATATTAAAACGGTGGATATTTTACGATGCCCGAAACCAATAATTTTAAAGTTAAGGTACTGTTAAAACTACGCTTGGAATTCATGCTACGACCAACATATAATGTCACTTTTAATTAAATAAAGCGATTTACATTGAACGAAAATTTACAAGAGACCCTTGCAGACCCTGGTAGATTCGTTTTTATAACATATACATAATTTTAATAGGGACGGTAGGGTACTACCACCTGTTTGGTATGTAATTATTTTAAAAATTAAAATCAAACACACAAATACTCCAAGACCTCATGACCTGCTAGTTCAGTAAAAATAAATTGGATCCTATAATTTCATTTATAAAATTGACAGAAGTTGAATTAACACTAGCTTTGAGACGCCCTACATCTTAGTCGGTCCCGTGACTATAAACCCTGGGAAGGGTTTGAAGCGTCTAAGTATAATTTAAAAACAATTGTAAAGTTATTAAACGCGATAAAATCCGTAAAACGGTATCACTTACCATTTCAACAAATTTGAAATCTATTAAATATTATAATAAGGAAAGATTTGTACACTTTTGTGTGCGGGTTTGTAATGAATAAACCGTAAAAACTACCGTGCCGATGTAAAAAATATTATACTGTTACAAACGGTAAATTCATCATTCGCAACTTTTTATCACAGGAAAATCCGTTTCAAAAATCTAAAAATGACACGGGTAGCGCCATGGACGAACTATTAATGTTTAAATTAATTTTAGCGTACTTGTGGTAATGTAATCGTTTCATTACACACGTACTCTAGTAGTCTTGTGAACAATTCGCAAATTAAATTAAAATGGCGAAATATTACTTTGGCCGAAACTAATAATTTTAAAGTTTAGGTATCTTTAAGTCTGCGCACGAAATTTATGGAAGGGCCTACAAGAGTCAACCACTTTTATTTAAATAATGCGATTTGCACCTCAAGATTTACAGAGGACTCTTTTAAGTGGATCTATTTTCTTACGAGCCATACTTGAATATGAAGGTAAACGTTATTAGTGTTTAAATAAAAAGTGTTTTAGAATTATATATATTGTTTGCTGAAATAAATGCTTGTGATTTTGTTAATTATGTAATATTATTATATTGTTTCTCAGACTTGTGGGAGAATATAAGTTTAAATGTGCCTGTAAATTTAAACTTTCTTCCTAGTCACTGAATAGTAAAAGAGTATTTAAAATAGATACTAGGGGTGTTTTTAAATAGCACTTGTAGTTAGTTTTTCAAAATTAGTGACCTATTAAAACTTTAAGAGCTTTTTCAGCTGTCAATGATCTGCTTATATTAATATTATTGCCCGCGACATTCTTGTGTAGCTAATTTATATAAATAACGTTAAATCGCAATATAATAACCAAAAAATGCAATTCAAGTTAATATTCACCAAGAATTGTATAACCTTTTATCAAAATATTTAACTCAAATATCTTAATAATCTTCAAAATACTTTCATCATCATCAGCTTGTGTCAGTCCAATTCTGGACATAGGCCGTCCCTAATGCACCACCGCAAAATACTTTAAGGTAATTAATTTGTTTTATTATTTTGAAAGGTTATGACCTTCAATGTGCAATAATAAATAGATCTTAATTAACTAGATATAAAGTCAATTATCTTTCTTAAATAACTCTACAAATCGTCAGAGACATAGCTTTATTAAAGTTAAGAAAAAAATAATTTGGTGACTGTAATAAAAAAAACGTTTCATAGCGTCATTAAAGTACTTCATGAAGATTCTCTTTAATTTTTTTAAAAGCATCTTAATTTGATAAAAGCTACTATAGTTGCATAATTTCCTGTCAATATTAATTTTAAAGTTTTAGCAAAGGTGTAGAGCTTCTTTTAACCATTGAGAACTTTTTTATTGAGGCTTGGTGAAGTTTGACTGCCTCCGTAGCCTAGTGGTATGGACGAGTGCTTTAGAAACCGGAAGTCGTGGGTTAGAATCCTGCGGGGACTCACCAAATTTTCAATCAATCAAGATCCGGATTGCATTGTAGCTTAGTTATAAAGACTAGAACAAAACAATGAAATGAGATCCAATTCTGAAGCAGGTACTTATATAACAATTATTAAATAAGAACTCAGAATCTATATTAATAATTACAACATTGTTGTATATAATTATACATCTATTTATTGATTTTTATAAAGAGTAAATGTAGTTAACTCTTATAATTTATTTTTATTCCGAATTGGTTTGAAGGACACCGTAGCCAGCGTATTTACTGGGTAAACGAGACTTACGTGTAACATGGGATGTCCCCGTTCATATGTCTCACGGTAGGCAGCGCGTTACTGGTATCACCAGTATTGCCAATGTTTATAGGCGTCGGTGACCACTTTCCATCAGGTGGCCCCGACTGCTCGTCTGCCTGCGTAAGCAATAAAAAAAATTATTCAAGTGGTTAATGGTTGTTCATTTTAATGCTGTTACAGGTTTCATTTCATAGTAATTTTAAGTTTTAACAACATACACTCGTTTTAACGAACGGGTTACCATTGCTTTTACTAAAATCTATTAATCTGTTTTTGGAAAAATAAATGATCATGTCCTTGAGCATCACTGAAAAAGTGCAGTGATAAAAAATAAAAACATTTTATTATGTTTCAATCTGTGTAACAGTCGTTTCTGACACGATAATTTATATTATTACTACTCTTAAAGATCAGAAGTTTATTAAATCAAACGAACAAAATACAAAAATAACTTTGAACAATTTAATTAAAATTGAATTTAGTAACAAACATTCGAGATCACGTAATACAAAAATGGCTTAGGCTAGAGATTATAATACGTCCGACACGTCCGAGCACCCGAGGAGAAGTGGGCGGTCGTGTTGAGCTGACGCTCAGGCAACCCGTTTCCCCTTCGCGTCCATCATGCGTCATTCCTGACGCCTCGTGAGTAATCCTGCCCAGTCACTCAACGATCCTAAGACGGCCTTCGAAAGTGAACGTCCTCGTCGAACTCATACTCTGGCTGCTCACTTGTCCGATCTTCGTTGAGAGCTAATCTGCATCATTTGAATTGTCATTGACCTTGAACATAACAAAACTAAGGAAATGTCCGAGCTGCCTATCATAAATTTCACAAGCGTTTATCTCAGAATCTTAAAAAAAGATAGCAATGAGTAAATTTGTGTCACCGAAATGTAAGGTGTATTAGTATTCTTAACGAGTCATTTCCTGGAAACAATAAAGCATTTGGTAAATTACAGCGGCACAATGCAAAATGAGTAGCTGAATGTAAAGCATGAAAGCTGACTATCGTAATGTCAGAACACCAATGCCCACCATGTCGGGCACAGTAACCCATTCGTGAATGGAAGTGTCCAATATCAGTTACGTGTGCCATATTGTCCAGGCACGCGTAACCAAAAAGCCGGACACGATCATATTCGTCATGAACTGAGTGTCCAATGTCTGAAGTCATGCATTATTCAAGGGCACTGATAGTTCATATGTCAGGAACGGTTGCCATAATGTCGAGGCATGAGTAACCAGATTAGGGACATGGTGCCATGTTGTCCAGGCACAGGTAGTCTGACGTCGAAGATGCCTTATGTTGAGGCACAGAGATAATCTTAATGATGAACACAAGTGCCATTATGTCAGGCAAGTGCTTACAACGTCAGGCCAGCATGTACTGAATTCTTACAAAATAGTAAATTTCGGAACTAAATAATTATTGTCACAATGTACATAATACCACAGAAAGCCACAATAATGCCGGGCTGCTAAAATGACTCACCACCATTGGATAATGGTTTACAAGTCTCCATATGTTTACCACACCGCTAACACTGGTTCCACAGATTTGATCTTCTTCAGTATGAGACCAGCCAATAGCCCAAGTTCGCATCGGTCACAGGTAACCTGCTATGGACCTTGCATATCTAAATTACTTCCAGTGTTTGAAACTTCTCATAATGAACCAAAATCTCCAAAGATCTGCTTTCGCCGCTGTTATTAAATAAGATCTTGACGTTTTTATTCAATAAAGCTGAGCTCTCGTCCCTAACATCTAACAAAGCTTGTATGTTGATGCGAGTTATTAATCACGCAGAACTACCAGATTGCTAACTAAAATTGCCTGTCAACATTGCTGGTTTTGCTAGCCTTGTTTCATCAACAGCTAAGGTTAAAATTATTATCAAACCTTTGTCAGTCCAGCTGCTGGACTGAACTCTATAATGCACATTCCATTTTGAGGCTTTTGGACCCGCTGGTCAATGTGGGTTGTAGGTAACCAATTTTTCCTCATCATCAACGCATAGATCTCATTTTCGATAACACAACTGGTTAGGCAAAGAAGACCATGACCTCTCGGTTTAAAGATGGGCTAATGCGTGAGACCTAGGAGATACAACAAAGGTGGTTCATTAATCATGTCACTAAAATATAGCCACCACCTCCACTAACGGACCGTCGCATCTTACTTAAAAACGGTTCTATTTTTATTAATAATCCTCGGATCGGAACCAAGAACAAGGTAAAATACGAAAACTTATTTATGATTCAATAGCTAACATATATTTTATAATGCACTCTTAAACCAAGGCACCAAATTACGAAATACAAATGTGTAAGAGAATTTTTCATCTCTTTCAATCTAATAGATATACTAAATACTGTTATCAAATTAAGTCTATGTCCCAAAGATATAAAACAAAGTTGAACAAAAACCTTTCCCGTTGATGTATACTTATAGCTCAAATATTTTTTAACAAACAATTTGATGTAAAAATAAAACAGTAAAACAATTAGAATCATTCAGTTATTGCATCAAGCCTTCACACCTCCAAGATCAGCTGTAGGACAATTCCAGCCAAATTATGGTTCTAATTAACTAAACAGCAGGTTCGACTCAGAAAATCTGATGGTGTTTACAACATCAGAGTATAGGCGACTCTTCCTATACTCTAGCGAACTTAAAGTTCCGCAACTAAATCCTATTATGTTCTTTTACGGCAAGCAGATCTCTTAACAAAGAGCTATATGTCAACTGTAATTTTGTCCCGATTGGGTTATATATAATCGAAAAATGTTGTAGCAAACAATGATACTTCTAATAATACTTTTCCACACACGGCTCAAGACCGCGCCACGCACTAATAGCTCGCTGTTATTTTAAGTGTATCAAGAACCTCACGTAAAGTTTTCAAGACTCCCCACCAAAAGAACGACATGCTTCGCATCATTGACTATAAATGAGAATCCACCAGCATCCATCAGATTCCTCAGGAGCTTTGGAAATGATTCGTCAACAGAATTATAAAATCACCAGGCACCCCTCAGTGCGTTTACAAACTGATTTTGTCGATGGAATCATCAATAGCGCTAATCGTACCAAAGCAGTGAGTCATATCTAAATGGTAAAACGAAACCTAAACTTATCAATGTGGTCACTATAACCAGCAATAGAAACTTTCAACAACAGTGACTGCGCGTTAGCGGCAATCAAAGAACCTCCTATCAGCCCGTTCTCCTTCTTAACAAGGTATCAGTCTCAAATAAACCGTCTACTCAATAAGAACGCGGCTCTTTTACCGTTTTTGTATTAGGACTCCAAAGTAACGTTATTTACATAAGGGATACATAATGGAACTTTGGAGATCATTTGTTCGTAATACTGCAACCTCCACGATTTAAAATGCTTATCACGTGCATATTAAAATTGGGCTTATACGCTCGTAAGCAACAACTCAAATTCACCTCTAAGACAGTTTCAGAAACTCTACTATAAAGTACTAACAAAAATTGAACCTATTATGTCCTGATCCCAATACTTGGAATACAACTATGGTGAAATCTTACTCAAAGTAGAGCTTTTAAAGGAATCAGTTATAAGAAATATCTGGGGACTGAGTGGAAATTAACATTACTGCAGTGATTTTCACTAAATCTACGCGTTGTTTAAGAAAAATGTCAACTAAATACCCACTCTTTATTCAGAACGTATACCAAGCACAAAGTTAGGATTACATTTTCGATTGGAAATTCACAGAAATATTTTAAATGCAACCATTTTTTAATGGCATCAAATCTGTTTAAGGCTACTTTATCACATCAAACAAATCCATCATGCACTCAAGAGTTCTACGTTCCGCCAGTCAGGGATATAAGTTAAGTCTGACGCGCATGTAAAATAACTGAGGACGCAGGTGCAATTGACTGCTTAACTCTACTAGATCTTTTGTCTTTCGATTCCATTAACACTCACTCACCTAAAACAGTTTGGCTATTTAAAAACCCTCTAACGACATTCGTCGCACAGAGACCTACACGTGTATATCAGACCTACGTATATATTGCTGAACGTGGTAAACTTTCAAAATCAGTGTTCACCACGTCAAATAACATCACCATAACAAATATCACAATAAATAGAATTGGACTTTAAACAACTCGTCTAGATCAAGTCATTACTAGCGCCATCTTAAAGAGAAAATTAAACATCAACACTAGGCTCAAAAGAAAAAAGATTTTCAAACAGTGCCATCTCCAACCAAAGGGTATTAATGATTAGAAGGATCATATATATTAGTATCTCTAAGTAACCGAAAATAAAAATTCATCACAAACAAGAAAGATTGAAATTAGAAAAACTACTCGCAGGCGGTTATCACTGAAAAATAAAAGGAAAACTCAAGAAAGATCGAAATAAATATACGAAGAACATATTTCTAATAGTTTATTCACTGATTTTACATTAGAATAAGTAGTTCTTTTACTATTGTATTTATAGTGAAGGTTTACTAAGTTGATTTCAATTTATGACCGTTAAAATCTCCATTTGTTTAAAATTATTTAAATGTTCTAAAATTTATTATTGCATTACTTTATATTGTGTTGACAGTTTTTAGTAGTATGCTTTTTACATTGTTTTTAACCGGCACGTGATGCCTAGACCGATCTGCAATCTGCCCATGGAAGGCAACTCCGAAAGAAGCCCGGTCTTAGGGTCACCGTCAGGCCTGCAGGTTTAACCCGAAGCGCACTCTTACAGTCGACTCCAGCACCCACGGTATCGCTTTGCGTTCCTCGGGCTCTGTTGGGAAGACCGAGAGGTGGTATAGGCTTTGGGCGATCCTGTGCTTCCTAAATTGCGTCCCAGGCGATGCAGTGTCTGTGGAAAAAACACTGTGCGATTTTTTAACAACGGCAAAATAACATTATCGTGGAAAGGAGAACTATTGGGTAAAATACCATGGTCCTGGAAACCAAAATGGCACAGTCTGCATAGCTGTCTGACGTATCATCCCGAAGACATAAGCAGCCTGGGATTCTAAAGCGGGATCAAGGCCTCAACCACGTCGCCTGGACTGCAAAGACAGAGGGTTGATATTTGTTAATGAGAGTAATGATATAATTTTTTTATGACAAATACTGACAATTCTATTAAAGGATGTTTAGAACTGTTAATGGTTTTGTTACCCTAAGAAAGATTAGATATGAGTTGGGAGTCGTCAAACCGAGAAACAATATGCAAAATTGTTGAAAGTAACAGGTCTAAGAGATTATCATTAGGATTAATATTTTTAGATGGATAAGCTCTCCCAGTAGGAAAACTAGAGGAAGGTGTGCTAGTAATAGCCTGATGGTTGCTTGTCATAGCCGGAGCTTGATGAGGGGATTGGAGAGGTTCTTTGAGAGAAGAATGTACAACGGTAAGAAATATTATTGGATGAGGATTGTGTAGGAGTAGGAGATTTAGATAAACTCTGGGTTGTGTAAAATGGAACTGAGGTGAGGATTGGGAAATCAGGAAATCTAACTGAAGCTTCTAGGTAAGAAACATTTTACAGAGACATCACTATCTTAATGGACTTTAATCTGGAATGTTGTGTCAGTTGCTTTATAGTTACAAGAACATAAAATACAAATAGGAATATTAGGAGGATTGGTACAGTCAATATGGGCATGAGGTTGTGCACAAATAAAACACCTCTCTTTTGACCGACATTGAGTAGTCACATGCCCAAATCTACAACATTTGTGGCATTGAATGGTTGGAAGAACGTATGTTCGGACTGGTAGAGCTGTGTAAAACAATAAACTTTTTCTGGAAGCTTTTGACCTATAGATGTTAGAACAACTGTTGGGGTCAGGGTCTAAATAGCTGTGTTATTTTCCATGAATTTTCTTTTAAGTTAGCGTGCTCTAATAACACTACCAAAACCATCAGGTACTAACTGGAGCATCTCTAGCAATACCTATACGGGTTACATCGTAAGAAGAGATTCGGGAACGACTTAAAAAATATGTTGGCGGCATCAGCAGTTTTAGATTCCACTGAGACATGTTTAACACCATCCATAACAATACCCTTAATTTCATTGTGATGTAAGAAGTATCCGAACTTAATTGGTCTTAATGTAGTACTAAGAGAGGATTCACATTCTTACTCACATGGACCAAAAAGGGGGCAACGTCTAGATCGGAATATCGTTTTTTTGAGCCTTCATACTTGGGTAAAGTAAAAGTTGACTGGATGGAGCCGACTGCTTAAGCACTCGTGTTTTTTTTTTATAGTTGGGAGAAGAAATCAGGAGTGGCAGCAATCTGTTTTTTTTTTTAAATTAGGTGTAGGATCCGTAATTATAGGGGTTGAGTTAGTAGGGGAATTATGATTGTAAACATATCCCCCTGGATCGGGGAAGGGGGTCACCTCCAACCATACTTATACTAAATTCTTACTTACAAATAGGACAATACAATTATATTAACAGACACACAAACAGAAAGAACAGAGAACAGCACAAAAACTCAATAAAATAATAAAATTACGAAAAACACTTGTGTCAAGCACTCAACCATAGAGCAGAGTCCAAAAAATTAGTGTATTTAAATAACAAATATGACAGAATAATTCAGGAAAGAACTAATTTATATGAATTTTATCTAATTGTTTTAATATTTCATGTGTTATTAAATTAAATTCATTACTACTTAGAAAATATAAGAAGCCTCTAAGGCCTCTACATACCAAATGTACAGATAAACAGCCGTTTGTCTGTAACATAAATTAAGTTGTTAAATTTATTTTTTACCCAGTAATAAATTTATCAACTCAATCCTCTTTACCCGTAAGGTAAAATATAAAATGCAATCTAGAAGAAAAGCAAAATCCTTTAAGAACGTAACATTAAAACAACATTCTTGATTTTATATTACATTTTTGCTCTACTCTAATACTTTGCAACTTTCTTCAGAATTATTTTTAATTTTAGGATTATTTAAAGTTATATAATAGAGACGATAAAATATATTGTTTCATTACTTATGATGAAAAAATAATATAGGTGTAATTAAAATGGCTATTTAAAAATATTCTTATTAAACTTTGGTGAAGATTTTTTTCTAATAAAGTTTTACGGAACATGTCACATTTTATGAATACTAAAGTGGCTTTGATTAACAAATAGAGAAAAAATTCAAATTATCAATATTTAGCAGTAAAATAAACAATATTTAGTATTAGATGTAGTTTATTTATTATTAAGCTTATTTAATTATTATTATTATCGATATTTATTAACATTTTTTATTTTGAAGTAATTCCTTAATAATATAATTTAAAACATATATGATCAAAAATGTAGACAGCTTCCAGGTTTAGGTAGAAAATTAACCGGTGTTCAGTCGAGTTTAAAAATATTTTTACAATAAATAGTTGTAAATTATAATATATAACCCATATTTCTTTGAAATCCTATTTACATTGGACCATCTGGGATGGTACCACCGCGGTGTCTATTTCTACCACAAACACTATTGCGCAAACAATATTGATTGCGGCAGAAATACTGTTTGTGTAAATGTTACTGTTTTCCAGTTTGGAGGGCCAATAAAATTACTAGGACACAGAGGCGAAACATATATTATCCGACAGTGGTGAGCGGATTAGTGGCATCTTTCGCTCCGTCTTGAATGGACAGGGAGTATATGCTATTTACGTTCTCTTATCGGTTGAACAAATATATATATATAAGTGTATGACAATTACCAACTTTTATGTTGTTTTCATAATTTTAAAAACACAAGATTAAATTTACAGTTACTGTAAGTTACTGAACTCGTCAATAGATCTGACTTGGATATTAAATATTCAATTAATTTTACGTTACAAACATAAGTCATATAATTTAAGTAAAAAATAATTTTAATTTTCGATTGAATGCCACCTGTGCCCTTATAAATTATATATTTCAATTATCTTACAAAAATGTTTTAAAGCCAAAATTAATTACATTTGCCAATTTGTTAATTGGCAAATGTAATATTTGACTAAAATCCGTTGTTACGGATTTTAAAAATACTTAAAGGAACGCAAAGTTTTCGATAATCTTAAGAGCGTTAGTTACGTTATATGTCCATACTACAGACAGGGCATAAAAATATGGGAGAAAATGAAGTTGGAACGAGCAGAACTCATTTAACTACATTAAAACAGTAAATAATAAGATATGAAAGTAATTAAACAAAAAAGGCGTAGCTCATAATGTGTAACTTGAATTTAGTCGCAGTAGAAATTAATATCGTTGTCTACAAATTACCACGTGATGAATTCACATAGCATTCAAGTTATTCGCTAACCGCTATTATTAATTTACGCATCAAACAACAAAAGGGAAAGTTGAAACTGTCGGTGTTAAAACATTAACTAATGATAAAGTTGTATACATTACAACATAATGTATTTATTGCCTTGATAGCATTTACATATATTTTCTTAGAACTATTAAGGTACAAATTTATATAACTATCTTAAATTGATAGTTATTTATTGGCTTCCAACTTAAAACGGCTACTGCACGAAGATCGGCATCCCAACTTTTGTTTGTTACTACGAATTTATGCTACCAGCCTTTTGTTTGTGGTAAGCATCATCTAACATAGAATTCGCGGGAAACTACCTTCCCACGAGCACAAAAGTGTTTGTCCCAACACTTTAGTTCTAAAAGTGAAGGCCACGCGTACAGAAGGCGAGTTAGGCATTATTTTGTAACTCCTACGGATCCTCGACGATCGGTTTGCAAACCGGGATAATGACGCTCTGGCAACTGCGAAACCGCCATGGAATGCAGGTTGGCATCCGACTTAATCGAGGGTCAATCAACACTGCGCCTTCCCGAGCGGAGGCACCACTCCAGAACCTTATTTATCTATCGACCATCGGTTCTTATGACCACGTGACCGGTTGGCCCCAGCCACCTCAACGCTCATCCTTTGCACTATATAGGTGAATTTAGTTCATTGACGGATGCATTGCCTTAATTCCTCTTTGAAATGATTCAGTCTTTCTTTTATTGTAATATCAATAGCATTTTTTTGACAAAAGCGATCTATTATTACTATTTTTACCTTAGTAAGATTAATGAAGAAATTAATCGTACTAACCGCTTTACTTTGTGATAAGCTTACATCGCTTTATTATTGTTACAAGTAACATTCACTTTCACCGTAGCCTTGTGGTTTAAGTTTAAACATTAGTTCACAAACTGAGAGGTCAATTCTCCTGAGCGTAGTTGGCTCAGGGGAATTCTTGTTGCATATTCCTTGCTGGTTGGAACAATATAATATGCATTGATTTAGAATCCTAAAACAAAGTTAAAGTTCGTTACTACATGCAAGAAACTCCTACGTCAAGTCAAACTTAAGGGTCCAAAAGATTTTTCTGTGTTAAATAATACAACATTGCAATGCAAGTTCATTTTAAAGGTCGAAGTTCAAGTTTATTTATGGTTATCTTATAAAGAAATTAATAGAATAAAATCACTTCTTTTCTTCTTTATGCACCACAAACCTTTATCATGTTTTTCCGACGATCATTTTAGTTTGCAGGCAATGGGGTGATTCGCTCGCATTGGCTTAATTAACTAGGAATCAGCAATAATAATTTGTTGAGTCTTCGCTAGATTCGAACCAACGACCTCCAGTTTCTAAAGAGCAATTTCATACCACTAGGCTACGAAGACAGTTATATACTTTTACAAATTAAGCGTTATTATAATATTCGTATAGAATCAATATCTATACATAATGAAATCACTTAAAACTATCCGATTCCAGCGGTCGTCAGTTCTGCGGCTTATATGACCGGCCCACTACTACTTCAGCTTACTAATCCGGTGGGCTATATCGGTGACTCTAGTTCCCTGATGGATCACATCATTTCTCATGCGGTCTTTCAGAGATACTCCGAGCATCGGATCTATCTATATATATCTCTCCATAGGTCGCTGAGCGAATTTTAAAACTTTTCCTCTTATCTAATGAGAGCACATTTTAAGTATTTTAGTTATTGCAATTCTCTTTATTATTCTTTCTATATCATTGCTTCACAATTTGACTAAACTAAGTAACAAGTCGTTGCAAATGAGGCGTTTTAAAGAACACTTTTAACGCTGTCTAAAAACTTTAGGCTCTAATGACGTCCATGAGAATTTTTACAAATCACGACCCTTAAAAAATCAAAATAAGAACTTATGAGAATTGATTTACTTTAACAGTGGATATCGACAGGCTGATATGAAGTTAATAATAAATTTAAAATATAGTATAAAAAAAAAACAAAAATTTGTAGGTCCATTTTTCCTTTTCGCTTTGACATCTAAACTTGTAGTAAACTACTGATCAAAGTTAATAAATGTCATATATAAATAATTGTAAACAAATTATAGTTGCATATTGTTATAAGCAATGACATCATATGAGTATCGCTTAAGCTCTATTGGGTCGTACGACTTATAAAAAATTTAGTTTGCTATATTTTGTCCCCCTGAAATAGTAAAATTAAAAACAATTATTGCCTCCTGTGAGGTTTGAACTCACGACCCCTGGTTTACGAGACCAGTGCTCTACCACTGAGCTAAAGAGGCCGAGGTTTAGATCGTAATAACCTGGCATTGTTCTAATACAGGTATAATGTTAGTTATAAATAACGTTTCGATTTTAGTTCCTCTTACCGAATCTAAATTGATGGACCGCAATATTTTATTATCTTTAGTGGACTCATTAATTAATTCTTACTTCTTATTCTATTTAAAGGTGTTTCACCATTGCGGAAGTAGCTAAAAATAGATGTAACTTTATAACTAGATTTCATTAAATTATTAAAGTAATTCCACCGAAAGATGTTAGCGTGAGTTGAAGTCACCCACAAGAATGTTACTTATCAACGTTCCAACAACCTCAAAGAAATACCTTCGTAATACCACAACACAGTGTTTTGCACACTAATATCACTTTCTAGAAGCAAATCTTAATCAAAACAGTTAATAGTTCTTTGATTATAATATGTTTTGAAAACTTTAGAGATAGCATAGAAATTTAACTATGCTTTATTAGGTGTCTCTGAAATGATATTAACGCCATTATTTTTATTTAAACAACTAGATTTAAAACTGTATGTATTTTAAGAGATGAGACGTATCAATCGTTTGTTAAAGCATTACTCGTTCATAATTTGCCAAGCGTATCACGTACTATATTTAATTCGCTTGGAGGGTTTAATTCTATTTATAAAGATTTTAAATACATTCCACGTTTTGGATTGGAAAATGGGCTTGTGATATTGTTCGCCTAAAATTTATTATGGTATTATATTTATAAAGGTATTTATGGTAATGCACATCGCTTACTATCACATAAACCATGTTTGACAATTTTGATATGAAACATATGAGAAAGAAAATAAAAAAGACATCTGCTTTCCTGGTATAAAATATATCATGTAATTATATTAAATGTATAAATATATTTAACAAAACAGTTATGGCACAAGCAGAAAGATCCATAATATGTTATATAAAAAAGAAATGTACAGTATAACATCCAATATTTTACTTGATGCTATTATCCTTTTATACCCGAGTGAACTGGAAACCTGTCAGATATTTCTTAACACTTTATGTACATTGTTCGTACACTGGAGGAATTAATGTGTGGGATAGAAAGATTAAGAGTTGTTGCACAATCTTTTGATACCGAAAAGTAAATTTCTTAGAACTACAAAGCATACGCAAATCATATAATCATTTACAGATTATACAACCACGGATACAATTACGTTATGTTCATTATTTAATATATGTATGTTTGTTTTATAAATATATTTAAAAAGTATCGGCACCTAAGCCTTTAACCTTCTGTAAAATTTAAACAGAAGGTTAAAAAAAAATAGCGCTCGTTACTTTTAGTAAATATTCTTCTCGATTTTAACTTAAAACTGAAAGAACTATGTTTAGGAAACAAAGAAATTACATGAAAACATTATATATTTTCCTGAGGTATACACTTCTTACTTTACGTGCCGAGAGATAATAATAGTTTCATTGCCAAGAACGTGAACTATCGTCGTACCATAAAATATTACCACATTTTCTCAAGCTATATTTTTCGCTGCGCAGTTATTGGACCAAGAATCGGAATTTTCACGACATGGATAAAACCAAAAATTCTATACAGTTTTATTAGTATTACCATTTTATAAGAGTTGAAAAGTTTTCTGCACTTGAAATCGATGAATACGTTATGACATCTATGACTATGCTACAAATAATCAACATATCTTCTATATATATAAAAGAAAGTTGTGTTAGTTACACCACTTATAACTCAAGAACGGCAGAACAGATTTGGCTGAAAATTGTTAGGGAGGTAGCTTAGAGCCAGGAGACGGACATAGGATACTTTTTATCCCGTTCGACAGCGTTCCCATGTGACTTGACATGAAACGTCAGTCATTATAAAACGTAGTATAACAAAAAAGAATCAGACTTGGAATAAGAAAACGCAAATGACAGCTATGTAATGACGTATGGATGACAATTTGTTAGAATATTTGTTTTATTATTTTATATATTTTATTATATTTTATATATTTGTAAGAAATCAATATTAAAACTATTTCTATTAAATAAATAATTAACAATGGATTGAAGTGAAGTGAAGTTTAATCAATAATGCCGCGACCAAGACGATCAAATCTTTCCCGACAAAGCCGTAATGCAAGAAGAATACAAAATACTGCAAATAAAAGGACTGAAGAAGAACAAGAAATTGCGTGAACAGCGCCGCGATAGTATGGCTCGACTTCGTGCTTCTCAATCACGGGAGCAAAAGTGAAGCAGCCCGTGAAACAGCTCCGTTGGCAATGCAGAATCGTCGAGCGAACAACAGAAGTCAACAAATAGATAATTTGCGACGCAGAACAAGATATTTAGCTGATTTGAATCGAGCAGTGTTTCGATACGATTGCAGCAATGATTACAGCTTGCATCCTAGCGTTTGCATTGGGCAAATGGACGTTGTTTGCGAGTATTGTGGGCATTAAAGTTCTCCGGAGAAAGCTGGATTACACTGCCAATGGTAAAGTGAAATTCCAGTGTTGACTCCGCCACATAAGCCATTGTATTCTTGCTTTGTGGCAGAAACACAGATTTACGCCACTTTCTTGCAAATACTGAAAACACAATAGTTGTTTCCAAATGACGTCATTTAGGGCAGACATTATCGGAAGGAGGATTTAATCCGACATTTAAGTATTTTTTTGTACTACATTAGAATGTAGTTAAAGAATAGTTTACTTTATCTATTGGTATGTATTATATTTGCTAATACTGAACTCTACTCTCCCACAGTGAAAAGTGTTTATAACCAGTTAATACTGTCTGATTTTTCTTTTGTAGATACAAGGACAGATTCACCATCGAATTGGATCATTACTACCTTCGAAGATACACAGAATAAATTTTACAAATATATTTCAATGGCAACATGGAAGAACAACTTCATCGACGCCTAGGGATCAATGCAGGAATGAAGTGAGCAATTCTTCAAGACTTGCAGTGTCTGCTTCAGAACATCTTCGCTTGGTAAGGTTCTTAAGAGTGCTTTGAGCGATGCCAGATGATGACTATAAAGTAGTCATCAAAGCAGATAAACGACCATCTGGAACAGAACGCACATTTAATGCTCCAACAGTAGACGAAGTTGCCATCCTGATTGTTTTTACACGTGTGATTGATGATTGTGTGATTGTGATGTGATTGTGCTTACACGTCGCGATACTGGGCAACTGCAACAAATATCTGAAACTCATCTATCATATGACACATTGCAATACCCACTGATGTTTTGGAAGGGAGAAGATGGATTTTATTTTTATATTAAATGATAAATCCATTGAATGGTAAAGATCAGTATGTTAATAATGTTAATGTCTGTATTATTTGCCTTGAAATGGTTAATTATCAAATTTTAATTTCAGGTGAAGAAACTACAAAGAAGTTAGCTCAATGAATTACAATGCATATCGTTTGATGATTCGTCAAAATGCTGACAACTATTTGCTGCGGTTTCTAAATTGTCAAGCAGTATTGCGTTGATATGTATGTACAAAAAAAACGGAACGTTTAACATTTATGAGGTTGAACCAAGCCAAACTGCGTTCTGAGGAGTACATCCATTTACGTGATTCTGTTAGTACTGAAGGAAATCAGCCTAATATTGGTCGATTAACTATTCTGCCGGCGACGCATTGGTAGCTCACGTCATATGTATGAATATGCACAGATGCATGACATATGTTCGTCATTACGGCCAGCCAGATCTCTTTATTACTTTACCTGTATCCAAAATGGTTAGAAATTACCAATTTCGCTTCCGGACAAACATCAAATGATAGACACGACGTCACAGCACGTATATTCAGGCAAAAATTCGGTCCCTGATGAATTTTATTGTTAAACACCGCGTCTTTGGAGATACTCGATGCTGGATGTATTCAATCGAATGGCAAAAGCGAGGCTCGCCGCAGCACACTTCTATTTGTTTAGTGGAAGAATTCAGCCTGACCAAACAGATGATATCAAATGGCCGAGATTCCTGATCAGCAAGTCGATCCAGACCTAATGATGTTGTACTACTAATATGATTCATGGACCGTGTGGTGCCATCAATCCCCAATCACCTTGCATGGTCGATGGAAAGTGCTCTAAACGATATCCACGGAAATTAACGGCGGAGACGGTCACTGGCATCGATGGGTATCCGCTGTGTCGGCGTCGATCACAGATGACAACGAGTCGAACTGTCACAACGAAAGTGAAAAGAATGGATTTCGTTGTCGACAACAGTTGGATTGTTCCATATTCGCCACTTATTTCTAAAGCGTTCAAGACACATTGCAAATCATGAATACTGCAATTCCAGTGAAGTCCATAAAATATATTTGCAAATATGTCACAAAAGGCAGTGATATGGCGGTTTTGGATTGAAATCCTCGAATACCAACGATGAAATTTCACGCTATTAGTTGGTCGTTATGAACTGTATGAAGATTTGTATATTCGTATTTACCATTCACGAACGTCATCCTACTGTTACGCATTTGGTGGTGCATCTGGAGAACGTTCAACAAGTATATTTCACGACTTCGAATACTACGCAACGTGCTGAAACACCTCCAGCAACTCATTGACCAGTTTTTACCGGAGATGCACGTTATTATACTTGGAATAGCTCATCCAAGAATTTTCAAAGACGGAAGCAAGGCGATGCCGTTCCTGTGTAGCCAGATGTGCGTTCTACTGATGATCTTGTCGTATGTATACAGTTTCATCCAAATAATGATGAATGTTTCTATTTGCGTTGTTGCTGGTAAATGAGTGTGGGTCAACGTCATTTGAGTCACAACAGACTGTTAATGATGTAATATTCCTACATATCTGCTGCATTGAGATACGACAATCGTTAGCCATTATCTCTGCATCTAGCAAGTCAAATACACATTATTCGCTATCATAATTACGACATTTTTTCCATCAAACCCTTTGCAGCAAGTACAAGGATAATATGTCAGAAGATATTTTACGTCAAATTCGTGTCAGTTCCAAAATCACGATATGAGATGAATGAGGAGATACATAACCGCGCTTTACTTTGATCGAGGATATGTTGTTACCTCATGTGCGGTAATTTATTAATCAGGTTAGGAATGCCAGCACCATATCGTGAAATGAATGACGCACAATCGAGAATTGATCGGGAACGTGAATATGATCACTAGGAATTAGATTTGTAGTTCAAACGAATGTACCCTGTCGAATTACCAACAAAAGGAAACTTAGATATTTTTATGATGATGAAAATGGTGGTTTATATTTCCTACATGCCCTGGTGGAACTCGTAAGACATTCTCATTTCATTAGTTTTAGCAACTGTTTGGGCAATATCTAACATAGCGGTTGCAGTTGCTTCTCCTGAATAGCAGCCACATTGCTTGAAGAATGCTGTAGGCTCATTCAGCATTAAAATCACCGTTAAATCTTCAAACTATTGAAGAACCAACGTGTAATATTCAAAACACATACACAACGTGTAATATAGCATAGGCAAACGTTCATTAGAAGACTTAACCGAACATTAAAAGATTTACGCAATGACACGAGTTGATGTTTTGGAGGAGAATGATTTTACTTTCTGCGATTTCACCAAATACTACCAGTAATTCCTAGATCTACGGCTGCCGACAAAATAAACTCTTGCCTCAAATCATCAAATTTATGGCGCTATGTAAAGAAACTGCAACTGAAAACAAACATGAGAGTTACATTGCTTTAATTATCATCTGCTGAACATTTCTCGGAGTAATTGCTAACTATCAGTAATGGTCAAGACCTGTCGATGAATTGAGCGAATTAATATCATTTTCAAATAATTTCTGTAGTTTTGTCTCATCAAAGACGAGTTTATCAACAATGTATTTCCAGAAATTATTTCTAACTACAAAAGTAATGAATGGTTGAGTGAGCGAGCACTAGCAGCCTAAGAATATAGTGAGATGACCTGAACTACATAATTCAAAAAAGATCATTGGAACAATGGCTCCATTCAAACCTATTGACTCCGTCAAAAGAAGTTGAAGCCACAAACATCCAATAGAATTTTTAAATTCTTTGGACGTGCCTTCTTACCACCGCACAATTACCCAAAGGTTGGCCCGAGTAATTATGTTTGAAACAAACCAAAACCAAAACGTCAACGGTAGCTTTGGTGGTTAGGAAAATTGATGAACAATGTAATTGTAATGCCATGATAATGATAGGAAAATTTAAAGGTGAGGAGTTCTCATTCAAGATACGATGATCCCAACTGATATGCTGTTGAATTAAAAGACTTCAATTTGATACGTCTTGCATTGCCAATGACCATCGACAAATCACAAGGCCAATCCTTAAAAGTTTGTGGTTTAAATCTAGAACATTTCTGGTCAATTATACGGGCATGTTACGGTCGAAGACCATCTGCGTTATTTGTTTTGGCATGATAATAAAACAAAAAATGTATCACAAGTTACTTAAATGAAGAGCAACCTGTACTAAAATACAGAAATAATTATGAATGATTAATGTAGAAATTTTTTTGTGTAATAAAAACTACTTATTTATTGAATTAAGGAACAAAGTTCGCCGGGTCACTAGTAAACAATAATTGTGGAATGAAGATATGAAATATAATCTAAATAATTTTTGTGTAGGAAATTTATCGTATACAGTATACATATACTGCAAATAACATTTGGTACTCTTTGTTAGGCACTGATATTTTAATCAATAATCAGCTAATGAAATTATCAGCCAACTAAAGCGAGAACGTTGTATTTAGTTATTTTCGTAGAGGAGCATTTTTATTCCTTAATATATTTCTACGTTTATCATTGCAAATAAATTGAAAGTATCAATGTCGTAATTAAAATAAGAAAGTTAAAAATCTCTACGTTACTTATTTTACAATGAATACAAAAAACAATAAATAATTCAAGTTAACACCTTTGATCCTAATATGGGTTATATTAGGATAGGATTAATTGTTAAAGGTGGACACATTTTAAGATATAATTTAAGACACTTGCTGAAGCGGTTAAATATACAACGGAAAATACTTTTTTATTGTATTTATCTTAGTGTTTGAAAAGTTTGAAAAGGAACCCAGGGGCAACAGTGGTTGACTTCTGGAAAAGAAGGACTTTTTTCTTCTTTCTTAGAAAAGCAGCCACAGGGAATTGACCTGGATCATCCCCGTTGGTTCCGTCAAAAACTAGATTGAATTTATCATGACGACCAAACGTTTAATATTTAATGGTGTTACTGTGATCACAAGGGTTCGAACCGGCAGTGATCACTGACTTGTAAGAGGCACATTAAATCAAGCTGGAAAGGTCTCGTCTGGTATAGTCCACGCTACGTCCGTCTCGCGTCCATATTCTAAATAGCGATAGCTCGAGCTTAATAATCGCTTCTAATGCCTAATCACTTGCAGCACTGTTGACGAAATTTACGCTCAGCTTGTGGAAACTGTCCATACTGTGGTTACTAGGTCCTATAAGGCGCATCGCAATCCCAGAACCTAAAAACCTTCTGATCACTTTTTGAACCTTATGGAAACAAAACGGAAGATGCGGCTACAGCCTTCTTCTGACATGTTAGGCTAGAAGCGATGTAAGAAGTCGTTGCAAATGAGGCGTTTTAAGAACACTTTTAACGCTGTCTGAGAACTTTAGGCTCTAATAACGTCCATGAGAATTTTTACAATTCACGACCAATTCCTTTAAAAATCAAAATAAAGACTTTTGAGAATGTATTTTTTAAAAGTGGATATCGACAGGCTGATATGAAGTTAATAATAAGTTTAAAATATAAAATAAAAAAAACGAAAATTTGTAGGTCCAGTTTTCTTTTGGTAGATATTTAATTGGTAGGTATTTGTGGTAGTCGCATCGCTTACCATCACATAAACCTTGTTCAACAATTATGATATATAACATATGATAAAACAAAAAAGACATAAATGCCTGTTTTCCTGTTAAAATATATCATAGTCAATGACTAGTAATCATAATAATAATAATGTACACAAAAACACGACAAAAATTTAATAAATATTTTATCACTTACCAAAACAGTTACAGCACAAGCAGAACGAATCCACTCTATATTGTCTGAAAAAGAAATGTCAAGCTTAGGGCCCAATATTTTACCTTGTAACCCCGAGTGAACTGGAAACTAAGATTTTTATTTACATTATTTATTAACACTTTGCACATTGTTCATACAGTGGCAGACTTAATGAGTAATATAGAAACATTAAGAGTAGGTGCACAATCTTGTGATAGTGATAGAAAATTGTGTTTATGAAGCTTAAATTACATGAAAACATATATTTTCTTGAGGTACACGTCTCACTTTACGGGCCGAGAGTTTAAATAGTTTCATTGCCAAGAAGTGAATTATCGCGGTGCTATAAAATATCCCTAACATTTCTCAAGCCATATTTTGCGCTGCGCAGTTTATTAGACTCAGAATTGGAACTTTCACGACATGGATAAACCGACATTTCAATATAATTTTATTAGTCTTACCAGTTTTATAAGACTTGTAAAACATTTCTGCACCTAAAGTCCCTGAATACTTTATAACATCTATGACTTTGTAATAGAGTAGTTGTGGAGTCGAGACATCGAGAAATTATAGTTTATATTTTAAGAACAATAAAATGCATATAACAGCATTCATCTATTGTAAACTAAAAGCTGCCTCGTGGCCTAACGGTATCAGGGTTGTTGATTCCAATCTTTTCAAAATAAAAATGATCCACGCGTAGTATGGGCATGTAAAATGTTGATCCAGAGCTCAAATTATGGACAACTAATTCATCCTTAGAATGCTGTTTACTCTTTGGATTGCAGAGGTCAGATGCCAGCCGCTATACGTAAAAACTCTCTGTTATTCAGATCAGGATGGATTACAAGCCAACCCTATGATATTTTGGGAAAATTACTAGGTGAAAGAAAAATATATTGTGAATATTGCTTAGTTTCCTTTTAACTGGCATTGACAATATAATCTATTGGTGGTAACCAAATTAAATAACAAAATAATAAAATACTCTTTTTATAATGTCAGTTGCAAAATTCAACTCAAGTTACTTTTCTAATTCAGCTTAAAATGAAAATATGACGAGTCAAAAGCAAATTTTTTTACATTTTATAAATAATTAAAAACCACACATAATATGCCATATAATTATGTCTAAATTGGCCAACTATTTACAAATGTTAAATGTAAACAAGATTTTGATCTAATGACGCATTACAATTGTTTTGACGTTATTACGTTATGTAGCGTAATTTAATTATAAATATAGAGGTAAGAGACCATAAATTCTTCATACACATTAATAAAATTGGAATGACTGTCTAAAACATTAAAATAACCATTTTTAAAGATGTCATTGTTATATATAACCGACGCGTTTAACGAAACAACATTTTTTAACTTTTTGTCTGTCTCTCTGTAGGTTTGTTATGGCTAATCTATGGAATGGTTGAACCGTTTGATGGGACTTTTACTAGAACATAATTGATGTAACTGGAAACAAATTTGGTGACTTTAAATATTACAGGTTTTTTTTATGTTACCATGCAGGTGAAGTCGCCGACATCAACTAGTGTATAGTTGCTCTTTTTTAAAACTTTCACATACTTTTCAACTACAATTCACAGCAGGAGGGGCAAAATTTTTAAACGTTTATAACAGTAAAACTGTTGGAGAAATGTTCTCTTAAAACTTTTATAAGTTTAATTTTCTTGTGCTTTCAGGAATTGCAACTGACGTCTCGTGAAAAGAATTTAAGTGATGACCTTTTGTGTTAATGAGGCGTTATTATCCACTTGTTTTGAATTAACTTAATTTTCCGTTGTGATTGATAAACAATCGCTTTTAAAAGTCATTTGTCATTCCATCGAGAAGCTTTGGTAAGCTTTTCGATGGAATTATTCGGCTAAAATTGAAGCGATAGTAACGTTCTTTATAAATAAGCAGTTAAGTATTTATATTCATTGAGTTGTTTCTAATTTTTTTGTCAGAAATAGCAATATACATTATTGCTAGAGTAAATGATGAAAACACGTTTGTGTATGTACGATGGTACATTTCTAGCTACAAAGTTGAAGTTAACAACACTTGTTTACCTGTCACTATTGCTTAAATTTTGCTAAAAGTTTTTATATATCGATCCAGTCGATAAGACAAGGCTGTAATTGTTCTATTTATTAATAAGAGCGATGAGACGAGGAGGACCTTCACCGAGAAGGTAAGTGACACTTGCCCTGCACATAAGTAAGATGGCGTAAGATGCCACGAATCAGCTAACTGCTCTAAGACTGTTAACTCTCTCTCTCTTCTCTCTGGTAAGATGTTACGTCTCGTTTACCTGCGGTACGCTGATAATGGTCGCCCATTAAACCGGAAGATAGTAGTGTTTAAATGATACTCATTAACGGCAGAAATAGGTATCATGAAGTGTAGTTAGTAAAGACAGCAGAATGCGAATTCTCCGAGAACGATGTTAGCGATAGGGCAAAGTAGGCTAAAAGAATATGAAATGCTTATCCCACCACCTTGTGCTATGCTAGCAGTGGAGAGAAAGAGGTCCGTTCTTTTTACACTAAATATGAACTTAATAGTTTCGATAAGCTATCAATTTTGTGCATAACATTAAGTTAAGTATTATGCAAGATAAATAAAATAAGACGAATGAGGAACTAAAAAGGCTTACTAAAATATGACCTTTCCTTGCTTTGGACAGCTGTAGTTGAAAAATATTCAAAAGTTTTAACAAAGAGCAACTGCAGCACTTTATGATAACAACATTTATATTTCTCCTGTCTGCGCCACTCTCCCTATCTTCCACGACATGGTGGGGCCGCACCGCCGATGCGGTGTGGAGGGGCCGCGGAAAGAGGGGACATTCGGCATGACCAATCTCTACATATTCTTGTACGACTGAAACGGAGTACCGGCGGAGCTTAATATCAAGGCTGGGGAGTCTTGTCCCTGAGTCGCAGGGATCTGCGTAGACATTTAAAAAAAATAAAGAGGTCTTTATGTTTTGTAGATAGGGAAGCGTTAGGCCATATAGATTCGACTGCATTATTTGTCATTAAAATAGATTCCAAACTGCAAAGGTGCCCCATATTAATAGGGAGGCGAGAGAGCTTAGCTCAGCAGGTTATGGGCCATCGGACCGCAAAAAATCGCTGATAAAGATATTTTACTGAAATCAATGTAATGATTGTTTCTTTTTAGTTTCATTTAAAGATATAACCTAAGTCTATTAACAAATTAATATATTTATAAAACATTCTGATATCCATAATATTAAAGCTAGGAATAAGAAAAAACCTGTCTTTCACTTACAAGTCTCCGAAGAACAATGAAATCTTTTGTGGGACAATAGATTTAGGAAGATGTGAAGGCATAATCTATCTATTACTACTACTTAAATAATACGACTTCCTGGTAATAAAATATTTGCTCTAATTAATCAAACGATGAAAATATATTGTTCTCCTTAAAAAAATTCTAAACATTTATTAAAATAATAGAAAAAAAATCTTAAATTAATCGAAACCTAGTAATATTTTAACAAAAATATGACCGGATTCTCAAATAGTATTAACCATTTAACGTAATGTAGCGAAGCTATATCAGCTTAATGCAAGAAGTTGCATGATTTCTACCTCCGCATTTTAAATCTTTAATATTTATAAGATAATTATTATACCAAAATGTTATGGATAACACGTTTGATGCACATAGAGTAAAGAATTTTTAATGTAATTACTTTTAAGCAAACTTACAGTGTATTGCATTAAATATTTTTTACCTTTTAGTTCTCAAACATCTCTTAAACTACGTATCACAAAAATATCCAAAATAAGTGACTAAATTGACAGCTAATAACTATCGTTTAAAATAAGAGTGAACAAAATCGGAGCACTAGGAGCAGGGCAACGAGGTATTTAAAAAAAAATATATACATTCAGTACCTTTTTGCAAGTCGGTCAAAAAAATGAGTTGCGTGAAGTTTCTTCCGCCGAATCAGAGCCTTCCATTATCAAAGCGGTGGTAGTTTATTTGATGATCAATAAGAAAGTCTAATGCTTCTATATTAAATAAAGATATGTTATATTGGCTTAACTTTATCAATCCTGACAACATAAAATTGATTCAGCCAAGTTTTTATTATCTAAAAGGTTATCCATAAATATGTTAATCCCAACAATGAGGGCCCGTAGGCGAGCGTTTTGTTACATTAAAGTTTATTCCCGGTTCGAGGATGACCTTATTTGTTATTCAGTTATTGGGGTATTTTTAAGAGAGTGTATCTGAGTTTGCAAGAGAGTTAAAAAGTTTTTTAACAAAGCTGTTAACTAGGTTTTCTTACAAAGTTTGAAACTGTAATCTGGTATAAAATAAGATTACTTTATTCTACCTTCTAGTACGAAAAATATTAAAAAAAATGTAAACAGGATTAGGTTACATTTCATTACCTATTTTTGTAAAATAATATTATTAGAAAGACTTTTGTACATCGATAAAAAAAAACTTTATTTATGATCTTGTAAGATATAATAATCTTAGCTTAATTATACGTAATTTTTAAGAACATTTGGCAATAAAATAGTTTGCGATTTCATATTCTTATGAAATAATTAGATAAAAGGTTTAGTTTCATTTCTATTACCTAACGATTTTTTTCTCCTTTGAAACCTAATTTTGTACGATAGAATGTAAAAAGCAAATACACTTTTATTTCATAATATTTTTATACCCTATTTTTCCTATGGCGAATTTTTCGTAATATGATAAAATAATCTTTACAAAAAAGGAACATTTCCGCATTAGATATTAACACTTGCTGACATGCGTAATAAATGATGAGGGTCAAGAAGATAAAATAAAATATGGCTTTTAGAAATATTAGCGATTTCTATCGTTACTGTTGAACTTCTTATCTTTTGAAAATTATTTGTTTATGTCCTGAGTTAAAATACCTTTTTAGTATAATATCAGAAGTAACAAAATTACAGATAAAAGAGTATTGAATAATCAGTTATCTAATCGTTAAAAAGTTTTTGTCTATATTTAAAAATGTTTTTCATTGGTAATAATTTTTACCATGAAAAACGTCGACTTTGATAAAAATTTCTAAAGATTAAGTAGTACAATTTGATTTCAAATAATTCCTATGTGTTATTTATTGAGTTATTATAGAGTTGGGATCTAATTCCTCAAAATTTACCATAAAGCGGTTTATACGCGGAGCGATTGGAATCAGACTTCCAGTTTTCGGTGATTTTAAGGAGCTCACATCATATAATTTATCTGAGTGAGTGTGTTATAATAACGACTACCTAAGGTGATCTTTAAACCCCACCAAATTTTTTAATGTGGCTTTTAATATTGAAAATATTAAAAGCCACATTTTGTAATTAATTAGAACTTACTACTTACTTCTTCTTCTCTTTCAGTACGCAGTCTGCACAAGATTTAATTATTCTAAACTTGAAAGCTTGAATGATTAAGTATGTTTAACGAGACGAGTAAGACGTTAACCTGATGAAAAATTTACATTATAATATTAATATTGTTATAATTATTTATTATACGTCGTGCCTTATAACTAAAGTAACCCAAGAAGATACAATTCGGTGAAGGCAGCTGCCGCAAATAGCTAACAGCACTACTGTCTTCCGGTTTCAAGGGCACCGAAGCCAGCGTAATTGATGAGTAAACGAGACGGTTAATGAATAGTTTTATGTCTCAGGGTGGCGAGTGTCCTGCTTCGCTCGTAGTTTGAAGAAAAAAATAATGCAAAATTTATTTAGTTAAATTGAACTTTAAATGCGAAGAAAATTGTAAACGTTGCGAATTAGCAGAAAGAAGATAAGAAGAATAATCCACGTTATTAGATTAGAAAGTTGTAAGCATATATTTTAAATGTTAGGTTGTATATTTTTTATCATATATATAATTTTTATTAAATTATTTGCTTTTTTTTTATTGCTAACCAAGACAGACGAGCAATCTTGATAAGCATTGTGGCCGATGTCCATAAACATTGGCAATACCAGTGGTATCACCTCCGCGCTGTCTGCATCAGACATGGATGTTGCGTCTCGTTCACCCAGTCAATTCGCTGGCTACGGTGCCCATCACACTGGAACACAGTAGAATATTGTACTTTGCCGCTTTGCGGCAGAAATAGGCACCGCGGTGGTACCGCTCCAAACGGCTCCTTCTAAATGGGGACCTACAACCTCCAAAAATACATTTGTTACTACTACTTTCAGAAACATAACAGCTTAATTACAACTTACGGATACCCGACCGCTCTCCGTGCTCTAGTAGTATTGGTCCTTGCTTTAAAAACTGGAGGCCGTGGATTCAAATCCCGCGGGGAAACAACTTTGTGTAATCGTTGTTTTCGGTTTTGTTCTGACATTTTTGGCCAATAACCCAATTGTCTGAAAAGTAAGATAATCTATGCATTGAACGGGCATGTAAAAAGTCATTAGACCCACCAACCCGAATTAGACCAGCGTGGTGGGATAAGGTCCAAAAACTCCCTAATGGACATTACAGGAAGCCTGTGGCCAGCAGTGCATGACTATAATAGCTAAAAATTCCATTGAGAACCTTTAGAAAAAAATGACTTTTAAAGGCGATTGTTTCACGGTCACAATACAAACTTGAGCTATATCAAAACAATTGGATAATAACGCCCCATTAACACAAATAGTTAGTATGACACGGAAATTCGTATCACAAAAACGTCAGTTGCGTCAGTACAAAAAAATTTAACTTACAAAAGTTCCATGAGTACCTTTTTCCAAAAGTTTAACTTGTAAACGTTTAAAAGTTTTACCACTGCTGCTGTAAATTGTAGTTGAAAACTATCCGAAAGTTTTAACAAAGAGCCGCTGTAGTGTTTCATTTCATATCAAAACTAGCGGATGCCTGCGACTGCGTCTGCATATTAATACAATAAAAATCTGAAATTTTTTTAAAGAAGACTAAGCCACTCCCAGTACACAACACATTAGCTATCTTTCAGTGAAAGTCCCGTCAAAATTTTCCCAACTATTCCAAAGATATAACAAACACATAGCCATACATTAAAAAAAACGTTGTTTTGTTATCATCATCATCTGCCAGTATTAGTCCACTGCTGAACATGGGCCTCCTCTAATGCACGCCCTCTCCATTAGGTGGATTTTTAGATTGTACTCCACCACGCTGGTCCAATGCGGGTTGGTAGGTTGTGGGTGTTTTTATACGTACCAGTTAAAAAAATTATAAGTATGTCACAATATATTCAATTACTGACGGTTATTTTAATGTTACAAACAGACCTGTATTAACATAACGCGACATAACGTCCTACCGTCTTAACAACTTAACGTTGCACGAATCTTATAATCTTGTTCAATTTAGCAAAAGCGCATGCGGTTTTTGATTATTTACAAAATCTAAATAGATTATAATAATATTTCAATGTTTCATAATTTATTATATTTTTTTAGTTTATAGGTAAATTGGAAAAATAACTCGTTTCAAATTTTAAACACTACGATAAACACAATTATTATGTATTTTCAGTTGTATTTTTAACCGCTTCAGCAAGTACCTTAACTTATACCTTAAAATGTGTCCACCTCTAACGACGGTTATATTAAGATCAAAGGTTATAACTTGAAACTACGAAGTTTATAACTTTATTGTAAAACAAGTAATATTTACTTTCTTATTTTCATACGACAATGATACGTTCTATTTATGTGCAATATCAAACGCAGAAATATACATCTTTATAAAAATGCTCATCTACCAATATAACTAAATACTAAGTTCTCGCTTTAATTAGCTAATAATTTTGTTTGCTATTTATTGATTAACATATCAATGCCTACCAAAAGAGAATTGAAGGATATTTACAATATAAGTATTTTAACTGGTGGAAGGTCTCTTTTTTACAGGGGACCGTCTCGGTTGGTACCACCCCGGTGCCTTTTTCTGCCGCAAAGTAGGAGTGTGAAAACACTGCTGTGTTCCGATTTGAAGGGGGTTAACAAGACTGACACCTCGGCACGTAAAATAAGAACTATGTACCTCAGGAAAATACAAAATGTTTTCAAGTAATTTCTGCTTTTCGTAAACACAATTCTTTATATATTAACTTAAAATCGAGAAGAATATTTATTAACGTAACGGGCGTTTTTGTTTTTTTACCCTACTGTAAAAAATTTCAGAGGTTAAGTGCCGATACTTTTTAAATATATTTAGGGAACAAATATACATATAGATTAAATAATGAACATGACGTAAATGTATCCTTTGTTGTAAATGATTATATGATTGGCCTATGCTTTGTAGTTCTAAGAATTCTATTTTTTGCATTAAAAGATTGTGCATCTACTCTTAATTTTTCTATGTAACTCATTAAGTCTGCAACTGTACGAACAATGTACATAAAGTGTTAATAAATAATGTAAATAAATATCTGAAAGGTTTCCGCTTCACTCGGGGACAAAAGGTTATTAGCATCAAGTAAAATATTGGACGTTAAACTTGACATTTCTTCTTTTCACAATATAGAGTGGATTCGTCCTGCTTGTGCTATAATTTTTTTTGGTAAATAATAAAATAAAAATATTTATAATTTTTTTCGTATTCTTTGTGTAAATTTGGTTACTTGAATAAGATATATTTATAGCAGGAAAATAAATGCCTTTTATATTTATTGCCTAATATATTTTACATGGTTTATGTGACGATGGGTGATGTGCACTACTATAAATACCAATATAAATATACCTTAATAAATATTAAGCGTATAATATCACAAGCCCTTTTGTCAACCTAAAACTTGGAATGGAATTAAAATCGTGATCAATAAATTAAACTCTTATATATAGTACGAGAAACTTTACTGCTTTAACAAACTACTAATACATTTTATATTTTAAAATAAAAACAGTTTTATATTTAGTTGTTTTAATAAAAATAATGACGTTAATGTAATTTCAGTTTTACCTAGTAAAACATAATTAAATGTCATTAAAGGACTATTAACTGCTTTGATTAAGATCTGCTCCTAGAAACTTATATTAGGTTGCCAAACACTGTGTTGCGGTATTTCAAAGGAATTTCTTTGAGTTTGTTATAACGTTGCTAAGAAACATTCTTGTGGGACTTCAACACATGTTCAAATCTTTTGGTGGAATGACTTTAAATATTAAATAAAATCTAGTTATAAAACAAGAAGTAAAGCTACAACTATTTAATATTACAGGATATAGGGATAGATATTACAGGGTGGTATCGAGCAAAAACACTTTGTAACCCAAATGATAGGTCAAACTTAAATCCTTATTATATAATACATTCCATATAATACTCTTGCATCCTGCGAGGTTTAAACCCACGATCCCTGCCTTACGAGAGCAATGCTCTACCCCAGAGCTAAGGAAGCTTGGATTAAAATCAAAGCCATCAAGCAACACTAAACATTTTTTCCCAAATAAATTATGTCTCAAACTTTGTTTAAAATAATGGTTCTTTTTTTGTTAATAGTATTATATCGAAATTATTAAACTGCAAGGTTTAATAATATGTGTTCTTGGACATACCAGTATAGCAGTCCTTGACACCTTTACAGGAGAAAATTATTCTAGTTTATACACAATATGTAGCTTATATAGTGTTTTATACACTATATAAGTTATATATAGTTATCTCAGTTATACTGACATGCTGGAAATTAAGGGACACCACGCGTCAGATTGTTTATAAATTAAGTTTCCAATTTGTGTATAACTGTATTCCATTCATTTTCACAAACAAGTTTCTCCATTAAATGAACTTGAACTTTGAGCTCTAAAGTGAACCTTAAAATGTTGTTTTATTCACCATAGTAGAGTCTTTCAGACACTTAAGTTTAACTTGACGTAATAGTTTCTTAGGATTTCTTAGGTTGCTTTTTTCTTTAAATTTCTTTTAGCATTTTAAATTAACGCATATTATATTGTTCCAACCAACAAAGAACATACAACACCAAGTAGCTGGCTCAGGAAATTGACCTCTCAGTTTGTGGCCATACGCGAGTAACGTGCTCATTAGAACCGATGGTCGATGGGCAAATAAAGTTCTGGGGTGGAGCCCGCGTTCGGAAGGACGAAGTGTTGCCCGCGTTCCATAGGGGTTTTCATCGACTCCACAGCAAATAATGCCTAACTCGTGTCACTTCTGTACGCGTTGCCTTCGCTTTTAGCAAAAAGTGTTTATTTATTTATTTATTTACACTCCTTGTTCAAAAACAAAAACAGTACAATGGTGGACGTAATGCCAAAGGCATTTTGTACCAGTCGACCATGGATAGTAAAGAGAATATGAAGTATGTGCAATGATCTATAAAAAAAGCAATAAATTTAACTTAAGACATAAATAGTTTAAAAATTATTAACTACAATTTATTATAATATACATTAGTAAAGAATAGTATATAAATATATAGAGAGAGATATATAAATAAAAATAATTACATTCTTATGAATACATGCATATACTACATACATGTTATTGTAAATATCAAATGAAAAATTCTACTCTTAATGATCTAATTGACTTAGAATGTGTTTACAAGTTTTGCGCTTAAACTCATTATGATTTTTAGCCATTCTGATTTGTTGAGGCAACTCATTCCACAAGTGAATCGTTGGTACGAGGAATGATGAGTGGGTAAAGTCAGAACAGTGAATAGGATATTGAAGCAGAGTAGATTATACGTTGAGCGAAGGTTTTAGTTTCTGACTTCACATAGATACTGAAAATGCGATGATATGTAAGTTGGAGTAGAAGGTGAATCTAGAGATGAATAGAGAGTGGTAAGTGCCCGTAAAGAGCGCCTTTAACGTATGGGTAGCAACTGTAATTGAGCACGATTGGCCGACACGTGATCAAATACGGAGATTGAAAACGAATCGAATGCAGTCATTTAGAAGTCAAGCTTATTGAGGTGATCTGCATTCAGGTCAAAGAAGCACATGTCACCAAGTGTGTATAGTCGATAAGAGGGAAAATCAAAAGCCTGCTACAAGCATTGCCTTAGTTTGTGACGGCAAAAGTTCTTCGAGTCATTTTGTATCCACCACCTGGTCAATGCGGGTTGGTAGGTTGTGATGTTTTGGAATACTATTTCTAAGTGGTTGAGAAAAAGTCTCGATATTGACATATTTCCTTGGTAGTGTATAAAAGACGGGTCTAAAAAAGAAGGGTGTCTTTACGCTACCCGAAAGGAACGCCTCGTGTTAAAGGTTGTATCTTGATAGTTTAGTGTGTTGGTGGTTAAACATCGACTCGTCCGCAGGCATCGGGCTGTTGGGTTCGTGACCATTGAATGTTTTTATATAAAGGACGTTTGGTTATCGTCTCATTTTACTTTTGAATTCTTTTGAATTTCTAAAAACAAGTGGGATAAATAATAGCAATCCTTTTTATTTTGAATTCTTTTGGATTGCTAAAAGTATTATATGCCAGTTAAAAATTATAAGTATGTCCTTATTTTCATTTACTGACGGTTTTTTAATGTTAAAACAGACCTGTATTAACATGCGACAAACGTCCTACGTCTTAACAACAACGTTGCACGAACTTATAATCTTGTTCAATTGCAAAAGCCATCGGTTTTGATTATTACAAAACCTAAATAGATTAAATAATATTTCAATGTTTTATAATTTTTCTTATAATTTTTTTAGTTTATAGGTAAATTGGAAGAATAACCGTATCAAAGTTTTAAACACTGATGAACACAATAATTATTTTAAAGTTTGTATTTAACCTTTGCAACATACCTTAAAATGTTTATAACTTTGAAACAGGTTTATAACTTTATTTAAAAAAGTAACGTATAATATTTACTTTCTTATTTTAATACGAAATGATACGTTCTATTTATGTGAATATCAAAGAAAGAAATATACATCTTTATAAAAATGCTCATCCACCAATATAACTAAATACTAAAGTTCTCCTTTAATTAGTAATAATTTTGTTTTATTTTTGATTAACATATCAATGCCTACCAAAAAGAAATTGGGATTTCCCCAATATAAATATTTTTAACGGGGAAGGTTCTTTTTTACAGGACCGTCTCCGGTTGGTACCACCCGGTCCTTTCTGCGCAAAGTAGAGTGTAAAACACTGCTGTGTTCTGATTTGAAGGGGTTAAAAGACTGACACCTCGGCATAAAATAAGAACTATTACCTCAGGAAAATACAAAATGTTTTCAAGTAATTTCTGCTTTCGTAAACACAATTTTTATATATTAACTTAAAATCAAAAGAATATTTATTAACGTAACAGGTTTTGTTTTTTACCCTACTGTAAAAAAAATTCAGAGGTTAAGTGCCGATACTTTTTAAATATATTTAGGGAACAAATATACATATAGATTAAATAATGAACATGACGTAAATTTATCCTTTGTTGTAAATGATTATATGATTGGCCTATGCTTTGTGGTTCTAAAATTCTATTTTGCATTAAAGATTGGCATCACTCTTAATTTTTCTATCTAACTCATTAAGTCTGCAACTGTACGAACAATGTACATAAAGTGTTAATAAATAATGTAAATAAATATCTGAAAGGTTTCCGCTTCACTCGGGGACAAAAGGTTATTAGCATCAAGTAAAATATTGGACGTTAAACTTGACATTTCTTCTTTTCACAGTATAGAGTGGATGCTTCCTGCTTGTTCTATAATTTTTTTTGGTAAATAATAAAATAAAAATATTTATATTTTTTTTCGTATTCTTTGTGTAAATTTGGTTACTTGAATATGATATATTTATAGCAGGAAAATAAATGTCTTTTATATTTCTTCCTCATATGTTTCATATCATAATTGTCAAACATGGTTTATGTGACGATGGGTGATGTGCACTACTATAAATTCCAATATAAATATACCCTAATAAATATTAAGCGTATAATATCACAAGCCCTTTTGCCAACCTAAAACTTGGAATGGAATTATAATCGTGATCAATAAATTAAACTCTCTAAGCGACTTAAATGTAGAACGAAAAACTTTAATGCTTTAACTAACTACTTATACATTTTATATTTTAAAATAAAAACAGTTTTATATTTAGTTGTTTAAATAAAAACAATGACGTTAATGTAATTTCAGTTTTACCTAGTAAAACATAATTAAATTTATCAAAAGGACTATTAACTGCTTTAATTAAGATCTGCTCCTAGAAACTTATATTAGGTTGCTAAACACTGTGTTGCGGTATTTCAAAGGAATTTCTTTGAGTTTGTTGGAACGTTGCTAAGAAACATTCTTGTGGGACTTCAACACATGCTCAAATCTTTTTGGTGGAATGACTTAAAGATTGAATGAAATCTCTTTATAAAAGTTACAACTATTTTAGCTACTGCTGCAAAGGTAAAAACACCATTTAATAGGAAAAGAAATAAGAACTTGTCAATGAGGTCCACTAAAGGTAATAAAATATTGCGCCTCTTTAGCTCAGTAGTCTCGTAAACAAGGTCGTGGTTCAAACCTCACAGGAGACAATAATTTTTAAATTTTACTATTTCAAGGTGATTAAATATAGGGATTAAGTTTTTTGTAAGTTGTACGATCCTATAGAGCTGAATATCGTTTCAGCTCATTTGATATCATTGCTTATAATTATATGCAATTATATTTTGTTTTCAGTTATTTTTATGACATTTTATACTTTTGAACAGTAGTTAACCTTGCGTTACAAGGTTAGATGTCAAAGCATAAAAGAATGATAGACCTACAAATTGCCGTTTTTTATTGTTATTTAAACTAAAATAGGTTAATAATTATACTTTATTGTTAACTTTATATCAGTATCTCGATATCCACTGTTAAAGAAGAAACTTCTTAATCAATATCAATCTTTTAAGTTGTTATTCTGATTTTTGAAAAGAATTGGTCGTGAATTGTAAAAATTGGAACTTCACCTAAAGTTGTTCTGCAGCGTTATAAGTGTTCCTTGAAACGTTTCATTTGCAACAACTTGTTACTTCATTGTGTCAAATTGTAAAGTAATGTACTCCAAATGAATTGCAATATCAATAATACATATTATGTGCTCTAATAAATAAGAATAAAATCTTTAAATGCTATTATTATATATAGATATTGAATCCATACAAATTATGATTATTTATTTATGAATTTTATAATTACGCTTAATTTGTAATTTATATAACTGTCTTCGTAGCCCCATCTTCATCAGCCCGAGATAGTCCACTGTTGGTTGAACGCTGTTAGGATTAACACACCCCTATCCATCAGGGGGTTTTGGACCGTATCCCACCACGCTGGTCCAATGCGGGTTGATGGGTGGACTGACTTTTTATATGCCCATCCGACGCAGTAGTAAAGAGTAAAAGTAAAAGTAAAGAGCGCCTTTAACGTGAACACGTGATCAAATTTACGGAGATTGAAAACGAATCGAATGCAGTTATTTAGAAGTCAAGCTTATTGAGTGAAATTTATTGAGGTGATCTGCATTCAGGTCAAAGAAGCACATGTCACCATAGTCGATAAGATAGAAAATCAAAGCCTGCACAAGCATTGACTCACCGAAGCAATTTGTGACTTCCAGTTTAGGGTGCTATCAATAAACAAGCAAAGATTTTTAACTGTTTGGCTGATCGGTATTGGATGGCTGTCGTAAATAATATCAGGCAGATGAGAAAATCAATTTTGGACAGCATTCTAGAACTGCCTAGCACGATTGGTTGTAATCTCAATTGATTAACAGCCAAACAAAACCGATCAGACTATTTTTTTACAGTAGCTAAATCCCCTTTAAATCTACTGAAAGCAAATACTAAACTACCAGCTTCAGCTTGAGTATACAGCTGTAAATCAGCAACATACAGATGATACGCACTCTGAATATCGTTAGTAATGAGGTTTAAAAAAACAGAAAATAAAAGTAGGAAAGAATACCGCCTTGAGGGTTGCAACTTTTTATATCCAGCTTGATAAGGACTCGCAACCCGAAGATATAAAGAGAACCACTTTAGAACTTTATCAGAAATCATATAATGTAATAGGATAGCAAGAAGGATTTCGTGACTGACGGTATTAATGGCATTTAAGAAATCTATTAAAACCAGTATGGTAATTTTAGTATTTTCCATGCCTTTTCTAATTTCGTCAGTCAATTTTATAACAGTAGTTGTGCTATGTCCGGGTCTGAAGTGAGCTTATTAAATTGTTTCGAAAAATAAAATGAGAAAATTGCTTAAAAGTACAAGACTCGAATACTTTAGAAAGTTATGGCTAGATGAAGATGGGTCAGTAGTGCGCGAGAAGTGATGGATTTGAACATTTTGGAATAGGACGGACAAATGCTTTCACCATGAGGAAGGAAAGCATCTTGACCACAAGGAAAAATTAATGATGTCGGTGATTGCGGGAAGAATATTATCAAGAACAGGAACAATCATTCTTCGATCAATTTTATCCGGTCCAACAGCCGTAGACTTGATTGCTAGGGTGTTTTTTTTATTTCTTCGGAAGAAACTGAAGAGAAAGAAAGTGTTGCTACGGGATGGCATCAAACCATTTAAACAAGAAATTGTCTCGTGCGCTGTTAGATGATCCATAGGAGAAACAGTAAGGAAATGTTGATTTAAATCATCCTAAGTTATTGAATTAGAAAGGTTTGTTATTTTCGACTTGCCAATACCTAAGGTTAAAAGAAACTTACAGATATTGGCAGATTTTCATGATAAAATATTATCAAGAATGTGACGGCGTTTTGCGTTGCGTATCATCTGGTTACACCAATTTCTGGCTGCTTTATATCTTGACTTGGCTGAATTATCTTCAGTACGCCTCATCGCCTTCTTTACGCCCTCTGTCAACAGGGAGCTGGTAGCCGCTTTATTTTTACTTGTTTTACTGGCGCATGAGTGTTATACAATTTGTTAATACAACTATTAAATATGCTTATCTTTTCGTCTATCGAGTCCTCGTCAAACATAGGCTGCCATTCAATATTGTCAGCATTATTGCGTAACTCTTCAATGTTAATTTTTGCAAAAGACCGCAAGTGCAGAACTTTAACTTTTGGTTTAGGTGGTTTTAAGGAAAGGAAAATAATGATAAAATAGTGTTTGTCCCCTAGCTCGTGGGAATGTAGCTTCCCGCAATCTCTATGTTAAATGATGCTTACTATAGACTGTTGTCTATGATAAGCATCATTTAACACACATGCTTTAGCATAACTCGTAGTTAACTAAACAAAGGTGAGACCTTCGTGCAGTAGCCGATACAAGTAGGAAGCAAATAACTACGTAGTCCTGAGTGCAGTAGTGCTACTACTTGAGCTGCTTTTTCTGCCGTGGTATCCATTGTTCAGGGTTTTTCTTGCTGGAGCTGTTCAGGTGTGTCTTCTGTGATGTCTGAATAGCTAATGATCCATAATAATTTTACCCCCTTTTATTCGTGTCCAAGGTGGCACAAGTAATGAGTCCTGTAATGAGCCATTCAGCACTTTTTCTTTAAAGACTCTAACATTTCGTGATTATTGTTTTTACAGAAAAGAACGATAAGCGTTTTTAAAGTGTATTAATTGTGCTTTCAAATTATAATTTTACTTTAGTAGTTCTCAGAACATATATGCTATATATGCAACTCTTTATGCCATCAAGGCAATAAATACAATATGTTGTGTTATATACAACTTAAACATTAATTAATGTTTTAAACACCAACAGTTTCTAGTTTCCCTTTTGTTGTTTGAAGCGTAAATTAATAATAGCGGTTAGCGAATAACTTGAATGTTTTGTGAATTCATCACGTGGTAACTTGTAGACAATGATATTAATTTCCTTCAAAATCCTAACTGAATTTAGGTTAATACATTATGTGTTACGCGTCGTTTGTTTAATTTAATATCATTACTTATTAGAGATTTGCTCGTTCCGTCACTACTTTTACTTTTAAATTTGAAGTTAATTTTCACTCATAATGCTATGCGCTGCCCTTTGTATATGCATATAACGTACAAGACGCAAGCTCTTAAAATTAGATAAAAATTAGCATTAGTATAGCTATTTTAAAGTAATAATAAAATAATAAAAGCTTTATTTATCCCTATACATTTGACAGTGACAAAATTTTTTTGATTTATTAGTATAGTTAGTATTACTTATATCTAATTAAATTGTGTAAGTGTTAAGTTAATTTAAGGGCCGCCTAGAGCGGTAAAAGCCTCCTCAAGCCACTCCAACAAGATCTGTCTTGAGCCACTCGTGCCCATAGGGTTCCAGCTACTTCCTCTATATCGTCGCTCCATCTTTTGACGGGTCTGCCTCTTCTTCTGTTCTTATATATGGGATGCCAATTAGTAACCCTTTGAGACCATCTGTTGTCAGTTACTCTTTGTGGTGACCTGCCCACTTCCACTTTAATTTCATTATTTGTTTAAGAATGTCTCTTGCTTTGGTTCTGTCTCTTATAGCAGTATTTTTAATTTTGTCTTTTAGTTTTAAATTCAGATAGCTTCTTTCTATTGCCCTGCTGACAGGTTTTATTTTGTTAATTTGTGAATTTTTCAATGTCCAGGTTTGGCATGCATAAAGTAAGACAGGGTGCAAAGGCAAATTTGGAATGCTCTTGTTTTTATTTAGTAGGCATGGGTCCTTTAAATAATTCTTTCAGAGCCCAATATTTGTTCCACGTGGCCTTTATTCTACGCTCAATTTCTTTATCCGTACTAAATTTGAACGATATAAGTTGGCCAAGATAAACATATTCTTCTACGTATTGGATTGGTGTTGATCCTCAATAATATTTTGCGTCTTGTCTCTATTTGTCATAACTTTTGTTTTGTCTAGATTAATACAAAGCCCAACCTGTTCACTATTACATCGAAGAGATTCTAGCATGTATTCTAGTTGTCCTGCTTTTTTCAGAAAAAGGACTATATCATCAGCTAAATCTGAGATGTGATAGGTAATGACTCATTTATATTTATTCCAAAATTTTCCCAATGAATTTTTATAAAAATAGATTCTAGGACGGCTATAAACAATTTGGGTAAAATCGGATCTCCTTGTTTCACGCCACGTTCTACGAAATGTTGTCCTTTCGTTTCGAGGCGCACCGTGTTGTACTATTTGAATAGATTTTCTTAAGAAGTTCTATATAATCATATGCAATTCCTTGGTCATTTAAGGCGCACCATATAGAGTTATGAGATATTGTATCAAACCTTTGAATAATCAACAAATGCTATATAAATCGTAAATCGTATTCTGTATATTTTTCTATAATCAATTTTAATGTATGTATGTGATCAATTGTGGAGTATTTTTTCATAAAACCCGCCTGTTCTATTGGCTGATTTTCGTCAATTTGTTTGGATATGCGTCTTAGAAGGGTCGATGCAAATACTTTATAAAGACATGATATTAGGGTAATAGGTCGATAATTTGTTATTAATTTGGGTCTCCTTTTCTATATAATAAAACAATTTCTGTACGTGTCCATGCTTCTGGTAGTACTTTTTTAAATAAGATGTTATTAAATAGAGCTGTGATTGGCTTTAAAAGTTTTTCCTTACCTGTCTTTATCATTTCATTCGTCACGCCATCTGGACCTGGACTTTTGCCTGATTTTAATTGATCTATTGATAGCTTGACTTAATTTTCCATGATCAGTGGCACTGGATCTAAGTTACATGTCTTATTATAAACGACTGTTTCAGACTCAAAAGTTGCAGTGTAGAGTTCCTTGTAAAAATTTATTGCTATCATTTGAGATCGCGTATGTGTGTGACAATCGATCCCGAGGAGCTTAAAAGCTGCGTTATCAATGGCTTGTTACAGTCTAAAATCTTTATATGCCTTTTTAATGTTACCCACTTCCTCCAAGGATCTACTGACTTTAGTTAATTCTATAGTTTTCAAATTTTGTTTTATTTTTTATGTATCATTCTGTATAGAACTGTTAATCTTGTCTTGTTTTATGTTTTAAGCTTCAGAAGATGCATTTCCATTTTAATGTCCTTAATTTCTTGAGGTTATGACGCTAGATATTCTTTTTCTCTTTCATTCATCGATGGTGAAATAATAGTGTTTCCAATATTAAGTATATTAACGTCTTCCGTGTCTAATATAGAATGTATTTCGTCAATAGAATTTTCTGCTTCTGTCTCGATCTTCAGTTTACTCCATGTAATGGGCACGTGATTTTTTGTGTTGTTCTTATTTATGGTAATTCTTACTAATCGATGGTCACTAGGATGTTGTAAATTACTAATGATATTGAAATTTTGAATAATTTGAGGGATGTTAGTTGCTATAAAGTCGATCTCGTTCTTTGTCTTTCCATTTGGTGCCATCCATGTCCATCTTAGTTTTCGAGGTTTTTGAACATTGTATTTATTATTTTAAGTCTATATTGAAGGCAGAAGTTTACAAACATTTTACCCCTATTATTTCTTATAACATAGCCGTGGTTTCCAACTACTAAACGCTCGTTTGATTCCGGATTTCCTATTTTGCATTCATGTCACCATGATAATTATATTTTCGTGCATTTTCTTATAGTTGTCAGTACATCGCTAAAAAGTTTCTATCTCTGTTTCGTTTGCGGCAGTTGTCGGGGCGTATACTTGTATTAAACTAAAGGTTTGTCATAGATTTCGACTTGTAGTAAACTCTCTGTCAGATATTGCGATAAAATCTAGTACATTTGTTCCATGTTGTTTCTTTACCATAAATCCTATTTTCCTTTTCGCCTTTTATTATACCAAGTAGTATAGTAAGTAGTTACCTCTGTCCTCTATTTTATATCCTTCTCTTCTGACTTCAGCTATGCAATTATATTCCAGTTTATATCTGATACTGCGTATTCTAATTCAGCTATTCTAGACTCAGTTGCTAATGATCTGACGTTAAATGTTGCAATATAGTAGTTACTCTGGTTTGTAGGGTGGTCGTCTAAAAATTATATTATTTATTTTAAAGTACCATTCTAAATTGGCAAATGTTATTAATTTCGGCGTTTAAACACTCTTGCAAGAGATTAGATATTTAATTTGTAACGGAACATGTATCATTCAATTGAAAGTTCGATTTAATTAATTACACATTACATGTTTGTAACATTAAATAAATTAAACATTTAATATCCAATTCAGTGCTACCATTGAGGTATTTCAGAATTTATGAATTTAACTGTATGTATTTATTTTTAAAATTAAAATAACATTGAAGGTGGCAATTAAAATAAAGAGTTTTTTTGCTGGATATAGCGATGAGAAGTGCAAGGTAAAGACACAACGATATCATATATGTCCTAGCCACAGGAAACGGAGTGTGAAATTCCATTAATTCGTTCACCGTGAGATAAGACATGTTACGCCTATTTTACCGGGCATTTATGCTGGGTGCGAAGCCCTTCAAGCCGGATAGCAGCAGTTTTTACACATTACTGTTTGTGGCAGAAATATACCACATTAGTACTCCCCCAGACGATCCGATCTAAATATTAATCCGTAGAAATACATGTAATTCATTATAATTTACGAGTGTTTAAGGCAATAGACTTAAGATAAAAATCAAATACTTTAAAAACTTAACAGAAACGATCAGGAGTTAATTTTAGACCTAAAAAAATATCTAACAAAACACCCTAGAAACTGTCTTAAACGCTATTGGTCAATGCGGCAGCAAAAATATTGATACTTGATTAGAACATATTAAATAAGCTTTCATCATCATCATCAGCCTTCGTTAGTCCACTGCTGGACATAGGCCTCCCCTGATACACCCCTATCCATTAGGGGGTGTGAACCGTATCCCACCACTCTGGTCCAATGCGGGTTGGTTGGTGGACCGACTTTTTACATGCCCATCCGACGTATGGATCATCTTACTATTCAGACAATTGGGTGATCGGCCCAAATTGGCCTAACCAACTAGGAAACAACAATGAAAATTTGTTCCGTCCCCGCAGGATTCGAACCCAAAAAATGAGCTTTGCTTTGCTTCAACTGTTAATCAAATCCATTTTATATAAATCAAATATGACATGTGTTATTCATGCACTTAACGTTTTAACTAATAATACAATATATGTTGTATCATCTCTAATATATAACTTTGTTTCAATCTTAAAACAAGAAATTCTTTACAAAGTTGCATTGTATTAGTGTAGAGCAAAAATGTTATGTTAAACCCAGAATGTTGTTTTAAGCTTACGTTCCTAAAAGGACTTCGCTTTTCTTCTAAATTTCGTTTTATATTTTACCTTACGGATACAGAGGATTAAGTTGATAAATTTATTACAAACCCGTATACATATTACAGAGAAACTGCCTCTTATGTTTTCTAATGTGTAATAATAAATGTATTTTAATGGAGTATACACTTTAACAGCTATTAATTTTAAGAATTCTTATCCTCGTTATCTTTCTATGTCATAAGACCAGTATCACTAAAATCTACCTAAGTTTTAAAAAGAAAATTATAAAAATTTTAAAAAATAAATTATAAAAAATAATAAACACTTAATTTTAATAGTTTTTTATAGAGAAGGAGGCAAATGAGCAGCTGGCTCACCTGATGGTAAGTGATTTCCGCCGCCCATGGTCATTCGCGCCACCAGGGGAGCTGCAAATGCGTTGCTGGCCTTTCAGGACGGACCCTATGTTATATCGGCCCTGAAATACCGCTGGTTACAAGCCTTTCTATAGCGTCCAAGTGCATGGCAGCAAGTGGCGTCTAAAACGCAACCTGTTGGATCACCAGCGATCAAGGTGGTGCTGATGGTACTTGATACGCAGTTGCGATGAACTGTAACAGAATGTCACAGCAAGTATTAATCCGATCTACTCCTTGGAACACTTACAGTTGTATAGTCGGCAGAATACACCGAGACATCTCTTAGTAATGACAAAGAATCAAATCGATTAGAGAGAGCTTGGTCGTCAACGATCCGAGCTGCCCGACGCTGGATGCAGTCAAATGGAAGAAGTTGGTACTTAGGTGCCCCAGCCCAGAGATGAGAACAGTATTCCATTTGTGGCCGGACTTGTGCTTTATAAAGTAACAGCAGATGGACCGAAAGGAAATACTGTCTCACTCTGCCGAGGACACCCAGTTTCTTGGAAGCCAATTTTACTTTTACCCCGAGTCCCCGGGTAGTGTAGATAGATGCGAGGGTGGTCGTTGCAATCTATGCGCAGCCATAAGACGCACAGGTCCATACCTTCGAAAGTGCTGAGGCGACCAGAACAGATATCCTTTCTAACGTATACATAAACTCTACCACGGGGTATAAAAGGATGTTTTAATCCATTCCCCGGGTAGTGTAGGTAGGATGTGTCAGCCGGAGAAGAGATCTGCGTCTCGGTGAGAAATATGATCTTCGCGGCAGCTTAGAACTCTCCAGAATTAGGAATCCTGGTACCCCCTGGGGTAGTGTTTCTTTCACTTTCACTACCATTTGGAATGGGGATGGGTGAGGGAAAGGGCTTCCGGCCACCTCACTCACTCACCACACGAAACGCATTTAGCTTTTCGCTGCTTTTCTTTCAGGTCGTGGTACCAACCCGGTTCGAGCCTACCGATTTCTGAAATTACAAATTATTTATTACTGCGTTGCTCTACCGTATATAATTGTAGGTCATTTAATAATTATTCAGTTAAGTTTATAATAAATGAACAAGTAAATATTAAGTGTAAGATAAAGGTGAAATTTTCCTGTTTACTGGAATCATATATAATGTATTGCTGTAAATTTTTCTATCGCATTGCATAGTCAGTAAAAACTCGTTTGTTCCGATTTCAATTACGTTATGATTAATACATAACGCTAGAAAGTGAGTCTGTTGTAATTTAGCTTATGTTTCAATTAGCTAAGCGTCAGTTTCGTTAGTTTGTTTCCTTTGACCTAGCCATTTTCCAAAATTATCTTGGAGTCGGCTTTTTATTTATCTACATTTCCCTTAGTAACAGTTTTTACGCAGAGTGACTGGCATTTAAGCTCCGCCACTCAAAAGGTAAACCAGATTCTAAGGATGAATTAGTTGTTAGTAAATTCGAAGGCACTGACTTCTTATAACGACTGCCAATGATACTCTTAACAATTCTTAAAACGAATTTTTACATCCATCTGACTCATGAATCATTTTACTTTTCAGACAGTCGGCCCATACAGTCCCACCCTACCAGAAAACAAGAACAACTAGGCATTTTATTTTTTACCGTTAAGCAACAGAGGCTGCAACCCTTTACCTCGTAATATAATTAATTTAGAAAATTAATTTCATAATAATATAGAATATATATATAGTTATAGACAAAAATTATCAATTATGATTAAATTTTAAAATTATTATGTATGATAATTTTTGTCAAAAAATTACTTTATTTATGTACACAACTACTAAACGTTAAAATGATCATATTTAAAATAAAAAAAAGCACCTTCATGTTTTCTAACAATATTAAAAAACTATTTATACAAAATTACTAGGCAACAAAGATAGACTTTACTAAATTAAGATGCGTTTTAAAAAATTTTGAAACAACGTTATAACGTAACTTAATGACGCTAAGTAAAATATTTAATAAAACTCTTTCTAATTGCAGTCATCAAATTAAGCGTCTTTTTACGAATTAAAAGTCTTTGTGGCACAACATTTCAATTAAACTTTGGTTTTGACACTCTAAACCGACTCCAGAAAGATAATTAATTTCATCTCTGTTGAATTAAGATCTAACTACTAATTATTTTGCAGGATTGGCACTATTATTGAACATTGTAAGTCAGAACCTTTAAAAATAATAAAACAAATTAATAACTTAAAGCGTTTTGAATGTTTTTATTAAGATTTTTCAATTGAAATGTTTTGATAAAAGTTAGTCAATTCTTGTAACATTTAAGAATTAACTTGAAAAGCATTATTTGGTTATTATATTGTGATTTATAGTTAAATTAAATTATTAAATTAGGTAAACAAAAATGACGCGGGCAATATTAATATATTAAAAACAGCTGAAAAAGTTCTTAACGTTAAAATAGGAAACTAATTTTGAAATATCTTCATATTCGACGATAGTAAAAGTGGAATTAAAAAGGTAAATACAACTGCTATTTAAAAACATCATCAGCCTGTAATAGCCTCTAGGCCTACCCTAATACACTATAACCCTAATTCTTTAGGGGGCTTTGGACCGTATCCCACGACGCTGGTCCAATACGTGTTGGTGGGTGGAACGACTTATTGCATGCCCAGATGATGCATGCATCATCTTACTTTTCAGATATTTGGGTTATCGGCGCAAATTGCCCTAACCAACTGAGAAACAACAATGAAAATTTATTGAGTCCCCGCAGGATTTGAACCCACGACTTCCGGTTTCAAAAGCATACGCCCATATAGGCTGAGGATGCAGAGCAGAGGGCTATTTAAAAAACCCTAAGTATCTGTTTTAAATACTCTTTGACTATTTACTGGATAAACGAAACTTAACATCCTGTGTCTCACGGTAGGCAGCGCGTTTTAAAAAAAAGCTATACATTTAAAGGGTCTCTTGTAAATTGTCTTAAGATGTAATTAGTTTTTTTTAATTAAAAGTGATTGCTTTGTGTTTGTCCTTGCATAAACTCTAAGCTTAATAATTATTAGTTTTAGGCATCGTAAAATATCTGCGGTTTAAATATAATTCGCAAATTGTTTAAAAGACTATTTGGGGTATAAAGCGCAAGCGCAGACACTCTAACGAAAACAATGATAAGATTTAAACGTATAAATCTCGTGTTGAAAAAGGTAAAGGTTCTCACATCAGTCTATAGTTTATATAAGTTAAATTTGAAGTCAAATTATTTGTTACTAGGTTATTATAAACGAAAATGTTAGATACTTACAATCCTAACAATACAATCCTAAATTGTGCTTTTAATTATTATCGCATAAGATTAATAAATTTATGACCAGTTACATTTTAATTAACCACATATAAAATTAATCATCTTTATTTAATAGGTTTACAACGTTCAACGTTTAGGACGTTCAACGTCTAGTGCCAAAAAGACTCTAAATTTGGTAAAAGACAATTATTAGACGGAAGTTAAACAGAATTTTCATATCACGAAATTTTGTTAGTGTTTGACAAAGCATTACTCTTACGTTTTATTCAATTTAATTTAACTTTTTTATGTAGCCGTTATGTCGTCAATAACACAGTTTTATCATTTGTTTAATAACAAAAAGTCTCAAACAGAATTCACAATTAAGTGGGCCCTACGGTCAGTGTTTTTAATAAACAAAAATTATTAATTAAATTATGTTAATTAAAAGCATTTTTTTATTGTTGCTTTAACATTTTCAGGACTCATCAATGCCAAATCTCGGCACTTAAAAATTACGTCTTAGAAGGCATAACAAACAGAATTAGTCACATAATTGCTAAGTTTGTAGGAAGTCTAAATGTTGAATTATCTTTCGTCGTGTTTGTAGTCACATACAAATATTTATTTGTTGTTTTATAAATAAAGGGTTTATTTATTGAATGAACGGAAAATGGCAGTCATCATAATTAAGAACTTGGTAAAGGTAAAATTCTTAAACATGTCTTTTACATTTGACGATAGTATTTTTCAGTTTTTTAATAATATTGAAAAATTTGAATTAGTTTTAATATGCTTATTCTTTTAATAATATTTAAATAGTGAGTCCTCATTATTGTTAACAAAACAATTGTTGAATTTATCGTAATTATAATAAAAATAGTTCCAATAGTATTTTAGGAATCTTATGTTTTCTATTAATCATCCTTAGACTTGTAATTTTTGCTGTAGTTTTGTTTATTTTTCAAGCAATACAATCAAAATGTTTCCATTCATAGAAGTCGACAAAAGAAAGTTTGTTTCCTTACATAGCTCTCAACGGCACAAGTACCTACAATATAAACTGCAACAGAGCGAAAATTAATTCCCTTTTTCTAAACATCTTAGATTTCCCATAGGAAACCTTATGTTGTGAACCGAATGTCTTTTTACATTTTTCTTTTCCCATTATAATATCTTTAAAATTTATTAATTACTTTTGTGTTTACATTTATTTTTTCCCATTAAAATATCTCTTAAATATATAATTACTTTTGTTCAATTCATGGAAAATTTTGTTACTTAAAAGTAATGTGCGTACAAAGATAACATATTGATACTCATAAACACTGCGTAAAACAGATTTAAATTGACATAAAATAGTGTTTGTTTTTTGTATTAACTTGACACTCTTCATAAATAAGATACTAAATTGTACAGACAAACAATTTACATTTTTCCTTATAAAGTTAAAGTTTTTGAGCACTTATATTCGGAGAGCCCATAGTAATGAAATACATATGTTATTAGCATTAGTCGACTGGCTCTGTCACTATTTGACATCGAGTTGACTATTCCTTAAATATAATGCAAGACGTGATAAGCATAAAACATCTATTAATTTAAAAAAATTAACAAAAATAACTGAATGCAAAAACTTTTAACGGATTTTATTATTGCGTTTATTTTACATATATAAAAGAGATTCCCACCTATATATTGACTCATCACGATATCTGTGGAACCATTAGGCGCAGCGACTTGAAATTTGGTAGGAATGTTCTTTTTGCCGAGTAAAGGTCAGCTAAGAACGGATTTTACGAAATTCCACCCACAAAGAGGGTTGGGGGATTGCTTGTTTTACATATTTATTTCCCGACGTTTCGAAAGTGTACCCCGTGACCACGGCCGCTGGAAAACGTTTGAAACGTCCTTGTCCTTTTATTCTATAATATGTAGTATTCGAGTAAAAAAAAATTAATTATTTAACAATAAAAATAACTGCTGTATGGGCGTGCGCTTCAGAAATCGGGGGTCGTGGGTCCCGCGGGGACTCAACAAATTATCACTGTTGTTTCCTACTTGGTTAGGGCAATTTGGGCCGATCACCCAATTGTCTGAAATTGAGTGATCCCATTCCAACCTTAATGATGTGCGATAGCAGTAAGGATTAGATGTCGTCATATAACATGGCGACGGTTAAATAAAATGTCTGAGTATGTAAAATAATGGAGCAAAAATCCTCATAATAAATTTTCTATTGCGTAGTTTTATCAAAAAGTATGTGCTATTTTAAGATAATTAGAATATTTTTTTTAATTAAGTCGAAATATGGAACGATATATAGAAGAAATTGGTTACGCAATAAATACAATTTAACTTATTTCTATAAAATTGTTCAACATAATTGCGTGTTCATGTTAATCTTTCGCTTCTTTGATTACTATTTTTTTAATTTATGCATTTTTCGAGAAGCTGTAACGATTTTTTTATTGATGCTGTTTCATTTAGAAATTATTTTAAAAATATTTATTTTTCTTAACTAATTTCCTTATTTTAATTAACTAACCTCATCAACGTCAATCAGGAAAAATTAACTATATATAAACTTATTTTAGTAAACTTTTACTAGACGCGGACCCTCATTGTTTTGTTCGCTAAAGGTCAATATCGCATTGATTCAGGGTCACACTGACCGTTATTGACCTCTGGTCTTTAGTTTACCGTTGCACGACTCTTATAATCTTGGTAAATTTAGCGAAAGCGTATTTACAAAACCTAAATAGATTATGATAATATTACATTGTTTCATAGTTTTTAGTTTAAATTTTATAGTATAAACACTAATATAAACACAATAAATATGTATTTTCAGTTGTATTTTTAACCGCTTCAGCAAGTGCTTTACCTTAAAATGTGTCCACCTTCAACGACGGCTATATTAGGATCAAAGGTTATTACTTGAAACTACGAAATTCATAACTTTATTGTAAAATAAGTAACGTAGACATTATTTACGTTCTTATTTTCATAACGACAATGATACGTTCTATTTATGTGCAATGTTAAACGTAGAAATATACATAATTGAAAAATGCTTCTCCACCAAAATAACCAAATACAACGTTCTCGCGTTAATTGGCTGATAATTTCCTTAGCTATTTATTGATTAAAATAACAATGGCTACCAAAGGGGAATTAAAGGATATTTACAATATATGTATTCAATATAAGAGTCCTACACAAAAATTATTTTGCTTATATTTTATATCTCCATTCCACAATTATTTTGTAGCATAGATATAGATGTCATAAAATATTCGTCGATTTTAAATGCAGAAATCCCTTGCAAGTCTTATAATATGGTAATACTAATATAACTGTATCAAATTGTCGGTTTTATCCATGTCGTGAAAATTTCAATTCTTGTTCCAATAAACTGCGCAGCGCAAAATATAGCTTGAGATAATGTTAGTGATATTTTATGGTACCGCGATAGTACACGTTCTTGGCAATGAAACTATTATAACTCTGGGCATATATAAATTAAAAAGTGTACCTCAGAATAATATATAATGATTTCATGTAATTTTTGTGTCTCGTTAACAATATTCTTTCTATTTTAAGTTAAAATCGAGAATAATATTTATTAAAAGTAATGAGCGCTTTTGTTTTTCCTTGGTTGGGTAATCTATAAATGATAATTTGATTTGCCTATGCTTTGTGTAGTTCTAAGAATTTTATTTTCCGGTATCAAAAGATGCACCTACTCTTAATATTTCTATCTCACTCATTAAGTCCACCAGTGTACGAACAATATACATATAGTGTTAATAAATAATTTAACTAAAAATCTAACAGGTTACCAGTTTACTCGGGGATACAAGGTATATACCATCAAGTAAAATATTGGACGTGAAACTTGACATTTCTTCTTTACACAATATGGAGTGGATTCGTCATACTTGAATATGATATATTTTATAACAGGAATATGTCTTTTTTTAATTCTATTAACTATTCAATTTATTGTGGATTGGAATTAAAATCGTGATCAATAAATTATACTCTCCAAGCGAGTAAAATATAGTACGAGGAACCTATATGCTGTAACAAACTACTGATACATTTTATATTTTAAAATAAATACAGTTTTAAATTTAGTTGTTTAAATAAAAATAATCATTTCAGTTTCACTTTATAAAGCATAGTTATATGTCTGTGCTTACTCCAAAGTTTTCCAAACATATTTTAATCAAAGGACTGCTTGATTAAGATTTGCTCCTAAAAACTAATATTAGGGTGCTAAACACTGTGTTGCGGTATTTCAAAGGAATTTCTTTGAGGTTGTTGGAACGTTGCTAAGAAACATTCCTGTGGGTGACTTTAACGCACGCTCAAATCTTTTGGTGAAAAGACTTTAAAGGTTTAATGAAATCTAAATATGAAACAGGCCGTAAAGTTATATCTATTTATAGCTACTCACGTGAAACACCTTAGAATGGAAAAAGAAATAAGAATTCATTAATTAGTCCACTAAAAGCTTTTTAATGTTATTTAATCTAGAACAAGCACAAGTTAAATTAACATCATATCAGCCTGTCGATATCCACTGTTAAAGAAAGGCCATTCTCATAAGTTGTTATTTTGTTTTTTAAAAATAATTGGTCGTGAATTGTAAAAATTGTGAATTCTCATAAAAGTCATTAGAGCTGTAGTAACTAAAACTTTCATGCAGCGTTAAAAGTGTTACTCAAAACGCCTCATTACTTCGTTGTGTCAAAATGTGAAATAATTTACTCCAAAAGACTTAAAATATTAAGAATACTTATTATGTGCTCTAATGAGATAAGTATATAATATTAAAATGATATCATTATATATAGATATTGAATCTATACTAATTAATATTATTTATTTATGAATATTATAATTACACTTAATTTGTACCGAAGAAATTTTATGTAACTGTCTTCAAAGCCTAGTGGAATGAAACTGCTCTTTAAAAACCAAAGGTCATGGGTGCTATGCATGTAATGAATGCATCCGTCAAGGACTGCCTCCGTAGCCTAATAGCATGGGCGTGAGCTTTATAAACCGGAGATCGTGGGTTCGAATCCTGCGGAGACACAACAAATTTTCATTGTTGTTTCCTAGTTAGTTAGGGCATTTTTGGGCCGATCATCCAATTGTCTGAAAATTAAGATGATCAACGCATCGGATGGGCAACCTGGAAGCTGTGTAAATTTTTGATCATATATTTTTTTAATGATATTATTATGGAATCAATAAAAATGTCACATAAAATTTTGAACTACATCTACTACTAAATATTGTTTATTTTACTACTAAATATTGATTATTTATATTTTACTCTATATGTAAATCAAACCCACTTTAGTATTAATAAAATTCCGTAAAAGTTTATCAGAAAAACATTTCACTAAAATATTTTTAAATAGCCATTTCAATTATACCCCTAAATTATTTTGTCATTATTAATTTACGCACTTGATGTAAGTATAAATGCAATGTCTAATGTCTTTCTAAGTAAGTAGTAATGAATGTTATTGCATAACACATTAAATTTTAACTTAATTAGATAAAATTCATATAAATTAATTCTTTCTTGAATTATGTGTTAATTAAAAAACACTGTATTTTTTTTAATTTATAGGCTAACATGAATATTTTTACTGTTAAAAAAAATTATCTTATCAAAACGACTGTTACACATATTGAAATTTAATAAAATGCTTTAAATTTGTCAAGGACATGATCATTTATTATTTCAAGGATTATCAGGTTAAAAGATTTAAGTAAACGCTATGAACTGACCCGTTCGGTAAAACGAGTGGTAATTGTTAAAACTTAAAAATACTATGAAATGAAACCTGTAACAGCATTAAAATTATCCAACCATTAACCACTTGAATCATTAATAAAAAAAGAAATTAAAAGTGCGAACTAAATATTCTTTGTACAAAAAAATAATAAATAGATGTAAACAACAATGTTTTAATTCAAATTCGATTCTGCGAATAGTTTTTATTTAATTTTTTTACATTAGTACCTGCTCCAGATTCAGAATCGGATCTCATTTTATTGTTTTGTTCTAGTCATTAGAACTAAGCTACAAAGGTGGTTTGTATAAAATTGAAATGAAATACTTTAAGAATTCTAATAATAGTTGCCTTTGTACATTATAATAGCTGTATAGCTAATAAGCCTTAAAAATTCTGAAATGGGTTGAGTTCTAACAATTAAGTTATGCATCAATGATATAGTATAGCATTTACGGCAAATTAGAGGAAACATATTAGTTTTTCAGTTAAGTATGAAATAAATAATAATTATTTTATTCTGCCGCCTAACCAAAACAAATAGGCGCCGTCTTTGTATCGCAAAGCGCAATCCGTGGATACTACTTTGTTCCCGTTTGAATGGCGCAATAATTAATACATTAAAGTATACAGGGTATTTGAATAATTTACCTTACGTTTCCAATGACCTAAGTGTATTTATCTTTCGTGTTAGTACTTCGTAATATAATTAATTTAAAAAATACATTTATAAAATCACCGAACCCAAAATAAAAAAAAATTACATCACTAATAAACAGGTAAAGTTACTTTAATTCAAATTCAAATTCAAATATCTTTATTCAATATAGAAGTGTAACACTCGCTTACTGATCGTCAAGGACGCTACCACCGGTTCGGAATGGGACGCCTCCGACCTGAGAAGAACCGGCGAAAGAAACTCAGCGGGCCTATTTTTTTTACTTTTAAAATAATCAACTATACATATAAATTTTCTTATGAGCTACATACAGTTATATCATACGTATATTATATTTGAAAAAGCCTGGAGCGAGCATTCCATTACCTGGCCGTGTTATCATTTATAAATTCATTTATGTTATATTAACCTTAAACACATAAACGTTCCCTTACTACTTTTTTTAATTTATTAACAGTTAAATTCTGAACGTTTACTGGGATTTTGTTGTAAGAGCGTATACACCCATAAAAGACTTACTTATTCTTCGCAGTCTAGTTGCTGGAAGTATTAAATTATGTTTGTTTCTAGTATTTATGTTATGTGCATTATAGTGTCTGCGAAAATAATTTCGATTTTTTGGCACATACATTAGGTTTTTGAATATGTATTGAGAAGCAACGGTTAGTATTTTATTCTGTGAACAATTTTCTCAGGTGTTCTTTGGGCCCAGGTCATAAACCGCTCGAAAGCTCGTTTTTGGAGGACAAAGATCGTGTTAGTATCCGCCACACTTCCCCACAGTAGAATGCCATAAGACATTACACTGTGGAAATAGCTAAAGTATACTAGCCGGGCCGTCTCCACGTCAATAAATTGTTTAATTTTCTTGACAGCATATACTGCAGAGCTGTGTTTATTCGACAGTCTATTAATGTAAGGGCCGCACTGCAATCTGGTATCTATTGTTATTCCCAGAAACTCGGTTGACTCAACAACGTCTATCTCTTGTTCATCTATAGACACTTCACATTTACTCGGTCTTACATTTGGAGTCATAAATTTAACACATTTTGTCTTCCTCTGGTTTCGTAGCAAATTATTGACAGTGTAACCAGTGCGCCACTCTAGAGAGAGTATTATTTACATCTTCATTTATTGATATATGTCGTTAAACTTTAAAAATTAAGAAAGTGTCATCAGCCAATAATACTATCTCTTCGTTTTTATTAATAACATATGGTAAATAATTTATATATATGAGAAGAGAAAAGGCCTAAGAATAGATCCTTGTGGGACACTCATATTAACCGGAGCCCCAGGAGATCTTTTACCATTCACGTCAACCCTCTGAGTTCGGTGGCTCAACTACGAAGTCAGAAGATTGAGTGCGGCATTTCTTACACCATAGTGACGTCATTTCCTGACCAGAGTTTCACGCTGTACGCAATCAAAAGCTTTTTTGAGATCGCAAAAGATACCTAAGGCATCCTGCGACGCTTCCAAAGCCTCAAAGATGCTCTTAATGAGCATAACGCCAGCATCAACCAAATAAAACCGTACTGTTTGTTATTAATAAGACAGTTACTGTTAAAATGTTTCATTAATTGGTTTAATAATAGTTTTTCAAATATTTTACTAAAAGAAGGCAAAAAAGTGATATGTCTAAATTATTAGGGTCCATATTACACCATGCTTTAAAAACCGGTATAACTCTACTGTGCTTTATGTCATGAAAATCGCCTCTCTGGATGCTTACATCAAATATTGTTACTAGATGAGGTGATATTACATCAATAATTGAATTTATCACCTTACCAGAGATTCCCCAAAGGTCTGCGGTTTTTTTAATATCCAATTGTCTACATGCACTTATAATGTCTTTGCTACATACATCAGTAAAATTAAACATTGTTGTACATTCAATAACATTATCTTTTAAAAGTGATTCGGCAACTGTTGGAGAAGACAAAAGTGAGAGTCTATGTCAGCTTCAATTCTGTGGTTATCAACATTTAAATTAATTTTAGAGCTGCTCCATGCGGCCTTTCCGGTTTCGCTCTTAATAAAATTCCAAGTCATTTTCACTTTATCTGATGAATTTTTAATTTTATTTTTAAGGTTTAAGCATGTAGCCAGATAACACCCTTTTTTAAATATTTTAGAATAGGCGCTAACATGTGCATGTTATTTTATATGTATTTAAAACATGACAAAGATCATACACAAATAAGAAGGATTTTGTCTCGTTTATTAAAGATATTTTCGATTTATCACATACACTTTTAATCAGCTGTTACAAAAAGCAACTTCTTGCTTTCAAACAACATTAAAAATCAATATTTACAGGACTCTGTGCAAATATAGGTTTTATTAAATTAAGATCCTCTTAAAAAAAATTAAACAAAATCTTTTTGAAGTACCTTGATGACGGTAAGGAAAATTTTTCAATAATATTCTTTCTTATTGCAGTCACATAATTAAATTTTTTTTAAGCTTTAATTAAGCTTTGGCTCTGGCGCTTTGTAGACTTAGTTGAGAAAGATAACTTATTTTATCTCTGATTAATTAAGATCTAAGTACTTATTATTTTTCAGGATTTGCACTATTGATGGACACTGTAAGTGGAATCTTTCAAAATAATAAACAAATTAATCACCTAAAGGTATCTTGAAGATTTTTAAGATATTTAGATTAAAATATTTTCATTAAAGGTTTGTCAATTCTTGGTGTTAATCAACTTCAATTACATTATTTACTATATTCTGATTTATCGTTCTATATAAAAAATTTTGCTTAGCAAGAATATCGCGGGCAAAAATTATAATTTAATCAAATTATGGACGGCTGAAAAAGCTCATAAATTAACTTAACTCTTAAAATGTCTTTATATTCTACTATACCAAAAAGAGGTTTTAAAAAACTAACTATAAGTGCTATGTAAAAATACCCCAAGTATCTATTTCAAATACTTTTTCTACTATTCAGTGATTAGTAAGAAAGTATAAATTAAAACCCACACACGTCTAAGAAACAATACTTTGCACCCCATTTAAATAAAAATAGTTGTATCTCAGATAATATAAAACTAACAAAATCACAAGTATTTATTTAAGCAAACAACATGTTATATACACTTATATAGACATAGACATGAACATAATCTTTCCTTAATTATTTCTTTTATTTACGCGATTATACATATTAAATCCACTATTTCATGGATTTTGCGTTACTTTAAAATATTTTCGATTCCTGAGATTTTTTCAATCCATATCAGGAGCAGATTAGCTGGATATGTCTGTATTTCAATGTTTTATATAACTTTTGTGAAACCAACATTAAAAATTAAGAAAACGAACGATATGTCAATTTTAAATAAAACTCTGACGGTTATTCGAAACATTGAAATACAGACATACACAACTTAGTCTGCCCACATGATCATGGATGCTGGAAAAATCCGAAACGTCGGAAATAAATATATTTTTAAGAACGGAAAATGTAAATTAGTGGATTTGAATGATAATCTTTCCTTGCCAAAATGACATACATTTACACAAAAATAAAAATGAGAAAAACCTACCCAGTTAGTTAGTTAACCTACCTAGAAAAAATAGTTCTTAAACACTAAAATAAAGAAAACGTAACATTAATAGCGTTGACATTTAAATATAAGGATAGATTTTAAAATTAATCTATCTATTTAAAGGGTCTCATATAAATTGTCTTAAGTTGTAAATAGCTTTATTTAATTAAAAGTGGGTGCTTTGTGGTGGTCCTTGCATAAATTCCAAGCAAAGCCTCAACAGTATAATTTTACCTTAACTTTATAATTATTAGTTTTGGGCATGGTAAAATATCTGCGGTTTAAATGTAATTCGCAAATTGTTGACAATACTATTTGGGATACGAATCGCCTATTTTGTCATTTTAACGAAAACAATGATAACCTTTAAACGTATAAATCTTGTCTAGAAAAAGGACTCGCGATAGGAACAACTAATGTTTTAGAAGGAGTTTTATTTTTGGTTTTATTTAAGCTCGGAACCCTTATCATTTAAGACACATTTGATGATGAGTTAGTTTTTTTGCGGAAAAGTACGTGAAATGTTTTCCATGTCTTGTAATGTGCTGTGAATCAGATTAGTTTAATTACAGAAAGGTCTCAAACAAAATTAACAATAAAGTGTGCCATATGGTCAGTGCATTTAAGAAACGAAAATATGAATTAATTTTAGTTTTTTAAAAGCACGTTATACTTGTTACTTAAACATTTTCAGGACTCATCAATGCCAAATCTAGGCACTTAAAAATTATGTCTTAGGAGTCACAACAAACAGAACTAGTTACATAATAGCTAAGTTTGTACGAAGTCTAAATATTGAATTATCTTTCGTCGTGTTTGAAGTCACATATAAATATTTATTTGTTGTTTCATAAATAAAAGATTTATTTATTAAATAACGCCTTTGGTAGTCATAATAATTAAGGGCTTGTTGCAGGTCAAATTCACAAGTATGTCCTAAAAAGCCATCATTAGATTTATTTGCATATGTCGATATGATTTATTAAATATTAGATTATATAAAATCAATTAGTATATTTTTGTCTAGTTTTAACACGCTATTTCTTTTTATAATATTTTAATTATAAGTCCTAATTATTGTTAACAAAAAACGGTTTAATTTTCGTGTTTCTAACAAAAATAGTTGGGATAATATTTTAGGGATCTTATGATTTTTATTATTTGCCGTTATATTTTCCCTCCTGTAGTTTTGGTTTATTGTTCAACGCACTTAATCAAAACTCTTACAATTATAAAACACATCGACAAGAGAAAGTTTGTTTCCTTCCACAGCTCCAAAGGCAAAAGTACAATATAAACTGCAACAGAGAGAATATCAACTTTTTTTGCAAAAAACTTAGATGTCCCATAGGACAGTTTGACGCTTCACTTATTTTTTTACTAGAGTTCTGACGCACCAAGTAACGCGAGCTGCTTTTTGCTGTTCACAGAGTGAATGCGGTATCCGTCGGGAAAACAACTTTTTTCACCTAATTGTTCATGCAAGATTATTTGTATTGAACTCATACCAATGTCTAAAGTTGCCTGTATTTTGCGGTATGTCACATGTCGATCTTCCTCAATCAGCTTACGCACAGCATCCTCGTTTCTTGTGTGACTGCAGTTTTTGGTCGACCTTGACGGGGATCATCACTGAGCTTCACGCGTCCACGTTGAAATTCACCAAACCAGAGATGAATTGTGGTTTTGGATAAGGCTTCATCAGCAAATGCAGAAATCATCCGGTCAAAACACTGTTTTATGTTAAATCACTTCGAAAGGCAACAACTAATCATTTTGTTTAGAATTTTCGATGTCAATTCCATTTTTTAACGATAAAAAGTCTTGAATATGACTAGGACATAGATCGAAAATCTTTTTTAAATAAATAAATGTTTTGATTTTCAAAACAGGAGATTTCAACTGTAAAGACTTGAATTTATCGATAGGATAGTCTGAAATTTCCATTCTGATTTTAAGTCAGCTCGTTATTAGATTAAATTGATGGCAATGAATATTCGAACCGAGGATCTGACATAATTCTCAGTACATGTAATAAGTCCATGACAATTTTCCCGTATCTTAATAAGTTTCGTGTGTTACTATAGATTAGTTAGATGTCGTCAATGATATGGCAACGATTGAAGGAAAAGTTGGTTAGTAAATAATGGCAAAATCCTCATACATAAATTTTCCTTTGGTGTTTTATTAGTAGTTTTTGTTATTTAAGCTTATTATATACTTTACAAATCCATAATATTGGAACGATATTAAAAATAGTTATTACGTTCGCTTACAGCATCAATTTCAGTTTTCTAAATTAGTGTTTATAATATTGTGTGTTATTTTTTTCTTTCCATTGTTGATCTCAGGTCCGTAAGACCCGTCAAATCTTTCGCTTCTTCAATTACTTTTTTTTAATTTAGCTTTTTTCGCGAGCTATGACAATTATTTTTTATAACTCTTATTTATTTCACTTTGACCTCATCATATTTATTTAGGAAATATTAACTGTATATAAACTTATTTTGTAAACTTTTACTAGACGCGGACCTTTATCGTTTTGTTCGCTAAAGGTGAATGATGCATTGATTCAGTGTGACCCAGAATCAATGCATGAAAAACGTGTGTTGAACAATATATGCAACAACCAATATATTCTGTTAAGACTTGACGAGTGAATTTTTTTACCAAATTCCTAGTAATACAATGCCATGGACTTTTTCATTGTTCCATATGCCAATTCCGCCAAGTGAACAAATGATCAGATCCGTCGAATTTTGCAAACCTCTAAAGTTGTAATTTATTTTTAAGAACTGAAAAAAAATTATACGCTACTCTGTCTGTAAAGCAATTTTCGCAAGGTATCATGGCGTCGGCGTTTTATGTAACAATTGTACTAAGGGCGACTGTAATCTCCCCAAAAACATGATAATCTACATTTCAATAGTTAGAAATTCAAGAATTAAAACTTTCGTGAGACATTGTACTATATAATATATTGTAGTTAAGGCTAAATTCATGTACATTGTACATCCAAACTTATTTGAGACCTTGATCAGAATGAGCGGTTTTAGTTCGCGGTCATGTATACTTATCCTGTATGTAAATTCAAGGCACTGACGTCATATAACGGCTGGTAAATGCCTTGACAACTGAGACCGATTTTTATATGCCATTCTGACGAATCATGTCACTTTATATGAAACTAGTTGTTGCCCGTGACTTGGTCTGCATATTAATATATAATTTAAACAATAAATAGTCCCTTCTGTGAGTCATAAGTCTAAGTTATACATTAATCCTATTGATTGCCGTTCCCATACCCGGTAATAGATCATCCAATCGAATTTTCCCAGAAATTAATTATTTAAAAGTTAGTTAATTTTAACTTGGAAGCTAGTTAATATCCGAATTCGATAGTTTAAGATTCAGTGAATTATCCGGAACAAATATGGAGGCTCACGCGGACCAGCAAAATGTTAGTGTCAAAATTGATGGCGTATGGGAAGCGCTGAGGTTAGTGCCAGAGTTAATGGAAATTCACACGTATTAGTTAGGTTTATAGACATCTGCGACAAATTAGTTTTAGAATATGTACGACCGGAAGATTCATTAGTAAGTTCGGCGTTATTAAATGGCATAATTAATAAAATTACGGGTTCCGCCGCTCGAACTTTAGCGACTAACGGCATCCCGAATAATTGGGAAGGAATTCGTAATACATTAATTAATAGTTTTTCGGATCGCAGAGACGAATGTTCACTATACACAGATTTATCCCAGCTCACACAGGGTACCGATACAGCTAGCGTTTTCTTTGAACGGGTGCAGAATTTGCTTAGTATCATTATGGCATACGTGCAACTTCACGATCCTATTGTAACTACTGTAGAAGCTAAACGTCAGCTTTATAATAAAATTGCGTTGCAAACTTTTACAAGAGGTTTGCATGAACCGATCGGATCGCACGTTCGATGCATGCGTCCGGAAACTTTAGAAAGGGCTCTCGAATTTGCTCAGTACGAAATTAATGTCGTTTATATGCAAAATAAAAATAATCAGGCACAAAATTATAGACAATTAACTCAGCCACCTTTACTTCACTTTCAGAAACCGTTTAATCTTAACCAACGAAATTTTTTTCCATCCCCGGTTTATCAAGTACACCCGAATATTAGTTGTAATCCTTATTATAATCGCAATTTTAATACCTACTTTAACCCGAATAATCATGGTCACTCCAGTCAGAGTCCTTATAACGCGAAATATCAACCTGCGCATATGGCTAAATTTCAAGGCCTGTCAAGAACGTTACAGGAAATACGCGCATAGGTAGACAAAATGTTCCTGTGCCAATGATTGGCATAAGCCATCCCGTAGCCCGTAATTTACCCCTGACAGGACAGACCGACCCGAGACAGATTAACGTTAACGAGACTTCCGACTTCTACGACGAATACCAGCACGACATAGACCAACCTCAAGATGACAATTTTAATTATTCCCATCACGATGAACCGGTAGAATAAGTTGAGAATGATCGCGAAAATTTTCAGGAGGATGCGAATTCGCAATCCCCAGGATAGAATTAAATTTGCAAGCCAAAAGACAGCTCCCTTACATCCAAATGGCTAATCCACCTCTGAAACTGTTAATCGACACAGGAGCCAATCAATTGTTCATCAACCCGAAATTTAAAGATTTTTTTCACATTTACCATTGTATGATGAAACATTTGAAGTAACGAACATCCATGCAACGACCAGAAACAAACATTCCATAATTATTCCATGTTTCGCAGAGTTTCAAGGCCATGATCCAATTTTTTTTGTTTACAAGTTCCAAGATTACTTTGACGGTTTAATTGAATGGAACCTATTAGAACATTGGCAAGCAAAAATCAACCTACAGACTGGAATAACAAAATTTTTATGTGCGACTCTAAAACTGTCAACTTGCTTGAAAGAATAGTACCTGCTCAGTCAACACAATTAGTTAAAGTTCCTACAGTTATTTCCAAAGGCGATGTTATTATCGATGCGCAATCTATTTGTGGTTGTAACATACCGGTGATCTACGTCCGCCGATAATCGATGCATCGTAGAAATAATTAACCCCACTAAAAACGACATTATTCTCAGCCTCCATGAACCTATAAAAGCTAGCATATTTAAAAAAGAGTACCTTGAGAAGAGACCTTACAGTTGTAGTAATGATAACTGGTTCCAAGAAATTCTGCCACGTTTGCGAACGGAACATTTAAAGGCGGAGGAAAAAGTCAACCTTACAGGTCAGGAGTTTTCGGATTACCAACCAAATTAAACATAAAATCAACACTAGTGATGAGAACCCAGTCTATTCTAAAACTTATAGGTATCCGTATAGCAGCAATCTATAATTAACCTTTTGAGATAGCTCATGCAGATGTATTGACAATAGAACACGAAAAATATCTTACAATAATAGATACGTTCTCGAAATATGGGCAAGCTTATCGATTGCCAGATTGTACAGCTCCCAACATAGTTAAAGGTTTTCTGAAATTTGCCACACATCATGGTTTTCCAATAACTTTAACAACAGACAAAGGAACCGAGTTCACCAATCAGGTAGTTGAGGAATTTCTTAAGTTGCATAAAATTCAACATCACACTACTGCAGCTCACGCTCCCCATTAAAATGGAATGGTCGAACGTTTTCATAGTACATTATTACAATATTTGCGACTTTTAAAATTACAGCATCGAAATGAACCAGCGCAAAAGTTCCATACGCGCTAATTGCTCACAATAGTTCAATACATAGCCTCACGAAATGTAGACCACTTGACATAATCACCGGTCATTTCGACCCCAGAGACCCTTAGACTTAGATTTATCTCAGCAATTATTTCAACAATATCTGCAGATAATGCAATTTAACTAGCAATTATTTCAAATTAATTTTGTATATCAAATAATACACACGAATTTATACCAAGCAGATAAATTACAAATCGCCTTAACCGTAACAGGGAACCTGCAACAGATTATGAGCCAGGACAGGAAGTATACCTAAGAAATCCAATAGCACAAAGACAAAAGTTACCCTCACGGTACACCCAGGACAAAGTTATGACAAATTTACCTATGCAATATATACACAAGCAAAAAAGCAGGACCTGTAGCTAAAACTCGACTAAAACGGATTAAATCAACTAATCGAAAGACATTGTTGCAGAATGGCGACCTTCATCATGAACCTGGCCCAAGGACAGATAGACAATTTGACGGGCAAAACCATACGACTTGACAATTTATCTGACAGACCCGAAATACTACCGTTTAAGCTAGGTGAAACCAGAATTATATCTCATGACCATATCTTTCTACAGGAAATTAATATTGACTTTATACAACACCCAATCGACTCTCTAAAAACTCAACTGAGTGATTCGATAAGTAACCTTTCAAAGCACAATTCATCCGCGTTCAAGTTTCAAATTCTGCATTTGTTTAAAAAGAAAGACGAAATTACTACCTGTTTAGAATCTTTTGCGCCTAAAAGAGTTAAACGAGGTCTAATTGATCCTCTAGGAACCCTTATCAAAAGTATAACTGGTAATTTGGACCACAATGACGCTCTGAGATTCGAAAATGCTATTAATTATTTACTGGAAAACGATAAAGAATTATCACACTCTTTTAACAACCATATCAGTTTATTCAAGGATATTACAATTCAACAGAATCATATAATAAATAGTCTAAGAAATAACCAGGAAAAACTTGCAAAATCCGTTTCTTACTAATACTATGCACCATTCTATTGTCTAATTAATCAATTTATAAAACATGGTAAGCAAATTAAAGTTTTATATGATTCAAATCACTTATTACAGTTAGATATTCTATTATTATAATCTCATTAGCTTAGGATCATATTTTGCAGGTACTAAACTAGTTATTGTCCTCAAATTCCTGATTCTATCTCCTACAACCTACAAATTACATGAGCTTTCTCCTGTTCCAAATAGTAAGTCTTAGATCATCTTACCACCATTCCCATTTATAGCAATCAATTCCAGAGTTTGTATATTGGAAGATGAATGTCCAAGATCGACAACTTATATTGACACGAGATTGTATCTATCACCTATCATCTAGAATTAACGGAAAACCTATGTCATCCAACTGCATCTCAATCTTCAAAAGCGTTCCTCGATTGGATAGCCAAAGTACATGTATTCTGGTTAGTATCTAACATTTCCCATCCACAAGAACTATCAATCAAATGTGGGCAAGAAGAGCACAAACTACTAAACAGAAGTTACCTAGAAACCGTTCCTCGAGACTGCCAAATCAAGACAGCAGAATTTACTATAATCAACACAGATAACCTAGTGCGCGAAACGCTGTAGAGCTGCTTATGATTCCACAAGAATTTCCGTCACTTGCAGAAAATAGAGCACCACGATATAACTTTACATCGGTGAACCTAGAAAAACTCTTTGAAATACAGGATCACATATTATTAGAGAGTGGTCCGAATCTAAAAACAATAGATCTAACAGCATATACCATAGCTAATCCTCTGTATGGAACAATATTGCTAACTGCAATGGTAATTGCAACCATTTGCATCATACCTACCGTCACCATTGTAAATCAGAAAAAGTTAGCCTCAACTTCATCTTCAGAGAAAACCAAGACATCCTATGCTAGATCGCAAAGCCAATATTTTCCTTAATGAGGCAATTAGTTGCTCATCTTGGAGGGGAGGTGGACCTATGCATATTCCCACACCTTGTTATACATAAATACACATATTCATGTTCCATATAATAAGAATACGACAAATGCCGGTAACGTGAAGCTCTCATTGTTGCGAAACTTCAATATAATTGTATTAAGCATTGAAGTAATTCAGGAAATGATACGAAAGAAAGTGACGATACTAATGACGATACAAGTGGACGCTCCTGCATTCGGACCAGCATGTGGTGGCATCCTTTTTAACGGATTTCCCAAAAGAACGAGGTACTCTTAGCGATTAGATTTCGATCATTTCTTTTTAGAACGAAATATATTAACTGTCGTGTATTAGACCACATGACAGTCTCTTTCATCTCATGTCATGACATCTTTCGTTCTTTATAATTTTTTGTTGAGTAGTTAAATAGATATTTAAGAAATAAAAAAATATGCAACCAAAAATCACTATCACGTCTGCGATTAAATTGCAAACGCTGCCGTAACCGTGAAAGATAAACGTAAAGGAAGAACGGTTAAATACAACATACTTTAAGTATGTTGTATAAATTATTGAGATAAACCCTAGCTAACGCTTTATTTCTTACGTAATAAAGCTCGCAAAATACTACAACATTTTTAAACTAATACGAAAACTAAAAAAAAAACAAACTGTTTATCGTTTTTCATATTAAGTCCCTATATAGGCAATATAATTTTAATATAAAAAAACATGCCTATTGTTCCGTCAGCTTAAATATTTTAAAGATTTAAGTTTAGAAATCACAGTGTATGAAGAAGAAGTAGTTGTTCATACAAGGTATGTTATATATCATTAATAAAAAATGTACCACAAAGATATTATAATACATTCCAATAAAAAGATAAACGCAGCGAAATAATGTAATAAAGGGAATATGTAATGAAATTAGGTCGAAATGTCAAACCTTCCTATGGGAAATCTGAGCTGTTTGCGATGACGAAGTTTGTCTTTACTCTGGGGCAGTTCAAATAATACTTCTGCTTCTGAGGGCTGTCTAAGAAAATACAATTTTTGTTGTTATCTTTTGGAAAATAATTAAAAAGTTTTCTTAATTGTAACTCTGACCATAAACTTAACGTCAAAGATTTTTGGGCTACGTTTTAAATGAGCATAACATTTATTTTATGGCAATAAATACGGTCAGCGTGTAATAAATGTTTGTCACCATGCAAACATTGTATATAGAATTCAAACCAAACCAATCCAAACCGAAAGTAACCAACACTGGCAACGCTACAAATCGGAATACGATATTGATGAATGTCTTTTGATAGATTTGAGGACAGTGTGTTGAATTAAGTTGAGAATTTGTAAACTTATAATAAGTCGTTGCAAAAAGTAGGTTGTGGTTTCAAATACTAAAAAACGAATATTTTTCGCTAAATAGTGCTGATAGGTATTTTCCGTAATCTCAAAGCGATTATTGTTTTTATTTTTATTTGAATTTCAATGTTATTATAACAGGATATTATATTTAACTGTAAACAATACTTTAAATGTTTCCTAACTGCAGCTGTTTACAGCAAGAGTTAGACTCATGGGCATTTGGGCTTTTAATTTAAAAAGTTTTTTTTCTCACAGGAATCGTTTTGCAATTGCAATTTGTTATTACATTTTCGGTTATTTAACAACCGTTTGTTCTAAAGAACTATTTGAACGTATTTTTAAACAATAATAAAATCTGCATACATCAGTATGTATGTGGCTCAACTGATATTAAATATACATATAGTCAGAATACTGCTTCTATTGCGGGTACTTGAAGAAAAGAAGTCTCGATATTGACGCTTTGTCTGTCCGATCGTCTATAAAAGACGGGTTAGAAATATAGGGAGGAGAGATCCTTGTTAGCCGCTACCCGGAACATATGTGATAGTGTTAGCGTGTTGAGTGGTGGTCTACTCGTCCGTACGAGACATCGTGGCTGTCGTCGGGGTCACGTGAGCCATTTCAATGTAATTAAAGAGATGATCAGTTGTTGTCGTCATTTTTACTTTGTGGAATTCTCTTTGACATTTCTAAAAATATTGTATTGAGAATATAATTATTCTTTTAGACTCAAAATTATAAAATTAAAGTAGTTCCATAAAAAAAACTAAGCAATGGTAGCTCAATATTCAATTCTAATAAGCTTTTAGTTTCTTACATAAAAAAGCTATTAGCGTGGTCTAAGAACAGAGTGCCTGTTGTAATCTAATATAATAAGTGCTGCAAATTTCAAATAGGTGGTCCCGACGTTTCTAAAGTCTACCCCGTGACCACGGCCGCTGGAAAGTGTTGAAAACGTCTGGAATTTAAAAATGTAAAATAAACGCGATAAAATCCGCAAAGTCATTTTATTTAATACTGAAAATTTCTAAAAAATTACTGCATTCAAAGCCACATTGAAATAACTTTAAATGAATACTAACTGAATATTTAATATAAAGTTGGTGGCTTGTGGTTTTAAAATTTATTCAAATTAAATGATTTATTAATGATTATTGCACTACTTTCAGGCAATAGAAATTGACATAAGACCTTGTTTAGGTGAGTTCCATCCCTTTTTTGGCAATACTATATATATTATTGTTAAATTATAAATAATAAGTAACTTCCGAGATCATAATTTTCTCGAATATAACTGGAATGATAAATCATCCGGAGTTTAGAAATATATTTACTAAAAAGTATTAAAATCATAAAATGTTTACTACCTGATTTAACTTCTCTATTTTCGTTACGAGAAGATTATTGTAACGATATCGATGTTTCGGTCTCTTTGTTCTAGATAGCAATGCGAGAGAGTTAGAATTTCAAACTATATCAATTCAAATACTAGCAGAATATTTAGAAAACTGTTTAAGGTTGTGAAAGTTTAGCTGCATATGTTTATATATAAAGTAAGTCGAATAATACACCTATTATTATGTCTTTTTAAAGGTATGGCTAAATAAATTTAATAGCTCTTTTTGTGGACCCTACACAACAAGTACGCTACAAGCTACTGGAAACTCTGTGCCGCCTTTTTTAAGCAGTAAGAAACGAAAATGTCAAGTACTAGTTCATTGCACCGCTTTTTGCTTTAGATAACTTTATAAACAAGCAACCGAACGAAACAGTAAAATTATTTTAAACCTGCTTTTTTACAATGAAATATGTTTTTCTTAAATTATTGTTTTAATCATATTTATTAATCACATTTAATTAATTATTTTAATTTCCCTTTGTGGTGTTGGCGCAAACATCTTGTTCTCAGGAATTAAAAATCGATAACCCTGTTTATGCCAGTAAAGATGACGGATCAAACTGTTTTAAATATTGAATTTTCATCGGTCTATAAAAAGTATGCCAAATTTCAAATTGATCCGACATTTTGAAGGGGCTCAAATTCATGTTCTAAGATTCCGTTATCTACAAATATACGCATTGTGCTAATGACTACGTATTAAAAAGAAAAACAACTACAAAAACAAAAAGTTGATAAAATCATTTTTAACGTTTTGATCATTAAATAATATTACGTCAATATTTTTTTTTAATTAATTTCTTTGCTACAGGATATTAATGTTATTCTGAGATCTTAATTAATTAGAGGTGAAATTTTTATCTGACCTATATGAAATTGCAAAGTCAGTTTCAGAGCTTAAGGTTAATTAAAGTTCAAAGATTATACTAGAATTATTTAAAAGATTATATGGCTGATATTATTTAGCAGCATGCAATGAGAGTTTTTCATAAATCATGCTTAACGAATGAAGCTAGTGTGAAATAGCATTGTCTAGTATGACACGAGGAACAGCATCACACTTACCTGTTTCTTTCAACGCTCGTCATCTACAGTACTTAAAACAAATCATCATCGCTGAAGATAAAGCCATAAAACTTTACTAAACTAACTGAGCTTATTGAGGAACTCAGTGGCACTGGGATAGGGTGTTCAATTGACGGTAAATGTGTCAGTAACCTCAGCTATGCTAATTACATGGTGCTGCCAGCACCTTCGATAAGTGCCATTCAGAAACTACTAAACATATGCGAGAAGTATGTCAAGTGCTTCTGGGCTCAGATATAATGTAACTAAAAATGAAATAATAATGTTTTAAGTCTCGAGGGCATAAGATCGATTCTGTTCCACAAGTTCTTTTAGGGGGTGTTGCACTTAAGCAGGTATCAAGTTACAAACATCTGGATCACTGAGTTGCGGAAGACTTCTCTGACAATGATGACATAGAGAGGGAGCTTTGGCGGTGAGAAGCAATATGCTGGCTCACAGGTTTCCTCGCTTTACTGAACACATAAAGGTGTTACTTTTTAAGGCTTTCTGCCAGTCTTTTTACACGTGTAGCCTGTGGGTCAACTATACGCTTAAAACTATTAACGCGTTGCGCGTACAGTACAATAACGCATTCAGGCTGCTCTTGACAAGGCCTTGGTACTGCAGTGCCTCACAAATGTTTGCCGAAACGCATACTGATTGTTTCTATGCCATCGTTCGAAAAAGAGCAGCGTCGATGCTTAGCCGTCTTCGTAGAAGCTCAAATGGCATTCTACGGGCTATAGCTGAACGGGCAGACTGTCCGTTTCAAAAACATTGAATTCAGTTGCATACTTTAAGTGTGTAATGTAAATTATTATTAATTTATTTTTTAAATTATTGTAAAGCTGGCTGCTCTTGTTTTGTTTCGTATCTGTATTTGTATTTTCGTTATTTGTCTTTTAATTTCTTTAATGCTCTATAGAATGTATTCCTACTAGTCTAAAATAAATGATTTGATTTGATTTTTTGGAAAACATTCTATCTAATGATAGACACGTGCAACTCTCATTTATTTTACTATACAATATACTTGATTACATCTCTACGACATTCCTCCTTCCTTATACGATGTCGAAGTCGCGGGTAACAGCTAGTTTCCTTATAAAGTTGAAAAATTAACATATATAAAAGAGAACGAAGTAAATATTCCAGTTTCCTAACCGCGAAATCAAATTACTTGGAGCAGCGCCTTGCCTAAAGTAGCGAGATTTTGGCATCTTAAATTTTACTTATTCAGGATTTTGCGCGACAAAGTAGAACGTTAAGACACCTAGGAAACGATCATGATATAATACTCTTCTCCTAAAGACTCAGTAAAGTAGTTATAATTTGAACATTGATTTAATTTCTAAATTTGAAGCATTTTAACTCTTTGCGTTTGTTTTATATTATCTAATTATTTGCTTCGTATATCCTATCGCTGTCTGGCCTTGTTTTTCTTCTTATATGAATATCATGTACTAATATTATTGGGAGACTTTGTCTTTGCAGGAATTATTAAGCTACTCTCCTCTAAACAACCACCAACTCAATCAATTCAATCAATTAATTAAATTGAAAATAATTAATCAGAGACTAATCAGTCACATCATTGAATATTTGCGGTTTGGTTGTCATTATAAAGTAAATCTCGTTTTTGACGGAACCATCGGGGCTTATCCAGGTCCACCTAGTGTGGGTCAGCTTTTTGAACAAAGAGTTCATATAGAGTTCTCTTTTCTCCATAAAGTCAGTCAACTGTGGCCCCCCTGGGTTACGTTGAACTACCCCGAAACTGCCAACTCTCAGTTCACCGTGTTTCTTTTTGCCTAGTTTTGCGTTAAAGTCGTCCACCACAACATGTATTAAAATTCGGAGAAATGTATGTCTCGTGAAATATCCTCAAAGTTTATTGATATATTGGAGTGTGTCGATGTCGGAGTATATACTTGTATGACCTTCAGCGACTAACGTTTGGATGAGGTATGGAATCTTTGGCAAAACACTCAATTTTTATAAAAAAATTAACAATATTGCTGATTGGGACAGTTGTCACCCTACTAATGTTAAAAAAGGTAACCGGATTCATAGATTATTTTGTCCTTCCCCTCTTTTTTAACTTTGGAAGATCCTATATCATATCTCATCACAGCCTGTTCCAGCCTTTTTTAGCTCCGTCATCTTTTGTCGGCCGATGAATGTTGCTAGGTCCAGTCTATATGTATATGTTGGTGTCCGAATCCCAAGCGGGCATTACCGTAGTCAGGAATAGCGAGGCTCCACGTCTTAATCATACTTCATAAGGGCTTTTTACTATAGTCGCCACGCTTGACGAGCGGAAACCGCAGTGCTTTCGGAACTTTCGCAACTTCAACGCAGCTACCCGTTGGTACCATGAGCCGTTTGGGGTATTGGTGTATTTTTATCCCAGCCATCTGTAGCTGCCACGGATAGTCTTAAGTCGTAATTACGTCTCTTACGGCAATACGTGGAGGAAATGGGATGAAAATCTATGCCGCAGTCACACGGTAACTAGGCACGGTAACAATTATTAAAATATTATAAAACATTTTAGTATATTAAAACACTTAATACACAAGAACTAAAAATAATATTTAAAATATGTCATATGTTATAAGAATTCCACACATTCCTGTATTTAATTTCAGTCTCTCACTCTTATCAATGAAGCATCCTAGCAAAAGACTTTTAGTCAAGATAGAAATACTGCTTGCGCATATACTATAAGAAAGCAATTAATTTTATCGTTGATTAATTTGGTTGTTGTTCCTAATGGAAGATAACGCCCTCATTTATTAAACTATTTATTAATTAACTTTTACACAGGATGACCTGGATTCTACCAAGTATTCTCTTGTCCTTTTTTATCTTGCATCTTTTGTACTATTAATGCATTACGTAATTTTTTTCTATTATATCTATCTTATATTACTTTATTCGTAACTTTAAAGTTGAGATTTGGAATCACATTAACATTGCTTATGAAAACACAAAAAAAATTGACTCTGAAGTTTTTGTGTCGAGTTCGCTGCGATTTTAAATATTTTTATTTCATAACAACAATTAATGAATCATCATCCAATCCATTTTGAAGCAATAATAATCTGCATTGAAAATAAAAGAAACAGAAATACCATTAATAAAGATCTAAATGCGCCCAAAATTTTGTATCATCCTTGATATCTTATCTCGAGGCCTCGGTATCAAGCTCCTCCTAATTTTAGAAAAATGGGCTATGACAGGCAGACAAACAAGAAAGTGATCATGTAAGGGTTCTCTTTTTATCTTATGAGGTACAGAACCCTACAAATAAGACTACAGGACTAACTTTATATAGCGAAATGAACTCTTTTTGTCGTTAATCAACTTTATATTGGTAAATATTGATGAATAATTCTCTGGTTGTCTGATAACAAAATAGAGTCATCCATAGACAGCTATGAAAACTCTTAATGTTTTATAACTATTGTGACTAGAAAAAATAACGAAATTCTGCATATACTTCCTAGAGGTTGTTAAGTGATAATAACACGGGGTAACTCCTATTGTTTTTCACAAATTTTCAACAATTGCTTAGATTCAAATAGAATAGAATATAATCAACAAAAGAAGGGAATCGGCAACAACTAAAGAACTACTTATTCTGGTGTATCTAGCACGCACTGTAAGGCACATAAGCTAAAGAAATGGCAAGAGTTAAAATACAAATTTCTAGAAGTACAAAATTCAATAAAACATTTCTAGCACCTCTATATCCTGTGAATAATCTTAAGGTTTAAACTAGCTAAAACATAGATACAATAATACTTTTGGCTTTATTAATAAAACAACTGTTTCAATCATTTAATTTGGTTATGATTATTGAATTTACAACAAAGAACTATATTTATGTAGAATTATAATGTTTTATGCGTTAAAATTTATCTATAAAATGAAGTCATACTTTGAATTTATCACTAACACCGTTTCGTGTATAAGTATTGATATATACTGGTATAGTTCTGAAACTGTATTGATGATAAAAGTATATTTTTGGTTAGAATATAAACATTTTGCAGGAATTCAGAAATTAAGATAAATTTATATTGTTTATTTTTCTCTACTACTTTTGACTGAGGACAAGTCACCGGTTACGCGTCGTGGAAGAAGTTGAAGAAGGTTACTTTTAAAATGACCTGAAGAGGTCCATGTCACGTAATCTTTTATTTATCACTCTTTCTAGAGTTATATATATGTACTATTTTATACTTAATTTTGTGCAATATTATTATGTTTTTACGTGTAACTGGTAAGTTACTTTAAATTTGGTCAACACGTATGTATAGTATGCTCTTATATTTCTAATACATTCATTTATGATATTCATACCATAATACTAACAAATAATTATGACAAGTAAGACTTGGTCGTTCAAGATATTTAAAAAATAAATACAAACGTAAAGATCCCAGTATGATATATCGTACAAATAGAATAAAAAAAGTATGTGAATTTTTTCTCAATTAAGCATAAACTGCTTAGTGAACTTTGTTTACACCTTACAATAACATAGCTTACATATAATAATGTATGGTGTGAAATATCTAAGAGAAAAATATAAAATAAAATATAAAACAAAAGTGTATTAGAGTGCTGTTCCCACATGCACCGCGGAAACCGTTTGGGCTACATCTACATAATATACCTACTAGGAGTCTGTCCACAGCTCAGACCGTGTTAGTTTTAGGTTTTTGGAGCGGATTTTCCTAGGGCATAAGGTAGCCTGTGTTAGTTTCGGGGCCTATAAAAACAAAATTTTAGTTTTAACTCCCAACATATATTTTATTTATATATTATTTATTTTGTACATACATTTACTAACACACTAAAAACACTAACCTAGATTTTATTTATTTTGGCTGTGATGTGGTCGTAGATGAAGAAGCGCTAGACCACGTAGATTTCACTGCATTTCTCCGCATCACAATGGATTCTAAATTGCAATGGGGCCCTCAAATTAATAGACTGACGAGTAAACTTAGCTCAGCGGCTTATGCCGTCAAAAAATTAAAAAACTAACCGATGTTAAGACAGCCCGTTTAGTATATTTTAGTTATTTTCACAGTATAATTTCTTATGGCATTCTACTGTGGGGATACGCGGCTGATATAAATACTATTTTCGTAATTCAAAAGAGATCGATTCGAGCAGTCACACAAAGGCAAGGCAAAAAGGCTGATTGTACTCGTGAGATTTTTGTACAACTTGCCTTATGGTGTAAATGTGGTCTATGGTGCTAAATCCTCTGCAAAACCCAGCCTACTTCGGTGGCTGGAACTCGTCGAGCTTATTAGTGAGGCAATTCTTCATGATTCTAGAGAACAACTTGTATATGTGGCTTAAAAGTGAGATCGGTCGGTAATTCTTAAGCATGGTATTGTCACCCTTCTTAAAGAACAGAACGACCTCACTTCTGAGCCACGCCTTGAGAGAAATGCCCCGTTGAAGGATGGAATCGAATAGCTTTCGAAGCTCGCTAAAAACAGGATCGTTCGGCTGTGATTCCATCCTTCCCAGGACCTCTTCCACCCTTAAGTTGCCTGGGAGCCAGACTAACCTCGTCAAAGCTGACGGTAGGAGCTCACCAGAAAGGTGCCGAGTAAGTTTAGCACGCTAATCGTTAACCCGGTTATTAGGTTGAAGAGCTTTTGCCGCGTACAATTTGCCGTAGAAATTATCTATCTAAATAAGATCTCAAGCTCAGAAGAAAGCGTCGAGCCGGAACTGTTCCTAAGTTTCGACAGATGGCTTCTTCCGAGCTTCTCCACAAAAACGAAATGTAAATAAATACATATTAAATAGATTCAAACACCCAGACACGACTAAAACGCTATATCTATCAGCGAGCATGTTTCCCGCTGTGGGAAAAATACCCACCCTCTAACGTGACCCTGCACCAACTACCACGCAAAGCGGGTCATCAAGCAAACAAACGAATCTTTTTCTTTATGATATTTTCATAGATAATAAAATGTTAATATAGACATTAATGTAAACAGAAAATACTATTATTCTGTTAAAAGTCCGAAAATGTGTTGAAAATATTATAACTTTAATTTATTCTTACATTGCGTAGAACCCTGTTTGTGTTTGAGCCAAAAATTTACAAAAAAAGTCTTCAATAATAGAGCATTGTCAAAACAAATTTCTAAACATGCCACGGACTTTGAAAAATGGGAATAAATGTAGGTCATGTTTCACGGTAAGTACACAGTAGGAAGTATTCTAAAGGTTAAATAATCAAAAACAGTGGTGTTTCAAACAGATGAAATGATTTTATTGTTATTCCGCAACGATAGGTGTTATGATCGTCCTATAAACTTTCCCCTTTATTTTAGGGACATTTGTGACCCACTATCTGTTGCCGAGACTTGTCACCATTTAATTTCACACATTACGGACTAAATTGCCGTCATTTTGGATTAACAACCCTGGCCCGTAGCGCCATAAATATTTAGAGTCATATCGGCACTATGACTCAAATTATTTATAGCGCGTCCCGTATAACACTTAGATACCGAAGTTATCATTATTTTCGTTTTTATTTTTAGTTTAGATTGTATTTCAAATACGCCGGTAATCAATCAATATATTAGTTTTAAAAATATATTTATAATTTCACTTCATTTAAATAATATACTAAGAAATCGTTTATTAAATAGATACTCTTTCAGCAATTAGACTGCGAGGGATGAGTAACTTTTTCTGAATGAAATGTACGAATAATTTGTAAAAAAAACAGTAATACTGTTTATTGTAATATAAATTATTATTAAATAATAACAGAGTTGTATAATGTAATGTTTAGTACAGGTTTTTAAATATTTTAAAAATATATCTATTTATTTGTATAAAAAATTATTTTAAAATCGTTGAAGTAGCAATCGGCCGGTCATATAGTCAGAAGAACTGATTGCTGATGGGCCAATAAGGTTCTAGAGTAGAGGCCGTGTATGGGAAGACAAAATGTTGGTCGATCTCTGACTAGGCCGGATGCTCATCCCTGTGCTGTTGCCGGTTCGGTGGAATCGAGCAGCAGGAGATCGGCCGTCTTGGCGTTTATTAAAAAATCCTAAGTCCAGTAGTGGCTCAATAAGAGCCGATTATGATTAACTTATGTTATAAACAATGATATAGAAAATTATACCGCTGAGTTTCTTGTGCCGGGTCGTCTTGGGTAATTAAGGCGTCTATTGCAAACTAGCGGTAGGGTTTTTAAAAATATTGAGAGGTGTACCTTAAAAATAGTCTTTTAATGTGCACAGAAAAATAAAAGCTGCAAAACATACCATAAAGCTCGAACGCTACCTCATCAATATTCAAATCAAATTAACCTCATGTCCTTTATAAGTGCTATTTGTATCAAAGCTTTCATCGGGCTAAGCAAAGTGTATATATTGAGAGGTTGAAAAGATAAGCTATGGTATGTTTTCATATTCAAGACAAGATTCATGACTTTATGAAAATAAATTGTTTGCAAAATCCTGTAGGGTCTTTACGAATCGATTTAACGTATTATACCTTATAAACGTCAGGTATGAAATAAATTTTGTTGTGTGAAACTGTTGTGTATGCTCTTGAAATTGGCTTTACTCAAAGTTAACTTTAAATTCCTTTTAATTTAATACGTAATCAAAGATTTAAAACGCAGTGCTAGTAATAGGGAGGCAGTGTCTCCCCTATGCATCTCTCACAGTCACACTGCAATGACCAGTACAAAGTTGTTATTTAAAAATCCTTCGTCCCCAACAGTTGTCGGTACAACAAGCATAAAATTTTAATATTAAAGAAATATTTTCGTTTTTATTTTAATGACACCTTGCTAGTAAATAAGACTTCACAGTATCTCCGCGAAAGAAATAAAAGTATTTTACAACGCTGGTTTATAAATAAACTATCAAATTCCCGCGGATTCATTAATTATTACGCAAAACATCATCTGTGTTCATAGACAACACAACCACAATTGTCTTTAGGCGAAGTTCCACCACCGTAGCGGGAGAACGAGGTATGTGTTCATTTCTTCCAGCTTAAGGCTGTAATTTTTACCTATATCTATTCCAGGGCAGTCTTTATACCATCTTACAGGAGAAATGTTTGGAATTCGCTTAACAATAAATAAACAGTCCATTTAATTTTAAAACAGCTGAAACGCGCTAACAGTGTCGTTTTATTGTAAATTTATCTTTTGTTACTAATTTTACTTACTCTTTATAATAGTTGTAAGATACTTCGTATAAACCTTTGTTAAAGAAAAAATTAAAAAGATATTATGATTATTACTAATACCACTTGATGAGTAAAAAATGTTCACAAAATATACACTAATGAAGTTCTGGCCCTACGATACTTTGTTAGCTTTAAATAGCATTATTACGTTTAAATCTTAGGCAGAATTTTAATAACTAGCATTATTTTTCAGAGCAACGAGGAGACTGCTTGCCTGTTAAGCTAATTAACGCCTCTTCTTGTCCCTGTTGTTATAAGACTGTAAAATGTAATATTTAAAGCAAATATAGTGGGAACTAGTTCTTAAATTTATATTTTCACGTATATAATTATTTGGTGTCGTAATATCTCATATACTACCGGCACGTTGTTCAGCAGTTTCTTTTAATAATTCACATCACACATCATCAGCCTTTGTTAGTCCACTGCTGGACATAGGCCTCCCCTAATACACCCTATCCATTAGGGGTTTGGACCGTAACCACCACGCTGGTCCAGTGCGGGTTGGTAGGTGGACCGACTTTTACATGCCCATCCGACGCATGGATCATCTTACTTTTCAGACAAATGGGTGATCAGCCCAATTGCCCTAACCAACTAGGAAACAACAATGAAAATTTGTTGCGTCCCGCAGGATTCGGACCCACGACCTCCGGTTTCTAAAGCACACGCCCATACCACTACGCTACGGAGGCAGTTAATTATTTAGTGTTAATTTCTGCACCAACATTTACGTTATGCACTAGTTTTTGGCCGACTTTCCTAAGAAAGAGTTACTTAATTCGAAGCCTATATTTTTTTTAAATATCTCCGCTCCCGCTCCTAGTGCTCTGATTTCGATCATATTCTCTTGCAGGACACATTGTCTCTATGTTATAATGCACAAAAACCTTATATACTGTTTTAAGATGGGCATATTTTTTTGTGAAAATTTTGTATATTTCCGTTTTTACTTAAAGTTAAATTGCTGCTTATTCCAATATCAATATAGTTATAACTTAGACTTACTTAAAGACGTAGTTAGTAATACTGTTTTAATTATCAAAACTTATCGACATTTATAAAATATTTAAAAAAAACACAATATAATACTGGTTTTATGACATACGTATAAGTTTACATGATTTAAAAAAAATGCATGAACGGAGTTAAAATAAAAATGTTATGAGACATATCTGGCTTGTGTTAATTATTATGTAGCATTTTTTGTATCTTAATTATAACATTTGTTTATGTGGCTAATAAGGCGTTTCATAAGCCTCATTAGCCACATAAACAAATGTTATAATTAAGATAATGTAATAAAACAAATGTAAGTATATATAAAACAATAAAACAAAATAAGCACAGCTTTATTAGAATAGAAAAGTTGTATTTATATTATATTATTAAATAATTATTTGGTTAAGAGTTTTAAAATAATAATTTACGTACTTGCAACTAAAAAACATATTAAAATCTTCACAGTGAAACCAAATTAAAATCTGTCAGCCGCAAAATTAAAATACTACTAGGATTGCATCAAAATAGTAAAACACGGTTTCGCTATAATTGAAGCTTGTTAAAAAGAAATAAAAACTTATTTAACAAGATTACTGGACAGACTTTATCAAAATGTGAATCAACCTGACTCCAACACAAGGAGAAGTTAAATTGTGTACAAAATGTAAAAACAAAGAAGAAAAAAAATTAAGAAGAGGAACAAACAAGAAGAAATAATACAGAAGAAGAACTCGCTGAGAAACTTAGCCAACATGAAAAAATTCTAAAGGAAAATAAAGTTAAAACATATAATAGACTAAAAAATGCACTCGAAGAATACGGAAACAAACAAACGGAAAATACTTAAGCGAAAATATGTACTTTTCCAAGCACCTCACTGAACACCGAGGTTGACGACCCTACACTCGGTTGCACGTTCAGTGTCTTTTTTGGCAATTTTTTTTTTGTTTTTAAAGCGAATAGTGACTTAACCTTACTATATCGCTCAAATTAATAATAGGTTGTTCGGATAGTAATATAATTTCTCCCAGCCAAGAATTATATTGCTCTTTCAAGACGCGATTGAGTCATTAGTTGATGCGAACCGGCGAATAACAACACGTGAGATCGGATTAAGGTAAACTTTGTCAAATTCAACAATGTATCCCCACTTGAAAAGTCTGGGATTTTTTTAGAAGCTCGGGTTCCCCAGGTTCTCACGTAGATAAATATGCGATGCCGAATGATGCAATTTAGCAGAACAGGCCAAAAGCTTTTGTAGCTTAACTGGTAGAAGATGTTGGACCAGAATGGCCAATATATAATTTAATTAAGTATTTGTTTATTATACAAACACTGTCTTTGATTTTCACAACCTAATCGTTTTTTGAAAAGCGCATTCAAAAACGATTAGGTTGTGTAAGTATTTATTTGTAGTGTACCTCAATTGTTATGCCACTACTAAACGTCTATCTATAATGAATAAATCACAATAACCATTCTGAAAAGTGTTTTTCGCTTACGAATCAAATAAGCTTAAAATGTTAATCCTTATGCAATTTATTTCGTATAAAATTTAAACGTAAGCATATGTTCGTTTTAATTGTACCATACATAATTTATATAAATATCTGAGAAGTTAAACAATTAAAACTTTCGCGAGACATTGCACTAATAATATATTCTATAAACGCACAGTGTGAAACGACCGTTAAGTTATCCCACTCGTCCTGAGGGAGGATCTCTGATAGGTGCAAAATAAGTTGGCACAATACCGATGTCACGTGTGTTAATACGCTTATAGTACCTATACATCTTAGAAGTTATAAGTAATTTTACAGAGGAAGACGAACTCAGAAGGGCTCAGCCGTTTAAAAATTTATTAGGTTTCTAGGATTCTAGGCTGTTTGGAAGATTTATTTTAATTCTATTTGTCACCATACACTATATTTAAAATAACACAACTTTGACTGTTACTACAAAAATCATCGTACCGTATTAAATATCTTCAGTTCTACAATAATATTTTTGTAATTATGTTTAACGGTGCACATTCTTGCCTCTGCCACTTTTTCCCGCGCTGTTCGCTTCATTGTAGTTGAATTTTATTGTGTTAGATTTGTCCGATGCGACATAATTGCGGTAAACAGATCTGTTCTTGAGAACGAACTCTTCTTTAGTAATTCAATCGTTATTAAGAGGACTTATGAAGTAAAGAGGCGGACGAGGGTTGACGTAATTTACTCAATTTTGAGTAATTTGTCCAGTGGTTTTAATTTGATGTAATTTATTACATTATTTTTATTTATTTTATTTAACAGGTTCACCAACGTTCATTCACATAAGTTATATTACATGTCCAATATACTAAAAAATAGGAACAATTAGTACATAAACATAATTCCACTCTATGTGACGGACAATTACCAGCGAACTCCACATGTTTTAATAACAAATTTAACTAAGCATAACTTAAAAAAAACTAACTTTTCAAAACACTTTTTACTGTATTATCATTCCTTCGTCCTTTAAGTTAATTTTATCAAAATAAAAGCTAAGTATTTAATTGTATATATGCTGAATATTTAATAGTAAATATAAAATAACTATTTAATGCAATAATTACTAAAAAGTTTTTTCTATTGGTGAATTACTTATTTCTCTAGGAGTAAATAGATTTTTTTTTGGAGTTTAATGTGTAAAGTTGAATAAAATAAACATAATAACAAAGTTAAACCCAAAATCACATTAATTTAAAATCTCATTATATTTAATTATATGACAATGCAAATGATTGTCATGTACCCACGCAAGAATACATTACGCCTTAGCTTTAACCTACAGAGTGGATTAATACGTCAGTTGTCATATTATGTTTCTTTATTTACTCCTAAAAGTCGATATCTTTATAAATTACTTAAAATGTATGAAGAAAAAACTTTTGTTTGATGGGGCATTGATTATTTTCAGATAAACCAAGCTTTACAAATTAGAGTAAAAATAGTATTGTTCAATATTCACATTTTCTTATATTATATATTCTTAACTAGAAATTGAGTTTACAGAGAACATAACAAATAAAAGTAAATGCCATAAGAAAAAAAAATCCACTACGCCTAAGGGACTTAACACTTTAGCCATAAAACGTGACCTGACCCTTTTTAAGTTCAAGCTGCATTTTGTAACGACTAATAAGTATCGGTTGTGTATTATAAAAACATTTAATAGATCCTTCTTGAAGGTTTCAGTAGTAACAGTTTATGGAACATTAGTCTTTTTTTTTATTTAGTTTTTTTCTTCTAACCAGAAAGCTACAATAACGTTGTTCTTCTGGACTCTTCTCTCCTTCTTTGTAGACTACGGGTGTGTGATATTAATGCTTAGTCTAATTTTCTGCGTAAATTATCGTTCTAATATCTCTGAAATAAACTACACATACTATACTACTACTATTACTTTAATAAATCTATTTCACAACCAAATTCACCTGAGAATAATCTATATATAAGTCAATAAGTTATATTAAAAACATATATATATTTTATTTTCTTAAGTCCTCAATATTTAAACAATTATCCCAATTTGGTTCTTAAAACAATTTTATTAGTCTGCTTTAATATTGCCCTCTCAAAAGTGACTGGCAATATTGGAAGTGGCATGGAAAATAAATGCTACGTTAAAAAAGTTTAATAATTATATAGCATAGAGAGATCATTAATGATGAATTCTGAAATGGTTTAGAATTTAACGCTTGTAGTGCTACTGGATCTATACTGAAAAATATTATTCAATACTATTTTTGTTTCTAGGGTTCTGCCCGCTCATCTTGCAATAGAGTTTTAAATTTACTTTAGCGTTTCGTATCACCATGTTATTTTAAATAAGATACAAATATCGGTATAACATTACGAAACGCAGCAGTAATAAACAGAATCTCAAAGGGGAACATTTCTTACCCTGACACAAACATATGTAGTTATCTGTGATAATTTGTCAAAAAGTGTCAGTTGTTATAGAAGTTTACACATTTTATCGCATTTATTTAAACTGAAGCATCGTTTTGTTGACATCTACGAGACAGACGGAGGTGTAAGTAACAGTGTATAATTTAATAATTTTATAGCTTCTTGATTGAATTTAGCAAGAAGCGACGTATTTTGTATTATGGCTTTTCTCAGCTTATCCCTAAAATTTATCGATAGGACAAATAAAAATTTATTGAGAAAAACATTTTAAGTTTAGTTACAGCAATAAAAATATCTTCCATTTTACAAAGTTCATAATAATCCAATCGCAAGCTATTGAAATTCTGTAATAAATAAGCAAGGAAAAAGATACTGAAACTACTTTGCTGCTCTGCAACGATTTTTTTATAATTTTATGACATTATCTTTCGTAGTTTCATCCTTAATTATAGATGACATAAAATTCTCGTTTCATAAAGATTGAACTATCAGTACGAGAAGTTGTTTCAGTTGATTTTCCTCGATCTTCATTTAGACTTTTCATATTAGCAATAGGTTGTTATATTGTATCTATCTCGAGATAAGCGTCAAAATACATTTATCTTGAGTTTGGGGTTAACACAATTTTTTCTATCTGCCATGTCGTAAATGTTGAAATAATTATGACATAAAGATTTATGATCTCATTTTTTAATTAGTAACATAAGTTTTACGACCGGGCTTGAGTCGTATAAAGGTAGCACAAAATTGCGTCGATAATAAAATGCTTAATGGGGTTAAAAGGATTGCTGCAACGTAAAGTCGTAAAAGCGAGTTGGTTTAATCATTCATCATTTTATCCTGTACCGGCTAAGCTTAAGATAAAATCTTTGACATTGTTCGAATATATATTATAAATAAACTAAAGGTTTATTAATATTAACTTACTTACAGCAAGCAGAAGTCGGAAGATATGCAAGTGCAGAGCAGTAAATATTTTCAGATATTTTGCGCATTAAAAACACATTTTTAATCAACGTGGCTTTGACTGCGTGAACTGGAAGCCGACATCATAATTTTCCATTTGTTTCGTAGTTAATTTATTGTACATTTTAATTCCACGGCCTAAAAGAGAATTAATGCGTTTGCATTCTGAGCCTTGACTAAAGCGGACTGCCAAGTATTAATCTTTATGAGGCCTTTGTGCTTGTTTTATTATCGGGATAAAACTTTAATGATGATCATAGTAAAAAAAATCAAATTAATACATCAATGATAATTAATTAATAATTTTTTACTCGCGGAAAAATTTCGGCTTACGAAATTTTATTATTGTTTCAACTTGGTTAATAGAATTATTCGATCTTGCGAAGGTTTACAAAATCAAAATCAAATAATCCGGTGGTTATAAATTTATTATTTTTACTTTACTTTTTTTTAATATACAAAAAGAATTTATTACACAATTGCTATTTTCATCATCATCATTAGCCTATCTGTGACAGTTCATTGCTGGACATAGACCTCCTTTAATGCACGTCTCTCCATTAGGGGGTTTTTGGACCGTATCCCACCACGCTGGTCCAATGCGGGTTGGTGGGTGGGCCGGCTTTTTACATGCCCATCCGACGCATGGATCATCTTACCTTTCAGAAAATTGGGGGATCGGCCCAAAATGTCCTAAAAAACAAGGATAATACAAAGTTGTTCCCTCGCGGAATTCGAACCCATAACCTCCGGTTTTTAAAGCTAAGGACAATACAAGGCCACGGAGGCGGTTGCTATTTTACATATTATACAGATTTTTTACCTGTAATACGTAGATTTAGGACCGAATAGTGGTAAGCAGTAAAACTAGAGTGTGCGTTAAGTCTTCTGCTTTGGACTGTACATCCATCTTAGTAAAATTAATGTTCTATTTTATATTTATTTTAATTTATATCATACTATATAGTAGTATAATAGACAACCATATTATCAAGCTTAAGCGATATCCATATACTAATACTCATAAGGAATTATTAGCATTCGACTAAGGGCATTAAAATTCGTTCATAGATCGACATAGCTGACCTTGGCCTTGCTTAAGAACTATTTATTAGCAGCACGTAAAACGTAATATATCTGGCTGAAAGAGAAACCATAGAAATTTTATTAAAGCAATTGGTTTTCATTGAGTTATTTAAAATTGGATGTTCTAAAACTATTGTACTGTTCGACCTGAAACAAATATGGCAAGACTGTTAATCTGTTAAATGTTATTCGTTGTTATCTACAGGTCTTAATATTTTCGCTTTTATCTAAACATTTATCACACAGAAGTAGTACATACAGAAATTATGCAACATTTGTAAACAGTTGGCATGAAAAATTTTACAATTACGATACAGAGATCAAATAATAGAATGGCATAAATTGAATATGCTCTCAAATGAAAAAAAATTGATTTAAATATCCGTACAGAACTAATAGATCTCATTCAGGGTGCCAAATTTTGTTGGCTCGTTATTTATGTCTGCCGTTTTGGATAAACAATCGAAAAATATTTTAAGTCAATTAATTGCCAAGGCAGAAAATATTATAGTTAATTAATATTCAAAGCAGAAAATATTTATAGTTAATTAATATTTAAGGGAGAAAAATGTATAGTTAATTAATGTTTACATTTTATAGCGTTCTGCTGACGATCACAGTAATGGTTAAGTACCTGGGTCACTGGAGTCACGTGGATGACGAAACTTGGCCTATTTAGCTGAACTAATGGAGAAGGCGTGCGGTAGGGAAGCCTATGTTCAACAGTCTGATGATGATGCTGATGAATGACAATTATTATTTGTACTTAATTTTGTATCGAACTTCACAAATAGATTTGGCTTAACTTTTTCGTATTTTAGTGACCCACGCTAAATGTTTCAAAACCTTCCTGTGGTTGGCTATCAAATTATGCCTAGGGCATTAAGGCCGCCTTTGTATCTTTAATTTTAGATTATATAAAAAGAAAAATGTTACAAAATAATATTTTTGTAGTTGGTGTTGAAAGAAACTTAATGCAATATTCCGGAAATTGGACATATAATCATACTTTTTCTAGCAGTAAAAGTGTTCACGACAACTTTTGAAGTAACGAAACAAATATAGTTCAAAATAATTTTTGAACTATATTTGTTGAATCAAGTATTTGGATGAGGTCGTAACAAAATTACATATGTAAAATCCCAAAATTAGTAGTTTTTAGTGAAGAAATTAATTTAAGAAAACATTTAATTTCATCGCTGTAATGTTTAGGTTTTTTAACGTTCAATTTAAATGTAATAGAAACGGTGTGTATTACAGTAATATGTAAGAGATAATTACAGATATTTTTATTACTTTAATAGAACTTAATAATCAGCTACTAATTAACTTCGTAGCAGATAAAATTGATATGAAAATAAATGACACCAAAAAGTAATAGAATATTAAATAATAGGCTTATAATTGGAATAAAATTTAAAAATTACCAGTAATTAAGGACAAATATAACCGACTGTTGTAATTGGAGCAAGGTAAGTATAAAAGAAAATTAAATTCTGGCGGGTACTTAAAATTAACTGTCGTTCAAAGAAAGGTTGGAAGTTATAAAACGTTTTATTTCGTTTGCCCCAGCTGTGTACAGTATCAAAGTGCAAAGTTAAAACAGTAGACGAACATAGATAAAGAATTATACGAATTTAATTTTAACCAAGAATTATTCCTTTTTGTTCGTGACTTGGAATCTAATCAGAGCACTAAATTAAAGTAATAATGTGGAAATATATTTGTTGCATACGCAGGCAGACGAGCAGTCGGGGCACCTGATGGAAAGTGGTCCGACGCCCATAGACTTGGCAATACAGGTATCACCAATGCACTACCTACCGTAAGGATGTTAAGTCTCGATTACCCATTAAATAGGCTGGCTACCGTGCCTTTCAAACAGGAACATAGTAGTGTTTTCACACTACTGCTTTGCGGTAGAAATATGCACCGCGGTGGTACCCACCCAGACGGTCCCCTGTAAAATGAGGACCTACCACCTGTATAATATATAACATATTTTTCCTACATTATTGTAATAAATAGTTAAAAACCCCTTTTTTTTTCAATTTTTTGAACTGAAACACTGACCTCTGTAGTGCTCGGCGAGAATTGAGCTGATATGGATTGTCAGCCTTCGCTACAAAACTTTGTTCTATAGTCTAAGACATTCATATTTTCATATTCAAAATTGAACTATTAATAAACTTAAAATAGTTGTCAACTAACGTTCGTGTGTTATAGTTTATTACAATGAAATCAAGTTTCGGTCATGGAATGTTCACTACAGGCTTTTTTCAATAAGAAGTTTTTTTCTGCTTATAATTGTTTGTTTATTGTTTGAATTTTATTTTCAAAGATGATAAAAAAGTCCCGCTCGGTTCATATCGGGTCAGAGGTCTTTCTCCGAACCAGTAGTAGTGATTTGACAAACAATAATTGAGTGTATCAATCTTGTGTTTAATAAACATAATTAAATTACGTATGCTGTAATTTATCTTATTTACATTAAACTCCTACGGTATTAATCGTGATAATTAGTACATTATACGTGCTTAGTACAATAGTCTTTCATAAAAAGATATTAAACCCAATCACCATGCCTGAAGAGTTACGAAATCATGTCACTACGCGAATGGGGTCACTGTGATAGATCGCATATTTTCTGCAGACAGTAACGACAAAATGACCGAGAAAATACCAAACATACTTGTTTGCTATTTTCTCGGTTAGTTATCGGAGCGCCTGTCGAAATAAAATAGCAATCTAGTTTCAAGGGTAGTAGTACACTATATTAAACTAGACGTTCGTCCTTGCGTCCGTGCTCGTTTTTTTAGGGTATAAAGTAGTATCCTTTGTTACTTTAGAATAATATATCTTTCTCTCGTACCTGATTGTTTAGCATCGAGTTTTCGATACTACACGCTTTGCTTAGTTTGGTTACTTAATTATTTTGTGTTATTGGTATGAAAATATTGTCGTTATTTTTATACTTATTGATCACAGGTTAAATACTGTTGTGCGAAAACTGTTTTTAATATTTCTAGTTAATTATTTAGGCTGATGCTTCATTATCTACTAGCAATTTATTGCCATTTGTGTTTGCGTAATGCAATTCCAGTCGGATGTTTGCTATTTAGTCGCCTGCGATAATGGTTGATGGACCTAGGCCGAGAAGCAGCTCTAGGTCGGATCTACAGAACCGAACTAGTAGTGGTTTTACACTACTGCTTGACGGCAGAAATAAGAACCATTGTGGTACCGCCCAAAACCTGTAAAATGGGACTTACCACCGCTTTGCCTATTTTAAAAACTCACCATTAGAAAGCTAGATACATTGAGTAACATAAGCCTTTTTTAACCATAGGAAAATCCATTTAAAAATCTAAAAATAACGCAGGCAGCGCCGTGGACAGCTCAATTCTGGAAATTGCCATTGGTAAAATCCACGATAGATAGAACGCATAACGAGACAATTTAAACTTAACCTTGTGTCGAAAAAACGCAACTTCTGCTAGAACCGTTAGAGTCGTTAACAAATGTGTAATTAATTATTTATTTTATTTACGCGATTATTATACATATCGAATCCACTAATTTACGGATTTTTCGCGTTACTTAAATATATTTATTCCCGACGCTTTGATTCTTTCCATCATCCATTCCAAAACCTACCAATACCAACTTAGTCTGCCCGTGATCATGGATGCTGGAAAGAAGTGGATTTGATAAATCTGTAATTGTCATCTATATTACACTCCTCCATTACTTATGAACGCAATTATTAATATATGACTATCTAAAGTGTTTTCATTACTAAGATTTAGCTAAATTGTATTTATATTCAACTTAACAAAGAAAACCATATAAAAATGAGAGCTTTTATTTTAAAATCGGATGTGTTAAATGAAAGCATTAAAAGACACAAAACAACATAAAAATACCGACATAGATAATATTTACCCAATAAATAGAGAATACTAAAGCCGTTAAACAACTATTGTTCAGTATTGTAACCGATACGGTATCGGACACATTAAAAATTTGAAGGCAAAATTTACGACGACATTCCACCCGATATAGTTAATAACTCTCATATCGCGGAATCTTAATGGTTTTTTTCTCTCATAATCCACACCTGCGCTTATTAACTATTGATAAATGGCTCCGGAACTATTTTGGGTCGTTAAATGTGACACTTTTTCATTACTATGGTTTAGTTGTCTGATATACCCAGGTGTTTGTGTCATATTTCTTGACTTCAAGGAAACTTAAGTCCCAGTTTCTTTACTGTGAAGAACCAGTTTACTTTTCAGATCTCATTTCCTTTTGTTGTAATTACACACTAAAATTATTTTTACGCTGGTCTAAAATGGTACTGCCATTTTTTAATAACACGATTTTATGAAATATATCAGATAGTTAGAGCATTTTTTCAGTTTTCATATATTTTCTGCTATAAAATCTTGCATTGGACGAATACATTACGACTCGGACTCGCGGGATTTGTAAAAATTGCTAAAAATCTTTAGGAAAAACTTACTATATATAATGAATGTATACAGAATTTGAAGAAATTTTGTAAAATGGTCTATTTTGGTACTATAGGTACGCCAGGTTCACGTACTGCGGATCTTACCTAGACTTAACCCTGGAAGTCTAATCACGTCTCAACTGACGCAAAGCAATAGCGTACTATCTCTGTACTAAAATATTGTAGTATTATTATTTTATTATTAACAGAAATTTTTATTTGGCTTGTGCCCTTTTTTTCCCATTTTGACTATTTAGATAAGATTATTGCAAGAAGTTGGTTTAAATTTCCTTGTTTTGGCCATGGGCCATAGTCTAGTGGCAGCGTGTTATAGGGGAGCACATTTGTTTAAGTGAGTATACTCTATCTTTCGTTTCATTGTAAAAAAGAATCATATCAGAATTAATGATCGTAATCACGAGATCAAGTGATCATCTATCGCTATCTTTGTAGATTTTAGCTTATACGACACAAGTGTAAAGGAGCCATAAAGATGAAACATAGAGCTGTCAACAGGATGATCCCCCGGAGAACTTGCTAAAATACATTCTCCGTCTAGCATATTAGATCGTTCCATACCTGAAACAGTGCCGAAAAGAGAGGTTAAATCTACAAATATCAAACAGAAGTACAATCACATAAACTTAGTCAAAAGTTACAAAAAGCCTAAACATAGGTCTCGCAGCAATGATATAACCTTTATAAATTTCTTGATAAAAATTATCAAATATAATTAGTCCGGTATCAGACAATCATTGAAAATATATTCATGAACTAATGTTGATTAGGAAAACTTCATTAATCGATTAAACCTAGGAATTAACATTACTTCCTTTTATTTAAATTTGGAAAATAAATTATCCAGTAGCCATCTAATAATTCGTTATCACTTTAACTTTCTATATAATGCATTTGTAACACATTCTGTATTCGAAACTATTACCTCTTCAACATTGTTATGTTTAGAATGATCGTAATATCAATTAGATTTTATTTAGATTGTTAATAGTTTTGAAGGCAATAGTTTCCTTCTTCTTTTATCATAATTCATACGTTATTAAAAAAGTTGAAATAGTGCCTCTATTGGAACCTTAGTTTTAAAAACTCACTTGAGAGTAAACATTACAAAATGCTAAAAGTAAATATATTCTTACATTCAAAATGGTGTATTTACAATATCCCCTCGTTACTAATGAAAGTTGTTTAAAATGCCAAAGTTGGAATGCTCATAATTTATGACTGCCATTTCCGAAAATCCATTTGGGAAATATTTAAAGTTAATGAACATTGAAATTTATTGCATAGCATGCCGTAGGTGATCGCAGTATTGAGTAGCACGTACCTTTGATGCGGGGTTAAGGGATGTGGTATATAACCACATCCCTTAACCTAATTATGGATACTAATACACGCTGATGGTGATGATGACGATAATAATTACGACGATGATGATGAACATTTCAAAAAACTAAATAACTCGTCTTGACACGTCCTATGATATCTTGGCAAGTAAAACTATGGAAAAGAAAAAGTATGTACTCATAACCAAATACATAATCTTTTTCTTTTTCGAATAGAGTCGGACAACAATTTAATGCAAAAATTGTATTCAACAAACTGCGTACAGATTTGACTGTAGCTTGCTAGTCAAATAATACATGTGTCATCTTTTAGTTTAAATTTAAAAAAGAAATAAGCAATTTTAAAATTTTTACTCTCCTTTCAGGTAATAAAAAGGTGTTGGTGGGCCTGTAAAAATTACCTTATATATTTAAACGTCAATAAAAAGTTGTAATAAGCTTAATGAAAAAGTATTTGAATATACATTTTAATTAATATATTTTTGTAAATTAAGTCAATATTTTTATTTAGTCATATTTGGTAAAATTTTATTCTTTATTCTGTAAGTTTATAAATGCAGCCTTTATCTGGTTTCAACGCGTTTCTCATAATCAGAATTTTTATAATATTAAACAATCAAAGAAAAGAACGTTCATGAACAATAATGGTGATCATAATATTGATAACAAAGTACGAAAGTTTTAAAGATTTGTCTTTGTTTCCTTAATGGTTTGCACAAAAGCTAAATTGTTACTTTAATTATATTATTATCTTTCGAATTAGGGATCGTCTTACTTATAGTTATTATATCAGTTTATGTATAAATATAATTGCCTTGTAACATTTTTAACGAAAAAATGTCTGTAGCAAGAGCTTAGAGAAAATCTGTAAAAGTTCATTAGTGGGGGCGCTAACGAACCATATCTCATTATGGTTAATATAATGAATAAGAATTTATGTATAAGGAAGAAGACGTTTGTATATATGATCTTCTTAAGCTTTCCTAATGGAAAATATTATAAATGGTTCGCTAATTCAAATATAAATAATTTTATTCTTCAGTTTAAAAATGAGGTTTGTAATGGTTTAATAACAAAGTGTTTTTGGTGTATTTGTTAGAAGGTAGCCTTTTTTCAGCGGTCATAATAATTTTGTATGCTTTTTATTTAATTGAATTTTTATTTCATTATATTGATATTACAATTTTTTTTATCATATTTTTTATGAGAATTGCCAAAAAAGTGCACAAAAATGTGGGTCACATTTGATAATAAATTAAGGAAAAATTTAAATCGTAAATTACGAGTACATGTAAGTGAAGTAAGGCTGAGATGATGTACATTTTTTATTAAAAATAATGTCTGCACATGGCCCGTAAAGACGGGTGGTTATGTCGGACTAAAACCACCACGTTGTTCCTTCATAAATCCTTTAGGATGGGGTCACAGGAAAGTGCTTACACTTATCTGCAACCCCACCAGCGTTGGCCGCCGAAGCAGCCCCATCTCGGCCCTACAGCCATCTGCCTCCCTCTGGGCGCGTCAGAACTAGCGCGCCCTTCGTCTTGGCCCCTGTAGTTAGAAAACAGACTCCCCCGAGTCTGTTACCCATCGGCGGTGCGGCCCCGCCGAGTCGCGGAGGATAGGGAGAGCGGCCTATGAACTACCGACACTCCTCTTCCCCTGCGACTCCTCCTCGGCTGTGAAGGACAGGAAGGGCGGCACACCTACCTTGTGTAAGAGATAAAAAACATGGTTTTTTGAATTTTTTACATAAATTTTGAGGTTATGTGAAAAAAGTATACATGTAAAAATTTTTGATCTTTTTATTACCTACATTTTTGCCGTTTAACTGTCGATAGGACAATTAGTTTTGACGGAAATCAAAAAAAACTTTTTTACCCTTACAAACTTACCCCCACCCCCTTCCCGATCTCGGATCGCCCGAAATATTTTTCTGTACTTTTTATAATATTCCTCTCCTTTTCTGATTGGTTTCATCCTACTATTATTATTTTTACTTTTACATATTTGTCAAAGGCTGTTCTAGCTAGCCATAGGAGGCAATAGTATGTTTTAATTTAACATTGTTGCTAAGACTAACATACGTAGAAAATGAAAGTTTTTAGTGTACACCCGACAGAGTTCAAACGACCATGAGTTTCTAGCACCAATATATGCTTAGTACGTTTACAATGATTTGTTTCAACAAGTTAATAAATTAGAATTTTGGTAAAACGATTATTCAACGTTTAAATATGTGACATATACACATCATAACTATACGCATTGTTTAATGAATTATATTCATTCCATTCGTTTACATGTCTATAGTTTTACTAAGGATAGTGTATAATTACTTTACAGCTATTACTGACAAGTTTTAGATTTCAAGCATAAAAGATGATAACACCAAAAATATAAGTTTTTGTCAATTATTGATAACTCGATACAGGTACAGTATAAGAATTTTAAAACATTTAATCACCTGTCAGATCATTTGTAAAGAAGCTAATCTATAATTTATGTTCACTTCAAAAAGATATTTCTATATTTTTGAATAATTAATTCATCCATCAACTATAAATTTCTGACTCATGGATTACATAGAACAGCGTATTTAAAATTTTCACGCTTTAAAGTCCAGCTCAAAACGATCCCAAATTTGAACGACTTTTATTGAACTGTACAGAATGTAGAATTTTAATATTTATGCTCAAGACATTGTAAATAAAATACATAATTATATTTGACTTTAATAAAGGTTCATTTGAATAAATATTTCAAGTGATATCATTATTAGATCATGGATTTAAACAAACGGATGTTACATACCTTTAAGGTTCGTTTCGAGAACTCTTCAACATTTAATACTTGTGTGAGTTTGCAATTGTGTAGGTGATCACCCGAGAGAGAAATAAAGATACAATATGCTAGATGGTATGTTGAAATTATGATCCTTGCATTTAAGGATATGAATTAAAGCAAACGAGAAGTACAACTAGTGTTTGGCTAAACAAGCACTTATAGTATTGTGCATTGATTGGCTGATCTACCGAGTGGAGGAAGCAAGAATCCGGTGTCAGAGTGGTCTGCATAAGAAAAGACGAACGGAGTACAACTAGTTTGAAAACCTTAGATTATACTATTTTGCTATGGTGATCTTGAAGAGGCAAAATTGCGTGGTATACAAGCCAATGAGTAAAAATGCCTTGTTTTTGAAATATTTTTCAAATTCAAAATCTTTATTCAATATAGAAGTTTCCCTGCTATTGATTGTCAAACACACTACCACGGTTCGGTAAAGGACGCCTAGACCTAAAAGAACGGCAAAAGAAACTAGCGGCTATTTTTATGTCATCTTTAAAATAACAAACAATTTGATAATTCAGCATTACATATTATGCAATTTGAAACAAGACCCGGAGACATTCCATTACCAGGCTGTGTTATCATTTAAAAATTCATTTATATCTAATAACCTTTAACATATAAACGTTCCTTGACTACCTTTTAAATTTATTAATAGTTAAATTCTGAACGTTTAACTGGGATTTTGTTGTAAAACGTATACATTGTCCCATAAAGACTTACTTATTCTTCGCAGTCTAGTTGCTGAAGAATTAAATTATGGTTGCTCCTTGTATCTATGTCATGTGCATCACAATGTCTTAGGAATTCATCTCTATTTTTTGACATACATTAAATTTTCAAATATGTATTGAGAACTAACGGCCATTATTTTTATTTCGGTGCACAACTTTCTTAATGTTCTTTGGGGCCCAGGTTATAGACTGCACAATTGCACGTTTTGGAGGACAAAGATCGTATTAGTATCTGCCGCATTTCCCCACGGTAGAATGCCATAAGACGTAATACTATGAAAGTAGCTGAAATATACTAAACGAGCTGTCTCCATATCAGGTAATATTAAAATTTAACTTCACTATCTAGTCTTTTAATTGAACCTATAAGTTAAAATAAATCACATGATATTTTAACCCACGAACCCCGCTTTACAAGAGCTCTTACTCGCAAGAGCATTTACTTCTAAGCTAAAGAAGCCTGGATTAAAATCTAAGCAACAAACCAAAATTAACCAATATTTTTCTTCCTGCATAAATATTAGTTGCAAAATCGATTATAATTAAATTAATGTCATATCATTTCTTTTTCAGTTAATGGAGCTATACCAAAATATTAAACTGCAACATTTAGTAACCACTAAATATTCTTAAACATCTTTACAGGAGAAAATAAATTTTAGTTTATACACAATATTTAACTGTACTTATGAAATTAATACGCGACACAGTGACACGAGTCGTCAGAAAGTTTATTAACTTATGTTCGAATTTGTGTGTAATTTTATCCTTTTCTCCTTTTTCCCATTAATATCTAAAAACAATTTTCTTCATAAAATTAACTTGATGTTCAATCTCTAAAGTGAACCTGCATTGAAATGTACTTTTATTTAATTCAAGCGACCCGAATTTAACTTAACCTAGCAGTTTTTTGCATGTAGTAACGAACTTTAACATACTATAACAAATCAATGCGATGATTAGCATATTATATTGTTCTAACCAGCAAGGGACTAACAACATGTAGTAGTTCGTTCAAGGGAATTGACCCCATAGTTGTGAACTTAAGTTTAAACCTAAGGCTTCGGATGCAGTCAATGTTACTTTAAGCAATTATAAAGGATAGTAACTAAAGCGAATTAATGTAATAAATTAAAAACTCAGATAAAAAAAATATTATTTTTTTTACCAAAAAAAAATAATAGGCAATGCATCCTTCAAAGAACTAATTTCACTGACATAGCGCATAGCGTTTTCTCGTTAATGTAGCAGTGAGCCAGTCACGTGGTCAGAAGAACCAATGAACGATGGATCAATAAGATTCTGGAGTGGAAGCCGTTTTCAGGAAGACGGAATGTTGGTCGAACGCCGATCAGTGGGATGACGAATCGCATTCCAGGGCGGTTCTTAGCGCCCCAAAAAACAGATTAAAAGCAGGCGCCAGAGCATCAATGTCCGGTTCTCAAATATGAATTCCTATCATATCCCAAGTATCTAGGTGTCGTAATCCATCAGATAATCTCTAAGACCAGCTTTACAAAGTACTGATGAAGTTAGTATAGCGTTGACTAGCTTGTACTCTATAAGATGGACATTAGATAACTATCATGTTAATTCTCGTAATTTTAGATATAAGATAATTCCATTTATATTAACTACTAGAGTACTGAGTCTGGAGTATTTGTGCTGAATAATTTTTAAAGTTAGGGATCTGATCTTCAATGGTACCACCTATTAAGATGTAAGGAGGATGTAACTGTGAAACCTATTGAAATTATGTACATGTCATAAAATGAATCTTCCAGGGTTTACAAGAGTCTCTTGTAAATTTTCTTCAGATGTACATCGCTTAATTTAATTAAACGTGAAATTTTATGTTGGTCGTTGCCTAAATTCCAAGCGTAGTTTTAACAGTATCTTAACTTTAAAATGATTCGTTTCGGGAATTGTAAAATATCCACCGTTTTAATATAATTCGCGAATTGTTAACAATACTATTTGGGGTACGAAGCGCCAACTTTCTCATTTTAAAGAAAACAATGATAACCTTTAAACGTATAAATCTCGTGTTGAAAAGGGACTGGCGATAGAATAAATAAATGTTTCGGAAGAAGTTTTATTTTCGTTTTATTAAACCTCGGAACCCTTATCATTTAAGACTCATTTCAGGATGCTAACATATCCTTTCTTTTAAGAATCCATCGTGTCCGATAAACGAAGTCAATCCGTAAAAGTAGATTTTGGCATTTTGAGCAATTTGTGCTTAGTAAGGTGTGAGGAGAAATAATGTTTTTAAGCTTTTTAATTAGTATTAAAAATTAAAATCAAATCATTGCCGTAACATTATAAGGAATAAACTAATATTCAATCAAGATGTTATTTATAATTAGAATTTCTATCCATCTTCGCAAAACAGGTTTTCAACAAACAAAAAATTTTAAAATCTAACCTGCAACAAATTAGGTATGCAGTTCTTGATTATCGAGACTGCCAAAGGCTTTCTATTAGATAAATAAAGTCATTATTTAAAAATAATTTATGAGGTCCCCTTTTTATAGGGAGCCATCTGAGTGGGACCACCGAGGTGCCTATATATATATATATGACATCCTACGTCTGACGGTAGGGACGCGTAGGTGATATCTCTGTATTACCCATGTCAATGGACGTTGGAGACCACTTTCAATAAAATGGCCCGGCTGCTTGTCTGCCATTGTATGCAATTAACTAAAAAACTGCAACCATATCGAAAGATAATTATTATATTCGGACTTCGTACAAACTTAGTTATTGTAACTAATTGGGTTTGTTGTAACTTCTAAGACATATTTTAAAGTGTTTCTTACCGTAAGTTTAAATGCATGCTGCTGAAAGTGTAGAAGTGGCAGGCAAAACGCTGATTTTAATTAACGAAAATTAACTAATTATTTTCTTTCATTAAAAGCACTTACCTGAATCTAATTTTAATACCTTTGTTTTAATAAAGTTATGATAAAACAGTGTCATTGTCAAAAATTTGGTCACATGAAAAAACTAAAATTGAATTGCAATAAAACTTTAAAGTAAAGATTTGTCAAACTGCTACAAAATTCTGCGGTGTAAAATTCTGTTAAACTTCTGTCTTAATTTTAAGTCACCTAACAGTTGTCTTTTATCTAATTTAAAGTCTTTGTGGCACTTGATGTCCAACTTTAATTAAACTCGGGCGCTTTGCAGACCTTCTTAATAAAGATGATTAATTTTATCTCTGGTTAATTAAAACGTAACTGATCATTAAGTTATACGATTACGACTTAACGTAGATTTTACATTTTAAATTACATAACATTTCTTCAGTACTGCGGACAATTACTTCTCAAATTTGTATTAAATAGTTATACATATTGACGCAGTAAGAAATAATTAGATTAATATCCAACTCCACTATTACCGTTATAACGATAATACATTATTTTGAGGATACCAGTGACTAAAATTACTGATTAGTTCGTTAAAAGCATTAAGGCAGGAATGACGACACACAACTTAGCGCGATCTCCTGGAAGACATTTACCGTTTCGATGACGTAAATAAGCGACTAAAGGCAGCATAATTTTGTTTAATAGCACCCTTGAAGAGCTCCCTCGCTAAATGTTGACACTGCACATAAGAGGACGTCAGTACGTTCCAATTTTACAAAATTTCACTTGGCAACAATGTTATGTTGTCATTTTACGTTTAAATCAATATACGTTGTAATGTTGTTTTAGAAAGAATAATCAAGATCCTAATTGAAATTCTTAAACAGTTCCTTGAGATTATAATGTAGATTAAAAACGAAAATACAATAAATTATTGGTAACAAAACAAAAACAATATTTGAGATACTTTCGAAAAAGTTATGATAACATTACATTAATCTTATGTTTTCTATTATTAACTAGTATATCTCACCTCAGTTGAGAAAACCTATAATTTTTTGCTGTAGTTTGGGTTTATGTTCTAAGTTATTAAATCTAAACTTTCACAAATATACAACACGACGACAAAAGAAATTTTGTTTTCTTGAAGGCAATAGTTGTACTATTGCCTTCTACGAACTGCAACAGAGTTAAGATCAAATTATTTTTCGCAAACCACTCAGATTTCCCATAGGATGTCTTGACGTCTTAACCTATTTTCAAATATCTCCAATTTTTTTATATTACTTTTGCTTAACTTATGCAAAATATTATTTTTAAAAGTTATGTGTGTACAATAACATCCACATTCTCTACAATATTACATATTTATTAAAGAAATACGAAACCGAGATAGTAAGTGACTTACAGAACAGATATAAATTGACATAAAATAATTGTTTCTTTTTTTATTAACTTGACACTCTTCATTAATAAGGTAATTGCACAGATAAACAATATTTGAAGTTTTCGATCACTTATTTTTGCCTACAATAGCGGAAGAGCCCATAGTAATAAAGTAGTGACTTACAACGTTATTGATATTAGTCGACTGGCACTGAGTAATTGACATCGGGTTGACAATTCCTTCAATATAATGCTGGACAAAATAAACATAAAAGCTCGTAAATGTATATATAAAACACTGATAATGAACAATAAATAGATAAGGGGGCGCAGAGACGAATTGCGCTCCCTTGCTATAAAGGACTGGGAGCTGCGGCTGGAGCAACCCAGCGCCGGCCGTCGAACTGTGCAGGCCATACGCCCCGTATTAAAGTTGTGGCTAGAAAGAGGACACGGCTCCCTAACATTCCACGTGGCACAGGTTCTCTCGGGACACGGCTGTTTCGGGAGGTACCTGTGCTGCGTGGCCGGTAGGGAGCCTACTGAGGAGTGCCACCGCTGCGGCGTATGTACCTAGGAGACGGCCCAACACGGGCTAGAAGAGTGCCCGGCCTGGATCGAGCAACGCCGAGGAGAACTTTCGCTTCCTGCCGTAGTGCGCAGGATGTTAGAGAGCGAAAGGTCGGGGCGCCGTCCTTGCTTTCTGCGAGGACGTGATGGCCGGAAGGAAGCCGCGGACAAGACAGGAGGCCTACAGCGCCCTGGCTATCCGCAGAAAAGGCCAGGGCGCCGAAGAGTGGCATACGCGCGCAACTTCCTCCCTGACACTGAGTCCCTGGGCGGCCGGCATGAGGGTGCCCACCGCCCAGAGACGGACTCAAGAGGAGCGCCGTGCTGTTTGTTTCGGCACGGCGCCTAAAGCTGACGTCCGGGTGTCCCAACACACCGGAGAGAAGAGGCCGAGAGGCGAGGCCACGTTGCGCCAGGTCGCCGAAGACTGTCATCAGCGTCCGCGGCCCCGGCTACAGCAACACGAGGAAGGAACAATTTTTAGTGGGTATACCATGCTCCATCTGGTCCAGGGGCCCACATATCCCTCTGCCCCCACTCTGGCAGGGGAATCCGTAAACTGGATTTTTCCAACGGCAAAAATAAAAGGTGACAATATTATCTGTAAGATTTAATTTTTTTAGCTTACTTAAAATAAGCTATAAATTTCGCCTTTTCAGCCAACTTTTTCATTCCTATACGTTAAAATTGAGTCATTGCGAATAACAATTATTCTATTCAGATGTGTAATCTGTCATGTCATATATATATTTTGTGTTATATTAACATTTAATTATTAAATAGACAAAGTAAATAAACTTAAGCACTGACTTAACATTGCTTTGGCATAAAATTATGCACTGACCTTCATTTGATTCAGCCACGAATATTGGAACGTGGTATTTGTGACATAATTTTCTCCGTATATGTGTAAAGTCCTTGACAATTTTTCTCATCTTAATAAAGTGCGGTCGTTATCCATAGCAGTAAGGATTAGATGTCGTCATATGATATGGCGCGTCGTTCAAAGTGAAATGCCTGAGTACGTAAAATAATAATGCAAAAATCCTCATGATAAATTGCCCGTAGCATGGTTTTATCAAAAAGTTTTATTATTTTAAGTTACTTACAGTAATTTTTTTTAATTAAGCCGATTTATGGAACGATATGAATAACTGTAGTAATTTTGTACACAAGAAATTGGTTACGCAATAAATGCAATTTTACTTATTTCTATAAAATTGTTCAACTAAATCTCGTGTCATTGTTTCTTTCGGTTGTTGGTCTCAGGTCTGTGAGACCCGTCAAATCTTTCACTTCTTCGATTTTTGCTTAACTTATTTAATTGGACCTCTCTTTTTTTCAGAAAAATTATTAAATATAATAAAAAAAAATTCTGTTTATACAATTTGTTGCCACTTATGTTTATGGTGAAGATACTTTTTACGCATTTATTAATTTTTTTTTTCATTAGATATTTTAAAATCAAAATGATGATATTTTAAAATATCTTTCGCAAAAAAAAAATTTAAAGAGAAAAATTTTATTTATTTGTGAATATCTTTAATTAGTAAATATTTACTATATATGAACCTATAAATTTTATAGGTTTTTACTAGACGCGAAACTCAATATTATATTGAGAGACACATCCTCTGGTTTTTTGGAGTGCCGTTGTTAGTTATGTTTTTGTTTAATATTAAAGTTCCATTTAAATTAAATATTATTAATTACATATTGCAAACTTTACAGTAACAGTTCGGTTTTATAGTATAATTTTAAAATATATACATAATATATAATTAAAAACACCAAGACATGATTGAAGACTATTTTTATCATAATATCGTTGCTTTAACCTCACCTTTTAGGCTTAACAAGGAAAACGTTCCAACAAGACCCGTCCTTGACCCCGCAAGTACATTATTCTTCCATTATACTATTATACATTATCTCACCTTAAAAAAAGGAAAAACACGCTTAAGGTCGAATAAGCGGTTAAATACAAAAAACATAACAAAAGCAAAAATGTAGCATTGTAAGCGCCGTTCAGAATTTAAGTCCTGGAATTCACACAGTCTACTAGAATCCATACATATATATATAAAATATTTTTGTTATTATTTATTTTATAATGTATCTTTCTTTACATACTAACATATAAGTGTATATTTGATAGTAAACTGATAATTAATATCGATATTAATGAATAATAATGTTGTGTTTTATGTTACGTGTTATTGTATAATACACAGATGTATAAGCCTAAAAACTATTTTACATTTGACTCGTTTACGTTTACAGCAGCCATCAGAATAAAAGCGAATATGCTGATAGAAAAAAAACGTTAGTTAATAGTCACACTTAAGTAAGTAGCCTAGCATTATAGTATTATCAAAACGAGAATTACTTTCACATTTTATAACATAGGAACATAGCAGTGTTTTCACACTACTGTTTTGCGGCAGAAATAGCCACCGGGGTGGTACCTACCCAGACGGTCCCCTCTGAAATTCATTACCAAATTCCTACGAATAGAATGCCATGGACGTGTGAATTGTTTCAAATACCAATGTTACGAACTGACTACAGTCAAAATGCACTGAGGGAAGGAAATTTTCTACCACTGTAATGAAGTTTTGTTAATGGTATATTAAAACTATAAAAGTAAATTCAAAAATATGATTTTAAAGAGAGATATTAAAGCGCTAAAGCTTTGAAAATATTGTAATTGGTTTCTGCTTTTTTATAGCAATTTTCCAGAGATGTCATGGCATCGGCCCTTTATCCATACATGTAAACCCAATTACAGCTTATACTCATGGCGACTCGCATCTGATCTCCACAAAAACAAGGTAATCTACATTCAATAATTAGAAACTCGCCATTTAACACTTTCTTGAGACATTCCACTGAATAATATATTGTAGTTACGGATAAACTCACGTACAATAGGTGTAGATCCCAATTTGCTTCAGACCTTCATCAGAATAAGTGGTATTAGTTCGCGGTTACGTATCGCGCATTGCGTGATGGGTACTTATAATGAAAATATTACTCAGGACGTTTAATGGACAGGTTGTCAGTAAATTTGAGGCACTGATTTACAGGTCAAATAAGATCTTAAGATTATATATAGTAATTTTATTTTTATTCTACAAAAAACCGACAGACATGCAGACAATCAAATGTAAAAAAAATATCACTCATATATCACAACGTGACTATATTGTTTTGAAAACGACTATTTTCGTGTCACAAAAATATACCCAATTTCTTTTTTTTAATATTTATTTAATTGACCTGACCTGAATTGTAAATATTTATGGCATTAGTTATAAATACTAAATGTTAATATTGAGTAGTTATTAGGTACTTAATAACAAAGATAAGTATTTATAGCATTAGTTTTAGTATTAGAACTAATCAATTTTAGATAAAATATCGTTGCTATTGTCGTAAAATATCGTTGCCTCACGGAATTAACCATAACTAGTTTTGAAAGTAATCTCGGATGCACTCGATGAAGACTTTGATGTCGATAATTCAATGCTTTAGGCTAATACGAAGTAATCTCATTGCGGAAACGTTGTTTAACCACGTTTACTTTATAATATAAACAAATAAGGTATTTTTGCATAAAAAAGGTACCAATGTATCGAACAATAAAATAGAACGTGGAGAAATTGTCATAAAAATAATTGAAAGACGAAAAAAATATCAATTCAAACAATTTATTTTATAAGAATTATTTCTTTTCCAAATAAACAAAAACATCTTACACTGATATACTTTTGGTAACTTGCTGATAAAGTAGTCGACTATATTAAAGGATTACAGATGGATATAAAGGATTTATCTAAACCCATTTATTTTAAAAAAACATTAACATACCGAATCTTAAATTACCTTAAGTTCAGACGTGTCAAGCAGTAAAGTACTTCACTTCGGAGCAAATTAAATAATTTGTGCTTGTAATCAGAATATTTACACTAAATTTATGTGATTTCTAATTGAAATAAAATAAAATATTTTCCATTGAATTTATGATTGTTTTTCTTGAGATGTAGATTGTAAAGACCATATAAAAGATAAACTTTTGAAATGATGAAAAGGACTAAGCAATTATTTTAGCCTTTTATTATTGTTCTTAAACTAAGTAATAGTAACTTAAACTATTACATGTAAACTATTACTTCATCACCAACCAACATCCTAAGAATGCAAATTACCCTTTGAGTTGTGGGAATCAGATCCCAGTCGCTCTGCGTAATAACTGTTAATAGGTAAATCTAGATGGATTCAAAGCGACCTCATGATACCTTGGGAAAATGGCTAGGTGAAAAAAAGAATTATTTAAAATATAATTGAATAATAAGCATTTATATTTCACACAAGTTTTAAACAATAACATTTAACGACATAAGAACCAAAGTTCAATGTTTTAGCAACTTTAACATAATAGTATAACAGTCAAGTTAAATTAATGCCTAACAGTAAAACTATATAAAAGCAGCTATATTTTTTCCTTTAAGACAACTACTGGACACTACAGAGATTTAAAGATAAGATCGGACCCTTGTCACAATAAATTTCATCATGATCCACTAAACTGTGAGAAATAAGAAGAAATATGGGTCATGTTTCAGAATAACATCAAGGTCTTAAGTAACGAAAAGGTAAGAGTGGATTTGAAGTAGTGAGTATTTAACTGCTTTAGTTGCCTAGTGGTGTGGCCTTGCGCTTTTGAAATCGGAGGTCGTGAGTTCTAATCCTGCGGGGATTAAACTATTGTTCCGAGTTGTTTCATACTTGGTTAGTAAAGCAAGACGCTCGAATTTACGTTACAGGCAATGCGGCCCTATCACCCTATTGCCTGCAAAGTAAGGTGATCTATGCATCGAGTGAGCAGGTAAAAAGCCAGTCCTGCGTCTGATATTTCTCCGGTCGTGTGGGTTATCCATCCCATCGTAATATGAGAGTAAAGAAAGTCGGAGTGCATCTGTATGTGCGCGTATACTTATGTATAATATAATAACTCAGATCGGCCACCGTAATTAGAATTGGTTTGAATTTAAAGGCGTCCATAACAATCTTTATATACACGCGTATACTTATGTATAATATAATAACTCAGATCGGCCACCGTAATTAGAATTGGTTTGAATTTAAAGGCGTCCATAACAATATTTTAGGTACCGTTCAAACTTGTTTAAAGTAAAATATATAAAAGCATAGAAATGCTTATATCGTAATGTATTTCAGTTGCTTCGGGTGTACACATTTCCAATCACCGAGTAGACTAAATATATTGATTCTGTAAAATATTTAACCAGACAATAAAACTATGTAAATGATAATTTTACTGTGTTACGGATATTGTCAAGTTGTTTTTATTTTACATATTTAAAATTTATACCAAACGTTTAAGACCATTTAGAGAAGCTATGGTCAAGGGATAGACTAAGATGTAGAGTTTTACACTGTCAGAATTCATCGTAAAAAGTAAGTGTAAGTAAGTGTACTCAATGTAAAATACTGCTTATATAAATAAATATTAACTTCCTTAAGTTTGGTATACTGTACACTTTTTAACAAAATTTTGTAAAAGTTTACAGTTTAATTATGAATAATATCAGTTTATCTGAAGTTGTACCTAAAGTTATACCCGACGTAAAATACTTCTTAAATGTATATAATAAGCTATGATTTTGCCTTTGTTCCTTCAATCAATCTTTCAAATATAATAGAAACTATTATATTACCAAAAATCCGAAAACATCTTCATCCCAAAGTTTAAAAAGTAAAGGAAAAAACTTAATTAAAGTACATTTTCTTAATTAACTATCAAGGTTATAAATAATACAGTTTTACGGGTATAAACGCAATTTATTATGTTATAATTATTTTCATTTATACTGGGAAGTTCATGAACAGCGTACACGTAATTAAATGCGATGAAATCTATAAAAATTTATTACTTATTATGTCCAGTAAACGGGTAACTAACAGAAACAAACTAATTTAGTATTTGATTGGATTATATCAAAATTTATATACTTTTTTATCTATAGTTTGTATCATACAGGTAAACATTTCTTATTTTACACTAAAGGTATTTTACTAACAAGTATTATAATTTGTATTCTTACTGAAGCCAATATACTGACTTACTAAAAAATCACGCGCCGTTTAAGAAATTAATTTACTCGCAGACAAGTTGAATATTTCAAGCGCTTGTCGGCACCCAGAAACAAGGATTTAATGTATCATGATAATGAAAATTACGTAATATTCACTTATTTATCTATTAAAATTTATTAATAATATGACTTTAGGATTTCATTGCGTTTATTTTACATTTTCAAATTCCGACGTTTCGAACACTTTCCAGCGGGAATTTAAAATGTAACATAAACGCGATAGAATCCGTAAAGTCATTTTATTTAATAATGTATAATATTCGCGTAAGCAATAGAAATAATTATATTAAAAATTTGATAAAAAACATGGATCCATAGCTGGGAGATATATAAGTAGGTATAGAACAAAAATTATTAAAATCTCATTATTTTAAGTATAAAATAATATAAAACCGTTTTACGTCAGAAAACCTAAATATGGCAGAGGGAGAATCGACAATTTAAGTTGATAATACATTTTCTGGAATATTTTAAGCGTAAAAACCATCTTCCCTAAAACACTAATCGTTTTAAATAATTTTAAAAATAGATGTTTATTTTATGTAGAAGTAGGAGAATGAAATCTTGAAGTTCGTTTAGTTTGTTCAGAGTAAAACAGTTTAAAAATGAACATGACGTTGGCATAAAAAGTCATATGGGAATCAGCAGTGCAAAATTATCATTAATCTATCTATATAGGTATAAGCAGCCAGAGATGCGTTGTTGTTTGAGTACACAAAACTCTAGAGTTTCAAAAAATATTAAAAAAAACTTTAATGTCGGATTGTCCATTAATTTAAATATGTTTTGTGCTAATTATTACATCGCAAATAATAGTAAAGTTAAAGCATAAACAGAAATTATTTTACTTAAGCTGTGTTCAATTAGAAATATGCCATAATATTTTGGTAAAACTTTCATAGTATTATTATCCTTGGTACTTCAAGAAAGGGATACGTTTATAGCGTGACCTCAAGGTTATTATTTATTAATTTAAAGTTTCCAGTTTCTAATATAGTTGTAAAATAGGTGTTTACAGTTAAGAATGCTTTATTTTGTTTGTCTGCCCTTTGTAATATTCGTAGACACTTTTTTTATTAGGTACGTTATCCGTTAAGTGTGATGAAAAAGTTGAGAAGGGTTTCTTCCAAGCTAACCTGAAATTGGCCTTGTCGGATTTAATCTCTTGTTATTTTTCGTCTAGCAATTTATTTATTATTTCACTTGAATTATATGATTTAATTTAGTCGCTTTATACAAAGGAGAGCGTTGATATAGTCGTCTACATATTATTTTAATAAATAATGTACCACCTGATATTCTTTTCACTACTATTAAAATTTTTAAATACAAAAGTAAATGAAAATGTTAGTACTATACTATTCTATGAATACAATGTACACATGTATGCGTAAGTTTCTTTACAAGTATAGAAACAAAAAAAATAACAAAAAAATATGACCGACTACACATAGTATACAAGGTTGACCAAAGGAAGCGGAGAAGTCTTTGGTTCGAGACTAGTGGTTCTATCGGAAGTTGAAAGCTTTTACAGCTGGTTATACGCGTCGCGAACGGCACACCCAGAGCCGGATGAGAAAAGCACCATAGAACAAATTCACACAGTGAGGCAGCTTATACCGAAGACTAAGAAGTATAACCAGCCCCTGTACATGGCATTTGTGGACTATGAAAAGGCTTTTGATTCCATCGAGACCTGGTTTATCCTCAAGTCCTTACCGCGGTGACAAATTGATTGGCGATATATCGAGATGTTAAAATGTTTAAGTGACGCCGCTACTATGCCTGTCGTAGTTCAAATTGGGCAGACTGAGCCTATCAGCCTGCACTGGGTGTGAAGTATTCAGGAAACAAACTCATAGAAATAAATACCTAAACGGGGACTCCCAACAATATCCTTTACTGTAAGCTACTTTAAGTAAATGCTTGTTTCAGAGGACTCGAGGAATCTGTGACGAGCGACACCTGGCCACTAAGGTGCAACTGGCTACATTCGATCGACTACCTACAATCCTGCCCCACTTGAGAAGTATAACACTAAAGATTGGCTTCATCTTTAAGTAAGCCTGCAAAAAAACATATTTCAAGCCATTGCTAGAACGATAAGTCAGTTTTACCATCGCCTAAGTGCAATATCCCTCTTTAATAGGTAGTAGAGGTTTAGAAGCTCTCTCTTACATAGGCCAGACAAAAAGATCTGTCAGAACTTGTATCAACGAACACATAGCTCATGTGAAACACCGACAGTTAAAGAAGTTTGCAGTTTGTTATCATATTTTGGACCAGCTCAACTATTAGGTACGATTTGACAAACCACATCTCCTCGCAAAAGATATCGATTCTTACTAAGGATGATTCGCGAAGCTATTAAGATCCAAAAACATCCTAATTTCATTAGAAAAGATGGTTGAGTGCACCGGCTTGGGATCCAATTATTTAAAAATTAAAACCAAGCACACAAATACTTCATAAAACTGTCAGCTCATTATGTATAAAGCGGATTACATAATTTTACATTTAATATTGACGGTAGCCGAATTAACAATGAGATTTCGACGCCCAACATCTTAGACAGTCCCATCACCTATATCTCGGGAAGAAAACGTCGGGTATAATATTAAATAATTGTAAAGTAATTAAAAGCGATAAAATCCGTAAAAATTGTACAGTCACAACACTATTTCTAATGCGGGTATTTAGAGAAAAGAAGTCTCGATATTGACGTTTTGTCTGTCCGAGATTGTGCATAAAATACGGGTCCAAAATACAGCGAGGCAGCTTCGTATAAGCCGCTACCCAGAACGGAACTATCCTCGTGTGAGATATCTGTGATAGTGTTAGTGTGTTGAGTGGTGTTATGCATCGACTCGTCTGTACGAGACATCGTGGCTGTTGTCAGGGTCACGTGAGCCATTTCAATGTTTTTTTAGTATAAGAGTAGTTCAGTTGTCATCATTTTTACTTTTGGAATTCTCTTTGAGATTTCTAAAATCAGAAGTGGTATAAAGAATTGTAAACATTTTTACTTTTTGGAAATCGCTTTGAGATTTATAAAAGTATATCATAAAGAGTATCATGTATAGTATTCGCGTAAGCAACAGAAAATATTACTATAGATGACATAAAATCATAACATAATTTAAAATCATGGTTTTTTTATATCACGAAAAGCGCTCATTCTATGGATATTTAAAAAAAATCTATGAGTTGCAAATAAGTAGTTGCGTAACCACTTTATCTTCCTACACTACTGCTTCCTGGATTGACCGCAGCCAGCGTAGTTTCTGGATTAACAAAACGTCACATCCTATGTCTAAGCGCCGTGAGCGTATTTGACTCTCACGCTTCTTTTCCTGTGAGACAGATAAACGACACATCGGATAGTGAATCGTCTTATTTTAGTTAAGAAAAGTAAGATGATCCATGCGTCGAGTGGGCAATAATCGGTAGTACGTGCGCTGATCTCTCTCCGGTCGTGTCGGTTATCCGATTATCTGACCTAATGCATACTTATACGCCTTGCACATTGTAATCTGTATAATGCACACAGACACGAGCTATGCTTTAGATAGTAGTGTATGCGGTACCCCTCAAAACGGATGACAAGTAGCGCTATAACATTGTATTTTAACATAGCTTAGTGGTAATAATAGACACGTTGACAGATAGTCCTTTATAAAAAAATACCCACCTATTTTTCATTCTGTTGTATTTCTATTATCAACATAAAATTAACGCCAAAGATAAAAATATATCTCCAGTGAATATGCACAAATGGACACCGTGAAACTGGTATCTAAAATGCCTATCAAAGTTTTAGAAATTTAACTACCTATAGGCTAAGCTGTTAAAAGGTTTAGATCGACTTAGTTATTAAAACAAAAAGTTAAAAAGACTCCTAATGATAAAAAAAAGTTTTAAAAAATCTGCAATAAAAACATTATATGCACAAATACGTCAGTTGCATAAATACTGGAGCAATTCATGGAAGCACCAAGAATTTAAACTTACAATAGTTCTACAACTGCATTTTTTCAACAGGGTACAGCGATTAAAGCGCAAAAATTTTGACACTGCTACCTCCTGCTACTGAACTGCTGAGGTGAGAAAGTATCCAAAAGCTTTAATAAGGGTTAAATATTGTCATCATCATCATCATCATCATCATCAGCCTGTTTTAGTCCACATGCTGGACATAGGCCTCCATCTATTAGGGTTTGGACCGTATCCCACCACGCTGGTCCAATGCGGTTGGTGGGTGGACCGACTTTACATGCCCATCCGACGCATGGATCATCTTACTTTTCAGACAATTGGGTGATCTAGACCCAAATTGCCCTTAACCAACTAGGAAACAACAATGAAAATTTGTTGCAGTCCCTGAGGATTCTGAACCACGACCTCCGGTTTCTAAAGCACACGCCCATACCACTAGGCTACGGAGCGAGTATTGTATTATAAAAATAAAGTTTATATTCCTTCAAATTGCAGTTACTTTATATGGGTTTGTGATTAAAACCAAGACATACCAACGACTTACGGTACTTTCCCAGAAGGTCCTGTGTAAAAAAGTGACTTACTACTACTGCTTATTACACTAGTTTTTGTGCGAATCCATTCGGCTCACACTATTTTTTTTATTAATTTTGATACGAGGGCCGACAAGCAGTTGGGCCACTGGATGGAAAGTGGTCACCAACGCCCATTGACATCGGCAATACCAGAGCATAACCAATGCGCTGCTGTGTGACTTAGGATGTAACGTCTCGATTACCCAGTAAATACGCCTTTCAAATCGGAACACGGTAATGTTTTCACACTACCGGTTTGCGCCGCGTGTGGTACCGCGCCAGACGGCCTTCAGTAAAAAGTGGACGTAGGCAGAAACAGGCGAAACGCTGGTCTTTTCGTCATTTTATAAAAGGGGACAGCCTTCAAAAGTTGTAATACATTTTTATTGATTTATTATTAACATACTATATTTATTAATTATCTAATTGCAAAAATGTGTACGACAGGGTGATGTTCTTTCCTCACTTTCACCGCTGCGTTGGAAGACCCCTTCGAACTTTTGGATTGGAAAAGACGAGGCATAAATATCTATGGTGAGTGCGTCACCCATCTTAGATTTGCCGAAGACATAATCATCATTGTGGAGTCGCTGGAGGGCCTGAATGCTATGCTCTATGACTTTAACAGTGTCTCCCAATACGACATACAAACACCCAGGTACGAGAAAAATATTACAAGGGCTGCACTAAAAGTATCGGAAATGGAATAGTTCCACTACTCCTGTCATATTAAAATCTTAAATTGGTGGCCACGTTTGTCTCCAAAACCGGCCATATTCCGATTATTCCTCTTGAGGGAAAAAGAACGGTTACGGCAAAATGGTATGCTAGCATTTGTTCGCCACAGGCCGTTTCTGAACTCCGTAAAGAAAACTGCAACCACCGCATTATGCTCCATCACGACAATGCGGGCTCGCACACCGCGTACAGTTCAAAAGAGACTTTAGAGCAAGAAAACATAGAATTATTAGACTATCCCCCGTACAGCCCCGCCTTGAGCCCCAACGATTTCTAGACTTTCCTAAAATAACACATTACGCCAGCGTGGTGGGATGCGACCCAAAAACCCCTGATGGAGAAGGAGAACATTAGGGAGAACTATGATGACTGGACGTATCCTCTCGTTCAATATCCTCAATGTCTGAAGCCTAAGGGCTTCAACCAGTGTGTTCAAACAGTAATGACCAGACTCAGTGGCTCACTGTCGTGGTCCTTTACTGCTGGTCGTATGAGGAAGCTCAAGTCACTCGGCGAGCTTTGGAGCGGGCTATGTTCGAATTTCTCTGCGTGATAGAATCCATAATGCAGACAACCGCAGTAGTGACCGACATATCCATTAATTTAATAAGCTGAAATGGCAATGGGCCGACCACATAGCTCGTAGCCAATAACCGAATCCGCGAAGAAATATTCCCGAATGGCAGCCTCGTCATGGCCATCGTAGTGTGGGACGACCCCCCACGAGATGGGGTGACGACTTGTGCAAATATACAGGAAGTCAGTGGATGCAGGTGGCGCAGGATCGTACTTCTTGGCGACTCATGGGGGAGGCATATGTCTAGCAGTGGACTTTGCTAGACTGATATAATGACAATTAATTAAATATTGTGTAAAAGATAAAAATGGTAAGAGATATTACCTAATAAACGTCGGTTGCGACTTGTGTAGGTGGAAGTTTAAGTTAATCAAAATCAAATTTTAAAACAAGACGTACTATTAATTGAATATTTACCTATACATACATCATGACCCTGTGTTAGTACACTGATGGACATAGGCCTCCCCTAATACACGTCTTCACCATGGGGGGGTTTTTGCACAATATTTCCACACGCTGGTTCAATGCGGGTTGGTGGATGAACCCATTTTTTTCGTGCCCGCCCGTCCGAAACATCTTACTTTTCATACAATTGGGTGATCAGCCCAGGTAGCCTAACCTAGTTGTTTCAGGGCAATTTGGGCCGAACACCCAATAACAAAAAAATTGTTGAGACCCCGTGGGGTTCGAACCCACGACCTGAGGTTAATAAAGCATGCCCTTGCTACTAGGTTACGGAGGCTTTAAATGTACCTACACAAAAAAAAATTGCTTTATATCTTTGTTCATTACATAAAAATGAACCAGGGAATTAGAATTCAATTTAACTTAAACAGCATATTTAAATATTACAATTTCATATAAAGTTTTCCAAACATATTGTAATCAAAGAACTATTAACTGCTACGATGAAGATATGTTCCTACAAATTTATATTAGGGTACAAAACACTGTGTTGCGGTATTTTGAAGGAATTTCTTCGAGGTTGTTGAAAGGTTGTTCCGGGACATTCTTGTAGGTGCCTTCAAACCTCCCTCCTAAATCGTATGGGTGGAATAACTTCAAAGATTTAATGAAAACAGTTTATTACGACGACGTCATTACACATTTATTTTTAAATCGTCCTGCTTAAAAGTGTTTTATTCCAGAATTAATAATTTATTTACTGTAATGGATGAAAATTGTAACAAGGGTTGGACGAGTAAAAGCTCGTCGAAAGTTTTTCATTTCTGTTTTTGAAGAAAAGATTTAATAAAATCGCATAAAGGTTTAAAAAATGTTTTGTGCAGCAGATAAGCGGCCTTCAAATTAAATATTGCATAAAGATTGATTGAAAAAAGACTTTCAGTCTTTTAAATAAATAAATATTAATTATTTATTAGGTTTTTTTTGCTTATTTATGCATAAAAGTAGCGCAAAATTATTTTTTCTCGTAGTTGAGCCTATCATAGTTGTTACAAGCGTCAGACGTGACGTCAAAACTTCTTTGTTAGTTTTTGAGATAAATATAAATATGAGACTAAATCAGAATAACGTTTCACAGAAGAGTCCACAATCGTACTATTCAGAACCCGCAAATAATAGTTGAGCTGTAAATACAAATATCACTGAGGGATTTATTTTTACAACTGTGCTACTGTTAATTCGGATCGAAATGTGGTACAATTTTATTAATTAATGATTGATGAAATGATTTATGTACTTAATAAAGTTTTAAGTAGTAATATTGCACACTCGTACGTTATATTAGAACCCGCAAATAATGTAACAACAAATAAAACTTCACCGAGGGTTATTATTTTTCTTATCTAAAGTGAAAAGAAAATTACTGCTATAAATATAATACTCCTAAAGCACCTCCGTTTATCATACTTTCTTATTCATTATAATAATTTGGTTTATAATTCCGGGCGATAAATAACATTTATTGCTTCCGCTGCCTAATGGAATGAACTAGGAAATTGAGGACAGACATCTCTAATTCGGTGGCTGAATAATTTTGTATTATTATTTTGTTATTATAGCAATATCGCCGTAACCAACAAAATGCATTACGTCATATTTTATATACTCAAATACTAGTCATATAGTACTCTGTCATTCATACAAACATAAATGTTACTTGAAATTTTATGTAATTTTAAATAATAATAGTGTCCGACCGAAATTTCGGTTTCGAAACTTTTGCCGAAACCGAAACTTATTTCAGAAGATGATTTTATATTGATTTGTTATCTAAATTAAACGATTTCAAAATTGTAGCGAAAGTTAAGTGTATCATTGCAACAATTGAGCTCGGATTGGTCTATTATAGTTCAGACAACCATTTCAAATATTAGTGAGAACTATACACCTTTGTAGGAAAAAAATACAAGAAGGCGTAGCTGAAATATTTGTAATGTTAATAAAGAAATAGTCTTCGATTCTTTTTTAATTTTTTTCTTAATGTAGTAATTTGTTGCTTTATATCGAAATGTTTAAAATCTCTGTTTAAAAAGTTAACGATGCAGGAGATTCATTGCGATTTGCAAGCAATGTTAGAGGAGTCTGCTCTGCTGTAACCTACTGTCTCAAGGTGGGCTTCTCAATCTCAAGTAGAAAGAACGAGCACGGAAGACGAACATTGTTATGGCCATTCATCAACGTCAGTCTTCTAAGATAATGTTGCTGAATTCAAGAAAATTGTATTGAGAGATCCAAGAATTACCATCCGACTTAGAGGGATTGGTGTCGATTGATTGCCTGAAGCATGGAACCGCTATCAAAGGTCAATATAATGCAGCTTCTGACTATATGACCGGCCCATTGCTACTTCATTACGAATTTTATCCGACAAAGAAACTCAAAACATGGCGCACTCCATATCCCTGAGTGACGGCAAACTTGTGCACCAATCCTACAGTCAGAGGCCATGTTTCGGACTCGTAATGGACCTTCAACTCCAAAGTTGAGGAATTTCTTCAATGTTAAAAAGGGAAGGAAAATTTAAAGGCGAACTTTCATCTTGACAACGCATCCGCGCAAAGCTCGGGAGTTGCGGAGGCTACCATTCAGCAAGCTGGCTTCTTATTGACAGCATCGCGTTCACCACATCTCATACCTAGCTCTTTTCATCTTGTCCTCAAATTGTATAAATAATAGAGAGGAAACATGTGCGAAGACATAATGTTTTCTGTGTTTACGCGAATACTACACATACCGGTGGTAGGTCAGTGGCAGGTAGGTGGTAGGTGGTAGGTCACAGGTGGACAAGATATCGTCTGGGTGGCTACCACCGCGGTGCCCATTTCTGCCGCGAGACAGTAGTATGAAAACACTGCTGTGTTCCGGTTTAAAGGGCACCGTAACCAGCGTATTTACTGGGTAAACGAGACTTAATACCCTATGTCCCACGGTAAGCAGTGGCTTGGCGATACCACTGGTATTACCAATGTCTATGGGCGTCGGTGACCACTTCTCATCAGGTGGCCCAACTACTCGTCTGCCGTATGCGATAAAAAAAACACATGATTTAATAAAACAGCAAGTTCTGTGGGACAACAAGACTAAACTAAGCGAGTAAAGCACCACCGTTGAAGAATTCTGCAGTATGCGACCGTGTGCTTGATCAATCCAACCATTATATAAGATTTGACGCCCACAAATCCTTGCCAAATAACACCGATTCCTACATAGAATGATACGGGAGGCTATTGAAATTAAAAAACATCCTAATTTTAATAGAGAAGATGGTTGGGTATTACCACCTGCTTGGGATTCAATTATTCACAAAATTAAATCCAAGCATAAAATTACTGCTATAAGCTTGGTATGCGTTAAGTAAAACGGACTAAAAAATAAAATACAAAAATGACGGTGGCCGAATAAAAGATTTTGACTGGCAAACATGTCATTTTGCCCGTAACCATGAATTCTATAAAGTGTCTGAAACGTCGGGAAAATTGTAAACAAAACTAAACTATAATAATTTATTAAATAACGTGCGAAGACGATAACAAGTAAAGGATGGTGTGGTGTACTTTTTGCAGGACCAATTATCATATTTCTATTTCTTACTACTTTTTGACCCTTCTCAGAACTAGAAATAAAAATTAGACAAAGTATTAATTAGTAAGACCTCAAATTGCCAATACTTATTATTTAACAAAACAGTTACAATTAGTAATTTGTTTTTAGATGAACTGAAACACATTTTTCCTTAAGATATTTAATTTGAAAAAATAATTGTTATATTTATCATTTTTATATAAGCCAAATTAGTATATATAATGAATGATAATAATAGGAGTTAATAGTGATTTAATGCACCAGAAATCAGTATTTATAGAATTTTTATACTTGACCACATTAGTTTCGGTTTCGGTTTCGGCCACGGACGAACTTTCGGAATTTTTATATTAGAAAACTGACAGTCTGATGATGATGATAGTGATGATTCATTTGACACAGATTATCATCATGATCATAATTAACAGCCTTTATCCATCCACTGCTGGACACAAGCCTTTTTCAATGAACGCCAACACGGCCGATCCCTTGGGAGATCGGCATCCCACCTGGTCGGGGATCAACCAACGCTCCGTCTTCCAGAACGCGGCTTCAGTCCAAAACCATTGGTTCTACTAACCACCTAACCGGCCCACTGCCATTTCAACAGGCGAATTGTTTTCACTATGTCCGAGCACAACGCGTTCCATGGCGCGTTCAGCAACGGCAAACTTGTGAGCCAGTCCTACAGTCTAAGGCCCCGTAGGTCATCACGGGGAGAACGCATTGATTCAAGACTTTCGTCTTCAAATATTGCGGTATCGGCGGCGACGTGAGAACGTAACTCGGCTTTCTAAATACTGCCAATCCCAACTGAACCCTCGTGTGTCTCCCCAACTACAATACATGCCCGAGGTAGACATACTCATTGACAACTTCGGTTGCAATGCCAGGAACATTGATCGGCCCCGGGAGAATATGTTTGTTGATCAATGGATTATTCACACACAATAACATTTCATTTCATTTTGTTAACTCTTACCGCTAAATAACCGGTCGATTATGACTTTTTAATTGATTAACTTTTTTAAATAATTACTGCTCTTAATTTAACCATAATATTTCTTTAACACTTCTTCGTCATCTTCGAAGTGGCCTTTTACAGGGGCTGTCTGGGGTCGTACCACCGCGGTGCCTATTACTACTGCAAAGCAGCTATGAGTAAAATACTACTGTTATCTGGTTTGAAGGGCACCGTAGCTAGCGTATTTACTAGGTAAACTAGAACATCCCATGTCTCACGCAAGCAGCGGTAATACCCATGGCATTGGCGATGTGCCCGGACAGCGGCTCGTGGTCTTCCTCAGGTAGCCTGCTGCTCGTAGATCTTTGTCTGCTCGTTGGCATTTTAAACAAACACAATTTGGCCTAAAATGGAGGTTGGCTACCCTGTCGTATAAGCGTGTAAATATAATATTTGTATCAAGTCTATTTATTTCCAAAAATTTAAGTCTCTTGGCTTTATCATCATGTTTCCATGGCACAAGCTTTGCTTGGTTTTGGGCTAGACGGTGTTGTGTTACTGTTATTGCCTTAATATATATTTAATATAAATAATTTTTTAGATTTTTTCTTGGACAGTTTTCGCTTAAAATAGAATTTTACTATGAATACCAAGCGTGTCCTGAATCTCAATGCCATAAGAAATCACAGAGGCTTTCGTACATAAAGCGAGCTATCTTGTTGTTTCAGACCTAGATTGTGTTATTAATATGGAGATCTTTTTTTGCAATATTTAACAGAATAAGGTAAATAAATATTTCAGTAAATAGAGAAAAAAAAATTTTTTTTCTCTATTTACTGAAATATTTAACGGGCAACATAGATTTTCAATTTATTAGATTCTTTCTCCATCTGGTGGGTAATCTAATAGGTTTAACATTAATACCGTTATTTACCTATTTTTTTGTTTCTTGTTCCTAGTCTCAGTTTCTAGAATAATATTTTTTGTTTTGAGGATTAATCATATGTACGTTTAAAAATTTTACTTTCCTTAGCCCTTATAAAGAATACAATAACATTTTTAATTAAATTTTTATTATCATATTAGTTTACACAAGAAAAACATATCTCTAAGCATATAATAATAAAAGTTGTTTTTAATTCATATCTAAGATTTAACTTAAGTAGTGATTAAAATTAATGGTATTCGTTGATATACTTTAAATATCAGACAAACGCTTTCGACCGAAAGAAATTTACCTAAAATATCATTTCTCAGATTCTGACTGCAACAGTTCTGCAACAAAAATAGAAAGTATGCTGGTCACCGTAAAATGCTAATTTAGATAGTAAATCGAACGCAACTGTATGTTTGGTAAATATACATATGTAATAATTCGGGGCAAATATATAAGTACTTAATCCGACCTCTGTGGCCTAGCGGTATTTGCCTTACGAATCGGAGGTAGTGGGTTTGAACATTACGAGAAAATTTTAAGTTATCGCTGTAGTCTGGTAGCCTGATCATCTAATTGTCTCAAAAGTAAAATGATCCATGGGTCACTTGATAAGAATGTCGGGTCAAGATCATCTTCGAAAACCGATGTAGAATGTAAGTAACTTAAAATTTTCGGACAAATTATTTATGAATCGAATTCAGCCTTATTTTATTATTATATATTAACATTTAGCTTGTATCATGTTATATCATTTTTAAAGACAGTATTATCGAAGTCTTCTCTGGCAATATTACTACGTGATGAAATAACAAAGCATTAAAGTTGTTTGCTAATAGCTATCAATTAATTCAAGCTTCGTACAGGAAAAGTGAAACTATAAATTATAGGTACTTGAGATATTAGTTAATATTAAAGTTATTTATAACGCAACATATTGTGTTAAAAGCCTTGTTTGGTGTATGAATATAATTATATTCTAGAAAGCATGGTAATGAAACTTTTTATTATGGATTAATTAATTATATCTTAAAAGTAAGATTTTACCAAGTTATTTTGGGGTCGGCTTCTAATCTATTCAGGTTTATCTAAGTAACGTACACGTAACGACTGACAACTGACCTCCTCTCCTGAGTATGGAATAAGGAAATGTAAACTAATCCTAGTTTTAGGTAATTTTAAGGAACTCACTCCTTATAACTGGTCTGACTCCTGTTGATTCCATAGTAAATAAACAAAAAACGACTACCTAAGATGGTCTAATATCTGGAGGTGAATTTGTACATGCCTGTCTGTCACCTGGGTTTTTTTGCTTTTTAGACAAATCGTTGATCGTCCCATATTGTCTTTACCGACTTGAAAATATGGGTAGTAAAAAAATTGTTCCCCGCAGCATTCGAATCCATGGCCTCCGATTTGTAATGTAGAAGCCACTAGGCCACGGTACGGTATAAATAAATACAAAAAAAAAGTAGTATTTACATAGTTATTGTAGAGATAATAGATTTGCTAATGCCTCGTGTGCTTATTAAAACTGAACCAGTACTTGAAGATTAAAATTAATGTTAAATATTTAAACAACATTAAAAACAACATATTAAAATTTATAACTTTAGACTTTTTTTACTGATTAGATTATTATAAGTTTATAGCATATTAACTAGTTTTCGTTCATCAAAAAGAATAAACTGTTAATTAAGTCTGCTTCGTTTTTAATAAGTTGTAATATTTTTACTGCTAAGCAAAACTTGGATGTGAAAGAAAAGAACGCACTTTCTAATTTTAGTTTCTGAGAAGGATTTTCTTTTCCACTTAAATTGCATTTTATGCTTTACCTTGGAGCGTAGGCGGATTAAGTTGGAAAATTTATTACTTACACACATTCATGTAAATGAAAAGAGAAGCTTAATTTCTTAAATTGGACGTAATAATATTATTACAACGACGAGTAAAATGGACTTCAAACATTCAAAATGAATTGAAACTGCTTTAATATAAGGCTAGTAAATTATATCAAATGTAAAAAACTTATCCATACTAATATTATAAATACGAAAGCAATTCTGTCTGTCTGTATGTCTGTCTGTCTGTATTTACCGTATAGACTATTAAACCTATTTATTTTACTATTACTCAGAAAAGAATCTAAGAAAGGATAAAGGCTATTAATGATTGCGATCAAAGTAAGGGTTTAAATGAAGAATCAAATTTTATGTGCAATTTCGTCATTGTTTAACATAGAATAATGAAATTTGGTATCTATAGGTGGGTTTTTTAGTAGTTCCAAACTGTAAGGGGATGAACTAAGGGTTGAAATGATGATGAAAGTAAATATGGAAATTCTTCATCGTCAATGATAAATCCATGACAATTTGTGTCTAATTACAGACATGTACAATTATAACACGTCATTATACGGTATATTAAAAAACTGCTTGCGAACTTGGCTCCACGTGGATGGAATCGCGGGTAACAGCTAGTTTATTATTCAGTGTTAATGGTTACACTGTGGCCATATAAGAATGTATTTTATCTATAATTCTGTGGCACATTTCAGTATGCAGACATGCAAAACTTATGTCACACACATACACCATCAGCCTGAGATAGTCCACCGCTGGACATATGCCTTCCCTAATACACCTCTATCCATTAGGGGGTTTTTGGATCGCACCCCACCACGCTGGTCCAATGCGGATTGGTGGGTGGACCTACTTTTTACGTGCCCATTATGATGATTACTTTACTAATATAACCACAACAATAATTACCTTTAAATTTATAAGTCTCACGATAAGAAAGGACTGGCGATAGGAGCAAACTCATGTTTCAGAAGAGGTTCTAATTTTGTTTATGTTAAACCCTTATCATTTAAGACACATTTCAAGATGTGTTCGTATCTTTTGCGGAAAAGCCGTAAAAAGTTCCCAGTATCAAGAAATGTCGGGTGAATCAGATTGTTTTAGGAAAACCTGTTGGAAAGATCTATTTGAAGCGTTGTTTAACAAGTGATAATTTAACAAAAAAAATTAACCAGTATAATTATACTCCGCAAAAAATTACCGCGTGATTTCCACTGCGTTTTAAACCGCTAATATCTAATAAGGTATTGATTTAATCAAAATTTTCTATGAATGCTTTGTGCTCAAGAAATTGTTTAAATCCTTAACTTTTATGTAAACTTACACTATACTATACACTATAATATATATCTCAAATGAGCTTTGAATATGACTGATAGCATTTTTTTGAAAATGTTTATTTATTAAAGTTAAAATGCTTATTCTAGGTAATTCTTAAAACATAGATACATGCACTTATGGATTTTAATGTGGACTATTTCAAGAAGTGCAATTTTATAAAACATACTTTAAGTGTCATCTTTTACGTTTTTGGCAGCGTTTGCAATTTAATCGCACGAGGTTGTGATTTTTGGTTTTTGCTGTACATTTCTTTACTATATTCTTTATTTCATATTAAAGTATGCAGGCGTGTTCTCATAATTATGAATTGTACCTACGTCTAGATATGTAAACAAGATGTTTTCAAAAAGTAGCAAGTCCTCTTAAAACGGAAATTTCGCGAATAGAGAAATAAAGTGGAAAAACTTTCTTAACGTAAAGTTCAAGGATTAAATAAGCCCAGACCCGCATAAACAAACAGTTAAGAGGAAAACAAGAGGTTTTGTTAGTTTTCTGAGAAAGTTTTTTTTAAATTATATTCTGCACTCATTATATGTTTTCTCAATTCCACTGAGCAAAAGCAAGTCGTTTAAGATGCAATCTGTGGTCGCAGATAACTTTATGGATTTTACTTATGCTCATCATCATCATCTGCCTGTGTCAGTCCACTACTGGACATAGGCCTCCTGTAATGCACGTCATTTCCATTAAGGGGTTTCCGGATCGTATCCCACTACGCTGGTCCAATGCGGTTTAGTGGGCGGGCAACTTATTTTATACTTATTTACGGTGCTGTTTTTATTTCTTTTTTTTTAATTTATTAATATCAGGATACCATGATGACATAAATTTGTATAAATACAGTATATACTATTTTTTGTCATTAATATCTTAAAAATTGAAGCCTAAATAGTAGTTTCTGAGCAAAACACCACACTATTTCGTTTACAAATTAATCGCACATTATAATTTCTTATATCTATTAAAGTACTCATTACAAAATTGTTTAAAAATTTGGTAAAGAATTATCGACAAATAATAATTATCGATAAATAAAAAAGTAACAAGACCTAACTAAAAACAAACCTTTTTTCCATCATACCTCTTCAGAGTTTAAACTTGAAAGCGAAACTTCTACAAAAAATTACACTCTATCGATAACAAGCCAACTAATACTACAAAGATCTCTCGACGAAGACATTCGATGAATTGGAAAATAAAGTGAAAAAACTTTCTCGGCGAAATGTTTTAGAATTGGGTGAAGTAATTTGTTCCCGACCCTTATCTACGAAGCAATTCGGGGAAAAACAAGATCGTTCGAAGTTTCAAAAAATTACCCCATTGATGTCCTTGGTGTATATTAAAGTACAAAAGAGGAAGGATCTTTCGGGATTACCAGATTAAATGAATGAAATTTTAATTTTGGAAACCGCAATAAATTCAAATAAAGAGTTCCCTTTTTCCAATTTTAAAAAGGACCACCTACCACCGGTACTTCAAGGTGAATACATTATTATTATTTTTTTTTGATCGAAGACAGGCGCGGTTGGCCCACCTGATTTAAATGGTCACGGGATTAAAAAAGACAAAAGAAGACCCCAGGGGCTTCAATTAAGTCTGTCGTCACCTGACGTCAAATATTAAAAATGAATATTAAATTAATCAAACGCGATAAAATGAAGTCTTTTATTAAACAAAGGTATTTGCGTAAATTCTGGAAATAAATTTAACTAAAAGAAATTATTAGGTAACGATGTTTTGTTACTTTTAAAAATAAATGTGTTTTGAAGATGGTCTGAAAATATATATAAATAAAATCCATAGGATTTTGGAAATTGAGCATTGGATAACGACTTTTTTACTGGTAAACAAGAAAACATACCTTTAATTTTGTTAAACCTCAAACGACTTTGTTTTTCCACTGAACTGTTTTGAAAGGGTCGAGGCAATTTACTTAACTTAACTTTTGAAAGTTTTCACTTTAATATAAACTATATATAATAAAGTAAAAAAAATCACCATAATACATATATGTTAAGATGCTTGTGTATGTGTGGATAAAATAACATTTATTTTTAATGATAACAAACTTGCGTAGACCTATACACATAAAATTATTTAAGTGTCGAGCAAACTGATTTCATTGGGGTTTTAATGGGTAATTGTTTTGGGAGGTTTTATAATTGTTATTATTATTCTAGTCAAAATAAACATAAACCAGAACTTTAGGTTCAATTTTCACTACTGATAGCTAGAATTAAATACCAAACAAAATTGCGATTAATTCATTGGATTTTTTTAAATTAACAAACACTTTGTGATGACATTTATTCAAGTCACATTTCATTTAAAGTCAGCAAATGCTATTGAATATTTATGATTGTTCTTTAATTTCGGAAAGAGAAAGACTTCTGTGCGACATTTCACGGCTATTAAATTTCTATGTCTCATTTAATTTGTTACTGTGACGTTCACAAAGATTAAAAATTACTACAATATGAAAAAAAAAATAGAAGATAAAACTTAAATGCTGGAAGTAAAATTGTCACATTTTTTGACGTGAGATTATTGTAGTATAATGAAATTTATATCCTTTTCTGTTAGTTTTTTTAAACAAGTTTTTTTGCTTTGACTCGTTTTGCTCCATCTAACAAGAGTTCGGGGCTACCGTCGCCGAAAACAAACGCTGCACATTAAAAAAAAATAGTCATCGTTATTAACTGGTTCACGTGTGCTATGATGTATCACGTCCCGTAATATCATATCAATATGTTATACCATAAGCTGCCCCATAGTGGTATTGGCTCTTGCTTTTCAATGAATGGGTTACATGCTTAATATATTGGTAAATATGTTCGAATCCTGCCTTAAAGCTTGTGTTATCGTTTTTTTGGTTTTCAAGAATTATACGATCACCCAATTGTTAAAAAGTAACATCTTGAATTTTGAATTGAAAGGTCATGCCACTTCAGTTTACTAATCCCGTTAATCGACCTTGATTCTCTTCCCGATCACATCATTTTTGGGCGACGGTCAGGAAAAAGAGCCCTCCTCCCTAACGAGGACTTTTAACGGAAAAGTGAACCGTAAGGGTGTAAATTGCACCTCGGTCGACGGAGGACATTGGGATGGGGACGAAGGTATAAGAAAATCAAATCGTTTGAGGTTTTCACTAAATTGATTTTAATTATATGTTTTTTAGATTTACCGAGAAAGTAAGTCGTTTAAGATAACGGGTGGCAGATAACTTTATAAATTTTATTGACGGGTTTGGGGTGAACCAACCACCCATCCCCTTAAATCTTTTTCACAACAAGTAATCGGCCAAAATTATAACCCTATTAAAAAACCAAACCGCAAAACATCATTATTCATTTTAGAAATTAGTTTTTTTAATTAAATTTAGAAATTTGGTTGCCCCCACTTAGAAATTTTAAATATTCAAAGTATGAGTTTTTAAAAACCAATTATACAAATTTCAAAACTATTTTGAAATTTTTTACGGTTATTTTTTTCTTTTTAATAAGGTTATCAAAAAGGGATTAAAAAATTGTTAGATATATATTACATTTCTTTCGCGAAAAAAAAAGGACCTCAATAATTGTCTGCAAAAACATCATACTAATAAGGATGGTTTCCCCTTTTTCACGGATCCTCAAGGAATTAGGTTGTCTATTTTAGTTACAAACAGTATTATGTAAATACTACTAAGATTGATTTTTAAAATTAATCAATAAATATTTTTTATAATCTTCAGAAAATATTCAAAACATTCAATAGTTTCTGTTTTTAAATTTAATTTAAACAGCTAAGATTATTATAATATGTAAATGGTGGACTTCCTCCGTAGCCATAGTAAAAGCATGTTTAGAACCGGAGGCCGGCCAGGACCAACTGGGGGTCTTGACAAACCCGGGTTGGTTTGTCGAGTCATTGGACCAGCGTGGTGAGAAACGATCCAAATACTATAATAGTGAAGGTGTGCAGCAGGCCTATGTCTAGACATTGCTGTTGACTAACACAGGCTGATGATAAAATAAAACATAAAAATAGTAATTAACAGGTTTATCGAGACCATGTTTTGTAGCCAACAAATTTTTGATGGTAAGGAGGCTTTTTGCGTCAATTCAGGTAATATTAAACTTTGTAATTTTTACATTGGTATATTATTTTAATCATAAAATGATATTTTAATAGGTAAAATTTTACCAAAACCTACTTCAGTATATAACCATTTTGCGTAACGCACGTGAGAAGAATCCTTTTGGGAAATTGGTCAAAAGGAAGTTCTTTGGTTCCACTACACCTCTTGAGAGTTTAAAGTCAACTTAATCCAATGAAACTTGTACGAGAAATTACACTTTATTTGTAACAATCCAACTATATTAAAAAGATCTCTCGACAAAGACATTCGGTGAATTGGAAAATAAAGTGAATAAACTTTCTCAGCAAAATGTTTTGGAATTGGGTGAAGTAATTCGGTCCCGACCCTTATCTACGAAAGCAGCAGCATCAGTTCGGAGAAAAACAAGATCGTTCGAACTTTCAACAATATTAAATTCCACACTCCATTGATGTCCTCGTGGTGTATTAAAGTTCAAAAGAGGAAGTATCTGTCGATATTAACAGAAAGTATAAGAATGTGAACATATCTATAATAGATAAGAGATAAACCTGGAAATAATATATAAACACATTAAATTAAGTTAAGCCCATTTTAACGCCTTCAGTTTTGTCAAACCAGTTGTCAAAGTAGCTTTTAGTACCGTGTAGTTCCGTACAACCGCGGTGTCTATTTCTGTTGCAAATCAGTTGTGTGTAAACATTACTGTCTTCCGGTTTTAAGTGTACCGTAGCAAATGATATTACTCGGTAACGAGACGTGAGATGCCATGGGAAGTAATAAAATTATTTTAATTACATACACGATTCAAATTAGAAATTAGTAAAATTCATCTAAAAACTTATATGTAGATTGTTTTTATTTAAGGGTTGTTTGATATATTAAACGTGCAAACCGTATTATTGGTATCGTAAATTAGATTGTAACACAGAATTATTGGTAGCATTATGGCCATATTACAACGTATTTTAAAACAAGTTTTGGGACACATTTTAGTATCCAATTGTGCAAGGCCTAATTTTTCCAAGTTGTATCATTTTATTACGACGTTTAAATACGACCTTTATCCGTCTATTATAAAGGGCGTTTTTAACTAAAGGCCAAGAATTAGACATAAAATTTAAACAAGCAAGTATTCATTGTATCCATTGCGATCCTAATAATATGAACAGAAGTTTGTAAGAATGTGTTGATGTATGTTTTGACGAGAGAAGCAGGTCGTTCACCTCATGAAAAGTTATCCGCCCTGCTCATAAGAACAGCAACGTGCCGCAAAAAACTGAATAAACAGTACTGTCTTCCGGTTTGAAGGCTACTAGGTTTTATTTGATTTCGGGATTGAGCCTAAAAGACAGAATAATCCATGTCATTAGATTTCGAAGGTATAAGCATATATTTTAAGTGTTAGTTCATGTAATTATTATCAAATAGATGATATTGATTTATTTATTCGCTAAGTGACAGCTAACGCATAACGTACAGAGAGAATAATTGGGATTAAGGGTTGAACGATAACTTTTGATGAGCCTTTTTAAAATTTTATACATTAAATTATATTTTCTTTTAAGTAACAATTTAATTTTAATATCATATAGGAAGAGTTCTTCTGACATCACAGTCAAACCGTTGAAATGGTTTCGTAAGACTTTATTTTATCATAATATTGTTCTTTAATAACGATAAAAATTTTTGATTATAATATGAAACATAAAATCTTTTTATTTAAAAGTTTTCCTTTTAATAACGTAAAGATGTAAACTATTTTATTAACTAAAGAGTCAACTGGGTCTTCACATAATTCCTATGCTTAGTATTAACGTATAACTTAACTTTAAAATTATTACTTTTGGGCAACAGAAAAATTATCCTAGTTCACTTTGTTGAATATGATAATTACTTTACTGCACACTTTAAAACATAGTAGCTTTCTCTGTCCCTATATCCCTAGTATGCTTAAATATTTAAAACTCCGCAACGGATTTTTATGCGAGTTTCTTTAATAGATAGAGCGATTGAAGAGGAAGGTTTACATATATAACACAAGCTTATTATTGTAGATATGTTTTCATCAGCATAACATCGGTGCGAAGCAGGAGCGAATCGCTAGTTACTAATATAACTACACTAATTATAAATAACGAAAATAATTACCTTTAAACATATAAATCTCACGATAAGAAAGGATTGGCGATAGGACTAACGTTTCGGAAAAGGTTTTAATTTTTGTTAAACTCACTAACCCTTACCTTTTGATACACATTTCAAGATGTGTTAGTGTCTTTTGCGGAAAAGCGCGTGAAATGTTCCCAGTATTAAGAAGTGTGGGTGAATCGTTATTTAACAAAAGAAATATGACCGATTTCAAACAGTAAGTAACCATTTTGCGCAATATAAGACGGTGGAAGCGTGCCCTCTGCAAGAAACTACCGCGCGTTTTCCGCCTCTGCGTTTTAAATCTCCGATATCTTATAAGGTATTGATGTAATTATTTCTTTTATTTACGCGATTATTATACATATCAAATCCACTAATTTACGGATTTTTCGCGTAACTTATATCGATATCGCATAATTACGGGCAGTGCCCGTGATCATAGATGCTGAAAAGAATCCGAAACGTCGGGAATAAATATATTTAAGTAACGCGAAAAATCCGTAAATTAGTGAATTTGATAGATATTGATTTAATCAAAATGCCATGTATAACAAGTTTTATGCTCATAAAATGAATAATTGTTTAAATCCATTAACTTTTATGTAAACTTATACTATACTTCTTAAATGAGCATTGAAAATGCCTGATAGAATTGTTTTTAAATCTTTACATTCAAATACTTAGTGTTGTTTTTCTTAAAACATAGATATATGCATGTCAAGAAGCGCAATAAAGTAAAATATACTGTAAGTCTGTCTTTTACAGCCTTGGCAGCGTTTGCTATTTAATCGAATGAGGTTGTGATTTTTGATGCCGTATAGTTCTTCATTCTATTCTTTACTTTATATAAAAGTATGCAGGCGTAAGTATATACGAAGATTTTCCAAAAATAGGAAGTCCTCTTAACATGGACGTTTCGCGAATAGATAAATAATGTGAATAAACTTTCTAAACGTAAAGTTTAAGGATTAAGTAAAGTAATAAGCCTCGTAAAAAAACAGTCAAAATTAGATTTTGCACCCATTACAACTTTTCTCAAGTAAGTTCGTATAAGCAAGTCGTTTAAGATGCAATCTATGGTTGCAGATAACTTTTCCGTCCGTCTTTGTACCATTTGTGCGAGAAGAATAAATAAATAAATAAACTTTATGGATTATACTTAGACTCATCATCATCAGCCTGTCTTAGGGCACTGCTGGACATAGGCCTCCTCTAATGGACGTCTTTTCCATTAGTGGGTTTTTGGACAGTATTCCACCACGCTTGTTCAATGCGGGTTGGTGGGTGGACCGACTTTTTACATGCCCGTTCGATGCATCGATGATCTTACTTTTCAGTCAATTGGGTGATCGGCCCAAATTGCCTCAATTAACGAGGTAACAACTATGACATTTTGTTAGGTCCCCGCAGGATTCGAACCCGACCTCCGGTTTCTAACTAGACTACTTATACTATCTGTTCAGTACACTCTTCAAAACAGCCAAATCACCGTTACTTCATTTTCTAGATACGATATTTTGTTGCTTGGATTGCCATTACATAAATATTGAATAGTATTAATTATTAAAATATATAAGTTGGTTATACAAGCTAAAACAAATTACACAATTTGTCAAAACTTATTTTGTACTTATTAACGGTGCTGTCTTTTTTTTTTTTCCATAATTTGTGAATATCTCTTCTGTAAATATAGTATATCAAACAAAATCAGCTATGTAACAAAAGTTTAGTTTCGAGATATTAACAAAAGCACTGTTCCTGAAAAATTTTACTAGAAGGTTTACTTTGAAAATCATTTTACATGAAAAATACTGTTATAATTGTTTTTTATTATTCCGTTTTAAATAAAAAATAATCACATAACAGGTTTTACAAAGATGATATATTGAAATGGCCTCACGAATTAACGTCCACGAGTTATCGTCCAATTAGCTTGCTCAACTGCTTGGGCAAGCTATATGGAACCGTAATTCTCTTCCGGTTGAAAGACCACACCTTGTCCAATAACCTCATCCCAGACGAGCAATTCGGTTTTCGTCCGAAGCACTCGTGTCCTGACCAAATTTATCGCCTGACGGAATTCATTCTGAATGGCCTTCATCAACCCAAACCCCGTATCACAGGGCCGTCTTCTTCGATGTCGCAAAAGCATTTGACAAAGTCTGGCACACCGGCTTGATTTACAAGCTGTACATTCTCAAAGTGCCGGACAGGCTGGTTCACATCATCCAAGCCTACTTGTCAAATCGCTCTTTCCGATATCGAGTCGAGGGCACCCTGTCCACGAGCCGTCCGCTCCAAGCGGGCGTCCCTCAAGGATCGGTCCTATCACCTTTATTATTCGCACTCTACACGAACGACATAGCAAAGCCCGACGATGTCAATCTGGCACTTTCGCCGATGACACCGCTCTCTATTGTTCGTCGCTTAGACCGAATTATATCTACAAAAAGCTCCGAACGCGATCAATCGTTTAGGCGAATGGTTTCGTAAATGGAGAATTGACGTCAATCCCGATAAAAGTGTAGCAATACACTTTCATCGGTCTAGATTACGTCGTGATTATACGATACCCCCGGTCCTCAACCCAGGCGTCAGGATAAGGCCACGCGCTGGCCGACACCAGACACTAGGGCAACTAAAACTTTACGGCCAACCGATCCCATGGGAAAGGAAGGCCAAATACCTAGGCGTGACCTTCGACTGCAACATGTCGTTCAAAAGTCATATTCAGGACGTTAGGAGAAAGGCTTTGTTCGTTTCGACCAGACTCTATCACCTAACGAATTCTAACAGTAAAATGTCGCTCAAATATAAACTTTTATTGTACAAGGTATGCATACGACCAATCATGGCTTATGCATGCCAAACTTTCGCTCACGCATCCTCCACACTCCTAAAGCAACTACAAGTAGTTCAAAACAAATTCATACGCCGCGCCACTGGGGCGCAGTGGTACCAACGAAATGTAGACTTACACAGCGACTGTAAATTGCCGACACTCCGCGAGCACTTTAAAAAGTTAACTCGCAAACACATAGATAAAGTAGTCAACCACAGCAACCCTCTGCTGGTAAAAGCAGCAACGTATACGGCCTATCCAAACGCGTCTAGTCGAAAGCGTAGACCGCGAAACGTTCTTCTCGACCCGGACGAGGAAGGGGTTGCCGAGACTCCGGACCCAACGGGGGTCCCGACATCAGACCCTACACACCACACGAGTAGGGATAGCACACCACCTGTAGTTCGCCTCGCTTACGAGCACAGCGAACACACACACACCTGCGTATACAGATACACCCAGCGTTCCAGGACGGTTATCACCGCCCAGCAATCGATTAACAGTCGTCAGACCATCGGACGTCGGTTCGTAAACCGATCGTACGGGATCCTAGGAGACATAACCATCCCTAACTCCACGTACCTTGTACGTTGCGCCTCCATTTAGCAGCAAAAATCGTAGACAACACCTAGTTCGTGAGGACGGAGTTTCCGAACCTGCATCGTTAGATGAAGCTTAAAGACCATCGAGTCTGGATCGAAACTCGATTACAAAACAAATTAGAAAAAAAACGAATCTAACTCAATATCGTGAAGAAACGGTGGCTCATTTATCACCTAAAATCCAAATGGATTCATGGAGTGAAATCTGTTAAATGGCATTGAGTTTATTAGAATTTAGTTTAGTTATTTCAGGAATACAAAAAATGTTATAAAGCAAACTTTAGTCATGTCGTTGAAGAAAGTAGTTTATCAATTAATTCTGGGGAATAATCTGTAAATGTCATTCTCCAGTTATTGATTTTCCAGAGTATCTTAGCTACTTGCAGAATACGTCACTGAATATGTCGTTCAGCCTTTTGTTGTGTTGTGAAATAAATTACTGGAATAATGATTCCTCGTCCTTTATCCCTGTTAAAATCGCAGCAAGAATCTCTATTACCATAACGTTGTTAATGCTGAAAGTGCTGAGTGCATAAACTGTTGCTTTTATCGTAAACGCCTCAGTCTGAAGTGGACAATAATGTATGTAGATTAGATGAAGTGTATTCTCATCAATGACACTACTTTGAGGAAAATCTTAATTCTACGATCACAACGCCATTGCCTTATATCTGTTCTAGTAATTTACTAATTATTGTGAGGTATTTAAAAGCTCTGCATATATTTTAAGATATTCAATTACACAGCTTGTAAACTCCTTCGATGTAACTCCTCCGTCTGCTTCACCAAAGGTAAATTTGCCGTTGCATTTGCCAAAAGTAAAAAGTTACATCTGCGGTACGAGAATTATAAATCTTGAAATAGCGGCACTGTATTTTTGTCAACCATTATCGATGCGATATCGATATAAGGGCTAGCTACATGAGTTTTATAGAGCTCTTCCATCCTTTTTCGGTTTATAAACTGCATGCACGCTGACATCGCACAATAACAATACCTTGGCACATTAAGAAGTAAAGCAAACCATCGAGATACCGCACCTCACAAAGTTGTATTCTCGGTGGGCATGTTATTGTGTAGGTGCAGTCAATTACATTGTCAAAAATTAACCTGGAGTTTGATATTTTACCCACCCTTACAAACCAAACACTACCTTGGTTCAGGAGGTGAAGAATTATTTTCCAAACAAATTTCAATGTGGGCAAAAGGTGTTTACACGGGGTGATCGAATCTATCGCAAATTTATGAGACCTATGTTTTGGAGGTGGACCTAATTCTTTTCTCATTTATATGTGGTTTTACCTTAAATTCAGAAACTACATCGATATTTTTTGCTTTTTTCAATGCAAAGCTCACAAAAAAAACAAAAGGAATTTTAGACTTAACTGACTGCTTGGGAAATTTTTTAAAACTATAAAGGCAATAATATTAATGAAAGTTAAAGGAAACAAACAAAACAACGTTTGCTCGCTTCCACGTTCATCCACGAGTTATATCGAAACGCTTAAAAGGGAAAACAAAAGCTAGCCACATCAACCCTGGTTGTTTTGAATTTTGTATAAATAAGCTATATAAGAGCGTGTGATAAAGAAGTAATGTTTATACTATACACTGTTTTTAGAGTACCGGCGCACAAAGTTCTGCTTGTTTCTCGTGGTCAAATGAATAAAGAAGGGAAGGCTAAGGCCATAAAAAGTTGGGTTTTGGTTATATTGCCATATTTGACAGAATTTAGCTCGCAATAGCTTATTTTCTTAAGAGGTCTTAATTACCAATATTTGCGATAGGGTCATAGGATATTCTTTAGAGTCCGGACTGAAACTGGTTTTCCCGAAACCGAAACCGAAAACCGAAAATTTTAGGAGTTCCATTTTCCTCCGAAACCGAAAAAAAACCTACGTGGGTCGAGTACCCAAAGTTCCAAAGTACTGGAAATTTGATGCTTTTAGCCATTTTTACAAAAACCAAGACATGAAAGAGAACACGGTGTAATTAGTTTTATTTATTTTTATAACAAAATATTTAAAAAAATACTTTTAAATATTATTCTATAGCGGAAATAAAGTTGTTATCAATAAACAAATTTTATTTGTTACTGTTTGTTAAACTTATTAATTTGTTTTGAGATCTTTACTAATTAATTACCTGGTTTGGTTTAGAGTTTGAGGGGGATCAAAAGTAGTGGAAATGAAATGAATATAATGAGTATTAATTAAAATTTTTTTCTGGGTATATTCCTTTAAAAACTAATCCGCTTTTAATGCCTTTAACTTTTTAAAAAAAAATTGTAGTCCCAAAAGAACTTGAAAAGCATTCTTTTCACCATCTTTCCAATATGTTTTCCAAATATTGCGGAAATTTGGTGAGAATTAAAAACTGCTTGCGCCAGATCTGGGAATAAGGGGCTTCTAAACCAATTCAAATGGCAGCCACGTTTCTCCAACCCAACTTCGGGTGCGATATCAAGTCGAAACAGCACACCCTCACGACGATTCCTCTTTTATCATTCACGGCATTCCGCAAATAGGGAAATTAAATGAGTTCCCCTGCCCAGGGTTAAAAAAATATCACTTATGTCCCAACATAATTAGGGCCATAACCTTCCTGCCGGTCGGCATGAAAGTTTTCTGGGTTGGGCCATGCCACCGCAAATTTTTCCCAAGTTTTTTTAAGGTTCCAAAAAGGAAATGTTCATTATTTTTTTGTTCCCGGCAACGCCGGAACTTTTATAACTTGTTCCCAATATTTCCCTTGGAAAATGTAAAAGTCAATATTTTAATTTAATTTGGCATTCCTTCAAGGGATTTTCAAAAAATTTCACCGGTTTGGATTAATCCCCTACGGAAAAGGGTAAAAAGTAAATTTTTTTTTTTTTTGAAATTTTAATTTTTTTTCAACAACTTTCAATTTTTGGATTTGTTTCCTGACGAGGTTAACCAAGGGTGTTTAAAACTCAAAACTTTTTTTCTTTTTTAAATTTTTAATTTTTTTACAAAAATTAATTTTTTAAAAGGTTTTGAATTAGCCTACGAAGGAAATTCTTTTACCAAACGTGTTTCACTTAAGCATTTTCGCAAAATAAATTTTCCAACAAATTTGTTTCCTTTAAAGTAAAATAATAGGCATAAAAGCTCCAATATTTAGTATTTTAAGAGTTTTATATACTTGATCACGTGAGTTTCGGTTTCGGTTTGGTTTCGCACGAAACTGAAGCCACGCGAACTTTCGGTTTCGGTTTCGGTTTCGCCGGAAAAACAGTTTCGGTCGGACTCTAGTTATAACTGTTAAAATAAATGTGTTTTGAAGTTAATACCGCACAGATAATAATAGTAATATAGCCTTTATTTTCCGAAAACTTAAATTTAATAACAAAAAGTAAAACTTATAACTATGATGGTGCAGTTAAAGAATGTCTCTGATTTCGGTGTGCCTTCCGACAAAGGCCTCCTCCAATTCTTTCCATTGTTTCCAATCCCCTGCAACTCTAATGCAATGTGCTCCTATAGTCAGTGTCATGTCATCCTCCCGTCGTCTTACTTGCCGTCCTCTACTCCTGACACCGTCCCTTGGGTACCAGACTGTCACCTGTTTGCTCCATTTCTCCTTTTTGCATCGAACCATTTGTCCTGTCCATCTCCATTTGAGTTGATCGATGCTTGCTAGTATGTCTGTTAATTTGGTTCTATTCCCTATGTCGACATTTCTGACTGTAACTTTTAATTTTAAGTGTAGCATGCTTCTTTCTATACCTTTCTAGCATCTTTCTAGTTTGTCTAGGTGATGTCTCGTCAGGGCCCAGGTTTCGCAGCCATACGTTATGCAGGGTAGGATACATGTATCGAAAGTCTTCTTTTTCGTCTTACTGCTTATTTCCTTACTCTTCATCACTTCCTTCAGAGCCCAGACCTTTTTCCACCCGGTCACAATTCTTTTGTCTAATTCCTTTGACATTTGATCATATGGCGATATTATCTGGCCTAGATATACATATTCCTCTACATACTCGAATTTTTGTCCCTTGTTTGTGATGTCTGTGGGGGTTGAATTTGTCATCATTTTAGTCTTAGTAATGTTGATTTCAGACCGACCTCCCTACTCCTGCTTATTAAGCATTTTATCATATGTTCCATTTTTTTGGGTCTTCTTCCAATAGAACGAGGTCATCTGCAAATCATAGATGACTCAGTCGTGCTCCGTTTATATTGATACCCAGATGTTCCCATTCCAATTTTCTAAATATTTGTTCTGGCACTGCTGTTAAGAACTTTGGTGATAATGGATCACCAAATTTCTATAGGAATTCTGTGGATTCTAATATCATACTTGCTTAGCTTTCTTTACAGATGTTTTTATTATGTTTATATAGGTGCATTTTAAGTGACCCTTGCTCTCTTAGACTGCACAGATACTTTAAGTGAAATCCATGGAAAACATGTGATGAGTGCGCTCCAGTTTTGTTAAAACCTCAAACGTTCTTGTTTTCCACTGAACTGTTTTTAGATAAGGGTCGAGGCTGTATTACTATACTTAATCCTTGAACTTTTTGTTAAGAAAGTTTTTCACTTTATTTCTCAATTAACGAAATGTCTTTGGTAAAAGATGCTTTTTGTAGACTTGGTACATACATTACCATATATTATGTTACAGATGCTTGTATATATATGGATAAAATAATAGTATAGATAGTAACATGCTTAGTGTCGAGCGAAACTGCGTTTTCTGCATGTAGGAAGTAATGATATAATATATGACGCTAACGGAATGTTGGTTATTAGAAATTTGTGCACATAATTGTTACTTATATATCCTAGTCAAGAATAATACGCCTAAATATTAACCAGAATTTCAGGTTACTTTTTCATTACTCATAGCTAGAATGAAACACTAAACAAAATTTCGGTTAAGTTCAAGTCATTTAATTAATATTGGCAACGAAAACTGTGCGTGCCACTGCACAAAAAATTTTTTAAATAACTATTACTATTTACAATTACATTTTACACTACATTTCATTTTATAGTCAGCAAATGCTTTTGAATATTTATAACGACATCTCTGCGACATTATACGGCTATAATATATATAATTTTTTTAAAGCCTCAACAAATTTTTATTGTTGTTTCCTAGTTAGGTAAGGCAATTTGGGCTGATCAACCAGTTGACTGAAAAGTATGATGATCCATGCGTCCAATGGGCATGTAAAAAGTCGGTCCTGCGCCTTATGGCCGCCATAGTCGTAATCGATTGGAGAACATTATTATTATCATTGCCTTTGGTTGTCTAAGACATTATAGGCTGATCACGCAATTGTCCTATAAAAGCCATGCTTCAAAATTGCAATTCGAAAAGTCGGTTATGGTTACAAAGAACATATATATGTTATATATGTTCTTTGTAACCATATGTATAGATGCCTTCATAGGACGTCAGTGCTTTCAAACTATTTACAACCTTATTCGTCAATTGTATGCAGTTTTTCCCTACGATAATAAACACTAACTTGTAACTAACATCATTCAGTTACTTATTCCAACTGTAGAGTTTTATTTCATACATTGCGAAACCGTATTTTCGTTTGAATTGAAGCATTACAGTATATATTTAAGTAATTGTATGTACATATGCGTCAAAACAGGATTGTTACCGTCTTAAACATAAGTACGTTTATCTAAATATACATCAATCTATGGTTTACTTTCTGCTTATTTAGATCAATTTGAACTGCCCCCGTAGCCTAGTGGTAAAGGCGTGTGCTTTAGAAACTGGAGGTGAGGGTCTGAATCATGCATAACTCAACAAATTATCCTTGTTTATAAGATGTAATATTTTTTTCAAATAAAATCGCAGAGTTCTACTGCGGAGCAAAACTTGGATGTTAAAGAAAAGAACGTTCTTTTTAATGTTAGTTTCTTAGGATTTTCTTTTCCACTTAAATTGCATTTTATACTTTACCTTGGAGGTAGGCGGATTAAGTTGGAAAATTTATTACTTACACACATTCATTTATCTGAAAAGAGTCCACTAAGCTTGTAAATGTGAAGTAATAAAATTATTTTAATTACATACATGATTCAGATTAGAAATTAGTAAAATTCATCTAAAAAACTTATATGTATATTATTTTTATATTAAGGGTTGTATAATATATTAAATGTGCAAACCGTAAAAATTAGATTGTAACACAGCATTATGGCCATATTAGAATGTATTTTAAAACAAGTTTTGGGACACATTTCAGTATCCATATTGTGCAAGACCTAATTTTTCAAAATTGTATCATTTTATTAAATACGACCTTTATCCGTCTTTTATATGAAGGGCGTTTTTAACAAAAGCCCAAGAAATAGACATAAAATAAAAACGAGCAAGTATTCATTGTATCCATAACGATCTTCCTAATAATATGAACAGAAGTTTGTAAGAGTGTGTTGATGTATGTTTTGACGAGACAAGCAGGTCGTTCACCTCATGAAAAGTTATACGCCCTGCCCATGAGAACAGCAACGTGCCGCAAAGAACTGAATGAACACTACGGTCTTCCGGTTTGAAGGCTACTAGTTTTGATTTAATTTCGGGATTGAGCCTAAAAGACAAAATAATCCATGTCATAAGTTTTCGAAGTTATAAGCATATATTTTAAATGTTAGTTCATGTAATTTTTATCAAATACATAATATTGATTTATTTATTCGCTAAGTGACAGCTAGAGCATAACGTACAGAGAGAATAATTGGGATTAAGGGTTGAACGATAACTTTCAATGAGCCTTTTTAAAATTTTATACATTAAATTAGATTTTGTTTTGAGTAACAATTTAATTTTAATATCATATAGGAAGAGTTCTTCTGACATCACAGTCAAACCGTTGAAATGGTTTCGTGAGACTTTATTTTATCTTAATATTGTTCTATTTCTCATTAATAACGATAGCAATTTTTGATTATAATGTGACACATAAAATCTATTTATTTAAAAGTTTTCCTTTATATAATATATATAGTATAGATGTAAACTATTTTATTAACTAAAGAGTCAACTGGCTTCACATAATATCTATGCTTGGTATTAACGTATACCTAACTTTAAAATTATTACTTTTGGGCAACAGAAAATTATCCTAATTCACTTTGTTGAATATGATAATTACTTTACTGCACACTATAAAACATAGTAGCTTTCTCTGTCCCTATATCTATATGTATGTTAAATATTTAAAACTCCGCAAGGGATTTTTACGAGTTTCTTTATAGATAGAGCGATTGAAGAGGAAGGTTTACATATATAACACAAGCTTATTATTGTAGCATAACATCAGGTGCGAAGCAGGAGCGAATTGCTAGTTACTAATATAACTACACTAATTATAAATAAGAAAAATAATTACCTTTAAACATATAAATCTCACGATAAGAAAGGATTGGCGATAGGACTAACGTTTCGGAAAAGGTTTTAATTTTGTTAAACTCACTAACCCTTACCTTTTGATACACATTTCAAGATGTGTTAGTGTCTTTGCGGAAAACGCGTTAAATGTTTCCAGTATTAAGAAACGTGGGGTGAATCACATTGCTTTAGGAAAACCTGTTGGAAACATTTATTTGAGTCGATATTTTACAAAGAAATATGACCGATTTCAAACAGTAAGTAACCATTTTGCGCAATATAAGACGGTGGCAGCGTGCCTCTGCAAGAAACTACCGCGCGTTTTCCGCCTCTGCGTTTTAAATCTCCGTTATCTAATAAGGTATTGATTTAATCAAAATGACAAGTTTATGCTCATAAAATGAATAATTGTTTAAATCCATTAACTTTTATGTAAACTTATACTATACTTCTTAAATGAGCATTGAAAATGCCTGATAGAATTGTTTTTAAATCTTTACATTCAAATACTTAGTGTGTTTTTTCTTAAAACATAGATATATGCATGTCAAGAAGCGCAATTATGTACAATATACTTTAAGTCTGTCTTTTACGGCCATGGCAGCGTTTGCAACTTAATCGAACGAGGTTGTGATTTTTGATGCCGTATATTTCTTCAGTCCATTCTTTACTTTATATAAAAGTATGCAGGCGTAAGTCTATACGAAGATTTTCCAAAAATAGGAAGTCCTCTTAACATGGACATTTCGCGAATAGATAAATAAAGTGAAAAAATTCTAAACTGCTGGACATAGGCCTCCTCTAATGCACGTCTTTTCCATTAGTGGGTTTTTGGACAATATTCCACCACGCTTGTTCAATGCGGGTTGGTGGGTGGACCGACTTTTTACATGCCCGTTCGATGCACGGATGATCTTAGTTTTCAGTCGATTAGGTGATCGGCCCAAATTGCCCTAATTAATTAGGTAACAACTACTACATTTTGTTAGGTCCCCGCAGGATTCGAACCCACGACCTCCGGTTTCTCCCTAGACTACTTATACTATCTGTTCAGTACACTCTTCAAAACAGCCAAATCACCGTTACTTCATTTTCTTATATAATATGATATTTTGCCGCTTGGGTTGCCATTACATAAATATTGAATAGTATTAAATATTAAAAATATACAAGTTGGTAGCTAAAACAAATTACACAATTTGTCAAAACTTATTTTTTACTTCATTAACGGTGCTGTTTTTATTTCTATTTCCATAATTTGTGAATATCTCTTCTGTGAATATAGTATATCGTCGATGTCAAACCAAAATCTGCTATGTAACAAAAGTATAGTTTCGAGATATTAACAAAAGAAGTGTTCCTGAAACATTTTACTAGAAGGTTTACTTTGAAAATCATTTTACATGAAAGATACTGTTATAATACGTTAACTTATTTGTATTGTACGTGTCAAATAAACAGTTTTTTATTATTCCGTTTAAAAAAAAATAATGACATAACAGATTTTATGTGTAAAGATCTAATGTGTAAAAGGGCACATAACAGGTGTCACAAAGATGACATATTAAAATGGCCTCAGGAATTAACGTCAATATCGTGAAGAAACGGTAGGTATTTATCACACTTAAATAAAGGGATTCATAGTCAAAATCTGTAAATGGTGCCAATTCTTGCAGTTTATTGAATTTAGTTTTAGTTATTTCCAGAATACCAACATACAATTGCTCGTGTTCAGGTAACTTTCGTGTCTGTGTTGCGGGAAAGTTGCATAATTTTCTAGGGAATAATACCATAATATTATTCTCCAGATGCATTACATTTCCTTCTCAAGAAGATATCGTAAGCAGCACTTGAGAATACGTCATCTAGATATGTCGTATTTTTAAGTGCTGCTAAATAAAATACGGTAAATAAAAATCGGTCGTGAAGTGGACAATAGTAACCTGTAAGATTAGATAGAAGTAAATTTTCACACCTACTTGAGGAAAAATCGTAATTTTACCCAACGCTATTGCCTTATATCTGTTCTGGTAATTTACTAATTATTGTGAGGTATTTATAAGCTCTGCATATATTTTTAAGATATTCAATTACACAGCTTGTAAACTCCTTCGATGTATCCTCCGTCTGCTTCACCAAAGGTAAATTTGCCAATGTTTTTAAAGGTAATTGTCGTGTACCAATACTGCTTGTTTAAAAAAATACACTTAATTTCATGTTTTTGCAATCAGACTTAGGCACAAAAATATCAAAACCAACTTGTTTTCCAGGTACGATTATCACGCTTTGTTTTCTTAGGTAAATTTCTTCCGTTGCTAAGACTGTTTTCACTCTGTATTTTTATATGTAAAAGTTTGTAATGGTACATACACCGTTCTTCTCGTCATAATAATCCCACATAAAATATGCTTGGTTTTTGCTTCATTGCAGTATGATTACAACGATTTTGTATAGATCGATTCTTTTTATGTATAGCGCTATTTTTTTTTTAATACCCTGTATGGTTTCCGTAATAAACGGGGGCGCTTAGCTGTGGTTTTTTTGGTTGTGGGTTTTGAGAGGTACTTGAGACCTCGATGTCCCTTGACGATTCCAGTACTGCAGATTTATTTGATGAATCACTACTACTGCTATAAATGATGTAACATCTACCTTTGGTTGCTGTAGGAGTGGGTGAAGAATCATTTTCCTCTGGTAACAAATTTCTTGATGTGGCAAAAAGGTGTTTACACGGGTGATCGACTCTATCGCAATTTATGAGACCTATGTGCTTTGCGAGGTAGACCTATTTCTTTCTCATTTATATGTGGTAAAGGTTGCTTCTCTAAATTAAGAACTAAATTGATATTTTTTTGCTCTTTTTCAATGCAAAGCTCACAAAATAACGCAGTGTACACTTTAGACTCAACTGACTGCGTTGGGATACCCTTAAAACTATAAAGGCAATAATGTTATATGAAAGTGAAAGGAAACAAACAATAACAACGGTTTGTTCGCTTCCACGTTCATCTTACGAGTACATCGAAACGCTAGTGTTGAAAAACGAAGAGCTAGCCACATCAACGCTTTGTTGTTATTGAATTTTGTATAAATAAGCTATGATAAGAGCGTGTGATAAAGTAAGTAACGTTTATACTATACACTGTTTTAGAGTACCGGCGCACGAAGTTCTGTCATTGCTCATGGTCAAATGATATATGCTACGTGATATTTGACAAAATTCTAGCTGCTGCACATAGCATATTTTCTTAAGAGGTCTTAATTCGACCAATATTTGCGATAGGGTCATAGATGTTCTTTCATATGATGAATAAAGCTATGATGAAAAAATGGACTATCCGCTATGGTCAAAATCTCAAAAATGACACAGCAGGTTTTGGTTTGACATCGGCGATATACTATTTTTTCATGAATATCTTAAAAATTGAAGCCTAAATAGAAGTGTCTAAGCAAAACCTAAATAGGAGTGTCTAAGCAAGACATCACACTATTAAGGATGTTAGGTCATCTGTTTCTTACGGGACCGTTTAAGGAATTACGTTGTCTATTTTAGTCAGAAGCAGTATTGTGTAAATACTACTAAGATTGATTCCTTTAAAAGTAATTAATCAATATTTTTATTATCTTTCGAAAATATTTCGAGTTTATTTTAAAATTTAATTTAAGTAGCTAATGATTATTTTAATATGTACTATAGTTGTTGGACTTCCTACGTAGCCTAGTGGTAATGGCGTATGCTTTAAAAACCGGAGGCCAAGGTTTGGAATCCTGCGGGGACTTGACAAAACCGGGTTGGTTTGTCGATTCAAGACCATATTTCAGTGCCAAGCAATATTTTGATCTATAAGAGAGCGCGACTTTTTAGCGTCAATTGAGGTAGACAATAAACTTGATTGATTTTTGAGTTGATTGTTTGTTATATGCTTTTCTTTGCACCTTTTAATCTCTGCTCCACTCAAAGGTTGACTCGTAGAGAATGCCTATTGCATTAAGTCCGCCTTTGTGCTTTTTGTGCAAAAGGAATAGGTAATAAAATAAATAATGCCATCTCTAATTTAGCAGGAGCTTACATTGGTACACTAGTTAAATCTTAAAATAGGGTTTAAATCAGTAAAATTTTAGCGTAAATATCGACTTCAAACAGTATATAACCATTTTTCATAATATAAGCGGTAAACAACGTTCTTTCTGCACGTAACTGCCACGTGATTTATGCCACCGCTTTTTAAATCTCTTATATGATTTCAGATATTCGTTATGTCAAAATATCGTCTACGACACGCTTTATGACAGTACATAGAATGTGCAACTTTTTAATGCAGAAACGTTGATATGAAAGTTCGCGGACTTTATTGTCGTCTGTTTAAAGAGATACAATGAAGTAGAACATAATTTATGTCTACCTTTAACGGTTTTGCCAGTGATTGCAAATTAATCGCACATTTTAATTTATTAAACATTTACTAAACTACTTATCACAAAATTGTTTAAAAATTTAAAAAGATTGTTCAAAATGGAAACACTGGGAGCGGAACAACGAGGTAACATATTAAAAAAAAACAAACCTAATTGTAAACGAACTTTTGAGAAGTCAGTTGTTTCTTGTTTGAAGAAGTAATTTTTTTCCATTATATCTATTGAGAGTTTAAAGTCAACTTAATTAAATGAAACTCGTACGAAAAATTACACTTTATCGATAACAAGCCAACTAATACCACAAAGATCTCTCGACGAAGACATTCGGTGAATTGGAAAATAAAGTGAAAAAACTTTCTCAACGAAATGTTTTAGAATTGGGTGAAGTAATTCGGACCCGACCTTTATCTACGAATCGTTCGAAGTTTCAACTATATTAAATTCCACACTCCATTGATGTCCTCGTGGTGTTTTGAAGTACAAAAGAGAAAGGATCTGTCGGTATTAACAGATACTATAAGAATGTGAACATTTCTATGTGAGATATGAGATAAACCTGCAAATAATATCAAAAGACATTTAATAAAAAGCAAGCCCATTTAATGCCTATTTTTTCAAAACAGTTATTAAACGTGTCCGTTTTACAAGGGACCTGGTGTAGTATAACACGGTTTCATTTCTGCCGAAATTCAGTAGTGTGTAGACAATACTATGCACCGGTTTGAAAAGAAACAAGTAGGTTTTTTCAACATTTTGTAATAAATGTTGTTAATACACTTTATTCGTATGTTTAAAAAAATATATTATTTATGATTAAAACGCGTATGGATATTGAAATGTTCTCATAATTTATTACTTTCTATACGTCAAGACCACTATTTCAGTTAAGATATGAATCGAGCAGGATATTCGCCTTAATGTAAGTGATACGCCTTGCGTATTACAGATGCATTATAAGACGGCATAAATCAATTCACCACTCTAACAGATGGGATGTTGGTGTGACGTCTATTTATCCAAAAATTACACTTGGTGCCATTCAAACCAAAAAACGTTATTGTATGCACAGTTTAGCTTTGAGCTAAAAAAAAAAGTACCGCGAAAATATTTCCTCTGACGTTCCTCTGAAAAACTGGCAAAACACAAAACCATCAACAATGAAATGATATTTTACTTCCAACTCAAAACTCTATGTCACAAATTCAAATAAAATACTATCAAAAAGTTATCTAATGGCAACACGTTATTTAAAATTATCAGCAATTACAGAAGAAAAAGCTTCACCTGAATAACTACGAAATAAGCACTCTCATAAACTATGTAATATTTTGGTTCTTACTATTTTAAAAACGGTACTGCACAGGTTACCTGTAACCACAGATTGCAGCTTATTATGGATAACGACTTTCTTTTCCTGCGATAAACTAAGAAACATATAATGAGTGCGCTGAAAACCTCAAACGATCTGTTTTCCACTGAACCGTTTTTTAGATAAGGGTCGAGGCTGTATTACTTTACTTAATCCTTGAACTTTTGTTTAGAAAGTTTTTCACTTTATTTCTCAATTTACGAAATGTCTTTAGTAAAAGATACTTTTTGAGATACTTGGTATATACACTATCAGATAGTACGGTACAGATGCTTGTGTATGTATGGATAAAATTGCGTAGGCCTACACAACAAATTATTTAAGTAACATGCTTAGTGTCGAGCGAAACTGCGTTTTCTAAATGTCGAAAGTAATGATATTATATAAGGTAGCTAACGGAATGTTGGTTATTAGAATTTTGTTCATGTAATTATTTTTAATAGACCCTAGTCAAGATTAATACGCATAAATATGAACCAGAATTTCAGGTTCAAGTTTTATTACTGAAACCTAGAATTAAACACGATACAAAATTTCGGTTATTTTGAAGCAAATTTATAAATAATTGCAATAATAACTGTTTTGTTCAGTGACATTTACTATTTACAATTACACTTCACACTACATTTAATTTTATAGTCGGCAAATGCTATTGAATACTTATAACGTACTTCTTAAATTTTGGACGCGACAAAACGACATCTGTATATAGAAGCTGTCTCAGGCTCGTAGCAATATTCCATTCTGGGTGATTTTCACCGAGGCTACTACACGTTCCACTTCCGATGTACTGTCTTGTCACAGATGCGTCTATTTGAGCCTTTTGTTTTTTTACAGCTCGACTACATAACTCTGCCATATTTGGCGCAAGCTCGGAGCAGCAGAAGGCTCATTGCCGATCTAATCGGGCAATCTTATAGCTGTTGGCTACCGGCTTGTACAAGTTTTAGGTTATTGTATATTGGTAGTTCTTGTACGTTTAACACTAGCAGATCACTTATCTACGGAAACCACAAGAGGAGCAACCTGCAAAGCTTCTACAAAGCTGCTTAGAAGTTTTATTTTACGACCACTGGAGCTCCAGTGATGAAGTATAACAGGAGCAGTATGGAACCTGGCGCCTGTCGATTCTCCATCCAGAAATCGATATTATACGATGCATTCAACGTACATTGGAGGGACTCCTCGCTTGCTTAATCATTACCACCACCGTCCATAGAATACGTTAGGTACGTACCTATTTGGTAAAAATTACTTTGGAGGATGGGCTTCAAATTTCCAGCTTTGAAAGCTCCAATAAATCTGCAGAATTAGTAATAGCCACAAGGCTACTACCCCTTTAAATTTCCTTAAATTTCCCTTAAACAAAGGAAATTAAGCCTTTTAGTTCTAGTCAAATGTCGTTGCTTTAGTCGTCATAACGACCATCCGTCCTTGAGGACAACTCGCAAAGCGACACCATTGCAAGAATGTCAGATGGAGCATAGGTAGCCACAGATCTGCATCAATAGATTCATGATTTTATCGTGACATAATAGTTTGATGAATGTCAAACACAGAACGCTTGGCGTAGCTTGGAATTATGAACTTAAAAAGCACACTATATTTTAAAGCAGATTTGCGCCATTCAAAGCGCTAAAACAATTTCTTTTTGGAGTGTAAAAGTTTCTATAATTATTTATTGTTGGTATATTTTTTTTTAAATATCGGCTAAAAATAAGTATAGTTAAAAACAACTGTACATTTATTTCATGGCAGCACTTATAAGTAACAACACTGTAGATGTCACAATTACAGTCTAAAAATATACATACAAGCAGTATAGGCTTTTGTCCAAACAGTGAAAAGATGACCGACATATTTTAATTAACTGTGGTTATTGAATGACAATATTATGATACAGAATGCGAGAAAAACAAACCAAATGTTTATTGTTGTGACAGGAAAGGCAAAGAAGTGTTTTGGAAGTGATAGCATATGAATTGATATAAAATAAATAATAAAGCTTAAAGTATTGTTAATATGGCCGACCTGAAGATTTGTCGCATTTGTCTTCAAACAGAAATAAAAATGTTTGACTATAACCGCTCTCAGCTATAAATCATACTATGAAGAAGTTTTGGCTGTAATGGTAAAAGATTTTCTTCTTTTGTTTCACAAAATCATTAAGATACTGATAGCATAAGACTTTGTTCTTTAACTCTAGTAGTTGATAAAAATATAATAAGTTTTTTAAACTAATTTTATTGATATCTCGTAGACTTATAAACTGATTTATAATTTAATGACAAATTGCTATTTTTTTTTTCACCAATCTGTATTACACTGCTGGACCCCCTATGTATATAGAGGTTTTGAGGATCCTTACCAGCTATCATTAGGGTTTAGTGTACTACTACATGCCCATTCAATGCATGGATCATCTTACCTTTCAGACAATTAGGTGATCGGCTAAATTGCCCTTACCAACTAGGAAACAACAGTGAAAATTTGTTGAGACCCCACAGAATTTAAACCCATAACCCCTGATTTCTAAGGCAAAGCCCTTACCACTAGGCTACAGAGGCAGTATTATTATACAAATTACTATATATTAAGAAATATATATCACATATTGTGATAAAGGCTTAAAAATATTTTAAAAAATATAGCTATAGTTAAAGTTCCTAGTATTTATTAGAAGAATATGATATGAACATCATCTTTAAAATTGAGTTTTCTATTTACAGATAAATAATAATGATGGTTTACCTTGTTACTTTTGCTATGAATGTGCTGCAACATTGATTAAATTCCACAAATTTAAAGAAAAATGTTTAATTGCACAAGACATACTTAAAGTACTGAAGTGCTCGGGTCCTGTAAGTATCTACTGTATTTTTTTCTATGTTAAAACTGAAATTACAAATTACTGTGTATAAATTCTTATAAATAAAACTATTTATTTACTTGAATATGTATAGTTTTGTAAATAAACATTTTATAGGTAAATTATTTTTTGTATGTCTGATTAACTTAAATTTGAATTAAATTTCCCTTTATTTCAGAATCTAATTTTAGTCATTAGTAACCTTATTATTATATTATCTATAGTACCTTGTCTTATGATTTTGAACTTAAAAGACCAAACTTAAAAACTTCGTCTTTGACATCTCTTTAGTTGATACTTTATAAACCTTCTTAAAATATTTGAGGTATAGTATTCTATATAAGAACAGATTATATAAAAAAGGGTTATTTATGTATAGTTATAATAACTAGTTTTCATTTGAACAGATAACATATGAAGCTGTACAAAAAATAGATAGAGAAAAGAAAAAATTGAAATCTAGCTTATCCATTTGCACTAATACCAACATTATTCTGTGCTATGTCAATAATGATAAAGAAATTGAAGACATGAAGTTAGAAAATGGAAATTATAAGCATTCAGATAATGAAGAATATCACAATGATAATATTATAGATAAATTAATGGAAAAAGAAAGAAGTTTGCAAATATCATCTAAAAATGTTGACAATATCTGCATGAAACATAATGTTGTGGAGACTACTAATAAGCATAAAAGTGATAGAGAACTCAAAAGGAAATTGCTAGACACCAAATACTGGAAAATATATCACTTGAATGAGGAAGAGGCAACAAAAGGGTTTTTGTTAAGAGCGGAAGATAAGAAATATTTATCAGCCAATTATAAGTGTACCGATTGTCTCAAAGGATTCACTAAAGAGAGTATGCTGAAGTGTCATGTTCTTATAAAGCATAGTGAGGTTTGAATTTTATCTTATCCTAACTTATTTATTCATACACTTTTTTGTTGTAATTATTTCAAGTTATAATGGAGTCGGCTTTTTATTTGTCTGGATCATATTAATATTGTATATATACAACTTATATTAATATATTCAAATATTAGCTTTGAAGAAGAGCAACTGTTATCTGAAATTGAATTCAGGACTTTAGCTATCAACTGATCCATTTAGATTATTTTTCAGTTAATGTTAAGATACTAACATCTTATAACAGCTGCCAAAGATAGTCTTTACAACCAGAATTGACCTTTTTCATGCACACTCAACACTTGGATCATTTTACTTTTCATAACTGCCTAACTAAACAAGAAAATAATACAAAAACAAAGGTTATTACATAATCAGCCTTTGTAAGTCCACTGCTGGACATAGGCCTCCCCTAATACACTACTATCCGTTAGGGGGTTTGGACCACCACGCTGGTCCAATGCGGGTTGGTGGGTGGACCGACCTTTTACATTTCAGACAATTGGGTGATCGGCCCAAATTGTGAGAAACAACTAGGAAACAACAATGAAAATTTGTTGAGTCCCCGAAGGATTCGAACCCACGACCTCCGGTTTCTAAAGCACACGCCCATACCACTAGGCTTACAGGATTTGAATTCACAATGTGGTTTGTAATTGCTCCCGTATAGGATAAATATAGCATGATATCTTATGTAATACAGCCTTGACCAATGCAGGACAAAGAAGTTTTGCCTTTGTCAAAGTTTGAAAGTGACAGTCTGTTAAAGTTCCAGTTTTTTTATGTAGCCTTTGTTTTTGTGTTTATTTAAATTGTTTTGTTTGTTTATTGTAATTATTAAATATATTTCTGGACAAATAACACAAAATTATCTAGTCCCTAAGCAAAGCTTAAACTGTGGAAACTAGATGACTGATAAATACATAGTCTCACTTCTCTCTTCTATATAAATACAACTCATAGATCTAATGGATAGATACGAGCACCCGGACATAAGAAAAAATGTATGTACATCACACAATACTTTGTCCCATGGTGGGTATAGTACACTCAGTACACCACTAAGCCAAGCGGATTGTCAGTATCATCATCATCATCATCATAAACAGCATTTAGCAGTCCACAGCTGGACGTAGGCCTTTTTAATGAATTCCAAGACGGCGTTTATTAAAAAAAGTTGCTCATAATTGCCACGCTGAGCAGGCGGAGATTGGCAATTGACTGATTGCACTTGTACTGCGTATCTGTCCTACTCCCACTATAAGGCAGATCCTTATGTCTGTGTTATAGAATGTCTATTTTATTAATGTTTTGCCGACAGAGTCGTGGTGCGTTAGTATGCAACTTTTGCAAGACTCGAACAAAATGGCCTTCGCAGATGATAAGGCATGTTCGTCAGCATTATATAAAGTACGAGTGTTTAAGATGCAATCGGATATGTCCTCTGGAGTAAGTTTTGGTCGTTTATGATGTTGGAATTTTGGCATTGATAAATTTTACACAAAATTTGATGAGATTTTTTTTGGGTAATTAAAAAGCAGTAGTGTTCAAACAATACTATGTTCCGGTTTGATTCCGGAATCCACTATTTGCTGCGAAAAAGGCACCTGTAACTGGGTCAACGCTTATTAGAGCCAATTGGCAACCAATCGGCGCCTCGTCAACGCGGCGTCCACTCGTTGTCAACGCGCGCTCCAGTGGTTGACGCCGCCGTTAAAATGTAACATCACGAATGACTGATACTAATTGTTAACAAACTACCCGAATATTTGTGGACTAACTTAACTACGCGCGATCCACTGGTTGACCGAGCGTTGACAACGAGTAGCGTAGTGCCAGTGCAAAAATGGACGCCGAGTGGCTTTAATAATTGACCTTAAGTCTTATTATACTGGGTTGGTGAGTAGATTTGTGGTGAATTGTGGTGCAATTCCTTGTCTATTCATAAAAGAAATATATAGGTATAGATTGGTATGATGATCTTAAGTTAGACAAATTAAAACTCGGTATTGATGTAGGCAAGAAATTCCTTGCGAAGCTAATTTTCAAAAATTTGACTTGACTATAAGAAATTAATAAATAGTTAGGTATTCGTTTATTTAGGTTGGGACCCATTTAATGTTTACAGTTTTGTCAAATAGTTAATTAAGGTAGGTCACCTTTTTACAAGGAACTTTCTGGGGAAGTACCACCGCAGTGCCTATTTCTGCCGCAAAGCATAATCGTCATCGTCGGCCTATGATAGTCCACTGCTGGACATATGCCTCCCCTAATACACCCCTACCCATTAGGGGGTTTCGGACCATATCCCACAATGCTGGCCCGATGCGGGTTGGTGGGTGGACCGACATTTTACATGCCCATCTGACTCATGAGTCATTTTACTGATTTACAGATAATCGGGCGATCGGCCCAAATTGCCCTAACCAACTAGGAAAGAACAATGAAAATTTTTTGGGTCCCAGCAGGATACGAGCCCAAGACCTCCGTTTTCCAAAGCACGCGCCCATACCACTAGGCTCCGAAGGCAGTTGCCGCAAAGCAGTAGTGTGAAACCCTACTGTGTTCCAGTTTGAAGGGCAATGTATCCAATGTAATTACTGGGTAAACGAGACTTAACACCATATGTCTCACTGTAGACAGCGCATTGGTGATACCACTAATATTGCCGATGTTTATGGACGTCGATGGCCACTTCCCATTAAGTGGACCGACTGCTCGTCTGCCTGCGTACGCAATAAAAAATACCAACGTAGTGTGAATGAAAGAAACCCTACTGCTTTCTGGTGTGAATGACGCCAGTTTTGGCGTAATATCCTGTCTTTAGGCAGTGAGCTAATTTACTTCCTGCCCGTTTCCCCGACTTGGTCAATGAAAGAATGAAATAAATGGCTTTGTTTTATATTATGATTGAAGGACAACCGCAATCCGTCACGAGGAATATCACAGTGGAATTGGCAGGGAGTGTGTACAATGCGGGAAGAGATTCAGGTAACTATCATGCGTTATACGTATTTGGTTGTAAAATTGGTTCAAGATAGAGGCACTCTCTAAAACTGTGTCACAGCGCCGCTCACGTAACGCTCTCCATAAGCAACCATTAGAGAAAGTGAGAGGCACATTACTCCTTTATTCGTGCGCAATTGGCCTGTTAAGTAAAAGAGAGATAGAGGGTTAATCCTTGTTCTCACTATACGAATGAATGTTCAAATTACAATCATTCTACCACTAAAAGACGTTGTCACGTATAACTTTCGCCCGTATACTGATTTTAAAGGCAACCAATTTTTTTGTGTGTTCGTTTTCCTCTACCGCAAATCAGTACTGTGTTCCAGTTCGAAAGGCACTGTTTATATGGTTTACGTAATTTGGTTTAGAAATGGATGTATATAAATTAAAGTCGCAAACACTAATGTCGCCAGAAGTGAACGCGTTCTTATTGGTGGAACGCGGCCATTTTGAATCCACACGCGATGTTTGACCTATCTTAGTTCCCGAATTTGTTTTTGACGTCAGTATTTGTTTGTGTAAGTTATCAGCCTGTGTCAGTCCACTGCTGGACATACGCCTTCCCTAATACACGACTTCTTTGTCAGGAGGTTTTTGGACCGTAAAATTTTCATGGGGTTATGGTTTTATGGAAAATTTTTGAGTCCCCGCAGAATTCGAACCCACGACCCGGTTTCTAAAGTATAAAGAGGCAGTTATTATAGACTGGACGCCACGCAATGCCACTCCGTTGCTATGGGTTACCTTACTTACATAAATTTTATCGTGTCTTCAGCTTATGTATATATTAAAACATTCACCGATATTTTTAGACACTCGTCGACGTACTACACGCACATGCGAACGCATAGAAGCGATTTTGTGTGCACAATTTGTGGAGCGTCGTTCGTCAGCGAAGCCGGTCTAAGGCAACACAAGCGCATTAAGCACGTATACGACGTGATGGTAAGTTGCTTTTGAGTTTTAGTTCACAGTGTTCTCGACGATCCAGATACTTTGTTACGATGGTGATAAAGTCTATAAAGTACTTTTTGAACTCGTCAGTAACATTACGACTCATCATCAGCCTGTGTCAGTCCACGGCTGGACATAGTCCTCCCTAATGCACGCCACCGCTTCCGATCTTTGGCTATTCTCATCCAGCCCACTGCGGCCACTTTGCGAATGTCGTCACTCCATCTCGCCGCATGGCACACTACGTTTGCTGAGCCTCGGTCTCCACTCCAGAACTTTCCGACAATTTTCTTAACTCGGTCTATTATTATTTTTAATCGACTTCAAGAAAAGGAGGAGGTTCTCGATTCGTCTGTATTTTTTTTATGTTTGTTACCTCGGAACTTCCGCCTGGGTGAACCGATTTGGATGTTTCTTTTTTATTCGAAAGCTGGTGCTTTCCGTTTGGTCCCGTAGCAATTTGGTCCAGTTATGACAGTGGCGTCCATGAAAAAGCTGAATAAGTCCGAAATTTACATTAAGTATGTGCTCAACGAATGGAAAATAAATGGCTCAATATCACGCCAATCAATTTGACGTCGGTTTGTTTTATTGTTTAAATTTCAATTATTTGTTTTAATAATTAAAATATTTGCTTCAGGATAGTCCGAACGAGGACGAGGAAGTGAACACTAGTTGCGAAAAATGCGATATTCGTTTCGAAACTAGGAAAGCGTACGAAGAGCATTTGTTCCATTCCGCTATGCACTCTGAAGTATTGGAGTGAGTACCATTGACTATATTGACAATAATATTTTGTTTTAATGAAGCTCAATGCTATTGATAATTAAAATCACACCGTTAGTGTTCTTTCTCCTAGTAAATAACCGGGTCGGAGTGGGTCGGCTTTAAATCCATCCAGGTTTCGGAGAAGGACTGGCATACGACCTCCACAGCTTAAAGAGTAAACTTTGGTCATGATTTGGTGGGTTAGTTATCAGTAAATTTGATGGCACTGACTTCCTATAACGACCGCCAAAGATGGTCTTGACTACCGGTACTGACTTTTTACACGCCCATCTGACGTATGAATGTGATCGGTTGGTATTGTCGTGCAACACAAAGTTGTTTTCCTCCTTGATTCTAACCAACTACCTCCGGTATGTAAAGGGCCAATACCAATTTTAAGGTTAAAGTTAATACCTGTGTTAAACTGGCTCATTAAACTATTATTAAATCTATTAAAGACGTCTTCAAAAACCTAGACTGGGCTGGTTGTAGCATTAATGTTAACACTGAGTACCTATCACACCTCCGTTCTTCGAGACGTTGGAGTGTTTGAAGGGCATGTTGTACAGTTTGAATGAAACCTTCAGACGTTTAGACTTCAGGGTCAACTTGGACGTGGCGAAAGTCATGTTCAACGAAATTAACTTGTCTGACGACATTTCAAACGTCCAAATTGGCGTTAAATATACATTCTGACCGCAACATTGTATAATCGAACAATTGTCACTTCTAGGCATTTCCCGTCTGTTTCGATTTTATGGGTTTTTGAATTTACTGACCACGTCTAAGATTTCGCCGTGAGTGAACAAGACTTTGAGTTTCTCGATGGGGCCGGTTGCTAGGTGCATTTTATAGTCCAAATCGTACAATTTGGACATACTAACTGCTTGAGCGAATTCAAAGTATTTTGCGAATACTTCGTCGGGCGGTGGTCTAACGTGACGTGGCGAGACGGGCTCAGATGACGCGGTTACGGCGGGCGCAGGCGCAGGATTTATTGCACGTAATTGTAGGGCCCACCGAGTCGGTTCTCTTGCTTTATTGCCCCGGCGATCTGAAGGATGGCGGCGGCTTTCTTAATTAAAACGGGCTTTGTCCAAGCACTAACTGCCGGCGCAGGTGCAGGAACAAAGCTTGGCTTTGTGGCCGCGGAATTCACGGCACGCGGCAGATGGCCGCGTTTGTCTTTGGGGGTGCTTTAGCGCAACTCCTATAACTTGCCGGATGACCTACGTTTTCGCAATTTGCGCACGCGGGCGGCTCGATAGAGTCCTTTGGTCGTGGGCACTCCGGAGTGCTGTGCTTACCGGCGTACTTTACACAACGCGCGCGAGCGTAGCAGTTACGCGTAGTTTGCCAGAAATGTTGGCAGTTATGACACTGCGCAACTAGTCCTGTCTTGCGGGGAGTTTCGACCCGCAGGCCGGTCAATTTACAAATTGAATTAATATTAAATATGGATTTTCCCTCGGAGGAAAGATCTAACTCGACCATCAGAAGGTCCATTTTGAATTTAAACCTAGGATGGTGCATACGGCGCACCCTATGGACGGGGTAACTCTGTTTTTAGAGGTCCGCGTTGACCTCGTCTAAATCGAGTTCTTTGGGAACTCCCCTTACAACTACTCTAAGGAGGCGGTCCTCCGGCAACGCGAAAGTATGAAATGCGATTTTATTTTCGCGAAGGTGTTTTGCAAGGTCACGAAAATCGGCCGAGGTTGCAACGTTGACCCGGATGCCTATGCGTGTATTAGCCGACCTAAACGTGGTGAATTTGGCTTTCGATAGCCAAGTAAGGACACGGCTCCAGTGCCCCTTGTCGTGAATCACGACCGGGGGTGGAGCCTTGGCCTTACGTTCAGCCATGAAAACCTCCGAGGTGTCGGGGGTGGCTTGCGGTTTTTTCGCCTGTGTCGCGGTTGGGGATGGGCGCGGTGAATTAACGCGACTCGCGGGGTCGCTCTCTACTGCAGGGAACGGACGGTAGTGAAACTGGACTGGACTGATTTTTTTTTTGCAGGGTTCTTACTATTTAAAGTATAGTATTCTCTTTAGTACTTTGGATTCTAATCCTGCGGGGACTTGACAAATTTTCATTGTAGTTTCCTAGTTGGTTAGGGCAATTTGGGCCCATCACCAAATTGTCTGAAAAATAAGATGATCCATGCGTCGGATGGGCATGTAAAATGTCGGTCCACCCACCAACCCGCATTGGACCAACGAAGTGGGATACTGTCCAAAACCCCCTATTGGATACAGGTGTATTAGGGGAGGCAAATGTCCGGAAGTGGGCTACCATAGGCTGATGATGATGATTCTCTTTAGCAATTTTTTTTATTTAAAAGCATCTTGCCCTCTATGTAACTTCGTAAAAAATGACATTTGTATATAATTCGCTACTACTTGTACGTTAAAATAGATTTTTTTTTGCAGTAAAGAAAAATCGGCGGACGACGTTAACGAAAAAGGCATACTAATAGCACCTAAGAAAGTATTGGGAAAGAAAATGCAGGCAAAGGTAATTGGAGTTATGTTTTTAAATCAAATAAAGATGCACAAGACAAAAGATTACAACTTTTTACATGTAATTTATACAAAGTCCAAAATTTTCTACGTCTCGCCATTATTTGTCTAGGTTTTGATGATCCGCTTGGCGTAGTAGTTAGTGACCTGACTGTTGCGCCAAAGGGTGTCGGTTCGATTCCCACCACGGGAAAAATATTGTGCAGTAAACATTATGTTTTTCTCGTATTTGACTGCTTGTACCTACTTAACATGTATATTTACTAAAGCAGAGTAAGTATTCATCAGTCATCTAGTTTGCATAGCACAAGCTTTGCTTGGCGAGAGACTAGATGATGTAAAATTTGTTAAAAAAAAAAAGATTAAATTGTTTATACAATTTCTAATTCTTATTTTATTTTAAGGGGAAGAATACACGGCTAAATATTGTGCGTGCAAGCAAATCCACGAACTATCAGGTCGTTTATTATGTAGCCAAACAATACTTGGCCATGGACACATCATCAGCTTGTGTTAGTAGTCAGTTGGTAGATAGGTGTTCTTGGACTAACTTTTTATATACACTTCCGACGCATTGATCATCTTACTTTTCAGACAATTGGGTTATCGCCCCATATTGCCCAAACCAACATACAATTTCAACCACTAGCATATATATATATATATATATATTATAGTTATATACAGACATTGTAATTTTATTTATTTGTGTAGAGCTATACTCTAGACTAATAAATAAAATTACAGTGTCTGTTTGTAAAATCAAAATAATGGTTTTTAAATTATTACATTATGACCGATATTCATAACCTACCTGTTTTTCCTATTGAAAGGGCAGTCAGACTTTGACGGGGTGCTCACTGGAAGGTAGCTGGTGATACTGGAAGTAACTGATGCTATTTTATTATATATAAAAAACGGACAAATTTTTTTACCCTTATGTCATCACGCGGACAAAATACAGCTACATTGTAATGTAATAAACATTTTCATTTATATAGAATACAATCTGTTAGCTTTAAGCTACGCTGTGCGTTGCAAGAACCTTTAAGCATAGAATTATATAACGTGTTACCATTTTAACCACAAATTAATTTTACCGTCCGGGTAAAACCGCGGGGCAAAGCGAGCGTTGACAAAATCGTAAAATCCTTCGTTCTTCATTAAATTTTGGTTCGAACAATCGCTGCAATTGAAAAATGTCGATTGGGAAATTGTACTTTTACCAAATAATCTTTATTGAATTGAATAATGAACTAATTATTGAAAGTTTCTCAATTTGAGTGCGTCGAGTCGGACGGTACCAGTGTAGTACTTATCACTGCCGGGGTTCTTTAAAACCGATGTCAAGTTCCGGTTTGTAGGTCACTTTAGTTAGTGTAACTACCACTAACTACTAGGTAAAAGGGCGCAACATCATTTAAGCTATTTTTTTTTTATAATTTTTATTCATAATTATTGCTCTATTTTCTTATCTCGTTTAAATAAAGTGTTCTTATTTGTTTGTCATCTTTTCAGATAACAGAAGGACTTAAAAACAGGTATGTTGTATACGGCTTCTAAGGTTAACAATTTTATAAATCATTTCACTTAATATATTTTATTCTAATATACAAAAAAAATTATTACATGTATATAAAAAAAATTTTGGAAATTATTTGCATATTTTTATAGATTATTTATCGATCGCTGTTTTTTTTTTTGAATAACTAAATAGGTTTCCCAAGTTAAGTTAAGTATTTTATATTCTTTTATTTTTACAAATTTTTCTACAATTCATTTTGGTCTTAAACTTTTGGCCTGCAGTGTATGTAAATCATCGTCATTAGTCTTTGTTAGTCCACTGCTGGACATAGGCCTCCCCTAATGCTCGCCTTCTCCATTAGGGGGTTCTTGGACCGTATCCCACCACGCTGGTCCAATGTAGGTTGGTGAGTGGACCGACATTTTACATGCGTGACACATGGATCATCTTACTTTTCGACAATTGGGTGATCGGCCCAAATTGACATAACCAACTAGGTAACAACAAAAAAAAATTGTTGAGTCCCTGCAGGATTCGAACCCACGACCTTCGGTTTCTACCGGCCCTTACCACTAGAATACAGAGGCAGTGAGGAGGCTATAGCATACCGTGTTACAAATGCTTTTTTGATAATTTATCTAGTTCGCGTAAATATAAAATATAATTATCTTATAGGAAATCAACTGAACCAATTTTACCACCAATAGAGACTAAGAGAAGACGACGTCAGAAGAGGAACTATTGCAAACCGTCGACGTGTCATCAGGTAAGATATGATTCATATGTCACTGTATGAGAATAGCCCAAGATCGGATGCGGTGGCGTGCACTAGGGGAGCGTGCATGAGGTGATGTGTCCAGCAGTGGACTGACACAGGCTGATCGTGATGGTGATGTCACTTGTGGACACGAACGTATATTAGACAAGGTAAAAATTAATGGCATCGTGGTCTAGCGGTATTCGCCGTTGCTTTATAAACCGGAGGTCGTGGGTCCGAATCCCACGGGAAACACCTCTGTGCTATCTTTGTTTTGTGGTCGGTCGGGACAATTTGGGCCGATCACCCAATTGTCTGAAAAGTAAGATGATCCATGCGTCGGATGGGCATTTAAAAAGTCGGTCCATCCACGAACCCGCATTGGACCAGCGTGGTGGACCACCACTTTATCATGATTTGCTATAGAAATAAAGCTGAAGTTTAATTTGTACTTAAATACTTAATAATTTCTTACCGGAAACGTGGAGAATTAAAGTTTATTGTTCACCTATCAATTTATATAATATAATAAAACACAAAATAAACCTCACAAAAATAAATAAATTCGCGTTCTCCATTTTAACAAATTGACAAACGTTAAACAAACGATGTGCACGCATTTTAAAGAAATCATTTTCTTTATATATATATACATTGATATATATATATATATATGTATATATATACTTTTGCGATCTTCTTTCAAGTGCGGTGAGCACTTTGCGACACAGATCGCCTGCATGAAACATCACCAAGCTGAGCATCCAAGAACGTCGTTCTTTCCGCCGACCGCGAGACACATTTGCGAGATATGCGGAGCTTCTTTAGCGGTAAGTTTCATGTTAACCTTATAAACCACTCATCATTATTTTATCGGCAAATTTGAATCCTAATTAACATAACTGCCTCAGCAGCCTAGTGGTGTGTGCTTTAAAAACCGGAGATATTGGGTTCAAGTCATGCGGGGACTCGACAAATTTTGCATTGTTGTTTCCTAGTTGGTTAGGGCAATTTGGGCCAATCGCTTAATTGTCCGAAAAGTAAGATGATCTATGCGTCGGAAGGGCATGTAAAAAGTCGGTCCACCCACAAATCCGCATTGGACCAGCGAGGTGGGATACGATTCAAAAACCCCCCAACGGAGGAGATGTGTGTTAGGGTATGTCCAGCAGTGGACTAACTCAGGCTGGATGATGTGTATGTTAACTATGCCAATGAAGTCCGCGTCGCACGGATAGTGTTGTCGTTATCGGTGATAGACATCTTCGTGGCAAATTGTCAAGAACGTAAGGGCGTGTGATGCAAATTTGCTTTGGGTTGAAATTTAAATCATTTCTCAATTGTTTTGGACACAGATTTGGAACTGTTGTTTTCGTCATATCAGGCAATAGTGACACACGTTTTCAAAATATTATATCGAAACAAAAAATCAATTTTACATTTTTAAACTCGTGTATAAATCATTATATGCATGAATAATTATTTTATTAATTTTAAAATCTATTAATTAAACGTGTTAATAAATCTTGCTACTATATTGCAAAGAATAAAATGTTTTCTTAAGAAGATATAATGTCATTTTATTAAAACATAAACATATTTTACCTATGGCAACTCGTACAATATAATCAATCTAGCTTACGTCATGCAATTTTTTTTTTTCTTTATGTTTTTACCATCCCACAATAAAATTTATTAGTTATATGTAAAAATTAAATGATTTTACGTATACAAATTTCATTATTGTCCTTAAGAGCACGAGTAAGAGTACCATGTCCTTTGCGACATTAACCTCATAAGCCAATCCTTGGCGTTGTAGCATCTTTATTGAAAATTTTTATGAAAATTTGTTTAAACATCTAATTGTTACTGTTTATTTATTTTCAGCCAGGCAGCATAGCAACCCATCAAAATATGCACACAAAGACCAAAATGCATCCATGTCAGATATGCGGCAGACAATTTTATGCAACGGTCAGTTTAAAACGACATCTTTTGGTAAGTGTAAGTAATAATGAAACTTGAGTTACCAAATTTTTGGCAGAAGCTTATAAGTACACAAGGCAAAGTTACTCCAAATATTTCTGCAATAAGTCAATAAAATGATGAATTAATTCTAAACATGTGATCTAAATAACCTAATCTGCCGAGTGGCAATAGCGTGTTCTTTAGAAAATGGAGGTCGTGGTCTGAATCCAGCGGGATGGAAAGCTATAGGTAAGCTATGTCCAGCAGTGGACAACACGTAGACGAGATATGATGGCACGATTATAATCATAAAAGACATTCATCGTCGATGTACGCTATTTCAAATTATATATATTACTGCCACCTTTTGACAACTTAATGGACCGAGCGTAGTAATGATTTTATATGTCCAATAGCTCGCATAAAATAAAAGAAGGCAATGTTTTAGTAATGATTGCTCTAATGTCCATCTGGACTAGACACACAGAGAAACCTTCGATGATGATTATGACGATAAACGATTCATAATAAACAAAGTATGAACTGTACTATTGATCACCGAAGACCATTATCTAAAGTATAGTTAGTAATGTATTACATGCCATCGTCTTGAATTTCGAGACAGTAATATTAAATTATAGTGATACCTTATTGTTATTAATATTTAAAATTAAAATGTTTTTGTACTAAATTGACTGTCGGCTCTAAACATCGTTACTTGAAAGATCAAAATCACGGATATGAAACTTCGCCTTTCATGTTTCTGATAATTACAGTTACAAATATTACAACTAGCTTATGAATAAACATGTGTATTATCATGTTTGATTCCACTATGTTGCATTATAGCTTCGATAGATGCATGTACATCGTTAGATCGATTGTTCACTAATGATCGTATAAACATCTTCAGAATAATAAAGAAAGTTAATCGAGAATTTAATTAAATAGTGTATAAAATTAAAATTTTTGTTGCTTACTAATATATTACGGTCTATTGGGAGGTTATTGTCCACAATGTTCTGATCTAGCGATTCACGTTAAATGCTAAATACTAGCTAAATTAATATTGTTATATGACCATTTCAGTACTTCTTGATAGATTTAAGTAATCAAGTATATATTTACCTAAGAACTTACTTCACTTCGGCATATTTCTAAATCTGTTATTTGCTTACTTTAGGTGTTCTGTATTCAAAATAAGTATGTTGATAACTGAGAAAGGTTGAATGGACCAAGGTTTTCCACAATTGATTCGACCAGGAATTGAAGAATATCTGATGGACCGTAAGATAACATGATTTTCCGATCAAGATATAGAACCGATGATGATCAATCAGAATTAAAATATGTGACATTAAATTAATCAATTATTTTGTTTTAGCTTTAATACTTCTCTACAGAGCATATCAGATTCTCAACCAAAACATTTGTCTCATGTTCTCAAACGTTTAATCACTGGGCATGTTCCACTAAATGACTAAACTTTCTAATAGGTATTTTCACATAGTATTCCTTATAAGGCAAAATTGTGAAATATCAACGCTTATTTTACCTTGGTGGATACTTGCACTTAAATCTCGACATATTTTAACTATTCCAATTATTTGACTTAACCATTTACCGCTTGCCTTCCAATTGATTTAAAATAAGTAGTGTAATATTAATATGTAATGATAAAACAGGAAGAAAAGGTTGAAATGGACCCCACAAGGTTCTTCCAAAGATGATTCGGACGAAACCAAAGGAATGGAAGAAATTATTGATGGACCGAATAAGATCAACAATGATTTTTCCGATCAAGATATAAGAACTCCGATGGACGTGATCGTCGATCAGAATGTGCATTATTTGACATTAAATTAATCGCAATATTTTATGGATTTTATTAAATACCCTTCTCTTACAGAGAATACGAGATGTACCTCAACGTAACAAAACATCATCATCATCATCATCGTCAGCCTGTGTTAATCCACTGCTGGCAGGCCACCCCTAATGCACTCGCCTTCTCTATCAGGGGGTTTTTGACATAGTATTCCCTTACTAAGGCACCTAAAAAATATTAAACAAGAAGCAAACGCTTTCTAATTGGTGTATCGCTTGTCACGTTAAATCGCCACGTGATGTTTAACCAATCCGAAGCCGACGTTTTGACTGTAATAGCGTTTAACATATGACTTTGTTGCCATTAATTTCATGCCTTGTCTCTCAGGTATAGTCGATGAGATAATTGTATCTGTATTTAATCCCTTTTATATATGTTTTAGGACAATCTTTATTTCATCAACATCATCATCGGCCTGTGTAAGTCCACTGCTGGATATAGGCCTCCACTAATACACATCTATCCATTAGAGGGTTTTTACCTACCGGACCGTTACCTACCACGCGTTCCAATGCGGGTTGGTGGTGGACCGACTTTTACATGCCCATCCGACGCATGGATCATCTTACTTTTCAGACAATTGGGTGATCGCCCAAATTGCCTAACCAAGTAGATAACAACAATGAAAATTTGTATAGTCCCTGCAGGTTCGAACCCAGACCTCCGGTTTCTAAAGAACACGCCTGTACCATCTAGGCTACGGAGGCAGTTACGGAGGCTTTACTACTGACTATAATTGTTGGTGTCATAATGTTCTAGTTTGAAAGGGTTTACTATATTTTATTATACACTTGCGATCCGCTTCCGACTCTGCACGGCAATACTGATATCTGTATAATCTATGGAAAATTATATAATTTATCAGTGTTTTTTACAATATTATGCATGAATTATGCATAATATTGCAGAGAAACTGCCGTAGTCCTGATTGATGATAGCTAGGCTAATATTTTGTGGCTATTAGAATCAAACTCATTCAAAATCTGACACCTTCAGACATTATATAACTTTAATCATAAATAATTAAGAATATATAGTCTCGAAACGTATAAACTTGGGTGTTTAAAATTCTAAATACACATTTACTTTGAAAGTGTTATAATTTTGTATCACAAGCTCAAATATACATAAAAAAAGACCATTAAAATTGTCCGTAGGTACAACCTATGCATGTACAAAGCGATGAAAACTGCCCAAACTCTTAAAAATAGCAGTCTACAACCACTATTATCTATTCTAAACAACATTGAGAGTAAACCTTATAAATTTGAACCTTAACTGCTTATATATAAGGTCTGTAATGACTTAAGATATTTTTGTAACAATTTTTGCATGAAAGCTAGTACATAGGATATTTCTTACATATTTTTATTAGTTTCAACTTATTAAAATATAAAAATCTATTTATTTTTGCAACTTGTAGATATGACATTCTTCTCAATCCAGACAGATACATTTTTTATTTATATTAAAAACCTTTTTTATGTTTGTTAATGTAGTTAAGCAAATTCAGATTATTAATAGATTTACACAAAGTAACCCATGGCAATAAACCATTATCTTATGTCTTATATGTTTATAACTGCCCCCATAGCCTAGTGGTACGGGTTTGTGCTTTAGAAACCGGCGGTTGTGGGTTCGAATCCTGCGGAGACTTGACTACCTTTCTAAGTTGTTTTCTATTTGGTTAGGACAATTTGGGCCGACCACCCAACTGCCTGAAAAGTGAATTAATCCATGCGTCGGATGGGCATGCAACAAGTCGGTCCACCCACCAACCTGCATTGGACCAGCGTGGTGGGATACGAATCAAGAACCCCCTAATAGAGAAGGCGTGCATTAGGGGAGGCCTATATCCAGCAGTGGACTAACACAGGCTGATTATGTATTCGTATGTAAGTTTAGTTCGGGTTTCATCGTACTCCGATAAAGATACAAGTATTTCCGAAGTAAAATAATATCTCCCTACATCAATATGTGTATGACGCCACTTCCTTGCTATGGGTTACTAAGTTTACATTAATTCAGGCTAAATTGGCTCAACTCCATTACAATTATTAGATTCACAGTATAAATACATCAAAAACTATAAATAAACGCAATATTGTATTTATTCTATACCTTATAACATATGCAATTTATCCTTTACATACAAATACATTAAAAGATGTTGAAAATTTCCTTTAATATTTCTCCAAACAATGCATCTTTTATTATTTCTGTCTGAGAATGGATAGTAACAAGCGAACATCAATTACAATATGCCGTCTAGATTTCAACCTTAAACCTATGATAATACAGTTCAAAACGTTATGATTTAGCTCTTCGACTCATCCTTCTTGCTCTCATGATTCTGCTCCGGCCTCCTTCCCAGCAAATCCCTTTTCACGCAGCATTTGTCATTCTGAAATATATATATATATTTAATAATTTAATGGCACTATCTGAAACTTTATTCATCATCATCATCATCATCGTCAGCCTGTGTAAGTCCACTGGTGGACATAGGCCTCCCCTAATACACCCCTATCCATAAGGGGTTTACGGACCGTATCCCACCACGCTGGTCCAATGCGGGTTGGTAGGTGGACGCATGGATCACCTTAGTTTTCAGACAATTGGGTGATCATCCCAAGTTGCCCTAACCAACTAGGAAACGACGATGAAAATTTGTTGAGTCCCCGCAGGATTTGAACCCACGACCTCCGGTTTCTAAAGCACACGGCCTTACCACTAGGTTACGGAGGCAATCGAACAGTTATTATTGGTGTAAAATTGTAATATATATTTTTTATTCCTTGAAGTTAGGCGATTATCATTTTTTTTATTGATTACAAAGGCAGGCGAGCAGTCGCGTCTCCTGATGTACTTAAAGTGTCCACCGACGTACATTGGCAATACCAGACATGTACCCAACGCTGCCTACGTGAGACGAAGCATGTTACTTCTCGTTTACCCAGTAAATACGCTGGCCATGTTGCCCTTCAAGCAGGAGCACGGTAGTGTTTCACAGTACCGCTTTGTTGCAGAATTAGGCGCTGCGGTGGTACCACCCCAAACGGACCTACCATCTCTATATTAAATATATAAAATGTATTTTTAAACAAGTTTTTTTTTATGGCATACGCAGGCAGACGAGCAGTCGGGCCACCTGATGGGAAGTGATCACCGACGCCCATAGACATTAGCAATACCAGTGGTATCGCCAACGCGCTGCCTACCGTGAGACATAGGGTGTATAGTCTCGTTTACCCAGTAAATACCGGTGGTAAGTCCCTGTTTACAGGGAGACCGTCTGGGTGGTACCACCGCGGTGCCTATTTTGCCGGAAGCAGTAGTGGAAAACACTGCTGTTTCCGGTTTGAAGGGCACCGTAGCCAGCGTATTTACTGGGTAAACGAGACTTAACACCCTATGTCTCACGGTAGGCAGCGCGTTGGCGATACCACTGGTATTGCCAATGTCTATGGGCGTCGGTGAGCACTTCCGATCAGGTGGCCCGAATGCTCGTCGGCCTGCGTATGCCATAAAAAAAAATACGCTGGCTACGATGCCTTCAAACCGGAACACAGTAGAGTTTTCACACTACTGCTTCGCGGCAGAAATAGGCACCGCGGTGGTACCCACCCAGACCGGTTATATACCGGTTGACCTGGCAAACTTAGTACTACCTTAATTGATGAATGAAAGATCTATATGTTATATATCAATCTACATATTAAAAAAATCTGATAGATAGTTAACAACTGTAGTAAATATACTGACTGAACTTGAGTGAAATTAGGTTTATTTTTCACCTCTTGAGAATGAATATGTAGGTTTGTACCTACATATATAATATTTTTCAATTGCGCAAAATTTTTAAATTGATTTACCTTTTAACATTCCCTGGACTTACGCGAATAAATCAAGACCGAAATTGGGCAAATCGGTTCTGCCGTTATCGGGTTTTAGCGAGAGTAACAAACAGCAATTGATTTTAATTTTGTTGACCACATTTAAGTCTCTTTCGGGGCAAACTGTGATGAGATATAGTGTATCCCGTGATCATTTATAATTTCTTAAGCTGTTGTTTATTATTTCATAATTTTAAACCCACACAGAGGTATATAAAACGAACATTTAATATGCATTGTTAATTTAATATGGCTCACCGCATCCAAATCACTGGAATCATCCGTATCACTTGATGTGTCCGTATCATAGTTCCCCAGACCTGGTAGTATTCCAACGCAGCGCAACGCACCGACATCTTCTGCGCTCACGTTAGTATTGTCACCTCCATTTTTATCAACATCACTGTGAAAGAGATATAATAGAAAGATATTATGTCTGCTATTAATTTTATTCATATTTTTTGTACACATGGTAAATAGTTATCTTTAAATCTTTAGCTGTTGGAATAAACTGGTGTGGAACAATTATTTAAAAACCTATTGAAAAAATATATATAGTCTTCCACAACTTATACATATTATTACACATCAGGTATTATTGAATGACCTAGTGCATTCCGAATACGGCGGCCGATCCATATTAGAGATCAGCCAACTGCGCAGGAGACAGTGGACTGATGGGACGGTAAACCGACACGAGCTAAGGGAGATCAGGCGCAAGACCAGAATTATACACGCCCATCCGACGCATGAATCATTTTACTATACAGACAATCGGGTGATAAGCCCACATTACCCAAATAAAACGACAACAAAAAAATTTGTCAAGTCCACGCAGGATTCGCACCAACGACCGTTGGTTTCCAAAACACAAGCCCAAACTAGGCTATAGAGGCAATTTTTGGCTACAGCTCCTAAACATCCATAAATTTTACTAAATCCTGTACCTGGTAATGAGGCCATTCTTCGGTGGGGTGACTGTCTTCTCCGACTCGGATTTATCTGGTTCCATTTCGCTGGCCTTCCGTTTTCGTACTACAACCTGAGAATTATTAAATTATTAGTAAAGTTCACTTCTGCCATAGCTCATCTATAGAGTAAAATAGGTCTAAAATCTGTCAAAACAGATGCTATGGAATATTTGTGACAAGTTCTATTTCAAAGTTTAATTCACCACAAATCTACAGATATAATATACTCATCATCATCATCATCCTCAACCTGTGTTAGGCCTCCCCTAATGCCGCTCTTTCTCTATTAGGGGGTTCTTGGACCGTATCCCACAGCGCTAGTCCAATGCGGGTTGGTGGGTGGACAGACTTTTTATATGCCCATCCGACGCATGGATCATCTTACATTTCAGACAATTGCGTAATCGGCCCAGATTGTACTAACCAACTGGGAAACAACAATGAAAATTTGTTGAGTCCCCGCAAGATTCGAACTGATGACCTCCGGTTTCTAAAGCACAAGCGCTTACCACTAGGCTACGGATCTAGTTGCACACTATATTAATATTGCCCATTATAAATTACCAATCTTTTTTACTTTAATTAAGTTGTCTAAGAAGTGCTCAAGAACTATGTATTCTAAGCAATATTTGTGCCTACCTTCTACTGAAATTTTTTATAACATTACAAGCACAATCTGGAATCTTCTTTCTTTTCTTTTATGCAATTTTTTATATATATAGAGTAGTTAAAGAGGAAGGTTTATATGTATAATTCATGCAAAACATTGTACAGATATCAGTATTGGACCCATGCAAAGCCAGGGCGGGTTGCTAGTTTATAATAAGAGCACTCAGAATAGATGTGTCAACATACAGTTAAGGCAATTCAGTTTAAGATTAAAGGTAAATAAATCTAATGTCAAACATTAAAGGAGCTAAAAGCAAAGACATTCTTATAAGTGGTGCCTACCGAGTTTGACATTGACCTCTATTAACTATCTCAAAATTAGCTTAAATATAGAAATAACTATGCAGCATTGGAAAACTACAGAAAACTTATTTGAGACTTTAATAGTTTTTTTTTATTTTTTTTTATTGCATACGCAGGCAGACGAGCAGTCGAGCCACCTAATGGAAAGTGGTCACCGACGCCCACGTACATTGGCCATACAGGTATCACCAACGCGCTGCCTACCGTGAGACATAGGGTGTTAAGTCTTGTTTACCCAGTAACTACGCTGGCTACGGTGCCCTTCAAACCGGAACACATTAGTGTTTTCTCTTTACAACTGCTTTGCGGTAGAAATAGGCACCGTGGTGGTACCCACCCAGATGGTCCCTTGTAAAAAGGGGACCTACCACTGGTAAGTTTGGCAATTTCTTGATCATGATTTTTTGAATTTCAATAAAAATAAAAAACCCTTTACTTAACAATACTTACTTAATTATAGAATATTTTATTGATCTATATTCAATTAATAATTATATTGAAGTCGATCAAAGTAAATTAAACTGTTTTAATACCCCTTGTAACTTATTCTTAGCAGGCTGTACAGCAGATGAAGATGTCCTCGTTGGTGCCAGCTGAGCTCTCAGTCGGATCAGTTCTTCACTCTCAGCCAGGGTTGATACACGTTCCCTGTAATGTTATAGATTCCGCATGTAGAATAAACACAAGCAATTTAAAATCAGTAAGCCTAACTGCATTAATATTTATCCAATGCTCTATGCTACTACGTGCAGAACCAAAAGCTTGTAAGTTATATTTAAAGGAAGACACTGGTAGAAACTATGCTAGTCTCAATACTTCATGAGTATTAAGTACTATTTTACCGCTATTTATGATGTTACAGCCTAATGGTTATTATTGTTAGCATGGTTATTGAACAAGCCTTAACATAACATTTTAGAGTGGTGGTCAAAAATATGTGATTAATATTTAGTAATAGTTTAAATATGCACATAAATTTTTAAATCCTACTTTATTCTTCTATATTTTAATTAGAAGCTAACACAATCCATACAATAGATTAAATTTATGTGAATAAATTTCAATGTTTTTCAATCAATCAATAACATATTCTGCTTTTAACTGCCTCCATAGCCTCGAGGTAAGAGTGTGTGCTTTAGAAACCGGAGGTTGTAGGTTCGAAACCTGGGGGAACTCAACAAATTTTCATTGTTGTTTCCTGGTTGGTTTCAATTAGGCCAATCACCCAATTGTCTGAAAAGTAAGATGATCCATGTATTGGATGGGCATTGATCCCCCACTAAACTGCATTGGACCAGCATGGTGGGATACAACTCAAAAACATCCTAATGGAGGGGGTGCTTTAGGGGAAGCCTAATAAGCATGATGAAGTTATTTGCTTACATTTATAGATGCCAATATCAACACTGCAGTATTTAAATATTATATTATAAATATTACTTGAAGATTAAATATGGCAGTATTCAACCAATAACAGTACTTTGCTTCTAAAGCCAATATTTAAAGATGCTTTTAATCTACTATTTATTTGACACAGATTGTAAAAACAATTTTAACATATAAAGTTTGTTAATAGTAAATCAAAAACTTACCTAAACTCTTGCATTTCTTTTTGCTCCTCAAGCGATATTTGCTGAGCCGCTTTTGCTTTTGTCCTCTCAACTAAATCCAAGAATCCAACTTCGTCATCATCAAGACCTCTTATCATATTTTCTGCAAAAAAATTTTAGAGCTCATGAACAAATTGTGATTTTAATTTGCATCTAAACTTATTATTGTGTAAAGGAAATGATTCTAATAACTATAATTTAAAATTAAAAATCCCTATAATTTAGCTATGTACTAAACTAAAAGTTAGCTATAAGTGCTTAAATAATAACAAAAAAATAGTTACTAGCAGAATGGTGACAGCATTTGATCTGCCAAGTTACTCTATAGATAATATCAAGCAATGTTAAGTTAAATAGAAGGTTAAAATTCACATTCCCTCATAATATAGAACTTACTCAATTTATGAGCTTCTTCATATTCAGCCTCCTTCTTCAATCTTTGCTCTTCCAATCGATGATATAAAGGTCGCGTGTCGTACTGTTCTTCCGGTGCCTCTACAATAATCAATAATATAGCGGTTGTAAATTAAAACAAAAAAAATGTCACTAATCACAAAATAATTGCAGCTTTGATTACCTTTTGGCTGGTCTTCCGTCCTTACTTTTTCCCATTCCTCTTGTCGTTGTCGCCTAGCCTCCAATATTTCCGACTCAGATATAAATCCAGAACTCATCGCGCAATTATCTTTGAATTATTTTTATCAACGTGATATTTATTGACCACTTGCGACTTGCGAGTAACCTTTTTTGACAAGTTTAAAAACCAACCACATCAATCAATCAAACAAACGTAAATGTCAAAAATATACAGGTAATACAAATATTACTTCTTTAAATTATATTATAAAAGCTCTTTTTATTATTAAGCACTACTTTTTTAAGAGAAGACACTGTCAATTTTATACCGGCTATGCTCTTATCTTGTATTGTTTGGATCAAATATAAAATATGTTTTCACATACTATAGCGATGCTGTATGGGGGTGCTTTGTTTCGTTAACATACTAAGATGATAAAAGTAACAAAAAAAGTCGGTTTCTTGTAAAAAGAAGAGTCAATATTCTTTACATTTATCTAGTAGCCGCTTTAAACCGCTGTACAATAAGTAACATACTTTTGATTTAATTTTGAACTTAAAAGTATATACTCTTGTATATGTATACTTGTATCTGTATCAGAAAAGAGGAAACAGTTTGAATGGTTTCATTATTCAGATAGTTAGGTACCTAAGACCGATATTAATCTAATATTTAAATTTCATACTCTTCATGTAAAAAATGCTTTCATATTTGAAATTATGAACAGTTTTCTCGGTAAAAACCCCAGATTTGGTGGATTTTAGTGGAATGTAACAAAAAGTACGAAACGTCGAGGAAAACAAAGAATTAACGGGAAAAAAGTACATTTAATATGTATGATTATAGCGTTACCAATAGAAATAGGAATGTAAAGAGAAAAAATAATGATTATACATATCATAACATTTAACTTTATATGGTTTTTTTCTACTAAAATTATAAATTTTATATTGAAGAAAAAACATTTTATGTAATATTTATTAAGTAAATGTTTTCTCTTTCTATTAAGAAAGATACTCTCGTTTCACTCTCGAAGTTGTTGATGAATATGTCTACCTTAGGCACATATTGCAGTTGGGAAGGCACCGCTAAGAGAGAGAAGCCGATGTGAGGATTCAGTTGGGCTGGACAGCATTTAGGAAAGTAAACTACATTCTTATGTCGTCGATACCGCAGAGCGTAAAGACGAAAGTTTTAACCAATGCGTACTCCCCGTGATTTCCTACGAAGCAGAAACCTTGCCTCTGACTATCGGAATGCTCCACAAGTTTGCCGTAGCTCAACGTGCCATGGAACGCGCTATGCGCAGAGTCTCTTTGGCGGATAAAATTCGTAATGAATGTATCTGGCAAAGCTCAGCTCGTTGAAGTGGCAGAGAGCCGGTCACATGGTCCGAACAACCGTTCGTCTAATAAGGTTCTAGAGTGGAGGCCACACTCCGGAAAACGGAGTGCTGGCCGACCCCAACCAGGGGGAATGGCGATCTCCGTGCAGTTGCCGGTTCAAGTTGGCAGCAAGTAGCAGAGGATCGGCCGTCTTGGCGTTCATTAAAATAGGCCTATGTCCAGCTGTGGACTGATAGAGGGCCGATTATGATGATGATGAAGAAAGGAAAAAAAATGGTTAGGGTATAACAAGTATTATTTATTTTTTTAACTTAAAAGCCCGACTACGAAGGACGTCTATATATTATAAAAAAGTAAGGGTTATTTTAATTATGTTTACAAAGACGACTTCCATGAAAAACAAACATATATTTATATTTTTATAACTACCATTCTAATAAATTAATATTATTAACATTAACTACAATTGGTCTTTGTTGTAACCTAATTACTACTGTATAAATTATGTCTCATTACTTTTTAGTATTCAAAACATTTCTGTAACTATTGGAAGCGATCTTCGTAAACGTAACTACATTTTGAAACACTTCGGCGTTTTAATTTCATTCGGAATTAATTGCCCGTAAAAGTATAGTATTCATGCAATTTCTATTACTTGACCTACATTTGTCAAAGGAATACGCTATATACAATGTCGGATTCAGAAAGTGTGGAGAAACCTACAGAATATCCAGAAGTGGAATACATCGAAGATGGGCAAAATAAACTGTCTATTAAATGTAAATTTTGTGGTTCTAAAATTTTAGATAAAAAGTCAGCAAAATATGTAAAACAAGAGGTAAGTTACTTTATACACGTTCAATATATTATACACGAATTAAAGTTGTAACCTTACTTACTTTTTTAGTTTGACATAATGAGTTGGTATTTATGTAAGTAAAATAAAAACTAAAAGTTATGAAAAAGTACTTATGGTAAAGCACCGGTTGCAGGCTTAATTATAGCACATGTTTCGTTCGATTAAGTTTGTACGTGATTTAAATGGAATTTACGTGTTGATAACTTAATACAGAAGACCTAATATAGTCGTACATAGAAACCATTGCATCGAAATCTTATTCGAACTTATTGGAATAATAATTTCCTGGTAACAAATTATTAAATGTTTTATTATTATGGTGCTGATTCCTATAGGCTCCGTTACTTTTTGTGTACTTAAGAGTAATAATATCATCTCAGAATTCTTTTATGGTATAAGCACATTGTTTCTTTTTGATTCTTAATTTTTTACTTTGATTATTCTAGAAAGATCTGCCGCTAATGCAGCAGGACAATAGAAAACAGGGTGAGGTGCAGTGCGAGTCACTCAGCCAGTTCTATCATGTGGAAAATATGTATACATTCGAGAACATTGGCTTCACTCATACAGTGGCCAATCATAAATATTTAAGTTGCGCAGATTGCGATGCCGGACCAGTAGGATATTACGATATGGATAGTAAACACAGCTATGTGGCATTAACAAGGGTTGAACATTGCTAGATCAATAAGAATGCTCTAAAATAACTATTTATTTCAAAGAAATTTAAAAAAATAATACTTTACATGCTTGTATTTAATACAGGTTTCGTATTAAATAATCTATTACATTTGTTTTATTATGTTCTAACAGCGTTTTGAGTAATATTTGCTGTAGTCTCTATTTTTTGCTTAGGTATAAGATCATAATAATTTTTCTACTATTCTGCTTAAATTATATGTAAAAACAAAAAGTGGTCTGACACAACTGTTATCTTTTTATGTTAAGCTATATAAGCTCCATAATAAGACAAAGTAAAAATGGTAATTATAATAGAGTGTATTAGACAAATATTGCACAGTGATTGATGTTTTGCCGAAAGCATAGCAAAGTACGGTTTCATTGCATTTACACATTACACTTTGCATATTTGAATCTAATGTTTTTTCTGTTACAGTATAGTTTACATGGTTAATATAAGGTACTTTATTCTTGTACAGTTTGAATTTATATAATTGCTAGAACAAACACTTAAGGCTTTATCCAGTATCTAGACACAAAATTTCATAGTCTTATGTTCAACAATTATGATCTTCTATATAACTGTTATCCCTTGTTTTAACCTTATCAACAACTTTTATTGCAATAATTAATAGCCTATGTCCTTTCTTGAAATATTTTCTATCTATGAACCAAATTTCATTGCTTTAATGGTTAAGAGGGCAAAGATGGAGATATAGGCACGCAAAAAGTTACTTTTGCATTTATAATATTTGTTAGGATTGATATCTCAATACATAATTTATAAGTAAATTTGGTGCTATGCATGACAAGCATTTCAGAAATGAATGCCAAAAAAGCATTTATTCTGCTATTTTTTGTTTTAATTTTAACAACAAAGTGTTTCAGGCTTTTTTAAATAAAGTAACCGAATAAGGTCACAGTTCAACCATAAGCTCACATTCCCTAGATAAACTATCTATAATAAAGTTTGACCATTAATAAATACATTAGTTTGCCGTATTTGACTTCATTCACACATGATGTGTCACCAATAAGGAGGCCAGACATAATTGGAGCAATTGATCCTAACATTAGTGTTCAAATAAATTCAATATCCTATTTGGTTAACCAACCCTGATTTATCTAATATATTTTGTTTCCTTTAAACTGGACTACTTTACTCCTAAAAAGCTATAAACTTTGCATGAGACTCATCATATAATACTAAATTCATAGAATAACATAGTATAAGTATATAATAGTATATTATGTTGTATATTACAATTATTATATTTGTTTTTGTGCATATCTTTGTTTAAGAATGTGTGACTATCCATAAGTATAGAATTGTCTCCATAATATTGATTATAACTAAAGAATTTTAAACATATACTACCCATTTCTTTCTTGACATTGGGAGCATCACAGTTACTTTTGCCGGTGCTATTATTATTCAAATAACATAAAGCATTTAGATTTGTGTATGGACGCTTGAGCTAAATATATGCATTATAAATTGAAGAAAACAAATGTGCGCCTTTGCAATTACTTTTCTTAAAATTAACTAATAATACAGACTCTGTTTAATAATAGCTTAGCTTTGTTTAATAATAACATCTACTTATGTACAATTGAATGGGTTTTACTAAATTCATCCCCTACGGCGTTTGTGGACAACTAATATATATACTTGTATCTAGAGAGACAATGTTATAGAATGATGCCCATGTTGAAAAATGTGTTGCTGGTTTCTCAGGAAATATAATATTCAATTTAAATTATATGTATTATGCTCCACTCTGAGTTTGCTCCGATATAACATTTTTTAATTGCTTAAATCACAATTTAATAATAAATAAAATCTTTAAACTGTTTTCCTTTAGTTGTCTTAATAAGAAAGATCCATAGAAATTTTTTGATATATCACCAAAAAGTTGTTTAAAATTTCACATATTATGTGTATTCAATACTAAATTTGCAAATCTTGACTCAAGTATGGTATAGACAAAACATAAAACTAGGTGCCACCTAGTTTGTGGGGACGGAAGCTTCCTGCATACTCTGTATTAGATGAAGCTTACCAAAGAGTCTGGAAACCTCCATGTCAGATCAACCTAGGTTGACAAGGCGTAATCATAAAAATAATCATAAAGTTAGTAATCTGGTAAACTTATGACAAGACATTTAAATGTTTAGCTTCATAATTGTATATGATAAGGTTAAAGCTCAAATCTCATTCCACATAATTTAAAAACATAGTAAAAGGACAGTGTTAGTTAATACAAAGACACTGAAGGAACTTTGCATATAAATGACTTCATAGCAGAAAAACAAATATGTTCTTATAAACTGAAGAAACATGTATATGCCTACACATGTAAAAGTCATGATGAAATTCTTAGAAACACATTAAAAGGAAATAATAATGGCCGCTTCGATAATGTTGTATTTTCGCTGCAATTATTTAAAGAGTTTTTGTTAAATGAATAGAACTGAAACCATTGTATGGAAGGCAAGCTTAACCGATCACATTCATGATTTGGATGCTTTAGCAAGTTTGTTGTTAAATTGAGTGATGTGAAAAGTTTACACTGTATTTTTATTTTATGAGTGATCAAGATTATGAATATATTTATTGCGGAGACTAGCACTATTTTTAAAATAATCAAAAATGTTTATAGCATTTTATTAGAATTTATGGTAACACATATGACTTTGTGCACTTGTTTTGCGCTCGTAACATCTTTTACACAAGTAATACATTGTAACAATTACTCAATAACATGATAATTATTAATAAAATATTTAATAGTACATATGAAACCAAACAGCATCGGACCAGCACGGTGGGATACGGTCCAAATACTCTCTAATGGAGAAGGGGTGCATTAGGGGAGGCTTATGTCCAGCTGTGGACTAAGTGGTTGATGGCGATGACATATAAAACATTAGTTTAAGTAACTACATTTCACAGGTATTGTGATTAGAATAATATTTATATTTTGTATTATTTAAAGTGGCTTTATAATGTCGATTATGCATCAATAAACTTATTTTTTACAGAACTGTTTTATATTATCTCCTATTATCACGACTTGAAGATAAACCTTCATAATATTATGTTATCTTTATCCATTTCATATAATATGTGAAAATGTCTTAACTATTTTATAAAATTATTTATTTTTGGACATGTAAATGCTTGAAATGATTCAATTCTTATGGTTAAATGCAGGATGTTCCTTCTTTTTTCGTAATTTATATCTTAGTCATGACGTTCGTGTAAATTATTGACTAAATTTATATTTGTGCGATTAAAAAAAACGAAAGGACAAAATAGTTGATCACCAAAAATATGTTTCCGCCCGGGATCGAACCGGGGGCCTTCTGCGTGTTAGGCAGATGTGATAACCGCTACACCACGGAAACGATAACTATGTTATAGAAAATGTAATACATATTTTAGTGTTAATGAATAGAGTTTTTTTATGGCATACACAGGTAGACGAGCAGTCGGGCCACTTGATGGGAAGTGGTCACCGACGCCCATGTACAATGGCAATACTAATGGTAACCGCGCTGCCTGCCATGAGACATAGGGTGTTAAGTCTCGCTTACCCAGTTAATACGCTGGCTTCGGTGCCCTTGAAACCGGAACACAGCAGTGTTTTCACACTACTGTTTCGCGGCAGAAATAGGCGCCGCGGTGGTACCCACCCAGACCGTCTCCTGCAAAAGGGGACCTACCACCGGTGATCTGAAAATATATATATATATAAAAATATATATATATATATATTCATTCATTCATAATCAGCCCCTATCAGTCCACTGCTGGACATAGGCCTTTTATAATGAACGCCAAGAAAGCCGATCCCCTGCTATCCGCTGCCAACTTGAACCGATTACTGCACGAAGATCGCCATCCTACCTGGTCGGGGGCCGACCAACACTCCGTTTTCCTAAACGTGGCCTCCACTCTAGAACTTTCTAGTTCTTCAGATCACGTGACCAGCCCACTGTTACTTAAACGAGCTAATCCTATGCGCTATGTCGGTAACTTTCGTTAATATATAGGAGTTCCTCTATTTAAACTCGCAGATCACGATGTCGTTTATAACTTCATAAGGCCATAATTGACTTGAAATCTGGTACTAAAATTTCTTTTGTCCAGTACAAATCAGTTATGATCAGAATAGAAAATCACATGTCGCGGACGACATCCAGGTCTTTATTTTAAAAAACAGACCATATAATTTATTGAATGCATAGTAAATTTTCCTCAAGTTTCTGAGTTTTGAGTTGCTATTAGGTAGTTGGAAATAACTTGTTTAAATTAATACTTCATTTATGATATTGTACAAAGTTTTGCTTTTATCTAAGTATTTATTTTATAGCTCCTATCCTCTTCCGGCTCCGCCCAGTGTTTCGGACTTTGATTTCTTCCTTAAATTTTGTGTAGGTTGAGCGTTAACGCAAAAAACTATTATCCGTTTAACCTAAACACCACCTATTATTGCAATTCATAGCTACAAATATCAATATTCTCAAAATATTTAGTACGACAAAATAATACTGCATTTTATTGGCTGATCGCCGCTACGATTTAGTTAAATATTTATTTTTTAGTAACCGGTAATTAGTTGTAAAATGTACCTGCACGTTTTTATTTTTTACATAAACTTTTTTGATTATTTGTTATCAAGGTTAGAGAGTAACAGTATCCATTAATTTTTACAACGGTTTATTAGAAATAATACATTAAAATATGTAAACAACGCCATCTAACTTCAAGAAAGATAAGCTTGTAAAGTATGCAACATCGTGTATTCAAGTTTCATGGTGGAGCTTTTTACGAAGCAGACTAGTAAGTATAGGACAAAACAGAAATGTTAGTTACGTCAGTAAACATTACATCGTTTTCTAGGACGTTTAATGTTTTAGAAATGATGGTAGACTAGTTTTACTTTGCGATTCTCTTAAGATAATGTAAAAATTGGTAGTGTAACTGAATGAAACACAAATTAGGATAATTATATAATTAAAATACTTACATGCACCCCTTTTTGCTTATTTCAAGCTACAATATTTTTATGTTTACTGCTGACAACGGTTATATTTTTATATTTAATGAAAAAACTGAGCTGACGAATAAGCAAAATTCAATAAAAAATGGGATAGCTATTAAAGTTAATATGTTATTCAATATAAGAGTACTTATTATTAATATTTGAACTTCAAACAGTGGTTATGTCCATATTTTAAGGAATTTTAGATGTAAACTTATTTTTTGTTGCACACTCGAATAGAGAACCTGTGGTTAGTTGGTTCTACATAGTCGGTTATTTGCATTGTTTTGCATATAGATGGCGCTCCACTGTCCATCAGGCCTTATGCAATTCAAAACGTGATTTAAGCACCTGTAATGAAGTGAAGGCAGAAGAAAATTGGAAGTAATTTTTTTAATGATAGCCGCAGGGGAGGAAATCTTTTGATACCTAAATTTAATTAAATCATGGTTTCAACATATAACATGGGAGGATATAACGTTTTTATTATGGGTTTATAGCATTGAAAACAATTGTAGAACTATGATTTATAAGTAAAAAACCTAGTTCCTCGGGCTGTCTTTAACTAGTTTTTGTCATGCTCGTTAAGATCAGATATCATTCGCTCTACTTAAAAAATGTTATTTTAGTAAATCTTGGGAAAGTAGCTAAAGAAGAAACAAAGAAGTAAAAAAAATTCACCGCTATAATGTGTTTAGATTATTCATTTTTCTAATATATACATATTAAACTAACACATGCAATTAATAATATAAATTCAATCTTATTTCTTAATCCGTTTCAGCGTCCATAATCAAGGACAGCCTCCGTGGTCTAGCGGTATTGGCTTAATAAACCTCGTGGGTTCGAATCCCGCGGGGAAACTACTTTGTGTTATTGTTGTTTTCTTTTTTCCTAAACAATCGGTTCAAACACCAGCAATCCTAATTAAATTACATTTGTTTAGAATACAAAGAAACTTACTATTCAAGTTGCTAGTAGTTATTTGAAGTTGGGTTCACACTTACAGAAAAACATAACGTTATTTAAGGTAGGTATTGCCGTACAGTTTTTAAATATTATTGTCTATAAAAACCATCCTACGAACAAAAAACGAGAAATCACTTAAATTGGTTGGACCAAACTCAGGTTTTCGGCTTCATTCACGATCCAATACTTATCCTATAGCTTAGGCTGAGCTACAGTTGATCGCAGCTCAGTGATTAAGTATGGACGATGCCAATTTGTTGCTAATAGACACACGATTTTAAATTGCTAGACATATCATAAGAGTAGCTCTGGCTTCATCCATCAGCTTTTTTCTCTCTCTCTCTTTCTACTGCTGATTCTAGTCATGACAATAACTACAATATTTGTACTGCACTCGTCTGTGAGCTAGTAGTACACTAACGGCTCCTTTTTCTTTCCTTTCTTTGCCTTATTCCAACTCGCCGCCAATCACGATTTGTGTCTAAAATTTGCGGAGCTTTTAGTCAACTTACCCACACCGCCCTGTCAGTTCAGATGAACATTATTAAGTTCTTTCAACATCATTAGGGGTCAAAGTCAAAGTCAAATATCTTTATTCAATATGAAAGCATTACACTTTCTTATTGATTGTCAAATAATCTACCACCGGTTCGGAAATGGAAGCCTCTGACCTGAGAAGAACCGGCGTAAGAAACTCAGCGGGACTTTTTTTTTCCTTTTTCTTCAATAAATTTTACAAAATTTTTACATAAAACCTTACATTTTACTACTTTGAAATAGCCTGGAGCGAACAGTTCATTACCAGGGTGTGTTATCTATCAAGTAGTCATTACAACAATAATATCCTTTAACACCCAAAGGTTCCTTAACAACTTTTTTTTATTTATTTACAGGCAAAAGCTGAATGTTTTCTGGTATTTTATTGTAGAAGAGTATACATTATCCCATGAAAGATTTCATTGTTCTTCGGAGCCTAGTTTTTGGAAGAATTTATATTATGTGTGTCACAATGTTTTACAAAATCATTTTTATCGTTATGAACAAACATAATATTTTCAAATAGTCAGCATTCATATATCTAAACCTTCTTCATATTATTTTCTTACTTCAATATGCGATCTCAGCATTAATTGTTTATTATCAACGTTATATAAAGATAATCTATCAAAGGTAATAATATGTGTTAATAACACAGCCGTGTTGCATTTCACGCCACAGTTATCTAATCTGGACAAAGATGGTGGATTCGCACATCGAATTTTGTAAGGCGAAAGGTCATCGAGTGTCGCAAGTTGTCTATGGATTGATAACTGACTTGTAACAAAGCGCTTTTGTGTTTGAATCGTGTCCATAAAGATATTCGCTGTTTTGTAAAGTATTAGCCTAACGATCATAAGAGTAATGATTTTACAATAGTCGACATTGTAATTTTCATGTCAGACCATTCTAACCTCTGCAATAGTTTACTAGCTACAAGATTGTGTAGTTAGTATGTTATTTATTAAATTGTTTACGCGTTAGTACTTCAAGGTCTGGTTATGCTGGTTATATAGTTCAGTTGATCTAATTGACAAAAGGTGATTGCCTCTTCTAGTAAGCTTTGGATATTAATCAATGCCCATAAGACTTTGTAAGCTGTAAGCGTTTCTAAAACTAATCAAGAAAGTTTTAAAACGATGTCCATTTGTGTTGCAAATTAGTTGTGTGTGATCGTAGTGTTACAAACTATAGGGTGTCGTAGAAATCTTAATTCATTTAAGTGTTGTCAACAATACATAAACTTCTCGTATCAAGAATATCTAGTGTACATGGTCTATAGGTTTACCATCAGGTGAAATGATAACATAACTAATGATTATATTCTCCATGGAGTCGTACCTACTATAAAGATTTTGTTACCATTCCACCAAAGGGATTTAGTCAGTCATTTGGCTTGATGGTGTTATCTGTAGATTTACGGAACGTCAAGATTTTCATTAGACTCACATAGTACGAGCTTACTACAATTTCAATGTCAGGCTAAGTTACATCTAAGAATTGATTATGCTGAAATAATCATTCGCTAGCGAAAGAATAAGATTATTAAAGCAATCACAAATGACGATATTGATTGAAATATTATGACCTGTATTGGTCCGTAAAAGCTCAACAATTTCATCGAAACAGCAATAATATCATTGTATAATAAAGAGATGTATAGTTATTAAATCTATTTGAGAGAGCATAATAAATACGAATTTATCCGAAAAAATAAGAAAGAAAACCTTTTCTCACTATGTTTAATAATAATATATTATGCAACTATATATTATAGTAGTCGATTAATTACAAATGTCAAAGTGGCTAAAACTTCCATTAATTATTATACCAATAATGTTTAAAATATTACGATATCTCAACAAAGATGATTGATAAAAGTGTGTCAGATGAAACTTGTCATTAAGCAAATGTAATATTTATAATTTATCATTTTGAAATACAGAATTGAGTTGTACTTTTAACATAATGGATTAATTATTTCAACAAATATTTCATGTTTGCAACATCTGTTATTTTGTTACTTTAATAACTATGTTATTACACACAGTCAATTTGGATGAAATAAAATATTTATGTAGATTAGTGGTAATACTTATTGTGAAATCAATTTTATTGAATATGGTTGTATCATATTGTATTTAAAATATTAAAAAATAAATAAAGAAAATGGCGTCAAGCGTAAAGCGCTTATTTTCGTTTACGGAAATTATGTCCCCAATGTCATATCTGACCGTTTTCTTATCTTTGTTGGTGTAAATATAGAATATACTTTACTTTCTTATCATTCGGTGTTTAAAGTTAACCTTATACGCCTGTAAAATATGTTAAATTGTACACCTACCTTGTGTTTTGTGAAACATCTAAAGGATTACCGAAACACAATGCTGTTGGAAATTAATACGGATTTATTTGTGCGCAAGCGCAAAATGGGTAAATAAATACTCAACTTTAAACGAGACCAGGATCCAGAGTTTAAGTAAGTTTAGTAAACAAATCAATATCACCAAAATTGCCGCCGTATTTGTCAAACATTAAGTGATGTTTGATTTTGGCCGATGAAAACATATAAGTTGGTTTTCAGTCATAATGCAATTAATACGATTTACAATCTTTTGTTAAAATTACGATATAAAAGGTGAATAAGCGAATAATATGTTACTAAACAATGATCCGGGTCTTTTTGCCTGTGAAAAGTTTTAATGTCAGTGGGGGAGTCAAACAGGGTAGGTGGGTAGAAAAATAGTATGTTATTGTGACATGTAATCCATCCATCTTTTTTCCATTTTGTTAATTATTGTAAAGTTCAAAGGATGAAAGGACAATATCAATATTTTTCTCAAAGGACTCAATACTAATAATACTCCGTGGCCTAGTGATATATTCCCTTGCTTTACGAACCAGTGGGGGGTTAGCCAGGACAATATGGCATGATCGTTTTGTTTTTGAAAATAAGATGATCGTCGGATGGAGATGAATCGGTCCTGGTTGCCAAGACCATCTTTGGAAATATTTATAGGGTAGGTATAATTAAACCTTCAAATTTATCGAAAATCAACCGATCAATCGAATAAAGTGTACAAGGAGAAGGAAAATCTAATAATGATAAGTATTTATGTAATAGAACACATATAGAAGCCATCAAAACCAACGTAACTCTATTAACTTAAGCTGTATTATGTCAGAACAAACAATTGAAGGTGTGTTTACGCAGCTAGTCACATTTATGTCATCGAGTCTAGAATTATGTCACAGCATATGAGCTTGCATATAACTGCCTCCGTAGCCTAGTGGTGTAGGCGTGTGCTTTAGAATCCGGAGGTCGTGGGTTCTAATCCTGCGGGGACTCAACAAATTTTCATTGTTGTTTCCTTGTTGGTTAGGCAATTTGGGCCGATCACCAATTGTCTGAAAAGTAAGATGATCCATGCGTCGGATGGGCATGTAAAAGTCGGTCCACCCACCAAACCGCATTGGACCATCGTGGTGGAATACGGTCCAAAACCCCTAATGGATAGGGGTGTGTTAGGGAAGGCTTTATGAGCTTAAGCACTAAGTGGTACTATTGCTGGTATGGTATTTGCGACGTCATTAAATACTTTAGTAAGTCCCTTAGTTGTAACGTTAACCACTTAGAAACTTCCAAATAGAAATGAGATTTTACTAGTAATACTAACATTAACCTATTTCTATTTTTTAAATGAATACGTTTTAGGTACAACTTAAACTACGGCCAAAAAGTTTCAATTTAAATCCGGACAATTATGTTTTTGGTCAATTTTAGAGTTTAGCCTTAGTGTTTGTATTAATTTACTTATTGTTTATATTTGCAGTCGTCTTGTTTCGAGAGAACAGATCTTATATTGTAGGTCTACACAACGTTTGACGTAAAATTCATTTATTTAATCTTGGAACAATTGCTTTAGCCTAGGTTTATAAACTTAGTTAGGTTTATGATTTCATAACAATTGTTATCATTCGATGCATAATTCGTCATCGATATAGTTTGACCTGAAAAATAATCAAACCCAAGGATAGATTAGGAGCTTATTCAACGAAAAGTTTTTGAGCTTATGCAAATGAATATGGCGTAGATTCTTTGACTAACGACATGAAGTTATACAGTTCTTGTTCTAATTAATTTAACAAAACAGTTAACGTAAACACTATGTGCTTTCTCGTCAAGTTCTTTAATAATTTATGGTCAATTGTTGTCAATCATCAACCGCCTCCTGGTCTAGCGCTATTGTCCTTATGTGTTATAAACCGAAGTCCGGCTTTGAATCTACGTGAAATGATACAACGTTAATCGTTGTTTTCGTTAATTAGAATTTGCTGATCACCCAATTGTGTGAAAGGATGATGATCCATCGTCGTGGCAGTATAAAGAAGTAGCACCCACCAACCCGCATTGGACCAGCGTGGTAGGATACGATCTTATAACCCCTGATGGAGAAGGCGTGCTATGTTCAGCAGTGGACTAACACAGACTGATGATGATGATGATGACTATGGAATGAAAGTTAGTCCGCTTTAAGAATTATTCTACGAGCAGGACGTTTACCTGATGGTAAGGAATACCTGCCCTGCTCATAAAAAAAGCAGCATAAGACGCCACTATCATCTCACCGCCCTGAGACATGAGATGTTACGTCTCATTTACCCAGTAACTACAATGGCATCGGTGCTCTTCAAATCTGAACACAGTAGTAGATGCACACTACCAGTAGTGTGATAGTGTTTAGTACTCCAGATGGTCCCTTGCAAAAAGGGTTACTACTCAGGCTTAATGCTTGTTACGTACGCTGCCACTTAGTTGCTATTGCATATTGGTTATTTCAATTCCATGTCTTATTTGGTTTAGTGAAGCTGAGTAAATTATAACTTAGTTCCGTGTGTTAAAATCGTCAATTTCTTAAGTTGCAATGATCTCATAACATAAGATACCGCAAGAAAGCGTGGACACTCGACAGAATGCTTTTGCAATGTTTTCTCAGTCGTGCATGTTCAGATGCAATGTTCTTAGCGTCGAGATGAAATGACTGCATGTGACACAACCTTTGTGTAATTTTATTTCGTAATTTAGGAATAGAGCCATCTCCTTTGTTATTGCCCGTTACTCTACGAACCCTTTTTGCTGTTGGAAAAATGCAGCTTACGAATTCCCCATTGCCACTGTGAATGGGCAGCAGCGATATGTAGGGCTTCGCAGCCAAGATAAATTGGCTGGTATACCCACTAATAAACCAACGGTGGGTCCTTTCTCATGTCGCTGAATCCCCGCGGGTACCGTTGACAATTTTCGGCGACCCCGGCGCGTCGTTGCCCTCGCGGGCTTTGCCGGGTGTGTTGGATACGTGGAACGTCGCTTTAGGTGCCGTGTCCCGAGAGAACCTGCGTCGCGCGGAATGTTAGGGAGGCGTGTCCTCTTTCTAGCCACCACTTTAGACCGGGGAGTATGGCCTTTACCGTTTGACGGCCGGCGCTGGGGTGCTCCAGCCGCAGCAGTTTTCTGGTTAATTAGGGTAATTTGGGCTGATCACCCAATTGTGTGAAAAGTAATATTATCCATGCGTCGGGTGGGCATGTAAAAAGAAGATACACCCACCAACCCGCATTAGACCAACGTGGTGGGATACGATCTTATAACCCCTGATCTGTAAAATCTTGACAACTTTGTCTTCAATGCGTCTTCCGTCTAGAACCTTCATTGAAAAAAAGGACATTTTGACCAACTAAGAATCTATTGGCAGTAACACTGAGTCTAGTTTGAGTCGACTATAGAATACCGTTTTTTTTACATCCATTCGCACATTTGTATAATTGCGTTAACAATGTTACACAATGACATGAAGAAGGTCGTTCGTGAAACCCGTGAAAGTATACGTCACTTCCTTAGACAAATGAAACTTGGCGAGTTTGTCATTATGATTATACTTTTGCTAAACATGAAAACGCCATCTTATGTAATTTTGTGAACCATAGAAAATTGCGTGGCATTGTGCTCAATCAGAATACGGTTTTTCATGTCATTTGTCAGAGATGTCGGGAACAAAACCGGGAGAATAAGATGGTGAGGGATTTCAGTTGGTATATCCTCTTGAAAGTGTCTTTTACGACAAACGAAATTGTAAAATGTTAGCAACGATACATATAACAACTTCCCTGTGACGAAGGAAAATTTTGAGTACAAAAAATACACACTTTTATAAAAAATTATAAACTAATTGACTAATTTTTCCATTACAAAGCTACATTACCAATCAGTAACGTAGGCTGCATTAATAACTTGAAAAAAAAAACAAAAACCGTTGAATTAATTCATCATTTATCATTCATTATCAGCCTTTGATAGTCCACTGCTGGATATAGGCCTCTAATACACCCTATCCATTAGGGGTTTTGGATCGTATCCACCACGCTGGTCCAATGCGGTTGGTGAGGGACCGCCTTTTACTATGCCCATCCGACGACATGGATCATCTTACTTTCAGACAATTGGGTGATCAGCCCAAACTGTCCTAACCAACTAGGAAACAACAACGAAAATTTGATGAGTCCGCAGGATTCGAACCACGACCTCGGTTTCTAAAGCAAACGCCATATACCACTGGAGACGAGGCAGTTTACAATTGAATTAATTACTAACCATCAATTGTAAGTGCAGAAAGATTGACCATACGATGTCTTTAGTCTAATTAAAATATTGACATTTATACTAAAAAAGTAAGTTAAAGAACTTCTGTATTCTGGTTTGAAGGACTATATTACTGGATAAATAATACTTGCACTTTCATGTTTTAAACGAGCTGACCTGTGACGTTTAAATTTGCGTTCGTTCTTTTGTGTGGTGTATCGCTGACTACCAGGTTAGTTAGTGTTAGTTATATAATAGTAAGTGACCTTGACTGTGGTACTAAAGTTTTTAGTTTCGATTCCTCCCTCCCACCACTGTATAATATTACATTATTGAGAAGTACATATTATATGTGTCTATATAATATGTACCACTTACAACAGACAAGTAAATCTATGCGTTCATCATTCATCCAGTTTCTAAATAGTTTTTCTTAGTTAGAGACTAGATGATGTTTAGTTATTAGTTCATCATATTAACTTTCTGATTGTCTCGACACTACAACAAAAAGTCGATAGAAACAACTAGTCTCCTAAAGGAAAAGATTATATCTAGTAGTCAATCCTTCTGGTCTACATCTTTAACAATAAAACTTGTACCAGCATTATTTTGCTTTCACTAGCATTATGATTCATAAAGATAATTTGCATGACCAAAACGTTGTTTAATAGCTCATAATGGCCGTTAGAAGCCGTGTTGTTACGTTGTGTAACATTTAAGTTTTTTGTAATTAATTTATGGCATTCCTTCTTAGACACGGTGGTAATTTATTACGGTGTACGATGTCGTAACAAATTAATGTGTTAATCAAGTATTTTACGTTGTTACCGGCCTCACCCAACGACTTGCTTGTTTAGTTTATCTTTCACTCGATCTTCGGCTTTACTTTAAAGATTGTTTTACATATTTTATACATAATTGGCTTAGGAATTTCATCCGCGTGGCAATGGTAATTTGTGATAATAATTAATTTATACTATGCACTTGAAAGTGTTTAGGTTTTTGCGCTTAATGCCGGATTAACACGCAGATGCTGAATCTTTTTTTCTATACACTTTTTTTATTATTCACGCTATATTTTCTATTAATTTTATTGTGACGTATATGCTATGTTATTATAAAGTTTCATTGACTACCAACAAGTCGTTTTTGCGTGATAAAGTAATAACTATACATCTATACGTTCTTACAAACTATCGAATTTATAAAGTGATTAGCATTATGTAAGAGGGATTGATTGTGCCTTTGATGAGTACAATTTGAGCGTTAATATTGTTTAAAACAGCGTACAATAATTTCAAAATACTAGAAAAAGAACTTCGAATTTTTTTGATTTTTCAATGATTTTTTCTTGCTTTATAAGCTGACAATCTCCTGAATGAACTATACCTCGCTTTCATTATTACAATAGAAATGGAGCCGTTCAAACAGGAACATATCATTCTTTCTGGAACTTATCCTAATATTAACATGAGTATTGTATATGTTTAGGCACCAGTATAGTTAGACTTTTAATGAGTCAATTTCATGTTTTAGTCAGCCCTAGTATAAATACTAGCACCTAATTTGAGGGAACGGTAGCTTCCCTAGACTCGTAGAGACTTCATACTCCTACAATACATTTGGAGATTACTTCGAGGCTTAACACTTAAAATAAAGGCTCTGAGCGACTGCCTCCGTAGCCTAGTGGGGTTCGAATCTGCAGGGACTCTACATATTTTCATTTTCTTTCCTAGTTGGTTACGGTAATTTGGGCCAATCACCCAATTGTAGGGCATGTAAAAAGTCGGTCTACCCACCAACACGCATTGGACCAGTGTGGTGGGATACGGTCCACAACACCCTAATAGATAGGGGTATATTAGGGGAGGCCTACGGCAGCAGGGGACTATCACAGGCTGATGATGATGATGAAAAAGAGAGTTTATTTATCCATAACGTACATTACGTAAAACTAGTGTTATTTGCAAAAAAATTCTCAAAAATTCCATTCGGAAACCTGCAACGGTCCACTGATTTACGACGCGGCGTCCACCCGTGGACCATACGTTGACAACGAGTTGACGCCGTGCTGAGGAGTGGGAGCCGGGTGGCTTTGATGAGCGTTGACCTTTACTTGGTATACCACGCATGCACGCAAGCATCCGGTCAAAAATGCTCTCTTCAAACAAACACTGCTAACACTTAATAGAATTTTTTTTGTTGCATGCGAAGGCAGACGAGCAGTTGGGCCACCTAATGGAAAGTGTTCAAAAGCGCTCATTGATATAGGCAAAATCAATGGTATTACCTGCGCGCTGCCTACCGTGAGACATAAGATATTACGCCTCGTTTACCCAGTCTACGGTGCCCTGCAAACCGGAACACGGTAGTGTTTTCACTCTACCGCTTTGCGGCAGAAATGCACCGCGTTGGTACCGACCGTAAAAATTATTGAGTATAACACTTGACGTGCGAATACTGCACATTTTATTTTTATAACAAATAAGATCTGGATCCGATCATGGATCCCGCTTCAGCACTGGCTACAAGACGCGTGACAAATCAGTCTACCCCGTGACGACGGCCGGTGGGAACTGTTCGCAACGTCGGGAATTTATAATTCAAAATAAACGCGATAAAATCCGTAAAAAATGCTTTAAAAGATAAATTAAATTTAATGTAAGATTTAACGAAGCGTTTAGAGTAATACGCCATTCTTAGAACTATTTAGTTGTGTTAATTATATTGCCTAGCATGGAGTAGTGAAGATAGAACGCTTGTTCATTGTTATTTATGTTTGCTCCAGTTTTGTATCGAAGAAGAATTGATTTTAGATAATAACTGTTTAATTATATTTATGCATACTTCGTAATATGAATTTTTGGTCATACTTTCGCATTGGGGTGATCTGTAATGGTAGTATTTGAAATCTAATTAATGTTCCGTAGTCATATTTATTTATTTAGTTCGTATTTTGTATGCTATATCTAGGCAATGGAAGGAGAAAACTGTTAATAATGTTGAAAATGTGAAGAAAGTATGCAATCCCCAATCAATGCAGTGCGTTAAAAGTCGATTCGTCACCGTTATCGAATTAAAATACCAATTTTTTTTTGTCTATTATAGGTACTTTATGGCACTGTATGAACTCGCAATACCAAAAAGCAAAAAGCGCGTTTTAATTGCACAGATTATAAACGCAACATTGTATTACTAATCTGTAGTCGCTTACACTTGACTTGATATAATTTTAATTTATTTGTTATCTGTAAACTGTATTTATATTTAATTTTAAATCTCCCTTTTTCCGAATTTTTTTCTTCTTATTATATTCTTTATATTTTTCGGCGTGTGTTTTTTTTAATTTAAGCCGTTTTAAAATTTCTGATAAATGTGACACATTTCACTAGAAACAATAATCTAATAACAGAACAAAAATTTCGAATAAATTGATATACATAAAAACAAAAGAAATACAAGAACAAATACTATTTTGTTTAAACTAAATCAAATGTCATTATTTTCTTACGGCTTATTAAGACGGGTTAGAAATTATTTTATACATTATTCTATTCATGGTTAAAAGGCGTCCGATTTAACTTATAATTTTTCTTGTTTGTATAAAATATCAATTAGTTAATTTATTTATGAATTACGTCCTTATATTTAAAATTTTTGATGCGTTTTAAAATATTTTTTTTTATATCAAATGAATGGCTGCAAGTTGAGAACCTCTGCATCGCTATAAGTGCATTCAAAACAAGTTGATACGGCATTGTTATTTACGTAATATCTATAACAATGCTCAGCAATGAGTATTGGAAAGTAGTGTGTAGGTTTTAAGCCATGAATACTATATGTGGGCACGCCCAATTCATGATAGGTCAACAACAACATCTAGTAATATACCTAAAGGCCCTAAAGCACCGAAATCATTCGACTTTGATTGGATATTGAAAGAAAAGACTAGGTGGACATTTATTATTATATACAACGTATCGTAATAGTTAATTGAATTAATACAATAGATATATTTTCTAAGAGGCCTTCATACCATTATATAAATCAAGCTAAAAGCTACAATATTATAATAAGATGATCAAATAAGACATAAAAAAAACAATGTTAATGCTTAAACTAAGATCGTATAAAAATAACTTAATAAGCCTATCTATAATTCGATTTTGTAATCAATTTATTTTATTACAAGCAGAATAATCTTTACTACGGCCATTTGTTTATGATGTAACATTGCTGAACAAATATTAGCATAAATTTGTTTTTTTATCTTTAGAATGCAAAAAAAATGGCGTCGGTGGAATTAATTCGCGAATAGTGAATTGCGAAAAATTGTTATGATTTATGTTCGATATAATATCTTTTAGACGTAATATATTTGATTACTTTAATATATTTAAAGAAATTGTAATGTCAACTGTAAAAGCGCTTAAATATGCTTTTAAATAAGGTAGGTCTCCTTTTTCAAGGGTCTGGGTAGTACCACCGTGGTGCCTATTTTTGCCGCAGAGCAGGGCAAGGCAAGGCAAGGCAACGTAGTTTAATTATTGCCCCTGAGACAAGGGATGATACGTTTGGTATCATCCCTTATCTCGGGGCGGTAAGGGGACTCGTACTAAATTATACTATGTTTCTTAGAGGTCGGGTATATTAGTTACCATCAGATGAACGTGCTGTTCTTCCATCAGCTTAACGTATCTGCCTGTGATAGTCCACTGCTGGACAAAGGCCTCCCCTAATACCCTATCCATTAGGGGGGGGGGGGTGTTTGGAACTTATCCCAACACGCTGGTGGGTGGAACGACTTTTTACATGCCCATCCAACGCATGGATCATCTTACTTTTCAGACAATTGGGTGATCGGCCCAAATTGCCTTAACCTACTAGGAAACAACAATGAAAATTTGTTGAGTCAAACGCACAGACAAACAACAAACGCACGATCAAACGCACGACCTCCGGTTTCTAAAGCACAAGCCCATACCACTAGGCTTCGGAAGCAGTAAATGTATAAGGCGCTCTTGTATCAAATACTATTTAAAATGATGGATCTGCTTTTTACATGCCCGACCGACGCATAGATCATCTTCCTTTTTAGAAAATTGGGTGATCTGCCCGAATGGTCCTGACCAGCCAGAAAACAACAGAATTGCACCCACGAGCTAGGATTTATAAAGCAGGGGCCAATACCGCTAGACCACGGACGTGGTCAATTTCCCCTAAAAAGCGTCTAATTGCCTCTTTCTCTTGCCGTGGCCATCTTAAACATGCATGTCACCGCCTTTCACATTCAACCTTTTTGCGTTTGCGCTTAAATCGAATTAGCATGTACAACGTAACGATTCTACGCACATGTCGACCTGACATCCATTGGCCTATGTAAACAGTAAAATTTTACACATAGGCTTTTTTTAATATGATCAACGTAAAAGTCAAGCAGTGTAATTATTATTTTTTGAAGGTCGTAGTCTTCTTTTTAAAGAGATCCTACAGAGAAATACCACCGCATGACATACCAGTTATGTCACAAATTAGTAGTCCGGTTTGAAGGGTGTTGAAGTAAACTAGACCTATGTATCAGGGTGGTGAGGGAAATGGTATCGTCTCACCTTGCGTCATTAACGGATACGGTGTAACACTTATTGCAAGGTTAGCGTTTTACTCATCGCGTGAATATTTTTGTTGAAATGATTATTGTGGTTTATTCTTAAAATATATATATATGCTCTTACATTTTTTATTATAGGCCAATTCAAGTAGTACAATTATATAGAACTTAATAAAAGTCTATCTCTTAAGGTTGAGCCAGCGTTTGCAATTTAATCGCACGCATTTGTGATTTTTGACGCTGTAATTTTTATAATCTCTTTAGTATCTATTAAACTACTTAATAAATAAAATGGGTTAATAAAAAATTGGAACCAAATGACCAAACTCGGAGCACTAGGAGCCGCGCAACTAAGGAAACCTACGCTCTGAATTGAGTACCTCCTTCTTTTGGAAAGTCGGTCAAAAATTACGCACATAATAGACTGACTAGTTCAGATGATTTCAAACGAGAACAGCGACACACACACACCGCGTATACTAGATACACCCGCGTTCCAGGGCGGTTCTCACCGCCCCCAGCAAGCGATTAATACAGTCGCCAGACCGTTGGCGTCCCGGTCCGTAAACCGATCGTCGACGATCCTTAGGAGACATAAACATAACCTTCTGCGTGTGGCCTTCATTTTAGCAAAATGTGGGCCACCTAGTTCGTGAGGACGGGAGCTTGTCGCGAACTCTGTGTTAGATGAAGCTTACTAAAGACATGAGTCTGGCCATTGAGACATGACATTTATGTAATATGGTATTAAAATGTGAATTTTGAATAAGCACTGCTAAGTTCTTCGGTCGGTATTGCTTCCCGTTGCCTTCAGCGTCTATTTTTCTCATTTATTATTCCATTGTGTCCAATTAATTAATTGTTAAATCTGCGTAATCGTGTAAACGTAAAACAGTTAATTACAATTACATCTTGATGTTGTTGAAAATAAAAATAAGATTTTCCTTGTTATTTTTATTTACGTGAACACTACAAATTATGAAATAAAAGAACTTTTAACAGATTGTGTTTATTTACATATTTGTTCATATTTCTTGTGTTTACGCGAACACTACACATGATTTAATAAAATTACGATTTTCCTTAATTGGTTTCAATTTTCGACTTTCAGACACTTTACTAATCCATGAGTCACAGGCAGACTGAGGTGTTGTTATCGTCAAAATTTTTACGGATGAAGTGACTTCATCCGTAAAAACTTAAATAACTTTCTTATAAAGTTTACAAATTTTATTTTAACTCTCGAAATTTCGAACACTTTCTAGAAGCCGTAGACTAGGTAGTTAAAATGTAATAATATAAGTAAAGGAACCGATAAAATCCGTCAAAATAATTTATATTGAATACGCAATGATGATTAAAATATGGGTAAAGTTTAGTTAAGGCAGAAATTGATAAGACGAGGATAAATTTTTCATCGTTTTCGACATTTCAATTCATTTTAGAAAAATCACTATGCAGCTAAACCGACAACTTCCTTATTCATGCTAGCAATTCACATTCGTGTTATAATTCTACCTGCAACTGCCTTCGTGGGTTAGCTTAATGGCCCTATAGATTTTTAAACCGGTCGTAATCGAATTTCGCGGGAAACAACTTCGTGTTTGTTGTTTCTGGCTGGTTAGAACAATTTGGGCCGTCATACAATTGTCTGAAAAGTCGATGATCCTGATGGCATGAAAAGTAGGTCTCACCAATCTCAAATCCATTGGACCAGCGTGGTTAGGTACGTCTGGGTTACAAAATCCCTTATGGAGGAGAAGGCGTACATAAGATCAGGCTTATGTCCAGCAGTGGACTAACACAGGCTTATGATGATGATTGAAATGCAAGTAATCCGTGATGAAACTTTACCTGTCATTAGTAATCAAATCTAAGAATAGTGAGATTATTAAAACAATTCTTAATGGAATCGGTAGTATTGGACTAGGTGTCAGTCGTCCGTCGTCTAGACTGGCCTCCGTAGCCTAGTGGTAAGGGACGTGTTTAGAAATAGGAGGCCGTGGTTCGAACCTGCAGGACTTAGCAAACTTTCATCGTTGTTTCCTGGTGGTTAGGAATTCGAGCTGATCACCCAATTGTCTGAAAAGTATGATGATCCATGCGTCGAATGGGCATGTAAAACGTCGATCGGTGACGACCGATCATCAATACAACCCGCATTGATGAGCGTGGTGGGTACGGTCCAGAAACCCCTAATGAAAGAAGGAGGCTATTTCCAGCAGTGAACTAAAGGCGTGATGAAATTATGAAAACAACGAGATGTCAATCTAGCAGGAAAACCAATTTTGAACTAAGTATATACATAGAGAAGAAAGAAAATCAAAATAAAATTTACATTATACAATAGAGTTTTAATAATCGATAGTCATCGAGATATCAATCATTGCGCGACAATCGACAAGTAATATTGTCAAATCGTTGTCATAGACGTAATACATTACATATATATTTGGCTCGTGTATAGAAGATAAACTTGTTTTTTTTTGCATAATAAGACATACAAGTAGATCCACCCGAGGGGAAATGGTCACCGACATGGCCATCGGCAATACAAGTATCACCAACACGCTGCCTGCCATGAGACATAGGATGGTAAGTCTTGTTTAATCATTACCGAAACACGGTAGTGTTTTCTCACTACTGCTTTGCGGCAGAAATAAGCACCGCGGTGGTACCGTCCCAGATAGCCTGCATCTACCACCTCTATAAAAGAGACTATGACAAAAAATGTTTCCTGGTACTTATATAATAGTATATAAACAATACAGTAAATTTGTAATATGTTTACTTCTTGTTGGTTAACATTCCATATTTCTTAATTTTCCCATTTCTTTCGTCATCGCTCTATACCGTTTTACTATTTATTTTGATTTATTCGATACTATTTTTACGTCAAAATATGATTATACTATTGTGTTTGATATCACGTTAGGCGAAATAAAAATATCATTAATTTATATTGTTATTGTAAGAAACGATCATGAGGTTAACGAGAAAGAAATAAAGAAATGTTATTGCATGATTGAAATGTTAATAGTAATGTTTATGTAACTGCTAAGCCTCCAATATGTTGGGTATGTTAAGTAAGAAAGTGAAGTATTGGAAGTATCTTATGCCTTTAGAATGATTATTATTTTTTATTGAATCAGGTATTGAGTGCCTGAATTTTTTTAGCTAATACTTTTAAAACATATCTGTAATATAATGAATACTTTTGTAAATACTAAAGCAAAGGGTATAAAGGGGTAAAAATTATTTAATATGGAATAAGGAGAAAAATACATCACAGTAACGGTCAGCTAAAAAACGTCTGTAATTTTTCATGACCCTTACATTGGTCTAATAGCAGATATTAGAGTTTAATAAAAATATAATGCAGATGATATTTATAAGTGCTGTAATAAGCAATGTAATATACTTTTAATGAAGTTGCTTTTGTCTCAATAAATATTTAGTCTATCATCATCATCATCATCATCATCATCATCATCATCATCAGTCTCTGATAGTCCACTGTTGGACATAGGCCTCCCCTAACATACCCCTATCCATTAGGGGGTTTTGGACCGTATCCCACCACGCTGGTCCGACTTGGGTTGGTGGATGGACCGATTTTTTACATGCTTATCCGACGCATGGCTCATTTTACTTTTCAGACAATTGGGGGATCGGCCCAAATTGCCATTAGTCTATAAAACTATTTATTCCATACTTTTGTTCCGTTGATTTACGTATGTATTTTAATAACATTTTGCTTTGTGCAAAGTAAGTGTTTTTAATATTGTAAAAAATTGGTTGCCTGTAAAATCGGTATACAGGCGAAAGTTATACGTGACAACGTCTTTTAGTGGTAGAATGATTGTAATGTGAATATTTATTCGTATTGTAGGAAGAAGAACTAACCCTCTTCCGCTTTCTCTCTGTCTCTCTTTCACTTAAGTGGGCCAACTGCACACGAGTAAGGGAGACGCGTGCCTCTTACTTTCTCTTATGGTTCTTCTTATGCTTATGGATAGCGTTACGTCAGCGGCGCGTGACATAGTTTTCGGGAGTGCCTGCCTATCTTGAACCAATTTATAAGACGTTGTCACGTCGAAACGTGCATATTTTCTATTAACTTAACAAATGTTAAGATTGTCCAACTTCCTTTGGGTAAGCACTTATTAATAATGTCGTGAATATTAAGTATATAAGTTTCAACAGATAATTGTTGCCAGAGCTGCCATTGCTATGGCTAGCATGCTGGCTATTTGAAGCGGCGGCGGGCCGCTGTGCGCTCGGAGTCGGCTCCGGCGCTGGCTGTTGCCACACGGGGTGGAACTGCCAAGCGTTGGAAGGACGGAGGGGAGGAAATGCGGTGTTATTGGATGGGATTGGTGGTCGCCTGGAAGAGGCTTTCCTCGGGATCGCAGGGACTCTGCGGTTTGGCGCCTTAGGGCAACCGAGGTAGTTGGCCGTGTGGCCGGGATTGCGGCAGTTAACGTACGCAGGAGGTTCGTAGGTGGCGAGGACTTCTTTGTCCTTGGGTCTGGGACAGGAGGCGGTGCCGTGATCCCCGAGGCATTTGACTCAACGGAGGCGGGCAAAACAGTTCCGCGCAGCGTGACCGAAAACCTGGCAGTTATGACACTGGACTGGCAGACCGTTGGAATGCGGCCGCTCAAAAGAGAGACGGCTGATCCCACACAGTTGCTCGACATCGTAAATGCGTTTGCCTTCTTTAGAGCACTCTAGCGTAACCAGCACCATACCGTAAGGGCGTTTGTTGCGTGTGTGGTACATGCATTGCACCGAAAGGGCGGGAATATTTAATTCTTTGATAGCCGTAGCTATCTCGAAGCAAGGGATCTTCTTAGGCAGTCCTTTGACCACTGTCCTAAGTACGCCATCATCCGGGACCGCGAATGTGTGATATTGATGTTCTTTTTCCCTAAGGAATAAAGTCACCTTTCTAAAGTCATCTGAGTTTTTTAGCTGTAGTTTGATCCCCTGATTGCTATCAGAGGCCTCAAACTTAATATTGTTTGATAGGGCCGAGCGAATCTCGACCCACTTCTCCTTTTCGCGGAGGTATATTGGTAGTGGGCGTTTCCCTACGAGGAGACGTGCCTGGCTGGGACGGCTGGACGGGGCGAGGGGCCGGGGGGCGCCTAGGATCGGCGGGATGAATGGATGGGATTATCGACTGGGAGGCGACGGTTTGGTGACCTGCTGAGGGCAGGTGGTGGGAGCGTTAGGCTTTGCAGCTTTGACGGGAAGGACGGGTGCGGGTGAAGAGGTGCGGACCTTGCGCTTCCTCTTCGATTTGACGGTTTTGAAGCCGTCGTCGGATTGCGGATTGGTTAACGCCTCGACGTCCATGTCCGATTCCGTGCGGATTCTGATGTCGACATAATCGTCATCATCCTCAGGGAATGGTCGGGACTCGCGTTGAGGTAGGAGCGGGTGCACTGCGTCGGTCAATTGCATATACAATTTCCGACCGATTTTCTCACTAATCGCCTTGGTATCGATACCAAAGCGACTCGAGAGTTCCCGGCCGACCATTGTTTGCGATTAGGTCGCACCTATATTTGACTGGCCATCTGTGGCGTTACCCGACGCAAGCGGTGAGTCCTAGCGATTGTCGGGCGTAGAAAAACCTTCCCGCCCTGCCGGGCACGGCAGGGAGGTGTGTCTGGCTGGTTCTGTACAAGAAACAGAATATTAAAACGTTCACGTGGCCTAGTGTACAACTAGTTCGGCCGAGAAACAAGATAATTAACCCTAAGAAACAAGAATTGCGCTTTCAACAAGCGGCTAGCAACACAATTTGTGTTAGGCAAACGAGTTGCAAAACACAGCTGTGCACAAGCCGACCGCTTGAGGTAGTGCGATAAATCGCAACCACAATGACGTCAGCGGTGCGACAAAAGGCTCTATGAGCGCAGGTGCACTCATAAAACGCAGATGGCGCAGCGTGACGACTTCGACGGAAGCGGACAATGAAGACTGCGTGGCGAGCTCTGGAGACTGCGGCGAACACGTGCGGACGGGACCGCTGTTGGAGGCGCTCGATGAACATTAAATATCCTAAAAAGTATATATCATTTAAACTGCCTCAGTAGTCTAGCGGTATTGGCCCTTGCTTTTAAAACCGGAGGTTGAGGGTTTGAATCTCGCAGGGAAAGCAACTTTGTGTTATTGTTGTTTTCTAGTCGGTTAGGACAATTTGGGCAGATCGTCTAATTGTCTGAAAAGTATCAGCGATGATGGTCAGCGGATGTGAAAAGTTGGTCCATCTTAAAACCCGCATTGGACCAGCGTGGTGGGATACGGTTCAAAAACCATCTAATGGTGAAGGCGTGCATGGGGGGAGGCCTATGGCCAGCAGAGAACTAACACAGGCTGATGATGATGATTTCAGTTGTATAATATTGGTTTAACAATTGGAACATAATGGAAATAAACATTTCATTTCATCATCAGCCTTTGATAGTCCACTGCTGGACATAGCCTCCTATATACCTATCCATTGGGGTTTTGGACCGTATCCCCACGCGTCAATCGTGGTAGGTGACGACTTTTTCATGCCATCCGACGCATGGATCATCTTCTTTTCAGACAATGGGTGATCGGCCCAAATTGCCCTAACCAACTAGGAAACAACAATGAAATGTTGAGTCCCGCAGGTTCGAACCAGACCTCGGATTCAACACACGCCTATACCACTAGGCTACGGAGGCAGTTAAGTTAAGTCAGGAAATAAACATAAAAATAAAAAAAACTAGTTGCGACCCCAAAACCTTAACATTTGGCGTGCCCTGTAATCAAAACGAAACATAGACAGTATGCCACCATACTTGTACATCCGTCATTATATAACTTACATTGTGCGATTGCGTAATACAGCGTAGAAATTACTAGCACTACAAGTACCGAATTATTTTTATGAACGAGCTTACAAAACTTTAACAAATTCATTCAGTTATTAACTAAAAAATAAGTACCGATATTAAAATAAATATAATTTGTATGTAAATAAAAACGATAAAAGCGTTTAAGTTCTTTCGTTTAATGTCTAGTACTTTTGTATGTGAAATAATGAATTAAAGTACATGTAAATGGAATAAATTGTTGAGAAATACGATTTACATAATGTCTCTAAATATATTTTTTTAAATATAGAGAATATATAAATTTTCATACTTTAAAACTTATTTCAAATAAATGATAAAATTGTAAAAGGTTATAATTTGTTATTTATTATTTAAATGTGTCCCAAAATTATAGAAATTCCTCGGATGTGATGATTATTAGTGATGATAATATAAAGCTCGTTCCTTGTTTTTGGGTTTCAATTGTACACCGTATTGTACAGCTTTTAAATATATTTCAATTTAATTACAATACAATGTCCTCTGAGTTTGTATTACGAGAACATTACCGTTTAACAAACTTTGTCGTGTCTAATTCATTTAAGTTTTTTTTACTCACTTTCCAAAACAAGGAGGTACTCAATTCGAAACGTATGTTTAAAAAAAATGTATTTTACCTAGTTACTCCGATTCTAGTGCTTCGATTTTGTTCATTTTTTTCAAATGATAGATATAAACTCTCCATTGGTCCCTTTCTTATTTAAAAAGATTAAGCTAAGTATATTTATAGATATTTGAGAATTAAAAAAATTCAGGCACCAAAAAATCATATCCTCGTGCGATTAAATTACAAACGCTGCCAAAACCGTAAAAGATAGTATGTTGTATGGTGTACTGCCTCCGGTATGCCTCTGGTATAGGTGTGTGCTTTAGAAACCGGAGGTCGTGGGTTCGAATCCTGCGGGGACGCAACAAATTTTCATTGTTGTTTCCTAGTTGGTTAGGGCAATTTGGGCCGATCACCCAATTGTCTGAAAAGTAAGATGATCCATGCGTCGGATGAGCATGTAAAAAAAGTCGGTCCACCCACCAACCCACATTGGACCAGCGTGGTGGGATACGGTCCAAACCCCCCTAATGGATAGGGGTGTATTAGGGGAGGCCTATGTCCAGCAGTGGACTAACAAAGGCTGATGATGTGATGATGTGATGGTGTACAGAATTGTACTACTAATATAGATCTACAATGAAATCCGCGATAGCATATATGTTTTATGAATAACGTACAAAATGCATTTTAATGTAAACATTTTTAAAGATTGATTAATCAGACACATTCGAAGCTTATTTAAGATAATACAGTTTATGTTCTCTAAAAGTTATTGCATTAAAAAAAGTGATCCTATGTTCATAAAACGAGTCGTAGACGACATTTTGATTAGATGAATACCTTTAAAGATATCCGAGATTTAAAATGCGGTGACAGAAAACGCGAACCAATATCGTACAAAGAGCACGTTGTTACCTGCTTTATTTGCGTAAAATAGTTATACGCTATAGAAGTCGGTCATATTTTATCGTTAAAATTTCACTTGATAGATGTTTCAGATCCTTTTATGCTTACGAAAAAGCCTTCGGCCGTTTTTTTACTATATCAAATAAAATTATTTAAGCAGCTTTACAGAAAGATATTCGTTTTTAAGGCGTACAATGTGTGATAATGCTTCTATTACTTTTTTTAAATTTTGTCTAGTCATATTTAATTGAACATATATATTGAATCGTATACAATTTTGAATTATGACGTTGGACGAAGTGAGAAGTATCACTTCGTCCAACGTAATAACTCAAAATTGTAAATACGCAACAATGTTAGAAGAATAATACAATCACCGACTAGGTACATCTAATTTTGGTCAAACCCGTTCGCTATTAATTGCAGTATGCCGCTTGCATTTGCATACATTTCCAATTCACTCTCAGAGCTACCATTCGGTACTCTTTTGTACGTATTAAATAATGTTTTTATTACGTTTTACGTAACTTTTGTTGTTTTAAATTGACTCGGCACACAATCAAGTCGCGTAAAATGTTTGCTAATATTTTTATATCGTCATTTTTCTATATTGTTTGCTGGATATTTAAATATTAAGTTTCAAAACTATACAAAACTACATTAATAAAAGTTTTTTTTTTTTTTCAAAATGTTATCACTTTAATGCACTTGTATAAATTTTTTAATAAATTGTTGTAAATTAAATAAAATTGTGCTTAAATAATCAGTCATAATAATCAGGACATAAAAAACACTAAAGCCAAATGCAAAATTAATATTAATTGAAGTTGTGCGTTGCGTAACTTTAACGCTGTACGTGCTAATTATTAGACACGCTAATTTCCATTCGCTTTATATTAAGAAAAATATAAATAATTACTTATCTTAATTTCTAAGACTACTAGCAATAATTTTAAATAAACGTGATGTACGCAGCTATTTTAAGTAAAGATACATAGAATATATATTCTGCATGAGAATAATCAAACTTTGAGTATTAAAACAGTTATATTCAAGTTTTTCAACAAAAATTCAGGTCATATATTATAATTATCAGAATATGTATGTCAATAAGAATGAAGTTGGTCGAAAACTTTCTTCCGATAGTTAAAAGAGGACTACTTAATTTGCACATGAAAAATAAGAAAAAGTAATAATGACCTCCTGGTCGATTCACCCACCAACCCGCATTGGGCCAGTGTGGTGGGGTACGGTCCAAATACCCCCTAATGTAGAAGGCGAGTAATAGGGAAGGCACCTGTGTACAGCAGTGGTAGTCCACTGCTGTACACAGGATGATGATAATGGTCGATTCCGACTACCGGGACCGATCTATGTTAGAGAACAGCCATCTACATAGGAGATATTATAGTGCACAAGTACGCGTGATAAGATAGGCGCTCTCCCTATTCCTTCACCCTCATAGTTCGATGAGACGGGTAGTCGACATGACCGTAAAGAGCCCATGCCCAACCGATGAATGTATCTTACTTTATAGGCAATCGGTGATTCATTCATTCATTAATTTCACTCATCATCACCCTGTGATAGTCCACTGCTGGACGTAGGCCTCCCCTAATATACCCCTATGCATTAGGGGGTTTTTGTACCGTATCCCACCACGCTGGTCGACTGCGGGTTGGTGGGTGGACCGATTTTTTACATGCCTACCCGACGGATGGATCATCTTACTTTTCAGACAATTGGGTGATCGACCCAAATTGCCCTAATCAACTAGGAAACAACAATGAAAATTTGTTGAGTCCCCGCCTGATTCGAACCCACGACCCCCGGTTTCTAAAGCACACGCCCTACCTCTAGGGTACGGAGGCAGTATTCGGGTGATTGCCCTATGTAACTAGAAAACAACATTGTTGAGTCTCCGCAGAATTCGAACCCATGACCTCCGTTTTCTAAAGCACAAGCCCTTACCACTGTGCTAGTGAGGCAGTCTAGCTTAGAAAAGGACGCTTAGTTTTTCGTGGAAACAAAGTAGACACACGGCTTTCAGCAGTAATTTTATCAGCAATGACGTAAATATTACGAAACTTATAGATTTGTGAGTTACATGCTACTTTAGATAATGTAAAACCCCATGAAGTCCTTAACAATAATACTTATACAAAGTACGAACGAACAAACATCCATAACATTAACTTCTATTCACAAAACGTAAGAGCGATAAGTTAGTTACCGACTCGTTGAGTTTTACTACTTTACCTCTGAATCCCTCTTCCGGCTTTTGAACAGAAGAAATTATGTGTTAGACATAAAATTCATCGTAGCACATTGAGATTCATGGATTTTAATGGTTTAGTCACTTTATATATATTATTTCACTGACTCCGTAGCGTAGTGGTAATTGCTGTAGAAATCGATGGTTGCGGGATCGAATGCTGTGAGGACACAACGACTATTCATCGTTGTTTCCCAGTTGCTGTGGGCAATACAGGCTGATCACTCGATTGTCTGTAAAGTAAGTTGACCCACGCGTCGGATAGGCATGTTAAAAATCGTTCCTGCGCCTAATGTCTCTCCGGTCGCGTCGGTTATTCGTCCCACAGGACTATGACAGTTAAGGAATAGGGGATGCACCAGTGTTGGTACGTACACTTGTGCACTGTGATAACCATTGCGCAGTTGGCCGATCTATATTAGAGATCGGCCAACTGCGCAATGGTTACCGTCGGATTCGATGAGGTCATTATTAAAAAAAGAAAAGATTTGTTTCTTTCAATAGGCTCCGAAACCACTAATCTAATTTAATATATTCTTTTAATACTAAAAAGCTATATTATCTTCTAGTGACATAGGCTACTTTTTACCCAGGAAAATCCATTTCATAAATCTAAAAATAACACGGACGGTGTCGGGGATGGACAGCTAGTACTATAGTACTGCAGCTAGCATATATTTTGTGTAGAATATAGAGATATAAAACTCAGTAGGTATCCGGTACCTTAATTCTCTGCACTACCTCAAGGTTGGATGATGATGACATTAAGACTGAGGCGGCTCAGTTCTACGTCTGGAACAAGTATAAATAATTAAACAAATACCTGCGAATTTTTACGTATCCTTTTTAATGTATATTCTTGTGCTTAACTATACTTCAAAATGTTAATTGGCAAAATTAGCTCCTGCGGAGTCATGCTATATAAGTTCAGCTACAAAAGCAAGATTAAAAGATGTCTATAAAATTGACAATAGATATTTTCCTTGCTTATTTGCACTTCGAGCTTAAGCAGGCTTTACATTTATTTATGCAACCTTTAATTTTAAAGTTTTAATTATTATTTATTGTGGTAATAGGGATTTTGTAATTACTTAACAGTCTACATCGTGGTAACATTGAAGGCAATATTCTCTGTTGTTAGCAATATAGAACGACACATAATTGTCAGAAAATTGCGATGAACGTTGCGTCGGATGTTGGCAATAGAGGAAGTTAAAAATCAACCCCTATTGTTAAAACCTTATTACTATTTATTATTTTGCAGTTTTTTAAAATAGTTGGTCGCCTGGCTTAAACGAACAGTTATAACAATAAAAAAATATTACACATATAGAAATTAAAAAATGAAATAAACAAAACATATACAAATACATCCAGGCCAGACGGAAGCCCTCGGCAGGGGAGACCAAACGGCCGAGGGTGTGGTTGAAAGGGAGGAGACCGGCGGACAATGCGAGCGGTGTCCAGAAGCACCGCTTTCTGCATGTGAGCTAGAAGCGGTCCGTCATTGAGTCCCAGCCGCCTCAGGTGTTGAGAGGCTAACTGGGATTAACCCGTTTGCAGAAATGACTATTAGAATAATTTCAGTCGGCATTTGACCCAACAACGACAGTCACCTCGTGAGATCCAGATATTTTCGTTTCTTTTCTGTTTCGGCTTTCACGAGGTACGCGTCAAATGGGATCATGATGTCAACCAAAAATACCCTTGACAGTGCTCGGTTCTTAAACACGACATCAGACTTGTTAGTCAGTATCTTCCTGACCGTGATAATAGACCGGTCCCACTAGAGCATTTTCAAACACGGCATCTGACGAGTACTTGTAATATGGCAATCTCCGTTCCAGAGACCATATTTCAGAGCGAGCTCTTGATGGAGTATCGTGGCTAATAGGTTGTGCCTATGCAAATGCTCAGTGTTAGAAAGAGCTGAACAACCGGAGATAATATGTCGCAGGGTCTCCCCAGGATGGTGACAGGCTCGACAAACGTCTGTGGTGCCATTCTTAACTATGTATCTCCTGTAGTCTTCACTTCTTATTATTATTACGGTATTATTATTGTCAGTGCTTTCTAATAAATTTACACCTAATTCATTTAACAAATGAAGTTAAATTAATACTACTTTCGAGTTGTTATGAAGACGGATTCTGTAGTGATAGTTTGTAGGTTCCTTTGAATTAACCCTGTTATAACTAACCGGCTTAACATTAAATATTTTTATATATATAAATGAGGTTGACAAACAATGAAATGACTGAAGTATTAGATTATCAAATACTAAAATATTTTCCGTGGCCTAATTTATGAGACGACAGATACAATTTTTAATACTTTTACTGCAACATATTATTGTCAAGAAAATATATATTTACAATTTCAGGCTTACAGAGCAATTAGAAATCATTGCTCCTGACGTTCATTACAATTTTTCGTAAAACGGAAATCACTACCGTTTTCATGTATTCATTAGCAATCAGAATAAGTTCCCTATGGTATTCAGGGTTAAAACAGTAAATACAAAGAAGTTTGGCAACAACTTAAACAACTTTCTCACCCTTATTGGATTCCATATAACATTGGAAGATGTTAAGAACTTTTTTTCTTGTAATAGCTTAGATTCAATTTTACACTTCGTAACTAGGTTGCTGACCTGCTAATAATCCACCTTTAGTTCGTGGGTGGGTTAGGCTCTGGGATATGAACCCAGAGTCAAACCTATGAACAGTGACTGAGTCAATGGGCTTGAGTCTTTCGTATTCGTGTGACATTCAACCTTGTGTTGAATTGAAATATAACCATTTGAATTAAGAGACGTTCCCACGTACGAAACAGTAACGGGCGGTAAAAGATAAGGTTTAACAAATTTTTCGCGGCGCTCGTAAATTGTTTTCGCCCGCCGACATCTCAATGCTCGAAAAGCTTGCGTTTTAAGCTAATTAATTGACGGATCTTTGTTAATTCAGCCTCCCCCGGAGTGATGTTTCTGGCCACTGCAAGGTGACCTCTCGTTTCCTACTAGTACATCTTTACTGCAGTTCTTTGTAAAATGGGGGTGCTGCGGTCGGAGAGGTTATAAGCCCGTCTCCAACTTTGCCTGCCTACATTTGCTTTCTATACTTTGTCGTGACCCGGCGCGTTGCGTTCTAACGACGGTTGGTTTTAAGTTTTCGCTGACGCTTCTCAAACTTCAATTATCTTAAACGTAACTTTGTATGAACATAGAGTAACTATAACTTAAGTTAATTTAACTTAACGTAAAGCTTGATAAGTCTTTGATGATAATAAACTAATTACTGAAAAGATTTCGTGAAATATAAAGGTTGTTTTGTAAAAGTTTTGAGTAACAGTTTGAGAAGCGCTGGTTATTTGTTGGTTGGTGATTATTGTGTTGTGATTAAAATTGTATTCGCTTTTTTTTCTATTTAGTTTATTTGCGTTTGGTGGTTTAAAGGACGGAGGAAAGGTGAGTGTTATTTTTTTACTTCTTATGTACTATCTAGACAAATCTATTAAGATTTTGAAGCCTGTCTCTTTGATTGTGTTTTTAAATTAACATTTAATAAAATTACAAAAGAAAAATTCTTTAAATATCCTGTAATATGACAAAAATATTTAACAACTTTGGATACTATGTTCAATAAATTAAAATTAAAGAATTTCTTAATTACCTTAAGAGTTTTGATTTATTTTATTTGGTAAAACAATATATATATATAGATTTATTTAATATAAATTAATTGCAAATGAATTTTATAAAAAAGCTGTAATGGCCAAAACACATTACAAATTCCTATATCCTTCTATCAGTTAAATACCCATTTTACTTACGGCCAAAATTTTACACTTTTTTTTAATGTTTTCCGTTTCCCATTCAATTGAGATTATTTTAGATAAATTATCGGCTTAAAATCCTAAGTAAATAAGCTCTACTAAAATTTTTATAAACTTTGTTTTAGAAAGCATAATAGTTTTATTATAATTTCGATTAAAAAAGTACACAATAAGTTACCACACATACAGACACACCATCACTATGAATATAAATATCATCATCATCATCAGCCTTGTGTTAGTCCACTGCTGGATAGGACCTCCTCCAATGCACCACGCCTTCTCCGTTTAGGGGGTTCTTGGGCCGAATCCCACTACGCTGCTCCAATGCGGGTTGGTGGGTGGACCGACTTTTTACATGCCCATCCGACACATGGATCATCTTACTTTTCAAGCAATTGATTGATCGGCAAGTAACTAACTAGGAAACAACGATGAAAATTTGTTGAATCCCCGCAGGATTTGAACCCACGACCTCCGGTTTCTAACGCAAACGCCCTTACCACTAGGCAGTTAATAAAAATATACAAAAAAAAATTAACACCGTGTAGACACCAGAGATGTAAAAAGTTATCGATTAAAGGAGCCCTTACTTATTTAAGATTAAGCATATCTTAACTGACACGTGATAGATTCGTTGAAACATCTTTAAACTAAACATAAAGTAACAGTTAATACGGGGTCAGTGTTTCTTATGCTCATTATGTAAACGTTTTTTATTACAGCAACATACCATTATAAGCAATTTCACTAACAATTTGAACGCACACGTAATAGAATGGATTCATACGGTCTTCGCATATATTTACGTCAATTTCACGTTTGCTTAACGTAGTGAAATAGTTTTTTTTACTTTGTTTTCGTAAAACACCATTTTTTGTGAATTACGAAGAATTTACACTGAGTTTTTGTAGCCGGTTCTTCTTTGAAATCTTCTTTTATGGATTAAGACTTTTATGAACAATAAATAAGGAAGGTTTTTGCGGAAATAAAAAACACTATTAGGATATTTGAAGAGTAATGAAACCTTTATTATTCTTCATAGCATCGACTATTATATAGAGTATAGATTAAATACGCCTATTTATTGTATCCGTAATATATAGTAAAATTTAAATGATCAAGCTTCCTACGGCACCCTCTAACTAAGGAGCCGTGGCAACTTTGAAAATTTGAATTTTGACGATTTTTCTGCGAGTAACTTTGTTTTTGTATGTATATATAATTGTTTTCTGGCTGGTTAGGGAAATATATGTCGATCCATTTGCTTGTCATGTGAGATGCGTAGGACAGGTATCCTAGGTAAGAACGTAAAAGTAGAGATCAAATATAATAGCCGCTCTGAGTAAAAACTTTAGTTATTCGATATCGGCTGGAGAAGCCAAAAGACTAATAATGGCCATAAAGTAGAAACTAGTAATATATAATTGATTTTTCAAGTTAAGTTCCTTTTTGGAAAGATGAAAGAGTAAATTCACACCGTCACGAAGAACCGACACCTTGAAATTAGTTGTAATCAACCGGCAATTGCCTTCACAATATTTATTATATACACATGTAGCATATGATAAATGATACATTTTTTTAAAAGATTCTTATCTTGTACACCTAAGAAGTATAACTTCTAACTTGTGTGATGATGCATCGTGAAGAAAGTATATACAGTTTTATAGTAAACCATTTTATAACTATTAAAGGCACTTCGTATAAGCATCAATTGTTTCTAGCATTGTATAAAATCGAATCTGCTACTATAATTGCAAGAATCTGTTGTTATTACCCAATTCACAACAGCGTCATTTCCTAACATCTCAAATTCGAGTTACATAACATCAACAAAGACAATGCGTTGACATTTTGCAATTTGAAGACACACCTTGACACTTTCTTGTATTATCAAATAATTAGAACGCTGTTTACTTGAAAATAAACGAGCGTGGAGTAATATCGTTGCATCATTGCGCTTTTTGCGCGGTCAATTCACTTCTGCTGTATGGGAATGTTAGGCATTATCGGTAGACATACATATATGCGATTCTTGTATGAATGTACATCTTTGTTATTAGTTAGCTCAGCGGTATTCTTAATTTCTACTACATTTGATATTCGAAAAAACTAGTCTTGCGGTTTTTTATCTTATTATCCGAGTTAACGTACGTTTGGACACGTAAAAAGAACTTAATAAAAGTCGGGAATGACATGTAAAAACGGTTTCATTTGATTTTGTGTAGTAGTATAGCAGGAAAGGAATTTACTGGATTAATACATCATCAGCATTTGATAGTGCACTGCTGGACGTAGGCCTTACTTAATACACCATTAGGGGGTTTTGGACCGTATCCCATCACGCTGGTTCAATGCGGGTTGGTGGGCGGACCGAGTTTTTACATGCACATCTGACGCGTGGATCATCTTACTTTTCAGACAATTGGGTGATCGGCCCAAATTGCCCTAACCAACTAGGAAACAACAATGAAAATTTGTTGAGTCCCCGCAGAATTCGAACCCACAACCTCCGGTTTCTAAAGCACACGCCTATACCACTAGGCTACGGAGGTAGTACTGGATAAAGTTAGGAGAAAGGCTTTGTTCGTTTCGACCAGACTCTATCACTTAACAAATTCTCACAGTAAAATGTCACTCAAACATAAACTTTTATTGTACAAGGTATGCATGCGACCAATCATGGCTTATGCATGCCAAACTTTCGCTCACGCATCCTCCACACTCCTAAAGCAACTACAAGTAGTTCAAAATAAATTCATCCGCCGCGCCACCGGGGCGCAGTGGTACCAACGTATACGGCCGATCCAAACCCGTCTAGTCAAAAGCGTAGACCGCGAAACGTTCTCCTCGACCCGGACGAGGAAGGGGTCGCTGAGACTCCGGACCCAACGGGGGTCCTGACATCAGACCCTACATACCACACGAGTAGGGATAGCACACACTCACCTGTAGTACGCCCTCGCTTACGAGCACAGCGACACACACACACCGCGTATACTAGATACACCCGCGTTCCAGGGCGGTTCTCACCGCCCCAGCAATCGATTAATACAGTCGCCAGACCGTCGGCGTCCCGGTCCGTAAACCGATCGTCGACGATCCTAGGAGACATAAACAAATGACTAACTCACGTACCTTCTGACGTGTGGCCTTCATTTTAGCAAAATTGGGCCACCTAGTTCGTGGGGACGGGAGCTTCTCGCGAACTCTGTGTTAGATGAAGCTTACTAAAGACATGAGTCTGGAAGCATAACTTCAAGGATAAAAAAAAAGCAGTACTGGATTAATAGTAAGTTAGTTATATTTTGCACAATGCTAATGTCTTTATATTCATACTAAGTATATATGCCTATAGTGAGATAAGATTTTCCTATGTAATATTTCGGTAAGTTCGTATTCATCTTGCTCTCTCAAATATTTTCAATGCCTCACCCCATCTATACAATTATTATTTCTAATATTTATTATTTTACTCGGGAAGTTTTTAGTGAGTCACATTAACATAATATTATTATTGATTACTTGATCCTATTTTTCTTTAATAATAAAATAAATAACACAAGCTTGTCCTGGGATTGGCGGACAGTTCCATATCAATTTTTGGATGTTATCTTTTCCTTCTTATGAACTTGGTTTAGCAAATATTACAATTATGTTTACTGAATAACGTTTTTTGTATATAAAAAGTTGAGAGTTTAAAAGGAAAACATTTGAAAAATTACCAATAAATCTTTTTAACACAAGCGAATTATCAACTGCGTCCATTAGTATAGTTTAAAAAACACTTTCATATCCACATCCGTGAATGAAAGATGTAAAGGTGCTTATTTACTGTACATCATTGGAATCACGCATGAAAACATAACGTAATAAGTCGCAATATGGCATGGCGCCTTTAAATTTTTGACTATGTTTAAGCAAACATAAGAAAACCTGTTTGCTATATGTATAAAAAACTCGCATATAGCCTAGCATATAAGTTAGAATTCTAGAAAGGCTTTCTTAGTCATAGCTTAAGATGATTAGCTTGTTGACTTGTTTGATGACAAAACCCTCTTTTAACCTCATGTAAACTTAGCCATCACTGTACATATTACAATGCTAAAGCTTAGGCTTTCTTTCATTGGTCAAACATGAAAACCAAATAAATAAAAATTGCTGTAAAAACGGTAAAAGAGAAGTGGCATCGCACGCATAGAGCTAATGCTCCTGCAATCGAAGCTTTGGAAGGCTAGATAAAGCGTAGATACGACTAGAGTAAGGCAGAGAGCTAAGCCTAGTAGTCCTAGTTTCATCATCCATGTCGCCAGTGTGCCCGCAGCCTAATGTTAGCGCCTCCCGATTCGAAAAGTCACTATTACACGCAATAACGAAATGAAAACTTCGTACAAACTTAGCAACACTTACGTAACGGAATATTTCACTTGTCAATGTTGAAGAGTTGTCTAAGAGGTCAACGAACCTCGCAACATACAAGCTACCAACTAAAGGTTAAGAAATAATGGTTTCTCTTTGTATTATAATTGACAATTATTCTGTTTGATGGGTTTGTTAGACATTGAAACCTTACAAAAATCTAAGTACCATAAGTTTACGCCGTAAAGCCGCGAGGGCTGCCGTAAATTTTTAGATTTGTTGTAAATTTTAATGTATTATTGTTAATGTATTTTATGTAAAACATTTGTAATAGACAAAATATTTAGGATGCAAGGATTAAGAAACACAATCAGGTCTTGAAACATAATTTAGTTAATAAAACAAGCAGCATATTGCTTAATAATTTTGTGTGTTTTGCACGAAATTAATAAGAGACCTACATTTAGGTCTTTAAACATAACTTCAGTTATAAGACAAAGACAAGACGAATCGACGCAAGCCATAGCATATAATTACCTATATAGTTCAGCCAAATTGAACTCGTAATACAATTAACCAAAGTAACACATAGCATCGATTGTATCTATTGTTACCTGATGTCATACATACAGACTCTTGTCTATTGTAAGTTTCATCTAACACAGAGTTCGAAGAAAGCCTACTACATGTAAGTAGCACGTACAGTAGGTATTAGTAGGTGTCTCTTATGTCGACGATTGGTTGGCGGACCGGACGTGACGAACTGCTCCAGTCGTTAAAATATACGTAATAATCGGGATCTGGGAGCGGTGACAAACGCCCTGGAACGCGGTTGTAATGAATGTACCGGGTGTGTGTGTCTCGCTGTGCTCGTAAGCGAGGGTCCCATAGAGGTGAGGTAGGTGTTCCCATTAGTCAACTGTCACTAAGTGATTGACATCTCGGTGACAATTCATCAATGAGTACGCTAGATGTATGACGTCACTCCGTTCCTATGGGCTACTTTGTTTATATATATTCTGTGTTTAATTAGTCAAAACTATAGTGTTTGTTTTGACTACTCTTACGAGATGTACAATCGATCAACGACAAAATACTGTTAACAACGAAACTGTGTGTTGTGTTTCAAACTTGTACCACAATAAAATTAGATGTGGGATCGAAATAATCAATTTGATCCTAAAGTTTGATTTTCGACGTAGTACATTATTAGTACATAAACGAAAGTAATCAATCGATACTAAAATTAAACAATATGTGAACGAATACTAAAAATGATAAAAAGCTAGTAAAAACTACATTATTTTATTACATTATAAATAATATAGAAACTATACACAGTATTATGGAAACTTCTCCATTAGTACTTCGAAAAAAGCAGGTTAGGACTCTTTTAAAGTTTATATCGTTATCCTTAAAATAATAAATTCATTGAATCAGTCAGCATCTGAGATAGATAGATTAAAAATCAATTAAAAAAACATATAAAACATATCAAAATGTATTAAATAAAAAATATAACAAAACAAAGCAATAAATATCTAAATGCTGGACCAATAGTATATAGCTCTGCAGTATATACAGCCAACATGAAACTTACTGCCGATAACATATGGACTTACCATAACAGTAAACAGACATTAAAACGTCATAAAACTTGAATAATAATGGAACAAAACACTTAAAATTTAAATGAGACAGAAAAATAAATAAATTAAGATTTTCAAAAATCACACGATCAAATATATAATTAAAAGTAAACATAATTTAGTTAATTATTCTAAACAAAGATTACATACAAATACGTCTTCTATTTAAATTCAAGGCATTTTCCCGATTCAACCTTTTATTGGACTGAGATCAGTTAATCAATTAGCTAAAAGAAAACTTGATTTTTTTACTTTTACATATAATACGTCTGATGTGTATTTAAAAATTTTCAACGCTTGCTACGTACGATTAATTATTTAAATTATACACTTTCACCGTTTTACTAAATTTTTAGATTGTTAGAAGGTTGTACACATTTCTTTAGGAATTAAATTCGCTTTCTTTTTATGCTTATAGTTGTTTTAACTTTTAACTGCCTCTATAGACTAGTTGTATTGGCTTGCGTTATAGAAATTGGAGGTCGTGGGTTCGAATCATGCGGAGATACAACAAGTTTTCATTATTGTTTCGATGATGGTTGGAGTAATGCGGACTGATCACCTGATAGTTTGTGAAGTAAGATGATCCATGCGTCGGATGGGCATGAAAAAGTCGGTCCTGCGGCTTATCTCTCTTCGGTCGTGTCAGTTATCCGTACCATCGGGCTTTGGTTGTATAAAAGAAAAGGGAGTGCGCCTATGTTTGCGCGTACACTTGTGCAATATAATATCTCCTACGTAGGTGGCTGATCTCTAATGTAGATCGGCCGCCGTAGTCATAATAGACCGGAGGACATTATTATTGTTATTTAAACTGCCTCCATAGTTTAGTGGCCTGCGTTTAGAAATCAAAGGCCAAGGGTTCGAATACTGCGGGGACTTAACAACTTTTCGTAATGGCTTCTGAGTTGATTAGGACTGTGGGAGGTGCTCACATGATTGCCTGTAAAATTAGATGATCCATGCGTTAGATGATCAAAGCAAAAATTGTGCCTGCACCTGATCTCTTTTCGGTCGTATTAGTTATTCATCATGGGTTATGAGAGTGGAGAAAGAGTTTGGGTTTACACTTAAGCACAATAATATTTCGTGAATAGGTCGGTTTTTAATATAGATCGCCAGCTCTGCTCGAAAAAAATTCTACGTATGCACATTAGCTCTATTTTCTTTTATATCTGGTTTATTTTTAGTAACATAAAGTATTCCATACATATTATACTGCGTACTTAATAGATCATTCTTCTTTCAAAACGACATTGACTTCAAGTGGAAAATATTGTTCAAATCTTCAAAGCAATCTGCGCTTAATGTGGTACCATCTTTATTCGGAAACTATTACTGTAATATGTTCACTATAAGGTCATTATTGCTTGCGCATTTTATCCGTTAGATAATCTACTGTGCATCTAAGGCTTTAGTGGAAAGTAATGATAGACATCCGGAAGAAAGGCAGATTACACTACATGTTGTAGGTAGCTCAAAAATAACATCATCATCAACATCAATATCATGTTATTTTGCTATCAAATGTTTGATATATAGAATAGAGAGATATATATAGAATGTCTAAATGAAACATATAAATTATTAGCCAAAAACGTGACTTTGAGTAACATACCGTATCCCACCTCGCTGGTCCAAGTGGGTTGGTGGGTGGACCAACTTTTTACATACCCATCCGACTCATGGATAATCTTATTTTTCTGACAATTGGGTGATCGGTTAAATAGTCCTTAAAACATCGATAAAACAAAGTTGTTTCCCTGCGGGATTCGAAACTACGATCTCCAGTTTATAGAGCAAGGGCCAATAAAGTTAGACCACGGAGGCGATCCAAAAACCCCCAAATAGAGAAGGCGTGCATTAGGCCTACGTTCAGCAGTGGACTAACACAGGCTGATGATGAAGATCAGTACATTTGTGCCCAACAAATTTAAGACATTTTTTGGTTTTACTATTAATATAATAAATGCATCGCTGCATAGTTTTAACATGATTATTTTGCTAAGAGGCTTTCGTTAGCTAGTCTTAGATCAAATACCATACTTATAAATCTTCTATTTAAAGCCATACGACAATAATTCTAGTGTATGTTGGTGTTCGCGACTTGTTTGTCTCCATGTTAGATCTAAAGTCAGAGGTCAAATCTCTCCCCAAGGACCAGTTGGCAAGGCCCAGAGCTTTCTACAGACACGCGACCCTAGATTTCACTTTTCAATCGCATCATCAATGAGCCTGGGAACTTCACGGTCATTTCAATTTCGAATGCGCGAATATGGTTTTATAATTTCAATTGTTTTTCCGGTTGTTGTTTTTGTTTTAGAATCTGTTTAAGCAATTCAATTTCGAATATTGTTTTAAACCTGATTATATTTTAAAAACAATTGGAAGTTTAAATATTGTTTTGACCATTATTAGAGAATGATCTTATTTACGTTTGTCTCACTTACATTTTTTCTTTTAAAGATTGTGTCTATTTTTAATTAGTCTACTTTTGGTTTTAATCCAATTTTTATAAAAGATGAAGAAAAGTTATTTATTGCTTAAAACCACCGGTCTTCTTTGCAATACATTTTGGATTTCATTTAAATTTACTCCAAGATTAAGAATTCATCTCTTACTCCTTGGGACATTAGCATAAAACTAATATAAACAAATATGGGCCAAAATTTATACAGTTTACCTAAAAATCTATTCAAGACTTCAGCTGTACGGACTGAGTTACCAGGACGACATAGGTTTACGCGTATGAGAAAAATGTGTCCAAATCATATTAACAAATCGCACGTCACACTTCGGCCCAAACAATCTTATGTTACAGCAACGCCTTATGAGATGTATCCGATATATAAGAACTGCACTCTCACGCTCCATATCACAGGCTTTAAAGCATTTTCAACTTTAAATCTATGACATAAAGTTTAAAATATACTGAACTGATAAAAGCACGTGACGATATCGCAAGATAAAAACGTATTTTAACGCCGATCTAAATTTGACCGTGTTAATTAGATGTAAAGTTCAAATTCGCTTGACAAATACTAATTCCACGCTTTAAGATAAATTCCTGCAAATATCTGAACGCGAGTGTACTTCGTAATTATGTATTTCGTTCCACTTATACCTTATTGTTCGAATTAAATGACACGATCAATCATATGTTGCTGGAGTTATAAAACTTTTTCTTCTCACTGTACCAGATTTTTATGCTGCCCTGGTATATATTTAAGATTAATTATGGAAACCTCCCAGCCTTCTTTTAATATACCGATACTCCAATTTTTCGTTCCATTGTCAGAGGTTTATGTTGCTCTGGTATATGAAATCAATGTGACAACATTATATATACCAGCTGCCTCAGTGGCTTGTTGTTATGAGTTCTGCTTATCAAACCCGAAGGCATGGGTTTGATTTTAGGAGGAAACTCCTTTATGTTGACGTTGCTTTCAGATTAGTTAAGGTTATGACCAAATTGCTCGTAAAATAAGACAATTTATGCGTAGCGTGGCAAGTAAATAGTACTTCTTGGTTGTCAAGACTATCTTTGGCAGTGGTTATAGGACGTTAGTGTCGTCAAAATTACTGAAAACTTATTCTTATATGAAATCACAAGCAATTTACTTCTTAGGTTATGATGCCATTCGTAATGCGTAAAATTTCATTTAAATGGATAGATTAGAAGCCGCTCCGATAATAGCTTTGGAATTAGCAAAATGGCGTCTAAACAAATCGCGTTTATATTATTGGGACACTAGATGATTGACAGCACATTACAAATCAAGTTGCATGCAATCCGAGATACCAGGAGGGCATAAATTATATGTCGGTTCAGTGCAAGATCCTCGAGTGACGCAACCTCACGACACGATACCGACCCGACAATCGGTCGTCAATCGGCACAATGGATGCACATATTATGTAATTTGGTTCTGTAAGGTAACGTACATCATGCCTGGTCCAAATAAGATGGCTCCCACCGCCGTATTTAACCATTAAAAAGACTATGTGTTTCGACACCATTGACTGCTTGAAATCGAATGTTTTAGTTCCGATTTAGCACTTGTATAGCTTGCACTGTGTTCATTTATGCAGTTGGTTACGACAATTTGGGCCGATCACCTAATTGTGTGGCAAGTAAGATGATCCGTGCGTCGGATGGGCATCTAAAAGTCGGTCCACCCACGAGCCAGCATTAGATACGGTCCAAAATGGCCCCCTAATAGAGAGGGTTTGCATTTGGGGAGGCCTATGTCCAGCAGTGGACTAACACAGGCTGGTAATGATGAATAAAATATAATATAATATCTAATGTTCTTTTACCGTAAAATCGCAAAAGTGACATGCATAATGAGTTTTAGGCGATAACTTTTTAATCTATGGTCGTTCTTTCTGTGTCTCCAAGGATAATTAAAGTAAGTTAACGAAGTGAAAATGACATGGAAAGATTAATATATAAAAACTATATATATATATTAAACTCTATGTTTATTAGTTTATCTTTATAAATATCTACGATCTATTATAAGTTCATCTAATTGAGAACATTACAAGTTCAGGAAATATTCACAATTTACAAAAGGTTTATTCAGCATAAACCAGTTTAAAATTTATAAAGAACTCGAAAAATGTTGACAATACCAATTGAATGTCGTACGAGAATGTTAGTGAAAGCTCTTCTTTTTTTGCTATTGAAGCTTGCTTTAAAAGGATAGAAGAGTACCGAAACGAATTATATTTTAAAGATGTGCTTACTGAACAATAGATCTATACAAATAAATAAAATTGGAGTGTCTGCCTCCGTAGCCTAGTGGTTTAGGCGTGTGCTTTAGAAACCGGATGTCGTGGGCTCGAAACCTGCGGGGACTCAACAAAATTTTATTGTTGTTTGCTAGTTGGTTAGAGCAATCTGGGCCAATCACCCAATTGTCTGAAAAGTAAAATGATTCATGCGTCGGATGGGCATGCAAAGAGTCGTTCCACCCACCAACCCGCAGTGGACCAGCATGGTGGGAGACTGTCTAAGACCCCCTAATGTATAGGGGTGTATTAGGGGAGGCCTATGTCCAACAGTGGACTATCACAGGATGATGGTGAATGAAATGGAGTGTCTGTTATAATATTAAAATAACCGTTTTAAATTGGTGATCGGATAAATAGGTGATAGGCGTCGGTGACCACTTTCTAACAGGTGGCTAGACTGTAAGTCTGCCTTCGTCGGCAATAAAAATAATAACATCGTGATATAAAACCATTATATATATATGTATATATATATATATATATATAGATATTTTAATAATTTTCGTCTGTCTGTCTATCTGTTTGCTCTGCCTTATGTCTGGAATGGCTGGTCACATTTGACAATACTTCCACTGAAAGATGAAATAGAGCCGTAAGTAGCTTCAGTTACTGGAAGCTACTTACTTAAGAAAAGGAATTCCAGATTTTTTTTTAATTACCACGTTGACGAAGTCACAGGCTACTGCCACACTTTAATGAAATAAAACCATTCTGTTGCTGTCATGCTAGCGGTCGGTTATTAAATGGAACTTTTTTGTGTTATAAATTAATATTTTAAATATACATTTAAACATTAGAAAATGTATATTTAAAGGAGCAATCATAAGGATAATTGTTTTGTTTGTGTTTTAAATACAGCGAGTATTCCTTATTCATTAACTAGCTGTTGCCCGCGACTTGGTCCACGTGATAATATAATGGAGAATATATTTAACAGATATAACAGAACTTTTTTTATAAAAAAGAAGCGAAAGTTCTTCCCAGTATCACCTGCTATATTCCAGTAAAAGCCCTGTCAATATCGTTCGTCCAGTTGGTCCCAAACATTACATAGATTTTCCAGAAATAACAGACAGACAGACAATGTATCGGTATATGTATCAATTATAAACACAATGATATTTGAAAACGGTTGTTTTATTATTAAAAGCAAACCTTTTTTAATTATTTGTATAAATATTTATGTATGTTAAAACTTAAACAGCACATGATGCTTTAAAAATAGACTAGTGTTGGTAACAACAATTATTTTCTTTAAAAGAACTACAGTAAAAGTTGTTTGTAACGCCTCTGTTACATGCCTAATATGCCAGTCGACGCGTCCACACAAGTATTATCTGTACAATTGAGTACAAGAGAATAGGTTAGTATAGATAGTACAAGCAAGCGGTTCAAACGTTGAAACTTTTACGTTATTGTATACACTACGTAGTTTAAAACAAAATAGCTTTCTCTGTCCCTATATCCCTATGTATGCTTAAATGATTTAAACCACACAACAGACTTCGATGAGGGTTTTTTTAATAGATAGAGTGATTGAATATAAAGGTTTATAGTATAACACATGCTCAATATTTTAGGCATATTTTTTAACACCATAGCTCCTGTGCGGAGCAGGGGCGGGTCATAACAAATATTGTTTTATATTATTAATATACATACTATTTTGTTATCAAAAAATAATATTTATAGTTAGATGACAAATTAGTGAGCTCACTATTTTTATATTAAAAATTTATTTATTAAATCTAAGGGAGGATCTAAGAAAAAATGAAACAGCCTAATTTTATTCTTGTTTTCTTATTAGTAAAATTACTAGTTCGTCTACCTTTTTAATTGTTTTTATAAAGCAAAACAGCTGTTCAATTATACAGACGTTCTAAGTAGCTCTTACTAATGTTTCAGATACATTCATTAAGAACTATAGTACCGCCCGGCTTAAAAAATATAACCTATGTAACTCAGTAATAACTTTGTACTAGCAAAAGAATTTTATCATCGCCCTAGCGGTTATTTAGTTTATACTACATACCAAAATACTTTTCATTAATTTTTATTATGTATAGATTGCTAGCAACGAATAACAAAGTTATTGTTTTCTTTATAGACATCGCAGCGTTTATCAAACGCGGCGGTTCAAACGCTAGTTTGCAACTCAATGAAGACAACATTACGTCAGAGGTCATACTCCACGAAGTGAAGCTATTTGCATTTGATTCGTAATTTAACACACAATTTGATATGATACATTAGCAAGTAATTAGGGTGTTAAAACGTTTTGCGAAATGAAGCCTGTTATGATGCTGAAATATAGTAATAGGTGGCGCTGTTTGTATAACGTTTCGAAAGATGAGGTCGTGACATTTTGTAATACTATTTGTATATTAATAACATCAAAAAATGTTACAATAAAGTATAATACTCCAGTTATAGTGCATGGTTCTGTAAGAGAACTCATAAACAGCGGTTTGTAAAACCTTGGGTCAGTACCATAAAAAATTACCAATGGGGCCTATATTGAGAGTCTTTTAATGTAAAAAAAACTCACTTTTAATGTTGATTGAAGGTGAATTTCGGGCGAGTGGTTTTAAGTATGCAATTGGAATAAATCTAAGTGTATTTAAAAAAATAAAACTGATGTTTGTTTGGCTCACATAGAGTAAAACTTACTCTAGGGTTTAAAACTTACTTTTCTTATTTAATACGCTTTTATTAATTTTTATTTCATTAAAGTACTTTAGTATGTAACGAAATCTTTGAACATGATTTAGACCCCCTTCAAAGCGACGGATTGACCCTAAATTTTGGATCCTTATCAGGGGCCGATGACAATTTAATACTTTAAACAGTTTGATTAGTCTTCTTACTTGGATAAGTAGGATTAGCATTTTTTTGTTTGATAAAAGTAAAAATAAGAGTTCTTCTGCTCATATCATATATAGTTTTAAATATTTCTAACTATTGATACCTTGCACCCTTACCTTTTTTAAATAAAATATTTTTTCTTTACATTATTTTTGATTAAATTTTTTTTTTATTTAGTTGACTTAAACGACTAAAAAGCATACTATTTAAGTTTTTGTAATCAATTATTCTTTTTATATTTGAATGACATTTGATATTGCCAACCAACTTATCGTTGCTATAGTATTTTACGGTTTTGGTGCGAATTTTGGCATCTTGTCCTTTTTAATTTTGACTATATTTTTTACCAAATTTAAATTATCCTGCAATTGCGTATGTTTTAAAATTTTATTTTAGTCTGCTTGTTCTCTCTCTCTGACCTGCAAAGAAACTCAGCGGGACTATTTTTCTGTTATTTTTTGCAATGAAGTTAATAACAAACAATTTAAAGTTTATAAATGTCCAAAAACCCAAAATGTTTACCAAGATCGTCAAATTTCCTAACATTCATCCTTAATACTTCTCTATGTATGGTATATTAGGAAACTGAATACTAAGTACGGTTTGAGCCCTTGGACCTTTAGCTATGCTGATGCGTCTGTCGATCAGTAAGGTTCTTCCTTCATACGCATAATAAAAAAAATCCCGAGCTCTCTTTTAGATAAAGCACTATCACTTTTATTGTGAAACCTTTATTGTGTTCCGTTTTAATAGCTTCAGTAAGAGTATTTAAAGACTTCATAATATATATCAAATCAATTCCCTTTTACGGGATTTTAACGATAGTTCTTTAGTTTTTTTTTCCGAAACGTCGGAAATTAATTTATAGAATTAAAGCAAAAAATCAGAATAGGGTTCCAATCCAATAAATACTTCTTAAAATATGACTTACTGTAAATTGACACATCTCAACTATTATGAGCATAACTATATTAAACTTTACCTAGTTTAAATAAAACGTTTAACACTTTCTTGTAACGGTTACCATTTGTGTTCCATAGTTCTTACGTATTTCTAAAACATGGCGAGGCAAAACTTAGGTGTTATTTTCTTACAATATTTTCCAAACATCACTGACGTATGACGGAACATTTTCTTGTTGTTCAATTGTTGAAATAAGACAAACACACAACGATATATAGATATGAAGATTTGTAAACGTGAAGCTTGTAGCTTCGTAATTATATCTCATCTGCAGACCTGGAACAAAAGTAGTTTTTGGAGTTAATCCAGTTCTTATGACTCCTAGCTTTAAAACATTATAAAATTATAAATAAACCGACACGTTTTTTAATAGAATTTTTTAAAACTTTCTCTAGTTTCTTTTAGTTAAATGTAGCAGAACTGACGCTGAACAAGAAGGTTATCAAAAATTGCGAACATATAAAAGTAAACGAAGAAACCAGACATCTCCGTTACGGATTTAACGCTAAATTTAGGAGTACTGCCTTTTATACACTTCGCAGAAAATTTCGTAGAAATGTAATTCTTATTGTATTATATGTCTTTTATTATGTCAAGCAAATATTTATGTTGAAAGCGAATGTAATGCACTTGCTTATTCACGATTAAATATAATATTACCATGGCTTAGTCAAAGAAAGCTCTAATTCTTGACATCGAGAAATTATAATTCTTGACTAATGGCTAAATAGTCAATAAACATTTAACAAAATTTTATATACATGTGTATTTTATAACTTAATTTGACGTATTCAAATAAAAAGCAATATAATTATAAAATTACGTCATTCAATTTGAATTAAGCTTAACTTTACAATAGTTTCTTGTCATTTTACAATAAACTTAAGTAGTAGGATATTGAGTTGTCTCGTTCCATTCAAGGTTTTGATTTTAAGTCTAGATTGATTAGACCTATGTGTGTGCATTAAGTACTCAGGCCGTAACAGCTGAATGTGGTCATTCAATATTATTGTAACTGTAACTATTTTTTATGCAATCTCACGGGTGAATTGTTCATTGTGGTAGCCGATTCGATTCCCAGTATTTTTATCATAGCAAGATCGCGCACCCACAATACGGCTTATCTAAAACAGCCGTTGCCTTGACATAATAATTTGAGTTTTTTTCGCACCTCAAATTGTGCATTATTTCAGTTATTCGGTTACATTTGTTACATTGTCTGGATATCATCAGATCTAAATTGAAGTATGTGTGTCTGTATAAAGCGTTTTGTTAGTGTTGTTTATGTTTTTTATTCGCTTTTATGGTGTTTTTATTAGGTGCCATTATGTTTTATTACCTTTAGCTCGGATTAACGGACATTTTTGTATTGTTGTTAACAAGACCCGAGCATGATCTGATGTAAATAAAGTTTTATAGAAACAATATCTAAACATTTTTGTTACTGTTTCAATAAATGTTTCAATGAGGTAACAATCAAATTAATTTCATTTAAATTTCAAATAGAGATTCATAGGCAAGGGACTACCAAAGCATCTTTTCTAGAAGATACTGCCTATAGAATTTTACTTACCATTGTAATATATTTAATTTTTATGGATTCTCCATAGAATGTGGTTTTGTTAAAGTGCAAAAAAGCAATTTTAAAACCGGTTAAATTGATTGTTTTCAGATGGATCGATGGAGCATCGCAGTGTTTTGCGTCATCTTAGTTCATGCATCATGGGCGTCTGAAAACCCTTCACGGTTACGTAAGTGTTCAAAGAAAATATTATACATAAAGAGCATAACAGCCGTTTTTCTGATAGTAACTAATAGTGAAAATCTGTTCCTAGTAATTTTTCCAAGTTACCATAAGGCCAGGTTTTAATCCATCCAGATTTAGTTGAAAAACAGATTAACGCAGAGCGCCTGACATCTGCCCTCCACAGTTCAAGTGACAAACTGAATTCTATCATTCTTTTCATTTTACTTTGTAAATATTTCTCTCTTTTCGTCGTAAACTCATGACTGGGGACGTGAATATGGTGCGTTACCCTGGCCACCATTTCTTTCCAGACATTTCTGTCTTGCGCCATTTGGATGGATGCTTGTAGGGTACCTCCAGTAGCGTCCTGAATTGTGTGCGTCCATCTTGTAGGAGTGTTGTGTTGTAATGATTACAATCATTGATACATCTTACTTATGTTAGTATTGAGAAGCTCTTAAAGTTTCTAGATTGCTGTCTTAAGTAATACCATTAATATATTTAGTATTTAATGTGTCCAGTAGTAAATAATTGTTCTTCCGTGTTTCTGTTTTCTCGCAACATTGTTACCGCTTTTAGTAAGTCGATATCTGATAAACAGATCATATTTTCATAATTATTAAATTATATATTTTTTTATTTAACTAAATATAATCTGTCCCCAAATAGGTTCAATAAAGTCGGTCTGACTCTTACGCCAAAGAGAATGTGAGTTTGATTTCTATCATGTGAAAAATATTGTACGATCAGCGTTATGTCTCCTGTCTTCTACAGTTTTATTAGTTTTCAATTTCTTAGAGGTCTAGTTTAAATTAAGCTTTTTTATTTTAAGATTTGGTGTCGTGTAAATTTTTCTTCAGAAAGTTCAATTTAAAATACAATTATTATATATGTTATTTATTTTACAGAAATAATAAAGCGATCTAGGAATGGTACGTACACGTTACAACTGATAGTAAAGTTTAAGTGAAACAAATAACGATAAATGTTTTTTTTTTTAATCATTAAGATATTACGAAAACTTTTTTAACAATTTGATAAATAATAATTTGTTTTACTTAAACTGAACAATTGCAAAGAGTTTATTGACGTCGTATGAAACAGTTTTTCATATCACTATCGTGTCGTTTTATAGTCCCTTTGCAGTTGTTTTTATCGTCGATAAACCATTCAATCGAGACCTGCGCTCTTTCTTCTTTCTCTTGCACGTTTCAGTTCATCTTGCTTCACTGGAACTTTAACTACTTCAGTAAATATAATTAATCTTTTAAAACCCGAATTTACCCGATAAAACGACAATTTGGTCTGTATTATAAAACAAAAATTCTAATTAGAAAAAGGTATTCCATTCGTCAAGTCAATTGAAAATAATATACAAAAACGGCTTCTTTCATTCTTATGTGTTCAATGTCATTACCTATTTTATAAAGCTGAAGAATACACTGTGAAAAGTACTATAGTTTATTAAAATGCGATAGTGAATTACATTTATTTAGTTGTACAATAGTTTTATTACGTTTATTAAAATATTTTGATTTCTTATAAACATTGTATATGATTATATATCTAATTATATATTTCAAATAGACTTAGATTTATGTTTGATCATATTTGTAGAAAGCTTTTGATCTTTTCCATACTTACAATAATTTGTTTTTAAATATAGTCTAAGCTAGTTATTTTTGTTTGAAATATTTTCATAAATATTGCATGTGCACGTCGCAATGTAAATATAATTTTAGCCTGTTTTTTATGTCTTCTGCTTAAATCTATTGAATTGTGCATTCTTTCTCTTCCTCTATTTATTCATTTGTTTATAGCCTTTTTTCGTGTCGTAGCTATCTTTACTTTGTAGATTTTTTAATGTAATGAATGTTAGCATGAAATGATTATTTGAATCCTATGGTATAATTTAATAGATCTTTTCCAATTCTATAACACTTTCTAATTTTTTTGGTTACTTTTGTAGCTAATTTCGTGGAGTTTAACCTTTTGATTAACAGATATTTCCTCGTTTCTTACTATAACAGCTTCTTTATCTGATTCATATTATTGTAAAGTACCTGTTTCATTAATGCCCTGAGTTTTTTTGTGCATGAGTTGTTAGTAAAATCCTACCTTTTATTTGTGATCCCTATATTTATTATGGATGTCTGATAAGTTTGCTAGTTGTACTAATTCTTCAACCCTATGTTGGTAACTCCTGGTGATGGAACCAGTATATGATTCTCATGATGATGAGGTCACTTCCAGCGGATCTGCAGCCCGCTCAGCAGGCGGAGGTCGATGCGATGGTTGACAATCTTCTGCACTGGATTCAGGGATTGTACCAACAGAAGAGTAGAAAAGGTTCTTAATGATAGAATTTATTAAGACTTAGCCGTTATATTGGTTAACATTAGCATGCTTTGATCCACAATGAATCAAAGCTAGAATGAACATCAACAATGAATGAAATGTACATGTATGTGTGTGTCTGTGTGTTGTGTATGCATGAAATTAGTTAAATAATTACTACCTAGATTATAAAAACTATATATGAGGATGATATTGTATTCTAGAAGTGAGGATTAAATTGAGAACGCGTAAATTTCCTCATTTTTGCTGTAAAATTCTGTGACAACCAGTTTTATATAAAGTTCCTAGATTTTCCTACATTTAAGGCAGACTTAATAATTCCGTATGGCTTAAACCATCGTTAAAAAGTACAGGATTCGAATTCACGATCATATCAAGCGCCAAGTGATAGCAAATTAAGAAGGCAGTAAGGTGATATAGAATTACTTTAATAGGTATATAGATTCCTTTCATTTCAGATGTTAATCATAAACAACATAAGTGACAAAGTGACAGTGTAGTAATGAGTTATTTACTAGTATAATTTTTTTTTATTTGGGTAAGTTTAGTGAAGTTATTGAATTAAGTACATCTTGCTGTTGGCTGACCTTGAAATTTTAAAGGAACAAATAAATCTTCTATTTACAATACTCCATTCACTCACGTAAATAGGCAGACAAGCTGTATAACATTCTGTCTTGTAATAGATATTATTAATATTTGAACTGGTTTAAAAAATGGATCCACATAAGTATTGAACATCATAAAATATTTATTGAAACTTTAAATAAACAGAAAACATAATAAACAATTAGATTCAAGGAATACAAATGTATATAATAAATATGGCATAATTACACAAATGAATATTTTCACATTGATCAAATAGTATTTGCTCTATATTTAGTTATAATTTTTGTAACCTTATTAATTTACTGTCATCATAAAATATCAATAGTAATAACATATTACGATATAAGTAAACCAATTACCAATAAGATAAGCAAGTAGGAGAAATGTTGAGTTATTTATGTATTTGTTTTGTTCAGTCTCGATATTTATATCACTACATTATTCATTAGCACCTCTCTATCACGCTTGTCATACACAATCACTATTACACTTACTGAGCACATACACACGATACACTGTTTCAACTCCTTTCACATATCTTGCGCAATATTGTAGCTATGAATATTATTTTAACATTTTTACTAACCTTTTCAGCGCGCCAGTACTTCGGCGGTAAACCGGAAAGACCGAGACCATTTGAACCAGCTTCTTATCTTCCACCTGCCGGTTATCCACCATCTGGAGCCCGCCCTACGCCTTCGTACAGTGAAGGCCCTTCAGCCAGTCCAGGTTACCAGCCAAGTTCACCTTCACCCAGTCAGCCATTCCAATCTAATCCGACTCAATCTGACTACCAGCCGAGTCAATCACCCTATTTACCCAGTAAACCATCTCAGCAGAATCAACCCACTCAATCGTACCTGCCTAGTCAACCATCACCGTCACCATTCCCGTCCAGCCCTTCATATGAACCCTCTTACCAACCGAGCCCATCTCCGTCGTATCAACCAAGCCAGCCTTCCTCTTCATACCAACCTAGTCAGCCAGATTCATCCTATGGAAATCAGCCAACCCAATCAGACTACCTGCCCAGCCAGCAACCTTCTTACGAAACATCTCAGCCAATTACCAACCTAGTCAGCCAACCTCTCTGCCATACCAACCTAGTCAAAGTAACGTATTGGATGACGAGACAACGATACCTACATATGGAACACCACAGCAAGAATTGCAAACCGATTCGTCTAATCCAGAAGACAGCAATGCGCAGTCACCGACTTCATCAACAGACGACGAAGACCGTCATCCACCACATATCCACGCGATTACTGTTGACTGCGGTAAAGAAATGATGACCATTAACATCGAGTTTAACAAAGCTTACAATGGAATCATTTACTCTCAGGACCACTACAGTGACCCTGAATGTATCTACGTGCAAGAGAATTCAAACCAAATAAAATATTCCTTCACTGTAAGTCTCAACACGTGCGGCACAAGGTTCTTTAGTGACTTCGAGAACGAAGGCCAGGCTTATTTGGAGAACGTGCTCGTCCTTCAGAACGAACCTGGAATCCAGGAGGTTTGGGATCACATACGCAGAGTCAGGTGCTTATGGGAGGGCAATTTAACCAAGCAACTAGCGTCTTCATTAAGTGTTGGCATGTTGAACCAGATTACCAGTAACTTTAGCGGAGATACAGCTATGGCTCGTTTGGATATCCAGACTGGAAAGGGACCGTTCGCACCTGAAGCTAACGGCTTGATTAAGATTGGTGAAACCATGACCCTGGTGGTTTCAGTGACAGGGGACGCCGGCTTCGACATCCTGGTCAGAGAGTGCATTGCTCGCGATTCCAATAACCGTCACGTCGTTCCATTGACTGACAGTAACGGCTGTGTACTAAAACCAAAGCTGTTCGGTGCATTCCAGAAAACGAGGGACACAGGTAACACTGGAGCATCAATCATCGCATTCGCTTACTTCAATGCGTTCAAATTCCCCGACGAAATGGACCTGATGATTCAGTGCGAGGTGGAGTTGTGCAAGACGGACTGCGAGATGTGCCCAAATCCGGGAAGTACTGATCCTAAGAGGCGTCGTCGTGACATCATCCATGTTGGTAACAACACTTCAGATCCTGTGACTACCGTAGGAAAAGGTTTGAGAGTGGTGTTTGCAGAGGACCTGCCACAAGACAACACAGGGTTCTGTATCACGCAGTTGGCTGCCATGTGGGGAGGATTTTTAATCCTTGCCGGGTCCTTAATCAGCAGCCTTGCAGTGACCATTTGCTGGCAGAGATCACGGGGGTCTATGAAGTTTGCGTAGACCACTACAAATGTACAGTCTAGTATTAAATCGGAGAATATTTAATAACAAAATAACTACAATGTTGTACTATTTTTATCAAACTAATGAGGCTAAGGGACTAATGAACAATTCTTATAAAAACTCTATAAGTAGGCATTAGTCTTTTTTGTATGTAGAAAATTATCTGGTAATTTCAAAACGAAGTTTTCAGATATGTGCATAATTGATCGATTTTGTTTCTAACATACATAAAATTATTGCAAGTAAGGTGATATTTAGAATTAAGACTAACAAGTAACTTATCACTGCCAACAGAAAAGCCTAGGATAGAAATATTACCCTAGCATAAAATAAAATAAGGTTCGGAACAGTTTTCAGTGTGCAATTAAAGGAACTTATTCATTTATTTATATTTTGTATTGTAAATATTTAGTAAGGTAATTAAAGCAGTTTTAAATATAAATCGTTTTGTTTTCCTTACCTACGTATGCGTTGATTATACATTCAATGAAACAATAAAATTTGTACAAACAGGCGTTTCTTACCAGAAGGGTTGACATTTTTTTATTGCGTTCGAAGGCAGACGAACAGTCAGGCCACCTGATGGAAAGTGGTCACCGACATCGCTACACTACCCTACGCCAATACTACAAACCATGGATGCGCTAGTGTTTATCATAGATAATAGATCAGATGACAGGTTTAGATGAGCTGTGTGCTTTCAATTTCAAAGTAGAAAAAAAAGGACTAATAGTGTAAAAATGTGTAAAGAAGTAATAACTAATTTTGAAAAAAATTTAGCACATGCGAAATGTCCTTTTGAATAAAAAAATCTAGATCCAACAGATAAAGTAACGTGGTAACATATCAAATCCACTAATTTACGGATTTTTCGCGTTACTTAAATAAAAAATTCTTAAATTCTTAAATTCCCGACGTTTCGGATTCTTTTCAGCATCCATGATCACGGGCAGACTAAGTTGACATATATATACATATGGATTTGATATGTATAATAATCGCGTAAATAAAAGAAATAATAACGTGGTAACATATTTGTGTGTAAAACATACGTTCAGAATACGATCCTTAACGTACTAAAGCTACTAAAACTACATTAGTGACGCCGTGACAAAAATGTATATGTTATCTGTTATGTTTCTTTTATCATTTAATCATTAAAATTAAAACAAACCTAATAAATTGACGAACTCGTCAAACTGCAAGAGAAGTGTTATCTGAAATGGTATCGCCTAATGGATTATTTTAAATACCATTAAATTACATTAAATTGTGTTTACCAACCGCTTATGCTGGTAAAATGTTTTCTATCGTGGAGCTTGTTTAGTTTATCTTTCACTAGATATTACGAATGGCGGGACTCCAGATATTGTCATATATATTTTATGTTCGTTTCTATATTATGACTATTATGTTTCTAATTATCTGTAAGCCGCCTCCGTGGTCTAGTAGTATTGGCCCGTGCTTTATAAACCAGTCGTGGGCTCAAATTCTGCTGAGAAACAACTTTGTGTCATCGTTGTTTTCTGGTTAGTTAGGATAACTTGGGCCGATAGACTGAAAAGTAAGATGATACATGCGTCGGATGGGCATGCAAAAAGTCGGTCCACCCACCAACCCGCATTGGCACCAGCGCGGTGGATACGGCCCAAAAATCCTCTAATACATTGAGCTGTATCAGGGGAGGCCTATGTCCAGCAGTGGACTATCAAGGCTGATGATGTGAAGTAGTACGTTACTTGATAGTGTGCAATACGCCCTTACCATTAAAAATGCAATGTAAGGCAGCTTGCCGCTCTGAGTCGTCGATGTTACATATTTTTACCCAATAGTTATCACACTAACTTGGGAGCCCTCGCAACCGGATTATTTTAGTAATACTATAATTAAACTACTTCAAGCAGAGAGTATAGATGTGATATATCCCTGTAAAAAGGCTGACTTTGAACGTTTGTTTCTTGCAACGTTTATCTTAGAATAAAGATATTTTAAGAAAGATTTTAGAAAATATCAAAATTGTGTAGTGCATAGTGCAGGCGTATAGTTCTTTTTTGCAGATATTCAAGGTTACGGAATAAATATGTAACAGACATATTTGCAAGCACTTATTAATATTAATACGAACACGATGTAATCGCCACGTTGGCAATCAGCAAACGTAAGAATATTGAAACTGATTAAACACAATACAACATCTATCTTTTGTATTGTGTACTCTGACAATAATATACAAATATTGCATCAGATTTGGTTTCGATTTACCTAACTATCTTAACCATGGATTTTTGACTTGAAGATTCAGAATGAATTTAATTAAATTTAATCTATCTGAAAAGTCCAGTTCAAAACGTACTGTCGTTTTAAAACTTATTCTGAGTCTGACTCTAAATCCAACGTGGATTTAAAACAGATTAGGGACAAAGAGTTCATATAAAAACCTATTTCGGAATCGTTTTAGCACAGGTGAATATCCTACTTCGTCTTTAACTACGTCAATAAACAGAATTCAGATTGTTAAAAACATACTTCATTTAACTTCTTTATGTTTGCCCCTGTATTATACTATTTGTTGTAGGTTAAAACAAGATTATTCTTAAACCTGTGTTTGTTTTGTTAATACGACTATATTGGCTGCCACGTTGGCATCTGCATGGAAGACGTCAGTAGCGATAGTAAATTAGAAGTAAACATAATTAAAATATATTTACATTTTAAAATAATGAAGGTGTTAAATCTTTAGCTGTTTAGAATGTTTATAAAGAATTTTTTTTATTAGAAATTACAATCAAATTTGTTTTAAGACTTTACATACAAAACACAATTAAAATGTGATAAAAAAATCTTTTAATCAAGAAAAACGGCATGGTTCGTTTAAAATTTTTGATCACAAAACTTTAAACATGCAGAGTGCAGTTTTAAACTTGATTAAAAATTCAAATAGTTTATCTTCAGGTACGCAGGCATATATATATATATATATATATATGTACAAGCAATGTATAGTTACAACCTATACGTAGTATAAGTAAAGTCGCCTTAACTGTCTGTCCGTCCCTATGTATGCTTAAATCTTGAAAACAATGAAACAGATTTTAAATCGGTTTTATTTAATACATAGAGTAATCATACGTAAAGGTGTGTATGTAATAATAATGATCTTTACATCTCTTATAGGGCGTTAGTCGTAACTCTCTATAAGGGAACAGCCAACAAGCAAGCAGGAGATATAATAGTGCACAAGTGTACGCGTAAACACAGGCGCACTCCCTGTTCCTTTATACTCTCAAAGCCCGATGGGACGAATAACCGACACGACCGGACAGAAATAAGGCGCTGGACCGACTTTTTACATGCCCATCCGACGCATGGATCATCTTACTTTTCAGATAATTAGGTATTCAGCCCAAATTGCCCCAACAACCTCCAGTTTCTAAAGCACATGCCCTTACCACTAGTCTACGGAGGCAGTCAAAGGTGGGTGTGTATGTAAAATACATGCGTAATACTAAAGAGAAGTTCTGATTAATATTGCGCTCAACTTGGAAAACTGACGTAACGTCAAGGAATTAAATTATAATAATGTATTACAGTAATGTATACATAAAGATCAACAAAAAGGTCCGCAATGGTCTTTCATTTAAGCATAACCAACAATTAACATTTTTTATCTTTTACATTTTACAGAATAAATGGCTTATTGTGAAATGATTTTAAGCAATACAGAGTTAACCCTTATTCACTTAACTACCTTACATCTCCATGTAATATAGATAAAAATAACCCTCCATAGCATGTTATTTAAATTAATAGTTCTAAATGTATTACAGATATCAGCATTGAACCCGTACAAAGCCAGGTCGCGTTGCTAGTATTTAATTATTCTCAGTTTATCGAAGAACTTCATCGTGATAAATGTAATAAAAAGGTCACAGATTCTACAACTGAAAACACAAAACAAATCCTTAAAACTTATAAAAGGATAATTTATGTTTATAAATAGTAATATGATCTAAACTTTTTTGCTGACGATACTAAAATTATTGCGGTTGTTATAATTATCGCAGTGGTAACTGTTTGTTGAAATTTATTGTCCACATTTATTTCATCTGACGCGACAGTTTTAGGGTAAAATGCACTCACTGATTGCGATGATGGTTTAAATAGAAATTAATAAAAAAAAGATAAAATAATGACAAGAAATTGTCAATTTATTTACAAAGTTTATTTTTTTCATTTAATTAAATTATAATTATTACTGTTCTTAACGCGATTATTATGCGTATCAAATACATTATTTTGAGAGTCCGAAACATCGGGAATATATAAGTATGACTTACGCGATAAATCCGTTACAAGAGGCACTAGTGATGCCATATAAATAAAATAATCATTTGTCAGCAATTAAAATATAGAAAAAAGCAATACTTGTAAATGTGTCATCCTTTAAAGCAGCCTAATCGGGTTAAAATAATTTGTTTCCTCATTTTGTTAGAGAAATCTGACTTGATCACGGATCAACAAAGTTTGGTGATTTGTTAATCGTATAGAGATGAGAACGAAAAGACAAATCCAGTTGTTAAGACCACTACTGTAAGGCAATATAGAACGTCAGTAATAAGTTCGTAAATTTGGCGTATAATAAAAATAACAAACATATAGATGATCGTCTGATACTCTGTTTCGGAAAAACTACTAAATGTATTAAACTGTAATTTACAATAAATATAATAAGGATAAATAAAATAGAATAAGCAACGAATTATAAAGTTTATGGATTTTTCTCATAATATGCGGATTATATTGACATACTTTACATGCAAGAGATATGATAAATAATACAATTCTTACATTTAATTAATTTACAATTATTGAAAATTATACCCGACTTTCAATAAAAAAATTTAAATAACTGTGAATTAATTAAACCCAATAAAATTAGTAATATTTATCATGTATAGTATTCGAGTAAGGAACAGAAAGTATTATACAAGAGGTGGTTCTTATAAAAAGAGCTGTATAAATAATATTTATTGAAACGTTTTCAATACGTGTGTCTCCACCCTAACGTAGGGCTTTGAACGTAATCCTGCGTTATAAACGTACAACAATAACTCATGCGACAATGTAGTAAAAGTTTCTTATATGTAGTTGATAGTATGACGTTCACTGGTGACAGTTGACTTTCTGACGAACAGTGAGATTCAAAAATGACGGAGAGAGTGAAGCCATCTGCATTGATAGTCCAAGGATTATCTACGTTAGCAAGTTTGTGTACATTTCTTATTTATCAATCATCTTAAACTTTTGGTATTATCAAAATAAACATAGACCATGACAAAAAAGAACAACAATATATGTTCAAGTGGAGATTCTCTTTAATAATTTAAGTTTGTTTATAACTTGTTCAAATATTTAACTCATAAAAAGCCCCAACATTGTAAATAAAGATGAAATCGTGTTTCAATAATTCTTAAAAACAATAATTTATTTGTAAAATAATACTAATTGTTTAATAGTAGCACTAAAATTTCCGAGTCAATGTTTTTGTTGAATAAACTCGTAGAAAGTATCATACATAGAATTTTTGAACTTATACTTTAGTTAATTTTTTTTACATTTATTGCAAAAGTTACATAGAATAAGAATCACTCATTTTACGATTATTTTAAAGCCTTTGACTGTGGACCGTGACAGATTAATTATTATAATATATTTTTTTATATTGTGAGAGAGATTGCCTCAATATGCTATTATTATTTATTCGTAACTGAAGACAAAATATGACTATAGATGTTTCCTTATTACAGGAGAATATGTCTTTAAACCGGAGATCGTAGGTTCGAATCCCGCCGGGAAACAACTTTGTGTTATCGTTATTTTCTGGTTGTTTAGGACAATTTTGGCCGATCACCCAATTGTCTGAAAAGTAAGATGATCGATGCGTCGGATGGACATGTAAAGAGTCGGTCGACCCACCAACCCGCATTGGACCAGCGTAGTGTGATACGGTCCAGAAACCCTCTAATGGAGAAGGCATGCATTAGAGGAGGCCTATGTCCAGCAGTGGACTAACACGGGCTGATGATGATGGTCATAATGAAGTAGAAAACTAACTTATTAAATGAATGAGACGTAACACTTTAGATCAAAATTAAATTTACTTAAGTAAAATGCGATTATATTATTTGCAGAAGAGAAAATTTCTGATATAGGAAATTAATAGACTAGTGTATTTTATTTAAACTAATCGAAAATTTTGGATTATTGCTGCTTATTTGAATTCTACACTAAATTTGTAATGGAAGGAAATATAGTTTATAAACAAGACACCAGTATAATAAAGAAGCAAAAAAGAAATGCCTAGTAATATTACTGTTGATATATCATGGTAGGCGTGTACAATGTGCACTTAATGTAGTCCTTAGAGGAAAAAAGTGTAGTTTTAGTTTTTAGCTGTTTTCTGCTACATCGTCCGTATGCTAGTTTTCGATTGATAAGTGAATTCGCCTTCTAGCTGCAGAAACATCGTGATGAGTGAGCTCAAAAACGGAATCTACTATAGATATAAATGTCAAATAGCTACGGGTGTCTTTAATAATATATTTTTCTTTGCAGTTGCGTATCTTACATCGTTAACGGGATTTATATACGCATGGCCTTCCTACACGCTATTGATGTTCCAGTCAAATGAGACAGTACTCTCAGAGCCAATGACCGAAGGTCAGTTATCACTTGTTGGTAGTCTGACGAATATCGGTGGATTGGTGGCGACACCATTTTGTGGGTATGCTGTCAACAAATTTGGTAGGAAATATGCCGCTATTATGTACGGCTTTCCTTATGTGGTAAGTCCTACCTGTTATCTATTGCTATATAATTTTTGAAAGGCGTCAAGAGTAAGCTCATATTTAAAGTTACTTTTTCTTGTCATAACTAATTTAAACCTTAATTATGTGTTTATTATTTGTCCCTTCTAAGAGCCTCGATGGTTATATAAACATTGCCAAGTGGCTTTTACTGTATTATTGATCTATGTTTTAACATTTAGAATGGACGATAATGCAATTATTAACTTTTAAAATGTAGAAACCAGTAATTTAATTAATTTTCTGAAACAGTAAAGCAAGAGTTATGTGGAAACTTGATAATCTAAGAACATAAAAAATATTCAACATAATTAAATTTGCATAATTAGCGGATGTTGATGTAGTAGATGAAAGCTTCCATTAAAGATCAAAAGATCGAAGAACGTTGAATATTGGACTTCTGATTCCAAGCTTCATTTCTGCTTTTTCTTCTTCTAGATCTCATGGGCTATAATATCTATAGCAAGAACGCCTACATTAGTTATAGCCGCAGTCGGAATCGGTGGTTTTGGGGCAGCTGGACAAGCAGTCTCCTCTGTTTACATCTCCGAAATAAGCCAGGATTCTATCAGAGGTGCCCTGACTTCCACTACGGTATCAGGGTTCTTCGTCGGCCTGTTGTTCTCTTACGCGATCGGTGGCCAGTTGACGTACCATCAAGTGGTGTACGTACATCTTGCCCTCTCAATCCTATATATGATCATGATACTTTTCTTGGAAGAGTCACCGGTCTATCTGGTACAAATTGGGAAAGATAAGGTAAGTTGAACAAATATAAAAGGAATATATTATGAAAAAATGTATACAATTTTAGGATTTAGGATTATCCACATGAGCTATTGTTTGGTATATTTACCAATATAGCTTAACGGTTTAGTAAACAAACATTATTATCGCTTAATGTATAATCACGTTAAGCGACTATATCGTTCATCTGATGACGACGATTTGATTAATACAATAATCGTTCCGAGATAAAGTAATGCATAATACTGCTGTAAAGTAGAAATGGGTAAAACTTATTAGATGATAGGTGCTGTCTTTACAAGGCACCTACAGTATAAGTAACACCTCAATGCCTATATCTGCCGAAAAGTAGTTGTATGAAAGTATTACCGTGTTCGGGCTTAAAAGATATCAGAATCAGGCTGATTAAGATGGACGTAATAACCAACGTTTTAAAGCGTCAAGCAGACTTTTGAACTAGTTGTCTAACTACTTTTCTATCGCTGCATGCAATACAATAAATATATCCCCTAATTCTGAGATGCCCCCTAAACAAGAATTCTTTAACCCATAATTGAATACGTGTTTTTCGAATAACGTTATCAATGCTTTCAGGAAGCGGCGAAGTCTATTGCCTTTTACAGACGCGTGGCGCCAACATCTAAAGAAGTGGAAATCGAAATAGTAAAAATAAAACAACAAATGGATCAATGCGTAAATACAGTACAAGATAGTGAAAATGGTAAGATATAATAATTTATATGTCAACAATCGACAAAGATTGAGTACTGTCAATATTTTCATACTGATATTACCAAGAATTCAGTTCAGTTCTTTGGCTTGATGGCGTTTCCTTGTAGATTTCGCCAACGTCAAGTTTTTCGATTAGACTCTGCTATATGTAACAGGCTTCGTAAATGAACAAGGTCACAGTTAACAACTAAGAATTGATTATGGGCTGTTACCAAGAATTAATGAAAAACTTACAACCTTTTGTGATTTTTCTCTATCTCTAATGTGATAGTTGCGTATTTGAACCGAGAAGATTAACATCACTCTAAAAATAGGCGTAAAATAAGTATGGTACTCACTTTTTTCTGAAAATGCTGGTTTAATATGAACATTTAGGAGTATCCGTGTCAATTAACCATATTTTTATAGATCCCGCTGCTACAAAAGAGCTTATTGAAACAAAGGAAGGCAAGGTTAAAAAGCGCAGTGTGTCGCAATGGAGCTTTTTGAGTAAGCAAAAAAACCGTTTTGTTTTCTTTATTTAAATAGCGTAAACTGTATCTTGTGCATAATATTAAAAACATGATAGTTTATTAGTAAAATAAAACTTTTTTCTGAACTAAGCGTTCCGCAAGGCTGATAATTAGGTCCTTTTTACTAATTTCTTTGGAAAATAGCGAAATACATATCATTATTAATTATACACGATGAACGATATCCAATAATATTATACAGTCTGTAGAAGAGAGCAGGTTTCCAAGGACAATGCATTTAGCAATAAATCTATTTTGTTTAAACGATGTTACGATGACGTAAAAATATTGATATAAATTATCATGTAAGCGTTCAGTGTATGTTTAAAAACAAAATTTATTTAGCTAACGAAAATAATACTAATCATACTTTGTCATTCTAGTGAAGTCTGAGTCGTCTAAGCGGGCATTACTGGCTGTCTTAATTGTAATGTCAGTTACGATTTTCATGGGGTCCATAGTTTTGCAAGTCTATGCGGAGCAGCTGTTCAAAGAGGCAGTCCCGTCGATGGAGCCAAATCTGTGCTCTATTTTATTAGCAATAACCTATTTGATAGCAAGCGTTGTCTGCGCTTTTATGGTGGATAAGTTCGGAAGGAAGGTATGGACACAATATTTGATTTGTTTTTTAGTGTAGTTTGAATCATAGTTAGTTGTTTTAGCCACATTTGACTGAAGTGAAATTTGTTTGATAGATGTTTTGTTGCAATTAAATTTTTCTATCTTTCCAGTATATAAACATTGTTATAACTTAGTCAATTCAGATTTGCAATTTATTTAAACAAATTAACTCATTGCAACAAAGAAGTGTCCCAAATTTAGCGTTCGCATTGATGAATTGTCACTGAGATGTCAATTATTATGTGACAGACGCTAAATAACAACACGGTTATTTTCTTTACATCCATTCCGAGCATAATTTGATTTAATAACCTATCCCGAGTATCAGATTAATATAATTTGGAAGAAAAAAACTGCCTCCGTAGCCTAGTGGTAAGGGCGTGTGCTTTAGAAACCGGAGGTCATGGTTTCTGAACCTGCAGACTCCAACAAAACTCCAGTGTTAGGACAATTTGGGTCGATCACCCAATTGTTGAAAAGTGAAGTGATCCATGCTCGAGATGGGCATGTAAAGTCGAGTCTACCCACCAACCCGCATTTGAGACGCAGTGAGGATTCGGTCCAAAAACCCTTAATGGAGAAAGGCGTGCATTAAGCGAGGCCTATGTCCAGCAGTGGACTAACACAGGCTGATAATGATGATGATAATTAATTTGAAAGACCGTACTGAGAAAACTTCCATAGTAAAACAAACATTCAATTCCAATTTGCAGAAGATAGATAACAGACGGAGCGTTTTATTACTTGCATACACAATGTGATGCATTATATTGCCCCTTGTTTGTCGATCAATGACCTCAAGTCGGTTGAATAACGTATTATCTAAGACAAATGATAAGGTTATTGTTAAAGCGATATTATTTCTAGTGGTTCAAGGTTTCATAAACAACTATTGTTAGTTGTTTAATGAAGTATAATTTCATTTATTAATTCAATTTTAATAAACTGCCTCCGTAGCCTAGAGGATAGGGCGTTGCTTTAGAAACCGGAGGTTGGGTTTGAACTGCAGTGACAGAATCAAATTTTACATTGTTGTTTCCTAGTTGGTGAGGGCAATTTGGGCCGATCACCCAATTGTCTGAAAAGTCAGATGATCTATGCGTCGGATGGGCATGTAAAAAGTCGGTCCGCCCACCAACCCGCATTGGAGCAGCGTGGTGGGGTATGGTCCAAAACCTTCTAATGGATAGGGGTGTATTAGGGCAGGCTTATGTCCAGCAGTAGACTATCTTAGGCTGATGATGATGAATTCAATTTTAATTCAGAATAGAAAACCACTAAGGTTTGTGGTAACGCTAAACATAAATTAATAACACACATTAATTTTAATTTATAAATACAAAATTTTACGATCTACAGTAAAGTAACAATTTTATTATGAGAGTATTACAAAGATTTCCTTGTCTTAAAAACTATATGAAAAATGGGAGAAGTTCAACTCACAAAACTCTTGCAACTATTAATTAATGACAGCTAATTGTCAACTATTAAATTGGTAACAAATATATTGAAAAGAAAATAGAAAGGAGAAAAGAATGTTCATGGAGAAATCTATGAATCGTTTTCTGTAAATTTATAACGAAAGTAATATAAAATTATCCGAAATCGTAAATTAAAGGATTGTAAAAAGCTTATTAGGTCTTGTAGCGTCTAGGCAACCAACAAACAGCATCAGTTGTGTAATTATGAGTGATGCATGCATAAATAGGCATTCATGTTATATTTCGAATGAGTATTTATAAAATAACCATATTAAATTATTTAAAGATACTAAATATTTAAAAACTAATTAATACTATGGTAATAATATAATTGTCTACAATGTAACATGCTGCTTTTTCAATCTGTAGGAAATAATTAAAAAAGTGGAAAACAGACCTTTTGGTCGTTAAAAAGATATCAGTAGTTTTCTGTCATTTCTAAGGTTTTTTTTTAATAAAGAAGTGTTTCCCTCCATTCATGTAATAAGATCACAATATGTATATTTATGTTTTTTTATGTTACAGTCATTGATGACGGTTACATGTCTCGGATCAGCTGTTTGCACACTACTTCTTGGTACACAATTACACAAGCACTGGGGTCCACACTGGATTACCGCCTTCTTAATTTACGCTTACAGCTTTATCTATAATCTGGGCGCAGCAATTGTTCCTTTTGTGTTGACGGCCGAAGTTTTCCTACCGGAGGTAAGCATCTCTCGCAAATTAGACTTGAGGCATCAATGTAGAGTGAACTTAAACTCTTTGGGTCTAAATCAAACAATCATTAATCAATTAATAATCGATTTCTTTATTCTTGTGTGTCGTTATTGTTGTAAGCGTGCAAATGTAGGACAGACATAGATAGCATCTGAAATATTAATTCGAAATAGATTTTGTGACGACAACATCAATACCATATATTCATACTTGGCGAACTAAAATTTTACGTAAATTTGTTTTATGTTTAAATGTGGTATTAAGTAGTAAAAAAATAATAAATCAAACATGAATATCGCTATATAACAAATCAACATCTGTACTAAAATAATGTTAACACGATTCCCTTCGTAACTGTCTAATGTAACAATGTACTTTACGAGTTAGCCTAATATAACTTGCTGGTGTCGAGATGCTTGTTTATATTTGCCACGATAACAATGAATAAGCTTAATGTGTCAGAGCTTTTATATTTTTTACAGTAAGCGGGACAGAAGATATAATTTTGCATAAAATAAATGTGAAATTCGTCATTATTGACGTCAAATTTTCTATTTTGCTACCATTTATAAATACGACTTAACAAAATTCTCACATAAAATTGAAAAACTTACAGTATAAGTGGATAGTTACAATTAAACTTTTTTGTTTATAAAAAGTTTTACTACCTAGTTCTCGGCTATAAACCAAATGAACGCATTTTTTAACGCCTTCCAATTTTTTTAGACTTATTTTAATTCTACAATCTCAACACTACAAAAAACAAACACTCTCAAACAACTTCTTAGAACCCATCAAATTTTTTCAGGTACGAGGCTTAGGAAACAGCATGTCAATGTCCTGCATGTGGATCACGAACTTCATCACGCTAGTCGTCTTCCAACCGTTAGTGTCATGGATGACGTTGGCCCTGTCTTCTACATTTTCTCCTTCATCTGTCTCCTCGGCGCGTACTACAGCCACTACTGGCTGCCAGAGACCAAGGGTCTGCCAGCAGATGCTATTCAGAAGCTGTTTATCAAGAAAAAGGGCGAGAACATTAACAAAACTGCTCAAATAATGGCATAAAATAAATAAAATATGATAAAAACATTTATTTATTATGGAACCAACACGACTAAGATAAGAGTTCAATAGGTTAGGAGTTGTTTTAACTAATTATTCCCACTCCCAATTACTGATTCCTATTTTACTTACAGCGCAGAAGATGGGAAAATTGTTACATTTTTTTCTGATTTTAAATATGAGCGCCATACGTCTTATGTCGTCGTATGTAGGAAAAGGCGTCAAATATTCACATATGTAGTGTGACGCGACTTCTCTGGACAAGTATAATTTTTTGAACAGGTGGTATTTTGACGTACATTTTATCTACAAAAATAACACAGGTCTGCAATGAAAGCCTCTATTATAAAAAATTGTCATTACAGTGTTTTATTTTTGTTCTAAGCAAACCGTTACTTGTCCTGTTTGTTCCTTTATCTCAGATTATTTCTATAAAATATTTATTAAGATTATGTATTTTTTAAATTTTCCATTTTAAACGTCTACGCATGCGGGGGCAAGGACAAGTTATGTAGGACTCGCATGGACTACAAACACCACGTTGTTCCCTACTAGCTCTTCAGGGATAGGTTCACAGTACCACTTTGGCATTGTTCTGACCCCACCAGCGCTGGCCGCCAACGCAACCCCGTCTCGGCCCTACGGCCATCTGCACCTTAGGCTAATAATAGTGCGCCCTTTGTCTCGGCCGATGTACATAGACAATAGACTCCATTCGGAGGAGTCTCTAGGGCTATGGGAGCCAGGAGATCCCAGGCCACTCACTGACTCCCAGCTCCTGCGGCAGCCTCGATGTTAGGCTTTATTAGTACTGTTTCGGAGGTTCAGTTGAGGAGAAATCGACGAAACCATGCCAAATGTACTATCCTTGGCTTCTCAACACCGCATGTGGCCTAGCCGAGTCACGGAGGATAAGGAGAGCAGTCTATGAATTACCGACGCTCCTCTTCATTGTTGACGCTGTTGGCCTCCCTGTCTATTCTATCCTGCCCGGCCATTGCGTTCCCACAGAATGCAAGGACGGCGCCCTACAGCACTTGCTCTCCAACATGCTGCTTGATGATTAAATTTCGCAGCTCTCGGCGTTGCCCAGCCCAGGCTGAGCATTACTCCAGCACTTGCTGGGCTGTCTCCTCGACACGAATGTCACAGTGACGAACCTCCGGGAAGTATACGGAGCAGAGATACTGCCCGAAATAGCCGAGAGGGCCAGTGTTGCGTGAAATGTGCTGAAGCCATGTCTTCTTTTACGCCACCACTTTAGGACGGGACGTATGGCCTCTGCAGTTCGACGGCCGAAACTGAGGTGCTCCAGCTGCAGCTGCCACTCCTGCATAGCAAAGAAACTCAACTACTCTTTGCACGCCCTTAAAAGTGCAGGGCTTTAGATTTATCGAGTGCTACCTCTCTAGTCTTGAGTGATCTCGGCGGAGGCGAGAATCGCAGCCCTGCGAAAAGTCGATACAAATTAGTTGATATAATTTATGACATCATTGACATATGAGTCGTACTAAAATGTATTAAAGATAATTTTAATAAACCTCTATAAAGGTAAACCAATATTGCGACATTAGGATTTAATCATAGTGCACATGGACGATGACTTTATTTATATTAACATCTTGTTTATGAGACTGATGGCAGAAAACATGTTGTTATAAAGTTTTAAATATTGACTAGTTATTGGTCGTAGAAATTGTTTACATCATTATCACCATCATCATCGTCAGCCTGTGATAGACCACTGCTGGACATAGGCGTCCCCTAATGCTCCCCTATACATTAGGGGGTTTTTGGACCGTATCCCAGCACGCTGGTCCAATGCAGGTTGGTGGGTGGACCGACTTTTTACATACCCATTCGATGCATGGATCATTTTACTTTTCAGACAATTGGGTGATCGGCCCTAATTTCCCTAACCAACTAGGAAACAACAATGTAAATTTGTTGAGTTCCCGCAGGATTCAAACCCACAACCTCCAGTTTCCAAAGCACACACCCATACCACTAGGCTACAGAGGATTGTTTATATATTCAAAGACAATGTATCATAAGATTGGTTTTATAGGCATATTTCGTTAATAAAATTTAGGTTAATTTTGATCTAATCTTTAGGAATTATAAGACATTATACATTAAATTTGAGATGGCATTTCCATCACACATATACTTTTACCATGTTTGGCATTCGTTATAATTACAACTAATTCATGGAATCCAGTGTGCACTTACGCGTACTTACTTACTTAGTTCGTTTTACATTTAAATCTGGAGGGATTAAAATCTAACTCCATGACAAGTTGGAAAATTGGTTAGGTAATAGATAATTCCTTACTTAAACTTCGTCGATCTTTAGAAAATAATGTTTTCTGTTGGACAACGTTTTTAGTTTATGGATGAGTTGGCTTATAAATTAAGTAGATAATTACGTAAGGTCAAAACCAATTCTCCATTAGACACTCAATTAGACAGTTATTACCAAGGTTTATTTAAATTCAGGTTGCACGGTAAGATATTATTTGACCCATGGTTATACAAAGTATTGCTTTTAAGGCAAGGGGATATATCAAAGTTATTTAAATGATGTCAGTTGTAAGGCTTAATATATTTATTACAAACATGTTGTGTAATATACGGTAATATGATTTAATTAATATAACAGTTTCTAATATATCTTTCAAGGTGGTGGGTCTCATTTGCCTTTCGCTGCTGATCATTGCTTTAAGTAATAAAAAATAGTGTTATTTTTTATTACTACATTAGATTAGGTAATAAATAATTTTCTGCCTGTTAATTAAAAAAAAAAACTATGACGTCTGAACTAAGTGTCACTTTTGAAAAAGATGTGTGGTTTTGTTAAGTATAAACAAATATTTTTTTAATGTTACAGCGTAAGTAAGCATATGTACTTTTTGACTACAGACCAAAATGCATTAGTAAAAGTCAATAATATAAAGCTACTACTGAATGGGCTCATAAAAGCAACATTTCAAATATTTATTAAATAAAAATGGGATAATTTCAAAAGGTTGTACTTTTGAAGCTAAAATTAATTCAGAAATCGGTGCACTAGGAGCGGGTAAATGAGTTTTTTTAAACAATAGAAAATTCAGATAAAAAGATACCTCCTACTTTTCAGATTGGGAAAAAAAATGTAGTAAATTTTATTTCGCTCTAGATGCCAGTCTGCATACATCTGTAGTGTTCCAATACGATATCTTCAAATATCGAACGTTTCAATTTCGTATAGACTCTTTAGTGAGTTCACAAGAAAATTCTATAACTTTTTCTCATATTTTAGTCATTTGCTCTTCATTAAACAATAATATTTTACTGAAATCTTTAATGGAAACAATAAAAATTACATAGTATTTACTACAAACGTTTCAGTCTATTTGAAAAGATAAGCATAAGCTGAATGGTTTACTACTTGCAAATACAAAGGAATGCATTATATTGCCCGTTATTTGTCGATCAATGACCCAGATTTATGATGAACACTATTTACCTGTATTAAATGGCAATTATTATATAGTTATTTGTGTAATTGAAGTGCTGCACTTTAAATAGACTGTGTTACGGTTGAATTATTCATATTTGTTTATTTTACAATAATTACTATAAGATGGTCCTATATAAAACATTTGGTAACAACTTAGGAAAAGCTTAAACCGCTTATACTAGCTTGACTGGCATCTGACCACCACAACACAAAAAGTAAACTGGATGAATTAGTTTGTTAGTACATTTGAAAGCACTATAGGAGGTCTATAACGACTACCATAGATGGTCTTGACAACCGGGACCGGCTTTTTAAATGCCCAATCCGACGCATGAATCATCGTACTTTTCAGAGAATTGGGTGATCGGCTCATATTGTCGTAATCAACCAGAAAACAATTGTATAAGATAAATTAAACATTCTAACGTTGTTTTTCCGCGGGATTCAAACCCAAGACCTCAGGTTTAAAAAGCAATGGCTAATACCACTAGGGCACGCAAGTGTTAAGTAATTATCTTTTTGTATATTACTTCTGTAATTAAGTTTTTCTTTGAGATATTAAAATTTTTAGACGTTTTTAGACATTGTTACACTATTATTGGTTTATTCATTATTAACAGTTATTGGAAGGCCGTTATTGAATAATTATACCTAATATTGAAGTAAATCGTATACGTCAAAGCATTACTTATATTGTTGAATAAATAAATATTTAAAGCGCGCAGTAAAAATTGTTAGCAAAATAATTATGGTAATGCTAACTTGTTAATATCACTGAAATTGCTATTTTGTATCAACTAAGGTATTTTACATATCCTGTAATATATATATATATATATATATATACAGTTTACTTTTCATAAAGTTACCATAGTGCGTTGACCGCCATTAATTATTTTAATTGTCTCTGCAATAGAAGTGGTATGAACGCCGAATTACTATAAAATAAAAAAGTATATATCACAAAAAACTTCCGTCCCCACCAACTAGGAGACCGACACTTTTGCCAAAGTAAAGGCCATCACGTACGGAAGGTATGTGAGTTAGGCATTCTTCAATATCTCCTTAGGATCGTCGACGAATGTTGTAAACTAATTGAACATTCTACTATGCCGTGCATTATATAAGTTATCCATTTACTTTTTAAATGAGGTAGTGTCGCCGAAGATGGCCCAGTTCCTAGGATAGCCCACTTTTAAAAATTAACTTATGATAATTCAAAACACTTGAAATTTCGCTGATGTATGCTGCTAGTACCATATATAAAAATGCAAGTGTATTTAATCACCGGCGCGTCGCCATTTTGAAAACAGATGACAGTTTGCTCGTTCATATCAAGACTATACAGGTTTTATAACCTCTATTATCTAAATCATTTTAAAAATAAACAAATTTAAAACAAAACTTTTTACTCTAAACTGTGAAAATTCACATTTAATCCTTTTATTAGCCAATTACATAAGTGTTATTATTTTATTTAGTTTTTGTATTTTTAAAATTCTACTCAATCCGAGTGTAATTTCCTATCATGGGCCATAGTATAATACCCAAGGATAGTTCGGGCCTTTCTAGGGTTATTGGAGTATAGTGTTAGTATATTTTTGTGATTGTATCATTGCTTTTTCTGTATGTTTGCGCACGTTTCGGACGTTATGTTGGATTGCATTAAATCTTGAATTAGGTACCTAGGTATAGTCCAACTTAAAAATAGGGCAAGTTTCAACAAAATCGCTCGAGTGGTTCTTGAGATTGAATAAGCAGGTATTAATTTTGAAGTCTGCAATTTTATTTTTTAAAACTATTGAGTGGTACCAATTTTTCTTTGTTTTACTCAATTTTTTATCGCAGATTGAAATGGAACCTTCTACTAAGAAACGCGTAGGAATAGACCGAAACACAGTTGTTTGTTTGTTGTTGTTTTAAAAGTATATTTTGATTGATCTCAAAGTTAATTTTTAGTATTCCTTTGATAGCCCACCTATGAAGGCATAAAAAAATATTTAAGAAATAGAACTAATTTATTTTTATTTTGATAAATTTTTTCAAAGTTGATCTCCAAGTTAAATTTAATTTTATTTAGTAGTTTTTCTCATTTTATAATTGATTTTTATTTTGATGTATTTAAGATAGCCCACATTAAAATTTTTGGTCGATTTTATTACCTTTATGAATAATGTTATATTTTCATTAATATTTTTCAGGCCATCTTAAGTGACCATCTTTCCAAGATAGCCCAATACCATATTTTTAAAAGTTTTTACATTTGTGTTAAAATGCCAAAAGCTGTACTGCTTTTTAGTTATCTTGTTTCTTGAATAAACATATAACAACTTCCATTATAAAACGTTCATATATGCAGTATTTATTTATATATTAATTGGTATATGTAACTGCCTCTTTGTGTTGTGCTTTAGATGTTCTTTTCTGAGACTGTAGGTCGTGAGTTCGAATCCGCAGGGGTTAAAAGAATTGTTTTTCTAGGGCAATTTGGGCCGATCACCCAATTGTCTGAAAAGTAAGATGCTCCATATATCGGATAGGGATGTGGAAAGTTGGTCCACTCATCGACCCCATTAGACCAGCGTAGTGAGATATACGGTCCAAAATCTCCTAATGGAGAAGGCGTGCATTTGCATCCTTACACAGGCTGATGATAAGGTATACGTATATTTATATTAATAGCATCAATTTCGATTGTACAGATATTTGACCCTCCTTCTTTTATCTTGCATCACCCCAATATAGGTAATATTGGCAGAAAACGCCATTGGCACTATGTCGAAAAATATATAAATTCGTTAACATTTTCGATCAGACCTGCCTGGTAGTTACAACTGTGCGTGCATCACTGCACATATATTTCGTGGGAAAACTAGGTAACTACTTCATCAACAGTCTGTGTTAGTCCACTGCTAGGCATAAGCTTCCCCAAATGCACGCCGTCTCCACCATTAGGGAGTTTCTGGACCGTATCCCACCAAGCTAGTTCAATACGGGTTGGTGGGTTGGTAACTACTTATTACTAGTCAATATACGGGCTTTGTCTCAAGCTTCTGGTTTACTCCAGAAAAAGCAGGTATCTCTGTTATTGTTAGAACCATGTTAAAAGGACATGTAGAATTAACATAAACATGTTCCGATAGCTGACAGAAACTAGCTATTAGTTTAAATGTTTGATAAGAAAATTTGTAATGGTTGTATCATTAGTGTAAATGTCATGTTTATTTCATCACCTTTTTACAAAATAAAAATATTTTTGATTGCCTTTACCTCTCATGCGATATGTTTTTTATTTAAGTTAAGAGGTTTAAAGTAGCTTATCTTGTTGTCTATTTGTCTTAGTTATTTTCTTAAGTTACTTTCTACTTGGCACTGTGGTACTTGTACTAAGTTAAAGAAAAAAGGAAGGAGCAGGAATTAAAGTTTTTTTTTTAAAATAGGCAGGAGACAATTAAGCATGGGGCTAAAGCAGGAGGCAAATCTAATAGAAAATGCAACACGTGGGTACCTTCAATTGATTTGACGTTTTTTCATATCAAGAAAACACATGCTTTAGTGGATTCTGCCAAAAATTTTATACAATTTTCTATCCTTTTTTCATATCAAAGATATGCAAAAAGAATTGCTAATATTCAATAATTAAGATGGCGTCGTTTATACGCAAAAAGAATAAGGTGGGGTTAATAAACTTATAAGGCCTTGAACGTCACCAGCGTTCGCAGATTTTTTAATACTTCTGAACCTCGCATAGTTTCTCATTTTGTTTTTCGATCTCTGGCTTATAAAATGTCTAAGCTAATGAATCGCATGTATTTTTGTGGTAAAAACATGTTTTGCACGAAGACAGAGATGGTAAAAGGAGGCAACAGAAATTTCCACTATGAAATTATGCCAATGTGCTTACACATTGCCAAACCTACATTTTTTCATTTGATGTAATAGCTTGATAACTTCAGCAATATCAATAAGATTAGCCAGTGAGAAAGGACGCGTTCCCTTTTCTTAAATATGTAAGAAAAAAAACCTCGTGAAAACTAAAACGGAAAAGAAACGAAAACATCTGGATGTGATGTGAGGTGGGACGGTGACTTAAATTATTTCGGTAGGCATTTTTATAAAACGTGAGTCTTTTGCATCATCTGGAGCAGATGCGTGGCCGGTCCGATAGCACACGTAATGTTGGATCGGATATATATATATATATAGATAAGAGATCCCATTTTGGAACTCACTGATCACGATATCTCAAAAGCTATAAGGTCGATTGATTTGGAATTTCTTTTGTCAAGTAGAAATCGGCTGTGAACGGGTTCTAGGAAATTCAACCTTCAAAGATGATTGCGGGGTAATAAACAGTGGTAAATTAACACGCGGACGAATAAAATGAAAATAGTAATACGGTGAGGCGAACTAAATATGCTTTAACGCCTTAAAGTATAAAATAATAAATACTACGTTTGATGTTAAAGCGATAAGCCGTGATAACAGGTGCGTTGGGAGTTCATCAATGAGATTTACATCAAGGCTGTCGCTACGTTCTTGAAGATTACTGTGTATGTTTCGTTATCTCGATAATTATAGCTTGGATTTCGTAACAGTTGTACGTGAGGCTTATATTCTTTATCATCTGTACATATTTGGATTTATCTTACACGTTTTTTAATTTACACAGCCTTTTAAGTTAATAATTTGCTACTTTTTGTGATTTATATGAATCTATATCTTTAATAAATACCACGTTGTTATGTAATCAATAAATTAATAGTACTACTATAAGCTAGACGATAATTATATTGCAGGTTCGAATCAACCAAAGTGATAACAACATGCCCTTTTGATGCATGGATCATCTTACTTTTCAGACAATTGGGTGTTCGGCCTAAATTGTCCTAACCAACAAGGAAACAACAATGAAAATTCGAACCCACGAACTCCGGTTCTTAAAACACACACCCTTACCACTAGGCTACGGAGGCAATTTGGATGATAACATGAATCGTTATTAGCATAGTGGATAAGTTGAAAGTAAAGAAAATTAGGTCAAAACAAAATAAAAGGTATCAAGTAGAGATAGAAGATAATTGATTTTTTGACAAAGGAAATTCTATAAAAGTGTGTGTTTTATATGAGTAAATTAAAAGTTAATTGCTACAAGATGGGGTGACGACATTCTCAAAGTGGCCAGGGTGGTCTGGATGAGAAAAATTAAAAATGGAAGCGGTCCAGCAGTGGACTATCACAGGCTAATAACGATGATAACATTAATGAACAAAAAATTAAATACATTTATTGTTGTAACTAATTTTCCTTAAACTTTATATTTCTTAAGTTCAAATGGTTACACGTTTACGATGTACTTTCACGTTTAAAATACAGTATAAATTAATATAACAAAATAGTAGTATTGGAATCGATAGCGCAATCATATAAATTAGTTATTTAATTTTTATTCTATGAAATAGTATGTTACCATTCTGTAAGGAATTCTTACTGAAATTTTCGTTACTAAATATTTAGATGTATATATTTTCTAAAAATATAATATGGTCCTAATAAAATTCTATCTATTTTAAAATAAATATATTTGAGAAACTCATTCCTTTTAGGACTAAGCAACGTTTCGTTTGTTGTTTTTAAAATATCCTCTAAGGGACTAATTATTGAACTGCCGCCGTAGCCTAGTGGTATGGGCGTGTGCTTTAGAAATGGGAGGATGTGGGTTCGAATTCTGCGGGGACTCAACATATTTTTATTGTTGTTTCCTAGTTGATTAGGGCTATTTGGGCCGATCACCCAATTGCCTGAAAAGTAAGATGATCCATGCGTCGGATGGGCATGTAAAAGATTCCACCCACCAACCGCATTGGACCAGTGTGTGGGATACGGTTCTAAACCCTAATGGATAGGAGTGTATTGGGGAGGGGGGCCTATGTCCAGCAATGGACTATCACAGGCTGATGATAACGATGATGAACTAATGATGAGAAAACCTTAAAACTGTTATATTTTAGTTCAAGATAAACAGGAAATCGTTTATTAAAATCGTCAAAACTTGTTGACATTGTTGATGTGGATGCAATTATAATTCCATCAATTATATAACGTTTCAAAACATTCTGCTTTCTGAATATTAATTGAAGTAAAGGTTATTAATTTTATATAATTTTAATCAAAATACATAGATAGCCCACGCATATCTAAATAGACTAACTTATATGTTGCATTAAAATTTTCATGTACATGCCTTTGAACGACATGTTATCTATTCAATGAATTCAATTAACAATCTCGGCTCATAAATCCTTGTCATTATTAATTAAAAAATATTCATAAATACAGTGTTCTAATAGGCTATGTCGATGACTTCGCTTCTCTGACTGGTCACATAATTTCTGATCTGTCTGTCTGTCTTATTAGTACTTAAAATTAAAATAATAATATGACGAAGCGTAAAATAAAAAACAAATGAATCTTATTGTCCATTGTCTTATCAATAAGTCAATAAAAATGATTTGAAGTAAATGTAAAAAAAGATTTCATATACTATGTATTAAAATCCTGTAACAAAATATGTAGTAATGTCATGTAAATTACTATAAAGAGATACAAAGAAACTACTGGTCGTTTACTCAAACCTATATCAGATAAATAACATTGTAGTACATTATTTTAATCTAGCTCGTAAGATAAAGTGTGAATTCGCAATAATCGGATAACTACAAGTTTTTTATCAGACTCTGCCCCTTTATTTATGAAATGTAAAAATATTTTTAACCACAATAAATTAATAATTAATTTCGTTTATTTATTTTACACAAATCTCACTTGTAATTGGTTTAGAAAATATATCATTCCACTTTTATATTTAAATTTTTGGTATCAGCTTATACGTAGATCAATGAAATATATAATTCGAATTCCCTACAACATTGTTCTCCTCTATCTTTCAATTGTTCTAATCCCTTTTATGAAAGAGTTAATCAATTAAAACTGTCATGAGAAATTTCCCTTAAAATATGTACTACAAACAGCCTTACTCACATGCCCGATTCAAACGCGCTTAGTCAAAATCGTAGACCGCGCAATGTTCTCCTCGACCGGGACGTGGAAGGGGTCGCTTAGACTCCGGACCTAACGGGGACCCGTCATCCAGGCTTACATACCACAAAAGTAGGGATAGCACACCCTCACCTGCCTTTGCCCTCGTTTACGAGCACAGCGAAACACACACACCGGGTACACTAATACACCCGAGTTCATCAACGCCCTCAGCTACCGATTAATACAGTCATCAGACATTCGGCGTCCCGGTCCGTATTCCAAACGTCGACGATCCTTAGAAGACATAAACAAATGCCTAAATTGTGTGTGGCCTTCACATTTAGCAAAAGTCTCGGCTCGGTCGTTGGGACAGAAAGCTTCACGCAACTGAAGAATGATTACCAGAGACAGACTCTGAACGCCTATATCCGTGTCAAAAAACACTGAAATTTCTCTCATTGCACTAAAAACTTTTAGACTATTTCAAAACCTGCTTTTCGCTAATACATACACAACGAACGATATTGATCGTCGTTAACCAAAAAAAAATATATCATTAATTGATATACTGATACACAAATGGACATTTTAATTTTATACTGAGGTATCGTATTGGACTGCTTATTTGAATACACGTTAGTGACTTATCGCATCTATAAAAAGGCGCGTGTTTGTGACCAGGCCTAAACGTGTCGGTTGTGTGTTACTTTTTAATAGTTTATTGTATTACACAGATAAAAAACAATCATTGGTGCAACGAACTTTTGCAGTGTAAATATTCGTGTGTACATATATGTCCTTCTTGGTGTTTTAGATTCCTTAAATAATGAGTGGCCAGTATTGTGTTTTAATTAGATCGAATAAGTAGATAATGTGTCCAATATATTTGTGAACGTTAAATTGTTCCGGTCCGGGTATGATGTAGAAGGGGATAAAAATTTCAGTTTTTTGTAGCGAGTTCATTATTTATGTGTTTTAAAGTTTTATGAGACGTGACATAATTGTGGAAACATAGAGTCATCGAAATTTTAATGTCGTTTATCATTGAAGTGCCAAATTTAGTAATTTAATGTAAGTTTTTGAATTTAATTTTTTTCTTGTCAAATATCTTGTAAGTTTCTATATTTTTAAATAGATAAACTCAGTACACACATAATTTCTTAGTATTTAATTAAGAAAATATAAATTAGATATATGACTGATATATGTTTTATTCGAGTTTCATACAGATTTGTAAATTTTTTGCTTACTTTTTATTGATTTTTTAAACATGTGGTGCAAATACTGAAGCTCTTGCAATTTATTATGAAATTGTTTTAATATTTATGAAATTTATCATGAAAACATGTTTATACTTTAAAATCATTTTTGGCTTGTTCTTGAAAACCAACTTAAAAAATAGAAGCGTTTTCAGTTTTTTATTTAATTAAAAAAATTAGATTACCAATCACATACATAATTAAACTAGTGGAATAATTTTGAAATAAATAATAGCCTATTAATTATTTATTTTAGCCTATTTATATACTATAGCCTATTTGTAAAAAATAATACATACTTGGATAAGAAAACTTAAAATATTATCTGTATATTTATTTATTTATTAACACTTTATGTACAATAACAGTGCAATAGCGGACTTAATGCCATAGGCATTCTCTGCCAGTAAACCATTGGAAGGTGTAGGTGCTATAATAAAAAAAAGAGATTTATATTCTTAAATCGAGTATAACTGTAGAGCATAAAATCTCTACGTCTTTTAAGTCGTAATGGAAAATTTTGAGCATAAAAAAACTAGTCTGCTTAAAAATTATACTGGAAACGGCGTTATAGATTAATAAGATCTAAAAACGTTCGCTGTCAACATATTAAAGGATTATTACATGAAGAAGCTTATTAGCAACGGGTTCGAATCAATGGTAGATTTCAATTCCATATGAACTTGAAATACCCCAATAACGTAAAATAATTTTGTATTAGAGTTTTTTAATTATTTTTTCATATTTTGTTATAATCGGATTTTGCTTATATGTAAGTTATTTCTTTTACTTACGCGATTATTATACATTTCAAATCCACTAGATTACGGACTTTTCGCGTTAGTTATGTATATTTATTACCGACGTTTCGGATTATGTCCCGAATAACCCGGTTATTCCAAAATAATTGACATACAGACGTATACCAACTTAGTCTGTCCGTGATCATGGATGCTGGAGAGATTCCGAAACGTTGGAAATAAATATATATAACTGAATTTACTAGGTTTCATATGTTTATACAAGTTTTTTAAACGAGCAGTCGGGCCACCTGATGAAAAGTGGTCACCGACGCCCGTATGTGTTAACAATACCAGTGGTATCACCAACGCGCTGCCTACCGTGAGACATAGAATGTTAAGTCTAGTTTACTCAGTATTTACACTCGCTACGGCGCTAAATCTCCTTTAAATACTACTAAATAGCATCGGACTATGATCTTGAACTACGAAGTGTTTGATCTTGAACCTTGTTCCACAACTGTATAGGCATAGGGAGATTTGCTTTTAAGTTAAACAAAAGTTTACTACGACAAAATTCAATTAACTGTCATAATGACATGTGTATTAAATCCATTTATTTGCGGACTTTTTACTTTCGTCAAGCCAAAGAACTGAACTGACTTTTTACTTTAATTCGTCATTTTTGTTTTCGATATATCTGTCTCTTTCCAGAATCCATGATCACGGGAAGAATACGATGGGATATGTCTGTGTGTAAATGTTTCTAATAAGGGATTTTTATTTAAAATTTGATACATCATTCTATTTTCTTAATTTCAAATATTGCTTTGGCCAAAAGTACTTGTACTGTTATGTGACCTCGTAGTTTGAATATCCACTGGAAAAAGTCCGAAACGTCGGGATTGAATATAAGTAATTAACCTCAATGTTATGTTCGGGTTTAAATCTCGCAGAGCTATTGCTTAACTGGACTATAGGCGATGTCTGCAGTCAATAAATATAGCCCAAATCCCTTATTCGCAAGCTCTCACATCATTGTTTAAAGATGATAAAATTTCAAACGTAATTTAACTAAAAAAGTGACATCTCTGTAAAGTTCTTTAAACATATACATGTATTCACATCTTGTTTAAAAACTCACATAAATTAAGAGAGGGGATTTTATTAAAAAAAAAATTGTGACAACCCTGTAATGTTATTCAAACCAAAAACATGTATCCACAACTTGTTTCGCTTTGACATAGCATAAAAAATCGAATCTCAGACATCTGAATACGATTGCTTATCGGAATTCTCATGCAATTAACGCTGGGAACAGGTTTTTCCGGACAACATATTGTACTCGATGCCTTGAGCGAATAAAATTTTACTGTCACGTTAATTATTCATTAGAGGTGGTTTTTTATGATCGCGAATAAAGTTTGTGTAAACATTCAATGGTTTATATATACAGCTCCTCTTTTTGAGCTTCTTACGACGGATTTATTTGATTTGACTGATTTATTTTCGTTTCTAGATCCTTTTTCTTTCAGTATACAGAACTTGTTAATTATTTTATTGTTATATCTTTTATTTACGCGATTATTATACATATCAAATCCACTAATTTACGGATTTTTCGCGTTACTTAAATATATTTATTCCCGACGTTGGATTGTTGTCAGCATCCATGATCACGGGCAGACTAAGTTGGTATATATCTGTATCTCTTATATACAGATATATATATCGCTTATATATAGTTGGCATATCTCTGAGACATATACCAACTTAGTCTGCCCGTGATCATGGATGAAAATCCGTAAATTAGTGGATTTGATATATTTTATTGTTTGCAAAAAGGTTCTTGTCAGGGAGACTCATTTTATAAATTGATTATTTTAATATATGATTCAAATAAATAGACAATGTATTGTCTAGTACAGATCAATGGGAAATTGTAAATGAATTATTAATAATTGGATAAAACATACGAGAGGTTTATAATATTATGACTGAAATCGGAAAGTAGTGTTATGCAAATAGCATCTTGCTATCAGCTCAAATTGTGATTGTATGTTTAAACATATTAGATGATCAGCATTTTAAATAAAAAGAGGGATCTGCATGTTAAGAATGAATGCCTCCGTAGCCTAGTGGTAAGCGTGTACTTTAGAAACCTGTGGTCGTGCGTTCGAATCCTACGGGGTCTCCACACAGTTTCATGGCTGTTTTCTTGTGGGTTAAGGCAATGTGGACTGATCACGCGATTGTCTGTGAAGTAAGATAATCCATACGTCGAATAGGCATGTAAAAGTCGATCCTGCGCCTGATCTCTCTCCGGTCGTGTCGATGATCCGTACTATGCGAGTGAAATGAAAGGGAGTGCGTTGGTTTTCGCGTAAATTTGTGCACATCGGCTGCCACAGTTGGAATCGACAAGGACATAACAATCATCATCATGATCCTTAATAATAATTCACAGTTATATCACTTTTAATAAGAATATGGTGGTCTTGTTTTGTTTACGTAAATTTGATACATTATTAGACTTAGATATAATTAGAAATATGTATTATTTTTATCTCGCTTTCACATAACATTAGACTTTTTAAATTAAAACACATGCCCAAAACTTTAAATGTACAATCAATGAGGTGCATCCTAACGTTTTGACTTATTTGCAAAAGATGTACGCAGTTTTTTCTGTTACATTTAGTGTTAGATCGGAGATTAATAGTTCTTTTGTTTTTTTTTTTTTCTTCCTTTATTTTTTTTCTTTATTAAATAACCAAAAAACATTACCTGGTCTATATCTATAACGGTTAGTTCACGTGAAATCGGTATTAGTGCCGACTATATCGGAACTATCGGAGGTCCTTCATCAGGACAAGCGGGATAACTTCACGGTCGCTTCCCGTCTCGCACTGATGAAAGATTCCCGATAGGTTCTAAACTAGTGCGCACTAATACCTGTTTCACGTGAGTTTAGCCGTTAGTAGATTATATATTTTTATTGCAATGTCTCACGAAAGTCTATTCATTATTTACAAATTCTTTCTTGGCATTTTACTCTGAATATTGCAAGTCGGCTGTAATAATGACTCGCCTATGTACGTATATAAGTCACGACTTGTGCAACACAATAGAACACAGTTCGCTTCGAGCAGCCGCCCGGAACGGACGTATCTTCGTGCGCTCCCGCATGAAAATATTACCCCAGCAAATTAGTGCTGTGATATCGTGCGACTCTAATAGTGGTAGTGTAGTGAGTGCTCCTAGGCAGGCTCCAGTCACGTAAGTTTTTTATACACTTTACACACAATATTTTATTTCATTTTACTTTTGCTTGCCTCAACAGGGGGCAGCTAGGTACACACCTAGCGCTCTTAAAGTGTTCACATAGTCTTAAAAAAAGGGACACACCTCCCCACACAGGTGGGGAGGACTAGATTCGTTACACACGCCGGAGGGGATCACCCCCGAAGGCCTAGAAAATCATGGACGTCTCCCTAGAGGAGTATATGCGCACGACATGCCCCGACATATTCACAGAAATTAACCAAAAGTATAAGAACTTTAAGGCACACCTGCAAAACGCCATGCAGCCCGCGGCCCCCGCGCCCGCCACTACTGACCTAGACGTGCCGACTTATGACCCTGCTCCGACACTATCTACCACTGGTGCAGATTATCGCCTAGAAAATATCTCCGACTCGGAATCGGAGAACTTACTCATGGATATCGACCCTACTAAGGCGGACAAACGCGTCCGTGACGAAATAGATGACGACGGTTTCGAAACCGTTGTTTCACGTAAAAAGGGCAAAAAACGCCCCGCCGCTGTAAACCGCGAAGAATACCGCGCTTCTCCCTCACCAACTCCAAAAATTAGGTCGAGGCCCGCTACCGAGCAGGTTGAAACCTCGAACATTTATATGGCCGAACGTAAGGCCAAAGCCCCACCGCCAATTGTCATCCACGAAAAAGCGAGCTGGGCGCAAGTAAATAAATTCATGAACAAAAATAAATATTATGATGTCAGGTCTAAAGATACGCGACTAGGGATCCGCGTAAACGTCAGCACGGTAGACGACTTTCGTGAACTCACACACTTTCTGCGGAATAGCCGCATTCAATTTCACACTTATGCCCTCCCGGAGGATCGTAAATTACGTGTAGTTGCACGTGGTATCCCTAAAGAGGTGGATATCGAATCCGTAAAGGCCGATATCCTATCTCAGGGATATCCCGTGAACACTGTGCGGAGGCTTCACCACCCGCGGTCAAAGGTCGTCATGGACCTTCTTATGTTAGAATTAGACCTTACTCCCGAGGGTAAGGCTATATTCAATATTAAATCCATTTGCAGTCTATCCGGGATCAGGATAGAATCTCCTTACAAGACAGGCATCGTTGCGCAGTGTTATAACTGCCAAAATTTCGGCCATACCGCGCGCAATTGCCATGTGAACCCGCGTTGCGTTAAATGTTTTGGTAAACATAGCACTCCGGAGTGCCCGCGTCCAAAGGATACAACAGACCCTCCGTCATGCGTAAATTGCGAAAAAGAAGGTCACCCAGCAAGTTACAGGGGCTGCGAAAAAGCCCCTAAACCTCTAAAAGTAAATTCTCCTTCCGAGAATCGTTTAAGTAAATACAAAACGGGTGCGAAAAATATTGCTTTTGTTTCGGCATCGGTGCCGACCAAAAATGCCTGGGTTAAGCCCCCGGTAATTAAAATTAATAATCCATCCCAAACAGATGCGGCCGCATTAAAAAACAAATTACCTGAAGCGCAGACAGGCAGCGGGCAAATCGTTGCACCTGCAAAAACAATGGCGTTACCGATAACGACGCCTATTGTCTCACAGGCGGTGTCCAGTAATGACACTCAATTAGAGGATAACATTAAACTGGCCTACTAGTAATGCAACAAATAGATATCGTAGAATTAGGCGTATTTTGCGATAAACTCCGCGCCGCCAAAGACGGCATCCAAAAAATGAACGCACTGTCGCAGCATGTGCGCCTCTTACAGGCCATGGGCAATCTAAAAATTAAATAAACGCAACAGACACAAGGCCGTAGGTTACCGTAGATAAAGATGGCAATTCCTCGTGTAGGTAGGGCTAATCGCATTCACTTGTCGTTTCTTGCTATGACGCAAACGGTTTTAGAGATCAGAAGGCAAAAATCACTAAATTCATACAAGATTATAATATAGACATATTTTGGTACAAGAGACTCATCTTAAACCAGCAATACGCGATCCCAAGATAAGCGGATACAATATTATTAGACACGATAGACTGTTAGCTCCCATGGGCGGTACTCTAATCTATTATAAAAGATCCCTGCACATAACATCAATAGAAGTGCCCTTACTTACAAATTTAGAAGCTTCGGCGTGCATGATCGCACTTACCGGCCATAAGCCGCTTGTACTTGCCTCAGTGTATCTCTCGCCGCTAAAACTATGTTACAATCAGACCTTGAGCTGCTTCTCGGCCTGGGTCCATCAATATTACTCGCTGGCGATTTTAATTGCAAACACCGCGACTGGAACGACAGCAGAAACAACTCAAATGGCACAATATTGCAGGGTCTCGAGGAGGTACTCAACATTAATATAATAGCCCCCGAGACCCCAACTAGATATCCATCAGATAGTAGAGGGTCGCCTAGTACACTAGATCTATTTATTTTAAAGGGTGTCTCACTCGATGTCGTATCGATAGAGACACTGCACGAATTAGATTCTGACCACAGGCCGGTTTTATGTAAATTGGGCCAAGACGCCGGTTCGGTCCCTATGACTAAAACCGTAGTGGATTGGCATCGCCTTGAGGTTAAACTCAAGGAAATAAACCCCCAGAATTGTGAAAACATCCCAGATGTAGTTTATAATCTAGATCAGGCAAATAATGCCATTAACAACATAAAGTCGCACATCTCATCGGCCATTGAAGAGTCCGAGAGAATGGTAAAAGTTACGGCCGACCGGAACTTTGGCCTGCCTTTCGACATTCGATGTCTGATAAGAGACAAAAATGCCGCGCAACGTGCTTACGATAGATATCGGTCCGAAACAAACCGCGCATTATTTAGATATTTACAACTTCAGGTTAGAGAACGCATAAAAACTCACCGCGAAACTTCGTGGCACAACCTAACGGAAGAATTAGAGCCATCGCATGTTGCCTACTGGCAATTAGCCCGAAATCTAAAGTTAGGTTCACGCGATTCAATTCCGCCGTTATCCCGTCCTAACGGTGGCTTATTAGCCTTCGATGATTTTGAAAAAGCCGAATGCTTAGCGGACACACTAGAGTTACAATGCACGCCATCTCGCGTACACACCGACACGTTTCATCTTGCGGAGGTAGACCGTGAAATCGGCGTAGGCAGTCTTACCACCAGAGGGCGAAAGCTTAAAGTAGTGACCCCGGAGGAGGTCAAAGATATTATTAGGGTCTTAAACCCGATCGGCACCTGGCCCAGACCGTATTAGTAATAAGGCATTAAAACTTTTACCGAGCCAGATTATTTGTCTACTAGCGAGCATTTTCAATGTATTTCTAGCCACCTGTTCCTTCCTGACGAATGGAGGGAGGCCATTATTACCGGCATACCAAAGCCGCGTAAGCCAATAAACCAACCGACGAGTTATCGTCCAATCAGTCTTCTCAACTGTATGGGGAAATTGTATGAACGCATAATCTTGTTTTTTCTTCAATGGCCTCCTACCAGACGGGTTCCGTCCTGAACACTCCTGTTCCGACCAGGTTTATCGCCTCACAAAACACATTCTGACGGGCCTAAACAAAACAAAGTCAGGCCTTAGATCCCATTACACGGGGTTGTTCTATTCGATGTCGCAAAGGCATTCGATAAAGTCTGGCACAACGGCTTACTCTACAAGTTGTACTTTTATCGTGCCTGACAGGCTTGTGCACATCATACAGCCTACCTTTCGAATCGCTCTTTTCGATATCGAGTAGAGGGCACCCTCTCAACCAGACGCTCCCTGCTAGCGGGCGTGCCACAAGGTTCCGTTCTTTTCCTCTGTTATTCACGCTATATACTAGCGATATCCCCAAAGCTCTAATGTTAACCTTGCGCTTTCGCAGACGACACCGCCCTCTATTACTCCTCTTCCTCACCATCCCTTATTACCAGTAAACTCCAATGTGCAATCAATAGCCTAGGCGATTGGTTTCGCAAATGGAGGATTGATTGAATCCGAAAAAGTGTAGCAATATACTTTAATCGGTCTTCTGTCAGAGCTGACCTCACTCGTCCTACCACACGTCCGTTCCAAAAAACCGCACACAATGCTCGATGTAGGCAAATACTCGGGCAATTGAATCTCTACGGCAAACCGATCCCCTGGCAGAAGAAAGCCAAATATTTAGGTGTTACTTTCGACAGTAACATGAGTTTCAAAAGTCACGTCAAAGAGGTTAGAAGAAAAGCCGCTTATGTCTCGCATCGTCTCTTCTATCTTACCAACTCAAATAGCAAAATGCCTCTTAATTACAAACTTTTGTTATATAAAGCTTGCATACGGCCGATAATGGCATATGCTTGCCAATCTTTTGCCCACATATCCTCCCACCACTTAAATCAACTACAGGTGGTGCAAAATAAATTTTTACGACGAGCCACTGGAGCAGAGCCTTATCAAAGAAATGTCGACTTGCACAGCGATTGCAAGATGCCGACATTACGCGCTCATTTTAAAAACATTATTAAAAATTTCTATGAAAGAATAGAAACGCAAAATAACCCTCTGATGGTAAGCGCTGCGAATTATCACGCAGACCCAGAAGCCTCTAGTAGGAAACGTCGTCCCCGTAATGTACTCTTAGACCCAGATGAAGAAGGGGGCTTAGGAATTCTGGACCCTACAAGGGTCCCGCCACACGATACTACACACACAAGTAGGGATAACACACACACTTTTAGGTATACCTCGCTCAAGAGCACGGCGAGACCAACACACCGCGTACACGAGATACACCCGCGTTCCAGGGCGGTTCTCACCGCCCCCAGCAATCGATTAGACAGTCGACCGAACATCGGCGCCTCGGTCCGTATACCGAACGTCGATGATCCTAAGCGACTTCTTCAAACCAACCCACGCATCCTTAATGCGTGTGGCCATTCTTTAAAGTTTTGTCACCAAGTTCGAGGGATCTCGCAATCCTCCGAACTCAGTAATAGATGAAGCTTCACACAGACACAGGTCTAGAAGCATAACTTCGAATACATAAGACATAAGACACAATAGAAGGCGTGTGCGCCACACACATTGAGCGTGTACTGGGCATTAAGATAATATAGTCTTTCATGAGGATTATAACGGTTGTGAAGCAAATATTTCGGGTAAATTTAAGTAATGCTTGTTCAATGAAGTTACTATGTCTTTGCGTACAAAGATTATATGTTATCTTATTTGTGTTTTATCTATGGCTAGCAGTCGGTCAACGGTTTTGCTCGTCTTGCTTTTAGATTTTTACCGGGGTAAAAAGTTCCAAGAATATATTGCAATGTTACTCAAGGATATTGTAAGTTTCTAGGGGTGATAAAAGATTTCAGAATTGGTTTAGTAGTTTTGAAGCCAATTTGAAAGCCAAACAAATAGACAAACAAATCTTTTTAATGCTATTGTACATATGTTTCCTTTAACTTTTAAAAAATCTTAATATACTGCCATTGTATTTGTTTTATGAATTTCCGTGACTTATTTCCATCATTAAATATTTGTTAGAAGAATTTACGGCTTGTTATAATTTCAAAAAAAAAAGACACGGAACAAACATACATTGCAATCTATGTATGCAGAAATAAACGTAGGTACTCTACGTAGTGTACCTACTGCAAGTATACGCAAAAAAGCTGATCATCACACACTATGTAAATATTGATAAAAAAATACGAAAAAGAATCGAATGAGATATTTTTAGAATACATTTCAATATGCTACTAAACAAAACATGATAAATAATACAATTATCATTTTCATCATCATCATCAGCCTGTAATAGTCCACTACATAGGCCTCTCCTAACACACCCCTATCCATTATGGGGGTTTTGGACCGTATCCCACCACGCTGGTCCAATGCGGGTTGGTGGGTGGACCGACTTTTTACATGCCCATCCGACGCATGGATCATCTTACTTTTCAGACAATTGGGTGATCGGCCCAAATTGCCCTAACCGACTAGGAAAAAACAATGAAAATTTGCTGAGTCCCCGCAGGATTCAAACCCACGACCTCCGGTTCCTAAAGCAAATGCCCATACCACTAGGCCACGGAGGCAGTTCAGTGGCGATTTTATCGCGTTTAAATACATTCCAATTTGGTTAACATAACATACAATTTTACATATAAAATTGACGGTCGCCGAATTAACAATGACATTTCGACGCCCAAGATCTTAGTCGGTCCCGTGACCATGGACCCTGGTGAGGGTTTAAAACGTCAGGTGTAGTTTTTAATAATTGTAAAGTAATTAACAGTTACGAAATCCGTACAAATTGTTTTGTTTATCATGTATAGTATTCGCGTAAGCAACAGAGAGTAATGACAAAACCTCTCGTAAAAGAAATTTTTGAACACATGATAGTCATGTGACTTTGATTCCTTTATAAAACTTATCCTCTCTTACTCATTAGAAGTCATTACACGCACGTAATTTAATTAACAAACAACTCGTAAGTCATGTTTACACCAATGTTACTTTAGTGCCGTCGTAAATTTGCGCGTATCTTAATTAAATAACTTGTTACAGGTGTCATTCCATTTTTGTTTGTTCGCTGTATATATACAGTTTAAGGCTAGCGCGTTGGTTTGTTTTGCGCCATTGATTTTTTTTCTTTTTATAGTCATCATCATCACCAGCCTTCGTTAGCCCACTGCTGGACATAGGCCTACTCTAGTGCACGCCTACTCCATTAGGAGGTTTTTGGACCGTTTTCCACCACGCTGCCCCAATGCGACTTTTTACATGACCATCCGACGCATGGATCATCTTACTTTTTCAGAAAATTGGACTGACGGCCCTAACAACTTTCAATAGTATCGACAATTAAATTGGTATTGTTAATTTTTGTTGTCAAACATTTAGAAAGTTCCAATAAAGTAAGAACAAGCATGCTCCATTAAATATCAAAACCACTATTTCAGGTTACGAATATCACTCCAATTCTTATCCTAAATTACTATTATAGAATCTGAAATCTTTAACAACAACTTTTAAAAATATAAAACTGTAAATAAAATATACTAGATGAATCGTAAATTAATTTTGTTTAATATATAATAGGATTTATGTACACGCAAGAAACTGTTACCAAAATAAATTATAATGTCATCAGCCTGTGATAGTCCACTGCTGGACATGGGCCTCCCCTAATACACCCCTATCCATTAAGGCTATGGATCGTATTCCACCACGCTGGTCCCATGCAGGTTAGTGGGTGGACCGACTTTTTGCACGCCCATCCGACGCATGGATCATCTCACTTTTCAGGCTATTTGGCCTAACCAACTAGGAAACAACAATGAAAATTAGTTGTGTCCCAGCAGGATTCGAACTCACGACCTCCGGTTTCTAAAGCATACGCCCATACCATTAGGAAACGGAGGCAGAATATACATAAAATTTTATTTAAAACATACTCAACATAGTCATGGTTATTTTATTTGACCATTAATAAGAATATAATGCTTCCATATTGAACATTCCACATTTGAGTTTGACTCGTTGTTATTTTAGAATTCAGAAAAGCATATCCATAAATTAACAGCTAGAATAGTGAAAATAGATCTTGCAGGCAAATGGAAAACTTTCACACAAACATCACACGATCCATTGTTTGACGTCTGGCGATATTTTAAAACGAGTAAACATGACGAAACAATAAGCAACATGTAAAATTAATGTTTGGATTAAGTGAAATTAAACAAGAAAGATAGCGCGGTGCAAATTTAAACTTTTAACACAAAGCAAAGACGCGTAATCTTAGGAGATTGTAAGAATAATTTTGTTTATACGTTTTATGTATTAAAGACGTAATGATTTCTTTTGACATTTTAGTGTATTTTTTTAAAATTTACAATTACTAATACTTATTCTGCCTTCCTTATGATCTGATTTTTTTTTTTTTCTATTTACAATATCCAGTATTAACACTATGTTAAATTAAACTGCCAGAGCACTTATCGTCTTTTAAAAAAAAATTAAACGATCAAAAAAATACCTTGATGTAAATTCCATTTAATCAATCTCAAACGTATATTTTTCAATGTAAAAGCCAATGGTTTTTTAATTAAAAAGGTGATAACAAACATAAAAATAATACAATTAGGACACTATTTTTATAAGAACGATTTCTAATTGGTTTATTAATTTTGTTAACGACACGTATTTAACTCAATACGTAATCAATTCTTAAATAGATTGTGTTACTATTGGTAACAACATCTATTTTATTGATATAGTTATTAGGTGTGAGTAGCCCGTGGAAAGGATTTTTCTACACATATCAAATGCAACAAAATGTACAACGAAGATTAAATATATCTTTTCACGCGAATGGTAGTTAAAAAGTTTTTATTGTAGTCTACTGAACCATGACAATTTACTATAACACGCAGAACACAAAAACCGTTCGAGAAATGTATACGTGAAACTGGAAAGGACGAAAAATATTACAGAAACGGAATATCAGAAAAACTGAAAACATTTTCTTAAACGTTAAAAAAACCTATTACATTCTAATATAACTTGATAATTTAATTTATTAAATATAACTATGTATCGTGATAATTTAATAAATTTAATTTATTATTTATTCTGGTCAAGAATACCATTAATGTCATTTTTTTATTGGCAACGCAGGTAGGTTAGCAGTTGGACCACCTGATGGAAAGCGCTCACCGACCCTCATAACATGCTGCTCAATGCATGAACTGCCTCCGTAGCCTAGTGGTATAGGCGTGTGCCTTAGAAACTGAGGTCGTGGTTCGAATCCTGCGGGACTCAACAAATTTTCATTGTTGTTTCCTAGTTGGTTAGGGCAATTTAGGACGATTACCCAATTGTCTGAAACGTAAGATGATCCATGCGTCGGATGGGCATGTAAAATGTCGACACACCCACCAACCCGCATTGGACCAGCGTGGTGGGATACGGTCCAAAATCCCTAATGGATGGAGGCGTATTAGGGGAGGCCTATGTCCAGCAGTGGACTATCACAGGCTGATGATGACCTCATGCATTGGCAATACCAATGGTATCACAAACGCGTTGCCTACCGACATAGACTAGACATAGAATGTTAAGTCTCGTTTACCCAGTAAATACGCTTGCTACGTTGCCCTTCAAACCGAAACGCAATAGTGTTCTTGCATTACTGCTTTACGACAGAAAAAGGCACCACGTTGGTACCACCCTAGACGGCTCTGCATGGATTATTGCGTTTATTCAGCGTCTCAAGACGTCGGGAATAAAATATAAAGGATAAATTGCGAAAAATCCGTACAAAAAGTGAATACAATTGGTTTAACCTTTAATATTTATCATCCAATGTGATTTAGCAATTGAGGGACGCAGTGTAAGCATATAAACACGTTTGTATTCCCGATTGGTCCTACCAAAATTTATTATCGTGCAGGGTTATTTGTAGCATAAGGAGACATCCGGTATCATAAAAAAATTACTTGAAAAATTTGTCGTGATGTCTCAATAATTATTTAGACACGTGAAGATTAAATCTTGGCTATAATTATATTCCAATTTTGTCTACTTTAAATACAATTTATAAAACTTTGTGTGTAAAATGCATAAAAAAGTCAATTGAGGACAAAAACACGGCACAATTATCTCATTAATAACCTTGACTGAGGAGAGGTGTGTAAAATTAAATAAAAACATTTTTACTAACCGATTAAAGCTTTCAGGAGGTAAAAAGTTACAAATATTAAAAAAAATATATTAAATAAAATAAACTTTTAAATCTTTTAGTATCTATTTCCGCGTTACTCTAAACCGCGTATCTGTAAAAAACTTTTTTCACCTAGACATAGCTGATTGACCTATATTGTCCTATCCAGCGAACCAAACAACAACGATTACACAAAGTTGATACCCCGCAAGGTTAGAACCGACGGTCTCCGGTTAGTAAATCAAGAGCCCTTAGTCCATGGATGCAGTCCTATAAAAACATTAAATATTGGAAATAAAATAAATGCGCTAAAGACAGATTTTGACCAAGTATTATGAATGTACATTTATACAGTGCGTTCCAGCAATCTGTTGCAGAATTCTTAAGCCAATAATTTTTAATATAAGAAGTCCTTCAACTAATCGTTCTTAAAATTCCTCTTCTGAAAAATTTAAAGACAGCTAGCAAAACTAGTTGAATAGTTTATCTAGATCTCGATTCAAGGCACATTTTTAACTTTAACAATGAAATTTTTATCTCCAAATAACAGACGATAAAGTTCACAGCGTTCAATGTTATCTCGACTATAATATTTGATTTCAGAATGTGTGACTGCTGTAATCTCTATTTGTGATGGCGTCCTCCGATTGAGTCTGTTGCTGCCAGTTCAGTAATAAATTAGGCATACAGTGCATCTTACGTATCATAGCAACGGCGATAGATGAACGCAACATGGGCAAGATACACCAGTTCCACACGGCCATATCCTGTAAGAGTTTCGCTATTGCTAACTTAGTTGTACGCTCTACATCTAAACTGAATTGTTTCTTACACTTAACTACCCTTGTTACGATATGGATTTCAGCTTTATTACTATTTGGAAATTCAATAGTAAATACTAGTGTTCTCAAATATTGAATCGATTTAATTAGTTTCCCTTGCCGCGTTTACCTCGCCACATAAATTGTTAGGGTTGCCAAATGTAAGAATTTAGTTCAGAAGTAACATTGAAATTACTTAAAGAATCAAGGTGGCAACACTCAAGCTAACAATTGACAACTCGATTAACTAACGGTTTCTTTGTAAAATATACAGTAACGGCCTAATTTTTTTTTAAATTTTAGATTCAATTTGAGGTTTTGATACTATCATTTAGAGTTCCAAATCAATTTTTTATGTTCTGACACCTATCTTAAATCTATTCGATTTAAAATTTTCACGATGACTGTGCAAAAGTGTAAAGTTTTTAATTCATTTTTTTTTCACATTTCTTTTTAACATGTTACTGGTAATAATATCTGACCAGTTCTCTGAATAAATAAAATTGGGGATATTTTTGAATCATTATTTAACAGTTAAATATTTAATATTAGTTATATTATAATCATAAACCCTTTGCAGGTCACGTTGTATTACAGTCTTTTGAGACTTTATCGAATGAATTGTTTGTTTTACGAGTTTTAATTTAAACTCGTAAAACAAACAATTATTTTTCTGACAAAAGCTTTCTTTTAACTGATACTAATTTTAATCGATATACCAAACATTTTATTTAACTCTCAGTGCACTATCCAAAATAACTGCTCATTGAAGAGGCGTAAGTTATGTGAAATAAAATATTCTATAAAACTAGTTTTTTTTATGGCATACGCAGGCAGACGAGCAGTCGGGCCACCTGATGGAAAGTGATCACCGACGCCCATACTACTACGCAATACTAGTGGTATCGCCAACGCGCTGCGTACCGTGAGACATTGGGTGTTAAGTCTCGTTTACCCAGTAAATACATTGGCTACGGCGCCCTTCAAACCGGAACACAGCAGTGCTTTCACACTACTGCTTCGCGGCAGAACTAGCGGTGGTACCCCATCCAGACGGTCCCCTGTTAAAAGGCCTTCCACCGGTGAAAGGGGACCGGTAAAGTTTCATTCAATGATGCAAATGATCGTATAAATTATATTTATATGTACTTTACTTATAATTATATTTTATACCTCTAAGTACTTTTTGCAGAGTATTAAAGAAAGATCAAACAAATAATTTGGTTTCGTGAATAAAAAGAAATCGTTCTGTATTTTTTGTATTCCAATTATGATCACAATCGGTTTTTACTATCTATTTAATTTACTTTCCAAATTGCTAACGGTTTTTGTTAATTGTTTTATAATAGATGTACTTTTGCGGGTTTTTTATTCCCATATACATGTTTTTATGATCCTACGTCATAAAGTAAAAGAAATGTGTTTTATTTGTAAGTTAAATTTCAGACAAAACTTTACACCTAATCTTCTTTAAGCTAAGGTCAAGGACATACACGTATGTGTATAGATAAAAACGAACGTCTTTTATGATATAAAAATACACTCTTTTGTCTTGTCTCGTACATGATAACATGCGATCACATCATCATCCTTTGTTAGTCCACTGCTGGACATAGGCTCCCTAATACACCTTATCCATTAGGTTTGGACCCCACCAGCTGGTCCAATGGGTTGTGGGACATTGATCAATTAATTATATTTTCACATTGTGAAAGTTTCTAAAGTACATCCTCTTTATTGTTTAGCCTTTTCCTATAATTTGTTTAAAATATAATCTAAGGGATTATATTATATTAATTAATTCAAAGCTTGTTTTAAAAACGTCATAAATTCTTATGACCCAGTTTCGGCAAAATAATCAAAATATTTTTTTACATGCTTTATTCATTATTTGATATTGGTTAACGGTTTTGGTAGAGTAGGCACGTTATAAACCGGACAACGTGGGTTCGAATCCTGCGGAAACTCGACAACTTTCCATTGTTGTTTCCTAAATGGTTAAGTCAATCAGGCCTAATACCATGGTTTTTAGTGAAAAAGATGGTACAGGAGAATGAAGAAAGATGCAGTGTGGTGTGTTTTTGCGCGAACATTTCTGCAATATAACTTCACAAGCGTAGTATGAATCTCTACTATATAAGAAAAATATTAATTATTTTTTATATAATAATTATGTAATAACAAAGATGACCGTATTTTTTTACAAATTTACATTTTAACTATTGTTTGATCATGCATAATGTATTTCAGGTTCATTTCCCTCTATACTGACTGGATTGCTATACGTATGGCCCTCCTACACGCTCGGGCTGTATACAGCCAGCGACACAGTTCTACTAACAGCTCCTATGGCCGACTTAGAAAGTTCACTATTAGGAAGTCTACCTTCACTGGGGGCTATGTTCGGAACTGTAATAGTGGGAGCGGTGATCAGTAGATTCGGGAGGCAGAAGGGTGGCATGCTACTAACTCTACCTTTCGTTGTAAGTTCTCTTTCACCTGGTTTTCCATCTTTTACTAAACATTCTAATGTTAGGCTTATATGAGGATGGGCTAACCAATATTTTAATACAACTTTAATGAACAAGTCTTATCTTTATGCAACTAAATTATCATTACACAAGAGGTATTAGTTTGCTAAAATTATGGCGTATAAGATAAGAGAATTTTGATTTTTAGACCTAATGTTTGCACTTGAATAGTAGTCTAGCCTTACATTTTGGGCACGGATTATTGCGGACACAATTCAGCGGCTAAAAATAACAAAAATATTAAAATCTGGCCATTATAACCGCGAGGAGGCAGTTTCTAAAGACATAATAACATTATAAACAACGTCATATATGAACATTTTATACAGCTGCTATACTTTACATTATATAAATATGGTTTCGAATGGATGTGAACCTATACTATGGGAAAGTAAAACACGAAGCTAATGGAAGCCTGATCATTAGTGGTTCAGCGCTATTTGTAAACATCACGCGATTAATAACCATTAAGACGAACTGACGCTTAAGTCTGGTGTGTAAAGGGCTTGACATTTCATTTTGTTAAATAACATCATCATCATCATCATTATCAGCCTGTGTTAGTCCACTGAACACAGGCTTTCCATAATGCACGCCTTCTCCATTAGGGGGTTTTTCAACCGGTATCTTATCACGCTGGTCCAATGCGGTAGCTCGGTGGACCGACTTTTTACATGTCCATCCGACGCATTATCATACTTTATTGGATTATCTTACTTTTCAGACAATTGGGTGATCGGCCCGAACTGTCCTAACCAACTAGAAAACAATGATAACATAAAGTTTCTCCGCAGGATTCGTACCCACGACCTCCGGTTCATAAACGATGCAGCTCAACAAATGTAGTAAATAACAACAACAAACGTCAAATAATAAAGAATTGGTTCATTTTATAATATATTAATTACTAATATTAGGTCTTATATTTATTTAGTACAGACATATGCAGATATCCTGTAGAATTTTACACTTGATTTTGTTAAAAATTATTAAGTGCGGGTATAGTTGGTATTGTTAGGTATCCCTTCTACTAATTACTTAGCACTGACCTTAAGTGTTATATTTATTTAGTACTGACATTTTCAGATATCTTGGATCATAGTTGACCTCTCAACGTCCTCCATTGCTATTCTGTTAGCAAGGTTCATCGGTGGCATAGCTTGCGGTGCGGTTCTTGTCTACTCGCCGATTTTTATATCCGAGGTTGCCGAAGAATCTATAAGGGGTACTTTAGCATCAGGTAAATTAGTTTATGTTGCTACGCAAATGGATAATATAAACAGTTAATTGCTCCGTAGCCTAGTGGTATGGGCGTGTGCTTTAGAAACTGAGGTCGTGGGTTCGAATCTGCGGACTAACAAATTTCATTGTTGTTTCTAGTTGAGTTAGGCAATTTGGGCGATCACCCAATTGTCTGAGTAAGAGGATCCATGCGTCGGATGGGCAGTAAATAGTCGGTCCACCCACTAACCCGCATTGGACCAGCGTGTGTGGATACGGTCCAAAACTCTAATGGGTAGCGTGTATTAGAGGCCTTGTCCAGCAGTGGACTATCACAGGCTGATGATGATGCTGATGTTTTAAGAGTTATAATAAATTTTAAAAGTATGTATATTCAAATGTGGGCAAAGAAAGCAAATTTTAAAATCTGCAAGTTTATTCTGAAATAAGAAGTTAATCCTTTTTCATCTCTAGACTTTGATAAGGACGTAGAAGGAATAAAAGCGTATATGTTATGCCATCGTGTGTTTTGTGTATTGTCGATGTAAAGGGCAAGTTTTGTCCTTTACCTCATATATGTAGCCGGCGTATTTACTGGGTAAACGAGACTTTACACCCTATGTCTCACGGTAGGCAGCGCGTTGGTGATACCACTAATATTCCCGATGTCTACGGGCGTCGGTGACCACTTTCCATCAGGTGACCCGACTGTTCGTGTGCCTGCGTAGGCAATAAAAAATAAAATAAAAAAACCAAAGATCAAATCGTTCAAATGGAAGCGCTGTAAATCATTAAATAATCGCTTTTGTCAACGCTCATGAACTATGCTTGAGATATATTGTGCGTATAAAAAGGTAAACGTCTGAAAACTTGTGCCTTAATATTGCAGTGCACTCGTAACTCTTGGGCGTCTATTTTAGTGGCATACAAATAGGCCAAAAACTCCTGTCTATTTTAGTATCCAGGCGATGTTCAAAGCGAACAGAGTCAAAGTATTTTCAGTAATAGGCCTGGAGTAGACCGAAATGGTACATATATATGTTAATAAGCTGGTAGTTGAGTTGAGTATGTAGATGCTTGAGGTATATGAGCTGAATAATATTAAACTTAAAGTTTGATTTCAGTACCAGTTGCATCTTACTGCCTGGGTGTGCAGTTGTCTTACATCCTTGGTTGGGTCCTGACGTACCGATACATACTTTGGGTCAACTTGGCTGCCAGTATTCTAGGTGTGGCTCTTATGATGACCGTGACTGAAAGCCCTGTGTTCTTGATGCGACAGAACAGAAGAGGTGAGTTGCTTTTATGAAAGTATAGTAACTAAGCTAATACTTAATAATAATAAGAAATACTAAATTTCATTATTAGTACATAAAATACATAAAAATTTAAAGCTTTCCTAATATGTTACGCTACGTTGTAACAAAAGCGCAGAGGCGCGCTCTGCGCTTTTGTTTGTTCAGGGACTGAATACTAAATTTATTTAGGATTAAATCAGTGCACTATTACAAGTATTACAATTTAATCAATCGCAAACTATTGAAACCTATTGATCCAAACTTCATCGAAGTGAAAACTATTTGACCCAATCAATCGAATGTTTTCAGGAAGCGAAATTGGCGATAGCGCATTACAGAAGTGAATCTGTTACCTCAAAGATTGTCTTAGAGGAGCTGTCTCGCATTAAACAACAAATAACGCCTGCCGTCGAGTTAATAGCAATAAATGGTGGTTAGTATAATTGCTGTTAAAATTTGTATTACTTTTTAAATATCTTTGTACTAGTTAGGAGGATACTGTCACATGGAGGAGTTCTTGCCCTATTATGTTTACAATAAAAGTTCACGGTAGCTTGTACAATCGCTATATAGTATAGAACAAAGTCGCTTTTTCTGTCCCTATATCTCTGTGTATGCTTAAATCTTAAAAACTACGCAACGGATTTTGATGCGGTTTTTTAATATATAGAATTACTGAAAAGGAAGGTTTATATAAATAATATTGTAGACAAACGCCGATAAATTTATTTAACTTTCCATAGATTTTACAGATATCAGTATTGTACCCGTGCGGAGCCGGGCCGGGTCGTTAGGTATTTTAATAAGATAGTCTCAATATTCCACGTATTAAGATATTTGGTGTCATACCTCAATATTAGTTCAGCGTAACCTAGAAATGGCAAGGTGATAAAATTCGATTTTGGGCTCAGAATTTTAAAGAATGTAACGATTAAGTAGTCGTTGGTATTCTTTTAGTTATTTACTAATTTTTAGTAAGATAATGAGTAAGTTCTAGAATTATTAGTTTTGAAATTATTGTATTAAAATCAAAATTTTTTTACTTCCATTATGTCATGTCCAGCAATATTTATAGAATCCGGAATATTTGACGTAATGTTTAATCCACATCAAACGTTTTCACTAACAAACATTTCTTTTAATCAGACGACCATTTAAAAGCCGATGAAGCGGAAAAAGAAAAGCTAAACGCAGAAGACGATTCGCCAGAAGTGAAAAAGAGAAGGTCCACCTTCAGAGTACTATGTAAGTTAAAGGTTTAACATTTTATATGAACATTATTTCTATATTTACGCGATTACTATACGTGACAAATCCACTAATTTACGGATTTTTCGCGTAAGTAATGTATATTTATTCCCGACGTTTCGGATTCTTTCCAGCATCCATGATCAACGGCAGACTAAGTTGGTATATGTCTGTATCGCAATGTTTTGGAATAACCGTCAGAGTTTTTATTAAAAGTTGAAATATCTTTCCATTTTCTTAATTTCGAACATTGGTTTGACAAAAAGTACTAATGCGGTCCTATTGTTAACAACATAATTACTTTAAAATTAGCTACCGTAAATTAGTGGATTTGATATTTTATATGCAATTTAAGTGAAGTGCTCCTCCATAGCCTTATCATATGAACTTTCTATTCAGTAGTCAATGATCTTGAGTTAGACTTCTAGGAAGACAATATTGTAGTTCTCTTCTAGATAGAAGAAGTATATGGTTTCTTTACATTATGTGTTGAGTAAATTATTTACGCTTTATAGCTATGTATAATGCGAAAAAGGAAATATGCTTGTATAATATATAGTATTTACCCCACGGTTTCTCCTGTGGTTGATATGATAATTATTATAATAATCGATGGCACATATTTCTGTATACATATACATAACAATTTGTATAGTATTTTGAATAAACTATACTACATCCTATGAGTTATTTTGTACTATATGTTATATTGCCTCACCCACCAACCCGCATTGGACCAGCGTGGTGGGATTCGGTCCAAAAACCCCTTAATGGATAGTGTATTAGGGAAGGCCTATGTCCAGCAGTGGACTGTCACAGACTGATGATGATGATATTATATTGCCTATAAGTTATGTTGATATATATATAGCTATATTATTATAAGGAATTATTAACTCCATCAAGTAGTTTTGAGTGAAAATATCTTTTTTTCTAAAAATGGCTCAGCACTAACTAAGCCACATCTAACGTTTGCCATTCAAAATGTGAATTATGTTAAATTGTGGAATAAATTCTTGTCGTCTCTTTTCAGTTACTTTACCGTCATCGCGTCGGGGCTTCATGATTGTGGGCTTTGGATGTCTTTGCAGGTAATATTAAACATATATTTCATTGATAAAGATTATATAATTATTAATTTGTTCTTAATTTTGTAACTAACGCTAAATATTTATTTTGCGTAGTAATAATAAGCCCTCACTGTTTTATTAACATTAAACCTTACTGTTGCAAAACTGTAAAAAAACGATCGATAGATGCTACGAGTTTTATAGTTTTTTCCTATTCAATATTTATCCAAATTAAAAATATATTTCCTATCCGAAATTATTTAATACTAGCATTTAAACATTGCCCCCTTACTGTGTCCGATAATACTACATCTTTGCATAAAATTTTGTCTTATTTCTAAAAAAGATCTAAAAAAGTGTGAAATCCATTTTAGCTCGAAGTTTTCTAAAGTATTCTTTGATATCATGTTACCAGGTCTTAATGGGTATGGTTGCTGTTCAAGTGTACGCCAAGGAAATATTCAATCAGGCAGCGCCAAGCTTGTCGTCGCATTTCTGTTCAGTGATGTTCGCGCTTGTGATCTTCGTTGGAAGTCTCGTGAGCTTGTTGGCCACTGACAGGTTTGGACGAAAGGTGAGGAATAGTAAACTAGTTAATTGAAACACAATATTTTAATTAATGATGTGGATTATCTTGAAGATTTCTCAAAGGATTTGAATAAACGTCTTCCGGCTCCCCTTCTAGATATTACACAACCTTTTTTGTAGCATCAATTACAAAAACAAAGCATCAAAGCAGCTGTTGTGTTCTCAGCTATAAATCTATAATCAATATATCATTAAGTCTAGATGAGTAACATTATTATGGCAGTATGTATTAAGCTTATGTTACAATAACATTTTTTTTCCTTTCCCATGTTTTTCATTAGTTGTTTGGATTTTTTTTTGATTCCCTACTTTTTACACCTTTGATTGATGGGTAGGAATGCCATCGGCTTTAAGTCGCCTTTGTACCCTTTTTTGTATGCAAAAAGTTTAAATAAATATGTAAAGAAATAAATCATTAAATTCGACATTATTAAATTTCCTTTTCAACAGTTCCTTCTTATAACATCGTCGATATTGGTGGCCCTATGCCTTGTTGCTATGGGAGTGTTCCTGCAGACGAGTATAGTGCCTCCATGGGTGATCGCCCTCCTCATATTGGTATACTGTTTCTTCTTCATTTTCGGGGCTGGCAACGTTCCATACGTATTGATGGCTGAATGCTTTACGCCAGAGGTATGTCAAAAATTTCAGTAACATTTTATCAACTAAGTTCCTCATAAATACTTATTTGAACAACAATCTCAATATTACATCTGTAATAAATAAGTATATATTGCCTGTGTGTGATTAAAATAGTTTCCAGTGTAATAGTCACCATAGTTTGTATTACTAGCGAAAATGAGTCATGTATCCGTTCGGGGTTTATGACACAAAACCTTTATAAAATGAATGAGTATGACGCGATAAAACTTTTATAAGTTTAATATGTCTTTCACTATTACTTTTATTGTTTTAAGCAATGGAAAAATCTTTAAATTTAATTATTAAAGTGATAATTGTAATCATTACACTCATGTAGTTCTGGACGTTTACATCATGGGCATGACACTTACTGATAGACATGTAAATTAAACTAGAACTATTTTTGTCATTAATTATCTGGTAATAATTAATGACAAAAATAACAAATATAGCTAGTGTATCCTTTCAACAAGAAAGTGTTAAGCTAATAGCTGTAATGCGTAAACTGACTGAACTATGCGGTAGCTAATATTATACTGCCTTTGAATTTAATAATCACCCAATTCCAAAATGAATTAATATCTAAACTAATTACTTCACAACAGGTCCAGAGTCTCGCGTCAACACTCTTGATGGAGTGGGTTTGGTTGTTGAACTTCTTCATCATTGGCGTCTTCCCCTTCATGATAAAATATTTCGGCATCTACGGCTCTTTCTACGTGTTCGCTTGCTTTGCGGTACTGAATAGTCTTGTTGGACTGTTCCTTCTGCCGGAAACGAAAGGGCTGACGAATGAGCAGATACAAGAAGCCTTTCTAAGGCGGAAGAAGTGATAGATGTAATATAAAAAGAAAATTTGTAATTTATCTTAAATAGACTTACTATTATTAGTGTTAATTAATTAGTCGATCGCGTTTATTCTACGGAACCCCATTTTGAAAATAATGAACTCATAAATTTTAAATCATAAAGCATACCTGTATATCATTTTGAAGAACGTATTTTGATTTCATATCAAGTAGTATACAATTATGAGAAAACTACTGGCTCTAGACGCCTGTTTTCTTAAAATTTTAAAGTGTAAAATTAAGAATAAATATAAAGCCTGAAATGCATCCAATATCTAAACGAATTGGATTGAGGACCGTTATGATTACTATATTAGTGTTATATGAACTAAATCATTTAATTGTACGAATATTAAATGATTAAATTGAAAAGTATTGTATTAATATATGCTCATAGTTTAAGTTAACCTCTTATAAGTAAGTGTGCCAATAAATGTTGTTGTAAGACGGTAAGAAAGTAATATAAGATAAATGTGATTTTGGTATGATTGTATGATGTGATAAATAAAAGTGTTTCTAGCTGCTACACATGGATGAATATTTTTTTCCCATTTACACCACACTGCTCTTGGTGGTAAAGACCACATTAAACTTCTGTATAGTATGCTCACTAAAACTTTTAAGTTGTTCCTTTCTCAGGGACATTGTGTTTCTCCATGCTGTGCTTGAAGTCTAGTGATATGGTGGGATCAAATATTTATTTATTTATTAAAGCCTAATGCACAAGTAAGTACATGGCGGACTTAATGCCTAAAGGCATTATCTACCAGTCAGTCTTTGGGTGGTACAGAGAAAATTAGCTAGGTGAGGAGGTAGAGGATACAGTTTTTTTATAATTTTAGGGAATGTAAGCTGTAAAAATAAATTTACTCACTACATATACATATCTACATACATACATACATACATATATATATGAATAATATACTATAAATAAAATACTATATATATTATATAGGCAATGATTTGTATTTACAAGTATATAGTCAGGATATTGGGATTAATTTTAGATGATATTTCAAAAGTAAGTCGATCAGTACATAAAAAGTATGTACAATCATTTTTTAGAAGCATTAAAATTTTAAACCTTTTTATGTATTAGTGAACGAGTGATCTTGATATTTTGCCTAGATGGCTGATCTCTCTCGAACATGAATCGACTGCTTAATCAGATCAAGCTTCCTAGCTCATTGTGGCTACCACTTAACTTCTGGTCACTAGTGATCCCAAGGCTTGTTATAATACTGATCGTAAACAATGTAGCAAATTTTCATAAACTTTTCTCGAAGCGGCAAAAAATTTATATGCGATCTATTTGAAAGCTACGTTTTGTTAATATCATTGACACAAGTAATATCTTATGTATTACATATTGTGCCTAGAACATCGTGTTTTAAACTATTTTCAAGCATAATAAACGCAAAGCTTAATGAAATCCCTCCGTGTAGAATATTCATCAATATTGAACAGTCAAATATTCACCGTACGAAAGCACAAAGCTTCGGCATATTTGTTACACTCCAGTGAATCACTAAACCATTCGACTAACTCGATAGTTGCGAGTTAGTTAGTTCGCTAAACCGCAACTAGCCGAGTTACTAATCGCTAATGCAAATTCAGCGGGTACCAGGACTTTGCCAACTTGATTTCAATTTAACTTAGTTTAACCGAATGCCGTACCGTGTATTACCGAAAGCTGATTTTTGGTAAAAATATATGGATTAAAATTTTGCATTGAACCCGAATTTTGTGTTCATAAATCAATCAGTTTTGATACGATATAAAATATGTTAAAAAAGTTTTAGTAATCCTATTTTTATCATTTGCGTGATGTTTTTCAACATGATCTAATCAGATTTTATTAACCCAGTAGGAGCTAACAGATCAAAGGAAGAGTATAATTAGTCGTGCTTTTAAAGCAATACAATAGTTTTTTGCATAATAAAGGAAAAGTCTTTAACATATATTACACAATTCATGTCTTTTATTATAATAGAAATGCGTTGGTGTAAAAGTCAAAAAACTTGAAATCAGTTGCATCTTATTGTTTGTCAGGCAAATATATTTGATTTATATAATTATAATCACAGTAATTTTACTATAAATAATAAATAGGTGCGCTCCAAAAGCAAGTATGTACGAAGCATTCGCAACTGCAACTCCATTTTGTTACCATCCACAAAAGATTAACATTTAACTATCCTTTACTAGTTTCTGTTGGGTTAGGTGAAAACGGTTCGAGTTTTGATAATTGAACAACTAGTTAAAAGTTCTAAATAAGGTTCAACTAAATTTGTTCGGTTAACTTTTCTTTAATATAGCAGTATAGTTTTTATTCAAACGCTGAATGAAAATCAGATACAGCGGTAAATATAATGATTTTGAGAAAACCGAAAATGGATGAAATTATTATGATGATTTTATATTAAGACTTTTTGATTATTAGATCTAATCATAATCAGTGCAGAATAAATTATCAACTGATTTTACCGTTAATTTACTGCTATAATCTATGAATTTCATCGCTCAATTTATAAAGACAAATGGATAGGTTTTATCAGAATATTCGCACAAGAAATAAATAAGCAAATTATACGAATTTCGATAATGGTTATTCGTTCAGTACTCCAACAAAGCTTTAGATTCCTAAGTTTATGTTTATGGAATATTTCGACACTTTCGTCGGTCATAAAGGAAAGCTGTGTTGACTTTCATAGGCTCCGATTTGAGTGCATATGCGACCTCGTGGCCTAGTGAATTGTGTATTGATGATTACGCGTTCAAATCCTTGCCTAAAAAACTTTAACAAAGTTATAAAGCTAATTGGTGCAAACTATGCTTTGACATCTCTATCGTCAGTATAATATGCAACTGTATGGAGCCTTTTGCAAAGGTCACCGGATTTATCTTAGCAACTGTGGCCAAGGTAGGCTAAAACATCATAGTGATTTTAAGGACACCGTTACAAGGGATAGCTAAGCAACTAGAATTTGTAAGCAGGATGGTAACTCTGAATTTATGAACCCCTAAGTGAGAAAGCGTGCATTAGGGGAGGCCTGTATCCAGCTGTGGACTAGACCAGGCTGATGATGATAAACTTTGAATTAATATTATGATAAACAAATGCATATCAATAAAAGCACAGCTGTTCTATTATCACTTAAGGCAATCTATATAAATTTACATAAACGTGACCCTTTTTTTTTAAATTGATTATTTTAAATCGCCTATGAAATCGTACTTTTAGAGGAACGCCTGTAGAGATAGACTACAATAAAATTAAGGCTATTTGAAATTCTCCCACAGTAGCAAAGTAACATGGTAACAATAACAAATATTTTATATTAGTTTTTTGTTTATGAAAGCATAAAATTGAGCAGGACATTCACGTTTAGTTAAACCGACGTTGGACGCCACAAGTCCACTAGTCCCCCTGAGAGACAGGACGATAACTATTTCGAGAAATATAATCACATCGACCAGTCCCAAACTAACGGACGGTTACGGACTTAACACTCACAATACATAACTCGCTACAAAATACACAGCCAAAAGTAAAGCAGAATCTCAATTATAGAAACACTTGTGATTTTTATATCAACTTGTCATTCTAATTAATGTTTGGTTATTTTTATCTGCGCACTGCGCCATCTATTTATCGTCAGGTTCCAATGAAAATTAGCGATTGCGAAGTTTTTAGCGATATAACGCTTAGTGGCAATCTTTTTTGTTATGTGTATATTTCTTATTATTGTCTATAGGATAAAATGTTTCTTTTATGAGCCAAAAAAAGCTAAGCAAAGCTTGTATAATGAACACTAGATTACTGATAAATCCATAGACTTCCTCTTATTTTCGAAATAAATGCAATATGCATTTATTACGTACGTAACACAACAGTTTTACCGGTGGTAGGTCCCCTTTTTACATGGGACCGTCTGGGTGAGACTCATCGGTGCTTTTTCTACGCAAAGCAGTAGTGTGAAAACACTACTGCGTTCCGTTGAAGGCACCATGCCAGTGTAATTACTGGGAAACGAGACATAACATCTTATGTCTCACGTAGGCACGCGTTGGTGATACCAGATTGCCAATGTCTATGGGTTGTCGATGACCACTTTCCATCAGGTGGGCCGACTGCCTCGCCTGCCATGCTTTACAATTAAAAAAAAACTCCCAGACACAAGAAAACAATATATTTATCATACAGTATTCTTCCTGTGTTGAGAAACGACCTCACACTTTTTGGAGTAACAGTCAGTGTCACTAAGGGTCGCTAAGCCTGCTGTCATTTTAACCACTAATTATTTGAGCTTCACCACCAAACCCAAATTACATACAGAGAGATTAGAGGAAAATAAACAATTTTTAATTCCTCTACATTGATGCAGAAATAAATTATCATCATCATCATTATCAGCCCGTGATAGTCCACTGCTGGACATAGGCCTCCCCCAAAACACCCCTATCCATTAGGGGGTTTTGGACCGTACACCACTACGCTAGTCCAATGCGGGTTGGTGGGTGGACCGACTTTTACATGCCCATCCGACGCATGGATCATCTTACTTTTTTTGGGTGCAATTGGGTGATCAGCCCAAATTGCCCTAACCGACTAGGAAACAACAATGAAAATTTGTTAAGTCCCCGCAGGATTCGAACCCACGACCTCCGGTTTCTAAAGCACACGCTTATAACACTAGGCTACGGAGGCAGAAATAAATAACGTAGTTAAACCTCCCTCACCATTACAATGCGAAGAGGGACTTTCCACCAAAAAAGAAATACTAAAACAATGAAATCACAGCGGAACTTAAATCATCCAATCTACCTTTGTTAAATCAATGTAAGTAACGTTTGTTTCACCAGATTTAAACCTTGCATATTAATAACTGAGTATTCAATCAAAACTCAACTATAAACTATTAACATCTCCCAGATATTATCCGGTTACATAGTCATATAAAAATATACCAATATTTATTAATCATTTCTTTAATTTACGCGATCAATATACATATTGAATATACTATTTACGGATTTGTAACGTTTATTTTTTATATTTTCAGTCTTTCCTTCACCGACGATTCTAAGAGTCCGAAACGTCGAAAATATAATAAATAAACACGATAAATCTACAAAAAGTGAACTTAATATATCTTTGTTAGTCACGAAGCCCAATAATTTCAATCTTGGTCTGTGTCGTTTACTCCACAAATTGTTTACCAACACTAATAACGTTAAAATTCCGATATATGTATATATCTATATTGGTAAATCACTCGCTATATACTATAACAAATATTACCATATAGCCCCCAAGAACGGTTGTAAATGTCGGTTCTAAACTCTAGCGCTAGTTGCAATCTGCATTATCATCACAATGGCCCATTTCCTAGGTTTATGCGCGCCGTAAAGTTGCGCTTTCGCGTATATGAATGTATATACTTTGTTTACTTGGTCGCATATAATTCGCTTATACGACCGTATTGAAATAAGCAAAAGTTATGAATAAAGCAACGATTGGACGCGGAGACGACGATGCTATTTTCAAACAGTCAGTGCCATTGTTTTACATCGGAGAACAGTCGCTTGAGTTACTAATGATAGAAGAAAAATTAAAATAATAGTCAGTGCCAACGCCAGTTTGGTTTTGTTTAAAAATAACGAACAAGCTTCTGTCATCATTAGTCTGTGTCAGTCCACTGCTGGACATGGGCCTCGACTTATGCACAGTGCCTCAAATCGAAAGTCTACGATCAGTGGGTCTTACCGTTATGCGCTACGGTGCCAAGACTTGGACACTTACGGTTCAGTGGTCCACAAATTTAAAGTCGCTCAGCGAGCTATAGAGAGAACTATGCTCGGAGTATCTCTGAAGGACCGCATCAGAAATGATGTGATCCGTCACAGAACCAGAGTCACCGATTAGTAAGCTGAAGTGGCAGTGGGCCGGACACAGGCCTCCCACACTGATTTAATATTGTGTAAACTACGGTGACGTCTATATACTTTACGTAACCCAATAGACAGAAGATGATATTAATTTTTGTCATAACACAAAAAATTGTACTATCAACTTCAAGAAAAATTTTTATCTCACAATACGTCATTTAAATTTACAGTTAAATGCTTATTTATTTTTTTACAGTTAGTGTATCACAATAAACCTTTACATGTAAATAAAATACGAGTGTCTAATTCTAGCATTAAAAATAACAGGTTACATTCACAATGTATATAACCGATACAAACAAAATAACATCTTTTAAGATTTTTGTCTATCTGTCTTTGACTTAACCTTAACTGGAAAATGGATGAATTAACTGGGAGTTACTTAGGCTACTTTTTATGTTTCTTATAATATCAAGCGGGTGAAGTTGCGGGTACAGTTAGTAAATAAATAAAATTAAATAAATTTGTGGTTCTGACCTGAAATAAGTCGACATTGTTAGGTATTATTAAAATAGTTTATTTTAGTTTGTCACTTAAAAATTGTTAGTTTAAAAGTATCTCCTTAAGAAAATGATATAACCCTATTATTCTTCAGCTTGTTATAAAAAATTTAACTTGCAAGAATATTACAGTTAGTTGAATTCTTCATTATATATCTTAACAACCTTAGAAAATGTTTTAAAATTTCAACCGACTCGCTGGAGTACAGGAAATTTTTATGCAAATAACTCTAATTTTAGCAAGTATTTTGTTACGTGCACTTTTATGCTACTTAAACTGCTCTAATTCTTATAAATCGTAGAGTAATCAATAACTGACTATATAATTTAAAATTTCGTGCTTATTATCTACAATTTGACCTGCAAACCATAATATGTGATATGATTCATTGAATTAGATGATTACTTTTTACAACGCCCTGGTGATGTTCTTGACAGTTTTTGCTATTTACGCAGTTAATATTGCTTTTAAACAGTAAACACCACTAAATTAATTTCCTGTTGATTTAACGTCAATATTTCTCAGTTCAACAATTATTTACAGTAGCCGGTTCACGTTGGCAACAAGTAGCAAGGGATCGGCTGTCTTGGCGTTCATTGAAAAAGGCCTATGTCCAGCAGTGGACGGAGAAAGGCTGCTAATGATGATGATGATTTCTTAGTTAGAACATTGAGGGTCCAACAAGATTTTATAATCGCACAAACCAAATCTTTGTAATTACTTATCCTTTTATTACATTGAAGTGCATTTATAAATTTAGAGACATGCATTCGAGTCTTCATATATTGCTGTTTATTTCGAATAGCCCTATTATAAAAATTACATCGATGAAAGCACTGAACACCACTACTTTTACTAATAATATGGACTATCTTACATACATCTAAAAGTTTGGCCTTATTATTATTACGTTGAACCCTCTTAACTTCGGAATTGTTAAGCTTCACGATGTCATTGGCCTGTGCCTGTGATAACAAATTTAACGTATTTACTGGATTAATGCCAATTGTGATTCTGATTTTTAAAACTCTGGGTCAAACAAGACCGTTTCTTGGCATTCTAGAATTGGTTTTTACAAACCAGACGATATGGGTTTGAATCTTGCGGGCAAACAATGGCAGTTCACTGTATTACCTTGAAAATTAAGATTCCGCAACAGTTGGGCTCGTAAAAAGCTAAACGTTTTTCCACCTATTAGTTGTTGCAAGTTAGCTCTTTCCAATTTTCTAAACTCTGATCCATTTATAGAATGTAGTTTACCCTTTAAAATAGTGAAGGTCAGAAACCAGACAGAAATATTGTTTGCACACTGTTTAGTAAAACAATACCAGTACTTACAGATAATAGAAATGCTGTGAAAAGTTTAATAAGGTTAACGGGGTGAGGTCCCTTACAGGGGCATGTCTCGTGAAGCAGCAGTGTGAACACTGCTGTGTTCCGGTTTGAAAGGCACCGTAGCCAACGTATTTACTGGGTAAACGAGATTTAACACCCTATGTCTCACGGTAGGCAGCGCGTTTGCGATACCTCTTGTATTGCCAAAGTCTATGGGCGTCGGTGACCACTTCCCATCAGGTGGCCGACTGCTCGTTTGCCTGCGTATGCCATAAAAAAAATAAGGTTTTACAAACTAGAGTGAGCGATGAGTATTTTCGCAGGCAGTTATCAGATGCAAGTTGCTATGCGTAACAGTACTCTAGTTTTTACTCAGTAACATGGAAGTATAATTAAAGATATTGGAGAACACTATAAATACATATATGTTCTACGCAATACATGTACTCTAAACGAAAGATAAACGTACCTAAAATTTACCAAGCACCATTAAAAACCATTATTTATAAAATCTTAGGAACGTATGAAGTTTGCGAAATAAAAAAGAAAAAAAAAGTAAAAACTCTTTGGAGGAGGCTTTACCCACTAAGGGCACATGCTTAAATTTTTATTTTCCTTTTTTATGTCACTAAATATTGTTATATTTTTACTTTTCCACCACCAACCCGCATTGGACCAGCGTAGTGGGATACGGTCCAAAACCGCCTAATGGATAGGGGTGTATTAGGGGAGGCCTATGTCCAGCAGCGGACTATGTGTATATTTTATTTTAAATAGTCACGTGATTTTATGTTGTATACATTTGTTAACGTGTCAATGTAATAAATAAAGCTTAATTACTATTTTTATTATTACTGGAAGGATATAAAGTAAAAAGTTGTTTTAAAAAATAATGTTCACCATGTAAAAAGTAGATCAAGCGATCAGATACTGATAATCTTGTCAACATTAAGACATTAGTAGGCGACGGTTGACAAGCGCTGTAATGAAATTAAAAGAAGCAAAGTCAAATTCAAAGTCAAAGTCAAATATCTTTATTCAATATGGAAGCATTACACTTTCTTATTGATTGTCAAATAATCTACCACCGGTTCGGAAATGGAAGCCTCTGACCTAAGAAGAACCGGCGTAAGAAACTCAGCGGGACTTTTTCTCTTTCCTTTTTCTTCAATAAATTTTACAAAACTTTTACATAAAACCTTACATTTTACTACTTTGAAATAGCCTGGAGCGAACAGTTCATTACCAGGATGTGTTATCTATCAAGTAGTCATTACAACAATAATATCCTTTAACACACAAACGTTCCTTTACAACTTTTTAAAATTTATTTGCAGCATGTCAAAGATTGACAAAAAAAGATTTTTAAAGTTTGAAACGCATCAACAATGTCAGGATATTTCTTGTTTAGCTGCTCGTTTAGTGGTTATTAGATATTTTATCATTAAATAACTACAAGTTGTAATATATGTTTGGTATGTTTTTTAACTCGTTCATCTGGAATATTATAATAGAATGTGTGTTAAAAGACGGGTCTCCTTCCCTTCGATCTCATTATTTATTTAGACTAATAGAAGTCACTGCTAAAGTTCAACTTTTATGACGCATGAATCATCTTATTGCATAAGACCATGGACCATACAGCGCATTCTGCCTTTATTAAGTAGAAAAGGACCACAGAAAATTGTTGAGACCACAGAATTTTATATAAACATCCCCAGGTGGATTTTAACTGATAGCAATAACGATTAAAGCATTAGAATACTATTAGAATATATCAACTAAAAAGAAAAAATGAAATGCTAATATTTTTAATACCAGACATTAAATTAAGAAACCATAAACAAAATATTAACGCAGTTTCACGTAAGCTTAATTAAAAAAAAATAACACACTTTCACTGTATATGGTCGTAATCTGGACAATTTACGATAATGCCTGCGATAGATTAAATATTACTCATGAATCCTACTATAAAGAGGAAGAACGTTAATTAATTTGCATTCATCAAATTGTTTCAATATCATCTTGATTGCGGTTTTAATTATAATATAAATACGATCGAATTGATCGATCAGTGAGAATTTTCAAATACAGTGGCGTTTCTATAGAAGATATTATATATATCCGGATTATGCCACACGTTGGAGGAAAAAATCAATTATGTTTGGAATTATTGAATGCTGTCTTATGGGCTATAAAATAGATAATTTCTTCTTCACTATGTTACGTAAGTAATACATTTATAGTTTGTGTCTTTGACGTAGTGTAAAAGAAACTTATTGCGTAGATTATGAACACATTAAGATTAAATATGAAACATAATTGTTATTTTAATAGCGATAAATAGATGAGTATAAATATATATATTAAAACACAAAAGTGTAAGTTACGCAATCTACTTGGGGGATATTAAATTTATAATACATTTTATAACTCTTACCAATTTCCTCGATAAATGGTTTTTATCGACGAAATTGGTAAGAGTTATAAAATGCTTTTTTCCAAACACTTTTTAATAATCTCAATAAACAAAATAGGGTTAGCTGATAATGAATCTCAAATATATAAGAAAATAAATAGATTCAGTCGATAATCAAAAGATGTTAAAATGAAATTTATTTGAATTTTTTATAGAACAATGTCTAAAAGCAATCTCATAAATAAAATGATTAAAAGAGAATCAAGTGCAACCGGCTCAATTAAAAAAAACTTGTAGTAGTTCTCTTACAGTACAAACTAGCTTGTTTCCAATAGATAAATCTCAAATTGGGAGGAAAAAAGTATGACACAAGAAACAATTTTGCATATTTTTCAGAAGAAGAAGAATAAATGCTGTTTCAAAAGCATTCAAGAGCTGAAATAAGTTACGAATAACTTAATTGATCCAAATTACCGTTTATACATTTCGATAGATATATTTAGGACGCTTGATGCTAGAAAGAGCGATTTAAACGGCGACTACATCTTACGTCTGAGATTCGCGTTATCATGGCTAAGATCGTAAAGTATCACCAGAAGATAGTAAAAATCTACCTGAATCTCCTGCTCGCATCGGTCTCCAGATGAACTTGTGTAAAACCAAGGTTATGTCGAACGAGCACGTTGATCCAGGACCGATTACAATCGATGGCACCTCTCTCGAAGCGGTTATAGGATTCATGCATTTCATCATCATCATCATCATCATCATCCGCCTGTGTTAGTCTACTGCTGGACATATAACCGGTTAGTGGGAGGACCAACTTTTTATACGGCCATCCGACGCATGGGTTATCTTACTTTTACACCATTGGGTGATCGGCCAAAAATATCCTAACCGACCAGAAAACAACAATAACACAAAATTGTTACCCCGTAGGATTTCAACCCACCACCCCCGGTGTATAAAGCAGTTCCAATACCACTAGGCCACGGAGGCGATAACGAAGAAGAGTAGAGTAACAGACGGGGAGTACGTTCACCTGGAGAAAACCGTCGAGCCAGGTAGAAACTACTTTGAAGGCTAATATAAGAATTGGACTGGGGTGGGTAGATTTTCATGAGCTTCGTCTTCCCATCACCCATTCCACAGTGCAACAAATCGAAAGTATGTGATGAGTGCGTCCGACGCGTCATGACCTACGGTGCGGAGACTTGGAGTTTGGTTCGATTGGTTCACAAATTTAAAGTCGTTCAGTGAGCTGACAAGAGGGCTATGCTCAGAGTATCTTACGGAGTGTAACTCTCAGAGGCATCATAGACACATGGGCATATAGGGAACGCTTACTTTTAGCACTGCACTTTGTTAGGCTAATATGAGGATGATGATGACACTTATGAATTGTTACAACATCTATTATGATAAAAAAAATTAATATTGGACTCTCAAGCTATTAAGAAATACAGCCCGATCAAATAAGCAAAAAACTAATGATACATGTTAGAAAAACGGAGGCAAAGAAACTCATCTCCAAAAGACGATACACTAATGATTAATGCGTAGGACGATTTAATAAATGACCAAAAGAAACACAGTAAGATAATAAAGGTTATGGCTACGTTAATTAAAAGACTTTCACGAAGTGGTAACAATACCTGGTGCATCGGCGTGAGAACAACTTTTCCTCTGAATTTATAAGGTATTTTACTGCTGATTAATATGCATCAACTTTACCAATAACAAAATGCAAAAAAAGCCGACTGATTGTAAATAATATAAATGTTAATAGCATTTCTTAAGTTTAATTAAATCTGAAATGATTTAGATCAAAAGCGATAAAATTCTAAACTTGTAAAATTAGCTTCTTTTTCTTAGGATAGATTAAAATACCTTAAGTTCAAAAGCAAAATCTGAACAAATAATAATTTGCTTGCTTTGGAAAACTTGCGATCAATTAATGATAAAAAAAATATTAAGGGCACTAGGTCGAGAAATGGTCAAAACATTCTTGAACCGGTTGTCATTAAACTCTTTACGAGTTAATGTTTTTTTTATTACAGAAATAATCAAAAGAGCCGGTAGATAAGCCTCGAAGAATGCGGGGAAACAGGACTTTTGATTTGTTTAGATAGGAAATCCTGTACTGCTACCCAGTTTCAGTCGCCAGTTTGAGATAGGGAGAAGTTTATAACCCTGGCTCTAGTTTTGTTAGTGATATATTTTCTATAAAACTGCGTCTTGACCACCAGGCTTCGGTGGTCAGGACGTGTGCTCTAGAAATTGGAGGTCGTGGATTTTGATCCTGGGGGACACAACACCTTTATATGGTTATGTCCTAGTTGGTTAGGCATGCGGGTTGATTACCCGATTGTCTGTACAGTAAGATGGTTCATGCATCGGATGGGTATGTAAAAATGTCGGTTCATACGCCTTATCCCTCCCCGGTCGTGTCAGTTAAACGTCCCATCGGGCTTTGAGAGTATAAAGGAATAGGGATATAATAGTGTAAAATATCTCCTGCGCAGTTACCGTGGTAGGTCCGTTTACAGGAGACCGTCTGGTGTAAATCACACTGCGGTGCTTTTTGCCGGAAGCAGTGGGTGAAAACACTGCTCGTTTCTTGAAGCTTTAAGCACCTAGCCAGCGTATTACTTGAAACAAGACTTAACACCCATGTCTCACGGTAGCAGCGCTCGGCGATACCACTGGTATTAACGTTATGGGTGTCGGTGACCACTCCCATCAGGGCTCAGACTGACTCTTTACGTATGATCATCAAAAAAAAAAAGTTGGCTGATTTCAGTTCGGCCGCCGTAGTCGGATTCGATTTTGGAGGACATTTTCAATTTCTATATTCGATAAGGATTTAATAAAGTGTTTTTTTTGAAGAGTAGTGGAAACCATATCAATCACATAGTTTAAAATATTAATACCATTAGCACGGATTGCCACGATTATGAAATCATTAGAAAGTTTAACGGATATGTCTAAGAAATCAAAATAAAAAATAAATAAATTATTTGTATAAAACTATTTAATAGAAACTTTAATTATCAGATTTTCGGCTTCAAAAAGATATAAGATACCAGAGATGTAATATCTTAGGTCTGAAAGTACCAGATGGGAAAATGTATCCCTTACTGTCGGCTGTACGTTCTAATCAAGTTATTGTATATTTAATTAAAAATAAAAATAAACACTGTAATAAGAATGAATTATAATAAATTAAGTAAATTCAGCCAACTTGACTTTAAAACGCTGTATTGAAATGTTATGGCATCTTGATAGCACATTGAAAAATATGCAAGGCAATCTATGTATTTTGTATATAATATCTAAGGATTGCAGATGCACCTTGAAAAAAGAATCATTAGTTAAAAAACTCAATATAGAAATTAAATTTCAAGTTGCACACAGTCTTGGTTGTAGTTCTTGGGTCCCAGTTAATAATTAATTTGACGACCCACTTGGCCTTGACTTTTGGGTGTGGGTTCAATTATCTCCACGGGAAATATTTTATGATGAACATAGCAGCTTTTTCATGTCTGAGTATTCGTATTTATATAACAACTATTTAATTATATAAAAAAGTAAGTTTATGTATTTATCAGTTATCTAGTCTCCATAGTTTATGCTTTGCTTAGTTTGGGACTAGATCATAGAGTGTTATCTGTCCAGAAATATCATGCTATATAGTTGTAATCTCTGAAGAAGTCGAGAAAGAATCTGGTTGTCTATGCGCAAAAAATCAGTGAAAGTGTATCCTCCTAGCAGGGAAACTTGCACGTACCCAAGGATTTATTCGCAGCCGACTTGCAAATGGACTTTCACTCGATTTGCACACGAACCATCGTTAAGTGAGAATCTGAACGACATTAGGGACGGTAAGGGTAACTATTAGAAAATAACTAATTAAGAACAAACTAAATACTGCAAGTGGTTACAAATTTTTTAATTTAGTTTAGTTAAATTTCATAATACTGCAGATAACATTACTGCTTATCATCACGTTTGAAGTGATGTTTAACAAATAGAGGAAGTGTTAAATGAATAAATTTATGTTTCTTTCTTCCTGATATTAGATTTTGTTTTTTTTCTAAACATAATTTTCTGCCCTTTTCTAAAGTTTTCTTTGGTTTTATTATCTGGATACTGATCATCAGTCAAATACTTATACGGCAAATGACTTCTGACTTCCAAGTTCTGCTTAATGCAAACCATCGGCTGATAAGCCTTTTCTGCTTTATATATAATTAATCACAAAAGCAACAAGAGGTATTTCTCCAAGTTTTTAGTTTTGTATATTTAGAAATCTTGCTGAGCTATCTGTGATTCACATTTGTCTGGGCAAATTTTGGTTTGTCTTTATGTGTATGTCAAATAATAACATCGTAATTCTGTACTGAAATATCAGCACCTATACCAGAGCCCATTAATAGCTGGAATTTGTAGATACAAATTATAACATAAAATCTATATAAAATATCTAAGGCTGAAATTACAAGCGAGTTGATTATTTTCCTGTTTTCAAAGTCAACCATGTAACGTTTCACGAATATGACTAAAATTAATTTTCATTAACTGATTGAAATTAGAATCGTTACGATAAATTACGAATCTTACTTGTTTTTAATAAATACAGGCTTAGATAAGCGATCTTGAAACTTCAAATGGAGTAAAGAAATTACTGTGCGTTGTCAATTATGTATCAATAGTTTGAGATGCTGTGATATCCTTAATTAACTTGTTGGGGTTTATATTTATATATATGTGACCTCCTGTATAAATTCATTGTACTTTCTACAATATTTTACATTAAGTTTTATTGAGACTTTATTTATATCATATGTGTAAGTTCTATATAAAAGTTGATACTGAATAAAAATTAAAATAGAATAAGCCAACTAGTGCACGGTACTATTTAATGTTTCAAAGTACTAAGGAGGCATAAAGAAAAAACAAATGTACTTCACTGAAACGATCTTAGTCGTTCAGTCAAGGTCTCCATAACGTCTCTCATTCAGAGTTAGAAAGCCGAAACATGAAGTTTATCCTCTAAGACGTTTCTTCCGAGCAAGCAATCTAAGAGAGCAAAATTAACTTACACCCTTACTTAACTCAGGCTATCAGCCAGTACTTTTAAGTTTCGGATACCTAGTCTTAAATATGTTCAATACAGATGACAAATATGAGATCAAGATCATATTTGTTATTTTTACAACTAATTTACGACAGGAATACATGGTAATCGCAACAGAAAAATTCACACAACCTTTTGATATCTAATAACTTCCTCAAGCCACCCTTTCGGCTTGCGTCATGTTAAGGTTTTGATCGTTCGGTACCAGGGTGGCAGAGCTCGCTGAGAGCGCTTAGAAAACGGAGAGCACCGCCATGGTCCTCATTAACCCAGAAAGCGCCGCAGCCGGTGAAAGACGAATGCAGCTAGTATACGAGATATATTAGCTGGTGGCGACGGACCCCGGTTCAGTTGCGCTGCGACCGTCGGCGGGCACGCTCGCCTCAGTTCGAGTAACGCGTTCAAGTTGCGACTTACAAGTGCAGTGTACACGTGCGACGCGGTAATTTATAATAGCGAGTAAGTTTTTTTTTAATACATATATTATACAAAAAAATCTAATAAAATTTTCTTGCCATAAAAATGAAAAACTCTCCGGAAATTAGAAACATGTTTTTTTTTATATTTTTTTCTGGATGAGGTCGAAGTCGCGTTCCTTTGTGAACTCGTTGACCGTCGAAAGGGAGAATGGGTTCCGTTCGGAGGTGTTCTATTTTTAAATATCTAATACTTCAGAGAGCAAACGGGTTCCTTAGGATGCGCGCCGGCACTCATTAGCTGGCCACTACACTTCCACAGACTGTAATGCCCTTATCAGTCTGCGGGCTGGCCATAAATAAACAGGGCCAGTGACTCACTGAGCCGCTATCATTCAACAGGTTCTACTTAATAGCCGTTTCCCGCGAATGCATTTATAATTAAAATAGTTCAACATGTGCGTTCCTCTGGTTTAAAAAAAAGAACATTTTTTTTATAAAGAAGACCGTATACATATTTGTTAAATACTCAACTATACTTTCTGAAAGTACTCAACTTAATTACAGCACTGAAAAGACTAAATATGATTTTTTATTTTTTTTTGGTAAAATACTTGGCGCAATATTTTAACAATACAAACAAGCAAGTAAAAATAACCTAAACGCCAGAGTGATTATGAGATTGAAGTTTATTTATAATTGGTAAACCAAAAAAAAACTCGAGGGAAAAAAATAATAACACGCACACAATTAATAATCTCTAGCTTACGGTTTATCTTATTATTATCTCGAAACGTATTTTTTAATGTATTCTGGATATACAACTCTGAAATGGTACATAGATTACCTGAATAAAGACAAAGTATTTTTGAAAGTTTCTTAGCGGGAAACTGCTCTGATATTTTTTTGAAATTTTCTATAAATCCTTTATATTATTTGAAAAGCGACAGATCAAACACAGATAGCTTCAGAAGTATTTTCCTTGTACGTTAAAAAAAATAATTCAGATAAATGAAATATTATATACTAGCAGTGGAGCCCGGCTCTGCCCGTGCTATTTTTAGACTTTCCTAGTGTATAAACTAGCGAATGTTACTGAAGAATAAAAAATCTTTCTACTAATGTAAGAATATTTCAAAACGGTTCATTACTTTTCGGAGCCTTTCAAAACAAACAAAAGAAAGATAAAATCTTATATAATAATCTATTTTATAATATTAGTATGGTTGAGTATATAATATTTATTTAATATTTGTCCGTTTCGTCCATTAATGAGCACTGGTTGATTCTGGTTCTTAGAGGAATAAATTTGCAGTTGCTCAATCGATCTAGTTAATGTGCTTGGAAGTCTAGGGACAACTTCACAGTATACGAGGATGTATTTAATAAATAATGTTGAGTTTATAGTAGGTAATTTGTTAAAAGAAAAAATCGCATAATAAAATTTTAGAGTTATTGTTTTATCCAATTTAATTCCTCACAATATTATAGTTTTTATAAATAAACTATGAAAATTATGTTAGGACTAAACCTGTCATCTTAATAAAAAAGTCATTAATATCATTGACAAAATAATTTAATTTGATGTAGCTGCACATCCTAATAATCATAATTGCTTATTTGAAAAAGAAAATAATGCAATAATTACATTCAACTTCCGATAATGTAAAGGATATGTTGCGATTGTTTTATACATTAAAAGATTGACATATTTTAAATTAAACTTTGATTATGCCTATCGTTTTGGATTTAATGGAGTTTTTTTTATTGCAGAACTTTCGTCCCATTTTTGAAAATAATCTCAATGTCTATAATAACTATCCCCTAAAGTTTAAAAGCGTGGTTAAAGTAATGGAATTTCCATTGTATTGTGTGTAATTTTCCTTATTTTACAACGAAACATAAACATTATTGGCGATGTAGTCGCATTTGCTGACACACAAAGAGTGTTGCGAGCTGCATATAAATTTCACATTTAAGTAAATAAATAAGAAAGAATTGGAGACGATATCACAACACCATTTAGCTTTTGACTCTGTAACGCTTTTACTATGATAAATAGATGAATGTAGACATAAAAACGTAGACACGAAATCAGTGATGAATTTAAATCAGTCTTAAATAGAGTACTAGCTTTATTTATTATTGCACTCGTATTGTTTACTTAAAATCTCAAAATATTTATTAATTATAACTAATGTTGTAATTTGGTCCACCAGTAGTATAATTGTAAGGTTTCATAAAATCTTTATAGTGCACTATTTGACCCTGCAGACTTCGTAACACTTGAATCGATAAATAAAATATCTATACTTTTGTATGAGATTTATCAATCTACATATAAAAACTGCCTCCGTAGCCTAGTGGTATAGGCGTGTGTGGCTTAGAAACCGGAGGTCGTTGGTTCGAATCCTGCGGGGACTCAAAAAAATTTTCAATGTTGTTTCTTAGTTGGTTAGGGCTATTTGGGCCGATCACCCAATTGTCTGAAAAGTAAGATGATCCATGCGTCGGATGGGCATGTAAAAAGTCGATCCACCCACCAATATTGTCCGTAACCTAATTTTTATACTTATTTACCTTTTAAACCTTCCCTGGACTTTCACGAATAATTCAAGACGAAGATTAGCCAAATCGGTTAAGCCGTTCTCGAGTAATACGAGACTAACGAACAGAAAAAGATTCTTAATGATATAGATTTTGTTTCATATTATAACAAACATCAAACATTCTCTATAATTTGCATTTTTTAAATTTTAAGAGTTCAAAATTGCAGTTGTAACACGAGTTAAGAAATTTACGACATCTCAATAAAGCAATGTTTCATAGAGATAAGTTTTCGCAAAACCTTGTTTATGGACAAGTAATTAGCGATCATTTGCGATTCGATTTCAAACAATGTTATTCAGCGATTTACGCTGCGTAGAATCTATTTAATGTATATATTTTCAGTCTGTTATTAATAAACTTGTGTTTAGGATTTATTCTCCGTTTACGGTATTTAAAGTAACAATCAGCCTGTTTTAGTCCACTGCTGGACATAGGCCTCCCCTAATACACCCCTATCCATTAGGGGGTTTGGACCGTATCCCACCACGCTGGTCCAATGCGGTTTGGTGGGTGGACCGACTTTAACATGCCCATCCGACGCATGGATCATCTTAATTTTCAGACAATTGGGTGATCGGCCCAAATTGCCCTAACCAACTAGGAAATAACAATGAAAATTTGTTGTGTCCCCGCAGGATTCGAACCCACGACCTCCGGTTTCTAAAGCACACGCCCATACCACTAGGCTACGGAGGCAGTCATTATTGTGTGCTTCTATGCTAAAGTTGCAATCACATATCTTTAGTCTTTTCGTGTCTTTGCACAATAGCGTTTCGTACTATTGCATCCTATGGATTCCGTTAAAGTATTAATTCAAACAAACGATCACTATGCGGCTACCTGGACGCCGGATGCCACAGATGAGCGGCGTTGCGTGAAATAAATGGACCAGTTCGCTGTTGCGGTTTTGGCCCGTTCTGTAGTGCTAATTGTTTGTAATTGGCAATGTGGCGTCGTTCGAATAGCTATCACCACTCATTGCGAGCTTCAAGTCAATGCCGCTCGATTTTTAACAGTTCTTTTATTTTGTGTTTGCTGCTATTACAGCTACACGTAAAGTAATGAAAACAATGCTTTACATTATACCTCTCTGGAATATATTATTTGTATAGTATTTAATCGAGTTTTAACAGACTAAATAGTCTTTAAAACAGAAAAGGATACAAATCTTAATGAGACACAAATAAATTTTTTTATTAACCAATGATTTTGTTAAACTCTTTTAAATGTAGCAGTTTTAAACTTACTTTAGTGTAGCTCAAGTTGGCAGCGAGTAGCTAGGATCGGCCGTCTTGGCGTTAATTGAGAAAGACCTATGTCCAGCTGTGGATGGATAGGGGTTGTTAATGATGAAATGATTAGTGAAAATCATCATTCATTTTAATCCTTCATTTTAATTTATTTCCCAACTTTTTATGGCATACGTAGGAGACGAGCAGTCGGGCCACCTGATGGGAAGTGATCACCGACGCCCATAGACATTAGCAATACCAGTGGTATCGCCAACGCGCTGCCTACCGTGAGACATAGGATGTTAAGTCTCGTTTACCCAGTAAATACGCTGGCTACGGTGCTCTTCAAACCGGAACACAGTAGTGTTTTCACACTACTGCTTCGCGGCAGAAATAGGCACCGCGGTGGTACCCGCCCAGACGGTCTCCTGTAAACAGGGGACCTACCACTCGTGAAACAACTTCCAGTAAGGTCAGTTGCAAATCCAAGCGATTTTTAAGAGAGTATAGCTTATCTGCAGAGAGGATTATATCTGACTCCCACAACGCACCAGGGTCATAGATGTATTCAATATAAGAATTAAATAGGAAGTCAGAATTGAGAGGCGTAGGAACCAAAATTGACTGTTTATTAGAACATCATAAAAAGTTGACAGTTTTTATAATAATTCAATGAAGCATCAATTCATATACAGACAGTCAGATCAGTCCATTATTCTTCAATGACAATAAGTTTTCTCCCTACCTGACTCCAAAATAAGTCAAAGTCAAAGTCAAAGTCAAATATCTTATTCAATATGGAAGCATTAACTTTTATTGATTGTCAAATAATCTACCACCGGTTCGGAAATGGAAGCCTCTGACCTGAGAAGAACCGGCTAAGAAACTCAGCGGACTTTTCTTTCCTTTTCTTTCCATTAATAATACCACAAGTCCGAGAAGGGCGTATAAACTGACTCAAACTGATAGAATCTATTAAGGTAAATCCTTGTTTATTGGTTCTTGGTAATTCAGTCACGCTTAAGATGAAGACCTATAAAGTTAGAACTTTCACTTTTGGGCCCAAAGCCAACTGACGCCTGTGGTAAAACCACGGGAAATTAGAATGATGCGAACGCGCCAACAATCAAACAATAAATAATTTAAACAAATGAAGGACTTCATAAAAGCAAACTGTTCATCTCTACTTTAAATCACATAGATTAATACAAATTATCTTTGAGGAAAACACTTGAGCTAAAATATATTTTATTGTAGTTTATTTTTTTGGGAAAGAGCTTGATGGTTGTCATAAATTTTTTTACGATAGTAACAAGACTGTAATCCTTCAGAACTTTTAGATTTAAATAATCAATATTTTTTTGCACAAGATGCACCAGGAGGTTCACAAGACGTGAATATTTGGCGCTTTGCATTTAGTCGCAAAAAATCCCAACCAACCAGAATCAAACAACGATAACACAACATTGTTTCCCCGCGGGATTTAAACCCACGAGCAATACCGCTAAGGCAATACTGGTGTATGGAAGTGTCCACGGTGCTCATTTACAAAAATGACTTCACACTACTGTTTTGTGGCGAAAATAGGCAACGCGTTGGTATTTCACCAATTAAAAAGCGGACCAACCGTAACTCAAACTTACAACTATATAGATACCAATAATTCACGTCTTCCGTAAGTTTCTGCTTTAGCGCGCAAATATTAGAGAAAAATACAAAGAAATTTTATCAGCAACCATACTAAAAAGAATATTTTATCTTTTTATAATATATATTTTCAATATAATTATGTCGTAAAATCATATCGAACGGGAAATTAAAAGGATACTATATCAGTCTTATCAGTCTATCAGATACTACATTCAGTCCTTTATAACGACTATCAAACAAGCACGTATAATTGTATCGTCATCGTCATTGTGGGTTAAATTGAACCCGCATAAGACCGTTACTTGATAATTAAGAAAGAAATGGTTGAACGCGGAAGCTTTCCATTACATTGCTCTATAAAATATTTGCAATTGCAATTGTACATGCTATTGATTTTGCAAACAAGATGCCACACACTCTTCATTTAGAAGAACATTTCAAACTGTAAGGGTCTGATGCAACATTTTTTTATTTGAAATAAAAAAAGTTGACTGAAAAATAAACAAGAAGACATTAATATTTAAATATTTAATTATTGTTTACTGCTGTTAACATGCATAAGAAAATGGTAATAGTTAAAGAAAATGTATTCTTTTGTAGTATAATATATTTTAACTCGTAGAAAAGTCTTTTAAATTGTACAATAGCTTTAATTAAAACGTACATGCTCCATTTTGAATTTTATCTCAAAAACAACATGTTTTAACTCCAGTTTTGTTATAATTATTCAGATTAGCTGAGCATTTTACCTTTGTGCAGTGAAATTACATTAAAAAAGTGTACATTAGAATGAGCTTTACACAAATTAGCATTTAGAAACGCTTTGTTGTCGGTCTTCTGTTGAAGTTATTTGAACACGTCAAGAAAATTAAAAACGAGACCTTTAGGCTACAAAGTCTGTGCTCCTGGCAGTGCTTAGCTAAAAATTAATTAAATTTTACCCTAGCAGAGGTCTGTTTGTAAAATATAATCTCGGAATTTAAATTTCTTTGTATATCTGCGGTCTCTATTATAAACATTAACTTAATATGAAACAATTAAAAGTTCATTGCTTTTAACAACGAGAGACTAAAGATAAGTAGGAATTTTACGAGTCGGTAGGTAATAAATTAGTCCTGACCATAAAGAATACGTCATGAAATGATAGTGTCTACACACTACTTCTTCTATCTACTTCTTTCAAGTAATCATTTAATAATTTAATATCGATATATCAAGACACAGCAATGTTTAGCAATCCGAATGAAACGGTTTAGATACAAATGGTTCACAGCATTCCATAGATGGGCTCTATGTATTTAAATTTTCTTAAATCGTTAAAATGTTCATAAAGATAGATTCTTCAATTATATTATACTAATCCTTTAACCTTTTGTACTTCAGTTGCTTTACATGTAATAAAATGAAATTTTACCCGCCTTTTTAAACAAAAATTAGTGGCATAACATTAATTACACTAAATCCAAAAGGCAATTAAAATCTTAATATCAGCCCAAAATTCTAGCACACCAAGTTTTTGCAAATGCAATTTCCTATTTAAAATTTTGTGGTCAACACAATTTTTTTTCGAAGACTTGCAATATTAATCATTTTTAACTCATAAATTCAATTAAATACAATTGGTTAATAATATACCAATACACATATGGAAATTAGACTCGATATGTTATATCCGCAATTAAAACTGATCGCCATCACTTTATCTGGCCCAAGGAAACATAATTATGTGTAATAAGTTGACTCCAGTTCATTTCCGTTCGCGGATTTAGCATTCGAGAGTTTTATGTTTATTAGCCAATAATTTATGCAGAGTGTTATCTTTAATGAGTACACGTATACAAATATGGAGTTAGTGAGCCTATATACGCGAACGTCTTCAAAATTAATTATTTAAAACTTGTTATTACTTGGGTAAGAAATAAAATATAAATGCGAACCGATCACTAATACGTTTCTGACTCAAGTTGTATTAGATTGTCAAAAATTACATAGGAGAGGTAAAATTTTATATGGTTATAGAGGTTATATAAGATTAAGAATTGTCAAAACAAAAAATCAGTCGGGCCACCTGATGGAAAGTGGTCACCGACGTCCATCGACATTGGCAATACCTTCATCGATCGACCAAGAGTCATCGACGCTATCTACCATGAAACATAGGAATACTTCTCGTTTTCTCAGTAAATAAGTTGGCTACGGTGCCTTTCGAACCGGAACATAGTAGAAGCTTTTATATCATATTACAAAATTAATAAATGTAACAATAAGTAAGGCGCATTTTAGTAAAAACATGAAATTTATTTATTATAGACTGCAAAAATTGTTGTCCATTCAAACTGTTACATACTTTTCAAATTTATAAGTCTCATTCAAACGACAAATATTAATTACTAGTCATTATACACTTACTTCTTGGAGTTCCAAAGATCATTCGTGATTCATTAAGATTTTAGGTATTAGATTTAGTAGGGTGAATAAAAAATAAAAAGATGATAGCTGTATCATTTAAATTGAAGCCTATTCGTCAGTGACCCGAGGACCAAGATTCGGGTCAGATTCGAGTCGAGTCAATTTGAATTTCTCCGCTGCGAGTGGCACACCTGCTGAGAGCCGTAACGGTATGACACATTCGCTTTGGCATTCTTCATATTGGCACTATTGTCTGTGCTGGAATCGAATTGTGACGGCGCTTCAAAAAACTGCCTGCGACTATTGCAAAATTAATTTTCGAGATAAGTGACGGCTGGAGACGTTCAGGTCTTTCACACGTCGAGCAATTGGAGAATTGAAAGACAAGACAAAGTCATTATGACAGCGCCTTATTTGGTGCAATTTCACACGGTGTTGTCATGATAAGCAGAGCTGAAAGTAGTCGATTGACCCGGTTAAAAGTGATCGATGCAATGAATCAGCAGTAATTCATAGTTCCGTTTTATTATCAGAGGTAAAGGTGTTTCCAATTATGACGAATGATTATATTAATACAATATTAATGTTCTTGTTCAACGTATTATGTACGTGTGAGAATTTACAATTGTTTGCAAAAATATATTATAAAACGCAGAGGTCTGCTAAGCCGCTGGAGATAGCTAGGTTGAGACAAAAATAAAAAAATGTTTTCCGTGCAACGGAATACTAATGTATAATGAAGTAAATGACAGCCACATATAACTAAACGATACCAGCTTTCGTGAAGTAATTAAGATAACGCCGATCACAGTCATCTGGAAAGTAAGAAATTACATTGTAGACCAAGATGTTTGGAAATAGTTCATTTTCGGTGCTGACAAATCTCTTGGAAAGTCCCACAATAGGTACAATAATATAACATTGACTTACATTTGTAAAGTAATGTAATTGGAAATATATATATATATATAAAATTTGGCCACTTTTTCTGGTTCCTTTCTGTACAGGATAATGCACCGTATGTTCGGTACTAAATTGAATACAAAGTTTTATAACATAAATTTTTGCTTTGAACACAAATTATTTTACATCTTCCTTACGTTCACGTTTAATTATTTCTTACTGACATTTTAATCTTCAAAAATCGTATCAATATCGAATGCAAAAGTTGCTTAAATAATCAGGCCTGCTTACGCATTAAGTTACGAAAAATATTTAAACGCGTTTCAGATCGTCCTTACTTCCACAGTCTGAAGAAAGGCGGTTTAACAAGCAGAACATATAGTTTTATTACACGTGTAGCACCCATTTTTGTATAAACCCTCTGAGGCATTTATATACAGTCTAATAACTCATATTTAAATGAAATGGTTTTTACGGTTGACGAGATACTATAGCGAAGTATAAATCATTGTCTGGTTAGGTGTTTTATGTACGCGACGCTTTTTAACATCTTCCCTTTCACGCTTTTTGAATGGTCTCAGATTCAAATATAGTCGATCGTAAATCTTAAATGGCGTCATATTGTTAAATCTGAACTCTTTTAACATTTTTTATATTCCTTTCTATTTAAATTATATTTGTGTTGGAAAAGCGTTGACCCTTAAAAGCTTTTTAAAGTAATTACTTGTCCAATCTTATTTTTATGCTGTAAAACATTAGTGTATCGTTACTAATAGTAATATCAATTAATCTTATTTTATTTATTTATTATCTATGCAAAAAAATTGTCCAAAAGCGGCTTAATTCCTGTGCATTGTCTTCATGCTAAAACATTATAATTACTAATATAAATAATAAAATAAAGATTTCTCAAAATGACAGTAATAAAACATAAAAAAATAGAAAAGATTCTTACGCAAAGTCAAAGAAAAGACAAGTCAAATAATCAGTTTTATATTTTAATTAAAAGTTAATTAAAGCAGATGCTATTATATTATGACAGCATATAATTCATCGTACACACTAGTATTAACTTATATGATTTATGAGATAGCACAATTACAGGTTGAGCATCGCTTTAAAAAGAGCTCGGCTAAAGCTCACTCGTCTATTTCTAAAGTTAAAACAATCCAGTATGGCGGCCATCAAAATCTATACCGCATTTCGGTGCGGCCGGTAATTGAAGCGTAGGTAATAAATTCTAGAAACCAATTACGCGAATCTTGGGCGCCTTGTACCGCTGTCATCGTAAACGTGAGCGACGTAAGACAGTGGCCAGTCAGCTTTATTAATTAGACTCGGCTTAATGATCTACACCGTCTACGTTAATTAAAATATATATTTTTTTTAATTTAATTTGTTGCTTTGGTCAGTTGTCTTTTTTTTGCATACGAAGGCAGACTAGCAGTTGGGTGACCTGATGGAAGGGGTCGTTAGCGCCTACCGTGAGACATAGGATGTTAGAGAATATTATTTAAACTTACATACAATCTTTTTATATGTTTGTATATAAAAAAAGATCGTCTAAAACCCTATATTTTCTTACATTAATTTCTTAGTGATGTCTGATGAAGTTAAGATAACATTCATCATCATCATCGATTAGATACCTTCTCCGTCCACTGCTGGACATGGCCTTTTTCAATGAACGCAAGACGGCCGATCCCTGCTACTCGCTGCCAATTTGAACCGGCTACTTTGCGGAGATCGGCATCCCACCTGGTCAGGGGTCGACCAACGCTCCGATCTTCCCAAACGCGGCCTCACTCCAGAACCTTATTGGCCCATCGGCCATCGGTTCTTCTTACTACTACCTAAGATAACATTATTTAGTATAAATGCCAAACAAGATTAATGTAATTAAACAAAGGTGTTGTACTCGGAAATGTGTGAGAATTTTTTTCATATCTTGATTATAGATCAAGCGTACGCGAGGCTTGAATTACATTTCTAAAAACACGTACAAAAATTCGTAAGGTATATTATATAGGCCTCCCTAATACACCCTATCCATTAGGGGATCATTTTTGGACCGTTTCCCACCACGCTGGTACATACAATTGGGTGGCCCTACTTTTTACATGACGACGCGTGGATCATGTTACTTTCCAAACAATTAGGTGATCAGCCCAAATTGCCCTAACCAACTAGGAAACAACAATGAAAATTTGTTGATTCCCCGAAGGATTCGAACCCACGATCTCCGGTTTCTTAAGCACACGCCCATACCACTAGGCTGCGGAGGCAGTTATACAAAAAACATTAAAACAACAATTATCAGTACCAGTATAAATAATGGTTAAACTGTGAAACACCTTAACAGTTATCTGAAAATTGCGGGGAAAGATAACGGTAAAATCATCACTTTAAAATCCATTATATTTTTAAATACGCAGAAGACTAAAACCCTTCTTTCAATTGCGGATTTCCTTTACCCGACTAAATACTGTAAAGCAGTCATGATGCGTAAATACTAGGAGTTATGAAGAGAATTTAAAAATCATTTAGAATTTGTCTTTTTTGTCTAGTGCTTTTCCAGCTCTTATATTAAAATTAACAATTAATGATATAGACGTATCATGAAAGGAAGATGTAGATATTATTGACAAGGAGGTTGCGAGTACAGAATTTAGCAAAAATTCAATAATCTAAAATAGAACAAGCAGTCAGTGCCTTGATATGAGATCAATTTTTTATTGATTATCTAGACATGTCTGAGACAACTTTGAGTAATCTTAAAGTTAACTTAGACAAGATTCTAATAAGATCTCGGCATGATGATAGGTGACCGGAGCATACAACTTTCAATTCAACATTTGACCTTAATAATGCTATTGACGTGTACGAGCATAACAGGGTCAACGCACCAGTAATTGACAACCGGCTCGTTAAGAATTAATTTGAAAACTTATTGCCATCAATTGAATTACGAACTGGAGCAGTACTAGTGCAAAAGTCAAAAAATGTATTACAATAACTTCAGCTTGATGACATCATATAAAAATATATAGATGTGGCTGGCTGACAATAGGCTGGATGGAGGTAAAAAAAAATACTTCCATCCAACCCTATCGTAGGAGCAGGTGAAAGGATTGAAAAGTTTAATATTTTAACTGTTTCAAATTATGGATTAACTAAGAATATTTATTTTTACATGATGATAATGACCTCCTTGTCGTATCCGACAACGGCAACTTGTACTATCTGCGATCACACTGCGTACAGTGAAGGAACTCCTGAAGGGTTATAAGTGTACGTATAAAAGACCTTTGGGTGGGTTTTCCTAGTATTTGTTCATTATGTTTCGTTTTTATATAACTGTTAATCTTAATATTTGTTTAAGTTAACCAACATGTATACATATGATCACTAGCAATGATTGTATAAATATTAATCAAATGTTATGATTATATCGTGATTACCAGATTCATGGGTCGATTTGCGTCGACATAAACTGAATTAAGGGCAAAAACAAACCAGCAACTTGAAAGGTTTAATGAAATTAATTAATAAGATATAATAGATTAATTGAAATTAAGAATTTAATAAAACATTATAAATGTTAACGGAAATTAAGTCAGTTGTTTTCCCTGTACAATTCCTATTAGTTATAGTCTATTTAACGCCGTTAATAATTATAAAATAGTCGACAACATGAGCCTTTACACATTTTTGGGTGAATTAAAATGTAACAAAAAAGCTATAAGCGGATAAGATTTCAATTGATTATACAGTCAGAAACCTACCGTTAAGTATTATAAAAATGAAACTATTTTTTCTAAATGCATATTTTTCTAGTATTTTACTTAAGATATTCCAAAAAGTTCTATTCGGTTAAAACTTAGAGCTTTTTGAACGATAAATTAATCAACGGTTTTAAAACTTCGACCTGAATGCCTGCCTATCGAGAAATAAGTTACTTTGTTATTAACAAGACATATATTGAATGTAAATTCATTAATTCATTATTCACCGGATGCGCTTAAACATTTCGTTCATAAATTATTATAAATAACACATTATAATTTGTGTAGTCGTTTCAATGATTACTCGGAAACTTAATTGATAATAACGTTTCCTTTAAATTCACGAATCTACAAAGTTGATGACCTTTAATAAGCTTGCCCAAGAGTTCGATCAACCTGATTTAATGCAAATCAACTTATCAAAACCTGCGTCTAGTCGATCTCGATTCGTTCGTGCCAGGGGTGTTCAAATTGCTTTAACTTTTACGTAATTCAAGTAATTTAAGACAAATTGAGTTATTAATTAATCATAACTTCTTCTCATTATTGTGGTAATAAAATAACTATAAAACATGTTATATAAATTTCAATATATTATTATAAAAATAATATGATTAAAAGTATATGTATAAAAGTCTTTTTAATTAATTAGTTAATTAATATCAGGTTATTGTTGTGGTCAGAAAATAACTCTAAAACACTAAATGTATATTTCAATATATTAGTTTAAAAATATTATGATTATAAGTATAAATATGATATTTTAATATTTATACTTATAATCATATTTATCATTTGCTGATATAATCTATTAAATTTATTTATAAGTACACTTAATAAATATCCGGTAGTAATACTCAAGTATTTTTATTAAAACATACATATTTCGTGTGACGTTTTACTGTGTTCCGTTGCTGTTTGCGACTGAGTTTTAGTGAATCATGTAAGAAAAAGGTTAACACCATTACATTTATCAGGTTTAATCAGGAAAACTAACATGAATGAGCTTAGTTAACATTAACGCTTATAACTGAATATTTTTTCAATGCACCGGGGTCGTTTAAGTTAATAAAATAAGCTAAAATAGGTAATACTTACCTGCCAGATAGGTCTGCGGTCCGCTATTCAAACATTTCAGAAACGAAACTAGAAAATCGACATGAAATCTAGCGTGTAATCGTTACATAACGGTTATACCGGTTAATCGTCGTTTGACAACGGCCCAGGTAACTGTGGAATTAATTTCGTTGGGCGTAAGTCAATGGATCGTTTAGATAGTGATCGGATCAGTAATCAGACATGTTGTAAGTGACTCTTACAACATCAACAACAGATCTTAACGAGTTAGTCCAAATGTATAACAGAAGGGACACCTTAATCACATGATTCATCACCAAAATGTGTGAGTTTGTTGTGCACTGCTTATTTAAAAGGCTTGTGCTAAAACATGACATTAACTGTGAACCTTTTAGGTTATGTGGTAATAGGTCTATGGAAGTGGTACGAAATCTGCTAACCTCATAACATTGTAACCAAAAAATACCAAAAGCCAGAACTTAAAACCTAAAAGTGTTATAAAATCATTTAAAATGAAAATTCCTGATACCATGTTAACAAAATAAACAAAGAAAGAAGTATATAATAAACGATAACAATAAACGAGTCTATAAAATGACATTAAGTGAAAGTGATTACAGAGATCTTGAAAGGGCAAGCTTAGAGTCAAGTTGCCCTGTGGAATGCCGCCTTATAAGTAATGGCTCGTATGGTGGAGGCATTAGACTCTAACGGAAAAGCTATCATAACTAAGCGAATATAAACATCACTTGGGATGCATAATAAATCAACTACAAGATAATGTTCAATAGTTTAAAAATCCATGCCTCTGAGAGCATATCGAAGCTCATTATAATAACATAAGATAATCTTTAAAAATATCAAAACTTTCAATAACATGTACACGATATCTTATTAAAAGGTGTTATTGTTATTAAAGGAATATTATAATATAATCCCCTTATTTACGGATTTTTTGCGTAAATTTTTATATGTCCTCCCGTTACGTACTCTTTTCAGGGTCCAAAAGGAATTATTATAGACTATTATTAAATAAGTTTCATTAAGTTCTTACTAACGATGAAACAAAGCATTTATGCTATTGCACTGTAAACACGGTTTGTGAATTGTTTATTTCCTTCCTGTTATTAGTTTTTGTCCTCATGTCATGATAAAGTCAGAGTTTAAAAGGCATAACATTGTTCCACTTAAACCACAGGTCGTTTTGAATCTTCTTATTTTACAACAATATTGAATTTACTTAAGGAAGTTAAACATATTTAATCTGCCACCATGTCTGATGAACTTTAATAGAACACACGGTAACATATTATATGGTGTATTTATTGTGCATGTAAATAATGCTGCAAGTTGAAATATTTACAAATGTATTCTTTTAAAATTTTAGACTATACCAAGTAGTGAAAAATACTTCTACAGCAGATGCGAATTCAACCATGGTTATGTTTTGATTTTTCTATAAATTGTTATTGTCTAAAGATCTATTTTTTCTCATTGATTAGATTTTGCACCTACGAAATATTTTACTATATATCCTAATTGACTTGGAGACCGTGTCTTTGGCATTAAGTCTGCCATTGTACTACTACATTTGTAAAAAAGTGTGAATAAATTAATAAATAAGTAAGTTTACCGCTGTATGCCCTATATGTATAAATCATCATCATCATCATCATCATCATCATCATCATCATCATCATCAGCCTGTTTTAGTACACTGCTGGACATAGGCCTCCCCTAATACACCCCTATCCATTAGGGGGTTTTGGACCGTATCCCACCACGCTGGTCCAATGCGGGTTGGTGGTTGGACCGACTTTTACATGCTCATCCGACGCATGGATCATCTTAATTTTTAGACAATTGGGTGATCGGCCCAAATTGCCCAAACGAACTAGGAAACAACGATGAAAATTTGTTGCGTCCCCGCAGGATTCGCACCCACGACCTCCGGTTTCTAAAGCACACGCCCATACCACTAGGCTACGGAGGCAGTCATGTATATATATATTTATCAATATACAAAATTATATACACGTGGTTGTGTATGAACTGTTAGTCTAGTTCGGATTTGTCGTTTTCTTAATAGATACTGAGTAGTAGAGTCGTCGTAAGTCCGCGGCGACTCTATAAAAACCTTGTTAGGAATCGGTCGGTAGAAGTTAGCCATTATAGCTCGTTTTCAGGGTTGCTATTATTTTTTATTTGTCCGAAAGAAACGGTCGAGTTTCCATAATAAGCGTGGAGCGGTTCACGATTCATTGCCACTGATCATCGGCGGCTGTGAAGAAAAAATGACAATAGCTTTTTCATTCGCTCTTTTTGTTTAACCTTCAAACGTCCTTCCGATTGGTATATAAAATTGTAATGTGGAATTTTAGATAAATATATCTATGTTTTTGTCCAAATCGTAAAGTCATTTTTTCATATAGTCTTTTAGGGATTTTATTTCAATATTTTATAATTTATTTGACGGTATATAGTTATGGTTTGACAATTAGGTCATTCTCAAAAACCCTTGAATTTTTTTTGTATTCTCGTCAGATAGTTGGATAAATTTTTCATTTTTTAAATAATGTTTTTATAACATAACAGACATATCATCAAAGAATTGTTGTAATTAAAAATGAAATTTAAATTGTTATAAGAAATTTTGTATTCATTGTTTCAATATTTTATATGTCAATACTCGATGATTCAACAACCCGTTTTCCAAACATAACACAAAACAATCTTTGATTTTATGCATTATGACGCCAATATTTATTACTTTCTCGAAGAACAACCTATAACGTATATTACAAGGATTCCCATCAAGCTTTTAACAAAGTATTACGTCTTTGAAAACTTGATTCAGCCAGCTGTCTGAGCACCCAAGCCATCAGTGTCATATTTGTTTTATTAAGGAACGTAAACCGACCCTCGCATCAGCATTTCAATGCAGATTTTATAACAGACAGCCTGTTATACGAAAGAGTGGATTTCGAAGAAACGTCTGAATTCAATTCGCTTAACCGAGCGCCTTGTCTTACGGTTCATTGAACTCTCGATTCGCCTCCAATACTAAGCCCCATTAGTTTCCGAACAAATTGTGTATATATAGAATGGACATTCTTTGCTTTTTTATGTTCTAGAATTTTGCTCATCGTTTTATGACTGAATCTTATTAAGAATCGTAGAAGCGATACAAAAAGCACCGAAATAGCTCTGTATACAATTATTTACATAAAGCACAATTATATTCGATTTGCTCAAACAAAATTACAGTTAGACCATATAGATATTAATATCGATATTAAGATATTTACAATCCATAGCGGTTCACCATGACCTAATTACACGAAGCATACTTGTACTGAGAAAGCAGGAAACATAAACGCACAGCGGAAACTATTTAATATTAATGATTTTGTTTAATGAAATCCGTTATTGTTAACCATAAATTATATCATTACGCTTACAGCCATCGAGTAAGTTGAAATGAGATACATATATCAGTTATGTTGTGGGTACAGTTAGCTTGTAACGTAATTTTTAACGCCTCATGGCACCGGGAACTACAAACCAGTTAATTATTTATGAAAAGTATTGGTGTATTTACTTTTGAGAATTTAATATCTTAAGAGTAATTCATTCTTATATAGATATTGAAATATTATTAGTTGTCACGAAGTCTGTGTATTTTTTCTTGTTATTTTTATATAGTCAGTATAGTCCCATAAGTTATCATATAAGCAAATATTCAGTTACATTTATCATAATACGAAAATCCTAAATATTTAATTTTTTACTACAAATATGCAACATGACAGTGAATGTATAGCTATAGTTATCCTTAAAATTAGACAACAAAAGTAGGTGTTTAGTATAATTAAAAAATATATTTTTTTTTCATATAGAAATAATAAATGTTTTATCTTAGTAAGTTTAGAAATATTTCAATGTCAGGGATTTTTATTTTAAATTAGCAATAGGCAAATCCGGAAAAAACTGCGCAAGCTTAAGTTGTTTTTTAAATAATCATTAATATTTCTTTTTAACGATGACATTACCGATTAATCTCTTATTATTATTTCAAACGGTATTTACGCGTATACCGGGAGGTTCACTGAACCTCGTTGTAATTGAATTCATGCAGAAATTTATCCGAACAAGCTAAATCGGAACCGTAAAGTGTGCATTATGTTCAAATGTACCGCCGCTAGGTGTGTTAGAAACAAATAAAAGCTTTTAAGAGTTTTGTGCCCAGTACAACACCTTGAGGCACGCCGGCTGCTTTCCCCGCGAGCGTATACGAGAGTCGAATGTTTAATCGCGACACAAAACTTCCTCTTCACTTTTAGTATCACCGTGAAATTCGGATCTCTGATCTCTTTTAACGCGTCCGTAAAGACAAAAAACGTGCGACCGATGTTGTAGAAAGTGTGCAGAAATCCGGCCCACTATTACATACTCAGTGGATCAAGGTGGCCAAAAGTAATCTTTATTTTCGACTTATACGGTCTAAAAAACTTATTTAGGTTTTACTATCGCAGTTTTTATTCCAACATTATGAACCAAACATTATGAAATATAATATATGTTGAAATTCATTATATATGTCAAACTGTTTTATAAAAAAACAAGGCTAGGCAAGTAGTGACACTATTAGCCTCGCCTAGATGACCCACGTCTAAAAATATCATCAATTAATGATTTATATTCAATAATAAGATAAATAGCATTTAAAGTTGTTATAAAGATAAAAAAAAACTGAATCTAATCGAGACTAAAAATGTAATAATGTGTAAGCAAAATATGATACATAATTATTTCTCCATTTTTTTTCTGTAATCCGAAATAACGTTAAATTGCGATGCGTGGCATAAAATAACAAAAAGGTCCACTATAGTACGGGCCATTTTTGTTTCCATTCCAATCGGCCGTCGTATAATTCATGTCGCCATAATCGAATTCTCCTCGCGTGCTTTGTGAGAGGAATTACCATTGAATCGCAACACCGAGTTATTGTCGCGTTGAAACCTATCGGGTCCAATAAAAAATTCTTTTGTGTTTTAATTTATCTGTTAACAACGCTTTTATGGCCACTCGCGGACGCATTGCGGGCGTAAAACAGTATACGGTACGGTACCGTGAAGTACAATGGTATTAATCTTGCTGATAAATTATATATTTCGATATTATGTGAAGTTGACAGCTTACAGAATCATCAGACAGATTATATTTCCAATATTATAAGCTTAATTCATTACATAAGTCATCAAGTCAAGATATTTTAGACGCTGCTTCGCTTTTACTACAAACTTTTAAGGTTTTTTTAATAGCCTGTGGATTTGTTCGGTTGCAGTTTCTACCAGATACCTTATAATATCAAACGAAAAAATTGTCCTGTTTCTAATTATATATGTTCTTAAATAAACTACGACAGACATTTAAGATCTGCTTGTGTTTCCTTTCGAATGTATCGTGTGATAAGAGAAATTTAATTAGTCAAGCCACCAGTCGACAATCAGTTCCTGTTAAAAAATCTCGGTTAAACGCTCTTCCTCGAATCATGGTTTTGGAAATAACTGTGTCCGACATCCGTGCTCGCTCACGGCTCGGTTATTGTTGAAAATTACATGTTACGGTGTAAACAACTGCTTGGCATGTGTTGAGGAATGCTAATGATATAATACTGTACTTGTGCTAACGGTTTCTTTCTTATATTTTATAGTTGTGCTTCGTTTTTAAAATTGTTTTATATTGCTTTATATAGATTTTTGTAATAAAGAAGAATCGTTCAGTGTATTTGCTTTGTATTGTATTAATAAACTTAGTGTTAGGCTCAAAATTTTTAACGGCCTCCAAGGCCTGTAAGGTAGGGTTAGAAGCCCATGGTGGAACAATATTTTGTTTATTTTCACATTCTTGTTGGCTATGGGTCAAGCAAACAATTGTATCAAATGTAAGAAGATCCATGCGTCGAACGGGCATGTAAATAATGTCTCCTGGTCGAGAAGGCCATATTTGGCAGACATCATAAAATATCAGGAAAATTTTCTAGCCGCTAATCCATTATTACGCCAATACTGCCAGCTTATATTATCCACCAAGATTTATATCAGACCATATTTTTATCAAATAATTTTTCGTAAAATGATGTTTAAAAAAACAGTTTTAACCATTACTGAATTAACTGAAATTATCTCTGAAATGCTCATGCAGTTGTATGTTGAAAATAGCATATCTTAAAATATCGCTTGTTTGATGATATCCTATATTCGTTATCGATTCTAATGTATTCAGCACGCTCCCCTAGCGTTGCATGCAACCGTCAGACCTCATTATTCCGAGTTATTTCAAATATTCCCATTGAGTGGGTCCTTCGGCTTTTCGTATCCACATTTGCAGCTCTCCAAAGAGTCTGACAACAATACACAAATGATAACGACCAGTCTCAGATGGTCTTCCGCTCTCCCCGATCCGTTTCGGAATTGCATTCTTGAGGGGAATTTGAAAAGGAATCCGTGGCTCTGGATGAAACGGTTGGTTTAAAATAAATTCTCGGTGGATGCCTCAGGATATTAGAAGATGCCGAAGCATTCGCGCTGCATTGTATAGCACGCGTCAGTATGAAACTACTTCATTGGACCTGTATGAATAACGTATTAAATATTTTATAACGTCCACTCGTCCTAATATACATTAAATAATATATTCTTGTGTGCTTACTTTATTGGTCTCGCAAAAACTTTTATTGATACTGTTTTTTTTTTATTTTAAAAAGAAGACGTAAAAGGTTCATTTTCTCTACAATTTATTCTGCTTTTCCCAAATCTCACCTTATAGCTACCGTAATTAAATAAATATTTAGCTGTTTAACTCTGTCTTTTAACTGATTGTCCAACTTAGCAATATTGTAAAGTATCTCTGTCTATCTGTCCGTCTTTACTGTTTAAACTATTAAATTGTTTTCTATGAAATTTGGCACATACTCATAGAAGGTTCCAAGAAAGGAAGCTATCATTACGATGAAAGTTATTGAAAGGTTTGAAATAAGGGATGATTTTGAAGTTTATATGGAAATTGTCTCGGATGAACATAACACGATGAAATTTTGTGTCTAGATACTGAAACGAACCAAAGTTGTTCCTATGTGGCACCTCATTTATTTTATACAGTATATTTTGATAAACCTCGCGGATATTATATATTTCTCCTGTTCCACTCGGACGAATTTGCGGGTAACAGCTGGTATTACACAAGTAGTGGTATTCGTAATATTTCTATCACAAACTCTTATAAGAACATAATGTGTTGTTTTTGCGACACTCTTCACCTTGGATCGCGTGACAAATGGCGCTAGCTCATTCACAGCTGTGACGAAGCGACAACTTGTGCATTATCAGATATACCAGAGAAACTATAGAACTTTTATTAATCACTAGGTCGCCTGACCATAAACGATTGCTACATCCTTCTAATATTATAAATGTGAATGTTTGTATGTCTATGCAAAAAGTACTGGATTTTAATAATTTTATAGCTTATGCATAAAAGTATTCAAAATATAATAAAAAGATTCGTGTATGTAAATACTGATATTCGCGAGCTGTTCCGACATAATGTATAATAATAATTACGCAAATTAGCATCACCATGTGTGTGAAACCGCGTTGCATTGCTAGTATTTCATAATTGTCTTTCGTTTCAAATAAATATTCATAAAGAAATACCTACAGGCTTACTAATGCCTCTACCAAATCAATACTGAAGTTTATTACGATGCAGTACTCAAATTCTTAGCGTGATTACATTATATGCCTCACAGCGTTGCCTTTTATTATCGTTTTAAGTTTCACCTTCCATTTTGTGATTCCTGCATCGCAATTAACTGACGCTCCTCTATTTTCATGTTTGATTGATGCACGAATCATTGTCCGAGCCGCGTTTATACCTGTTTTGTTTATTTTTAAACCTGATCATTGTTGGCGCGGGTTCTCGGTAGCAGGGAGCTTTCTACACAATTTTGTGATGCATTAATGACCATCACTAAGTTCTTGTTTCAAGTAAATTTGTTTTAGTTGTGAGGAAAACGGAGGCAAATTATCTAAGTACCTTCTTATTTAGTAATAGACTGCATCATTAACAGAGGAGTTCACTAAAAATAGATATTTTGTATAACAATACTTTGTTGCGATAAACTAAGATATCCTTAATGATCAGTTTTACAAAGTTTTCGACTTTATAAAGTTCTCTTACGGTTGATTTATGGAATATTATACGAAGAATATTTTTTATTCAATACTTATAGTTTGTTTTCTAATTTTTACAGCAAACCATTTGATAAATAATATCGTTAAAGATTTTAGCGAATTTAACTATTTTTCTTTTCGTTCATTTGGTACAAGGAGTCAAATACCTGACTACATTAAGAAAACGTAGAATCAGTTAGAGCTTGTAAGTTAAAGCTTGTAAAATATCTTACAATAGTAAACCTTTTTCAAAGAAACCTTCACTAACCTAACAGACAGGATTGTAATTACAGCAAAGTCCTACGACATTGTAAGCATGCTATCTCATTCCTCAGCACAAAGCCGAAATCGTTAGCGAAATATCACTGCTTAAAGTTTTCGGGCATAACCTAAAACAGGTTTAAAAATAAAAAAAAGCAATATGGCGCCCGAAAGTAATCACGGGACGTTATAGGGCAGACAATGGACGCAAAGGACAATGAAGGCGTCGGTAGACCGTAAATACACGAGCGCAGGTTGTTTGTGGAGGCTGAACTACGCGTGCATGCTTTATTTGAATATAAAATAAAAACTTTTACGTATGTGTCTAATATTATAAATAGTTAAATATTTGTCTGTTTCGAATAGGTTCGAACGGTTTTAAAATATTCTTTCACAATTAGAAAGCTGTATTACTTTTCAGTGTCATAGGTTCATTTTTTATCCCAAAATCCATAAAAAAATCTAAAAGTAACACGGGAAAAGTCGAGAACAGCCTGCTAGTTAGCAATGAAACAAAACTATTAAATCGATATTCGTGTGAAAAGTTATCTAATGAAAATATCATAACTACAAAAATATCCATATGTTCATCAGTTTCTCATATGTAATTATAATGTTAATTACTGAACCATTATCGGTCAAACTTATTTGATTGCTATTTTTAATTGACGTGATAAATCAGATAAAATCTATATTATAGATGATGATAAACTCAAATTCAATATAGATAAATTAAATTAGGCTGCAAGATAAAAAAAAAATCGCTGTGTCCGGCCGTTGACACCATTAAATGTAGAAAAAAACTGCACACCGATAAAAAGAATGTCAAGAGGAGGCTACATTCGAACGGTGACAGCCGCAAGGAGGACACACATAAGAGGTTTGAATTCGTGAAACGCATAACAGTTTCTCTAGTTTTGGCAATTTGCGGTCGTGACTTTATACCTTCTTTATTAATTAAATAAGCGATTTCAGCTATTTCTTAGATGTGCTTTCGTTAATAGACAAGAAAATGTAGATCCTAATTACGTTACAGTAAAATTTTCTATAAATGTTTAGTCTAAAATTAAACTTTATTAGAATTGTTCTATCTTCGATGCTTTCTGTTGCTCCTACAGATACTGTATATGATAAATCTTACAGTTCTTCGGATTTCATCGTGTTATTTTTAAATTATACATGACGTTGAGTTATCATATTTAAGTCAATCCAAATACCGACGTTTTCAATCTTAAATTATTTGGTCAAAAGTAACTGTAAAGTAATTAAACTTGATAAAATCTGTAAAACTGTATGATAATCATATTTTATATTTGATAATTTTTACTGCATTATTGTATTGGGAACAAACAACAACTATAACTGCTACTGCATCGTATATTCGAATACTATAAAACAAAATGTAAACTAATTAAATTATCATTTTGATTGCTGGTTTTTGGAGGTATTTTTCTCAGAATTTCTTCGCACTGTCAAATATTGATTACCTACAAATCTAAGTAAAAGTTCAAATGTGTATAATACTAATAGCACAGCTCATGTATTCAAGATCTAGCGGTACATTTAACTAGTCCAAATTTGCACTAAGAATTGAAAAAGGTTTTGTAACATTATAATAGGAGTGAGCTTAAGTAAGATTCTGTTAAAACTAATATTTAGAAATTCCAATGAACAATGTAAAGCTCCCAAAACTATGTTCGATCGTCTGTACGTACCGCGAAATCGAAAGTGCCCGCTCCATCGGTAACAAAACATCAAAGCACTTTCGCTCATCAATGGCGCAGTGTCAAAACAATATTGTAATTCCACTCGGCGGCCGTACGTGTGCTAATGATTCTTCTAAGCATCAATTGCGGAGTACGAATGGGAGAGTGTGTCAAATGAGGCATTTATAAGCGTAAAGGTGATTACACACGTGTTTCTCGGTAGGCTGGACATTATATTGTTGATATGTACGATATACGATTATGGTTATGGAGTTTGTATTAATGTGCGAGGCGTATTATTTATAGGTAGTTGTTGTTATTTATATATGTAAACTGTGTTGTTTATCATTAGGTGTTATACATAACTGCCTCCGTAGTTTAGTGGTAAGGGTATGTGCTTTAGAAACCGGAGGTCGTGGGTTCAAATCCTGCGGGGACCCAACAAATTTTTGTTGCTGTTTCCTAGTTGTTAATGGCAATTCGAGCTGGTCACCCATTTGTCTGAAAAGTAAGATGATCCATGCATTGGATGGGCATGTAAAAAATCGGTCCACCCACCAACCCGCATTGGACCAGCTTGGTGAGATACGGTCCGAAAACCCCTGATGAAGAAAACGTTCATTAAGGGAGGCCTATGTCCAGCAGTGGACTAATACAGGCTGATGATAAATGATGAATTATGCATAATGGTACATTCATTCGTGGCATAGTAAATTAAGTTAAAATACATTAAAGATCTTCTTTGCTTGTTATGTATTTACATGAAATCGTGATTTTTAAATGGCGTTGTTAAGGTCAAGTATAAGTTGTATCAGTTGCAAGAATTATCATTGACGAAAATCACAAAACGAAACGGTTTTAACTGTCAACAAATATAAGCTTCAAAAATTGATTTACGAGACAAATTTAAGACTACTTCGGCCTTTTATTTAAACCATAAAAATCACAAACACTTAAAACGATATCTCGTTTTACACTTTCCAAACGTACCGAATGCGAAATAATCTAAAAGTCATTACCAAATATAATTGGCTGTCAACGAGCAAGTTTTGTTATTATTCACATCGTTTATACGGACAAAAGCGGAAGAGTCGCTTGCCAGCGGCTAACGTTTGCCCAAACTTGTTAGTTATTAAAAGAAAAAACTTTCACCCAGTCACTTGTACGCTATCTAAGTTATGTACGCCATCGTCAGCATAAATACACAATACTTTTAATAATAATATTTCTATACGACAAACACAACGTCATCTAATCCTAAACTAAGCAAAAATAACTAATGAATACATAGACTTACTTTCCTTTTGTAAACAAATACTTATTATGTAACATAGATACGCCCAGACACAAGAAAAACACTATGTTCACCACACAATATCTTTCCCATAGTGGGATTCGAGCCCACACCCTTTGGCGTAACATTCAGGGTCACTAACCACTGCGCCAAGCGTGTTATATTAAAATATTATTCACGGATTTATGTTCGTTTATTTTATATATTTATTCCTGACTATCCGACTTATTCGGCAGCGTGCATTGTCACAAAGCGTTGCAGTTTTAGTGTAAATCGTACATATTTATGACTTGTTTATCTATGCTCTGTAAAACAGCAGGTTTTAATATATCTTTTAAACTATTAAAACTTAAAAATGTGTGAAAAGAAAACAAACTTAACTCAACTTAAAACGTGTGTTGAAAGTGTTGGATAAAATGGTCAGAAAATTTCATGAAAACTAGTCTTTGCTATCCGAAAAAGCTAGTCTTTTTGAAGTATATTATTTTATGTGATCATCATCATCAGCCTGTGTTTGTCCACTGCAAGACATAGGCCTCCCCTAATGCACGCCTTCTCCATCAGCGGGTTTTTAGACCGTATCCCACCACGCTGGTCCAATTCGGGTTAGTGATTGGACCGACTTTTTACTTGCCCACGCGACCCATTGATCATCTTAATTTTCAGACAGTTTGGTGATCAGCCCAAATTGCCTTTACCAACTAGGAAACAACAATGAAAAATTATTGATTACCCGCAGGATTCGTACACACGGCCTCCAGTTTCTAAAGCATACGCCCTTACCGCTTGGCTACGAAGGCAGTAAGTTTTGGTTAATATTAATTGAAAATCAATTATTTGTGACGTTTCACTATCGATACTCTTTTCTTGAGCATGACAACCCTCAGATCAGTTTACAAAAGCGGGGCGGTCATGTGTACCACATCTTAATGTATTCCGAGTTCGTTAATCGTGTATGTTAATTAAAAACCGAGTGCAGTAACAGTACTTGGCAATCGGCAGTATCGTATGCAAATTTGTTTAAAATCAGGAAACAAACATGAGGTGGCGTGTTAAGTATATCGATTTAAATAACAAAAATAAAAATGGGTCACTTGCTTTTATTAATTATTTACTTTACTTATTTTTGTTTAATAATATACTATTATGATATAACTTACACTATTAACGCATATTTTGTTTAACATTTTGTAGAACTAATAATATTATTAACACTATAAAATAATTGCAATCATATTTAGAAAGAAATGGTACTAATAATTTAATAATAACTTTAACGTTACATTATGACATCTAACTTTCTTTCTTCATCGTTTTTATGTTTCTCTATTGAAATAGTGGTATTTTCTACACTGTAGCTGTAATTGAGCTTTTTTAAAACCATTTCGATTGAGAATACCGTTCAAATCAAATAATAAAATGATTTCTACCGCATTTAACAGGAAAATTAACATTATCATCATCATCAGCCTCCCCTTATGCACGCCTTTTTCGTTATTGGGTTTTTGGACCGTATCTCATCACGTTGGTTGAATGCGGGTTGGTGGGTGGGCCGATTCTTCACATGCCCATCCGACACATGGATCATCTTACTTTTCAGACAATTGCGTGATCAGCCCAAATTGCCCTAATCAACTAAGAAACAACAATGAAAATTTACTTCATTATGGCATTATTAAGGCAAACATAATCTAATGTCACACTCAATTTTCTTCAAAAAGTCGGGCATTTTTAGAAGTAAACATTACTTTAGGTTTTAAAATGGTCCACCAATAAGAAAGCGTTGGCTTCTGGCGCCATTACTGTTTGACAGTTGTTTTTTTTTAATTCATACCACTCCTAACTTGTAGTACAGATGCAATATCATAAAATTAAATGCCAAACATAACCACGACCACAGAGCAATCATCTTTAAGTCGCGCGAAGAGAAAATTAATAGAGAATGCTTGACATGCCATTCCGTCTGCAACCGAAACTCATAAACGTATGCAAATTTCACCGTGATGGAATCCATCAAGTAATTTGAATTAAGAACTCTCTAAAGTTCGAATCGAGAGCTTTTTTTAAATTTAAAATTACAATTAACTATTGCACTAATAAATAACGATTATTTTTTTGCGTCTCATTAAGAATTTTTAATTAACATAACAGCTTTCGATTTAATAATTCAACGAACTGCTTTAAGGTTATGATTAAAACTTTATTCGTCATATAATCAGAAAGTCGTTAGTAGCTTATGACATTATTTTAATAACTAATATGCATTAATGATATTTTTTTGTTTCGATTATTTCATTGCGGATATTTGTCTAATGTCAGTTTGAAAAATTAATTCTGTTTCCGCGAATACTGCACAATATTGAATATAATTGCTATTTACGGATTTTATCGCGTTTAATTTTGATTCTGTTCTTTTTAATTCCCGTCGTTTCGAACACAGACATAAAAGTAAAATCTACGGAATAATATATGTAAAGGCCCCTTTTATTGAATAATCTGAGTATTATATCAATTTTACTTAGCATATTCTGTTTGATGGAAAACTTAAAATATTTCCAAAAACAAACAAACTATGATTTTGGTGCAGGGATAAAGCTTTATTGAGTAATATAATAAATCTTATAACATATAATGTAGACTTAGCGAAATATAAACCTGTAAAATACGTCTCAGCATTAGATCGCATGTTGTAGAATGGATTTAAGTAACGACATAAAATGTATACTTGAAGTACTGACATAAAGCCATCGTAAACTGTTAGTATTTATGCTATCCTGGTACAAAGTAATCGATTTAAAACAGCAAAACATTTTTAATTAAATATCTCTACAAATACTGATTGATATATAATTTTTTTTTATTTATGAAATAAATATTCATTGTGGAGAAAATTATTTTATTAGGTGTTTTTTAATGGTACACGACGAGCAGTCGAGCCACCTGAGGGAAAATGGTCACCGACGCCCATGGACATCGGAAATATGCAATGCGCCGCCTACCTAGAGACAGGATTTTACGTTTCATTTGTATGTGTGTCACCCAGTAAATACGCTGGCTAGGGTACCCTTCAAACCGGAACACAGTGGTGTTTTCACACTAATATTTCCCGGCAGAAATAGGCACTGCATTAGGTACATGTATTACACATATACAACTTTATTAAAGCTTGAAAAACTATACTATCTGTTCACTAAAAGTAATTTTTCCGTTTCTCTACTGGATAGAAAGTATAACAGATAACTAATAATAACTTAAGATAATTATACTGGTTTCACAAGTATGCTTAAATAACACCGACTCTTTAAATGACCAATCTTTATAACCATAGCTTCACGAGAAACACGAGCAACATTGTCTAAAAACCCTCACAAAGTATCTATTTATTTTGTAAAGAAGGATACGATTCTCATAAAGTAGTTTGTACGATATATATACACTAGCCGACCTGGCAGACTTCGTACTACCTAGATCGATAAATAAAAGATCAAAATTTTTGTATAAAATTTATCAATCGACATAAAAATAATCCGATAGATAGTTTTCTAGTGTAGTAAATGTACCAAATGTAAAAATAAGTTTATTTTGACGTAACATTTAGTTAGAAAGATATAATATATTTCTTTTTATCTCCGAGAAGTTTTTAATTTTTTAGCTTTTAAGCCTTCTCTGGACTTCCACAAATAATTCAAGACTAAAATTAGCCAAATCGGTTTAGCCATTCTAGAGTTTTAGCGAGGCTAAGAACAGCAATTTTTTTTTATATGTAGCTACCGTTCCCACGAACTAGGTAGGTTTAGCTTTTATGGACTCTTAAGTAGGACTAAATATAAAAATTAAGTTTTTGGTTCAGCTTACAATTTAATAAACGTTTATTTAGTACGTCCTTAGACTCAAAAGTTAGTAGGTAAGTTACTTTGTAAAGGAGATAGAATAGCATTTATACGGGTGCAATACTAATATCTTTAAAAATTTATGGAATAATTTAAAAACTTAACAGCGTTTCTGTACAATATTACGCATGAATTATACAAAATATATAATATAAATATTCGTCTCATAATCATAATTTCGTAAAATATTCGAATCTCTCTATCTATTAAAATCAGCAGTGTATTTTTAAAAACTTAAGCATACATAGGGACATAGGGAGAGAGAAAGCGACTTTGTTTTATACTATGTAGTGATGAGGTTTTTATCAGCCGAGATGCCTGAGGCCACAAGAAATTAAACTTTCATATTTAACAATTTATATTTCAGATAAATGCTCAGCCATTTTTCACGTTAAGGCTGCCAGAAATTGGAGCGTTTCAAATGCTATTAAACGCCCAAATTGATTTGTACATTGTGTAGATAAAAAATTAAAAAGAACATACCAAATTAGGCAGATAATAAAGGCACAGATTACAAAAAGAGATTTTGACAAATTTTAAGTTGAAGCTAAGTACAAGAATATGGTGAACGGATTTGATGTATAATTTTTCATAAGTGGAAAATACAGACGACATTAAGTATACAGTCAATCCTATAACTAGTATTGTGGGACATAGAATGGTAATATTTGTCATTTTAGATTTATAATAATAAATAATTAAAATTAAAAGTTTCTTAACACGTTACATTTATGGTATGGTAAAGTACGATATGACAGTTCTGTTTTGGTTATTTGTCAAATCAATTAATGTTAAATATTCGGTTTTTAATATCTTTATACTGCTCATGAAATAGAACTTAAGCACAAAAACTACCGCTGGTTTTTGCATTACTTGTATTCAAAGTTCATACTTATATTATTTTTCATCATACAATAAACATAGCTTAAATCAATACAAATTTATTTTGAAGCGTGATTAAAATAATTGACAAAAATTTATTAACAAAAAAAATATCCACACGTAAATATGTGCTATTATTTTAATAAGCAAAATATGTATTTACATCAGATAATATTAATATTAAAAGTAACAAAAATTAACAAACAAAAGAACCGTCTTTGGCAGAAAATAATCATTCTTGATCAGTTTGACATTAAAAAAAAAATGAAAATCCCACGCATTCTAAGACTGGCAATAAAAAAATTGAAAAAAACAACTCAGGAACCAATTCTTTTTTCAAATTTGGCGCGAAATTCGCGTCGCGCCTAATCGGCACAACAATTCATCCGTAAATAGTTTGGGCTGGCCGGTAACGGTCGCCGGTTGGCGAAACGGGGAACCGTTGCTCGCTTAACGGCTGTTTCATAGGCCACAAAACCCATCTAGATTGGATTGCCGAGTTAGATAACTGGCCTCCATTAGGATATCTAGACGAACGATCTGTCTGAATAATTGTAACTAAGTTAAAAGGCTCATTAAGTTTGTTTTATGGAGCGAATCCCGGTTTGGTTTGTATATTGGCGAGTTCGAATAAAGAGTAAGAAAATATATATACAGCAATTGTTATTTAGTTATATACTTGTACATAATGAATTAGTTAAAAAATTATACAATGAAATATAATATATATGATAGGTTTATAAGAAGAGGCACTTTTTCTGACTAAAAAAAAATTGTCAAAGTAAACTATTTCTTTTACAGTTATATTCGTTAAAGTAAGTGTCAGCATCATTTTGAGTAATTTAAAGTTAATACAGAAACAACATAGGTAAATGAGAGTATATAGATAGGAAGTAAAACGTATAAAATCAGGAATGAAAAGTTTGAAGTCAAAATTTAGTGACAAAATGAAATCTAGCACATGAGATCAGCCTAAAAACGACCGCTAACGCGATAACGAAGCTCGCACAGGGAATTTCACCGTGCGCTCTCTAATGGCGTGGGCGATATCGGTAAGCGGGACACGATCGCAACAAGCAATGTCCATTGAATGTTTTGAGCGTCTCATTTGACACACATTTCATTGCCCCGAGGCGACTGATGCGACACGAGCAAAAAATCCGTGGAATGATGAGCAAAAAGCGATACAGCGATTCGCGCAGTGTATGCTCTATACGACGGGAGACTTCATGCGGTTTTAAGCCGTATTGCGACTGCACAAATGCTAATTTTGTTTAAATACTAAACGCTAACGTGTACGTAATAAAGCGTAAATGCGGTCGACTGTTAAGCAAATCTTATTAAAGCTAACTCGATCGAAATTTGACAAATTGTCACACAAAGGAATGGCTTTTTTGTCACCGGGCAAATGTCGGTTCCGTTTCCGTTTTATGGGAGGCGGTAACGAAAGTGTGTTTCCTATTACATTTTGATTTTCATATTTTACTCGTGAATGTATTTTAGATTATTTATTTTGTATAACAGATGTTATGTATTGAATAATATATATAAAAAAGATTAAATACTAGTGTAAATTACTAGTAGTAGAGAAAAAAGTGTACTGCTTTTATTCTTTGTGATCGTTGCAAAAGCTACTTACAGGTTTTTTAATTTTGTTTTAAAACAAAAAAATATAAAATTTTGTTAAAGTTTTTTGCTTCAAAATTTCATATACTTAATACGCCTGCCTATTGAAAAAGCTTGGAGTCATATTTGGGACTCTCTTTATTGTTCGAAGTTTAACATTGTGGGTTTTTTGTGACGAAAGTTAATTATGTCATTAATTTAAATGTTCATGCAATAGAAAAAATATAACAGAAATGACCTTTTTAACTGTAAAATGCTATAAAAGACCTCAGCAAATAGAGGCATTGAAATATATGCTAAAGATACAATCTCTACTAACCTATACATCTTAAATAGAACAATGTTACTAGGGCAGCATAATCTTAGAGAGAGTGTTTACAACATCACTTTCGTTCACGGTGCATTCTCAGGTCATGGGTCAAGCCCATAATGTCAAGGTTGGGCGGCCCGTTGACCTCTATAGCCTTATGATAGCCTGGTAAGTCACCTACTTTGCCACGTGAGCTTACAAACCAAACGCATATAAAGTTTATCATTATAATAAAGATTTTCTTTATTCGATATCACATATTTTTGAATATTTTGTTTAAATTATTTTTTATAAATGAATTCTAAGAACATCTCCAATCCAAATGTTTTTTTTTACTTATGCAAAATATATATTTTATTCCCAATAAATCTTGTAAGTTACAATATGTAAATAGAGCTAGAGCTAAAAGGACACCGCAGTAAAAAATTGCAAAATTATCCGAGTGCAGTTTCCAAGACACAGGCATTTAAAGCTTCTGCTATTGCCGTGCCTTTTTCTAATGTAAAGAACCAATGTGAAAACATTTCTGTGTTCCGGTTTGAAAGGCATCATATGCAGAGTTATTACTTAGTAAATAAGAGTCATGGGGGTAAGCGGAATTTTGGATGGTATCACTTATTATTGAGTGAATGTCTTGCTTCATTAAATAAAAAAACACATTTTCAATCAAATAATATTAAAAGTTTCCTTGCATCTTTTTGTGTAACCAAAACTTTGGCACCAGGAGTACATGCAGTAACACGTACGAACTTTACAAAATCTTACTAAAGCGATTTCGACGCAAACGAACCAAATGGAGATTTCAATTAAAACAAATCCTGTGAAACTCTTTTACGATCGCGGCTGAAGGAACGATTTGTCGTGAAAGTATCATCGGAAGTAATATTGTCCTTAAACATTTTATAAGTGCGGATGGCATTAAATTGTAATTTTCCTCCTGCGGCTCTGAGTGTATATTGTGAGCGATTCTCTCACGGCCCCGATGCTTCGATGTTTTAGAAACGTAAACACATTCACCAGAGGCGTTATTGTCGGAAATAAGTCGGTCGCTGTGTCCTTATTGTTGGTACGGTTTTATTGCAACGATAAGTATGATTGGCAATGTAATGTATTGTACACTACAATATTGCGAAGCAGAGATAAGGGAGTAATTTGTTTTTATGCTTGTAATAGCACTAGCCAATTTTGTGCCGTAAGATATTTAAAGCACACGCCCTTATCACTAAGCTACGAAGGCAGGCGTGTGCGTTCGAATCCTGCGGGACTCAACAAATTTTCATTGTGGTTTCCTAGGTGGATAGGGCAATTTGAGCCAATCAAGCCAAAAGTAAAGATGATCCATGCGTCTGGTGGGAACATCATTCGACATTTACATCCGTAATTGAACCAGCGTGGTGGTATACGGTCCAAAAACCCTCTGGAAGTGAAAGCAGTGGACTAACACAGGCTGATGGTGGTGACGAAAATGGTGAAAACATTTTAAAGTCTTTGAAATAATTGACGATACCTACTCGACCTTTTAATATAAACCTTTGTCTACAGACTATTGTTTACCTTATTAGTATGCATTTAATAGTATGTATTTAATCGTATGTATTTAAGTATTTAAATAATTATCCGATCAGTTCAACCATTGGCCGTTATTGTTGTTGAAAATTTGGCTATTTTCGAGCCGTCATCTTACTTTACTACATGTTATCTGTGCTTTTGTTTTGAACAGTGCCACCGCGTTGCCTATTTGTGCCACAACGCAGTAGTGTACAAACACTTCTGTGTTCCGGGTACATAGGGCACCGTAGTCTAGATTTATTGGGTCTTACACTCTTTTTTTAATAATAGGCCATATCACTTTGACCAATAAAAAATACATTATAATGATCGAGAATGAAAATAATTGCCTATATAATTAAAGTATTGGATAATAAAATAGATTTATACACCTTAACTAGTAAAACACGACGCCTTTTATTACTTTTGTTAAGAATTTATTACTCAAGTACGTAACACGCAGAATCCTAATGAAGTGCGGCGACTTTGATGGCGAAGTGACTTTAAGGATGACTTCTAGACATCAGCTCGTGATAGTTGAAAGTCTAGCGTGTGTGAAGACAAGTGGGACGGTGAAAATCTGGCCATTAGCATAGACGAGCTCCATAGACAATGTGTAATTTATGGTAAATAGGTTGCGTCGCATAATTAAGGATGGCGGACGTCTGGCGGGGTGTGGGACTTTATGGATACTTATAGGATATCGGAACTTTATAGAAGTTATGTGTGGATCATACAATATCCAGTATAATAGCTATGCTAAAAAAAGGTTTGGGTTATAGGTAAACGGGGTGACAAAACGATATCAAACATCGATATTTATGCAATGACAACCAATTAATTCGTATATCTGCCTTGTTTGGTTAATAACTTATTGACATATATATTAGTTTTTATGTGTATAGTCTGTATAAGTAGAAAAAATTCATACTACTAGTAAGGAGATGTTATAGTGCACAAACGTAGGCGCAGACGAATGAAATACATCAGAGGGTTAAGTTAAGAGGTTAAGTTTCCGAGGGATTCAAACCTATGACCTTCGGTTTTAAAACGCAAGACAATTAAATTATAAAGGCTCATAGGGGTAATAAACATTTATTCGTAACGAGTAGTTCAACTGCAATTACTTAATTTAAATATATTTATGTTTTCCACGTACTAGGAGTTCATAAATATCGAGAGTAAAATACTACATTTGAATATATAACATAGCTTTACTTATAGAATTAAAAATCTACCAAATTTAAGGACGGTTAACGATACAACTTGTTTCATCGAGTCGGTTTCCTCCCAGCAGATAAGATCCCGCATACTCGAGCTTTTGTTCATATAAGCACGTCTTCCTGCTTGAACATGCATTCCTAGTTCTATGTATTTTGATTGAAAGTATATAACAATTATTAATTCCTGTTTATATATTATCAATGCAATGTTTATAATAGTAAATAGATAAACCATTGAATATTTAAAGTTTTATAGGTTATAAATCTTTATATATCTTTCAGTTTATGATTTATTTAGTAACAAAGTACGTATAAGAATAATACATAAATAAAATCACAGCTTTAATTTAAATGAAACTAATATATCATTTAAGTTATCATAGTTCAGCTAAAGAAGACTTAAAAATAAATGTAAACAAAGTAATCCTTAACAATCCATTATTGTAAAAAGAAACATTTGTTTGTGTGTTTGTCTTGAATAGGCTCCGAAGTTACTGAACCGATTTTAAATATATTTTCGCTAATAGAAAGTATAAAAATAACACGAGCAATGCCGTGGACTGACAGCAAGTCGACAACTTTTAACAATTCGTTTCGTTTGTTTCAGAATCTGAACAATATGGACGTCTGATACGACAAGGCAGCAGTGTTGTTAAAAAATAAGTGCAGTTTAACTTGATAAGTGTAAGACATTTTGGTGTGAAATAATGGAGTTCAGAAGGCATATCATATCCGGTGCAGTGCTGCTTATAGCTGGTGAGTTTTTTAATAGCATACGAAGGCAGACGAGCAGTCGGGCTATCTGATGGTAAGTGGTCACTGACGACCGAGGTAGGCAATACCCGGGGTATCATCAACGAGCTGTCTACCGTGCGTCTATATATTACATATATATATTTTATTCTGGCGACCAATCTATGTTAGAGATTAGCCAACTACGCAGGAGATATTACAGTGCACAAATGTACGTGCCCACACATCACACTTAGAAAAGTAGTCGACTCTAGGCAGGATTCGAACCCATGACCTCCGGTTTCTAAAGCGCAAGCTCATACCACTAGGCTACGGAGGCAGTTATTTATAATGTACTTTTATCACAAATGCGACAGATCGTGAGCATGGATTTTGTTAGCTTACAACGAAAAACTTATTATTTATTTACATAAACTTTATGGTATTGTATTTTAAGCGCAATAATAACGTACAGGTGACAAATAATAGGGATCTTGAGGTTTTCATAATGACACGCGAATGAAGCCTGCGAGTGAAAAATGGTTAATATTGTTTGTCTGTTTGTTATGGTCCATTTCTGGAATGCTTGATCCGATTTTAATAGTACTTTCACTGAAAGATAGCTCACGTAACAAGGAATAACTTAAGTTATTTTTGTAATCACTTTATAGATGTTTATTACTTTATAACACGGTATATATATATATATATATATATATATATATATATATATATACTCGTATTATAAATATATATATATATATATATATAGTTTTATATATATATATATATATATATATATAAAACTGCCTCCGTAGCCTAGTGGTATTGGCGTTGCTTTAGAAACCGGAGGTCGTGGGTTGAATCCTGCGGGACTCAATAAATTTTCGTTGTTGTTTCCTAGTTGGTTGAGGACAGTTTGGGCCGATCACCCAATTGTCTGAAAAGTAAGATGTGTCGGATGGGCATGTAAAGGCGGTCCACCCACCAACCCGCATTGGACCAGCGTGGTGGGATACGGTCCAAAACACCCTAATGGATAGGGGTGTATTAGGGGAGGCCTATGTCCAGCAGTGGACTATCAAAGGCTGATGATGATGATGTACACGGTATATTAAACAGTTTTTAGTAAAATTTTACAGGATAAAATATGGTGTGGAAGATTTTTCGTCGTGACTTTGTATTTTGATCGTATTTAACGAATTAGTAACCATTTAGTAACTCTTAATACAGTTAGTTTACGCACTTATCAGTTGATAAAGTAACTGAATAGCCTATCAGTATTACTAAGTCTAATTGAAAGTAGATTAAAAAACACTGAGCATAACTCGACTCGCCTGAACAGCATTCGTCAATTAATTAAACTAAGCGGGAATCGAACGAGCAATGCTTAACTTTACGCTCGCTCTCCACGATTGTTTCGTTTTTGCTCAGCTCACGGGTAGTGACACAGCGGGCGAGAAAACAAAAAGAAAAATCTTTATTGTTGTGCGTTTAGCTTCGATCCGTGTTGAAGCTTATGTTTTTTCTTTGTAAATTACACGGTTTCGGTTATCTTTTTAAAATAAAACATGGAATAAACGCTATAAATTCAAGAATCTTTAAGTATGGCGAAAAAATAATAAAATTAAGAAGTACGCATTTTTCTTTTAGGTTACGGTAGAAGAGTTTATTTTTATTTATTAAAAAGTATTTTGAGTTAAATTCTTAAGCTGAAGTTAAAACGGATATCCTTCAATACAAGATATAAAACAATTTACTTAATAAGCAATGATAAAGTGACAATCAATAACCAAACAGTAGAAATAGTAATAACCCCAAAATATCGTAAAATAAAAAAAACTGTTTGCTATTGTATACTAAAACTGTGAACAGAAAAGATTTGTTTGTTTTTACAAGACTCCTAAGCTAAAAAGGAAATCTATACTATCATATAGTATCATAGGCTACTTGTCACACGTGAAAATCCATTCCAAATACGTAACAATGTCCTGGACGGAATATTAATGTAATGAAATTCTTACTTATACCCTTACTTATAATTGTTCTTTATGAGTATTTTCAGTCAGTCCACTGCTCTGCCCGTGTTATTATCAGAGTTTATTTACTGAATCTAGGGAAAAGGAAGAATTCTTAAATCGGCACAGTAGTTTTTGAGTTTATTCATTACAAACATACACACAAAAATGCGAATCATTTCTCTTTATAATATTGGTATTGATTATTGCACCTAGTGTGCCACCAGCCAGTGTGGACTAGTGCATCGGTGCTTAATGGCGTCTAATATCCGGCCGCGGGATCGTCGATCGACGCCCGCGGCCCGTGACCGATTGCCGGTCACCGTTAACGACGTACGCTCTCCTGGTACATTAGCTTATAAATTTATATATTGTGACTTTTATAGTTTACTGATTATATCGTTTAGTGTTTTGAGCAATAATTACTCCGCCGGCGTTGAACGTCAATTCCGCGGCCTTTGACCGTTATGGCTGTAGCGACAATGAGTGGACATTAGACGTGCCTGTCATTGTATGTTCTCCTGGTACATTAGCTTAAATATTCATATGTATTGTGACTTTCTTAGTCAACTTTTGTAATCGTTAAGTGTTGAGCAGTAATTACTCCACCGGCGTTGATCGTCGACGCCCGCGGCCCGTAACCGATTGTCGGTCACCGTTAACGACGTACCGACAATAAATGGACATTAGACGCGCCGTCATCTTATGCTCTCCTAGTACATTAGCAACCTTAATTTATCAACTTTTGTAATCGTTTAGTGTTTTGAGCAATAATTACTTGATCTAAACCAATTGTTTGAATAATTAATAATGCTGCTTACTTTTGGTTAAATAAAAATCTTTGTATGTAAATATCACTTGACTTGACTTGGTGAATTCTGATAATTACTTCCCAATGGATGGCTGGCGCAGCGTTTGTAAAGAGGAAGAGAAGGCACCGTAATACTAAAAAAAAATTTCTAGATCATATTCTTATATCACTGAGAAACAAACCTACACCCAAGTTCATTCATACACATTAACCACTAAGCTAATCGGATCCGCGGATGAGTATCTATGATTGACAGCCAACCAGATAAACCAAATGCCCGTTTACCATTACAAATCAATCAGAAACGAGCGCGATGTGTTTTTGCCCAACTGTCAGATTGTATTAACCAGCAGACACAGTATGTGACGTCATAATTGCATATCCAGTCAAAAGCAGCCGTAGCTAAGTGCGGTGACTTATCACATAGCATCACGTATGCCGTGTTACACTGAACCGGTTTTTTTGCGTTGCGAATAAGCTTAGCGGTATATCTTAATGTACAGGATGTTCCAGCTTTTATGTGTCTATATTTCTTAAAAAATCAATACAAATTATTTTAGAGGGAAAAGGTTATTTGAATGACAAAAATACACATCTTTTTTCAAGGTTTCAATCACTATAAAACAGCGCTACGTATATTAATAGAAGGCAAAACAAAAAGGCATTAAATTATAAATTGGAGTATGAAATTTTTTCGTGAGACAGACAGATCGGAAAAAGAAGTTTAAGTTAGGTATTAAGGGAGTGAATTCATATGCATTGGAATGAAATCAGTTTGTACTAGTTGCGAAAAGATTATTTTGCACAGTTTAGAGTATAATCGTAATATACCAGATTTACAATGTGCGAACTAGTCTACATTTTGTCATAAACAATGTTTTCTACATATATTGATTTAATGATTATTTCTCAGCTTACAAAACTGTGTAAGGTTTTCTCATTATCTTTCTATTAGTTTTCTAATTAATTCTAGTACAACTACAATCCAGAGAGTCCAGTTTTAGTACAACTACAATCAATTGTAAACTGTTTTTTTAACAGATACTGGTATTAAAACTCACTACACGCAAACTAAGCTACATTCGCTACGTAAATTTGATGTGAAAGAAGTTGGCGTCCTGTATCGCCCCCTGATAATCGTCTCAGTTAGGGCTGACAATTTATTGGTGATATTTTGAGAAAACGATAAAAATAATGCCTAAAGCATTTGAATAAAAAAAGAGTAAACTTAGCCTTAATTGAAAGTGATTTGCTAATAATTGCCACGCTGAGCAGGAAGATGAAGTCGGGCGGTCTTATAGTTATAAAAACGGATGGTCGATGGGCCCACAAGTTCTGAAGCTATGATATACATTCGGTGGGCGGTTCAAGTTGACAGCGAGTAGCAGGGATTGGCCGTCTTGGCGTTCAAATAGGGGCCGAAAGGCCTACAGTCCAGTGGAAGATTAAAGGCTGCTGATGGTGATGATGATGAAACTTTGTTTTAGGGTCGAGATTATGTTTTGTTTATAGGGTCAAGGTTTGAGCAAAAAATACGTATTTGAAAATAGAACACGCTTTATTCGCACTCGTAGTCCCGAATGCGCGTCACATCGTTAAGCGCCAACCCACATATAGGTTTTTTATCCAGCCCGTCCGTTGCAGGCAACGACCTGTGAAAGTGTACGATTAATGTTGGCAAAATGGACAGAGAATGTCAACGAAACACCAAAATAAGCTTAACGAAATTATGTAATAGAATTTTCATTTATTAAATTAAAAAAAAATAGGTTTATATTATTATATTACATTAGTAAATCACAATCGATATACCAAAATTTAGTTTTTAAGGTATGGACGATTTAAGCGCGATTTTATATTGAATAAAAACAAAAGAGCTTCAGGATTATGTTTTTATGATGAACTTATAGTATGATGCCTGGGGACTTTCGATGTTGATCCTTGTTTTACGGCTGGTCCTTTAAACCAGACTACAATAGTATTCACACGTTCCTGCTATGCGACTGAAATAGACGCCATATCGGTACTTCCACGATGGTCTTCTGTATAAGTAGTACGAAAGCTTGTACTCAGTAATCCTTTATGCCAAAACAAAATCGATAAAAGCTGAAAATTGTCCGTTTGCACGTCTATATTATAACCAATGACTGAATTAGCGACATCGTCTCCTGTATGCATACATACATGCATGCATACTTAATAGTGTAACTTAAATTTAAATTTAATTTTAAAATGGACTGAATCCAACATTTTTCAATAATATTTTGTACGAGTTTTTTGTTTAAATTAACTTACTCCTATATTCCTTTATTACTTTCACCTAGCCATTTTTCCCAAGTTATCATGGGGCCGGCTTCTAACTCATCCATATTTAACTGAACAACAGTTTTTAGGCAGAGCGACTGGCACCTTACCTCCACTACCTTCGGGTAATGGAGGTCAGATGCCCGATGATGGATAGGGTCAACTGGATTCTGAGGATGAATTAGTTATTAGTAAATTTGAAGGCACTGACGTCTTATCACGACTGCCAAAGGTAGTCTTAAACAAAGAACAACCAAAGAAAACAACCAGAATCGATTTTTTACAAGCCCATCCGACGTATGAATCCATATTTTCCTAATCAACCAGAAAACAATGAAAACAATTATTAGATAATTATTAAATTATTGTAACATTTTGACGATGTTTACCCGCGGGATTTAAACCCACGACCTCCGGCTAATACCACTACGCCACGGAGGCGGTTTATTCCTTTATGACGTTCAACGAAATGCTTTGTCCCGATAAAAAGCGTTAGGGCACTTTTAAACCTACCTTTCGTATGCGTGGCCGCTCTCTGATAACCGGAACGTGTTTTCGCATCTTAACACTTTCCTAAGTAAATTCACATAATTTTAAACGGTCCATGCGATAAAATAAAGATTACCCCGACACCGCTGTTAGCATAGTTATATTTATGTGTAGTTTCGTTAAACAATATTGACTATGTTTGCCGCTTTCCCATGTTGGCATAGGCTCTTTTCTAATTAATAGTTCGACTGATTTGTGGCTTTACAGAGCTTATATAGCGTCCATAGTTATATGATTGATTAAACTTTAGTCTCTTATATTATTGCATACGAGTCTGAATCCTTTGAAATAAATTAGATAGGGCAATAAAGATAAATTCCTTAAGTAATTTCAATATGAAAATATGTGCAGTAATAAAAATCATTATGAGAAATATTACTTCGTGCATATTTACTTTAGAGTTTAAAATTCGCACTAGAAGTTATGTAATGATCGAACGCCATTGAAATTGGAGTAACGTAAAGTCTAGAAGTCATGAAGAATTTTATCTACACGCAAAAAGAAATTAAGATGAATAAATTTAGTATCATTGACCTACTCTTTGAAACACGGGTAGTTATAGAACGATAAAATATTTTTGCCGGTTCATCATCATCATCATCATGCGCCTCAAATAGTCCACTGCTGGACATAGGCCTCCCCTAATACACCCTATCCATTAGGGGGGTCCATTTGGCCGGTTATCTAGCTAAAATCTGGTTTATAAACTAAAGTATGGTTAAACGAAGCAAACTTGTTCTGGTAAAACAATTAAGCCTTTCATTTGCAAACTGATACTTATCGAAAGTCTATAATGGTGATAATGATGGTAGCATCAATTATACATGTATATAGACGAACTTCAAATTCGAAATCAATATCTTATGGCAACATAATGATTCTGTTATGCCAGATAATTAAAATCCTTTTTTTCGAATGTTTGTATAATTTCTTCATACAAGCGTGGTCCAATAAACTTAGCTACCATTCGATTACTGCACATTGCTAAGAATATAAATTAAGTCGACTCTTTGAAATTGTTAAATTAACATGAAATAATAAATTATTTATACGGTCTCTTAAAAGATTTAATGAAAGCTTATAGTTATTATTTATTGTGATTCGCCTTATGTCGTCACGGCTTTCCCATCTGACACTCGAAAATGATCTTTACCAAGAAACATCTCATCTGGAGCACTACGGTACCTTGTTTTGTCCCACTCGAGTTTGCGTCTCCTTCCCACACATTATTCTGGAGTCCGTTAAAATGCAATTTCGTCTCGTTGAATACTTTCACCTACATCTTGAGTAATTTTTAATGACTGCAATTCTTGTACGTTTTTCCACTGGCCGACAGAGTGGTGGTATACAGCAATACGTCTGGAGACGGTTCTAGATCATTCATTGAATGACAATAACGGTTTTCAATTATACTTAGATTTCGACTTTGTAGCTTAAAACATTTAAAAGTCAGAGATTCATGAAGCATTTTTAACGACATTCAACCGTGCCATATTTATTTTATATCAATACTTTACCGGTGGTAGGTTCCCTTTTTACATGGGACCGTCTGGGTGGGTACCACCACGGTGCCTATTTCTACCGCAAAGCAGTAGTGTGAAAACACTACTGTGTTCCGTTTGAAGGGCACCGTAGCCAGCGTATTGACTGGGTAAACGAGACTTAACATCCTATGTCTCACGGTAGGCAGCGCGTTGGTGATACCAGTATTGCCAATGTCTATGGGTGTTGGTGACCACTTTCCATCAGGTGGCCCGACTGCTCGTCTGCCTACGTTAGCTATAAAAAAAAAAAAAAAAAAAAAAAAAAATACATTCGTCACCTATATCACAAGCTTGAGAACTCTTATTTATTAATAAAAATCTATTTTTTTATACTTTTTTGTGATTTAGAGTTTCTAATAACGTTTAACTTTTCATGAAAAAAATAAAGCAAATTTCGAATACATTCATAGGTCTTGATAAAAACTTCATTGCATTCATGAACCTCTTTATGAATAATTAAAACCCACCAGAAAGTGTTCCACAAAAATTCCTACCGTCTTCCTGAACCATGCGTCATAGTCTAAACATGAATTACAGACACACGAACCGTTTAATATGATAAACATCACAATACCTACATCAGGCGGTATCATTGTAAGCATTGAAACGCATTAGCATAGAACGAGTACCAGCCCTGCATACGAATGAACTTGCCCTTATCCATTCGATCTGTCCTGCAGTTGTTTGGACCTAACAATGTCCAGTGTGATATACTGAGCAAATTATCTTTATAACAATAATTCAATGCGTTATAATTTCACGTAACGCTTATAATTTAACAAGAAAAAATTATTTTTATTTATGGGACATTTCACGTCAAGCGGATAAGCAAAAAAATATGGGGTCGTGAATTTCAATTATATTTCTAGTAGAAACTAGGAAACAACAATGAAAATTTGTTGAGTCCCCGCAGGATTCGAACCCACGACCTCCGGTTTCTAAAGCACACGCCTATACCACTAGGCTACGGAGACAGTTTTTATAAACTAGCAATGAAGTCATGATGTTTTGGATGCTTAATATATGCATCAGTGAATTTGTAAAACTATGCAAAAAATACTGTTCCTTATAGCGAAAAAGTTGAAGTTTTTAATTTTTTTTTGTCAAATTCAAAATTAACTTTCTTTTCCGTATAGTAAACCGGAAAAAGTTAAAATTACAATTCGATATTTAAGGAACTTCGATCCTTTTTTTTTCTTTAAGTTTTGCTTGAATTAAAGCTTCAAAATTATTTTATTCATCACAAAAAAAATTGAAAACGTGATATCCAATAGTTAAAGATTTAGAGTACGTAGAGTACATTCACATAGCTATGAGCATTTACTAAGTAATTGATTTTAAGAGCAAAACAAGCTGAAAAATTAGGCTATTAATATTTTATTCCTATTTCACGGGTGCCTGATAAGAAAAGCTAGAACCGCGGCGCCTGTTTCTCTAAAAACAATAAGTAAGTTATATTTATCGTAGAATTTCATGATCCAAAGTATACCATGGTCAATTTCTGTAAGCGACATAAAGTGTGCATTCCACAAAGTTGGCAATGCTGCCAACAACGATGTACAATAATCTTAAGTTTTTACTGACAGAGAATCTTATTAGTTTCATAAATGTGAATGCCAACGCGTACTTTACTGCATAGCATAAAACAAAGTCGCTTTCTCTGTCCCTATATCCCTAAGTATGCCTAAATCTTTTAAACTAGGCGATGGATTTTAATGCGGTTAACAGATAGAGTGATTAAAGAGGAAGGGAGTTTATGTATAACACACTCTTAATATTGTAGGTAAATTTTCAATCAGCATAGCTCCAGTGCAAAGCGGGGGCGGGTCGCTAGTTCAATATAAATACAAAGTCTCTATACATAACGGTTAAACTATGCTCGTTGTATTGTTTTTGAACTATTTAACAAGGACTTAATCCTGATATGAAAAAAACCGTACGTCCGTAAATTTTTAATATCGTTTCGGCACTTTGTTATATTAAATGAAGCAAATGTTGTCATAAATTTTGATATTTTTTGCTTTTGACATTTAATTTCTTCGTTCACTAGCACACTTCACAAAAACATTTTCTGTTCTAATCTAATCTACCGTTAATAAAATGGTAAACCTAAAATCATATTACCAATATTACTAAGTCGGTAAATGCTTTATAACAATGTATCTGAGTACAGAATTCCATTTGCCGCAGAATTGTGAGTCGAACCTAAGCAAAGAGTGGGTTACTTTGCTCAGTTGCCAATTAGATATGGTCTCCGGTAAATGTATGTACAAATTGTTAGTCCGTATGTAGCGGAAATATTATCTTTAACTATAATTTCATAACATGTTCAATGTTACAAGCTTGTTTGTTTGTGCTTGCTAAACATCATTATTGCTACAACAATTGGAGAACTTTCACGTGAAAGTTTAGTGTTGTTCTAGAGATCATGTTATTTAAATTGAATTTTAAAGTACTCGTGAATACTTTGAAGCTGTAGATTTTTTAGTTAATTGTAACACTTGTTTTATATGGTCATTTTATGACTTGATAGTTTATTGTATATAAAATATTTCTACATTAATTTATATAGCTAAATTCAAATACAAAAACAACATAATTACAAAAATTAATTTCAAATTAGTCGTTAAAGAACGAATTGTAACTTAACTCTAAAATCGTAACATTCGACAGACATTTGTCCATAAACTTGCATTATAATTTCCTAAGTAAATAAACAATAATCGTAGATATTCCTATGACTAGAAATTAACCTAATAATTCTTTATTTTTAAAGCCCTAAAACATCACGCAAAACCGATTACCCATAATGAACACACTGTACTCTAACCATAAAATGCATTGTAACAACGATAAAGTAATTCCGCGGTCACAGTAAACACATCGGCCGCCGCAACCACAACTTTCTTCCGGCTTAAGGGGCGCGGCCGGCATTGTTCGATGAGATCTCCAGCTATCGTGCCCTTCACAATTCACGGGCACTCGTTAATTTGAAGAAAGCGCTGCAACGGTGCAGCGTTTATCAACAATGGGACTAATAAATTTAACGTTTTCACCGTCGTAAAACGTCGGTGAAATGCCGCGCGATGGAGCTTCGCCTAACGAATAATTCCAAGTGGCAAACATGTGGCATGTTCGGTGAGTTGGTAGTGTTTTGTAACAGATTAACAGTAAACGGTAATAAAGAAGTTTCTAAAAGTAGATATTATTAGGTCTTGACAAAAAAAAATAGTATAAATAATAGTATTAACCACCTCCGTGGTCTAACGGTATCCACCTATGCTTTATAAACCGGAGATCGTGGATTCGAATCCTGCGGGGATTCAACAAATTTTCATTGTTGTTTCCTAGTTGGTTAGGGCAATTCGGGCCGATCACCCAATCGTCTGAAAAGTAAGATGATCCTTGCGTCGGATGGGCATGTAAAAAGTCGGTCCACCCACCAACCCGCATTGGACCAGCGTAGTGGGATACGGTCCAAAACCCCCCTAATGGAGAAGGCGTGCATTCGGGAATGCTCTTACCTTATCCTAACCACCCACATTTAAAGATGTATCTGCTGTAGTTTTCTTCTAAAATCTATTGATTTTATGATTTATAAGTTCCTTTTGGCTTTAATTACGAAACATGATGCGAACATTACACTCTGCTGCGGCTCTGGTTACTGTTTTCAAGTTTAATCTATCAGCAATTCACTATTTATATCTATCACATTTTTATTGTTATTAATAGTTTTTCAAAGGATCACATTGTATATTATTAAATACAAGTGGTTTCTTCCATTATCATTTGTACCCCGGGAGGCTCTAATTTAATCACATAATTTAACACCAAATTCAGGAATACAAGTATTTCTTATCTATTCTAAAATCCACATACCACAAGCCTCTTACATTTAGGTTTTAAATCTGAAAGTTTTTTGCGTCGCATAATCAGATGCAAACCAACGTCAAATTTTAACACTCCAAGGCGGCTTATCACAGTCGGTTTTAAAACGACATTAACAAAATTCTCTGCCCTCACCTGCGTCTTATCTCGGGATCAATTGTTTGTTACTCTCGTTTCATACCAAACTCGACTTACATCTCCGACCGGTCCCGGTTAAACAGTATCCAAAACCTTACAACCCGTTACCCAACATCGGCTGCGTTAATTAAAAGAACGGTTTTTTAATTATTGCAGCCGATTAAGCGACTTGATAAAGTCTTGCCGCGCGTGATCGCGTTCCGCTAAGCTTGGTGGTAATTCTTTTTGGCTATCTCGTCTTAACTTGACTTTGACTGATTTATTATGCTTAAGTTGTGTATGTTTAACGTTTACGCTGATTAAAGTTATATACCGGATACACTAATACCAGCACGCACGTAATACCAGCTATTTTGCGTATTTTAAAATTACGTTCATCGTCATCATCTGCCCGAGTTAGTCCATTGCTGAACAGTGGGTTCCCCTAATGTACGCCTTCTTCATTAGGGTATTTTTGGACCATATCCCACCACATGCCCATTCGACGCACGGATAATCTTAATTTTCAGACAATTGGGTGGTGCCCAAATTATCCTACGATACGATAAGACCAGTTTCTCTGTATTAGTCGAAAAGAATATGCAGATAAGGTAACCGATAATTGTCTGTTAAAAATACTTGAGTTTAACTTGTACATTCTGTATCCAAATATGTTACTATTTGAAGATATTTTTTAATCGATTTAATCGTGCAAGATCGTCGAATTTACTATCTGCAAAAATACCGTTTCTGCCACAAATTATCAGTGAATTAGCACTACTGTCTCCCTGTTTGAAGGGCACTGAAGCCAGCTTAATTACCGACTAAACGCCAACGGGTTAAAAACAACAATGCATTAACTAAGGAAATACAAAATATTGGCAGCTTACAGATAAATAAAAGAAAATATTCTATAGTTATTTATTTCGTTTACTAATTAAAATTTATAGAATTCAGATATTTTCTCTGTTAAACATTTTGTAACCAGCCTAAGTTAAGACTGCTTTTGCAATACCGCCAACAATACCACACCTGACATTATAAGCCAATTTTGACCCAGTATAAAGGTGTTTAAAAATTTGTTCACGTCTCTCAGAAAACGTTAGCGACAGCTTGTTTGTTTTACCAAATTATTTACTCAGGTTTCGTTCCATTTCTTTTATCGCACAAAGTTTTTAAACAAAACAAAGCAATATTAATTCTTTTGTTTACGTGAATACCACTTATTTTTGAATGGACGGACTTTTAACGGATTTTATCCGGTTTATTTACATATTTAATTTCCAGCGGCAGGATAGCCTGTAAATAAACGCGATAAAATCCGTTTAAATTCCTTGTGACGATGTTCTTTCCTTCCTAAAATGAAACGCATGAACAGCCTGTGTTATTCCACCACTGGACATAGGTCTCTCCTAACGCACGCCTTCTCCATTTTTCGGGGGCTTTTGGATTATATCTTACCACGCTGTTCCGATGAGGGCTGGTAGGTGTCACTTAGTCTAATATTAAATTATTGACTTACGTTTAATCCCATTTAATATAATAGAAAGGAACAGCTGTGATAGACAATACTACATCAAGTGTATGAAGAACATTAAGTGCATTTTCAAACTTGTGGCTATGTCATATATCCAGAATTACAGCGTAGATATTATTTATTTCAATAAGTAGTTTAGTAAAAAATAAGTTATCCTATACATCCTATACATCAGATTATATTTCGGCCTTTATTTAGATATGAGAATTATTGTTATTTACTGCGACACCTTCCTCTACAGTGAAAAATAATTAGATAGCAAAGTTAAAAACAGCCACATTTATTAATATCAAAATATTTATTATCACATCAAAAGCCTTTTTGTTACGTGCATACCATAAAATGCTGCAAAGAGACCTAAGCGTTGAGTGTAAAAACTCAAAGTGTACGACACAATCAATATTTACTTCAAAAATAAGATAAGGCTTTAACAACAAACCAGGAAACGCTATAAAAGAGATCTTAACGCTGTAGGTTACAAGTTCAAATAGTACAACGCATCATTATTCATGTCATACATCAGGAAAGAGGAGCCTCACTTATAAATCTCACATTTTAACAGTACGCATAAATCAGATGGCAAATCATGCGGTGGCATATTCCATCAATGCCATCTTTAAGTCTGAACCGTTGCTTGCGTCGTTAATCACACTTATCTCCAGGCGATATGGTCGAAGGGACAGTGGATACAAGCATGGTTTATATATCGCGGAAGTTAACCTCTATTGCAGTACCGATTCGAGCTGGTATCAATTTCGTGGAGAAATGGACCCCTTTAGAACGGTTATGACTGGATTATTTATCTATGATACGATCCAGGATGTTAATGTTGCAGTATGTCTTATATTGAAAGTCAGTAAATATTTTCCGTATTATATGTTATTTGAAGATGTCAAAGTTGAAGGAAAGACTAGGACGATTTAATGCAGATTTAAGTGTAAAAGGATGATGAGGAAATATTTTTTTGTTCAATAGCTTCATTGCTAAAGTAATATAATAATTATTATTCATATCAAATCCACCATATTATTGTGATACAGACATACTAACTTAGTCTGCCCGTGATCATTGATGCTGAAAAGAGTTCAAACCGTCGGCTATAAAGATTTATAAGTAACGTGAAAAATCCGTAAAATAATGGATTTGATATTAATTTTAATAATCTGGAAAGTTAGGTGATAAGATAGTATAGCCTTAAAATTGCCCTTTTTAACAATATTACTATCTGTGAAGTCGGCTACCTCGTGTTGCGTGTTCATCTTCGTGGACAACCTTTGCATAACTCTCTAATTAATCGGTATCTGGGCATAGTGTTATTACTATCAAACATGAATGGAGTATTGAGGTTAGTTGTGTTTGTTTATGGATATATTTTACAATTAGAAAGAAAGGGAAATAATTTTCTAATAGAGTTAGTTAGGTTTTCTATATTTTTTAAAATACGAAAAGAACAAAGTCAAGTTTGGCCTTCGCTTAATCTCCTCCATCTTATAAATGTATTAACGAGTGATAGTTAGCGAATATTGAAATTAGAACCTAACAAAAAACATGGTTCAAAGCTCAAGCATCCATTAAATACAACTTAAATATCGCACGTCTAACGAGCTGCCAATCTAAGGAGGTATCGATCATTTCTCTTTTTTTTTATTCATCCATAAACAAACACAACTAACCTCAATACTCCATTCATATTTGAAGTTTAAGCCAAGTCATTGACTCTAATAAGGCTTTTGACACAGATAACCAAGATCAAGGCCACCTAGCAATGTCAAGTTTGATCTCTAGACATTTTAATTGCCAGCCATGAAACCGACGACGTTCACGATGACAGCCGCGTGCTCATTCGGCTGTCAGTTTGACATTTGTAAGTTTGACAGCTGTCAGTTGTGGCTTTTATGGTGTGGCGCGGCGGGACGTCGTTTTTTGTTTGATATCCTGCTAACGATCCGAGTGGCTAACTGTACATTGATTTTGAATTGAAAATTATAAAAATATTTCTTTATTATTTTTTCTTGATGTCATTGTGTCAAGTGTTGTTTATAGAACCGGCATGAGACGGCGCAAATTGTCTTTTCATGACGGCTCTTTAAATATTAGCATAGTAGATTTCTCGTGATAAGGATATTTTGCACGTTCAAAAGCGAATATTGTACTTTTTTTAGTTACCGAAGTGAATTTAAGACACAATATATTAAATATTATTGATAACTACTAAGTTATTTGTTATAATTAAAATAACTTAATGTTCTCAAGTACCAGTTGACTCACGTCAATGATCACACGCGGAATATATAGTACAGGTCGCAAACACTAGCAGGTATAATCCCTATTCCTTTATACTCTCAAAGGCCGATGGGACGGATAACCAACACGAAATGAGAGATGCATGGATCATCTTACTTTATAGGTAGTCGGGAGGTCAGCCCGCTTTGCCCTAACTAACTGCACAACAACATTGAAATTTGTTGAGTCCTCACACGTTTAGAACCCAGAACCTCCGGTTTTTAAAGCACAAGCGACAAGGCTACAGAGGAAGTTCAGGAAATAAAATGCAAAAGCACAAATGTACTGTACTATTTTAATTTCGTCGTGTAGAAAATTTAAACAACTAAAATTTAAAAAGGAAGTAAAATATATAACACTATGACATGATACAGATCTATATATATATATATCTGTATCATGTCATAGTGTATATATATATATCTGTATCATATCATATATATATATAATATATAAACTAAAGGCAAGGTGTTTGACGCTCCAATGTATATCGACTTCCACAAATAAAAAAAACAAACGAGTTATGATATCAATAGCCAGCTCAAGTCAAGTAGACCAGTAAAGTGATATTTTAAAATAATACAAAAATAACAGTATAGTGTTTAAACCAGAGTAGGTAAAGTAAAGGGCGATATGAGCATAATTCTTCTTCCCCGTTAATTCAATAACCTACTTAAAAATATCGTTCACTTCTGCTCTACAAACTATTTACAACTTTACGATCTAATCATTTCACACTGATCGATTAAAGTCCATTCTCTCGATCAATGGACTTTTCTCAATCGATTATATACTGTACCGATCGATCGATAAACAAATTGATTAGCTTCTGTCATACAAAAGAAGTTAATCGATCTATTAACTTCTCTCGCATCGATCGATCGGCTTAGAAATCGATCCATTAAAGAATAAAATCGAATCGGAACCTCATCCGTTTTCTAACGACCTTGAAACGAAGCGAAAACTGTAACTGGTACGCGTGTCGGAGCTATAAAACAACATGTAAGCACCATATAGCTTACTGAATACGGATCGGATCACTTTCTCACGCGAGAGTGATTAGAAATCGAGTGCTATGATCGACACAGTTGCCGTTATGGTGATTCTTTTAAACTTGGGATTTGAATTTGCTGATGTTTTGAAAATGAAAGTGTGCTTCTGTATTTAATTTCGACTTATACGATTTTGACAAACTGCCTCCGTAGCCTAGTGGTTTAGGCGTGTGCTTTAGAAACCGGAGGTCGTAGGTTTGAATCCTGCGGAGATTCAACAAATTTTCATTGTTATTTCCTAGTTGGTTAGGGCAATTTGGGCCGATTACCCAATCGTCTGATAAGTAAGATGATCCATGCGTCGGATGGGCATGTAAAAAGTCGCTCCACCCACCAACCCGCATTGGATCAGCGTGGTGGAACGGCCCAAAACCCCCTAATAAATTGGAGTGTATTAGGAAGGCCTATGTGGACTATCGCAGGCTGATGATGTTATACGATTTTACAAAGGGCCATCCGGGGTAGTACAAACGCGTTGCTTATTTGAAGTTGTGAATCAGTAGCACATTACCGATTTTTTCCGGTTACTACCAGAAATGACACAGCTACGGTACCGGAGTACCGCTGTGTCATTTCTGTGTACACGAGATGTAACGTAACAACTATAGCAGTTAGGGGGATTATAACGTATAACGCTGCATTTCTTATGGGCAGCCTGTAATATTCACCATCACGCGAGCGATCTGCTCTGGCGATCGCTATGACAAAAAAAAAGGCTTTAACAAAGCCTTATAACGCCTGGAATTAATGTATACAACATAATAGACTCCAAGTAAGTGGCATTGTCATTCGCCTATTTTCACTAAATGATTGTCATCTGAGTGATAATCCGGCTATAGAGACGCCGATGAACGCTGTGAACAACACTTACACCAATTTCAAGTTAAATTTGGCAGGCCTATATCCGATATAGGAAAAATATTTCTCAGCTAAACGGGACATGACAATCATTTACACAAAGTTTATCGCTGATTGTGCCTAAAGTTTAAGTATTATTATTAGCCGTCCGACACAAAATTCAATCCCTGAGCAATGTGTACTAGCCAAGAGAGCCATTTCAGTATAAATGGTCAATGATTACCTTGTTCAGATAATGTTGACTAGATAGGATTGGTAGATTATTTGACAATCAATAAGAAAGTGTAATGCTTCCATATTGAATAAAGATATTTGACTTTGACTTTGACTTTGACTTAGGGGTTTTAATGAGTTGTAGTAAATTTTTAGTGTAGTACACATTTAACATTTGCCGCAATGCTTAATATTTCAACCGATGATACCTTATACAACGCCGTTGAAATGAGAATTGTCGGCTTAAGCATTTCAAACCATTATCCAATGCCCCCGTTTCAGCTGCAATTAAACTTGATTGCTTGCACTTGACGGATCACGAAACGTTAAAAGTTTCTATTGACTCTCAAAAGGCATTTCTGGCAAACAGTACTGCAGTTAGTGCATTCGGTTATTATTTAACTACATAGCCAGTAAATTTTCAGTTTTCTAATGAAAGAGAATTCTTTGTTTTCAAGAACAATACAGAGCATATGTTTTCAATACTTTATCATTATTCAGTTAAAATAACAACAGTTTGACAATGTCTATATATGTATGTATGTTGTGAAAGTTACGGTAAAATAGTTTGAAAATCTCTTTTCATTACAGCGTCGTCTACATATCATCTTACTTTTCAGAAAATTGGGTGATCGGCTGAAATTGCCCTAACCAACTAAGAAACGACTGTGAAAATTTGTTGAGTCCCCGCAGGATTCGAAAATATGACCTCCTGTTTCTGCACACCCTTACCACTAGGTTACGGAGGCAGTTTTGTTTTGACATTTCATAATATTTCTTTAAAAATTACAATCTATATAAAGTATCAATAACCTCTATTTTTACGGTAATATGCTGTTTAGAACATAAACTACTGAGCAAAGGTTTCCTTAAGAAAAAAGGCATAAATTACTTTAGTTATAACTACCTAATGACGTACTTATATTTTCAAACTTTTTAGTTTTCTAAGACGTACGTGATTTCTCAAGCTTGCCCTTAAGATAAACTTGCTACTTGAAAAAATTGTTATCAAATAACACATTTAACCTTGGTCCTTTTAAAGTCAATTGCTAATCTCGAGCACACAATAGGTCAATATCGGATGCACATGCAACAATAACACGGGAGACTTGAGAGGGAAATGGCCCCATTCCATCGTCACCTTAAGGACAGTAGGGTGTCAATGATTGCTCAGCAATGTAATACAGCTAACAACGAGCTTATAGAGCATAATTGTAGTGACTTTGTACAAACTTAAACATATATTCGAGTAGTTAAACGAACACTAGACTAGAACATTTAATTTTATAGCAAAATTAACTAAAAAGCATTTAGTCGGACCATTTCGGCGGGCTTGATGGCAAATAGTCTTGATGGTAGATAGCAAAAGTCAAGGTATATCAATTATTAGACATAAATTGACCTTCGATATCTAACAACAATAATTAATAAAACATTAAAAATATTCTTAACATATTTGTGCAAAGCGATAGTAAATGTAAACTATATGAAAGAGAATTGTAATATATTGTAATTAATAAAACAAAACGCAAGACATATTAAAAGAAACCTAATAAAACGCTACATAAATCAGATTCGACAGAGGAAATTTAACAATAATTAGATACTCTCGTAAAAGGGGCCACGATTACGACCGATTCACGGAACGGGCATAAATCTTTACTGAAGCTCGTTTCCAATTGAACGTTCAATTTAAACGCGTTCTGCATTTGTTTATTAAATAATGAATCGAGGTAGTGTATAAGGCTTTTATCTCTTAAATATATAAGTGCGGACGGCAGGGTCTGTACTTGCTAATGGAGTTTTCGAGTCTGCTAAGCCGCGACTAGGCGTCCTGTACCTTACGACGTGGCCATGAAATAGGCTGCGTTTTAATAAATTTTTAGCTTTTGAAGATATTAAATTAGTTAGTCAAAGATTAATTCAATTGTTTGTTGGTTTTAATATCATTTATGTCAATTAGATAAAAGTACATTTAATAGTAAAGATGGGTTATTATTTTTTGCTTCGTGTTAGTAATCAACTCAATCAGTCATCTTTTAGTTGAAAGCTACAGTCTCGAAGTCTTAAATAGCCAATTGCCGTTATTTTAGTCACAAAGCAGGGTTTGATCTTAAACCGTAACTATTTGATGATGAATCTACTCTTTCAAGAAATGAAATATGTGAACTTATTTACTTATTCTATTGCCTATTCGTACCGCTCAATTTAATGCATAACATATAAAATTTCTTTGAAAGAGCCATTGAAACTAACTGACCGAAGAATTTAAATGCACTGAATGAATCATTTCATTAGTTTTACAATGCAATAAAAACCACATAAAATTTGCATTTACAGCATCGATATTGCAATGCCAATCGTTTATGCAGTCTCGTAATAACTATTTGTTCATTATTTATAGTTCAAAAATATATCACAAATAGTAAACAAATTCAGTCCGTAAGTAATAAGCTGTAAGTGTAGATACAATAAAAACAATCATTCACCTGGGATCGGCTACTAATCCATCCATATTTACATGAATAACATTTTTTACAGCAGAGCGTAAAGAATGTTATTCAAACATCTGACCTCCCCAACCCAAATAAAAAACTGCAATCTAAGGACGAATTAGTTGTCAGTAAAATTAAAGGATCTGAATCCCAATAGTTCAAAGATGATCTTGACCACCGATTCCGACCGACTTTTTACATGCCCATCTGACGTTATCACACATTTGGGTGATCGGCCCATATTGTCCTAACCAAACAGAAAACAACTACAACATTTTAACATTTTAACTCCGTTTCCTCGTTTATAACGCAAGGGCTAATACTGCTGGATACCACTGACGCTGTATAAATAAAACAATAGAACCTTGAAATAAAAGTGCTTAAGTAATACTTTTCAGTAAAAATCCCAATAACAAATTTCTATTTCATTATTTGCAGCAATAGCGGACTTTATGGCCTGCTTTCTAGGGACAATGCGTGGCATGTAAAAAGATCCTTATCCGCCGTCTATATTTAGTCGGGAATTTTACAGCTTAGAAAAGATATCTAAAGGCTTTCACGTGTTTCTAAGCTATTATTCGAAAGCAATTTATGTCTCGCCGAGCGGAATAGATTCCGATCTCGATTGAGGCAAAGTTTGTATTCGTGCCGTGCATAATTTACTGTTGTTAAATTTTCTTAAACATTCTACCGAGTTTGCGACTACATTTTATGTTAATTAATAGTTACGGTTTTCTGCGGATGTTTAGTGCGAAATTAACGGTGACTGGTATCAAATTTATCGGCATACAACATTACTGGTGCAAATTTGTTTTCAAAATACGGACTTATCTTCGTTAAAAGATATCCTGTTTTGTTTTCATATTGGTTGGCATTTAGGAAAAGGGCGAGAAAGATCAGTTTTGAATATTAATTTAATAATAGGGCTTAACATTTAAGCATTTGTATTGAAATATTGTGTCATAATGATACCCAATGGAGATAGGCTGATTAGACTATACCAATCATGATCGACATAGATGATGATAATGAATATTGGTGACTGTCCATGCCTAAATAAGGACCTCGTAATGGGCAAAGGGGCTTTAACTTTATAAAAGACCGGAAAAGCAGTTCTAGCCATATCTTGGTGTTTTCGGTGATAATAAATCCGCAATTTTTTATAATCATAAGAGATTTCTGCTCGTTTGCTTCTGATCATAAATTGACTATATCTTCACATTTGATAATGAAGTGTTCTAGGTTTCGTAAATCTTTTTCATACCAGCACCTAAACTCGTATTAAGTCAAAATTAATTCAGACAAAATCTGGATGCTCCTCTTCACCTATAATGTGTATTCATAAATTTCTCTTTGTTTCAGTGGCATGGTTTTGCGAGGGAGCCAGGGATGCAACGTGTCCAAGGATTTGTGGACCCGCACTGCAAGGGGAGCCGGTGTGCGCGACAGACGGGTACATCTATCCGTCTTTGTGCGAGATGCGGAAGAAGACTTGCGGGAAAGGTACAGTTTCAACTACTGACTGATTGAGCCTGTCGTTTCCCAACGCGGGGTTTACTTTCACTGTAGCGATGGGATAGGAAGTGGGTTATACGTTATCAAAGTTCAATATCAAACACTAATGAGGGATCTAGGTATTATTGGTGCACTACCACCATGTTCAATCCCCACGTAATGTCTTTTGGTGGCATTTGAGTTACACGTTAGTCTATGTTTATGTAAATTCCACCGCTTATTAGGTGGAGTATAGATAATATATTAATATGGACTTTAATTTTTACTCTGTTTTACCTTAAGTCACAGAGCCGTAATATTATATTCCAGTGCATTCTGTTTAAAATTAAATATGGGTAAAACGATTAATTTTAACTGTCAAATCACCATGAATTGACGGACATTGTCAAACTTTAATGAAACAAAGCTGCTATCAATTTTGTTTTGTTTATGTTTACAATATGTTATTAAAAAAAGATAATTATTGCTCTACCTAGTTAGAACTAAATCAATATATGATTTATTCGTAGAATAAAATTGTTATTGTCATTTACATGCTATTTATATTCCATTATTTGTCTATTTTTTTCAATGTGTGCTTTTTATTTCAGGTGTAAAACTAGCTCAGGACCAAGGCTCGTGCTCCAGAGCCCAAGGGTCCAAATGCGAGCATCGTTGCACCGCTGAATCGGACCCAGTATGCGGAACAAACGGCAGGACTTACCTCAATCGGTGTATGCTCCAAGTAGAAATTTGCAGGTGGGTACATCATCATCATCATATATAACTCCTGTTTGGCTTCATTGTTTTTGATTCGAACTAAAACAATAAAGCAGGCAATGCCTTTGTTATATTGTATATATTTTTGGTACTTTCGTTTGATAAAAGATAGAATATTGGTTAATAGCGCTTTTTAACCAAATTAACGTTCTTTATTTCTTTTAACTTATACATATATACCATTTCATACATTGTAGTTTGTCTAGTAACCGTCGATCATTAAGTTAAAATATCATTATATTATTTTAAACCCATGTTTAACAAAAGTTTGTTTATCAACGAAGCGTTTCATGTTCTATAAGTATTAAAGATTTAGAAGGATTTTCTGTTTAATATTATAAATTGCTGGTTAATTTCAAAGCATCAATATTCATTATACAGTGCCTTTATTTATTTGAATTTATATATATTGAAAAATCCAAACGTCTGATAATATCCGCTTTACCAAAATTTATGTTTCAATATTATTCTTACATCTCGTCTGTGTCTAATTGTCTGTGTTACATATTATTGAAGAACTTTAGCTATATTGCTTAATGTTTGATTTTCACAGGGTTGGCATCGGTCTCTCTCATCTCGGTGCCTGCAACAACTTCAGCGCTCACCGCGAGAATTGCCCAGTGGATTGTTCCCAGGCGCCTTTAGACGGGCCGGTCTGTGGTTCAGATGGAAATGTGTATAAAAGCACGTGTCAAATGAAGCTGCTTACATGCGGGTGAGTATTTAATTTTTCCAAATTACATCTACAATTAAGATGTACAAAGAAATCTATCAACGAAGTGGAGTTATGCATCTAGCATTGTTGTAGATAAGTCGTCACCGAGAATTCAATCATTAAGTAAAAGTCGTCGATCTAATACCAACATATGTACGAATACTGTTCCGTCATTGTTTTGGCCTTTGAAATTATCAATATTATTTCTAAGATTAAAATTACTGACTGATTTTAATATTTTTGTGTTTAAACGATTTAATCTCCTAACGGTTGGTATACATCACATCACATCATCAGCCTTTGTTAGTCCACTGCTGGACATAGGCCTCCCTAATACACCCTATCCATTAGGGTTTGGACCGTATCCCACCACGCTGGTCCAATGCGGGTTGGTGGTGGACGGACTTTTTACATGCCCATCCGACGCATGGATCATCTTACTTTTCAGACAATTGGGTGATCGGCCCAAATTGCCCTAACCATCTAGGAAACAACAATGAAAATTTGTTGAGTCCCAGCAGGATTCGAACCGACGACCTCCGGTTTCTAAAGCACACGCCCATACCACTAGGCTACGGAGGCAGTTGGTATCTAAATAGAAAAGTATAGAATTTGACTTTTGACATAGAGGTTTTATGTAGGATGGTGATAATTTTGTTATTAAGCTCCTAAGTTTTTTTTAAGTTACATGTTGATTTTACTTATATATTTCAGTCCAATAATATAAGATGTAATCAAATATTTTTATTTAGTTTAAAATAAACTGTGTTGTCTTTCATATTGTTACTTTAAAAACAAAATATTCTTAAAGTTATGTAAGAATCTAAATGTATGTCGCTTTTAATATCTTATTTACGGATATTTATTACAGGCAAGGTGTTGTCAGAACGAACAAGAAGCATTGCCAGACGACCCGCCATTGCAGAGAGTCTTGTTGGAGGGCGGCCAGACCCACTTGCGGCTCTGACGGAAAACTTTATGCCAACGCGTGCAGAATGAAGGCGACTAACTGCGGGTAAGTAGTCATGATTAAATTTCTACGAGAAATTATAAAAAATTTGCTACTGGAGCATCGTAATTGGTGTTCATATACCATTTGATTAAACCGGTCATAAGTTGATAGTTTAACTAGAGTGTGTGATGTGTATGCGATGTAGTGTTCAAATTAAAATTGCATATTGTATATATAACATACAAAAAAAAAAACATTAATCTTATGTAGATGGTTTCAATTTACATGTTAGTTAACGGTTTTCATACCATGTGATTTTTCGTTAACCGCAAGGCTTATTCACGCTCATAAGGATTTCACTTCAAAATTTAATAAAAATTATGATAACTGATAAAGTTACAAGTGTTACCAACATTATTTCACGCACAATTATCTTAGCGAAAATAATGACTGAGTTTTCATCAATCAGTTCAATGGAATAACTGCTTATTATGCTACTGTGACGTGTGATATCTACGATTGTACTATTCCAAAATCAACTTGTATATTTTTGTAGCTATCCGAATTTAAGAACACTATAATTATACTAATAACATACGAATAGTAATCAATTAATTACACCAAGAGTTTTTATAAATAGATTCGTCAACATTAAGTTACATTTTTAATGTTGAATAAAAAGGAAAACTTCGATAAAAGTCTAAACGCTTCTAATAACCTTTATACTTTATATGAAAACAATTTTTATTTCACTATTTTCAGTAAACACGTGTTCGAAGTACCGATGGCCTTCTGCGTATCGCAAGAGAGGACCTCTGGCGGTGAATATTGTCCAACGGATTGTTCCGGACAAAAGGAGAAACTTGTTTGCGGATCAGATGAAAACATTTACAGGAATGAGTGTGAGATGAAGATGCTTAACTGTGGGTGAGTTGAGTGATTTAAATTTAAATTTAGTTAGTTAATCATATAACCAATTACAAGGTGAGCTTAACAAAGGTAGTTAGTTAAACTGGAAGCAAGCTTAAATAATTGCTAAGTCACTGCAGAGTTAAGTTATTCAAGTATAATATTGTCCCGAACCAATCTCAAGTGTATTCTAATGAAAGAACTGATAAAAGTCTTTTAAAAAATCATATATTTCGTGGGCCTTTCCTTAACAAAGCGATAGCTATGACAATGAAAATAAAAATGCCTTCATCATCATCATTATCAGCCTGTGATAGTACACAGCTAGACATAGGCCTCCCCTAGTGCTTTCGATCTTCGGCTATTCTCATCCAGCCCACACCGGCCACTTTGCGAATGTCGTCAATCCAAAAACATTTTACTTATGTCTAATTAATATATTCTATTATGATTATCATAAAAACATCTATCTAAATATATATATAACTTTGATCAAAACAATCTATCTTTCAGTGTGAATAACCGCAAAGTCGTGAAGAAAGTCGACATGGAGAAGTGCAAGTCGAAAATGAACAAGTGCCTCAAAGTGAAGTGTCGTGGTGAATTCGACCCAGTCTGCGGAACTGACGCCAACGTGTACCCCAACTCCTGCCACCTTAAGGTCGCCAACTGCCTGTAAGTTTATTAATTATGAAGATATCATACAAGAACTTAAGAGAAACAATGAGATATCTATAAATTTAAACCAGCGACGAATAAAGTTATAATTTTTATACAAGAGCTTGATGCAGCAATGAGACAGCCATAAAACTTTCCAAACCAGCGAGATATAACACCTCTAAAATTTCAGGAAAATATATGTAAACAATTTAACCCACAGCTGAAGACTAGCATGATATGTTTGGTGTTTACTTTGGATTGTCATTTAGTGACTGAATTTTATGCCAATTCGCTGGACTTCTAAAACACCACTGGGTACACGAGGCAAAAAGTTTCGTTTGCCCACGAAATATACTTTCTACTGAGTCCTCTTATCCAGGACGCGATAAGTTTTCCTCCAAAATAACTGCAAAAATACGCGTTTACGTTTTCGATACCCATAATTGTTTCTTATTTTAGAATGTTTTCTTCTAAATTCATAAATATATAAATCTCGAATCTAATTTGTATTAAAATATATTATTTTAATATAATCTGCGACATTCGACGGTGTTCCGACTCAGGTAGCAAAATATTCTAAAAAAAACGCGTTGCATCTGTAAAAATCATTTCTAAAACAAATTAACCGTTTGAATTCTTGTTGTTTAAAACATATTTTCCTGAACATTTCAGCAAAGGAGTTCAACTGGCTCACTTCGGTAACTGCACGCTCCTACCTCGCTTGGAGACCGACTGCCCGGAGAACTGCGACAACGCGCTGGAGCAGCCCGTTTGTGGATCCGATGGGAACGTTTACAAGTCAGTCTTATTTTATTTTATTAATCGTCGAGAAGAGCCGTTTCTTTTTGGTAAGTGATACGCACAATACAAAAAAACGCAGTATCAGACGCCACAAATCTTCAGCCGCAATAAAGCATGAGATGGTTACTGCTTAAACTTCATCCTCGAAAAATAAGATGACGGTAGTTAAAAGTTAATTTCTTACACAAGTTTTTGTACAGGAAATAAAATTAATCTTTACAAATATACCAAGGCATTTTCATCGTGCACAATTGCAGTGTCCAACAAAGCTCATTACGGGCTCTTACTACTCTTTATTCTTTTCTTGATTCTCCTTCCACTCCTATATGTATATCTTCCGTCTTCTTCAATGTCTGATTTCACCGTTCTGACTTTACGCACTCCTCTTTTTCTATTAAAATTTTTGGAATGAGCTGACTTCTGATATTATTCCGATAGTTTGGCTAAGAATCGCTTTGAGTTTAAAAGTAAAGTTTGCGAATATCTTCTAAAACAAATTTAGGCAACCAGATTTTTTTGTTTGTTTGTGTCAGTCCACCACAGCCTGTGTCAGTCCACTGCTGTACATAGACCTCCCTTAATGCACGCCACCGCATTTAAATGCATTTTAATAATGATTAAAACATAAATCAACCTACATTTCAACAAATAAACGAGTTGTTTACAAAATTTGTAGTTACATCCTCCAGTTTGTGAAGCAAGGGACAATACCAATAGGCCACAAAGGACATCAAGATGTAAACTCAACTGTCACACACAACACATCATCAGCCTGTGATAGTCCACTGCAGGACATAGGTCTCCCCTAACACACCCCTATCCATTAGGGGGTTTTCCAATCCAAACTCAACTAACAACTAATAATGTGTATTCAGGTCCGAATGCGAGCTGCGTCGCTTGACTTGCGGCCAACACGTGGTGGCAGTAGCAGCTTCCCATTGCAGAACTACCGCACTCTGCCATGAGCCTTGCCCCGACACGCCCGCCTTCGTCTGCGGCTCCGACAATCACTTCTACAAGAACGAGTGCATCATGAAGAAGGAGAACTGCGGGTACGTGTACTTTAACGAGATTTTAACTTATTTAACTTTTAGAACAACAATTGATATCTGACGTGAACTTTAGACTTAAGGTAGCTTGTAACCAACTAATTTAAACGCGGTAACTCGTGTAAACGAATCTGATGTAAAATCCTTATGGCGTTGAAACGTATGGTCTTCAATTCTTTTTGAAGTTAGTCTTAGCTTGTAAAAATACAATATCTAACTTTGTTATACTATAGAATGATTAATATAGTCAAATTTATCAAAGACTGAACTTTAACTTCAACAAGGCGTTCTTTGAATCTACTTTTTTGGAATGTTTTAATATTACAAATTAAGGTCTTAATTGCTGCTTAGGAAAATACTAGCCATGATTATCTATGATAGGTTTATTTCATTTATTGGCACGATTATTATAAATATCAAATCCACGAAATTATATATATAAAATACCAACTTAATCTGCCCGTGACCATGGATGCTGGAAAGAATCCAAAACGTCGGGAATAAATATATTTAAGTAACGCGGAAAATCCGTAAATTAGTCGATTTGATATTTTTTTTTATTTTTACAATATTCCCAAAGTTTTTGATTTTATACAGCATCTATGCTCACAGGACCAACAATTTAAACGAGTTCAAAAGTTATAATCAGTTTTGTCATAGTCATTTCAAGTATATTAAGGATAATAGCCAATTCGTTTTCACAGAAAACACGTTTACGTCGTGCCACTGAAGAGGTGCCTTGCTCGATTCCAATATTCCGGCTGCGCTCGAGTCTGCCCACCGGAATACGACCCCGTTTGCGGAACTGACGACAAGACCTACTCCAACAAATGCTTCCTTGAAATGGAGAACTGTAGATCGAGGTATTTATATTGATTTATTATATTTGTAATAACAGAATACCGATACAGAATAAAGATTACCTCGAATTAGTAAAAGAATCATTGACATTTACAAAACTGAAGGACATTGGAATGGAACCAATCTTTTTGTTATTGAACATAAAATTACTTAAATATTAATTGGGTATTTTACTAGTGAAATACCTTTTTTTATAAGGATTCCTGGTGAAATCATTGAACATGTTCCTCTGAAAACCTAACAGTAGTTATTTGGTGTGCTACCGATATGGCTTGCTTACTAACAGCACGATCCTTCACCATAAAATACATTTTAGTGTAAAATACCTAAAGCGACAACTTTATTGCAAGAGTATAAATTACATTCTCCTCTTACTGCCTCCGTAGCTTAGTCGTATAGGCGTGTGCTTTAGAAACCGGAGGTCGGGTTCACCCTGCGGGACTCAACAAATTTTCATTCACCCAATTGTCTGAAAAGTAGGATGATCCATGCGTCGGATGGGCATGTAAAAGTCGGTCCACCCACCAACCCGCATTGGACCAGCGTGGTGGGATACGGTCCAAAAACCCTAATGGATAGGGGTGTATTAGGGAGGCCTATGTCCAGCAGTGGACTGTCAAAGGCTGATGATGATGAAAATTACATTGCCATTAACATGACTTTAACACACAAATGTGCTTTGACAATTTCTTTAGCCTCAAAAAAATGTTTCTAAAACTTTGTTGCGAAATTAAATAATTTCTTCCATCCCGTAATTATTTTAACAGCTGCAAGAATAATTGAGTTCCTGGTATTTTTATCAAATGGATCTACGAACTCAGTATTGATTTCAATTGTAATTCCAATTGTCTCATTTTCAGGAGCGTGGTTCAACTGAAATATCTAGGAACTTGCACGGAGCCAATCGCCGAGGAGCCTAAAAACTATCTATATCGATAGATCAAACAAGCAATAAAGTCGACTGACGTCCCGCTTTCATTATAACGATTTATAAATTTAGTGCCAACTTCTAGTAGTTAATAGACCACGTCTTATTCCGCTACACTTTATTATTCCCAAATAGTTTAAGTCAGTACAAAATTGCTTCACGAGATGGCTCTTGAAATATAATAACCGTAAGGCGTTACACTAAGAACGTAAAACTTTATAACCAATAAAATCCCGTATCAATTGTTCTCTTTTTAACTTGATTTCGAATAGTATTAGATACGGATTGAATTATAGACACGGACTTACTCTAAACTCTTATAAGTTAAAGATGAATTCAACGTGTTAGATTTAACGCAATTTGCTTGGCATCATGTCATCGTCATTGTCCGAGATTTTTCACGAAAAACTATTGTATTTGATTTCATTTATAAACTTGGTAGTTAATTAGGAATGAATACAACTACAATAATTAAAATAGGATTGTAATTTTGAGGTCTATAAAGCGTTCAACATTAGTCTTTATTAAAGCAAAATTACTCCCTGAGTTATTTGCCAAGTATGTTGTTCAATCTACTAAAATGAATACTGTTAGATTTCCAAAATCACAATCGTTAGTAAAACTGGGCCAGAGATGTAGGTATGAAAATAAACTACACCTGTAGCAATAATATGGCAAAAACACATTTGCAAACTTTTTGAATTGCAAGAAAGAAACGATACGTACATTGCCTAAGTGTTTGGATAAAACCAACGTCTAATAGATTCCAGTGTAAAAGTTGTCGGTTGTACAATAACCGAAACATTTAAGCTAAGCAATTATGCAAAACACATTAAATGCTCAGACAAAAATACATGTTTGCTTAGCTTACTGATAATTTTAGTGATTTAGCCTATAATTTTAGTCCTAGACTGTTTATTTATTGTTCTATTTATTTAGTAATTATATTTAAGTGGAATGTAAATAATTAGGAGGTTTCCTGTAATGTCTCTATTAATTTCCAGTGTAGTTTTTTTATCGGTAATTATAATTGTAACAAAACTACAGAGGAAATTGTTAGAAAATAGGTATTCGTTGTTGTATACGGCTTGTTAGGTCCACATTTTACTAAAATCAATTCGCCTTTTAATGTCTGTATGTACGTTTGAAGTTTTATAGCTTATTGCTCTGCATTTATTCATCAATTATACCAACTCCTTAGATAAGTATTTAACTAATAATTATGAAACGAACGTTACACTAATTAACTATAGCTCATTGTATACTGACAGAAGATTTGATAATGTAATAAAATAATTATGAATGAATTAAGACTTTTATTCACGTAAAAAGTCGGTCCACCCAACAACCCGCATTGGACCAGCGTGGTGGGATACGGTCCAAAAATCCCTTAATGGATAGGAGTGTATTAGAAGAGGCCCATGTCCAGCAGTGGACTGTCACAGGCTGATGATGATGATGATTCACGTAATCACTGTAAATAGTAGAGTTTTTTCAAAGAAGTTTCATTGCCAAATTTGTTTTTGTTTTAAAATAATTATCAAGAATATGAAATAATATCGATAATAACTAGCAACATGGCCTGGTTGTACAGTTGCTAGCTTTACAAACTTGAGGTGAACTCATATCTACAGAAAATGGTCCCCTTTTGTGACCGAGTGCTGATCAATCGATGGCTAAAAAAGTAAGATGATACTAAAAATAACGAAACAAGTGAATACTGCGAAAAGTTTATCAATGTTTCGCACACCGTCACGATAAACCGATACCCTGAAGTTAGCTATAGTCAAGATTTTCGTTTTTTTGTGATATTCAAATAAACTCTTAATAAACTAGATAATGTGTTAGAATAAAATCAATATTTTATATACTTTCATTCTATAATTAGTGTTGTTTTTATACAGACGTAGTATTAGGCGAAAGATATATTTTTTTTAAATGATTTTATGAACAACTTCTAACACGTGTACATAAGGACACAACGTTTTTTAAAATATTGTACAATTACATAGATTTTTAAAGGCTTTGAACTATTATAAATATTTTCAATAGTTAAAAAAGGCTTAAAAAATTTAACTACTAAAGTCGAACTAAAATTTCCTATTCCCAACATATTGTCGCACCTTTTCACTATTAACTCTGCATCACCCCTAGGTTGGCTGACAGAAAATGCCATTCGCATTAAGTGTGCTGCTTGTGCATTAATAGGTAGTTATTGATATTAGAGATTTTATTTCTTTTCTCAACACACACTCCAGCGATCAAATCAAAAGGATAATTGCAGGGCTTAAAGTATATTGACATTTCTCTAACCAGCTTGTCAAGATTTCTGGTGAACCCTGATAAGGTATTGCTGTTTATAGCTTCGTTGTATTTCAGTATTATTGCTGCAAAATAATGAAACGGTCAGAACGAGAGGCACATTAAAAAAATGTCATATAGGAAACAATGTTTTACTTTAGCCTTTGTTGCTTTGATACTTTTACCACCCAAACGTGGACTGCTAGACAATATTATCGGCATGACTAGTCCGTCTTTGTGCAACTTTTGTGCATAAAAAATAAATAATCAATTAACGTACTTTGCATAATCAATACGATATACGATACGATATATACAATACATTATACGAATACAACTGCCTCCGTAACCTAGTGGTAAAGGCGGGTATTTTAGAAACTGGTGATCGTTGGGTCGGGGGACTCAACAAATTTTCATTGTTGTTTCCTAGTTGGTTAGGACAATTTGGGCTGATCTCCCGAATTGGCTGAAAAGTAAGATGATTCATCCGTCGGATGGGCATGTAAAAAGTCGGTCTACCCACCAACCCGCATTGGACCAGCGTGCTGGAATACGGTCCAAAACCCCCAATAGAGAGGTCATGCATTAGGGAAGGCCTAAGTCTAGTGTGATGTGATACGAGTCGTGGTTTCAATTACTGGATACATAAATTATAGCTTATCACTAAAATCTTTTTTGTAGTGCCTGTTAGTTGCTTTACTTTATGTATATATGTTTTTGCACACGAACGGAGACGAGCACTGCCACATGATGGATGGCGGTCACCAACCATCATTGACAACGCAGTATCAGGGGTATCACCTACGCCCTGCCTACTATACAAGACATAGGATTATATGTCTCGTTCACCCAGTAAATACGCTGGCTACGGTGCCCTTCAAACGGGAACACATTAATGTTTTCACAACACTGCATTGCGACAGAAATAGGCACCGTGATGGTACCACCCCACACGGCACCATGTATAATGGAGACCTAACACTTTTGAAATTAAAAAGAATATTTAAACCAAACGGTTTAAAACATTTAAAAATGCAACAGGTAAATCTTACATAATATATTTACAGAATTATTATGTAATATTTAATTACTGCTGAAGTAGCTGATATGAAGAAGCTGATATGTAGAAATATAAAAATTATTAAAATAACTGTGCTGTTTTAAAGGCTTATAAACATAGCGAACTCTGGACGTAAATTACGTACCAATTTCAACAAGAAACAAAAATATCCAAATCATCCCTGCGACGCTTCAATAATGAATGCAAATAAATTTGCAATCTGAAAAATCCATACGAAATTTATGAGATTATTCGTAAGTGTTATATAGTTAATTTGTGCTGAAATGATATGACGATGAATTATGATGATGAGCATATATAGGCTTTATTTTAAGGCTATTGTTTGTATTTTACAGTAACAGTAGTTCAGTTCAAACGGTAATAAATTGACTTATTAAAGCTTCTGACTATACTAGATTAACTGAACAATGATCCTAATATGAAGCAAAGTAAAATCTTTTATAATTATTATCATCTTAATTATTATCATCGTCATTGGTCTGACTTAGTCCACTGCTGCACATACATACATCATCAGCCTTTGTTAGTCCACTGCTGGACATAGGCCTCCCCTAATACACCCCTATCCATTAGGGAGTTTGGACCGTATCCCACCACGCTGGTCCAATGCGGGTTGGTGGGTGGACCGACTCTTTTACATGCCCATCCGACGCATGGATCATCTTACTTTTCAGACAGTTGGGTGATCGGCCCAAATTGCCCTAACCAACTAGGAAACAACAATGAAAATTTGTTGTGTCCCCGCAGGATTCGAACCCACGACCTCCGGTTTCTAAAGCACATAGGCCTCCTCCAATTCACGCCTTCTCCATTGGAGGGTTTTTGGACCGTATCTCACCACGCTGTTCCAATGCGGGTTGGTGGGTGGACCGACTTTTACATGCCCATCCGACGCGGATCATCTTACTTTTGATACAATTGGGTGATCGGCCCAAATTGCCCTAACCAACTTGAAAACAAAGATGAAAATTTATACAGGTATTTGATTAAATATTGTCTATCAAATGAAATATAATATTGAACAAATAAGTGTGCCAATGATGTAAATTATTACCATACCATTAAACAAGACGCAATAATTTAAAGATAGTTTTCAAATAGCGAACTTTCTTATATAAGAAGGTTGCATGCTAAATGTATAAATACAATTTAGTTACAACCTATTTGCTATCGTGACAATAAACTGAGAAATTTAGCTTCTTATCTGTACACAATGAAATCTTATTCAAACGCCACATTTATTGCGTAATCATCAAACACTATAAATTTTACTCCACGGCTGTTAAAATATTGTTTAAACGAAATATTTGTTTGACGTAAAAGTCACACTTTTGTCATTATGACATATGTAAATAGAAATGTGGATAAGACAGCTAAGGTTTTTAATGTAAGACACAAAACTATTACAGACATACCTTGATTAATATAAATGGTATGTATTACAAAATTGTCAATATGAATAAAACTAAACATAAAGAGTATTATAACTAAGATCACTTACATAAATAAAATATCACTAGTACTTTTTTTTAATCTAGGAGGGAAGATTAAAATTAATATTTCTTTCACAACCTTCGACTAGAGGTAATAATATAAAACTTAAGATCTGCCATAAAAGTGGTTGAAAGGAGTGAAACGGCGATGGAAGTTTATAGGAAGTTCGTCTTTGCTGAACACAAAATGTTCCGTGTCTTGTATAATTTAAAAGTGTACGGTTGTGAACTAGGCGTTAAAATTGGGATAAAATTCAATATGGAAATTAGTCATTGCCGATAAGCCAAAAACTTTTTGTCTGGACATAGATAAATACAATTATGACACCTCATTAATATTACTGTTAAGTATTTTTGAAAACACCTCGGTATTTCACACGAGCTTAGGCGCGGATAACTGTTGGCAGTTTCTCCTACTGGTACTGACTTGTTTGATTTACTTATTACAAGTTTTGATATTGTGTTTCTCTTATTGATACAAATAGTTCCATTCCATTGATTTAATATTATACTAGCTTAAACTTAGTCAATGAAGGGCGATAAGGCAATAATTCTAAATTATAGAAAAACAAGATTCAAGCATCGGTTGGTATACGATATGATACAAACGCTAACGTCATGACGATGCCTTGTACTCTTTATAAGTTTGATCGGATGGACATTGGCTCCTAAAAGTCAGATGCCAGGAACTCTGAATACAAAGTGCGAGTTATTTCATTTCTGGATAACCAAAACCAGATGATAGTATTTTACATGATACTGTTAGAAACGATAGATACTGTACTGGTCTTACAATTGTAGATAATCATCATGTATGAGTATATGTATATAAAATATTAACATAAAGAACTTATGTCCAGACAATTTGTTATTGATTATAAATATTTTTGTATTAAAGAACAAAAATGCTTACAAGTACGTTTGCTTCTAAAATTATACGTAGTTTGTAAGAAAATCTGGAGAAACACTTATGCATAACCGTCTGACACCTACTAAAATCAACACGGTGTTCCTTTCTGACGCCTTAGGGTGGGGACACTGGGGCACTTTCAGATTCTTCTGCGACCGCAGCAGCGCTAGCTGCCAAGCCATCCCCATTTCTAGTCTATGATTCACTCTACTCCAGGGTACTCTTCTCCCTTCGTCTCGGTCCCTACATTCAGGCAGAAGGCTCCTCTGAATCTATTACCCAACGGTTGTAAGATCCAGGAGAACTCAACCTTTGCAGGCACACCCAGCCACCGGTGGTGGCCTAGATGTTCAGCGCCGTAGATGGAATAGAGATAAAGGAGAATGTCTCCCCCCGTCCCACGGCCCCTGCACACCGCATCAGTGGTGTGATGCGGGAGCACTGAGTCGCAGAGAATAGGGAGAGCGGACTACAAAATTGTTTGAAACTGCTCTTCCCCGCGACTCCACCTTGGCAAAAAACGTGGAGAAAAACATTATATGGACGCCATGGTAGCATCAGCTTCGTTCCAGAAGGCCATCAAAGAGATCGCTAAGGTCGTTGGGCAAATCTTTCTCTGTGATTTAAATATAGCGATGTGTTTATGTAAATGGAATCTATTTTAAGAACATATTGGATCAGTTTTTAATTTTCTAAGAATTTTTCTTAGAAGAGAATGTTTGAGTGACAAAATGAGAACGTACACCTTCACAGCCTAGTGTTATGTATGTATATTATAAATGTTTATTTGAAGTCTGTCTGTCTTTTATTCACTCTAAACGGGGATAAAGTAATAATTAATTTAATTTGAAATAGCTATTGTTATGCAATATTACCGTTGTCTATATTTATAATTTTGAAACAGAAAAAACCCACGCTATATTTGCTTTAGTTACTATTTTATCTATGTGATCTAAAAATAAACAAGCCATCACTACATCTAGATTTCTATGTTCGTAACTTTGTAGTTTTTATCGCCAATGTAATATATGGACTATTATTTAAGTATTAATTTTTTTTTTCAATTTTTGGAAAAATGTTTATTGATATTACCTAGATCATTAAACATTTAGCATTGAAGATACTTTTATCGGTCTTTAATAATTAAAACTAATCTGCAAAAAGGTAAGTAAAGGTTTGCTCAGCTTCATAACCTTTAATAAATCAAACAAAAGGCACCATAATGAGAGACTTGAGCCACACATAAGCATAACGTGAATGGTTTTTCACACAATTTATTTTTGCACAGTAGCGCCCTAAAAATATCATTTGAAAAATGCTCAATAAGAAATATTGTGAAAACTTAAAAAAAACAAAGGCTACATGTACATTTATTATTTAAAAGATGGGACATGATCGCCAATTTATTATTCTTATTTATCTAAGACCCAAGTTTACAATTAAAAATTTATTACCTATTAATATTTTATGACGCCGCACACGGGAACTTGTTCAGTTTGGCAGGAATTTATTTTAGGTAGACTAGAAAACAAGTCTTTCGTGTCTGCACCATGTATTTTTATTTCTATTAACCGATACTTATCAAGCTTCAACTCGTGACGATCTTTGTACTTCCAATAAAAATCTTATGCATCGATACGAATGTTCAGTATAACAAGCGTTGGCCGCGCAGTTAGAGGCGCGCTCAGTATTTCTAAGAATTTCCGAATTCTTTACCGAGCTTTAACATAAGCATTTAATAAAGTTCTTCTATATTCGAACAAGCTAGTGACCTAAAATCCTAGTTTTGATGTCTTTTTCGTTTTAAAATATATCCTTATAATTATACTAATGATACAGTGTTGTGTTAATTAATAAATACAGTGATATAAATAGAGAAAAGATGAAAAAGTTCAAATCACTACTGCCTGAGGGAAGTAAATTTAATCAGGTTCTATGTGCAATGTTGAGTAAGTCTGTGTGCATTAATTTGAAATTTGTGAAACAGTTATGTGTTTTAATTTATTTTATTCTGAAAGTTAAACTAATTTCAATCAAATGGTGACCTTCAATGAATAACAAAATTAAAACCATGTGTCGAACGAAGAAGCCCGAATGAGTATTTTCACTTACATTTATCAGTCTAAACGGTTCTTATGATGATGAAACGGTTCTTATTATATCATTATCAGCCTGTGTTAGTCAAATTTTAGAGTCAGCCAGTAGAGACATAGGCCTCGCCTAATGCATGCCACCTCCATTAGGGAATTTTGGACCGTATCCCACACGCTGTTCCAATGCGAGTTGATGGGTGGACCGATTTTTACATGCCCATTCAACGCATAGATTCCGACGCCTCTTACTTTTCAGACTATTGGGTGATCGGCCCAAATGGTCCTAACCAACTAGGAAACAATAACAAAAATTTGTTAAGACCCCGCATGATTCGAACCTACGACCTCTGGTTTCTAAAGCACATACCCTAGGTAACGTAGGCAGTCTTATATAATACTTTTATCAATTGATTTCAGCACTTATATCATATTTTTTAAGACTTGACTTTTTTAGCTACGTTACAAGCTTTATAGAAAAAATTGTCCGAGTGGATCATCATGTTTCCCTGTCTGCACAAGGTCAAAGTTTTCTAGTCTAGTAAAAAACACCATTGGTTTCCGTCTCAACAACATCCGAGCAAAATTAATAAATTAATTAAAAAAGATAAGAGGACAAAGATATTGGAGGATTCTTATTTAGCCTTAAAAAGGTTCTGAAAAGTTTAAGTGTCTTTTTCTGAACTAGAAATGACTTTCACATTTCCCGTTCTAATTTTGTAAAATAAATAATACGCAAGCATAGAAGACCATGTAGGAAAATCACACTTTCCATCCATTTTTCCATTAACTTTATATTCATTGCTCAGAGCCTCTCCGGTTACTGTCGAATTATGCATCCTTTCAGATAAATGGTGTAAAACCTTAGTGACTCCTTGTTTTATATATATGGGTTTTCTTATTTTTAGTAAACTTCCCCGTATTCGCTTATGGTGCCAGCATTGGATGGATGTCACCAATGACGTTGCTTCTTCAATCTGAAGACTCACCTAAGGGAGTTCCCTTAACTGATTCGGAAGTACGCAAATAACTTTTAATATAATCACCAACGATACCTACGTAGATAATGTCAATAACGCAAGGCAATCAAAACATCTCTGTTTCAAACTACTCATATATATTTAAGTGTTCAATAACACTCGTTATTCGCAGGCATTAACAGCTCGTAGACTTATATTTTTTTATGGAATCTTAAATGATCATCAATGTAAATAGTTTTTTTTTTGTTTTAATTGACACTTATTAACAATGGTATTCAAAATTTGACCTGTCTCGTAATAATGTCCTCCAAGTCGATTACGACTATGGCGGCCGATCTAAATTAGAGATTAGCCAACTGCATAGGAGATATTATAGTGCTCCAGTGTACTCCTATTCCTTTATACTCTCAAAGCCCGTAAGGATGGATAACCGTCACAACCAGAGAGAGATCAGGCGCGGGACTGACTTTTACATGCCTAACCGACGGACGGATCATCTTACTTTAAAGGCAATCGGTTTATTAGCCCACATTGCCCGAATCAATTAGGAAACAAAAATAAAAAGTTATTGATACCAACAGGATTTGAATCTACAACCTCCGGTTTCTAAAGCACAAGCCTATAACACTAGACTACGGACGCACTAATACTATCTTGTATCGATGACTTGTACTAAAAATTACTGTTATGTTATTTTTTTGCTAATGAAGCAATCTTTTAAAGACAGGTGGTATTTGGGTGCGAACCCGGTTTTGATTTTTTGTCCTTAATTAATGTTGTCCTGCCATTTATCCGTATAAATGGCAACTAGCCTTAGATATGTTTTATGTAATTATAAAAAACAAGTCATACTTAGCCTTAGACTTAAAAACATACAGCATACTTAAAATAATAACATGTTGTAGTAACTACCTATGTGAAATTTTGTGATTGACGTGCCGTCTGTAAAAGAAAGTGTAGCTTATTGTACAAGAATTTTTATAACTAATCGTTTTAAAAGGTATAAATGCTGATTTTGCGTTGAATTTAAAATATCAACAGTATTTATTTAACCTTATCAGGTATCATGGATGGCAGCAGTGGCATACTTCGTGTGCATACCAGGTAATGCTTTTATGGCATTGGTAGGTGATAAATTCGGAAGAAAGTTGACATTACTCTTCATATCTGCAATGGGCGCTGTAAGTATGTTTCAATCATCCACCGTCTGGTTGCTAGCAATAGGAAACAAGACTTCCTTAACTTTACTAGGTTGCTGTTCCCTGGCCCTGATAAATTCCGTAAAAATGTATTTTGCATCATGTGCATTATTCGTGTAAGCTACAAAAAGTATAACGACTTTATTAGATTATTTATATTTTAGGCCAGCTGGATCCTTTTGCTGTCGTCTATTGAAACTTGGGCGTTAATATTATCCAGAGCTCTGGTGGGTGTCACAATGGCTGGATGTTATGTTACTTGTCCAACTTATACGAAGGAAATCAGTGAAAACCAAATAAGAGGGGCATTAGGATGCATAGTAAGTGTGTATTTACTGGCATCCAAATATTATGATGCTTTCTTAGCAGATTATAAGCAAATTCCATAAGTTAGAATCCTAGGATACTTGTGAATATCTGTTTTAAAAAGAAACGGTGCTTACAAATTACTGTATGCTCTTAACTTAGTAATATCCTCATTATATTTTTTATTTCACTGTGGTAAATATGAAATTAAAGTTTTACCTAGATACCGTTTTATAGCAATGATTTTTAACAAATTTCTTTTTTTAGGTGATCCTATTTCACACAACTGGCAACCTATTTCTATACATTATTGGTGATATACTCAGCTATAGAACAATATTATGGGTTTGTTTAGCACTGCCAGCGTTTCATATTGTGCTGGTAATGGTTATACCGGAATCACCGTCATATCTCGTGGAAAGAGGTAACGAGGAAGTAGGTAATCGATTACTATAACTTATTTTATTTATTCTAGAATAAGTTGAGGTGTTTTTTTCTGCTACATGTAATAGTATCAAAGCAGTACTGTTTCCGGTTGAAGGAACTGAAACCAGCGTAATTATTAAATAAACGTTATGTTACATTCTCTTGTCTTAATATGGTGGTGGTAATACACCTCGTGTCTTATGGGTCACATTCTGCTCTTCTTAGCACTTTGATCATAAGAAAGAAATTTACACATACACACACACATCATCAGCCTTTGATACACTCCCCTAATACACCCCTATCCATTAGGGGGTTTGTGACTCCTACCACGCTGATCCAATGCGGGTTGGTGGGTGGACCGACTTTTTACGTGCCCATCCGACGAATGGATCATCTTACTTTTCAGACAATTGGGTGATCGACCCAAATGCCTAACAACAGGAAACAACAATGAAAATTTGTTGAGTCCCGCAGGATTCGAACCCACGACCTTCGGTTTCTAAAGCACACGCTTATACCACTAGGCTACGGAGGCAGTTAGACAGAAAGACATAATTTATGTAAAAAGGAACTGAACGCGTGTATGATTGGATCGCCGCTCCTGATATTTTGGCACTAATGAAGGTTTAGATTCCAAGTCTACTACTTTTTGTTGATATAAACTTTTCTGTATGTTCTAATGGTGATACTGCCATTTTTATTCAAACGTTATAAAATGTCTGTATTAATATTAATACTGTATTTTTTACTTATTGAGCTCTAAATATGTAAGAAGTAGTGTGATATCTATTTATTACTTATGCTATTCATTATAAAAAGTCGGTTCACCCACCAACCCGCATTGGACAAGCATGGTGGGATACGGTCCTAAGGCCCCCTAATGAAGGGGATCCCTATGTCTAGCAGTAGACTGACACAGGCTAATGACGATGATAATTTTATTAACAGTGATAATTAAAAGCTTGTATATTTTATATATTATAACTTTTCAGGAAGCAACTCGAGTTCTTGCATGGTTACGTTGCAGAAAAATTGATGATGTAATAGTCCGACGAGAGTTAGACTGCTTAAAGAAGGAACAAAAGAAGGACGAAGAGGGAAGCAAATTTTTGCTGACGGCAATTTGTAAGTGTTACTTTTAGTGCTACCCATGATTGACTATCTTGAATGTAAAAAAAATGTTAACCGTTATGATTCTTTAACAGAATTTTACAAACAGGAGCAATATAAATAGCCTTCATTATATAATGTTACTTTATTCTCCTACAATTCTGGAAAACTTTGAAGCTCTATAAATATTACTTCGGATGAGCGTGAGCAAATCCTAATCCATACCGCTCTTGCTCACGAGTCGAATTTAAAATACAAAAGAGAGAATACAGAAGATGCTGCTTTTGGGGATATATTGAATTAATATTACTATTATTTGGATAAATGTTATTTCTGTTGATAGACAAACGATTTTTTTATATAAATATAGTGTTTACGATCGCAAAAAGTATTTTTTTATATAGGAAAAATCATTAATATTGAAACCAAAAGATCTAGAATCTGTTCTACGCCTTACGTAAGATTTTGCATAGGAAATTTCTTTGTCAATCCAATAATAAGAATAGTAACTAAATTTAGTTGCTAAGGGTGCACTATCTACGTACATTACAAACCTTATTTGACAGAATATTCATAATTATCCAGCTTTCAGTTAACATGTGTCTTCGTGACTCTGTCGTAAAAAGTTTTTATATTAATGGTAACAAATTCATGTAGTAACTGTTGTACATTACTGCATGAGTAAATCCTTACAATATAACTTTACAAGTACATGAGTAATACAAGTTTACTTTGAAGCGAAAAATTATAAACCTATCCTACCTATTTGTACGATTCATCATCATCATCATCATCAGCCTGTGATAGTCCACTGCTAGACATAGGCCTCCCCTAATACACCCCTATCCATTAGGGGGTTTTTGGACCGTAACCCACCACGCTGGTCCAATGCGTTGGTGGGTGACCACTTTACATGCCCATCCGACGCATGGATCATCTTACTTTTCAGACAGTTGGGTGATCGGCTCCAAATTGTCCTAACCAACTAGGAAACAACAATGAAAATTTGTTGTGTCCCCGCAGGATTCGAACCCACGACCTCCGGTTTCTAAAGCACACGCCCATACCACTAGGCTACGGAGGCAGTTTTTTTGGGCATTTGTACGATTACATATTCTTAATCATTGGCGAAATTACCCATAAAATCTTTGGAATTTATTTTAGCCGATTTCTAATTCCGTCATAGTACTATGTTCATGCCCGAGCGTCAAATATCTTGCATAGTAAAAAATTCGGTGCAAATCAATTAAACTACTTGACGTTAACGAACCCGGCTGGCGCTATATTGATTCGATGTATTGTGACCGATTTACAAACGTGCAATGTCCCAGTTTCATTCCACTTCACTTATTATTATAATGGATACACAGATAAATGTCAATAATTTTTGAAACACCCAAGATTGTAGAAATTTAAAGTGTTAGGCGCAATTCCTGTCTGAAGGTTGTGCGCTCGAATTATGCGAGGTATTAAATAATTTTGATGGTTAAAATTCTATTAAAGTGTCTTTTGATGGTTTCTTAGGGCCGTATAGGTTGAAAGCAAATTTGCGGAAAAGTAAGATAATACATGGGTCGGATAGACATGTTCCCGTCCTCAAATCGTCTACGGCAGTTGTTAAAGGACGTAATGCCTTAAAATTGACTAAAATCTAATCCACATTATTAAATCAATGTTCTCTTCGAGTTAATGTCTTTGTACAAGGACTTTTCTATACGGGTGATATTTCTAAGTCTTATTCTTAAAGCGTGTATGGTGATGTTGTGCTAGTTAGGGCTTAGAAAGTTGCAAAATAAAACAAATAAGTCAAAGCAAGACCCATTTTCTCATGAGATTGTGAAGACTTGTTGTTTTATTGAAATATTTGATCAGTTTAGGACCGGATTTTAGATTCATCAGTAACTGGCTTTACGAGTCCTCTGAAATAGGCCTTTTAATGAACGCCAAGACGGTTAGCGTTATTAAAAAGAGTTGTTCATTATTGCCACGCTGAGCAGGTGAACTAGCAATTACATAACTGCTGCAGATATGCCTTACTCCCACTGGACGGCGGATCCACCGTCAAGTGCGGTGGGGTCGTCACATCCGTACGCTAGAGATTTAATATTGAATACTAGATTTTTATCAACTGAACACAACTCATCACATACAAATAAAACATAAATATTTAATACCACGCAAATATTATAAATCATCAATGCAATACAGTAGATTATAACTTAAAATTAAAATTAATTACTTAAAGATAAAGCAGACTATTCTATGTTTTACAGTATGGTTATAAAACAATATAAATCAAGTGAGCAAAAATCGTCTTAGAAGATCTCAATGTAAACAGACATCTTAACAATAATTATTTACGTAGTAAATATTTGTTTTGGTTTGGGATTTCCATTCTATAAAGAGTATAGCAGAACAAAAGATAATTTGTTTAGTTTTAAGCGTATATAGAAAATAAAGACACAAATCCGTATGGAATTCCAAAATAAAATATCTTTTTTATTTTTTACATTCCTAATAACTATAAATAACTATAGTAATAAAATCCAATCATCTGACTACTTCATAGATATGTGGGGTGCACCAAAGAGCATCTTTGAACTATGTACACCCGGGGCAACAGATAGCGAATCCCAATGCTGATTGCTGTCCAATCCTTCTCTAGCACGATGACAAGTAATAATATATAATTGATATTTATCATATTTTTTTCAGTTAAAGACAAGATACTGTTCAGAGCATTCCGAATAGCGCTAGTTGTAACTCTTTCGCGTGAGGTGTGCGGTGCTATTCCAGTTTTGAATTTCGCTGGGGAGATTTTCACTTTGGCTTCTGATGGGAAACCTCTACTGTTGACGCCAAATCAACAAGCGATGGTTCTCGGAGCTGTTCAAGTGCTTGGCTCAGCTCTTGCTTCGAGCGTTGTCGATAGAATTGGACGAAAGGTTAGTTTTAATGCAACCACGTTTTCAAAAAGCAGCGTTAGCAAGAAGTTAAATTGCGTCACTGGCGAGAGCAATATAGCCAAGCTTTAAATACAAGGACCTGTCAGAAAGAAAAGATTAAGATGGACTAATTATTTGTTAGTAAGAAGTATTTACATTTCAAAGTCAAAATATTTATTCTACCACCGGTTCGAAAATGGAAGTCCAGAGAAGAATCAGCATGATAAACTGGGCGGTATTCCCTCAAGAAAACAAGAACGGACAGATACAACTTAATCATATAGTGAATGCGTTACAAAATACAAAGCTTTCGAGTATATTGAACAAATCGCCACTGTTTTTTTAGTCAAAACCCTCGCAAGATAAGCTGCCAAATTGAGTTATATGTCACACATATTAATTATTATTATATATAGAATCTTTACTAAATCATCACAAATACCTTTGTTTCAGTCTTCTCGGAACAACTTCTCTTATCTCCGGTTTAAGTATGTGCTCACTCGCATCCTGGTTCGTCGCGAGGTATTATGGTGCTTATACACCGGGATGGATCCCTATTGTGACGTTATGCCTATGCATCTTCTGTGATTCAGCTGGATTTCAACCAATCTCAATAGTGCTGACCGGGGAAATATTTTCGTTTAAGGTAATTAATAAGGTTATCAATAACTTAGTTTTTTCCTAACCTTGTTAATTAGGTCCGTATAAAAGAAAGTATATATTTTTATTTCATATTATTCATATTGAGAAAATGGCCTCGAAACGTAAAGCGATATGATTGGTGCTTATGCTGCGCTGCTAAATATTATTACACGATGTGTAAGGACCATATTTTGTTACGCTATTTAAGGTCGAAATTCGTTTTTTTTTGTTTTATTTTTCTTATAAAAATTACACATCTTGCTACTTTCAGTTCATTAATACTGAAAATGTAAACTGTAATACATATTTGTATAGTGTATTCATTTTGAATTTATATGCTAAAAAAAATTGTACATGTAACGTAAGTTTTTTGACATTCTTTCGCCGGTATAGCACAGACCGTAAATAAATTTACCTAAATTGTGAAACTTCCACGTACAGTTTTTACAACTTTTCGTTAAATAAAGATGGTTTACTCTTTTTTTCAGTATCGAGGCTCAGTCTTAGCCATTACAATGGCTACTGCATCTTTTGCCGATTTTCTTCAAATGCTATTCTTCAAACCACTCGCTAACTTGATCGGAATCCACGTGTCGTTCTACTTCTTTGGCTGCATCTGTCTGCTGGCAACGCTGTATATAATATTAGCTATTCCAGAGACCAAGTCTAGATCACTGGAGGAGATTTATAACGATTTAAGAACAGAAAAGAAGAGAACAGAATCGACAACAAGTGGTAGAGTCGAAAATTCACATGACAAGCATAGACAAGCTGAGAATGTGTTGTAATTATTTTAATTTAAGTTTATGCAAACGTGTAACTGAACGCTTTAACATAAATAAATATTTGTATAAATAATTAACACAATAAGATAATATGAATAACTGCTACTATCATATTGTTCCTTTAAAAATAAAAGATTAACCCATTTTAATTGTTATTTCGTTCTAGTTGTTATGTTGACATTTTTTAAAACATAATGCAAATCAATATGTGAATATTAATAACTTTTATAATAATAATAATAAAATGTGAAACTTTACTTTATTTTTACTGGCATTAAAAGAAAACCTCGTGATAGTGACCATATAAGTAACATAGACATTGGCGGAATGCTTAGTTTTTCTTACCGTTAGGAAATGCGGGCGCATACTCGTCCTTACGGGGGCAAAACGGGTTATGTCACCGAGTAAAACCACTATTTTTAGGGTGGGGCCACAGCAACGCTCTCATACTTATCTGCAACCCCACCAGCGATGGCCGCTAAGTTACCCCCTGTCTGGTTTATGGCCCAATCAATCTCTCTTTGGAACTCATTAGTCCTTTGTATCGGCCCTATTATCTAGACAGCAGTCTTCCCCGAACCTGTTACTCAGGGGCCATGAGAGCCAGGAGATCTCAACTCTTGCAGGCAAAAGTTGCCCGGCCTCCAGCGGCAGCTTAGGTGTTTGGCTCCGCCGCTAGCGAAGTTTTAGCCGCAGAAGGTGGAAAGATCGACGACACAATGTCGAATATCCCCTCCTACCACAGCCCCTCTAAACCGCATCAATGGTGCAGCCCCACCGAGTCCCAGGGGAAAGGAAGAGCAGCTTAGGGAAACCCGACACTCCTCTTGCCTCGCAACTGTTCCTTGGCTGCAGAAGACAGGGAATGCAGCACGTCTAACGCCTCCTTCCCCTTCCACTGCACCTTCCTAGATGTATCCGGAGCTAGCTGGTATAGCTTGCTAGGAGCAGCCTCCTCCACGATCGACCCTACTCGTTAGACGGTTAGCTTCCTCTTAGCTTCCCCGTGGCTGATCAGGCCTCAGGTACTGAGAATCGCTGCCACAGAGAAAATCTATTCGGAGGTAAGTAGACTAAGTATTCATATTACTAAAATTATTTATCGATAACATAATAAATTAATAATTTTGTTTTCAATCAATTATAAAACTTTTTTCAAGGTCTCAATAATTTTTTTATTATTACATATTAAAACAAATTTTGCACCAATTCCACTTTAATTTGTATGAAATATTTAAATTCACAAACGAAAAAAAAAGAGGAATCATTATACTAATCAAAACTTATACTATGGAAAATAGATTACTGATAAGTACATAAATTTACTTTTTTTGTAAATAAATGCATATTATATAGATACAAATACCGTATGTTCAACCACACGATATTTTTCCCGTGGAATCGAACCCACAGCCTTTAGCCCAACAGTCACTATGCCAAGCGGGTCGTCAAATACATGAAGATATAATCGACGAAACTAATATTGAAGGCAAATAGCATAGATAAATAAAGTATAAGCCATTTTGTATTCAGGTTACTAGCAAATTGCTCTATTACTGAAATAATCCTGAATTATCTCGACATTTCATATTCTTATTATGGCTATTATTTGATGCAATAAGCTAATGTATAACCATTTGTTCATTTGATGGACGCTATAATTCATCTATGAGTAGAACGTTTTAGTTATTATGTCTTCAAAAAAATATAACTAAGTTTCAGTGTCGTGTTGAAAAAATATGACAAAAACTGAATTAATATCCATCTTGAAACCACTGCACTACATAAGCTGTTTGTTTGCACTGAGAAAGTTTAAGCTATCCGATGGAATCGTTTCGCGTATAAACAAAAAATATTTACTGACTTCAATCATAGGCGTATCCGTCACGTATTTTTTACTAATATCTACGTTACTTCGTCTCAGTAATGCATATGATACGTCAATTTTCTCCGTTTACGTCATTGCGTACTCCCAATATTCCATTTTTTACTTGATTCTTATTGCATTCAACTACTTCTTGAGCGAATTCAACGTTCGATTGGTTCGAAAACTTCAAGAGATCGACCGCTTTTTGTATAACGAGAAAGACACCAAGATGTTGAGGACCGAGGCGTGGGTTATATGCTGCACACTTGTTCTTGCGTACGGTCAGTTTGTAGCGTTCAAGATATTGTACGATCCCTTATGGAGCTACATAAGAGCAGTTTTCATCGTCACATCGTTGATATTCGACGTTGAACTTTCATATTACATCTGTTTCATTCACTATTTGGTATACAAAATAAAACGATGGTCGCAGATCCTTAAAGTTGATTACAGAAAACCAATTGTGCTCCAGGATGAAATTGGAATGGCTCTGACGGAGACGATGTTCAAGATCTATCATGATATCCTAGAAGCATTGATGCTTATAAAGAAGGCTGGACAGATAACGGTTTGATAATTTCAAATAACTTTATATGTGTATGTATGTGTCCCAATACTCAACGTCAAAACGAAACGGGGTGATAGGATTGATCGAAACCATCATGAGGAAAAACCAAAAAATCTATTCCATCCAGTTTGAAAATTACGGCAACGGTACTTCATACCGGAAGATAGTAGTGTTCGCAAGCAACTGATTCGAGGGGGCAATAGGCACCGCAGAGGAGCACCTTAGACGATCCCTCGTAAAAAGGATCTTACCTCCCATAATTAATTCTATCTATTATTCGGCTTGGGTATTGGCCCTATCGGCATAACTTTCTGCTATGGTCGCACGTACAAATCGCTTTATACTGTTAACATTTTTCTTTCAGATACTACTACACTTTGTTATTATCTTCATTCAAACGTTGACGTACATTGAAATCTTAATAATGATGACTCAAACACAAAAGGTATGATTGACTAAATAATGCAATCACTCTTAAAATTATCTTTGTATATATAGTTAATTTGGTTGCATCATCAGCCTTTGATAGTCCACTGCTGGACATAGGCCTCCTTAATACACCCTTTCCATTGGGGTTTGGACCATATCCACCACGCTGGTCCAATGCGGGTTGGTGGGTGGACCGACTTTTACATGCCCATCCGACGCATGGATCATCTTACTTTTCAGGCAACTGAGTGATCGGCCCAAATTGCCTAACCAACTAGGAAACAACAATGAAAATTTGTTGTGTCCCCGCAGGATTCGAACCCAGACCTCCGGTTTCTAAAGCACACGTCCATACCACTATGCTACGAGGCAGTAATGAAATGAAATTTGGTTGACTCGTAGTAAATTTATAATGGTGTTTTTTGCACCTTGTATTCAAAACTATCACTTAGCATAATTCTATTATTACTTTTGTTAGTTATTTTACGGACTTACACAAATCCGCATGGATTTTTTAATTTCATGAGTTGAATTTATTAATAACTTTCAGAGCCCGAAATAAATACATTAATAGTAGCAGTATCGCTATTTTTTTCAGGTTGAAAAAGTATCAGTTATTAGTCACGGTTACGGAGTTTCCGTGTGGGTGTCAAAAGCCGTTATAACGGAAGCGATGTTCTGTATTGGATGCGGTATATTATACAGGCGCCTCGCGTCTGCTCAGATGATCCTTGCCTTGAATTTGAACTTATACACTTGCCGTATGTCTTTGAATTGCATTATACAAGGTCATTTTATAATTATCTGGGCATTAACCTCAAATAGTTTTGTTACTTATATATATAGAGAAAAATATAGATAGAGACTTTTAGTACTGTTCACTAATGCCACATCAGTACTACTCTAAATATGTTTTTTTCTGATTTTTCAATGACTATAGATGTCTAGGTCTAAGGCGCTAATGGTATTGTTACCATATAATACCTATAGTCCATTTTCATCCACTGTCGGAAACAGACCAACTCAACTATAGAAGGTGGTAGGTCCCAATTTGGGGGCCGTCTGGAGTGGTACTACCGCAGTGCCTATTTCTGCCGCCAAACAATAGTTTGTAAAATACTACTATGTTCCTGTGTAAAGAGGCACCCTAGCCAGCGTATTTATTGGCTAAACGAGACGTAACATGCTATGTCTCACTTAGGCAGCACATTGGTAATACCCCTGGTATTGCCGATGTCTATGGGCATCGGTGACCACTTTCTATCAGGTAGCGCGAATGCTAGTCTGCCTTTGGTGGCTATGAAAAAACTCACTATCTGCAAAGAGTTCTTGAGCTTACTCCACTGACCACAAAAATGCACATTTCATCTTGTAATATTATTATTGTATGCAACCAATGCAATTTACACTTTTTTTAATATTGTATTTTATACTGCTAGGGACGGCAAGAAGATTCTTAAAGAACATACGGAGGTTACATCAAGTGCATTTTGAAAAGATAAGCATTTGCGGCATTCTCACGGTCGACGCTGATGTTCCTTTGCGTATGGCAGGCGTCATTGGGAACTACACGGTCATATTACTGCAATTCGCTTTTCTAAGAAGTTAATACACAACTTTACTGTTCAGCAAGCCTTTAATGACTTTAAGTTTTATGTATATCCAAAATGGAAACAATTGTTCATTGTAAAGCAAAGCATATTAATATTAGCAACAACCATTGACTTTTTTCAGCAACTAGACTGCGAAGAATATCTAAATCTTTTGGGGCACTAACGTTCAAAATTTAAACACCAATAAATTTCAGGAAATTTGAAATGATCGCTTTCAGGTTTTTTACTTTAAATTGTTGCTTCATTCTATAAAGTTTATTGTGATTCATGAAAAATATGGATGGTCTCGTTATGTTTCTTTCACCGTTCTTGTCAGGTCGAGGCCTTCTTTTCCGAAACCAGTGGCAGTATTTTTTCAATCAATAAATAAATAGGGCCTCCCATAATAGCTGCCTCCGTAGTCACAGTGGTATGGGCTTGCGCTTTGGAGTCGGAGGTCGTTGGTTAGTATTCGTGAAGACTAAACAACTTTTCATAGTGTTTCTTAGTTGGTTAGGGCAATGGGCTGACCACCCGATGCTCCATACGTCGCCGACGTGAGCCTGTATATAAGACGGTACTAAACCTTATCTGTCTTCGGTCGTGTCGGTTATCCGCCCCATCGGGCTTTGGAGTACAAAGGAAAGGACATCGTTATTAAGTATAATGCTTCTATGTAAATGAGAGATATTTGAGTGTAACTTTAGAGTAGCTGGCAATCAAAGCTAAAAAAGAGCTGTTTAGGTTAAGTAAACTGATCCTGCTTTAATGTAATGCGATATGCATAAAATTTTTGTTCAAAGCGACAACTGACATTTAGTTAAACTACATTTAGACATGCTAAACTAAAATGTATAACGGGGCCAAAACTTAAAACCACTGTTTAAAATTCTTGAAATTAAGTCTAATGCGTACCTAAATGTGTAAATAAAATTGGCAGGCTAATAGAAAACACAGTTTTCAAAAAGTTGTTATTATATAAATCTAACGCTTGCATTTGTTCACGAGGGTTGTTTCTTCAATTATATAAAACTTACATTTATTGTATGGTTCTTACTGATAAGAAAGATAATTGCTAGTTTTACCAGTAATAAATTCATTGTTCGTCACAATTTATTGTATATATTTTATCGCTAAAGTTTCTGACTATTTCCAGTATTTATAATAACGGCCACGCTACGGATGTATATTTACTACACAGTATAAAACAAAATCGCTTTCTCTGTCCCTATATCCCTACGTATGCTTAAATCTTTTAAACTACATAAGTGAATTGGTTGCGGTTTTTTTTAATGGATAAAGTGATTGAAGAGGACGGTCTATATTTATATCTCATGCATAGTATTTCAGAGAAACGCTGATAAATTTATATATTTTTCCATAGATTTTACGGATATCAGTAATGCACCCGTGCGGAAACGGGACGAGTGGCTCGTTGCACTATATATAAAAGTTTCCATACACTTATGTTATAAATGGTAGCATTGCTTTAACCGATAGATCAATCAATGTGGTCTTTACAGGAAAGTATATCTTAAATAGATGTACATTGACTTGCCAATAATATGTGTTCTTCTTCTTCGAACTTTAGTTATGCCTAAATATTATAATATGTAGTCTATACAATTAATAAAGTTGTAGAGGCTGTTGTAGTGAATGTAACAACATTTATGTAATCGTTTTTAACGACTACATTGTGATACATAACCAATACTAAACAATACAATATTTTTTTTACTTTTGTCAGTCTGTTTATCCATTTATTCTGGGTCTGGAATGGATGGTACTATATTGACAGATCTTTTACTGAAAGATAGCTGATGTAACTTGGAATAACTTATTAAATTGGAATAACTTATTAAAACTTTTAAATTGGAATAACTTATTAAAACTTGGCAAAATTATTTTTTTTAATGTAACAAATATGTTGTATTGCTTTAAAAAAATCCCGCCCCGCTGAGTTTCTTATGCCGGTTCTTCTCAGTTCTGAAGCTTCAATTTACGAACCGGTAGCTAATTAACTGACAATCGATATGAGTGTGTAATGATTCTATATTGAATAGAGATATTTCACTTTAAAAATAATATGTTAAATGGTCGTTCTAACAATTCTAATCCTTTACGATACAGGAAGTAATCACAATTCGTTAGACAGACGCGCTGCTGGATTCCATTTTTTCTTATATTTCTGTAACTTTATTTTCTACTTATGACATTGATTAAGCGTAAAGACAACATATGTATGTATAGTGAACTATAGACAAAAAACTAATACAGTTTTTGTAACTCGGTATCCTTTAATAGTAATTATCAAAAATTATTCATATAAATGTCAACTTGCTTATTAAGTACTATGTTATATATACAAGGTTTAACAGTTTCCTCGGTTAGATGAAATGATAAAAAAATGGACTGAAACATTTCGTCGAAACATATAATTATGCTCAGAATTATATACATATTAAAGTTCCCGAAACTCGACGATAACATCATTACTTAGGATGATTAAAATTATACAGCACCGCCTAAAAGCAAACATGCTTACAAATTTAGAGATGAAATAATAAAAGTCACTTACTTAAATTATTACATTTATTTTATCACTAACAAAAAAGAAAATAATGAAGTTATTACTATGGCCTTTTGTGACAAAAACTAATTCCTTCGTAGGTGTATTATTATAAAAAACAAATTAAAAAAAAAATTTTCCTTTGTGTCCATCATATCTATTGATGGACAATTTAGATTCGATAGTTAGATATATTTCAGTATTTGATTCAATTGATAAGAAATAGCTTTTATAAAATCGGCTAAAAACCGCATGGGGATTGAAAATGACCGAGGTTCAAGTGAAGCTCCTAAAATGTCTTGCGTTACATTTTGTTTACATTATTATGTAGGTACAGTGATAAAATACAAATTAATAAATATCATTAAACTACTATTATGTTATAAGTTATTATAAAAATATTTACGGAATTTTGTAATCTTCATAGTAAGGTAAATTGTAATAAAATGACAGTGTAAGATATTAACACAGACAGAATGCTTCTAATGTCTAGAGATCTTGTAATATTGATAGTGCGTTCACAAAATATTAAAAAATTATAGTATGTTAAATAATATAATTGTTTCTATAAAGATAATAAAAAACATGATATTTAACTTCAATGAACTTGTGTCACTGTATGTATAAGAACCGGTGTAATTCGATCTCCAAATAACTTCGCATGCCCTACGCGCCTCGTCTGTTGATGATGACATGAAAATATTGAAAGAAATATTTATTCAGGTGACTGTTAAAAAACTAATATTATATTTTAGTTTTCTAACAGGTTAAAGAATATATTGAAAGAAAAATAACATGTTGTAAATATGTATTGTTGTAGAAGAAGACGTGTATTAACAATCGACCACTTTAGTTGTCATTGTACTGCCTCCATAGCCTAGTAGTATAGGCGCGTCGTGGTTCGAATCCTGCGGACTCGACAAATTTTCATTGTTGTTTCCTAGTTGTTAGGGCAATTTGGGCCGATCACCAAATTGTCGAAAAGTAAGATGATCCACCGTCGGATGGGCATGTAAAAGTCGGTACACCACACACGCATTGGACCAGCGTGGTGGGATATGGTCCAAACCCTAATGGATGGGTGTTCGAGCGTATGTCCAGCAGTGGACTATCACAGGCTGATGATGATGATGATGACTTAGTTGTAATGAGGCTTCAATAGATTGTAAATTATAATTTTTAAATCATCATTTATCATAATTACGTCATGAACATACAACGTCGGAATTTAAATATGTAAAATAAACGCGATAAAATCCGTAAAGCCATATCTTCTTTTATCATCTTGAAGAAACTAATATCACTATTTTCCAGTGCAGTTTTCTCAACGTTAGAGGGAATTTGTGTTAAATTTGTTGATAAGATTAAATATACATATTAAAAACATTAATTTAGTGACTTATTGATGTCACAATAAACTTACCGGAACAATTGTCAGAATTCAACATGATCAAGCATTTCACTCGTGTATTTTTGAGCATCACGCACGAATTTTCGCAAACACGGCATAGCACTACAAGAAGTATAAAATCCTTAATTGCCATCAACATCACAAAATGCACGACATGGTTACCTTGCAAGTTCTAAAATGGGAATATATACATATCATTCACTGGGTGGGAAATATATAATTATATCATTACGTAATAAACTTACTTCAAAATTAATATTAATATTGTTAATAGACTGCACAATCGCAAGTCCTGTGTAATACACAATCTGTAATAAACGATTAACCACATAAGAAAATAATAATTATTTAAGATTGTGGTTCTTACATATGATAATTTTTACTTACCGGAAACTTAAAAATTTGACTACAGTTTTGAAATGCCTCAATCCCGCATATGTAGGCCTTTGTCAGGTCACTCCAATATTTTCTTGGTAAAGGACCTCTGTCGACGTCCATAACGCAATTGTTAGCTTCTATTTCTTTATATATCAAATTGATTGTATCTCGCAGTAGCTCGATAATTTTAATAGCGTATATTATATTTATCTCATTACTAAAGAATGATATAAGACATAATATTGAATACAGGGAAACAACGCCTGCCCAACATTGAAAAGCGAAGAAAGTGGCATAAAACAATGACAAAAGATTATTGTTATCCAGTTGCTTATAATATAGGGAGAGTATTTTATGGCGGTGAAACAAAACATATTTTGTATGTTTTGTACTGTGAGCACTAAAGCAACATGACTGTTGCTATAGACGACAATAATAATAGCGTTAATTAAGAAACCAAAACCGTAATAGATTGAGGCGAAGAAACTGACAAATTTATAGGCAGATTTTCCTATGCCAATCGTGAACCTGATCACAATGCTTGAGACATAAGATGCTATAATAACAACAGAAATTAACACTGACAAATATTTTACAAAGTAACCATTCGATGTTATAAAATTATCACTAATAGAGTATTTATTAGTAAACGGGAAAAAACACTGTAAATTCAATGGCCGTAGAAATCTTTGGAAATCAGTTTCCAAATAATTGTTTAATATAAACTCATTTGAGTTAATTACTTCTCTTATGGACATCGTTAAAAAAGTTCGACTGTTATGCTACCCGATACTGAAATAAAACATAAAAAATTAGGAAAGTACTATAAAAGTAGACTATTGACTGTTATATTATTATTACTCTTACATTGGGTAATACAAGGTCACGCCGTTATTACAATAGTGACGAGCAATTTATCGTATAATACAATATATTTAATGGATTCATTGTTCGATATTGTTCATGTTTTAAAGTTATTACTTCTCGTAATAAAAATGAATATCAGAAAAACTAGAATGTTATATTTTTCGAGTATCAAAACTACAAGTACGTGATTCAAAATTAAAGTCAAGTATCTTTATTCAAAAGAAACTATTACACTTTTTATTGATTGTCAAACAACTACCATCGAAAGGTGGCTTCTTAGCCGGCTTTCGAACCTGGAAGGGAAAAATGAGCTTAAGAAACTCAGGGCGATCAATTTTTATCCCTTTTGTCAATAAATTTCAGAAAATTTATACAAAAAACATCATATTTTATCAGTTTTAAATAGACTGGAGCGAACAATTCATTACCAGGGTGTTTTATATATCAAGTAGTCGTTACAGCAATAGTACTCTTTTACACGCTAATTAACAATCACAACTTTTTAAATTTATTTACGTTTCTTGTTGTAGTAGCGTATACATTGTCCGATTAAAAGATTTTATTGCTTTTTGAAGTTTTTTTTTGGAAGAACAAAATTATTCCTAGTATTTATATTATGCGTATCACAGTATTTTACAAAATAATTATTGTCATTATTGACATATTATTTGTATTTTTTCAGTTCAGATTCCATTATAATGCCATGAAATACACTCAAATCCACGTGAAGTACCATCTACAACTAAATGACATGTAGTTTGAGATTGATATGTTGAACACAATGTACATGAGTCAGAACCGTATTGAACTCATTGTGGCATAAGCCAGGACAGGAATTTCGGCCCATTCGAATTATTAATAATTTTTAATGATTTAGCTGACATTATTGAATATTCTACGCGTTTAATTTTTGCGTATGATTACATGTATTACAAACTCAATAACAACATCTCAAAACCTTCTAAGTTGTCTTATAATAAAACGCGGAATAGCGTAGAACATAACTATATTATAGGTATCGTGCCTATCCAACGAGTCCCAAAAATTAAGGACCTAGGAGTTATATTCTATAAATGACTCAGATTATTAAGAATTTTTAAACATCGGGGCGTTAAAAACGTTATATATCGCTTTTTACGAAGCCGCCTAGAATTCAACGTGGTCATTTTGGCGCCTGAGGACCGTAAGCACAAACTGACGTGGGAAAGGGTGCGACCATCATTTCCACTCCTATATCCCACTCGTTTTATTCTTGGCATGGTTAGGTATATCGAGCTTGGAACTACAGAAAAGAATACTTTTGGAGTCTACTTCAAGACTCAACCCTTAACTCAATGGTTCTAAACGCGTTGTCGCTAAATGTGCCAGATAGGTTTGTGTATTAACGGCGTCGTCCTAATTTATTCACCATACTGCGCACGCGCCCACTATTTGGTAAATATTGCTTCCAGCACGCGAGCATTGCTCACATTGAATATAATAGCCAAAAATTGACACATTGTTGACAAGTTTCGTAGCAGAAAATTGAAATTTATTGTGACAGCATTGAGATTAGTTTGCTTCGTAAAGCTATTAATAAATTTGCTGTTTGTTTATTTTTTCGTTACTTTGTGTGTTCCTGTTTTGTTCTGTTAAAAATAATATCTTTAAGGTTGTTAATTTTTAGTTATATTTGTGCACAATTTTCAAAATATGTTTTTTGCTCATACTTTTCTATTAGGGTGTCGGCAAGGGCACTATTTGATATTTAAAGAAATAAATAAAATCATGATAATTTTTATGGATTATTAATGTTTAATTATTTACTAATGTCGTTTTTATTTTGTTAGATTCATATAAATTTTGCTTCTAACGTGAAGAGACTTAGGAATACAGCTCACTTTTTCAATGATTTAGAATATCTATGACTATGTATATCGTATGTTTTTAACCATTTTGCTAAACTAAATGATAAACAATCTATGTCTGCTCGCTAGTCCCACTGTTGCCCATTTTCTAAAAGCTATAGAAACTTTAAATGTACATTTAAAATTCAGTTCTTTCTAAATGAAACATGTAGGTAAATAGTATAAAAATACAGCCTTCGTAACATGTCTCCATTGATTCAATCTATGATATTTTCATTCTTGTTCAAAATATCAACTTGCGCTTGCGCAGGATATTGAGTGTGCAAGTAAACAAATGGTTACTTGAGTCTACAGTAGTAGTGCGAATACAACGCGCAAGTAGTGAATGAGATCAGGCGCAAGATCCATTTTACAGGCTTTTCTGACGCATAAGTTCGTAATAATAATTTACAGACTGATCGAGTTGTCTACCTACATTACCTGAACTTATATTAATATTGTGTCCCAACATAAACGTGCAAGTATTTTTTACATACAGAATTACTACATACTATATGTTGCATACCACCTCACGGGGCATAGACAAGTTATGTCGTACTCGCACCGACCGAAACCACCACGTTATTCCTTCACAGGAACAGTCACCGGGATGGATTGAGCACTGATCCCCAACGCCAACAGCGGGGCCGTCGAAGATACCTCGTCTCTGGCCTATGGCCCACTCTACCTCAGGGCGAAATTATTATTACTTGTAACCACTGTGACAGTCAGTTAATTTTTTAGACAACTTATTAGTTTCAAATTTTTAATTTTATCAGGAATTAATACTTCATGGAATATATTTTGACAAAGCATTTTACCTACAGGATTGGCACTTCCGAAAAACCGACGATTCAGTGGTCTAGACCACGAAATCGTTACATTTCGATCTAAAACTTTGATGGCATTTTGTTCATTAATTAAAATATTCAATGTAACAAAGACATAGTTTACAAATTTTTATTATCAAAAATCCTATACAAGACTAAAATCCTAGACTTAAGGATCAATTTTGGCTTCATTGACATTAGCTGCCCCGTCATCTTTAACCGACACGTCTTTGCTGATTTCTTTATTTTTCTTCTTCTTGCCTCTTAAATCGTCGTATATATCTTCCAAATCTCTTCCTTTCGTCTCCGGCACAACAATAATAGTGTACAATGCACTACAGAGGCACATAAAGCCGAAGAAGTAGAACGCTACATACACTCCAATAGAACTCGCAAGCGGCTTGAAATAAAGAAGTTGGAAGAAGTCTGCTAAAGATGCGATGGCCATGGTTGTTGCCAGCACAGACCCACGGTACTGTAAAGGTAAATAAAACAGTGTTTTTCATAAAAAGATCCTTAAGAATATATCGTATATCGATGATCGATCGTATACCCAGCGTGGTGGGATAGGGTCCAAAACCCCTTAATGGATAGGGGTGTGTTAGGGGGGGCCTACGTCCACCAGTGGACAATTACAGGCTGATGATGTGATATCGTATATCAAACAAATTTGTATGGCTAGAAATTGATAGAGAAAAGGGTGAATATTTCCTGATGGCTTTATTCAATAAACTTTTACCTTAAATGAGAAAATTTCTCCCGTGATAAGCATCGACAGTGCCTGCAGTCCTGAAGCATCACAAAGGATACACAGACATAAAGTGATGATTGGGATCCAAGAGGGCGCAAAGAAATCATATTCCCGGGCGAGGAACCACGAAGCTAAGACACACATGCTCATCCCTGATACCAAGCATGTTATTATCATAAGAGCCTGAAATATCATTAAATCGGGTTATTATATACTTAACTGTATTAAAATAAATGTAATATTAAAAGAACGCATGCCTGACCGTTATTGCCTATCTTTCACTAGAAAACGGTTACCGGTAAACATGATTAATATGTGGTTTTATAACGATTAACTTTTTAACAAATCAAAAAGAAGCTAGTTGCAATTGATACGTATCAACATATCATCTATGAAAGCGAGTTTTGCCTACCTTTCTTAAAAAATTTTATTTTATGTGACTGTGCATATAGCATATAGCACGTATGCGTTACGTTATTGGCTGCTTAATCTATGTATCGCAAATTATCTTTAATGATTATTGAGAGGTGATACCGTGACGGTAGGGTACTCTTTTTTACAGGGGGCCGACGGAGACGGTAACACCACAGTGCCTAGTTCTGTCGCAAAGTAGATGTGTATAAACACTATCGTGTTCCGGTTTGAAGGGCACTGAAGCCAGTGTATTTACTGGATAAAAGGGACCTAATATCCTATATCTCACGGTACTCAACGCTTGGTGACACCATGAGGCATTTCCGATGTACATTAGCGTTGATGACCACTTTCCATCAGGCGGCCCGATTGCTCGTCTGCCTTCGTATGCAATCTATAAATCATCTGCAGATCTCACCTTTCGACCGGCTCTATCGACAACGCTCGAAGCGACCAATGCACCTGCCATCTGTACCACCCCTAAAGTAATAGCTTGTTGGTTAGGTGTCAGTAACGGTCCAGTATTTTCCGAGGCCATCTCGAATATCTGCCCGGCAAAGTTCAAGACTGGAACAGCGCCACATACTTCTCTTGCTAAAGCTGCTACCAACGCTATTTGGAATGCCTTGAAGAGAATTCTGTCTTTTACTGAAAATCCAATAAAATTTCAATAATGAACCGTGCCGTATGTCAGACAGTATTTTTTATGGATTTGGATGCCCAAACAATTGTAACCTAGTTTGAATAGTTTTGTTAGTTTCAAAGTAGCAGTTCGTCCACGGCTACGCTCGTGTTACTTTTAGATTCAAATTCAAATCCTTCCTCTTCATAATATTGGAGTAGATAAAATCATGTTTTAAACACATCAAAAATGTGAAAACCATAAAAATTGGTCTTATAATTCATTATTGCTATACAGCCGACAACATTTGAATACATACAATTTTTTATCGAATTACTGTTGAATAGGAGCAACTGCAACAAATCTTTCGTATTTTTTGTCAACAAATTTTATAAGCTTATTTTTCGTCCGCGAGTTATTTTTAGTGTAACATTTTAACTAGTTATAATTCTTTTAAATTACAAGATATCACAGTTCAAATCTCACCGATTGCTTTTATTAAGAATTTGTCTCCCTTTTCATCGTTTTTCTGTTCGCTTTTTATTTCCTGTATTTCATTCTGTATAGTGAAGTGATTCTTTCCCCTGCGCCTTAGCCAAGATAGTGCTTTTTCTGCTTTCTAAAAATTTACAATATTTACATCAACAGAATGAGAGTACCTTTTTGAAATTGAATGCTTATCAGTGTTTTATCATTTAATTGTTGTAATTATTATAATCATAAGGTATTTTTGGATGATTTCCAAAATTTTAAAGCAAAATAGGAATTTGTGAGCTTTTTACCAAGTTTAGTTTGAACACTTGAAATGAATCATCATCGATAAGTATGCTGACTTCTTCATTGAAACAAGCAGTGTTTATAAAATTAAGTAAACAACGTTCATATTAAAGTATATTTATCAATTAGATGAAATAGTGAGGTAGTAGAATTTTTTTCGTAATATTTCAAGGAAAAACAGTCTTAAATCAAACGAGGTCTTGCAAGGTAGTAGGTCTCTCATTACTGGGCCATGTGTGGTAGTACTACCGCGATGCCTATTTCTGCCGCAAAGCAGTAGTGTTAAAACAATATATGTTCCAGTTTGAAGGTCACCGTAGCCATTTGGTAAACGAGACGTAACATCCTGTATTTCACGGTTGGCGTTTGGTGATGCCTCTGGTACTGGCTAATGTCCATTGGGGTTGGTGACCACTTTTCATCAGGTGGGCTGTCGGCCTTCGTAGCGAATATAACGAAAGAGATTACTAATCACGTATTGCACAACTTACATCCTCTTTGCCAATCTTGATCAAAAACGACGGCGATTCCGGCATAGACATGAACGCCACAATATGCAAAACCGGAATGGTAAATGCAATCCAAAGCACTGTGTGGTAGCTAAATATGTCTCCGATGATGAACATGAACAAACTGCCCACTGTATAAAACAACGATACCTGAAAATATTAACAAATAAATAATTCGTAAAGTATTATCATATTGTTGAAAAAATATTTTTTCAAAATCATGTCAACAAATTATTTGTTTAAAACTTAGTTCAACTGTATAAATACATAAACTAACGGTTAGAATATTATATTCTAATGTTAATGAAGGCTAATGTTAATTTAGATATAAAAATTTAGAGAATCTAGATAAAGATGAGTCTTCTTTTTATTAAGCTGTCAGTGTACTATATAAAATTTAAAAAAAAAGTATGGAATCCACTTTTTACAGATTTTTCTCGTTTATTATTTATATGTCCTGACGTTACGGACTCTTTCCAGCATCCATGATCACGGGCAGACTAATATAAAATAGAAAAAAATTGCTGAATAATTCATGTAGAATATATATAGTAATAAGTACTTACTAAGCATCCAAGGGCACCCCTAATATTTTTATCAGAGACCTCTTTCGTGTATATGGGACAACATACGCAAGTTCCCCCCATGATTAACCCAACCAAACATCTCGCGGCGATAAATGCCCAAATATTCAACGAACACAGCTTTATTAACCAGCACACCTAAAATTTTGTCAGGAAAGTCAAATGGACGCATGTAGGCATATAAAAATGTTAAGAAGGGAGTCTTATTAAATAATAATATACTATTTTAGGAAGTCTTCTTAATAGGTCTCGTTAATAATACACTTGTTTGCAAATATATGCTGGTTGTCCTAATTAAAAGAAATTTTAAATATGATTATAGGTCAACGCTCAGTAGACCACTCTGCACGTGGCGTCCACTGGTAGTCAACACGCGATCCATGGGCTGACACCGCGCCGTCAACCAGGGGTTGCAAGTGTTTAACGAATTGATGTTGCAAAGTCTGGTAATTTTTCGAGTAGTTTGTTTAAATTAGAACCAGTATTACGTAATTAATAATTTTAGAAACTGCAATTTGGCTCAATGAAGAAAAATTAAATAGGAACGTGTAGACAGCGGGTTAGCAACGCTTCGGTCAGCGGGCTAACACCGCGTGGTCCACGCGTGAACTTTTCGTATAAATAATAATTGTATTTACTTGTAATACACGTTCAGTCATATGTTATCAAATGTTTATAATCAAAAGTCACTTACATAAAAACATAACTTCAATAAAGTTTGAATGTATAGGAACATAAAATTACTATAATTAATATATCCTATATTAAATATATCCTATATTTTTTATCTTATATTTTAAATATTGTAATGTATTTTTTAAATATTTCGTGTACTTACAGCGCATGAAGCAGACATAAGAATCACCGAAATCTTTCTACCAAATTTATCGCTTATGTACGCGACTAGGTAATTCGCTGGTATACATAAAAGGTATGGAAGTGCTGCGATCCACGAAATCTGTAAGTAATTGTTAAATATGATTAATTTAGAATACATACCAAGAAGATTTAAATTTAAGTGTCTTATTTGACATCATCATCATCAGCATGTGATAGTCCACTGCTGGATATAGGCCTCTCCTAATACAACTCTATCCATTAGGGGATTATGGACCGTATCCCACCACGCTGGTCCTATGCAGGTTGGTAGGTGGACCGACTTTTTAGATGCCCACCCGACACATAGATCATCCTACTTTTCAGACAATTGGATGATCGGCCCAAATTGTCCTAACCAACTAGGAAACAACAATGAAAATTTGTCGAGCTCCCGCAGCATTCAATCCCATGATCTCAGGTTTCCAAGCACACGCTCGTACTACTAGGCTACGGAGGCAGTTAACTTATTTGACAAAACATTGCTTATCTACGTCTTTACACTAAATACTATAACGCTGTATTTAAAGCCTGTAAAACTAATTCACCTTTTGCTTAGTTTTTACTTAAATACAAATTATTTTCTTTTACATCCTTTTATCCGATTAAGATTTATTGAAATCATTTCTTTCTCAATATAAGATATGCGTTACAAATTACTTAATCATTCGCTCATCATCCTGAGACATAGCATGTTAGATATTTCTAGTAAAACAAGTAAGATAGAAGAGTAAGAGAGGCACAAGAGCTATAGTTGCTAGCAATCAACATAGTTGAACGCACTAGGAAGTAGTAACAATTAACAATCCTCTAAATAAAGTTAGTGCAATTTGCAATAGTATAAACTACTCAGTCATTGTCCTCATAAATGACATAATAATAGAAAGATATCAATAGATAATTAAGGCATGATTAAACTATCTTTAGGTTTCACGTTACTGTAAATATATTATTATTCTTGTAGTTTATTGAATAATTATTAAGACAGCAAATAGAAGCAATCTGTTATCATAACAATTATTTAACTTATCTTTTATTACATTTGTTTTAATTAACATATCAAGTGTCGTGTTCAATTATAAATTGTTATTGTTAGAAACAATCCTGTTCTGGGTTACCTTTATATTTTTCATTTATACCTTAAACAATATGTTTGATAAAATTATTAAACTTTATGTTTAATAAAATTTTATCAAAACCTTTTTCAAAAAAGTAAATTATTATTTATATGTTATTTACTTTTTTGAAAAAGGTTCTTATAATATACACTTTTACTTTTTATGTTATAAATTATTAAAATCCATTAATTTAAACTGTTTAACTTCTTAACTTTTTATTTGAACGAAAATAGGTAATAACTCAAATAATAAATAATAATTATAGCAATTAATACGGTAACCTAAGATTAATAAATGAAATAAAATTACGTAATTATTTCATAACAACATAAACGTTGAACCATTATTGCAAGAATAGCAAAAATTATCTTATCTCAAATATATTTCTTTGCCTTTATGTGGCCAATGAACTTATGCTTGATTGTATGTTATAGTGGAATAAATACTAATGACTGTAGCGGTATTATTTAGATGAATACATATATATAAAGTGAACTAATATGGTTACTTCAGTTTCGGAAATTATATTTACATATCTAAATATTAATAATAATGTCCTCCGAAACGATTGTGACTACATCATCAGCCTGTAATAGTCCACTGCTGAACATAGGCCCCCCCTAACACACCCCTATCCATTAGGGGGTTTTTGGACCGTATCCCACCACGCTGGTCCAATGCGGGTTGGTGGGTGGACCGACTTTTTACATGCCCATCCGACGCATGGATCATCTTACTTTTCAGACACTTGCTCTAACCAACTAGGAAAATTGTTGAGTCCCCGCAGGATTCGAACCCACTACCTCGTCAAGATCTAAAGCCATACCCGCTCGGAGCAGTTAACCGATTGGCTACAAGTTCTTTATCAGAGATCAGTCAATTGTACAATATCTTATCACGAGTTGTACTCTAAACACAAGTTCACTTCTCGTTTCTTTTAAGTCAGGACCGAAATAACAGATCTAGAGTATTGGACCGACTTACAATATCATAAATATGCATCGACAAGAGTCTTTATAAGCAATCAGTGTTATCATTACCTATCAATTAAAGTAAATTTGTAAAGTCCCCGCAGGATTCGATCTCATGACCCCCAGTTCTTAAAGCACAAGCGCATTACAAGGCGGTTCGAAAGCAATAACGTGTATTAAACACATGACTAAAACATTCATCATCATCAACATCATCATCAGCCTGTGATAGTCCACTGCTGGACATAGGCCTCCTGATACACCACGCTGGTCCAATGCGGGTTGGTGAGTGGACCGACTTTTAACTATTCTATTATGTTTAGCATAACTATTAGTCTGTTGGTACTTCTACTCCATTATAATTTATTAATATTACTTTTTATACGTACAAAAATACACTAATATTACATGTAGAACAAAACTCATGCTTATATTCTACTTCAAGATTTTTAGCGATAGGTAACATTTAAAGATAATTTGGCGAGTTGCGCAACAGTTTTGACTTGCTCAATTTACGTACCAAAAAAACGTTGTCAAAACAAGTGTACGATTTTACGGTGTTTTAACATGGAAATGATGTCTATAAAATGGATGATTTTTAGTCGTAACAATGATGACATAAACAATTTAATGTAACGATCGATTTAAGTTAAATCCGAGTTGAAAACGTTTAAAAAGTTCTATTATCAATATATATTATACAAAAGTGATAATTTCTCACCAAAAAGGAATTAACTATAATTTCCTTGGGAAAAGGATATTCACTTAAAAATTATTGTATGAATTCGCGTAATCCAAAAAAATCACAACAAGTAATCATAATTTCAGTGTAAGTGTAGTGTGTACTCTTTAATAATAATATTAATAAATCTTTAATAATAATAAAATAGATACAATAACATTACCAAAAAAGAAGCTCTATACTAATAAATAGAGAAAAACTTGACAACTTACAGGAACGAAAATAATAATTTAATAGCACAAAAAAAACAGAGGTACAAACTGATATATTCATTAATAATTGCTCGTGTTACATGCTCTCAAAAAGTACACGTCGATGCTGAATCGACAAGGTTCCAGCTCAGCATTATGTTTATGTTAGCCAACGCTGCTATTCTGCTGGCACCTAATATCTCCCCTGTATTTATAATCAAATTCTATGTCACGCTTTCTTTTTTGATTAACTTCAATGATAATTAAATAAAAGTAAAAAAATAGTAATCCGGTTAGCGTTTTCGTTACATCAATCTAATCAACAGATACAAACCTTTCGTTACATTGATTACATAATCATCATCAGACTGAATGTTCGTTCTATTTACGCACACGCATTAAACTTTGAACAGAATACCCTTGTAAATGTGTTTTTATTAACACTTTTGACTACTATTTATACATTATCAAACAAACAAGAGAGTCATTGGAGAAGAAAGTTAATACTTAAATAGACAACGGGAACTAAAGGTGCTAAGTACTTAGGTACAGGGATCTGAATATAAATGTAGTATCGCGGTGCCTGTGCCTGTTTCTGTTATGTAATGTGTCTGTTCCTGTCCTGTTGTTTCTGTTTCCATTATGTTACAATTTTTGCACCGACCCAAACAAGATTGAAGTATTTACAAACTGTTTTTGACTGTCATATCTAACTCAGAAGCATAGTAAACTAACCAAACTATTTATATACTTAATATATATATATTGTATATATAACATAACATGTAGTATAATATGATCAATCAGTTCAATCAATTTACAGCTAATTTGAAGTTTTTTGTACTAATGAATATTTTTTATTATTGCCTACGCAGGCAGACGAGCAGTCGGGCCACCTGATGGGAAGCGGTCACCAACGCGCTGCCTACCGTGAGACAGGAAGTTAAGTCTTGTTAACCCAGTAAATACGCTTGCTACGGTGCCCTTCAAACCGGAACACAGTAGTGTTTTTACACTACTGCTACGCGGCAGAAATAGGCAACGCGATGGTGCTAACCCCGACGGTCCCCTGTCAAAAGCGGACCTACCACAATATTTAATTAATGAAATCTTAACTAATGAAGTTAATTAATTGTGCAAACATTTAGTACCTCGATATCGGTCAATGGTTCACCGGTAGGAGAGTCTTTTGATTGTAGCAGCAGCGCCATCGGTGACATCCATCCTATGGTGTTCCCGTACAGGAAACCCGGGAAGTTTACTGTGGAAACATATTTGGTTAATTACTTATTCAAATTAAAATATCTTAATTCAATATAGAAGTGTAACACTCGCTTATTGATTGTCAAGGACGCTACCACCGGTTCGGAATAGGACGCCTCCGACCTGAGAAGAACCGGTGAATGATGTTAATCAAGCGTATATTGTTAAGGGTATTTAAATAAGGGACGGTGGCGTGCATTACAGTATGTCCAGCAGTGGACTCACACAGGCTGATGATGATGAGGATGAAATAAGGGACATATTTGTTGATAATAGGAAACAATTAAAAAGTTGATCCTTTCGGTATATCTACAGCTATTTAAATTTCAAACAACTTAAGAAGATTTGATCATGCGGGAATTATTTATTATTTAGAATTGCTCACAACAAAATACTGGTTTTGTGGGTTCATAGACATAGATAGGTTTAACATGTCATTACTATCAAGTAAAAACATGCATATACTCGAATTGTCTAAATGTATTTGATAATTGAATAAATGATAATTCTTAATCCGAAGAAATATATAAAATAGAAATATCCAAAGACTGGTGGATTAAAAATAGAGACTAAACTGTTATGTCATATATAACACATGAATATTTATCATATAGTAAGTATTTGTACAAGTTGTTAATAAAAAACTCTTCTTCTGAACAACTTTTCAATGCATGTAAAATCATTCGTGCTTATTTAAAGTAAACTTAGCATTAAAATAGAGAAAGCCATGCTCAACACCATTAAAAAACACGTGTTCAGTATAAAAATCATGTTGCATAGCATTTTCCTTACTTTGATATAATTTTTATGGGTAATATAAAAACGTAATAGAATTTTACTTCGTGCGTTGTTCTGTAGGTAAAAATCGATAAGAAATTATAGCTAACAAATGCATGCGTTTAAAATCAAATTAAAAGAAGTAATTGAATAGATTGCAATTTACAATACTTTCTATTGTTTACTCGAATACTATACATCATAAATAATATAGTTATTATGGATTTTATCGCGTTTAATTACTTTACAATTATTTAAAAATACCAACCCTCCCAATGACGATGGTCGCAATAAAATCCGCCAGAAATGTATTATTTATCATTCTCTATTACAATTTTTAAGTGTCTAAATATAACTTATTTGTGAACTACGCAAAGTAGATTCAAGAGTTAATTAATAATCTTTTTCGAGAACCAAAAAGGAAAAATTCCATGTACTGTTTTATCTTTCATTTTGTAAACAAATTTGACCTACAAGCACATAAAAATTACACGATTAAATAAATGTATTCAATGGCTTATGTTGTTACACGTTTTTTAGTATTCAGTGGTAATCATTAATGTATTGAATAACTGACTTTTTCCATATCCTTTTTGTTTTTTTTTTCGGTCGAAGTAAAAATTTTTTTGCTATATTTGTCATATTAAGTGAATGCAAAAAAAAAATTAAGTCACGTTTAAAATTACGATTTGTAATTTTTTTTTTTCTAGGATTTATTAAATTGTTTTATCGAACCCTGATCAATTTAACTAAACGTAGTTATGATAATAAATAGCATAAAGTAGAAAATTCCTTATACTAATTAATAGAATAGTTGAGGTGAATAAAACTTTAAAATTTACGTTTTTAAAGTTACAAAGTTTAAAATTAAATTGAACGTTAAAGTCAAATGTCTTTACTCAGTATGGTAATATCACTTTGTTAATAATTATCCTGAAAAGAAATCAAAACTTACAATCAATTTAAGATTAAATTAAAAAAAATGTCGAATTTAAAAAAAACACAGGCAAATACTTACTTAATACTGCACATATTATCTGATTGATCGGCTTCACATCGTCCAATTTAACATTAACCATTATAATCTCACAACGAAATCACAATGACGCTAAAATAATATTATTTTTCAGGCCACATGTACTCTCACGCAATGTATAATAATGAATAATAAACGCAGTGAAGAACGCAAATACATCGACCGACGATTCTTAGGGTTTTGTAACACTGGAGTGACAAAGTTACCTAAAGATATTAGGGAACGTTCAAAAGAATAACGATGTATAGCTTCAACTATCTGTCTCTTAAAAACACTAACTAAATTTAAGTAAGAATCAGTTCTAAATAGATTTCTTATAAAATAGTATCTTTAATGTTATTTCTGTTTTAATTTATGTTTCAATGTTACCATGGTGACGGAGAAAGATATTTTTCTAAAAGTACTGTTTTTGTATTATTCTTATTTTGTCTGGTAACTCCGCTCGAGTCTCTTCGTCGTCGTCATATGTTACTCAAAAACTGACTTGTCTAAACTGCAAACCTATGGAGAGGTTCAATTGAGATAAGATATACTAAGATTAAGTAAATTATTATTACTGAGTCTGATGCCTCCGTCGACTGCCTCCGTGGCCTAGTGGAATAGGCGTGTGCTTTAGAAACCGGAGGTCTTGGATTCGAATCCTGCAGGGACTCAACAAATTTTCGTTGTTGTTTCCTAGTTGGTTAGGACAATTTCGGCCGATCACCCAATAGTCTGAAAAGTAAGGTGATCCATGCGTCGGATGGGCATGTGAAAAGTCGGTCCACCCACCAACCCGCATTGGACCAGCGTGGTGGGATACGGTCCAAAACACCCTAATGGATAGGGGTGTATTAGGGGAGGCCTATGTCCAGCAGTGGACTATCAAAGGCTGATTATGTATGTATGTATGTATGTGTGTGAGTCTGATGGCATCTAAAGCTGTAAAATCTGGCTCTCATTAAAAATAACATATGAACATATGAAATAATGTTTTATTAAACATAAGTAAACTATGTATTGTAAAAGTGGAAATTCAGTGAAATAAAGATATTGTAAAACTACTACTGACTGAAACTACTCGGCTAAATTATACAAATTCAAATAATATTAATAGCCTCCGTAGCCAACTGCTATAGGCTTTTGATATAAAATGGCTATAGAAATTTAAAATCGTAGGTACCAAAAAAAGAGGTGGTAAGCGGTCTCCTTTTTAATTAAAACCGACAGTGACTATTTTTTTATTGAACCTTTGGCACAAAAAGTGAGCCTAATGCCTTAGGCATTGTCTTACAGCTAACCATAACATAGTTTAGAAAACTCGAAATAAGTGCGCAATTATACATTGACGAAACTAAATTGAACGTTCGAGAATCTACTAAAGGATTATATTTAGCTTAACATTAATAAGGTAAATATGTATACTATATTACACGATAATTAAAAGATAATAATAATATTAACACATTTTTACACTACTTAAATTGTCTTATAGTTTAATTGTTATAATAACCTTCTTCGATGCTACTATCAGTTAAACGGTAATTGTTTAAATTATGCGGCAAGCGCTATTTGATAAAATTGGATAGTTTTCATTTTGCATATCTATGTTTTTATGCCTTCTTGTTATCCACCTCTATTGCACGAACGATGGAATAGGATGAAATACAACATACATTGTAGTTTAGCCAGTTTAGCTAAAATTGACACAAAAGGACTCATGGCAAAGCCTTGGCTACAAAGTAACATAATTTGTCTAAGAGCTCTACTTCATGATATTACTTAATATTAATACAATAAAAACTTTCTTATTATTATTCTAAAAGAGGCGTAATGATAATAATAAGTTTAACGTCCTGCTTCCTTTACCATCTCCCTATCAACTGAGATATTAATTTCTTTTGTATAGTGTTCATATTTCTTTGTAACCACCTCTAGCAAACGATATTCGCCCTACTTTTATGAACCATAGCTCGCAGGTTCGGACCCCGCGGCAAGCAACGTTGTGCTGTCATTGTTTTCTGATTGGCTAGGGCAAAATGGACTGATCACCCAATTGTCTGAAAAGAAGCATGATCCATGCGTCAGAAGAAATGTTAAAATTCGGTCCCGGTTATGCGAAACATGTTTATTATTTTTTCAACCCAAAAGTTTTTCAATGTTGTTTTCTAGTTGGTTAAGGCAATGCGGGCTGATCAATCGATTGTGTGAGATGTAAGATGATCCATGCGTCGGATGGGCATGTTATAAGTCAGTCCTGCGCCTTTTCTATCCCTCGGCCGTGTCAGTTATCCGTCCCATCAGGATTTAAGAGTATAAAGAAAAAGGCAGTGCATTTGTGCACTATGATATCTTCTGCGCAGTTGGCTGATCTCTAATATAGATTGGCCGGCGTAGTCGAATATGACTAATAGGACATTATTATTATTGTTTTTCAGGACGTCAATGCCCTAAACTTTGCTGAATATGAGAGTAATATACCTTTTGCGCTTTAACCTCAGGGGTATGGAGGTCAGATGTCTTCCTGCCTTAAACTGTTATTCGGGTAAAACTAGTTAGAGTGGAAGCCGATCCCATGATAAGTGGGAAAATTTTGAACTCTTCGTACACGAACTTCGTACACTTCGAACACATGAACAAACAAACACCGTTTTCCGTATATAACTAATATTTGCGTAGCAATAAAAATTGTGTTATTTTTGATTCAGGTGAACAACCGAATTGTCAGAGAGCGAGCGAATTTATCAACAACCATTCACAGTTCATCGAGATTAAATTCCTGTAAAAGATAGAATCCGCTTCCGTCTGTGGTTGTCAAGTGTCCACTGTCAAGTGGTTACAGTTCGTGCACGATTTTTTAAATTTATTTTATGCCCATTTATTAGTTAGAGATTTTTACCTATTTAGACATGTCAAACCCATTGTAGCTAAACATACGACTTAAATATACATAATACGTAATAATACTAAAAATGCAGACAGTATACGGTTGCAGTTCAAAAAATAATTTATACGTTGATCATCGTTATCACCTACCTGTGTTGGTCCACAGCTGAACCTTGCGCTGAACCTTGTCCACAGCTGAACCTGCCTTCCTTAATGCACGCCTTCTCCATTAGTTAATTAAAACCGGGTTTCTAAACACCCTTTGTCTTTAAAAGAATGCTTCATTTGCAAAAATAGCAGTAATTTTTAGTCCAAGTCATCGCTACAAGATAAGTTTACTGCCTCCGTAGCCGTGGTAGATCGTACCTTAATACTGCGCAGAGCATAAATGAATAGCGAGTGCACATTTGTCTGTGCGTACACTTGTGCACTATAATATCTCCTGCGCAGTTGGGTGATCTCTAATAATCTAATATAGACTGTAATGTAATAATCTAATGATACGGCCTCCGTAGTAGTAATCGTCTTGGAGGACATTATTATAAGATAGGTAAAATTTTTTTGTCATCTAAGTAATGGATATCATTCCTAATAATTGTCCATCATCATCACTGCTGGACATAGCCCTCCCCTAATTTGAGCCTTCTCCATTAGGGGGTTTTGGACCGAATCCTACCACGCTGGTCCAATGCGGGGTGGTGGGTGTTCCGACTTTTGATATGCCCATCTGACACATGGATTATCTAACTTATCAGACACTCGAGTGATCAGCCCTAGTTGTCCTAAGAACCCAAAAAACAACGATGACACAAAATTGTTTTCCCCGCGGGATTCGAACCCACAATCTTCACTTTCAAAAGCAATACATTGCTATTGCTATATTTTAAATGGGCAAGCTGACGAGGTTTGTATAAATCCAAAATCAACGTAATGATTTTGAATATCTTTATTAGTGTTTTTCTTTTGTCTTGGTTTTCCTTACATTCCATCAAGACATGTATTCCATTATCTACCTTATCGCAAGTATTATAATTGGCTGAGTCGGATTTTCTGTTGATGTTCATACCTTAATAATAGGATGTGTCCCACTGAAATCCTAACAAATATTTACATAATTTTGCCTCCTGTAGGAAACCATGGGATTTGAAGGGATTATTGTGCATCTTATTAATACAAAAAATAAAGTAAACTTGAAATGGCGATTATAGACTTTGACTTAGTGACTTAGAGCGCAGTAATTTAGATTTTGTTCATCATCATCATCAGCCTGTGTTAGTCCACAGCTGGACATAGGACCTCTCTCACGCATGCCTTCTCCATTAGGGAGTTTTTGGAACGTACCGCACCACGCTGGTTCAATGAGCGTTTGTAGGTGGATCGACTTCTTGCATGCCCATCCGACGCATGGATCATCTTACTTTTCAGACAATTGGATCATCTGCCTAAATAGTTCTGACCAATCAGAAACAACAACAACACAATTTTTTTTTGCTGGATTAAAACTCACGACCTGCGGTTTAGTGACCGCCAACACCGCTTAGATTTTATTCCTGAATGTTAATAAAAGAAAATTTGAAAACCTAATATCAAAATAGCCCCAGCCCTTTTATTGTCGTAGCAAAATAAAGCGTCGGTCGGCGGTCAGAAAGTTTGTTTATAGATAATGATGCTAGCTGACACAAATAAATTGTGCATGATGGATATTAAATATGCTTAAAATAAAATTAAATAATTTTATTCATTTATTAACATAAACTACGAAAATAATATCTTAGTTACTTAAGGGTCGGATTCTTATTGGAACTTTTATTTAAGTACCGATTAGAACGCATATTCTGTCTTAGACATTATGTTTTTCATATTAGACTAATTAGTAAATAATTCAGGATTAAACATGCCTACACACAGTTAAAATTTCTATGTGTGCTCGCGCGCATTTCTATGTCGCCTAACACAGCCGCGAATTGGTTACGCAATAATCTTCCTTCCCTTTCTTACTATACTGCTCCTTTCGCCTACCCTCCTTTTTTCCTTTAATTTTCTCACCTCGAGAAGTGCGTGGGTAAAAGGAAAATACTCCGTGAAGCGGTGGGCGGCCAGCGCCGCCGCAGTCGACAAATTGACTTTGGGAGTTCCTACGCAACGCATCATATATTAAAGTTAGACGACGCGAATGGCCAACGCTCCGTTCTGATAGTTCTAACCCCAACCACATCAACGCAGACGCCTGCAGCTGTGCCGCCATCATACGAGGTATTTATCCTTCATTTTATCGCATTTCCAATCCGGCTTCATAACCACGTTGTCCGAACCTGATTACGCACATGGTCCTTCGAACCGCATCCTCTCTTCAGGTCTTTAAATAGGATCCACCATATCGCCGTCACTCGAACTAGTTGATCCAATCAACTTGGCTAACGAAACTTGAGTGACACAGCGCCCGCGCAACCAGTGTGCTACCTCTAATTGTTAGAATTAGAGGTAGGACTGGCTGTCAAAATCTATATCATCGTATCAAGTTTACATTATATTGGTATTAGTAATATGCACAAAAATCTTTTCGCATTCAAAATTATGTAAGCAAATAAACGAAACTGTATTTTCTTAGAACACATAATCTATTTCGCCTTGAGAATCAGGTTATCGTTCATTGATGTTATGTTAAGAATCAAATGCGTTGTTCCAAGGCCATATCTAGTTGCACGCAATATGACATGATTAGATAAATGATAAAAAACTAAAATACTTCACTTTTAAGTGAGAATAATTTGAATCCCATGGCACCTTTTTGCGCGTCGTTGTTTCGTGGTTGGCTGTGCCTATGGTGCAAGAGAATATAAGCCGATTATTCAATTGCCTAAAAAGTGAGATGGCCCACAAGTCGAATAGACATGCAAAAAGTCAGTCCTGTCGGAAGTCGATAGGGCCGTCAGTGCCTTAAATTTACTGATATGTTATCCAATGTATTTTTCCTTTAGATTTCGGAGGTCAAATTCCAGTAATTCTGTGTAAAATTTTTTATGAGATAACTTTGAAAATGTCTAGAATAAAATGAAGATATGTTTAAATAATAACATTCATAAGCGGTGTCTACTTATTTTACAACTTCTATTTGAATGATCTCTTTATAATTAATTGAAGTATTTTGATTTATTATTCAGCGTTAAAGCTTGTCTTGATCATGATGAGTGATATAAAGCATGTTATGTTATAGATTAACCAAATTGGACTCAAAATAAAGATAAACGTACCCGTAACAAAGAAGAAGCATCATACATCAAGAATTTCCATTGATAAATTATCACCAATTGTCAAACTACTAAAAATGGTCCAATAACATCTTAAATTGAGAGATATCGCATTCCATAAGGGGACAGACTGAACGAAAAAAGAAGAGTGCGTGAGGCCAGAAAGGTCAATAGGAGGGTATACGCGAGTATGCGTTAAATGAGTATGGTTTTTGTTGCTGACATGAATTTCGAAAATGAAGATTAACAAGATGGCGTATTGGAAGAATAATTCTTCTGTTGTTGTCCTTTCATGGGGTATTGGAAGAATAAGTCTGCCAATTAAACTTAAAACCAAGGTTCTAGACACGTGCTTGTTACCGTGCTTGACGTATGCTTGTCAAACAGAAGTTTAACAAAAAAACAATGAACACAATAATTTCAACCCAACGGGGAATAGAACGCAGTATGCTCAACATTCAAAAGATAAAAAAGTAAGACACACAAAAATTAGACACGTCACCAAGGCAAAGGATGGATTGGTATATGCTCAATCAATAAAATGGAAATGGGCCGGTCATGTGGCGCGCTTTAGAGATCAAAGATGGACAAAAAGGGTAACCGCATGGGCAGGGCCACAAGGCTAAAGAAAAAGAGGTAGACCTGTAGCTAACTGGGAAGATGAGATCAAAAAATTGCCAGCCCAAACTGGATTCAAGTAGCGCAATCTAGAGAAGACTGGCTTACTTTGGAGGAGGCCTTCACCTTTAAAGGATTTCCTGCAGACTAATATTATAACAATAGCATAGATACAGGAAAAGAAAGTATTGTAATATTTAAATATGATAATTAACAACATAAGAAATATATCATTGCATTTTAATTATCTAGGCATAATTTACTAACACTACAAATTTTTTTTACTTGTAAGTCTTTAAGAAATAAAAGGATTTTTATTTTATTTTTATTTATTTATTGGGAGAATAAGGAAACGACTTATAGAGTGGGTAGGGTCCGCGCAGCTAACCCTACTTGACTTGGTCATATTTATAAAGATTAAAAAGAATCGATTTTATTAAAATGACAATTTAAAAGTCGGTCAATATTATTGAGGTGATCTGCACTCAGGTCAAGAAAGAATACCATAGTCGGTAAGAGCAGAGTGGGCAAAAACCTGATAGAATGGTATAGGCATCGCAGGACTCCTATGATTATCTGCTTAGGTTCTTGAAGTTTTATTATTAAATAAAATTACTTTATTTTCAAAACTTTCAGCGCCGTGGTCACGGGGTAGACTGTCTCCCGTGTCCACGGCCGCTGAAATGTTCAAACGTCGGGAATTAAAAGGAAAATAAACGCGATGAAATCCGTAAAGTAATTTTATTTAATAATGTATAATATTCGCGCAAGCAATAGAAATAATTAAAGTTTTATCTTTATGAAGGAGAACTTTTTCCACAAGTGAACTAAGATAAACGTGAGTGTTATTAAAAACTATCTTTGGTTTGGTCCAAAATCCACGTACCCAAATTGAGTCTCCTGGACACTACGTTTGCCGAGACTCGGTCTCCACTCCAGAACTTTTCGACTCTAGCGGTCGTCAGTAATTTTATATTCATTCATAAAAAAACAAAAGATACGAAAAAATAGTGCTTTAAGTAACAGTAAACTTAAGATTTATCCAATACGATGACAATTCGTTAACAGGAACTGATTGCTGGTGCCATCGAAGACAAGAAGAAAATCATTCCAGTGCTTCCTGCACTATCATTAAGGAGAACCTTAATATTTAAAGATTATTATTAGATTGACAATGCACAATACATTTCTTGCAATTATGTTGAATCATTGATTTTTTAAGAGAAATCTCAAGTGTCCAAGATTTTTAACATTCATCACTAACTATTAGTGGAATATCCTGTTCATCTTGTCACTTTAGTTTTTATTAGCGACCCGCCCCTGCTTCGCACGGGAGCTAAGCTGATAGAAAATATACCTACAATATTAAGCATGTGAAATACATACAAACGTTCCTCTTTAATCACTCTATCTATTAAAAAAACAAACCGCATCAAAATCCGTTGCGTAGTTTGAAAGATAAAAGCATACATAGAGATATAGGGACACAGAAGCGACTTTGTTGTATACTATGTAGTGAAGAATACACTTAAGTCATGACGCATAACGAACTATCGATAAATAAAACCATTTTAAATAATAATGCCATTATTTTATTCAGTACATTTTTATTGCAATCTAATCGTAATAAATAACTATTTATATGTACTTTTATACATCTATGAAGTATCTTCAAACTTTATAGTCATATCAGTCATTCTTCGGATGCCATGCAGCTGAACAGTTGAACTTTCTTTCCGAATTCCTCTCCATCATTCAGGGTCTGAGGCAAGGGCTGATTCAGGGTCTCTGGTAGAAATAGCGATGTGGCACCAGCTATTATGCTCAGAACACCGATTGCTATTAGTGGAAGAGCCCGACCATATATAGCCTGTGGAAGCGCAAGCTAAATCATTGCTGTTACTTAATACATTATGTGTCTTTTTAAAACTTTACCAAGTAGTGCACGTATTTGCATGTTTTCAATAAATTTCATTTGAGAGTTTAGTGTCATATTGTATACATACTTCAAATTAAAGTACCTATGAGATAAAGTGAAATATTCTTAGGAATTATTTCGAAAGGTCAAAAATTTAAAACCGTCGTCATTAATAGCACAATTCGATCTGTTGCACCTTAAAGGAGATCTAATGCGTATAAATATGCCCTGCAATATTATTTTAAAAAAAAGTCATGTTCATTTATACCTCATCGCAGGCCATATAGTTCTTCAAATGTACACATGAATTTAATAATTAATCGATACTTACCAAATGCACTATATAAGGGCAAGCTAATAGTCCAAGGCCAGTAACAAAAGATGCTAATCCCATTGCCTGTGCTCTGATAACCGTTGGAAGTAATTCCCCAATAAGTACATAAAATACTGCAAAGGCCGCCGCTACGCATAATCTTCCCAGCATTGCAAAAGAGACCGTGATCCAGGGTGTCTCTAAAAATTCCAATAATCGATATTACTTTATTTTCGTATTTTCCGGGATCCGTCAACTTTCTTTTGCCTATATATTCGACCCATAATAACAAAGTTATTGGGATAAACGAGCTAAAGTTTTAACAGTCAAGTTCATCAGGACCATACTACTCCGTTAAAAAGGCTCAAAGGCCCCACTTTACAGAATGCGTATAGCAATGCACTGTGACGTGTTAAATTACCATATTACATTTTAACACTGTAACTTAGGTTATTTATTTCGTAACAACTACGAAGGACATATACCTAATGCATTTTTTATAATACAAGTAATTACAACTATAACATCTCTTTTTGGCTACAAAATTTTAAAAAAACGCTGATAGTGTTTAACATATAATGGTACTTAGTTGATGACTGGACCATCGAATCTATTATTGTCTATCAGTTATTGAAGCCACCAGCTGAAAATATAGATTCCTGGCAGAATTCAGTGATAGCAGGTTTGTCAGACCAGACACGACTTTCAGCAAATGAAGGGTGACGACTAAGAGAAAACGGATAGTTTTTTAAGGTACATATATCGAGGTATAGATGTTTTACTTTGATATAATACCAATTATATTACTAGAACGAAAATATCGTATAGTTCACCTTCCGAAATAAAAATGCAGCAAAGGCAGGACAATCCACCAATGCACATAAAAATACAAAGTACCCAACGCCTGCCGAAACGCTCCATGCATCGCCATGCAATAATGTAAGACGGAAGCTCAACCACACCGCCTAAAATAAAATATACAATTATTTAAATATAAAAATATAATACACAAAATGTAGTTATATTAGACTTGCTACACTAACGGTGAAAGCTCTAAACGCAAAAGTCTCGTTTCGGAAATTGAAAAATCATATCAAGTGATAATCCATGTGAGGTGAAGACTACGACAAAGAGTTTTTTGACTGAATCTCGTGCTCCGTGGAGTAAACCTATTAGAACATACCGGATGTGGCCGGTTGCCACAGGCGCGTCTCCCTACGGAGCGATTTAACTGCACCAAGAGCCCCAAAATGGGGAGCCTCGGCTTGGGCCGTCACTTTCTGTGGGGGTTGTTAGAGCACCGGCGGACCGCTGTGCGCTCGGAGTCAGCTCCTACGCGCGGAATTGCCAAGCGTTGGAAGAACGGAGGGGTGGGAAGGCAATGCTGTTGGATGGGTTTGATGGTCGCTTGGAAAAGGCTCCCTTGGGGTTCGCAGGAATTCTGCGTTTTTGCGCCTCAGAGCAGCCGAGTTAGTTGGCCGTGTTTTTTTTTATGCCAACGCAGGCAGACGAGCAGTCGGCACCTGATGGAAAGTAGTCACCGACACCCAAGACATTGGCAATACTGGTATCACCAACGCGCTGCCTACCGTGAGACATAGGATGTTAAGTCTAGTTTACCCAGTAAATACGCTGGCTACGGTGCCCTTCAAACGGGAACACAGTAGTGTTTTCACACTACTGCTTCCGGTGAAATAGGCACCGTGGTATTCACAGACGGTCCCATGTAAAGGGGACCTACCGTGTGCCTGGATTCAAAAGGCTCAAAAGTGGCAAGGACTTCTTTGTCCTTGGGTTTGGGGCAATCGGTAGTGCCGTGATCCCCGTAGTATTTAACGCAAAGGGGGCGGATGAAACAGTTCCGCGGAGAGTGACCATATAACTGGCAGTTGTGACACTGCCCTGGGAGTTCGTTGGAATGCAGCTGCTCAAAATAGATACGGCTTATCCCACACAATTGTTCGACGTCGTAAATGCGCTTTCCTTTCTCAACTAAAGGTACGCCATAAACCGACGAAGAATGTATGTGGTCAGACTATATATTGTAATATATCTATGGCCCACGTTAATATTTAGTTCCTTAGTAATTTTTATATCAATTAAAGATAGTAACGAGTCCAAAAAATCTAAATTTTGTTTGAGTAATGAGTAAAGACATATTAACCTCAACAAATAAAAATATTGATGTTCGAGATTGTTTAAATAACCTTTAGAGAGACGATAATTAAAGAATAACTTTATATTTTTTAAGATTTTAATCGACATATAAAGCTTACCGATGAAAAAAGCAATGTAGTCGTTGATACCCAAATTTGAAGTGTTGTAACTCAGACTATTGTAAATGACCCCTAGAGATAGCCAATCGAATGTTAATATGAGAAATTTCTTTCTTATATTTGGATATCTAAATAAATCTAAAGGGGATGCACGGTTATCCTCGGGAAAACTATCATCTAAAACTGTGCTTTCCGTTTTTTCTACTTCTTCCGCCCTGTTAAATATTCTAGATATAAATTTCAATGATTTATTCTTCACAAGTATGATAGACGGTTCGTCCGAGACTAATTTTGCTTCTCTTTCTTTTGCAGACAAATTAACATCGTCCTTTGCTTTACTTCTCATAGCATTCAAGTTTATCGTTTTAATGTTGGCGTTACTCAAAAGCATGTTTTTTATATCCTTTTGCGTTTTAGACACAATAGTAACATCAGGTTTAATACCATATACATTATTCATGCAACGGTCTGACCAATCAGTTTTAACGATTTTGGGCAATACATCATTATGTGAAGGAATCATAGCTTCTCTTTCCTCTTGATTCTCTGATTGGTTCTTTGTGAAATTCTCCTAAAATTTATAACATAATACAAAAATTTATTTGTATCAACAATATATTTTAAGAAGAAATTCTAATTTAATAAAGTATTAGTGTACTTACGTGTATGTCCATTAGGAATCCAGCATGCAAATCTATTCCATTATTTTTAGCTAAAGCTCTTAGAACTTTTTCAGCTTCAACAATTCTACCTCTTCCAACAAGCCATCTTGGCGATTCTGGTATCAGCCAATAGTAACTATAAGTAAATTCATTTAAAAAATTCGTTGTATCATTGATATATCAGAATAACGAAGAAAAAAGTATTAAGGAAGTGCATTACTGGACCTCCAACAGTTTTATGTTAAATATTTCCAATATTTATGTAAATAAAAATGACAAATTTCTACTCTTAGCGTGTGTTTCTGCAAAAGGCACGTGTGCTACTTTGGGTTTGTTACAAATCTATGAATTCAAGCTACGGTAGTAACAATACAAACGTTTGAAGAATCTGCTGTACAAATAAGGGCATTGATTAGAGAGAAAGCAGCATAATACCTATTCCTGCTGTAATGCAGTGTATATAGTGCCAGTTCGACTAATAGTAATTTAATAGTAACAATTACTCAGTGATTAACCCAATTCCTAAAGGTGTTGAACGACTTATTGGTTCAACACCTTTAGGAATTGGGCCCCACACTACATTTATTATAGAACGAATCATTTACACTAAGTTTAATGTTATGGTCTTCGTGTCACTTTATACAAAATCAACTGTCAACTGGAAAACTACCACTTTAAATATCTTTTTAATTTAGTTTCAAACGTGATATTATTTCATGAAAAAAAGTATTGATCCAAAAGCCATGTTGGTCAATTCAATTCAATTTAAATTCAAATTCAATATAGAAGTGTAACACTCGCTTACTGATTGTCAAGGACGCTACCACCGGTAAATGCTAGCTAGTTACTAAGCTTTCTCAACAAGTTCTAGCAGGTTATATATCATAAATGATAGAAAAATGGTTTATGCTTACCCATAAAGGGACACAAAAGGAAGACTAGTGGCCAAAGATAAGTGGAACCAATCACGAGCAAAGTGAGCAATAACCGCCAGCAAGCTCATGCCCGCAGCAAACAGCATTCCTACTACAATACCTGGAATTCAAAATAATATAAAACAAATTTTAAAATACAATTAGTGCTTGTGAATGATGAAGCGACACGCATTTTTTTAATTTTTTTTTATTGCATACGCAGACAGACGAGCAGTCGGGGCCACCTGATGGAAAATGGTCACCGACGCCCATAGAAGTTGGAAAAGCCAGCGGTATCACCAACGCGCTGCATAACGTGAGACATAGGATGTTAAGTCTCGTTTCTCCAGTAAATACGCTGGCTACGGTGCCCTTCAAACCGGAGCACAGTAGTGTTTTCACACTACCGCTTTGCGGTAGAAATAGGCATCGCGGTGGTACCCACCCCGACGGTTCCATGCAAAAAGTGTACCTACCACCGGTAATATAATTTCATAATAAAATATAAATCGTAATATAAGTTATAAAAATAATGTTTGAGAATGTTTCTCACATAGCAAATCCGCCTACGCCTCTCCATATTGAGCTGAACTTCCTAGTTTATAAATAAAAAATACTGCGTTTTTCTCAACATACACGGACGGAAAAAACTATGTTTTATTTGTCACAAACAAATTACATTACTATATTCGATAATTTATGTTACTACTAACTCACCCAGACATTTTAAAACTTAGAATAAGACCATTCTTAAATAGAGAAACAGTAGTTAATTTACCTATAAACATAACAAAAACTTCCACACTAACCAGCTGTCGTACGGCGGTCTGGTGGCATCAGTTCCAATGCAAGGATAAACGGAAGTTGGTACATCGCTGGAAAGAATAGACCTGCAGCTGTCCTCATTACTATGTATGCCATGTAAGAGGTGGGGAACGAGGCTAATATTGCCAATGGCACTTCTAGATATATCATTAGCAGTATTGTAGGTCTTCGGCCATATCTAGAATACATACAAATTATTCTTTAATAATGACAAATATTATTAATAACGAAATCACTTGACTTCATATTTACGTATACTGATTTAAGATGATCCATGATGGAACCTTTGCAAAGCTTTTTTAATTACTATTAATGTTGATCTAATTTTCTGGTATTATTGGTTTATTTATTGTAAACCTTGTTTTGTTAGCAATAAAGTTGTGTTTGTAAATCACCTGGGTCTTTGTTATTTCGTACCTTTTAAAATTATTATGTGTATTACATATTTAATTTTAACCATTTACGCAATTACTCACTTTCCTACTTACTAAAGGCTTTTATTAAAAACCCTAACATGTTACTTCAGCACAAGGTGTACAGGTCACCTATCATTTAGCCGATCATCAAAATACATGATGAAACGTAGTGGTATCATAAACCATCGCATAATAACGAAGAAAACGATCAATAAAGAACATTATCCGTATCAAATGAAATAACATATTATAACCTGTCCGACATCCAACCGAAGAAGAGATTGCCAAATATCGAGCCAACCCAAAACAGGGTGTAACTCGTCCTCGCCAACCACTCTCGATCACATACTAAGTTGTACTGAAATAGATTGATTCATTCTTAAGCTTTAATAAAAATATGCTAGTACCTTAATATTTATTAATTCTTTATTAATCATTAGCCTTAGCACTGTATTAGAGTCCAAAGCTTCTACCATTCAAGGGTTAACGTAGCAAAGTGTTGATGAGTCGACCGAACTTTTACATGCCCATCCGACGCTTGGATCGTCTTACTTTTCAGATAATTGGGCGATTGGCTCCATATGTTCTAACCAACCAGGAAACAACGATAGCACAAAGCTGTTTCCCCGCGTGATTCGAACCTACGACTTACGGCTTAAAAAGGCCTTCATTGCAAACCCTAAACTAAGTTTGGAATTCGCTTTCTATACATCTATATTTAAAAAAAAACCAACACAACAACCTGCTACCATTCCCGCTTTTACACCCAACTTTTAAACGGCTCGACCGATTTTCATCAAACATGTCTAAGAACAATCACACATAAATCGCCTCTCATACAAAAATAGCTAAATCGAAAAGCTATATCTGTGTGGAAGCTACAGGACACACAAAGACAAACAAATCAACAGACAGACGCATCAAACTTATAACACCCCTCATTTTAAGTGGGGGCTAAAAACTAATCCATAAAATACGCAAAAAGCAATAAAATGACTTAACAATAACTCTCATGAGTATTGAATGAGAAAACTTTGTCTCCAAGGTGATGTCTTTGTATAAAGATTGGAAATCAATAGTGCCACGATGCTTTTCAAACCGGAAGCCCGTAATGTTTTAATTAACGCCTTCCAGTTTGAAAGGCACCGTAACCACCGTAATTACTGGGTAAACAAGACATAACGTATCGTGTCTTAAGGTGGTAAGCGCATTTGTAGCGTCTGACGCTGCTTTTCTTATAAGGGCGTTTTACTCATAATCAGGTGAATGTCTTACTCCAACCAACCAATAAAAAATAATGTAATAACTAATCCAATAAAAACTCTCCCGAAAGATATCTACTGCAATTTAGTATATTATGATTTTCTGTTTCATTTCACTGTCTGAGTAAATAGTATAAAAATACAAATTCTCATTTACGATGCAAAAAAATCTAAAACTAAAAATTGTATCATTTTTCTTTCCACCCACCTTAGTTACCAGTGTTTTCGTATATTGTTCTGTGCTAAATCTCCATCCGTTCGAACAGGCTGTGGGTCTGCTCCTCATTTGAGTAACGGCTTCCACTATATGAGCAATCTGAAAAGAATTATTTTCATTGTTTACTATATATAGACGTGTTTTATATTGCTTCATTTATATTATCATCATTATCATCATTAGCCTGTGATAGTCCACTGCTGGACATAGACTTCCCCTAATGCACGTCACCGCTTCGATCTTTGGGTATTCTCATCCGGTCCCCACCGGCCACTTTGCGAATGTCGTCACTCCATCTTACCGCAGGGCGTCCCACATTACGTTTGCCGAGCATTCCGGTCTCCACTCTAGAACTTTCGGACTCCAGCGGTCTTCAGTTCTGCGGCTTACGTGACCGGCCCACTGCCACTTTAGCTACTAATCCGGTGAACTATGTCGGTGACTCTGGTTCTCTGACGAATGACATCATTTCTGATGCGGCCCTTCACTGCTACGCCGATCATAGCCCTCTCCTTTCAATTGTCGTAATTACTACAACTGTTTGCAATAGAAATAATGTTACTTACTACTTATTTAATCTCACCTGTCTCTTACGTTCTTCCACACCCTCTGCTGGTAACAGGCGATAAGTTTTTATCATTCTAAGCACTCCACCTTCATGAAGTATTTCGGTCCTGAAATTTGTCATTAATTTCTTAATAAAGTTCACATCTATACTGTTAAGAAAGTAAATCGGTCAATACCTCAATATATATCTTAATCTTCACCACAAAATCGTGTTCTATTTCCAGTATCCAAATCATTCTCAAACTTTAGGTATGGAACAACAGGTTGAGGACCATAAAAAATAAATACGTAACAGTAACCGCATCTTCATATCTTAAAACGATTTCATCATCATCAGCCTGTGTCAGTCCACCGAATACAATTAAATCACCTTTCATCAACATAATCATGTAGAGCTGTGTACAATGCCTTCGGGTCAATGGCGTAGCTAGTGCATGATTCGTAGACGCCATCGTTTTTGGGTATTGTCAGGTTTCGTAGCAGATCCTCGGGTAACGCTAGACCTTCAAGTTCAGGTGGTGATGCACACCAGTGCTCTGGTGTTGCGTTGGTGAAGACCTGGATTCCGAACCAAAAAGATAAGTAAATACGTGATTGACGTCTTTTGTACCTTATATTTTATCTTACTACCGATTGCACGACTCTGATGTATATTTTTGAAATATCTGTGACGTAAACATTTAAAAATAATAAGCAAAAACTGAGTAAAGTAATGCTAAATTTACTTGCTTTATTTTCACAGAATCTCCTCTAAGCTACTGGTTAACGTCCAAGATATACCGATAGAATGATATACTTTACAGCTACAACGATTAATTGAAGACTTTGTGAATTTTATTGTTTTTAAATATTCCTGACGTTTTATATACTTTTAAGGCGTGTACTGGACTGAATATCCGTCCCGTGGCCATGATAATTTATAACCAAGAGCAAATTGTATAATATTCTTTTAAATAGAACGAAATATCATGTTAATTGAATTGTTATCATATTCGTGAGAAACTTTAAAGCATGCTCCTGACCACAGTGTATGCATCCAAACTTAAGGTCTTTGACATTGTTATTTCTTTCATTTACGCGATTATACATATCAAATCCACTTGTTTACGGAATTTTCGCGTTACTTAAATATATTTATTCCCGACGTTTCGGATTCTTTTCAGCATCCATGATCACGGGCAGACTGATCATTATTATCATCGTTATCAGAACATTGGTCATATATACAATCATGATTTCTTTGGAAAATCGGTTACATATTTCGCGGCGAAAATCAATTAAAACGCTTCGCGTCTCGACATCATTGTAGTTTTACCTTTTACTTTGTTTGCATATACTCCAGATAATATTAGGCTCTACTATAGTAAGATAAAACTGACTCCGCAACCTGGTAGTAAGAGCGTGTGCTTTAGACAGTGGAGGTCGTGGGTTCGAATCCTGCGGGGAATCCGAAAATTTTCATTGTTGTTTCCTAGTTGGTAAGGGCAATTTGGGCCGATCAACCAATTGTCTAAAAATTAAGATGATCCATGCTCCGGATGGACACGTAATAAGTCTGTCCACCCACCAATCCGCGTGGGGCCAGCGTGGTAAGATACGGACCGAAACTCTCTAATGGAGAAGGTGTGTATTAGGGGATGCCCATGTTCAGCAGTGGACTAATACGTGCTGATGATGTTGGAACTTAAATTTGTTACGATTGGTCAAATATCGCATCACGATTTCTTTGGTGATCGGCTCTATCTTCGGCGGCGGCGGCCAATTAAAACACTTTTCGTCTTGGCTCTATTATAGTTTGACCATTGAGTTTGTTTGTTTATGCAAACAGATAATATTTGGCTCTGTTATAGTAGGATATAGTAGGTAATATACAACGTAAATATTTTTATGCCATGGCTCTGAATACGTCAACGGTAAGGTGAGTCGGACACAGAGGCAATCATTGGATCGGTAACATAGTCCTTTTAATAGAGCGTATCAATTAGTTTTGCTCAGCTAAACGCAATAACATAAACAAGTTTGTATATTCTACTATTTATACCAATGCGTGCGTAATATCAGGGTATAAATTTGTTCTCTTTAACTAGAAGAGTATCATATTATAATAATAGAGCGGTGCAGAATCTTTACATCGTTTATAACCGTTAAATTTACAATACAAGAAGTAAGCAACTCATACTTAAATACTTAAAAGTCTAATTTATTCAATATACAATAATGTATTGCATATAAAAGTATTACACTTGCTTATTGATCGTCAAAAGCACTACTTTCGGTTTGTGAGATGGCCCTGTGGCCTATTACGCATCGTCAAAATATTTTCAGTAGGGACTGTTTATTCAGCCACCTTTTACAGTATATATATTTGTTATTAATTTATCAGACTATGTAAAATAGATTAAAGCCACTTGTTGTAAAGTACCAGAGATAAATCATTCTGTAGAGTCGTGTATGTAATACATCATGTCTTCCATGCAAACCTCCATACAAATGCTGCAGCGTGCAACGTTGCATATGCAAATGGTGCGCATTACAAATGTTAATCGATGTGGCGTTGTTAATTGTTATGTACGTGTTTGTTTGTATTCTGAGGCAGTCCCGCTTGTCCTGCGTTATTCTGTTCTCTAATTATAGACGTAACGTGCACGTACAGTGAACAATATCGATTCAGAATTCGTTGCGGATGACGGCAACGTAGTAGACATTTTCAACTTCTTGTAAAGTACAAGGATTTTGTTTAACGCTCTAAAGGGATATATATAAGATTAAACTGCCTCCGACGCCTTGAGGGTAGAGCTTGCTCAACCATAAGTCGTGAGTTTAAATCCTGCGGAGAGTAAACAACTATTAATTGTAGTTTTCTAGTTGGTTAGGGCAAGGCGGGCTGATTACTCGATTGCTTTAATTAAGATGATGATGATCCGTGTGTTGAATGAGCGTGTAAAAAACGGTTCAGCGTCTAATCTTTCTAGTTAAAGTAATGCGGGCTGATCAACAGTAAAGTAAGATTTACTATTTTTTTATTTTAAGACGTTAACTTACAAAATAAAGAGTTATTATTATTAAGATGATCCATGCTTCGGATGAGCATGTCAAACGGCAGTCCTGCGCCTGATCTCTCTTTGGTCGTGTCGGTTATCCGTCCCATCGGACTTAAGCTGTGCACTGTAATATCTGCTGCGTCGTCAGCTGATCTCTAATATAGAAAAGTCGCGGTAATCGTAATCGGCTTGGTGAACGTTACAAAACAACATAAACATCATTATCGGTGAGGGCGAATGCATATTTTCACTGAAACACATACAGTAGCATAACTAATAATAGATTGTTGTAGCTGCGGCTCAGAAAATTTCATCAACGCTCCTAGAATTGCTGAAGCATAAAAATGGCATTAAGCATTAAGTTAAATAATAAAAAATCATCTAAATAAAGCCGAGGAGTAGCATACAGGATTTAGGGCAGCCTAAGCCTTCTTATTCTTAATTCTGTAAGCTAAAAACTATATTAGTAATATTGGGAAAAATAGATAAAAGTATCAGCTGTAGTGCGTCAGTCAGTGAATAGGATTACAGGCCTATGTTTAAGTAACTTTCGTCCTTGAATCCGGGTACACTAATAAATAACGCTTTATATACAAAGGTTGAAGTACCAAAAAATAGTACGTAACATTACATTTTAAGTCGACGATTTAATTTTCATTTGCCATTGTTTGTTGCTTTCAAGGCATCGCCTATTGATGGAACATAACACTTGCTCTTGTGAGAGGTTATGAAATTCTAATACGCAAACCGAACCAAAGCAGGTTTGACTTTGCATACAGTGCGGTCGAAATATTTTTTCATTGTTTAGTGATGTATTTAGTACTCTAACTGTTGAATACACTCTCATTCCTATTGTATATTGGAACGAGGAATATTGAATGGCAAGGAATAGCTAATCAGTCAAGTCAGTGGCGGACAACAGGGGGCGGAAGGGCAGCCCGCCGGGCCTCAGGTCTTAGGGGGCCCCCAAATGTTTTTCGCGTTTTTCATAATACTTTAAAAATATGCTTAGTACCTTCATGATTTCATTAAGATTAGCCCACTACACTTTTATGCTGAACGCGTCAGATACTCTGGGGGATTGCTGTCTGTGTATATGGTACTTCCCTGAATGAAGAAAGGTAAATAATTCAGTTTTGTACGCCACACTTACATTGAACTTAAGTCTAAAAATATAACATTGGCCTCTACACTTGCTGGATCTTTATCCAATCACCTTTCAAACTTTTGGTAAGAAGAAAAGTGCGTTCCAAAGAAATTAGTCAATTTGTGAATCCGGATGCAATGTACAAATCATTGATATTGAGACAGCAAACAGAGCAATCAGAATTTCCATTATCAAGAAGGTAGTGAAGTATTTCAAAATAGACGGACCTTTGGAAAGACCAGGTGACAGTACTAGGGAAATCGTTGTTTAACTTTGCAGTGGTTTTACTCATTTAAACGAGACTAATAATTAGGAAATGGATGCTATACTCACCATCAACAAAGAAATTATATCCTTTGCTGCCGGTTATTTGCATGTGAGGTTGACAATCACAAAATAAATTGTCTCTGGTCTTTGTCGTTGTGGAAATTAAACCAAGAGGTGAAAAGAAATAACGATGATACTAAGAAATGGAGAAATATTTACATCGCCTTTAGATGTCATTAGTCTTAGGCCAACAAAAATCTTGCTTTCAGAGGCCACCGTGAAGATATTTCTTCGGAAACCAGGGATTTTTAGAATTAGTAAGTTGTTAGCGAAATAGATCCGGTGCTGAAAGAGCGTTGCCTAGAAGAGGCCGCTGGTGGGTCAAGAGTACCATCTTATTTGTCAAAAAGGCACAAAAATGATTTTTATTCTATGTTTGGTTGCATGTGGCAATAATTATTGCAGATATTGAAGGCTAAATATAACGGAGTAATTTTTGACAGCACTTAACGAAAGTAAAACAGACCAAATGAGTCAAATCATTAGATTCGTTCTTTTTTTATGGCAGACGAGCAGTCGAGCCACCTGATGGAGTGGTCACCGACACGGCAATACCAGTGGTAACCAACGCGCTGCCCTACCGTGATACAAAGGTGCAAGTCCGTTTACCCAGTAAAACGCTGGCTCGGTGCCCTTCAAAACCTGAACACATCAGTGCTTTAACACTACTGCTTCGGAGAAATAGCCGTGGTGGTACCACCCAGACGGTCCCTGTAAAAGAGGACCACCACCGGTAAATTAGAAAATGACATTGACGTTCATATAGAAAATGACATAGGGCGAGGAATCTTTCAAGTTTTTTGATATCTGGAAAAACTGTGAGGATATGTCAAAAGATATTCAGCAACAGCTGAAAAAGATGGACTAGATATTGCGATGTGCAGGCTCAAGGATGTCGCGTCAATTTCGGTGTCCATGGAGGGGTGCAACAAAAATCCGAGAAATAAATCCAAAAGCACTATTCAGTCCCTGTTCTAATCATTCCTTGAATCTTTGTGGAGTTCATGCGTTTGCATGCGTTCCTTCCAGCGTCACGTGTTTTGGAACAGTAGATAAATTGTACTCGTTTTTTTCATCATCTACACATAGATGGCAATTACTGAAAGAGAAGACTGGAATAAATTTTAAACAGATTTATGACGCCCTCCAGCAAGTATCAGCTTGCTGGGGGGCTCATTACGAGTCAGTAAAAGTCATAAAAGAAAACATAGAGAAAATTATAAGTAAGCAAGTTTGCTCCTGCCGGCTGTTTGTGATGTATATAGGCTTTATATACTGGAGGAAGTAAATTTAGTTCACTAATATTTGCAGTATCCCATAATGACTCTTGATATAGGAATCGTTAAATTAAAAGCCTTGAATGAGTATTTAGTGACCGAACGAAACACGATTGTAGATAATGCTGTAACTTTTGACACAAAAAATGCAATGATATGGACATCGACATAGAGTAACAAGGAAGAGGGAAGGTAAAAAGAACGATGCCGGGTGAATTAGCTCATGGTGTTAAATTAACGATTCAAAAAGAAATAAGACGGTCAATGTTTGAATGCATAGATCGATTTATACCAGAATTGTCGACACGATACGAGGCCATGAAGCAAATCAATAATATTTTCCAAATTATTGAATCAAAGTTTATGCTAGAAGCATCAGATGACGCTCTAGCTGTAGCAGTTAAAAATTTATTAAATCTTTATAGTGAATTTGACAACGAGCAAGTTTTGAAAAATTTAAGAAATTAAAAGGTACCGCAGACATGTAAAAGCCACCGATACGACTATGGGTGTTGCTGTCAAATAGACAACCCAAGAAATCCTAAAATTTATTATAAAATGGGATTTTAGTGAATCATTACCCTGTACATCGCTTACACTTCAATACTTCTTGACCATTTGCATCTCGGTTGCATCATGCGAGAGAAGTTTATCGAAACTTAAACTACTTAAAAATTATATTCGATCTACAATGGGTCATGAGCGGCTGGTTAATATAGCCGTACTTTTGATTGAAAGAAAAATTTCAAAAGAAATTGATTTCACAGAAGTTATTTAAGAGTTCTGTAAATTGAAGGCACGAAAACACATAATAATTAACTTCATATCTACTGAAAATAAAACTACCTTTGATTTACCTTTTTTTGTCGTTCGATTTGTATTTTATTTTCCTCAACCATATTCAGTCCATATTGTAGGTCCGACTGCCTCCGTAGCCTAGTGGTATGGGCGTGTGCTTTAGAAACCGGAGGTCGTGAGTTCGAATCCTGAGGGGACTCAATAAATTTTCATTATTGTTTCCTAGTTGGTCAGGGCAATTTAGGCTGATAACCCAATTTTCTGAAAAGTAAGATAATCCATGCGTCGGATGGGCATGTAAAAAGTCGGTCCACCCACCAACATCCATTGGAACAGCCTGATGATGATGATGATGATGATAATTGTAGGTACATACCTATGTTTATTAAGCGTTAATAATTTAAGCCGAATTTAAATGTAACTTGCCAGATTTTAACGAAATAATCATAAATACTTATACATACAAATGTGAACTGAATAAAAAACTTATAGAAATACATATTGCTTAAAGCTTGGGGGCCTCATTCAGCTTTGCCGCCCCGGGCCTCTGACGGACTTAGTCCGCCGCTGAGTCAAGTATCAAGTTTTTAATCTCTTACAGGACTGCCTCCGTAGCCTAGTGATATAGGCGTGTGGCTTAGAAACCGGAGGTCGTGGGTTCCAATCCTGCGGGGACTCAACAAATTTTCATTGTTGTTTCCTAGTCGGTTAGGGCAATTTGGGCCGATCACCCAATTGTCTGAAAAGTAAGATGATCCATGCGTCGGATGGGCATGTATAAAAGTCGGTCCACCCGCCAACCCGCATTGGACCAGCGTGGTGGGATACGGTCCAAAAAACCCTCTAATGGATAGGGGTGTATTAGGGGAGGCCTATGTCCAGCAGTGGACTATTACAGGCTGATGATGTAATCTCTTACAGACAAAGCATAACAATATTTCTTTGTAAACATATACATTAATGTTCTGCTGTTCTTGTAGGTGAAACACTACATCAGTCGCAGACAACGTTTGGTACACAAAAACATTGAATATAAAAGCATCTCTTGTTTATTTAAAACAAGTTTCGTCCCTATGTGGATATTAAATTATGGAACTACATTTGCTACCATATGTTCAGATGTATCTATACAAATAAATAAAATGAGAGCGTCTGTTTGTCACGTTAATATAACCATTTTAAAATAAGTACATTGTGATTTATCACAGGTACAAACAACGCAACAACTTTTAAAAAAGAAATTGTCCGTCTGTCTGTCTATCTATCTTTTTGTCTAGCTAATCTTCCATTAACCAGATTTTAATGAAACTTTCACTGGAAGAAAGCTGATGTAACTGGGAGTAATTTAGGCTACTATATTTTTGCATAATAAAACTAACAGTATATGTGACGCGGACGAAGTCGAGGACAGCAGCTAGTTAAATCATATAAATATTGACGATCAGTAAGCATATATGGTATTAATATAGTTTTTAGATGGGAACAAGTGACCTTCATATATTGGCACCAGTTTACTGTTACCGGTTTTTTAATATGTTGCGTACATGCTGATTAAAAATTTTAATGAAATATTTAGACGGTCAAGGTTAGTCGAAATATCTTGTTCGTAGAAAAATGTCGCTTTTTAATACACTTCAATTGAATTTTTGACGAATTCGCGAAGTGGTCGGTGTGGGCTGGATGAGAATAGCCGAAAATCGGAAGTTGTAATGCACGTCGCATGAGGGGAGGTCTATGTCCAGCAGTGGACTGACATGTGTTGACTGATGAGGTTTATGATGATGATAAATTGTTGATAATTCTTAAACAGTGAAGATATTTTAACATGGGCATACGCAAGTAAAGTTAACAAAAAATATGACCGATTTCAAATAGCGTACAACTATTTTACGCAGTATGTAATATACAACAACGTGCTGCCTGTGCAAAATTGCCTCGCGATTTCTGCCGTCACATTAAAAATCTCTGATATCTTTTAAGATGTTCAGTAAATTAAAATCTCATTTATTATACGTTTTATGCACATAGAATGTAGATATTTTTTTAATGCAACAACTTTTACGTGAACTTAAGTTCACTTGCACACTCACTCAATTAAATATCTTAAATGAGTTTTGATTTCGCCTGACTGCAACTCTTTTAATTAAAATGCTTATTGCGGGTTATCCATAGGTATAGCAGACTTTATTGTAGGCCATTTCAAAGAGTACAATTAAGTAGAACATAGTTTAATTCTATCACTTAAAGTTGAGCCAGCATTTGTAATTTAATTGTACTAACTTTTTAAACGAACGTGGAAGTATTATTAGTTATAATTCTTAATTGCCTTATTTTCTTAAATAATTATTAAACTAATTATGACTAAATGATTTAAAAAATGGGGCCAAATGACAGCTAATGCCTACAATTAAAAAAGTAATGAACAAAATCGTTTCTCTGGAGCAACGAGGTGACATTTATGAAAACAAACATTCCCTCCGAATTGAGGGAATCCTTCTTTTGGGAAGTCGTTCAAAAAAATCATTTAACTCTGATGTGGTACATTAGTTTTCTTCATCACCATCATCAGCCTGAGTTGGTCAAGTGTTGGATATAGGCCTCCTCTAATGCACGCCTTCTAAATTAGGGGGTTTTTGGACCGCATCCCAACACGCTGGCTGACGCCATTGGTTTAAACATAAATTTTTTACACTAAATTATTCTCATAGCTAATAATTTTAATTAAACAATTTAACTAATAACCTACTGTTACGTATGTCAAAAAAGTAAAAAAAATGCTGTAAATTTATTTGAACAGTTTGGTTTATATATAAAAATCAATTGTTGTTCGTTAGTCTCGCTAAAACTCGAGAACGGCTGAACCGATTTGGCTAATTTTGATCTTGAATTATCTATGAAAGTGAAGGTGTAAAAGGAAAATAAATGTACATAAATAATATCGGAACTTAACAAAATTAATTATATATTTCTACCTACTTGTTTGTTTGTTCAAGAGGTGAAAAATATACCTAATTTTAATTAACTACAGTAAGTTTATTTACTATAGTTGCTAGCTATCTATAACATTTTTGTTATATGTTTTTTGATAAATCATATTATACAAAAGTATAGATCTTTCATTTATCGATTGAGGTAATATGAAGTGTATCGGGTCAACTAGTTATAAAATATTAATCACTATAGGCTTAATATTTTATATACAGGGTTACAGGAAAAGTCGTCTAGATCCGTTAAGGGCGTGAGTACCCATCATTTCTGACTCATTTCACTATGAAACACCCTACCCTAAACTTAACCCTTTTCGAGATATTCGACTTTTAATTTTTATTTAAAATGCCGATTTTTATCCTAATATTTTTTTTATTTATTTGTGTGTCTTATGATTGTTATTATTACATTTTTACATGTGTAATAAGATGCTTGTAGAACATCAAACATTAATATTGTACATAGGTTCTTAAATAGGCGTAGTAGACAAGTGAAAGTTAAGAAATTAAAAAGATATTAGAAAGTTTATTTTCTCTAATGGATATCTAAAAAAATTTATGGCAGTTGTTCGGCAGATATGTTTTAAAATATCTACGTTTCATCAGCTATCTAACGAGGTATAACAATCTAGGATTTGTATTACATTTCAAGAGAAAAAGTATTTGGGACGCTTCAGGTATTAATCCCAGTCCCAGGTAATCGGTCCTCGAGCCTATTGTTCTTTGTTATGACGTAGGTACCGTATTATTTTTTTCGGCAAAATGGCGGTTTATAGTTCTTTGGGTGACACTTCAAGTAAGCAGTCCAGTATTACAGCCAAGTCGAGAAAAGAGCAAAACGATATCACATCTACTATGTACGAAGCACAAAAGCAGACTGATAATCAAAACAATCAATAAGTGTCAACCCCAAAGAACTAAAAACCGCCATTTTGCCGAAAAAATAATACGGTACCTACGTCATAACTTAAAGAACAATAGGCTTTAGGAAAACATTTTTACTTGCCACATCTCAAAAATATTCGCGATAAAGAAAAGAATAATGATATGGCCAGAATGATGGCTGGCTAAGTTTACCATAAAAAAGTATTTTCCATACGTGAAACCATTCTTGAGAAAAATGCGAAAATAAGATTTTTGTTCTACGCAGTAACAGAGTTTTTATCACTTGATTAGAATTTTTGTTTACAATGTAATACACCTAGAAATAAGTGAAATATCAAAAAATCAAAATTATAATATATCATGAAGAAAATAGACCTTAACGTTAGGACAAAAATAACAAGCGCTGAAAATTGCCAATTGTTGCCAATTTTTGATAGAACGTAGAAATAATGTAAAATAATCGATAATTGTTATGCTTTAAGCAAACCATAGATTGTTGCAGTCTAATATTGAGATTGACTACTAACCTGAGAGAAGACTAAGAAGGAAGTTGGCACAGCTGCTAGACCGCACAGAAGATAAAACAGAAGAATGTGCCAGTAACCCTTTCTGGTCGCCAGAACCGCTGCCTCGTCCAGTTCTTTCGTCCAGGACAGCATTTCATCTTTTTTTCACTTCTGTATAACTTCTTAATTTCTTCTTTAATATTTATATATTGAAATGGTTGCACCTTAGCACTTGATATGTTTTTGATTATTAGTTAACATTCCTTGACATTTTAATAACACTTTTTGGATGCCTTCTATAAATATTATTTTCAGCTTTCAAAATAATTTGTGCAAAATCAGCAATGAAATTTTATCAGACACATACAAATATATAATAAAGTATATTTTTCTATAATAGCAATGTTAAATACTGATCGAAAATGAAATCTATAAAAGATATACTTAAAAAGATTATGTTACGTTCGACCTAAAAGTTGCCATTACTAATCGGTCTACACAACGGTTCCTTTAGTCGTTGGAGTTGTTTTTACCAATCCACTAGAATATAAATTAGTAGGCGTTTTACTAAAACACGTGTGCCCGCACTAAAGACAAAAACGGACTGAGTATACGCGAATAGACAACGACAGTGCTGTCAGAGAACAGACGACGACTGCTAGTAATTTTCATTGTTTTTCGCGAATTCTTCTTGAACTGAAAATTTTGTTTGATTAAATATTCATGTCATCATCATCATCATCATCAGCCTGTGTTAGTCCACTGCTGGACATAGGCCTCCCCTAATACACCCCTAACCTTAGGGGGATTTGGACCGTATCCCGTATTTTAATGTCGTACAATATTAATGTACGACATTAAAAATCATATAATTAATTATGTACGACTGATTGATAAGGATAACGATGCTTTTGACTGTATGAAGGAAAATTTACCAATGCATATTTCTGGTGATGAAGTATGGTTTGGAATTGTTTATATCTAGTTTGTATATTAATAAAGTACATATAACAAAATGGGAAACTATGACCTGAAGTATTTTAATCAGAAATAACTACCTCGGCTTTAAGAATCGCAGGCTCACTATATATAAGGCAGAGAAAATCTGTAGCATACCAGGATCTTTTAGCAACGTGGTGCTAACATCGTGACCTACTTTTGACTAAGTAACGGAAAACATACCATAACGGTTTATGTTCTCCTGGTACTAAAGTTTCATTAATTTAACCAAATTCAATTAAAATCAATTAAAGTTTCATGGTTAATATGCAAATAAATTTTAGTGTAAATATTTTGTTTTTTTTTTCTCGTTTAATATTTTTTTAATCGCTTTTTTTGCTTAGTTGCCATAGTCTATACTGATTTTATAAATATAAAAGATTGTTTTTATTTGTTATAGGCTACGAAAGTAAAAAAAAACCGATAAACTACATTCCAAAAATATAGAAAAATCAAGCCGAGACGAGCTATTTTAAATGTATACGTCTAAGCTATAAGTAAATTATTATTACTGAGTCTGATGCCTCCGTCGACTGCTTCCATAGCGTCTAGTGGTATGGGCGTGTGCTTCAGAAACCGAAAGTCGTGGGTTAGAATCCTGTGGGAACTCAACAAATTTGCATTGTTGGTTGAGGCAATTTGGGTCGACCACGCAATTGTCTGAACAGAAAGATGATCCATGCGTCGGATGGGCATGTAAAAAGTCGGTCCACCCCCCAACCCGCATTGGACCAACGTGGTGGAATACGGTTCAAAACCCCTAATGGACAGGGGTGTATTACGAGAGGCCTATGTCTAACACAGGCTGATGATGATGATGATGATGACTCAGAAGTGTGTTTGATTGAAAAAAATACTTTTGTATCGATTGCTTACATAACATTACGCTAATAGCAACGAAACATATTCAATTTCATAATAAGTCAACGTGTCGGTTAAAGCCATTTGAACTGTGAACTCAAAGATGTCCTAATTACTTGTAATCAGCATATTAACTATGTCACTATATAGGACAATATATAGAACTGTTATAAATAACTTCTATACAACTTCATCTATCTAATGAAGTTTTTTTAACGATTTCCAAAATAAGGATATATTTTTATATACATGTTTTAAATTTTTGCAAGCATAAATCACAACCTCGTGCGATTAAATTACAAACGCTGTCAAAACCGTAAAAGATACACATAAAGTGTGTTTCACATAATTGTGTTACGTGAAATGGTCTACAATAAAGTCCGCAATAGCATATATCTATGTTTTAAGAATGACGAACAACAAGCGTTTTAATGTAAGACATTGTTAAATGTTGCAATGAGGCTAATTCAAAGCTCATTTAAGGTAATATTATATAAGTATACATAAAAGGTAATGCATTTAAAAAAAAAATATTCTATGTGCATAAAAGGTGTGCTACATGTCATTTTGATTACATGAATATCTTAAGAGATATTAGAGACTTAGTCTGCCCGTGATCATGAATGTTGGAAAGAATCCAAAACGTCGGGAATAAATATATTTAAGTAACGCGAAAAATCCGTAAATTAGTGGATTTGATAGATATTAGACATTTAAAATGCAACGGCAAGAATCGCGCGGTAATTTTTTTAAGTGTTTACCGCTTATATTGCGCAAAATTGTTGTGCTATTTGAAGTCAATTGCTTTTTTGTTAAAACTTCACTTGTTTCACTTATTATATTATGTTACTTCGTTGCTTTGCTAAGTAAATCAAAGCAATTTTGTTTCTAGTAAATCGAAGCAATTCGTTGCTTTGCTAAGTAAATCAAAGTAAATCAACAAAATTTAATTACTTGTATTTCTATACAGTTACATTACTCCACTAGTTCTGTCAGTGTTTGTTGTAATGGCAGGTCCTATTTTGATCAGTCTTTCACTACAATATAGCTGAATGTATCTGGGAGTAGCTTAGGCTACTTATTTAATTTTTTTTTACATTTTACTACGCGGACGAAATAGTAAACAGCACATAGTAAAGAAATATCACTACATAGTATGAAACAAAGTCGCTTTCTCTGTCTGTATATCCCTATTTATGCTTAAATCTTTACAACTACTCAACGGACTTTGAAGCGATTTATTTATAGATAGAGTGATTGAAGAGGAAGGTTTATTGGTATAACTCATGCATAATATTGTGGAGAAACGCTGGTAAGCTAAGGTAAAAGTATAGATTTTACAGATTTCAGTATCGAACCCGTGTGATGCCGGGGCGGTTCGTATATAATAAAGTTTAGATGGCAATAGGTTTGTTTTCAACTGTTATTCAGGGACACATTTTTATACAAAGCGATTTTAATCAGAAATGCAAAAGTCCAATTAATGCTCTATAACAAAGTTCGTAGTAATAAAGAAGTTGCAAATTCAAGGTGTCTTCTTTTGCGCTCAGCAGACTTTTACTCTCATTATTGGTAAAATTGTATAGTTATTCAATCTATTCAAAACTGTATATTTTATCTGTTAAAGAACTAATCCGCGTCATTTTTTTTTTTTTTTTATGGCTTACGCGGACGACGAGCAGTCGGGCCACCTGATGGAAAGTGGTCACCGACACCCATAGACATTGGCAATACCAGTGGTATCGTCAACGCGCGCTACCGTGAGACATAGGCTGTTAAGTCTCGTTTACCCAGTAAATACGCTGGCTACGGCGCCCTTCAAACCGGAACACAGCAGTGTTTCACACACTGCTTCGCGGCAGAAATAGACACCGTGGTGGTACCACCCAGACGGTCTCCTGTAAACAGGGGACCTACCACGGTCATGAACGTTTACGAGTAAATGCATACGTCACTGATTGGCTGCTTTTAATGTAACTTTTTAGTTTCAAAATACGTAAACATCACAATCAGTAATAATTGGAATTAATCAATTTATTTGATACAATTTGTCGTAGTTCAAATTGTTGTAGTTTTTTTTTTATCAAGTTGTTGCATGTGACTACATTCGCGTGGAAATACGTAAAAAATCTTCATGGGTGGAATCAAAACCATATTCATACCAAATTTCGAGTAAATCGGCCTTACAGCTTCAGAGACATAGTACAAAATGATTTCAACAACGGGATCTCCTATCATTATTTGTCGATGTAAACATGTTCTAGTCTACATCAATCTTCTGAATCGAACGTCGAAAAGTGATCCAGAAATAAGCTATTTGCGCAATGAGCGCCAATGTCCGCAATTGATTGCAATTCCCCCACTGACCGGGCCGGAGCGCGCGGGACAATCTGCGTGATGACGTCACAGGAGTGCGGAATTGTTCGGGATAGAGTTAGCTGCAGTTTAAAACAACAGACAATCTAATTATTTCTTTTGTTTACGCGAATACTATACATTATTAAATAAGATGACTTTTTCCGGATTTTATCGCGTTTATTTCACATATTTAAATTCGCGACGTTTCGAGCACTTTCCAGCGGCCGTGGTCTACCCCGTGGCTATGTAAAATAAAAGCGATAAAATCCGTAAAAAGTCATTTTATTTAATAACAGACAATCTATTTAACTTTATCGCAGTACGTGTATGTTTCTTTCCTGGTCAAATTGAGCAAGCTATGCAAATTCCTGGTCTCAAAAACGGGTGCCGCCGTCCAATTTGTTTTTTTAGTGATTGTGTGTAATTAGTTATAACGAATAAATTTCATAATAGTTCAAAGTACATAATATATACTTATGGGGAGTGTATATTATATACTTTGAAATTCGTAATCAAAAGATAAATGCAAAAAAGGCCACAAAACCGCTCGCCATGGTCGTTGTCAAACGTTGTACACGTAAGTGACTTTATACGAGCATAATAATAACACTAGTTTTGTTTTACGAAGTATTGGATACCGCAATAAAACTTAGTCAGTTGAATGTCCCGTCTCATATTTAAATAAATATGTACACTGCTGTTAAACAGCGATTTGTAACCCTTATTGAAATACGATGAATGTTAAGCCTCGTATACATTTTAGTCAACACAGCAATTTTTAAGGTAGTGGGCAGTGAGCTTAAATTAACTATCTTTTAAACTATATATAATTATATTAACAATGTCGCTACTGAAAACACGTTACAATGAAACTTCGAACGAAGTTAAAAAAGTGTTAACGACGTACTCGCTTCACCTCTGCCCGCCTAATAAATTTTAAAATAATTCTTTCGTCAATTGTATGAATCTGCGCGGAATATAGATGCCGTGAAAATATTCAGCATAAAATGATTTGTTTAATGACAATGTTTTTGAAGCGCAAAAGACCTCCGGAACGTTCAATCATGCCTGCCATTAGTGTTTATTCACAACTTCAATTACCAATTACCTATTTACTTTAACAATAATACAATAATATAAAGTACAGAAAAATATAACAGCAATTAATAATATCATGTGCCTAATCCATAAGAAAATAAGCATAAAATATAACTATATTATTCACGGTATAGTTAAGAATACAAAAAGAAGGTCGTGGGTTTGAATCCCACGGGGAAACAACTTTCTGTTAACGTTGTTTTCTGGTTGGTTAGGACAACTTCGGCCGACCCAATTGCCTGGAAAGTAAGATGATGGGCATATAAAAATCGGTTCACCCACCAACAGGCATTGGACTAGCGTGGTGGGATACGGTCCGAAACTAATTGAAAAAGCATGCATTAAGGGAGGCCTACGCCAGCAGTGGATTAACACAGATTTGCATTAATGATGATTTTTAGAATTATTTCGACTCTTCGAGCATCTCATTTGCAATCAAAGTTGTATTTCTGTACTCAGCGATTTTGGATCACCGTCAGGTATATTTATTTATTCGACATTCGACTCTTTTCCAATCCAAGATTCATTGGAAAGACAATATCTCATAGACTTGGTTATATTACTGTATTCTAACTGTTATTGATCTACCCGCAGGTATTGGTGTATTAAAATCGACACAACTCTATTTTCTATTATACATTGACTGTTGAATAGTACTACATGTTCTCATAGATTTAGTTTTAATATCTCCAGTTGAAATTTTATATTGTTCTTTGATCTCTCTTAGGTAATTGTGTATAAAAATATTCAAGAACAGTAAAAGTTTATTACGTCGACTCGAGTGATTAGTGATCCTGGCCGTTGTGCCAGGGAGTTTAGTTTAGATTCCTACTAGTGGAAAAATTTTGTACGATATATGTTCTAGGACAAATATAAGATATAGGAAAAACATAAGTTGATTTAAGTTAATATTCAAAAACGAAATCTTTATAAAAATTATATTCGTCAGTCATTGTATGTTACTTCAATGGACTTTAAATGCATTTAAACTTAGTTTGAAACTGTACTGTGAACAATTCTATTAGATTTCACTAGAACGTGGTAAAACATAAATATAAAAGAATACGGAAATAAATCCATAATATAGATTGATTAGTTAATTATAAAACTCAGTATTCAAATCTTGAATTACAAAAGATATATAGTAGCTGTTGATCACTTTATAACATAAAAACTGCAAACTGTTATTAGCATCGTGTAACAAATTTGATATTCCTATTCAGATTGAGAGATGACGTTCTGATAACTTCTGACATGTTCGTTGTATAGATGCGCCAAGTTTAAATTTTAGTATGACTGGACTGTCTCTATTGTTCAACATAAATTTCTGAGTATGTTAGATTTCTTAATCTAGAAGTTGTATAAATTATTAATTAAATTCTTATTATTATGAGTATTAATATTAAATCTATTAATATCAATCAAATGTAAATTATTTATAATCTTTCTCAAGCTAAATCAAGTTTGAAATGCATGTTAAAATAGTAAATTTGTGCTATGACTTTACTTTTAAAATAAATTTAAGCAAAATGTTTTAATACATTCGACGCAAAACAAATGTGTATATCATTTGTATATCAATTGAGAAGAGATAAAGTTCAAAAATTTATAAATATTCGTATAACGCCTGTCTAAAATAGCTTAGCAATTATTGTGTATGAAAACATTGCAGATATCTTATTTCTTGTTAAATGAAAAGTTTTCTGAAGTATTGTTTGTTTCTTGTAAATCTATGAGTAATAAATAATAATAAATAAAGCCTTACATATTTTATGTAATTGAAAGTCTCTTGTTTATCTAAAATACCTAACCAAAATTAAGTATATCTATAACTATCAAAAAATAGCTAAAATGAATCAAACTCTTTCTCAAATCTTATATAGCTCCTCTTAAAGTTGTATTAAATACAAAAATTTGTCATTAAAAAATCTTTATAACAGATTTTGATGCAAAACATTTAAATTAAACGCCATTCGCATAAATACTATGCAAACTTAGAAAAGCGAAATGGGCAGAGCTTAATAAACAGCGTTTTGTTACGGGAGTTATGTTAGTTTTTCTTAGTTATATTTTATTAAAAGAATTTTTACATAAATGTTTAAAAATTATCTTTTTATATACAAAATGCTTTATTTTTATTTGTTTTTTATGTGCTATTAGCTGATTAAATTTTAGCTGTAACTTAGTATTGGCTATTGATTTTGTTTATAAGAAAAATTAAAACAAGCCAATTTTTAAATAAACATTAAAAGTTGTATTTGAATGTAACTATTAATTTTAACTTAACGTATATCAGTTTCCGTGGTGTAGCGGTTATCACATCTGCCTAACACGCAGAAGGCCCCCGGTTCGATCCCGGGCGGAAACATTCTTTTGTTAAAGTGTTTAAAGAATTATCTTTTGAAATGATTTATTGTAACTTTTAACACCTTAGAGTAAGTCACAAGTCTTATTATATAAATAATTCGCATGTTATTTGGCGCGTGAATACTTTAAGGATCAAGCAGTCTCTTCAATTTCTTAAGTACTAGAAGTTCATCCATAACTTTGCCATTCTTAATTTTAGATTTTTGGAATAGGTTTTTCTGGCTAAAACTGGACTGTTGTGTGTGGCTAAAACTAGGATATTTCAAATCGTTTCAGTAGTTTCAGAGCCTGTTTATTACGAAGGAACAATAAAATATACTATATAATATTGGTTATATTTGAAATATTAGTAAAGTAAACTTTACAGACAAAAAGTGCGATTCTGTCAGTTGAAAATAATTGAAGATTCAATAGATGTTGTGGCGGTGTTTGTTTTAAAGTTTCCATTAAAGTTCTTTTTTGTTGTCCATTAAGAGTCTAAGCAATAGTATAAGGCTTTTGTCGTCATACACTCTACAAGCTACCCGCCCCGGCTTCGCACGAATGCGGTATTGATATCTGATCGGTAAAATCAACAGAAAAGTAAATAAATTTATTAGCGTTGCTACAATATTATGCATGAATTATACAAATAAACCTTCTTCTTCATTCACTATATCTATTAGAAAAACGGATAATACCGTTGCGTAGTTTTAAAGATTTAAGCATACAAAGAGACATACCGACAGAGAAAGCGACTTTGTTTTATACTATGTATTGGTATAGCATTGGTGTTGAATACTTGCAAAAATATGCGAATTTCTCAATGCTGGTTTTTCTTATCTTTCCAAGATAACAGTGGATTAATTAATGTCAGGAACACATGAAGCAATTGCTTCTTAGCAGATTTTATACCATTTGAGTCAGAACAATAATGACTTAATTTAATATTTTTTTTATTTTTTAATTAGTTTGGTTATGCGGCAAACATAAGAATCAAGGTATTATGTTCTGGGCACTTTATCCACAAAAAAGTATTGTACGAGTTTATGCTATTCTGGTACTGTTGTAAAAATTGGGATATATTCAATTACATTTATAGAAGTAGGTAGATAAGATTAATGAACAAAGTTTCATTGCAAAGATATCAAGTTATATTAATTTATTTGTGATTTAGCTTATGGCTTTACTTATAATTCTATAATAATAATTATTACATTAATTATTACAATTTTTAATAATGTAACTTAATTATGTCTTTAAAAACTATGTATAATTAGTTCTACAAGAGTGAAGAAATGAGCGTAAAAAAGAGAAAAAGTGTCTTAGCTTTTAGTCTTGGCATGTCTTTTAGAAAGAAATGGTCCAAATGAAAAGGTCAAATCATGACATAATAGTTCAAATTTAGGTACATTTTCCTTTTTTATTATTCATATGGTGATTATTTCCGTAAATAATATATAATCTCTGTTCAATCTTTTTCTGATGACATATCGAAGTCACACAAAACATTATTATTGACCGGCAATAAAAAGTAGTGATTTACACTACTTTTTTAAGCGAATCAAAACGCTTCACGTAGTATTTTTGGTTTAAAATATCGACCCGCCCCGGCTCCACACGGGTGCAATACAAGATATCTGTAAAATCTATGGAAAAGTATATAAACTTACCAGCTTTTTCTATGTTATATATATAATATTATGCATGAGTTGTACATACAAACCTTCCTCTTCAATCACTCTATCTAATATAAAAAACCGCATCAAAGTCCGTTGCGTAGTTTCAAAGATTTAAGCATACATAGGGATATCATCATATCATCAGCCTTTGATAGTACACTGCTGGACATAGGGCACACCTAATACACCAATATCTATTAGGGGGTTTTGGACCGTATCCCACTACGCTGGTCCAATGCGGGTTGGTGGGTGGACCGACTTTTTACATGCCCATCCGACGCATGGATCATCTTACTTTTCAGACAATTGGGTGATCAGCCCAAATTGTCCTAGCTAAATCGGAAACAACAATGAAAATTTATTGAGTCCCCGCAGGATTCGAACCCACGACCTCCGGTTTCTAAAGCACACGCCTAAACCACTAGGCTACGGAGGCAGTCATAGGGATAAAGGGACGGAGAAAGCGAGTTTGTTTTACACTACGTATCACTACGTAGTATAAAACAATGTATCACTATCACTAGTGATACTTCAATTCGATATCCATTTTGGCTAAATTCCATCCGGAACTGATTTCGCGTGAACGTGATGAACATTATCACGTGATAATGCACATCGTTATCAGTTGTTCTTCTGGAAAAAAAATACAGCGCAGATCGTCGCACGATAGCGAAAATAGAATGACTGATAAAAAATGCATCGTTATGTGGGTCGTTGCACTTTGCAGTTCGCAATTGTGCCGAGTTAATGTTTAATGTACTCGGAATCATGCTCGTAATAAAGATCAATGGATTATGATTCAGTAAATACATTTTTAGCGAAAGGAAAGATATTTGATTAAAAATTGATCAAAAACCATGTAATACTTTGTGTAAATAAAGGTAAAGTAAATGTTTATTTATTAAAGAAAAGAAATGAAGACTGGAAAGATTCTATCAAATTGAATTTTAACAATTACTTTTTGTTTAAGGAAGTAATATGGTACTTATTCAAACTTAATTTATTAAGTTTCATCTAAACGTATGTGTTAGTGTTTACAAATGGTATCCTAATTAACTTAAATTTAATTATTTAAATATATGTATGTCTCCTACGTTTTATATAGTTGTTTGATTACATTATTCGTACAGTCTCTTTCTTTACAAACATCTTTATAGGTCGTACGATTATTTTTATAAAAATCACCATCATCATCATCAGCCTGTGTTAGTCCGCTGCTTGATATGTCCAGCAGTGGACTAACACATTAGGGTCGGCTTTTGAACCGTAACCAACGACGCTGGTCCAATGCGGGTTAGTGGGTGGACCGACTTTTTACACGTTTATCCGAAGCATGGATCATCTTACTTTTAAGACAATTGGGTAATCGACCCAAATTTCCGTAACCTACAAAAAAACCAAGGATAACACAAAGTTGTTTTAAACCCATGAGGGTTCGAATACCGTTGGGTTTTATAAACTGAGGCCCTCCGGTTTATAAAGCAAGCCAATACCGCTAGACCACTTAGGCGGTTATTTATGAAAATAGTAAAAACAAATATGGAGGTGTGTTTAATGCGATTGAATCTGCGTAAGATGCTATCTATCTTGCAATAATTTAATACTAGAAATACTTTATTAAAACCAAGGATAATACAATACGAACAATAAATAAGACAACATGCACGACACTAAGTTTCCAGTTCTCAAACTTTAGTTTACAACTTCTTTATGGTCCTTTTGAATTATCACTTTATTGTATTAGAATTATTGAAATATTTCTGCGGTTTTGAAGCCATACTGAATTTATAAACAAATTTTGATTTTATGGCCATAAATTGTAGTGAAAACGCAAAAGTACAAAAATTTTAGAAGCATTACATACATAACAACGTTGTATTAATTTGTTTTTACATCACAAAATACTTATATATATTTATTCGCCGTGCTCAAGTTAATTCTCTTATCAATCAACTTATTATCTAAGCTTGCATTATTCAAGCTTTGGCCGATGCCCCATAGTGCCACGGACCTATATCGGACGATGCCGCCGTGATATCGTGCATTTTTACTTTATGTCATTTCCCCCTTGCGTTCGTAACGTAATTTAGTGCAATTATAAGTAAGGAGACGGGTTTGTGATTCAAAGTGATTATTAAATGTATATATATATAGTAATATTTCTGGACGGACATGACAACATCATCTAGTCCCTAACTATGGAAACGTTATATAAACTTAAGAAAAAAATAGACTCGCTTTTCTATTGTAAATAAATACATATTATATTCTTTAGGTCTTTGCATCTATATAAATACAAACATCCAGACAACTGGAAATCACTATGTTCATCACACAATATTCTTCAGTGGTGGGCATCGAATCCACACCCTTTGGCGGAACAGTATTTACTTCTATCTTGAAAGTTGTAAAAATAGACTTAAGCTAAAGCACGGTTATATGATTAACCTACTTTGACATATCCTTCTTGTAAATTGCATGTTGTGTCTACGTATATTAGAATAATCTTTTAATTATTTAAGTCAATTCGCCAAGCGGCTCGTCAGTCCACATTCAACCCTAGGAAAACTGATTACAAAAATTTATAAACAACACAAGCAGAGACCAAAACTAACGCTACGTTTCAAAAGAGTCAAGATCGAATTTCGTTCGGACATTATATCGTGAAAAGAAATTAATTACCGATCGATTGTCGATCGCACCGAGCATAAAGAGTCGTTCTAGATTTCCGAACGACCGTGACAAAGCTGTACGAAATTTCAGGAACTAAATTGACACGTAACGCCGTCAATAGTGATAGGAGAAACAGTTGCTACAGGGTGTTGCATAATTGGCCACGATAGTCGGCCAACGCGGACAATTGGACCGGGACGGTTATACAGTATGCTCGAATTCGCCTTTTATGGTGAATTGTCAGTAAATAGGATACGGTCCAAAATAATGGATAGGGGTGTATTAGGGGAGGCCTATGTCCAGCAGTGGACTATCACAGGCAGATGATATGTTAATGAAAAGCGAATTCATTGGCTGTGTAATATTTTGTGATGGGGCAATTACAAGTTAGGATAAAGTTATTGTAATATTGGTAGTTTTGATCTGCGTCAGTCGACTGCTGGCCATAGGCCTCCCCTAATGCACGCCACCGCTTCCGATCTTCGGCTATTCTCATCCAGCCCACACCGGCCACTTTGCGAATGTCGTCACTCCATCTTGCCGCAGGGCGTCCTACACTACGTTGGCCGAGCCTCGGTCTCCACTCCGGAACTTTTCGACTCCAGCGGTCGTCAGGTCTGCGGCTTATATGACCGGCCCACTGCCACTTCATATTACTAATGCGGCGGGCTCAATTTTAAAAACAAATTTGAATATCATACAAAAATGTGTGGCATTAAAAATGCCTTTTATTGCACTTACATTGAATAATTAACTTAAAACTGTGCAATTTATTAATTTAAGTTTTGCAAATTAAGGTCCTAAATGACATGTTACATATATTCAAGTTTAAGCAAGCTATATTTAAACAGTTAACAGTGAAAGAAAACTTTAACGGAAACTTAAAAATTCCTAAGGTTAAAAGTCAAAAATTGTCATTTATAGCTTCTTTTAACTAGTAATGTAAATTAAGTCATATTCATCACTAGGCCTCCCTAATACACCCCTATCCATTAGGCAGTTTTGGACCGTATCCCACCACGCTGGTCCAATGCGGGTTGGTGGTGACCGACTTTCACATGCCCATCCGACGCATGGCTAATCTTACTTTTCAGACATATGGGTGATCGGTCCTAATTGCCCTAACCAACTAGGAAACAACAATGAAAATTTGTTGAGTCCCCGCAGGATTCGAACCCACGAACTCCGGTTTCTAAAGCACACGCCCATACCACAAGGCTACGGAGGCAGTTAAATACAGATATACAGAGTTAAATTATAAAACCCCCTAATGGATAGGGGTGTACTAGGGGAGGCATATGTCCAGCAGTGGACTATCACAGGCTGATGATGATGTTAATATAGAGTTTAGTTTAGCGTAAGTTTATAATGTAAATGCTATGTGTTTTTGTTGGTAAGCCATTTATAAATAAAAAAATAAATATATCAAAAGAATGGTAACATGCAGCTATTAAGTACTATTATATTTGATTTTAGTAAAAACTAACATCCCGTATACAAGAGTAAGTCAAGTTTTACGCAAGCCGTGCGAAATGAGAGGAATCGAGAGCGGTTATATCCACTTCCCAGACGCCCGATGGCTTTATGTCATCTAGTTCCTTTGTCTTTTTTTTAAGCTTTTTTATTCCGTTGTCATATAATCGATCTCTTTAATTGAAATGTTATCTTTGTATTGAAACCTACAATTAAATTTTCTATCATCCTAGTTATGTTATATTTCTTTAAAATTGAGTCAATTAACTTGTGGTATTTTTGTATTGAACATAGTCGTGTCTTAAAAAAACTAGAGAATCATTATCGATATGTGCTTTCATGTAACGAGACGAGCACTTAAAAGAAAGTGGTCATAGGCGCCCATGGATATCGGCAATATCGGGGGTATTATCAATGCGCTGCATACGTGAGACACGGGATGTTAAGTCGCATTAACTCAGTAAATACACTAGCTACGGTGTCCTTCAAACCGAAACGCAATAGCAATCTACACACTACTGCTTTGCGCCAGAAATAGGCACAACGACCACCGCCTCATAAGGCCCCTGTAAAAGGGGACGTACCATCTCTAAAAGGGTGACCAGCTCTAAATCTCTAAAAAATATCGAGATCATCTATAATAGTCATAATACGTTAATACAAATATGTAAACAAAAAACATTGACGAATTGTCACCGTGAAGTAAATCACTGATTCATAGTCGACTTATTATATCGACACAGGCATTTGCAACAGGTAACACTACGTACATCGATTTCATAACTTATTTGTCTTATTTATAATCAGTCCGTCAAATTAAACAAAAGCAACAAGACGCATGACATATCAGTCTACCCGCGTAAAATAAGAGCGATAAATTCCGTAAAAAGTCCTTTTATTCAGTAATATATTCGCGTAAACAAAAGAAATAAACATCTGTCTTATTAAGTTAATTTTTAAGGCTTTAAAGCCACTTGTTTTTCGTGAAAACTGATATTTAAGTAGCAGTAGTCACTAAAAGACAGTTTTAACAGAGTTTTCAGAACTTATTTCTCGGAAAGTATCAAGTAAGATACAAACTAATTAAAGTAAATATAAATTCTGAGATTAAAAGTAAGTTAAGGATTAAATCATAATCATCAGCCTGTTTTAGTCCACTGCTAGACATAAGCCTCCTTCCACATTAGGGGGTTTTTGGACCTTTTCCCACCACGCTGGTCAAACGCGGGTTGGAGGATGGACCGACTCTTTACATACCCATCCGATGCATGGATCATCTTACTTTACATACAATTGTATAATCAGCTAAAATTGATCTAACCAACTAAGAAACAACAATTGCAAATTTGTTGAGCCCCCGCAGGATTCGAACCCACCACCTCAGATTTCGAAAGCACACGCCCTTACCACTAGGCTCCCAAACTAGGCAAACTTGGAACTACGGATACTATACGACTAATAAATACATACACCTTCTTTTGTTTTGTACATAAATACATTTTAGATAGATATATAGTTACTGCTGTTACCAGCCACTTCGTCCGCATTAAATAGAAAAAATCCAAAAGGCGCATTCATAAATATTGTATAGTATAATAGTTGTATATTATAGTATAATATTTATGTTGTCTGAAAAGTAAGATGATCCATGCGTCGGATGGGCGTGTAAAACGTCGGTCCACCCACCAACCCATTAGACCAGCGGTCCAAAACCCCCTAATGGATAGGGGTGTATTAGGGGAGGCCTATGTTCAGCAGTGGACTATCACAGGCTGATGATGTAGACACGTGGCTTTTGGTCTCCCATATCCATCTCAACACATAGTAAACACCAATTTTGGCTTGTTTCGGCCATTTAGGCTGTTCATTACATCGTTCGTTATTGAACAGAGACGCTTTAAATATATACTTTAATTCCCTATTTCAGCCCTTTCGACCATTTTTATCGCAACAATTGAAAGCCTATGCCCTTTCTTGGAGTCTGTGGTTAGTGTGCACCTAATTTCATTGAAATTAGTTGTAAGGTTTAGACAGAAAACACATAGAGACAGATATACAGAGTTAATACAAGAGAATTTTTATTGTATATACCTATCATTCGACGATGACGGATTTCCATATTAACTTTCATCCCCATTACAATTCCTAGTTCATCCCCGTGCGATATATATACATAACGATATACAGTCTTCAAAATTTTCGTCCTTTTGTATGCCAATCTTTTATTGACTTTGACCGGACTTTCTGTAGAAGATAGCTGATGTAACAGGGAGTAATTGAAGCCACTTTTTTCTAACAAAAAACTAACAATACATTCGTATTAAAACGCGAACGAAGTCGCGCTCAACAACTAACTTCACGAATAAACTTACATACCGTGATGACGTCGAATCAAATGCTGAGTCATCAACCTCGTTCAAAGAAAACGCTGAGTGCACTTTTAATTAATTACAAGCGTAAACAATAACTGATACTTATTATATTAATTAAACGCAAGAATTTTTAATTATTTATTTTAGTAATGTGATTACTATACTTATTACATCCAATTAACCACAACATCATCATAACCAGACCAGGACCGGCGTGGTGGTATACAATCCAAAAACCCCTAATGGAGAGGGCGTGCATTAGGGTAGGCCTATGCCCTGCAGTGGATTAACAAAGGCTGATGATGAAGGCCTATTGTCCTATACAACTCATAGCTTAATTTATTTTAGTATATCTTTTATCGACTTGTAAAGCTAAGAACAACATCTTTTATAAAAATATCATGCATCTTTTAAAATAAACGCGATATGACTCCAATGCCTTAGATTATGAGAAACAAATAATTTTTTAATAATGATGTCCATTCAAAATCAACCGACGTTTAAGCGCAATCGGAACGAGCGTTAACTAAATCATGAATGGAGATGCACTCAGCGAAATACCATAATGCGACAATGGCGGATTGTTTCGGCGAACGTGGTGTGCGGATTTCGTGTGACGGCCGCGGATTCCGAGTATTCCGGACCACCGGCGGATGTCCGCGGATTCTTCATTCACATTGTTACATATAAATTAATGACAAGTGATATTTTAACGAAAAAATATGACCGACTTCAACAGCGTGTAAATATTTCACGCAATATTTAATAGGTAACTTGCCTTCTGTACGAAATTGGATCGCGTTTGCTGCCACCGTATTTTAAATCTCTCATATCTTTTCAGATATTCATTTAATCAAAATGTCGTGTATGGCATGTTTTATGCTAATAGAATGAATTTTTAAAACGTATTAACATTTATGTGAACTTGCATAGTTTAAATAAGCTTAAATACGCTTAATAAAAATTTTATTGAATAAAAGGACTATTTACGGATTTTATCGCGTTTATTTTACGGCTACTGGAAAGTGATCGAAGCGTCGGGAATTTAAATATGCAAAATAAACGCGATGAAATCCGTAAAAAGTCCTTTCATTCAATAATGTGTAGTATTCGCGTGAACGAAAGAAATAATTATCAATTAAAATGGTTATTGTGCGTTATTCTTAAAAATAGTGTTATAGTATGCGAATTTATTGATAAACCAGTTAAGGAAGTGCATTTACATAAAACATACTTTATGTCTGTCTCTTACGGCTCTTTCAGCGTTCGTAATTTAATTGCACGAGCTTGAGATTATTGGTACCGTATTTTTTTTAACTGCTCAATTATCTATTAATATAAAAATTCAACTAATGGTAAGCTAATATACATCATTTTAAAAAAAAATGAACAAAATTGGAGCACCAGAAGCGGAGCAACGAGATAACATACATAAAACGCACACGCTCCAAATTTACTACCTCCATCTTTTGGGACGTCGGTCAAAAATAAAAAATAGTATAATTAAATATACTATTGTGTTACTTATTGCACATATATATGTAAACACTGTATATGTGTGTTGTTTTTAATCAACTGCCCTTGACTGATTGATGTATCTGTCACGATTTATCATAAGAACACATCGTTGTCATGGGTAACGATGTTTACACATATTCCTTGTGTAAATTGGCTTAACTATATAGCATTAGTTAAGCTGATGGGAGACATTTGATGGGAGACACATTCTCACGTGGTTATTACCGCAGGGTATGAAGACGAGGGTCTTCGACCAATGCGTACTCCCCGTGATGACCTACGGGGCCGAAACGTTGCCTCGTCCGAAGGATTGTTCCTAAAGTTTGCCGTAACTAAACGGGCTATGGAACCCGCCTTTCTCTTTCTTTATCAGACAAAATCGTAACGAATTTATCCGTCAAGGAGCTAAACATCGGCTCGTTGAAGTGGCAATGGCCGATGGGCAAATAGGTTCGGGAAGACGCAGCGTTGGACGACCCTCGACCAGGTGGGATGCCGATCTCCGTGCAGTAGCCGGTTCAAGTTGGCAGCGAGTGGCAGGGGATCGACTGTCTTGACGTTAATTGGAAAAGTTGCCCAGCAGTGGACGGATAAAAGTTGCTAATGACGATGATAATATATCATATGCAAAAGCGTAATTTTAATGCGCCAAGTCTAAGTGGTGTTTGTTTACTTTTCAGCAGATACAATTTTACGATGAAGTTTACATCTGTGTTATACTGTTCAGCGATTAAAATGCGAAAAACTTCCGATTATAAGTTTAATTGACTTTGAACGAGTAGAATGTCGTATTAATAAGTTTTTTGCGTGTAAGCTTACTCTACCAACAGTGTTTTACAAAAATCAACTACTATACTGTTTTGTCTTTAATATAGGTTTGATTAAAAATAGCAAATTGTTCATAAAATGCTAAGGCAATGTAATCTTTATACGGAAAATAACTGTGGCTTGAAAATGCCTAAAACTATACAAACATAAATGTCAACAATCAAAGCATTCGTAGAGAGTTACTGTTAGTATTATTTTCAATAATGTAATCGAAATTGCATCAATTAGCTTATTCTAAAATAAGTATACTTCAACACTTTTAGCATGATCTTGCATAGTTTACTTGTACTGTTAAGTGTTACCTGTGTTAGTCCACTACTGGACATAGGCCTCTCATTATGCACGCCTTCTCCTTTAAGGGGTTTATGGACCGTGTCCCACCACGCTGGTCCAATGCGGGTTGGTGGGTGGACCGACTTTTACATGCCCATCCGACGCTTGCATCATCTTACTTTTCAGACAGTTGGGCGATCGGCCCAAATTGTCCTAAGCAACCAGAAAACAACGATAACACAAAGTCATTCCCCGCAGCATTCGAACTGACAACCTCCGTATATAATGTAAGGGCAAATACGACTAGAACACGGACTAAATTATAATATTTTATAATACTATTTCTGAACGAATAACACAACATAATCTGGTCCCAAACTAAGCAAAGCTTGTACTGTGGAAAGAAAATAATTAATATAAGATAAGTACATAAACTCACTTTTCTTTTGTAAATGAATACATGTAATATAGATACAAACACCCAGACACGAGAAAACACTATGTTTCATCTACATTTTCCCGGTGGATTCCAACCCACACCCTTTGGCTCACATCAGGGCACTAACCACTGCGCCAAACGGGTCGTCAAAATTGCTTGTTTTATATATTTTCTATCTATTAAAGGTTATGTAGCTAGGATGTTTGGCCAAACGTTTGTGTAGTTGGTCGAAAGCGAGTTTCCCGGACGGAGGCTGCGCGGGCGTCGGTTGTCGACCCGCCGTCCTTGCACGTGCAGTACAGGCGGAGGTAATATGGAAAACTACGATATAAAGTTATCGCTTAAAGTCATAGCTTATAAAAAACGTAGACTAGTAGCCTACATATGTACTAGAAGTATTTTATATAATGTTGTTATGTTGCAGTTAAAGTTTATTAGTTTGACAATTAAGTACCACAATAATGTTCGTATCTTTCTTGATCGTTATAAATCATTTAAAGTAAGCACTTTCTGACATATACTTTGAATCGTTGTGCGAAGAAGATTTTGCTTATTAAAATATTTATCAAACTATACGTATGTAGCATTGTAATTCAAATATTTTAGTACCGCAACGGTTTAACTACAACGTAATCTCAAATCACTATTTAACACTTATTTCTTAGAAATATGTAAGATAAGTTCATAAACTTTAACCGAAAAAAAATTAAATTAACGACACGATAACGATTTCAATGAACCGGACATTATTTCTCTACAACAAATAAAGTTAATTATTAATATAAAGTTTATTCACACTGCTCCGTAATCCAATACCGCCTCCGCCTGTACATGGCCGTACGTCGACCCAACAGTTGACAGTCGCCTATGCAGTTTTCGGTAACAAGATGCCTCCACGTCAACTTAGGAAACGCATTGACAAAGTAAAGCGCATGTAAAGTCATAGTCAAAGTTGGAACGTTAAAGTGAAGTCTATTAAAACCACTTTAGTAACAAAAACTTTACATCTTCGTCTGCTATAGGACGTGGTTTAATATGCTTCATCGTTTACAAGCTATCTGCCGTGCTAAGATGTTGGAATGGATTTTCTTAGGATAAAAGTATAGTGTTACTCTAGAATTACACAGAATTGTAGTACCAAGAATTCAATTAAATGTAAAAATAATATCAAATCGGTGTAGTAGTCTATGGAAAACAAAGAAATGAAAATAAAGATTTTTTGTTTAAAATACTATAGTATATCTATATTTTCTTTTTGAGTTTGCTTTCCAGGTAGTTTCCTTCATAGCATTATATATTTCATACTAGAGCCAGAATAGAAGATAAATCATATTTTATGTGAGAAATAACATTATTTTTTTAACCTACCACCATATTTACTCCCCCGTGATTTCTTACCAATCAGAGCGAAAGAAAATTTTCCGTCAAAAGAATTTGACACTAGAATTGGTTTACACAAATCCATATCTCGTTTGGAACGTATATAAATATATATAAATATGTATATTGTGCTATATATATGACAATGCAAATTTGATATTAATAACATTTTTAAACTATTTTATCGACAGGAACAATACATGACAAACCGGAATTCAATATCAGGTTGCTTGAGTACTGCTTAATGTCGGACAAGCACGACTCATGTTATATTAACAAGAAAAAGCTGAGACAGTCAATTTCTAAAACACTATTGCAGTCAGTACTCTACTTGTGTACTAGTATATAATAACTATTTATTTATAAGGGGTTCCTTAATTCTTTATTAACAGCACAATTGAAGCAATATTTTTAGTAAATGTTTAAAATGAACACGATCATTATAAACATAAGGAATACAAGAAACATGCAACAAGAGGCACACTATATATATATATAAGTTTATAATCATCATCATCATCATCAGCCTATGTTAGTCCACTGCTGGGCATAGGCCTCCCCTTAATGCACGCCTTCTCCATTAAGGACTTTGGACCGTGGACCGACTTTTACATGCCCATCAGACGCATCGATCAGTCTTACTTTTCAGATAATTGGTTGATCGGCCTTGTCAAAATTAGTTTCAGTCCGCTGATTCTAACCCACTACATCCAATTTCTAAAGCACAAGCCCATACACTAGGCTACGTAGGCAGTAACGCTATATTACATTTATAATATTAGTAGAGAATGTTTAATTTCCCGCGTAGGGTACGTAGAAAATAGTCGTATCCTTTCTCGTAATGACCTTTTATTTTGTTTATCGCTGGAGTGATGGAAAATAACACGGTATTATCAAATCGGGCTAACAGAAGAGGTGCTAAGAGGTGCTTTTACAGGGAGCCGTCAGTTTCGTTGCCGTGCCGTCTCCTGCCTTATTTTGCAAAGCAGTAGCTTGCAAAACACTACTGTGTTCCAATTTAAAGGGCCATTTACCTTAGTAAACGAGATGTAACATCCTTTGTCTCACATAAACAGCGCAATGATGATGACCACTGGTATTGCTGATGTATACGGGCGTCGGTGACCACTTTCCATGAGGTGTCACGACTGCTCGTCTGCCTTAGTTTGCAATAAAAAGCCTGCGTACTATCCGACTACGTGAAATAGATTATGGAGACTGGATTTTTTAACACAAATATATTGTATTTAATACAACTATGAGTATTATCATTTAGTCTCATACGACTAGAAATGTATACGAATTTGTATCGTTGAACGTGTGAGTTCATTTGCTTTTATAAGTTACTGGGTCCACTGCCTATGTCCAGAAGTGGACTTACACAGGTTGATGACGATGATGAAGTTACTAAATGAAGTGTACTATTTCCATTAACTGCCTCCGTAGCCTAGTGGTATAGGCGTGTGGCTTAGAAACCGGAGGTCGTGGGTTCGAATCCTGCGGGAACTCAACAAATTTTCATTGTCGTTTCCTAGTTGGTTAGGGCAATTTGGGGCCGATCACCCAATCGTCTGAAAAGTAAGATGATCCATGCGTGTAAAATGGGCATGTAAAATGTCGGTCCACCCACCAACCCGCATTAGACCAGCGTGGTGGGATACGGTCCAAAACCCCCTAATGGATAGGGGTGTATTAGGGAGGCCTATCACAGTGGACTATCACAGGCTGATGATGACTATTTTCATTGGCCTCCATAGCCCTACAATCTTCAGTGTATTCAGTACATCATTATACAATTATTTCAAAACACACTAGCCTATTACGCGTTAGTACTGAATCTATCAAATCGTGACTTAAGACCCAAATGTCAGAGGCATGACTAATACTGTACGTATAACTTTGAGTTTGAACTAACCTAAGTAGAAACCGGTTCGTAGTTTAGACGAATCTACGAGTTTTCTATGATATTTAACAGAACAAATTGATTGAGTGTATATTGAATACTAGCAACCCCCCAATCCCCCTTGTGGGTGGAATTTCGTAAAATCCGTCTGACTTTTACTCGGCGAAAGGAATATTCCTACTAAATTTCAAGTCTACGCCTTACGATTACAGAGATATGGTGATGAGTCAATAGGTAAGAATCTCTTTTATATATGTATAGAGAATGAAAGTGTCACATTTTAATATGAGTGATTTTAAATTTAACTCATCATCATCATCATCAGCCTGTGTCAGTCCCCTGCTGGACACACGCCTCCTAACGCACGCCACCGCTTACGATCTTCGGCTATTCTATCCAGTCCACACCAGCTGTAGACAAACACAGGCTGATAATGATGATGATAATATTAGCACAACGTATCGGCACTTATATATTCATTCTCACAGTCTGGTCCGTATTATAAAGCTCCCTTAATAAGCTTTTCATACATATGCTTTTTTTTAATGTATAATGATATACTAATGACAAGTGAAATTTTAACAAAAAAAAATTGACCACTATATTTAGTACAGTTGTTTACTATATATCACATTTTTATATATATAGTTTAATAAATCGCATACAAAAATATAGATCTTTTATTAATCGATTGTGGTAGCATGATTTCTGACGGATCAAGTAGTGAATAATAAATAAATAAATAAATAAAATACATAATTGCACACGCTGGCTCGACTTTAAGAGATAGACTTAAACCACTTTACATAATTGTACTACTTGAATTGATCTGCAATAAAATCCCCGAGAGAATATCTTTGTTTTAAGAATAAACCATAATAAGCATTCTAATGTAAATATTTATAAAATTGCAATCACGCATATTTAAAACTCATTTAAAATAATATAGTTTCAGTTAACATAAAAGTTTTTGCTATAAAAAAATCCTTCATACTATGTACATAAAACGTTTCATAGACGACATTTTGTTTAAATCGAAACCTTAAAAGATTGTAATTCAATCAAAATGTCGTTTAATCATAAATCAAAAAGAAATTACGTACAAAGAGCACTTTGCTACCTGCTCATATTGCGTAAAATAGTTATACGCTGTTAGAAGTCGGTCATACATTTGTTGTTTAAATTTTACTTATTTTTACCCTTTTCTAAATAATCTAAACAAATTATTTACTTAAAATTTAACGTATGTAATCGTAACATATCCATAATACATACGTTTTTTGCTTACTTAATTGCATTGTACACACTATAATATCTATTTAACATTATACTACATCTTGTACTACACTTCACTAGGAAGTACCAGGGGCACATAGATCGCAGAGTGTAAAAGAGCCTTAAAACGCGTCTATACCTCCGCGCGAAGAGGCATTGCACTCTCGGCTCCCGCGGGAAGGGGGCACAGTGGATTCCACTATCGCTTTCCGAGCTTTCTTCTGAGCAACCTTGAATTTGGGCACAGGGAAGGCATTGCGTCGATGGTTGAAAATACTTAAAGATTAACTGCTAATTAATTGTAATTTAATATACCGGCGTGGGATGATACGATCCCACCGCCTACTTGACGGCGGTACTGCCCTACAGTGGTAGTAAGACAGATCCGCAATACAAGTGCAATTAGTCAATTGCCAATCCGCCGCCTCAGCGTGGCAATTATGAGCCTCTCTTTTTAATGGACGCCGTCTTGTCGTTCATTTAAGAAGGCCTATGTCCAGCAGTGGCCTGCTAAAGGCTGATTATGATGATGATGATGAATTGATTATCAAAATAATTTTATCTTAAATCACTTAATTTATAAAGCTGTTGACTATAATATACCAAAAATAAATCATCTCTTTTATCTGTAGAAATGATGACCACCAATATCTACAATCACAATTAAAACCTAATCAACTTTATGCTCATATTAACTAGATTTTTTTACAAATATAGCTCATTAATGGAATAATATTGAAATAGCATAACGCAGCAAAATATTTAAGGAGTATATTAAGTTTTTTAATTAAATTAAATTCATATTACGGCTTGTGGAAAATAAAATAATATAAATTAATAGTTATTGTTTTTTATAATATAATTAAGTCTTTATACATTCTTTCCTGAACTTGATCAACCAAAGGATTAACTACATTACATGAATAACCTTAACACTGACATCCTGTAACGAATGCAAACGATGGTCTTGACAATCAAGACCGAATACTATACAATTAATTAAGTATTCTTTCTTTATTATTATATAATTAATATTTTGCTGTTTTTTGTATAAATAAAGAAAATTTCGTATCCAAATCGACTCTACATTAGGTCCTGTGCTACTAGGAGTGAATGAACGAAATGGGCCGAGATGGTCCCCTTAATACTTTCACCGGGGTTAAGGACCCGCTCGAGGCATTGGCCCTAAGGCCGATGCACTTATCTGCAGCCGAATTTCGTCGGTCGTTGACCGGGGTAGCGAAAGCTTCCTAGCCCGTACTAAGCTCGACTAGCTTAGAATATATTTGACCGGTACATACATTTATGTACATTTATATGCATAATTTAAGTACTTGAAGCGTGAAGCATTTTCTACCAGCAAACGAGTATCAGAGAGATCAACGTGGGTGCACAAAAATAATGAAAGAAAATAAATGTCTCACTGTTTAACATTAATAAAAATAAAAACCAGTACAGTAAATAGAATAAAAAGATATAATAATTAGTATATAATATATACTAAATACATTAAATCATAATACGTATGTACTGGAGTTTTTATTGGCACAGACGGAAATTTTGACAGATTTCGTTGGAAAATAGCTAATATAACTGGCAGTAATTTAGGCTACTTTTTTTAAACAAAACCACGCGGACAAAGTTGCTTTCAGTTTTTTCAGTATTCGATAAGACTAAAGTTTTGTACGGTAAACGGCAAGTAAATGGTAAAGACTTTTCTATATACATGACACCTTTAAGTATATTATATAGCTTTGGAGTTATTTTGATGTTTAAGCTATATTGTGAATTTTCATTTAGATTAGGTTTTGAGTGAAAGGGTAACATACGTCCATACATTTTTAAAAGATTTTCACATCTATATATATTCATTATATTTAAAAGTATAACTAATATAAGTCCACTGTTTAGGGTTTTTCATTTTTGTCTAAATGTTATAACTTAATTAATTAGACTCTTTTCAGTTCTGACCAAGGCAGACTAAAACGATTTCACATCTATAATACTAATTCTATTTACGGAAATTGACACATAACTAATAATTAATGCTACTATGATATTATCAGCCTGTGATAGTCTATCACGCTGGACAAGGCCTCCCTAATACACCACTATCCATAGGGGTTTTGACCGTATCCCACCAGCCATGATTCGTTCGGTTGGTGGGTGACCGACTTTTACACTGCCATTCGACGCATGAATCATCTTAACTTCGAGTCAATTGGGTGATCGGCCAAATTGCACTAACTAACTAAGGTCTCCGCAGGAATCGAACCCACGTCCTCCGATTTCAAAGCAACGTCCTTACCTCTAGGCTACGGAGGCAGTATAGCTCACATAGTTAATAATTAATCAAAACTAAGAAACGATTTTTGTGACAGGGATAGCAGAAGCTTTACCTACCGTATCATATAGAAAATGAATTATTTATAAACAATTTGGTATTGTTTCCTTTATAAATTGCTAATGTATTGCTATCGACGTATGGCCATCGAGTGTCATAGATCTAAAAATACTGAACACGTTAAGTAACTATACACAATTGAATTAATTAACCTAGTGTTAGTTCATTATATATTGCAATTAATAATCAAAACAGTTTTAGGTCCTAAATAACTGTAGAACCTAAAGATTGAGACCTATAACGTCTCTGTATCTTAACCATCGTTCGACTGGGAGACAATGCTTTTGCGATTGTACGAACTGTGTACAAAAAATGTAAAAAATATGTGTATATAATCTAAGATTAAAAAAACGTTAACAATTTAAAAAATACATAACAACTAAACGTAAATAATAACTAAATTGCAGCTAACTTAGGAGGTCAATGACCGGTACAACAAAAGCTTGGAGAAGTGTCTTTGAATCGTAGAAGTTTTAAAAGATAACTTCAACTTGAAATATTATAAGTTATAACAAAAAACTACTTTTAGGGGTCAATGACCGGGATCTGTATGAAAAATATCAAAAATGAGCACCGAGCAATTTTTGGGCTTTAAGTTAAAAATGTAGAATTAATAACGGTGTAAGCTTAAAAACTTTTTTAGAACATTGAGATTAAGATAAATTATTGTCTGCATTATAGAAAGGCATTGTATTATATAAAAAAATATTTTAAATGAAAATTGAGTCGTCATGTCGTCATTTCGATCCTTACCTCATACCTTTTTTGTTAATTATAGTTTTTATATATAGAGGTGTGTAGAAAACTCTATTACACAGTTATTATCATCATCATCAGTCTGTGATAGTCCACCGCTGGACATAGGCCCTCCCTAATACATCCCTCTCCATTACGGGGTTTTTGGACCGTATTCCACCACGCTGGTCCAATGTGGGTTGGTGGGTGGACCTGTGTGGTGGTCTTTTTACATGCCCATCCGACGCAGGCTATTACCAGTAAATGATATTAAATCATCGAATTTTCTCACAATTTTCTTTAAATTAACCTAACTAGTATAAAAGAGATCAACGCGTCCTAAATTTAAATTAAATAACTTTATTTATTGTAAGCATTTATGTCGTCATAATTTAAAAGTATTAATGTTTACTTGCTATTCCTTGCGAGTTCTTCGGTGAGGAAATATACAAAAATCAGATGAACATTTTATATAAAATTATATAAAAAGTCCGGTCCTGCGCCTTATTTCTTTGCGTTCGTGTCGGTTATCCGTCCCATCGGGCTTTGAATGTATGAAGATACAGGGAGTGCACTTGTGTTTGCGCGTTCACTTGTGCACTATATATATCCGTAGTGAGCTAATCTCTAATATAGATCTCTAAGACAGATTATTATAATACAAAAAACTATTAAAAAAAAGGTAACCTAGATTACTTCCAGTTATCTAAGCTATAATTCAGTGAATCCTCTAAAGCGGTAAAACATTAAAAACTGATGAAGACGACAAAAACTCCCTTATTTGTATATACATATTTAGCATGTAACAAGAAAAATGTATGTTCCATTGTAGATTTACGTAAAACGCTCAAATTATACTAGTTTCCACATATTTAAGTAATGCGTAGAAATTGATGAAATTTTTCACATTAATATTTTTTTTTCTCAGAAAATTACGAAATCGAAGCAGAATTTAATGGAGCTGCAGACAACAATAACTTTTTCTATAACCAAGTCACTAGGCTAACTTATGTAATATTTTCTTACGAATCTAATTACTCAACAGTACCAAAGGAAATGATATCTTAACCGTAAACATTAAAGTTGCTTTTACTTTGTGCTGGGCATTTGTAGTGCGCATAATTGCTATGGGAACGGTTAGTGTCGTGGGACAGTTCCCAAAGTAATAAGAACTCTTATCGACTTCTTTTCTCCTGGTACTCGTTCGTTTTAAGGTCAAGTTTTGAGAGGAAATTTAAAAATAATATTAATAAGTCGAGTGGAAATTATTTACAGTTTACATGAAAAAAGAAAAATAATTAAAAAAAAAAATTTTAAAAATTTGAATAGATTGAAAAAAAAATGTTCACAAGTGATTGTTAATATTTTTGTATAACTTCTCCTAAGTTCTATTCTCCTGGTACATTACTCCAGTTCTTAGGTACTTTATTTTTGTTATATTATTTTTTTTTCCTTTACGATGTTTTTTTTGTTGAGGAATTTTTCCATCTTTCTTCTTAAGTAACTTCTACTAAACAGAATTGATTAAATACAAACTATATTTTTTCATGTTGATAAAATATTTTATATAACTTAGTTATTAATTGCTGTTACGTACATACATTTTTAAATTTCAGCATTAATTACTATAATTTGAACGTTTCTGAATTATAAAAGTTCATTTAATTGAAAGCGCATTGGTCGAGGAAAATGGAAATTCAATCGATTTGCATTTATACGAGGACCTCTTAGAATGTTTAGACTTCAGGGAAATGAAGTAATGGTGACCTATACGTTTAAAGTTAGCTGCTAACAGTATTAAATGCAAACAAAACCGCCTCCGTGGCCTAGCGGTTTTGGCCTTTGCTTTAAACTGGAGGTCGTAGGTTCGAATCCAGCAGGAATAAAACCCAGTATTATCTGTACTTATATAATTGGTTAGGATAATATGAAAATAACTTAGTTGTTAGTAAAGTAAGATGATCCATTCGTGAGATGGATATGAATTTAGTAAATCAGTCCGCTTGTCAAGACCGTCTTTAGCAGTCGTTATTGGATTCCAGAGTCTTTTAATGTACTGGAAAATAATTCATCCTTAGAATATAGACCTTTGGCTTGTGGAGGTCAGATGTCAGTCGGTACTGCGTAAAAACTGTTATTCAAGTAAATCTGGATAGATTCTAAGCAGAATAACTTGATAAATGGTAACGAGAAAGCATCAGTTGCTCTTAACATAAATAATATAATATACAGGCGTTCTGGCGCATATATGTTAGCGAAATTGTCATCTCTATGTACCTACATAAATATTAAATACTTACTAAGGTATTACGGTGACGTTTTATTAATTTTTATGTTATGGGTCAATTAATATCATCATTATCATCATCAGCCTGTGTTAGTCCCCTGGCACAGGCTTAGTGGAAGCCTGGACATAGGTCTCCACTAATGCACGTTACCGCTTCCGATTTTCGGCTAATCTCATCCAATTGTAATATCTAGACCTTTATTCAAACAAAGTAAATTAAGTATTTAAGTATTAAGTACATTAAGTATTTATCATCATCCTGCGTTAATCCACTGCTTTGCGTTAATCACTGCTCCTTTTTTGGGGGTTTTTGAACCGCAACCCACGACACTGGTCCGACATGTAAATTAGCTGAAAAGTAAGATGATCCATTTCAGCTAATTGGTTGATAAGCCCAAATTGCCTTAATTAACTAGGAAACAACAAAGAAAATTTATTGAGTCCCCGCAGGTTTCGAACCCACGACCTCCGGTTTCCAAAGCACACGCTCTTACACCCTTGTGCCATGGAGACAGTCATATATAAAGCCTCTTAAATATTGGACCACGGTAAACTGTCAATCACGCCGAATTTAAATATTTGAGGGTTGTCAAGTTAGTGTTTAAATAAATCTAGAAATGTCCGTAATTATTCCGTAAGTAAATTATTCCGGAAAACAATTTTCTAGCTGCATTTCCATTTAACCGCGGACTAATTAAATGCTATTTGTTAATTATCGCATTAACAATGAAGATAATTAGGACGAATAAATATTATTTTGTACCAGGGCAAAATAAGATAGAGGAGGTTCGTCTACACTATAAACCTTCATGACACTAGTTCGGTGCTTGGGTTTTGCTTTGTCATTGGTTTATATATTATTATATCTTAAAATAAATTATTCTAATTTAATAATCATTTTATAAACGTCAATTAATACAATCAAAATTATATTTACTCAGCAAAAACCTCACAGATGCTGATAAAATTTATCGAATCGTATAAGCTGAATATTAAAAAAAAAAACAAATTTATTATCAATGGCATAATCATCATCAGCCTGTGGCTTATGACATAATACTAACTTATATTTTATATAAACAGCAAAATACTTATATTTGGAACAATGTAAAGAGCAAGGAGTGATACGCTACTTCCATTTTGTATTTTTATGCGTCTAGGGGTTGGTACCGCCCCTTTGGGAGGAAAACCCAGGGGGCGGGAACAAAAAGCGGGCTACATATAATATCTGTAGACTTTCATGTCGTATTACAACGACTTGAGCTTCAGAATATTGAAAAACATAAGTGAGGGTACAGAGTACTAAATACGGAAGAAATAAAGGGTTAGGTTTGTGCTGTTAAATTAATTTCTTATTTAAAAGTGTCCAAAACAAATTTTTGACATGTTTTTTCGTTCGATTGACAAGACTTTTAGGGTTATATGAATTTCTGCATTAATAACGCCTTCGGTTTATATAAGTACTATTCTTTTAACATTTTACAAACATTGACCAAGAAAAATTAAATATGAACTAACATGCTTTACTATATATATATATTATATATAGTAACTGGCCGCATTCAGACTTTTGACAATAACAAAAATATGCACAGAAAAAAAAACAAACGCCCACAGACAATTTCCCGCCATTTGTGACGCGCGCCGTATACGTGCCGCGGGTCATCGGTACCGCCGAAATCCGCATTTACATTCTGCTCCGTCCGCGCAGGTTACCCCCCGCTACAGCGCCGGTTATACTTTCACTTTTCATTGTAGGGCAAACATGTTAAACGTGTAAAGATGCAATGGGAACAATCTGCTACTTTAAAAGCGACTTTATCTCAACTGAATAAAGCACAATTTACTTGCTCTGCAATCTGTAGTTAGAACTGTGTCGCAGTAAGTTTCGATTGCATAGAATGCAGTAACTTGCGCTTAAACTGCATTCGATAGTATGTCCTATTGCAATCCATTAAGGTAGAGATTTGTTAAATAAAAGAAGGCCGTTGAGTCGTTTTGCCGCGGTTATCGTTCTGGTTGTTCCGCTAAGAGAGATTCGGAGCCTTACGGGCCACGCGTTATGAAATCGAATTGACACAAACCGCGCGAGATTGTTTTTATTTTAGAACATCGGACCGCGGGCCCACTTTCGTTTCTTATCTTTACGTAACGATTCATGTACGAAGCGGAGCTTTTGGTTTGGCGCGTTCGAATTTTTTGAATTTGGAACGCGTCGAATCTTGATAGTGGGATTTAGGCGCGGAACTATTAATTTTGCATCCAATGCATTTGCTATGTTCATTTTTGAATTTCTATTATAGCGTTTATATGCTTTATATTGTCAAAAGTAATCGTATTGATTTGTAATATGTTTCGAATTTGGTTTCTTGATTAGTTTGCATCGTGAAGTAACATTTGTGAATAACCTAAGTTTGCTCATTTTTCCATGATCATGTTTTAGCAGAATACTCATTTTAATCCGATATTTTATTTGTATTATATATTTATTTACGGGTTTGATAATTTTAGGTCATTTTATATTATAGTATAGGCCTTACGGCCGCTTGGGCTTATGATTTTTTATAATATAAAACATGTCACAGATAATATTTTTTTATTGCATTAAAAATTGGTTGTAGGTTGTTTAAAAATTTTTAAATAAATTTAAGTTGTAGCAATTTTAATGAGTTTTTTTAGTTTCTTTTTATTTTATTTTTTGTTGCTACTGTTTAAAACATTCGAACAATTCTGCTTTTTTAAACGAGGACGTTAATTTCTCTTTTGAACTCGGGTCAAAACGCGTGCATAAAAGCCTTATTAGGGTCAACTGTTTTTACCGTCTCTTACCAACTGGTCGGTAAAAGTTTTCGATATTAAATACGGTAAAACGTTTAATAATTAAAGTCAATTAATTTTTCCCTCTTTTCGTACTACTACTTGTTGTACTTGTGATGCCGTGGGTTCGAATCCTGTTGTTGTTTCCTAGATGGTTAGGGCGATTTGGGCCGATCACCAAAGTGTTTGAAAATTAAGATGATCCATGAGGTCGGTCCTGCGCCTTATCTCCGGTCGTGTCGCTTATTCGTCCTATCGGACTTTGAGAGTAAAGGAAGTCGAAAACGACTAGGAGGACATTACTATTATTATGTCAGAGTTAAACCAGATAATCACGAAAATAATGCTATCAAAAGCAATAAGGCGGCGTCATAGGTTTTATTACTGGCATTTACCTAGCCGGTTGTTGAAAAATAATCCACGCGTCGGATGGGCATAGAAAAAGTCGGTCCACCCACCAACCCGTATTGGACCAGCGTTTTGGAGTGCGGTCCAAAAACCCCCTAATGGAGAAGGGGAGGCCTATGTCCAGCAGAGGACAGGCTGGTGATGATGATTTAATCCTTAACATAGTTTTAATCTCAGAATTTAGATTTACTTCAATTAGTTTGTATATTACTTGGTATTTTCTTCTTGAAACCTATTAGAACATACCGGATGTGGGGGGGCCTTAACACAGGCGCGTCTCCCCCCCCAAGTCACTTAACTGCACTAAGCGTCCCCAGATGGGGAGCCGCAGCTTGAGTCGTCGCTTTCTGGTTCCCGTTAGCATGCTGAACCGAGGCCGCCCAGGTGGGCCGACGCCACTGCTCGATTCAGACGCTTTTTTAAGGATAATTTAATAGCTGGAAGAGCTCTATCTAAACTTAGCGACCACTCCTTAAATCGTTGGCGCTAGGCAAAGAAGTGGCGCAAGAAACTCCAGCAACGCTCCTATCTAATTCTGTGTTAAGCAACAGTGTCATATAGCAAAGGGTGGGTAAGTTCGACCTCACCGGTGGGGCCGATGTAAAGTGTTAAGCTTACCTTTTGAGTTATGAAGGTCAAATGTTGGTCGCTCTTCCTATAGTTTGTTAGGTAAATCTGGATGGATAAGACAACTTCATGATAACAAACGTTATATGTTAATGAACAAAAGCACTTTTAAGGATTTTATCGCGTTTATTTTAACGTTTTTTAAATTCCCTAAAAACGAAAAAAATTGTTACATGTTAAGCCATCATATAAGTGATGCTGAGCGAAATAGAAGATGAGTCTAAGATATTAAGTTTGGACAGCTTAAAAATGTACATGTACCAATAATAAGCGGCAGGAATTACTTGAAATGTTTGTTTAGGTTAATCAAAACCTTACTATAGATCTTATAAAACTAGATCCTTCGGCAAGAGGAGCCCATAAGACAAGCGCACGCAATAAGTCGAGTAAATGTGATGTTAAGTATCGTGAATAAACACTAGCTACAGGCTTACTCTGTTCTGCTATAGAGATATGCTACTTCCAGTCGAAGAATTACACCTTGCACCAGAAACAAGAACTTTTCGTTAACTATTTTTTTATTGCCTACGCAGGCAGAATAGCAGGAAGTGGTCACCGAGGCCCATAGACATCGGTAATATTAGTGGTATCACCAACGCGCTGCCTATCGTAAGACTTAACATCTTTACAGTGTCCTTCAAACCGGAACACAGTAGTGTTATCACACTGCTGTTTTTCGGCAGAAATAGGCACTGCGGTGGTAACTACCCAGACGGTTCCCTGTAAAAAGGGGACCTACTACCTGTATAAAGAACATACCGAAAATAACATACAAACTATGACGTTATGCTTCCAGACTCTTGTCTATGGTGGTATTGTTCCTTCAAACTTTACGACCAACACTTTTGAGCACGTGAGCTAGGCAATTTTGTGTCTCCTAAGGATAGTTGACGATTAAATTTCGTACCTGGATGCAGTAGATCTGGTCACTGTATTAATCGGTTGCTGGAGGCGAGGACCGGCATGGATTGAAAAAATACGTGTCTAGTCCGTCGTCTGAAATATTTACAATCGTAAAAAGCAGCCTTAAATCTTCAATTTATTCATCATGATCATCATCAGCCTGTGTTAGTCCACAGCGGGATATAAGCCTTCTCTAATGCACGCCTCCTCAATTAGAGGCTTTTTGACTGTTTTACTGACCAATTAATTATCGTATCTATATAATCTAGATCTGAAACTAGAATTATCCAGGTCTTTTTTTATTTTAATAATATATATATGTTTATAACTATGCTATATTTTCATACTGATAGGCATATATTCCTAAATAACTAAATATTAATTTAATAAAATTGCAACATATTTCGTTATATCAAGCGGAGATGAAAACTGAAAGCGTACGTGACGTATTTTAGGATTTTTGTCGCGTTTTCGAAGTATTTGAGTAGAAAAAAACCAGGCGACCCACTTGCGGATGAGTCAGGGAAACGGCACTGGCCGCATCTTACACCGTAACCTTTAAAATTTAATATTATTTCTTTATTAATTATCTATGAACTTATTGATTTCAATTTTTTCGTTATGTGGTACGTAAGTATTGTTAAAGTTAAGTTCTGTGTTGTATATCGTTAAAAAAAACTTTTGTTGTTTTCAAATTTTCAAAATTTAGAAAAACACTTCTTTTTATAAATTTTTATTTATGAAGCCACGTTAAGGGCTTATTGCCAAAGCAGATTGACACTAATGTATTTTTTTTTCCGTTGGAAAATTCTAGACATCAGGGGCTGTGTCAAGGGGGAAGGTTGCGCGCTCACGCCACTCTGAGGCGCCCTGGCCTTCTTCGATCTGCTGACCTTCTGGATCTTACCTCACCTACTGAAGGGTGACCTGCATCCTATTTACGCATCAATAAATATGAAGATTACAAAAAAACACCGATGGATTAGTCACTTTCGACATGGAATAAATTTAAACAAATCGACAAATTGCGACGAATCGGCCTCTGACGTATGACGTTATTATTAGTCAACTCTCACTCAGTGATTGACATCTCGGTGACAGTTGTTCAATAAGAACGCTACGTATGACGCCATTTCACGTTTCCACAGTTTATATTTATTCCAAGATGCAATAATCTAAACTATAAATAAGAGCATAATTTAATTAATCAATCCGTACTAATATTATAAATGAAAAGTAACTCTGTCTGTCTGTCTCTCTTTGCCGTCTAAAACATTGATGCGTTTTAAATGAAATTTGGTACATAATTAGAACATATTCCGAGAAAGGACATAGAGTATTAATTATTGCGATAAAAGGGGTAAAAAGGGTAGAAATAGGGGACGAAATTTCATATAGAAATCAGTCGTGGAGGCAAAATCCATAAAACTTTGAGTCTAATGATAGGCACATGCAATAACAACACCTCATTTATATTATACCATACAGAATATTCTCTTATATCTTCTATTCCACGTGGATGAAGTCGCGAGTAAAACATAGTATTAAATATATTTGGACTTCGGTGTGAAAGCGGCCTTGCGTCGTTATTCGCGGATGTCGCCGATACCGGATTCAGGATCCTCTCGCTTTCGTTCGTTCACTTTCTTCGGCGTGTTAATATTAGGCATTAAAGTTATTGTTTTCCATTCGCGTACCTTTTACGAATTCGTACTAATAATAGTAATAATATTAGTAAGACCGCCTCTGTGGCCTGGTGGTATTGGCGCTTGCTTTACAAGCCGGTTCGGGTTCGAATCCCGTGGGGATACAACTTGGTGTTATCGTTGATTTCTGGTTGGTTAGGGCCACTTGGACCGATCACCCAATTGTCTGAAAGGTAAGATGATCCATGCGTCGGACGGGCACGTAAAAAGTCGGTCTACCCTCCAACTCGCATTGGACCAGCGTGGTGGGATATGGTCCAAAACCCCGTAAAGGATAGGGATGAATAGAGGACGCGTATGTCCAGCAGTGGACTAACACCGGCTGATGATGATGATGACGTTATACATTGCTATCGTTCTATGTATAATTTTTAATTCTAGCACATTACTTATATACAATATTTTTTTACTGTTGCATAATATTAATTTCGAGATTCCTTCGAATATGGAAGATTAAATTATTGTCTATAGAAGTACCGCAAAAATGTCTAGTTTTGGAGTAATTTAGTGGAAGCAGAAACTGTCCTTAAAGGTTAAATGAAAATTAATATCCTTTACTTAACTGGGTAACGAGAGTATTCGTAGTATGTTAATTTTTGCAATTATTGCTTCCCATCGGTTTGATTTGGCACTTTTAAAAGCGCTAAATGCACTTTTATCATTTCAATTTAGAAAAAATGTAAAGTTCAATAATGTCATTGCTAATTATAACACCATCGCATGTAGCGTACTTTTCAGTAAAGCTAAGTCCAAATGACTTTGATTTATCATAGACGCAATACGCGAAATAAGTGGTCGAATAGTTGACTATTAATAAGAAAGTGTAATGCTTCCATATTGAATAAAGATATTTGACTTGACTTGACTTTGATTTTGAATAGCTTTTTGACCTAACTTTTGTGCTAGGTCTTTTTTGGTTTATGGTTCTATCTATCACCGGTTGTACCTCTTTGGCGTTGTTTAAAAAAAAATATGGAAGTGGGATCAAATCCTGCAGGCAACCATTTTGCTCGAATTGTTTTCTTTTTGATAAGGAGAATATAGGGTTATCACCCAATTGGGCAAGTGAAAATCGGTCCCGGTTTTCAAGGCAAAATTTGCGAGTATTTTTTCAGAACGACAACTAAATTTCAATTTACTGACAACTTGTCAATGTATCGTATGCAGTTGTTACTCCATTTGGCTGAGCAAATTGCTCGGTGTAAAAACTGATATTAAGCCGATTTGAGAAAACTGGAAAAAATAGCACGAGATCAAGAAGTGAGTAATTAACTCTGTTAGAAGGCAACGGAGAGTACCTATACTGTAAGTCCAGCATTTCTCCATTTTGGTTTTGTCTGCGAGTAGAAACCAATCTCTTTATTAAATCATTTAATTAAATATTTAACTGATGTAACTAATAAACGACAGCTAATTAAAGAAGTCTTCTATAGAAATCTTTTAAATGTAAATAAACATACTCTCTATATAGTTGTATGTATGTATATGGATGTACTCTGATATAGTTCAAACAAAAGGTGAAGAAACTATTGTTAAAAAGTCCGCAGTGCATATTTTCGTGGTACAAGATTTTTTGATTTTTTTTTGTCTAAAACTCTTGGATATGATGGCTTATACGTAAGGTTTAATAAACTACAAAAGAATACTAATCCCTAGTCTGGACGATACGCAGTGCTAATTCAATGGAGAAATATCTAAATTTCAATAGAGAAGAGACTATCAGAAGGGACCATCTTCTTGGGATTCCATAGTTCACAAGGCGAACCAGCAAGTGAATGAGCTTTACAGCTATTGCGCTTTTAATACTGTAATTTTGCACTACAATATCCCCTGAAACATATAACTTGCACATAATCTTCCCTACAATCAGATGATCTTCAAGATCCCACTCTATTTTTGTTCCTCAAGAATTTGTGAGAAAAATCTTGGTCGTTGTAAGTCGGTAACTAGACCACAAGAGCAGTGGTTTAGCGGAAACCAGAAATCGAGGGTTGCCGGCCAGTTGTGTAACTCTGAATGTCGGCCAAGCGCTTGCGCAATAGAGAAAGGTTGCACAAGTAGCGGTGGGCTGACGCTAAGATGAGACGGTTGCGACATTATAGATAATATAGTATAACTTGAATAGTTATATGCCTATTTTTTTAGTGTATCTCAGTGGCTGTTATATATGTTATACATTAGTGGAAATTTATCAAATAACTCAGGGTCGGAAAGTTCTGGAGTGGAGACCAAGGCTCGCAAAGATGGTGTGGGACTCCCTGCGGCAAGATGGAGTGACGACATTTGCAAAGAGGCCGGTGTGGGCTGGATGAGAATGGCCGGAAGTCGGAAGTGGTGGCGTGCATTAGAGGAGGACTATGTCCAGCAGTGGACTGACGTGGGCTGATTATAATTGATTGATTTTTGTTTACTAAGTTATACCCTTCGAACCGGAACATTTGCCTATTTGCACTTTGCGCAAGATTAAGCAACAACCCTACAAGTAGAGCAAATCTGCCCCCCTCAATAGCTTTAAATAATTATTAAATATATTGATGTGGTTAAAATGGGAGATTGGTTTTGGTTACGTTTTGTTAAAACACAGAAAAATATTCTGTGTTTTGATTTTCAAATATATTTAAATGTTTTAATATAAGATTTTAATACGTATGATGATTTAATAAATGGTTTATCATATAATATATTTATTATTTACTAATAGCTTTAAAACAAAAAAAAATTAAATAATATATTATATAAAAGTAAAAACAATTAAAAGACCAGTTGCATTATCGAAAATCTTATACGATATTAAATAATAGGATCAAAGAATTATTGTTGCTTTCGAGATTCGAACCGGCTACTGTGTCTCACAACCAACATGCCGTTGACGTCAAATAGAAAAGCAAAGCGTGATTTAACATTAGAAAGAAACCACGTATCCGATATCGTTTCGTTGTGTACGTGCGTTATCAATTAGTTAATTTTGTGTAATAATTAATTAGTAAAAAAAAAATTGATACGCCATGAAAGTTGGGAAAGTCTTTCGATGTAAATATCATCATTAAATATTGTTATTTCGTAATTTTTCAGTCATTAAGAACAATTATTCTTTTTTTAGTCTTTCTTTATTTTATTTAGGTTTACCTTTTAAATTTAAATTACCAGGAGTTCATATCATCGAAGATTTTTAATTGCAGAAATTTTGACAGAATGAAAAAAGAAATCAAGTACTAGGAGCACATAGCATTGCGCAAGAACTGCGCTCTTTAAAGTGGTGTCCGCCGAAAGCATTTGTTGTGAGCGCACTAATAATGCCATTTTAAAATATTGAATCATATGCTTCTTCTTATAAATATTTTCATTGAATTAACACATGCTATGTAAATATAATTGCATTAAAAAGTTTCAAATCGTTAGAAAACATTTTGTGAAAGTTTGTTTTCTTTACAGAAATATGGGCCTGCTTGATTAAAAAATATGACGACCCATGCATTATGCAGATGAGTGCATTAAATTTATCGCCATTTATTTAATCCATTCGCTCTAAGCTGACCTCTACTCGACGAAAGGTATATTCCTACCAAATTTCAAGTCGCTACGCCTTATAGTTCCAGAGATATCGTGATGGGGGTGGGAATCTCTTTTATATATAGATAGATATAAAAACATTTAAAAGATCTAAAAAAATGTGAACTCAAATCTGTGGTTAATATTTACATATGTATGTATATATTTACCTATATATAGTTAAAAATACTCTTGCAACCGCGGCAGCTAAGGCAGTTGTTATTAAGACAGTTGTTATTAAGGCAGTTGTTATTAAGACTCATGATTAAAAGTTACAAGCTGCCTTGTTGTTTATAGCGTCGCAATTATTCAGGCACGTAAAAAAACCTTATTTATCGTAGCTTCATTCAATAAAAATATCTTAAATTTTTCTTCTTTATTACGAAATTGCTCTGAGAAAGATATATAATCAAGCATATTTTTAGACAAATTACCGTGAAATAGTTAAGGATTGTATAACTATTAGGTTAATATCTTTAAAAGTGAATCAAATTAAATATTTTTTTCAAATAAGGTAATACTAGCATAGTAAACTTTAGTATAGTATATAAGTTTGGCTTTGTATTTTTATTTAAATTAAGGTTCTATTGACATCTCCATCATCATCAGCCTGTGTCAGTCCACTGCTGGACATAGGCCTCCCCTAACGCACGCTACCGCTTCCGATCTTCGGCTATTCTCATCCAGCCCACACCTGCCACTTTGCGAATGTCGTTACTTCATCTTGCCGTAGGGCGTCCTACACTACCTGTCATATCTTAACTGAATATGTCTTCCGAATAACTCGTTACTTTTATGGGCTTAAAAACTTGATAATTACAATAACATAAAAGTGTCCTTTGTGGCTCACAAAATTTTATTTGTTAGCACCCATTGAGTGGGTACAAAAGTTGTTGATATCAGCCTATTTAATTAATAATTGCTGTCTGGTATAATAATTTGTTATTGCTATTTACTACTAATTATTTAACTGCCTCCGTGGTCCTGCGGTACTGGCCTTGGCCAAACCGGAGGACGTGGGTTCGAATCTTGCGGTGAAACAACTTTGTGTTATCGTTGTTTTCCGGTTGCTAAGGACAATTTGGACCGATCACCCAATTGTCTGAAGATTGAGATGATCCATGCTTCGGATGGGCGGGTAAAAAGTCGGTCCACCTACCAACTCGCATTGGACCAGCGTGGTGGGATACGGTCCAAAACCCCCTAATGGAGAAGACGAAGAGGTGTCCTATGTCCAGCTGTGGACTAACACTGATGATGACTACTATAAGTTTATCTTTTGACCAAATATCGCGTCTGTTTTAACTGATCTTTGGCGTCTAGGAGGGAGGTATGTAGGTTACTAAGCGTTCCGCCCCTCTACTTTCGCAGTTATTTCCACGCTGGACTGGTTTTCACAGATATTGTTTGCGGATGCGGAACGTGGCGATTTTTCGGTGATGTCACAGTAGTTTTGACAGCCACGATGTACCAGATGATACCAAAAAAGATGATACGCTGGCAAGGTGTGAGATGGATCAATCTTCCAGCGGTCGCTCGAAGAGTTCTAACCAAAGGTTAAGTCAATGAATAAGTCCAAAATTTATAACTTATATGTAAGCCTTGTCATTAGTGCTTGTACGCTATGCTTGTCACCATTATCATTTTTGCTTTGTCAGATAGATTAAGTATACTAGATATGAAAACTTGTAATCGGTTTTTCAATGTAATTTATACGATGATTATCATACTCAGTAAATCAGCTGTAAGGTTTCAAATAAAAAATAGAAAATGGTATGTCTACAACTTTATGTAATGTATCTCTAGCCTGTACGAGGTAATTTATTTGATTTGGAATAAGTTTACAGGATAAGTTAGTAATAACTTGCTAGCTTTAACATTTTTTTTTTTGTATTTGAGGTAATTTAGACTCGAATTTATGTGAAAATTTTAACCCTAAATGACTATAAATGGCTGCCTCTAAGTGACAATTCACTAATAATAACACCATACTACATAGTTAACTGCCTCCGTAGCCTAGTGGAACTGCCTCCGTAGCCTAGTGGGTTCAATCTTGCGAAACAACTTTGTGTTATCGTTGTTCTGGTTCTAAGACAATTTGCCTCGTAGCCTAGTGGTATAGGCGTGTCTTTGAAACCGGAGGTCTGGGCTGAATCCTGCAGGGACGTAAAAATTTTATTGTTGCTCTGGTTGGTAGGGCAATTGGGCCGATCACCCAATTTTCTGAAGTAAGATGATCCATGCGTAGGATGGGCATGTAAAAAGTCGGTCCGCCCACCAACCCGCATTGGACCAGCGTGGTGGGATGCGGTTCAAAACCCCCTCATGGAAAAGGGGTGTATTAGGGGATGCCTATGTCAAGCAGTGGACTATCAAAGGCTGATGATGATGATTATGACATAGTTAACTGATTACTTAAGTTGTTGAACGCGTTGGCTAGCTTATACTTTAGGGCTAAATTTTAACTCAGCAGTTGATTTCTGTCTGGAAATGTACTGCAAACTACAATTGTTTTTTATTAGGCATTTCTAAAGTAATATTTGATTTGCTTCTAACGTGAACCTGAATTTTTTACCACTATGGCAGACGAGCATTCGGGCCACCTGATGGAAACTGGTCACTGACGCCCATGGACATCGACATAACCAGGGGTACCACCAAGGATCTTACGTATTGTTCACGCATTAAATACGCTGTCTACGGTGCCCTTCAAACCGAAACACAATAGTATTTTACACGTTGCTACTATGCGGCAGAAATGCACCGCAGTGGCAATGCCCAGACGAACCCCGTAAAAGGGACCTACAATTTACGATAAATATTGTCTACTACCTAAAATAATTGAATTAATTAAACGTCAATGAATAATATGATTGTATCGTATGTCTTTATCCAAGTTTAAAAGTATTTTTGTACACTAAAATTTGACCAGACGTCCCTCGTCGATATTTGTCTAGTCAATGAAAATTATTATTTTATATTTCATTAAAATATCATTTATACGTTAGGTTTTCGATCATTGTTTTAATTATAAATTTATATTTACATGAAACTTACTCTGATATAAATGATTTAGGGTTAAAAAATAAATTTATATAACCTATATTTTTAAGACATGTTGACATTTTTTCAAAACATAAATGAAGATATTTAACATTAATTTTTCTATACTTAAGTTGGTTTTAGAAATCAGATTTGTTAGGTCTTAATCTACCATATGTATTGGTAAAATATATATTGTAGATATATATTAAAAAATTAATATATTAAAAACGGTCTAGTAATTTTGAGTTTATTCCATACATACGAATAATATAATTATTTCTATTGCTTGCGAATATTATACATTATTAAATAAATTACTTTACGGATTTTATCGCGTTTATTTACAGCAGTTTGTTTCCAGCGGCCGTGGTCACGGGTGAGACCCGTGACCACGGCCCTGAAATTTCGAAACGTCGGGAATTAAAAATGTAAAATAAACGCGATAAAATCCGTAAAGTAATTATTAATATCATTACGAATAATATAAATCTTTCTAATTTTCTGTTTAATATAAATATAGACTTAGGATCTACAAAAAAAAAAACGTATCGTTATGAAATGAAAAAAAAACAGCTACTGCAAAAATAGTAAAAATAAAAATAATGCGATCCAACCAAATGTACTAGGAGCGCATAAAGCATCGTCCACTCGGACGGGCGCAGTGAAATTGACACACCGGTCGTCCTTCGCACCGCTTTCCAATCCGCCCTGCATTTATGGACGCCTGGTACCTAATGCTCACGGCGTGACACGTCGAGTCGTTTTTTACCACTCCGCTTGCTGGGAAACAGCAAATTTTTCAGTTTATTTTAATTACAATATATATAATATTTGTTTTTACTTATTTCACATAAAAAGGTTTTCTTCTCTGCCGAAGAAAAATGTTCCTTGAAATACACCAGCCAAATAAAAATTGAAATTTACGTACAAAAAATCTAATGGCGACAAAAAGCACGTTTTAATATATTGAGAACATATTTTCCTTAATAATTATTTGGAAAAATGCGCTCTCAGTACCTAAAAATCTCTATAATATACATTTAAATTATTAATTTTGAAACAACACCTAAGCCATGCGCTCTCTCTTCAATCGTGTCAGTTTTCTATCATCGGACTATCTGTGCATCATCATGATCATCATCAGTCTGTGATAGTCCACAGCTGGACATAGGCCTCCCCTAGTACACCCCTATCCATTAGGCGGTTTTTGGACCGTATACCACCACGCTGGTACAATGCGGGTTGGTGGGTGGACCTACTTTTTACATGCCCATCCGACCTCCGGTTTCTAAAGCACACGCCCATACCACTAAGCTACGGCAGGCGGTTGATGGGCAGACTACGATGGGATATATCTGTTATTCGAAAAACATTACTTTTCGAATAACTTGTCAATTAATTCGCAAAATGTACGGAATCAAAATATATAAAATAATCGTGAAAAATCAATAAAAAGTAGTTTTAATGTGTATGTATAATCAGATAAATAAAGAAAATACTTTGGACAAAATGTTAGCGTTTATTTTAATGCGTTTAACATGAAGTGGGCACATAAGAACGACAAAAATTCCTTAACTCCTTAGGTCCCCTTTTTACGGGGAACTATCTGGGTCGGTACCACCGCGGTGCCTATTTCTGCCGCAAAGCAGTAGTGTGAAACCACTACTGTGTTCCGTTTTGTAGGGCACCTTTTCATAGTCCAAGGATGTGGGATCTCGGGCAAAGCTAATTTTTGAAGCCGGGAGGAGGAGCACATTGTAAATTCTAAGGATATAAATTAAATTATTTAATGTCAGTAGGCTCACTAATCGTTTTTATCATCAGGTGTATAGCGTGGACGTTGCTCGGTTCATTCCCATTAAATGGAATGATTGATCGAGAGGTGCATATTTTTCAATACGTGTTACACAGACAAAATCCGTTATGTACTTTGAAAGATTTAAGCATACACAGGGATACGGGGGCAGAGAAAGCCACTTTGTTTTATACTATGTAGTGATTATAGTGTATAAAAGCATTTCTTGTGTAAAGGATGTGCAGGCTGGTGTTGACATTTTTTTTTATGGCTGACGCAGGCAGACGAGCAGTCGGGCCATCTGATGGGAAGTGATCACCGACGCCCATAGACATTACCAATACCAGTGGTATCGCCAACGCGCTGCCTACTGTGAGACATAGGGTGTTAAGTCTCGTTTACCCAGTAAATACGCTAGCTACGTTGCCCTTCAAACCGGAACACAGTACAGTATTCACACTACTGCTTCGCGGCAGAAATAGGTACCGCGTTGGTACCCACCCAGACGGTCTCCTGTAAACAGGGGACCTACCACCTGACATCAGGGACCGACTTTTTTCATGCCGATTCGACATTGGTCTTCTTACTGTTAATTAAATGAGAGTCGCAGTCGTTATCATTATGCCACAACTTCGACCTTAAGAAGTCAACGTCATCATCGTTATCAGCCTGTGTAACTCAACTGCTGGACATAGGACTCCGCTAATGCACGCCTTCTCCATTAGGCACGTTTTTGGACAGTATCCCACCACGCTGGTCCAATGCGGGTTAGTCGGTGGACCGACTTTTTACATGCCCATACGAAGCATAGATCATCTTAACTTTTTACATATTTGAGTGATCGGCCCCAATTGTCCTAAATAACCAGCAACATATAACATAAATTTGTTTCGCCACGGGATTCGAACCCACGACCCCGGTTTATAAAGCAAGGGCCAACACCTCTAGACCACGGAGGCGGAGACCTTAAGAAGTACAAAGTGGCGAAAGAACTTAGTAGTGGTAATATTATTTAACTTACATGATAGGAAATGGCTTTGAATGGTTTAGAATTGAGTACATAAATCAATTAGAGAAGTACGTTTATTAGGCAGTTATCGAATTCGTTGAGTGAAATTTTTAATTACAAGTGTAACTGTGAGATTATGAGCGGTGTAAAAATGAAGGAGAAGAACCGGCTTCGTGGGCTAGCGGTATTGGCCCTTGCTTTATAAATCTGAGGTCGTGGGTTCGTGGAGAAACAAATTTGTGTTTTCGTTGTATTCTGGTTGTTTAGGACAATATGGGCCGATCACCAAATTGTCTGATAAGTAAGTTGATTTACGCATCGGATGGGCTTGTAAATAGTCAGTCCCGGTGGTCAAGTCCATCTTTTGCAGCCGTTATAGGATGTCAGGTCCTGCAAATTCACTGACTAAATCATGCTTAGAATGGAGTTTACTTATCGCTCTACGTAAAAAACTGTTATTCAGGTAAATCTGAACGGATTAGACGCCGATCCCATGATAACTTAAGCAAATGAGTAGTTGAAATAGGAAGATGGAGGAGATTCGCAAGGAAATGTGTGTAGTATATAAATATTGATAAAGACATTCTGTTTATAACCGTACAGGCACGTCGAGGCTCCAAAGGATTTACGTCCTCTGATCTCTCTGTTCAGACGTTTGCTCATTAGAAAGCTTACTACATAAATCGAGAATAAATATATTTGATATGTATAATAATTGCGTTAATAAAAGAGATAATTAGTTACTTTACTTTTAGATAATATTACTAGACGCACATTGTCTGAAAAGTAAGATGATCCATGCGACAGTGGGCATGTAAAATGTTGGTCCACCCACGAACCTTTGGACCAGCCTGGTGGAAAACGGTCCAAAATTATTACGTAAAATGGCCTATCCATTTTACGTAAGAAGGTTTCGGTGTATCCATTTTACGGTGTATTGAGGGAGGCTTATATCCAGCAGTGGACTATCAAAGGCTGATGATGTATGTGTGATGTAATAAATAGCTTATTTTTGTAAAGTTTTAGGTAATATAGTACTCGACTCACTCTTTTTTTTTAGGTAATTCAGGAACAATTTACATTGCTACAAAGTTTTGGACATCGTATTGCCATCGTTTTCGTTAAATTTTTATTACACCAAAATTCTATAATTTACTTACCACTTTTGTCAAAATGCAATTAACTGCCTTATAACCGATCGATTTAAAAAAAGTTACATGTCAAATCCAGCTGTCAAATTTGACAATGGAAACCCAATTTTCCCGCCGTTCTATAGAGTGACCTGAAGCAGGGAGGGGAGGGGCAACGGGTGAACGCTCTCCATATCATCCGTGCGCCGGCGCCGGCCATTTATTGCCGTGCTAAGGGCTCGACTTTTTAACGAAGCAATTTTCGTTTTGCGCCACCGCTACAATCGCATTGGGCAACTGTCGCTACGCGTGACTGACGATAATTATTAACGAAATTGGCTCGGTCGCTTAGTCGATTTTTCGCAAGCCCGCAGACGCTAGAAAAAGCGAAAAAGATGTAACAACACTGAAATTTATTTTTTAATTAATAAACAATAAGTATCTTTGACATAGCACTGGCAGAAAATAGTCGGTTTATTTAAAAATGAATGCGCTCTCTTTCCTGCAATAGTTCGACGGGACAGCAATAAAGGGCCGGCCCTCCAACACGTGTCCCTCCTATCTCTGTGACCCACTTACCCACACTACAGCGTGCATGTGTGCGTGAGTACCTTTGATATTGCATTCGAACGCATTCACCGACGCGATGCGTTTGTGTGCGTGAATTTTTGGAGTAAACATCGTCGATGTGTGCGTTTTCAAAGAATAGATGACGTATACGAATACAAATTTGTATATGTGCGTGTGTGCGTTTGTTTGTGTGCGGTCCTTTTTTTCGACGATTTCCTCGTCGGCCAGTATTGTATACTTTTTTGTGACTCTACACTTCGGTGGCCGGGATTATTTGCGTGGAACTAAAAATTTATAATTATTAAATATGACAATTTTTATTAAATAAAATAAATTAAAGTATTTTTAACGCGTTCATTTACAAAAAAAAAACTATTTCTACTTCATACATTTCTTACACTGCAAGTTGTTGTCACGGACTTAAATGTAAAAATTATTTATTAGCCATTAAATGTTTTATTCACACTAGATGTTTCTGGAATATTCATGTTCAAATGCTTACTACTTCACGGCTGTAATGTCGAATTCGGGTCAAGTATAAAATTGACCCGGAAGTTCGAGTTATTTTCGTGTTTTGATAGCTGCATGCCGTATTGTAATGCTACGTAATAAGTTACAATGTTAGTTCGCAATTTATACGAAAATTTGATGACGAACACATATTTAGGGCTAGGGCTACAAAATTATCGTTTTTTTGCTTACTCTTATACTATTATGTATCCTAGTTTCATTCAAGCAAGAGATCAAAACGTATAGAGTGTCGAGTACAAATTCATAGTTTGTCGTTACAAAATATCTTCTCTTTTTATATGTATTATTCTTTTGATTTTTTACAAAAAATCTTTTACATATGTCATTTAAAACAAAATAATTTATTTATATTTTAAATAAGAACAAAACAAAGAAATATGTCCGTTATAAAACTGAAAAGATACTAGGAATACATAGAATGATGTAATATAAGTACGCATAATTATTTTTTTTGCTTTAATCTAAACTTAATTACTTTTCATAACTGTGAATATTATCATATACTAGTAAAAAAATATTTAAATTAGTTTAAGAGAACTAGTTACTACTGAAAAAAAAAATCTAAAGCGTAAAAACAACAGATCAAATACCAGCTATTAATTTTATACTTTCTGTAGAACGTTACGTCATTATAATATATATTTTTAATCTTTATGCGTCAAATAAATTTTCCCACCAAATTTATATTCGTCGGCCATCTTGGTGTGCGGTTGTAAACAAAAGTAGCTCGCTACAAGATACGGCTTTTATTGCGACTTTATCGTGCATTTTGATTTACAATTTGGATTATTTTTTTATATTCCATTACGTGTGTAACGGTTTCTTATTATATTATCGGAATTTAAATTAACTCGTGTTTTCTTTATATTTTATTTGTAAAAAGAAAAGAAAGATTAAAAACAAGATTTTTTACGATAAACTCTCATTTAAGTATTATTTATTTTATCTATCCCTAAACTAAATGTCATTTTGAGTTAATACATACAGATTTCTATGTTAATTTTTGTTCGGGTTTTATTGGTTTCAATGTGACGAAATTAGGTTTTTTTAATGTAAAATTTTACGCGCTAATTAGCTCGATTATTATATCACAGAAAAGCCTAAGACCCACATAATTATAATCTGTTTAAGTAAAAAGCTATTTTACTTTATTTTTCATATGTTGTAATCTACCAAGTCTACTAAGATTACTAGGGCAACAGGACTAACGATAATTTATCAGCCGTTTAGGCAAAATTTCATTGTGATAATGAGTGAATGGTACAAAAAGTTAAGCTTTAACAGTATAAAGTTAACTTATGTTTTCCAAGTAAATATTTGACTAAAATTAAGAAATTAGTATGTTTTTACTTCGAATAAAATCATATTTTACTGTCGTTTGTACTTACATAAGATATTGTATGCATTTCCGAATGCATCTCATATTGTAGGACATGCGGGCAGCATCCGTAAAGGATCTCAAGACATTGCTAATTCAATTATCGTGTTCGGTGAAAGTTACAATCCTGTACTCAATACATCACCATTTTGTTTATGAAACTGCTTTTTTTTTTCAAAACTTGTGATAAACTTAAATGATTTGAACTTTAGGCTAGTTATAGACTATTATTATGATTATTGTGTATCGATAATACGCTCGTCAATACTTCACGTACGGAATGTTTGGGTAAGAGGAGCACCTGTAAAACACATGAGAATAATAATAAGTTCTTCACACTTTCTGAACCCCTGGTACTACTACTCTGGAAATCACAGAAGTAATTAAAACATTGATTGTGCAATAAATAAGCACTAAAATGTTTATACAATTTATAAGTTTTTTTTCTTGCACTAAAAATTATTAAAACTAAATATTTTTTTTTGTTGTAAAATGCTACTTCTTTATATAAAATCCCTTATTTATCCTAGCTTACTTCTTAAGTTATTTTAGGCATCGGCTACTGATCCTGCCAAACCCACCTGTGCAACTGCTTTTACGCAGAGCAACTGGCATGTCCATAACCAAAAGATCAAAATGCATTCAGTTAATGAGTCAGTACGTTTTGAATGCATATACACATGTAACGACTGCCATAGAAAGGTCTTTACTACCGAATTTTACCTGCCCATCACTACATAGTATAAAACAAAGTCGCTTTCTCTGTCCCTATATCCCTATGTATGCTTAAATCTTTCAAAAACGCAATGGATTTAGATGAAGTTTTTTTTAAATAGATAGAGTGATTAAGACGAAGGTTTATATGTATAACACATGCTTAATATTGTAGGTATATTTTCTATCAGCATAGCCCGCTAGTTCAATATATAAATCATTTTACGTTTTACGTAAATTGACGCATGGTTCAAATTGCCATAACCAACCAGAAACCAACGAAAACACAAAGTTTTCCCGCAGGATTCACGACATGCGTTTAATAAAGCAAGGGCCAATACCAAACAATGAGGGGGCAGTAGTATCAAAATCTGTGGAAGAAATGCGAAGAACGCCAGGGTTAACTGTTTGGCAAAAGCGGTTCGGTATTCGAACAGAAACGCCGCAGTTTATTTTTAACTGGCTCAGTTAAATGGGACGGAGTGCGGTTAGCGGGAAGCGTAAGATGTTCCTTTAATGTGCAGTTTCTTTGGAAATATCATAGAAATTGCGCCGCTGTTCATTGTACAACAATGTTTATGTAGGTACCATAAGTCCAAATCTAAGACAATAGGTTATGTGATGATATGGCATTTATTTTTATTATTTATTATTAAACAAACATGATTAGAGCTAACACAACCTACAATAATTTTATTACATAAATTCTAAATTCTCAAAGGGATCTTAGTTCTTTTTCAATCAACATAATTTATGCATTGATACCCGGACAACATAACTTTAAGATACCATTGCGTCAGTATCGGAATAACTTTCGATGTTCTTCTCTATTGTAGATAGAAAACGATATATTACTACTAAGGCTTACAATATAGTACTTCTGGCCAGCATTACGCCAGTATCGGCCCAACTTTCGAAGTTCTCCTTCTTCTGTTATCGATGGAATCAATACGTCGGCACCAGGATATCACAACTTCGGTTAGCATTACGTTAGTATCGGAATAACTTTTTAAGTTTTTCTATTGTTGATAGAACATGATACATTGGTACCAAGGCATCATAACTTCTACTTATTATATCACGACAGTATCGATTCAACTTATAGAAGTGCTTCTTCTTCTGTTATCGTTAGAATCGATATGTTGGTAAAGGGCGTCAAAACTTATTGTAAACATCATGTCACTATCGGACTAACTTTCGAAGTTCTTTTTCTGTTATCGATACAAACGATACGTGGGTACTAGGGTGTCATAACTTCTGGTTAGCATCACGTCAGTATCAGCCCAACTCTGGTAGTTCTTCTTCTGTTATCGATACAAACGATACATGGGTAGCAGGGCGCCATAACTTCTGGTTAGTATCACGCCAGTATCGGCCCAAGTTTCGAAGTTCTTCTTCTTCTGTTATCGATAGATTTGATACATTGGTACTAGGGCATCAGAACTTCTGGGTAGCAGGGCGTTATAACTTCTGGCAGCATCACACCAGTATCGGCCCAAGTTTCGAAGTTCTTCTTCTTCCGTTATCGATAGATTCGATACATTGGTACCAGGGCATCAGAACTTCTGGTTAGCATCACGTCAGTATCGGCGGAATTAAAATTTAACTAGCCATAACTCCGCTGCGTACGGCCGCCCTGGTTACTGGGCGTCCGGCGGCACTTAAGGTTGTCGGTCGGAGAAATTATATCAAAATTTTTAAAGGAAAAGTTGTAGCTAAAGTACTTCCTTGAGTTCGTTCTGTGAAACAATTTGTAAATATTACCGCCTTTTTTTTATGCATATAGATTTATATATAGACTACAATTTATATAAAATCATTGATATAAAATATATGTGTCACAGTGTTTAAGCGTGCGTATAAATAATCTCTTTAGAAATGCCAACTATTTACAATTCAATAACTAGAAAAATAATGGATATGCGATGCCATGCAGCAGATGTCTTTTAAACATGTGATTATTGTTAACGTTATTTTATTTATCAATTAATGCCTGATGTCATCATTTTGTTTTAACAGACGAAAGAGAAAATTATGAATATGAAAGTAAAAGGTTTTACATTCTATTTACCGTCGGTTTTTTAAATTTTTCACGCATGTAGCATCCCTGCGGCCGTGTGCAAGTGCACTGTTTATTTATACCGACCCAATTTCTAAAGTGGGATGCATTTGTGGGGCAGCCCTGCGTATACGCCACAACTTATGTATTCCTGGTAAACGGCCATTATGCAATCCTGGTACCTGACCCAAGAGCTCAAACTGAAAACTCCTTTCCCTGACACTGAAACAAAATAGCCACCTGTGGACTTAATTGCGTAGAAATAAGACTGCACTTTATGCTTGTATAGCTTGAAGGGTACTAGGAAAGCATGAAGAGTCTATGGTAAACAGGTGTCTATTTCATAATTGTTTACTAACTATAGCGTAGTAAATTTAGACTTCTTAAGAGATATATACATGTAGTTATTGGCTACGAAGTGGTGACGTACATCTAGCGTTCTTATTGATGTATTGTCACAAAGATGTCACTGAGTAAGAGTAGACTAATAACAACAAGAAACGGACAACGTCACATTGCAATTGGGTTACTTTGTTCATATTTATTTTAAAAATTTACTAAATTGACGGTAATAAAGTGCAGTCTAGTACGATGTTCTTGTAAGATTGTTTATAAAGCAAAAGTATAGACAGTAGACAAAAAAAATTATAGGACGTCTTTGGTTGCTGTTACGTTCCATTATCACTAAAATGCAAGGATAACCTTAAAATAGTTCCAAAAACATTGTACAAACTTCGCATTAAACATTCATAAAGTTACACCCGTCACCTTGAAAGTACATTCAGTACATTTCCAGAGATCATTTATACCACGTACTATTAAGCTCTGGAATGAACTCCTCTCTTAGGTTTTCCCTCCGTGCTATGACATGTCTTCCATCAAACGAGGTATAAAGAGATTCCTTTACGGTAGGCAGCGCGTTGGTACCCCTGGTATTGCTGATGTCCATGGGCGTCGGTGACCACTTCCCATCAGGTGGCCCAACCGCTTTTCTGCCTTCGCCGGCAATTAAACAAAAACATGGAATTATAACAAATCCATAGCGTTTCTTTCATTGAAGCTTTGTATACGTCCAATAATTGCATTCGTTGTATAATGAATCAGATTGTCGCGTGTCTATTCATAGGACAAAAAATACCACCATTGTTTAAATGCACTTAATAATCGCAATGGCAAGGCCAATGTTGGCTTCCTGAATTATTACCACGAGAATTTATTATCTGTATTTTTTTTTCTGTCATGAAGATCTTTTATAATCTGTCAATTTATTGCTAACTTTTTTAAAATATTAGTATTTGTTCTTACATTAATCATAATAACATTAACTTTAGTTTGTTCGTCTCTTAACCAACTAACCCTGTGTTTATTGTGTGTCTCTTTTGTTTTAGATACATCAACAGAAACTATTGTGGTGGATTATCTCAGCCCATAATTAATTTTAGTTATTAACTGTGACCTTGTTCTTTTACGAAGCCTGTTACATATAGCAGAGTCTAATCGAAAAACTTGACATTGGCGAAATCTACAAGGAAACGCCATCAAGCCAAAGAACTGAACTGAACTGAAAATATGTAGTAGGCTGTTGTCGGGACTCATTCGGGGATATTGAAATAGTAATGACTGTTTATGTTATTTTTAGATTTAATAAATAATAAATGTGCATGTGAATGGTTCAGTTTGACAAATGCAAATATAAGTTCTTCAGTTATAAGAATACGTTTTTAAAAAGTTTAAAGCACCCTGCATGTAGATGCACGTGTATTGCACAAAATCTTTACCATTTAGCCCTTTCATGAGCCTCATCAACTATTAACTAGTTACAGCTGTTTTAACGGCGTAATATCATTATTAGCCTTGTGTTAGTCCACTGCTGGACATAGGCCTCCCTAATGCACGCCTTCTCCATTTTTAGGGGTTTTGGGCGTATCCCACCACGCAGGTCTAATGCGGGTTGGTGGGTGTAAATTTGTCTGAGTCCCTGCAGAATTCGAACCCACGACCTCCGGTAACAAAGGTTAGTAGCAGTTAGGCAGCGTAATTTACGTTCACATAAACATTACCCATAGGTGAGACGATTCGTTTAGCTTGAAGTAAGAATTGTTAGTTGAATGGAGAAGGCGTGCTTTTGGGGAGGCCTATGTCCAGCAGTGGACTATCACAGGCTGATGATGATAAGTTGATTGATAGACCATCACTTTTCATTTGAATGTTACAAGTAGTAGTGTACTTATTCGGTATCCGATTTTAAAATCATATACGAGTAAATAGTTTCGTCAAAACAACACGCGACACCCTTCCTTCATAAATTCCAATCAAAACCCTTCATTTCCTAAAAAAGTAATGAATAATTCCGTGTTAATTCTTTGATAAATTTCGAACACAAATTTGACGATACCATATTTAATAGATATTTGATAACTCGCTTCGTAAAAACCACCTCGACTAAGTCGTGGCAATCCGACACTCTGAACATGTGCACAGTGTAATAATTACGTTTGCTCTACTTTATATTTCCATAACTTACGTCATATTACGCGTAATATAAAAGTAACAAAACGTTATAATTTTAAAACAAACAAAGATCATAATGGATCACGGTATGGTCCCTGTTTACAGGAGACCGTCTGGGTGGTACCAACGCGGTGCCTATTTCTGCTGCGAAGCAGTAGTGGAAAGCTTGTGCGTTCCGGTTTGAAGGGCACCGTAGCCAGCGTATTTACTGGGTAAACAAGTCTTAACACCTATGTCTCACGGTAGGCAGCGCGTCGGCGATACCATTGGTATTGTCAACGTCTATGGGTAGTCGGTGATCACTTCCATCAGGTGGCCCGACTGCTCGTCTGCTGCGTATGCCATAAAAACGTTAAAATATATATATAAAAACGTTTTTATTAAACACACGAAATGTCACCCAGCGCGTTACCTAGTGATATATATTAAGCAAAAAGCGCTGCTCAAAGCACTACACAACGTTGCATTTATATAATACAGAATATATATACACTGCTTTGTTTAAAAATATCCTATAAACATAATTATTTGTATAGCGTCTTAGAAATAAATGTACTTAACAGAGCCGCGGTCATAATTTGCTGTTAATTCTTATTTTCATTGTTCGAGATTCACCTTGTTTTAATAAAATGCAAATTAACTGCTAATGACTATCACTAATGGTGAGGACGTCATAGAATTTATAAGGTAGGGAGGCAAACGTTTCGCGATTTAAAAAATTGCTTTATATTAACAAAAAATATATGAAATTGTACTAAAGAAATAACAAGGTATAAATATTATAAGCTATCTTTTTGCATAATGATGGATCGATCGATTTATTTCAAAAAGATTTAAAAAATGAAATATTATTTTTAGTAAAAACACTACTGTGTTCCAATTAAAAGATGACCCAGTTTTAATTTAATTAAGGGGTAATCGAACTGTGATACAACAACTGTGATAAATCAGTTTTCGGCAAAATAAAAATATAATAACGATCCTTCATGGCTAAATTTGTATCTTGCCAAAAATTTATTACCTACAATCTTTTACTTTAAGATCAAGTCATAGTAAGACAACACCTACACTTCTTATCATATTACATTGTACTTACTATTAGTTATTCGCAAATTTCAGTTTTACCACAACACATTTTAGTCAATTTTAACACATTTTAAAGTATATTAATAATGCGTCTAATACAAAATTACTCTGTATCTATATCGAATTATTCCTTACAAGGCAATTTGTAAAAATCACCCCATCATCGAATTCGTCGCACAAACGTAAACACCTGCGGCCTATTAACACTTCAAATTCATTGTTTCGCCAAAAGTTGTTTTATTTAACGCGATGGTACTTTAATTTTAACTATATCATTCCTTTAGTTATTTTATGTTTGATAAGGATTTTTGGCAGATTTTTTAGCAAGAATCTTATGCTTCCAGAGTCATGTCTCCGGTAAGCTTCATCTAACACAGATTTTGACAGATATTCTAATCAGTTGTTGTCCGCAATTTCGTCCACTTGGTAATCTGGTGTTAGGCCTGGTGGTTATCGGTGGTACGTCCCCTGTTTTACCGGTTGTAGGTCCCTGTTTTACCGGTGGTAGGTCCCCTGATACAGGAGACCGTCTGGTGGCAGAAATAGGCACCGGTGCCTATTTCTGCCGCGAAGCAGTAGTGTGAAAACACTGCTGTGTTCCGGTTTGAAGGGCACCGTAGCCAGCGTATTTACTGGGCAAACAAGACTTAACGTAAGCAGCGCGTTGACGATACCATTGGTATTGCTAATGTCTATGGGCGGCGGTGACCACTTCCCATCAGGTGGCTCTGTATGCCATAAAAAAATCCCCGTAATTCCCTTTGTGGTGGAATTTCATAAAACCTGTTCTTAGCTAATCTCCATCAGGCAATAGAAATAATGATACCAAAATTTGAGTCAACGAGAGCCTTAGCTTCAGGATATCATGATCAGAAAGCTGAAGAAATCCCATTTTTGTCGATCCCATGATTGGCTAGCTGATTTATTAAGTACATACATGTTCTTTTTTATGCGACTGAACACGCAAACACTGGTTCACTATCTCTTCCCTCACATAGCCTGTTTAGACGGATAACCCTCATGACTGGAGATACCAGGCTGACAGGACCGACTTTTTCATGCTAATCCGACGCATGAATCATCATACTTACAGGCTGATGGACCGCATTGTTCAACAACCAACAAGAAAACAACTCAGAAAAGTAGTTGAGTAATCGAAGGACCCAAAACCTCCGTTATCTTTATCACAACTTTGCCATGTGGGCAGAAAAGATTGCAGGTCCCCTGTTTACAGGAGACCGTCTGGGTGGGTACCACCGCGGTGCTATTTCTGCCGCGAAGCAGTAGTGTGAAACACTGCTGCGTTCCGTTCCGTTTGAAGGGCACCGTAGCCAGCGTATTTACTGGGTAAACAAGACTTAACACCCTATGTCTCACGGTAAGCAGCGCGTCGGCGATACCACTGGTATTGTCAACGTCTGGGTGTCGGTGACCACTTCCATCAGGTGGCCCGACTGACGCTCTCTGCGTATGCCATAAAAAAATAGTAATACGATGGTTTACTGCGATTAATTTATGCTAAAGTAAATGTGTGAGTTGATCTCGTTACCCAGTCAGTTACTGGTTACAGTCGGTTAATTAACGTGAGGCTGCCGTTCTTTATTTAAACCAAGGTAACCGGGGAGACAATGTATTTCTGAGCAGGTCAGACTAGTCTGCCAACAGTGAGTTCTGGCCACTTGGTCAAACTGTTCACGTCACGCAGCATGTAGTCTACAGACACTGAACGTAACTAGCTGACTGGTAAATTGTACCGTACTTTTATTGCAGCTTCGCTCCCGTTCTTTGAAAGGTTACGTTATTATCAAGATCTTTAGTAACGACTTCGACTTCATTTCTATCTTTGACTAGACGTTACTATTTGTTTTGAGTTAATTCAATGAGAAAAATTCGGATGCAATAAGTAGAAAACAAATGATAAGAAAATATTTAACATGAAGAATAAATCAATGTTTATACAATAATTACTATGCTAGAGGATAAGTTTATTCCATCGCTTGAGTCCCTGCATTGTATTACCAATGGAGTTTGATAACGGTGAAGTGGAAGTGTTACCTGTCTGGGATTTTATGTATAAAGAATAATATCGATGTCTGATGAATTTAGGATTACCAGACGAGGCTACTAGGAGAGCAGAAACATTGAAAATCCTTATAATTAGATTGGGAAGTATTGGTGTAGAAAAAGACACAAAGAGATTCATTTACATCTACATCTTTAAAGGAAACCACAAAGATTAATTGTTAGCATTTCAAAAGCCAAGGATTGTTTGCAGATGAAGATCGGCGCATATGATTTGCCATATGATTTGGCGTGAATTATATAAAATTTAATACATTTTTCACAAAGGCACTTATTGATTCTAAGTCAGCTAAATCCACATGAAATTTCGTAACTAAAAACACTAAAGATTTATTTAAAGACTGCCATACTACGAACGCTGAATAGGTAGGAAAAGAATACCTATTTTTATTTATTCTTTCCAAAAGCAACAAAGTTTAAACAACTAAACAAAATAAAAACCATATAAATAATATCAACCAACTAGAACGAATGTCATATAAATAGTTGCATAGCTTTTATAATTACATCTCTCGTCGTCTTGGCATGCGTCCGTCTGATATCATACGCGCAGTCTGCCACTGCATCTACACTCAGAAGATAGCAATTCTATTAATTCGGACGTCGCATTGAACCTCTTCGTGTCACTGTCCAAGCTGATATTAGATTTGTAGTCATCTTACTTCATTTGATTTAAGTTGAATGAAGATGGTTATAACAACACTAACAACCCTGCAAACCTGCAACCCCCCTTGTGGGTGCAATTTCGTTAAATCCGGTCTTAGCTGACGTCAAAAAATATTCCTTTCAAATTTCAAGTCGCTACGCTTTATGGTTCTAGAGTTATCGTGATGAGTCAATATTTAGGTACGAATCTCTTATATATATCTAGAAGATTTATTTAAATGCTGATGTGTAAAGAGAGAATTACATTTTGAGATAGCATAGTTATAATTTGGAACAGACATAGGCTTGGAAAGAAAGACTTAAACAGCTTTCACCGACAAAAAAGAAATGATACGTTCTTGAACAGTAAAATAATGAAATAATAAATAACCAAAATAATAAACCAGAGAAAATGAGCACAGAATTAAATATCTTACGCTTTTCATAGGTAAAGAAAATTTCTACAAATGCATGACGCTACCGTTGTTAATAGAATTATCACAGAGGGAAGCACTGTGGCACTCATTTTTACCGTGAGCAGTTGACATACTGCAGTATTCAAAATTGAAGGGCACTGTAGCAATGTAATTTCTGGATAAAACGGGATTTGTGTTGTGTTGCTACATTACCTATAGACAGGAACGACCTGCCTCTAGAAAATCGGTAACATCTATTGAATGTCCTGATTGCCTGGTAGTGAAACACGTCGCTGCATTGCTTTTAGGTATTTCCTCCCCTTTGTTTAGTAATAAATATCACCTTGCCATAAACGGGATATGTCTTCGCATGCTTTGAAATCTACGTCCGCTATTTTAAATATAGATCTTTGCTTGTGTGTCTTTTTATGAAAAATTTATTATATTTATAGATGACCATTTTTGTTATTTTTATATGTGAAAGGTCTTGTTTTTACAGGGAAAGTGAGCACTTATCAGAGTTCGATATCTGTGATAAGTGCTGCTGCCTTGTTAAGTGTATAAACTTACGCCTTCTGGTTTTAAGGACACCCGCGTTAATCACTGGATATACGAAACGTAACATCCTCTGCTTTAGGCCGGTACGCCGACATTCGACGTCTTACACTATTACTTATGGGCAGAGCGTAATACTTACCATATTTTATACTTACTATCTGTATATTCTTTCTCCACTCACTTCCTAAATCTGTTAAAAAAATATATTTTAGTATCAAATACCTTATTGTCGCTGGGAAAGAGATGTGAGAAGTCTTAAGGCTGTCAATGCGGTGAAGACGAAGGTTTGTGCTCCATAGAAGTGTATAGTAAGAACAGAACTGCTTCAGTAGCTAGCGCTGGTGAACTCACATAAGACTACAAATACGTAACTGTAAAAACACCCTTTTTGATGCTAGACAAAAATAACATAATGGTTTTATAGCATATCCACTATTTTACGTTGGATATCTATATTTATTCCCGACGTATTGAGATAAAGACTTATTCCAACTTAGTCTGCCCGTGATCATGGATGCTGAAAAGAATCCGAAACGTCGGGAATAAATGTATATTAAGTAACGGGAAAAATCCGTAAATTAGTGGATTTGATATGTATAATAATCGCGTGTATAAAAGAAATAATTAAATAATGGTTTTAGTTACTACCAGTCTAAAATAAACAATCCTTGATCTCGGAAAGACAGGCATTTCCCTGCATTAGATTAAGGCATAGAAGAACCAACACGAAGCGGTAACTTTTTCATGGAAATAATAAAACCTTCTTATTTGTAACTTCTATATACACGCAATATAATCGTAGTTTAACGTCAGCAAAACATTTACAGTATTTCCTGCTGATATTATTTTATAATTAATTCTTAAAACAATAATCAGCGTTATTAACAGCAGTTTATCACGCAATGGAAAGTTGTTCTTTTTGTTTTTATCTTATAATAAAAAAAAAACTGATTTCTTCTATTATTTATAAAATTTCGATCTATTCTTCACTATAAGTATAAAACAAAGTCGCTTCCTCTGTCCCTATATCATTATGTATGCTTGAATCTTTCAAACTACGCAACGGATTTCGATGCGGTTTTATTACTGGAGTGATTGAAAGGGAAGGTTTATATGTACAACACATGCTTGATATTGTAAGTAAATTTTCTATCAGCATAGCTCCGTGCGGAGCGATCGCTAATATATTATTAAGAAGAAAGATTTCTTTGTTTGTTCGTTTGAATAGGCTTTGAAAGTGAACAATTTAACTTCCGTCAGTTACGACGTTACTTTTTTCTTCCGTCGATATGTACCTCAACTCTATAAAATTGTGTGTTTTATTGTTCTAGAACTTTTTAAAGCTTATTTCGTAATATTTTACATATTCTAAAAAGAAAATAACCAATCGGCTGCCATAAAATTACTTTATAATTTCAAAATACAAAACATTTGCACTAAGTCGAGGAACATTAAATATTAATGCATTTACCTTGGTTCCACCGAACATAAGTCATAAACGATCGGTTATTCGAAGGGATATAAAAACGAAACAACATTATTTGTATATTAAATAGGTATTTATTAAATTTAATTGCACCTATGACATCCAATTACTGCATCATCACTTAAACATTACAAGAAAGAAAAAAAAAACTAACTTATGTCAGTTAATGAGGCCTCTTTATCGAATCAAAGACGTCAAAGCAAAAATATACATATAAAAGAGTAACAGAGAACATAATTTTTGAACCAGACATGTCTTTGGCTAGGGAAAAGTAACAGGAATATAAAAAAAAAGCATTTCTAGCACCATACGGACAACAGAGAAACAAACATAAATATAATTTAATAAAAAAAGTTAACAATATTAATTAAAATAATAAAAATAAACCGACCGTTGTACAACTAGGTTGCGCAACAGCCTTGCACAACGGGAAAATGCATAAGTAGGGTGAAGTAAAGTTAATCGTAAACTTAAGTAGTTTTAATACATTGCTTTGTAAATTGTCTTATAGAATATATCGAAATGTTAAAAACTAAAAAAGCGGGCGTGGGACGGAGCGTCGGAAAGTTATACGTCAAAATTATATTATCTACACACCGACAAATCTTTATGTATATATATAAGTCTGGACCTCAATTGTCGCTGACGTTAGCATTGTTTTTTCAATATCAGCATTTACTTACGCCTTTTTAAAAATGTCAGCATCAGTATAAGCTGTTATCCGAAAAACCATCAGCATGTTACAGATCGCATTTATTTTTGAGGAAATAAAACAAAATATGAAGTATCTTTAGATTTTGAAACCGACACAAAAAACTGTTTTACACTGATTGCGTTTAGCATATCAATACTGAATATATGGGGACACCGCTATATAACCTGACGGGTCAACCAAATCACATTTACTATTTCGCAATAGAAATGTTATAAAAATTTAGTCTAATGTCTTTTATTATAAATATTTATTTTGTAAAAGTGTAGATTATTATCTGTTTGACTTTTTTCAACATAACTTATCAAATTAGTTTTAGTGTGTATGATCAGCTTAGTACGTTATAATTGATATGGTAACTATCAGTTTGCAAACGTTCAACATTATATCTTTAATATATCATTTTGACAGAATTATTATTTATATACAACTATTATATTTCGCAATATTGATAATGCTACATATATACATTGCGGAATAAACAACTACAGTAGTAGCAACACTGTTCACTAAAACTATAATTAACATTTGAATAATAATAATAATAATGAAAAAAGAGAAAAACCTAACAAGAATCAAAGAGGTACATCATAGGAATAAACATTTTAGAAGTCAACAAAATATAATATTAACAATTCATACCGTAGATGTAAAATCGTCAAGCGCAGATATATTTACACGCGTCAATTAAATTAATATAAAAAGAGAAATATTTATAAACAACAAGAAAAAAAACTTAGCGAAAGGGGAAAAGAAGCGTTAGAGAAAAGAAATATTTTTAAAATACTATTTTCTAGGAAGTTGTATCAAATTTACGTTTTTAAAAGTAGCAGATTAAAAAGCATTTTTTTTAAGAAAATCCCTTTTACCTTTTCTGATATAGAGTATCGAAAAAGCTAAAAAAAAGTGAAAGAAATTTGCAAAAAAAAAGAGTAACATAATTATAATCTAAACCATTCGATTATCAACTGATCCGAAATTATATACAAAAAATTTACACAACATTACAATTAGGACCTTAACTCTAGTTACATGTCTACAATACATATTATACAGTACAAACGATATTTTTAATTATCTTAAACATTTACGAGTAAACTTTTCAAAATAATTGCGTATGTGTTTTTTTTTTATTTTTTCTTATTGTCTCAGTCGTATAAAAATGTATTTGTTTAGTAAAATATGCTTATATATTGGTTATCTGTAATTCTTTTATTCTACCGCCAAAAATGTAGAGAAATGTCACAGCGACAGTTGATCTGTCACTTTGACATTTCTTTCTTTTTATGAAACTACATGGACATATATTTTGAAAACCTTTCATATTATCCTTAACAATAAAATAAAATAATATCGAGACATTTGTTGGCAGTGTTTCTTTAGCTGGATAGTTTTTATTGTCTGTCAGTTTTGAGCGCCATCTTGACAGTTGACAGTGACATAAAGTTTAGAAAAGTGAAGTTTTCACAGTAAAAGTAGATGCGTATAGATCAACCAAATCAGTCCAGGAATTGGAGTACACTATAACCCGTGGCAACGGGGGCGGAGTGACGTCACACAGGACGCGTTGTCATTGATGGATTGTCAGCGAGATGTCACTCGTCGAGTGTCAGCCAACCAATGACAACGCCATGCGCCGCTCCGTTGCTATGGTTACTGTCACATGAATTACAAGTCTATTTTGGCTGCTATACACGAATCAAGTAGTGAACCCTATCGAGACCCGACAACGGCCACGGATTTTGAGATCGCATCATCGCAACCGATGTCCGGGTTCGACGAAGCTCACTGATTTAACCTAAAAGATATCCTTGTATATTTATATAAAAGTAAATCGGTAAAAATCACATAGTAATTTCGCTAACTAGCCTTAATCCGAAGGGGGGCGACACTTAATTTAGTCTAATGCACGACATCACGTGGAGTTCTTTCACCGTTTTCCTCCGATCTGTAACAAAAGAAAAGATTCAAATTAATAACAGTTGATGGCACAAAATGTTCTTGTAAACTAGTTAAAAAAAAGTCTTATGCAAAGTAGCCAACCCGCATTAGACAAGCGTGGTGGGATACGGTCCAAAACCCCCTGATGAATAGGGGTGTATAAGGGGAGGCCTAGGTCCGGCAGTGGACTATCAGAGGCTGGTGATGTGAAGTAGCCTAAGTTACTCCCAGTCACGTCTGTCCTTCCAGTGAAAGGTCCCGTCAAAATGGGACCAGCCACTCCAGAGATTAGCCAGAACAGACGAACACACAACGAATTCTATTGATCTGTATAGATTAATTCACTTTAAATTTTGTTTATCTCTATTTTCAAGCCTGTGTTATATCCAGTGCATCGTGGAGAAGTGTAAAATAATTTATATGGTGGATGCACCGGTAAGGGAGGCAGCGTAAGACCCAAATCAACTTGTTACTGCTAACGTGGTTACTCTTAGGTCTCTTTTCTCTTTTGGTATAACTACTTCGTTATACCAAAAGAGAAAAGACTTGTTGTCTGCATAATTATTGAGGACGTAAAAATATGCATTTCTCTCTAGATATTACTGATGTTTTAAATGCAAAAGAAATGGCTGAAGGGATTATTATCACACAATAACACAAAAACATTACAATCCTACACCAGGTGTGACGACCCCACCGCCCACTTGAAGGCGGATCTGCCTTAAAGCGGGAGTAAGACAGATCCGCAGCACAAGTGCAATTAGTCAGTTGCCAATCCGCCTGCTCAGCGTGGCAATTATGAGCAACTCTTTTTAATGGACGCCAACAAGATCAGCCGTCTTGGCGTTCATAAAAAAAGGCCTATGTCCAGCAGTGGACTGGAAACAGTTGTTTATGATGATGAAGAAAAACACATTTGAATATTTTTTGCGTCAGTTACACATAAAGCTAACAACTACAAAAACAAATAAATTTAAATTAACGAGTCGAAAAAGTGTAAGAGGAACTTACAACGTAAATTAACATTTGTAAAGATAGAGTTGGTTAGAGCAATTTGGGCCAATCACCCAATTGTCTGAAAAGTAAAATGATCCATGCGTCGTCCATGGGCATGTAAAAAGTCAGTCCACCCACCAATCCGCATTGAACCAGCGTGGTGGGATACGGTTCAAAAACCCCCTAATGGATAGGGATGTATTAGCGGAGGCCTATGCCCAGCAGTGGACTATAACAGGCTAAAGATGAATGAAGATAGAGTAATCAGAAAAAATCGTATTTTGTACTCAGTATGACATAGTTGTTCAATCTTCCTCAATTTTCAAAATTTTAGTAGAGCATCGATCAAATAACAGTTAACGATGATCTTACGTGATAGACTCACTTAGAAATGACTTCCAAAGACATTCTAACTGACGCTTGGTCACGGCCAACGATCGTTCCACTTTTCGTAGTATATTCGTAATATCCATTACGTAAAGCGCATCTCGTTTACGAATCCACTGGTCGTGGGATTGCGAAATTTGTGACGCAATTCGATACGGTGTAGCCCAAATCGGTAGTTTTGATATCTGACGTTGTTTTAGAGTTATTTGACATTGTTTTTATATTGTTACAACACGAAATGGTTGCTAAATTGAATGGTTATGGTTTGATAATGCTTTGTTTCAATCATCGATATTTGAGAGATGTTTTGGATGTACCGGAGCGAAGGACTGGAGAGATTCTTTGAAGGAAAAATGTGTGATTAAGTTTCTTTATATAACTTGGATTCTACAAGGTTTTTTAAAAACTAAGCAATATATTTATATTATTTTATAAATAATCTGCGACCATTATCATTAAAGTTATAGCTTCATCGAGCCTAAAAATCAGGAGCACACGCTAACATAGAGGAAGCTTGTAATGAATTTAGTGTTACTTATCCCTAAAACCCTAGATGAACTAGCATCCTACGACAGTTCAAAATTACCTTACCACCGAGACCCTTAACATACCCACTATGACGCATTACTGTTCCATCATTCTACAACGGATCTGATTAGGCAGAATGGAGAAACGACGACAAGACACTCGACTCGGCCGGATTCGAACCTCCGACCTGCGAGCGGACACTGAGCTGAGCACGAGAGCCGTTACGTCAGCGGAAGAACGGCGACCGACTTTCGCTTGTACACGTAATACCGAAACCGCGTTGCACAACGCCCCACAAACCCAATGTCCCAGTGGTTGCGTCACACCGCGGACCCCAGGCTAGAAAGTGGAACGTGCGAGTCGGACCTCGATTCGAATCGGCCTAGAGTCGAAAATCTGAGCTAGCGATTTTATTCGATTCGAATTTGGATGGATTCGATAATTTGAGATATAATCGAGTTTAGAGGGAATAGGGCTTGAATATCAATCGGGAATTGAACATTTTTTCATAGCTAACGAAGGCAGACGAGCAGTCGGGCCATCTGATGGAAAATGTTTTCCGAAGCCCATTGATATCGGCAATACCAGGGGTATCATCAATGCGCTGCCTACCGTGACACAGAATTCGTTTACCCATAAAATACGCTTGCATTAGTACTCTTCAAACTGGAACACGGCAGTTTTTCACACCACTCCTTTGCGGAAGAAATAGGAACCGCGGTGGCACTGCCTCAGACGGTCCAACAAAAGTGGACCAACCACCTCTACTATTTTTGCTTTTGAGATTTAGTCCAGTTTAAAAGGAACCGAACCCAAAGTCGAATCGGTCTAAGGATCTTTGGGACTGATCCAACTTTAGGGGAATGCTGATCTGACTTTAAATTACTGTAGAGTTCAGTCTTTGAGTCAGAAGCAAACTTTACAGGGTATCGGAACCTAATTTCAGATCTAGCGGATATTAGAAACCGACTTGACTTTAGAGGATAAAGATCTCAATTAGAATCGGTGTGAAGTTCTTCGAGAACCTCTACCGTTCTTAGAGAAGATCTTCTTCGAGATGGAACAAGCTTAGCGTGAACCGGTCACGAAATAACAGATAGAATTGAAGAAAACATTGTTATTCAATTAAGGTACTAACGTCATACATCTAGTGTTCTTATTGATGAATCGTCACAATGCCATACGTCCATCCCCGCTTCAGTTTATATCAGACCCTTTAGATTGGAAAGAAGCGCCTCATTATGTAACTAATAATTTTGAGATCTATCATCTCAAAAAGAAAGAATGTTACATTAGTACCTGACAGATGACGATATTGGCAACGATATAGGAGCAATAGATGCGATGCCAGACTTTATAAGCAGTAAGCTGTTCGCTTCTTAGAGTTTTGCTAGTTGTATCGTCCCCTACTAGACAATCTATTTACGTCTATAAGTATATTCAAAGATATTGTTAATAATCATAAGCTTGGTAGTAGTAATAATCAGTTTATTTCATCTCCCTTTTCTCGCTCTCTACTTTAGCAATTCTTCTGAATTTTATCCTATACCTTGCAAAATAAATTCAAAAATCTCATATGAATATAGAAGTGTCACTAGCTTCTTGATTGTTAAGAGCGCCACCGGTTCGGAATAGGACGCCTCTGATCTGAGAAAAGCCGGTGAGAGAAAGCGGGAACAACAACTCTAAAACAACCTTTTTTTACTTTATATATATTACTAAATATAATAAAAATATACAGTTCTGTGAAAAGTATTTTAAATTTGAAAAATCCTGGAGCAAGCATCCCATTCCTAGGTTATGATATCATTACATAGTATAAAACAAAGTCGCTTTCTCTGTCCCTATGTATGCTCAAATCTTTAAAAGTACGCCTTGGATTGTAATGCGGTTTTTTAATTAGATAGAGTGATTAAAGACGATGGTTTGTTTGTATAAATATTATACGGAAACGCTGATAAATTTACGTATTTTTCATATCAGTATTGCACCCGTGCGTAGCCGGGGTGGGTCGCTAGTAATTTATAAATTGTATTATGTTATAATAACCTTCAACACACAAACCTTCCTTTACAACTTTTTTTACACGGGTAATATATATAAAAATATGAATTTGTTAAGAACTTCTATATATACCATTGGTAATATTGCTTTCCTATAAAAGAAGCCTTGCGAAGATTCTTTAGTGTATGGCATATTGTCCTCCGTAGAAGTAGCATCAGTGGCAATTGTTCCACATCTGAAGTAGGCAGGTTTCCGTTTTAAATGAAACTTATTAAGATATATATTCGAGTTCCCGTTTGAAGGGCGTCATCGAAATTACAATAATACCACCTGACATCCCATACACCACATACGGTGTACGTGATATCAGGTTTTCCGTTTTGTTTGAAACTCATTGAGATACTAGTCCATGTTCCCGTTTGAAGGGCATCTTCATCACTGTCTAACAAGACCTAATACTGCACTTTTTATCTACGTAAAAAAAAGCGTAGAATTGCAGTGTCTCACACCGCATTAGCCAGATGATTCCTCATTGAAAGGTTATAAAACATTCCAAGTTGATATGATGCAATATCCGCGACTCATAGTTCTACTGACCCGCTTCTGCTCTCGCTTATATGTAAGTTACTCACTTGTATTTTTCGTAACACGTAAAAATACAATCGACGCGTCATGTTCAGATGAGGAAAATGCAGATGAGTTATCTGTTCGAATATTGTAAAGAGAAAATGTTGGTACGTCAGTATTACTTTATAGTAAATTGAATACTAGAACAAAAGAATCGCTAGAACATTTTATTAATAGTAAACGGTATGGCAAAAACATTAATGAGAAACATGTTAAAAAATTCATATATTAAAGTTAGTTTTGTTAAAATATAATAAAATAAAATATAAAAAAAATAATCTGGCGCTTTCATAACTTGTCGAATAATCTTTAAACTTAAATATCTATTACTTTATTAAGAAACGTTTTATCTATGACTCTTAACGCTTTAATATGTCTAAATACTATTACAAAACACATGTTTATTAAGAAATTGAAGCTTTAACTACCAATAATATTAAAAAAACTCACTTTAAAAAAATCAACACGTGTCACACGAGAATCGTAAAAAAAAACACGAATGCATCATATTCGATCAGATGATAACTCGAGGCGGCAATTAACTTTAATAGACTGCGTACAACGCAGCACACACACTATGAAAATAGTAAATAGTTCGCTGTCGTAAAAATCACAGAGTGGGGTCAACGAACCGTACACCCGAAACGCATGGCGTTGCACCGCGGGCGACGCTGCAATGGCGGGAAGGGGCCCCGCGGTGGGAGAAAACGGGCAAAGGTTAAAAACGTTCATCCAAAAAGAATATTAAAAAAAATATCTAACAACAACATTTTGTGCGTTGTTAAAATATTTAAAAAATACAGAAGAGATATAAACGAGAGCAAAAGATATAAACGAGTCGTCGTAGTGAACCAGATGTAACGTTATTGTGCTCCTACGTGAACAGATTAAAATAAAACGGCATATCGCATGCCTGACATTTATTTTTAAATGTTGTCTTTAATTCAGAATAAACCAGTTGCATTAAATATAAATACGCAATATGGAGCAATAAAATTCATATTATGTAATATTATAAACGATTACAATATACATGTTAATATTTTACGTTAACTCTATCAAAATTAAACAAATCCGTGACCAACTGAACTAAAAGCGACTAGTTCTCTAATGAAACGGTTACATAAATCAATTCGAAGCGAACGCTATTACCTAATTCAATCAAGTTTTGAGAGTACAATACTTTTTACGTTCACAACAAAAGTTCATAACCCGCTTTTGGGTACAGATGATATAAACCTCGTAACAGCGAACTTTCAATGTCGTAATTGTATCAATGGTTATGTAATGTGCGTGTATCGTTGAAAAAATTGACCTCAATTATATTTACTTGCAGCCGGAACTGAACAAAAATAATAATTTAAATAATAAAAAAAAAACGTTCAACAGATTATTAAAAAACACCGTGGCATAATAGGCGCATTAAAAAGAAAAAAGAATGACACTGGCCGTTTTAGTGACGTAACGTCGTCCTAAATGTGGGGCGAATTAAAAAAAAATGGCCACACCCACACTAGCGTTCACGCACACGGGCGCGCAGTGAAAGTGCGCCCGCGGTGCCGAGCGCGTTGGTTGTTTATCATACGACATCCGTCCACGACGCTCCACGGACGTGTTAATAGAACATTTCTTTATTAACAAACCAAATTTTCTACTTTAGTAAACAATCGTTTGACATTTTTATCCTTCTTTAAGACGAAATAAAATTGATACATATTTTTTAAGATTTTACGATATCATTCACACAATTTTATTATTTAAAATTTAATTGATTTTACACAACGAACGATACTAAAAATGAAATTTAGAGCAGACCTATTAAAAGTCAATGGAATCTTATATTACTCTAGGATAATCCTAGACTACCTACTATTGTGCAGAACAACTATACTACTTATCAACTGTTTTCTCTAACTATATTAAGGTTGAATCAAAAAGATAATTCTTTGACTATCAATAACTTATTTACTAATAAAGATTTGATATAAATAACATAATTTAAAAACTAACAAATCATCACTGAATATAAATAAAAACATTAAGAACAAAACAAACTTGCGATGTCATTGATTTTTCGAAATTTGAAATTCATATGACACGGGCTTGGGATACCAACATGGCGTCCCATTCCCAGTCACACGGCTCGCCTTGACCTATTGCTGAATTAGATAGAGGGCGCTCCGCGTAGGCTGTAACGGAATTGCATTTTGATATTAAGCCAAGTGTGACTAATAACCATTTGCATATGGCAGACGTTTAGGGCGAAGCTTTAAGGTACAAATGATAGTCTAACTTAGATTTGCCTAATTACTTTTAGTTTTGTTTAATACTCAACCAAATAAGAGATGGATTTTACGTAACCTAACATAACTGACAATGATGACCGTGATGAGTTAATATCAATCATACATCAATTATTGTAGCGCTACGTGAATTAAAATATAACTGACACACCATGTTAAGATTACACACCCCACACCGTCAGCCTGTGTTAGTCCACTTGTGGACATAGGCCTCCCCTAACGCATATCTTCTCCTTCAGAAGGTTTTTGGACCGTATCCTACCACGCTGGTCCAGTGCGGGTTCGTGGGTGGTCGCCTTTTACACGTTAAGATTTTATAACATGTTAAAAATCTCTCTCCAAATTTACAGTTTTATATTTCAGCTAAGTAAGGCTCTAAAAGACTTAAACAAAATAACAAATGGCAACGAAATGTCGACATGCTTCAAGCGTATTAATTGACGCGTTGTCATCGAGATGTCAATCACTGAGTGACATTTGCATTAAAACAGCGGCTTCATTGGTATGTTGATACTACAATTTTCACATTTGTTCCGAGTTTATATATACCTAAAAGATATTTCCTATCACTTTTAAAAGCTTTTAATATTTACGTAGCTTTTATTGTTCGCAACAAGTCATATCTTTTGATATATATTCCCCGCGCAAACCGTAAGATGTTATGAATCAACGTTTATCTGCGTTATTTACTTTAATCTTATCACTGAAGCAATACGATGATAAAGTAAGAAGCGCAGCCAACATTTTAGCGGTGAAAATTGTAAAAAGTTTTTCAGATAAAACAAACTTTTTTAACTTGAATTGATTTTACGTAATATATTTATTTATTAACGCGAAAGTAAGCTTGATTGTCTGAGAGGACTTTATCAGAATGCATTTAGTTTCAATATAATTTAAATTTAAATTCCATACGTTACTAACACTTTTGGTCTGTCTCTTAACAAGAATAGATTTTTTTATTGGCTTAAAGCGCCGAGCAGAAAGGGCCACCTGACGGAAAATGGTAACCGACGCCGTTGGACATTGGCAATCTGCCTACCGTGATACACAGAATGTTAAGTCTCATTTACCCAGTAAATACGCGGGCTCAGGTGTCGTTCAAGCCGGAACAGTTTAGTGTTTTATAGTAAGGCACCGCGGTGGTCTAGCCCCGCCGGACCACCGCGGAATTACATGCCCATCCGACTCATGAATCATCTTAATTTTCTGACAATTGGGTGATCGGCCCAAATCGTTCTAACCAACTAGGAAACAACAATGAATTCGAACCCACTACCGTCAGTTTCTAAAGCACACGCCCTTACTACTAGGCTACGGAGGCACACTACAATTAAACAACGAATTGTAGACTATTATTAAAGACATCGACTTCAAATGTGGGCAGCCATTATAGACGAATTATTCATCTTATAAATATGCATATTTATTAGTCAGCTTGACGTCTCTGTTGAAATGATATTTATCACTAAGGCATTAACTAATTCTATTAATTAACTGTATCTGTATGTTTGTATGTAAATAATATGTATTTATTTACGAAATAAAAGTTAAATCTGTTTATTAATCGGTCATCCAGTTTCCATAGTACAAGCTTTGCTAGATGATGTCGTGTAAATCGTCCGGAAATATTATTATAATAAAAACCTTATCGCACAAGTACATGAGGCGGTACATTGATAGTGAAATTGTGTTATAGCCAAGAATAATTGCATTTATGGTACTTTTTTTTTTAAATAAGTGTTAAGAGCAATACATACATCTCATGGATTGAAACTGCCTAAAAGAAAAGCGTTTTAAGTCCTTCGTTCGAACCCTGCGGGGGCTCAACGAATTTTTATTGTTGTTTCCTAGTTGCTGAGGGCAATTAGGCCGATCACCCAATTGTCTGAAAAGTAAGATGATCCATGTGGCGGATGGGCATGATAAAATTCGGTCCACTCACCTACTTGCATTGGACCAGCGTGGTGGGATACGGTCCAAAACCCTTAAAGGAGAAGGCGTGCATTACCAATGTCCAGCAGTGGACTATCACAGGCTAATGATGATGATGATCAAGATCTATAATAAAGTATTCTTTAGCTATAACTTATAACAAACTGCAATATATTTCTATACAGATAAAAACGCGCTGAGACTATGTTTGTTTGTTTGTCCACTTCGATAGTGTATTCGTGTCATCGTATCGATGTGTGGCCTAAATAGCTATGATTGTATCTATGGTCTGTGGCACTTTTACTATTTTGTTATCTGTTTAGTCGTTTTTAATCTGTGGCCATCTTTACGGTACACTTGTATGGGCTGTTATTAAGCTTATGTGGGATGAGTTACGGAAAATTATTTATTTATAGTAAGGCATATTATATCTGGGTATCGATAAACAATAGCAACCGATTTGAACAAATTTAAATACTGTTTCAGTTCTGATTGACCGTTAAATAAAAAAGAATTCGGAATAAACACAGTTAAACACACATTTTTATGTGCTCAAGGATTCGCACTTAACTGGATGCTTTATACCGTATAAATAAATGAAATATATTTATTTAGTTCAATATATGGATTGAAGTGAATTTTTATTAAAAAGAAACATGTAGAATAATTGGAAAATATAATATAACTTAATTTCTGTACAATCTACCTTTAATATTATGTTTAAAATCTTATGTCGCCAAATTTAAAACTCTAAAGCGAAGTACTTTGCATTGTTTGACAAATACGAGCTTTATTTTGTGTTTGAAGTTAGTTAACAACAACTAAGTCATGTAAGACTCGTTTAGTAAAAATAAAAGGCATTTAAGTTAATAATTAATTTACTAGACGCATAAATACTTCCGACATGCGTCGGATGGGCATGTAAAGAGTCGGCTCCGCCAACGACCCGCATTGAACCAGCGTGGTGGAATACGGTCCAAAACCCCCTTACGGAGAAGGCGTGCATTAAGGGAGGCCTATGTCCGGCAGTGGACTTACTCAGGCTGATGATCATGATGATAAAAATTTGTTGGTCGCTTTACCATTCATGTAAACAACAACAGAGAAAGCACAAGAACTATTTTGCTTCCGAAATTTCGAATTAGTTGAGCAAAAACACTACCGCGTTCCAGTTTGAATGACCATCGTAGTAATAGCCTTAAAGCGTATTGTATCTTCTGGCGCTGTATAATATATATGCCAGCTAGTCACGTCGCTTTATTTATTACAAATCTCTATTGTCTTTTTCTAATTCGTCTTATATGCTATGTAAAAATTTTCATCTATAGTAACTCTGTAGAAACAAATTAATATTTAAGTAAAAACCACTCCGTCAGCAACTTGACCGCAACTTGTCGGGTCTCGTGAAAAGTTTCACGACATGAATCATAAGAAATGCTCGATTTATCGAAAAACTCTCGAAATAGCCTTTGAAGGTTGGCAGAAAAGAAGTAAACGAAACAACATCGATTGTTTTGTTTACTTTTTTCGAGGGGACCCCACTTGGCTAATTAAACGACCCCTCTCGTTAAGGGGAATCGATTGCCGTGGACGATGAAAGCAGTAGAGCAAGATGTAGAGTAGGGAAGGTACTTAATAAGATTATGACAGATTTTTCGTTCCATTTTCAAAAGTTAATGGTGGTAGAGTATCTTTAATTGATTTATTATCATGGATAGAGAGCATCACGTAGAGCTGAAGGACGGTTTATCATCGGGATCTGTTTTGCGTAAGGAGTCCCACAAGGGTTGATTCCAGGACCTTTTCTATTCTTTCATCTCGCCATTGTCTCTAGTCATCGTGAGATGTCATCCATCTAGTTTTTCCTTATGATCGTTCTACATAGAGCCTAACCTCAAAGCCGAAGTTTGAGCCGCGTTCGATACATACGTAACACTAAAACTAAATTATAATAATTGGTTCTAATTGGAACTAAAAATACATGACAACAACAGTCTTGACCAGACAGACATTTACATACTGATCAGGAGCATGGATCAATTATATAAAATGATGTGATCAGCAAATATATACAATGACAACATTAAATAAAATTTTAAATATTTAAGTTGTATAGTAAGATTATAACCTACGATCTCTTTGTATAGCAGGGATCATTATCACGTGTGTAAACTTCACTATTAAAAACGCCTGCTTTAAGTTTACCCTTGCAGCAAAACCCTAAATTGAATCACACTTAAAACTTAAAAGCAATGATTCAATGATTGAAAGGTAATCCATAACTTGGATTAATGGGTTAGTTCCTAATAAAAATTAGACAAAATTTTAAGCTTTAACGACACCAAGACGTATTGCTATCTTAAAGATAATTCATTAGACACTATTAATATAAATTTAAATCTTATTCTAGGCTTTTTTTTACTTAAAGACAAATACTAGTAAGTCCCAAAATGCTTTATAAGTAATAAGGGCCCAGTTCTAGCACGTTCTCTAAAAGACCTAAAACAAACTAGAGATGATCGTAGGCAAAGCTAAAGTACTTAGTAATTAAAGGAAAAAAGCAGTGGAACTATAGAAATGATAGTCTACTGCTAGACATATGTCTCCCCATACATCCCTTTCCAATACGGGGGCTTTGATCCAAATCCCACCACGCCAGCCCCATGCGGGTTAGTGGGTGGACCGACGTTTTACATGCTCATTAGACGCAAGGATCATCTTACTTTTCAGACAATTGGGTGATCAGCCCAAATTGCTTTAGCCAACTAGAAAACACAATGAAAATCATACACGACCTCCGGTTTCTAAAGCACACGCCCTTACCACTAGGCTACGTAGGCAGTTAAGAAAGAAAATAAAACTGATAAAATAACAGATTCCGATATAAAACAGACGTTAAATTTAAAGAAACCTTTTTAAAGAGTACATGTACATTCAACAAAGGTAACTTCAAATTCGGTCACAAACATAATACTCAAAAATTTGTTCGCCAAGTAGTAATGAACAGTTAATGTTTACATTAAAACATTTCGAAATAAACGAAACATCCAGAAAACTTAAAAGTTTACACCCCCAACGAGTCGAGTGAGAAAACTTTTCCGCGAATTGCGAAAATTCAACATCACGTTGGATTTCCAATCACGTTGGCCGAGACGCGGTGTGGAACTCGTGGTAATAATACTGATTGTTTCGTATTTAACTGGAAATATTATTTACGACTGGCGTATTACGATCCTTAAATCCTTTAAGATTGGATCGGGGTTTAAAAATGTACTAATTAAGACACAAAATTAACAAAAATATAGCAATGAAGTATCGTTATACATCTACTAATAGGATCTTTGTCCTCGAAACGTGCAATTCGTGCAGTCTATAACCTGGACTCCGAAGAATCACTAAGAAAATTGTTCACGGAAATAAAAATAATGACTGTTATTATTCAATACACATTAGAAAATTTTATGTATGTGCAAAAAAATAGGCATAATTTCATAAGACATTGTGATGCACGTGACATAGATACAAGGAACAAACATAATTCACTTCTTCCAGCAATTAGACTGCTAAGAATAAGTAAGTTTTTATGAGACAATGTATACGTTTTTACAACAAAATCCCAGTAAACGTTCAGAGTTTTAACTATTAATATATTTAAAAAGGTCTTTCCAGCATCCATGATCACGGCCAGACTAAGTTGGTATATGTCTGTATCTTAATGTTTCAGAATAACCGTCAGCGTAATTAAAGTACAATAATCGCGTATATAAAAGAAATAAATAGTTCTAAGTTTGCTAGATGTGCTAAATTAACGATAACCAAACCACCCACAACTTGGAAAATTCAAAATGATTATCTTTAATATTATGCCTAATCACTTATAGGGAATTACTATATACCTTATACGTTTAAACAAGGGCTCAGCATAGCCATGAAATTTATCATTGCATGTAGCAACGAGGAGCAAGGGATCTGCCGTGTTGGCGTTCATTGGAACACGTCTATATCCAGCAGTTAGCCTACGGCTACGGCGCCCTACAAACCGGAAGACAATAGTTGTTGGCAAAGTACTGATTAGCGTGTAAGGAACCTATCAACTTGCAACTACTTTTAGACATTGTTAACTCATTTACATCATCCCCATCAACACAATGTCCTTGAGCTATGCGATAATGTACACGACCCGAAACAATCTAACGCTTGTCCCTAAACGACAATCAAAATTATAATTCATTTATCTCTTTCAACCGAAGTTATAGCGTAAAACTATATGGTTAATTTTGACTCTTATAAAAGTGGTTTGCATGACTCAAAATGCTGTACCAATTTAGGTGGAACACGTAATCTCTCTTCCTGTACCTTTATCATGGCGACCGCTGCCAAATTAAATAATCATTCGAATAGGGATATTATATATAGTTCATATAAGCCATAGAACTGACGACCGCTGGAGTCGGAAAGTTCTGGAGTGGAGACCGAGGCTCGGCAAATGTAGAGTAGGACGCCCTGCGGCAAGATGGAGTGACGACATTCGCAAAGTGGCCGGTGTGGACTGGATGAGAATAGCCGAGGAACGGAAGCGGTGGCGTTGGCGGTGGGGAGGCTTATGTCCAGCAGTGGGCTGACACAGGCTGGTAATGACGATGACATATAGTTCAACGAAATAAACTCGAAATATGTCAATAAAGTGACCCATAGTGACGAAGTGGTGTCATACGTCTACAGCTGTCATTGATAAATTGTCACAGAGATGTCAATCACTGAGTGACATTTGTCTAAAAATAACATTACACTTTTACAACGACACGTTCACATCTATTCAGAGTCATATCTAGCTGAGTTGTAGTCATTTGTAATCTATATTCCAGTCAATGTAATCTATCCATATAATAAAATCGGTGTTTCTGTTCGATACATCAACATAACCGTTTCGAAATTATCACTAGGTGTAACTAGAAGTAGGCTAGTTTAAAGAAAAACAATTAGATTTTTAAGGCTCGCGTGACAGTTAGTTATATACGTTTTATGAGGATAATTTTCTCAAGATTAAAAGATAAGGCGCACAGAACGTTCTCCTGATGGTAGGGTTCCATCCCATCAGGAACATTGCATGAGACGCTATAAAAATTCTTTCCGCTCTGAAAAATGGGTTGTTTTTTGTTAACTACGCTAGCTATACCCTTCAAACCGGACTGTAGTGTAAAACACTCATACAAACGCATTGACAAAATTTAATGTTTAAAACACACGACTAACTTTCGCACAGTATTTGAATGATAGGAATAAATTTAATTTATTCAAATAAAAAACAAAGAACTAGAATTTTATTTGAACCAAAATGATTGTAACAGAGAGGATAAAACCGTCGCACAAAGCACCAGAATTATGACAGTGTTTCATTATAAGTCATCAACATCATCATCAACCTGTGATAGTCCACTGCTGGACATAGGCCTCCCCTAATAAACCCCTATTCATTGGGGGTTTAGGTTATTAGGGGGTATTATAAGTAAACTTTACCAATGTCAAACTAGCTATAGTATGTATATACTCAAAGTCCAATGTCATCATATTGCTCGCTCAAACCAAGTGCTGTGATTGGTAGATCAAACGTTGATCACGCGATGTTATACTACTAAATGTTTTTAATTACACTTCGTATATATTTATAAATTTTCAGCTTGATTTACCTACAGTTCAGCTTCGCACAGCTTTAAAACACGCGCATAATTTAACCATAGACAATAAATTTCATTATTATATATTCATCTGCAACATACAAGCATTCAAAAGTATATCAAACTTCGCTTATAGAAAAAGCCTACTATTCTGTTATAAATTATATTGAGGACCAAGATGTGTGGAAATAGTTTCTATTCTGCGCTTGCAAATCCCCTGGTAACTTAAAAAAAAATGTATTGGTCAAATTTTGTAAATACTAATATTTAAAAAAAGGCCGCTGAGTTTCTTCTGGTTCTTCTCTGGACGGGTCTTAGTTTGTGAACCGGTGGTAAATGGATAATTTTTGACGTTCATAAGTGCTCAGTAGAGCCTTAATTGAATAAATGATTTTGACTTTGACTTTAAAAACTAAATAAGACACAGAAATTGCGAGAACCAAGTCTAACGTCAAACTAAAGACGCTTCAAACTGAGTTTGACGTTTTGAAATGCTCTTATTGGTCGAACGTCACGTGTTAATTAAGTAAAACAATGCTTCACCTATCAGAATGCACTTAAATTTGACGCAATTAATGACGCATTCAATTTGACATCAAAATTTTTTAAACTAAATTCAATTCAAAGTCAAATATCTTTATTCAATATACATATCCATTACGTATATTTTAGCGAGATTGTAGTATTGTTATGTACTGTCATTCAAGAATTGACATCTCAGAACATCAACAAATACGCTAGATGTGTGACGTCACTTCGTTGCTATCGGTTACTTCGAATTAAGTTTTTTTTTATTTTTCGAGTCTAAATTGCTTAAATTGTATCTGACACATGTCTTATATGAAAAAAAATAAATTAAAAAGTATTACGTGCATTATTTCGAGTTTCAAACTGTCCATGAGGATGGACTGATTTCAATTTCGAACGTTTTTTTTTCGAATTCGGAAGACGAAAGTAGAACAAAGAGTTAAGACTAACTGTAGGAGGGGGGCTATCTCATCTGTTACGTTTACGTTGCGCAACGGCGAGGCCGTCCCTCGGCTCTTACCATTAGAATGGTATTCCGCAAGGCGTCCAAGTAAAGGTGGATACACAACTGTGTCAGCGAATCCATATTTACCAGAGCTAAATGAGCGATGGAATTTAAGTAAATAAATTTAAAGTCGCGTGATTATTTTATGCGACTTTAATTTTTTTTACGAGCTTTGTTGCTAAACCACCGAGTGAGAGTGCATATGAGAGTGCCGTATGCTTTGAAGCCAATCAACTTGAAATTAAACAATGTTACAGATCTTATTTCATCCGAGTATAAACATAATATTCTATACTTAACCCTATATACCGAAACAAAGAATTGCGCAACCTTTAAAGCGGAACGAGCTATGCGGAAAGCATAATACACGAAATGGACGGGGAACTCCTAGTTATAATTTATCCTAAAAGTTTATGTATTCCTGGTACTACGGTTCAATAATATTTGGCTTTCGTAAATGATATTGGGGAATATAAGTTAGTTTACATGTCTTGAGCTAGTTTTACGCGTTTTGTCTATTATGGTAGTTGCCAAGATAAAGTTGTTATTAAGCTAGTGAGATTACAAGCATCAGTAGAGGGAGATTTTATTTAACTTAAAGGCTTGAATTAACCATTGCTTCGATAATAACTGCAACAACTATTTAGAACGTATTACTTATTTACAATTGACGCCAAAATATAATTATTTGATTGGTGATAATCCAAATGTCAAAAAGTTCGTTATGTAGTATTCCAATGATTTACTTGATTTGTATATTTACGCAACAAGGGCATTTTCAATCGCCACGTGATGTACCTTTAGAAGTGCTAGACTTTATTGCGATAATTAAGTTTCAACTTAAGCTTTGTTTGCCTTAATTCTTTCTGTAAATTACTAAAATATAAATGGCGCTTAAAGGTAGGTGGGCAGACAAAGCCAATATTCGATATTACACAACTTGATAGGCGCGTCGCCGATTTCCCCAAAGCCAAAAGTAACTTTCCAACGCCCGCTCCTGCGCCTTTGGCAGTCACTATGCAAGAGAGCTTCATATTTTACCATTTTGTCATATACCTGAACAAAATAGGCCATAGAAATTGTACAAAAACCGCCACTTATAGCAATGAAAAAAGACTAAAACGAGATGCGCTCTTTTTGGTGGAATATCATAGTAAATGGATGCATGGAGATTCATCAATAAAAATAAGGGTAAGCCTCAAAATCCTGTTAACCCTTGCTAAAAATTACCAGGGTTACCAGGATAGCATAACCGCATCATATTATTTCACACTCAATGAATATAACAAAAACCTTTAGTAAATTTGTAGTGACGTCCCACAAATCACAAAAGGCATATTAACGGAAAAAAAGTGAAAGTCAGACATACGCACGGACACGCAGCGATCTGGTCTGATTCATTGGGATTTGTGCCCGATAGTATTCCGACCTACCAGAGGGGTGGGAGAATATAACGCTATACAAAGCAGCAGTATCTAGGTTTCATAAGGCATAGGAAATATAACTAATGATGCCCTGTATTCGGTACAGTGGTGAAATATGACCTATACGAAGTGATAATACGGACTAATCGATAGCTATGAAATAATAAGTTCTATTGACCTAGTACTCTATTGCAGGATAAAGCAATGTTACTTCAGAATATACGTAATAAAATAATACTTATGAAAACACTAACAATTCAGTATGTCTTTTTATATTACTCTACTTAATTAGAAATACGGATTATTTAAAGTAGTATAAATAATCAAAAACAGATTAATAACCACTAGATAAGATAACTAGCGAACTTAATTTAATAACAATGAAAAAAGTAGGATGCGAGAAGGTAAGAAAGGGAAGGAGTAAGAAATAAATTGAAATAATATCTTCAATGTGATCATATTTTCATGTTTGTTGTTAATTTACAATGTACCTTGTACTACCTACGTACCACTTCGTTATATGGTGTATATTACATAATATTGTAAAACGTAAACAATAATCGCTTCGTCCGCAAAGTTACATTTTATGATGCCCTAGTACAGTTAATATCATCTAACATATTGCGTTATGCACCTTGAATAAAACGTAAGAAATCTTAATAAAGCTATGTTCGTTTTACAACGCTATAAAATCTGTAAATTAGTTCAATTAGACAATGTATATTCGCGTGTATATAAGATACAATCTTTCTTCAACATATTACGAACGGAAGCCCGTTATGGTTTATATTGAACAAAATGGCGGCCATCCAATACCTACTCGTATTAAAAAAAATATCTTCGTATAATTAAAATAAGCTGTTTATTTATGTTGTTATAAGAGTAACATAAATCAAAGACAAATAAATCTGCATGAATAAAAAAATATGTAAGCAGGTGTATTATTAACAATAGAATATATAGTCAGAAAGTCCTTGACTATAATAAATTATGACAGTTTAAACTAAGTAAAAAGCACAATTTTACAAGAAAAGTACTAAGGCAACAGACTTTACAGAAGGTAATAGACATTGTCAAAGAAAAAAATGTCCACGTGTTTTAAAGTATATACATACACACAGACAGCTTCATCGAAACGGCTCAAAAAAACTTTCACCACAAACATTTTATCATCGGGACTAAAAGGCGACAAACGCATCCAGTTTTACTTAAAGATAACGTAGACCATAGACTAGAGGAAGTGCTTTTACCGACCTGATTTACCATTTCAGTTAGCGTCTATGGTAAATAACGCGTTTACCGCTGTATCTACGTGGTAAATGTCATTGCTTTAGGACCAATTATAATAATAGGCTTACAATGTAATAAGAAAACTTACAGTTTAAAAAAACAACCACAGAACTCAAACATAAATGTTTTACATAATAGCTACAATAAACTATACCAAACACGCTTTGAATTTCGACAATTTAAATATTAGCAAAAAGCTTTAACATTCATTTTAAAATTTAATCTCGGGCATCTTCGTGGGCGAAGGACAATAAACCCAAATATGAAATTGAAGATGGCCCCCGAATAAAAAGTTTCACCATTGTTCCATAAACGCGTCAAAGGTAAAATAGTTAAAATCAACAACTCGCTTGGAAACCGGTAAGTGGGGCATGCGAGGCGAAAATTTGCATATCCTCTTGTCATTTTGAGACTTATGCAATACAAATAAAGTCGAATTTCGGACGACGTGTACAAAGCGAAAATGAAAGTCATAGCAGCGTTTTGCACAAACGAATTTGAATACCGAATTTGCAGTTCTCTTTTCGAAATGATTTTTTTTTCGCGCCGTTTGAGAAATGGGCAGCCCTTTAAAATTATTTCGTAATGATGAATGAAATCAAACGGTTTTTCTGATGTCGGTAAGAAATTAATTAAAAGTTTTTAACCCTTTGAGGTTATTGGAAGTTCGCGAGTTGGCAATATAAAGACGACGGTAGGGGTAAAAAAATATTTATATATTTATAGATTAGGAATAATTGATTTACAGTACACATTTTTTTATGTGATCTAGCTGGCCAGAAACTTTTAGTAAGCCCTACGATTGAAAAAATAAACTATAAAAACAAAGTAAAGGAGCATGAAAGTTTGATCAGTTACGTGTCTTTTTAATACAATTTTTATAGATCACTAAGAAATTCCCTAAAACAATATAAATTGCGTTTTTCATTTCAATTTTTTTAAAAGCAATCATCGTAGAAGAAATATAATAATAATAAACAATACATTACATTATACTTTGTGCTCACTTAATAAGACATATGTTTGTAAGGGACGATGCCTAAATGGTCAATCTTTGAGCACCACAAGATGTCAAATGATTTTAGACCTTATACCCTCTGAATTAGAATATTAAATTAATTAATGGATAGTAGTTATATAAACCTAATAAAATTATAGTTCTGAGAGTTCTTTACTGTTACTAGTGAGCTATATCGAATTCTGTAAAAATAATTGTGACGCATATAGCAAACTCTTTAGACTGCTATTCTGCTATTTTAATTGTTATTCTCCTACTTCGTTCCTCCAATATTTAAATAATTAATTATTTAATATTGTGCTATTTAGCACTAATTTTCTGTTTTGAGTTTCATTTGATTAAACCATTAAATTTGAAAATAAAATAGACATCTTTTCGTTTTTATTTGTCGTTATTATCGTATCCTTTCCAATACGATAATATATTATTTAAGATGTTCTTAACATCTTAGAGAAAAAAATTGTTAACAATCTAACTAATTATTTTATTAATTAAATACTGTATCATAATATTCACATAATCGAATGGCATTCTCGACTTACAAATAAGTTAGTTAGTTTTCTTTAAGTGATTAAGTTTAATAATCACTAATCGTAGAACAATCAGTTAACAACTTGATTCAATATAACTTACAAAAACTCACCAAATTCCCACGAACCTAATTAACCTAATATTATGACAAAATCCAATATAATCATTAGTTTGACGATTAATATATAGGAGGTGACGTCACAATGCAGGTGCAATTCTATCGCGTGACCTAATTAAAAAAACAAAAACCTAAGCCTTTGTAGTATAAAGTAACTTTCTAAATATAACCATACGCGATATAAATGTACACGTGAGGGAAAACTAAATATTTATATCCGTTAAGAACTAATAGAAGAGCTATTTGGAAGTAGTATACAATCTATCATCATCATCATCATCATCAGCCTGTGTTAGTCCACTGCAGGACATAGGCCTTCCCTCATGTCATCATCGTCATCATCAGCCTGTGTTAGTGCACTGCTGGACATAGGCCTCAGCATAAGGGGGGTTTTGGACCGTATCCCACCTCGTTGGTTCATTGCGAGTTGGAGAGTGGACAGGTGGTGGACAAACAAGCATATGTAAATAAAGACAAGTATCAAATAGTGATGACGTCAATGGTGAACGCGTTATGATTGGTGGATTAGTGTCACGTGCAACTGTCACGTGACAATCAACCAATGAGCGTGCTCGATGTTTTTGGCATTTATAGTGTTCAACGTTAAATTTGAACTTTAAGTTTATTAGACGAGGTAATGTAATAAACGTAGCCCACGGCAACGAGGTCGATGAAGCTCTCTTTTATGAACTGGCTGTTGCCAGCGACTGCGTCCACGCATTAGTGATATTTAAAAATATCAGTTATTCTTTTCAAAGTAAGTCAAGTTACTTCTTATCCGAACGTAAGTCACTCCCAATTACATCAATAATCTTCCAGTGAAAGTCCGTCACAATCGGACCAGCCGTTGAAGAGATTAGGCAAAACAAAGAGACAGACAAAAAATTCAAATCATGTTTTATGTAATCCTTTAAAAAACTGATGTTTTGATATTACAAATAGACACTCCGATGAATAAATATCTTATTTGTGTACATTGTCACGCCTACCAACCAAGCATTGGAGCAGCGTGGTGGGATACGGTCCAAAAATCCACTAAAGGAGAAGGCGTGCGTTAGGGACGGCCTATGTCCAGCGGTGGACTGACACAGGCTGATGATGATGATGAGATTGTCACTAAGATGTCAATAGTTCGGAGACAATTCGCTGATAAGAACGAAATAGTATAACGCCATTTTGTTGACAAACAATTCTATATTTTATACGGCATGATTTATGATAAAAACTGCTTTCTAAATAGTATCTACTGGTGAGTTATTATAGACAAAGTTTTTTAATAATATTTGTAGAGGTTTAAAAGAGTTAAAAAAAAGAATTTTTGTTTAAATACTTGCTCTTTATGTGTTTTCAGGTTTATTTTTAATGTTAATCCTGACTTTTTAGACCGCTAAACTTAATATCCTGAAGTTTTATATTAACGTTATACGTTTATATAAAATTTCACGAAATTAATTTTCAATCTTCTCCACAGAGTCAGATACAACCCTAGACTCTATCTTACAAAGGAAATCTTTACAAATGCGACATGTGTTTGTTACCGAAGTAACCTGTAAAATATTTCTTCTAAGCATCAAATGAACAAGGAAAAAAATAATACAATAACTCTGTTTCTATGGGCAACATTACATATGTAAAAGATATTAAATTATATATAATTAAAAAATAGTGTAAAGCGACAGACCTATCATGTAGTTCCATAAATATTATTGTCACCTTGTATATGGTCAATATTTGGGTGGTACATATATATAGGATGTAAAATAATTTCGATTTCGAAAACTTTCATAATACTGCTTGCTCTACCAATGTAAAGGTTAAACAAAAAATAGAGCATGCTCTATCTATGTAATGACATGTGTTTTAAAAAGAAAATATATTTTTGTTAACTTCACATTTCAGTATTATTTCCGTATTAAGTGATTGAAAACTTTTGAATAAGCCACGAAGAGTGTGTTTAAGTTTTTTAAGTGTTGTGTTATTTTTATTACATACATCATACATCATCAGCCTGTTTTAGTCCACTGCTGGACATAGGCCTCCCCTAATACACCCCTATCCATTAGGGGGTTTGGACCGTATCCCACCACGCTGGTCCAATGCGGGTTGGTGGGTGGACCGACTTATTAAACTGTCGACCGTTAAACTGCCTCCGTAGCCTAGTGGTATGGGCGTGTGCTTTAGAAACCGGAGGTCGTGGGTTCGAATCCTGCGGACCAACAAATTTTCATTGTTGTTTTCTAGTTGGTTAGGGCAATTTGGGCCGATCACCCAATTGTCTGAAAAGTAAGATGATCCATGCGTCGGATGGGCATGTAAAAAGTCGGTTATTTTTATTATGATAAATATATACACGAGTTTTGTACAACAATCAAAATATATCACACAAAAATATCTCAACTCAAAAAGTCATAATATATATACAAAAGGACCGATCTTCTAATAATCTCACCCACTATATGTCATAAAATATGTTACAATTTCTTCAATTCGTGTCATTGTTTAAAAATTATGGAAAACTCATTTTAAAAACTGTGGTATACGCTGCAAAGAACATTGAATCTACTCGATTCTACTATTATAAATCCCTAATAAATAACATAATATAAATATAATAATAGCATTTTCTTAAGGTTTGAAAAATTTTGGATTTTCAATCGTAACCTTTACTCTGTAATGCACAGTTAATTACAGTTAATTTAAAAATATTACTGCGCAGTACTGGAGTTTATTTGATTCGCATCAAAAAGCTTATGTTGCACTTGCGTTTTTAATTGTGCTATTGTAAGAAGTAAATGAATTACTAATATCTTTTATTAATCGAGATTTTCGCTTAATCAAATAAAGCGAAGCTAACGTACTTTACAATACACTGTACGAGTATTATCACCTTTTATATTGACATATAAAAAAATATTCTCTAGCAACAAGAAAACGTCAAAAATGTACTCCCACACACGACTACTACAAGCGTTCATTCATAACAGTCACACGTGGTCACACACAGTGCAGATATCACGTGGTCACTCATAAATGATCACTCATCTGATCACAGACCCATTCACCAACGGATTCGATGTTCACTCACCTATGGTCAGAGGGAGTGATCGGGCCCGTGGGGCGCCCCCAACTGCAGCATAGACCTGCACAGCTCCGTGATCTCCGGATGGTTGAGGTTGATCAAGTGCACATACATCTGTTTGTGGAGGCTCAGTTCACCAGACACAGCCTCTAGCCTCTTCAGGAGCGCCTCCTTTCTCTCAGTAGCGTCTTCACCTTCTCCTCCACTTCTCTGGAGCGAACCTTTGCCTTCTCACGAGATTTCCTGACAGCTATGTTGTTCCGCTCGCGGCGTCGCCTGTACTCGTCTGTACCCTTGTCGATGACCTTGCCAGACGACCGTCTCGGCGGTGCCGGCTTGTGTTTCAGCAGGGGTGGTAGTAAGGGCGCGCCCAGCGGTGGTAGCGGTGTGAAACCGCCGCCGTACGGTCCACTGACGCCAACCGGAGGCTGCGGATTGTACTGTCCCGTGTACTGGGCGCACGTCACTGACCGTCTGAAGTCGTGCGGTTCAGGAGGCTCCTCCTTGATGGGTGGCTGTTCGTGCGAGTTCGACTGGACCGGCGGCGCGTAAGACGCGCCTGAGTGTACCGGTTGCGGCATGTACGCCAGGGTGGTGCGCGCGAAGGGCCTCGCCTGTGGTGAACGACCCCCTGGCATGATCTCCTGGAAGAGGGCCATCGTCTCCTCCCCCCGGAACTGGTCCTCGATGAGGTGCTGCAGGTCAAGGCTGATCTCCTGGCCATTGAGCTCGTCCAGCTCGGGGGGCGGGAAGGGTCTCTTGTCATCTGCTTTCTTCAAGTCGGGCTGCGGCGGCGGCTGAGGGGCCGCGGCCTCGTACATCTGCGGGGACTCCATTCCGCCCGGGCCGTGGGCTGGCCCAGCGGCGCCCGCGCGGTTATCCACTGCGCAACGATCGGTGCACGTGCACGACACTCGCGCGTACGGACGCGTGCGGACGCGTCGGCGGCTCAACGCGGACTGACGGTGCGCGCGCGACGAGCAAGGTTGCCCGGAAGGAAGCGCTGCGGCGCGCTGAAAGCGTTGAAGGCGGGAAAAGTCTCCTTTTCCTTTCCCCCCCTCGCTGAGGCGGCTTCGCGGTTTTTTCAATTCCCCCTCCTCATGACGACATACTGCCCTCGCGATTTGATTACTTCAATCGACTTAAGCACGTGGTTTTTTTTCTTAATTAGAAACGTGCCCGCGTTACACGTTTCTCGTCACTGATTATTTTTATATATATTTTCATAAACCTTTTCATACACTAATCCGTTGAATATTTTTTCAAAATCAACTAGAAGAGTTTGTCGTTTACGATTTCTTTTTAATAAGACAAGCAACGCGGTAAGCCTTTATCGCGTATTATACTAACCGAACACTGACTTCGTCTCATTAATCAAGCCTGCGATGCGGATCTATGACCATATGACGTCGTCTCGGACCTCGATAACTATTCTTTTAAGACGTTGTAACCGTATGGTTTGATGTAATGATCTTTAAGTTTGTCTTGATATCATAATTGTTCATAACTTATGAATAATTAATTTCTTAACTTAATTAATTTAGATGTTATCTTTGTTTGACAATTTAGTATTAATATGTTTAAGTAAAATATTTAACGAAGCAGTCATATTCTTTTGTATTGTTAAATAATTTTTTAATAGTTTTTCTATGGAATTTATATACAAAAAGTTATTGTTACAAACAATTTTTTTAAGTGAAAAATAATAAAGGGACTTTGGAAACGTTTTATGTAACACTGACATAATAATAAATAATACGAATATTAGTATAAATACAATCACCTGACTCGAAAAAAAACAATAGTTTTTTTAATAACATTATGTACATATTTGAAAAAAAATCGGTTTTTAATGTGTTTTAAAGAAGAATATAATATAATAAATAAGAAAATTAATTAACGAGAAGTGACTGATTACCGATACTTAGAAATAAACGTAATTAATTAGAGTACTGTAGAATATAATTATGCAATCTTAGCCGTGAAAAATTTTGCAACGCACGACAATCCAGAACGTATTCTTGACTGTAATTGAATAAAATGACTTTTTACGGATTTCACCGCGTTTATTTTAGATTTTAAATTCATAACGGCCATTTCATTCGCATACACATAATAATTAATTATATTCTTAGCTAGATTATTTATTTCCAATGGCATTTAAGATTTTTAATTATTCTTAAGCTAGTTTACGGTTATGTCACATTAATAAATAACTAAACAATCGATAAAAATGCAAGACGAAACAATATATTTATAGTAAAATAATAAAACTCAAATAACAACTATCAAACTCCTTTAACCGGAACTATTTATTTATTTTATAACATTTTTTTGTTACGAAAGAAACATCGACAGAAGCAAAGCACAGATATATCGCATGCTTCATATTACAATACTAGCTATTATCCGCGACTTCGTGTGATTTATTCATTTATATATTTATTCTTCATTCACAAAAAAATGTACAAAGGCGGACTTAATGTCTATGGCATAGTCTACCAGCAAACCTTTGGGTGGTGAAGAGGAAATAAGGTAAGTGCACCAAAAGAGGCGGGAAAAAAATGTCATTTCAACGTATAATGAATGTAAGCAACAGTATAAATATTTATATGGGTTTTCGCGTAAACTACTAAGATACATTAGATTTATATTACTATCTATATAATAAACCATGATACATATACATAAATAAATATAATCCTAGTAAATTTGACATATAAATTAAAATGTATACGCATATATATTACAAACTAAGTAATATAAAATACATATCGTACATATATTTTCCCACCTATATATTGACTCATCACGATATCTCTGGAACCATAAGGCGTAGCGACTTGAAATTTAGTAGGAACATTTCTTTCGCCGAGTAGAGGTCAGCTAAGAACGGATTTACAAAATTCCCCCACAGGGGGTTGCGGGATTGCTAGTACATATGTTCTTCGTGATAATGTATAACATTTTTATATAGTAGTCTAAGTCACTATCAGTTATATAAGCTATCTTCCAATGAAAGTCCCGTCAAAATCGGACCAGCCATTCTAAAGATTAGCCAGATAAGACGGACAAACAAATATTCCAAAAAAAATTGTTATATATATTGTATTAAACATATAATGTAATCATTCGAATTGTTTCGATGTTACAAACGTACACTCTAATTGTACTTAGTCGTATAGATATGTTATATTACAAAAAAAAAAACATCGACAACCAACACGGCCCATCACTATCTACGATAATTATCAATAACGCGCACCGTAAAGCACTATCATCACGGAGTTGCGATAATCTGTACAGATTAAACGTACAGACGTGTCGTTTCAGTGATACGTGGTCAATCACCGATCACAATCGTGATGGTGATGAAATCGGTGATCATCATTATCTATGACATAATCTGTTTCTTTAAGGGTATCATCAACTCCCTGCTCACCGTGAGACATAGGATGTTAAGTCTCGTGTACCCAGTAAATACGCTGGCTACGGTGCCCTTCAAACCGGAGCACAGTAGCGTTTACACAATGCTGCTTTGCGGTTAGGAAATAGGCACCGCGGTGGCCCCAGACGGTCTTCTGTAACAGTAAATATTTCCTGTTCAGCCAACTGCCTCCGTAGTCTAGTGGTAAGGGCGTGTGCTTTAGAAACAGGAGCTCGTGGGTTTGAACCCTGTGGGGACTCAACAAATTTTCATTGCTGTTTTCCACCATACCGGTGGTAGGTCCCCTTTTTACAAGGGATCATCTTGGTGAGTACCACCGCGGTGCCTATTTCTACCGTGAAGCAGTAGTGTGAAAACACTACAGTGTTCCGGTTTAAAGGGCAATAGCCAGCGCAATTACTGGGTAAACGAGTCGTGTCGGATGGGCTTATAAAATGTCGGTCCACCTACTAAACCGCATTGGACCAGCGTGGTGGCATACGGTCCAATAGCCCACTAACGGAGAACACATTTATTAGAGGTGGCCTATGTCCCGCAGTGGATTAGCAAAAGGCCGCTGATGACTGAGAAGTAGTGTGCGAACACTGTGTTCAGATTTTCATGACGTACTTAAGAGTGACTTTTTATATTATAACTTTATATGTTTTGAAAGTTATGTATTCATACCGTATGGTCAAACGGTTGATATACAAGCAAAATTTATATAAAAAATGTGACCGACGACCGACTTCAAACACCGTATAACTATTTTACGCAATATAAGCGGGTAACAACGTGCTCTCCGTACGAAAATGCGTCGCGTTTTCTGCCACCGCATTTCAAATCTCTGATAACTTATAAGGTATACATTTCATCAAATGTCGTCTATAACACGTTTTATGACATTAGCTAAAACAATTTCACTGGAAGATCGCTAATGATACTGGGAATAACTTAGGCAACTGTTTTAATACGAAAAAAGCCAACGTTTTTACTCTATCGTGTTACCACGTGGTTAAAGTCGAGGCAACAGCTGCTACCTATTTTATAATATTGATAGATTTTCATTATATATTGAATTGCAGTTTTTGCTCACGAGCTATAAAAAAGGAACTTATTTTATTATCAATTCCGGTAGAGGTTTCTGCTTCGGTTTTAATTTAAATTTATTAAAAATTAACGACCCGCCGCGGCTCCGCACGGGTGCAATGCTGATATCTGTGAAACTTATGGAAAAATATATAATTTATCAGTGTTTCTCTGCAGTATTATGCATATAAACCTTCCTCTTCAATCACTCTATCTATGAAAATCTCGCATCGAAATCCGATACACATTTTTAAATATATGAGTATACATAGGGATATAGAAATAGAGAAAGCGACTTTGTTTTATACCATGTAGTGATAGCCCCCAAAAAGTGACAAACCAACTTACATCAACTATAAACAAATGTTTTCTAATTCCTTGGAAAGAATCGATAGTAAAGCAGTGATTGACATCTTGTTGACAACCCATCAACGAGAATATTTTTTTTATCACTGATGTAACTGGTATGGTCTTGTGCTTCAGAAACCTGAAGTCGCGTCGTGTGGGCATGTACAAAGTCGTTCCAACCACCAACCCGCCTTGGACCAGCGTGGTGGGATACGGTCGAAAAACCCCCTTAAGGAAAGGACTATGACGACAAGTGGACTAACGCAGGCTGACGATGATAATGATAATTGATGTTATGTTTCTTGTCGCTGGTAAGTATCATCTAAGAAAGAGATCGCAGGAAGCTACTGTCCCCGTGAATTAGGCATCAATAAGAACGCGAGGTGTGCGATACTTTGTTGCCATAGGTTACAGTTTACATTTATTCCGAATATAATGTGGCTAAAGCATAATATGTTAAAGGCCGTAACAGTGATGTATCAAACCAAGCTAAGGCATGTCAAGTTCTTAAAATCTCGTTATATTTATCAAGAATATTCACCCCAATACTATTTGTACAGAAAACTTTAGTAGATAACATTATATATCAACTGCTAAATTAGAAAACTTTGTGACATCATCACTATCGTATCTGCCTAGGATAGTCCACTGCTGGACATAGGCCTCCCCCATTAACCGCCAAGAGGTACGATCCTGTGCATGCATCCACGTCTTCCAGCAGATTTACACAGATCGTCACTCATTCTCATGGGGTCGTCTCACAATGCGATGACCAGTACGAGGCTGCCACACGACAACCTGACTTCTCCATTCATTATCGGTTTATCGAGCTTTTAAATTCAATGTAGTACAGTTACACTCGCTTCTTGATTCTCAGGAATACGCTACCACCGGTTCGGAATAGGGCGCATCTAACCTGAGAAGAGCATTCCATTGAACTCTGAGGTATATTATTTTATGTCATCTTTTGGAAATCAAACAAACCAATATGCAATTTAGATTTCTTACCCTAATAGCAGTAAAACGTTGACCCCTGAGATTTTATCTATATATGGCCGAATCATGTTACTCAACATTTCCTTTTTGCTTATATTTCAAATTTGTAACTTACTCTCTTACTAAAAAAATCTTTATGCGAAACAAAATAAAAGAAAGTTAATGTAAGTCACACTTACTTCCCATATCAGCGTACTCACAATATGTGTAATTGAAATAGCCCACGCACTTACTATCTATGTAAAGATAGTATCGTTGAAAGAGAAATTCGTGCGCACTTTGTCCGAACCGAATAATATATAAGTGTAGATATAGTGAGAAAACAATTTCCTTCGTAATTTTTTCGGTAAAGTCCGTATTTATCGTGTTTTTCATGTAGCTCCAATACCAAAGGATCTCTATATTATACAGTGACATTATTCATTTTGACATTTGACACTAAACAGTAAAGTTTAATATTAATCGATACGAAAATGTCACTCATTATATATATATATCATCAGCCTTTGATAGTCCACTGCTGGACATAGGCCTCCTAATACACCCCTATCCATTAGGGGGTTTTTCACTGTCACTCATTTAATACGATCATTATTTGACAGTTTGGGTGTCATTGCATTCCGATAAAGGTCCGAGTTTTTCCGTAGGAAAATAATGTCTTAATACATCTATATGTGGTATGAATTGTTTTACCGTAACCCATGGCAACGTGACGTCATGTTATTTCTATTGGTGAAAGGACACGTGCCAGTTGACATGACATGACAATATGTGTTGTTTTTACTAAGCTTACGTTTAAACCAAATTAAATCAAAATTTATTCTGTCTAATTTGTTAATATTTAGTTTTTCAGTTGACTATTAATGTTTGACAACAAAATTAAACTGCCTCAGTCTTAAAACTCTATAAGAGTTTAGAAGAACTGAAAGCGTTTGTAAATCCAAAGTTTTATTTTTAACGAAAGTGGAGTTATCTATCACTTTAGGTTGCATTCCGGTTTTAAAGGTAAAAAAATCCGCAATGGCATATTCCGATCGCTTTATCCTAAACATTTTACGGGACGTAATGGTTTATCTACGAAGCGATTTTAAGGAATACATCATTTATCCTAATCCAATTAAGGAAAACGTTTAATACATTGTTCGTTTCATCATCATCATCATCAGCCTGTGATATTCCACTGCTGGAAATAGGCCCCTCCTAATGCACGCCTTCTCCATTAGGGAGTTTTTGGACTGTATCCCACCACGCTGCTTCAATGCGGGTTGGTGGGTGACATTGTTCGTTTAATATAGATCAATATGGAACTTTGCAGCACGCAATTTAAAAACATACTTTCGAAGATATTGCAAGATGACGAAGTCAGCGCGGGTCGCTAGTTATTGAATAAATCATTTTTGCTGTAGATCAAACAATTTCTATACTTGTTATTGCAGAGCATTAACGATCATCATCATAATCATCATCAGCCTGTATAAATTCACTGCTGCACATAGGCCTCCACTTTTTCAATTAGGGGGTTTTTAGACCGTATCCCACCACGCTGGTCGAATGCGGGTTGGTGGGATTAACGATATCTATAGCTTTCTTGTTACATTTTAGTTAAATATTTGTATGGTTGACGGCTAATTATGGCACCTGCTTGTATACAATTTAATTTGGATTCAGGGAAAAGTTCCCACATTACGTTTCGCTTACACCATTACCATAAACGTCTTAGTTAATTAATGACCTAATCGTCCTGCACTACTTTAATTTATTACATCTCACTCTGGCCGCGATCATGGATGCTAGAAAAAGTCTGATGCCCATGCATCGGCAATACCAGGGGTATCACCAATGCGCTGCCTACGAACAAATAAGCTGGCTACGGTGCCCTTCAAACTGGAACACTATGGTATTACACACCACCATTTAGCGGCAGAAATGAACACCGCGGTGGTATCACCCCAGATGGCCCCCCGTTATAGAGGACCAACTTTTATTACATAACTAGCTGTTACCCGCGACATCGTACGCATGGAATAGTAAAATTATCCGCAAGGTGTATTGAAATATACTGCATTGTATATTGCATAAATGAGGTGATTTAATTGTATGTGCCTGTCAACAGACATAAATTTTTATTTCTTTTGATTTGACGATAATTTCTACTTTGACTTTCATACCCATTTAAGCCATTCGTTAATCCGTGTACAGTTTGTAACAAGAAAATTGCTTAAAAGACACTACTAATGGCTCGATTCGAGATTATAGATACAATTTTCACTGTTGTATGTTCAACAGAGACGATTTCTATATATTTTCAACACCTATTTCAAGTCTTTCGATCACTTTTATCGTTATAATCAATAGTCTATTTCCTTTCTTCGAATCTATGCTAAGTATGTACCAAATTTCATCGAAATCGATTAAATTGTTTTGACAAAACATACGGACGGACCGACGGTGACATTCGCGTTTATAATATTAGGACGGATTACCGCAAAAAAATTGTAAACAATGTGGATTTGATATGTATAATAGTCGCGTGAAAAAAAGAAATAAATGCTTTATAAATGTTAATGTCGAATACAATTAAAGGTTTACGCTTTGATATCTAATTAGTTCATCATCATCGTCATCATAAGCGGCCTTTATCCGCCCACTGCTGGACATAGGCCTTTTTCAATGAACGCCAAGACGGCAGATGCCCTGCTACTCGCTGCCACTTGAACCGGCTATTGCACGGAGATCGGCATTCCGCCATGTCGGGGATCGACCAACGTTCCATCTTCCCAAACGCGGCCACCACTCCAGAACCTTATGGGCCCATCGGCCATCGGTTCTTCTTACTATATGACCGGCCCACTGCCATTTTATCGAGCTAATCCTATGCACTATGTCGTACACGTATGGTGCGCCCCGTTGAGCTACGGCCAGTTTGTGGACAAGTACTACAGTCAAAGGCCACGTTTATGCCCGTAGGTACCATCACGGGGAGCACGCATTGGTTAAAAACTTTCGTCTTTAAACTCTTCGGTATCGAGACATGTGAATGTGGTTCAGCTTCCTAAATGCTGACCAATAATTAGTTATTTCATTTTATTTGTAGACAGATAGAAAAGATCACAACAGGTGAATTTAAATTGTATGAACATCAAATTTCTGCCTAAGCATTTAAGAATTCCTTAAAACTGCTAATTCAAAAATAACTTGAAACGCTTTTAAATACTTTGATTGAAGCAATTTGCTCGACAGTACAGCATAGCGTTTTTCTTTATGTTGATCATTTTTTTAAAAAAATATGACATTACACACAGCACAAGATTAACCTTTATTTTTAATTTCGAGGAATTTTTCTTAGAAATAAGACAGGATGCGTCCTTTCTTTATATATTCAAACCAACTTCTAAAAGGTACTCTCCAAGCCTTAGTAACAGTCAGAAAACTTATAGACCGGCTGTGGTGAGCGTCCGATGTGATGCAATCGTTTCGCCGCCGACAATGCGCTCATGACATCGGCCCATCGGCATTCATAGACAATGTAATTTTTACAAAAGATCAACTATTTATTGTCTGTGGTACTTCTATTTTAAACGAGTTGATTTTCTGTGTTAAAAATGCATAAAATTAATTAATAATTGAATTTATTACAACTATATTGAAAACGGATAACTATTTATTGATTATGATTTATACTGTTTTTTGTTTATAATTTCATATAATAACATATTTCAAAAATATTTTGCTTTAAAATAACTGAAGAATGTGCGTCTGTGTGAATATGAATTATTCATAATTAAGTAAATTTAATAGACAAAAATTTGTAATAGTTTGTGAACGTCTATTTATTTATAAAAATAAGTGAAAACTATAGCATTGTTTATATAATAGAGTGAAGTTAGTTAATTGTGCATTTATCAATTGATTAGGTACGTATTAATTTTTTTAATTATATCACTCTTTTTAATCAAAGCTTTCAAATTATTAGTTCACTCGAAAACTAAACTTAGCCAAAATGCACCGAAATCTGCAAGAACTCTAAATAAACATTTTTATAGGAAAACAAAAAGTAAATTTAATACATAATTCATTTGCTCGTACAAATCTATTCAGTGGCCAATGCTACGTAGCTCGCTGTCTCAGTGAGTGGGTAAGTAGGCGCACGACGGCAGAAAGTGGTCGTGTTGCGCAACCGCGCTTGTGACCCACTAGCATTCTACCGTCTCGGTGGTCACCATACTTATATACAGCCAAATGACGTATAAAATTATGTATTACTTATTGTTGTGTACAGCAACGAGATTAGCTGTTTACCTAGAGCTAGGTGATACAGCCGCTTAAGCGGTATTGGTCCTTGCTTCATAAACCGGAATTCATGAGTTTCGAATCCCGCGGGGAAACAACAATTCGGGGACAATTCGGGCTGATGACACAATTGTGTGAAAAGTAAGATGATCTTTGCGTTGGTTAGGCACTAAAAAGTCTGTCCACTCGCATTGGACCAGCGTGGTGGGTCGGTCCAAAAACCCTAATGGAGAAGGCGTGCATTAGGGGAGGCCTACGTCCAGCAGTGGACTAACGCAGGCTGATGATGAAGATGATGATGAATCTGAGTCGTAGGATGTTACTCTTTTACCCAGCATATGGGATGCAATTAGAAACGAAGGACACTAGTATTTATACACTACAGATTTACGGTGGAAATTGGAACGGCGGTGGTTACCTGGACGGTACCCTGTAAAAAGATATCTACCATCTTCACGATAGATATTGGCATGTAAAGCGTGAGTTATATCATGTGTTCTAATTGACGCCATTAGGTTTGGCGTCATTATTCGGATAAATCACTATGGGTTATCTTTTTAATCTATGTTATCTAATTTGTTTAAGCTAAATATTACTCGAATGATATAAAACTTGTGTTACACAAAATACCACTAGAAAGAAAAATTAAAGTTCAGACTTACCTCCTACAGTGATCGTGGGTTATAATCTAATATGATTGAAATACATATTTCAAATATTTTATTATTCGATAGGACCCATATCATTTGATTTCTTTTGCTGGAAAACAATGATCCTGTACTTCCTGCATTTGCTTCTCGTAAGACATATGTTAAACATAAATACGCTTGCAGCAAATTGTACAATTTTAGGTTTCATCCGCTGATTTCAACAAAATTACATATGTAAACTAATAAAATTTTGGGTTAATATATCAGACTAGAAGACAGAAGAAATCACGTGTTTAATTTTTTTTATAGTATAAAATAATCATTTAATCCTACTTACAAATAAATATGCTATTTGTTTTGTGACTTAAGTGAACACAATTTTTTTTCATTTATAGTAAATGAAAAAAATTTTAGATAAATTAATGCAGTTATTCGACGTGACGAGAGTAAGTAAAAAATAAATAAGTTATTTATAACTTAGCTGCAACTTAAGTGGAATCTCCGCTGCGCACGAGCTATATCGAAAGCGAACCGCCGGTACCAGGGCGTCAGCGCCGCGGGCGGTTACGCAACGCCTGGCCTACTCTCACTTTCGCGAGCGGGTGGCCGGAGCTTTGCGCTAATGCCATCCGCCCGCCACCTATGAGCGCCTGGTACCTAGACACGCTCGTAATAGGAGACAAAGGAAATTCACGGGGCGTATTCTGATTTTGGTTAGTAAACTCTATATAATATTTATTTGTGAAGCTATCTTAATGTTACTTTAATAACATACACTTAATTATTTCTTATACATACAATGCACGCGATTATTATTCCATATCAAATCCACAATTTTTTTAAATTATTGGATCCCAAAATCAACCATCCTCTCTCTATTAAATTAGAATATTTTATAATATCTATCGCTATGATTCGGGAAGAATCATCCTTGGTATAAATCGGTGTTCTTTTAAAAGTATTTTAGGTTTATCAAATCTTATATAATTCTAATTGGGTTTGCTTAGATACTGGATTCATCCATAATGGATTGAGTAATAAAGTATTAAGATCAAACACAGAGATATAAAAACAACAAATCCACAGGAAAATAAGTACTTTTTGTCAAACCAATGTGCAAAATAAAGAAAAAGGAAAGATATGCCGTATTTTAAAAATAACAAACTGACTGAATTATTAAAACAATTGAGATACAGATATACCAACTTAGTCTGGCCGTGATAATGGATGCTGGAAAGAGTCTGAAACGTCGGGAATAAATATATATAACCTAACGCTAAAATTAGAGTCCGACCGAAACTGGTTTTCCGGCCGAAACCGAAACCGAAACCGAAAGTTCGGCCATGAGTTCAGTTTCGGCCGAAACCGAAACCGAAACCGAAACTCACGTGGTCGAGTACCAAAGTTCTTTAAGTACTGAAATTCGATGCTTTTTAGCCATTTTTCTACATAAACTAAGACATGAAAGGCACAGTGTATTTAGTTTCTGGTATTGATTTGATTAAGTTGTCTTTTTAATGTAATAAACAATTAAAAAATATTATTAAATAATATTCTCATAGCGAAATAAATATCAGTTATCAATAAACATTTCTAATTGTTACTGTTGCGTTAAAAACTTACTATTGGTGTTTTGAGATCTTACTAATTAATACTCTGGTTTGTATTTGTAGTTTCGAGGAGGGATCAAAAAGTAGTGAGAATGAGATAGAATATAATGAGTATTAATAATGCCTCCAGCCTATTGTACATGGGCGTGTGCTTAGAAACCGGAGGTCGTGGGTCGAACCCACGATTTTTTAAATAAAAATTCTGACGGTTATTCGAAAACATAGAGATACAGACTATACCAACTTAGTTGCCCGTGATCATGGATGCTGGAAAGAATCCGAAACGTCGGGAATAAATATATTTAAGTAACGCGAAAAATCTGTAAATTTTTGGATTTGATATGTATAATAATCGCGTAAATAAAAGAAATAATTGAGTATTAATAAGTTAATTATTGATTTTTCTACATATTCCCTTACACACTAACTCTAGCGTTTTTCCAAGGCTTCAATCTTTAAAAAAATTGTCATAGTCCTGCAAAAAGAACTTGACAGCATTCTTTACTTATCTTCGCATATGTTTCCTCTTAAATATTGTGGAAATTTGGTGACAAGATAAAAAACTGCTATGCGCCAGATCTGGTGAATAAGGGGCTTCTCAACCAATTGGAATGGCGGCCATCGTTTCTACCAACCTAACTTCGGGTGCGATATCAAGTCGAAACAGCACACCTCTACGACGATCCCCTGTTTTTTTATCATTCACGGCATTCGCAACTAGGGAATTAAACGTAGTACCCCGCTCTAGGTAATAAATAATAATATACTTGAGTCCCAACATTGAGGCCATAACCTTGCCAGTCGATGCCACGGCATAAAAGTTCTTCGAGGTTGGCGTGGATGGTGGTTTTCATTACGAACATTTTAGTTTTGTCTCCAGGTCTAAAAAGATAACCCATCATTACGTTTCATCGACTGTTACAAAACGAGACAACAAAGTTTTCCGAATCTTCTTATAACTTGTCCAACAATATTTTCGAATCGTCAAGTCGATATTGTTGATGATTCTCGGCATCTTGCGGAGACTTTTCTCATATACAAAAGTTGAAAGTACTCCACATGAAAGTAAAAAAAAAGTCAAATATCTTTATCATTGAGAAGCATTACACTTTCTTATTGATTGTCAAATAAACTTTCACTGGTTTGGATATGCAAGCCTCTGATCTAAGAAGAACCGGCGTAAGAAACTCAGAGGAATTGTTTTTTTTTTCGATTAATTTAACTATTTTTTACATACAACATTATATTTTAAGAGTTTGGAATAGCCTGGACCGAGCAGTTCATTATCAGGGCGTGTTTTTCAAATTTATTTACAGATAATAGCTGAATATTTTTAAAATGCCCGTTTCTTGAATTAGTTATCGGATGGTAATTCTTTGATCGCTTAAAACAGTGTTTCGAATTTAGCAGCATTTTCTAGGAAAAATAAAATTGATGGGTGGCTGCAATGTCATTTTTTCTTCCGTGCTTGTTCTCACTCAAAATTGGGACACTCGCCTTATAGCAATGAAATACGGCAGAGCAGACTACTCTTATGTTGCCTCACAATCGCATTAAATATTTTGCGCCGTTATTTTTTAACAGAGGTTTTCGCTAACAAGCCCGCATTTGGTTTTTCTACAATTTAGAGAAAACGTGCCGAGGAAGGCAAACAAATCACTACATTCAGAAAAAAGCAAAGAGAATCGAAGATTATTTTTATTAACATAACAAATATCTGAGCTATGCCTTCCAGTATTTATTTATTTTTGTTACCAAGGAGTATATATTTTGTACTTACTACTTTTTGATCCCTTCTCATCGTTGTAGAAGAATCAACTATCTATTTTAAGTAGCTTAAAATGGTTGTCTTAACTAAAATCCACTGAATTGACCTCAGTTGAGTTTTGATGCGCTTAACTTTTGATACAATTTTGTTTCCATTTTAAAATCATTTAATTTCGATAACATGACAATTTCTGAAACCAGTTTCGGTTTCGGCAAAAGTTTCGGCCAAATTCGGCCGAAACCGAAACTGCGGCCGAAACTTTATTTTTGGCCGAAACCGAAACCGAAACCGAAATTTCGGTCGGACACTACTAAAATCTATAAATTAGTAGAACGAATAATATACTTATTTATTTATAATTAAAGAATAAGTTCGGACTAAATTCTTTTAACCGGCGGCGAATGTCTTAAATAAATTTAATATTAACGTAACGAATTGCATACAGATTATCAATTATAATATTTGATCTTTAAATCAGTTTAAAATTTTAAATCACAATAAAATAATATCAAACATTTAAATATAGTCATTTGCACACATTCTTATCAAAGAGATTATATTAATATTTTAATTAATATATAACGAGTAAAAGAAGTCTTATGAAAGGTCGAAAATGTATCTCCAATTTTATTCCTTTGTATTTTAATAAGTGTGACTCGATAGAAATGTTCGAATGTCTCCCGCTGAGGTCTAAATGATAGCTTTGAAATATTCTGACGTATGGCATATTGCATAATGCGAACAAATCTGAAAACATGTTTAGAACATGACAGAGTATCTCATGACATGTTGTAAAATCTAACAGTTTTATTCAACATATTTAATGAAAACTCCTTATTAACTGCTTCTGTAGCCCAGTGGTATTGGCGTTTGCTTTAGAAACCGGAGGTCGTGGGTTGGAATCCTGTGGGGCCTCAACAAATTTTCGTTGTTTTTTTACTAGTTGGTTAGGACAGTTTGGGCCGATCACCCAATTGTCTGAAAAGTAAGATGATCCATGCGTCGGATGGGCATGTAAAAAGGCGGTCCACCCACCAACCCGCATTGGACCAGTGTGGTGGGATACGGTCTAAAACCCCCTAATGGATAGGGGTGTATTAGGGGAGGCCTATGTCCAGCATTGGACTATCAAAGGCTGATGATGATGATGATGATGATGATGTTTTAATGAAATATAATTAATTGCAAAAATTTGTTGGATGTGAATAGCCGAAAGTAGGAAGCGGTGGCCTGCATCAGAGGAGGCCTATGTCCAGCAGTGGACTGACACAAGCTGATGATGATAATGATGATTGGTTGTATAAAAGGGGACTAATGTTAAGGAAACTTTGTTTTTAAGAATAAAAGTTACTGGAAATTCACGCAATATTGTGTAAGAAATTGATTGAATTTATTGAGCTTCGTATTTGTTTAATGTTAACAAGTAAACCATAGAAATTAAATGACGTCATATTTGTTCTTGTTGGTGTATTGTCACCAAAATATTAACAACAGAGAGAAAATAAGCTAATAACAACGTTATTCATGAGTTACAAACTACTTTTCATTGTTGTAATGTGTTATAATCTTCTTATCAACTCTATCTATCCTTTCTCTATTTTTATTTTGCCTTAGGTCTAATATATGTGTAGTTTTAATGTTTCCTAGATACATAGTTCCTCCCAAAACCTAGTAAAGCGCGTACAAAAAGCAAAACTTCCTTAACTTTTGTCCATCAATAAAGTTGTAGTCACTGACAAAAGTTAACGGCTTTTTTTTATGAATATTGCATAGTTTCATTACAAGTTAAATAACGAGAAAAAAATTGGTAATATTATATGTCGCTGACTACGTCATCAAATCAGGGAATCAGGCAGCAAGTTAATATTCTAAATAAAAATAATACATATTATTATTTAATTTTTCACTCTTTCTCTTATTATGATTTTGATATATTATGCACTTGCAGAAAAAATAATTAAATTTTTGCTAACCAGCTATACTATTAATAAACGAAAATAAAATAAAATATCTGTTCCATCTCACGATAAAAATATATTACATATAAAAATCACCAAATAACAATTATATAAAAATAAATTGTGAAACGGAACACAATTTCAAATTGAACATTCCACGCGTTCCGCATCCCAAATACATTTATTCATGTACACATAATACATCATATTTATAAAAGTTATCCAACAAAAAACCATGCGCATTATAGAAATAGCTCACAAGAATGTAAGTTCATTACATTATGTGCAGGCGCTCACAAATTTTATCGTATGCAATCAAACTAGGGGGACCATACTTTTATAAAACTTTGTGGAAAATGGACATTCCTTTGTGAAGATCATCATCATCATCTTCATCATCCACCTGGGTCAGTCCATTGCTGGACACAGGCCTCCCCTAGTGCACCACTGCCACCTTCTAACTACTGCACCCGCCACCTTCTAACGTACTGGCTAAGCATTCGGCTTTGACGTCATCTCGCGACACGTCGACGTGGCCCACCTATCGGAGGTGGACCGTTTTGTCAAACTAAGGGCTGCCTTACCTTAAAATACTTGCCAGGCCCACTTGTCTGTGTATTAATCAAAATTTATTAACATCTTATTATCGGCCTACACTTTCCCTGATGCCTGGCCATTGTCATCTGTATTAAAGCTGAACAAGCCCTCTGATCTACCTACGAGTTAAAGTCCAACTAGTTTGCTCAATTGCCAGAGTAAACGATACGAAAGCATAAATATTTGACGGTTGAAAGACCACGCCTTCTCAAATAACTTCATCCCAGACGAGCGATTTCTAGGTTTTCGTCCCAAGCACTCGTGTCCTGACCAAATTTATTGCATGACGGAATTCATTCTGAACGCTCTTTATCAATGTAAACCTCGCATCACAGAGGCTGTCTTCTTTGATGTCGCAAAGGCATTTGACGCTCTTTTCAATATTGAGTCCACGGCGCTCTGTCCACGACTCGACACACGTTTAGCCAAAGTGTTGGTCATTCAGTTCGTGGGATCGATAGCTTTCCGTGAACTTGTCAGATAAAGCTTACCAAGCAAGACAAGAGCCTGGAAGCGTAATTTCATACTTAACAAAAAAAAAAAGCATTTTTGGAACCAAGTTCCTTAACATACGTTGCGAAAGGGGGCTTATTTACGTATAGTAGTTTTCACTTAAGTTTAGCCGATTTGTTACAGCTACAACCAAAGGCAACTATATTCTGCCTATCTATTAATTGGAATTGCATATAATACTTTATAGGATTATCCCTAGCAATGCCTTAATTACGGCCACACCAGCCGGCTCTAGCGAAAGTGTGTCAGACCCCGCGACGTAGTAGGCACGCGGTATTTCCAGCGTGAAATGGTGAGCCCGTTTCTTCGCCTTGTTTCGCTCTTACGACATGTGCACGGTGTTTTTCCAAAATCACCGCCTTTTCGAGTAATTAATTATAATTAAAGTATCAAAACTTAAACCCACCTACCCGCATTGGACCAGCGTGGTGGGATACGATCAAACACCCGCTAATACAGAAGGCGTGCATTATGGGAGACCTTTGTCCAGCTGTGAACCGGCACAGGCTGATGATGATACTATTAAAACTATCTTGAGTCATTGCACTTTAATATGTGCTGCAAACGGCTGAACTCACGTGAAATCGGTATTGGTATCAACTAGTTTTGGACCTATCGGAGGTCCTTCATCAGGACGAGGGATAACTTCACGGTCACTTCCCGACTCCAACGAAGACGGGTACCAATATCGAGTTCACGTGAGTTCAGCCGTTTGTAGTACATATTAATTAGTATATTTATAAAAGAGATAATAGTTTTATCTTTAAAGTGTATTGTTGGATATTAGCAAATTAATAACGTCTTGTCGTTTCATTTAACAATTATGGAAATCTTTTTCCTTGGCGACAAAGTGGAATATTATCTATGCATGTGTATGTGCACATAATTATTCCTAGTATCTATGATTCATGATTGAATAGGTTAGTCTCTTCAATATTTCTGTGTGAAGTTTCATTTTATTGAGATAGTGTGACAAATTTATGATTAAAGGGTCATCATCATCATCATCAGCCTGTGTAAGTCCATTGCTGGACATAGGCCTCCTCGTCTCCATTTGGGGGTTTTTGGACCGTAACCCACCACGCTGGTCAAATGCGGGTTGGTTGGTGGACCGACGCATGGATCAATTTGGTGATCGGCCGAAATTGCCCTAACCAACTCGGAAACGACAATGAAAATTTGTTGAGTCCCCGTGGGATTCAGTCCCACAACCTCCGGTTTTTAAAGCACACGACCTTACCACTAGGCTGCGGAGGCTGATCAAAGGGTAGCTAGCAAAAAAATTACAGGCAACATTTCTATTATTAAATCAGAAATATGTATTTATTTATATCAAAGAAAACTCACATTTTCCAAGCTTAAATTATACGATACAGCCTAACTTATATTGCAACTAATTACATCCGATACCAAATATTGATATTTGACATTGGGGGTTGATTCTATTTATAATTCTTTACTGAGTTATTGCTGTGTTAAATCTATATGACAGTTGTTATATAAAGTGATGAGTCAGATAGCAATCAATGACAGATTTCAATTCAAGCATAACTCAACAACAAAAACTAACCCAATATACTACAGCTCTCATATTGAAATGACGTCTAAATTAGTTCACCGCATCTATTAAATATTAAAAAACTTAAAAAAAGCCCATGCACATAAAAAACCACAACTTGCTAAGTCGTATTTAACTAACGTTTTACTGCAATTTTAAACTTTTTGCCAATAAGAAGGCTCCAAATTCTGTCGCCAAAAAATAGTTTGCTTTAGGAAACTGTTCCAAATCTCCTTCAGTCCGAGCATCATAACACCAGTGGAGTCGAACCTGCTAACGCTCCGTGACTCACCAAGTTGTTTTCAAACAAGTGCAACGTAATTAGACGCAATTTAACATACAATGGTGACCTGTTAGAAATTGGTCAGTCCGCGGCACAGTGACCCCAGCCCCCTATTGTGGACGGCCTTGGTTTGGCGGACATCAGACGCCTTTTGTCGCTGGATAATCCGTGGACAATATTACATTTAACAGCAAACTAAAAGTATACAGAAGAGAAGTAGCAACGAGATTAAGAAGGAGAAAGATACACTTGCGGAGAATGTAAACAGAATTGCGGAAGAAGTAGATGGAACTAAAGTTGCAACGAAATTAAGAGGTATAAGAAATGTACACTTTTCTTAATGCATTACAAACAAATTAATTGATTTCAATAAGCAAAGAACTATTAGTTGTTGTTGTAACCTAGTTGGTTAGGGCAACACGGGCTGACCACCCGGATGCCCGAAAAGAAGAGGCATCTAAAAGTCCATTCTAGTCAACAAGACTATTGTTAACCGCCGTCAATTACTTTAAATATCTTGATTAAATTATAATTCACTAAAACCCCTCGATATGCGAAGATTGCCTAGATTATTCTGCGTAAAACCTGTTATTTTTGTAACCAGAAGCCGATTCAAAGATAGATTAAATCACAGGTTACCTGTTAGGAAAGTTATTATATATAGAACGAATAGAGACACTATCTATTGACAGCGACTCCGCTCGCGTTTTCAAAAACATTGTACAAAATTATCACAAAATTTATTCTTTATGTCAAGTTTAATAACAATCCGTTTATAACTTTTTGAATTATGGGATAACAGACATCCATAAATACAACCATCGCCGTTTAGAACATTAGTATAGATATGGGGAAAAAAGATTTTCCTTCGTAATTCTTCGGAAAAATTCATAATTATAGCTATAGTACCTATAACCCACCGATCCGTATTTGACTAGCGTGGTGAGATACGGTCCAAAAACCCCCTAAAGGAGAAGGCGTGCATTAGGGGAGGCCTATTTCCAGCATTGGACTAACACAGGCTGATGATGATGACCTATATAGCTCTATCTTATTCTATTCCTTTTTTGATGACATTATTCATTTTGACACTTGACACTAATCAATAAAGTTTCATATTAATGGATATAAAAATGACACTCGTTTTATACGATCACTCATTGACAGTTCGGATGTCTTCGCATCCTGATATAGATCCGAGTTTTCCCGAAGGAAATTAACCCAAACAATAATGCATCTATAACTTAAGAAAGAGTATTTATAGCATTATTAGGATAGACTCAATAAAGCGTACAATTATATGAAATTTATTATCAATCGATTCTAATCGGTTTCTTTAAATACTTACGTTAATAAACGGTTATTTATAAAATGTTGCCACCTGTCACGATAAAAATAGAAATAATAGATAATGCGCTAATCTTATCATTCTTTTTCTATTAATTTCGTTATCAATTGAATAGATTGTGTTAGGAGACGAAGCGCTGCCGGCCGGCTGACCCAAAATTGTAACTAAAAAGATGCAAACAATCTTTTTAAAGTTTTTGTACCAGGCACGGACTTGGGGCTCGCGATATATGGCACTTATGTAATATTTAATTTATCACTACATAGTATAAAACAAAGTCGCTCTCTCTGTCCCTATATCCCTATGTATGCTTAAATCCTTCAAACTACGCAATGGATTTCGATGCAGTTTTTGTTAATAGATAGAGTTATTGAAGAGCAAGGTTTATATGTATAAAACATGATTAATATTGTAGGTATATTTTCTATCAGCATAGCCCGTACGCAGCAGGGGCTTTTATTATTGCGTTTCAAAATTGTAATTAGTATGCAGCATTTCGTACAATAAAGGATATATAGTATCATATTCGTAATAGAATGTGGTAGCATTTTAAATAAATTAAAAATTTACACTTTTTGCATCAAAAGAAACTTTTTTTTTTCATCTTCGCAAGTCAAAGTAGAAATCAAAATTGTCAAACAATGTTTTCTTATTTTACCAAAAATGTTTCTTTCGATGCGAAAAATATTAACGGTCAAAAACATTTTTGTCTGTTTCTGGAAATACGTATACGATGCCTCTAAAGCGGTTTCATACTGCAGTTCCGTTTGAAATAGGCACATGCGGTTATGACTATTTCTTTCCGTAAAAGGGACCTACCACCGGTGAGTAATGTATGATTTAATACAAAAGTATTTTCTAAATAGGATTAGATATGGTTCCCAGTATTTTGGTCTTACAGAAGAACGAATCTATTTTAACTTTTAACTTGGCCCTACCTTAGTAATTGACTTACTGCTACGAGAATATGAATTTAATTAAAAAGTTTTCAGAATTCAAACCTCTAAACATATTACACAGTGATCAGGCTTTAAGCATCTTTTCTACTTATACCATTTTTTAGTTAACATGATCCGCTCAATAAAGTTCCACGGAAGGAAGTTAAGAGAACCTGGCCGCTCTGAGTGTGCAAGGTCCGTTTGGACGAGTTTGCCCAAGGAATGCCGAACAATAGCCATAGCTTAGAAAGAGATTTGCTTTGAGGTGATCAAAAGGACAGTTGCAGGAATTAGTACGTCATCGCCCTTCCTAATCCTTCGCAACTAGTGGTGATCACGTTATTAAGAGTACCTGTCGGATATAATCCGAAATAGATGCCTCATCTATCCTCTTTCGACTATTGGGCGTCACACCTGATGCGGTTGTGGGAGAGCGGCCGGGTAGGAAATGTAGAAAAGTGAAACAATCTTTAAAGTTTTGTACCAGTCGGACTTCTGGCTTCTGCATATGGCACTTATAATATTAATTTATCACCGAGCATGTAAAAACAAAGCCGCTCGCTGGTCCCTAGAGTCCTATGGTCCTAAATCTGTCAGAACTACCTATGGATTCGATGCAGTTCTTGTATAGACAGAGTTATTGAAGAGGCAAGTTTATATGTATAAAACTATGGCGAATATTGTAGGCTATATTTTCTATCGCATAGCTCCCAGAGTGGCAGGAGATGGCGTATATGCGTTCAATGTAATGTTTGCGATTTCGCTATAAAAGGCATATCATAATTGAATAGCTGGTGGTAGCATTTTAAATATATTAAATTTCCACTTTTTGCATCAAGAAACTTTTCGATCTTCCATAGAAAGTAACAGAAGATATCAAGATGTTGTTTTATCGTTTCCAAATGTTTCTTCGATGCAAATATTACCTCAAGCTGACATTGAAAATATTTCGAACACTAAACCTCTTAGGACGGTAATGTACTACATAATTACGTCTTTAAGCAGATCTTCATAAACCATTTTTAAGTTAACATGGGTCCGGCTTCTTATCCGTCCAGAATTACCTGAATAACAGTTTTTACGCAGAGCGACTGTCATCCGGCTACCACAGTCCAAATGGTAACCTGAATGACATTCTGTGGATGAATTAGCTGTCAGTTAATTTGAGAGCTCTGGCATTATAACAACTGGCAAAGATGGTCTTGCCAACCGCAACCGACAGGCCACGAAAACGGCTTCAGGCTTAGGTTTTAAGACGTATACGAAAAGTAAAATTTTCGTATTTCGGAACTTAATTAAAATAACATGTTCTTCTATTGTTTTTCACATTTCAGTCCATTACTTATAATCAATGTATTTGTCCACTGCTGGGCGGAGGCCTCCCCTAATGCACGCCTCCTCCGTTAGGGGGCTTTTGGGTATCCCACCACGCTGGTTCAATGCGGGTTAGAGCTACGCATGGATCATCTTACTTTTCAGACGATTGGGTGATCGACCCAAATTGCCTCGAACGAACTAGGAAACATCAATGATAATTTGTTGAGTCCCCGCCGTATTCGAACCCACCACTTACCACTAGACCACGGAGGCACTCCCGGAATCTATAATTTTTTAACGTTTATATTACAATTAAAGCCTAAAAGCATTCAAGTCAGACACAGATTGGTTTTAATTGAATGCCCACGGAGACAGTGAATTTTGAAAAACAGGAACAATATTTGAATTTCTGTTGTCAACAAAATCCTTGATTATTGAGTAACGACCTAAAAGATTTGAATGACTAATTTTATTTGGTAATAAATACGCATTAAGCCAATGCATTTGTTATTCAGCACTTTAATGATGAACACAATGTGTTTCTCATAAATTTTACTCTAATTTAGGAGTTTATTTATGTTTGTTAATGACAGATATCTATAGTAAAAAATAACATGGGGTCGTCTTCTCATACGACCTTTTATTACCCGAATACAGCAAGTAATTGTCCCTGGGTATTAAATGTATAGTTCTTTACCTATCCTGCTCCTCCTTGTACCGTTTTCCTTATTGCTCAGGGTCGTGACCTCTATGAGTTATATTGTAGATTATTGCTTTCCCCGTTGTTGCGGTATTTGGCTATGTAAAATGCTTCGTGGACTCCTTTTCTATGTTGTTGCGGATCTGGTCGGTCTAATGGTAATTTTTCCTCTTGTCCGCTTCATTTATATTAACTTATATTTGTTATTATTATTATCGCTGTGATAAGAAGAACCTTTGAAGTGTCGCTTTCAGAAACAAATAATAAAAATCTAAATGGGAGAGATTACACATTCAATCTCCGAAATCATGTAACCAAAAGAAAAACATAACGGTCATTCATTAGGACATGAATATTGTAAAATTCATAAATTTCGAATGTCTGGCTGGCTGGTCCATTGGTCAATCTTAATGCCAGTCTTAGTCTTAGCAGTCCACAGCTGGGCTTAACCCTTTATAGATGAACGCCAAGATGGCCGATCTCTCGCTACTCGCTTCCAACTTGAACCGGCTACAATAGATCCTCAATTTTGTTCCCTGTAAAGATAATCATATCTATCAAAACTATAACTTGTATTATCTGTATTATTGTATTTTCTTACTGTATTTTCATATCACCTTATACTTCTAAATTTTGTGTTTGAAAGTTCATGTATTAAAATAATTATTTTAAACAATTGTCAAACTCCGAATGCGGCGCTGCGCTTGTCTATTAATGGCTGGGCCTGTCCTTTTTTAGGGATTGCAACATAGGGCCCCGCACGATCGTAGCGGAACGTAGTGTGCGTAGATTACGTGTGTGCTGCATGCGCCATTTTATAATGTTGTATAATGTTATTGTATTCGCATTGTATTGAATTCTGTTAAAAAACATTTAATATGTAAATGACGCGTGTTCTTATTGTAAATATTACTTTTCACACACAACTTTTATTATGTTTAACATAAAAAAAAATATGTGTGTAAGGATCTATGAAATGTTTTCTGTATTTACTGGAATATTCTATGTCATATATTTAAATCTACGTTTTAAATCTTAATGTTTTTTTTAATTAATGAAACGGCAAGACAAACGTGATTGCTTACTCTCATGTTATTGATAAGGGTCTGCTCATAAAAAAAAGCTGCGAAAACACCGCCAATTCGCTCGTCCTGTGACTTGAAATGTCACGGCTAGTTTACCTAGTAAATAAGCTACAGTGTCCTTCATACTAGCACACAAAAGTATTTTCTTTGCTTATGGACAGAAATAGACAGTGGTACACTCAGTTTCTCGTAAAATTAAGTCCTAATATCTTAGGTTCAGGCTTCACACTACCTCCTTTTTTTGCAAAAGGAAATGAATTTACGTATTCCACCGCATAAGGGGGAGGAAGGGGGGGGAAGGTAGCCAGAGCGCTGCCTTTTACCCAAGCCGTTAAACTGGGCAAAATCGCACTAACCGCGCGCTGACGATTACTGCGAGGTCCCATTAACCTTTATGGCCAGGGCCCCTTGTCGCAGCTCTTCGACCATCTCTTCGATCATCGGTTTGGCAGAGGATGCGGATCTTATCAAAGATACCGCTTCCATATCCGCCAGGATGTCTAGAGGTGGGAACCACGCGAAGAGTGTGGCCGCCTCAAACATTATCGTCAGCTTCGCCGCGCATCGCCTAATTCGCGACAGTATGTCGGACCATACAGGACATCCGTAGAGTGCTAACAAAGCGCACCACGCGTGCATAACGACATCGAACTTCTCCCTCGGCTCCCATGATTTCGGTAGCAGTCGACGGACAACACCATAGTGCTCGTCAAAGTTCCATCGGCTATCGAGCTCCGCTTCCAGGAAGGGTGTTCCTCGGGGTGGTCGCCAATTTGGATACTTACGTCCCCGACAGATATAAATATTACCACCGTATAATGTTCACCCACCTCCGTGGTCTAGTGGTATTGGCCCTTGCTTTATAAACGGAAGGTCGTGGCTGCGTATTCCGTGGGGAAACAACTTTGTGTTATCGATATGGCAATATGGGCCGATCAATTGTCTGAAAAGTAAAATGATACATGCGTCGGATGGGCATGTAAAAATTCGGTCCTGTGCCTGATCTCTCGCCAGACGTATCTGTTATCCGTCCGGTACGACTAAGAGAGTAAACGATGAGCAGTGCTCCTGTTTTTAGCCGTACATTTGTGCATTATAATATCACCTGCCTTGTCTACTGATTTCTATATAAATGAGAACATTATGATAATAAAATATATCGAAAAGTAAATCATCATATTAATCATAATCAGCTTTCATCACTCAACTGCTGGAAATATGCTTTTTTCGATTACTTTTGGGTTTGTCGAATAAGTTTTACTGCCTATACGAATTACGCAGAATAAAAGTATCATAATAGGAGTAATGAATGACTCCGTCTCCTAAAAACGACAACTCCATATCACTATATCATAAATATCAACCTTATCACTATGTAATAGTGTCCATTTCACCGTTTTCATTATAAACTGTTAATTTGTAGTGTCACAGGTGCGCGCTCTCTATAAATTTCACTTCATCATTTTTTCATAAGTCGCCTAAAGAAGTTACTTAATAAAACTTAATCGATCCTAAGTAATCATAATTATAATTAATAACTCGAATGTAATATTATCGATATTTCCACTATTCATTAATGTCAGAGGCGATCAGTTATTTGATATTGTAAGTTGACGTGCTTCATAATTATTTCTGACATTTATTATGTGTTGTTTATTATATGTTCACACGGTTGTGACTTATAAATTATTGATGAAACATATTCTATAACTTTTATACAATAAAAGGTAAATAACAGCTACTGCAAATAGTATAATCCAATTACCGTAAGGCAAAACTTTACATTTAGTCTTATGCCTTAAGATTTATAAACGAAAAATTTAAACCTTAAAGTTTAAAAGGAATCTTTTTCTGTTTCAGTTGAGTTAATAAAGTATGAGTTGACCTGATGCTATTTGGTCCGCCTGTTTATTAGAAGTGCTGTATATATTTTTACTTTTTAAATAAGATTTAACACTACTGCTTTGCAGATGACACAAACACTAAAATTTTGTAACAGACCACAAAATAAGATTAATAATTTATAGCAGCAGAACACTACTTACTAACAATTTTTTCTTACCAGTTCTAATTTCTTATAGCGCGTCTTCCTATGCTTAGTTTATAAAGAATACACTACCCTTCTACAACGAAGGGTTGTATATTCGATTGATAGAAGGACAATTGTCATAATTGAAGTCCTGTTTACTGTTCTGAATTTACGACTTCCTCATTATTTTTAATATGTTTTTACAATGGACCGTCTGGGTTGGTACCACCGCGGTGTCTATTTCTGCCGCAAAGCAGTAGTTTGAAAACACGGCTGTCTTCCGGTTTAAAGGGCACCGTAGCCGTATTTACTGGGTAAACGAGACTTAACACCCTATGTCTCAAGGTAGGCAGCGTTGGTGATACCACTAATATTGCCGATGTCTACTGGTGTTGGTGACCACTTCCCATCAGGTGGACCGGCTGATCGTCTGCCTGCGTAATCAATAAAAGATAATAATAAAATATTCAGCTTCGAATTTGCAAAAAAACGTAATACACATAAGAAATAACTAATGTATTGTACTTTATGGGTAAAATAATGTTTTTTAACTGTATAATATTATAGTGCATAAAAGGAAACGTCGCCGGTTCGTCTGCGTTACTCACATATCTCGCATTCTATGGTATCCTGGTAATTAAAGTAATTTATTAGGTTATGAACGGTGAATCATTTTCTTGGGGAAACTGCCGTTAATAGCTGAAGAAAGCTAAATAAGCCAAAGTATCTTATTTTGTTTGTTAAATAATGTACTTATTATTAACTTTCATATTTGCTTGATAAAAAAGAACTTTCATAAAACCCGAAAACTTTTTATTTGTCTTTTCTGTATCCTAGTAACAAAAGTTATGTTAGGTATCGTTTTTACTTTGTTGTTATTGTATTATTTACTGTCTTACTTTTCAGTTTGATTTCGGAGATTCATGCTTTATTAGTAATTAACTCTCGAAAATTAAAACATTCCCTCTGCTTTTGCTTCAAAATAAATCTACTTGCGCCCTACTACAGGGCACAGACTTTCCTGAATCTCTTTCTGTACTATGGAACCATAGTTCTTAGCTCGTACCTTTTTGTAAAGAGTAAAGAATGTTAAGACCGTAAGAAAGTAAGCTATCTTTTGAGCAAGAATAATAGATCCAGTTGTATTTTAACCAAAATTACTTTTTTCCTACTGCTTTTATTTACCAAGAAAATAAAAGAGGATAAAAAGGCTTATGTGTAAGAAGGTCTAATATTTTCCTTTAGAATACCTATAAATCTTATGAATAATTATAAATCAACTATCGTTTTTCTATCACTATTTAAAACGTGTTTTTGGACGTCTTTTTTTAATGATATATTACCGAGATGTTAGATAATTTAATGACATTTGAAGTGTGCCTGAAAGCTTAATTATTTAATATTACTACGAATAAGCACTCCTTTTGTTTTTGAACACTCCGAATTAACAAAGCGTGTAGAAATAATAATAACTTGATAAAACTGGTGGAAAATTTCTGGTATTCAAAATTGACGGACAAGAGCATATGCAGAAAAATATCGATTTCCTCAGCTTGAGCATGTAGTCAGGCCCTATACCGCCATCTATTAGGAGATATGGTCAAACATGAAACTTACAATTCAAAATAATTTTTATATTACTTTTGGTTTTATGTATTCTAAATTGAATATTTTTAAAGATACCTAATTTTAATGGTAGTTTTACTCAATTAAATTTCATGTATGATATTGGAAATGTTTACTGCTATTTAACGATATTTGGTTTCATTTTTATGATATTTCAAGATGCAATAAATTTAGCTTCAAGCGAAACATATGTGTATAGTGATTTTGATTATTATTGTATTAAAAAAACATGTTTCTTATTTCTACCAATATAATGATATTATCCATGGTTTTATTTGTGATAACAAAACAAATTATAAAATAAATATTTTGCGTCATCTAGCGTAAAGCTTTAAATCCACTTTACACGCAGTTTAAACAATTTTAATGCTTACTTAACACAGATGTCGGTAACATCGTAATTTTTGTTTTTACAATGTAATTAAATTGGCGTCTGTTTGTAACATCAAAATAATAGGTACAAAATCATTAAATTGTAATAATATATAATTGATACACATTAGAAAACAATAATTTTTAAAATTTGGTCTGCCTGTCTGCTTGTTCGTTCTGCCTTATATCTAGAATGGCTAGTCTGATTTTGATGGAACTTAGGCTCCTTCTTTTAACAAATAATTGTTTTGTCTGTTTCAAATTTTAGATGGTAATTTATTTTATTAATAATAATTTTCAGTCATAAAATAAAAAGTTTACGTACCTGCTATTCATCAGTTATTATCTTACGAATGACAGAACAATCAATGTGTTCCATTTAAAGGATAGCAGACTAGCAGGTGTAGATAAAATAAAACACTTATGTTGATCCTTCCTTATTTACAATATTAGTCTGAGCAATCAGAATTTAAGTCCAATGTTATTTCATTTGCATTATATAATATCTTTTATGTATAAGTAACACAAGCTGGACGACCAAACTACAATCAAAGAAAGTAATGGTTAAATAAGTGTGAACAGTAACAATTTATTTTAAAGAAGCCTAAGACGTTATAATTATCAGCAAACATTCTTATCACCTTTATATTAAGCAGAGCCAATTCTCACAACTATTTAATTGCTATTTAAAACTTACAGGCGTATTACCAGTCGCAAAATAAAACACAAGGTTTTTCAAATATGTTTTTTATGTAATAATAGCGATTAAAGCATTATTTTTTCCGCCATTTCTCAAAATATTAGAGAAGTCATCCTTTTCTTTCTTTTCAGATACTATCTCTTGCACCGCCATCATACGTAAAAATGTCTCGGCCTCATTAACTTCACCGTGACCTAATATCCTTTCGTTGATCTGGTTCGATAGGTTCACTTCATCAGCTAGATGGTCGTCTAGGCCCAGAATATTATCACTGTCTTCTGCCGATCGCCTGTGTATATTAAACCCAGCTTCTTTAAGTTTCTTCTTAGCGAGTTCCAGAAACTTCGGCGAGCTGAGAGTCTCTCGCAGCCAGTGTTTAATCTTGTTCTTCTTGTCTTCAACTTGCGCTTTGAACCTGTTTGTGTGTTTATGGTGTACTTTTTTTAATTCACTTCGTAAAGCACGCAGCGGATTTAGATTAGCCGTCAGCGATCCATGTGGTTGCGGGGACCACCTTTAACGACAGTATTCTGTGGTTACCTCACTTGTTAGACCAAACTTACGGATGAAAAATGGTACTGCACTTAGATAACCCGAATAATCACCCCTATGGCTTTCTATAAAAATAATTAGATAACTATTTAATAATTATTAATAGTTTATTTTAATAAAGTTGATTATTCACAATGAACTGTTTCATAAAATATACTTTTAGTTTAGTTTCCGATAAACATATGATCATAAAGTTTATTCGTTATTACAGCGTATTTGTCTAACAAGTGAGGCAAGCCAGGCAGTCTATGACTGACCTATATTTGTTTTGTATTTTATTAAACATTAATAATTATGATTTAGGGATTAGGTTATTTTTGATTTTATATGATTTTTATCTGAAGAAATTTGACTATTACTAATTCATGGCCCTGCTTATATAGAAAATAACATGTAATAAAAATATCTGCTTTCTTAAAAAGGACAAAGAAAAAACATTAAACAAATTTGTCCATGTTTCCATTTATCCTCTAATTTCCAAACGGTTATAGAGAAGCAACGGATAGAAATCAATGAAGGCAGATCGACTTACCATTCTAATGTCTGTAAATCGATCTGCCTGATATCTACTAATTGATCCCGCAGACTTCAGACTACCATAGTCGATAAATAAAAGATTTAAACATTTGTAAACATTTTTCAATCAACGTAAAAGTAATCTATAGATAGCAACAGCTATACTAAATCTACCAACTGTAGTTCGGTAGATTTTAGTTTCAGTTCGATTTCTAAACGACACATTCAGATTTTTCATATTTATGCTCCTTTTAAACCTGGTCCAGAATGGACCTCTACAAATATTTCAAGACCGAAATGTGCCAAATCGGTTCAGCCGTTTGAGCGAGAGTAACGAACAGCAATTCATTTTTATATATATAGATAAGAGAAACTAAACTGCCCCAATTGTGTAATGGCTTCGCGAGTTAATTTTTCCTTGATTCTTTCTAGGTATTTAGGATAATGAGGGCTGACCACCCGATTGTCTGTAAAGTAATATGAACCTTTGCCCACCATTTGACGCTATTGTCAGGACATGTTTGTGCGGGTTTTCCCGTCGGATTATGAGATTAAAGGAAGAGCAAACACTTAAAAAAGGGAAAAACCTCACTTCTGCAACTCCTTCTCCCTCTGCCGAGCCTTAAAGATCTTCGGAAGCAGCTCAGGTACACTGCTGGCTTCGTTTGCCGTAATCGTTGACTCCACCCAGGAGGTTATCTCCGAAACTCTGCTGTAGACACCTGGGGACTGGGGATCACCGCACTTTTTCCCACCAAAAGATACGATCCCAAGTAGAACCCCATCTCGCACTGCAGGCCCACCGGAGTCGTGCTAGAGGTAAAAAGACATCTATATCTTTTAGTTACATAAAAGATTACAGTTAAAATATATTATAGACGAATATTGAATCTACAGAGAAAGTCATAAAACTTTTGTTTTACCCATTAATCGTCTGTATATGGATTTGTCGCAATAATCGCTCTTTTTTAACGTCCATTGTGAGAAGGCGAAATTCTGAAGTGATCGCAGAAATGGAAGACATCGTATAGTAACTAAGTTACATAAAATATCTTGACATTTAATTCAATCTGGTCACCACCAAATCATTGTTCACCGTGTTCAAGTGATCACCGACGCCCATAGACATTAGCAGTACCAATGGTATCGCCAACGCGCTGCCTACCGTGAGACATAGGATGTTAAGTCTCGTTTACCCAGTAAATACGCTGGCTACGGTGCCCTTCAAACCGGAACACAGTAGTGTTTTCATACTACTGCTTTGCGGCAGAAATAGGCACCGGGGTGGTACCCACCCAGACGTTCTCCTGTAAACAGGGGACCTACCACCGGTAAAGCCGTGCCACAGTCATGATAAACAATTTATAAGAAAGTTACCGACAAGTTGATTAACCACCACTTGAAATTATTGATTAATAAACGTCAAAAAGTTTGGCAAAGTACCCACTTACGTTACAAGCATCCTTCCCCCCAGTGGCATATCCAGCGCACAACATCCTTGGCGTTATATAAAACCTATAAGCACGTTGGCAATCCTCGACATTCATTGCTGGCACAGGAACAAAACGCAACCTGTCTGGAATGCTTCCGTAACCAGATTGCTGAAAAGACAGATTAAAAAAATTATATGATATCACTTGATCATGTCTAATATGCGTGACGAAGCTAAGCATCGTTTATAAAGTGGTTTGCATCCTTTGGTGTCCTAACTAACTTCGTCTCCAAAAGCAGGTGGATCGTAAGGTATGCGATTATCCATACAGGTTTTGGATAATCGAAACATAAGAGGCAGTAAAAATGTGCAATAAACCTTTAAAAACTCTTTTTAACTGAATCTAATTGCTTTAACTGTAACACATAATATTTATGACCTACCACAAATTCGTTAGCCTCCTTGATTCATAGGATGCACGCTTTTACGTTGTAGTAGGATAACAGAAATGCCCTTCAAAATGTAAATCAGCAGTGTTTGCTGCAGCAACAGGCACTGCGGTGATGTTTCTCTAGTCGCTTCTGATTAGATATGAAACCTATATTGAAATCGTATATAGAAGCTCATATCGAAAATATTACGATGCTAATACTTTCCATCAGAATCCTGTGGTTGGCAAGAGTAGCTTGAGTCCGGATCTTAATAAGATCCGGACATACCTGATGTCCGGAGCACTTAACCCTTTGAAGGGACTTCCATCCATACATTGAAAATATATAGTATAGAGATGCTACGTCCCGCTTGTAGTTGTTTTTGATATTTTACAAAACTGTGGTACATAAGTCGTTGACTTATATGATATTTAACGCAGACGTTACACTACCGAAGCATACCATTATTAAACAATACACTCACGTCAGTGCTTCCCCATCCTGTCACGATGAGTATATCATCAGGTTTGATTACGTATTCCTTAGAAGGAAGATTAAGGACGGCGATATTCCTTCCGATCGGCATGGGCCTGTCCAAACGGGCTAATGAAAAGTCGTAGTCTGCGTTGCCTGGAGAGTATTTTGGTGGGAAGAATACCTGGTTGACATGTGAGAGTTGTAAGTTAAGAAATACAGATAATAAATCGGGCAAAATATAACGTTATCTATACAATAGATTTTTTCTTATTATAAAAGCAAAGTCTAGTGTCAAACTCAGTGGCACCAGAATTGACCATTTAAGACTAGGAATAGTTGTGAACAAACTAACCTATGGCAACATTTCATATATACATCTAGTGTTCTTATTGAACAAGTGTCACTGAGATGTCAATTACTTAATGATAGTTGTCTTATAATAATAATAATGTACTCCAGTCGGTTACGACTACGGCGGCCGATCTATATAAGAGATCAGCTAACTACGCAGGAGATAATATAGCGCACAAGTGTACGCGCAAACACTGAGCGTAAGCCCTGTTCCTTTATCCTAATCTAAAGCCAGATGGGACGGATAACCGACACGACCGGAGCGAGATAAAGGGCAGGGCCGACTTTTAACATGCCCATGACGCATGGGTCATCTTTGGGCAATTGAGTGATCAGCCCAAGTTGCCCTAACCAACTAGGAAACTATAATGCAAATTTATTGAGTCCCCACAGGATTCGGGCCAACGATCTCCGGTTTCTAAAGCACCCTCCCCTAGCTACGGAGGCAGTTAATTTAATTTACAACTCATAATAATAACATACGTACATTACAAGTACTGTTAGTTGCTACAGCTTACTGTGTTTCGATCTATTCAAGGTCTGAATTAGTTAAAATATAGTTGTCAATATTGCGTGTTGATTGACATAAAATAACACTTACCTTATTGACTCTCGACTGGTATCCCCCCCGATTGTGAAAGGAACTTCCAGCGCGAACTATGTATGGCATCAGTTTTTTCGCATCACCATTAAATGCGCTGAAATGTATAACAGTTATATACAAATTTACCCACCAACCCGCATTAGACCTGCGTGGTAGGATATGGTCAAAATCCCCTTAATGGCTAGGGGTGTATTTAGGGAGGCCTATGTCCAGCAGTGGACTATCACAGGCTGATGATGATGATTTACAAATTTTAATAACAATTGTTGCATATTAATGAACGACTATATACTTGATCCCAGATTATTTAAAAAATACAATGTAGATTTTAATAACATGAACTGATAGCAAAATATTTGAGCGATATTTAGTATACTATGACTTGATAGTAAAGCTGTTTCTATAGTTAGCCTGGCCCATATGTATGTGCGAGCCAACCTAATTATCTGAAAAGTATGATAATTCATTGGGCGTGTAAAAAAGGATCTCGTATATCCCTTTTCCTCTTTCTCTTTCTCTCTGTGTCTCTTTCACTTAAGTAGGCCAACTGCGCACGAGCAAGAGACACGCATACCTCTCAATTTCTTTTATGTTTGCTTATATATATGCGGCGCTGTAATAGAGCGCAGTTTTCGAGAGTGCCTCCCTATCTTGAACCGATTAATAAGACGTTGTCACCTCAAATCGTAACGTATCATGATTTTCATTTACTTTAAAATATACGTACGATTCTAAACAGTGGCCAGCTGTTAATATCCACTGCTCATCGATCACCGATCCACCACACCAATGCTTCGCGTTTCTGGATATCGCCACATTGTAAGGGTACATGCTGACGCTAGTCTCCATCCCGCCCACAATTCTTCTTGCAGCGTACGAACGGAACACCCAAGCCAACTTCTGGTCCTCTTTGGACTCCGCAGAATCTACATTTTTAAACAATAAAATTTAAATATACAAAATCTTTGGCTTCACTTTGTGACACAGAAACATTAAAGCCTATCTTTAGAAATTGCTGGATAAATTACTTTTCAATCTGCAGTGCTAATCTATTTTTTATTATTCAGAAACAACATATTCTATAAAGATTTCAAATAACTTTTATATCGTAATTCCTAAAATAAAATATACTGTCACAAAATTAAAATTATGCTCACTTCATTTTGCACATTGCTCACCGAATTCATCACAGTAACACCTTTTTCAGCATTTGACGGTAACAATATTCGCGCGATAATAATGCTCGATTATCGACAATCGTGTTTGTAGTATTAAAAAAGCTTACAATCATAATAATTCATACAAACATAAGAATATCAAACCTGAATAATCCCTGGCGTCGTGTGATATTCTATATCTAGTAGAAGTCTCATCATTTCTAAACTTGTATTTGGCTTCAAGCAAGGCCTTTATCTCTTCACCACTGTCGAAATCATGCGGAGAGGTTTTCAGATAGTCCGTACGATCACTTTCAGCATCTCTCAATATCGGTTTACCATTCGAAAATATACCATCCACTTGTATGACTTCGAAACTGGCAGCATTTTTAAACAAAATGAGTAATAGGTGAATTGTTAATCCGCGTTTGGTATTACCATTGTGTTTGTTTGATTGCATTTTTATCCTGGCATTTCATTTTCACTTTAATGTTATATCTTTGTGTGGAGATGTAAAATCCTTTATCGCTTTATTTAACGGCCGCTTGAATCGTAAAGTGGAATGGGATTTCTCTGCGTTCGCTGCTTCGCTGGATTATTATACTTGGATGTTGATATTGCTTACTTATGTTTGGATTCTAATAGAGAGTTTGTTTTATATTTTGCTGTTAAAATTTTAATTTAAAATGTTGATTCATATTAACAATTATAATTGTTTTTATCAACACATTTTTTTGTATAATGTATCCAGACAGTTTCTAGTGTTGTTGTGATTTTATTGTAGCTTGTCTTAAGTTCTGTGATAATTAGGACAATTTCTTAGATTTGGCAGCATCAAAAGGCTGCTGTATTTATTGCTTTTCAGTTGATTGAGTAAAACAGAGAAAAGCATTTTTTTTCTCTGTTTGACCGCAACATCAACTTCTATTTACAAGAAAGATATAAAATATACAGGAAAGGTACGACTAACGTTGAAGTCCAATGTTACGCACTTGGAACACGCGAGTTTACTAATTCGCGATACAAAGTAGAAAGTTGCTTTGTTTTTGAAGCACGTTGGCTATGTATGGGTAGGATAATATAATGCAAAGGCAATATTTTAGAATAATATCGATAGTCGTGAAGATCATTTGCTAAATTGTGAATCAATTTCAAAAATATCTATCTTATCTCTTGAGTGATTAAAAGGCAGAAACTGTAATAAAATCGTTCAATTTTATAAAATTAGACATAGACAAGACAAACAGTTAAAATTAATCCTGAGCAACAAAATCTATGATTATGAGGCTAATCTCATGGAAAACCGGGTTAGGGAAAAATAAAGTATTAATATAAAAAGAAACTTTATATCCAAATATAAAATCAACTAATATATTCATTACATAAATTACTTTTATATAGATATTATATATTTGCACAAAGTACAAAAATAAATAAGGTTAAATAATAATGATTTTAATATATTTGTATTAAAGAGTTTGGCTTATTTTCAGAGATTTGGATACCTTACCTTAGTTAATTTAAAACAAGTTTCTTTCAGTATCATCACTTTATTTAAATTATTTTTTTTATATTATATATATCATTTTCAGAATTAAATTTATACATATTTTATTAAAATGCTTTAAGTGTTCCTCGAAGCTCGGTTTTGTTTCAAAGCCACTTTGTATAAAGTAATCACGTGAGTGTCAGTGTAAGCCTGTTTCTATTTTAGCTTTTCATCAAATTTATCGCATGAAAACAGTCGCTCGACATTCGCTACTATGTGCAAAATTAATAAATTTTGTGCAAATTGAGCCAATAAAGGAAACATTTGAGAGAAATCGCCTTTTCTTATTTCTGAAAATGTCGAAATAAAACACCTTCAAAATCTTAGTTCGAAATATTTTTAGGTTATGAAGATTTCCTTTGACGGTTTATACACTACACACGCCACACGCGGTCGGTCACGTCACATTTCATTTTTTTAATTTATGGCTCCTCCGTTACAAATGAACGGCGCGACGTGTTGAGTGGCTAGGCGAGGGTGTGCGTTAGTATGAAACGGAACGTTTATTATTTTTTTTTTTTCGGAAAAGTAAAGGTAAATGCCCATTCAGTCTTTTTTGTAAATTTGAACAATTTTGATAGAAAATACGTAGATTCTGGGACTAAAGTTCGTAGGTTTGCAAAAAAGGCTTAAAGTACGTAGATCTACGTAAAAAGACGTAGAGTTGGCAACATTGCACGGTAGGCAGCGCGTTGGCGATACCACTGGTATTGCTAATGTCTATGGGTGTCGGTGATCATTTCCCATCAGGTGGCCCGACTGCCTGCGTATGCCATAAAAAAAAAAAAGACAGACATAACGTCTGAATCTATTACTGCCTTAAACAAGGAGTTTACTAATTCGATACAAATAGAATGTTGCTTTGGTATGTTGATAAAATGATGCAAAAGGAAATTATTGAGAATAATATCGATAAGCTACTGCAAGTGACTGATCATCTGCTACAATTGTAAATAATTTAAAAAATTATCTTACCCCTTGAGTATTAAAACAAACTGCATTAAAATCTGTTGCGAAGTTTTAAAAAATTAAGCATAGAAAAGACGGACAGGTAACTGCCTCCGAAGCCAAGTGGTAAGGGCGTGTGCTTCAGAAACCGGAGGTCATAGTTTCGAATGTGTCTAGCGGTAGACAAACACAAATACTAATAATAATAGTTGTAAAAATATAGCTTCAATTAGATTAGAATTAATTGAATAAATAAATGAAATAACCGTTGAGAGTGGTTGAAAAAATTCAATGAAATGAACACTGGGAAATAGTTTTAGTCAACATATTATTAGTCGCCTAAGACGTAGTGAAAAAACATGTAAATGCCAATGGTAGAGCATTGATATATGTAATTTTAGTCATATTTGTATTTTTAATTATTCTCTGGTATATGTTAATTGTGTATAATGTAAAATGGCAAATAATTTCGCCGTTCTTACGGCATTATCATTATTAATAAACAACATAACAATTATGTGTAATCGTAAGTTAATATTTACAATATTGAATTTCGCGCTAAATTTTTTAGTGATATTATTTTCTAGATATATATATAATTGTTTTTATCTTTACTGCTTACGTTTCGTTATATACTTTTGCAGCTGTTTCATCGAAGTAAAGTACACTACGGCTTTGAGATACTCATGGTTGGGTCATCTGGCCACCAAAACTCGCGATAGTTAACATATGCCATAGATATATATAGGCCAATGACTAAAGACATATGTATCCAATTCAGAAATTTATGGATTTTGCGCGTTAGTTTTATATATTTATTTCCGACGTTTCGGATTCTTTCCAGCATCCATGATCACGAGCAGACTAAGTTGGTTGGAATAAATATATATGTATAACTAATGCGAAAAATCTGTAAATTAGTGGATTTGATATGTATAATGATTGCGTAAATAAGAGAAATAATTTAAGATAAATGTTTAGCCCCTCAATTAAAGAAATAAAGTTTTAATTAGTTAAAATGACTTTACGGATTTTATCGCGTTCATTTAACATTTTACATTCCCGACGTTTCGAACACTTTCCAGCGGCCGTGGTCACGGGGTAGACTGAGCGGGAGTGAGACGGAGTCTAAGTTAAGTTCTAAGTCATTTTATTTAATAATGTATAATATTCGCGAAAACAATAGAGATAATTAAATATAGTTTTAAAATTATTTACGTTGTTGCTCGGTAGTACTAGACGATCAGCAAAGGATATATTATATGATCTCTTTAAATATCCTCTAAATCAAACTTGGTCGATATTACCTATTCCTACATATACACACTTTCGAATTATATACAAGGCCACATAAGACTTTTATATCACTATATAGTATAAAACAAAATCGCTTTCTCTGATTTCAATGCGGCCTTTTTTAAAAGATAGAATGATTGAAGAGGAAGCTTAATATATATAGCACATGCTTAATATTGTAGGAATATTTTCAGCATAACTCCCGTGCGAAGCAGGCGAAGGTCGCTAGTAGCAAAATAAAACATTAATGCCAATTGAAGTGAACATGTTATAATTGCAGGGCCGCGCCTTTGTCATCACAACGCAATTTCTAACTAATACCGGGTGTGTGCTAATACCCAATGTGTCCAACAATATAATTTTTTTCTCTAATTTGTCTTAACTAAATAGAAGACAATTATCTAAGATTACGACTTGACTGTATATGAAAATTCTTTAATAAATCAACGGAAAACGATGTTGCACTTTACATCATTATTAAGTTATAGAACACAAAAGTTTTATTAGTTGAATAAATTAAATAATGCATATAACAGGCATATAACAGGTGAGTTACACAAAAATTTGCAAGTTAATTAAATTGTAAAAGATAATACTAGTTGTGTAGGACACTATAGAGTTTAGTTATAAAACAATCAAGTTACCAGGGGGTTAAGAAGATATTTTTATCAATACATAGCATAAAACAAAGTCGCATTTTCTGTCCCTTTATCCCTATGTACGCCTAAATCTTTAAAACTACGCAACGGATTTTGATGCGGTTTTTAAAAATATAGTGTTTCAAGATGAAGGTTTAAATGTCAAATATACCTATAATATGCTTAATATTATAGGTATGTATGATATCAGCATAGCTCCTTGCGATGTAGGGGCGGGTCAATAGTATTTTGTAAAAGATATTTTGTAGAAAGCTTTTATAGATAAGCGAAATGCGCTCTTACTAAGTTTTTTGCAGCTAATTTAATTGACAGTAGACATTTCGCATCGCAATTGTTTATATTCTAATCGTCTGTTTGCTTCTTCATTCGATACCTTTTCTACTAAAACCTTTTTGGAGGAGTTACACCTTTCTTTCCTTCTTAATAGAGGTAGGTATCATTTGATTATATATATTTATCAAGACACGTGAAGTAACAAGCAATTCAGGTAAACTAATTTGGTAAACAAAAAAGACAAGAAGTACTCTGGTCTACTTCTTGTCTAAATAATTAAAATTTCTTAATAAATTCTAATGTCACAATTAAAATGAAAATACATACCTATGGGAGAGGAATTCTAAAACTTCCATTGTCACCACCATCTCATAAATTTTTAAGAATAATACACACGTACATGTTTATGAAATATAAGTTTAAGACATATGGGATATGTCGCTTCATTTGACCAGTAATTGAAGCATTACTCCCATGTAACAGAAATAAGTGAAGCAAAAATAAGCTAATTCTTTCTTTTGCTCATCATCAACTTTGTATTAGTCCACTGCTGGACATAGGCCTCCCCTAATGCACTCTCTCTCCATAACGGGGTTTTTGAACCGTATTCCACCACGCTGGTCCAATGTGGGTTGGTGGTTGGACCGACTTTATACATGACCGGTGGTAGGTCCCCTGTTTACAGGAGACCGTCTGGGTGGGTACTACCACGGTGCCTATTTCTTCCACGAAGCAGTAGTGTGAAAACATTACTGCGTTCCGGTTTGAAGGGCACCGTAGCCAGCGTATTTACTGGGTAAACAAGACTTAACACGCTATGTCTCACGGTAGGCAGCGCGTCGGCAATACCACTGGTATTGTCAACGTCTATGGGTGTCGGTGACCACTTCCCATCAGGTGGCCCGACTGCTCGTCTGCTTGCGTATGCCATAAAAAACAAAAACCATCTGACGCTTGGATCATCTTACTTTTCAGACAATTGGATGACCGCCCCAAATTGCCCTAAACAACTAACAAACAACAATAAAAATTTGTTGAGTCCCCGCAGGATTCAAAACCACGACCTTCGGTTTCTAAAGCACACGCCCTTAGCACTAGGCTACGGAGGCTTTAAACTAAACCAAAATTAATTGGTTAACTATGTGAAATTCACTATTCACAAATTTCATCAGGTCACTATATCATTGGTGGTTCTAGAATATTCGCTGGTAAACGTGTGGAAAGTTCTAGAAGATTATGTGCTAACACATGCGGATAATCTATTAACACAACTGGCTGACCCACCCGAAATGGAATTGCTTGTCTGCAAATTCTGCGAGGGGAAAATCTACTGCTGTGATTTATTCTCGTGTTTTCTATTAAAAGCCCTAAGCTTCGCACTGCTCTTTTCTGTCTGTTATATAGTCTCAGTAAAGTAAATGTTGTTGCGATAAATAAAAAATTAAAACGAGTATTTCTGTTTCAACCTGAATTTAGTAACGTCGAGTTTAAAGAAAAATGGTAGTGCAATGGTCTACAATTTTTATAAATAAAGTCGCTTTTCTGTCTCTCTATTGAACTGATTTCACTGACGGTGGTGACAATGGAAATTATAGAATTCCTCTCCCATAGGTATGTATTTTCATTTTAATTGTGGCATTAGACAGAGAAGTTTGTTGTTTAACAAATATTTTATACTTAATTTGATTATTTTTCAAATCAATTTGTAGCCTCGTCTTAATAAAGCACGGCCTCTGTTACCTAGTAAGACACAGTTCGCTCCGAGCAGCCGCCCGGAACGGACGTATCTTCGTGCGCTCCCGCATGGAAATAGTGCCTCAGCAAATAAGTAGTTAGCAGCATCAAATTAATGCAAAGGGCAAGAAAAACATGGACGTCTCCCTAGAGGAATATATGCGCACGACATGCCCCGACATATTCGCGGAGATAAATGATAAGTACAGGAACTTCAAGGCACACCTTCAAAACGCTATGCAACCCGCGGCCCCCGCGCCCTCCATTACTGACCTAGACGTGCCGACTTTTAATCCTGCTCCGACATTATCTACCTCTGCCGCAGATTGTGGCCTAGAAAATATCTCCGAAATCGGAGAAAATTAATCATTGATATCGACAATACTAAGGCAGACAAAGGCGTTCGCGAAGATATATGACGACGACGGTTTTAAAACCGTTGTTTCCCGTAAAAAGGGCAAAAAAACACCCCGCCGTCGCTGTAAACCGCAAAAAAGACCGCGCTTCTACCTCGCCAACTTCTAAAATTAGGTCGAGGCCCGCTACCGAGCAGGTTGAAACCTCGAACATTTATATGGCTGAACGTAAAAATGTGGGCCAAAGCCTCGCTGCCAATTGTCATTCTCGAAAAAGCGAGCTGGGTGCAAGTAAATAAATTTATGATTAAAAATAAGTACTGTGACGTCAGGTCTACGCCAGGATACGCGACTAGGGATCCGCGTAAACGTCAGCACGGTAAATGACTTTCGTGAACTCACACAATTTTCTGCGGAATAGCCGCATTCAATTTCACACATACGCCCTCCCCGAGGACCGCAAATTACGTGTAGTTGCACGTGGTATCCCTAAAGACGTGGATATCGAGTCCGCAAAAGCCGGTATCCTATCTCAGGGATATCCCGTGAAAACTGTGCGGAGGCTTCACCACCCGCGGTCAAAGGTCGTCATGGACCTTCTTATTTTCGAATTAGACCTTACTCCCGAGGGTAAGGCTAAGTTTCACTCGATGTCGTATCGATAGAGACACTACACGAATTATATTCTGACCACAGGCCAGTTTTATGTAAATTGGGCCAAGACGCCGGTTCGGTCCCTATGACTAAAACCAATATGACTAAAATCCACTACGGATTGGCATCGCCTTGAGGCTAAACTAAGGCAATGAACCCCCAGAATTGTGAAAACATACCAAATGTAGTTTGTAACCTAGATCAGGCAAACAATGCCATTAACAACATAAAGTCACACATCTCATCGGCCATTGAAGAGTCCGTGAGAACGGTAAAAGTTACGGCCGACCGTAACTTTGGCCTGCCTTTCGAGCCAGCGCATGTTGCCTACTGGCAACTGGCCCGAAACTTAAAGTTAGGTTCACCCGATTCAATTCCGCCGTTATCCCATCCTAACGGTGGCTTATTGGCCTTCGATGATTTTGAAAAAGCCGAATGCTTAGCGGACACACTAACAATGCACGCCATCTCGCGTACACATCGACACGTGTCATCTTGCGAGGTAGACCGTGAAATCGGCCGTAGGGCGGTCTTACCACCAGAGGGCGAATATTTTAAACTAGTGACCCCGGAGGAGGTCAAAGATATTATTAGGGGTCTTAAACCCCAATCGGCACCTGGCCCAGACCGTATTAGTAATAAGGCATTAAAAATTTTACCGGGCCCGATTATTTGTCTCCTAGCGAGCATTTTCAACCAATGGCCAATGGAAGGAGGCCATTGTTACCGGCATACCAATGCCGCGTAAGCCACTAAACCAACCGACGACTTATCGTCCAATCAGTCTCCTCAACTGTTTGGCGAAATAGTACGAACTCATAATCTTGTCGAGGTTAGAGGATTACGGTTTCTCCAATGGCCTCCTACCAGACGAACAATTCGGTTTCCGTCCTGAACACTCCTGTTCCGACCAGGTTTATCGCTTCTCAGAATACATTCTAACGGGCCTAAACAAAACTAAGTCAGGCCTTAGATCCCATTACACGGGGCTGTTCTATTCGATGTCGAAAAGGTTTTCGATAAAGTCTGGCACAACGGCTTACTCTACAAGTTGTACTCTTTCAATATGCCTGACAGGCTTGTGCACATCATACAAGCCTACCTTTCGAATCGCTCTTTTCGATATCGAATAGAAGGCACCCTCTCAACCTGACGCTCCCTGCTAGCGGGCATGCCGCAAGGCTTCTTTCTCCTCTGTTATTCACGTTATATACTAGCGATATTCCCAAAAGCTCTAATGTTAACCTTGCGCTCTTCGCAGACGAAACCGCCCTCTATTACTCCTCTTCCTCACCATCCCTTATCACCAATAAACTCCAATGTGCAATCAATAGCCTAGGCGATTGGTTTCGCAAATGGAGGATTGATGTGAATCACGAAAAAAGTGTAGCAATATACTTTAATCGGTCTTCTGTCAGAGCTGACCTCACTCGTCCTACTACACGTCCGTTCCAAAAAACCGCACACCATGCTCGATGTAAGAAAACACTTGAACCTCTACGGCAAACCGATCCCCTGGGAGAAGAAAGCCAAATATTTAGTTGTTACTTGCGACACTAACATGAGTTTCAAAAGCCATGTCAAAGAGGTTAGAAGAAAAGCCGCTTATGTCTCGCATCGTCTCTTCTATCTTACCAACACAATTAGCAAAATACCTATTAATTACAAACTTTTACTATATAAAGCTTGCATACGGCCGATGATGGCATATGCTTGTCAATCTTTTGCCCATATATCCTCCCAACACTTAAATCAACTACAGGCGGTGCAAAATAAATTTATACGACGTGCCACTGGAGCAGAGTCTTATCAAAGAAATGTCGACTTGGATAGCGATAGCAAGATGCCGACATTACGCGCTCATTTTAAAAACATTATCAAAAATTTCTATGAAATAATAGACCCTCTGATGGTAAGCGCTGCAAACTATCACGCAGACCCAGATGCCTCTAGTAGGAAACGTCATCCGCGTAATACTCTTAGACCCAGATGAAGAAGGGGGGTTAGGAATTCTGGACCCTCCAAGTGTCCCGCCACGCGATACACAAGTAGGGATAACACACACACTTTTAGGTCTACCTCGCTCAAGAGCACGGTGGGACCAACACACCGCGTACACGAGATACACTCGGGTTTCAGGGCGGCTCCCACCGCCCCCAGCAATCGGTTAGACAGTCGACCGAACATGGGCGCCTCGGTCCGTATACCGAACGTCGATGATCCTTAAGCGACTTCTTCAAAATCAACCCACGCATCCTAAATGCGTGTGGCGATTTCTTTAAAGTTTTGGTCACCAAGTTCAAGGGATCTCGCAATCCTCCGAACTCAGTAATAGATGAAGCTTCACACAGACACAGGTCTAGAAGCATATCTTCGAATACATAAGACATAAGACCTAGTAAGAACGTTGGCTAAGGAGGCCTTGAAACAGGAAAATGTATATACACTATTTTTTTAAACAAATATAAGCTACGCGGTGGCTTTAATGTATGGATATGATAACTTGATTATCAAAAAGTTCTTATCTTTTTGTACTATAGTTAGAAAGGTGATAAAATACAATACCCTGGCCATTAAACTTTATCGATTACAATTCTACGTTATTTCTTTATCAATATAGGTTTATAAAATTTAACATACACGACAGTAATTATCATCATCATCAGCCTGTCTAATGTTAGATATGGGCCTCCCCTAACGCACGCCTCCTCATTAGAGGGTTTCTGGACCGTATCCCAACACGCTGGTCCAATAAAGTTTAATTAACAAAAATCCGAGCTTTGCACTAAAAAACGCAGGTTATACAAAAAAAATGTATTAAATACGGGTTCATATGAAAGTTTAAATTCTGTCGGGGTCGCTTGTACCTAGTACACATAATGATTCAATAAAATTGTTGTGTATGTATTTATAATCGGCGGCTACGCCCGCAGTACCCATGAACTATACTTGTAATAAAATAACACTTGTAACGAAGCAGTGAGCGTTTAATTACTTCCTGTATTTAACAAAAATAATACAGTTAATAGAAACGGGGCGGACAATTCGTACATCAACAATCTTACAACAAATGTAATTATTAGCATAAGCTAAATTATTTTCTTTTAAATATACCAACTTAGTCTGCCCGTGACCATGGAAGCTGCAAAGAATCCGAAACGTCGGGAATAAATATAAATAACTAACGCGAAAAAACCTTACACTAGTGGATTTGATTTAAGCTAAATTGTTTGTAGTTCAAGCTAATTTAATAGCGCTCCCTGAAAAAACAAACTTTGCGTAATTGTTCCACATTCCGGAACATTTTAGCGCCTATAGCCGTCCCTTGCGGTACACCTGGAACTAAGCTAATAGACAATTAACTCAAAGTGCCGCCTGCCCACGCACAAAATGTGCCGTCGTTTAAAATAGATTAGCACAGAGAAATTATACGGTTCAGAGAATAAACACATTTAATTTGATCCCATTTTATATAATACAAGCGACATGCTCCGGCTCCGCATGAGTGCAATGTGGATATCTGTAAATTCTATGGAAAAATTTACAAATTTATTAGCGTTTCTCTACAATATTATGCATGAATTATCTATACAAACATTCCTCTTCAATCACTCAAATATTATATATTAAAACCGCATCAAAATCCGTTGTGTAGTTTTAAAGATTTAAGCATACATAGGAATATAGGGACACAGAGAGCGAATTTGTTTTATGCTATGTAAAACGCTGCCAGTTTTAATGTTTTAAAAAGTGAAAAGATTTGTCATGGAATTATTCTTGTTAAGATGCAGTAGTATGAAAACTACTACACAAATTATTTCCCGTGGAACGAACCCTCAACCTCACTAACCACTGAACTAACCGGGTCGCCATTAAATTTATTATTTTAATAATCATAGTAAAAGTATGCCAGCGGCATTCAATCTATATTTGGAAAGGTATATACAACTAGTTAGATTAAACGATTATGTAATTAAACGTTACTTTGCGTAAACGTTAATTCGTACGTTATTTACGAGGTTATTAGGAATGGCGAATGACTTCATGTTTTGAATGAAACATAAATATCTTATGCCTTCGTGGCAACTATTAAGTAAATATTTGAATTTCACAGTAACTGTACACCGACAATAACAGTAAGTTTTTAATTTTAAACAACATTTTTACGATTAGTTTTTTGATAAATTGCAGTTAAATTATGACGAAAAGAACTTTGTATGTTCTTAGTTTATCTATCGTTTAACTTATGGCGTCCCATTGTTGGGCAATGGTCTCTATTTTTCCACGCGTCCTAAAATGAAACAGAAACTCAACTCGAAAAGACTCACTCTCTCTTTTGTAGTTTTAATTTAATAATAGATATTAGAGATGTTTAATTAAAAACTAAACAACGTATAAGTGACTCCTTATAATAATTAATCCTAACGCCGGGCCAATAAAAGATTTATAATTTAATCTTTGACGTTTACTAAGTAGACTTCGCTTCGGTTTCTTTTATAACGGAAGTAGTGTTCTCACACTAGTGGCTTCAAGAATAAATTCCTCAATCTCCCTATAGTTGTTTCCCAGTCGGTTCTCTACAATGTAACCGTATTTTTTTCCTTAAATATCACTGGTTGTAGTAGTTCTAGTGATATTGTAGGTAGTAAATAAAACTAGATTTTGTTAAAAGAAGTAAATTAGCTTGGTGATTCAAAAGTATACAAAACATCATCCAGACTAATATTATAAATGCGAATGTCTGTCTATCTTTCCGTTTCTGTTATTCTGTCTGTCCGTCTTTAAGGTCTAAACCATTGAACCGTATTTAGAATAGATTAGACTGCAAGAAAGGACATAGGTTTTTAATTTTGCAATAAAAGTGGTCTAAAGGGTTGTAATAGGGGATGAAAGTTTATATGGAAATCGTCTGTGTTGAACATAAAACGATAAAATGTTGCGTGAGAATTTTCGAAACAAGCCACAAGTTGTGGTTTTTAGCAATTTTGTAGTTTCAAACTCCACGGGATGGACTAGGGATTTTAATGGGGATTTACAAGAATAATACTAATAATACTTATAACTAGTTTGTTAACAAAACTAACTTTACGGACAGTCTCGTTGTTATTGGTGAACCACAGCCATTTATCCCTACTTGATGCTCAACCTATAAAGGGACTTTGTAGCGCTAATTGAGTCAACATTACACTTTGTTTAAGTTATTAATCCTGTCTTTAAATTACTTCAACCACATTACCCGTGTTGTCATCATCATCATCGGCCTGTGTTAGTCCACTGCTGAACATAGACCTCCCCTAGCGGCCGCCTTCTCCAGTTGGGGGTTTTTGGACCGTTTGCCATCATGCTGGTCCTATGCGGGTTGGTGGGTGGACTGACTTTTTACATGCCCATCTGATGAATGAATCATCTTACTTTTCAGACAATTGGGTGATCAGCGCAAGTTGCCCTAACCAACTAGGAAGCAACAATAAAAATTTATTGAGTGTTCGAACCCACGACCTCCAGTTTCTAAAGCACAAGCCCATACCACTAGGCTACGAAGGCAGTTACCCGTGTACTGATTGTGATTTGTAATAATAATCATTACACATTATATGTTTATAAGCCCAAACATTTTTTAATACCAGTCAAAATAGCTTATTATTGGCAGATTTATTGCACATGACACTTTTTATTAAATTAGTAATTATAAAAGTTCCACAATTTTTTATTTTGCACGATAACATCAACTATTAGCACTAGTTAAGATATCCCCTCCATAAGTCTACTGGTTTATGGAATTATTTACATATCAAATTATTTACATGGCAAAACAATGTTTGCCGGGTTAGCTAGTAAGCTATATTATTGTAAACTTTAATTAAAAATTGTCAAATAGGTGTTGACAAACATCCACTATTACAAATATTCGCATTTATAAAATAAGTAGTAAAATGCACTTTAGCCAAACTTTTTATACTAACCGAAGTTTAACCTTGACTTTAGTTCTGCGCTTTTCGATGACGTCACAGCGTAGTTCAGTGTCAAGTAGTAACTTGACTGCTATCTGCATCGAGTTCACTTGAAGCGCGCTTTAACGTCCATTGTTCGAAGTAGGTCGGATCTACTTAGGCGTAGACCTTAGCTCTACGTGCTACGAAGTGTATACGGAAGACCTACGAAGTGGCGCATTTTGGTTGTATTGTGATATTTGGTTTTTGACCGACTTCCAAAATAAGAAGGTACTTAATTCGGTCCGTATGTTACCTAGCGCTCCTATTTTGTTCATTCTTTTTTATAATAGATATCGGCTTTCCATTGGTCCGATTTGTTCAATAATTTTGCAATTATGACTTTAATAGATATTTGAGTAATAAAAAAAATTTAATATTACAACCTCGTTAAATTACAAACGCTGTCAAAACTGTAAAAGATGAACATAAAGTATGTTCTACTTATTTGTAATTCTTGCACTGGTCTACAATAAAGTCAGCGAGGGCATATATCTATGTTTTGAGAATAACGCACAACAATCATTTTAATATTTTTTAAATTTCAATAAGGCATGTTTAAAGCTCCTTAAAATTCGATTATTTTAGAATCCTTTGTAAACGCACTTCTTTATCCTCCGAGTGGTGAGAGGACTTTTACTAAATGTTGAGCCAGTTTATAAATTGGTGAGTCGATTTGGCTAACAATAGGGCGCAACGGAGCATGGGGTATGAAGGTATTATCAATTTAACGTCTAGATTAAGTTTTTCGGAGTGATTTTAGTAGTAGGGTCAGTTTTGACCATTCTGATATTCATCGATATTGTTCTAATTTGATCACGTCATATTCATCGTTCTAATCTTAGAATTGTAATCTAGTGTCCATATTCAGCCGTATTGTTATCCGTAGTCATCTAGAGATTCGGTTTCGGCACTTACTTAGTAGCGTAAGTTGTTAATCGAAATGTTCTTCTAGATAGATTGATGGACCACAAATCCTCGCTAAAGAACACCGATTCCTACCAAGGATGATCCATGAGGCTATTGACATTAGAAAACATCCGAATTTTAATAGAGGAGAAATGTAAGTTTTAACACCTACTTAGGACTCCATAATTAATTAATTAAAATTAAAACCCAAGCCAAGCCTAATACCACTGCCGTGTAATAATAAAATAAGATAATTTTGCATAGATTAGAGTACAGACTAACAAATTTATAACAATTAAAATATGGAAATCCCGCTTCAGCACTGGCCACAAGACGCATGACATCTTAGTCTACCCCGTGACCACAGCCGCTGGAAAGTGTTCGAAACGTCGGGAATTAAATAAACGCGAAAAAATCCGTAAAGTAATTTTATTTAATAATGTATAGTATTCGCGTAAACAAAAGAAATAATAAGCTAATATTAATTAAAAAAGAGAATAAACAAAATTGGAACACCAGGAGGAACAAATTAACTTATTAAAAAAACGCACTCTGAATTGAGTACCTCTTTGGAAAGTCGGTCAAAATTGCATCTTGAAAATATTTACGCAATTGTTAGTCATCATTTTCGGTTTAAATCTTAATAACCGCTTGATAACTAAAACGTGTTACTTATAGCAATGTAAACACCTACAACCATATTCAAAAACCATTCCAAAACGATTAAAATACAGATATATACTATCTTAGTCTGCCTGTGATCATGGATGCTGGAAAGAGTCCGAAAGATCGGGAATAAAAATATATAACTAACGCGAAAAATCCGTAAATTAGTGCATTAGATACCTAAAACCACCTAATAATAACAATATTTTTCATAGGAAATTTTGAAACATTTTTCGTCCCAAGTCTTACAGAGGAGTAAAGGAAAGCAAACAAATGATGCTAGATAAGCATATTGTGAGATTACCGACACGTGTTGAGATCATGAAATGTTTTAGAACAACAACCAAACATCAGTTTCCCGTTGTGAGTTGTTTTGATATTCTCTACTATATCTTTTATTTTGCTATAAACTATACAGAACTTTTGTTATTTAGATACAGATAAATGGAATATCAATATAAAATAACTAGTGCAGGTGTAACAGTGTAACTCGGTAATCTGAACATTGCTGAGTTCATTTAGTAGTTAATCAAAGACCTTGGTTGCGCGGGCGCGTGGTCACTCAAGTTTTGTCAGCCAATTTCATAGGACCAACTAGCTTGAGTGACGGCGATATGGTTGATCCTATTAAAGGACCAGAAGTGAGGTTGCGGTTCGAAGGACTATGTGCGTAATCCGGCTCGGACAACGTGGTTATGAAGCCGGATTGGAAATGCGGTAAAAAGAAGGATAAATACCTCATCTGATGGCGGCACAGCTGCAAGCGTTTTCGGTGATGCGGTTGGGGTTCGCGGTAAAGAAGTAAAACAGTCATCTGTAAGAAATGAGCGTTAGCAAGGCATTCGCGTCGCGATGAAACTTAAAATATCTCTTATCTCATTGCGTGAGAAATTCACCTGTAAAGAAGCAAATGACACTGCTGAAGCGCGTTCAAGAGATTAGCTAGAACAAGCAGACAGACAGAAAAAAATAAATTATGGTTTTGGCAGCGTTTGAATTTTGATCGCACGAAGTTGTAATTTTTGGTGCTGTATTTTTTTTATTCCTCAAATATCTAATAAACTACTTGTCACATAATTATTTTAAAGAATTGGACCAATAGGAAGCTAATGTCTATAATATAAAAAAAAATAATGAACAAAATCGGAGCTCTAAAAGTGGAGCTACGAGGTAACATATATAAAAAACATACGTTCGAAAATCCTCCTTTTGGAAAGTCAAGAAACTAACTAATAGCAAAAACTGTTTCGTTAAATGTATCAGTTATATATCACTAAGTAATCATTTAGCAAACGTAGTGTAGGACGCCCTGCGGCAAGATGGAGTGACGACATTCGCAAAGTGGCCGGTGTGGGCTGGATGAGAATAGCGGAAGATCGGAAAAGATTCGAATGAAGAGATCGGAACGGTGGCGTGCATTAGGGGAGGCCTATGTCCAGCAGTGGACTGACAAGGGCTGATAACGATGAATCATTTAGAAATGGTTATTTTGATATAACAAACGGACACTTGTTACGTATGCATATTCCTACACTATATATATAAGAATACGACAAATGCGGGTAACGTAAAGCTCTCATTGTTGCTAAATTTCAATTAATTTCAATATAATTGAAGACATAGCGGATTGAGATTGAAATATAGCGGGAAGTTCTGTTTATAAACTTAGGTTAGTTTAAGTATTACTTAGTAATTTTTTATAAATTGAATTTGTAGAAGGATTTAAATCACCTTTATAAAACTTCCCCTCAACGGCCAAGGACGTATCTCACTTTAATAATAATATTTTATTGAATTTGTATTGAGTATAGATGCTACATTAATTATTTCGTCATAAAACCCGACAATATTATATATATATATTATGAACATGAAGAATTGATAGTAATTTTTTTCAACTGAAATGCTACTTACCTTGAAAGGAAGGGTTGGAAGGAGATTGATGAGGAACATTTGTGGTGCCAAAGTGGTCTGAAAACAGATTTAAGCCAACAAGGATCTTATTAGCTAGGTTTAAAGTCGTAATTCAAATACCGTAGCCGTTTAACTAGTATTTTAGTATACCAGAGTAGAATTCGATGTGGAATTTACGTAGAAATTAATTTATTTTAATAATAATGGCACAAAAACCTCAAATGTAAGTTAAAAATAGGGGTTTTCGAATACAGCCTGCAAAAGAAAACATTAAATCACAAAAAAATGTTTATGGATACAAAACTTCGGAATAAAACTTATGCTATTACTTAAATGTTTCTTAATCGTTTTTTATTTATTTCATTGACCATTTAAACAAATAGCTTGGCCAAATTGACATCTAAGCTTATAGCCTAAGCAATACCTTATTAAAAACTTCCTCCGTATCCTAGTGGTATAGGATCGCGCTTTGAAAATTGGTGTCCGTAAGTTTGAATCCAGCGCCGACTCAACAAATTTTCATTGTTGTTTCCTAGTTGGTTAAGGCAATTGCCTGTGAAGTAAGTTGTTCCATGTGTCGGATGGGCACGTTAAAAGTAGTTCTGAACCTTGTCTCTTGTCGATCGTGCCAGTTAGCACGTCATTGTTTGAGCGTACACTTGAGCATTATATTATCTCCTGCGCAGTTGACTGATCTCTAGTATAGTTCGGATGCCGTAGTCGAAATCCACTTCAAGGTAATTACTTTATTAACGTAAATCACACCGTGAAGTTAACTTTAAAGATAACGCATTTAAAAAAATCTTCATTATATGCGCATAAAACGTGTCATACATGACATTCTAATTAAATGAATACCTTAAAAGATATTAGAGATTTAAAATGCAGCGGTAGAAGCCGTGGAGCTTATAGCTTATAGATTTTATTTAAGCTAATAACTTAGACAATACTTAGCCAAGTTGCTTGTTTAGCCTGTAAATAAAGTAAATTAAAAAATACTAAAATTTTAAAGTCATTGCATTGTAGTAATCTTTCTATCTATATAACATAATAGCTTCAATAATAATAGAACTTGGAACTTTTTACGAACTTATTCGCCTCTTTTACTCTCTCTACCTCCTTTTTTCTCATCTCTATCAAAAGAAGGAGGTGCTCAATTCGCAGCGTATGTTTTTTTTCTCCTTTCGGGTAGTCGGTCAAAGAAAGTCCCGCTGAGTTTCTTATGCCCTTCTTCTCAGGCTTCCATTTTAGAACCATTGTATAAGAGAGTGTTATATTTCTACCTTTAATAAAGATATTTAACTTTGACTATATCATTTACAACTTAAGATTACGTTTGAAACAAAGAAACTAGAATTATAAAAGAATAACATACATATATTAAGATTAATCCATATTATTGAATAACAAGAAAATGATTGTCAATTAAATGTCATATTTACTAAAAGGAATCGGATATACGGAGATATATATATATATATAAGGAAAAGGATATGAACACAGTGTTTTTCTCGTGTCTGGGTGTTTATATTTATAAAATATGTTTTTAATTAAAAAAAAAGTAAACCTACGTATTTATCAATAACTTAGTTTCCATAGTACAAGCTTTGCTTAGTTTGGGACTAGATGATGTTGTGTTATTCGCTCAGAAATATTATAATTATTATATAATGAATTGTACTTCGATCTAGTTGTAAAATGTTTTCAATTTTTCTAACGGAATCAAGTCGTGAAAGCTTTTTTTTTATTTTTTTATTGAACAGACTCACCAACGCTCGTTCACATAAGTTACCTTACATGTCAAATATAATAAAAATAGGAACAATTAGTAGATAAACTTAATTACACTATATGTGACGCACAATTACAGGCGAACTCCACATGTATCTATAACAAATTTAACTAAGCATAACTAAAAAATAATTTATTTTCTAATTCACGCAAAAGAAAACAATAAATAAACTAACATATTGTGGAAAATAAAAACATCAACTATGTTATTATAAAAACAAAGAAGAAAACTCTATTAACCAAAACCAATTACTCTAAAAGCACAAATAAATTAACAAAATAAAAATTAAAGAATAAAAAGATAAAATATACAATAATAACAATAATAAACTTAAAGCAAATTAAACAAAGTAACTATAATATGTAGTTACAAAACGATTCGACGAAGCTTGGTAAGTCAGCAATTATTCATGTCGATTTGGCCACTATAACTATTAATTAATTTACATATTCTGGTATTGGAGACTTAGCACCCAGTACAGATCTTCTAAGAGGTGGAAACAGTGGAGTAATACATGCACGTGGAATTCTATTGGGACGCGAAGTTTAAATAGATCTAATAGTTGGGCACAGTCTATTTGATTACTAAATATTTTTAATGTAAACACAAGATCTAGTAGGTCTCTGCGTTTTTCAAGAGATGACATCTTGAAATGCTTCAGACTATTTTCGTATGATCGAACTTTTTTTGAAATACCGTTTGCAAACGCGAGACTAGATACAAATCTTTTTTGCAAGCGTTCTAGTCTTAAAAATTAGTTGCATAATGTGGTCTCCAAACGACACTACAGTATTCAAGGACGCTTCGTACGAGGCTATTATATACGATAATTTCAATTTTACTACTTTTTAAAACTCGACTATTACGCAAAAAAAATCAAGGGTTTTCGATGTCTTTTTATTACATTTTCTAGATGAGGAATAAAGGTAAGTTTCTTGTCAAATACGACCCCTAAATCTCTTATTTCTTCAACCTTTTCAATGACGTCATCTGTTATTGTATAAAATTAATTGAACGTTTTATGTTTTCTTGTAAATTTATATTTTTACACTTTTTGCATTTAATTGCATATCATTAAGACTACACCACTTAACTACTTGATCAACGTCGTTCTGTATTGCAACTTGGTCGGTAATGGAATGACAGGTAGCAACTAGTTTCAGGTCATCAGCGTATAGAAATGGTCGGCAATGTTTAATTTGTGCTGGTAAATCATTAATAAAAGCGTTGAACAACACGGGGCCTAAATGTGACCCTTGAGGTACTCCTGAGGAGATGCTACAGGGCCTGACTGGAATCCATTTACTACAACATAGAACTGCCGATCATTAAGATATGATTGAAACCAGTCTAATAATGAGCCAGTGAGACCATATGCCTGTAATTTCTTGAATAAAATTCTGTGCGAAACTCTATCAAACGCCTTACTAAAATCAGTATAAATTACGCCAACTTCATGGTGGTGATCTAATTCAGCAGACAACATCTCACAAAATAAAACTAAATTAGTACACGTGGATCGCTGTTTATAAAAACCGTGCTGGCAGTCTTTAAGATATAATTTTTAATGATTGTGTATCATATAAGGGCAAATTAACGATTCAAGATTTTTGGCAAAATTTGAAAGGATTGATACAGGTCTATGATTATTAATCATTTCATTAGCACCTCCTTTATGCACTGGATAATTTTCCATAAAGATGGGAAAACGCCTCATTGAAATGATTTGTTATATATTAGATAAAGAGCTGAGGCCAGCTGTTTTGAGCATAATTTGATAAACAGTGGTGGAATATCACCTGGTTCTGGGCCCTTGCTAATATCCAACATATTTAATCTTTTACAAATTTGTTGTTCGCTTATGTGGCTATGGTTAGTGATTGGCTGTTTTCTATTAAAGGTATCCAATACTCATTGCTCAAATCAAAATTATGAATATTACTTGTTTAAAGTGAGATAGGAATAACTCACATATTTCAGTGCCCTCCGAAGCGCAATTGTTTTCGTCAATCATTATTTCTGGAAAGTTACTTTTACATTTTCGTTTGGAATTAATAAAAGACCAAAACGCTTTAGGATTCGTTTTAATACTACCTTCCATTAAGGTTACATACTTATTATAACAAACACGACCAATATTTGTGCATCTTTTACTAATTAATGATAATTCTATTTCATCACGAGGGTTTATGTATTTCTTAAATCTGCGTCTAATAATCTGTTTTTCATGAAGCAAACTTTTTAATTTACAACTAAACCATTTTGGAAATGAGTTTATAGAATTTAATTTCACATCACATCACATCATCATCAGCCTCTGATAGTCCACTGCTGGACATAGGCCTCCCCTAATATACCCCTAGCCATTAGGGCCGTACCCCACCACGTTTCTTGGACTTCTTGGCGATTTCTTTTTGCATGACGGGCAATGCCATTCCGTTAACAAACTATATTCTTTCGCATTATCGGGAACAAGCAAGCACTTAAGGTGATAAGATTTGTTGCACTTTAGGCAAGTCACATAATTTTCTTTACTGTTCTCATTTGCACAACATCCCCAAAATAATCCATCATTGGTAGACATAATTGACAACTTTTCTGAAGATGAAAATTCCTTACAAAATATAATGATCTTATTGTTAAATTCAAGCTATAAATGTATTTACTAGCGACAAAACGAGCTGGAAACTCACCTGATGTCTAGTCCTGACCACAAGAATTGAAACCTGAGACGCCATAAATCATCTCGAAACGGTAATTACAATGGCTATGGTGCCCTTCAAACCGGAACACATTACCGATTTGCGGTTGCCCATGACACAGATTAGATTTTTTAATATTTATAATTGATTAAGCCGGTTATTTAACACTAAACTGGCTTATAATTTACATAGAAAAGAATCGCCTAAAATCTTTAAAACATGGAATTAACGTATTTATTACGTAGTGGCTAAATACAAGATAAAACTGTCTTTAATTTATTGGACTTAATATGGCAATAATTCTGTACAACAGATACAAAAATAATTGCTCGTTCTGTTTTCTATTTCGCGTAAAAGCGGGAGAGGCCATTAATACAATATCTTGGCGGGAAAAATGGAATAAGCCGCTTAATAAGCAGTTTTTTTTTTTTTGGGCAATGTTGCCAGTTATTTAACTTATGTAGTAACACTTAGATTTTTATTGGTTAAAAAGCTAAAGATGTTTATAAACAATTTAGTACAAAACTAAGTGAATGTTATAAGAGTTTTATACTTGTTATTAAAACGTATGATCGTCGGATGGTATTGTGTAAAGTTGATTCCGGTTGTAAGGACCATCTTTGGCAGATATTATATTACGTCTGTGCATTTAAAATTATTAATTGCTAAATTGATCCATAAATACATTTAAAAAAGTTAAATATATGAATCTGATACAAGTAGCACTGTTAATAAGGGAAATGCAGATAAAATAAGGTGTGTTATAAAATAACTGCCTCCGTAGCCTAGTGGTAAGGGCGTGTGCTTTAGAAACCGGAGGTCATGGGTTCAAATCCTGCGGGACCCTAAAAGTTTCCTAGTTTGTTAAGGAAATTTTGGCCGATTAACCGATTGACTGAAAAGTAAGATGATCTATACGTCGGATGGGCATGTAAAAAGTCGGTCCACCCACCAACCCGCAGTGGACCAGCGTGGTTGGATACGGTCCAAAAACCACCTAATGGAGGTAGCATGCGTCAGGGGAGGCCTATGTCCAGCCGTGGACTAACACAGGCTGATGATGTATTTATGTATGTATTAAAAACTCTATATCAAATAACTCATAAAAACAGTGTAAATTGTAGACCACTGTTTTTTATAGTCGTGCTAACTATTTTAGAAAAATGTAAGAAAAACTATATTAGTATCTTTCAGGAATGTATATTGTCATGAATGATTAATTTCAAATCACTGTCAATAATTATTATGCCTATCTCATTAGCCGTAAAAAATTGATAGTATATTTTTTACATGTTTTGTCGTTTTTAGGTAATTTAAAACTACAGCAGTCGATCCCGTGACCATTGACCCGGGAAAGGGTTTGAAACGTCAGGTATAATTTTAAATAGTTAAACGTGATGAAATCCGTAAAAGTTGTATTATTTATCATGAATAGTATTCGAGTTGGCAACAGAAAATAATAGGTCATTTTGCAACCAATTTTTGAGCTTTGTTAATTCATAAGACGCTATTGGCGACCTGTTACTAAAACGTCCGAAAACCGACATAAAATTAAATTATTTCTCGGTAGGATTCGAACAGGTGATCTCCGTTTGGCTAACCAATTTACGTAAATGTATAATCCCAACTAATAATATAAATGTGAAAGTAACTGTGTCTGTCTGTCTGTCTGTCCAACATTACTGTCTAAACCATTAAACCGATTTAGATACAATTTGGTGCGAACTCAAAATAAATTCCAAGAAGGGACATAGGCTATTAGTAATTGCGATAAAAGTGATCGAAAGGGTTGAAATAAGATCTGTAAGTTTATATGTAAATAGCTTCTGTAGAACATAAAACAAGCCAATTTACGGGGATGAACTAGGGGTTATAATGGGGGTGAAAGTCAATACGTAAATTCGATACGAAGACTTTGTGTCTAATGATAGGCACATGCGACAAAATCACGTCTTTTATATAATACTGTACGGAATATTTCAATTCAATTCAATTTCAAACGACGAAGTCGTGGGTAACAGACTAATCGTTTAGACCCTTATTATATTAATCGTCTTTTTAAATATGGTATTATTTTTCCGAATTAATTGCATTTTCTGTTATCCTGGCAACACAGCGGACAAACTGTTGCTGGGCGGGAAGGCGGTGCGCGGGCGGAGGGAAACGGAATGGCGTACGCTACAATTTCCAACGTTAATTTGAGAGTAACTGTACAGAGCTGTAATTTAACAAATTAAAGGTTATGCGATATCGAATGTAGTTATAAGTAACGAATATATTAGGCATTGTACGGAGGCGTTTGCTTCTGAATAGCATATAACTAGTGTATAACTTTCTCCAATTCTGTGAGAAGAAATTTTCATAGTAAAATTTTGGAAAAATAAAAAGAATTAAAAGTAGCTTAATTTCTTTTTATATATCGCCTGGGATACGAAGATTCATATTTTCTTTTAATTAAGAAAAACCAATCCAAAACGGTTGGACAAACCACATGCTGGTCCAATGCGGGTTGCATTGGACCAGCGTGGTGGGATACGGTCCGAAAAATCCCAAATGGAGAAGGGAGCATTAGGGAGGCCTATGTCCAGCAGTGGCTAGCACAGGCTGATGATAGTAATGATGAATTAGAAAAATATTATAAAAGAATGTATTTGATGTTTGTAGTTAATTTTAGTAACTTAATGTAAGTTAATATGATTAATAACTTATAGACTGAATTTATCTATTACTCTTAGTTAATAGTAATCTTGTATTACTCGTAAACCTAGGTGTTTATTGCTCCATAATACCTAAGTTATTAAACGGAATTTGATCCAAACTAAATAATCTAATTATAAACGCGAATACTTCACTTTATAAAATAAACGCGATAAAATCCTAAAAGTATTTTATCGCGTTTATTTACATTTAGTAGACCTTTAGTCGAGTTTTAAATTCAGTAGATACGATATTTTAAATAAATGTTTAAAAAACTACAGCAATAACTAGAACACCAAATATTTATTTATTATTATATTAAATTGTTAATAGTCTATTGTTATTAAATTTGATTTTGTGTTATATATTTGTCTACGTGACTAGAAACGATGGCTAATGATAAAATATTGATGATAAAGCTGCGAAACTCATAAATATCAGCTTATTTAGTAACGTAGCTCTCACAGTCTAAAACTTTTGAAAGTTGATAAAAAAATTAAGTATGTATAAAACGTCATTAGTAAAAATGTATAAAAGAATACACAAGACGTAGGTAAAAGACCTCTGGTTTTCATTGTGCATTATATTTAAAAAAAATTGGTTGCCTGTAAAAATACGTAGTAAGTAGTGTATACGGACGAAAGTTATACGTGACAACTTCTTTTAGTGGTAGAATGATTGTTTTGTGAATTCGTATAGTAGAAAGAAGGATCGAATAATAATAACAATTCAAAATTATTCAAATAACAAATTCAGTTCAAGCGCTCGCAGTGTAAGAGAGACGCAAGACATAAACCGGTAGGCATGCCCCATTCTCTTTCACTTCAGCAGGCCAACTGCGCATGAGTAAGAGAGACGAGTGCTTGTCACTTTCTGCAGAGCGTTACGTGAGCAGCGCTGAACCAATTGATTTTGCTAAATGCTTTAATTTTAAGTTACAATGGTTTAGTTTTGATTGCACAGAGATGAATGTATGAAGTGAATGTTCTCGAAGAGGATCTAGCCACAATAATAATTTCGTAAGGTATCTTGAAAATATCCTTGAACGCTGTCCGGTGGTAGTGACTGTTAAACTATGACGTTTTGGATGGATTGCTAGGCTTGAAGAATCAGGCGCCGCTGCAACTCGATTTTTATCATATTTTTGACCGACTTCTCAAATAAAGGAGGTACTCAATTCAGAGCGTATGTTCTTTTCGTATATGTTACCTTCTAGTGCCCCGATTTTGTTCATTCATGTTTTGAATGATATTTTTAGCTCTTATTTGGTCCCTTTACCTAAAAGTAATTTTGTGATAAGTAATTCAATAGATTGTTAAGAAATTAAAAAATTACGGCGTCTAACATCACAACCCCATGCGATTAAATTGCAAACGCTAGTTCAACCTCTAGAGATAGAATTGAATTTATGTTTCACATAATTGTACTGCTTTAATTGGCCTACAATAAAATCTTCGAGCGCATACATGTATGTTTAAATAATAATCCACATTAAGCATTTTAATGTTAACATTTTGAAAAACTTTAATCAGGCACATTCAAAGCTCATTTAAGATGATGCAGTTTAAGTTTTCATAAAATTAATTGCAATGAAAACTCTTAATCAACGTATTTTGATAAACGTGTGATAGATGATATTTTGATTGAAATCAATATTTTCAAAGATATCAGAGATTTAAATTGCAGTGGAAGAAATCGCGACGCGATTTCCTACAGAGAGCACTGTTGTTACCTGCTAGCCTGCTACCTGTTAGCCGTTCATAGTATTTTAATCCTTGTAGATTTTAATGCACTATCTATACTCCTATTTAGAAGATGTGACGAGACGAGTGAGAAACAAGGTCGATCACTTAACTTTGTCTTAGTGATACACCATGGCTGTAGAGAATCTATCAAACCTGCTCCGCACCTCAAAATGCAAAATAGTATACTTGAAATCGGTTAAAAGTAACGTTTTACGTAATTGATTATCGGCAGAATAATTTCTTAATTAAAATTCCATTTTTAACCCAAGCCACTAGGAAGATGGAATTTTTGTAAACCAAATCTAATGTTTAAAATATGTACCACACGAACTCACGTGAAATAAGTATAGGTGTTGACTAGTTTCGGACGTCCTACATCAGGACGAGTATGTTATGTTTAATACTTCGTTTACGTAAATTTTATCTTGTCTTTGGCTGGTATACAGTCGCTCTGTAGCCTCTGCGCTGTTTTAGCCAATGGACGCTTTACGTTTAATAACAAGAGCGTTTTTGGCACGAAATAACTTTACCTTTTTTAATTTCTTAACTGCACCAAGGGGCCCCGTTTCGGCTTGGGCCGTCACTTTCTTGTTCCTGTAAGCTTACTGAATCAAGAGGCTGCCCAGGTGGGCCGACGCCTCGGCTCGATTCAGACGCTTTATTAAAGATAATTTAATAGCTAAAAGAGTTATATCTAAACATTACTTAAACTTCTTAAAGCGTTGGAGCCGGGAGAAGAAGTAGCGCAAGAAACTCCAGCAACGCTCCTATCTAATTTGGTGTTAAGCTACAGTGTCATATACCAAAGGGTGTGTTAGTTCGACCTCACCAGTGGGGCCGTTTTCATGAATGTTAACTTTGATTTATTTCACTTAGTTTACGCAACTGCATGTTTTATTTTGGCTATTTATTTATTTTAGTTTAAAATAAATAGCGTGTTTTTATGCGTATGGCAGCTCTGTAAAGTTCCTTTAACACCCCAGCGTTAATCGAATCGCGGCGGCGCCTCCAGTTCGTCCCCGTCGCCGGTGACGTGCAGACGTTTATACGGGATGTGTCTTTGGCCGAGATTACCGTGAAAACTCCGATGTAACTTGTGAATTAAAATATATTTTCTAATCCATAACAAAGTGTCAGTATGTACGACATGGATAATGTTCAACGGTGAGTAATTATTTGTTTTAATTTCGCTATTGTTCCGTTTGTTTTATCGTTGTATTTTAAAATATACTCTAAGATTTTTAAGTGAAAAAGACAAATGCGTAGTAAATATCGGGAGATGAGTCTGATGAGCGAATCTTCTGGCGTATATTTAGAAATAATCAATTTCATTTTTTTTGGTGACCCTATAAAATGTTAAATTTAATCTCTTTTTCCTAATGACAACGGTTTGATTGACAAATTCGCGCTTTACACCGAATAATTGTAAATAATTAATATGTATTATTATTTAAAAAAACTTCAACTCGGCGTAAAAGTAAATAATAAGCGACGAAAAAATTGGGTAATCTTGTACATGATTTTTGACGCATTATTTTACATTTAAAAGAATCATATTTATGTTTAGAGTTAACTTCCTAACGCTTTTTATTACAAAATGTAAGAAACATCTTAATTAATGACGTAATTATTTTAGTAATTCTGGAATCTTGTTTTGTATATAGATATTATTTAAAACATCAAAGAAAGAGTGACTTCTGATATTTGAAAAAACTAACACGTAGGTAGCGCTTTATATAAATAGGTACCAGACAATCAGAACTGTAGGGATGCGAAACAGCGTCCGATACGTTACGAGCAACGCGTGGGTTTCAGACGTAATCAAATTTCGTATCCTTTCTCCTTGTAGGCGTAAGGGTTTCTTTGAGTTATGTTTCCCTGGTGTCGATTGAAGTGCTCTAAGGAAACTCTGATATTTGATTGAATGCCAACAATTCTTAGAATGCACTATATTTTAAAAATTGTTGGAATTTAATTAAATTAAATTAAAGTATGGAAAATTCACAAAAACAGAAAATATATAAATTTTTTTGTAAATTATTATAAAAACCCGCTAAAGGAGGTTTCTTATGTCCAGCAGTGGACTAAAGCAAGGCTGATGATGCTGATGAGTAACTTTTTCTATTGACGCTCTTGTAAAAAATAAATTTAACTTTTATTAGCGTTATAAAAGGAATTGTTTATAATGCTAAATAATGTTGATAAAACGATATTCGCGTTAATGCAATAGACATTTTTGTAAAATATTTTTATTTAGTTTCCTTTTTAGCTTTCCGATAATCATGTGCAAAGAGTGATTGACAACTGTCGTATTGGATCCAAAAGGAATATTGAATTGACAAATTGATGTGTTTATGGGTACATGCCCATCCGACGCTTAGATCATCTAACTTTTCAGACAATTGGGCAATCGGCCTAAATTGTCCTAACCAACCAGAAAACAACGATAACACAAAGTTGTTTTCCGCGGGTTTCGAACCTTCCACCTTCAGTTTATAAAGCAACGGCCTATACGGCTAGGCCACGGAGGCGGTACAAACACTGCTTAACTTTTATTTTCCTGTAAAAGCGGAGAATAAACCGGAAGTATGAAATTTCAACTGTGACCCTTTTCGTGAGAAACACAGTAAATGCTTTTCTAGCTTCTTTCTCTCTACAGTTCTTATGACAGGGAAATACATTATAGTCAAGCCTATCTAGAGTAAGAATAGATATAAACACAGTAACCCAGTAACCCTTGGTAAAGAGGTGGTGACAGCATCTAGCTAGAAAGGAATCGTCACGGAGATGTCAATCACTGATGGACATTCAACTAATTTAACGCGGTGCGATAACACATTCTGAAGGTCATACTTCCTTAAGAATGTTTTTTTTTTTGACTAATTATTGACCTAATTTTCATTACAACCTGTATAGGATTATACCATGTGTTTGCAAAACTATGAAGTAAAAAGTACATAAAACACAGTTATTTACCAACTTAGTCTTCCCGTGATCATATACTGGAAAGAATCCGAAACGTTGGGAATAAAAATATATATAACTTACGCGAAAAATCCGTAAATTTTGGTGGATTTGATGTACAATAATAGCGTAATAATTAAAAACACAGGTTGTTCTCAAAGAAATATGTTAAAATATGAACTAAATCGAATCTAGATTTTTCATTTAATAAATCCTTATTGCTAAAATATTTAACATTGTGCATAATAGCGTAGACCTGTAATCTAATTATGGGTAGGGCTTTAAGCTCAGTAGGAATATTTAGAACTCATCATCATCATCAGCCTTTGATAGTCCACTGCTGGACATAGGGCTCCCCTAATACACCTCTATCCATCAGGAGGTTTTAGACCGTATCCCACCACGCTGGTCCTATGCGGGTTGGTGGGTGGACCGACTTTTTACGTGCCGATCCGACGCAGGGATCATCTTACTTTCAGACATTTGGGTGATCAGCCCAAATTGTCCTAACCAACTAGGAAACAATGAAAATTTGTTGAATACCGCAGGATTAGAACCCACGACCTCCGGTTTCTAAAGCACACGCCCATACCACTAGGCTACGGAGGCAGTATTTAGAACTATTTATATAATATCTTAGTATATAATATATATATATATACCTGTTTTATACTATGTAGTGATGTTATAAAAGGTCATGTTTGTAAAAAACGCTATCAGCAAGCTTCTCCAATTTAACTTTATAATATGTAACCAGCACAAATGACTACTACGAGAGTGAAACTGTTAAATGAAGCTATTAATATTATAAATATATCTTACTATCTGTCTATTTTTTTATACCTAACCCTTTTTTTATTGGCTACGCAGGCAGACGAGCAGCCGGACCACTTTATGGAAAGTGGTCAGCGTCGCCCATAGGCATTGGCAATACCAGTGGTAACACCAACGCGCTGGCAATCGTGAGATATAGGATGTTACGTCTTGTTTTCCCAGTAAATACGCTGGCTACAGTGACCTATAATCGGAACACAGTAGCGTTTCACGCTACTGCTTTGGGCAGAAATATGCCGCGGTGCCTATTTCTACCACAAAACAGAATTGTGAAACACTACTGGGTTCCGTTTTGAAGGGCACCGTAGCCAGCGTAATTACTGGAAACGAGACTTAACATCCTATGCCTCACGGTAGGCAGCGCGTTGTGATACCAGAATTGCCAATGTCTTGTGAGACGGTGACCACTTTCCATCAGATGGGCCGACTGCTCGTCTGCCTTCGTTTGAATTAAAATAATGTGGAATATATAATGGGCAATTGGACTTTTGAATTAGAATAGATAACTTAATCCAAAGTTAGTTGTAAAATTCATTATGTATGGTAATAATAAATATATTTTTTTCCGAAACATAATTCACCCCGTAAGTCCGTGGTTAATTTGATAGCTTTTGGCTTTGGATACGCCTCTACCCATGAAAATGCCGCGGAAAACTCTAAACGCAAGTTTTCCGCAGGCTACGAACCCTCAAGCCAGAACACAGTGTTTTTTGCCTAAGCAGGCAGACGAGGAGTTGGGCCACCTAATGGAAAGTGGTCACCGACGCCCATAGACATTGGCAATACTGGAATTATCAACGCTCTGCCTACCGTGAAACGTAGGATGTTAAGTCTCGTTTACCCAGTAAATACGCTGGCTACGGTGCCCTTCATACCGGTACACAGTAGTGTTTTCTCACTACTGCTTTACGGTAGAAATAGGCAATGCAATGGTACCTACCCAGACAATAAAAAAAATCTCAAATCCCTTGTAAAAAGGGGACCTTCCACCGGTGTTTTTACACTACTGCTTTACGACAGAAATTGGAACTATAATTTAGAGTCAGTCCTAATTATTTATTAAAATATTTATTTATTATACAATAGTAATAAATAAATATTTTAATAAACTCGCCTGCCTCCGTAGCCTAGCGGTATTGGCCCTTGATTTAAAAAACTGTAGATGGGTTCGGATCCCCCGGAGAAACAACTTTGTGTTTTCATTGTTTTCTGGATGCTTAGAAAAATTTGGGCCTATCACTCAATTGTTTGAAAAGTAAGATGACCCATGCGTCGGATGGGCATGTAAAAGTCGGTCCACCCACCAACCCACTGTGGACCAGCTTGGTAGGATACGGTCCGAAAACCCTAAAGGAGAAGGTGTGCATTAGGGGAGGCGTATGTTTAGTAGTGGACTAACAAAGGCTGATGATGATAATGATGACATATAAGTACTCCTTTCACTTAAAACAGTAAGAAATCAGGTTTCATGCTCATCAATTCGAACAATAAAAAGAAATAATTAGGTTTCATACTTTTAATTAAACAGATGCATTACCAGCAACTGACCATGAATTAATAATGCCACGTGGGCGATTCGATCAATAAGATTGTGCAACTGTCTCGTTATAGCTCGCCACTATTTTCTATTAATACCCACCCTTACAAAGCATTCAAAGATGACGCCCACTACGGTGTTGAAGTCAAAGACAAATATATTTATTCAATGTAGAAGCAATACACTCTTTTATTGATTGTCAAATAACGTACCACGGTTCGGAAATGGATGCCTCTGACCTGAGAAGAACAGGCGCAAGAAACTGACAGAAATATTTGTTTTACGAAATACAAAAAAACTGTACAACGTGTTTTCTCAAATTAAAATAGCCTGGAAGGAATCATTTATTACCCGCTTGTGTTGTCATTTAAGTAGTCATTACAGCAATAATATGTTTGAATATATAATGAACCAGACGCCCATACTAATGGCTATCGAGTTTAAAAGTTATTATATCTTCTAAAACAAATTTAGAAAACACTGTTGGAAAAAGCCTTCCCCTAATGCACAGCCTTCTCCATACGGGTTTTTTTATCTCTTACTATTAAATGAGATAACAATCACTAAGTGATAGTCGACTGATAACCACGCTTAGTTGCTAAGGTTTGCTTTGTTCACATCAGTCAGAGCTTTATTTCATTAAACCATACGTTTAAATTTACGTTCATGGATATAATGCATAATCAATAGTCATTCTTTGTTTTAATGGAACTATTACTTTTGAGTATAATTTTCATAGCATTCAGAATCGTTCCGTAAATGTTATCTGTACATTTATTTTTTGATTTTATTTTACATTGATAAAATACATTAAGCTTCACTGTTTTATTTATATAAACAAATAAAATTGATGCGTCTGTTTGTATATCAAAATAATCGTCTTCGTATATAAAAACCGATACATATATAAAATCATTTTAGTACTTTTTTTGTCTGTCTGTTTGTTTATTCTTGCTATTCTCTGGAATTTTTACTACTTTCTCTAAAAGATTGTTCTTGATGTTGATATGACAAGGAGAATCTTAGACTACCTTGGTTTTTTAAAAGGCTAAAAGATTTTTTTATACATATTGTCACGCAAAGTCACGGGCAACATCTCGTAGAAAAAAATAGTTTTTGTTTCATCCTCTTCGTCTTTTGCAATTTCAAAGGACCCATTATTTAAACAAATTAACAAATGAGTTTTCGATTGTTAGATTAGATACGAAAACTCGATGACATAAATAGTCTGTGGCGAGAAACTTGACCGCGATAAATTTGAACGCTCAGCTATTTGCGGTTTCAACGTGACATTCGTAACGAATTACACAATTCTGTTTGCGTTTCGAATTACTTGATTAATAATTTGCTGAATTAAAAATATATCTTTACAAATAATATATTTGGAGTGTCTATTTGTAACTTTAAATGGTTTACAATAAAGTCTACGCTGCATATATCTATGTTTTAAGAATAACCCTCAGTAGCCATTTTAACGTAGAACATCGTTAAAAATTGTGGGGAAATGCCTACGCATACCCTTCCTTGCGGGGGGAAAGAAAAACGGGTTATGTCGGTCTCGCACCGACTAAAACCTCCACGTTGTTCTTTTCTGACACCTTTAGGGTATGGTCACAGGAACGGATTTACACTCTTCTGCGACCCCACCAACGCTGGCCACCGAGGAAGCTCGGCCTCTGGCCTATGGCCCAATCTACTTCTGGGAGCCTCAGAACTATCGCGCTCTTCGTCTCGGCCCCATTAGTTAGGTGACAAACTAACCTGAGTGTGTCACTCAGGGGCCATGTGAGCAAGGAGTTCCTAGCCCACGCAGGAACTAGAATCTCAGCCCCCAGTGGCGGCTCTGATATTAAGCTCCGCCGCTAGCTCCGTTTTAACCAGAGAAGGAGAAGAGATCGATGACGCCATGCCAAATATTCCCTCCTCCCAAGGCACCTCCAGCCCCGCCGAGTGGCGCATGATAGGAGAGAGGCCACGGAATCGGATCCGACACTCCTCTTCTCCCGCGACTACTTCTTGAAGCTGGCTTCTCCAGCCAGCTTGGAGCAGCTTCCTCCACGGCTGGCCTTACTTCTGAGGCAGGCCTGGTTCCTCTTAGTTTCCTCGCGGCTAAACCAAGTTGTAGATACCGAGCCCCACCGCTACACTTTTTGTAAAAGGTTTAACACAAAAAAAGTAAAAGCGGGTTATTGGTGTTAGAAAGTAATTATTCATATAAGTTAACTGAAAAATTAAACAGATACCTGAAGTTTGTTGTGGAAAATATAATACAGCAACGTTTCGTGGTATTTTCCGTAACAAAGCGTAATGGAAATGTGGTATTTGATTTCCCAAGGACAGACGCTCTTCGTTATAATATTTATAAAATCTGTACGTACGATTCGTTCTATTGTACTCCTTAAAAAAATCTTCTTAAAGAAAACTTTCGACATTTCGTCAATTCGAAATTTAATAGTTATTTTTTGTACAAGCATATGAATAAAAAGAAATTTTGCCCATTTTATTTTATTTTGCTAGTTTCTCTCTTGAATAGTCTATCGAAGTTACCAAGTATTGCTGTGATCCGATTTGGAGGGCAACGTAACTAATGTTGGTGATATAATGATCAGGAGTCAACACTTGTGATATTACTAATTAAACAAGAAAGTTTTAAAGTGTAAATTTCATCAAATATCAGTAAAATATATTGAAAAATTTTCTCTGCAAATTTGATAATTATATATTTGGTAACGCTTAACAGACACGCAATTGTCATTTTACGAACAAATGCGACCTTTATTTTTTGAGGAAATGCGAAAGAAGAGATAGAAAATAATGAGAAAATCCTTTAAGAAATAGCCTTTATCACACTTGATGAGCTAGAGATCGTACACACGACGAAGATTAATTAATGTAATCTTCGGTCAATCTTTTAGCTGTTTGATTGGTACCCGATAAAGTTGATTTGTGAGTATAGTGTTGCCAATTATGATGTAAGTAAAATATTAATAAACATATTGTCGTTAGAGTTAAGTGATGAAAAGTATTATCAAAAGATTTATATTGGTGTTTGTTAATTATTAGTCAATACAAATTTCCGTAGATATTTTATTTATATAGGCATCATAAAAGATATAGACATTTATCGTCAAATCGTAATCAATAACAACTTAATGGCATTTAGCTCAAAATTGGCTTTTGACTCCTCAGTGAAACCACAAAATTTGTTTTACGGGACATTGAGTTAGTGTCAACGAATCTGTAGGAACTGCTTAGTGGCATAGCGGTATTGGCCTTTGCATTATAAATGGGCGCTCGTGGGTTTCAATCACGCGGAGGAACAAAATCGTGGTATCATTGTTTACTGACAGGGGCGGGCAAAAAAGTTCCGCGCAGCGTGACCAAATATCTGGCAGTTATGACACTGCCCTGGGAGACCGTTGGAATGCGGCCGCTCAAAAGAGATACGGCTGATCTCACACAGTTGATCTACGTCGTCGTCTCAGGAGACTGCGGCGAACACGTGCGGATGGGACCTCTGCTGGTGACGCACCGTTATTACAGATCAGCCGTTTACTTTACGTACGATATTATAGTGTACAAGTGTTCGCGCAAACATACGAACGTTTTAAAATGTAAAAATAAACGCGATTAAATCCGTAAAATGTCCTTTTATTCAATAATTAACTATACGACATCCGGTTTCTAAAGCGCAAGCCCATACCTACTAGGCAACATTGGCAGTAAGGAGGTTTCAGTTTTTCAGTTACTACTGTAAGCAATTCAATTACTAAGTAAAAGTAAAATAAATGGAAAAAGGATTCAAATTCAAATATCTTTATTTAACATAGGAGAATGCATGAATAAACAGAGACATAAAACAAGATCCTTCGTGCAGTTTCAAAGATTAAGCAAATGGGTCATTCGTTATAATTAATTGATCAGGGAGTTAATTTTCTGTAATGCAATATCGATTCGGGTAATTCGGTTTTAGATTGGCAATAACGACGTGTTGGCCTCTTAATAGGATATCGGATGTAGGAAAGGGACGTGGCAGCTATTGATTAATTCAAGGCGTTTCACGATGTACTGCTTCTAAATCTCAGTTGATATAATCGCATAGATCACTATTGTCCTATTGTTTAGTTAGAAGTTATTTAATGGATAATTACAGTTAGTTTTTTATTTCAATTTGTCGCAATATGTATATAGTTGGTATTATGCTTTTGTGTGTGTTTGTGTAGTTCCCATCGGGTGAATTTCATTGTGAGATTAATTTTCCAAGAAAATGCGAAAAAATAGTAAGAAACTATTGAGAAAATTATTTAAAAAATAGCCTTTATCACAATTGATGAGTTGGAAATCGTACATACGAACGAAGATTAATGATATCGAATGTCTTAATTAATGTAATCCTTGTTGCGGGACCAATCTTTCAGCTGATCTTTTCTTCAATCTTTCAGATAAAGTTACTAAGGCCTCGGCTATTAACATAAATATATATTAATATAATACATATGCTCATTGAATATTTCTAACAATAGAACTGTCGATATAATTAACTCAATATATATACAATTAATTTTGCGCTAATAATAAATCCATTCAGTTACTTTTATTTGATATAGCACACGATCTTAGGTCGTCCTTCTACAATACAAATTCCCAAATAGCGTCTGCTGCTAAGTAATAGTGGAAAACACTACTGTGTTCTGTTAAAATGGCACCTTAGCTAGCGTTATTACGGATTTGGAGAAGAATTATGCAATATCTGTTGAATGGTGTAATGCGGTCTTTTTTGTATTGCCTACGCAGGCAGATGAGCAGTCGGGCCACCTGATGGAAAGTGGTCACCGACGCCCTTAGACATCGGGAATACTGGTATCACCAATGCGCTGCCTACTGTGAGGCGTAGGATGTTAAGTCTCGTTTACCCAGTAAATACGCTGGCTACGGTGCCCTTCAGACCAGAATACAGTAGTGTTTTCACACTACTGCTTCGCGGCAGAAATACCGCACATACGTACAGAATACACGCACCGCGGTGGTACCCACTCAGACAGTCCACTGTAAAAAAGGGACCTACCAACGGTGAAAAAAGGATTCTTTGAGGAAACTTCTGGTTCATTTCATATGATGACTGAGAAATCCTATTTCTTCTATTAATGGGATATATAAGCAACAAGCTGTATAATATACGTTATTCGTATTGCTATGTCATTCCGTAAGATAAAATAAAAGTTAAGGTTTTTTCTTTGTTTTTGTTGGAAAAGATACGTTTAAACCGCCTCCGTGGTCCAGTGGTATTGGCCATTTGTTGTTGTTGTTGTTTTCTGGTTGATTAGGACGATTATGGCTGATCGCATGAATGTAAAAAGTCGGTCCACCCACCAACTAGCATTGGACCAGCGTGATGGGATAAAGTCCTAAGACCCCTTAATGGATTAGGAGAGGCCTATGTCTAGCAGTGGAATAACATGCCTGATGATGGTGATGTTTAAAGAGTAACTAACCAGTAATTAAAAAATAGTTGCAACATTTTGTTAAGACATAAAACGGAATACAGTTTTTATAATTTTTTATTAAAGAAAGTTCTTATTTCTATGATGAATTAAATTAGCAGAATACTATGTAAAGAACGATATTATCCGTTTACAAGGAATGCCGATCAAATATGCGATTGCAAGATATGTACAGTGCATATTGCATGTTACATATTTTTACATGTTTCCTTGAAGGCTTCTTTAGAACATTCCACTGTTTTATTTTTAACTAGTAGTCCATACACGGATTTGCTCGTGTAATTTTTAAATTTCTTAATGGATTTTCCTAGGGTACAAAGTGGCTTATGTTTTTAAAACTAGATGTAGCTTTCTAATAGTGTTTTAAAAGGAAATTTTAAAAACGGTACAGTGGTTTTAAAGTTTATTCATTACAAACGTACCCTCAAAAAACAAATCTTTCCCATTTATAATATTAGTATAGATGAACAATTTAGCTTGAAATGTTTGTATGCGAATGATATTATAAAGTTTGATTTTAATATGCCGAGCTGGAACCTTGTCTATCAAGCATTGATTAATACTTTTTTTAAAGCTTTATATAAAGCAAAAATGTAATATTTATACAGTTTTGCTCATTTTCATTTTTCCTTTGTTTTTATCCTGTTTTTGGTTTTTTATAATGAGTGTCTTTTATGGATTTTTCCTTTGATTTTTTTTTATAATTTGTGTTAGTGTAACTTTTTTAACGTATTGCTTGATTAATTAAATGGGTAATTATTAAAATACTTAAAATGCTAAAAAATTTAGAAGGAAATTTACAAAACTAACGCATAATATTCGATTGTTTACTTGATGTTTAATACATAATGATGATATCTCTAGCAATAAACGCGTGTCGCACACAAATATTTTACCTGTCTTTCTGGAATTGTAGCTCACATTATTTCCGCTCCACTGAAAGTTAATTAATAGTGAATATAGGACATTCGCAGATGAAACTAAGTGAGCGTTTCTCGGTATGGCTGTAGAAAATACTTGTATTTTAGTGGTAAATGTTAGGTAAGGCTTTTAGTTGATTTTTGAGTATAGTGTTGCCTATTATGATGTAATACAAGTAAATTTTTAATAAACATATTCGTTCATTTCTCGTTGGAGTAAAGTGGTGAAAATAATTATTAAAAATTTTATAATCTTGTTTGTTAATTATACTAATTTCTTTACATATTTTATTCATACAGGCATCATAAAAAATATAGGCATTTATAGTCAAATCGTAATCAATAACAACGAAATGGCATTTAGCTCAAACATGATTGCTTTTGACTCTTCAGTGAAACAATAAAATTTGTTCTACAGGACATTGTGTTAGTGTAAAGTAGGAACTGCTCCGTGGCCTAGCGGTTCAACCACCAACCACGCGTTGGACCAGCGTGGTGGGATACGGTCCAAAAACCTCCTAATGGAGAAGGTGTACATTAAGCTAGGCCTATGTCCAGCAATGGATTAACACTGATGATGACAATGACCTGGTGTTTGCGTTTATTTTGGAATTATTTAAAGCAGGTTTCGACAGGAATAAGTAGGTGCAATGCTTTTAATACTTCGTTTTTACTAACTTTAAATATTTGGCACACATGGAGTTGTTTACGCTGTGGTTTTCAGAAAGTTATGTCATTGCTGCCAAGTGTGGCAACAGTTAAAGTGAATTCTTCGAAACATAATGGACTTTGAAAGCGGTGTTGCGTCGATAATAAATGAGGGTTCAACAATGTGCATTGAAACGATGCCAAGTGTCATAAGACTTATTCTTTTAAGGTGTTGGGTCTGGTTATACTAGTACTAGTTTTGTGCGGCCGTTTCAGTAACTGATAAGAATAATAATTGTACATATTATTGAATAGAAGGACTTTTTACGGATTTTGTCGAGTTTATTTTACATTTTAAATAACCGAAATTTCGAACATTTTACCGCGGTCGTGGTCCGTAAATATCAGTCTACACCATAGACTGATATTTTATGCCTCTTGTTGCCATTGAGATTACTTTATCAGCCGGCAGTGTTATTATACATGGATTTAATTTTAATTTATTAATGTTTAATGTTATTAATGTCCTTTAGTGAGGATTTGTGGTCGGTCAAATATGGTGCAATGGTTTCGGTGATTTAAAGTGTGATCACTTAATACCGACTTGTTAGTTCTTTTTTATTTTATGTCAGCTATATGTTCCTTCACGCGAGTTCTTATTGCTCGCTTTGTTTGTCCAATTAAAGAGAGGCCGCTGTTACAATCTGTCTTGTACGGTCCTTGGTACTAATTGTGGACGATCTATTTTACAGATCTGCTAACTACGCTATATTATAGTATTGCAAAGGAATATTGCTATTGACAGGTGATTGGAATTGACAAATCTTCTTCCGCGGCTTGAAATACGTTTTGATTGAAGGCCGCCTTAAAATGTAGCCAATCTTGTCAGTTATACCTCTCACAAAGGGTTGAACAACGGGTACTTGCTCCGCTGTGGCTGCCGTCACGCGGTCACTGTGACTCTGCCGTGGCGCAGCAAGCTTGTGGTCTCGCAGTTCTTGCTTAATATGTTGTAGCTCAGCCGCCAGATATTCTTCGTCACAGATCCTGTCGCTCTCTGAAACAAAGATATGCCCTCGGTAGACAACTAGGATGGATGATGGTGTCAATTAATTTTTTCGTGTATGCCGGAATAGCTCGTGAAAGACAGATTTTTATTAAATACGTGACATATACATTATATTTCAGATAATTCATAGTACAGTTTAGTAAACTGTAGCCAATGAATTATTTTGAGGCATAAGCTACCGAATTGTAAAAGTTCATTAAAATCCATGAAATAGTTTTTGCGTGAAAGAGCAACAAACATTGATACGTACAAACTTTCGCTTTTTTAATAGTATATATTTGTAATTCTATATATTAGTAGGATACTACTGCAACCTCAATCACTACTGTACGGTTCTTTTAAGAGCACCGTAACCGGTGTGACTGAATTAATAATACGTAACATCCCACACTTAAGGACAGCAAGTGGAGTTGCGGCGTTTTCTCGTACATTTCCTATGGACTAGCATGTTTCAATAGAAAAAAGGTAAATGATTAGTACTCCGTAGCCTAGTGGTATAGGCGTGTGCCTTAGAAACTGGAGGTCGTGGGTTCGAATCCTGCGGGGAATCAACAAATTTTCATTGTTGTTTTCTAGTTGGTTAGGGCAATTTGGGCCGATCACCCAATTGTCTGAAAAGAAAGATGATCCATGCGTCGGATGGGCATGTAAAAAGTCGGTCCACCCACCAACCCGCATTGGACCAGCGTGGTGGGATACGGTCCAAAATTCCCTAATGGATGGAGGTGTTTTAGGGGAGGCCTATGTCCAGCTGTGGACTATCACAGGCTGATGATGATGAAATGATTAGAAAAGGTAGCACTTTTTAGGTTGGTGGACAGAGGGAAGGATAAAAAAATTCATCTTCAGTTGCCTAATTAATATTTGGAACAAGGTACATTTTTATTCTATTTTTTGAAATCTTATTTTGTCCATTTACAAGTTTAATTACGTAACGTGAATGCTTAACCCCAATCTAAACACCGCCTTAGGGTTTGGATAAGACGAAATTTTAATTAAAATGCCACGTCACGTAGATCGTTATAAGTTTCAGAGATTATGTAGTCTCAAACTTAAACGTAAATTTCATTTGGCTTCAATATGTGTTACCGAAATCAAATATGTAATAATTATGTTCTCTGAGCCGATTTCCACTACTTATTTTACAGATCAGCTAACTACGCTATAGTATAGTGCACAAGTGTACGCGCAAACACCTCTTCCTTTACTCTCAAAGTCCGATGAGCCGGATAATCGGCGCGGCCGGAGAGAGGCCTGGCGCAGGATAGACTTTACATGCCCATCCGAAGCATCATTATCTTACATTACAAGTAATCTGTGGATTGGTCTGCATTTCCCTAACAATAATTAATAGTAGTTAGGTCCCTGCAGGATTCGAACCTTCGACTTCCGGTTATTGAAGCGCAAGCCCATACTACTAGTGTACGCTACGCTGGGCTAGGTTTCAGTTTTTTAGTAACTATTCAAATGAATAAAACTTCTTAGTAAAAATATGTTTTATGTCACTTGCTGTGGAAGTTACACTGTATGTCTTAAGAATAATGTGTGTGACATTAATATTTTGTATATCATCATCATCATCATCCGCCTGGGTTAGTTCACTGCTGCACAAAGGCCTCCCCTTCTCCATTAGGGGGCATCTGGACCGTATCAACAAATAATTTGCGGAAAGTCCCCCAATCGACACTAATTAAAATACAACGAGCTTTGTACAATTATTTGCGGGATCTATCTTTTATCTATTCAGTTACCACAAGCAAAATTAATAAACAGAGAGATCAAAGATGTGGCAATGGATCCCTCGTTATAATTAGTCGATTATGGGAGCTAATTTTCTGTAAAACAATATCGATTCGGTTAATTCGATTTTAGATTGGCAATAACGACGTGTTGGCCTCTTAATAGGATATCGGATGTATGAAAGGGCGGCAGCTATTGATTAATTCAGGTTGTTTCATGATATGCCGTTTCTAAATTTAGTTTGATGTAATCGCAGAGATTACCCGTACTATTGTTTAACGGATAATAACAGTTTTAAATTTCTATATATATAAATATATATATATTTTAGTTTGTTTTATACTTTTGTGTAATTTGATTAAGTTTTTCTGTGTTAATCATTTCTTAAAAGTCATGTAACTTTATAGTTTTCAATAGTGTGAGAGCCTTATGCTTGGCCCCCTAACTGCCTCGCTTTTCTGCCACCGGATTTTAAAGCTCTCATAACTTGCGCTCTGAATTGAATACAAAATTCCTCTGGGAATTCGGTCAAATATTCTATCAGAAATGTGAACAAAACGCTATTCGTGTTTTTAATTTAATTTTAACAGGCAGTTTACAAAACATGTCTTTAAAAACGATAAATAATTTTCGTTTCCGCGTCAGATTCGCTTCATCCGTAATGTAGATAATATTATAAATTCTCATCATTATCATCATCATCAGCCTGTATTAGCCCACTGTTGGACTTAGGTCTGCCTTAATAATAATTTAGGGGGTTTTTGGACCGTATTCCATCGTCCAATGCGGGTTGGTGAGTGGACCGACTTTTTACATGCCCGGCCGACGCATGGATCATCTTACTTTTCAGACAATTGGGTGATCGGCCCAAATTGTCCTAACAAACCAGAAAACAACAATAACACAAAGTAATTTCCCCGTGGGATTCGAACCCACGACCTCTGGTATATAAAACAAGTAGGCGGCGATTTTAGTTAATGACGATAGATATTTTTAATTGTTGTAATGTTTATTATTTTACTGTAAACATTACGTTGACAATTTGTATAACGATAGCTTAGCCTGTGCCTTCAGAATAATGATCATGCGCGAAAATGTATGTTCAGTGTGTAGTTTTGTTGCCTCATTTGTAAGCATAACTGTAACTTTATATAATGCTATAAGGCAAAGCCTCGGTAAAGTTTAATTAAATCGAATAAACTGAACTTAATTTGGACAGTGTTCTAGCTAGAAATGGATTCGGAAAGGTCTAATTTTAAGCAAAAGTTATGTTTGCTTATTAGCCTTAGCAATGTCTCGAATAAAAGAAATATATTAGTCTCTGAACTTTAGATAAAAATGAGTTTAATCAATCTACCAACGTATTCCTAAAGCGTTACTGATGATTATTTAGAACTACCCCTAAACTATTCTATTACTATTCTTATTTAATTTATTACATTATTATGTCAAATATTATAAATAAGTAAAATATATTATTTTTCCACCAAAACGTCCACCATCAACAAAGTACAAATCGTCTTACCGTTCTTTTTCATTATGAGTTAATTCTGTGGTTATAAAAGATAACTGGTAAATAAGCTTTAGGTTATTCGTTAGAAAACAATTGATATTATTGATATTGTGATAATCGCTCATTTATGATTGCCTCCATGACCTGTGCAAATGTGCAGTAACTCCCTGGATGCAGATAACACAGGATTGTACTTCTTGGTGGTTCATGGTCTTCCCCATGTCCCCTTTGTCCAGTAGTGGGCTTTGTTGGGCTGATATGATGATGATCGCCTCCGATCACTAAATCATTAATAATAACTCTATACGGACGCCATGCTATTACAGCAAGGTGATTTGCGTTTACAAAAATGCAATATCTTACTTGCTTCATGTACAATTACATCTATTAAGAGAAAAGTCTCATTATTGATTTAAGAATGAATTAAAGAATTCACAAGGAAAACCAGTAGCTTAATTAACGGGCTAAGGATCGTTAATTTAACGAAGACTAAAGACAGAAGGAGATTCGATCAATTCTTATTGCGCTTTCAATCTTTTAAATTACTTGATTAAGACTAAACCGAGTTACAACGTGTCAGTCACAATTAAATAGATATCCTTTCAATGATCTAACAATGGATCCTTTTAAATAATTTATTAACTCGGGATTTAATTTCCAGTAACGCGGACGGATAAGTTTGATTGACTTAATATATTTGCTGGCGAATAATGTAATCACTCTACTGAGCGATAGTGAGTGGTTCAGGTAACGTTTACAATGTAAGCGCAAAAAGCCACCATAAAAACTTCTAAATTTATAAGAGTTTTTCTCCAATATTATGCATGTATTACCAATTTTCCCACTAATTTACCCACCAACCTGCATTGGCCCAGCGTGGTGGGATACGGTCCAAAAACCCTCTAATGGAGAAGTCGTGTATTAGCTGAGGCCCTATGTCCAGCAGTGTACTAACACAGGCTGATGTTGATAATGATGATGATGCATATATTATACATATAATCTTTTCTCTTGAAATACTAGATCTGTTAATAAAGCGCGCATTAAAATCTGTTGCTAATTTTAAAGATTTAAGCGTATTATCATAGTAATAGCCAAAAGGTTTCAAAATTCTAAGCTAAAACTACTTTTATACTATGTATAATAGTAAAGAACAATATTTCATACGATCTTGGCTCATTAATAGATTTAAAAGAAAAGTAGTTGGGTAAACGTACTTAGACACGTTGTTTCTAATATTAAGAATGATAAGCAAAAGTGCATGTTATAACTAAATACATACCCGTCACTTTTATTTAGGTTACTAATGGTATTTTAATTAAATACTTCTTACTGATTTTAGTCCATTTGTTCAATGCATTTTAGCCTTGGGATTGTGGTCGTCAGATGTCAGTCGGTCCACTTAAAAATTATGTTAAGATAAATCTGGTTGGATTTGGAGCAGGCCCCATAAGAAGAAGAAAAAAATATAATACTTATTTATGACGTGTTATCACTAATAAAAGTTGTCACTTAAATATATTTTTTATTGCTTAATTATACGAATATTATGGCTGCTTTGAAATTCCACCATCTAACACGAGAGATATTATTAATGTAATAAGTAATGTGTTCTATATTTTGACATGACAACGTCTTATAAATTGGTTCAAGATAGGGAGGCACTCTCGAAAACTTTGTCACAGCGCCGCTCACGTAACGCTCTCCATGAGCAACCATAATAGAAAGAGAGTGCCTCGCGTCTCTCTTACTCGTGCGCAGTTGGCCTGCTTGAGTGAAAGAGAGACAGAGACAAAGAGAAAAAGGGTTGATCCTTCTTCCTACTATACGAATGAATATTCACATTACAATCATTCTACCACTAAAAGACATTGTCACGTATAACTTTCGCTTGTATACCGATTTTACAGGCAACCAATTTTTATATCATTTCGTATACTGGAATATTTATCACAGAAAATTTGGATCCAATATCATGTTAATGAGGCGAGTCCATTTGAATAATTGTCATACTGGACTCATGAATAATGGAAACGCATTTAAAATGGTGCACATCCGGAAGTTGATAATTATAAAATAGTTTTTGGACAAAATACTAATTATGACACATATATAACACAATAAAACCACCTCCGTGGTTTAGCAGTATTGGACCTTGCTTTATAAATCGGAGGTCGTGGGTTCGAATGCCGCGGGGAAACCACTTTGCATTATCATTGTTTTCTGGTTGGTTAGGACAATTTGGGCCGAACCCCAATTGCCTGTAAAGTATCCATACATCGGATGGGCATGTGGAAAGTCGGTCCACCTACCAATCCGCATAAGACCAGCGTGGTGGGATACGTTCCGAAAACCCCTAATGGAGAAGGCGTGCACTAGGGAAGGCATATGTTCAGCAGTGGACTAACACAGGCTGATGATGATGACACATGTATGTAGCTCCTCCTTTTGATGTATATATTTTAATTATTATATTAATTAATATTCTTCTATTTATGTATTAGAGACTTTCGAATCTTCGATAGTTTATGTTGCTGTTTACGTATTGATAGTTACAGCTTGAGCATTATACACATTGAAATTTCCGTTATATATTTTATATTGCGTTTACGTTAAAAAAGTAATAACAACTCAGCAATAAACGTATCTCTCTCGCTATTGGAAAAAATTTCAATCTCATATGTGTGTATTGTTTTACTTCCAATAAGAGTTAATTAAAAGTCCAGAGCGGACTCAACAGCATCCGTTATTTAAATTCTACTAGCAAATTTCCGAATGAATAAACACGATATGTAAATTGTCAACATAAATTTTACTAATATCGTGAACAAAAAAGATTTGTATGTTTGTAATGAATAAACTCAAAAACTGCCGATTAAAAAAATTCTAACAACATTGGAATGCTACGGTTTTACCTTCACCATAGGCTGCTAGAACCCTAGAAAAAATCCATTAATAATACATAAAAATACATAGATGGACTGCTAGCTAGACATCAAACACTTAGACTCCTACTTCTTAAAAGTACATCAAGATATAATTTTTTTTCTCTATGGATTTGAGTAAAATATTTCAGGAATAAATAATCAAATGATTGAAAAATTTAACAATTACCACGTTGTTAACTTTGCAGCAGCTACAGTTGGCTAGGTCGCTGCCAAAGGTAAAAAATCTTCTAAGAATCTTTTGCGTCGTTCTTTACTTAAACTCTAAACGATAAATTAGATAGCAGGTAATATTCAAAATTTTGTTGTGTTATTGTGTTTTTTTGGAAACGAAATTATTCATACACTCGAATAACAATTCCTTCGAGTTGAGTCATATCTTGCAAAGACTTAACAGTACTTACAAAATAACATTTGAATGAAATTATTCCTCAGACATTTTGCATTTGATTTATTTTTTTACTATCTGTTACCCGTGACTGTATCCGCGTGGTATTTATAAAAAAAAGTTATAATTTTTTTCATAACAAGTAAAAAAGTTACCTATGCTAACTGGTAGTGGTCCCAGTTAAATCAGGTATATGCCAGTGAAAGTAGTCCCGTCAAAATCGGACTGGCTATTCTCGAGATAAGCCTGGTTATTTTGGTAGATAAGATTAATTATTTCAGTATTACAAACAATCACTCCATTATTACTATTTATTCATGTAGATAATTTTTGTAGATTCTAAACAACATGATTTTTCATAATTTGTCCCACATTCATTACGACATTTTTATTTTGAACTACATTAACATAAGTACATTTTCAATTAGGAATATTACTTAAATAAGCTATAATTAGAACACTATCGGTCTATGCAAATGCAGTTGCATTATAGAAATGTTCAAATAATTCGCTGCGAAATGCTTTTGCTTGCTAAATAGTCTTCAGAGCGCTGTATTACCATTAGTTATCGCGATAGTACATTTTAATGTGCTCTATCTAGTTTCTATTTTAACATAGCAATTAGTTTGATAACCTTGGGTGGAATTGTCGTTCAAGAAGACAATATTCATAGTCTTATATTTATTATACTATTTTTTAGTACTTACATATTATCATCATCATCATCATCAGCCTGTGTTGAGTCCAGTGCTGGACATAGGCCTCCCCTAAAGACTGCCATCTCCATTTAGGGGCTTTTTGGACCGTATCCCACCACGCTGGTCCAGTGCGGGTTGGTAAGCGGAACGACTTTTTACTTGCCCATCCGACGCATGGATCATCTTACTTTTCAGCCAATTGGGTGATCGGCTCAAATTGCCCTAACCAACTAGGAAACAACAATGAAGATTTGTTGTGTCCCCACAGGATTCAAACCTACGCAGTTTCTACCATATTGTTATCATAATTTACTTTTTAAAACACCTAAAAGCCTTCTTTAGGCCCACCTTAGGTTATTGCACCAAAAAAAGACTGACACCGTCTCTTAGTGATAATAACTCTGGCTAAATAAATTGCAGGTTGTTAGTTAGAATTTCACAAGAAATAACTACATTGCTTTTTTATCAGTAGATAAAGGTAATATGCTCTTTGTTATCTTGTTAAGTGATGCGAGTTGCAGTATGTCTTTCCACAATACATCCTGCAACTCGCATCACTAAATTTAAACGTCCAAGAATGAAAGAGGTCTTGATTTTTGATTTTAATAGAGTAAAACAAACAAAAATCAAGTCATCATTCATTCTGGGACGTTTTAACGTCTATTTTACTTCAACACTGAACTGAAAGTAGCACCTTTGACCATGTGTTTTAAATTTTGATTATGCAAACATACGTAGTTGTATGTTGTTAGTTTTCTGTAAATGGGCGACAAAGTTGATTTCTTTTTTTAAAGCTATCCTTTAAAGTTTCTATTCTTTTCGTTTCTATTTTTAAAATTTGTTTACCATCTCGACTGATACAGCTCTGCACATGCAACAAATATTCTGTGTGCAGCCACACAATTGAAAAACCTCCTAATGGATAAGGGTGCATTAGGGGAGGCCTATGTCCAGCAGTGGACTATGAGAGGCTGATGATGATGATGATGATGATTAGTACTACCGTACTATTATTATCAATTAGTTTTACAATACCTAAAAGCCTTGTTTAGGCAAAAAGTTTTTGCACCAAAAAGAGACTGACGCCATCAACAACATTCATCGTGGCTGAATAAAACTTAGGTTGTAAGTTCGAATTTCACAAGAAATAACTACGTTGCTTTTTTATTAGAAGATAAGAATATAATTCTCTTTTGTTATCGTGTTAAGTGATGCGAGTTGCAGGATGCCTTTCCACAATACGTCCTTCTCCTAATAAATATGGAGTAAAACAAAAAATCAAGATATCATTGATTTTTAGACGGTTTAACGTCTGTTTTGCTTCAACACTACCTGCAGTAGTGTTCGCATACTATTGATTTGATAAACGAAGACTGAGGCTGTTTAACTAAGAAGATCGACGAATACTTCGATATTTCTTAGTAGTGACAGCCTCCACATATAAGGATACAGTTTTCCATTTAAGTTGCACAGATCGGAGCATAGCTGCGTTATCTTTTTGTTGATATAATATTGTTTAAACTAATCAATCTTCATGACCATAATAACTTTGATGCATAAACATCGGTGTCTTTTAGCGTCTTAAGCCTGAAATCCAGCGAGCCAAAAGTTCATTCACGATTTGATTGCTAAAGTTCATGTCAACAGTTAGGCAACGTTTAATCTGTGGCAAACTTCCATCTGTGGTTTTCATAGCTTACCAACTGTCCGAGCAATGCTTAGCCTGAATTGCTTTCCGCTTTTGAAACTCTATATCCATAATAACTCTTAATTCATCTGGTTATGAACCGCATACGTTTGTGCTAAGTAAACTTAACTGTTATCAGTTTACATTGGCCAACTTGGCTTTAATTATAAAAAAGTTTCGCTAAAACTAGTTACATAAATGATGATGAACTTATGACTCGAATTGTTTCATTGTATGCTCAGGAGCATTTATTTTTTCATTAATATAGTATAAGATAACGCATGTTCTAACTCGTTGTTCTGTTAAATTTTTTAATTTAATAATAAATTGCACTAAATTTCTTTTAATTTAAAATAAAGGCACTCAAATTTGAATCACCATTAGATTTTTTTTATTAATGCAATAATATTGATCGCTATCGTAAAAATGTAGTGTTTTAAAATAATGAACGAACTAAATTGTTATTAAAAAAAAATCTTTCGTTAAATATTTAAATATTACAGTAGATGCATAACAGTCTTTCCTTTTACAAAACGTTATAAATAGTTTATGGTAATTAATGAGAATGTGCAATGCATCTTGACAATTTATTTGACTTACTCTCAAAAATTGGCATACTTCCCGTTGTTTACGTCGCTAAGTGATCTGAAGTAAGTTTGGCCGTTGCTGCCAAATGTGGCAAACGCTTGTCAAAGAAAAATTGTGAAATATAAATGGTCTTTTAGGAGCGGTGCGTTTTGAGTGTCCTTCTGTGGATTTTTAGTGTCACTGTTGCTTGGGTGGAACAATAGAATCAGTCAAGGTTTTAATGCAACGTTTATATAATTTTTGTAAACCTGGCTGGTCCACCTGGCCCTGGTCTCCAGATTACCTTGGGTAAAACCTATTGACTGATAGCAATTTGCATTATGTTTAAGAAAATAATACATGGAAGGTTACGACACTTTCATGCTGCACTACAATTTGAATTATATAGGTCTATGCAAATGCAGTTGCGTAACAGAAAAGTTCAAATACTTCGCTGCAATTAAATAGCCTTCAGAGTGCTGTATCACAGTTAGGTAGCACGATAGCACGATAGCACGATAGATTTTAATGTGTGCTATCTATCTTAACATATCAATTAGTTTGATAACCTAGGATGGAATAGTCATTTAATAAAAATATATTTATTGTTTATTTTAGTTACAAGTACTTACCAGCAAGCCGTGTGTAACAATTTAGTTATCAAAATACCAAAAATACCTCGTGGCATTGCGATATATTCCTTTCTTCTAGCCGTTGTTCCAAATACTGTGGAGTCAGCTGCTAAACTATATAGATTTAGCTGAATAGCAATGGGGCTGTGGGCTGCGGCATAAGAATTCAGCCTCCCCATCTCTTCCCTTGGGTGTCGTAAGAGGCGACTACGGGAAAAAGCTACTACTGCACATCTATTCAGTGGCGGCCGACAGATGGCGGGATAACCATCTCCGCTTTCAGATCCTAAAGTGCCGAGACCATCAATGGGCAGCAGCGTTGAAGGTGCAAAGGATCTAGAAATGACTGCGGTTGCCAACCCGCTTGCCAGGCGTGGCAACTATGGCAAAACCCCCCCAATGAAGTGTGTCAGTAATGTACGGCCCCCAGTCCCCGGCAGCTCTGCTATTCCTGGCTACGGTAGCGGTCACTAAGAATCCCCGGGTGGGATTCGGCTACCAACAACGACGACTGGACCTGGCAACATACAATGCACGGACATTGAGGACCGACGAGAGAATAACGGAGCTGGAAGAGGAGGTAAACAAGTTGCGATGGGATATAATAGGATTATCCGAAGTCCGAAGACAGGGGGAGGATACAATAATCCTTGAATCCGGCAACTTGTTTTACCACCGCGAGGGCGACCAACTGTCCCAAGGAGGTGTCGGATTTATCGTCCGCAAGTCTCTCATTAGCAACATTGTTAAAATCGAAAGTGTGTCGTCAAGGGTTGCTTACCTTATACTCAGAATATCGAAACGGTATTCGCTGAAGGTCATACAGGTATATGCACCAACATCGACACACTCCGATGATGAGGTGGAGGCAATGTATGAGGACATCTCACGAGCCATACATTCCTCTAAAACTCAATATATGGTGCTGATGGGGGACTTTAACGCAAAACTGGGCAAAAGACAAGACGATGAGCTGCGAGTGGGCAATTTTGGAGTAGGGCAACGGAACCCAAGGGGGCAACTACTGGCTGACTTCATGGAGAAAGAAGGACTCTTTATGATGAATTCTTTCTTTAAAAAGCAGCCCCACAGGAAGTGGACCTGGATCAGCCCCGATGGTTCCGTCAAAAACGAGATTGACTTTATTATGACGACCAAACGCCAAATATTTAATGATGTTTCTGTGATCACAAGGGTTAAAACCGGCAGTGATCACCGACTTGTAAGAGGCACATTAAATCTTAACATCAGGCTGGAAAGGTCTCGTCTGATAAAGTCCACGCTACGTCCGTCTCGTGCCCATATCCTAAATGCCGAAAGCTTTCAGCTCGAGCTTAATAATCGCTTCCAATGCCTAGATACTTGCAGCACTGTGGACGAAATTAACGCTAAGCTCGTGGAAACTGTCCGTACTGTGGGTACTAGGTTCTACAAGGCGCACCGCAATCCTAGAACCCAAAAACTCTCTGATCACACTCTGAACCTTATGGAAACAAGACGGAAGATGCGGCTATAGGCAGCTAAATAGACAGATCTCCAAGTGTATGCGGATGACTTTGCGCATCTTTAATACACGTCGTATTAAAGAGGCGATTGAACGGAACCAAGGTTCTAAAGTCTTCGCTAGAGATCTGTCTGTTGGGCAAAGCCAGCTAACTAAGTTGAAGACCGATCTGGGGCCGTCATCTCCAGTAGACCAGAAGTTTTGAGTGAGATCGAGAGATTCTATGGACAGCTGTACACATCGTCGTCGGAACCGCTTACTGAAGCGAGTGACGACCCAAGGGCAAAAGCATACCCGGACATCTCCGAAAATATCCGGAAGTCAGTCTGAGCGAGATACGAATGGCTCTCGCAAAACTTAAGAACGGCAAAGCACCTGGTGAGGACGGAATTACAGCAGAGCTTCTGAAAGCGGGTGGAGAACTGATACTTGTAGTCCTTCAGAGGCTCTTTAATTTCGTCCACAGGATGGTATTACGCCAGAAGCGTGGAGCAGAAGTTTGGTGGTGCTGTTCTTCAAGAAAGGTGATAATAGCCTCTTGAAGAACTACAGACCGATTTCCTTCTGAGCCGCGTTTATGTTCTGTTCTCGAGAGTCATCTTGAATCGTCTCGCTTCCAGACTAGACGACTTCCAGCCACCCGAACAAGCTGGATTTCGAAAAGGATTTAGTACCAAAGACCACATATTAACGCTGCGGCAGATTATACAGAAGACCGAGGAGTATAATCTGCCTTTATGCTTGGCGTTTGTGGACTATGAAAGCTTTGACTCTGTCGAAATTTGGGCTGTGCTGCAGGCCCTTCAACGTTGCCAAATTGACAGTCAGTATATCGAGGTTCTGAGGTGTTTGTACAGCAAAGCCACGATGTCCGTCCGAGTACAATCCAGTAGCACGAAGCCTATCCAATTGCAGAGAGGTGTAAGACAGGGTGATGTTATATCCCCAAAACTCTTCACCGCTGCATTGGAAGACGCCTTCAAACTTATGAATTGGAAAGGACGAGGTATAAGCATCAACGGCGAGTGTATTACCCACCTTAGATTTGCCGACGATATAGTCATCATGGCGGAGTCGCTGGAGGACCTGAATGCTATGCTCAATGACCGCAACAGTGTCTCTCAACACGTGGGCCTTAGGATGAACATGGACAAGACGAAAGTTATGTCTAACGGTCATGTCATGCCTATGCCGGTGGTTGTTGGGAGTGCTGTGCTCGAAGTTGTTGACGAATATATTTACCTGGGACAAGTAGTCCGATTAGGTAAGTCCAACTTCGATGCCGAGGTCCATCGACGAATCCAGCTCGGATGGGCAGCGTTCGGAAGCTGCGACATATCCTCTCGTCCAATATTCCTCAATGCCTAAAGACTAAGGTCTTTGACCAATGTGTTGCCAGTGATGACCTATGGCACTGAGACATGGTCCTTCACTGCATGCCGTATGAGGAAGCTCCAAGTCACTCAGCGAGTATGGAGCGGGCTATGCTCGGTATTTCTCTGCGTGATAAAGTGCGTAACGCAGCCATCCGCAGAAGAACCATGGTTACCGACATAGCCGCAAAATTAGCAAGCTGAAGTGGCAATGGGCCGCCACTTAGCTCGGAGAATCGATAACCGTTGGGAAGCAAGATTCTCGAGTGGCAGCCTCGTACTGGCCATCGCAGTGTCGGACGACCCCCCACCAGATGGAGTGACGACCTGTGCAAATGTGCAGGAGGTCGGTGGATGCAGGTGGCACAGGATCGTACCTCTTGGCGACTTATGGGGGAGGCCTATGCTCAACAGTGGGCTCTGACAGGCTGAAACGACGACGACGAGAATAGCAATATATCTTTTATTATGAGATCAATTTTTGATTCATCTAGAATTACTGACTTGTGATCTATCAATCAAATGCCGTTTATAATTTGTTACGCTCGGGGCGGAAGCAAGTCATCATCATCAGACTGTATCACTCCGCTGCTAGACGTAGGCCTCCCCTAATGCGCGCCACCGCTTGCGATCTTCGGCTATTCCCATCCAGCCCACACCGGCCTCTTTGCGAATGTCGTCACTCCATCTTGCCGCAGGGTGTCCCACTCTACATTTTACGTTAAAAATTACTAAGATGTCATTGTTGGAACTACTGATTGACCTAAATAAACATAGTAACTTTAGTATTTCAACTTTGGTGTGGTAAGGTGGTCCAACTAGGAAACAGTTCAGTCCCGGTTTGATTGCAAAACTCTCTATCGACACTGAGGCAGCGTTTAATCTTGGGTAAACTTGCCTCTGTGGTTTTAACAGCTTACCAACTGTCCAAGCAATGCTTAGCGTGATTTGCTTTCTCCTTTTAGAAACTCTATACCCAGAATAATTATCCATCTAAATATGAACCGCATACGTTTTTGCTATGGCTTAACTTCATTATTGTCTGTTTGACTATTCCAAAGGTACTTCTGAAAGAGGTAGGTTTCTCTTTACAAGGGACCGTATGAAGTGTCTATTTTTGCCGCAAATCAGTAGTTTATAACAGTCAGTATTGTAATGTATACTCAAACCATAACATCTCATTACTTAGGGTGGCGAGCAGATTTGTGGCGCCTCACGCTGCTTTTCTTATGGCAGGGCAGGTATAATTTACCACCAGGTGAAGTTCATGTTCGACACATCTCTTTTACCAATAAAAAAATATGTTTGGTTGTAAAATCGGTATACAGGAGAAAGTTATACGTGACAACGTCTTTAGTAGTGGAATGATTGTAATGTGAATATTTCATCGTAAAGTAGGAAGAAGGATCAGATAATAAGTAGTAAATTTGAATACAGACACTATTTATTTACTCAGACGGCAAATGCTCGAGGGTATAGACGCAAGGCATGAACCGGTAAGTTTGCCCCTCTTTCACTTTCTCTGTCTCTCTTTCACTTAAGCAGGCCAAATGCGCACAAGTACGCAATGCATCTTGACAAGACGTGTGGCTCTCACTTTCTCTTATGGTTGCTTATGGAGAGTGTTACGTGAGCGGCGCTGTGACACAGTGTTTGGATTGTTTATAAGTCGTTTTACCATCATAAAAAAGAGATTTATTCCAAAAGCAAATTAATGCTGCACGGATTAAAAATTATATTTTTGTCTTGTAAATCAAGTTCACGTTTACCTTCATTTATGATTGATATTGTATGATGGCAGGATAACAGAATATCTAAACAAGATATATAATCACTACATAGTATAAAACAAGTAGCTTTCTCTGTCCCTGTGTATGCTTAAATCTTTCTAACTACAGTTTTTTTAAAAAATAAAGTGATTGAAGAGGAAGGTTAATATGTATAACACGTGATTAATAATAGGTATATTTTCTATCAGCATAGCTCACGTGCGAAGTAGGTGCCGGTCGCTAGTATATATATATACATATAATAGATATAAATTTTATATTCTTGTAGCTTTTTGAACCGTTGGAAGTATTTATTTACAATTAACTGTTAAGGTAATGCTCCGTTGCATTTTTTGCAGGTTGCTAATTGTTCAGCATTGCTTCCAGTTGAAACGCTTGTCAAATACACATTTGTAATCATAATTGTGCATGGTCGGAAGTTTTGTAAATACATTGTCAAATTAGATGTTCGTTCGAATGTATTCATAAGCGTTCGTTATTTGGGTTTAGCCAATGAATAAAGTGGTCATGAAGTCAGTAAGTATTATCTGTATTAGTTTTTGTTTGTTTTCCAATTGAATGACAAGAGAACCAGAAGATTTTCACTGATGGCTCTTAACTCTATGTTTTGATTATTCAATCATAGTTAAACGTGAATCAAGTAACATCCTATCGTACAGTGTTACCTCGTTGCTATTGGTTACTAACTTCGCTTCCGAGTCTAGTTTGGATATACTATAGGTGTCTGTGGTTTTATATGAGAAAATGATAATTCTAATGGATATTTATATAACGATTACATTCACTAAATAGTTTAAAACAAAGCCCCTTCCTCTGTCCCTAGATTCCTATGTATGCTTAAATCTTTAAAACTACGCAACAGATTTCGATGCGGTTATTTTTTATTAGATAGAGAGATTGAGAAAGGTTTATATGTATAACTCATGCATAATATTGTAGAGAAACGCTGTTAAATTTATATGTTTTTCCATAGATTTTACAGATATCAGTATTGCATCCTTGCGGAGCTGGCGAGTCGCTAGTATATTATAAAATGCAATTTTATATTATTTGTTCACTCTAATTTTAATTTATACATGTAGAAAAAGCAAATAATTTCTGCTCAGTTGTTTACGCCAATTCTCAAGTCAGAAATTCCTTTTTTTAAGGTGGTGGAGGTGTATTTATTGTTACTTTAACATATGTAAATTAAAATTTAAAGTTGTTAATACAATGATGTTCTATTTTTTTTCCTGCTAATAGTAACATATAATATGTTTACAAATAAAAATATTAAATATCATGAACATATAAATCTCTGTGGTGACATTTAAGTTTTTACTAATGAAATATGTGCACGTGACAAATATATGCTGATTAAACGAGCTATAATTAGAACTTTATCGTTGTATGCAAATGCAGTCGCATTAGAGGAATGTTTAAGTACTGCGTTTCAACCTTCTCTAGGGTGTTGTATTACCATTGGTTGGCACGATAGTGTATTATGGTGTACCCATGTATTCCAGTAATACGAAGAGCGTTAGATTTTATTTGTTTAGTTCTTCTATATGATATGATGAAAAATGTATGTTTGTTGTCATACTATAAGTGTATGTTTGTTGTCAATTTTCAGGATCGCATTAAAAAAACACACAAATTTTGGTTAAGATTTCTTGTATATTTTGTCTTAGTTATGTATGGTATTGGTATTCACTGTATCCACAGTCCAGTAGTATGGCTTGCCCTTTATAAACCGTAGGTCGTGGGTTAGAATCCTTTGGGGACTCAACAACTATTCATAGTTGTTGCCTAGATGGTTAAGGCAATGCGGGCTAATCACTCGATTGTTTGTATAGTAAGATAATTCATGATTGTCTAAAAGTCGATCCTGCGTCTAAACTCTCTCGGTCGTTTCAGTTATCCGGCCCATCGGACTGTAACAGTGTAGAGAGAGTGCTCCTGTGTTTGCGCGTGCACTACAATATCTCCTGTGCTGTTGGTTGATCTCTTATATAGATCAGCCGCCGTACGTTGAAATCAACTTGGAGGACAGTATTTTATACGATATTGAATAGATAAATTGGAATGTCAAGGAAGTGGCCAAAGGTTATGAGTATCTATTGTTGGTCTATTTACCATCGTAGTAATGTATCTATATTTAAACATAGATATTCGATGTGTATTTAAAGATAAAGAAGAATCGATTTTAAAACGATAGTAACTTATACTAAAATTATTATATATTGTCTGTCTCGTGAGCATGACGCTGTAACGAGCTCGAAGTGTCGTGATTCAAAATGTGTACTATTAACGGTGCCAATGTATTTATATTTACTTATAGATAACATTTAACGTGATAAATAAGATAATGTAATGCTTGTTGAACGTGGTTGTAAAGTTGAAAACTTTGGCAAACCGTAGTTTCGTTGTGTTGTCAACAATGTTGCCAAATGTATTAAAGCTTTGCGGAAATTCTTCAAAATATAATGTTTGAGCTGCGTCAGGCAAATGTGAGTGCAACAAAGTTTATTTGAAGTGGGTTGACTGTCATTCAGCAAATGTCTAGTAGATGCTGTTGTTTTAGAATTTGTTTTCTTCTTACCTAAACTAATTGAGGTGAAGAAAACAAATCTTTTAAGTCAGGTTTTTCTACTGTAAATAACTGAATTTGATAATGCTACAGTGAAATTGTTACAGATTTAGAAGTAGATTGGTTAAAATAATTCTGTAAATATTCCAGGACTTTATTGGGTAAACGATGCGTAATTCATTTCATGATAGGCATGCTTTCAGTGATAAGGTATTATTTAAAATAAATCAAATTATAAAATATGTAATCCTTGAACGAAGAAAAAACCATAAGGTAAATAAAATTTCCAAAATAACTGTGTAAATATGTTTCCCTATGATATTTTGGGAAACGAATGCGTATATCATTTTCATGACGTAGAATGTTCTAGATACAATAGTTAACATTTATTAAATGACTATTAACCATATGTATTCTGAACGAAAAAAGCCAATAAATAGTACAAATTGCAGCTACTATGATAAGAAAGACCTCTCTTTAAAGTTGTATTTCTTAATGATTTAACCATGCTTGACTAATGGGCAACGTAACATATTCTGCATATTTCTGCTAAATATTGTCCCCGATGAATGGATGGATAATATACGCATTTTCTCTTCCGTCTTTTGGTTCTTTTGTGACGTGACGTTATGCTTCCAAACATAAAAAAATTGAGCGTAGAACTAACTGCCTCCGTATCCTACTGATAAGGGCGTGTGCTTTAAAACCGGAGGTCGTGCGTTCGAATCCTACGGGACTCAACAGTTTTTCATTGTTGTATCCTAGTTGGTTAGGTAAATTTGGGCCGAACACCCACTTGTCTGTAAAGTAAGATGATCCATGCGTCAGATAGACATGTGAAAAGTCCATTCAGCTACTAACCCGCATTTGACCAGCGTGGTGTGAAACGGTCCAAAAACCGCCTACTGGAGATTGCGTGCATTTGGGGCGGCCTGTATCTAGCAGTGGACTAACACAGGTTGATGATGATGATGAACTGGTTCTGAAGTGGAGGCAGCGTTCGGGGGACGTAATGTTGGTCGACCCCCCCATCAGTTGTGATGCCAATCTCCGAGCAGTAGCTAGTTAGAGTTGCAAGCGAATAAAAAGGGATCGGCCGCCTTGGCGTTCATTGGAAAAGAACCTGTGGACTAAGAAATGCTACTGCTGATGATGATGATACAGCTAAACTAATCAATTATATTAGTAATATTTATCATGTTATGTTTAGGGAGATGAGAACAACAATAAATAGCTACAAGGAAAAAATAGACTTAATTGGAGCTCGGGGCTTAATTGTTGCCAAGGAACATAATATCTAACATTTTTATTAAACCACTGTATCTCATGGTTACATTGTGTCCTATATTCATATACAGTCGATGTGACCTTAATTTAAAAGTTGTGACATGAAGTTGTCACTTAAGAGAATAGAAATTATTTATGTCGAGTATATGCTACCACGAGTTTTTCAAGAGAGAGCGGTTTATACGTTGACTGTCTTTTATATGGTTTTTTATAATGAAAATTATAAATGTTACTGGATTAGTAGTGCATCATAACTTAGAACTGACGCTGATAAAATTTAGTTTATATTCTTAATTAAATTGTTTAAATTATTCCTCTTTTTACGTTTTAGCGTTTCTTTATATTGGTTTACAAACTTATTTTCGAAAGATAAAGTGTACGAACTGATTGTATGTTCCTATATCATATTAAATTTACAACTTACAATCAACAATGTTTAATAAACGAGCAACAATTGGAACTTTATAGGTGCTTGCAAATTCACTTAATTAGAGAAATGTTTCAGCATTTAACTGGTTAATCATTGTTTATTGCATTACCATTGCTTAGCACGATAGTACAATTATTTGTATTTCAGGTCAGGACAGGATAGGGCCTACACCGCTTGACCACGGAGTGGCATGAAGTCAATAATTAATAGAAGTTGAGTCAATTTATTATTTTAATAAATCTCAACAAAGTAATCCCTTAACACAAGCGGCGTCGTACCTATAGTCAGTTAATAGTTAACAAAGTCAAAGTCAAATATCTTTATTCAATATGGAAGCATTACATTTTCTTATTGATTGTCAAATAATCTACCACCGGTTCGGAAATGGAAGCCTCTGACCTGAGAAGAACCGGCGTAAGAAACTCAGCGGGGACTTTTTCTTTTTCCCTTTTCTTCAATAAATTTTACAAAAGTTTTACATAAAACATTTTATTACTTTGAAATAGCCTGGAGCGAACAGTTCATTACCAGGGTGTGTTAACTATCAAGTACTGCATAAATAAACTGCTTCAGTATAAGCCATGGTATAAGTTATAGACAAATAAAATATATATTCATTCTCCATATTTGAAAAGTTTGTGTACGTCTAACAGAGTAGTGCCACTTAATCTGTTTTAAACTAGCATCTGTGGTCCCAACAGAACTCCCAACTTCATGAACTATGTAATAAAACTCTTGAAATGTGTTGGTTTATCATTAAAAATATAAATAAGTGACGACCGCAAAGGTCAAAACTATTGAACCGATGAATCTGAATTGATTTATTCATTGCTATTATTTGTTTTCTTAATGTGTTAATTTTTTGTTTACGCGAATACTATACATTATTAATTAAAATGACTTTTATACGGATTTTATCGCGTTTATTTTACTTTAGTCTCTTTTAGTCTACCCCGTGACCACGGTCACTGGAAAGTATTCGAAACGCCGGGAATTAAAAAATGTAAAATAAACGCGATAAAATCCGTAAAAGTCAATTTATTTAATAATTATTGTGTTAACCATTAGCGTTATTGATTTCATTAAATTTTTTTTTTTTTTTTTCAGTAACAAGCGGACTTCTCACTTTTTATTATTATTATAGATTATTTCGCTTCGCCTAAATCTGAATCAGAATTTGTAATTTTCTTAAATATTTATTAATCGCTCTGAAGTAGTGGGTCTAAACATTATAGTATTAATGTGATACAAAAATATTCCCAATTCCTTTAGGCTACAAAAAAAATCATCATTATTAGAAGTTCACCTCTTCGCGGTTAGGAATTTTGTACGCTTAATATATTATCAAAGCGGAAAATTTTCTCTTTGTACACCTGCGTACCTCTGTGGTTAGACAACTTTTTCATGTTTGCATTTATATCATGTTAAATAAGGGTAGATTTTTGTGTAAAATTTTTATTACCTTATAACCTAATAAATTTCTTTCATTAAAGTACATGTAATGGTTATGAAAGTATAGCATTAAATCGCTGTTTTTTTATCATTACGAGTTTGGTGATAAAAGCTATTCACGTTATAATTGTCAACATTTTATAAGTTCAATAGTTACGAATAGAAAATTATGAATATTCTTTTGTGTTTAACACATCTAATTTACCTACCTACGTCTACTCGTCTTAAAATTATGTAACGAGTGTATTTGGCAACCTGGTCTTGGTGAGGGCTGGTCCAAAAAATAAAAAGCTTTCCAAAAACGATGCTATCAGGCCATCAACGGAGAAGCGAGAGTCTCAAATGGCTCCGAGACATCTCCTTTATCCTTTAGGTTGTCCAAAAAACTACCCTTTTACTAGAAGAATTCGGTCCACTCAACAGTATGGTAAAGCTTATTTTCCACGCAAAAAATCATATAGGCAAAGTGCATTGCTGAAAATACTTTGCTCTGATATCCTCTATATACTTCTGAAATAAGTTAGCATTCCGACTTTCTTGAAACTGTTTTGCATATCGCAACCTTTTTGTATCTATTCCAACGTCGAAGTGACTAGGTCATTGCCGACTGAAAATAACACTGAATATTATAAAAACTTCCGTTCCACAAGTAAAGTAGAGCTGTATAGAAATATTTTGCATATTTTACGTTTGAAAATGCATCGGACGAACGCCACTGAATACTGAAACAATAGAGTTGCGAGCTATTTGTAATATCGGTGTCTTTAACTGTAAAATATATGCGCATATATTATTAGATAATAAACTGCATGTTTCACGGGTTGTTAGTCTTATAGATAAGGGCTATACCTTTCTAGATTACAGTAAAATTAATTGTTTTATTCTCTAAAATACTAGACACTGACCACGATACTCCGGAATTTTTTTAAGCGTCGGGAATAAAAATGTAGCAAAAATAGATATCAAATAGATGACTCATAGACTGGACATAGGCATCCCTAATACACCCCTATACATTAGAGGATTTTGGACCGTATCCCACCACGCTGGTCCAATGCGGGTTGAGTTGGTGACTGACTTTTACATGCCCATCCGACGCATGGATCATCTTACTTTTCAGACAATGGGTGATCGGCCGAAATTGCCCTAACCAACTAGGAAACAACAATGAAAATTTGTTGAATCCCCGCAGGATTCAAAGCCACGTCCTCCGGTTTCTAAACCACACGCCTATACCACTAGGCTACAGAAGCAGTTTGAAAGGCACCACTGGAGAATTAACGTCCTATGTCTCATAGTACGCAAAGCATTGGTGATACTCCAGGCATTGCCGATGTCCATGGGTGACCGGCGTCGGTAACCACTTTTCAACGGAACACTCGACTGCCTGTGTATGCTATAAAAAATCTATCATGCGCTTACATAATAAAATATATCTGAAAAATAAGCTTTATATATTAAAAGAACTATATATTTGTAAAAAGTCTATATGCAAAACACGACACCTTGTATCTGTCTGTAAACCCGTGAAGTGCTTTGCACCCCAATTAATAACTAATAACCATCAGATTGTCCGTAAAGCCACCGTTGTAAGGCCTTCCGAAAATGTAGAGCAAGCACTTTTATTTTGTGTCCCCAGTGTAAGCGATGTAATTTCTAGCTTGTTCGGAATTTCGGTCTAGTAATTCTGCAACACCTATTTGTCGTTTAAACCTGAGCCCATGGGAGACAATTAGATACATTTTTACTTTATTTCTTAATCTGTTTGCCATTAAAAACAAATGCGATTTATCATCTCTAATCTTAATAAAGCGGCGTTAATTTATATAGTTGTTTTGTGAATCGGTTCTTATTATGTGACTTAACCAATAATTATGTAAATCAGTCAAGGTTTAAGTAGAAAAACTGTTATAGATAAACAATAACGGATATGCGTGTATATATACTTTAAAAAGCAGTGAATTTATATACTCGTTAATTCTTATATTGATGCGCTATTTAATTTTTAAATTAAATAATTGGCGTTAACTAGTGCCTCAACTCAAATACTAATTGGAAAGTGTCTGAAAATAATTCGAAATAAGTCAAGATACACGCAAACATATATAGATATGTATACTTCTATAGATACTCGATTTTAGAATCAGATTTTAACTGCCTTCGTAGCCTAGTGGTAAGGGCGTGTGCTTTAGAAACCGCAGGTCGTGGTTTCGAATCCTGCGGGACTCAACAAATTTTCATTGTTGTTTCCTAGTTGATTAGGCAATTTGGGGCCGATCACCAATTGTCTGAAAAGTAAGATGATCCATGCGTCGGATGGGCATGTAAAAGTCGGTCCACCAACCAACCCGCATTGGACCAGTGTGGTTGGATACGGTCCAAATCACCCTATTTGCGAAGGCGTACATGAGGGTAGTCCTATGTCCAGCAGTGGACTAACTCACGCCGATGATGATGATGGTAATCAGATTTTTAATTCTTAAACCTGTTATAACTTGGGCCATACGCTAAACAAGTAACCCAAAGACCAATTAACTGAACACCTGACGTTTGAGCGAGCTACAAAATTGGTAACTAGAAAGTAAGGCTCAAAGCGATTTTAGTTCACAAAAGCCCTGTCTTGTTACGTAAATACTAGATTATTTTGATTAATAAAATCTAGGTTTCATATTAAGATATTTTGTAAAACGTTTCATAGTTTAATAAAAGCGCACACTAATGAAACAACATTTTTAAACAGAATTATATCGTAAATATTACATATATATTGAAAAAATTATAACAAACTCTTCGAATAAGAAGTCTCTTATAGGCTTATGCATTTTAATATATTATGTCTTATTAAAAAAGATTTGATTATTTCTGTTTAATTCATTTATGTTTATTTAATTTTCTAAAATTGGATTTTGTACCATGAAGTATATCTTACAAAGTAGAAAGAGTTACTAGGAGTTTCTTTGCCAATTTTCAGTATATTCCATTTAAGTGGCAGTAAAAACGTAATCATTATAAACTTGCTCACGTTTATACAGCATTGAAGGTCGAAAGTAACTTTGTACTACTATGGTTTTCTGGTTGGTCAGGAGTTTAGTAGACGTTAGCCCATTAGCCAGAAAAGTATGCAAGGAATAACATGCATAAATTGACCTTGATTACCTATAGCGGTTGATGTCAGAACGACAGTGGTATTTTTTATCGCATGCACGCAGGCAGACGAGCAATCGGGGCCACGTGATGGAAAGTGGTCACCGCGCGCATAACATTGGTCAATACTGGTATCACCAAAGGCGCTGCCGCCGTGAGACATTGGATGTTAAGTCTCGTTTACCCAGTAAATTACGCTGATTAGGTGCTCTTCAAACCGGACACAGTAATGTTTCACACTACTGCTTTGCGGTAGAAATAAGGCACCGGTGTGGTACTCACCCAGACGGTCTCCTGTAAACTCAGGGACTACCACCGGTAAAACCGGTTTTTTACTATCATAAATAAATAACTATAATTTTTTGAAAAGCAGTTGTGTGCAACCACTATTATATTCCGTTGTAATGGGAACTTTAGCCAATGTGTTTGCTAAGAAAACATAATGTTAAATCATAGATGACGCGGGCTAGTAGCCTTGTGGCGTCTTACAATGCAATCCTATTGGACATGGCAAATTTGCCTTAAAAATAAAGAATGTAAACTCAATTTCTTTAAAAAATTCCAAATTGTTTTAACTCTTCACCGCGGCTATTCGGTATAATGTTTCAATCATTGTTTGTTTTCTTAACACAAACACCTTAATAATATTGATAGTAATCGGAGCGATTCTATCTTCTTTAAATGTAAACTTAACTTATGATATGCGTCATCCATGTTGCGCTTCAAACATGCAAAATGCAAACGATGCAACCGGATATGTCGCATCGACGGATAAATACGGTAACTTCCCGGGCGGAAATGAATAAACGCGAATGACGGAACAGTCATTATATCCGGTTGGTAATATCTAGTTGGGCCGATCACCCGATTGTCTGAAAAGTAAGATGATCCATGCGTCGTTGCAATATTTTGTGGAGCAAATATTAACAAATATTCATTTTTAAAAATGCTGTACCTGCACGCTCTAACTGCCTCCGTAGCCTAGTGGTACGGGCATGAGCTTTAGAAACCGGAGGTCGTGGGTTCGAATCCTGCAGGGACTCAACACATTTTCATAGTTGTTTCTAATTAATCGTCTAAAGTAAGATGATCCATGCGTCGGATGTAGAAAGTCATGGCAGGCATGTAGAAAGTCGGTCCACCCACCAACCCTCATTGGACCAGCGTGGTGGGATACGGTCCAAAACCCAAATGGATAGGGTGTATTAGGGGAGGCCTATGTCCAGCAGTGGACTATCAAAGGCTGATGATGATGATGATTGATGGACACGTATACCACAAGTTCCGCTTTATCCAGGGAATAAGAATCCAGCTTTTTAAAACGACTAACAGTTAACAAGTTAGCCTTGTTAACCTACCGGTGATTTTGATAGGTTTATTTTGGATATATTTAACGAGGCAGGCACTTTAGATATGCGATACGCGAGGTGCTTAGCCTTTTGGGAAACGCTACATAAAACCCACATGATAAGATGTGAAATCGTAACCTATGTTGTTGACAACGTTTACACACTATCACTATTTGTGAAATAGTTATTACCGATAAGCTAAAGTATGATGATCACGTATAAAGTTGCTTCCGGTTGTCAAGACCACCTTCAGCAGTTGTATCACGAAGTCAAGTACTTTTAATTTTATTGTTATCTATTAGTCAATGCCAGAGTATTCTTGAAAATGTGAAGATCAGATTACAGTCGATTAAGTAACACTTTTATTCTTGCAATATAAGTTAGTTTTGAAGCCGACCCCATGACTGCCATGGAATATGGGTATGAGAAAAATCTTTCACACATATCTTTACGACGAGCTAAGTAGTTAAAATTATAGAAATTTAATGTTTTTCCAGTAAAATATGCATACATCAGGAAAATATTGCTAATATGTACCATTGTAGTATCATTGCTAAAGTTATCTTTGAACATCGCAGAAATCATAAACGTTACGTCCCTCAAGAAACCAACACAAAAATATTGAATCGCCTCGGATCCAATAACCTAATGTGGGATGGACCTCATCCAAGAAATATTCTCATAAATATCTAATGGAGCCAGTAAATAGATCGAATCCATTGAATAATTGCCGACTTGAGGAAAAAGTCACTATCTGCCTGTCTGTCTGTCCGTCTTCAATGTCTAAACCATTAAACTGATTTCGATGAAATTTGGTACATACTTCGAATAAATTTTAAGAAAGGACCAAGGCTAACTATTGCTATAAAAGTGGTACAAAAAGTTGACTAAGTTGATTAAGTTGATTAGGTTGATTAAGTTTATATGGAACATCTCTGTTGAACATAAAACGATGATTACTTGAAACGGTTGGTGTTTTTCTAGCAAATTTGTGCTTTTAAACTGTACGAGGATGAATTAGGCGCTGAATTAGAAATGTATGTCAAAGTTAGTCATCTTCGAAATAAAAACTACTGAATTGTTTACAAACGCTGCCAAAACCGTAAAAATAAGTTATGTTTAACGTACTTCTTAAACTGGTCTATAACTTTTAAAATACAAATAGGCATGTTTGAAGTCCATTTAAGGTAATAAAGCGTAAATAAAGTTTACACTTCTTTTAGCATAAATTTCATTTCTATTACTATAAAACGTGTCATACGCGACGTTTTGTCAAAATGTTTGAAGTAATTAAAGCAATTTAATGTATAAATCTTTAAAGATGTGAGAGATTTAAAATGCGAAGACAGAAATTACGGGGCAATTTAACGTTGTTACCTGCTTAGCAACTTTTTATTTTTTTATTATAATAGCTATGAATTTTACTGGATTATTAGTATTCATAGCAACTATAAAATTAGATGTGCTAATTAAATTCGGTTTACGTTCTTAGCTTTTTCTTTATCTATATCGTTCTGTTTTATCGTAGCTGTATATTGTTTTTTAAACAAATAAAAATAGTGACAACCCGTGATAATTGATTACGTATTTCCACTACAGGTCAGAAGATATTTCAACCTACAAGAAAAATAGTTCAATTACGACCTACAATTACAATTTTATCAAATTCATTTCAATTAGAGAAATGTTTCAGCGTTTAACGGGATGGTGGTTAGGTTTTCGCGTTACCGATTCCTAGCACGATGGTAAAAATATTTGTACTTTTAGCGTCCTTTCATATTTTAATGGACCAATTTCTGAGCTTCTTATTTCTGGTCTTCGCTATCCATCACTTTCATCAGTGTTGGGAAGTAAATTGTAGATTTTCTGAAACTATGTTTCAGTTCCAAGTAAAAGGAAATTGTGTAAATAAGCAGTATTTGAGCTTACTATAAAAAGAAGAGAGCATCTGTCTTAAATAATAAATTTAAAATGTTTATAATTAAATTCTGGACTGAAATCCGTTAAAACGGACCTGGAAAACTCGCAATACTTAATAATGGTTACTTTAACATACCAGGAGACAAATTTAGGTTTCGGTTTTCTCTTTACATTAACAAATTGCAAGATATACAGTCTTAAAAAGATATAACTAATCATAGTTCAGCCAATGTAGCATTGAATCAATCAAAAAAAGTATCCCATTAACAAGGAAGCGGTGTCGTACATATGGTCAGTTACCTAATAGTCGACGGCCAATGACTTGTAGTGATGCACTTAATCTTTTATTAATAAACTGCTTCAGTATAAGCCATCGTACAAATTACAGACAAACAAAATATTTATTCACATTCCATATTTGAAAAGCCTGGGTACGTCTAACACAGTCGTGCAACTTAATCTGCTTAAAAGTTTTAAACAGTGCTTGACCACAGATGCACTTGCATCTGTGGTCCCAATAGCTACTGTTGGACTAAGGAGCTTAGCGTGAAATTGATTCCTGCGTGGCGTGCATTATTTCCGACACATATTTTCAAATTAATTTTCCAATATTTATAAATAGTATAATTGATATATACATATGCTATATTGTGTTCTATAGATAATTAAATTAAATATGCACAAAACACGTCGTAGCGAGGTTAGATATCTTATTGACATTACATTGAGGACCAATATGTGTGGAAATGATTTATTCTCTGCGCTGGCATATTTTCAAAAACGGTGTAATAAAAGACGACCGCAAAGGTTCTTGTCAGGACAGGTCAAAACTTTTGGACCGGTGGTGAATTGACGTTCATAAAAGTTCTACTGATCCTACATTGAGTTAACATTTTTATTTCATGAATCTGAATTGATTTATTCTATAAAAGTTCTTTTTAGCTTAATGTTGTAAACATTAATAGAATAAGTGTTAGTTAGTGTTTTTATTTTAATTGAATTTTTAGGCTTTACTTGGAAATGAACGGAATTTCACTTTTTAATATTTTTTGTAGATTATTCCGCTTTCTATCTGTATATGTAACTTACTTAATTATTTATTAATCGCTCTGAATATAAGTTGATCAAAATTTTGAACAATATAATAATCTTATATTTTTGTACTAAATTTTCCCAATTCGTTTTGGTTATTAAAAAAATCAACATTATCATAAACTCACCTTTTCGCAGTTAGGAATTTTGGACGCTTAATATATTATCAAAGCGGCAAATTTTTCCTTTGTACACCTGCGTACCTCTCTGGTTAGACAACTTTTTTATGTTTACATTCCTATCATGTTAAATAAGGGTGGATTTTTTTTGTAATATTTTTATTACCTTATAACCTAATAAATTCCTTTAATTAAACTACATGTAATTGTAATATAAATATAGCATTAAATCGCTGTTTATTTTTTATCATTACGACTTTATAATAGTCAACATTTTATTAGTCCAATAGTTAAGAATAGAAAATTATAAATATTTTGTTTGTCTAACGTATCTTATTTTCCATTCTGACTCTTCAACGTCTACTTGTCTACAAAAATTAATTTTCACTAGTGTATTTGGCATCCAGGTACTAGGGACAGGTCCAAAAGTAAAGAGGCTGCCCAAAAGGTATGATATTGTGCCATTGGTGAAGAGCAAGAGTCTCTGATAGCCCAGAAGCATTTCCCGCACCCTTTATGTTTTCCACAAAAGTACCCTTATATCACATATGCTAGAAGAAATCGGTCCAATTAAGAGTATGCTAAAGCAATCCAACCTGACGTTTACACGCAATAAATATGTATAGGCCTTGCTGAAAACACTTTGCTATGAAATCCTCTATATACTTCTGAAAATAAAATTCTTCTACTTTCTATAATTGTACTAGATGTAGAAGTTAGTTAGCATTCCGACTTTCTTGAAACTGGTTTGCATATCGCAACCTTTTTGTATCTATTCCAACGTCGAAGTGACTAGGTCATTGCCGACTGAAAATAACACTGAATATTATAAAAACTTCCGTTCTACAAGTAAAGTAGAGCTAAATAGAAGTATTTCGCATGTTTTACGTTGCAAAATGCATCGGACGAACGCCACTGAATACTGAAACAATAGAGTTGCGAGCTATTTGTAATATCGGTGCTTTTATTTATAAAATATATGCGCATGTATCATTAGATAGTAAACTGCATGATGCACCGATTGTTAGTCTTATAGATAAGGTCATACAGTTTATTGTTCATCATCATCATCATCATCAGCCTGTGTTAGTCCACTGCTGACATAGGCCTCTTATCATTATATTCTCTCAAATACACTGATCAATTTAGCCGGATTTTTTTTAAACGTCGAGAATCAAAAATGTACCAAAAGGGGACAAATCCGTTCCAAGTCCTTTTTATTTATTGATATCATCTAAATAGATTACTCCTCATAGATTGTAGTAAGTGTAATTTTAGCGGCAAATAAGCAATGGATCTTTCTAACTATCAGGTGTCTTGCTTTTCTCATGTGCGTTGTTCAGAAGGTAGGTCGTCTAAGGCGGTACCGCCGTGTGTCTCGCCATACAGTAGTAGTGAAATAACATACCGTGTTACGGTTTGAAGGGCACCACAGGAGAATCAACATACTATGTCATACCGTACACCATGCGCTAGTGATACTCCTGGTATTTCCGATGTCCATGGGTGACTGGAATCGGTGACCACTTTTCATGAGGACGCTCGACTGCTCGTCTGCCTTCGTATGCTATAATAAATCTATTCCCATTATTTAATGCGCTTACGTAATAGCAATGTCTCTGAAAAATAACTTTCATTGTTATTATGAAATGAATGATGTCTTCATTTCATTATTTCTAATTATTCTTGGAGGGTTGTGCTCGATCTCACGGTGACCGGCTCGTACTGGGAGATGCAAAGAGATGCATGAGGTCGGACGATGGATTCTATGCTTCACTGGATTTGATGTACATGGTTGGCTTGTAGTGACGTCTTAAAGGAGTAGTATTTAAATAATTATGTTCTTTATAATATTGTATGTCGATAACATGTTTTTAATAATCATTGGAGGACCCAGATAAGAACAATGCTCGGAGTAATGTAGTTACTTTTCAAACACTGAATATAATAATTACTCTGGCTGAGCCTTTATTTTATTAATAGGCAACTAAGGCAGACGAACCGTTGAGACACCTGATGGAAAGTAGTTCATGGCCATCGATAGTACCAGGAATCACCAATGCACTGCCTACGTCAGACATAGAAAGTGACGTCTCGTTTACGCAGAAAATATACTGAATCCGATGCCCTTCAAACCGGTATTTTAAAAGCTACTGCTTTGCTTGCAGAAATAGGACCGCAGTGCAGCGCTCCAGATAGTAAAACGCTTCCATATTTCTAATCTTGTTTTACTACATTTAACGACTAATGTAATATGAATTGATCTGTAACAGCTTGTATCGCATTTATCTATTATTCTATTAATTTAAAACTTAGCAGCGTAAACTTTCTTAAAAATTCACGATATAACCGGATATGTCGCATTGACGGATAAATATGGTAACTTCCGGCGAAAATGAAGAAACGCGAATGACGGAAAAGTCTGTATATCCAGTTGGTATGGTTGTTTGACGACTTTTACAAAGTTCAAACATATAGCTTATATTATTATTATTCAGTTGTTTTAACATATAAAAATTCGGTTCTGTCCTATCCAAGGAAATAGAATTCAGCTATTTAAAAGAAGCAACGGTTAACAAGTATTCTGTTCAAACCTACCGTTATGTTCGGATAATTTTATTTTTGGATAGTTTTGGCGCTATTGTCCAGGCGATATGCAAAGTGTTTAGCTTTTGGGAAACGCTTTATAAAACTGTCATAATGCTTTGATATTACGTCTCGTTAGCTATATAACAGTTCGCACACTACTTTTCGTCAATAGCCATCACTAATAAGCTAACGTATAATGATCACTTATATAAGAGGCTTCCGGTCAAGACCACCTTCAGCAGTTGTAGAAGGTCAAATAAAATGGGTGTCTTTAAAATAAAAAAAATCTTTTGTACTTTAACGGCCTCTATTCGACACTACTCTTTAGAATATCCTTCAGAATTTGGAGGTTAGATTCCAGTCGCTTAATAAAACTGTTCTTGTAATGCTGGTTGGTTTCGACCCCATGATGACCATCTAAAATTGATAAGAAAAATCTTTCCTCATATAATTAGACATTGTTACGATAGATATTACACAACCAGATAATTAGTTAAGATAAAAGAAACTTTTTCCAGCAAAATATCGTACAACAGGAAAAATATAGCTAATATATACTAATAAAATTGGAAAAGTTATCTTTGAACATCGCAGAAATCATAAACGTTTCGTCCCTTGGAAACCAACACAAAATATTGTATCGCCTCGAATCCAATAACCTAATGTGGATGCACCTCATCCAAAAATATTCTTATAAATATTTAATGGAGCCAGTTAATAGTTTTGAATCCATTGAATAATTGCCGATTTTGCAGAAATTTAACGTTTATATTCTGTATAACTGCCTCGTAACCTAGGGGTAAAGGCGTGTGCTTTAGAAATCGGTGGTCATGGGTTCGAATCCTGCGGGACTCAACGATTTTCAGTTGTTTCCTAGTTGGTTTGGGTAATGCAGGGTGATTTCGGTCTGTAGTAAGATGATCCATGTAGTTGGGCATGTAAAAAACGTCGGTCGTGTCGGTTATCCATCCCATCAGGCTTTGCGCGTACACTTGTGCACTAAAATATCAGCTGCGGACTGGCTAACTGCCTGGCTGATCACTAATATAGATCGGCCGCTGTAAAGCTGGGAGGTGCATTATATTATCTATGTAAATATAGAAGATCCTGGTTGAACTCACTCCGATATCGGACAAAGTCGTGGACCGAAACTAGTGATGAATATGTTTGCGTGCACCGTTGTATTGCGTAAAATGGTTCTGTACTGATTGAAGTCGGTCATATCATTTTGTTAAAACTTTTAAAGTTATACTTCTTTGGGCGCGCTTAGGAACAATTATAAGAGTAAACTATTGCCATGTGTGCGCACACCGTCACGATAAACCGACGCCCTGAAGTAGCTTTAGTTTACTGAGAACTGTATTCACAATATTTATTTCTACAAACGTAGAAAAGCGAAAGATAAGATTTATAACTCGTTGCGCCAAAGTAGCACAACTCCTGACCCGTGTGCATAGGTACACACCTTTTCACGTCGAAAGCATTTATTCATTTTCTTATATTTATTATACTGTGTTTAGGTAGATGAAACATTAACTTGCTTCTATGGAATATTAGACTTGAATGAAGCTTTAGTTAGACTAACGTTATAACTAACACAAGAAGATAATATTTACATTTTCGTTAAATCTTAGTATCTCCATGGTAACAATGTGTTATTTTATAATATATAAAAGTGGTATCATAAGGGAATAGAAATTATTCATGTCGAGTTTTATGTCACCACGACTTGTCCAAGAGAGAACGGTTTATACTGTCGTCTATAATTTATATGGCATTTTTATTGCAATAATTTTGAATGTTACATTCCATTTTATTTTTTCTATATGTTTATTATTCTGTTTTTTACGTATGTTCAGTTAATAATCGACTGACAATGACTCTGAATAAATAACTTATAGTGATGCACTTTATCTTTATTTAACACAGTGCTTAGTATAAGCTTCATAAAGTTATAGACAAACAAAATATTTATTCATGCTCCACATTTGAAAAGTTTCTGTACGTCTAGCAGAGTCGTTCAACTTTAATCTGATTAAAACTTGCATCTGTATTCTCAACAGATTACTGTTCGACTAAAGCTTAGGGTGAAATTGATTCTGCGTGAGAAAATTATTTCCGATACATATTTTTAAATTAAGATACTTTGATTAATAGTATTATCGATATATACATATGTCATGTTGGGTTTTGTAGATAAATTAAAAAATATTTACAAAACTCATCGCAGCGAGGTTAAACATCTTATTGTGATTACACGGAGGACCAATATGTGTGAAATGATTTATAGCCTGCACTGGCATATTTTCAGTTAATTTCATAAACTATGTAATAAAACTCTTGTAATGTGTTGATTTATCATTAATAAATATAAATTAGTGACAAGCGCAAAGGTTCTCGTCAGGACAGGACAAAACTTTTATACCGATGTATCTGAATTGATTTATTCATTGCTACTAAGGTTCTTTTCAGCTTAAAGTGCTAATCTTTAGCGTTATTGTTTTCAAATTTTTTCTTTTTTAGAAACGAACGGATTTTTCACTTCTTAATATTATTAACCCAACTCCCAACCCCTGTGGGTGGAATTTCGTAAATTCCGTTCTTAGCTGATCTCTACTCGGCGAAAGGAATATTTCTACCAAATTTCAAGTCCTACGCCTTACGGTTCCAGAGATATCCTAATGAGTCAATATATAGGTGGAATCTCCTTTATATTATTATAGATTATTTCCTTCACCTAAATCTGAATCTGAATTTGTAGGTCTAAACGTTATAGTATTAATGTGATACAAAATATTCCCAATTCCTTCGGCTATAAAAATAACATTATTAATAGTTCACCTCTTCGCGGTTAGGAATTTTGTACCTTTATTATCAAAGCGTAAATTTTCCTTTGTACACCTGCGTACCTTTGTGGTTAGACAACTTTTATGTTTGCATTCCTATGATGTTAAATAAGGGTAGATTTTTGTTAAATATTTTATGACTTTATAACCTAATAAATTTCGTTAATTAAAGTACATGTAATGGTTAAATAAATATAGCACTAAATCGCTGTTAATCTTTTATCATTACGACTTTGGTGATAAAAAGCTATTCACGTTATAACAGTCAACATTTTATCAGTCAATAGTTAAGAATAGAAAATTATAAATATTTTTGTGTTTAACAATTAAATTTTCTCCTTTTTTCCACGTCAACTCTCCACAAACCATCACCTACGTCTACTCCCTAAAATTGCGACACAAGTGTATTTGTCAATCAGATCTTGATCAGGGACTGGTCCATAAACGATGCTATCTGGCCATCGACAGAGAAGCGAGAGTCTCTAATGGTCCGAGACATCTCCCACACCCTTTACTTTTCCCAAAAACTACCCTTTTACTAGAATCGAAATTGGTAACTCATCACAAAATTATAGGTTGAAATACTTTGCTCTGAAATCTATATATCTTGAAAATCAAATTCTTCTACTTCTATAATTGTACAAGATGTAGATGTGAGTTAGCATTCCGAATTTCTTGAAACTCTTAGCATATCGCAACCTTTTTGTATCTGTTCCAACGTCGAAGTGACTATTTCAGTGCCGACTGAAAATAACACTGAATATTATAAAACTTCCGTTCTACAAGTGAAGTAGAGCTGAATAGAAATATTTCGCATGTTTTACGTTTGAAAATGCATCGGACGAACGCCACTGAATACTGAAACAATAGAGTTGCGAGCTATTTGTTATATCGGTGCTTTTAACTGGAAATATACGCGCATGTATTATTACATAGTAAACTGCATGTTACAAGGATTATAAGTTTATTGATATGGACTATGCATTTCTAGATTACAGTACAGTTAAATCTTTTATTCTATAAAATCTGAACATTGATCAAATTACCGAGAATTTTTTAAACGTTCAAGAATAAAAATTTAGAAAAAGAATAATTTCTAAAGTTTTTTTTATTCCATGATATGATATAAATCAGATTACTCCTCAAAGATTGAAGTGAAGTATAATTTTACGGCTAAAATATGTAATGGATATTTCAAAGGATCAGGTGTCTTGCTTGTCTCCTTGTACCTTATTCATATGGTAGATAGGTCCCGTTTTCATGGCGGTACCACCGTAGCGTGTCTGCCATTAAGTAGTAGTGAAATAACACTACCGTGTTACGGTTTGAAGGCACCACAGGAGAACCAACATACAAAATGCGTTGGTGATACCCCTGGCATTGCGGAGGTCCATAGTTGACCAGCGTCGGTGACCGCTCTTACTGGACACTCGACTGCTCGTTTGCCTTCGAAAGCTGTAAAAAATTTAGTCCAATTTTTTCTTGAATTACATAATAAAAATATTTCTGAAAAATAAGCTTTATTTATAATAAAAACTATATTTGTGTACAAAGTCCTTATATAAAACATGACATCTAATATCTCTCAGTAGCCCTTTGAAGTGCTTTGCACCCCAAGTAATAACTAATAAGTATCAGATTGTCCGTAAAGCCACCGTTGTAGGGCCTTCCAAAAATGTAGAGCGAGCACTTTTATGTTGTGTCCCCAGTGTAAGCGATGTAATTTTATAGCTTGTTCAGGATTTCGGTCTTGTAATTCTGCAACATCTATTTGTTGTGTTAATCTTGAGCCCATGGGAAACAATTAGATACATTTCTACTTTATTTCTGAACTGTGTGCCATTGATAAACAAATGCAATTAATCATCATCTATAATCTTCAGACGGCGGCGTTAATTTTTATAAATGTTTTGAAAAACGGTTGTTATTATGTGATTTAAACATTTACTATGTGTAGACTTATATTTTAAACTCATGACTGTTTCGAATTGAACCATGTTTTAAATATTAATTGGAAATCGCATTAATATCAGTCAAGGTTTTCAGTCGAAAAACTGTAACAGGTGTACGATAACGGATATGCGTGCATATATGTATAGTTTAAAAACCAGGTAATTTCTGTTCCCCTTCATTCTTACATAGATACACAATTTGATGTTTAAAATTTGAATTTAGATTCATTAATTGGCTTTAACTAGGGCCCACGCCCTAAATACTAATTAACAAGTGTCTGAAAATGAGTCAGGACACTGCACAGCATAACGGATATGCACATACAAATATGTATACTTGTACTAGATTTATACCGGCTTACCGAGTCGTTTTTATTTAGATACACGATTTCAGAATCAGATTTCAACCTCGTGCATAGCCTAGTGGTAAGGGTGTTCTTTAAAAACCGGAGGTTGTGGGTTCGAATCCGGCGGGGACTCAACAAATTTCCAATTTTGTTGTTTCCTCGTTGGTTAGTGCAATTTGGGCTTATCACCCGATTATCTGAAAATAAGATGATCCATGCGTCGAATGGGCATGTAAAAAGTCGGTCCGCCCACTGACCGTCATTGGATCAGCATTTAGGGGGCAGAATTTTAATTTGTAAACCTGTTATAACTTGGGCCATACGCTAAATAAGTCAACCAAAGACCAATTAACTGAACACCTGACGTTTGAAGCGAACTGCAAAATTGGATACTAGAACGTGAGGCTCAAACGATTTTAGGTCACCAAAGGCCCTGTCTTGTTACGTAAATACTAGATTGTTTAGATTAACAATTCCTCGGTTTAGTTTTAGGGTGTTTAATGAAGCGTATGTTAGTTGAGATTAAGTTTCTTATCAAGAAACAAAATACTTCAGATTAAATTTCTGTTTTAATAAAATTGTAGTCCGTTTTTATAACACGAAATGGCGAGATCATCGTTTTGGTTGCCTTTTTAGATTTATTCTTTATATAAAATTATTTATTTACCTTGGGAAAAGCTTTAAGGTAGAGTAGTATTTACAAAAAATGTTATTCTCATTTTGCCTTATATTATTAAACATTTTAAAAATTGAATCAAGCTTAATTTTTTCTTATTGAGTATTAAAGGTTGCATAAATTGTTTGTATTAATCATTGGATGACCCAGATAAGGACAATGGTGAGAGTAATGTAGTTTTGAAGCACTGAATATAATTACTTAAGCCGAGCCTTTATGCCTGCACTTTCATCATCATCATCAGCCTTTGATAGTCCACTGCCTCCCCTAATACACCCCTATCCATTAGGGGGTTTTGGACACCACGCATCCCACCACGCTGGTCCAATGCGGGTTGGTGGGTGAACCGATTTTTTACATGCCCATCCGACGCATGGATCATCTTTCTTTTCAGACAATTGAGTGATCGGCCCAAACTGCCCTAACCAACTAGGAAACAACAATGAAAGTTTGTTGAGTTCCCGCAGGATTCGAACCCACGACCTCCGGTTTCTAAAGCAAACGCCTATACCACTAGGCTACGGAGGCACTTTCATATTTTAACATTTTAATTGCCAACTAAACCAGACAAGTAGTCGAGTCACCTTATGGAAAGCAGTCACCGACGCTCATGGCCATCGATATTTTAAGGAAATTACCAATACGCTGCCTACGTGAAACATAGGAGGTTACGTCTCATTTACCCAGTAAATACACTAGCTACAATGCCCCTGAAACCGGAATACAGCAGTATTTAACATGCTTCAGCTTTGCGGCTGAAATAGGCACCGCAGTCGTACCGTTCCAGACGACCACAAAGTAAATGCATGTTTTTTTTTTTATGGCATACGCAGCAGACGAGCAGTCAGGCCACCTGATGGAAAGTGATCACCGACACCCACAGACGTTGACAATACCAGTGGTATCGCTCGACGTACCTGCCTACCGTGAGACATAGGGTGTTAAGTCTTGTTTACCCAGTAACATACGCTGCTACGGTGCCCTTCAACCGGAACGCAGCAGTGTTTTCACATACTGCTTCGCGGCAGAAATAGGCACCGCATTCTTTCCTTCCTATATATAACGACCATTGCAATATGAATTGTTCTATAAAGCTTGTGTCGCATTTATCTTCTATTAATTTAAAGCTTAGCAGCGTGAACTTTGCCTTTTGAATCATGTCATCCATGTTGCACGCTTAACATGAAAAATGCAAACGATATAACCGGATATGTCGCATCGACGGATAAATCGGGTAACTTCCCGGGCGGAAATGAAGAATCGCGAATGAAGGAACAGTCTGTATATCCGGTTGGTTATATCCGGTTGTTTGATGACTTTTACAAAGCTCATAGAGATGGCTCATAGGACTATTATTCAGTTGTTTTCAACATTTAAAACATCAGTTTAGGTTCTGCTCTATCCAGGTATCTGAATTCAGTTCTGCTATATCAGAATTCAGCATTTTAAAAGGCTCAACGGTTAACAAGTTAGCCTTGTTGTTTTATTTTGAATTAGTTTTGACGAGACTTTAGACCTGGTGATAAGTGATGTGCTTAGCCTTTGGGAAACGCTATATAAAACACGCATCATGATGAAATGTTGCATCTTTATACCTGCATCGTTAATAATGTTTTACATACTATCACTTTTCGTAAAATAGTCATAACGTATGATGATCACTTATAAAGTGGCTAAAAATTGTAGAAGGAAGTCAAGTAAAATATATGTCTTGAAAATAATAGGACCGACTTTTTACATGCCCATCCGACGCTTGGATCATCTTACTTTTCAGGCAATTGGGTAATCGACCCAAATTGCCCTAACCAACCAGGAAACAACAATGAAAACTTGTTGAGTCCCCGCAGGATTCGAACCCATGACCTCCGGTTTCTAAAGCACACGCCCATAACACTAGGCTGCGGAGGCAGTCGCAGCCAGTTGATTGGTTAAGATAAAAGAAACAGAACGTTTTTCCATAAAAATATGCGTACAACAGCAATAAATATAGCTCATATATATAAAATAAAATTGGCAAAGTTATCTTTGAACATCGCAGAAATCATAAATATAACGTCCCTCAGGAAACCAACACAAAATATTGAATCGCCTCGAATCCAATAACCTAATGTGGGATGGACATCATCCAAAAAATATTCTCATAAATATGTAATGGAGCCATTAAATAGATCGAATCCATTGAATAATTGCCGACTTGAGGAAAAAGTCATGGCCAACGTTTATATCTTCTATATGTATGTATAATTGCCTCCGTAACCTAGTGATAAGGGCGTGTGCTTCAAAATCGGAGGCCGTGGGTTCAAATCTTGTGGGGAATCAACAAATTTTCAATGTTGTTTACTAGTTGGCTAAGGCCATGCGGGCTGATCACGGTCTGTAAAGTAAGGAGATCCGTGCGTCGTATGGGCATATAAAAAAAGTCGGTTATAGATCGGCCGCTGTTGTTGGATAGGACAAGGAGGACATTATTATTAGTAGAGTCCGTTTATTGTGACATCGAAAGGATTTGACAAACACGTCATTATAAGCGGACGTCATACAAAGCGTTTTGTGAAATAAAAAACGTTTTTTATGTAAATATGTATGTACTTAAGTATTGTAAAACAGAAAAATTGTAATTACATATGTATACATACATTTTAAATTAAAATCAAAATTGCACGTAAAAAGTACATTATATCACCTACAAATGTATTTTTACTGTAAGTAATCTGTAATTTTTGCTTGCTTTTGTTTATTCATTTTATTGTTAAAACAGTCTCTAATTCTATTGTGTATAAAAGACATCGCTATGATCAAATTATCATTTTCAATATTGCTGTGAACAAATCGTGATAATGATTTTTTATTTTTTTTGAGCTTTTAATACCTCTTCTGCGGTAGGTAATGGTTCTTCCTCGACTTTCTCTTCCCGACTACTTTCGAGTCGTTCCTTAGCATTTATGTTCTGTACGATATTTTCATCGGTGGATTCTTCGGATGTGAGGAGAGCGCTATCGATGTCAACTTAATCTTCCCATATTTCCGGTGCTGCAGTAATGACAAACAAAAAACAATGCGTGAGGGGAGGCCTATGTCCAGCAGTGGACTGTTAGAGGCTGATGATGATGATGATGATGATAACCTTCAAGCGTCAATTATTCACTGAGATACGAAACAAAAACGAGCCACGTACCGAACGTCGTCGGGAATCAACGAACATTACGGGAGGTGTAAAGAATCATGTCGGTAATTATAACCGGACATAATTGATTGAAAATGGGTCATAATAAGCGACATGTCACTGTAAGGGACCGTTATATCCGTCTTTTTTATAAAGAATTTTGTTTATAAACCAAACTTCGTAGTGTAATTACATCATAATAAACGGTTGTTCAATATAGGCGGAGTTATAATAAACGGATTCTGCTGTATATGAATGTATATATAGAAGAACCCGTTTTTAACTGACTCCGATATAGCGAACCGAAGCTAGTAATTAATATGTTATGCAAGCTTTTGATGACAGAAAGCTTAAAGTTAGTCAGCGATATTACTCACTTTAATTCAAGTTGTTATCAAAGGCTAATAAAGCTTTTATGGTATTAATATTAAATCCTATTGTGTTTATCGTCTAAAGCTTTATTTCAAGTTTAAAATTCAATGTTTTTTGTTAGCGTTAGGGATATATTATGAGATAATATTTTAACGACGCGCGCGCACACCGTCACAAAAAACAAAAATTCTAAAGTTAGTCATAGTCAATTGACAACTATATTCACGATATTTATTTCTACAAACGTAGAAGAAGCGAAAGATAAAAATTTTAAAAGATTTTTACGCCTAAGATAGTATAACTTTTAACCCGTGTAACTCACATTTATAATGTTATAATATTCAGATAGTTATATATTTAAAACTAGCTGTTGTGAGCTTCGTCTGCGTACACCCCCGCAATGCTCTTTCCAGTGGAGTTTCGTAAAACACTTTTTTGGCTGATCTCTACTCGACAAAATAAATATTCCGGCCAAATTTCAAGGCAATCGGTCTTATGGCTTCAGAGATATCTTGACCGTTCTAATGTAAAACGGGATCTCCTTTGTATAGACAATACTCATCATCATCTTTAGCCTGTGTCAATCCACTGCTGGACATAGTCCTCTCCTAATAAAAATAAATGACTAATATTCACTACCTTTTCTATATATAATATGTAAATTTTATTTTGTTACAGGAATCGGATTGAGAGGACTGAGTCAAAGAGATGGCGCGGATCTGTGCGCCGGGTTGTGGCAGCTTCTGTGTGTAAGTTTTCTGATTGATTTAACGTTATCTATACTGATATCATATGTAACTACCTCCGTAGCTTAGTGGTATAGGTGTGTGCTTTAGAAACCGGAGGTCGTGGGTTCGAATCCTGCGGGGACTGAACAAATTTTCATTGTTGTTTCCTTATGTTGTCTTGCAAATGTAAGATGATCCATGTGTCGGATGGGCATGTAAAAAGTCGGTCCACCCACCAACCCGCACTAGACCAGCGTGGTGGGATACGGTCCAAAACCCTCTAATGGTGTATTAGAGGAGGCCTGTGTCCAGCAGTGGACTATCACAGGCTGATGATGATGATGATGATGATACTGATATCATAAAAAAATCGACTGTTTATTTGTTTTGAATGGGCTCCGATAATACTGGACCGATTTTGAAGATTGTTTTACTTATTGAAAACCTTATTATCCTTGAGTAGCATGTGCTGCTTTTCACCCCGGGAAAATAAATTTCAGAGTCGTGGATAGATTGCTAGTTAATTATACAAAACATATCCTCTGTCGTTAAGTATTTTTAGCAAGCAACACTTTCCGTACCGTAGGTTATAAGTTCGAATGCTGCCGTCAATTAAAGTGATACGAGCTGATCATTTAGAAAAAGATCCATGGGCGTTTAAAGAATTGATACTGGTTTCCTAGGCAGCTTAGTTTGATATTGCTTTTAGATATTATGATCATTAAAGTTTGTAACTTTGCTGAGCAACGGCCAGATGCCATTTGATCTATATAAAAATGTTCCTTACGCAAATCTCGATAATTTCATTCATAAATCTTCTGTTATTCATTTTTGCCGTAAGTGATCTCAGAGTTATTAGCTGAGGTTGCAATGAAAGCTTGCTATACAGCCAACGCGAAAGCGTATAGGTATATGAATAGGTATTTGAATGTCAAACACAAAAGTTCACATTGTCGTCGAGCAGGAGCAGTCCACAGCTGAACAGAGGCCACTTATAATGCACGCCTTCTTCATTAGGGGTTTGCGGACCGTATCCCAACTTTTTCATGCCCGTCTGACGCATGGAGCGGTTCATACGCTTTAGATAATCGGGTGATCGGCCCAAATTGTAATACAAAGTAATTTCCCAGCAGGTTTCGAACCCACGACCGGATTATAAAGTAAGGACTAATAATACCAGACATCGCAGGCAGTCGCAATTCGCAACACAATGAATATAAATACACCGAGAAAACGATTTTTTTTAATTAAAAATTTCACACAAACATATCCTCCTCCTTATTCGATTATTTAGCAAACCAAATTAACATTCATTGGAGTAGGGTACAATTAAAATTCCCGTTCTGTCGCAAAACAAACTTCGCCAAAACTCTTTCGGATAAACCCCCAAACACGATAACTCTTTTAGCGCAACTGAAATAAATCATTCGAGATGTTTACTGATTAGGGAATAAATTGGTTGCGCTGTACGAATACTAAGTGTTTACGGATAACGAATGCAGAATGAGAGTAAAGCGTGAATCTGATGTGAGATTATACGATAGCTTTTTGATTATAAATATGTTCCATTCCCTTATTTAATGGATAAACTCACTGCCTCCGTGGCTTAGTTGTAATGGGATGCGTTTTAAATACCGGAGGTAGTGGGCTCAAATCCTGTAAGGACTCAACAATTTTTCATTATTTGTTCTTAGTTGGTTAGGGCAATGCGGGATGATTAACAGATTGCCTGTAAAGTAAAACGTTCCATGCGTCGGATGCGCATGTAAAAACTTGGTCCTGAACCTTGTCTCTTCCCGCTCGTGTCGGTCATCCGTCCCATCGGGCTATGTTAGTGAAATCTACACTTGTGCACTGTAATCTCTAATATAGATTAGCAGCTGTAGTCTTTAGCGATTCGAAGGACATAAATAGATAAAGGAAAAAGGAAACTGTTTCGCGAAATGAATTCGCTTGTCGCAAAGGTTAGTGACACTAACTAAACTGTTATGCCAGTGAGTGTGGGTTCGCTTCCCAAGAAGAAAAAGAAATATTAGGAAAGTAATTTTGTGTATTTATCATTTCTATCGGTTTACATAGTACAAGCTTAGTTTGTTTATGACTCTCACGTTATGGTTTTGTCCTTAAATATTTTTTTTGCTAATTATTTATGTCATAGACGATGTCTAATTGCATCAAAACTTTGAGTTTATTATCACTAACTTCCCAACTGCCTTTAACTAGCTGTTGCCTGCGACTTTGCCCGCATAATTACATGTAACTAAATTTTAATTAAAAATAAAATAGCCCATTTACTGCCTATTATATGAGCTACATTTTAGAGATAGTTAAATTAAGACAAGGCATTACATATGCTATCGCGGACTTTTAAACTACAAAGAAGAATATTTCCACCATACAGTGTTTTGTTATATCTCACAGGGTGTAGGCAGCGTTTTCGTTGAAAGGTCTCAGACGGCCTAATTTATTTCCAACTTCCCTGACAAATGATATTATATCTAACTCAAAAAAGCAGAGAAACCATAGAAAATATATATCTATACCTTTCGGAAAAATTATTCTATCGATTGAATGATTATGAAAACCGCGTAACAATCTGTGCTGTAATATTTGAGTTGTTTGCGAAGAGACAGACAAAGATGCGGGCAAGGACTTCCTTATATAATAATTTTGTTATAAGTAATATAGTGAATATTTAAAAATTAAGAAAATTACCGCGTCAAAAATCACACCCTTGTGCGATTAAATTGCAAACGCTGCCTCAACCTTAAAAGATAAACTTAAATTATATGCTACATAATTGTACTTCTTGAATTGGTGTACAATAAAGTATACACAAAGCATATTAGTACGTATGTTGTTAACCCACAATAAGCATTTTAATGTAAAAATTAAAACTTGCAATAAGGTACATTCAAAGCTTATTTTAGATAATACAATATAAATTTACATAAAAGTTATTGCATTTAAAAACTCCTCGTTATTTAACATAAAACGTGTCATTGACGACATCTTGATGAAATGAATATTTTAAAAGTTATCAGAGATATAAAATGCGGTAGCAGAAAACGCGACACAATTGCGTATGGAGAGCGAGTCGTTACCTGCTTATATTGTGTAAAATAGTTACACGCTGTTAGAAGTCGGTCATATTTATTGTTAAAATGTCTATTGTTCATTTCGTAACTTTTGCATTAAATTCTTCTATAAATCTTATGAAAGTTTCTGTGAAAACTTTTAATTGATATAGATTCTGAACTGTCATGGGAAACCAAAGAGCTTTTGCCATGGACAAGATATCGTATATTTGTATATTTTTGCATGTCAAAGGTAGAATTAAAAAAGAATTATTTCATTTATCTGTTTATTTAATATCACAAACTATGGTTAAATAATTACAAACTAAAAGTTCAGACTTTTGTCTTAATTAAAAGATTTATTGTGGCTTGAAAAGAGAATGATTTTTAGGTTACTCAATAATATTAAACATTTCGTTGGCTGAAATTTGAATTTTAGAGGCGTAGATTTTACAAAGTTTTAAGTATTTTGTTGTAATATATAGGACTTAAACAGTTAAAGTTTTTGTGATACATTTTACTAATAATGTATTCTATAATCGGCTACGTGAAATCGGTATTGGCCCGACTAGCTTCTGACCTATCGGAGGTCCTTCATCAGGACGAGTGGGATAACTTCACGGTCGCGGTGGATGCGAAACGGCACGCTTACGTAAAGTTACGACCGCTAATCGGCACCAATAACGATTTCACGTGGGTTTAGCCGTTCATAGATTACAATTAATAGGACACTTGTATATATAACAGGTTTATAATTGATAAAAACATGTAACTATACCAAAAAAAAGCATTTTGTAACGTTCACGCAGCGCCCTCTAGTTAGTTACGGAAAATATGGCAAATTTTTAATCGTTTTTTTTGAATAATGCAAGGAAAGTTTGAACTTTTGATTTACATTCGGAAATGTACATACGTTATCGGTTTTTTTCTAAATAGTTAATAATTAAAAAAAATCTAGTAACATGGAATCAAGTCAACTAAGAGTTTAAGCTTATAGCAAAATATTTTCGATTTTCAAACGATTAAAAACCATCGAGTTCTCGATTGTTTTCAGAGCTGAACTGTTCGTAAAGTGTAAAATGAGCTGCACGTCTTTATTTAACCACAAGTTCAGGAAGTTGCTTTTGTATTTTTCCGTGCAGGACTTTATCAATTATTATTAAGTCCGCTATTGTACGAAATTTGTGTGAAAAGTGTTAAATAAATAAACTTTCGTTAATTTGCTAATTTTCAAAACGATGAGATGAACAGGATCATCATCATCATCCTCATCAGCATGTGTTAGTCCACTGCTAGACATAGGCTCCCCTAATGCACGTCTTCTCTTTTAGGGTGTTTTTTAGACCGTATTCCACCACGCTGGACCGACTTTTTAAATGCCCATTCGAAATATGGATCATCTTACTTTTCAGACAGTTGGGTGATCGGCCTAAATTGTCTTAACCAACCAAAAAACAAGAGAGACGTTCACTTAATGAAAAGTAATAATAATATAGAAATAGCAACGTAGAAATGCATAGGTCTTATATTGCGTCCGGGATGTCACGACTTCTTTAACAAGTAAACGAAACAGCTATATACACGCAGTAGTGTTTTTGCATTACTGCTTTATAAGCACCGCGTAGTCGATATAATGTAACATTTTGTGCATTTACCGTCTTCAGAATATCGTAAATAATAACGCGAGGTACTCGTTTGGCGCAACAAAAAATTAGTGAATATTAGTTATACAAAATTTATTTACATAACACCCACAATAATCATTCATTATTCTCCTATATATTTGTTATACTAGCTGTTACCTGCGACTTCGTCATTGTGGTATTTTTTTGTTAGGAAAATTCTAAGAAAATCGTATCCTACAGCCTATATATTACTCTAATTATCCTTCTATCTCAATCAGAGCAGCCATGTCAGAGATCGGCCAGAACAAAGAGACAGACAAATTTATACAAAAAAGAAAATGTTTTGGTTCTGTATCACTATGTAAACCGCCTAGCGGTATTGGCCCTTGCTTTATGAATAGAAACAGTTTTATGTTATCGTTGTTTTTGGTTGGTTAGAACAATTTGGGCCGATTACCCAATTGTCTTAAAAGCGAGATGATGCGTCGGATGGGCATGTAAAAAGTCGGTCTTCCCACCAACCCGCATTGGACCAGCGTGGTGGGGTACGGTTCAAATACCCACTAAAGGAGAAGGTGTGCATTAGGGGAGGGCTATGTCTAGCAGTGGATTAACGCAGGCTGGTAATGACGATGATGATGATTTGAACTTTAAACAAACTGTTATTTTAATGTTACGAATAGACACTCCAATTTTATTATATAGTAAAGCAGTCAATATCTTAAATGCAACACAATTTTGATTTTAATCCAAGATTCTGAAAATTACTGCGTGATAATGCCAATATCTTCGATATTCGATCCTTATAAAGCAATTATTTCTGAATCATACTTATTGGTAATAGTTCACGTGGAATATGGTACTATTGTTTTATATAATTTTGTCTTTACAGATTCAAAAGAAGGATACTGATCCAGACCTTACTTTCTACTAATATTATAAATGGATGTTTGTAATACTCTTCTACTCCAAAACTGCTGGATGGTTGTTTCTAGCTGATTAGGGCAATTTGGACCGATCACCCATTTGTCTGAAAAGTAAGATGATCCATGCGTCGGATGGGCATGTAAAAGTCGGTCCACCCACCAACCCGCATTGGACCAGCGTGGTGGGATGGTCCAAAACCCCTAATGGATAGGGTTTATTAGGGAGGCCTATGTTCAGCGGACTATCAAAGGCTGATGATGATGATGATAGGTATATGGTGTACTTTATTTTAAATACAATAAAAAGGATCATGTATGTAAAAATCTGCTATCGGAGAGCTATTCTGGCGGGTAATGATAAAATCTTTAGGCTTATCGACTACATAGTAAAAAAAAACAAAACATGTCACCTATCTCATCCATATGCTTAAAAATATCCGTATGCTTAAATCTTTAAAACTACGCAAGGGATGTCGATGCTTTTTTTAATAGATAGAGTGATTAAAGAGGAAGGTTTATATGAAGAACAAATGATTAATATTGTAGGTATATTTTCTATCAGCTTAGCTCCCGTGCGAAACAGGGGCGGGTCGCTAGTAAACATATAATGTTCAATAATTAAAAATCACTGCGCGGGTAAAACCGTGGGTTGAAGCTAGTATGGGATAAATTATTTTACATGATAAAAATCTTTTCGATATAACCTATCAAACGCTTCGGTTAACATACTAAAAGTAAAAACCTTCTCTTTCTTTGATGTCTTAGTCACATCATTTGTGACAAACATATCTAAAGATCTCTACTAAAAAAAAACCGCTCGATTTTCCTGTTCCAAGAGAATAAATTCCTTCGCTTCGTTTATAAATAAATTCTGCTTTAAGATTTCTGCGAAAGAGATACGAACAGACTTTTTCCGACCGAAAACAGGAAAACTCTTTAAGCCCTCGTCCGCTTTGACCCAATTCATAAATCGGTGACACAGGCCTCGCTGTAAATCTTCAGGATTTATCGTCCTGAATTCATAAACTCCACCCGTACGTGTTTCATAAAAGGAGCCGATAGAAAGTTGTTCATTATTCATGGAGTCTGTTTGTTCATAAAGTGTTTATAAAAAAATATTTTATCAAGGAAAACAATTGCAACATTTAGAATGTATGTTTTAATGATAGGTAAATAGTTTTGCTATAAATATATTAAGTTGTCTGATCATTACATTATTGTGTGAAAATGATGCTCAAAGTAATGTTGTAAACTAAAAGATTGTCGTTAGACAAAACGGCTTTTAGCTAGCTCTATTTAATATAAATAACTGCTAAAGAACTACCTAATCAATTTTGGGCAACTTTAGAAAATTGGTGTGTTATTTCTTATATCTTGCAAGTCGACTAAGAAATAGAATACCTCCATTAATTTATTTCATCATCATCATCAGCCTCTGTTTTTCTACTGTAAAATATAATGCACGCCCTACCACCACGCTGGTCCAATGCGCGTGGTTGGATGGACCTGGCCATCCAATGTGGATCATTATATTTTTCAGACCAATTGTCTGATTGGCCCAAATTCTCCAAAACAACTAAGAAACAACAATAAAAAAATTGTTGAGTCCCCGCAGGATTCGTACCCCCGACCTCCAATTTCTAAAGGACACTTCCTTACCACTTGGCTACGGAGGCAGTTAGCTTTATTTAGTAAAATAATAGTAGTATCTTAAAATAATGGAACAAAAACTGTTATCCCATATAAAACTAACGGAAACGACGTACATGATTTTTGCATCTTTTACATATTTTCGTCCTAATCCTGTGCGCTTTATTATTTCTGTACCTCCCTAAAGTGGACTTTATCTAAATTAAGCAGCCTTTGGATTTGTGAAAAAAATAGAAAATAAAAAAATAAATAAATTGGTAAAATGTTAAAAAAAATCGAGTGTGTGAATTACAAGATTTTGTAAAACAAAAGCTATTTAATACGGGGCATTGAAATATCTAAAGCTACACATTTAAAATTATAAAAAAGTAATAGATATTATACTCTAAACTTATGCTAATTTACATAAAAAACAAGCGTTAAACTTTAAAAACAAACTAATATAGTATACTTTCCTATATAAAGAAAATATTTTCAAAATAAATTTACTTGACTGACATTGATTCCGTTCTATTTTTTTCATAATATCCTTGCATCATAATACGTTGGAAAAGGTCGACTTACTTACGGTACTATTTTATTTTCAAATCGAAGTTACAATCAATACTAATTTTATATATAGGATAGTAACCAAAACAAAGGACCCAGGACAGGTTAAAAGGGTTGAAATAGGGATGAAAGTTTCTTGATTGGTGCTACGTGGCGGCAACATCGAGGGTGTCGACGTCACTTGTTACGCGGACGACACTCGTCACTGCCCGTGCACCAATTTTCGCAGGGCTGCGATTCTCGCCACTGCGGGGTCGCGTATTGGGCACATCCGGCGGCTAGGACTAGAGGTGGCGCTTGGAAAACTCGGGGCCTTTACTTTACGGGCCCGAACGCGCCCCTGCGGACGCCCACATCATCGTTTGCGGCGTCCGCGTCGACGTCAAGCCGACGATGAAATATCTCGGCCTAGTCCTAGACCGCCGATGGAGGTTTTGCGGCAGCTCTCGGCAGACTGCTCCCCAACACCGGAGGACCAGCAGCTCCTGTCGCCGCCTGTACACCGGAGTCGCGGTGTCCATGGTCCTGCATGGGCACCTGTGTGGCCGACACCTCCAAAGGAGAGTACGGCAATACTGAGGAGAACCAGAGGGTGTTGGCGATCCGGGCCGTACGGGCCCGGACCATCTCCGGCGCGGCGGCGTGCCTGTTGGCTTGGTTCCCTTGCCCTGGGACCTAGATGCGCAAAATCCTCGCGTCCTCTTTTCTGGCGCGAGGAGGCACGTCTCGGGCTGCAGGCAGCCCAGAAGAGAAAGGGGCGCAGAGACGAATGCTCCCTGCAATCCAGGAGTGGGAGCTGCGCTTGGAGCACCCCAGCGCCGGCCGTCAAATAATAAAGCACGCCCGTTCTTAAGTGGTGGCTAGAGAGAGGACACGGCTCCCTAACATTCCGCGCGACGCAGGTTCCTCTCGGGACACGGCTGTTTCGGGAGGTACCTGTGCCGCTGGCGGTAGGAGCCTACAGAGGAGTGCCACCACTCGTGGCGTATGTGCCGAAGAGACGGCCTAACACGCGCCGGAAGAGTGCCCAGCCTGGGTCGAGCAACGCCGAGAGCTGCGTAGTGTCGTGGGCCCGACCTCGCTTCCTGCTGTAGTGCGCAGGATGCCAGAGAGCGAAAGGTCGTGGGGCGCCGTCCTGCTCTTTACGTGATGGCTCGGAAGGAGGCCGCGGAAAGAGACAGGAAGGCCTTGAGCGCCCTGGCTATCCGCAGAAGAAGGCCAGGGCGCCGAAGAGTGGCGTACGCGCGCAACCTTCCCCTGACACTGAGCACCTGGGCGGCCGGCGAGAGGGTGCCTGCCGCCCAGAGAAGGGCTCAAGAGGGGCGCCGTGCTGTTTGTCACGGCGCCTAAAGCGACGTTCCGGGTTTCCCAACACACCGGAGAGTAGAGGCCGAGAGGGCCAGTCGCGCCGAGGTCGTCGAAGACTATCATCAGCGCCCGCGGCCCGGCTACAGCGTCACGAGAAAGAAGCAACCGTTGGTTTTAGTGGGTATACCGGCGCTCCATATTGGTCCGGGAGCCCGCCAAAGTGAGGGGCAGCGGGGAATCCGTAAGCTGGATTTTACCAACGGCAAAAAAAAAAGGGGATGCAAGTTTCCCCCCGATCAGGTTCTCGCTTTGTATTAGCGGTGGGGTTCAGTACCTGCGGCCTGCCCAGCCGCGGGGAAGCTAAGACCTCTTAGCTTGGCCGGCCTGTGGTAAAAGGTTGGCTGTGGATGTGCCTAGGAGGGTGCGAGGGCGGGTTGCAGGAGGTAGGCGTGCCGCCCTTCCTGTCCTTCGCAAGTAAGGTGGAGTCGCGAGGGGACTAGAAGAGCGGCTAGCGGCTAGTGGTGGAGCTTAACATCGGGGCCGCCGTTGGGAGCTGGGAGTCTCGTCCCTGCGTGGGCTGGGAACTCCTGGTTTCCATGGCCCCTGCGTCTGTTATCTAACTACAGGGGGCGAGACATAGGGCGCGTTAATTCCGACGCAGCCAGAGGGAGGCAGATAACCGTAGGGCCGAGATGGGGCTGCTTCGGCGCTAGTGGAGTCGCAGAAGACCCATACCCGTGACATGAAGCATACCCGAGGGCTTTACCCCCATGAGGACGGGTTTGCGGCATTTCCCCACGGTAAAAAAAGGGGATGAAAGTTTTTGCGGTCTTCTTTGCGATATTTTGTATCTTGATACTTGAAACGACACAAAAGCGTATTTTTTAGCAATTTTGTAGTTTCTAACTCTACAGAGATAAATGATGATGAGAGGGGTTGAAATGAGGATGAAAGCTAATGTGGTATTTCATCGCCGAAGCTAAAGCCATAAAGCTTTGTGTCTAATTATAGACAAATACACTGAAAGCACCTAATTTAAGTCGCTATACTTTATATTTAAATACACATTGTGAAATTCCTCCTATTCCACGCGGACGAAGTCGCGGGTCAAAGCTAGTGTGCTAACAAATTTTATCAAAGGAATGTACGTCTGCATTCTGATTTAAAAATTGTAAAGAAACTTTTGATTGTACGCCACCATGCGAAAGCCACCATGCAAACTTTTAATGGTTATAGATTCCAAACTGTCACGGATGCATTAAAATTTAAATTTTGTTTATATTTCCAGCGTGGGTTTAAATAAATACCAAGTGTAAGTCTCTAATAGTAAGCATGTAATAGATTTATTCTGGTATTTTACACTTTTTTATACTCTGAATAACGTTTAAGAAATATGACCAGATATAATGATAATGATAACATAGTAAACGTAAAGATTGTACATTAATTGATTATACGACTTGTGCGCATGTATAATATTATAAGGATTTGTGTTTAGACCTCTTAAATTATTAAAGAGTATTAATATTAAATGCCTCAGTAGCCTTGTGGTAAGGGCGTGTGCTTTAGAAACCGGACGTCGTGTGTTCGTACCCTGCGGGGACTCAACAAATTTTCATAGTTGATTAGGGCAATTTGGGCTGATAACCCAATTGTCTGAAAAGTGAGATAATCCATGCGTTGAATGGGCATGTAAAAATTCGGTCCAACCACTAACCCGAATTGGACCAGAGTGGTGGGATATGGTCCAAAACACCCCTAAATGGAGAAGGCGTGCATTAGGGGAGGCCTATGTCCAGCAGTGGAATAACACAGGCTGATGATGATGAATATTAACTGTATTATTGTCAAAATTGTATGTCGTGAATGTGATTTCTTTGCTTTCGTATAATACACACCTACTAAAAATGAAGATATTGTGACTTACATCATTGTTATGGTATGATACGATGAACGAATTTTGATGGACTGTCATCAAGCTATCAATAACGGTGAAAAGATCTATCGATAAGAATAACTTGATTTTGCATTATTCGGAAGCGTTACGAAAAGTGTAATCACCCGAGGTAAACAGACGTTCAGAGGGAATATAGAAAACAAAAAATTAAAAATATACTTCAAAATCTTTGTCTACATTAAAATAAAATATTTGTACATAATTAACATTTGTTTACTTAGTGCTGTCCAATCAGAAAACATAACAAGTAGTAAAGTAAAAAAAGTAGTGCTATTACAGTTATTTGATTAATGTATTTGGTTTCCTGTGGGGTCTGTGGCAAAGGCCGTCTACATCTCTTTCCAAGCCGCTCTCTTTTCCGGCAGCCTTTACTAGAAAGCCGTCCATCAATTAAGTGGTTTTCCTTCTCTTCTTGTTCTATGACTATGGAGTTATTGAGTTTGTTTCGACCTGGCTCCATTTTTTTAATGATAATTATAATATGTAATGCATGATTTGTTATACCATACGTGCATTAATAAAATGTATACGTACATATGATTCCTATGGAGTAATAGCTTCGTGGAATCGTTCATTTTTGCTTGGATAGGAACTTAAGAAGCAGGTCCTAATTGAAACCATCACTTTGTAGCAATCCTATGTCTTACTCTGTTCGGATATATATAATACTACAGTTAAAGTTATGTAAAAACTAATCCTTTAAGATGTTAATATATAACAATAATAATATTACCAACTTTACAATAATTCGTAGAAATCCTTCAAAATATGGTATCTTCATTAAATCCATCCAAAGTTTTTTACGTTTTACATTGGAAAGTTTTAGTCTTTGAATATACAGCGGTTTTGTTTCTAATATTAAATTGGAGAAAAATAGCGTAAATAATGGCTTAATTTAAAGGGATTTTTAGGCTTTTTTTCAACATGGATGGACAAGGAAAATTAAAATAAGACTGATTTTATAGCTAGTTATCTAGTGTAGGTCCATTATTCATAATACATTTTATTATCGGTTTTTTCATTTAATATCAAACCCGACCCTGACGTCAGTCTTAACCTGTCTCCAAGCTTTAATGTTCTATATTACGCACATTACATTATCAGCCGGTTGTCGTCAGCTGGGTTAGCTTCCTGCTCGTCCATTAGCGGTACCGGGTCCTTCCCACCCTTCAATGCGGGGGGGGTGGAAATTTTCTCCCATCACCTGAATCATCCCTTTTTCAGACCATTGGGAAAATCAAATTGCCCTAACAATTGGGAAAAAAAATTGATCATCGAGTCCCCAAATTAAACCCACAACCTAACTCATCAAACCATATTTATTCTCGACCGTAATTAAGTAAGTAAGAGTTAATTAAAAAAAACTAGGTAACCTTTAACTTTACTATTTTGTTTTTTACAATTCTACGTTATTACAGAAGTTTTGGTTCTTTTATTACCATCCTTCGTCGTCATATTTTTTTTTAAAAGGAATTTTCCAAAAAATTTTTTTTGTTATCAATGTGAGTTTAAGGGTAATTTTTATTTTTTAATTTTTTTTTTTTGCTAATTTTTTCAGAACAGCGCCATGTTTTTTCAACCTTTAATAACAATTAATAACCGGCTGTTTCTTATTGCTGTAAGTGTTCATCGAGAGTGTATTTACGTCTTTTCAACCGAAAAACTACTAACGCTTAAAAACCTATAGATAAATGAAATTGTTGAAGCCTGCTGTTTGTAATTAAAGTAAGTAACAAAAGGTTTCGGTTAATGGTAATGATATATTAAGCTGAAAAGAACAGATTCAGATAAGACGGTGATGTTAGCCAAAAGGCCGAGAAGCGATCACCAGCGTGGTGGGATACGGTCCAAAAACCTAATGGAGAATGACTACTTTATGGTAGGCCTATGTCCAGCAGTGGACTAACACTGGCTGAATTATATATACTTGATTTATTTACCTCAGAATTGTAGTGGACTCTACTTTACTTTATTTTACTAACGGTGGCGTTGAAGGTGGCGTTATTTTGTCTGTCCAGAAGCCTGTCCTTCATCATAGTGAATTTAGCACACAGGGCTCCCAAGAGGGTGCCCTCGGCTTGACTGTAACTATATGTTTGCGTTAGTGTCCTTTATCGAGACTTTAATAACTTTTACTGTAGCCTAGTGGTATATACTACTACAGCACTTCAAAAACTGATGGTCGTCAGTTCAAATCCTGCGGGGATTCAACAATTTTTAATTATTGTTTTCTAGCTAGTTTTGAAAATTGAACCTATATTAACCCGATTGCTTGTAAAGTAAGATATTCCGTCGGATTGTAATGTAAAAAATGCGTACGGCGTCTGATCCCTCTTCGGTCGTGTCTGTTATCCGTTCTGTCGGAGTGCAGTAAGGAGGATTGCTTTTTGCGCTTACGTTTTTGTAATATCCGTATCGATGCATATCGATTTCGTATACAGGTCGGCGTCTCATGGCGTAGGAATGTGACGAACCCAACGCCAACTTGACGGCGGATCTGCTTTACAGTGGGAGTCAGATAGATCCGCAGTACAAGCGCAATTAGTCAATTGCCAATCCGCCTGCTCAGCGTAGAAAAAGAATTTCATATTTAAAAAAACTCTTTTCCACTTATATATCCCCGATCCAGGCTTTGCTTTAAATACAAAAATTGTATGCTAATTATTTTAAACAAATAAGAATATCTTGAGTTCTTTCTCCAGTTCTCGGCTCTGAGGCGTCCTATTATTTAAATATTAAAAGTCGCATATTCTTGAAAAGGATCTACAAGTCTTTTTATCAGGATCCCAATGGCCATCGTCCGGTTTGACCAATTCATTAATCAGTGACACTGTTCTTGTTGTAAATCTCCGTGATTTATCATTAAGATTATGTAACCCAATGGCCCCGTGGCGTATCGGTATTGGCCATTGCTTCATAAACTGGAGGTTTTGGGTTCGAATCCCGAGGAAACAACTTTGTGTTATAGTTGTTTTCTGGTTGATTAAGACAATTTGGGCCGATCACCCAATTGTCTGAAAAGTAAGATGATCCATGCGTCGGTGGGGCATGCAAAATGTTGGTCCACCCACCAAACCTCATTGGAGCAGCCTGAGGGAATCGGTCTAAACATCTAAAAATGGGAAGGCGTGCATAAGAGGAGGCCTATGTCCAGCACGCCAGAAGCCCGAACAAATTCTCGCTTTGTCAGTAGCAGTGTGGCTCAGTACCCGGCCTCAGGGAAGCGAAGAGAACCTGGCCGACCGTTGAGGAGGCTGCTCCAAGTGGGCTGAACAAGCCCGCTATGAATGCGCTTAGGAGGAGCGAGGGGTTGACCCAATTCATTAATCAGTGACACTGTTCTTGCTGTAAATCTCCGTGATTTATCGTCCTGAATTCATAAGTTTCGTCCATACATGTCGTATAAAATAAACATATAGATAGCTAAATATGCAAAGCCTTTAACAGCCCTTCGAGAGTCATCAAAAAAGTTTTATTAAATGATATGCTGCTTAAAAATACAGTTTTAAGGTTTTATTGCGTTCAAATACTATACAACTATTTGAAATTATAGATATATATAAATTATATATCCACCATCATCTACCATCTTGTCTATGGTCACGGGACCGCTCATTGAATATATTTTTTTAAAGCAAGAGTAAGTATCAATATGTTTCTGTAGCAACTTTCAATGGTATACAAGGATATAAAATACCATAATTTAAAATATTTACGATTTCTATTGTGACATTAAATAATATCGTAATCGTGATCTAAAAGAGTTGTCTTTAATATTTAAATGAGCTTTTCCAAAGTATAATCCGGCTCAAGAAATCTAAATTTAACTGTTCCGATAGAAAACTAAGAACAATCTGAAAGCCAATTTAAATGGAAAATACATCGCGACATCAAAATAACAAAGATTGAAGATTAAACGTTAATAGAAAACCTGAACGGACGAAACTTTGAAACAGTTCTTTTAATATGTTTCTCATTGCTTTGTGTTTTTTAACAGGCTGAAAGTTATATCAAATCTACTATTTCTTTGATTTTTCGCGTTACCGATTATCTTTTATATTATATCTATATTCCAAACACATTTAGATACAGACATATACCATCTTAGTCTGCCCGTGAACATAGATGCTGAAAAGAGTCCGAAACGTCGTGGGTACATAACTAACTTGTAAAGTCCGTAATATTGTGCATATGATGATGATGATGATGATAATAATAGCGTAAATAAAAGAAATAATCAGGCTGAAAATTAATTAAGAACGCGTAACCCAATATTTAATAGCAAGTGGATGGTTCTAGTCAACATCTTTAAGTGACAATTAAGTTACTTAATTTATGATTATGACACTTTTTATATTGAAATGTTACATATGATATTAATGTTACTTCTTTACTAACGACCCATAGAACAATAAGTAAGGCTTATTTATTGTTATAGCTTAGAAAAGCATAAAGTGAACACCCGACAGCGTTTAAATTGAAAATAATGGAAGATTATTTTTACTTTATATTGATGTATAAAACGCTTAGGATTGATTAAGAAACGGTCGTTTAACATATAACAATAAATGCATAACGCTTGACTATTCTTGGGTAACTCTGTAACTTTAAACAGAAAGAAACGTGACCCTTTCTTTGCAAATTACCTATTTATAGCTTAATAACTTTAGTTATTATTTTGGGTTTTAAATACTTGTAAACTTGTAAAAGAAATTTCATATTTAAAAAAATCTCTTTCCACTTATATATCCCCGCTCCAGGCTTTGCTTTAAATATAAAATTTGTATGCTTATTAGTTTAAATATATAAGAATATCTTGAATTCTTTCACCAGTTCTTCTCGGCACTGAGGCGTCCTATTATTTAAATATTAAAAAGTCGCATATCCTTGAAAAAGGATCTACAAGTCTTTTTTTATCAGGATCCCAATGGCCATCGTCCGGTTTGACCCAATACATTAATCAGTGACACTGCTCTTGCTGTAAATCTCCGTGATTTATCGTCCTGAATTATTAAGCTTCGTCTATACATGTCGTATAAAATAAACATATAGACAGCTAATTATGCAAAACCTTTAACAGCTCTTGACAGTGTCATCTAAAAATACACGTTTTTATTAAGTAATATTCTGCTTAAAAATACAGTTTTAAGGTTTTTATTGCGTTCAAATACTATACAACTATTTGAAATTATAGTATCCACCATCATCTACCATCTCGTCAATGGTCACGGGACCGCCCCTGGAATATATTTTTTAAAGCAAGAGTAAGTATCAATATGTTGCTGTAGCAATTTTCAAGGGTATACAAGGAAATAAAATACGATAAGTTAAAATATTTACGATTTCTATTGTGACATTAAATAATATGTACAGATCGTGATCTAAAAGAGTTGTCTTTAATATTTAAATGAGCTTTTCCAAAGTATAATCCGGCTCAAGAAAACTAAATTTAACTGTTCCGATAGAAAACTAAAAACAATCTGAAAGCCAATTTAAATGGAAAATACATCGCGAAATCAAAGTAGCAAAGATTGAAGATTAAACGTTAATAGAAAACCTGAACGGACGAAACTTTGAAAAAGTTCTTTTAATATGTTTCTCATTGCTTTGTGTTTTTTTAACAGGCTGAAAGTTATATCAAATCTACTATTTCTTTGATTTTTCGCGTTACCGATTATCTTTTATATTATATCTATATTCCAAACACATTTAGATACAGACATATACCATCTGAGTCTGCCCGTGATCATAGATGCTGAAAAGAGTCCGAAACGTCGTGGGTACATAACTAACTTGTAAAGTCCGTAATATAGTGCATATGATGATGATGATGGTGATAATAATAGCGTAAATAAAAGAAATAATCAGGCTGGCCCAATATTTAATAGCAAGTGGATGGTTCTAGTCAACATCTTTAAGTGACAATTAAGTTACTTAATTCATGATTATGACACTTTTTATATTGAAATGTAACTTATGATATTAATGTTACTTCTTTATAAACGACCCATAGAACAATAAGTAAGGCTTACTTATTGCTATAGCTTAGAAGAGCATAAAGTGTACACCCGGCAGCGTTTAAATTGAAAATAATGGAAGATTATTTTTACTTTATATTGATGTATAAAAAGCTTAGGATTGATTAAGAAACGGTCGTTTAACATATTTTGGTACAGATAAAAAAAACGAATGTAAGATACAATAAATGCATAACGCTTGACTATTCTTGGGTAACTCTGTAACTTTAAACAGAAAGAAACGTTACCCTTTCTTAACAAATTAACTATTTATAGCTTAATAACTTCAGTTATTATTTTGGGTTTTAAATACTTGTAAAATTTTTACATTGCAGTTGCCAGACATGTGGATCTAAATCTTAGTTTTCAGTGATTCTTCAGGAACCAGGTTGTAAACAGCGCTAAAAACTTTTTAAAAAAGATAAACTAGTATTTATTTATAACTATAAAATTTCACAATAGGTCGTTGTTCTCAAGCTGTCTCTGTAACAGTTGTCAGGTTTACTTTACGCTATGGGGAAAATTGCTACCGCGAGCGCATTAATATGTGGGCTTCATAGTTATCTGGTGTCTATTGTTATGGCGTGGAATACAGAACATTGAACGTCTGCCGCATTCCTATATACAGCCGCAGCTGTATTGCTCGATGTTGACTATAGTTTGACATACGCATATATTATAATATTAACTAATTCATAGTCAAAACTGACTGCCTGCCTCCGTAGCCTAGTGGTATGGGCGTGTGCTTTACAAACCGGAGGTCGTAGGTTCGAATCCTGCGGGGACTCAACAAATTTTCATTGTTGTGTCCTAGTTGGTTAGGGCAATTTGGGCCGATCACCCAATTGTCTGAAAAGTAAGATGATCCATGCGTCGGATGGGCATGTAAAAAGTCGGCCCACCCACCAACCCACCTTGAACCAGCGTGGTGGGATACGGTCTAAGAACCCCCTAATGGGTAGGGGTGTATTAGGGAGGCCTATGTCCAGCAGTGGACTATCACAGGCTGATGATGATGATGATGATAGTCAAAATAAAAGGAATATGCTACTAAATAGACAATATTTTTATTTCCTGTTAGTTATAACCGCAACAAAATTTAATTTTATATAGATCAATTTATCAAAAACATCTTTAGTAAGTATCATGCATAGTTATTGAATTCCGAATAAATAATAATTAACGTAAACAAGTTTCAATTCGTATGGCATATATAAGAAGAAAATAAACATTGTAGTATTAGGGTAGTTGAAGCCTAAATTAGTTCGTTTAACGAATACTTAACTAGTATATATGTACTGGCCGTTTTCGTGGCGTATCGGTATTGGCCATTGCTTCATAAACTGGAGGTTTTGGGTTCGAATCCCGCGAGGAAACAACTTTGTGTTATAGTTGTTTTCTGGATGATTACGACAATTTGGGCCGATCACCCAATTGTCTGAAAAGCAAGATGATCCTAGCGTCGGCGGGGCATGCAAAATGTTGGTCCACCCAACAACCCTCATTGAAGCAGCCTGAGGGGAATCGATCTAAACATCTAAAAATGAGAAGGCGTGCATAAGAGGAGGCCTATGTCCAGCACGCCCCGAACAAATTCTCGCTTTGTCGTAGCAGCGTGGTGGTACCCGGCCTCGGGGAAGCGAAGAGGAACCTGGCCGACCGTTAAGGAGGCAGCTTTAAGTGGGCTGAACAAGCCCGCTGAATGCGCTTAGGAGGGAGCGACGGACGGGTGCAGGAAGTAGGTGTGCCACCCTTCCTCCTGTCTTGCGCAACCAAAGAGGACTCACGGGGGAAGAGAAGTATCGGTAGTTCATAGGCTGCACTCCCTCCCCTTCGTGACTCGGCGGGGCCGCACCGCTGATGCGGTGTAAAGGGGTCGTGGGAGGAGGGGACAGTCAGCATGGTGTCATCGATCTCTCCTCCTTCTGCGGCCGAAAAGGTGCTAGAGGCGGAGCACAGAACCTAGGCCGCCGCAGGGGGCATAGGAGTCTTGTCCCTGCAGACTCAGGGCGCGTTAGCTGAGACGAATGGAGCGTTAGTCGAGCAGAAGGGTGCGTTAACCGAGAAAAAGGGCGCGTTAGTTGCGACGCCCCAAAGGCAGGATGGTCGTAGAGCCGAGATGGGACTGCTTTGGCGGCTAGCACTGGTGAGGTCATAAAAGATTTCCTATAACCCTATGTCTAGGATGCCAAGAAGGAAAAACGTGGTGGTTTTAGTCGGTGCGAGTCCGACATAACCCGTCTTAGCCCCCGCGAGAACGGGTATGCGTAGGTATATCCCCACACAAAAATGCCTATGTACAGCTAACACAGGCTGATGATGATGATATTTATACAGCTCTTGTACATAGGACATTAGGACGACTTGATTAAATAATAATGTCCTCCAGGTCGATTCCGACTACGGCGACCTGTGTATTAGTCGAGTTGGCTTAATCGAATAGTTGAAAGATTGAACCCGCACGAATCTACATTGATAGCATCCCCTTCTATCATTAGTCTTCGTTAAGTGAGTGATCTATAGCTCGTTAATTACTGGCTTTCCTTGTGAATTCTGTAATTGACTTTTACAACACTAATGAGACTTTGTCTATTTATTTGTCTATATGTATATTCTTGAAGCACATACGATATTGAAATAATAATAACATCAACCAATCGATTTCGACTACGGCGGCCAATACATATTACAGATCAGCCAACTGCGCAGGAGATATTATAGTGTACAAGTGTATGCGTAACCACAAATGCTCTCCCTCTTTCTCCACTGTCATAGTCCGATTTGACAGAAAACTGACACGACCGGAGAGAGACTTTTTACATGCCCATACGACTCATGGATCATCTTACAGACAATCGGTTGATAAGCTCTCATTGTCCTAACAACAATGAAAGTTTGTTGGGTCGCCGCGGGATTCGAACCCACGATCATCGGTTTCTAAAGCACACGCCCTTAGCGCTAGGCTACGGGGGCAGTTATTGTGTGTCTTAATAATGATACCATTACCTATCGAACTAACAATATGGTACCAATTTAAATATATGCAGAGAAATTGTTGTCTGTTGTCGACAATAACTTAATAATGTTATTTTTTGCTAAACTTTATGTTTTATTTCTTTTAATTTAGATCGTCATAGCGTTTGAAAGCAAGTTCTAATTACATTGCAGCTAAGTATTAAAATAACTTATAATTTAAATCTGTCCACGTTTCAATAAACAAGTTTAATGCTAAGTTGAATTATAGTTAGCGATATTTTCTTTTAAGAATATAATTTATTATAGACAAAAAAAATTAATTGAGATTTCTTAAAACTTGTATTTATTTTGTCGTCCGTTAAATATTTTTATATTAAAAGTTATATTACATGCATATAAACATTAATGATGAAAACCATTAATGTCAAAAGTAAATCGTCTTAATAACATTAAAGATACCAATCTGTGTAATAAGAATAAAATATTTTTAAAATTAAGGGGCATACTGGTGTTAACGTAGCCTAGTGGTATGGGCGTGTGCTTTGAAATCGAAGGTCGTGGTTCGAATCCTGCGGGACGCAACAAATTTTCATTGTTGTTTCATAGTTGGTTAGGGCAATTTGGGCCGATCACCCAATTGTCTGAAAGTAAGATGATCCATGCGTCGGATGGCATGAAAATAGTCGTCCACCACACCAACCCGCATTGGACCAGCGTGGTGGGATACGGTCCAAACCCCCTAATGGATAGGGGTGTATCAGGGGAGGCCTATGTCCAGCAGTGGACTAACAAAGGCTGATGATGTGTGATGTGATACTGGTGTTATACCTATTGAAAAACAATTCTCGGGGGCGATATTGAAAAAGTTATAAATATGTTTCAAATTGTTCGGTGCTATATTAGCAATATATTTGATATTACATTCTTGCTACACATGAACTTATTTGATGATAGTTATTACATTATTTCGTAAGAAATTTTTTATAAGGCTGCCGCTTATCACCAGGCGAACATGTTACTGATTTCGTTATTCTAAGCAGTATAATGTCATTTGTCGTTTATTCATACAAGAAAATAAAACTGGAATGTCTGTTTGTACCGTTTAAATAAGGGTTTCAAAATGATAGCATGTATAAAATGTAAAAAGTCGGTCCACCTAGCAAACGGTCCTAAACGCCCTAATGAATAGGGGTGTATTAGGGGAGGCCTATGTGTAGCAGTGGACTATCACAGGCTAATCATGTTGGTGATGATGATGAAATGATAGCATTGACATATATAACTTATACATACAACAAAACAACATTCTATAAAATTTTTGGCTAATCTGTGGAATTTCTCTTTTCTTTCCGGTCGTACCTGCCTCCGTAGCCTAGTGGTATGGGCGTGTGCTTTTAAAACCGGAGGTCATGTCGAGATCGAGTCAGTCCACCCTGACCCGCATTGGACCAGCGTGGTGGATACGGTCCAAAACCCCTAATGGGTGCGGTGTATTAGGGAGGCCTATGTCCATCAGTGGACTATTACAAGCTGATGTATGATGTGTGTATGTTCCGGTCCTATTTTGTCGGGTGTAACTCGGAGTAACCAAGGCAACTTTTTTGTTAAATCAAATGTTTTTTGAAATATCAACTGGAAGCAGCTAGTTGTCACTAAACACTGTCTCTTTCTCGTTTCAGACAACCTCTCCTGTTTCACCCACGGCTGCAGTACAGGATGGGTGTCAGGCGTCCTTGGAAGTGAGGCCCTTTCGGGTGGAGCGTGGTTGGCAGCACTGCCTTGCCTCGTGGCGTTGCCTGCTGCCCCTTTCTTCGCTGTATTGGCCGATGCTAGAGGAAGAAAGGCGGGCGCGTTTTGCGTGTGCCTCAGTTATATCGTGAGTAATAGTAGTATTCTATAGTTAAGCTTATTTGCAATGATTAGAAGTTCAAGTATCGAGCTCATTGCCGAATTTTAAAGGGAGATACTTAAGGCTCTAACAATGGATTTGGTACTAAATGCATCAATTAAAGTTTTAGATTTAATAAAGTAATAAAAAACCGAAAAAATAATAATAAAACTGAATTTTTATGGTATTTTTCGGTAACTATTATATTTTCATTCATCATCATCATCATCATCAGCCTGTGTCAGTCCACAGCTGGACATAGGCCTCCCCTAATGCTCGTCACCGTTTTCGATCTTCGGCTATTCTCATGCAGCCCACTCCGGGCACTTTGCAAATTTCGTCAGTCCATCTTACCGCAGGGCGTCCTACACTACGTTTGCCGACCATCGGTCTCCACTCCAGAACTTTCCGACTCCAGCGGTCGTCAGTTCTGTGGCTTTTATGACCGGACCACTGCTACTTTAGCTTACTAATTTGGTGGGCTATATCGGTGACTCTGGTTTTCTGACGGATCACATAATTTCTGATGCGTTCTTTCAGAGATATTCCAAGCATAGCCCTCTCCATAGGTAGCTGAGCAACTTTAAATTTGTGGACCAGTCGAACCGTAAGTATCCAAGTCTCGGCACCGTAGGTCATAATGGGTAGGACGCACTGATCGAAGACTTTCGATTTGAGGTACTGTGGAATGGGTGACGAGAAAATTCGACGAAGCTTATGAAAAGCTGCCCAGCTAAGCTGAATACTTCTGTTGGCCTCCCCCTCAAAGTTGTTTCTACGTAGTTCGACCGTTTTCCCTAGGTAAACATACTCCGATTTGGGTAGCTTAAACTTAAGTCCTTGTTGGAGGAATATATTTTTTAATGTAACCAATTATTCGTTGGTGCCACCTTATACAAAAGTCGTATATTATTGTAGAAATTGCAATATACAATTTACAATATATCTATTGAATAATTCGAGAAACTATGTAGGCGAATTACGAAATACGTTGGTTTTCCATACCTAATATGATGTTTCATATTAAAAAAAATGCAAATACAACATTATCATCATCATCACCAGCCTGTGTCAGCCCACTGCTGGACATAGGCCTCCTCTAATGCATTCCACCGCCTAATACTACATCCTATACTTAAATTCAATCTCCCTCAATACTATTATTAATATGCATAAAATCAAAAACAAACAAAGCTTCTACAACATAGAACTAATTTGAAGGTTAATTCCTTATTGATATATTTTTTTGAAACCTACATAGACATTTACAGGTGGTAGCTCCCCTTTGTACAGGCGACCGTCTGTGTTCGAACACCTCGGTGCCTATTTGTGCCGCAAATCAATAGTGTGAAAACATAATTGTGTTCTGTTTTAAAGGGCACCGTAGCCAGCGTATTTACTGGGTAAACAAGACTTATCATCTCACGGTAGGCAGCGCGCTGGTGATACCACCAGTATTGCCAATGTCCATGGGCGTCGGTGACCACTTTTCATCAGGTAGCTTGGCTGCTCGTCTGCCTGCGTAGGCAAAGAAAAAAAAGACATGCCCCTTAAATAGTTAGTCCATGAAATTCACATTTACAAAATATTTTTGGTTAAAATATTTTATTGTTCGGAGTGGCTGTGAGTTGTTGAATTTACATTTTTGTTAGTTTGAGTTAAAATTGTTATATATATTAAACGTATTAAAGTAAGTATATTTTTAAATGTACTATTAACGTCTTATGTTTAAGAATCTAAGTTTAATGACAAAAAACATCTTACGTAGTTATTTTATTACAAAATATAACAAGTAAGGTCTATCTGGTCTATCTGGTTGCAATAAACACTGTATAGGATTAAAAATCGTAGACGTTGTTTTAAAAGACATGATGAAATACGTATTCGTCTTCTATTTGTACAAATAAACTTTTTGATGAAATGCTTTACATTATGCTTTATTTTTTTGGCATACGCAGGCAGACGAGCAGTCGGGCCACCTGATGGGAAGTGGTCACCGACGCCCATAGACATTTGCCTTACCAGTGGTATCGCCTACGCGCTGCCTACCGTGAGACGTAGGGTGTTAAGTCTTGTTTACCCAGTAAATACGCTGGCTACGGTGCTCTTCAAACCGGAACACACCAGTGTTTTCACATTACTGCTTCGAGCAGAAATAGGCACCGCGGTGATACCCAACCTACCACCGGTGCTACCGTACTTTACCACCCGATTGCAGTCGTAAGGTTCACACCGTGTTTAAGGTCGGCCGAAAAAAAAAAGTAACCGTAATAGAGCTTATAAAGAATCAAAAAATTTTAATGAAATAGTATTTCCGCTTCTGCTACAAGTGACATTTCTTTTCATATTAAAATAATAAGCAAATTTTCTTAGTAAAGTATACTGTCTCGGAGGCCAAGGCAAATTAAACTTTGCTTTATAACTGGCTCCGTAGCCTAGTGGTATGGGCGTGTGCTTTAGAAACCGGAGGTCGTGGGTTCGAATCCTGCGGGGACGCAACAAATTTTCATTGTTGTTTCCTAGTTGGTTAGGGCAATTTGGGCCGATCACCCAATTGTCTGAAAAGTAAGATGATCCATGCGTCGGATGGGCATGTAAAAAAGTCGGTCCACCCACCAACCCGCATTGGACCAGCGTGGTGGGATACGGTCCAAAAACCCCCTAATGGGTAGCGGTGTATTAGGGGAGGCCTATGTCCATCAGTGGACTATTACAAGCTGATGTATGATGTGTGTATGTTCCGGTCCTATTTTGTCGGGTGTAACTCGGAGTAACCAAGGCAACTTTTTTGTTAAATCAAATGTTTTTTGAAATATCAACTGGAAGCAGCTAGTTGTCACTAAACACTGTCTCTTTCTCGTTTCAGACAACCTCTCCTGTTTCACCCACGGCTGCAGTACAGGATGGGTGTCAGGCGTCCTTGGAAGTGAGGCCCTTTCGGGTGGAGCGTGGTTGGCAGCACTGCCTTGCCTCGTGGCGTTGCCTGCTGCCCCTTTCTTCGCTGTATTGGCCGATGCTAGAGGAAGAAAGGCGGGCGCGTTTTGCGTGTGCCTCAGTTATATCGTGAGTAATAGTAGTATTCTATAGTTAAGCTTATTTGCAATGATTAGAAGTTCAAGTATCGAGCTCATTGCCGAATTTTAAAGGGAGATACTTAAGGCTCTAACAATGGATTTGGTACTAAATGCATCAATTAAAGTTTTAGATTTAATAAAGTAATAAAAAACCGAAAAAATAATAATAAAACTGAATTTTTATGGTATTTTTCGGTAACTATTATATTTTCATTCATCATCATCATCATCATCAGCCTGTGTCAGTCCACAGCTGGACATAGGCCTCCCCTAATGCTCGTCACCGTTTTCGATCTTCGGCTATTCTCATGCAGCCCACTCCGGGCACTTTGCAAATTTCGTCAGTCCATCTTACCGCAGGGCGTCCTACACTACGTTTGCCGACCATCGGTCTCCACTCCAGAACTTTCCGACTCCAGCGGTCGTCAGTTCTGTGGCTTTTATGACCGGACCACTGCTACTTTAGCTTACTAATTTGGTGGGCTATATCGGTGACTCTGGTTTTCTGACGGATCACATAATTTCTGATGCGTTCTTTCAGAGATATTCCAAGCATAGCCCTCTCCATAGGTAGCTGAGCAACTTTAAATTTGTGGACCAGTCGAACCGTAAGTATCCAAGTCTCGGCACCGTAGGTCATAATGGGTAGGACGCACTGATCGAAGACTTTCGATTTGAGGTACTGTGGAATGGGTGACGAGAAAATTCGACGAAGCTTATGAAAAGCTGCCCAGCTAAGCTGAATACTTCTGTTGGCCTCCCCCTCAAAGTTGTTTCTACGTAGTTCGACCGTTTTCCCTAGGTAAACATACTCCGATTTGGGTAGCTTAAACTTAAGTCCTTGTTGGAGGAATATATTTTTTAATGTAACCAATTATTCGTTGGTGCCACCTTATACAAAAGTCGTATATTATTGTAGAAATTGCAATATACAATTTACAATATATCTATTGAATAATTCGAGAAACTATGTAGGCGAATTACGAAATACGTTGGTTTTCCATACCTAATATGATGTTTCATATTAAAAAAAATGCAAATACAACATTATCATCATCATCACCAGCCTGTGTCAGCCCACTGCTGGACATAGGCCTCCTCTAATGCATTCCACCGCCTAATACTACATCCTATACTTAAATTCAATCTCCCTCAATACTATTATTAATATGCATAAAATCAAAAACAAACAAAGCTTCTACAACACAGAACTAATTTGAAGGTTAATTCCTTATTGATATATTTTTTTGAGAAAACCTACATAGACATTTACAGGTGGTAGCTCCCCTTTGTACAGGCGACCGTCTGTGTTCGAACACCTCGGTGCCTATTTGTGCCGCAAATCAATAGTGTGAAAACATAATTGTGTTCTGTTTTAAAGGGCACCGTAGCCAGCGTATTTACTGGGTAAACAAGACTTATCATCTCACGGTAGGCAGCGCGCTGGTGATACCACCAGTATTGCCAATGTCCATGGGCGTCGGTGACCACTTTTCATCAGGTAGCTTGGCTGCTCGTCTGCCTGCGTAGGCAAAGAAAAAAAAGACATGCCCTTAAATAGTTAGTCCATGAAATTCACATTTACAAAATATTTTTGGTTAAAATATTTTATTGTTCGGAGTGGCTGTGAGTTGTTGAATTTACATTTTTGTTAGTTTGAGTTAAAATTGTTATATATATTAAACGTATTAAAGTAAGTATATTTTTAAATGTACTATTAACGTCTTATGTTTAAGAATCTAAGTTTAATGACAAAAAACATCTTACGTAGTTATTTTATTACAAAATATAACAAGTAAGGTCTATCTGGTCTATCTGGTTGCAATAAACACTGTATAGGATTAAAAATCGTAGACGTTGTTTTAAAAGACATGATGAAATACGTATTCGTCTTCTATTTGTACAAATAAACTTTTTGATGAAATGCTTTACATTATGCTTTATTTTTTTGGCATACGCAGGCAGACGAGCAGTCGGGCCACCTGATGGGAAGTGGTCACCGACGCCCATAGACATTTGCCTTACCAGTGGTATCGCCTACGCGCTGCCTACCGTGAGACGTAGGGTGTTAAGTCTTGTTTACCCAGTAAATACGCTGGCTACGGTGCTCTTCAAACCGGAACACACCAGTGTTTTCACATTACTGCTTCGAGCAGAAATAGGCACCGCGGTGATACCCAACCTACCACCGGTGCTACCGTACTTTACCACCCGATTGCAGTCGTAAGGTTCACACCGTGTTTAAGGTCGGCCGAAAAAAAAAAGTAACCGTAATAGAGCTTATAAAGAATCAAAAAATTTTAATGAAATAGTATTTCCGCTTCTGCTACAAGTGACATTTCTTTTCATATTAAAATAATAAGCAAATTTTCTTAGTAAAGTATACTGTCTCGGAGGCCAAGGCAAATTAAACTTTGCTTTATAACTGGCTCCGTAGCCTAGTGGTATGGGCGTGTGCTTTAGAAACCGGAGGTCGTGGGTTCGAATCCTGCGGGGACGCAACAAATTTTCATTGTTGTTTCCTAGTTGGTTAGGGCAATTTGGGCCGATCACCCAATTGTCTGAAAAGTAAGATGATCCATGCGTCGGATGGGCATGTAAAAAAGTCGGTCCACCCACCAACCCGCATTGGACCAGCGTGGTGGGATACGGTCCAAACCCCCTAATGGATAGGGGTGTATTAGGGGAGGCCTATGTCCAGCAGTGGACTAATAAAGGCTGATGATGTGTTTATAACTGGAGGTCGTGTGTTTTAATCGTCTTTAAAAAAACCTGTGTCATCCTATTTCTTGTTGCTTTGGGCAAAACAGGTCATTAATTGCCTTAATAGTAAAACTATTCCTGCGGCAGATTAAATTTACAGATTAAGAAGCCCGTCCCAATGGTAAAGCCCATCTTTGGCAGTCGATAGAGGACGCCAGTGCCTTCACACCACAAATCCATTCATGAAATGCCGTCTATGTTTCAGATTATGGAGGTAGCCAAAATAGTTATAGACCGACTTCCCAAAAGATTTTTTTTATATACCTTACCTCGTTGTCCGCTCCTGGTGTTCCGATTCTGTTCATTCTTTTTTTTTAATGACGGATATTAGCTTCCAATTGGTCCTATTTGTATAATTTAAGTAGTTTCATAGATATTTGAGAAATAAAATATGGACACAAAGCATGTTTTTCATAACTGTATTACTTGAATTGGTCTACAATAAAATCCGCAATAGTATATAATATAATTTAAGAATAACGCACAATAAGCATTTAAATTATTATTTTTTTTGCAAAATCTCAATTACTGTAAGTTCAAATTATTAAAAGTTATTACATTCAAGAAAATCTCCATTTTATTAGCATAAAATATGTCATACACATTTTGACTAAATGAATATCTTGATATATGTGAGACATCATAAATGCGGGGGCAGAAATCACGGCGCAATTTCACTTTGTTACCCCGCTGATATTCTGTACTGTTTGAAGTCACTCATATATTTTTGTTAAAATTATTTGGTCACTACTTTTCTACTATTGCAGAATGTTGTCAGTATTTAAATAATAATTATTCTTCTATATAACAAATAAACAGTTCTAGCAATATGACTGAAAATAACAATGGCTTGTGAACGTTCATTCGTTCTCCATTTGTATGCAACTGCATTTTCTATAAAAGAAAAGCGCTTACACTGTTGCATAAGAAAAGCGAAGGTCGAACGAATCGATATTTTTCACACGAAGAATAGCACTACGGCCTTCACATATTTTAAGTAGTTTTGCACTTGTTTGCATTTCTTACAGAAGAAGATATTTATTGCAGTTATATTATTATGCTAGATATAGTTAATTTTGCATACGCGAGTAGGTAGGTTAAAGTCATTGTTGTTTCCTAGTTGGTTTGGGCAATTTGGGATCACCCAATTGTCTGAAAAGAAAGATGATCCATACGTCGGATGGGCACGTAAAAAGTCGGTCCACCCACCAATCCGCATTGGACCAGCGTGGAAGGATGCAGTCTAAAGACCCACTAATGGAGAAGGCGTGGAGTAGAGAAGGCCTATGTCCAGCAGTGGACTAACACAGGCTGATAATGATGATGATGAGTAGGTGAAGTGTGTTGAACATCACTAACTATTATAGTCATCATTTTATAACCACACTGTGCAAATAAAAAAATAAATATATATTTATAAATCTACCGCCTTTAAATAATAAAAAATTGAATTAACCCAATGGGGACTCATTTACTTCTCTAAGTTGTTTCCTAGTTGCTTAGGGCAATGCGGGATCACCCGTGAGATCACACTGTAAAGTAAGATGATTAATGCGTCGGAATCGGCCAAATAAAAAATCGGTCCTGCGTCTGATCTCTCTGTGGCTGTGACTGATAAGAAAGATGGAGCGCACCTGTATCTGATCTGATCTCTAATGTAGATTGGTCATGGATTCTTTACTTTATTATATATGTATATATATAATAAGTATATAATAGTAATATATATAATATATATATATATATATATATACATATACATATATTAGTTTAATATGTCACAACATAATGTACAGACTAACAGTGCAAGACGGGAAGCGACCATGAAGTTATATCCCACTCATCCTGATGACGGAGGTCCAAAACTAGTCGGCACCAATACCAATTTCCTTGAGTTCAGCCTTTTTTAGTACATATTTTAACTGCAATGTATGTTAAACCTTTGTAGCCAGCGTAATTATATAACACAAAAGACAATAATTACGTCCCATGTCTCAGTGGTGCGAAATGATACTAAAATTCGAATGTTTAATAATCTTAACCACCTCCATGACCTAGCGGTTTTTTCCCTTACTTTATAAATCAGTGTTTGGGGTTCGATCCGCGGAAATCATCTTTGTGTTATCGTTGTTTTATGGTGGGTTAGGGCCGAACACCCAATCGCCTGACAAGTAGATGATCCATGCGTCGGATGGCAATTAAAACTAACAAGTCACCCACCAAGCTGCAATGGACCAGCGGCGGACTCGTTCCAAAAACATCCTAATGGAGAAGGCGTGCATTAGGGGAGGCCTATGTTCAAAATGGACTAACACAGGCTGATGATGATGAATGCTAACTTCTATTTTGAAGAATAACATCTAATTCTATTAACTCGTTTGAAATATTAGATGATAATTTATTCAATTTTTCAATTTACAATGTGATGAAAGTATCTAATTAAAACCACACTAACACAGTGTGTTTCATTAAATATGTGTGCTCTTTATTTGTTGATTGTATATTAATTTTTATTGTAAATGACGACCAAATAACGATCACGTTTTGCGTCCACTCGCTGTCCGTAAAGTGTTTCAGCTCAGAGGCGTCGTTTTTTAGAGATTTTAATAAAATTATTTCAGTTTCAATTTAAATAGACTCTCTATTTCAATTAAAATAAATCGATTTTTGTAAAAATATTACATCTTTAGACTAAAAAAGGGCAATCGCGACGGCTCACTTTCCCCCTCGGGGCGTGATAAAATCTGTCGTACGTTATGTCTCTAAATTAAGGAGCCTGAGATAGTACTGCTACGTGTTGGCTTAAATTTTCACAGTTTTATAGCAAAATGGCGAGGAAAGAGTAGATATTAATATCGTAATGGCTACGCTATGCATAATTTAGTCAGTTTCATTATGTATTTAATTTTATAGAGCTGTGTCATTGTCAGTTTTATAATAACGTCTTGAAAGTTATGCATGAGAGATCACAATTTAGTTAAAATCTTATTATATCTATATTAAAATCATAAAGGAGGTGGTAGGTTCTTACGGGGGTCCGTCTAATCTTATTTCTGCTGCAAAGCGATTGTGTAAAAAACTATTGTGTTCCGGTTTCAAGGTTACCTTAGCCAGGGTATTTACTGAGGGTAAGAGACGTAACATCCTATCTCTTATGGTAGGCAGCGCGTATTACCGATGCCATGGCGATTGTCACCACTTTCCATCAGGTGGCCCAACTGCTCGTTCGCCTTCGCGAGCAATTTAAAAAAATGTAAAAATTCATGACTTTTATCTTCCTATATTAATCTGCCCCGTGACTTGGATTCTAAAAAGAATTAGAAACGTCGGGAATAAATAAATGTAATTAATGCGAAGAATCTTTTAAAAAGTAGATTTAATACATCATGTAATCTTATCTAATAATTCTTTATACCATTATTACTAAAATGTTTTGTTTTTCTTTGTTTTAAAATTATTTTCACATGTAATTATCATATTAAAAAATACAATAAGTATCCATAAGTAGGTCATCATTGATAGATGCACGCTTCATTAGGAGGTTATGGACCGTATCCCACCATTTTGGTCCAATGCGGGTTGGTGGGTGGACCGACTTTTTACATGCCCATCCGACGCATGGATCATCTTACTTTTCAGACAATTGGGTGATCGGCCCAAATTGCCCTGACCAACTAGGAAACAACAATGAAAACTTGTTGAGTCCTCGCAGGAACCCATTCGAACCCATGAACTCAGTATTCTAAAGCATACGCCCATACGACTAGGTACGGAGGCAGTTATTATAAATAATAAGACTGTATTTCAAATTAATTTCATACGTTATTTGGCTCTGTTAAAATTAAAATCACACTGACAACTAGACACATACAAAAATATATTCACACCTCACCAGCGACATTCAATTTGTACAATATTCAAGATCTATACTATAAAATTCCAGCAATCTCTTCAAATGCGACCCCAAGGAACGAAAAGGGAAAATAGTTTGGCATTTTACATTATTAAAGCAGAATTTATTTAGAAGTTACCTCTTTCTGTGAAAATTGTATGTTTAGTAAATAGAAGTGGACGTGAATGAAATTTCAAACTAATATATAAAATAAGTTAGTTGTTTTAATTTTAAAAAATCACATAAAAATATGACCGACTTTTAACTATTATTCTTATATATATAGTATTTTACTATTAACCCAATATAAATAGATATGAACGAGCTCTCTGCGCGAAATTGCTGCGCCATTTTTTCCGCCGCATTTCAAATGTCTCAATCTTTTAACGTATTTGTTGTACCAAAATGTTGTCTATGACACAATTTGTGTACTCAGAGTGAAGATTGTTTTAATGCAATAACTTTTAAGTGAAATTAAACTGTATTATATTAATAAGCTCTGCATGTGCCCCAATGAAATTTTTAAAAATGTCGAAATTGAAATGCTTTCTGTGTGCTATTCTTAAAATATACATATACACGCCATCGCTCATTTTATTGTAAACCAATTTAAGTTGGACAATTATGTAGGACATACTTTATGTTATATGCATTTAGAGTTAAAAAAAAATACATTCATACAACCCAAAAGTAACAACAACTTTAACCGCAACCGCTTTCATGGTCATGCGGTATTGGTTTTTAAACCCTTGCTTTATAAACCGGAAGTTGTGGGTTCGCATCCCGCGGGGAAACAACTTTGTGTTATCATTGTTTTCTGGTCGGCTGGGAAAATTTTGGCGGATCACCCAATTCTCTGAAAGTAAGGTGACCCATTTGTCGGATGAGTATGTAAAAGTCGGTCCACACACCCACATTGGACCTGCGTGGTGGGATACGGTCCAAAAACCCTCTAATGTAGAAGGCGACGCTCTAAGCGAGATTTTACAAAAAGGAAATAGATCATCTTTACCACAACTATAATTTGAAGTGACAAAATATATACTTATTCTGATTGTTTATTAAATTTTCAGATTCTCAAAGTTTAACATTTGCCTCGCTTCAAAGAACAAGCTCCTCGTGAAATTGCAGAAAGTTTAAGGAGAATATGTATTATTTCTTAACAGAGGAACACATTTCCTTTAAAGGCTCCCCTTGTAATGAAAATTTTCCAGAAATTCTTTATTCGTAGCGCTAATTTAAAACTTCAACCATAAACTTTTACCCACAAGTCGAGCAGCGTTTCTTTATTTTTAATTAACATTAGGCTAAAACTTTTTCATTGTCTAATAAGATTATTCACTTAGCCGTTTCAACTCACAACATATGCGGCTCTTTTATTGCAACTTTGTTTCAAGTTTCGTCCCTTTTAAAAAATATAAATGGCACAATAATATAGTATTGAGTCGCTGTTAATTTACCATGATTGCTTATTTTTAACTTAGTGGTGTAACAATAACTCGTCAAACAGAGATGTGAAATGTTACGTTTAGTTTAAATAGTATTTAAGCTAGTTTCGGGATCTTTTCCACCGTACAGCAGTACTTTCGCAGCATTTCCTCAGACGGTCCTGTTAAAAGAGGATTTACTATATTCGACGCTTTTATTTAATGTAGGAAGTAACGAGACGATCCGAATACGATGATTTTTTGTGGCCATTTGACAGTATCCTCGCCTCTTTTATTTATTTAAACTTTGACAAACTAAAAATTTGCAAAATTTAGATGGCGGAGTTAATGCTAAATGGCATCTAACAACCGATGATTGATGCAGAGCAATAATAATACCCTCATAGTCGATTCCGACTACGGCAGCCGGCCTATATTAGAAATGAGCTAACTGCGCAGGAGATATTATGGTGCACAAGTGTACGCACAAACATAGGTGCATTCCCTATTGCTTCATACTCTCAAAGCCCGATGTGATGCATAATCGACACGACCGAAGAGAGCCCTACGCACGGACCATCTTACATTTCAAGCAATCGGATAATCAGCCCGCATTGCCGTAACCTATATGAGCAAGCAGTGAAACTTATTGAGTCTCCGCAGGATTTGAACCCAAGGCCTCTGGTGTCTAAAGCACAAACCCATAAATACTAGGCTTCGGAGATGAAGAGTGCAGAGCAATATAGGATTTATTGACTTTATTATTAAACTATTTATGACTTAGGATATTATACTTTATCTACTCAGTAGATACATGGTCTTTTTATATCGAAATATGTAATGCTAACAGTCCGTCCACGGCTCAGCTTTTAAGATTTTTAGAATGGATTATGCTGAAGTAAAAGGTATCCTATGTTAATCAAGGATAAAATAGCTCACTAGCATTGACATAATATTTCAAATCGACGCAGTAGTTTTCGACTTTTTTTCCATTAGAAACATACACACAAAAATACAAATCTTTCCTCTCTATGAATTCAAAACAGATTTGCCTTCTACTGGTATGTGGTAAATTAGTACCGCAAAAGCACCAGATAACTTTACGTACATAAATACACCCACTTTCAGCTCAATTGCAACTTTTATCTTGTTATAGGTCATCCTTATAAATATAATTTTATTTTTAATTAAATTTAAGACAAGCATTTAGACCAATTTTAATTTCTATAAAAATATAATAAACCCTGCATCATCTTTGGACGAATAAAAAGGAATCAAAGTCTCTCACTTTCCCCCCGGGCGTGATAAAATCGGTCGTACGTTTCGTCTCTAAATTAAGGAGTGTGAGATAGTACCGGCACATGTAGGCTTAAATGATCCCAGTTTTATAGCAAAATGACGGGGGAAAAAAGTAAATCTTCATTATAATAAACTGAAAAGCTACGCGCGGCTTTGGTCTTATTTAAGATGGGATTCCATAACTCTAAACGAGATGATAAATATAAATTGACTATGTAAATGTACTATTATAGATGTAGTGATAAATTATTTTCCTTCTCGAAAACTTTATCAAAATAATTAATGAGATTCATACAAAATTACCATTTCAAGTTTAAAAATTACTTTGAGACGCTTAACAGATAGCATTACATTTTACATATCCAAGGTATCAAAATGTGACCATAAGCAAGGGAAAGAGAGTACCAATTTGCATGTTATAATAATATTATTAGATGTATACCCTTTCAGAGGGTATTCAGTTGTGTAACTTTCTTGTACAACCAAAGACCCATTGCTAGTGTTTTTATAGAAATTTTATTATAACAAAACGGGGATAAACTAGGGGTTGGAATGGTTGGAAAAATATGTAAAATTATATAACCTTTTATTTTATACAATGTCAACGTCTATAGCATATTGTTTTAAAATATAAACGATTCTGTGACCACAAACCATCATTCTTCAGTTCTATCATTCTAGAATAGTGAATAAACGTATGCCGTTACCGTTTACTCTCAATAAATATAGCGCATAGGTTTTCTTCACGTTTAGTAACACATTACTTTTTTGAAGTACAGAATTTTTTTCAAATCAAGACCTACTTCTCTTCCACACATTACGTACCGACGAGTACGTGCTTTCGTGTTTTGACATCTCACTCAGTAGAAGCGTGTGTGATGCTGTCCGTCCTAGTCCTGTAGATAATTTAAATTTCTTCAGCTTAAATTATTTGCAAGATTAAAATTTTATTTATTTAAATATTTCGTAGAACATTGCTTTGTTGGCGTCAATCAATTTCTAGTCCTTCGCGTCTACAGTTCTCATATTATTAAATTTAATTAAAGTAACTAAGGATATATATTTTTATTATTTCTACTTGAGATGGACGAAAAAATAAAAACATTATTACTTATGCACCTATTCGTGTAAGTCATCTCTATCTCTATCATCATCTTCGTCATTAGCCTTTATCCGTCCACTGCTGGACATAGGGCTTTTCAGGAAGGCCTAGACAGCCGATCCCCTGCTACTCGCTGGTAACTTGAACTAGATATTGCGCGGAGATCGGCATCCCTGGTCGGGGGTCGACCAACGCTACATCTTCCCGAACGCGGCCTCCACTCCTGATGCTTATGTCACCACGTTTTTGTGTAACCTATCCATCGAATTTTTACCTTGTAGTTGCACTTGTGCATAAAAAATTATCTGGCCTATAAATAATATGTACAAATCAATCAATTTAATCTCACATAACATAGCAACGTAAAAACAGTTAACAAAATTATTAGTAAGTCACGAAGGCTTTACTGTGAAAATGCTCAAGGACAATAACAACGACAAGAAAACCGAATCATAATCGTAGATCACATGCCACAATCACCATGTAAGGTAATGTAACATGCCTTGTAATCAAAGGCACACAACATTGCACCGGTGCAAAGCTGGGGCGGATTGTTAGTCTGAAAAAATATAAATATTGAAAAGTATTCTTTACTCTATGGAATTTATTTTATTCAAAAGTAACTGTTAATATTTGCTCTGCTTTAAATTTATTTTTTAATTATGCTTAAATTTATTAAAAACATATGATAATACACAACCGCTGTCAAAATACAAATGCTTAAAGGATTATGATAAATTCACCTAGGGAACTTATTTCTCTAATTTTATTTGGACATCCTTGTAATTCATACATCCAGCAGTTCGGTATTCCCGGCGCTAATTTAAAAGGTCAGCCTTTAGCCAGAGCAACGTTTCTTTAATGTTTCTTATTAAAATTGTGGAAAAACTTTTTTCATTGTGTTGGTTTAAAACGATTATTAACATACCAACACAAACCCGCGTCTGGGTCCTTCATCCAAACTTTCATCTCTGGCCAACATAAAGTAACACACTTTGTATAAATATTTGCCTGCCTTCTCCTAGCCTAGTACTACGCGCTTGCGCTTTAGAAACCGAGGTCATTACTTCGAATCCTGCGGGGACTTAACAAATTTTCCTCGTTGTTTTCTAGTTGGTTAAGGCTATGCGGGCTGATCACCCGCCTGTAAAGCAAGATGACCCATGCGACGTATGGGCATGTAAAAAGTCAGTCCTGATCTAAATCTCTCCGGTCGTGTCAGTTATCCGTCCCATCGAACTATGAGAGTATAATGGAATAGGAAGTGCACCTATGTTTCTGCGTACAATATTACATCTCCTGCGTAGTTAGATAATGTCTACTATTGATCAGCCGCCGAACGGTTCGAATGATCGGACGAAATCGACCTTATAAATAATTGATTTTTTTAAGTCTTAGTTTTCTACTTTTATTATATTTAATATATGACGTGATAAATTGAGGGATAAATCTTGAAAAATATTTTACACACATAGATGCTGTGCCTTGGAATCTTATAATTTTTTAGATTCAGTGCCATTGAAACTAGAAGATTGAATATGCGTTTTACTAGTTTTGGCAAAAAAAATATATTAACTACGGTTCTCTTATAATCAGAACACAAAATTTGCTGTCTATAGTTTTTTTTTTATGAAACACATTGATCCATCTGCTAAATACCTCCTAGTAAACCTATGAATTTTAGCGTCCCTCTGTAGCCTAGAGTTCGATTCCTGTGGAGACTCAACAAATTTCATAGTTGTTTCCTAGTTAGTAAGGGCAACTTGGGCTGATCACCCAATTGTCTGAAAAGTAAGAAGATCCATGCGTTGGATGGGCATGTAGAAAGTTGGTCCGATAAGGCGTGCATGGGAGGAGGCCTACGTCCAGCAGTAGACTAACACAGGTTGATGATGATGATGATGACTATGAATATAGGCTGGGTTATTCAAAGTCAAAGCAGTTGGCTTACATGCTGCCGTCATTTTTTGCGTAGTGATGAGTTGGTAGATGCAATGAAAGATGTTATATTCTGCAGGCTCCGCTTTTCCATTACAAAATACCATTTACTGGTCTTCAGGCATTCTGCCTCTATGTATTGAAATGAAATGGTGGTGCAAGGATTTGGTGTTTTAGATTAGAACAATAGATAACATTATACATATCATATGTATGGGTAATAAAATAATGGGTGATAAAATAACAATTTATATACTATAACTATTTCATTACCTACATAATAAGAACCTAAACTAATTATTTCCTTATATTCTCTACTAACTATTTACCTCACCACCATATAAATGGTGCTCAGGTAAATAGTTAGTACGAGTCAAAATACCACGGTAATCTACAAAATTTTTCATTAAAGCATGTTGTTTCAAATAGAAAACACTATTTAAAAAATATTATTTAATTACATAATATGCAATAATTTTCAAGAATATTATTTACTAATGACTCCGACTTTCTGCTTTCAAATAACGTCGTTATTTGTCAGATAAGTATCTAAAAAACGTTTGCTTTCGAAATATTATGACATTATGTTTACCTAATTATATTTCAAAGCTGATGGAGAGAAGTGGTAAATATTCGTCTAAAAATATTCTGTTAACAATCTTAGCTGTAGGATTTTCGAGAAGAAATTTTCTGTGCTTAGATATGATTACCTTCATAAAGAAACATAGTATTTTCACGATTTATTTAAGGACTTTACGGATTTTCAGGATCCATGGTCACGGTCACATAAGGATCCTGCAGAGTGTCTGATACGTCAGGACAATTGTAAACCAAATTAAACGCGATAAAATCCTTAACGTATTTAATCAAATCATGTTTACTATTTGCGTAAACACAATAAAGTATTATATCGTTTTCCTTCGGTTTTAGGTTAAGTATAGTTAAAGAAACAATTTAATAAAAAAGGGAATATTCAAATGTAGTTTGAATAAATTATCCGAAAATAAATTACATTACTTAGCAAAACGGCGCATAACAGGGTTTCAAGAAATCATTCGAAAACTGTCTCCAGTTGATAGATGCGTTTGCATTATTCATCAGTGCAATGGGAGAGTTATGCAAAATCCTCTCGGATAACTAATTTAGCTTGCGGTATAATGTGAAGTTTGAAATGGTTTATGTCCTAATTTTGTTATGGGTGACGTGGGTCGCGTGTATATGTAGACATAATATTTATTTAATGTAATTGTGCACATATATTCTAATATCGGCGATTTGTCGATAAATATTTATAAGACCTAGCTTAGATATTTTTTTTTACTGCCACTTTGTTTCAAATAACCAATTTATCCACCCGCCACAACACGCAAAACCCATAAATATCTGTACAGATATATAAATATAAGATTATTGTTGTATAAAGTAGTTCAGGTCATTTTACATTTAACCAAAATTCAATGGTGAACATTGGCCTTCCCCAAGAACTTCAAGAGGTATGATCCTAATCCACTGACTTCCTGCAAATGTCCTCAGGTCCTAACTCTACCTCGTAAGGGGTCATCCCACACTGCGATGAACTTACAGAGCTGCTACTTGAGAACCCTTCGTCGGTTCAGTCGTCAGTTATAAGTTACACAAGCTTTGCGACTACTCCATTCCCATTTTAGCTTGTTGCCTCCGCGAGCTATGTCGGTTAGCATTATTCTACTGCGGAAGTCTATATAAGCCCTCTATCACACATAAAATTTACGATTATAGCCAGCGCTATATACCTTGCTGAGCGACTTGGAGCTTCCTACGGCCAGTAGTGAAGGACCATGACTAAGTGTCGTAGGTCCCCACGACCAACACAAAACATTCAGCAAGTCCTCAGATTTGGGTTACAGAGAACAACACACACAGTGCGCTCGTAGCTCTCGGATCGACCGGACAAGCCCGCTCGATCCCCTCTGCTACCTGCGCCGTCCGCTTGGCCCACCCGTGGCCACGCCCTCCCCCCGACGCCGTCAAGTGGCAGAAGCAAGAAGACTCCGTGTTCGCCGTGCAACAGTGCAGTGCTAGTGATAGTCTGTGTGTGCCGGTGTAAAGTGTCGACGCGTTAGGCGTACGCGCCTGAGCGCAAAAAGCTGTGTAGCCGTCTGATCGGGTGAGTCGTATCGATTTTGCCTATCAATTTAATTTTCCCCTTACAGCGTCCAGACACCCTCTGTTGAGATGTAGGGACCCTTTTAACCTTAGTTTTTTCATATAAGCCACGTCACATCGTGATTATTAATTAAATTACACGCACACCACCCACGTGGTGATTATTAGAGTCAATCTAACGTTGCTTGCTGCACTAGGCAGCAGCATAGGTATACACCTAGCGCTCCTAAAGCGCTAGAGTTTTAATTACGTCAGGTTTACACCTCCCTGCTCACTGGGGCGGGGAGGGTAGGGCACACAACCCCCGGCTTCACCGGGGGTGCTTGTATGATAGATATTTTCTCATATTAAATTCACGCGAATACCCAAAATGCCTACGCTAGACTATACGCTAGCCGACTTAGGCCTCAATTTCGATGACTATAATGATAAGCCCCCGCACGTCACAATTGACGCCATCCGCGCCGCTATCGACGCCCGCTTCGGTTCCAAAAAATCAAAGCGTAAAATAGTTAAGTCCGCCTCGTCGCGCGCCGCGACCCCTATCTCGACGTCCGCGTCGGAGCAAGAGCAGTCGGAAAATTCCGACACAATGACCGAGGAGCAATCCGAGGAATCAACCCCAACCCCGTCGTCCGAATCCGAAATGGATGTCGAGACAGAAGTCGAGGCCAACGAAGCCTACGACAGTGACGCAGGAGGCTTCCTTCCCGTCAAGTCGCGCAAGAAGCGCAAGAATAGGTCCCCCCCGGCGTCCTCGCCAACATCACCTGATCCTCCCGTTAAAGCGCCGAAATCATCGGCCGATGACCATTCAGCCGCTTCCCGGCCTACATCAAGCGCTGCATCACAGCCCGCAACCTCCGCCGCTTCACGGCCAACAAGTGCTGCCTCACAGCCAACCCAAACCGCCGCCTCACGGCCATCTACCAGTGCTGCCTCACAGCCAACCCCTACTGCCGCTTCACGGCCAAGTGCTGCTTCACAGCCAACAACCTCGGCCGCCTCACGGCAACCACCAGTGGTCTCGCCTAGAGACAAAAAGCCGCCCCCGCTGTACATCCGATCCAAGGAGAAGTGGGCCCAACTAAGATCGGCACTTTCTAACAAATATAAGTTCACGGCAACTGACTCCCTACAGGGGATCAAGTTGCAATTAGAAACGGTGGAAGCACACCGTAATGTCACGTCGTATCTTCAGAAGAACGACTATTACTATCATACCTACGCGCTCCCGGATGAGCGCGTCCTTCGGACGGTCGTCAAAGGACTGCCGAAGGAGATGTCCACTCAAGACATCATAGATTTCATAAAAGAACAGGGTATACCGATATACTCTGCAATCCGACTATTTAACACTAGAACTAAAAAACCGTACAATGTGGTCCTTCTGACCTTAGAGCGCTCCCCAGAGGGCAAAAAAGTGTACGACCTCAAACATATATGCGATATTACTCGCATAACCTTCGAAGCACCTCGCTCGAACGGACTCCCCGCGCAGTGTCACAACTGCCAAATGTACGGGCACTCGGCTCGTAACTGTCACGCTAGGCCTCGCTGCGTCAAATGTCTCGGCGACCACGGCACCCCGACTGTCCGCGTCCTAGAGACAAGGATATCCTGCTCACCTTTGAGCCGCCGGCATGCGTTAACTGCCAAAACCCTGGCCACACGGCAAATTACCTTGGGTGCCCCAAAGCACCCAAACGTAAGGTGCCTCCACCCCCATCCGTACCCAGGCGCCCCAGGTGCCATCCCGCTTCCTTCCCACCACTCCGACCTGCTCCGGCGTGGCAAATGCCATACAGCGCTCGCCGTACCACTGCCCGTATGGCAGCAACCACCGCCTCAAACCGCGCCGAGCGCTCCGCGTAGCGCCGCACCACGCGCACCACCTAGCGCTCCGCGTAGCGCACCCCAGTATGCTAGCCATAGCAATGGCAGCGCTGGGAGCAGCTTAGAGCAAGTAGCTCAAAAGATCGACTTCGCAGAGCTCGATCGTCTCACCGCGGAATTCGACGCCGCAATAGGAAACTTCGGAGCCCGTCTTGCCATACTACGCAAGTATAGGCAATTGGTAGACCTTATTACGGGACATAATGGATAATACACCCATTAATGTTTCGAACGGCCCGGGCCGTCTAAAGCCACGCGCAGTAAACATAGTCTTTTTTAACGCAAACGGCCTCGCGATTTATAAAAAGGCCGAAATAGCTAACTTCCTCCGCGAAAACGACGTGGACATACTACTGGTGCAGGAGACATTCCTAAAGCCCGGAAGAGGAGATCCGAAAATTGCTAATTACAACATCATAAGAAATGACAGGACCGGCGCTGCACACGGCGGCACTCTCATTTATTATAAAAAGTCACTGCACTGCGTAGCAATCGAAACGCCGTCGACACTTCAGCATGTAGAAGCCTCGATCTGTAGGTTAGCAATGACAGGGCACGCGCCTATTACAATCGCTTCGGTTTACATCTCGTGTAAAATACCATCCCAACTCGCGAAATCCGACTTCGAGAAACTATTCTCATTAGGAGGCGCCGTCATTTTGGCCGGCGACTTCAATAGCAAGCACACCCGATGGAATAGTCATACTAATAACCCGCGAGGCTTGTCACTAGACGCTCTGTCTGAAGCACTTAATTTCAGTGTCGTTGCTCCGTTGATGCAAACGCACTTTCCTCACAATGTGAACCACAGACCGGATGTGCTTGATATTGCCCTCCTCAAAAATGTCAACCTCGCTCTCAGAGGCATAGAGGTCATCAACGACCTAACGTCAGACCATAGACCAGTTATCCTCAAACTAGGACCTCCCGACTCACCCAACATTACCACTAAAACCATCCTCGACTGGCGCAAGCTGAAGTCCCAGCTAGACTGCACTAGCTCACCCCACCTTGACTCCATTCCTACAGTCCTAAATAGCGCTGAAGACACGAATCTCGCTGCTCATGCGCTCACAAGTCATGTCCAAAGTGTCGTCGAGGCTTCCTCGAGGCAAATCCCGGTGGAGGATAACCCCCGCTGGGCTTTGCCAAACGACATCAAGGACCTCTTGCGACGCAAGAGGGCGGCGATTCGTGCCTACGATTGGTATCCGACCGAGCGTAACCGAAGGCAGCTGCGCGCCCTGAACATCAGTCCAAGACGCGCATGCTGAATTCAGGAACGATCGGTGGGATAACGATCTAAGCAATATGCATCCCTCACCTCGCCTTCTGGCGACTACCTAAAGCCTGAAAGGCGGTGTCGGACTCGCTCCAATGCCGCCTCTCATCAATCCTAAAGATCCCAATGCTCCTCTAGCGTTTCTCGATGAGGAAAAGCCGAATGCCTGGCCGACAGCCTCGAGGCCCAATGCACCATGCACTCAACCGGTCGACGCCGCTCACCTCCGAAAGGTAGAGAGCGAGGTCGACCAGTTGACTAAATCCTCCAGCGCGATATAACGTCACCGGTAACGGAAAGCGAAGTCAAGTCAATTATCAAAACATTAAACCACGGAAAGCCCCGGGCACCGATGGAATTACAAACCGCGTAATTAAAATTTTACCGACTCACTTAATTAGCCTCCTCGTCCTCATATATAACGCAGCTCTTTCCAAGGGTATTTTCCCAAACACTTGGAAGGACGCTGAAGTTATAGGGTTCCTAAAACCCGGCAAACCACCTTCCCAACCTACCTCCTACCGTCCCATTAGCCTCCTCAAAGGCTTTGGGAAGATATATGAACGCCTAATCCTAGCCCGCCTAAACGAATTTATGAATTCGAGAGGGCTTCCTGTTCCAGTGCAATTCGGCTTTCGAGCCAAACACTCATGCACCAACCAAGTACATCGTATTACGGAACACATCCGAGCCAAAATGACACAGGGTCAAATAACAGGAGCACTTTTTCTCGACGTGGCGAAAGCGTTCGATAAAGTGTGGCACGAAGGGCTTATATACAAGTTATATAAGCTCGGCGTGCCCGACCGTCTCGTACTCATAATACGAGACTTTCTCCGGAATCGAACGTTTAGATACCGCGTCGAGGGCACTAAGTCGCAACCACACCCGGTCCTAGCCGGCGTACCTCAAGGCTCTGTATTGGGCCCTGTGTTATTCACCCTTTACACAACCGACATCCCATCCTTTAAAACTGTAAACACCGCCTTATTCGCAGATGACACCTGCATCTATACCTCCGGTCTATGTCCTATCCGCTTATCCGAGAGACTCCAATCCGCAGCCAAGACCCTAGGGGACTGGTTTCGGAAATGGAGGATCGAAATCAACCCTTCCAAAAGCGCGGCCATTCTGTTTTCTCGGAAACGAAAGCCGATGCTTCCTTCAAATGTCCGCCTCCTTGATTGCCCCATCCCTTGGGTCAGCCAGACCAAATACCTCGGGGTAATCCTAGACCACCACCTATCCTTTGGCCCGCACATAACGCAGGTCAAAAACAGAGCGGCCTTTGTCCTCGGTCGCCTGTTCTGCCTAATCAATCCTAACAGCAAGTTGTCTCTGCGCAATAAGGTGCTGTTATACAAGACGATCGTACGTCCTATCCTTACCTATGCCAGTCCCGTCTTTGCATATGCAAAACGATCCCATATAGATAAGCTCCAAGTCCTGCAAAACAGATTCATGCGCAGTGCCACGGGTGCGCCCTACTATCTGCGCAACCATGACCTGCACATGGATCTGGAATTGCCCACAATCCGCGAGTACCTTAAACAAGCATCCATCAGATACTTTGACTCGGCTTCGCAACATCCTAATGAATTGGTACGAAGCGCCGCCGCTTACGTACCAATCAATTCACTACGTAAAAACAAAAAACATAGGCGAGCGCGCCATGTTCTACTTGACACGGACGACGAAACAACTGTCATACAAGCACGTGTGAAAGCACTGAAACGAAACGCACACCGCCCTCGCCTTCGAGGGCAACAATTCACTCCGTTCAGTAGATATCGGCACGTTCCAGGCCGATTTTCGCCATCTAGATAGGGCGGTTAAAATTAACTTCTCAATAATTAGTCCTAAAAAGCGACCTATCGAGCCGAGGTTCGGCCCACCGGGGCACCCTCGATAAGTGTTGCTAACGGGTATAGGCATGGACCTGACCATCGGCTGATCGAGCCGAGGCTCGGCCCTCGTGGGCACCCTCGATCAAGCACGCTTACGGATATATACAGTGGCAGCTGAGCCGAGGTCCCCTTCAGGGGTCCCTCGGTGCTAAGCCACAGAATAAGAGGTGAAGCCTGTGCACACTTAAAGTTGCACAGCCCTCGAACCCGACGGGTTGTGCAGGTTAACTCCACCAACGTGAGTTCATCCGAAAAAAAAAAAAAAAAAAAATCAGATTTGGAGGATAATGGACGAGAGGCTATGTCGTAGCTTTTCAAAGGCTGTACACTTGATGATTTAATAAGAGAATTTACGGATTTTATCGTTTAATTTGGTTTACAATTTTCAGACGCTTTACAGGATCCATATTCACGGGCAGAATGAAGTGTTGTTCGTCTGTCAAAGTTTCTTACCCGGCCACCGTCATTCTGTATTTTATTTATTAGTCCGTTTTAGGCATACCGAGCTTATGGTATCTGAGTTGATCTGATTGACTTCTCTATCAAATGGCGCGTATACTTCCTCTAAGTTTTCCTTTTTGGTAAACAAGGTTGCTCTTTAGTTTACCTTTATTACTTAAAGTGTAATTTACCAAAATTTTCAGTTATTAAGGTGTTATATCACCAACATACATATAGTGATAACTTTAAGTTCGGTGACCCGGTTCTAAGTTAATGTCTTGTGAGCTACAAGCATGAACTTATAACTTATTCAACAGAAAGTGACCAAGGCAGCACGTAACACGCAAAGGACAGTCTCAATTAATAAAATATTAGTGTACGTTACGTTACTATATTTATAACTGAACAATGGACTATTAGAATAATAAATAAATAAATATTGCGGGTAATATCACATCACCATCAAGATCAAAACAAAGCAAAGGTTGTATTATGGAAACTAGATGATTGATAAATACATAAGCTTATTAATATATATATATGTTATATATATATACATATAATATAAATACGCACACCTAGACACGATTAAACACTACGTATTATTATTATATTTTAAACTATACATAATATTTTTCCGCGGTAGGAATCGATGCCACACTCACTTGCGCACCAGTTAGGGTCCCTCATCACTGTGCTATTGGGGTCTTCCGAGGATATGATATAATAATTATCAACAAAATAAAATCGGTTATACTATAAGGGCCATGTTTTGTCTCTGGGTTACTTATATACAGTAGTAAATTTAATTTATACTTTTAAAGATATGTAGGTAGGTAGTAGATCGAAAATGAAACGGTCATTATTGTTAACACGAAAAATAACGTTTTCTATTTACATTGCAAATGTCATGATTTTCTCCAAATGTCTCTTGCCAACATTTAAAAAAATGTAAAGAACCTAAGTCAACAAAATTTATTTTATTGGACAAAATCATACCCATATTTATCAAATCACTATAAATGTACATATCTTAAAAGTTTTCTGAACACTTTATTGATTTATTTATTTATTAAACGAAGAAACTATTCAATTACGACTTGTTTTTATTCTTAAGGCCAAAAGTTTAACCGGAAAAATTTCATTAGGTCTCTGAAAAGTGTTCCAAAACCTTCCCTGCAAAAATATTTTACAAATTAAGAAGCGAAGTCATTAGTCTCTGTGATCCTAATAGCTTTTGTCGCCTTCATTATTTCCCGTTTCTTTTGTGGTTTAATAAGAGTTTTCCTCTTCATTCTTTATCACAGAATAATATTGATTGAAGTTTTCTTTTAATTGAATTATTCTAATTGAGGAAACCAAGACTTTTTCTGTATAGAAATATGTACATGTATTTAAAACTAAAGAGGTGTCTTACTCCATCTGCCGCCGTAGCCTAGTGGTATAGGCGTGTGCTTTAGAAACCGGAGGTCGTTGGTTCGAATCCTACGGGGGCTCAACAAATTTTCATTGTTGTTTCCTACTTTTTACTTTTTAGGGCAATTTGGGTCGATTGTCTGAAAAGTAAGATGATGCATGCGTCGGATGGGCATGTAAAAAGTCGGTCCACCTACCAACCCCCTATTGGACCAGCGTGGTGGGATACGGTCCAAAAACGGTCGAAATGGAAAGGGTGTATTAGAGGAGACCTATGTCCAGCAGTGGACTATCACAGGCTGATAATGAAGACTATTTCCATATACAAATATATACATAAATGTATTAAACCTAAGGGGTGTCTTAATGTTATTTTTAAAGCACCGTTGACTTTCTTAGGCCGATTCTGGTCAGAGACATCCATTTCCGATCAGGTACTATAGTATGGTAAATTCAATAAAACTGTTTAAGCTTCCACATCTAATGAAGATATTCTTATAAATATTTATACAAAGATGCAAAGACACTATATAACTTAACTAATAAATCGCAAACCATACTATAACGTACAAAACTACAAGTATATCTATTTTAGTATAATACTTTTTAAGTGTCTTAGTGCTTTTTGTTAGCAAATATAAACATATTTATTTCGAAGTTTTTGAAGAATTTTATTATTTGTACATCTTTAAATAGGTAGTTAAAATTTTTTTTCATTTCCAACGAAGGCAGACGAGCAGTCGGGCCACCTGATGGGAATTGGTCACCGACGTCCATGGACATCGGCAATACCAGGTGTATCACCAATGCGCTGCCTGTTTACCCTGTGATTACGCTGGCTGCGGTGCCCGTAAAACTTTTTGTTTACACTGCTTTGCGGCCGAAATAGACAACGCCCCAGACGACACCCGTAAGAGGGGACCTACCACCTACGAAGAGTTATCGGAACAGTATCAAAACCTCGTTGTTGCATACGCGACGATATTCCATTTCTTTTCTTATATATTCGTAACAATCACGCAAAAATGTTTATAGGCCTCTATACACGGTGATAGAAAATCTCTAAATTGGAAAGAAGTGTAGAAAATTATGGAATTGTTATAACTTGATATGAAACATTCTTCGCAACAAAACAAAAAAACATGTGTAGTTCGAAGTTTTCAAAAGAATTGTATTATGTGCTCATCTTTAAACGGGTAGTCCACAAACGTTTTTTTTTATTTTCCAACAAGAGCAGCAAGCAAGCGTTCTTCCCAAAATAAAACTATTTGTCTACAAATTATAGTGAAGTGACGAGCTGTATAGTTGGACACAAAAATCTTTTGCTTCAGTAATTAAATAAACTTTCAGCGCAAAAGCTAAAGGCTCTTTTACGTCAACTGCATTTTTTGCAATAATTCATTTGAAATTTTATAAGACTTAATTACCAAGTAACGATTTAGCAATCTTGAGTTTCGTTCAATGAAGTACTAAAGTTATTTTAAATAAAACAATTGAATAAGGGGCATTATTGTAATATAAAAATATGTATTCCTGCGCAATCATTTAAGACCTTATAGGGCAACACTTATTCATGGCTTTGTAAGGCCATGGCTCATATATAGTTTTGACAAAGAATTGTCAACGTTGACAACTATTCTTTATCTCTTTTAACGCTACATATACTGCATCTGGATTTGTCTGTAAAGTAATGTAAACTTTGCGTACAACAATTTACAACGAGGAGTTTACGTTAGCTTACTTCTGGCAACTAAGACACTGTTGGAACGAGACAGAGGGCACACTTAGTGCCCTCTCACTCGATTAATTTTTATATTTGCGCAACAAAACTCTTACGTCCTTAGCATAAGGTTCTATTTTCTTTATTTCAGCATTGGTAGAGCGCATTCCTGTAGTACATAGTACTTATAACTTCCTTTGAAACTTTATTGTTTAGTCAAACTAAATATAAATGAAAAAACTTAAATGTCAAAATTAACAATACATATGTAAAGGTTTATATACTATTACAAGTTTATATTTTAAATAAGAACTTTTCCGAAAAACTACAAAGCAAAATCTTTCCTTAGCTAATATCTATCATTTAAAATAAGAATGAACAAAATCGGAGCAACGAGGTAATATATAAAAAAAAAGTCGGTCCAAAAATGGTAACTTGCACCTAACCTGATATAATCGAATATAATCTTGAGCGTAGCGTGAATTTATTGACCGACTATTAAGCTCTGCTATCGATGAACTGTAAGGAACGATAAGACAATACCTTTTTCATATTTTTTTTCATTGCTTCATATTGTTATTTTATTATTCAATTTTAAGGACAATGACTTGCAAATACCAAGAAGAAATCTAGGTTGAAAAGTATTTTTACGCTTATATTTTATTTTATTAAAACTATCTCTCATCATCAGCCTGTGTTAGTCTACTGCTGGACATAGACCTCCCCTAATGCCCGCTCTCTCCTTTAATCCCCGAAAGGATTTCAAATCCACGACCTCCGATTTCTAAAGCACACACCCTTACCACTAGGCTACCGAGGCAGTATTACAAACTTTTAATATGATTTGGTAATCTTTAACTTCATTTAAAACAAAATGTTAAACATTTATATGTAAAAATTAAAATATAAACAGCATTTAAATCATTTAAAATGATGAGAATAATCTGGCTATGTTTGCAAATTTTAGGTGCTTTGCTAATGTAACTTCGAACTTTGGCAATTGGAAATTTCACAAACCATTATGTGACCGCAAAACGACTAACTTCCTATTATGGCTTTCGAAAATAATGAAGGACCATCTGCTTTATAAAGTTATTCGTAGCAATAAAAAAATACCTTTACTTGATCTTTATATGTATAACGGTCGTATATTACGACACTAATACTTTCATTAAATTATCAAACTACTTTTGGATAAATTTCATGAACTAAGATTTCTTCATATTCTGTAGATAATGATTTTATTTGATTTGTGTGCCTTCAGTTTATAATAACATTTGTAAATGTAACAAAATAATTAATAATTGCGTTAATTATTTTTGTTATTTTTTCGTTGCGAAAAAGAAACACATGCTACAACAACACTTCAATTACAATATAAATTATAGTCATCAGGTACGTGAAAAATTAAACAGGGCTTACCTCATCAAATTATTACAGAAGTTATTAGTTTTTATCTATATATCTTTTTGATTAAGTAATTTGGTTTAATTTGAAGCGATACAAACTTGACCGCCTTCTAAATAACTGCATTCGATCCGTTTTCAATCTTCGTTAATATGACCATGTGTCCCCCTATCGTTCTCAACTTCAATGGCTACCTATACGCCAAAGACGCTCTCTACTTATATATCTTCGCATTTTAAACATCTTTGTGAAGTCATTGACAAAAACCTGCGCTCAACGCAAATCGTCTACTTCAATGTCCTATTCACCGTTCTGACTTCACCACTCCCACATATACAGGGTTACAGGAAAAGTCGTGCTAGATCCGTTAAGGGCGTGGAGTACCCATCATTTCTGACTCATTTCACTATGAAACACCCTACCCTAAACTTAACCCTTTTCGAGATATTCGACTTTTAATTTTTTTATTTAAAATTGCCGATTTTTATTCTAATATTTTTTTTATTTGTATGTCTTATGATTGTTATTATTACATTTTTACATGTGTAATAAGATGCTTGTGAACATCAAACATTAATATTGTACATAGGTTACTTAAATAGGCCGTAGTAGACAAGTGAAAGTTAAGAAATTAAAAAAGATATTAGAAAGTTTATTTTCTCTAATGGATATCTAAAAAAATTTATGGCAGTTGTTCAGCAATATGTTTTAAAATATCTACGTTTCATCAGCTATCTAACGAGGTATAACAATCTAGGATTTGTATTACATTTCAAGAGAAAAAGTATTTGGGACGCTTCAGGTATTAATCCCAGTCCCAGGTAACGGTCCCGAGCCTATTGTTCTTTAAGTTATGACGTAGGTACCGTATTATTTTTTCGCAAAATGGCGGTTTTAGTTCTTTGGGGTTGACACTTATTGATTGTTTTGATTATCAGTCTGCTTTTGTGCTTCGTACATAGTAGATGTGATATCGTTTGCTCTTTTTTCTCGACTTGGCTGTAATACTGGATCTTCTAATTTGTGACTACTGTGTGTGAACTGGACTCTGATTTGTACTTGTAATACGGAAGTGTTGAAGATGTCGGCCTACACACCTGAGGAATATGCTGATATGCTTATTTGTTACGGATACTGCGATTGTGTGTCTGCAAGCTCGCAACGAATACATAATTCGCTACCCCGATCGTCGAGTGCCGGATGTGGCTGTTTTTGACAGAGTTTATCGAAGACTTCGAGAAACTGGCTCCGTTTTGAGGTAATGGTACGGGTATAGGCCAGCAGTATGTACTGTAAACCACACCCTCCATTGCGAAAGTCCCAGGGCGTTAACGGATCTAGACGACTTTTCCTGTAACCCTGTATATATATACACACACATATACATATATATATATATATATATATATATATATGTATATATATATATATTTATATTCATATAACATCACTATCTATTTATTTCACCTTTAATAACATGGTGTACTCAAATAAAAAATCTTAATATCACCCAATGGTTTACTGGGAGAAAATGCCTTTAGCATTAAGTCCGCCATTGTACGAAATTTGTACAAAAAGTGTTAAATAAATAAATACTCACGCCAATAAGAACTACAGCGTATAAGGTTGCAGGTCCTCTAGCGACCCATGGACATGGGATGTAACATCTCTTTTATCTAGGAAACAAAATAGCTACAGTGACCTTTAAACTTAAAAACAGCAGTGTTCCTACATCATCATCATTATCATTATCGTTATCAGCCTGTGATAGTCCACTGCTGGACATACGCCTCCCCTAATGCACACCGGTGGTAGGTCCCCTTTTTACATGCGACCGTCTTGGTGGGTACCACCGTTGTGCCTATTTCTACCGCAAAGCAGTAGTGTGAAAACAGTTCTGTGTTCCGGTTTGAAGAGCACCGTAGTCAGCGTATTTACTGAGTAAACGAGACTTAACATCCCATGTCTCACGATAGGCAGCGTGTTGGTGATACCAGTAATGCTAATATCTACGTCGGCGACCACTTTCCATCAGGTGGCCCGACTTCTCGTCTGTCTGCGTTGGCAATTAAAAAAACCCTACCGCTTCCGATCTTCGGCTATTCTGTCGTCACTTCATCTTGCGCTAGTGCTCCTACACTACGTCGTTACTTCTCGTTGCATTGTGCAATTATAACAGACACGTAATGTTAGTGTGTGTAGAAATGTCATTCTAATTCATACTTCCTTTGCGTGTCTTTTTGTGTAAATAATTCATGTCACGAGTTGAAACAAAGGTATTTGAGAACGGTTCATTTTAATACTGTATATTAAGTTTATGGCAGTTAAACGCGCAATGTGCAATTACATCATACATACATGCATCATCAGCCTGTGTTATAGTCCACTGCTGGACACAGGCCTCCCCAATGTATGCCTTCTCTACTAGGTAGTTTTTGGACCGTATCCCACCGCGCTAGTCCAATGCAGGTTGGTGGGTAGACTGACATTTTAAATGCCCTTTGACATGGATCATCTTACTTTTTAGACAATTAGGTGCTCGGCCTAAATGTCCTAACTAACTAGAAAACATCTTAGTAAATCAGTTTCTGAAGCTCTAGCCCATACCACTAGGCTACGGAGGCTTTTTACTACGGACGCATGAGCAATTATAACATTTATATACGTAAGTCGGAATGTCATTCTAAAGTTGCCTTGCGTGTTTAAAATAATATAAGTCACGAGTCGAAAGAAAGGTATTAAGAGACGCTTTATTCATTTTATATCTATTGTGATCTACGAATTTAAATCAGAATCGTACTGTTTATCAACATAAAGACTCATAACCCCAAGAAGATTGGCTATTTTACTTGTAAAATAGCAAGTCGTGACACCTTTGGTAAACGCAAACAGTCCGACCGTTTTGATGTCTTTGTGTTTTGATATAAGATTTTGTGTACATAAGGATATAGGTCATAATTGGATGAAGTTGGTATATTCTGTCTGCATTTCTTATAAAAAACTCTTTTTTGGCAAACACTTTGACGGGATGACGAGTACATATAATATAATATAATTTAATATTTTTCCAAACACTTTGTCTTGTTTATCATGGATGGCTTATTTTTGTAAATTAACACTAGCAGTAGAAATGGCTTAAAATGTTTGATACTTTACAATGTCGTAGTAGTAAAAGGCAGGGATAATGGTAAGATGTCTGCTATTTTATTTTAATATCTGTTACAATTTTTAAACATAAAAAAATATTGTTATTAGAGTGCAAAAGCAAATAATACATCACAATTACAATAATATTTTAATACGAATAATACCTAGTCCGTTATTGTACTTCGTTTCGATAACATTTGTAGCAATGTATTTCTGAGAACCTTATAAGTAGAATGCTTGAAAAAGAAAATAAGGTGTTTGAATAATGCTATAACTTTTTTCCACATATCTTCACGTATTGCTAGAAGTAATGAGATCGTGTTTACTGCCAGTATTAGCATAAATATGAAAGAGTTTGGGCTTTTTGTTGAATATTCCTTTAATGCAACAACAATTGCAAACCTCATTGTTGTACTGCTAATTTAACAATGTTTAGAGATTGTTTACGCGTTCCGATTGAATTAGTATAGTAACTTATTCAATCCAAATTAAACGTATTTATATAACGATATAGATTTATTGTAGCAATTAAAAAAATCATCATCATCAGCCTATGATAGTTCACTGCTGGACATAGGCCTCCTCTAATGTACGCCTCTTAATTAGGGGGTTTTTTGGACCGTGACCCACCAAGTGGTCCAATGCTGGTTAGTAGGTGGATCTACTTTGTACATGGACATGTATACGGATGGACATCCGACGCATGGATCATCTTCCTTTTCAGAAATTGGTGGTCGACCAAATTGCCCTAACAAACTAAGAAACAACAATGAAAATTTGTTGACACCCCGCAGGATTTGAACCCTCGACCTCCGTTTCTAAAGCACACGCCCTTACAGAGAGGCAGTGAAAATATCGAATAATTTTTATATACATTTCTTTCAAATATGGTCGAAAATTACACATTTTTACTTGTATTAATATGAGCAATTTTACAAGCCTTTTGTAGAAACGAAATGATTTTCCTAACGAAATTTCTGTCCTCATTTGACCCTCTTCAACTTTTCCGTGATAAAAAGGTAACCTCCATTTTCAGAGGATTTTTATTTAATAAATTTATAATGTATTTAGTTAATAGTTTTGTAGAGTTTAGTTTCTACATTGTGGATATTTATATTTTTAAATAATTTACAATCTAGCGTGAAATAAACTCGTTATAAAATTTCAAGATTGGAACATTTTTTGCCTCCAGGCAGCGTCTGCGAGTTAGGTTTGTGATATCACTCTGTCGTCGGATTTTATCTAATAGTTTTTTAAACTTCTGATAACATTCTTAAATGAATCATAAAAGAAAAAAAATATTAATACGATTGGACGAATAACAGATAGTCATCTCGTACCGAAAAAAGGTAATTTCGTTCTATGGGAACTAGATCACCGATACTTAAAAAAAATGCATATTTCATCGGACAAAAATTAATTATCACCAGCCTGTGTTAGTCCACTGCTGGACATACACCTCTCCTAATGCACGGCTTCTCCATCAGACATAGAATTTTGATTGTTGTTTCCTAGTTGGTCAGGGTTTTCGGACCGTATCCTGCCACGCTGGTCCAATGCGGATTGGTGGGTTGACCGACTTTTCACATGCCGATCCGACGCAAGTGTTAGTATTATATGAATAACATTTTTAACTCACTATACCATCCAAGTTAGTGTAAACATAGGGAAAGATATGTCGTTTAAACTACTGCATTAATATCTAGAGTCAATCTCTTAAGAACTTGCACATTTAGCTCGACGCCTTTGTCGGGAGTGCATTCAAGGGCTGGTCTTAGAGAGGCCTTTGTTTCGAATGAGCTTTTACCCTTTCGCTTCTTTCACTTTCGTAGCACTCATAAATTTGATGACGTTGCAAAAATGCTGCTTTGTTTTTTATTATCTGCATGGAAAACTGTTGTTTATTGCCAAAAGGCACTCCATCATATCATATTGTAAAACTTTAACGTAGATTATAAAGAAAAAAACTTATCGACAATGTTGCCTTATTTTTTCAGAGTTTAATAGCCCCATAATTAAGTATAGAGTAGTTGTAATTTTCATTATAATCATTTAGATGTCTTGCAGTGTACTTTTTTTAGTGGATGATTTACCAGTAAGACAACATTCTTTAAAATGTAATTAAAATAGAAAACAGTCATTGGCAAATCATATATCCTAAAAGAAATTTGACTAAAAATTTACGTTTGTGACGATTGTAATCAATTTTTAATTAATTAATTTATTAATCTATTACATAGCTAGATTTATTATAAGATTAGTTAGTTGCTATGAGGTTATTTTCTACATCAACTATGCGGTTTTAACTCTAATATATTTAGCGACTTATCTCTTACTTAGCTCGGAGGTAAAACAATGCCGTCACCGACTGAGTGACACTCGACCGACTTCCGTGCACTATGCTGCACGTTCATTTATAAACGCTGATACATGTCCCTTTAATAGGAAATAAGACTGTCAAGTAGTACAAGAGGTTTAGCGTTGCGGATAGGTAATAAGACATTATAGAAGAGTGGTCTCTATATATATATATATATATTTATATATAATAATGAATGTCGAACATTTTAAGAGGCTTTTATTTGAAACCAACCAACGATAACACAAAGTTGTTTTCGCGCGAGATTTGAACCCACGACCTCCGGTTTATAAAGCTAGGGCCAATACCGCTAGGCCACGGACGCGGTCAAACTGAATTACGATACGCAAAATGCATTATTTACCAACAGAGTAAAGTTTTATCTTAAATGTCTCAAATTTCTATATAGTTATCACAAAAGAAATTACCCCGGGCCGTCTAGAATGTGTCAACACCAGAATAACAAGTGATTAATGACGTGATGATCATAATCACGGTTCCGCCCACGTCATTGGATAAATTTCGCAAATGTTGCTTTCGGCGTTTTTACTTGGAAAATGGTTTAACTCTCTCGTATAGAGATAAAAATTAACCTGCGTTTAGGAATAACTGGATTGAAATACTGAAAAAACACGTTTAGCTTTTATTTAAAACGTCAGCTAATAACTGTAAATAAATTAAAAAAAGTTAAACGTGTTTTTGACTACTTGATAGATAACACACCCTAGTAATGAACTGTTCGCTCCAGGCTATTTCAAAGTAATAAAATGTGATGTATTATATAAAAATTTTGAAAAATTTATTGAAAAAAAAGAAAAAAGTCCCGCTGAACTTCTAAGGCGGTTCTTCTCAGGGCAGAGGCTTCCATTTCCGAACTGGTGGTAGATTATTTGACAATCAATAAGATAGTGTAATGCTTCCATATTGAATAAAGGTATTTGGCTTTGACTGTGACAAATTAGGTAAATGTTAGTGATATAGCCATAAATTATCCGGAGATAATGTTAAAATTGTTTATAAATCCGAAAAATCGATGCTGAAAAGAAAAATCATTCCAAACATATTCAAGTAATATAAAAAATATTACTTGAATACGTTTCGAGTGATTGCATTCGAGTCCTTTTCGACTTCGGCAGCTGATCTATATTAAAGATCAACCTTCTGATTTTGAGGCGCTAACCCATACAACTGGGATAACGATGACGTTAAGATGAGATATACAAAAATATAATAATATGTCGTTTGTCTCGAAAAAACAACTAAAAAGGTTAGAAAATACTTTATTTAACCCTTACGACTTTTTATATATTCTTATAACAAGTATCGGGACAATTAACATCTATAAGCCTTTCCAGGAAAATAAATTTACGTCCTAAATTTCACCCTCTTCACGTTTTATTTCCAGGAAGGGTAAAGCTTTCTGACCTTCGGAAGGGTTTATATTTGTGTTAGGATTGAATTTTTCAAATTATACCTATAGCTAAAGTGTTATGTAATTTATAAACACCCAATTACTCCAGGATTTTTTGAAAGATTACTATGTATAAAATTTAAACACCGTGGCCTAAAGGCGCATTACGAGGGTGGCCTGAAAAGTTTCCGACCTAACAATGATTAAAGATTTTTTCTTACTTTAATATTTTTAGTCTCCTTGTAACTCTACACACTCTCCCAGCGATGCTCCCATCTCTTAACCCGTCCAAATAGTACTTGGCGTCTTTCTCTGCAAAATAACTGTTCAGAAAGGTGATTGCCTCCTCATTTGACAAAATTTTTTTTGTCTTCCGAGCGCAAGTTTTAGATGAGGGAACAAAAAGAAGTCGCTTGGGGCCAGATCTTGTGAGTAAGGCGGATGGTCAAGCAGTTGAAACCGTAACTCGTGGATTTTTGCAATGGCAACCGCTGAGGTGTGAGACGGCGCGTTGTCTTGGTGAAACAGGGTTTTCTTGGCCGTTTATTAAATGTGGCCGCTTTTCCGCAATTTGTGCCTTCAGCTCGTCAACTGTTTTGACTGTAGTTTTGTTTCGGGCGTGTAATGGTGTATCCAAGTTTCATCTACAGTAATTAATCGGCGGCAAAACTCGGATTTATTGCGCCTAAACTGCGCCAACAGAGCTTTGGAAATGATCATTCGAACATGTTTTTGGTTTAATGTGAGCTAACGCGGCACCCAGCGCGCGGACAGCTTTCTCATGTCTAAATCTTGATTTAATATGTGACAAACACGTTCTTTGGATATCCAAATTGTTTATAACCTCTGCTATCTCTCTCACTTTAATTCGGCGGTCGTCTAACACCATTTTGTTAACTTTAGCAATGTTATCATCAGTTGTTGCAGTTTTTGGACATCCCGAACGTTCATCGTCTCTCCAAGCTCTTACGGCCACGTTTAAATTCAGCTGCCCAAATTTTCATGGTGCAGAGTCCCCATTCATAGAGTCCATCTCATCTTTGATTTGCGTAGGCGTATTGCCTTTCAAAAACAAAAATTTAATAACAGCTCGATACTCAATATTTTTCATTTTCACAAAAACACTCACTTCTACTCACTCAAACGACTGTCAACTAAAAACTGCGCATCCAAAATGGCCGAAACTTTGGTGAGTAACTGTTAAAATATTCACACAACTACATTCACTAGATTTTATTAACGAGTGGCGCCATCTTTGAGTTGAGGTCGGAAACTTTTCTGATCACCCTCGTATTATAAATATAGTTATTTAAATTAATAAATAATTTGTACTATGCGTCCCTAGTCGATGTGTGATGAGCAAACCCAAATAGCGAGTAGCAACCATCTGAGTAGCAGCTTTAGAAGAGGTACTGTGTTTGCTTAATCCGACGAGGCTCGTATTATATCAAAAATATAATGTAGAAATGTCTGATTTAATTATGATCAGACTATAATATCGCTGTTTATTGTGTTGTATAATAATTTAATAAGCCCTTTTCAATCTGGATTTAGACCTAGGCACAGTATCACTACTGCGCTCCTTAAAGTGACTGGCGATATTCGAGATATGGAACATACCAAAGTCACAATCTTGGTATTAAAAGACGTTTCTAATGCTTTTAATGCCGTCAGTCACGATATCCTGTTGGCTATGCTCTCCCATTTAAGAGTCTCTGATGAAGCATTGGTCTGGTTTCATCTTATCTTCGAGGTCGTCAACAGTCTGGTTACGCTAATGATTTATTTTCAAATTGGCTTCATCTACCTGGTGGCGTACCTCAAGGCGGTATTCTGTCTCCAATTTTATTTTCTATTTTCATTAATTTTATTACTGCTGAATTTACACACTACTACACACCTGAGAGGATCATTGAAGCAATTCGCAAAGTGAATGATGACTTGAATACTATCAGAGTGTGGTCACTAAAATTTGGTCTAACCGTTAAAACCTAAAAAGTGCCAGGCGATGATTGTTGTGAGCAATCGCATTCTGACTAAGTTAGACATAAATAAACTCCCATCAATCATTTTTGACAACCAGACCATTCCTATTAGTGAGAGTTTGAAGGGCTGAAAATTGTTTCAACACTCAGTTGGAAACATCACGTTGCATGTGTTTCTCACAGAGTCACAAGTGTACTGATGTCCCTCTATCGCCTTAAAAACTTGCTTCCAATAACAACAAAAATGACGCTCGTGCAGTCCTTAATTTTTCCTTTGATCGACTACGGTGACGTGTGCTACTTTGGCCTGAATGAAGATCTACTCAATAAACTCGACCGACTTCAAAATAACTACATTCCATTCGTATTCAATATTCGTAAATATGACCATGTGTCGTCTTATCGATCACAAATTTAATGGCTGCGGATTCGACAACGTCGATCGTTGAGAAGCGAGAATAGAGAGTGGTAAGTGCCACTCTCTATTCTTCTGTGAATGTGCTACTTTGGAAATCAGGATGGCTAATAACTTCATCCAATTTAAAAGAAAAGTGCGTATAAGATTATTGCAAATATGGATATAGATTTATGTACATTTATTGTTTTTTATTAAAAGATATACTTATTAATTTTACTCTTATATTGTATCTATCTAAAAGATTTGGCTTTCTATTGTATTATAAGTGCTACCCACGCTAAATTTTTCAAAACCTCCCTAAAGTTGGCTGTTAGATAATGCCTAAGGCATTAAGCCCGTCTTTGTAAATATTATTGTGCAAAAAGAATAAATAAATATATAAATAAAATTGAACTAAATTTAGGAATTCCTAATGTATTATATTATGTTGAAACTTGATAGCATTTTAAAAAAAATCAATTGTTAGACGTGCACAATTATATAAGTATGCGCGTGTGTTGTACAAACCGGAGGTCATGGGTTCAGATTCTGCGGGGACTCAACTAATTTTCATTGTTGTTTCATGGTTGGTTAGGGCAATTTGGGCCGATCACCCAATTGTCTGAAAAGTAAGATGCGTCGGATAGGCATGTAAAAAGTCGGTCCACCCACCAACCCGCATTGGACCAGCGTGGTGGTATACGGTCCAAAAACCTCTTTTTAGCGGAGGCGTGCATTTAGAGAGGCCTATGACCAGGAATGGACTAACACAGACTGATGATGAAGATGATTATAATGCTACTTCAACTCACACAAAATTTTATTCAAATAGTAGAAAGCGAAATATTTAAAACATAATACGACTGGATGAAAACCCTTACATAAAAAGAAGCACTGGAGAGCATACGTAATATTGAATATTGGTATCAGTTACTTGTTGCTATTAACTTGACGTAAAAAATAATTTCACGGAAGTTATTTGCAAACTAGCTCCAGAATATTCTGGTTGATAAATGCGTTTGCATAATTCATGAATGCAACGAGGGAGTTATGCTAATATCTCTCGGATCATTAAATCGTTTTGGAGTTTAATGCGAAGTTTAAAATACTATATCCTTTTTACATTGTAAAAGAGTTTATTACTTTTTTGCTTCTTCATAAATGACTGGACGATTGTACTAACGGTTAAAAGTTTTGATTCAGATCACTAAATATGATAAAACAAAGTCGCATTCCCTGTCTCTTTATTTCTACGTTTTCTGGATATTTTTTATGGATTTCGATTGGGTTTTTTGTAATAGTAAGAGTGATTGAAGAGGAAGGTTTATATGTATAACACATGCTTAATATTGTAGGTATATTTTCCATCAGCATTGCATCAGCAGCATCCTGTGCGAAACAGGGGTGGGTCGCTAGTTTGCAAATAAAAGTAATAACAATCTTTGGAAGGACTTAAAATGGGGATTATTGTTCCATTTTGGAGGAATTAGTATTTAACTGGTGACTTCTCCTTCTTTTCGCCATTTACCATAGCCTATCTATAAATAAACGTAAAATTTGACCTCTACTCAGCGAAAGGAATAATCAACTACCAAATTTCAAGTAGCTTCGACTTATGATTCCAGAGATACCGTGATGATCCAATATATAGGTGGGAATCTCTTTTATATATATGTATATATAGATAAAATGGTCGTTATTATTTTAATTGGATATCAATTATTTGTTTTTTTTTCTATACAGGATTGTCCATTATAGTCTGCATTGTTATTGTGATCTTATTGAATTTTTATCTTTTTTAGAATCCTGTATTTCACCGAGATTCTTCAATAATTTTTACGAGAGAAAAGTATTTTTATTCAATTATATTATAATAAGCTTTTAAAATTTTACTGTTAAAGACGTATACCTTTTCCCGCTAAATTGCTTTAGGCTAAAAGTTTTGTCTCGTTTCATAATTTTAATTGAGGATCGGCGACATTATTCATCGTCATTTTCAATAGCTTCGTAGCTTTAATTTTTCCGTTTCTCTTTTGTTTGATAAGTATTGATTACATTTCTTCTTCTCCTGGCAATTAGACGATTTTAATAACAGGTATATAGATATTTTATCATTGAACGTCTCTAATTGGATTTACATTATTGTTGATAAATATGTATTTATTTATAAGTATACCAATTTATTTCTGTTTAATATATTTCTTTAACCTATTTTTTAAACCTATCTAAAATAAAAAAAAAAGTTTTAAATTGAACCCCGTAAAAACAAAGATTATGACAAACGGACCGAAAACTAGAATTTATCTGAGAAATAACCAAATTGAATATGCCGACGAATACTATTTGGGACAGTTAATAACACAATTTGATTCTATACGCAGAGAAATTGAGAGAAGAGTAACAAATGGATGGATGAGACACTGGAGTCTAAGTGAGGTCATGAAAGACAAAACTCTTCACATTAAAGTGAAATCAAAACATTTTAATACCTGCTCACTATCGGTTTTATCGTACGGCAGTCAAACATGGGCCTTAATCCAAAATACAACAAAAATACTGGAAACCTGCCAGCATGCGATGGAAAGAAGTATGGTTAATGTAAAAAGGTCACACCGAATGAATCACCATGTATTAAGAAAAAAGGCGAAGGTTATGGACAAAACCGCTAAAATAAGAAGGCTGAAATGGCAATGGGCTGGGCACTTAATGAGAGGCCAAGACAAATGGAGCAAAATTGTAACACAGTGGTACCCAAGAGATGGGAAGAGAAAGAGGGGCAGACCACAGAAAAGGTGGGATGAGGATATTAGGCAAGTAGCAGGGGTAACCTGGAGAAGAGTAGCCCAAGATAGACAGGAATGGAAAAGGTTGGAGGAGGCCTTTGCCGATTGGCAAACAGACCTACAAAGTATAGTTAAATTTTAGGATAGAAAGGATTAAAATTAGATTAGGAAAAACAAAAAAAAATCATGATTATGTTATCCATAGTATAGTTTAATTTGTTTTGTAACTCGTTACTAAGTTCGTCTGAATAAATGGCTTTATTATTATTATTATTATATATTTCTTAAGCAAAATGCAAGTACCGCCTCATGGTGGCCACTTTTGTAGTGAAAAAAAAGAAAAATCTACCTGTTTACTTTTTAATTTTTAATGATTTCTCGTTGATTTAATTTTTATATCAATAAAAATACTTCTAAATTATTTTATACACAAATACTTCTTTAAACACGTCATTAAACCATATTAAAATTATAGATGGTAAGGAAGTGTGCTATAGAAACCGGTGGTCGTGGGTTCCAATCTTGCGGGGACTTGACAAATTTCAGTTGTTGTTTCCTAGTTGGTTAGGTCAATTTGGGCCGATCACCTAATTTCTTAAAAAGTAATCCATGCGTTCGTACGTCGGTCCACCCACCAACCCGTTGGACCAGCAAACGTGAAAAACCAAAAAACCCCTAGTGGACAAGGGAAAGCCTATGTTCAGCAGTAGACTTAAACAAGCTGATTATGATGAAGACGATGAGGTATAGGATGGTAAAAGGAAGGACAGTAGACGCTTAATAGTATGGTTTCTCGACGTCGTATATGAAATCGGAAAAACGCTTAATATTTATAATTAAACTTCAGTACAAGCAACGGCCAAATCTTAATGTTTCGGGAATAAAATTTCTAAAACAAAAAACTATCATTCACATAAGTGGATAAAGTTTACGCGCGAAAAATAGAATGAACTGTAGTAGGCACCGAGCGTGTCGTGTTCTCTTTTATATTTAAAATGATTTACGAAGTAATGAATCATCGTGAATCTCATGCAACTGACTGACTTTGTGTATGCTTCCTGCATTTTTAAATAAAGCTAATAGCAATAAATAGCACAATTTAAAGGATTTCACCTAGTTCTAGTAATTAAAAGCAATAACAATGAGAAATTCGTTCGACTTATCCAGAGACATATTTTGGAATGGTAATGGTAAACTGTTTAATTATTTTTTTAGACCAATAATTATTCATCATTAGCAGACTTTTCCATCCACTGCTGTACACCGGCTATTTTCTATGACCGAATTACAAACTTGAACCGGCAACTGCACGGATATCCGCACCTGTTCGCGGGTCGACCAACGCTCCGTCTTCCTGAACGCGGCTTCCACTCTTTGTCTCTGTTTTTCAGAACGATAAGCATACTAAAGTTTACTAATGAGGACAGCACCCCTTTGGTTATCTTAAATAATAATATTATAAAGAGAAAAGCTTTGTGTTTTTGCATGTATGTTATTATTTACCAAACCAAAAATCTGTGCCAATTTAAATGATTTATTCACTATTAGAAACCTAAAAAAGCATAGCGTGACGTCTGCTGTATTTTAACCTAGAAAACTCAATTTCAAAAATCTAAAAGTGACACGGGCAGAGCTGTGGACGAACTGCTCGTTTTAAATGACTCAGTCGTCATTGTGTAAGATTAACAATTGATACAATGGAAAACAATGTTGCCGAATGCGAATTCTTGAATTGGCAACCAGTAAATCGATGGTTCATACCACTACCACCACTGGGGCAATTTCCTGACCAATACGTAACTAAAAATACTTTTAAGAGACAAACGTTCGTTATTATAATAAGTTTGTGTGAGTCAATGCCTAAACGCTATAAAATTTTAGAATACAGTGCGCGCCGCATTATTAATGTGAATCATTAACATCACATTTCTTTCGCCATGCTTTTGATTTTAAAAATAATGTCAATGTAGGATTTATTTAGAGTAAATAAGTGTATATTGTTCCGTTTTGATATGATATCGATTCCGAGGCTTCACAAAAACATCAATTATTCACGGCTACTTGAGGCCGTTCCGCATTTACAATTCCTACACAAGTCTATAAATAGAGTTAGGGCGCGTTTGACCACCTCTACCGTAAGGTATTCAAACGCGTTTTAGTTTAAATATTGTCTCTAGGTGCACATAATTATTAGTTTTGGCTACGAAGGCAGACGAGCTGTCTGCCACGTCATGGAAAGTGGTCACCGATGCCTATATACGTGGAATCATCAAAGCGCTGCCTACCGTGAGACATAGGATATTACGTCTTGTTTAGCCAGTAATTACGCTGGCTACAGTACCCTTCAAACCGGAGTACATTAGTTTTTCACGCTACTGCTTTGCCGAAGAAAAAGGCACCACGGTGGTACCGTCCCAGATCTTTCTATTGTATTTATTGCATTTCCTGATGTTATGCTTCCAGACTCATGTCTAAGGTAAGCTTCATCTAACATAGAGTTTGAAGGAAGCTACCTTTCCCTCGAATTAGATGACCTACACTTTTTGCTAAAAGTAAAGGCCACACGTAAAGAAGGTACGAGAGTTAGGCATTCTTTAGTGTCTCCTAAGAATCGTCGACGACCGGTTTGCGCACTTGGACGTCGACGATCTGGCGACTGTTTAAATAGATTTGTCTACGCTTGCCCTAAGACGCTCTAAAGGTTTGTAATGTCGAAAATATTATACTAAGTAATTCGAAAAAAAAAGCGTTTTATTAAGTTATATCTCTACTAGATTTAAATTTGGTTTGTATGATAGGTTGCAGGATATTGAAAAAATCGATTTTTTTTCGTAATTGGAATACTTCACATTACTTTAAGAAATTTATACGTTCATACAGATTTTTAATGTGTATTATGACTTTATTTTCAACATTACCATCCTTTCTCAGCGTGCACACGGACTGACTACTTTATTCTCATCTCGAATGGAATAAAAAAAAACTCGCTATCAATTTGTCTCAGTATAACAATAATTCTTACTATGGAAACAAACTTAAACACACATTAATTATTTACGGTGGTAGGTCCCTGTTTACAGGAGACCGTCTGGTGGGTACCATCATCGGTGCCTATTTGCCGCGAAACAGTAGTGTGAAAACACGGCTGTGTTCCGGTTTGAAGGCACCGTAGCCAGCGCATTTACTGGGTAAACGAGACTTAACACCTATGTCTCACGGTGGCAGCGCGTTGGCGATACCACTGGTATTGCCAATGTCTATGGTGTCGGTGACCACTTTCCATCAGGTGGCCCTGACTGCTCGTCTGCTGCGTAAGCTATAAAAAAAAAAAAAAATTAACTTTTATGGAGGTGTAGGACTATGTTTTCTTTTATAATTATAAAGCATTTCGTTTGAATAGAAGTTTAAATAGAAACAAAAGATTGTTTCTATATTTTTATAATTTCCTTCCCGACCCGAGTACTTCAACGGTCGATGTATATCTCGAGTGTTTTCTAAACGATGCCAAAGGATCTCCGAGAGAGCGCTTGTATAAAGAGTTCTTCAAATACCAAGTACCGTCTTTAATACACGTGGAAATACTCTAGAATTATTCGAAACCGGCTTATTAAGACGAGGTCAGAGTTGTTAATTATTCCGCGTGTCATATTCACAAACAAACGATATAAGAACTGTTTCTTCACTTTTAAGTTAAAACTATTTCTATGGAAGCTTCTGAACTTTGCAGCTCCAAGTGTAAATTGCTTATGATGGAAAGAATAGATGTCACCCAAAGGTTTTAAAACCACCAATTCTATTTAAATACCTAATAATACTTGGTTATGGCTTCGGCGTCTCGTGTTTGAGTTACTTATTTATTATTATGTTAGGTAATGAAAAATAATATTAAATTAATTTCCATGGGTTGAATTAGATAATGCGCAAATAGTCAATTATCACTATATTTACAATTTTTTTCAGATAGAAAATAGATCATTGTTGTGTTTTAATGTCTTAAATCTTAAGTGCGTTGGTAAACTAAGTACCGTTGTAACCGTCTACGTTTTGTAAAGTAATCAATATGATCGTTATTTATTAATTAATTATTTTATATTGAGATCTTTTTCATAATATTTTGGGCGTATCGGATATTATTACTGCATTTTTTTCTTTTTTAGAATGTACAGTATTCTCTTCACCGAGCTGCTTCCTTAATTTTTACGAAAGAAAAATATATTTGTTCAATTGTTTTGCGTATAAAACTCTTAATATTTTTGTAATAAGCTTTTAAATTTTTTAACGTTAATGGATTATTAATTTTCCCGCTAAATTGCTTTAGGCTAAAATTTTGTCTCGTCTCATAACTTTTAATTGAGGATCTATGACATTGTTCATCGTTATTTTTAATAGCTTCGTAGCCCAATTTTCCCGTTTTTCTTTTGTTTGATAAGTATAGATTACATTTCTTCTTTTCCCAGGAATTAAATGATTTTAATAACAAGTATATAGATATTTTATCAATAAACGTCTCTAATTGGGTTTCCATTATTGTTATTAATTTGGAAATATTTATTTAAATATTTATATGTAATATATTTTTATATTTTAACATTCATTACTCATCAAAATCCTCTTTCATAGTTTCTACTTGCGTAGTAAATAAAAATCGACCTATTAAGATTTTTTATGTTTAATAATATTTCATGATTCAATAAAAGGCTTTACGGATTATATCGCGTTTAATTTGGTTTACAATTATCCCGATGTTTCAGACACTTCACAGGATCCATTGTCACGGGCAGACTGAGGTGTTGTTCGTCTGTCAAACCGGCCACCGTAATTTTCGTATTTTATTTGTTAGTCCGTTTACGCATACCGAGCTTATGGTACCTTGACTTGGTAAAGACTATAATTAAATCACGTTTAGTATTTGCGTAAACACAAGAAAGTATTATAATTATTTATCGGTTACTTAATTTGCATATCAATAAAAAAAATAGTTCTAAATTATTTTATTTAGAAATACGTTATTAGTTTGGTGATCCATCTTCAAACATACCTTAAAACCATCTTAAAAATATAGAAGGCGAGGTATAAAATGGAAACACGAAAGGACAGTAGTCATTTAATAGTATGGTTTCCCCTTGTCGCATTTGAAACCGGTAAAACGCTTAATATTTATAATGAAACTTTTGTAAAAGCCAAATCTGTTTCTGGAATAAAATTGCTAAAACAAAAAACTAGCATTCACATAAGCGGATAAAGTTTATGCGCGAAAAATAGAATGACCTTTAACACCGAGCGTGTTGTGTTCATTTTTATATTTAAAATGATTTACGAAGTAATGAATCATTGTGAGTCTCATGCAATGGACTGGCTTTGTGTATGCTTCTCTGCATTTTTAAATAAAGCAGATAAATAGCACAATTAAAGGGATCTCGCCTAGTTCTAGTAGTTAAAAGTTCTTACAATGTGATTTTTTTAGCGTGTAACTTAAATGAATTTTACTAAGAAATCTTCTTAGCTTATAATATATGATTTGAATCTTCTTAGCAAGTATCGATGACAAGATATCGTGGTGAAAGGATCGGCCATCCATTATCGGGACTAGCCGTCTGTTGCCCGGGGTACGCCGGACGAATGGAGTCTTTTGATACTTCTCTCACGGAGGCTGCTTTTGTGCATCCCATCTTAAATAATGATATTATACCCTAAAAAAGCTTTGGGTGTAATGAATAGACTAATGTCTGTGCCGATTTAAATGATTCGTTTAATATTAGTAAGCTACATTCGCCTCGAGTACTGCGTAGCACGTATGCACGTATATTTACCCTGGAATAATCCATTTCAAAAATACAATATTGCAGAAGTCGAAACCTTGAATTGTCAATCAGTATTCTGCTAAATACGTAACTAAAAGTACTTTTAAAAGACAAACGTTTGTTATTATAATAAGTATGTGTAAGTCAATACCTAAACGCTATATAATTTTAGAATACAGTGCGCGCCGTATTATTCTGAATCATTGACACCACAGTTCCTTCGCCATGCTTCTGATTTAAAAAAAATAACAATGTACCCTAAATTGTCATTTTTCTACTTATCATCATCAGCCTGTGACAGTCCACTGCTAGACATAGGCCTCCCTTAATACACCCCTATCCATTTGGGGGTTTTTGGACCGTATCCCACCACGCTGGTCCAATGCGGATTGGTGGGTGGACCGACTTTTTACGTGCCCATCCGACGCATGGATCATCTTACTTTTCAGACAAATCAGAAAGAAGAGATTTCAGAAGAAACAACAATGAAAATTTGTTGAGTCCCCGCAGGATTCGAACCCACGACCTCCGGATTCGAAAGCACACGCCTATACTACTACGCTACGGAGGCAGTTTTTTTCTACTACATTGTATTTATAGTAAATAAGTTGATGTTGTTCCGTTTTGATATGATATCGATTCGAGGCTTCGCAAAAGCATCAATTATTCACGGCTACTTGAGGCCGTACCGTATTTACAATTCCTACACAAGTCTATAAAGAGAGCGCGGTTGACCACCTCCTTCGTATGGTATTTAAACGCTTTATGGTTTAAATATTGTCTCTAGGTTCTTGTAATAGTTATGCAATGACGCTTATTTATTTTATTGGCTACGAAGGCAGACGAGCTGTCGGCTTGGTGGAAAGTGGTCATCAACGCCCATATACGGTGGTAATATCAGTGGTATCATAAACACTGCCAACGCTGCCGACCGTGAGACATAGGATGTTAAGTCTCGTTTACCTAGTAATTACGCTGGCTAAATTGCCCTTCAAACTGGAATACATTAGTTTTTTCACCTTACTGCTTTGCGGCAGAAATAGGTACCACGGTGGTACCGTCCCTGATAGCCTCCTGTTTAAAAAGGACCTACCACCTCCCTACTATTCTATGGCATTTCCTGATGTTTTGCATCCAAACTCTTGTTTATGGTAAGCTACATTTAACATACAGTTCGAAGGACTTTGACCTTTCCCTCGAATTAGGTGACTAAAACATTTTCCTAAAATTAAAGGCCACACGTACAGAAGGTACGTGAGTAAGGCATTCTTTAGTGTCTCCTAAGAATAGTCGACGATCGGTTTGCGCTCCGGGTCGCCGACGATCTGGCGACTTTTTTAATAGTTATGTTCTACGCTTGCCCTAAGACGCTCCAAAGGTTTGTAATGTCAAAAATATTAATTAAAATATTATACGACAGTAAGTACTTATAATTATTTCTATTGTTTTCGCGAATGTTATACATTATTAAATAAAATGACTTTACGGATTTTATCGCGTTCATTTTACATTTTTTAATTCCCGACGTTTCGAACACTTTCCAACGGCCGTGGTCATGGGGTAGACTGAGATGTCATGCGCCTTCCAAGTCGCTGAAGATTGGTAAATTCCTACAACTGTCAAGTGCAATATTCCTCTACAAAATCCAGGAGTGTACAAGCTAGATTGTGACTGCGGCCTCTCTTATATTGGACAAAAAAAGCGAGCAATAAGAAGCCGCGTGAAAAACACTAAAAATGCACGCAAACAATTTGTCTCACCATAAGAATAATACTGCCTCCGTAGCCTAGTGGTTTAGGCGTGTGCTTTAGAAACCGGAGGTCGTGGGTTCGAATTCTGCGGGGACTCAACAAATTTTCATTGTTGTTTCCTAGTTGTCTGAAAAGTAAGATGATCCATGCGTCGAATGGGCATGTAAAAAGTCGGTCCACCCACCAACCCGCATTGGACCAGCGTGGTAAGGTACGGTCCAAAGCCCCCTAATGGATAGGGGTGCGTTAGGGGAGGCCTATGTCCAGCTGTGGACTTTCACAGGCTCATGATGATGATGATAAGAATAATTCTTACTTTAGAAACAATCTTAAACACAGGAACTTTTATGTGGGTGGATTTACTTTCCTTCTATAATTGTAAAGCATTTCGTTTCATTTATGTTTCTATATTTTTATAATTTCCTTCCCAACCCGAATACTTCAACTGTCGATCTATATCTAGAGTGTTTTCTAAACGACGCCAAAGGATCTCCGAGAAGGCGCTTGTATAAAGAGTCCTTCAAATACTAAGTGCCGTCTTAAATACACGTGGAAATACTCTAGAATGACTCGAAACCGGCTTATATAAACGAGGTCAGAGTTGTTATTTATTCCGCGTGTCATATTTGCAAACAAACTATATGAGAACTTTTTGAAACTATTTCTATGAATAATATAATGAAACAATGAAACAATAAAGAAAACAAACAGCCATAGACTTAGTTGTTTCTAAATGTTCTGTTCTTCTTCTTTAAGATACGTTGTTTAATTGCTGATTCATCGAAAAGAGTTAATATTGAAGTAATTTAATAAACGATAGAAAAATTGAAAGCAATTGAGGGCGTCTTGAAAACAGAGCACTCACACGCACGGACAGCACAAGACGATCGGTTTTAATTTAAAGGACTTTCTTGTGCCATCTTCATTGCCATTTGCAATAATTATCATTGCGTCATTTTTTTTTTCCAATATTAAGACTCTTACAACAAATTTTACGAAGAACTACTGCTGTCTGACATCCGCAACCCAAGGAGCTAAATGTATTTAATAAATGGACCAACTTTCAGAAATTCTGATCTGCTCTGCCAAAGTTGGTCTTGACTACTAGGATCGATATTTGACGCCTAATGTATGCAGTTTATTAACCGTGCCTTCATATCAGTCGCATAAAACCAACACAAAGCTGTTTTACCGCAACATTAGAACATACGACCTCCGGTTCGCAAAGTTACAGCGTCTACGATTAAGCCTCGGAGATGGTTATAGCTATAAAAGTATACCGTTTATTAAGTATTATATGCAAGCAAATAGGAGTATGGTAATATTAACGTGTTCTGGGTCGGAGGTCACTCACAGAATTATTTGTTTCACGAGTTGTAACATTCTACGAAACTCAGGACGTGTACATGCATTAAGTATACAAAACGTAAAACAGAAATATTGCTATGGGCAAAATCAATATCCTTAACTTATACCATTTCGGTGGAAAGGTATTCAATATATTTTCCTTACATGTTTCTCGTGCATTAGATTATTGGATCCGTTTCTACTTAGTACATTTTCTATTCGGCTCTGAGATCCCAAAGGAGTCTAATATGATTTGCCCAAATATTGAGGTAGTTTTTGGGATTATTGGTTTTGCTTTTTTATAGATACGAGGAGTTGTTTTCTGATTGCCTAAATATTTTGTATACAATATAAACCGCCTGTATAGCCTAGGGTTGGTCTACTAGAGATCACAGGTTCGAATATTAACTAAAAACAACTTTAGCGCTGTTTGTTGGGGCAAACAATTGCTTGAAAAGGAACGTACAATCGTTCCTTTGATAGATATGTTATAAGATGGTACCAATACTCTATGGTAATCGTCACAGGACGTCAACACCTAAAAATGTACTGACATCTAATTGATATATCTCCCTTAACAGAACCATTTGTAAGAGCGTGTGCTATTGAAATCGGAGATCGTGGGCTCAAATCCTTCGGGGTCCCCAATTTTATTGTTTTTTCCTAGTTTGTTATGGCAATGCAGGGTGATCATTTGATTGTCTGTAAAGTAAGATGACCCATGCTTCGGATGAGCATGAAAGAAGTCGGTCCTGCGCATGATCTCTTTACGGTCGTGGCGGTTATCCATCCCATCGGACTATAAAAGTGAAGAAAGAGGGAGTGGAGGGAGAGGAGATTGCGCGACGCACATATGTGCACTAAAATACCTTCGGCGCAGTCGGCAGATCTTATATAAATCGGCCACCGTAGTTGGAATCGACTGGGAGGACATTATATCCCCCTTAGTAGCTAAACTCACCAGAGCTCAGGATTTTTTTATAGATATAAGATAAAAATACCAATGTTTTTTGAGAGATTTTAAGGGCGGTATGTCTTTTTTGTTATTTATTTATGGATAAGAAGAAATAAACATAATTTTTAGCGTTATCCATTTCTCATAGAAACAATTGCTAATACGACTTACCTTCAAAAAAACAGGTATTACTAGGTAAGACTAGCATTAAACGTTAAAAACCATAGTTATTATGATGTGATATAATTATTTTTGTCTCTTTGGTTGTATATGAAAACTATGTATATTTGCTTAGTAATAATCTTAGTATCTTATAAGGATCTCCTCAGCTACTCTTGACGACTTTAGAAATGTTAATCTAAAACATATAGATGTAGGCGCTAGACTTAGGTAGACCTATTGAAATTTTAACAAGTTTGGTTTATTGTCCTACACTTTTACGCACAACGCAAATTGTTACCATCATAATAACTTACAAATCGCCTAACTTTCTGTGTCACTAGGTTTAACTAATGATATCTGTACTACGCTGATGATTGATGTTCCAGGTGAGCTGGTCCTTAGCAGCCTGGTGCGGTCCACGAGGCGTGTGGACAGCTAGGGTCGCGGCAGGGGCTGGTGGAGCAGGGGCCCTGGCACTGGCACCACTATATTGTGCTGAAATAGCCCCTAGGACAAGGGGGCTGGCTGCCATGCCAGCGCTAGCTTGCAGGTAAACACCAGCGACAAAAAAAGCTTATATTTATATAACAGCTTCACTAACAGCTATAACAGCTGGTTGGTTATTGGTTTGTTCTTTGATGGTTGTTTTTAAAGAATAATCCAATGTTATGACAATCTTATGTGTATATATCGCAATATATTTTAATTAATTCTGAAACTTTTTAAATATTTTTAGTTCTGTAAATATTTACTTCTTTTAATTGAAAATTACAAAAATTCGAAGAAAAAACGGGTAAAAATTTCGCGCTAACGAACCACTTGTCGAATGTCATAACGGCCCGTACAGCAAATGAATTTTGTCGAGGGATTGCGTTTAACAGAAACGGCCGATTGGATTTTCAGAATTTTTCTGAATGTTTAGTTGTATATTTTAACTATTTTTTTATATTTATTAATCAGGATCAAAATGTTTTACTACTGATAAATAAAATGGCGTAGGGATTTGACGACCCCACCGCCCACTTGGCGGCAGATCTGCCTAAATTGGGAGTAAGACAGATGCGCAGTACAAGTGCAATAAGTCAATTGCCAATCCTGCTGTGCGTGACAATTATGAGCAACTCTTTTTAAGGGACACCGGCTCGGCTTTCCTTAAAAAAGACATATGTCCAGCAGTGCTTAATTCTCATTGCGTTGATGATGATCAGAAATGCGTTGAAATATTTTTTTTGTTTACTTGCAAACACTAGTTGATCTAATTTTATCCAACTTTACTTGTTACTATAACATAGCTTTAGGTCAGCTATAATATATCCTATTATATATTGTGGTTATTATTTTTAAAGCTATTTCGGCACCCCAAAAACCTTGTAAACATCATTATCCGACGTAACCACACGTGGCGAAGGGAGTCTATAATAATTGTTTGGATTGATCTAAGAAAGAACGAAGGAACAGCTAAATTTGAAATATCTGTTATTGTCTTTATATTTAGAAGCAATTTTAATAAATTGAAACAATTTTAATCAAAACTTAAAGCTAATATTGTAAGTTTTAAGTTTAAATAAGGCTTTAAATATCATTAAATAAAACAAAACTGTAACTTAAGTGGTAATGCCAGAACCTACATTACATTTTGTGACTTTCGTGATAAAATAAAAAGATTACAAATGTTTTGAGCTACAACTACCTAAGAATTATACCTTCAAAGCTATCTACACTTTTTGAAATTAAAAAATGCTATACCATAATTATTTCTATTAGCTTCAAGGAATATTATACATTATTAAATAAAATTACTTTACGGATTTTATCGCGTTTATTTTACATTTTTAATTCCCGACGTTTCGAACACTTTTCAGGCGTGGTCACGGGGTGACGGTACCCGTGACCACGGCTAAAATCCGTAAAGTAATTTTATTTAATAATGCTATACCAGTTTACTTCCAGAACTAGTGTAAAATCACAAGCTAAAAACTTTTGGCTCTCTTTCGTAGTATTATATAGGAATTCTACTATTTTATAGTTGCGGTATTCTCTTCGCGTATATTGCTGGTGGGATGATGTCGCCACACGCGGTTTCTTTGTCCATGGCAGTTGCTCCAGTACTACTGCTTCTCTCTCTACTTTGGCTGCCGGAGACCCCATCATATTTAATCAACGTCGGCAGAATACAGGTAACGTATCATTTTGAACATACTGGCTATACTTTGTAAGAGCTGTTGCATTCCTATAATGTACAGTATACTACGGTTGATAGTGCTTCTCCTCAAACTTCAGGCTAGTGTAAACACCGTCACATCAGATTAACGTTGGCAGGATACAGGTTAATTTTAAAGATATCGGCTTTATTCTGTAAGGGATTCCTGTTTAAAAAAAAAATGTTTTGACAATGTACACTTAACTTGTTGTAAGGTTATAAAACTTATTAATGTAGGTTTGCATTTTTGAATAGCAGACAACATTGATAAAAATAATAGGATAAATAACACACTTTTTACGGATTTTATCGCGTTTAATCAATGTACAATTATATATAATTATTCCTAACTTTTCCTAATTTAATCCTTCACAGGGCCCTTGATCACGGAAACGTCGGATGTATTTTTAAATAATTGTAAAGTAATTGAACGTGATAGAATCCGTGTAACTCTATTATTTGTCATGTTTTCGCGTAAGCGTAAGAAATAATATGCCTATAAATATACTATTTCAATAACCCTATTAACACTACAAAGAGGCAATAATATTTTATTCAAAACTTACAGGATGCTGCAAGAGTAATGTGTTGGTTTGACGGCTCCGACTTCGAGAGGACCTGACTGACGTCATCGAGCAGCAGGAGGTCAGGATTCGAACCTCTGACAGTGGTGGCAGGAGACAACACCTGCGCAGACACGACTCGGATACTTTCCAGCCGATGCTCAAACGAAGCAGTGGCTTAGACTCCAGTTTGGATAAGAAGGAGCATATGTCACCGTGCAGGGAGTTGTGTAAGGACATTAATCAGTTTAAACAACTAGATATTATAAATAAAACTGTTGGTTACTTTACAGTTATCAAAAATTAATACCCGGCGTTTCGAATTCTTTACAGGGTCCAAAACTCTTTTCTTAGTACAAAAACTACGTCTTTTGCTTACGTTTATACTATCATGTATTGCGTATGCGTAAGCAACAAAAATATTACGAAAACTACAGTTGATTGATTTCTTTGCTGCCTGCTGCCTGTCTTTTGTCTTGTAAAAATGTCAAATTCAAATATCTTTATTGAATATAGAAGTTTACACTTGCTAATTGATTTGCAATCATAACATCAGATTTGTATACAGACTTTTAAATTTGGATTCTCATCTTATAAATTAATAACATTGTCAGTTTAGTTTTTCTGATAAAAAAAACTTTCCTTCATATATGCAAATCGATTTCATTTTTGTAACATTTTGCTGAAACAAATATTTCCTCTCATTCCAAATTTTCATACGTATCTATATAAACGCGGTTGGCCCTTCCGGTTCAATGGTTCATGTGTAATTTACATTGTCTAAAAGGCTTCTATTTAAATCTTATAAAAAGGCCATTACAATAACTATCAACTCTAATCTTACAATAAGTATCGATTGGTTTAAGATTCATCTCGGCATTTGCTTGCAACAATGATCTTATGTATCAGGGGTCTTTTTACAAATATTTCATATCATTTATTATAGTTCATTAAAAGTAATGATTGATATTTTATCTCCAGTCTCGCGTCGTCGATCACGAAGAGCTCTGCTAGCGTGTTGTGCCTTGATATGCGCCTCTGCTGGCAGCGGGGCGGCTGCTCTCAATAGCTTCGCCGCAGCGGTTCTTCGACACTCCTTCCATCACGTACCGAGCCTCAATCTCACTGCATACAACTTTACTATTTATAATGGGTAAGAGGAAAAGGGATTGGCAGCGCTCTTATTATATTATAGTAAATACTGCATAAGGATACGGTCCAAAACACCCCTATGGAAAAGGCATATCGGAGGCCTATCCAGCAATGGATCTAACAGCCTGATGATGATGAAATACTCACAATATTTCAAATTACCGCCTCCGAGGTTTACTGGAAATTATTTTTTATTATTGCAGTTTTCTGGCATTTCCGGTCAGTAATCCGAATGATAATAAGACGATCTATTGACCGATGCATTTCATCAGTCCTTGTGGTCAAGAAAATTTTTGCCCATCGTTATAAGAAATCAAAGCCCGAAAATTTTCAAGCAACTAATTTATCTATTGAATGCAGTTACAGAGGTTACACACATAGGTTGTGGAAGTCAGATACCAGTCGCTTTGCTTAAAAATTATTATTGAACAAAAAGGACTTTGTACGGATTGTATCGCGTTTATTTTACATTTTAATTTCCAGACGTTTCGAACACTTTTCAGCGGCCGTGGTCAAGGGGTGGACTGACTGGTGTCATGAGTGTTGAAATACAGGGTGGCCCATAAGTCTTTTGATATGAAAAAAAAATGTTAAAATAAAACTTATTACATTATGAATTAAATTTTTATTTACAAAAAGCTTAAAAACGGGAATTATTTTTGAAAATAACATCCTCTAAATGTAATCCGTTGCGATCACGGCATTCTTGCAAACGACGTCTAAAATTGTCGATGACTGCGCGGACGTCACTGCTGAAATGCTTGTCATTCTCTGCGGATGTTTTCTTTTAGGGCCTCAATTGACGGCGGTTTGTGTCGTATACTTTAGCCTTAAGGCCCCACAAAAAATCCATCATGTCCAAATGTCCCTCTCTTAGAGATCACTTTGCCAGGAAAAGTTGACGGATAACGGGCATAGCAGTGTTAGAGGTGTGAGAAATGTAAGAAGTGGCCCCATCCTGTTGAAACCACGTCCTGGCCTGAAAAGTTTTGCAATCCTGGTATGAAAAACTCTTCGATCATAACCACATATTGCTCCGACGTAACAGTAACTGCGCGCCCTCTGCCATCCTCAAAGAAGTAAGGCCCTAGGATACCATGGGCTGACATAGCGGCCCAAACAGTCACTTTCGGACTATGTAAGGGCTTCTGATGCTTAAGTTTTGGATTGATGGGGCTCCAATAGCAGCAATTTTGTTTACTAACATGCCCGTTAAGATGGAAATGAGCCTCGTCAGAGAACATTATGTTATTGAAGGAAGTAAACCGATTCAACATTTCATTCGCATAATTTTGTCTTTGAATACCGTCAGTTTCTTTTAATTCTTGAACCAACTGAATTTTGAAGGTGCAAATGTAAATCTTTCTTCAAAATCCGTTGTAACGATGTCCTGGATACGTTTAATGCTCTGGCGCGCTTACGAGTTGACTGTGTCGGATTTTCGCGAATAGACTGTGTCACTGTGTCTATGTTTTGTTCCGTACGTGACGTCCTTGGGCGACCCAACCACGGTTTATCTAACGTCGAACCGGTCTCCTCGAACTTAGCAACCCAGTTCTCGAACTTAATCGTTTGAAGAGTTGGAGTGTCGTCAAGTTGAGTAAACCTTTGTGTGCTCGAAATTTAGGCCGCGCAACGGTTGCCGAATTGTCGTTTTATAAAACTCGCGCACAAAACGCACGGTCCGCTCCGGTAAAACGCTCCATCGCGATTAAATTCCCAGAAACCAGAGTTTCTCCCCTCTTCCCTGCACGCTCACGCGCCCCTGTCCGTTTGTGTGTTGTGTTCGTTTTATTCAAATTTTACTTTCAAAGGACTTATGGACCACCTGTATAAAATCCGTAAAAAGTCCTTATATTCAATAATGTGTAGTAGTCGCGTAAACAAAATAATTAACGATAAAAGTTGTTATTTACGTAAATCGAGTTGAAATAAGTAATTAAGCACTTTCGTGGATGATAGTTTTTTGATAATACATCAAGGGAAATAATACCCAGTTGCCCTTTATTTCCTCTGTGAAATTTCCATAGAGCTTATGTCAATAGATGTCGCTTTGTAGTCTTTTTAAAGTCTACATATAGCATAGGACTTTTGTATGATGATTTGGTTATTTATCAAGTGTCTGATTAAGCCGCATCAACTTGTTTTTAGAACTGCACCTAGGGCCTTGATAGGAGCTTCTGATGCTGGATCTATGCTGTGTGGAACAGCCCTAGTTCTTGGGGCGGCAGCGGCTACTGTTACCGTTGATAAACTTGGCAGAAAGGTATGTTATAACTAAGACTAAACTGGATTATTAACTGTATTCAATAAAGACTTCTGACATACTACAAACAATAACAGACGTGATACCCATATAACTTGTATCTGATAATCTGCAACCTGTTAGAACTATTTACAAGGTCCCTTTCTTAGGAGGCGCCTTTGGTGGTACCACCGCGGTACCTATTTCTGCCGCTAACTAGTAGTGTTAAAGCCAGCAATTTTTTTGGCCAAATGAGACTTAACATCCTATGTCTTACGGTAGGCAGCGCGTTGGTGATACTCCTGGTATCGCCTATGTTTTTATTTAGTTCACTCATTTTATTGGTTGTATCGCGTTACTTTTATAATTGATTGACTTGCCGTCTGGAGCGCGGTTTAAACATTTAGCATGAAATATTTGCATAATCCGTAAAATTAAAGCTAACAAAATATACATATATCAAAGGCATAGAAAATAATTTCGCAATTTTAAGGTAATCCGATAACTATTGTATCCACAGACATTACTCCTATGGTCGTGTTCTGGCATCGCCTGCTGCTTAGCAATACTAGGAGTCTATTGCGACCCCCACATTCGCATGCAGTCCTGGTACACGCACCGACTGTGGCCATACAAAAGGATCATTAAGGACAAGAATATAAAGGAAGGACTAGGAGATCAGAACATCACAGGAGACAACGACACTCTGAGTTTGTTCAACGATAGTATATCAAATAGTTCAGACCCTATAGGTTATAGGATAGGTCTGCAACAGAACTCTACACCTGCTGTTTGGACAGTGAAGTATGAATATCCAGAACACGAGAGTGAAGAGATATGGGCGCCCATAATTCTTCTGTCTGTCGTTCTGTTCCTGTATAATATTGGACTGGGATCTGTGCCTTATGTGCTTGTATCGGAGCTGTTCTCGATTAACGTAAGTTTAGATCAGTACATGATATAAAACAAAGTCGCTTTCCCTATATCCCTATGCTTGCTTAAATCTTTCAAACTACGCAACGGATTTTGATGCGGTTTTTTTTAATAGATAGAGTGATTGAAGAGTCTGCCTCCGTAGACTAGTGGTATAGGCGCGTGCTTTAGAAACCGGAGGTCATGGGTTCGAATCCTGCGGGGACTCAACAAATTTTCATTGTTGTTTCCTAGTCGGTTAGGGAAATTTGGGCCGATCACCCAACTGTCTGAAAAATTAAGATGATACATGCGTCGGATGGGCATGTAAATAGTTGGTCCACCCACCAATCCGCATTGGACCAGCATGGTGGGATACGGTCCAAAAACCCCCTAATAGGTAGCGGTGTATTAGGGGAGGCCTATGCCAGCAGTGGGCTATCACAGGCTGATGATGATGATGATTGAAGAGAAAAGTTTGTTGAAAAAAGTTGTAGGTATATTTTCTATCAGCATAGCTTCCGTGCGAAGCAAGGGCGGGTCGTTAATACCTTATAAATAATTCAAGTGGTTTTTAAGTTGTTGTAGGTTTCCGTAATGGTCTCCTTATCATAGAGGACTTTTAAGGGAAGTACCAACGCGGTGCTGCATTCCGTAATGCGGTGGTGTGAAAACACTGTTTTAAACTGGTTTTTATTAGCGTAATTACAGGGTGAACGAGACATAATATCCTGTCTCAGTGCGATAAGTGAAATTTACTTAGTACTGCATTCCTAATTGACTGGACATATCACCTATCATCATTTTGTCTTATTTGTTTTGTTATAATAATAAAATTAATTGACAAAGTCGCTATGTTACGTAATTGCATAGCTTAACCAGCGCAAAGCAGTAGTGTAACAATAGTATATAAAAGCGCTATTGTATAAAATATTGTTTATCAATTTAGTAATCTATTATCAATTTTATTGAACATCCCGCTATCTTAAACTAAATTAAATAATGTTACAGCTACTTTTAGTTCAAAAATACAACTAACGATGAGACCGGAAGCAATGCTTTTTAAAATTTGAAGCGCTTGCCGAAAAACTACTATCTATCATGCGATTGAACTCCCTTATATTGTTTTTCTTTTCAAATAGAAAGTAAATATATTGCTTTATAATCTTATATCTTCAGGTCCGAAGCTTGGCCTCGAGTTTCCTCATCAGCTGCACTTGGCTGAGCAACTTCATACTCCTGCGTTACTTCGGAACCCTGGCAATAAACCTGGGCCTCCATGCGGTCTACTACATCAGTGCTAGCAGCACTTTATTGGCAACAGGCTACATTTACTTCCTCCTACCGGAAACCAAAGGAAAATCTCAAGGGCAGATAGACGACGAGTTGAACGCACCTCTTCTGAACGGCAAAAAGCAGCGGGAGCGATGACGAGAACTGAAAAAGGTATTCTCTATATCCGATGTGGTCACTGAGTAGTATTTGCGATAGTAGTTCCAGGAACTACTTTGGAATGGACTAGTTTCCGTAGGTAAAGAACGTCATGGTTTCAAGTGAAGAAAGAAAGAGTAAGGTTAAGTTTATGGTTTAAATGCTGCAGGAAAATGTTTAACAATGTTCAGTTTTCACTTTTAACATTAAACATGCTACCATTTTTTCGATCGTAAATTTCTTAATAAAACCGATAGAAATTTGGATGCGGTTTGGTACTTGTACTGTTATAGATAACGATGTTTTACTTAGTTTGGTAAAAACTTTAGGTGCAATTCAAATTAATTCAGACATGGTAATTTATTAGACTTTGGGTACTTATGTATTTAAAGAAAGAATTATTGCTGCAATTCGACACTGCATGCCAAATGTTAGAAAATTATGTGTAATATGTAGGTTATAAAATTAAATTTATTAGTACGACATATTATGACATATAAATTGTGTGTGAACGAGAAATGTTTTTTTCTCATTTGCAGTTATTTTGTGTATATTAAGTGGATTTTTATAACAATTTAAAGAAGAATGATTGCGCACAAAAAATTGTAAACTGAAATTAATATATTTTTGGATATTTAGTTTAGAATGACATAATCATGAAATAGTTAGATAGCATACAAATATATAGACATTTAATATATATTTTTAAAAACGTATACATATGTACAACTTATTCATATGTATACGTTGTATTTAATTTATTTATCATAGTTATATTATAATTTTAATATATACATGTGATTGGATAATTTATTTTCTATCACAGAATAATGATACTTTTATCAGTGTCAACAAAATTGTTGTTTTTATTTTACAGATGTGATAAAGACTAGAAAGATGATTAATTAACTGCTTCTAAAAGTCATTATATTTAAGGAAGTATCATTAGAATATGAATAATTAATTATATCAATGTTATTATATGCTTTAAGATATTTAACAATTGGTATTTATTAGTTTTTGGTTAATGTGATGATTAATTAAGACGAAAGCTTGTTTATTGCGTGTTATTATTTACAAAGATGTATTTGCGACCAATGCTTTAGATACATAAATGGTGTTTGAAATGTGATGAAAGCTTTCGATGTTGTGTAAAAATTGTATAGTAGTGAGTTAGTAAACTTTTAGGTTTACATCTTTTTCGTGTTAGTTTCGGGAATATTGGAATGATAAATATAAAATCAATCAATATATGATCAAGATAATCAATATATGATCAAGTAACATACAAATGATCACTATAGTAAAGTAAAAGTAAATTTATTATGTTCAGGTACCTACATGTTAACACATTTTTTTATGGTTGGCAATCAAATACATCATCAGCCTGTGTCAGTCCATTACAGACATAGGCTACTAATGCACGCCTTTCCCATTAGTGGGTTTTGGGCTGTATCCCACCACGCTGGTCCAAATGCGGGTTGGTGGGTGGACTGACATGACCATCCGACGCATGGATCATCATACTTTTCAGAAAATTGGATGATCGGCCTAAATTGTCCTTACCAACTAGGAAACAACAATGATAATATGTTGAGTCTCCATAGGATTCGAGCCCACGCCCTTACCTCTAGGCTACGGAGGCAGTCAATCAAATAATAACGTATCAATTTTATATCGTTCAATGTATAAATGATAATTTTTTTTTATACATTGCACATTAATTTTACATTCATACATATCTATAGAACTCTTCATTACTAAATCCACATACAAATAATTACAGAGATATTCTATTTACACTGTAAAAGATTATAAGATATTTTTTTTCACTCTATAAAATCGTTCCTTCATAGTTAAGACACGAAGCGCTCCAATCAAAGTACAATACAGTATAGTACAGAGATGATGATATTTTTCTATTGAATTTTGAAGACAACCGGAACCAATAGAATAGGCATAACCATAATAAATGTAAGACTTATAATCAACAAGCAAAATGGAAGCTTATCTCAGTAGCAGATTACTTTTTGATAATTTATTTTTTTTATTTATTTCATGAAAATACACATACCATAGTACACAATCTGCCAAACTGCGCAACAGTTTATCGGCAGTAGCTCTCGTGGACACAAAGCAGATATATTTATTACATTTTACTTAATATAAAGGTATAACCATATATTTGTAATTACTGAATAATGTATATGAAAAAGTATTACACCAAAGTTAAATAACACGTAAGTAATTTATATGTATAAAATAAAAAAATAAAAATACTAGATAAATGAAAATTTCTTAAATCCATGTGAACTGTTTAGGAGATACAGGCAAGTTAAACTTGCTATGGACATAAGGTCAAATAGTGTTTTTGCAATTTAGTTTTTAAATTATTTTTGTTTAATACATTTTTTTAAGATATCTTTAGGAAGTTCGTTTATAATAACAGGCGTAATCCATCTCCGTTCACGTTTACCATAATAATTTTTCACTTTTGATACATCTAACATAGAATTTTTTGACAACCGGGTTGGATATGTAAACTCCCTTTCTTTTTAAATTTGCTTACATTAAACTGTTCAATTATTATAGCACGTTTAACTTTTAAATCAACAGGTAATATTCCACATATTTTAAATAGTTTTGCAAAGTCATGTCGTACAGAGCTGACTACTTTATTATGTACTAAAAGCTTTAGCATATTTATTGTAATTTCTTTATTTTGTTAATGTGTACTGGAAAAGTTAGGCCATACACATTCAACCCATAAGAGATTATTGAGTCTGCTAATGCATAATATAACATATACAAAATAGTTTTTGGTACAGAGTAGTGTACGTACTGTAACTTACAATAGATCGATCTTAAACTATTACATATTTTATTGACATGAATGTTCCAGCTAAAATGGTTGTCAATAATTATTTCTTTTATTTACGCGATTATTATACATATCAAATCCACTAATTTACGGATTTTTCGCGTTACTTAAAATATATTTATTCCCGACGTTTCGGATTCTTTCCAGCATCATTTTCGGATCCATGATCACGGGCAGATTGTCTGCCCGTGATCATGAGATCGAAAATTAGTGGATTTGATATGGTTGTCAATAATTAATCCTAAATACTTATATGAGGTAACAGACTCTAAATTTGGGCAAACACAGCTATCTGTATTCTTGTGCAGGCAGTCGTACGTATGTCCTTTTATATTAACCGATACTTTTTATTTTGGTTGTAGGGGGACTTTATGCACATACATTTCGTTTTATCAAGATTTATTATTATGCCATTGTCATGCGCCCATCTAATCACGTTATTGAAATCATGCTGCACTACTCTTTGAATAGTGTCCTGGCATTTACTGCTGAATATAATGCATGTGTCATCGGCGTACATGTATGTTTGACATTTTTCAATAACATTAGGCATGCTGTTGACGTGCATTATATAGCCTACAGGACCATATACCGATCCAGTCGGAACGCCATATTTTATGTTTCCCAGTCTGCTCTCCGCTCCACAAACAGTGACTTTTAATTTTCTATCTGTTAAATATTCCTTAAACCATGCGTTAATTGGTCCTCTTATTCTACACTCTTGTATGGACTACAATAAGCGGTCATGGCCGGGTATCGAAAGCCTTCTTAAAGTCTATAAACACAATAAAAACAAGGTTTTGTTCGTTTGACGAACAGTTAACGTTATCTGAGAACTCGGATAATACAGTAGACGTCCTTTTTTTAGGCGAAAACCATGTTGTAAATCGTTAATGACATTGTTGGCCTCAAGAATGTTAGTGATTTGATTTATTACAATTTTCTCTTTTATTTTATTTAATATATTTAATATAGCTATTGGTCTGTAGTTTGTAAACTCGGTACGAGAGCCTTGTTTGTGTATGGGTCTTATTACTGCTACCTTTAACTCGTTAGGATACACCAGTTTTTGTACACTCAAATTAACAAAACGTGCTATCAGTGGTGACATTTCAAATTTTATTTCTTTTAAATCTTTTATTCTAATAATATAAAATTAAGTTTCACAAGACTTCTCTTCAAAAAACATTTTAGTACATCTGTGTTTATTTTTGATATCCTCTATTTTTTTCGTAAAAGTAAAAAAAACCCTCTCAAATACTTGTATTACTCTTGGTTTTAAATAAATATATTTCGATTACACAATCTACCGATAGTTTATGTCTGCCTAGCCATAAGTTTAATGTACCCCATATTTTTCGCATATCACCATTACAGTTAACTAAACATCTTTTCCTGTTCTCATTCTTAGCCTTATTTATAATTTTGTTCGTGTAATTTCTTTGTCTTGTATATTCCAATCTGTAAATGTTATTATTAGGTTTAGATTTCCACCGTCTAATAAGATAATCTTTTCTATTTACTTTCTGTTTTATACGCCCATTTATCCACAATTGGGTATCTCGTTTTTTATTGACAGTGCTTTGAAATGTACATGCTTGAAATATCATAAAATATACTAGATATACAACTATAAAGCTCGGAAGGATCTTCAATATTTAAAAAATCTGACCATTTTGTATTTTGCAAACGTCTACTTATCATTCTATTGTTATATTGTAGATAGGTAACGGGATTCGTTATAGGCTTATCGAAATCAGCTGCAAGTCCAATTACATAGTGATCTGCTATCCTGCTCGTGACTGTGTGTGTCGTATTTTGACTTTGACTTTGACTTGTGTATGCGTTCGGGCACTTGCCCGGTCAGTCCGTACAAAAACATGGTCGATGCACGACGCCACCTGCCGCTCCGCTGTAACACCTCGCGCAATGTCTTGCACACAACGCTGCAGTTTGAATTCACAAACACGTTAAGATAACTTGTCTTGTTTGCTGTCGCATCTAAGTCTTGCTGCATTATGTTGATGTTAATATCACCAATTACAATTACGTTATTGCACAACGAAATTTCGTTAAGGAAACATGCTAGTTCATTAATAAAGCATACCTTATTAGTATTAGGGGGCCGATATACAACATAAATATGTGTAACGTAGTTCTTTTCCTGTAGTTCTCCCGCTAGCATCTCACAATGAATTGAGTGTAGTTCTCTCGGTTTAAATACAAGTTGGTTTCGCACATACAACAATATCCTCCACCACGCCTATTTTCTCGCGTGTAACTAAATATATTAAAACCATTAATTTGGTATTTATACAGTTTATGTTTCTTTACATGAATTTCTGTTAAGTATATTAAATCTAAGTTTTGCAAGCGTCCATGCAGCAAAACTAATAGCTCATTGAAACGTTTCCTGATAGAACACACGTTAATATGTATGATTTGCAGTCGCTTTGCTTCATTATTTACTAAACTGTGCCATGATTGTAAATCGGTTAATCTGGTATATTCAGTCTCTCTGGGAAGATAATAATTTAGCATTATAGAATTTTATACAGGAATATCTCTTAATAACTATTTCATTTCTTTTAATAATGTTTCAATTTCGCTTTCAAAATTAATTTGGTGTATTTTCTTATCGTTCTCGTCCTTTTTCACGAGTATTTTTCCATTTTGTATCCATATATATTGATATTTTTGTTTCAGTTTTGTTTTAGCATTCCAAAACAGCTGGCGTATCTGACGAGTTACATGTTCATTTATATCAATTCTTGAATAGTTATTGTTTTTAAATATCCTATCATTAGTTAAGTTGGTTTTTTTGCACTTTAGCCAATCCTGGTGAGCTTCACGGGTGCGCAATGAGACCACTAAGGGTCTAGGCTTTTTGTTGCTTTCTCCAGGAATCCTTCATACTTTTTCAATATCTTCTGATCTTATTTGTAATTCTTCTGCAATATTTCGTGCAATGCTCATCAGGTTTTCGCCTTCTTGACTTTGGACGTTAATAAGTTCTACATGATTTTGTAGATTTTTTTGCTCATTATTCGCTCCTCCAGGGCCTCGTTATTTTCAAAATATAGATTTTTATGTGACAAATCAGTAATTTTGTATTGTTGTTTTTTTGACTTCTCTTTTGTCTCATTTCTGAACTTGTCAAGTTCTGTCTACTTGTGTCCAAGATAATCAAGAAACTTTTCCATTTCCTCGTTTGTTTATTTTAGGTCCTGAATTTGATTTTTATTATCAGACATATCGTTGTGGATCTGGGAAAAGCGGGCCATTTGATCATCTTTCATTGACTTCAGCAGCTGATTCATATCGTCCATTTGTTTTGTAAAGTTCGCGAGCGTTTTCATGACAGCGTCTCCACTGCAACAGGCTACTTTTTGTTTAGGCGGTTCATGGACTCTGTTAGAATCACTGTCCGAGTCATCATCAAAGCGTTTCTTTTTTTGACGTATGTTTATCCACTTATCTAAAACCACTTCCTTCAACTCTGCAATATTAGGGTCTGATCCATAAGAAATCTTGTTTTTTTCAGGGGTTCGCTGCATTATTTTAACATATGCAAATTTCCGCCCTGTTGCATTTCCGCCCTGTTGCAACTAAACCGGCAGACCGGTTTAGTTGCAACAAAAGAAAGAGGGCGGAGTTACTTTGCCGCGCTTGCACTTGCGCAACTGTTAGGAACTGCGTGCACTATCTTTATCACTTTTAACGGATAACTTTGTCTTTTTCGTTATTTTTTAAAAACTGACATAGCCAATAGACACGTGCGGCGCTCACGCGTTATCCACGAGAACTTAATTACGAAAAATTAAAACGACAAAGTTAAATAGTTAACTAAAAAAACAGGTAAACTCCCTTACTCCCTTACTCCCAATCAGTACCAAAATCGAATTCAAGGACTCCCTTGAATTCGATTTTGGTACTGATTTTGCGAAGTTATCCCGCTCGTCTTGATGAAGGACCTCCGATAGATCCGAAGCTACCGACTAGTTTACTGTCAATATTGATTTCAGATGAATTCAGCCGTTTGTAGAATATATTTTCAGTGCAATGTCTCAAGAAACTTTAATTGTATAATTGCAAACAGAAAAGGGTTATTTTTTAATTATGTCATCATATCCATAGTCTTTTAAACATTTTAAAAGTGAACTTTGACATTAAATAACCTCTTCTCAACTATAATTCTTAAGATCGGTTTCTAAACATCCCAGATATACGTATACAACAGGTTTCACATTACACCTTAAAAACCAAAAGAGTAAACCGTATATTTGGTATTTTTAGTACACATAAGGGCATAGACTCCCTTTAAGGACTAGCGCAAACTGTTTTTTTAACGTTAACTAAGGCGGTAGAGCAGTCAGCCAGCTTCTTGATGTGGTCGCCGACGCCCATTTACATCGGCAATACAAGTGGTATCATCGACACGCTGCCGTATGACACAGGATGTTGCGACTCGTTTACTTATTAAATACGCTGGCTAGGGCCCTTTAAACTGGAACACGGTAGAGTTTTCAATACTTATGTGACGTAAGCAACAAAAATCTTTGTTCGACGTATTCTCGTCTACTCCAATGCCCTATTCACCGTTCTGACTTCATACTCTCCTCCTTTTTCATACTGGAACTTTCACACTTGCTTACGACTTTATGTCAAATTAAACTATTTGGTCAGATATATGTATATAAAATACATTAAATGCTTACACATAATCATTTTTAACATATATTATTAGTTAATAATATTTGCAGCTCCTCACTTTTTTCTCTGCATCATTCTAATGTTGACTGGCAGAAAATGCCTTTGGCGTTAGGTCCACCTATGCTCACTTAGGCCTATATCTGAAGCATGATGGCTCCCTGTAAAAGGGGACCTCTAAAACTGTTTTGACATTCGCGACCGCATTTCATTGCCCGGACACAGATAACTTTATTGTTGATGTAATTCGATATCCAGCCCATATTATGACAAACCAAAAAATATTAGCAGCATATAATTGTTCCATAAACAGATTAAGACTCACGCCACCGCTGTCTAGTTCAATTTAAATTGCTAGAATCATTATAATTTTCTATAACTAGACTTAGTGTATTAGTTATTTTGGGTCATGCAAATAATCTTTATACCATTTTTAGTAATTACATTGTGTAGTCTTAACTTTGAATCAAAATGAATGTGTGCTTATTAAAACTAATGCGTGTATTGCTGGTTACTAAGCGTCATGTAATATAATTAGGCCATCCCTCGATGTATGGTTAAGACAAAGATGTAGTAAATTGTCAATTGTTGTGTATTATTAAGAAATGAAGAGTATTTTTAAATGGAAGTCGTTCGTTTTGTAATAACAATGTTGGATATAAGCAGTTCATTGCAAATTAGAACAATATATAGTGTTAAGAATTAAATGTTTTGTAACATTTGTATGGAGCGATTAGAAAAACTGAAGAGTTTTAGTAATAGCGGAGAAATTGTAGAAGTGTCATGATTTTATTTGTACAATATTTGATAAAAAGTTATATTTTTTATCAAGTAAAAACCTTACGAAAGAGAATTTTACAAAACAGTATTTTGTGGAACTTATTTATTGTATTTCTATATTTTAAAAAGGAGAATGTAGAGTATTCATGTTTTGTATGTTGCCATCGTAAATGTTTAGATAAATAATGACCGCAGATAACAATTATCTTGATTTAGTTTTTGAACTGTTGTTTATTACTAAGGGATATTTTATCGTATTATGTAGTCCATTTAAAATAAGGTAAATATGACTCAAAAATCTATTAACCCATTTTATGTAAACAGTCTTGTGCGAAACGATAATGGAGTAAAAAAATTGGGCCTTCTCATTGGCCAAATATCGCGTGTTGATATTTACATAACCAATCGGCGCGATTTACGTTCTGACGTCACTGGTGTTTGAGTTTACTATTGGCTTATTCCACAAAACTTAATGATTTATTAAAGAACGCTCTGTTAATGTTTAATAGTTTGGTTTTATATGTGCTACTTAAAATATAATCATGTTTCATTTTAAACATTATAGTTAATTTAAATTATATAGTTTATTTAATTAACATTTTGCATTATTGTTCATGATTTGTGTGATTAGCGATATCTCAATGTATGCCGTTGTTGAAATAAATTGCTGTGGAGTATAAAAAGTATTTATTGTTTTATTTCTGAACTAGCTACGTATATCTGTTAAATGTTATATTCCTCTCCTTGCACCAGGAGTGTATAAACTAGGTTTTGATTGTGGTCTCACTTATAAAGGACAAACGAAAATAATGATTAGAACAAGTGTCAAATAACTCATAGGTGATGTTAAACAGCCATGTATTAAGAAATCTGCAGATTGCGACCATATTTTAGACAAATTCAAACACTACAATAGATTTGATAAACCAAAATTTCGAAAGAACATAGATTTATATTAAGGATAATTCGGAAAACCATAGCAGTTAAAAAGTGTCCCAAATTTAACAGAGAGGATGGTTGGTCATTACCATCCGAGTGGAATCAGTTCCATAAAATTGATCAATATAAGTAATTTCTGAAATTAAGAAACGGAAAGATAGTGTGAAAATTTGAGAAAACGTATGTTATATGAAATAATACAGACATATCCTGTCTATATCTAACTGTGATCATAGACCAGAGGAATCGAATACTTGGGATAAAATAGGAAATCAATTCAATAGGAAAAAGGTCAATAATTATATTTAATGGTTATGTTTATATAAACTATTTCAGCTGTTCTAATCTAAATTTAGTACCTAATGTTATAATTATCTTAATAGTACTAAAAGGTATAAGGGCTTATATATTTCATGAAACTCATGTTAAGTTCTAATTTTATACAGAGATAATGATTGAATAACTCCAAAATAATTTCTAGTAAACTTGTTTTTGGCGTTAAATATTTACGGATACAAGCAAAAGCTAAACTCCTTTACTAATTCTTCTTTTTCACCATCGACATTTAATAAGAAACACATGTGCTTTAAATTAAGCAATCTTCTTGATATGACAACACAGTGATAACTAAATTGAACATGTATTTATAATAAGTAGTGGAAAGAACACAACAGATTAGCCAGATGATTACTCCAACGTTTTGTAGCTACACCTTTGACTAAATGGCACATCCAATCATTCTATGTATCACTATCAGCCTAATATATCTACTGCTGGACAATAGCTTCCTGATATCATCAATCAGCCTAATAGTCTTTCGCCACCTATCCAACCATGAACATCAGGCTGGAAGAACCTGGTATATCGATGCCTCATGAAATACAAATGCATTCAATAACTCGCTTTCTCGCTGACAGTATATGATCTCCATTAAAATACAAATATATAAAAAGTATTATAGATATGCATCTCGAGCGACATCATACAATAGCTTATCTCAATACTAATTGAGCTAATATTAGACATCAAACACAGAGATTATAATATTACGTACAAACAGTGAAGTAGATTTACATATAATACCAAATATCATCATATCATCTACGTCAACAATTTTTGTAACAGCAATATTAAAACTTGACAACAATTCAATCAAAAAATCTGATTTGTCTATTGAACACTAGACTTCATTCTCAACGCAGGTATCAAAGTAAAGACAATTTTTCTCCTATCAAGTAGGGGGTCTTTTCTAATAACGGAAACACACAATCCAAATCAACATTTCACAGCCTGTGATGTCCATCTTGGAAATAGGCCTCCCTAGCCTATCTTGGGTTGGACCGTTCCACAGCTGGTCTATGCAGGTTGTGACCGACTTTTACATGCCAATACCAAAATATCAACCATATAATGTTACTACTTGTCTAAATAATCTATTTCCACTTGTACAATCTATCTTACATAGTCCTTAACTAATAACAATTGGCAAGAAAATCACAGCTTTATAATGCCTTGGACGATATCGTCGTACAACTTCTCAGTCAATGGTACATAACAGAGTTTTTCTGGTCCAGAAAATACATCGGGTCTTTATGCAGATGAGGGTTAAAACCCTGTTCCATTAATTCCTTCTTCTTCAACTTGAAGGTGGCTGTGAGGGGCGGTTCAGGTAGGATTCTTAGGAACAGGGGTCTTGCGTACGCTGCCAGTGAGGACTTGAGACCTTCGGCCAAGTCTGTCAGGTTAAGCTTATTCTCTTTGTCAGCTATTGCTGCCATTCCCGCTTTACCTTCAACGTTAGGAATCTGAAAATTGAAATAATGAAGACTATATAGTTGACTTTTACTATGACACGGTAATTATACTATAGTCAGAATACTACTTCTATTGCGGGTACTTAGAGAAAAGAAGTCTCGATATTGACATTATGTCTGTCCGAGGTCGTGTATAAAAGACGGGTCTGAAATATAGAAAGGAGAGATCCTTGTAAGCCGCTACCCGGAACGGAATTCCCCTCGTGTGTGATAATTGTTGTGCATCTGTGATAGTGTTGAGTGGTGTTATGCATCTACTCATCCGTACGAGACATCGTGGCTGTTGTCGGGGTCATGTGAGCTATTTCAACTTTTTTTAGTATAAGAGTTGTTTAGTAGTCGTCATCATTTTTATCTTTGAGATTTCTAAAACTAAATTAAAATATGAATGATAGTAATGTGCTTTGAATATACTTCTATATTAATAATATAAAGAGAGTAAAAAATGTGCGTATGCTTCTAATGTATAAACTAAAAAACTATGGTGCCGATTTAAAAATGTCTTTGTCCATTGGAATGCTAGAATCATATTGAGAAACATAAGTTATTTTTTAATAAACCTAAAAACAAGATAAGCAGGGCCACACACACTATTAGTATTGTAAATATGAAATAAGCTAATACGACTTTTAATATTTCTTTAACCTATTATTGTTGCATTCCATATAATTGCTCTACTTACCGAAACACCGTATACAACTGTATCTTTAGACCAACCAGATTGCTGATAACTCCTTCCACTTCCGCTGTAGAAACATTTTCTCCTCGCCACCTTAAAGTAAACATTTAACGGAATATAGTAATATTATTGTAATTAAATAACTTTAATTTAACATAATATAGAGCTTTATATAACGTTACTGCCAAAGACTCTTTGTATCCTGCGATATGAGACGGACTGATAATTAATTTATCATCATCATCATCAGCCTGTGTTAGTCCACTGCTGGACATAGGTCTCCTCTTATGCACACCTTCTCGAATAGGAGGTTTTTGGACCGTATCCCACCATGCTGGTCGAGTGTGGGTTGGTGGGTGGACCGATTGTTTTCCCGCGGGATATGAGCCCACGAGCTCCGATTTATAAAGCAAGGGCCAATACCACTAGGCCACGGAGGTAGTTTTACATTAATATATAAATTTTTATCTACGTATTTTTGGTAATTGAAACAACCACAAGATTTTAAATAAATTGTTTCTTACATGTAAAGCAAAATAACCTAAAAGCGTCCAAAAATTTTGCCGTTTAATATTGGTAATAAAACATATTCTCTTAAAAAATTGGTATGTTTTTCCAAAGTTTACCTGTCTTTAAGAATACAAATATTTTTATAGGACTAATAAATTGCAGAATTGTATACTTCAACTTATATATATAGTATGTATAATCCAATGTATAATCCCTAAATAATATATGCGAGTTTGATCCTGTTGTACAATTATCCTCAATAATAAATATTACAATTTAATTATGATTGAAATTATTGCAAAAATATTTAAATACCAAACTCCCGATGAACTTCTTTTACCACTCCTCTTTGTAAGTCTTGATAATTCAGGTCCGTAGTACTATTTTCAATCACTGTCTATTACATCTATTTATAAGAAATTCATACATTTGATACCAGTAGTACCGTACCTGAAAGTGTCCCCTGTGCGATCCTTGAAATAGAAATAACCAAAGTGATCCATTATCAGGATATCCCCTGTGTTGAAGTAACAATCATTCTCCACGCGTACATTCCGCACCATCTTCTTCTCTGAAGCAGTCTTGTCTGCGTATCCAGAAAAAGTTAGAATGGCCTTCTTGGGATCGATTTTGCCGAGGAGCAAACCTGGAAATAATTTACAATCTTAGGTGCTTTATTGTTTTGTTACTAATAAGATCTAAAAAGGCTGCAGAACAGAACCTCCATGCCAGGAGACATATATTTAAGAAGATTTATTTACATAATAGTTTTTATACAGAACGACTAGCTGATAAATCTGACCCTTACAAATAAGTTGTTACACAATTTGAACACGCTGATGTCATTTCATGTTATCAAAGATGATCCTGACACCAAGGACAACCTTAAAACATAAACTTATTTCCCTGCAGGAGCAACACATTCGATTTATAATACAAGGGCCTATATCACATGGTCGTGAAGTTGAATTAGTCACTTTATATTACTGGTTACATTATCATTTAAGGGCGTTATGGATGATGTCAACCGCCTCCGTGGTCTAGCGGTATTATTTTATACACATGACCTGAAATTTTGCATCTGATTTGAAAGTAAAAAAGTATTCAGTGTGATGACATAACGGATTAATTCCTTAAAATTTAACATTGATATTAGGATACATTAATCTACGAATATATACCTTAATAAGAAGATAATAACAATGATAACATAAACTTATTTACAATAGATCACTGGCTTCGTGGTCTAACGGTACCGGCCCTGCTTTATAAACCGGAGGTAAAGGGTTCGAATCCCGCACGGAAACAAATTTGTGTTACCGTTGTTTTCTGGTTGGTTAGGACAATTTGGGCCAATCATCTAATTGTCTGAAAAGTAAAATGATCCATGCGTAGCATGGGCTTGTAAAAAGTCGGTACACCCTCCAAGTCGCATTGGACCAGCGTGGTGGGATATGGTTCAAAAACCCCCTAATGGAGAAGGCGCGTATAAGGAAAGGCTATGTCCATCAGTGGATTATTACAGGAATGATGATGATGATGATGATGGATGATGTATTAGCTACTTTTTAGTATCCGTCGGTTAACTGTTTCCGAAGCCTACCGGTGAAACAGGTCGTGGGTTTAAATTCTACGGAGACTTAATTACTTTTCATTGTTCGTTTACTATTTGTTCAGGGCAATGTGGGCCGATCGCGCAACTGTCTAAAAAGTATGATGATCCATGCGTCGGATGGGCATGTAAAAAGTCGGTCCGGCGCCTGGTCTCTCTCTGGCTGTGGTTTTCCATCGCATTGAAGCATTAAATTATTGAAAGAGGAAATGCCTGATTTCTAAAATAGATCGGCGGCCGGAGTCCAAATCGACTAGGAGAGAGGCATTATGATTATGTTAATTTCAATTTCTTATTTGCTACATTTGAGAAGCAAAACCTGGTTCATGGGGCCCGCATGTAATACATCTGCCGTTTTCATCTCGTAAAATTTCTCCTGTAATCTCGTCACATCTGCAAGTATAAATATTCTTGATATAGAAGTAATAATAGCAAATAAATGCACTTCTTTATTATGTTTACCCCACCTGGATTGTAAAATATTAATAAGAAATACAATTTTAATGGCTATACAAATGCAAAATTGATCATAGTTTTACAGATTACACATCGAATTAAAGAATACAAAAACTTTTCAAAGCATCGGTGCACTTTTGTAACTAATATTACATTTACAAATGATTTATAAAATAATCAGTAAGCTTAACAATTGTAAATTTAAAAAGTTTTGGTTATTAAAAACCTGTTTAACTAAAGCATATGAAACATAATGATGTGTAAAGCATTCTATCGCAGTTATTACAGTTGGGAAAGTGCTCGAAACATCCGAGGTTAATATGTAAATAAACGCAATGAAATCTGTATAAACCAAATAAATAATTAAAGGAGACCAGAGTTTTCGTAAAAAGAGTCTATTGACAAACTGTAATGTCCAAAAAATGTAATTATCATTATTTTAGATTTGAAATAAAATCTTTTTACTCACTTAACGAGTGTCAAAGGATATATTGAAGATACCAGCCGGCTGAGGAATCCGATCGCACCCACTTTGGAGTCCAAATTAACTGAAAATACAAATACTGTTATTAGTATTCAATACTACATTGGTTCGCAACCAATTTGTAGTAAATTTAAAAATAGTTACTACACAGGAACTATACTACTATAAGATATACTAACCGTTGGTCAAAGTGAAAGTGAAAAGGAAAGAAGAAATGAGGTCACTTGGTCGCTGTACGGTTGATCGCTTGCATAATATCAATATGGTCGGTTTTAAGTTCAATATTACAACAACAATTCTACATATATATTGGAAATAAGTAATACCTGCTTTAAGTGTGTACATTTTGGATAGCTGTAATAGTTTAATATTATTACATAAACTTATATGGCTAGCTATGGAGGCAGTTCTTAATTTTACATCAATACAAATGCATTGCTTTGCTATTAAAATGAGTATAACTTTAATGTTAAAGAATCAGTTAGTTAATATTAATAGAAGAAATAAAGCTCTTTAATACTCTACCAAGGTTGCTGTTCCCTTCAGTGGCGCCGTAGAACTCCAACACCCTTTCAACGTTGAATCTTTCGACGAACTCTTTCCAAATTTGAGGCCTAAGACCATTTCCGACAATGACTTTTACGTTGTGAGCTCGGTCGTTAGGCCCTTTTGGTACTGCGAGCAGGTAACGGCATATCTCTCCTATATACTGCGTCACCTACAAAATATCATGAACAAGTATTGTATCGCAAATCTGTCTTTATTTTAGTTCTAGTCCTATTTTTATATTAACTATGTAGGCAGACGAGCATTCAGGCCACCTTAAAGAAAGTGTTCATCGACGCCCATAGAAATTGGCAATACCAATTGTATCACCAACGGTCTGCCGATAAGATATTGAGTCTCGTTTACCTAGTACATAAGCCGGCTACGGTGACCTTCAAACCAAAACAGTGTTTTCACAGTACTGCTTTGCGCCGGAAATAGGCACTGCGATGGTAGGCCTTCAGTCCCCTGTAAAGGTGCTCACACCCATAGTTCAAAACTTACCATTTCTCTTTTAATTCATATCTGGGCTCTGTTTGTTTTGCAAACTTTGCAAAGCGCAAGAGAGTAACCGTTACAAACAGAACGATATAGAAGTGATTTTACCCACGAGTAATACAATTATTAGTGCGCTTTAAACTTCGATATTATATCACATATAATATGTATAATTATATCATCCCAATGTACAATTATACATATTATATGTGTATATAATTATATGAAATATCACATATAATAAAGTAGTATGAACTAAATTTTGTAACCAGCATAGTAGATTAGACTAGATTAGAGTTTACAAGTCGAACTCGTGAATTCTTGAAACGTTTTTATAAGTTTTGAACAAAACATTCTTTAAATTGTTTTGCTTACCGTACAGCCATGTTTTGCAGCATCACTCCAGTAATTTGAAGCGGAGAACTTCTTCCTGAGAACGACAGTGCATCCTAAAATTATACCCTGACCAGCCCCGAGGACTCCGCCGGCAGTGTGGTGAAGAGGTAGTGGGTCGTACACTATATCCTTTGACGATAAGTGAGCGGAGTTGTGTACACCAAGCGGTATCAGAAGGTACCTGAAAAAGTAAGAAGATCATATTGTATCAAAAGCAGCAATTTTTTGAATTTTGCTTGGTTACAGCAACTCGGCACATAAATGTTATTTAATGTCTTCTTAGTCTATTTTGACTACGGCGGCCATTTTGTTTTAGAGATCAGCTAACGGCGTAGCAGATGTTTTAGTGCAAAATCGTACGCGTAAACAGTGTACCTGCATTTACTCTGCCTTCACTCGCAAAGGCCGATGGGAAACGTTCAGGCGTAGAATTGAATATTCACATGCCTATCCGACGCATTGATCATCTTACTTGACCGACAATTGGGTGATCAGCCAACGATGCCCTAACCAATTAGGAAATAACAGTTGTTTAGCAAAATTTGAATCTCCTCTCCTCCAGTTTCTAGAGCTTGAGCTCACTAGGCTATGGCAGTTATAGGCAGCTATATACTATGTGAGTCATATCAAGTTTATTTAGTTAAAACATAGTAAACGACTAAGAAGACGAAGAATAAAGACAGTAGGATGATTTCAGAACTAATAAAGACAAAATCTGATTAATAACTTTCGCTTTTTTGTTATTTTGCAGTTTGACAGGTCGTGTATTATGGTATGTATACATAACATGAAATAAATATATAAAAAAAGTATTAACCAAAGTTTTTTAAAATCGACAATCGATTATTATCTTAAAAAACGTTGCCTAAACTTTGTGTTAAATATTTCGCACAGGAAATCCACCTTGACCCTAATGTGTTCTGAAAATACTTTCACGTAAAGGCTCAAAAAAAGATTTGCATTAGAAGAAAATTCTACCTGATATTTGTAATAATAGCAGCTTTAGGGAAACCAGTAGTGCCACTCGTGTAAATATACATCAGAGTATCTCTAGGCTTTGCAGGGTCCACATCAGTGTAAGGATCCTTTGACGTCTCCGATAGCTCAGTGGCTAGAGCTACGGTGTTTTGCAAAACTGTAGCAGATTCGCGGTCCGGTGAGTTGAATTGAAATAATGGCATATCCTGTATTTCGTGTTGTATTTCCTTGATTGCTGAAAATTTTATTGATTATTTTATTAAGGTACGTTTATTCATTTATTTTAAGCATTCATGTAGAATTTTTAGGTAGCCATTATAGCGGAAGATGAGGTAAATATAAAAACATATAATCGGTATAACTGCCTCCGTAGCCTAGTGGTATGGGCTGTGCTTTAGAAACCCGCGGCGACTCAACAAATTTTCATTGTTGTTTCCTAGTTGGTTAGGCAATTTGGGCCGATCACCCAATTGTCTGAAAAGTAAGATGATCCATGCGTCGGATGGGCATGTAAAAGTCGGTCCACCACCAACCCGCATTGGACCAGCGTGGTGGGATACGGTCCAAACCCCTAATGGATAGGGTGTATTAGGGAGGCCTATGTCCAGCAGTGGACTAAAACAGGCTGATGATGTATGATGATGTATAATCGGTGTAGCATACAGTAAAGTCAAGTAAGACCCACTGAGTTTCTTTCGCCGGTTCTTCTCAGGTCAGAGACATCCGGTGGTAGCTGATAGTCAAAAACCATCAATAAGTGAGTATCATATATATATATATATATATATATATATATATATATATATACCATCAATAATCACTGCTATGTTTAATAAAGATATTTAAGTTTGAAGACACTCTCTGCCGTTTTAAAATTATTCTTAATTCAAATTAAGTATTCTTTTATGTAATCGTTAAATCTATGTTCATGTCTTGACACGTATTATTCGAGGTAAACCACTGTAATTAGTGACTATTTTATTGTTTTCCGATTTATAATTACTAACCAACACTTCGGTGACAAGTTTAGTAAGATTTAAATTTAAAAATATTGATTTTTCCATACTGGATAATAAATTAACCTTACACGGGAACAAATGATTATAAAACACAGCTCGATAAAAATTAGTTTTTACTTTTTCTTTTAATATAATCAAAGATAATTGTAATGGAAGCAAAAAGGATAATTTACCATCAGCCAGCTCGTCACCGAACACGACAGCTTTGCATCCAGCAATCTTCAGGCAATGTATCAACTGAGCGCCTCTCAAGTTGGAGTTGACTAACGCCGTGGTCACTCTAATCTTGGCCAGACCCAACCAGATGAAGACATATTCAGGCTGCGTCTCCATAAAGAGTGCTATCACCTCCCCATTTTTGAAACCCTGGCGCTTGAAGTACCACGCCATTTGGTTGCTGAATTGATCTCCCTGGATTGAAGACAATTAGTTAAATTACAGTAATTTTTTTGAGTTACAAATTATATTAAAACTGGCCAGTAAATTCTTAGGTGAGATTGGCTTCTGCAATTGGTATGGTGTTATTGTAGTGGATTAATAATATACTTATTTATTTTAATTAGCTATGTCATGTCATTGGTGGCTATTAAAGTTGGCAGTCACAATACAATAATAGTTTTGAGATGCAGTAACCCAAACTGGATCGCAATTGCCGAAATGCATTAACCTGCAGCTTAAGCTATTTGATGGACTGTCAAAGATTGTCTAGAAAACCGTCATAGAATTTAGATGCACATAAAACAAATGGATTTTATTTTAACAAGTATACGGGTGATCAACATAAAATCTATCCAACCAGTTAGTAGTGTATGTACTAACTCAACGTCATACTTTTATCAGGATTCGAAATGTCAACCTTAAGTTGGTCAAAGAACCTAGTGTTAATATATACAAATTCCATTGAATACTTTGCTTTTACGCAATTCATATGTTAGGGACATTTAATTTAACAGGCCCGTTGTGAAATAGCGTAAGAATATAATATTACTTAAGCTAATTACTGAATGATATTTTAGATTACACTTTTTTGGTCTGATGTAAGTAACATCAGACCAGCACTTTTAAATAAAAACAACATTTAAAACGTTTAATAAATCTGTAGCTAACAAATAATAATAAAAACATAAACAGATTACCTGACGAAACGTCAAAAATCTGTCACCCATGACAAAAGCCTTCTTGTCAGGATCCATCTTGGCGACCTCCGTCCACCTGGTGACCACCGTGATACCACGTCGCTCCCATACCCATATCCTGAACATGGTGGCAAGGAGGACTTGTACACCGCTAAAATAATAAAAAGGAAATATGTCAATAAAGATTTATATAGAGGTATGGTGGAAAACATTGGGGCAGTGAAAGAACCTACCCTGTACTCAATTCGGAGCGTGTCTTTTTAGTGTTTTGCCTCTGATTTAGTTAATTCTTTTCATACATAATATATATGAGCTTGTTATTGTTCCCATGAATTTTTTAATATTTTTGTGATAAGTAGTTCAATAGATATTTGAGAAGTAAAAAAAATACGGCACTGGAAATCACCTTGTGTGATTAAATTACAAACGCTGTCAAAACCGTAAAAGATTGACAAAAAGTATGGTTTACGTAATTCTACTCCTTAAACAAGTATGTATATATATATATATATATATATATATACATATATATATATAATAAAGTCTGCGAGCGCATATCTATGTTTTGAGATTAACGCACATTTTTAATTTATTAAAAAGAAATTGCAATCTGGCATGTTTAAAGCTCATTTCAGGTAATATAGTGTAAGTTAAAAGTTAATACATTAAAAAAAATTCTAATTCTATTAGCATGACCCATTTTATACACGACATTTTGATTCAATGAATATCTTAAAAGTTATGAGAGATTTAAAATGCGGGGGCAGAATTCACGGGCCAATTTCACTTTGTTACCCGCTTGTATTGTGTAAAATGTTCAGTTACTGTTTAAAGTCGGTCATATTTTGTTTTGTTAAAATTTTACTTGCTATTTATTCATTTAACCAGACCCGAATGATTAACACGGCTGTAAATTGCCGAAGTTCAATGTTTGCATACTTTTTTCTAGACTTAATAGTTACTGCACCGCAAACTAGTTCGAAACACAATATTTCGGGTTTCAGCAGTGCAATCTAGATTCTTCCATTCATTCCCGTACAGTTACCACTTAAGCATGTTGAATGGTACAAGCAGAGAAACACTCCATTTACGCCTTATTTTTAGTGAATTAACTACGTACATATTAAAGGGTCTCTCAAATCCTTTATTAACTAAAGAATATTTAAAATCAAAACTGTTATTATCTTCCTATTAAAACCATATTTGTAATTGTTTCACATACAAAATTAGTGTTTGTTGAAAAAAATATTAGAGCAATGAATATAACAAAGACTTGGAGCATCTTCAGCCTTCAAGGTTATAAGAATAACAGTTACGTATTTACTAGCAAATATACTTTTAGTTCATTTGCTTTTATGTTCTATTTTAGATTCCTCTGGGAACCAGCATTCATGGGTTGTAAAAAAACTCGCGGAGTGGAAACCCTTTTAGTTTATTATGTTTAAAAATGTCTCGTACTGAAAATAAACATTTTTTATTTATATCTTTATTTATTACTAGCGATCTACCCCTCCTTAGCAAGGGAGCTATGCTGATAGAAAATATACCTACAATAAATAAATCAATTCAATCACTCTATCTATTAAAAAAACGCATTGAAATCCTTCGCTTGTTTGAAAGATTTAAGCATACATAGGGATATAGGGACATAGAAAGTGACTTTGTTTTATACTAAATAGTGATTTATGATACGTTCAGTCACTTTATAATAAATATTTTCGTTCTATGCAAAACATGACATAAAATTAGATAATTCGACGTGAAAGGTCTTTGGAATGATTCGTCACTTAGTCCCCTCGGAGTGGCCAAGGTCCAAGCAACTACGCGTATTGTGAGGGACCTAGCGTGGTGCCCACACAATAGGGTAATCGTTTCTATCCGGCCTGTGTCAACGAGGACATCGGTGTGGTGTTACGACACCTCTAACTCAGGTAATGGGTGGCGGGAAATTGATTTACAGTCTGTGAATTGGGTACGAGTTGGTGGCGGCCATTTTGAATGACGTTTCTGAATCACTTTTTTAAAAGAGCGTTTTTTATTATGGTATATTTGTAAACATCTTAAGTTTGGACTGTTTCTAATGTGTAGTTTATAAAGTATACAGTAGAGGCATCCTTTTGGTTATTAAAATGTCAGGTTTTCTTATCAGAAATCACTGATTTTTAATCTTTTTAACACTGTTACGTCTGTTTGTACATATAAACGGTATCTTAAAGTAAATAGAATATCAACTGCATGTGATGTTCGTTGATTGACGTAGGATAAATTAATAAACAATAATGTTTTGCGGTTACTACGGTGTTTAATTACTTTTCAAATATTTTAGGATCATACCCGACATCTAAAATCCTTTTCAGCGTCTCTAAACTAAGATATTGAGCGTCATATGATTGGACTTAAAATGGCTACCGTCAGTACAAAACGTTTAACTTTTACTTCCTACTTATACTTGATAATTTTAAAGTATATAAAATGTTTAAACTTTTTAAATTTATCATGTAAATTCGCGTAAATAATATACAGTATTTTTTTTAAATAATTCATATATGTAACGATCTTTACGGCGGAACTAGTAGGGTGTTGTAATTCTATGGGCACAATGCTCTAATAATACGCCCGTATTGTCAATTGTATCGAATTACCTTGGTACCAGGGCGACAGAGAACCGGGGCGGCGGCTAACCGATGGACTGCGGTCGTAACTTATACCAGGAGTAATAGCGTTGTATGAAATTGTTATTATGCGAAAGCAGTTTTGTTTAGATGAATGATTTGAAGACTTGGGTAATCTTTATTAAAATTATTTTACCTTGTAAAAATTACCTTAACTTCATAACCATACGACAAAAAAAATGTAATCGTTACAATTACTAATAATTAACTTCAAGGGGACTTAAAGGACAGTTTTTGTTGATTTTATTTAGCTAATTTAGTAATTACTCATACCTTGCGTGATGAAAAACTGTGCGTTGTTAGTCGTACACTGTTTAGTATTTGTATTATATACATTTAACTTATGCGTCAAACACGAGAAAAGCTAAGAAAAGTCGATGATTTAAGCTAGAATACACGATTTGTGACGAAAGATAACTTTTCATGAAGTTAGCTCCTCATTGGCCTTTGCTTTATAAACCGGAGGTCGTTGGTTCGAATCCCGCGGGGAACCAATGTTAAAATGTTTGAATCATTTAATAATTATCTAGTTTTTATCGTTGTTTTCTGGTTGGTTAGGACAATATGGGCCGATCACCTAGGTGTGGGGGGCAGATGCCAGTTGCTCTGGGTAAAACTGTTATTTAAGTAAATCAAATATGATCCATGCGTCGGATAGGCATGTAAGACGCTGGTCCATCCACCAAACCGCATTGGACCAGCATGCTTGGATACGGTCTAACAGCACGTAATGGAGTAGGCGTGCACATGGGGAGGCCTATGTCCAGAAGTGGACTAACAAAAGCTGATGAATGATGATGGGGTAAATCTAGATGGAATAAGAAGTCAACCCCACGATAACTTGGGAAAATGGCTAGGTGAAAGAAAACTCAAACAAAATCAAATTTAACAATCCCATAATAACGACAAACTATTAAAAGAAATAACACACTGTAATGATTTCAATACAATTGCTTTAAATTTCATCAAAATTGAATAACAATAAACTAAGTTGTTATGAGCCCCTACAATTGTATTGCATAACCTTATTTAGACCGTCTCTGCCAATTGACTCCCTTAGTATAATTCACGAAGTGACAAAATGCATTGTAGAATAGAATAGAATAGCTACATACGAAGAAACTATGCCAACCTTAAACTTTTCAGATAACCCTAAAGGACCTTATTATGGACCAGAAGGTTATCATAACCGATAGAGGGTATCTGAGTGAATATATATATACACTCTCACATATATAGATGTTTTATATACCTTAGCATATGTATGTATCCCACCAAGAGTCTCCGTATACTAGTAGTATTGGCTCTTGCTTTTAACAAACGGCAAAGCAACTTTGTTTTGCTGTTTTCTGGTCGGTTAGGGCTATATGTACCTATTACCTATTGTCTCAAAAGTGATGATCATGCGTCTGATTGGCTTGTAAAAAGCTGTCAAGTCTTTGGCCGACGTTATGGGGTGCCAGAGCTTTCAAGTTTGCTGTTATCTAATTTATTCTTAAACCAAACCTAACCAAAGGGTCAACTACATGAAATCTAATAGAGTTTACTCTTAGATTTGTGCAGATATCTGAACTCAACGACTCAAGGTTTTAACGCAGTTTAACACAAATATTATCAATAATTAAAAGAGGGAGTAACTTAGAGAGATACATGTTAACTTGTAATTACTAAAAGCGTAATTTTATTTATTAATTGTATAGTTGCGATTATGGGGGAAACACAGATTTTCGATTTAATTCTTATTTTGTTTCTTTAGTTTTCTTTTTGCCTGACTCTATTTTGGCTTAAGAATGTTTATCGTATGGCTTTTAGATAATTATTATATTCTCACTCCTTTTTTTGTTAATAATATTGATTACTATATATTGGTGATCTGCCAACATTGTCAAATTACAAGCATAACCTCCATGCGATGTTCAAGAAGTGCATTATCACAAGTTATATGAATAACACAACCGCGCCTTATTTTCAGTGGAAATGTTTTGCTTGACTATATGTTTACTTTATTTACTTAATATTTCTTACGATTGTTAATATAATATGACAAAATGCAAGACTTAATGAACACTATAAGTTTAAAATTATAAGGTTTACTCACATCAAATCCCTTTTAAACGTCTTGCTCCATATATACAGCCATTGGTACCGATTCCCGGTCATCAGGAAAACAGCAATAATCACCAAAATTCCCATTAATATGGGGTAGCCGTACACCAGGCATGATAGGAAGGTGAACACCGCACCGATATAGGTTAGTATCACACCCTTCTTATTCTCAGCCTCCTCGAAACGTACTTCTGTCTTTCCTGTCATCCTGGTAGTTTACTGTTCCAACTGCATAGTGTCAATAGGATTCTGTAACAACAAAGATAATTAAATTATAATTGTGATTGCGCTAGACAACCGCCTCCGTGGTCTAACGGTATTGGCCCTTGCTTTATAAACCGGAGGTCGTAAGTTTGAATCCCGCGCGGATCAACTTTGTGTTATCGTTGTTATCTGGTTGGTTAGGACAATTTGGGCTGATCACCCAATTGTCTGAAAAGTAAGATGATCTATGCGTCTGTTGGACATGAACACCAGCGTAGTGGGATACGGTCCAGAAACCCTCAATGTGGAGAAGGCGTGCATCAGGGGAGGCCTGTATCCAGCAATGGACTAGCACAGGCTGATGATGTTAAAACGAGTGAAAGTGATACGCCCTGTACATAAGAAGACGCCACATAACCGCTCACCGCCCTGAGAGATAAAAAGTTGATTCTCCTTTACCCAGTAGTTACGCTGTTCATGGTGCTCTTTAAACCGGAAGACAGTTCTTACGAACGTACATACGTTCGTAAGTACAGACGAAACTTTTATTCTATGAAATAGCTAGCATAGATTCTCTGTCGGCCTCGAAAGTTCGTACTTTGTAAACAAAACAGGACCTACAGTATTAACGTAGTGTGATAAGAATTTGCTGATTTAATTACTTCTAAATGATACACCGATTTGCCGAGTAAGACATGATGATGTTTATATTAACAACAGTGTTTTGTAAAATTAGCAACCCGGATAATATAATATAAAATAACAATAAAGGTAGAAATCGGTTTAATAAGTATGCAAAATCAAATGCTAATGACATCAGTAGAAACATATATTAAAATATGCGCCATTCGAAATTCATTATTGATAGTACATATTCGAAACAAATAAGACATGAAAATTTCGCCAATAAATTCTGAAACCAAACTCTTTAAGAAACAAGAAGTAGCTCAATCCTTACTCCTTGATTAAACATGGCACAGGAATTTAAAATTGCCCCTATTCCAAGCGGAGCAAGTCGCTAGTAACAGCTAGTAACTAATAATTTCATAAGTATTTATTCAGTAATTGTTATTCATGGACAATATCACGCTTAAAGATACTAAATCGTCATAAATCATGACTTAACTGACTCAAAAGTGTTACTTTTCCCCTTTATTTCCAACTGCGTCAGTAAAAGGCAGCTGAGTAACATGAGTTTCACTCAGAAGTATTATTAATTTTATATAAAATGTACTGCTTCACTAAAAATGCAGAAGGACTTGTTATGGCATTTCTGCCACATCAAGTCCATATCTCGAACGAACCGGGCACGACGACAATGAGTAACTCAAAGTCAAGTTCATTTTATAATTGCGGCAACGTTGCCCGATTAACGGGCAGATAGCGCGTACCGAGTCATGGTCGAGTGCGTTTCACGTTACCGAGTTGACAGCGAAATTTAAAATGTCGATTAAGTCTATAGTTTACTGAATTAAGGCTAGAAATAAATTGAAGCAAATCGTTATTACGTACATTGTTAATAATAATAATGTTTTCTGAGTCGATTTCGACTACGGTGGCTGATTTATGTCAGCAATTGTCGCAGGAGATATTATTGTGCACAAGTGTACGCGGAAATCACATGTGCTGAGCGCACCCTTTCTTTAAATTTTCATAATCCGATAGGACGAAAATCTGAAGAGATAGGCGTGTTTTACATACTCATCCGACGTAAATCACCTTATTAACGGGCAATCGTGTGATCAGCCCGGATTGCCGTAACCAACTAATAAAACACCAATGAATTGGTCTAGTCCACTCATGATTAAAACCTACGATCCTGTTTCTAAAGCGTAAATCCATACCACTAGGCTACAGCATAAAGCACCCGTAGTTTACCCTCGCTTACGAGCACAGCGAAACACACACTCCCGGTACACTCATTACACCCGCGTTCCAGGGCGGTTCTCACCCCAGCAACCGATTAACTTTTAACCGATTTACATGTCCTCAGATTGTTAACGTCTACCTAACTCACGTACCTTCTGTACATGTGGTCTTCACTTTTAGCAAAAAGTGTCAGCCACCTAGTTCGTAAGGACGGTGTTAGATTAAGCTTACCAAATACATGAGTCTGGAAGCATAAAATCTTTGCTAAAAAAACTAGGCTACGGAGTCAGTTATACACGAATGGTGTCAGAAGCAGACTAGTGCAGACGTTTGCTTTTTATGGGTAGACAGCGGTCATTTTCAATTCCAACGTGATTTTTATGTGCTTGGCTTTTTGGCGGCAGTTACGTTTCACTTAAGACATTGTTTACGTTAATTCTCAACATGAAAACATAAGAACTGTCGATGATTAGATCATCGTTTTATGATTTTTTTCAAATTTTAATAGTTTACGATTGTTTTTAAATTGTGCCCGATGTTTTAGACGTTTCTTAGGGTTCATGGTCACGGGACGGATAGGACAATTGAATTAAAGTTAAACAGATATTTTCAACCATTATCATCATCGTCATCATCATCATCATCATCATTAGCCTCTGATAGTCCACTGCTGGACATAGACCTACCTTAATACACCCCTTTCCATTAGGGGGCTTTTGGACCGTATCGCTGGACCAATGCGGGTTGGTGGGTGGACCGACTTTTTACATGCCCATCCAACGCTTTTCTGACAATTGGGTGATCGGCCCAAATTGCCTTAACCTACTAGGAAACAACAATGAAAATTTGTTGAGTCCCCGTAGGTTATTCGAAGCCAAGACCTCTGGTATGTAAGCAGACGCTCATACGACTAGGCTACGGAGGCAGTAAGTTTTCAACCAATAAGGTTATTACTTAGTTTGCAAATGAGGCTTTAGCTGATATAGACATCCCCACACTTTTAAAATCTTTAATTCTAAGGTCCTGGTTGTTTTAATCCTCCGAAGGTTCCACGGAAGACCAGCACTCACCACTATTTGTCAATAAAACCATGGCCTTAATCAAACCATGGCTTTTTTTATTTAAAATTTTGGTTCTTTTATACCTTACAAACTTTTATTGTATTGTATATAGTGACCGTGATTTCTGTAGTTTTTATCTGCAATCGTGTGTATGAAATTAAATAAATCTGACAACAAATTTCAAGTTTACATAAAAGTTCTTGCATTGAAAAAGAACTTCATTCTGTGTGCATAAAATTTGTCATACTGTTGCTTAAAACGGATACCAAAAACGATAAGAAAGATTTAAATGCAGTGTCACCGTCATATAGTGCACAAAATGGTTATATACTATGATTATATACTATTTGAAGTGGGTCATATATTTTGTTACAACTTCACTTCCTCCACAAAAGAAATCAAACAGATTTTTTTTACTATCTTACCACGCGGACGAAGTGGCGGAATACTGTTAGTATTGCTTATTTTGTGTGTTTTATACGCTTACATACATACACGTTTATCTTATAGGTCACTTGCATTATATATTTTACACTGACTGTTTTGAGTTTTATATAACAAATAACATCTTCAACCTATGAACGGAAGTGTAAAGGAGTCGTATCTATAAACAATTGAATATATTCTAAATACCTGCTTGTTTAACGCATTAATAGCATTTTCTTAAGGCTTTTATTTTATATCCGTAACTACTTTAAGTACGTACTTAACTTAATACAATAACTATAATATATTGACGTACAAAACGTTATAGTTCTTATATCTAAACAAGCTATAGAAAAGCAAAGTTATAGAAACCAAAACATCTTTTCATTTCAAATCCACTAATTTACGGATTTTCCGCGTTACTTAAATATATATTTAATCCCGACGTTTCGGATTCTTTCCAGCATCCATGATCACGGGCGGACTAAGTTGGTATATGTCTGTATCTCAATGTTTTCGAATAACCGTCAGAGTTTTCATTTAAAATTGAGATATCTTTCGTTTTCATAATTTTGAACATTGGTTTGACAAAAACACTTATGTTGTCAAAAAATTTATCAGTGGATTTGATATGTATAATAATCGCGTAAATAAAAGAAATAATTCTCTTTTTATTTATTCAATAACAAAAATTCCATTGCTATAACGAAATTAAACCGGAAACTCCAAATCAGCTGATGTATTGTACTAGCTCTACATAATAATACAGTCGTTCTTTCATTATAGAGTAGTTATAGAATACAGATTCCATTAAAAATTAACCATAAAGCTAATATAATCCATTTAAACATTTTATAACGAAAAAAATGTTATGCAAAACAATGTTCAGAATACAATATGTTTGTGTATACTCTACATTGTTACTAAAAGATGTTTTAACATACGAAATAATAAAATATATCAATTCATATCGTTTAAAGAAATTATTATTATATCAAATACATTATCTTATGGATTTTTTGCGATAGTATATATATTTATTCCCTACGTTTCGGACCCTTTCCAGCATCCATGATCACGGGCAGACTAAAATGCTATATTATGTCTTTATCTGGCTTTGGGATTTTAATTTAAAGTATGACATATCTTTCTATTGCATCAATTTTGAACATTGGAAAATTAAAAATGACCGACAATATAAGTATTTTGTCCCAAAGCTATGTTGAAAATTAAGAAAATAAAAAAGGTATGTCAAATTTAAATAAAAAAACCTTTTTTATATTAATAACAGATTTTATATGAATTTTATTATAAGATTTTATATGAATAGCGTAAATAGAGGAAATGATTAAAATTATTATCATACGAAATTGAAAATAATTAAAATATAATCACAAACTTAATATTTCCTCTTTTAAGAAAAACAATACGTACTTTAAACAGCTAGACTAGAAAGGATTAAATGTTATGAAATAATAACTTACTTTATACAACTTCCCCGTTAACTTTCATATAAAATACTTTTGAAAACAACGGAATAACAAACATCGACTTTCACGCTTGCGTTATAAACACTAAATGAAATTGAATACAGTGTAGCCGGCGGTTAACTAGTGATGACCTAGTGCATATTAATATCGATATAATGTATCGATGGTTCACTTTCTCAAGTTAAAAATTAAGCTTCATAAACTATTACATATGGATTTTGTTCAAATTAGAACTGAATCTAGTAATTTACAAGTAAAATATAAATATTTTCTTCAAATGTATACCTAAGATAAGTAACTGCGTGTAAGAAATCTAATTATCAAGTCAAATAAATGTACTCCATCTTATCTCAGAGTTTTTTTTTTACTTTAAAGTAAATACAAAAACATGACACTGGACTTTATATAAGGGCTCAAAACGTTTATACAATATATAACATAACACTTTACACCAATACAGGCTGCAGTAATTTAATTTAATTATTGTGTAACTACTTCCACGAGGATATAAAAATGGTGATGCATCGTTCATAAAAAATGGAAATTTCGTTTCGAAATTAAGCAAATTAATTGACACATCGAAATATTACGTTTAATATTATACATGTTGATTAAAACTATGATTTAAACATATAATATATAATTATCATAGAGTACCGTATTGTAACTTGAATCCCTCTATGCACATCACTAAATGAACTTTGTCCCCACTCACATCTCCATTCATAAGTGCGTTTCGCCTGATCAACTAAGGTGTCGCTTGCGCATTCAATCCTCTAAACAAATATTAAACCTTAATTCTATAGAAATAAAGTGCATTTTTGTTAATCCTGAGTCTCATCCTTTAAACGCCTAGCTATGAACATTCCAAAGTGAGCTTTGACAATGTTATAATAAAGTCCGTTTTACATTACAAAGTCCAAAATGAATAAGTGTTTGTGGCAGTTTTCTATGCAGGGATATTAAATAACGACTGTGTCTAATTTTACTATCGGGGGATAAATGTGAGAGTCGCCAGAGGTCAGGATAGGTTGACATTGCTATGATTCTAGGTCTTTATTCATAACTATCAGATTTCTAGCCAATTTGGTAAATACTATTGTATGCTATCTACTGGGCGCAGCTTCATCCGCGTTATAATATAAAAACGTCAGTTGGTACCGGTGGTAGGTCCCCTTTTTACAGGAGTAAAACACTACTGTGTTCCGGTTTGAAGGGAACCGTAGCCAGCATATTTACTGGTTACACGAGACCTAACGGGTAACGCGCGTTGGCGATACCAGTATCGCCAATGTCTATGGGCGTCAGTGACCACTTTCCATCAGGTGGCCCGACTGCTCGTCTGCCTGCGTTGGCAATAATATTTTACCGCTAGTAGGTCCCCACCACCGGTAAAATTTTAAATGCTTATAATATTTTTCGGTTGACTGATGAACCTACGTTGCCCTCACCAGCTATGAAACGACGAATGGTGTAGAATACTTCCAGATAAGAACCCACAACCTACAGTCAATAAGTACCTTTATCGCTAAGCCATGGAGGTCTGAACCCCGCTTATTGACTGTTTGTCTATAACGTATAAAGTTCTGAATCAGAAGTGTAGCACAATAGTTTAATCAAATAAGCGAATAGACCAAATTGCCGGTATTTTTTTTGATTCTAACAAAAAATCTGCTCCGTAGCCTAGTGGTAAGGGCGTGTGCTTTCGAAACCGGAGGTCGTGGGATATAATCCTTCGGGGACTCAACACATTTTCATTGTTGTTTCATAGTTGGTTAGGGCAATTTGTGCCGATCACCCAATCGTCTGAGAATTAATATGATCCATGCGTCGGATGGGCATGTAAAAAGTCGGCCCACCCACCATCCAGCATTGGACCAGCGTCTTGGGATACGGTCCAAAAACCCCCTGATGGATAGGGGTGTATTTCGGGAGGCCTATGCCCAACGATGGATTATCACAGGCTGATGATGATGGTGATGATGAATAAGAAATCTTAGAAATCGAACCCCTGACCTCCACTCAAGGAACCGAGGCAATTATCATGGCTATGACGGCAGTCAATCCTTGATAATCCTTGTGATACGGAAATTGACATGCTTACATATGATATTATATAATATTCCAACTAATGAAGTTAAAAGGTTTATGCAAAACGTTTACCCAAAAAAAATTTACTCCAAATATTGCAGAGATTTTTTTCTTATATATAGTATAGTAGTAACATAATTTATATTTTTTTCAGCTCTATTTTAACATAACAAGGCTAGGCAATTAACACGATAACTAGTTATTTACGTACGCTACCGGAATAATTAGGTTAATAGCCTAATCTTGTACGATAAAGTAAAAAAAAATATACGTTAATACAAGTTGTAGTGAACGATTAAAAAAATTACATTCATATTTCTTTAACAGCGACATAGTGTATTTGTATTTTTGTTTTTTGTATTTTTATTGCATACGCAGGCAGACGAGCAATCGGGGCCACCTGATGGAAAGTTGTCACCGACGCCCATAAACAATAGCAATACTGGTATCACCAACGCGCTGCCAGCCGTGAGACATTGGATGTTAAGTCTTGTTTAACCAGTAAATGCGCTGGCTACGGTGCCCTTCAAACCAGAACATAGTAGTGTTTTCACGCTACTACTTTGCGGTAGAAATAGGCACCGCGTTGGTACCCACCCAGACGGTCTCCTGTAAAAGGGTAAAATTTAAAACTACGTATGTACCAAAAACTCATTGACAGGTTATACGCACCAAACTATCATAGCTCTAAGGGACAGACAGCCAAGTAGGACTTGGAGCTTAAGTAAATAAAGTCTAATTACAAACTCTTTTTGCTCTAAAACCTCTTTGAGGTAGCACAGCGGTTCTTTCTTTTTTTTAATAAGGCACCAACAGGTGTGACTCCGTGATTCTGCCAATGCCAAGGTTGTCCTGCCAACCGATTCTAAAAACAGCACAAGTAGGGATAGCACACACACTTGTAGTTCGCTCTCGCTTACGAGCATAGCGAGAGGCACACATCCGGTACATTAATCCCCACGTACCAAGGCGGTTCTCACCGCCCCAGCAACCGATTAAAAACAGTTGTCAGATCGTCGGCTTTACGGTTTGCAAACCAATTGTCGACGATCTTTAGGAGACCCAAATGCCTAACTTACGTACCTTCTGCACCTTCACTTTTAGCAGGTGACCAACACGTGACCTGGTTCATGAGAATGATAGCTTCCAGCGAACTCTGTGTTAGATGAAGCTTATCATAGAGTCTGGAAGCATAACTTCATAGTTAACAAAAAAATGTCTTGGTTGGGAAAACAAGTAATAAACTATAAAAAATGATCAGTTGTAGGAACAATAAAACGAAAAGAAGAGCTTAATTCACTTGATCTGCTGAGCGACCTGTGATAAGCTCAAACCTAAGATATAACAAGAACCATAAGAAACTATGAGGGTAGTATCCGCACCAGAGGTCGTGGGTTCGAATCCCGCGGAAATATAACTTTGTATTATCATTGTTTTCTTGTTATTTTCTTGGCATGTAAAAAGTCGGTCCGCTCATCGACCTCCATTGGACCACCGTGTTGGGACGACGTGTGTTAGGGGTGGGGATTCAGCAATGTGCTAGCTAATGCTGATGATGATGATGACAATTTGCAAATATTACACTCTTGTAGCGGTCTTAACCTGATTTCTTTTGTTTTAATATCTTCATGTTCTGTGTTCATATTCGAAGATAATGCGAACATGTTGTCCATGACTATTATTGATCAGAGTAATGAAATACTACTTATCTCAAATTTTTGAGATTTTCACAAAAATATAAGATATTTTTTGTTAAAATAACAATAAATCGCAAAATAAATTGTGGATTTGATATACATGCGTTAAAAAAGTGTATATGTTTAAAAAAACTGCTTTTTTTCATGACGGATTATTTAATTACACGAATTAATAATAAATAAAAATATTTAGATTTTTAAATAATTTCGGTGTTCACTTTAAGATGAAGTTTACCTAATATGATATATAGGCGGCCTTCCTTCACAACAAAACTTCTAATTCAGAGGCAAGTACATAAAATCACGGTTTGTTAGCGGTATTTGCTTTATAAATTTATATATAAAAATTATAACATACTGTTTGTGTTTTTTTTATTCATTGACAAAGATTTAAGATTATTTTTGCTTGTTCTACAGTTAGTACTAGTCAATTCATAATAGGTAGCCACTTAACACTTATGCGTTTTAAAGGCTTAACGACTATGCAGACTTTTCACGTTAACTGCTTAAATAACTTAATTTTTATGAAAAACCAACAAACTCTATTAATATACAACAATTGAAATATTACACGTTAGTAAAACAAAAGCCTAAATATAAAAAAAATGCTAGCGTTTTCACTATCACGTAGGAAAAGTGTCTATAGCCCCTAAAATAATTCCCATTACAATCAACATGCAACTTTCTGTTCTTTCTTGACAAGAAGAGTCTGTATAACATCAACGGGCAGTCCTTTTGTTTCAGGTAAGAATAAACGAGAGAAGTTGCAGACGTGAAGCAATCTAGAAATATAGAAGACTGCCAGAGGCTGAGTCAGATACCAACGAGTGAAGATGTATAGGATGACATTAGGCCATCCAGCCACTCATCGATAGATGAACCAAACTTAACTGAAAGAAGATAAAACATTACATCCCTTTGTTACATCATCGAAAGCATATACACAAATTTCTTGAATACCATAATAATAGCACAAAACAAAGTCACTTTCTGTCCCTGTGTCTAATGTATCTTAAATAGTTTAAAATACGCACATTTTGATGCGGTTTTATAGATTGAGAATTCATAGAAACTTTATGTATAATTCATACTAATATTCAAAATATCAGCATTGCACTCGTGCAAACCGGTGTCCTAGTTAAAATATTTCTGAAGATGATAATTTATAGTTCTGAGTGAGACCGAGGCTCTGCTTAAACGATGTGAGGACGCTGCGGCAAGATGGAGTGACGACCTTCCATAAGTGGATTCTGGGCTGATGAAATAGCCGAAGATCGGCAGCGTGGTGCATAAGGGAGGCTATGTCAGCAGTGAACTAACACGCTGATGATGATGGTGTATATTTAACAGGCGACCATGAAATTTAACAGTTGTTTAACGGGAGAATGTTTAGGAGATCAACGCCGGTGCCTGTTTTTATCTTTATGGACTTTCAAATTGCAAAGGTAGGTAATGTTAATACTTGACAAGTTTTGGTTCGACATTCTATTTAAAGATTAAACAATGTTTTGACAAACATTATAATACTTGTAAAATATATTAAAATGATCATATCTCATTAAATCTACACATATAAAAGAGATTCCCACCTATATATTGACTCTGCACGATATCTCAAGAACCATAAGGCGTAGCGACTTGAAATTTGGTAGGAATATTCCTTTCGGCGAGTAGAGGTCAGCTAAGAACGGATTTCACGAAATTCTACCCGAAGTTGGGGGTTGCTAGTATACTATACGACAACACATTAAATATTCTATATGACACGTATACTGTATAATCGAAAAGAAAGCAGAAGACATTTACCTCTGGTAGAAACACTTCGGCCACAAACACGTAAGGCACCGTACCAGCGCCGAAAATGTACGTTATGCAAAATAGATACACGAAGATCGTCGTAATCCAGTGCGATCCCCACTGCCAATGAATCTGAGTGCCGAGTACCAAACAGCAGATCCCGGCCCCAAAAGATGAATATATCATGAGAGGCTGAAAGAAACAGCGTAATTGAGGTCAAATCCTACTGATCATAAATGTGAAAGATTTTAAGGACTGATTTGTAACTCTTTCACGCAAAAACTCCTTAATAGACTATTATTAAACTACAGAATAGCATAGCATATAAATCAAAATAAGCTAAAGGATTTAATTAACGGAGAAAGTGTGAATTAATGAAATAATAATAAGTTTTATTTAGCAAGCTATTTCAATAAGCGCATGAAAAATTGTTAGTTACACGCATACATATAATTAGGTATGTTTCTTGTCACTACTTACTACAAAATTAATAAAATAATAGATAAATACTTCAATCATGGTATATTTGCCAATAGTGGATTATTAACTGTCTCTTGCTACATGTATGCAAAACATCAATTGAAAATGAATTCGTGTGTCGTCAACTAAACAGTGTGGATTTTTTGTGTGCGTTGTGACGCATTTGTAGGTAACATGCATAAAGTTAGTAACAAATGGAGCAGAAAGATATTTCTACAAAGATGGCGAAATAAAACATCATGTTTAAATCTACGTCGATCAAATTTACCACGACATAATAATTTCCACAAAAACTGATCTCACCCTCCTACCAGCGATATCGATCAAGTACGCGGCAGAACAGCTAGCAACAACAGTCACTATCGCTAATACGACACAAGATACTGTTGAAGGAATAGTGCGGCAGTGCTTCTTCGAATACCAGGTCAGCATAAACCTGAACTGCCACCAGACCTTGGAACATCGTGGCACTATATAATGTTAGGGCCACAAACAACGCTCGTCGAGTAGAACGGGATTTTTCTAGAACAAACAAAACGTATAACAGAACTAGTGATGTCAATATCTCATAAGGTTCATCGAAAACACCGCAATCTGTGAAGAGTTGTTAAGCAATAAAACACTTATCAGAAACATTTACATTGTAATGTTTGCGCTAATCTTATTTGAGACGCATTCAAACTATTTAAATGTTAATCCACTTTCATGCTCTTTCGTTTGTTTTTTGAATGAAAATGTGTATTTTAGTGAGACCATAAATATATAATTCTGAATATTTTTGCTAATTAATATTTTTTTTTCCGTTATGCTAAATAGAAGACACTTCCACAATTCGATTAACTTCCGTAGAAAGTAGCACAGATATAGTGAGAAAAGATTTTCTATCGTAATCTTTCGGAAAACTACGCATTTCTATGACATTATTCATTTTGACATTTGATTAATGGAAATGAAAATGTCTCTCATTTAATACTTGATGAATTCATTGATACTTTGGGTGTCATTGTAATCCGAGACTCTTCGAACGAAATACGATATCATCGTATTCCCGAAGGTTATTATATTATCTTAAAATAATTTCTCGATATATCTATATAAATAGTGATGACCCGGTTGGCGTTGTGGTTAGTGACGATAACTGTTGCGCCGAAGATTGTAATTTCGATTCTCAACGCCGGAAAAATATTGTGTGGTGAACATAGTGTTTTTTGGTGTCCAGGCGTTTGTATCTATAATGTGCATTCATTTACAAAAAGAAAAGAAAGTCTAGGTCATCATCTCATCATCATCAGCCTGTGATAGGTAACTGCTGGACATAGGCATAACACACCCCTATCCATTAGGGGGTTTTGGACCGCATTAGACCACGCTGGTCTAATGCGGGTTGGTGGGTGGACCGACTTTTTACATGCCCATCCGAGGCAGGGATTATCTTACTTTTCAGACTGGTTACTGATTCAGATTTAGGTGATCGGCCCAAATAGCAATACCTAAATAAAAAAAGTAACTAATAACTTGATAATTACTGTTCAAATACTTACTAAGAAACTGCCATTTTGAGATCTTCTCATACTCCTTTACTTCCGGTTTTAATTTATCATTTTCAGGACTTATGTCTAAAATAATATGTCAATATTAAACGTGCACATGCGATTACCAGTTTAAAAATTTCAATAAACTAGATAAAATTAACTATACAACACAGATAGTATGTAACATAAAAGAGAGGACTGGAGGATTTGTTTCTAGCTTTCAGATGTCACACAATATATAGCCTAAATATATTGGGTACCTTAATCAAATTCTTTCCTTTGGGGTTACCGACGAGACAGAGACATTCGGTAATATTAAACGAAAAAAAAAACAGCTAAGAAAAACAAGCAATCAAGTTGATAGAAGAACAAGTCGTAATAGTTATTGACGGTGTGTATAATTTAAGTTTGCATTGTCACTAAGCGCTTTGAAAAATATTAAAATGGAATGTTTCATAAAATTTATTATTAACATTTTTAAATATTTATATCAAATTCACTTTTTTACGGATTTTTCGCGTAACTTTTATATATTTATCACCAACGTTTCGGACTCTTTCCAGTATCACAGGCAGACATCTGACGGTGTGCAAAAAATCCCTAAATAGTTGATTTGATATGTAGAATAAGCTTATAAATAAAATAAATAATTATTAATATATTTAATATATTTAGATTCTTATTTCTAGCATTGAAACGTATCTTCTGATAGAAACTTTTCATATATTTATTGCCTTTAGTATTTTGATTTTGTTTTCATAAGTAGCCGGATTTAATTATACCACCGATCACGTTGCTGTTCATTTCTATTACAAGGAACTTATGTGAAAGATACTATACTGCTTAAAGAAACCCAGAACTAATGAAAAGGTTAGTTAAATACGTACTAAGGTAAAGGTTTAAACTAAAATGTACAATTATTATGTCTCGTTGACTCACCCTCACTGCCTCGAGGAGTTCGTGGATTCTAATCCTGCGGGGACTCAACAAATTTTCAGTGTTGTTTCCTAGTTGGTTAGGCCAACAGACTTGGGTGATCGGCCCAAGTTCCGATCACCCAAGTGTGAAAAGTAAGATGATCCATGCGTCGGATGGGCATGTAAAAAGTCGGTCCACCCACCAACCCGCATTGGACCAGCGTGGTGGGATACGGTCCAAAATCCCTAATGTATGAGGCAAGTATTAGACGAGGCCTATGTCCAGCAGTGGATCACAGGTTGATGATGATGATGATGACTTACCCTCTAGTATTGGGTTAAGTGCTCGCTTAATTGTAATTATTTCTTGCGTAACAACGTTCGAGCTTTTCTTTACTTGACGATAAAACGCTACTGCATTCTTGGCGTCCTGGAATATTATTATCGAAGAATGATTCTGACGTCATGACAACAGTCACTGCCTTAGATCAGCTGACAGTGTAAGTATTCAATCATAATAGCTAAAGCTTCGTATTTTGTTGACGTTTTCATTTAACATTATGGACTTTGTAAAGGCACAACATAATGTCGATACGATAAATACTAACTTCTTATCCAAAAGTATATAAATTGTACTCACCTCCTCTAACCCGTTTTTCATCAGATGCAGTGGTGACTCTTTCAAAAATCCCAGCATTGCCACACCGAGCACTGACATCGTCAGACAAATATATATCATCGTCTCATATTTCAAACAGCCCCCTAATAAATACGAGACCAGTATCCCGAGACCATAAAATATAACGGAACTGGAAGTCATCATCCCCCGAACGGACTCGTCACAGAACTCGCTAACGAAGACTGGAGCCAGAATTAGAATGCATCCACCGAATCCTGATATAAACATAGCGGCTAGGACGGCTTCTACTCTATAGCTAAGAGATACGATCAGCCACGCTACCTGAAACCAGGTAGAATTAGTTTTCCCTTATAAAAAGCAATTTATTATAAGTCAACAAAAACAATTAACTAGATTTTTCATTTTAGAGCAATTTGATATGACAGCTAAAATAACATGTAAAGTAAAATATGTAGAGCTTCTTACGTATGTTACAAGCTGATTTGCTGGTCAACTTGGGATTCGAACCCGTATCTTGGTTATATTTTTCTTAATTAGATTGTCAATATATGATAGTTATAGGGCTTTAAATTATGTGATATGTCATTTTTCATTAAATTCAGATACTTCATTTTAGCTTTAAAAATCAGAAACCAGCGGTCTATCTTCAGACTTTTCTTCAGCTTTTCTCTTTAGAGTTGTCGAAGACAACTAAGCAGAAAAGCTTATAAATACTTTAACTGTACTGTTTACATAATTCGAACGGTCTTTTATATACATAACCATGTTTCTAAGTATTTTTTATCTAAATAATATACACATTTCATTTTTAACATTTACGTTAAAATTAAAAAATACTTTTGTTAAGACAACTCACCACTTGTGGCAGCGAGTACAAAATGCATGTATTCTTTCTGCCTATTCTGTCGAGAAGAATACCGGAGAAGGGTGTGGTAAAAACGGCGCTAATTGAGGAGAAACTACCAAACAGGGCCACTTCGCTTTCATCCATTGGTCGGTTAAGGGTTGTGTTCGCTGACGAAAATAGTTTAATCGTCGACGAAGGCCACGCATACATCAAAGACATTGTCAGGCATGAATAACATACTGAAACAAGAATACCCTTTGTAAATGGCACATATCCGTGATAAGTGGTGTGTCACGGAGTTGATATTGTTAAAATCTTCTTTTTTTTTTTTTATGGCATACGCGAACAGACGAGCAGTCGGCCACCTGATGGAAGTGGTCACCGACACCCATAGACGTTGACAATACCAGTGGTATCGCCAACGCGCTGCCTACCGTGAGACTAAGTGTTAAGTCTTGTTTACCAGTAAATACGCGGCTACGGTGCCTTCAAACCGGAACGCAGCAGTTTTCACACTACTGCTTTGCGGCAGAAATAGACCGTGGTGGTACCACCAGACGGTCTCCTGTAAACAGGGGACCTACCACGTCTTCAAATAAATTTACCACATTTATATCTATAGAAACTTGGGTGGCCTAGAGAACCATGGCAGTAAAACAGATCGTGTGTTTGCTAATATTCAGGTAGCGCTAGGCACTAATAGTGCTGTTCCTGCAGATTCGGTGGAGTCTATTGTTCATGTTCATGGGACACGACGAAGGCTCCATGAGCCCTGAATAGGAGACGGTATTAATGGTTTACAGGAAAGTGCAGTTATTCCTGGATCGCGAGCACTATACGTTATTAATTATAGTTTTTATTAACAAATTAATTGGAGTTATTTCAAACTTATTTCCACGCTACCCGTTCACACGGTTTGTGGCTCAAGTTCTCTGGCGAATCACTTCATATTTGATGCGGTCCGTCAGAGATTTTCCGACCATAACTCACTTCATATTTCCCCTGTTGAATTTTTAATTTTTAAACCAAACGAACCGTAGGTGCCCAAGTCTCGGCACCACAGGTCATGACGAGTAGTACGCACTGATCGAAGACTTTCGATTTGCAGTACAGTATGCGTGATGTGAAAACTCGACGAAGTCTATGAAAAGAAGTCCTGGCTGTTTGAGGTCGGCGAATTGTTCTGTTTTCCGGAGACCAAAAAACTCTGCCTGGATTTGCACCATTATCTGCATGTCCTTTACGGTCACAGTTATGGTGACGATATCGTCCGAAAATTGCAGATGTGAGTAGTACTTGCTGTTCACATTTATGCTTAGTCCTTCCCAGTCGAGCATCTTAAACATATCCTCCAGATATCTCCTTGTCTCACACCCCGATGGAGCCGGATATGCTCAGTTTGCTCACGTTGGACTACTACAGTCGATATATTGCCAATCATTTTGGCACCGCTGTAAGAACTCGAGGAAAGACCATGTCTTAATCAAGTATAAAGCCTTTTCATAGTCCACAAATGCCATGCACAGGGGTTGGTCTTGCTCTTATGTCTTCTGTATAACCTGTCTTGCTGTATGGCCCCGCCAAAATCTCGAGCTTCGTCGAGTTTTTGTGCAAAACTATTCGAGATGGCTTTCGAAAACAAATTATAGATGACTCAGGAGTGACATGGGTCGATAGTTCTTCAATAGGGTTTTATTGCCTTGAAGAGCTGTACGATCAAACCTCTGTGCCATGTAGTTAACAGTTCTTCAGGAGTGAAGGACGGCATTAAATAGGCGTCGGACTCTCTTCAGCACCGGTTTACCGGCGGCATTCAGCTCCGTTGTGACTTCGTCTTCTGGTGGGTCTTGTCCACTTTTGTTCAAGAGCCCCCTCGACTTTTTATGGAAGGTTCTCCTACAATGTCTGTATTGATAGTAATCTAAGTGATTCTTTCAAAAATATGCTATTAATTGATATGACTAGTAACACTTACCAATTAAAGTGCATCCCGCTTGCCGAATAATAGACATTTTGTCAATTCGCACAGTAGGTGTATTCTGTCCGCACCGAATCACATCTGAATGATACGACGCGCCTGAAACTATAACTCAGGAGTTTATCAATGAAATAAGTACAATAAACATAAAAGAAAAGTAAACAATAATTAGCGATTACGGTTAGATGCAATGGTTTAATTGTTCGCATTTGCAAATCACCTCTCGGTCTTTTTTATTACATGTCATAAAAATATTTTTCATGTGGCAAATATGTTTTTGTAAGGTGCGACAACAAGGCAACTATTTTCTTTGGTTTTTTATTAAGTAAACGACGATAATAATAGGAAAAATATTAAAAAAAAAATAATACATGTTCAAATAACTTTTTCGATAGACTGTAGGCAGGAATAACTGGTATATATATTTTAAAATGGACGACTATAATGCAACATATACATTATTGCTCTTGTTAGTATATTAAATGACTTTATTTAATTAATTATTTAAATCTTTGTCTTTACTAGTTAATCGTACTTAACAAGTAAGTTTCTAATGAAAGATGAAAGTGGTCTATTGCTTTCTACTTAAACCTGTTAGCAAATATGCCATAACTTTTAAAGTATTAACTTTCAGCGTTACTGAATATCCTAAACATTTTTCGATAAAACACCCTTTTAAATAGAGATAATAAGCATTAATAGATAGAGATAGAAGTTAACCAACCAATTTATAATTAGTACAAAATATATAATACTATGCACTGACCTCTATAGTTTCTTATCTTCACATTTTTCATTCGTACCTCATTGATGTTTTGTTTTTTCAACCTTTTATTGTTATTATAAATCTCATGATCAAGAGAGATTTTTATTACTCTACTCGTCAGAAATAATGTCGACGGGAGATAAAGAGAGAGTTGAAGAGATTTGCTCTGAGTCTTGAATAACAGAGCCCTTAAAAATATATGTCAAGTTAAGATGTTAAGTCCATTTAAAATTATATAGTAAGAGTCAAGGTAAAGATGTACTATTACGTTTTTTGAAGTCTGATAAGGCATAGGAATTTCCTTCAAACTATCACCGCATGTTAATTTTTCACATTAAAACGTGCCCTTGTATTTCTCCGTTTGATATTCAGACCTTGTGCTGAAAAAATGAAACGTTTACTTGCCCTGAAAGAAAATACATATTTACTGCAACTGCACTGTGTATTTGAGATGTCAGACAGAATGACGAACGATAACCCGAAGATTGACGTACGCTAACAAAAACATTACGTACTATTGTGACAATCAAATCTACGTTTGTCATATTTCAGATTCGTAAACTGACACACCGCCTGCGTGGTCTAGTGGTATTGGCCCTTTCTTTATAAACCGAAGGCCGTGGCTTTTAATCCCGCGGGGAAACAACTTTGTGTTATTATTTGTTTTCTGATTGGTTAGGACAATATGGGCCTGTTGACTGTCTGAAAAGTAACATGATCTATGCATCGGATGGGCACGTAAAAGTCGGTCTACCCACCAACCTACATTAGAACAGCGTGGTGGGATACGGTCAAAAAATCCCCAAATGTAGAAGGCGCGCATTAAGAGTTCGGTAGTGGACTAACACAGGTTGATGATGAAGTGGGACAAAGTGGAAGACTTCGTTTTTTATTTCCACACGAAGGCAGACGAGCAGTCAGGCCACCTGAGTGGTCACCGTCGCCCATAGACTTTGGCAATAACAGGGGTGTCACCAACGCGCTGCCTATTGTGAGATATAAGTTGTTCCGTCTCATTTACCCAGTAAATACGCTTGGCTACGGTGCCCCACAAACCGGGACACGGTAGCGTTTTCACCGATAGACACCGCAGAGATACCGCCCTGGGCAGCCCCCAGTAAAAAGAGGACTTAAAAGCTCGTAGGGCACTTTAAAAATAGCTTATTCTTTGAAATTTAAGTAGTTTCACTTTTACTTTATTAAACGAATTCGCCGTTTAAAATAAATTTCAGTGCCAAACACGGCAATCCTAGCCATCACAGCAAATTACATTTATATTGTTACTAGAGTTACATTAATGTGGAACATTTGTTTTATAATTTTTACTTTAGTCTTAAGAATTTACTCGGTCTCTGTCAACGCAGCATTTTGGATTATTCCTGTATTTTTGACGTTTCAGATATTCACGCTTTGGCAGTAATCGAGAAATGGCAAAAAATAAATGTATCACAAATGACTAGGTTGTATACTTTGTAAATATAAAAAATAACTAATATGGAACATTCGTAAATAGCATACATATTCTTTTTATAGTCTCTAGAAGAGAACTCAAATCACTTCGAAATAACGTCAATGCCAAAAAAAAATAATTAGAGTGAAATAATATACATTATTATCTTAATTAAATATATTATTAAACGTTTTAAATAAATTAAAAGCTTATCATGTTACAATTAAACTTTTTATTGAATTATTACAGTAAAGAAGAAAAAATTTTCTTCTTAAATAATCCAAGAAAACTTCAGAAAATAAAAGAATGAAGAACTATGTAACAATAGTAGGATTAAAAACATGCTGCTAATATAAATCATCCTTGTCAACAGATTTTTAGTGTTAAAGAAGTAATCTATCTTTAAAAAAATATTTCATGTTACGGGTTTTGTTTTCCACAATAAATATGAATAACTTTTAACACATAACTTACCTTAAAAGTTAAAAAACTTTCATCCCTACTTTAACCCCTTCACAGATATATTATATGTCTTATATAACACTTAACTTTTCGTTATAATCACATGGAAACTATTTTGCAGTACATGTCAAAAAAAAACGTGAGATACAAGCGCTTTGAACAAAGTCTGTACACACAATTCGAGGCGGAACAGGAGATTATTCTATCAGCAGTAACGTTCGATCGAAATTACAGTCACAAAGCAATGTGCTGTTTTTAATACTATTTCATCTACCACACTTCTTTTGTGCCTTATATTGGCTAACTTGGTCTTATTTGTTTCTTCAAATAATCTATCATCATAAATATTTTTGCATTTATTCGGCGTAACTAATTTGCCAACTTTACTGATCACAATAACTGTAACTAATGAGTAATTTGCTTCAGGCATTGTTGAGTTTCAAAATACGTATTTATTTTATGAGTAAACAGGTGACAATTTAAAATATTCTTTGGGCGTCAAATTATCTTTGTTAAGAACAATTTATTTCTCTAACTAAATGTTTCGGAAAACATAAGTACAACGACATGCATTTGCCAAACTGTCTGAAAATACTTACTACAGAAATAGTAATAATTATTACTTTTATTTGGACGATAATTATGCATGTAAAAGTAATTTTTTGCGTATGGTATTATTTTATATACGGTATATGTCTGTACTTCAATGTGTTTGGAATAACCGTCAATGTATTTTTATTTAAAGTTTTACATATATCTCTATATACTTAATTTTAAACTTTGCTTTGGCTAAAAGTATTTATGTTGTCTTGTAGTTTTGTAATTTTTTTATCTCACAATTTTTAAAATTATTGAATCCCACGCAGGTTGCAAAGACCAACGATCCCCTCTATTAAAATTAGTATATTCCTTGATTTCTTTAGCTTCCCTAATCATCCTTGGTAATGATCGGTGTTATTTTACAGGTAGATTTGGTTTATCAAATCTAATCTAATGATTTAAAGTAAATCTTTGACTACTGTCAAATTTCTGTACATATTTTTGATTCAAAACAATTTTCAATATTATTGTTTTTCAACGTTAACAATGTTAATATGTCATGATGAAATCCATTGTTAAATAAAGAGAAAAACTATTTTAACATCGAAAACTCAAAGTCAAGTCAAACTACCATCGGTCTGGAAATTAAAGCCTCTTACCTGCAAAGAACCGGCGAAAGGAACTCAGCGGACTCATTATTTATTCTTTCTTAGTTTTCTTTATATTTCAGACAAACGTTTCTTTACATTTTATAAATATTAGCTTCACTTTTATCAATAAATATACCGCTTTAGCCAAGATAATATAACAATAATAATTACTGAATACATATATTTTTAATAATAACACGGTAATTCCTGGGAATAAGTTTGCTAGGCTTCCTGTTGCACCTTTAAGAGACTTTGCTATACATAATTTTGACTTTTTCGTGTTACTTTTTCCTCAACGATTGATGTATTTTATAGTTGTTGAGAAGAAACGAACGGTAATCACCCGTATTGTTTATAATGTCCATCCGTGCTGTTTAGGAAACATATAAAGATTATGATCGACTGTATAAAATTAAAATATTAAAATTTATCAGACAAACCAGTTTATTGAAGATATCAGTCATATTAGCCACGACAAAGTTTACGATTACACAATTCACAGCCCACACACTTAATTACAATTTTAATTTCAACTTTTAAGCGATATCCGTGTTTTTTTTTTATTATTTACTGCTGGCGAAGGAGGCAAGCAGTCAGGTACCTGATGAAAATTCGTCACCGACGCCCATGAAAATCGGCTATACCAGGGGTGAGATCTACGTGAGACTTAGGACGTTACGTATCGTTTACCCAGAAAATACGCTAATAAACAAGTGTATTGAACATATCAATCATATTAGCCACATTGAAATTTAAAATTAGAGAAATTCATAACACTGCCTACACAATTAATCACAACTTTAACTTAGCTAATTTACTAAACAATATACGTGTTTCCCTTCAGTCTTTTTGTCTTTTCGTTTCTTGTTTTACTTCCTCCGAAAATAGCTTCTGATCAATGAGGGGGTTTATTACACTTCATAAACGCTTTTCGCGTGCCTAAAAGCCTCTAATCTAAGGTTTCAATGCATACATATATAATAAATTTATTAATTGATCCGTTTATATTACGACACTAAAGTTAATCCTCTTCCTTCTTTAAAGAAATAGCACACAGTTCATGTCTTGTTTATTAGTAGTAAATGATTGCTCAGGAGTCTAATAAACATTTTAATGTTAAGCTTTATTCAATCGTCAATAATTGTTGTGAATTTTCTGAAAATAAACACTCCTCTCAATACGTTTGACTCTCTGGAATTGGAATGGAATTCGTATCTGGGCTACAAAAGGTCATTATCAGATTCAGGTGTTGTAATAAGAACAGTCATGGTTGTTTCAAAAGAAAAGTTGAGATAAACTTTCATTATTTCTATTTATTTTTTGAGGTGGTAGGTACCGCGGTGCATTGATAAAATTTACCATGAATAATAATTTCTACACAGCAGCCTCCGTGGTCTAGCGGTATTGGCCTTTGCTTTGTATACCGGAGGTCGTGGGTTCTAATCCCGCGGGGAAACATGTGTTACTCCGTTATAACTTGAGAAATGGCAAGCTAAATGTAGGTCAGAGACAAATAACCAAATTCGGGTTCTTTTTTAATTTACATTTCTATTAAAAATATTTATTTCCATAAAATAATTCCACATTGCGTTATTTATAATACAGATTGTATATACATAGTACGTTAAAATAAAAACTTGTATTATATATTCAAGTAAATATTAAAATGTAAAACGAAAAGATATGCATTTTTAATATTAAAATATACATTTTATTTAACTGTGATAAATACCACGTTGCATACATTTCATAATGTTGTTTGTAATTAAACTTTCCACGTTTGAAAATGTTTCTTATGTTAGTATCGTTCTTTTAATCTTAAGACTAATCAATTTTATGATTATCTTTTAGACATATTTCCAAGTTTTCATGAAGTCATCTTTTAACACGCCTAGTATCACCTAAATTGAGCTTTCACGCCAAGTGACTGACATTTGTTCCCTAAAGGGTGAAATTTATTCGATGGATTGATTTTAGGTCATTAAATTTTGCGGCTTGGAGGTGGCTTAGAACCGGTACCGACTCTTTACATGCCTCTTAGATCAATGGATCTTACTTTTCTAGAAATTAGATAACCAATCTATATTTCCCTTACTAAGTTAACAACTGCCACTGTTTGCGAACGCTTTCAGTTCGCACGAGTTGAACTCACGGCCTCCAGATTTTATATCAAGTGCCGATACCACTGCGCCACAATACGTGTATAATAATAAACAAAACAATGTACAGTTGACTGAAACGGTCTTATAATTTTCCCTTCTTTTACGTATTTTCATTAATAGTAATTTATTCTAATACTATAAAGGCAATGACATCAATTTAATTTCTTTATCAGTAAATGCTAATTGAGTACAACATGCTCATAGAACTAGCAATCGACTCAAGAAACCTTAGTTCAATTCAAAAACAATTAATCATCACATGGATTCTCTCACTTTTAGCGTTTTTGAAAAGAACTAAACGACAGAAACTTTTAAGAAGTAGGTCACCGCGGTGCTTATTTCTGCTGAAAAGCGGTAGCGTTGAAACACTAACGTTTTCCGGTTTAAAGGGGACCGTGGCTAGCGTGTTTACGAGGAAAACGCGATGTATGATCCTATGTTAGAAGGTAGGCTGCGCGTAGATACCCCTGGTGTTTATAGATAGCTAGATACTGATATCAATGGGTGTTGGTGAACACTTTTCATCAGGTGGCCCGACTGCCCATCTATCTGCCTTGCAATGCAAAATGCAAACAGTAAAAACTGCTGAAGCTAATAGTGAAAAAAAAATAGTTTTTATTCTTATCGGTATTTTATTATACTAGCGGTATTGGTCCTTACTTTATAAACCGGAGGTCATGGGTTTGTATCCCGCGGAGAAACATTGTGTTACTCCATTATTAGATGGGAAAATGGGAAGGTAAATGTAGGTCAGAGACAAATAACCAGATTCGGGTTCTTTTTTAACTTATACGTCTATTAAAAATATTTATTCCCATAAAGTAATTCCACAATGCATTTTATAAATATAGATATTACATACATAGTAAGTTAAAATAAAAAGTTATAATCTTTTTCTCCTATTCGTATGATATATACAAGTATGTTATATTAATAAGCTTTAAAAAAATTTTGTTTCACTTTTACAAAACACTAACTATTTTCTTTCCCGGTTAAATTCATATTATAGTTTATTACGAAGTGACTAGTTTAATTTTCATTTCTAGGAGTTATTTTACCACTTATTTCTTAAAAACTCCATGACTGTTTAGAATCATTTTCCATCACCTCTTTATATATATTCATAACTATTTCATGAATATAAAATCTAATAATCTTTTTTTTAAAAAAGTGCTTTTAAAACATCACAGAATATCATTTGATTGCTTTACAGCATGGCAACGTGCAACAATCGTTACAAATTCTTTTAAATTAATAAGTCTCACTTTTCAATTATTTTATATCTACTTTAGACATCCATTCACATCGATTCGGGTATCTTTGGTTTTTTACTCTTTGCGAATAAATCCTGAATAACGTCAACTGTTAATCCTTTGGTTTCCGGCAGGAAGAAGAGACAAAAGGCGGCTGATCCTACACAAACTGCAGCGAAGAGGTAAAAGACCGGCCCAAGACCAATTGCTGAGACAAGTGGGTTGAATAGAAACAAGATAATAAAGTTACAGGCCCAGGCCCATTCGACGCATAGCATTGACACTAAACTTTTCACCTGAAAAGAAAAAAGAAGGCTATTAAGAAATTGTTACAACAGAAATTTCATTGTATTTTGTAGAAAAAGACGAAGATGTTAAGATGAAAATCCGTTTGTTACTATTAGGACATTTCGTTTTGGAAATAAGTCAATTTTTTATTAAACGAAGTTGCTTTATAATTGTCCTCGTTAATAGGGAACCAAAGCAGTGGTGCAAAAACACCACAGAGTTCCAGTATGAAGTATTCCGTAGCCAATATAATAATTGGACAAACAACAATATCTAATATCTTTAGAAACTAAGCGGACTTATTGCGTACTATTCTGCATTTGTTGTAAGGAGAATTCTGCATCACATTTATTTCCATGATGTACTTATCTTGCTTGATTAAAAAACAGAAAGCAAAGAACCTCTGGTAGAAAGACTTCTGCTACAAGCACGAACGGTACGGTGCCAGCTCCGAAGGTGTAAGTGATGCAGAAGAGGTATATGAAGACGCCGGTGATCCAATGTGGACCCCACTGCAAGTGAATTTGCGTACCGAGCACTACACAGCAGATACCGGCACCGATGGAAGCATAGATCATAATAACCTGATGAAAAAGTCTAAACTAAAAACACAAAATATATCTTTTTGGAGGCATAGTTTAAGATAGGGATTTGGAGAAGGTTAGGAAGTAGGTACCTAACTTGGTAGGATATACAAAAAAACAACAACGAAGGCGTAATGGTTAGTGTCCCTGACTAATAAAAGTATTTCATGATCATTTCACGATATCATATTAGACATTTTACGATCATCTATATTTCATAGCACAAACTCTGCTTTGTTTGGTACTAGCCGATGCTATTCATTTTAAAATATTATTCAAAAGTAAAACTTTCTATAGAGACATTGAAATTGATGCCACTGCTTGCAATATAAATAGTAATAAAGTTATCCATATATTTTCTTACCCTCCTTCCAGCCAAGTCTATCAGATAAGCAGCCACGCAGCCAGCTACGACCGTGATGATGGCCAGGAGAACGCTGGATAGCGTCGCAGACATACTCGGAATTGCTTCTTCAAACAATGGCTCTGCGTAGACTTGGACCACAACAAGACCTTGGAAGATGGCCGCTGTATACAGTGTTAGCGATACGATCATCGCACGGCGGGTTGATCGAGACTTCTCTGTAATGACCATTTGAAAGTTTAAATAAATAACAATGATAGTGAACGTTATTTTATGTTTCTATAAAATTTTCAGTTAGGTTGGTGGATATTTTAGAGAGGACTGTATATGCAGGTACCACCTCGGTGCCAGTTTCTGTAATAATAAAGTGAAAGTAAGTATATACACCAGCAAGTTATAGATTAGCTAACCTGTGCCGACCATTTTGTGCTAAAGACCATATTAATAAATGAATTATTAAAAAATACTGCTACCTCCTGGCTTTAGGGCATTGGCCATCACATAATCATCATGAACCTTTGATAGTCGACTGCTGGACATGGGCTTCCCCTAACACACCCCTATCCATTAGGGGGTTTGGACCGTATCCAATGCGGGTCCAATGCGGGTTGGGGGATAGACCGACTTTTTTATGCCTACCCGACGCATCGATCATCTTACTTTTCAGATACAGAGCGGGTGATCGAACCAAATTATCCTACCCTACTAGGAAACAACAATGAAAACTGGTTGAGTCCCCGCAGGATTCGAACCCACGACCTCCGGTTTCTAAGGTACACGCCCATACCACTAGGTCACGGAGGAAGTTATCGGCCATCGGTAACATGCAATTCAACATTTATATTGGGCTGAATATATCATTTACCTATCATAAATTTCAGCGATCCGTACAGTCTTTTGTTAAATCATGTCATTTACTATCAGGTGTAAGTCCTGCTCGTCTCATTGCTTTATCCTTTAAAAATCTGGTAAACACTACTATTTCTATATTCTGTTTTTTAAGACTACCAATTTTAGTGCGGACCAAAAACTGTTTACCGCTACATTGTTGGAATACCAAAATAGTGACATATCTAGTACACGTTTTATTAGCTTGTAAGAGGCACTTTGTTGAAGTTGTTCATGATTAATATGACAAAACCTCATTATAGTTGACATATTAATTGCAAGCAATCAACATTTCCGAAGGACACAGAAAAGCAGAAATAAATCAGGTATTGCTCAAGGTATGTTTTAAGTTAACTCCTTTTCCGAAGTCAGTCAGTTAGTCACAGCTGCGCTCACAGCTGCGCTGCTGCACTAAAATTTATAACCAACCTAGAAATTTACTAAACTATTATGGTATAAGCTTACTTACTAATAAATTTTAACTTTGACATCTTTTTGGTAGAGTTTAGATCTGGTTTCAATTTTTCTTCTTCAGGAGTCAGGTCTACAAAAAGAAAGATGTGCATAAATCTCTGACACGTTTAACACAAGTATATTAAACACGAAAAATACATGAAGACAATTTTTTTTGCTCAAGAAGAAGAAGTAGTGCCTAACTATACAATATACAAAATTTAAATTGCTTTAGATAAAACATTGTCATAGTTGTAAATTAAAGCAAATGAAAAAGTATTTTAGTTTTTCCTCAGCTATAAAAATAAATAAAGTAATAAAACAATAACAGATAACTTAACTTACACCATAAATAATAATAAAAAGTAAATGATCATGTGATTAATATGATTTAACAGAGTTTTTTCCTCCTAATAATTTTATCAAGTTATCATAGAATCGGCTTCATCCATCCACATTTTCCCACCCCAATTTCCTGTAATATTCCCGTGCCCGTCCGACGCATTAGTTACTTTTTAGGCAATTAGATAATTAGCCTGTTTTTCGAAGGTTAGGTCTTTATTAATATACATGGTACAATTTCCGTGTGCAAATCCGTACTATACAATATATTAATATTATTAATGAGAAACTCTGTCTGTTCGTCTTTGCGGTTTAAAACTTTGAACGGATGTAAATGAAATTAAATACATAGGTAGAATAGCCTGCCTCCATAGCCTAGTGGTTTAGGCGTGTGCTTTAGAAACCGGAGGTCGGGTTCGAATCCTGCGGGACTCAACAAATTTTCATTGTTGTTTCCTAGTTGGTAAGGGCAATTTGGGCTGATCATCCAATTGTCTAAAAAGTAAGATGATCCATGCGTCGGATGGGCTACATGCCCAAAAGTCGGTCCACCCAACAATCCGCATTGGACCAGCGTGGTGGATACGGTCCAAAACCCCTAATGGATAGGGTGTACTAGGGAGGCCTATATCCAGCAGTGGACTATCACAGGCTGATGATGATGACGATGACGTAGAATAGATTTCAATAAAGGACATAGGCCACCTATTATTACGAATAATATGGTTGAAAGGGGAGAAATGGGGACAAAAAATTATACTGAAATACGTCATTGTTATTATACATAATTATGTATATTATATATATGTCATATTTGTATAAAAAATTATACAAACTTTAAATGACGGGTTATAACCATTTCAAGGCCATAACCATATCAAGGAATATCAAAGTGAAAATAATAATATTTGCATAATTTACTATTATATATAGGTAAATTTGTATACCACATCCTATACTGTATTATGTATTATTAATGGTTTAGCCTATTAGTTGACTGATCAGTAAAGCCTACTCTACTTTTGTATAAACCATACGGTCACTACTTGACACGAAGCGCTTATCGTCTACTATTTTGTATGTTAACTTTGTTCTCCGTAGCCTAGTGTTATGAGCGTGTGCTTTAGAAACCGGAGTTCGTAGGTTTGAACCCTGCGGAGACTCGACCAATTTTCATTGTTGTTTCTCCGCCGCCTCCGTGGTCTAGCGGTATTGGCCTTACTTTATTAACCGTGGGTTCGAATCCCGCGGGTAAGCAACTTTGTGTTATTTTGTTTTATGATCACCCAATTGTCTGAAAAGTAAGATCATCCACTCGTCGGATGGTCATGTAAAAGTCGGTGCAACCGCCAACCCGCATTAGACCAGCGTAGTGGGATACTGTTCAAAAACCCGCTTATGAAGGCGTGCATAAGGAGATATGCCCAGTAGTGGACTGACACAGGCTGTTTTTCAATGATAATGAGCCTCACGCAGCCTCTGTACAAATATCAGCTTCACCTCGAATGATAAAACAAATGCTACATCTAATAAAACGGAGACACTGCCGTCACGTGCAGTTGTTTTTGGATGCGCTTATCGTACATTTAAAATGCTGACCTGAAAGATATTAAGAATATGGAAAGCAAATAGATTATGCTGAACGTAGGCAGTTAAAGTAAACTTAGCTAGTGAATAGTTTTAGCGATTTTTCAGAATATACAATAATGAGGCGACTTAAAATTATGTATACCTATTAGCTTCAGTAAAAGGTAGGAATTGATAAGCTTTCTTTAGTATTAATTTAAGAAATAACTGAATATACTGAAGACTTCAATAAATTAAATTAAAATTATTATCTTCTTGCCTGTAATACCTGACTGTCTATTTGGTTTAACATTTTCCCGCTTGTGTTTGTATTATATTTATATTGCCTCTAATAAAGTAGATAATACATTAAGCAGAATACACACAATCACAGTACAAGTTATGAGCCCAATTAATGTTAGCTATTTGGACTTCATGTATGGAAAACCCAAATATACAAGTGACGTAAATAAAAAATCTTATATAATTTACAATTTATGATCCCACTCCGCAATAAAAGTAAGTATTAAGAAATATGGGCGCCATTTCAACCGTTTTAATGCAACAATAATTTTTTTAAATATATATAAATCAAGAAACATAATGTCGTTGTGGACTATTACTATTATAGAAGCTAATAATGTTGCTGATTACGCCAAAATTAACTATATTGAATATCACAAATTGTTTCAGATTTTATGCCGAGTGTTTAGAATTTTGCTGAACATTCCTAAATCATTTAGTATTCGTGGATGTTAGCATTTAAGACTAGATAATCTGCATATGACTTTACTTGATAATCTGCCTAAAATATAAAAAATTGTCCACAATATTCACTTGTTTTCGTTATGTCCCATCAAATTTCTTAACCAAATGCCAAAAAGCGGTATATTAACATTTTAAGTTCTGTTGATGTTCCATTTGTATGTTGTTATTATACATTTTTACCACAACCCTAATAAAATAGTAATTTAACGAAGTGGCTAAGCCTTTTTGAGTTAAACAAATGCATTTGTTTTATTAAAATTTATATTAATAATTGATTTCACCTGTCGCTTCTGTTATAACAATTCAATTTAAAACTAATTTTTACTTCCTTAGTATGCTATTTAGCGGCGAAAAGCAGCTGCAAACGCATAAACATTACGTTAATAATTGTACTCACCGTCGAGTTCAGGATTTAACGCCCTTCTCATGAAGGCTATTTCGTTTGCGACAACTTTTGAATCCTCCTTTACTCGCCTGTAGAAAGCAACGGCTTCGCCGGCATCCTGAATAAAATTTTTCAAAAATTATAATGCACTATCGACTTGCACTTACAACCGAGGGTCATGGGTTCGGATCCTTTCAACGCTGAATAATTTTTCATTTTACTTTCCTAGATAGTAGTCAGGCAATGCTGGCTGATCGTACGGATCTCTCCTGATCCATCCAGAGAGATCCAGCGTTATGGGCTATAAGACTAAAGAAAGAGGGAGTGCACCTGTGTTCGCGCGAACACTTGTGCAGTATAATATCTCCTTCGTTGTTAGCTAATCTCTAATACAGATCTCAATCGGCTCGGATGCCATTATTGTTATTGACAATGCATTCTAACAGTTTAGCAAGTATAAATTTTGTTGTTTAAAATAATTTGATTATGTTTAATTAAAGCTAAAAAACTATTGTTGTTTTATAACTTAACAGTTGTAGCACCTGCATCATAATAATGGATAAGCTATTGTAAATAGCATTCAAATATTAACTGACAATTCCGTTATTAACAAGACTGTTTAGGTTCCTCCTTTTTTACGTTTAGAGACTTAAACTGCGGTACTCTTTGTAATAGTTTTAAAACGTTACTATATTCTAATTTAAAAGACCGCAAAATGAAATTGCTTAGTATTACTGGTGTTATTATAAACTGCAGCCCTGCTATGCCGCCTTATTGTTTTACAAACTTCTTTACCTTTCATAAATATTTTGAATATATCAAACAAAGGCTTAGCAATTTCATAAGCGTGTATTATTGGTTACGAATTGGATTTGTTCTTAACACATACCAAACTAGTATAGCATTGAATGCCTCAGAACCTGTTGATTCAAAATTCAAAGAGTAAATTGCTGTCTTCTTTACAACGAGTCTAGCAACAGGGATATCCACCTAAACGTCTCACAATTTAATGCAAATATTTACCTTCTCCAGTCCTCTCTTCATCAAGTACATCGGTGATTCTTTCAGTGGCCAAAGCATCACAATACCAGCCACCGACATCGAAAGAAACACGTAGTTCATCATGTTGTACTCCAAACAGCCGCCTAGTAAGTACGACATCAGCATCCCCAGGCCGTAAGCAATCATCGCCCCCGATGTCATCATCCCTCTGATTGACTCCAGGCAGAATTCACTGACGAAGACTGGTACAACGAGTAATGTACAGCCTCCTATACCGGATATAAATACTGCGGTGAGTACCGCCTCCACCCGATAGCTCACGGACACGATGGCCCACGCGATCTGTAATTTAAGTCTCTAGTCTCAATTGTGAGTCTTTTAAAAGTGTAATGAGTACATTATACGACTATAAAAAGTACTTAGGGGTACTTTTTTCAATTTAACAATTAATCAGCCATCTTCTTTATTATACGAGGTTAATTAAAGAAGCTGCCTATTGCTTTCCTTTTCTATATCTTCCTTTTATATCGCAGTACTGCCTTCGTAGCCTAGTGGTATAGGCGTGTGCTTTAAAAACCGGAGGTCGTGGGTTCGTATTCTGCGGGGACTCAACAAATTTTCATTGTTGTTTCCTAGTTGGTTGGAGCAATATGGGCTGATCACCCAATTGTCTAAAAAGTGAGATGCTCCGATCGTCGGATGGCCATGTAAAAAGTCGGTCCACCCACCAACCCACATAGGACCAGCGTGATGGGGTACGGTTCAAACCCCGTAATGGATAGGGGTGTCTTAGGGGAGGCCTATGTCCAGCAGTGGACTACAGGCTGATGATGATGATGATGATGGTATCGCGGTAGATGTATGTCATGCAAAACATACTCCACTTTCACAATAGTTCTTTATTAATATGATCTGATTTCCTATAGCCAAGTCAATTTTGAAATAGAATTTTTGTAATAAAAGTCTAATCTTAAACTAAATCGGCGCCAAAAGGCTTTTTTATTGTTTACACTATGAAGATGGGGCTATCGACCAATAAAAACGCGGTCGCTTTCTGACGCTTGTGTTGTGAACTTTGTGTTATTTAATTCCAACTTTGTTGTGGCCAATGTATAATATTAATTGTATCATGGTACTTTGAATCAACTATTATATTTAATATGTAATGTAGTTCAGTCGACTTGTTCTGCTTGCAACTATCAAATAATTGTGTTATTTTATTAATAATATATATGAGTTACTCCCCGTTGCAGTAGCTATCGTAGTCTTATCAAAATCAAACCAGCTACTTCGGAGATAAGGCAAAACAAATAGACAAACAGACAGACAGACTAAAACTATGAAAAAAAAATTGTTTTGTATTATATGTCATACGATGTAAGCATTCAGAAACGGTTACATTCACGATACAAACAGACACTCAAATTTTATTTATTTAGTGTAGATTACGATTATAAAATGAGATATGTACGTACCACTTGGGGCAAGGAGAAAAGCATACAACTGTACTTTCTTCCCAAGGTGTCCAGAAGGAAACCGGAAATAGGTGTACCGAGCAGCGCTCCAATGGACGACAGGCTTCCGAATAAGGCTATTTCCGTCTCAGTCATTGGTCGGTGCAGGGTCGTGTTTGAGGAAGAGAAGATTTTAAGGGTTGAAGATGGCCAGGCGTACATCAAACCCATCGTTAAGCAGGCATAACACACTGGAAAAAATATACACCTCATAGTACCGGTAATATCATCATCATCATCGGCCTGTGTTATTCCACTGCTGGACATAGGCCTCCCCTCATGAACGTCTTCTCCATTAGTGGGTTTTTGAACCGTATCCTACGACGCTGGTCCAATGCATGTTGGTGGGTGGACCGATTTTTACATGTCTACCCGACGCATGGATCATCTTACTTTTCAGACATTTGGGTGATCGGCCCAAATTAAATAACACAAAGTTGTTTCTCCGCGGGATTTGAACCCACGACCTTCGGTTGTACAGCGAAAGCCATACCACTATTTAATTGTTATGTATTATTTTATATATTTTAATAAGGTCTTAGCTCCGTTTTGAGGTAATTGTAATTTGTAATAATGATGACTATAAATTAAACCTTTCTAAGCTTCTCGCTCCAGGCTTTTTCGGTATAAGACTAATTTAAAAGCATATTTGATAATGTTTACAGTTGACATAAGAAGCCCACTGACTTTTTTTTGCCGGTTCTAAAACCTGTGTAAAACCTACTTGTCTGTTGCTACAAATGACCTCAGGCATTAAATTCAACGAGCACCACCAATAATTGTGCAGATTGTTTTACAAAGTTTGTATACTGCAAAATTTTAGTCGGTGTAATAATGGTATAACAGCAACGTCATAAGTATACATCATGCGCAGCATAAGTCATATACAGTATTCGCAAATGAAATTTCAAATTCATATAAATTAACCATCATCATCATCATCAGCCTGTGTCAGTCTGCTGCTGGATATTTCCTAATGCACGCCACCGCTTTCAATCTTCGGCTATTTTTATCCCGCCTGCACCGGCCACTTTGCGAATGTCATCTCCCCATCTCCAATATAACCTTCTAACTAAAATGATTTACGATATACATAAAAAAAGACAACGCACAGATGGCAGAAGAAAATTATAGCCATCGGATCAATTGTGCAACTTAGCAGAGGCTTTGAATCGTCGTTATTATCTTTAAGGCAACGCAAGTTTATCAGGTTTAAATCGAACTTCAATGCAAAATTAACATTAACACCACTATACTCCATCGGGTCAACAGCTAATTTAGATTTGAAATAAATGTGACAACCAAGCCTATATCGAAAATGGATTTATCATACATCTAATGTTTTCATTAATGAATCTTCACTGAGTTACCTTGACATTAAGATGACAGTGTACTAATACCAATACCAAACGTCCGGTTCCTCTTCTTTGCAATGGGTTATTTTCTATATTTCGACAAAAATGTAATAAGCATATCATCTTAGGTCTCAATGAGGCGAACGGGCGTGTGGTGGCTTACGTTACTTACTTACGCTGAGGTTCTAGTGTATATTACAAAATTTTGCAGTCCAGTCCGCTGCATATCCTTCACAATCATATTGAACCAAACTAATTTCTTAGCTTTATGTATTTGTATATTACGCTTTCCTTATTTTATCTGTTAATTTTCCATTAGTGGTCTACTGACCGTGAATAACTAAAAAGTGGTCTACTGACTATGAATTATCACATAAACCAGAAATTTAAGCAGTCAATTTCTTAGTTATAAGCCTCCCTGACTCACCGATTATGCTGCATCCGGCTTGATACAACACCGACATCTTACACTATTTCACCTTCAATACCTTCAAACAGACCCTGCCTACCGTAGGCTTAGAATGACTGAGTTAAACCAAACCGAGCCCCCGTTTTATCAAGCCACTGCGATATCAACAACAAATACTATATACTACAATTGCCTGGATTAAGTTAATTGAGGTAACGTCATTTGTTTTTTTTTATACATGTCTCTGATTTAGAGTGCCGTGAATTTTATTTTCAATTCGGAAGTGCCAAATTAGGCTCAGTCACCAGCCATCACGTGGTATTGATAGTCCTTGACATGCTGTGTACTATCAGAAAAACCTAAACCCAGAGGTTATACCGGTAAAACATACATGTTAGAAATATAGATGGAGCACCTTTCCCAAAGTCAAAGGATTGAGATTATTATTTAAGAGCTTAGCCGTTGATGATATGAGTCCCTAAAGCTGAAATTTAGTGCCCCTGCCCAGAGATGACAATGATACCTCACGTTTAGCCACTATGTGGCTTGTAAATTTTGCAACACTTGACAGTTTTTTCTCTTTGCTTGTCTTAGTATAACACTTGATAGTCTTTGAGACTCGAAAGAAAAACTATCAAGTGTTAGAAAAAACTGTCTTACTCTAGGAAGACATCCAGTTTTTAGTTGCCAATTTGGTATTGTCCTCCAAAGAAATACAAACTGGACGCCACTCGATACATACATACCAAGGATACCTACCTAATCAGTGACATGGGTCTTTTAGTGGATAGTTCAAAAACTTTTGTCTTCTCGTGGTTAGGTTAAGGCGCTCTGACTACCGTCTTCGACTCGGTCCAGACGCAATGCTTGTTCGGTGCGGCGGTGCCCTAGGAAAGCTTCCCTGTGACCCCACCCAAAAGGCGTCGGTGCAGTATGACATAACCTGTGTTTGGCTTGCTGGACGGTATCAAAGATATAAAGATATATTCTTATATTTCCATTTTGCGTACATTTATTAAATCTTCATATGCCTACGGACCCCTTTAACGATGATTCGTGTATATTTAACGAAACTAAATTAACATTATAGGTTAGTGTAATAAAAAGAGCGAAGTAATTTACTACACATGAGTTAGTTTTAATAATTACGTAAACAGCGCACATTCTTACATCCTCAGACGGAAATAATAATAGAATGTTTCTAATTGTAAAAAAACGGTATTTTTAAAAATACATATTATGTTGTTTAATAGTTATCTATGGTCTCATTTTTGTTGGTATTAGTGTTTTTATAAATTAATTAACAACGCATTTCATCATCATCATAATCAGCCTGTAATAGTCCACTGCTTGACATAAGCCTCCCCTAATAAACTCCTATCCATCAATGGGTTTTGGACCGTATCCCACCACGCTGGTCCAATGCGGGTTAGTGGGTTGACCGACTTTTTACATGCCCATCCGACGCATGGATCATCTTACTTTTCAAACAATTGGGTGATCGGCCCAAATTGCCCTAGGCAACTAGGAAACAACAATAAAAAATTGTTGAATCCCCGCAGGATTCGATCCCACGACCTCCGGTTTCTAAAGCATACTCCCATACCACTAGGCTAAGGAGGCAGTTAACAACGCATTTACTTTTTTATATTTATGTGCAAGTATTTATAATTATTTGTAAGGCACATAATGCTTTTAATATAAATACTTAATAAAAAAAGAAATATATGCGGTATTTCGGGTTATATCTATGTAATAAAGGTTATAGAATATATAAAAAGATTTATGTGTCGTCTGAAATATATGTTAGCTTTATTTGTTTACATGAAAAACAAAATCTGACGCTTTACATCTCAATTCCAAAATGGAACGTAGTATTAAATCGATTTACATAGAGATCTTTCAAGTTAAACTGGCATTAAAGAGATAATAACAAGGAAAATATTTGAATAAAAATAAACCTAACCCGGATTTCTACACTTGTGTACAAGCCCTAGATCTATAACAAAGACTTCTTTATAAACTTTAAAGTATATTTTATTAGTTTGATAACAAACATAAACAGCGTCTTACGCTGCGTTGGTTATGGTAAGATCTTCACTTACCGTTCGTAAGACCTGCTTTCCAAATTTAATAAAAACCAATCCACCTATAGAGTGCAGTTTACCCTTTTTAGCTATGAAGGTCAGATGCAAGTGATTTAACTTAAAACCAGTAGTTTAAGAAGATTTAGGTTGTGAGACAACAAGACGTCATGTCTCCGAAATTGTTCTCTGCCGCGCTGGAGGATATGTTCAGGACGCTCAAATGGAAAGAACACTAGAGTAAATGTAAACGGCGAGTGAATCTCACATCTGCAATTTGCAAACGAAATCGTCATCATGGCTAAGACCGCAAAGGACCTGGAGAAAATGGTGCAACGCCTGGCTGAGTCTTTGCATACATTGGTCTCCGGATGAACTTGGGTAAAACCAAGGTCATATTCAACGAGCACGTTGATCCGAGACCAATCACAATTGATGATGAATCTTTGATTAAATTTGTTTGGACCGGATGTTGATGGTATGTGTGGTATATTTGTTAAAACTCCTTAAAGATGGGAGGTTTAAAAACCAGTTGTATACTGTATGCTATAGCCAGTAGCCTCACTTAATGAATACTACATTAGTTAAGGCTACTAACTATCTATATAAATAAATGTAAGTAGAGTGTCTGTATGTGTCATTAAAATAAATTAATTGTTTTTAATCAATACATAATGAAATTTAACCAGTACATATCACAAAACCAGATATTTTTTTGTATCTTGCCTTTTTATCTGTTTGATCTTGCTAGTCTCTGGAATAAGTGGTCTGATCTATGACTTACACTGATAGCTAAGGTAACTGGGAGTAACCTAGGCTATAAAAATTATTAATTACTACGCGGATGAAGTCACGTCCACCAGCGTGTAGTGCATAACACTGAGCTTTTGCTTCCGATCACAATTCTTCACGAAATACGTAAATAGGATGTTATTTATTACCCATCCACAAGAACCATTATTTAATAAATCTTACCAACTAACAGCTGCAGCGGTTCCGCTATTTGTGACGCTATATAGATCCAATCATCTTGATTAGCATTATACAGACGAGAGTATTTTTTTGCGCTTAATTAAAACTTTTTTAGATGGCATATCTTCTGTAAAACAATATTGATATCTAGCTTTGCTGAATAACACTGTTCGTGCATATATATTTAGTCTATAAATATTAAGTGACACTGAGTTCGTGCATAACTGTATCGCCTTTATGTCGGAGGTTAAAGTTAAAAGTTTAGTTTCGTTTCATTAACCCTCTATAACTCAATAACATAGATTTTTAATATTTTTTGTATATGGGTAGTTAAAAAAATAAAAATATACGTGTTTCATAGTTTTCGTTTATTCAATTATTTAAAAAATATATAGAAAATTAGGGAGTGTTGCCTGTGGGCAACACTGAGACATAAGCTTAAAATTATATAAGAGAAAGTTATGAGAGGTGGAAGCTCCTGAAGCAGTTCTTGGTTTTGTAGTAGCATAGTGCAACCCGCATTTTCGCATGTATTGTGAGTAAATCCAGTGCACTTCGGGAGTTTGCACCTAATTTTTATCGGACCATTGGGGCCAGTGCCCAATTTGGTCTTGCCGTACTGCCGTAGGAGGTGCATGCTGTGCAGGTCCTTTATGTTTTTTTGCTTGTATCTCTTTCTCCAGCGATCGGCGACTAGACATACTAGGCTTTATACCCAATTTACAAAGAGTCACTGCAACATCAAGACGAAAATCCGCTGAAGATAAACGACATGGGAGGCCTTTGTCTTACAGACTCTTTTATATAGTAACCATGAGTTGGCCATTGTCAGGTCCAAGTAATGATAGAATAGACGTATTTGCCATCGTTTGCTACGCAACTGTATCTTGTATATCCCCATGATGCTATCAATCAAGTCAACACCACCCATGTGGCGGTTGTACTCTCCTACAACATTTGGTCGTTTTATGCTCACGTACCTGGAGTTCTGTTTGTCCCATCTACGAACATCAGTTTCAGGCTGTATTCCAGCAAAGTAGAAGCCAGAGTGAAAATTTTATTGTCTTTCCATGCCACATTAGATATGTCGGTGCCGTTGACATCCGCTACATATTCTTCTGAATAACCTCTGGGTTTTTCAACATCTCCTTTTCTGGTAGCAATTTACAGTCTGGGATTCTATTTTTTCTAATCGTACCAAGACCGTGAATGCCTTCTTTGGCCAAATATTCCAACAGACGAAGAGAGGTAAAATAATTGTCAAAATACAATTGGTAATTTTGATGCCTTGGAATCATGCGCGCTAACCTCATGACGACATTTGATGCTGCACCCAAATCTGGCTCCTCTGGAAGCGTAACGTTTTCCTTGCCAGTTTCAATTTCTGTTTTATAGGCATAACCAGAAACGCCACTCAACACGTAGATTTTGTAACCCCATTTGTGTGGCTTTTGAGGGTTGTATCGCTTCAACACATTCCGTGCTTTGGTGGAACACATTTGCTCGTCAACACAAAGGTGTTCTTCCAATGGGACCTTCTTGTAAGCTGCATTGCAAGACTCAACTACTGGTCTAATTTTGAAAATTCTGTCATGTTCAGGATCGTTCCTAGAGACATTTTTACTATTGTCGTTGAAGTGTAAGGTTTGGCTATTTTCTCAAATTTATTTAATGACATAGTATCCTGTATTATTGGGGTACCAAGTATCGGAGTCCAGTGGTTCGTAACTCTAGGTAATCGAATAAGAGACATAAGATAAACAATACCCATAAATTGCCTGATATCCATTTCTGTCACACGAAAAGTGCTATTAGGATCATTCTGAACTTGATAAAGATTGGTCTGCTCTGAAATCATCGTGATAAGTTCTTGTGAAAAGAGGTAAAAGAAAAACTGGATAGGAGTATCTAGCTCTTGAAGTCCAGCGCCCAAGATCTTATTACCCTTGAACCTAAGCTGCTCGGTATTCAACTGTAGGCTCTTCTTCTTCCAGCGTAAATTCAGTTTAGTAGGTTTCGATGTAGTGGGTCTTGATTGATTGCTTTGAGCTGATGAAGGTTGAGCAACGGCAACGTTTGATGTAGTTTCAGTCCTTGGTAGTAATGGAACTGAACTCTCATGGCTATTTTCTAAGGTTTCTATAATAGAATCCATGTCGATATCTAAGGTGGAAGTATTGTCTTCAAAAGTTTCTAATTCAGGTGAAAAATCTGGGTCTGCTAGGCTGTCATCATCAAAATCCAAACCGTCCTCGCTGTCATCACCATTCTGCAGAATCGAAGTAATATCTTCCTCCAAAAGGACTCGAGGAGGACGCTTACGAGCTGCCCTGGATGACGAAATAACACTTATCAATACACCCAGAAACTAATACAAAATTATACCCATAAACGTCAATGAGCTTACGGCAACAAACATTAATTTTCAAAAAATAGCTAATAAATGATAATATTTGCCATTGATAACTTCAAATATCAAATATTTAGACACTTACCTGTCCATATTATTGAAAATTAACCCACAAAACACGAAAAACCTTTTTTAAAATAATTTTTAATTAGGAGCACGCGCGAATTTGTTTAAATCACAACGGCTTAGTGAAAAAACTTCAATTTGTGGCAGGTAACGCCATCTATGGAAAATTTTAGTACCTGTTCGTTACTTCGGTTTGTAGACTACGGTAAACAGTGCATTATAACGTCAAAAAACTAATCGTATGAATTTAGTGGTAGGAGAAGCGGTATGTTGCTTACAGTCTACACCATGATATAGAGGGTTAATTTAACAATCAGTACTCACATGTTCCTTCTTAAATAATCTAAACAACATTTAAATTATTCCTATTAAATTCGTTTTAAATTGTTTATCTTATTAAATACCAAACACAAATGAGTAAAACAAACGGAACTAATTTAAACGTACGTAACAAACAAAACAAACGATTAACAGTATGCATTAATGAGTAACTTTTTATTACTAGGTGGCGCACCCGTTACTCAGTATACTTACGGTACACTACATTACTATTGTCAAGAGCTGTAAAAGTTTCGAATGGCAGCGTAGTCGTATGTGTTTACTATGACAATCGTACGTTTGGTACCGCATCAAAGTCAAGTCGTATGGCGTACGAGTACGATATGACGTCACGAAATCGCATCATTCGCAAAATTGTTTAAATGAAATCAAAATTAACAAGTAATGTTACAATATATTGAAAACAAAATTAAAATAGACCCTTTACAAAATCAATCAATCAACAGCCTGTGATAGTCCACTGCTAGACATAGGCCTCCCCTAATACACCCCTATTCATTAGGAGGTTTGGACCGTATCCCACCACGCTGGTCCAATGCGGGTTGGTGGGTGGACCGACTTTTTACATGCCCATCCGACGCATGGATCATCTTACTTTTCAGACAATTGGGTGATCGGCCCAAATTGCCCTAACCAACTAGGAAACAACAATGAAAATTTGTTGCGTCCCCGCAGGATTCGAACCCACGACCTCCAGTTTCTAAAACACACGCCCATACCACTAGGCTACGGAGGCAGTTACATAATATACTTTACAAAATATAAAATTATTCAATAAAAATGTTAATGAATTATTTTCTTCTTAATACTATTGTAAAAAAATTCCATAGAAATTTTTAAAATAAAATTGTGACATAAAATTCAGTGTAATAGCGTTTTCACGTTTTTTTTTGTAAATTAAAGAACAAAGAACTAAAATATTATTACATTTTGGTATTGATTAAAAACTAAATTAAATTACATCACATAATAAGTTTATGTACAAGAGCTTTAAAAATAAAATCTATCTCTATAAATTACAAAACTCAAGTTGTTTTTAATTAATATAATTTTTCGTTTGATTTTAAAATAGTTATAAATACTACTTAAATATTGAAATTTTATGAAACCTTATCTTATGAATAACAAGTACGTTATTCGTTAACTAAAATATAAAAAAAAATACTATACTAGATAACGTACTCGTTACTCAGTACCAATGCATACGGTTTCCTATAGCTCTACTACTGTCAGTCAGTGTCAATGTCAATGTCATTTAGTCGAAATCAAAACAATAATGCTGCCGCCGCTATCGGCATTGTGAAAAAATAGTTTGTTAACCATCAATAAAAAAAGATTTTTAACTTTATATAAGTAAATCCGGAGTATAGTGCCATTAATTGAAAGTGTTGTCGTTGTCTATGTTCTGTGTTACTCTTATGAATATTAAACTACATAAATCCAAGCAACCGTATATGTGAGTCATCTCAATATGGAAGTGTCGACATTAGTTTTCTTCGATATAGAAACAACAGGCTTACCATACCAAGAGAGGAATAAAACCAAGATAACCGAGTTATCATTTGTGGCGGTCTCCACCCGTGATGTAGAGTCGGCGCCGTACGGAACTATTCCACTGGTAAATAAGTTATCCCTCCTCTTTAACCCTCAAATGAAAATTTGCGCGGAAGCTGAAGAGCTGTCAAAGTTATCAAATGCCTTGCTGGCCGGTCAGCCGGTTTTCAAAGAGAGAATAAAAACGATAAACTCGTTTTTAGAAGGATTACCTGCACCAGTGTGTTTGGTCGCGCATAATGGAAACCGTTTTGATTTTAAAATGCTTATAACTGAGTACAATGACGCCAAGTCGACATTGCCTCCTGATCTTATGTGTGTTGATTCCCTTATTGGTTTTAGAAAAATATTAAAAGACAAATTCATTGATACCACACCGAATGAAGTAAAAGTTACACCTATTTGTACAAGTTCACCGAACAACTCTGTGGCTGAAATGATGACGGATGACGAGGATGATTGGCCAGTGCTTAATGCTTCCACTGAAGAATGGGATGAAATTGATAGACTGATAATTTCCGCATCTAACTTATCATGCAGCAATAGTAAAAAAGCTAAAATACAAAAGAATATCTACAATAACTTGAATGTATCAAAAGAAAAGTTAATCAAGAAGAAAATTACTTATACACAGGGTGATTTATACCGGAGGCTTTTAAAAAAAGAGCCAGTTAATGCTCATAGAGCAGAAGTAGACTGCATTATGCTGTTAGAATGCATCATTGCCACCAAGTCTGAGTTCCTCCCTTGGATCAAATCTTCTTTCAAACCACTGAAAGATATCAAACCTTATGAGAGATATGCTAATAAACACTGACATTTAAATATATAATTACTAATATTGATACTGAGAAATAATAATTATAATTATCATAAGAGAAATTATAAAACTAACTCAGAAATTATTATAAAAGAGAGCTTCTTAATGTGTAAAATATTTATAAGAAAGTTTATAAGATGTGTTTTCAAACAATCTCATTAGAACATATTATATTGATAGATATTTTTTATAATTTTTATATTATGGTTTGTTATGTAAGGATACTTTTTATATTTGACATTTATATAGAAAAAAATATCGGTTTAATCTTGTGCAGATTAACCTTCTCTAACATATATTTCAGTAAAAATTACACACATATGAAATGTAGTTTTACATTCATAATTTTAAATTACTGTTTTCAAATGATATTTTAAGTTAATCATATTATATTGAATAATTACTAATAATTATGTGTTGTTCTACTTTTATTGTTGGAATTAAAGTTTTATTTTTCTAGAATTTTAAAAATCAATGTTTTTAAACATTTGTATGAGTGCAAAGTTATTTTACCCTGTTATAGTTGGCATTAACTTTGCCATATTTAATATGATTTTACAAATATATAATTTTTATCTAAACAAGTTGTATTTTTTCTTTCTGCTGTTCAAATAAACACTAACCTGAATTATTGTCACAACATATTACTATTTTATCATGCATCGGATGGGCAGGTTAGTCTACCCACCAACCCACAGTGGACCAGCATGGTGGGAATGGTTCAATATCCCTAAAGGAGAAGGCATGCATTATGGGAGGTACAGCAGTGGACTATCACAGGGTGTTGATAATGATGATTACTATTTTATATATTGACAGTTAATACAAACAATTCACACTTTTAATACAAGTTTGAATTTGTCTTCTATAGTACCATCACACAAGAGTTATAAATATTATAATGATTTCCATATAACTGCATCTATCATCCATCTATGATACAATTATTACACTATTAAACGATAAATAAATGACTTAGTGAATGGAGGAATAATAAGAAATAAAAGAACATGGTTAATTTTATCACAGTAAAAATGTATGTACATTCATTACATAAAATTGTTAAATTTACTTTACTTACAAATGTATAATTTAGGAATCTAAAGTATACTATATTAGATATAGTTTATCTTAACTTAAGCACGGCAAGATCTAGAATTAATATTAACTTTGAAACACATAATGCAGTCGGGAAGACGCACCTTTGAGAGGGAAGCCGATAGGAGGGTTCAGTTGGGCCTGGCAGTATTTAGGAGGCTGAACCACGTTTTTACGTCGCCGCCGATACTGCATTGTTAGAGGACGAAGTCTTTAATCAATGCGTTCTCCCCGTGACGACGTACGGGCCGAAACATGGCCTTTGACTGTAGAACTGGTCCACAAGTTAGCCGTTGGATGACGCGCTATGCTCGGAGTTTCTTTGTCGGACAGAATTCATGACGAATTGATCTGGCAAAGAACTAATCACCGATATAGTGCAAAGGATAAGCTCGTTGGAGTGGCAGTTGGTTGGTCACGTGGTTAGAAGAATTGATGGCCGATGGGCCAATAAGTTTCTAGAGTGGAGGCGCGTTTGGAAAGACGGAGCGTTGGTCAACTTGGACTGATATTATATTTTAGTGTTCCGGTATACCTTGTTAAGTACGAATATCGTGGATCTTATAAAATTTCATCGTCCTTATTCAAATTAAAAATATCAAAGCTTACACACACTCCGCAGTCTATTTATTAAACTTACAAACTAACTTATTTACAAAATATTTAAATTCATCGTGTTCTCTGTACGTTTTGACTGCGCTTCCTGGCGAAAAGATTCTGTATCACGTCGACGGTTAACCCCTTGGTTTCCGGTACGAAGAATACGCAGAAAATGGCGGACAGGAAGCATACGGTCGCGAAGAAGTAAAAGACGGAGCCAAGACCGACTGCCGTTACGAGCGGATTGAAGATGAAGAGCACCACAAAACTGCAGATGAAACACCACTCCACGGCGATCATTGATGCTATGCTCTTTATCTGGAATTTGAGAGGGTTTTAAGCTAAATCAGAGATATAACACACACCCTTTATGCACAAATAAACTGCCTCCATACCTAGAAGTAAGGGCTTGTGTTTTGGAAATCGGAGGTGGGTTCAAATCCTGCGGGGATTCAAAAACTTTGTACTGTTTCCTAGTTGGTTAGTCGATCACCTGAGTAAAGTAAAATGATCTATGCATCGGATGAACTAGTAAAAAGGCGGTCTTGCGCCTGATATCTCTTCGGTCATGTCGGTTATCCGATCCGATCCGATATCCTTAGTCCGATCCATCGGACTATGAGAGTGAAGGAATAGGGAGTGCACCTGTGTTTGCGGGTACACTTGTGCACTACAATGTCTCCTGCGCAGATGGCTGATTTCTTTTATAGATCGGCCGACATCATTATGCACAAATCATGTACAATGCAGCTTATTGTCAAATTCACCATTTAAAACGGTTATTTTGATGTTACAAACAGACACTCTTATTTTATTTATTTGTATTAATTTTACATTAACATCAGAATTTTTAAATAAGCTTTTAACAGGAATTGTTTTAAAAATATTTGTAACATTTTATTACATTTCATTTATTCAACGTGCAAGAAAAGATATTTCCGCTGATACTAAGCGATACATCCTGCCAATAGCAATTCTGTGTTCAACTCATCGCAATTCAGTGCAAAGTGGTATGTATATGGAAGATCTTTTTACAGGGGACCGACTGGGGATGAACTAAAATTAATGTCTGCCGCAAAACAGTAATGTGAAAACACTCCTTGTCTTCGTATCACATACTGTCAAGTCCTGCTCATAATCAGGTATATTTAAGATTATTTATCGATGGTATTTGCATCATTATTATATCTTTTTCTAAACAATTTTTCTGTACGCGTGTTGACAGCGAACTCTCCTTAACGGCTGGACGGATTTGAATGAATTTTCTTCTGTGTGTTCACGTGGCTTAGGCTTACAGATAAGCCCGGCAGATGACATTGCAGTCGGTATCTAGTTTTTTATCTATATGGCAAGTAAACTGCTGAACTGACACTTGGTATATCATGCAGGACAACTGTCGAGTCCGCTAGTGTAAAATACTTGTATGCATGTGCGCAAATATAGATATTTACTTGCGTACTCTATGAGTATTTATTTGTTAAGAGGTTGGACTTTTGTCCCTTTTAAGTAGCATTTTATATGCTTTAACTAGACCCGTATCAAAATTGATACAAACCTCTGGTAAGAATATCTCAGCGACAAGAACGAACGGCACGGTCCCAGCACCGCAAGTGTACGCAATCACATAAAGGAACATGAAGACGGCTGTTATCCAATGGGGCCCCCAGTGAAGTTGGATTTGGGTACCTAGTACCACACAGCAGATGCCTGATGCAATTGAAGCGTATATCATCAGTGGCTGGAATAATAAAGATAATATCCGTTAAAGGTGTATACCATATTACCATATATAAGATCTATATTAGAGATCAAACAACTACGCAGATGATATTATAGTGCTCCTTTCGCTAAGTTATAAAGCCAAGAAATATCTGGGATATATATGAATAGAATCCTATGGTAAACTCAAATTTTTTACAGTCCAACCACCGAAGGACCAATTCAAAGCAGTATTTTTTTTATTCACATAAATTAATGCTTTATTACCATCCAATAATATCTACTCCTTGTAAAATACATTTAAAATATATTTTACTAACGGTTGAACTCTCTTCACGGGATGATGAAAACCCCCCGATATGTCCAAACTTTTCGGCGCCAATATCAATTTCACGTGAGTTGAGCCGTAGGTAAAATGCATTTTCAGAGCAATTGATTACGAAACTTTTTAATGATTTATTACAAAACATTCGTAATTTTTTAACTTCACTTCACCTACCCGTCTCCCAGCCCATTCGACAAGATAAGCCGCACCAAATCCGGCTACCACCGTAATTATGGCGGAGGCAACGCTGCAGATCGTCGGGGACATAGTTGGTATAGCTTCAGCGAAAAGTGGCTCAGCATATACTTGGACCACCATCAGACCTTGGAAGATGGCCGCCGTGTATAGCACGATGGATACTAGCAGTGCACGACGGGAAGATCTTGATTTCCCTGAAAGAACAGTTTGAAACCTTATTATCTATGTTTCCATTATAAAAAGAAAAAAAAGTAGTTTTGTTTGTCCCAAATAAAACCAAAACTTCTAGACCGATATCAAAAATTCTTATAACATTATTACTGAAAAGCTTAATTTATCTTATAATTGCTAAGAAATTAAAGATAGTTATAAATCTCTACTTAAACCATAATTTTGAAAAATGATTATATTTTGTCCTTATGTATTTATTATGTAAAAAATGTATATATGTAAAAAAGTACACCCGAGTGAGACCGGGACGGACCTCTAGTTCTTCATAAACTACTAAAGGAATAGTTTATGTTCAAGAAATCGGTGTGAGAAACATGTGGCTTATAATTAATTGATCACTTTTTTGAGTTGTTCCTAGGAATAACTTGGATTTTGACTCCGGTGATGGTAGACTTAAAATTACTTAAATAAAGGTTGCAACGTGATATCATCATCATCATCAGCCCGTGTTAGTCCACTGCTGGACATAGACCTCCATTAAGGGATATTTGGATAGGGGTTGGTGGGTGGCCCGACTTCTACATGCCCATCTGACGCATGGATTATCTTACTCTTCAGAAAATTGGGTGATCGGCCCAAATTGCCTTATCCAAAGTGAAAAAAACGATAACACAAAGTTGTTTCTCCGCGATGTTAGAACCGACGGCCAATACCGCGAGGTCATGGAGGCAGAGCGTGATATATAAATGACATATTCATGTTTTTTTATAAATGTCCCGATTATGTAATTTTATATTTTTTAGTATAATGCGCAATGCACGGTCAACACGCGGATGCCAGGTGGTCCACCCGCCATACTTACTTACACCGTAAGGCGATCTCCTTATGCGTAAGGCGCCCATGCACGGTCTATATATCAATTTACTGTACTTACTAAAGAACTTCCAAATGGAGAGCTTTGGTGTTTCGTCAAGTTTTGGTTGCAATTTTTCTACCTCAGGAGTCATATCTAAAATTAATAAGAGTAAATGAATAAGAGGATTAATCAAATACTAATAAAGATTCCAAATATCATAGCTTCTGTAGAAATTGCAATGACATATATATATAACAAATGTAATTATGTAACATATTTGAAAATTTTATGTATGTGCATAAAAATAGAGATGATTTCCTAAGACATTGTGATGCACATGACATAGATACAAGGAACAAACATAATTTAATTCTTCCAGCAACTAGACTGCGAAGAATAAGTAAGTCTTTTACGGGACAATGTATACGTTTTTACAACAAAATCTCAGTAAACGTTCAGAATTTAACAATTAATAAGTTAATTCAGAATTTAACTATTAATTGATAAAGTTGTATTTTTTCGTTAATGCGATGAGCCTGCCCTGCCAATGAGAAAATCAGCGTAAACACGGAAAACACAAAGCCGCTCACTGCCCTGAGACATGGGATGTTATGTATCTTTCACCCTGTAATAACGCTGGCACTGGTGTCATCAAAACCTGAAGACAGTAGTGTTTACACATTACTAATTTGCGGCAGGAATAGTCACCACAGTGGTACTCCCCCCGATGTAGACACAGAATGTAGTTAAATCTAATTACAATCTCGTATTGCACAAAAAACAGTTTAATCACAACAAATTTATATGCTATGCAATCTTTTATTGTTTACTACATAAGTAGATAATTAACAATTATCTACATATGTAGTAAACAATAAAAGAAAACAATAATAAACACAACAATAAAAAAAACAATAATATAGAACATTGAATTTTATTTAAAAGTAAGCTCAATTCCACTTTAAAAATTATAAAATAATACTTTCAACTTTCGATGTTTTATATCAATTTGCAGTTGAATAAATGTTTCCATAAGTAGTCAGTCAACCACTGTCGAAATATTGCACATATGAATTTACAATTGAATAATAATCTTACCAATAATGTTGTCTATAAACGGATAAACTCACGGGAAATCGGTATCGGTGCCGATAGGTACGAAACTAGTCGACACCAATACTGATTTCACTCGAGTTTAGTCGTTTATAGAATATATTATTCACTAATAATGTATACATACAATATCTCACGAAAGTTTTAATTTTTTGATAATCTTACCATCTAAATCTGGGTTAAGAGCGCGTTTGATCATTTGCATTTCCTCCTCGACCTCTTTAGATGCCACTTTGACCCCTCTGTAGTAAGCTATAATCTTGGCGGCGTCCTGAACATTCAATAAATATAATAACGCACATTATTGTTTAATATTGTGCTTGGTAATATTTTAAAGTAACGGAAACACTTCAGTAACCGTTATTATAACATATTATAAAAAAATATATTAATAAATAAAATATTTTTGCGGTTTACTTTAATTGTAAAGATAAATTATAAGCATCGCCTCCTACATTATTCGAGGGATGGGATTTAAACAAAATCTGTTGTAAACATATTTTCGAGTATATATATATATACACAAAAACCCAAAGAAAGACAAATGTTAATTTTATTGATAACTCTGGAAAAGTTTCAAGGCACCATTAGAATTGGTTAATATAGATTCGATAAATAATTTGGCTTATATAAAAGCTTTTATAAAGCTAAACAGCAGATACAAAAAAATACGCTCAAAAATGTAATGCTTACCTTCTCCAAACCCTTTCTCATTAGATGCATCGGCGATTCCTTAATCAGCATAAGAAATACCATGCCTAATATCGCCATCGTCAAACAAGAGTAGTTCATCGTCTCATATTCCAAATAACCCCCCATCAAGTAGGAGACCAGCATTCCTATACCGTAGAAGATCATCGCGCCGGAAGTCATCATGCCTCTGATTGACTCTTGACAGAACTCACTGACGTATATCGGTACCACCAGCATCATGCAGCCACTCAAACCGGAAAGAAATACAGAAGCAAGGATCGCTTCCACTTTGTAGAAGACCACGACGACGGTCCAGGCAAGCTGTGGGAAGATATTAACAAATGCAGAAAATCAACAACGTCCTGTTACGTCCGTTATGAATTAATAATACTTCGGAAGTTTAAATTCCAATTTAAAGGCCTATATTTAATGGAGTCTTATGTGACATTTAAATAAAATCCAAAAATATATCCTGACAGTGGCACAACTTAATCTACCCACAAACTAAACAATAAAATTTAAAACGATATAACAGACAAATACAGGAAATAACTTTTGTCTTCAAAATGAACGCGTATCAAATGAAAACAAACTCCCAGAGGGAAAAAAGCACTCTGTTTATCACATAGTATTTTTCCACCACCAACCCACTCCCATTGTCACCACAGTCAACGTCATTTACCACTACACCAAGAGCGACATCTAGAAGCCATAAAGATGAGACACGTATTTCTTAATCCTGTGACACTTGACTATAATCATCGGGATAAATATTAACAGGATAATTATCTTTTTAAATACTATGAAAGGATTTTTGCTCCTGGCTAAATATAAATATTATCCATATATTTTTAAATAAAATTACTTTACGGATTTTATCGTGTTTATTTTACATTTTTAAATTCCCGAACATTTTCCAGCGGCCGTGGTCACGGGGTAGACTGAGATGTCATGCGTCTTGTTGCCAGTGCTAACCACGCGTAAACAATAGAAATAATTATATTATCCATATCATCCATATACTGTATAAATGTTTATCGACACTTATTATTATAATGTGCTTCTTAAACAGGTGATTACTGAAACGGGGTAACCAAACCATTCCTTAAGTAAATGAGAGATCTGTGCTGAATTTCACAAATCCTTACAGATTGGCGAAGCGTATGATTGTTTAATTCTGATAACCTATGCTTTACACAAATTAAAGATAATATTAAACTCTTATACGATTTTATCAATCTTCGTGCAAAAGAAGATCGATGTAATCATATATATAATAATAAAACGCATCGCTGTCTACGGCAAATACGTACCTAGATATCGTCAATATAATATGTAAAAATTTACACTTTGAGCCCAGCGGTTTTTACGGCTTATTTCCTTAAAAAATGGGTTTTGTCTCGGTCTTTAATAAACTATACAGTAACCGAAACACTGCCTCCGTAGCCAGTGGTATGGGCGTGTGCTTTAGAAACCGGAGGTCGTGGGTTCGAATCCTGCGGGGAGGCAACAAATTTTCATTGTTGTTTCTAGTTGGTTAGGCAATTTGGGCCGATCACCCAATTGCCTGAAAAGTGAAGATGATCCATGCGTCGGATGGGCATGTAAAAGTCGGTCCACTCCACCAACCCGCATTGGACCAGCGTGGACCAATGCGGTACCCCTAATGGATAGGGAGGCCTATGTCCAGCAGTGGACTAAAACGGGCTGATGATGTGATGTGAACCGAAACAAAAATAAACAGCACGCCCCTTTTAAGTTGATCTCCCCTTTTCTCTTTGGTGGCATTCCTCAACTTAGAAATTAAAACTGCGTTATATTGGTCTATAACAGTGATCCCACGTTCCAGGTAATCGATTAACGAAAAAGGGAGATCTGGGGCTACTACCAGCTGATGCTACGGCAAGACGACGACAATTTTAAAATATTTCACACAAACCAGAAACTTTTCAAGTATCGATCCTTGGGGCACTTCATATTGCCTAATAGATTAAAATTCAAATAATTTTATTTTATATAGAAGCATTGACGACCCGCTTGGCGCAGAGGTTAGTGAACCTGACTGGTGAGCCAAAGGGTGTGGGTTCGATTTCCACCTGGGGAAAAATATTGTGTGATGGACATAGTGTTTTCTCGTGTCTGGGTGTTCGTATCTATATAATATGTATTTATTTACAAAAGAAAAGTAAGTTTATGTATTTATCAGTTATCTAGTTTCCATAGTACAAGCTTTGCTTAGTTTGGGACTAGATGATGTTGTGTTATTCGTCCAGAAATATTACTATTATTATTATTATTACATATACTTATTGATTATCAATTATGCTATCTCTAGACAGATCCAAGTTGTTGTGCATGACTTATGTAAGAAGTTTAAAAATACATGCACACTAGCTCGTGATAGAGAACTAGAATTCAATAATTGATTCCTCGTGAATCACACAGTCGAAAGCCTTGACAAGGTCACAGAAGACAACAATGATATCGTGATGATCTTCCTACGCCCGTTAAATTTAAAACATCATCTCTTCACAATTTTCCCAAATTTTCATAAAGCTTTCAAAATTTCCGGATGCACCTGAATACCAGTTTACGAGTAAAACAACTGACATGATCTGACCTGTCTCTGACCCACATTGTTAGTAATAATATAATAAAGCTTAGAAAGTAATGACTATCAAACACACGGATTATCTTATTTTGAAGGCAGATATAGAACTTAGAAAAACAACCTTAGTATAAAGTTGATTTCCCGACGGATTTGAACCTAAAGGCTAAAACGCCATGACTCCATGACTCCACGGTTGTATAGAAGAAATTAGTTGACATCATACCAATATAAGCAAGTGACCACATTAGCGGTTACTTGTTATATATTGTTTTTGAATTAATACTAAATATTAATATAACCTATGATCTGACTGATGTCTTTACAGACAATTATTTATTTTTACAATTTTGCTTATTACAATAAAAAAACTTCTTTACTAAACTTATTTTTTTGCTTGTTTATTACCTCTATAGCTATAGTAATGGATCCGAAACTTAAATTTAATGTAATCTTTTTGTTGTTAGGAAACAAGTGTCTTAATATTTTCTGGCATCTACTCATACCATCTAATATCATATCGATACCTACATAATCGTGACCACGGCTGATGGAAAGTGTTTGAAACGTCGGGAATTTAAAAATGTAAAATAAACGCGATAAAATCCGTAAAGTCATTTTATTTAATAATGTATAATACTCGCGTAAACAATAGAAATAATTAGGAGTTAGTTGTTCTACCTAAAACCGTACATTGTTGAATATTGATTTAGAAGCCTGTGCTAGATTGGATATAGTGTCTATATAGTGTCTCGTGATGGATTTACATATTTATATATTTTATGTGTTTTTCGCTTAAACAATTTTTATCAAGGTTATTGAATTAACCGATCAAAAAAAATAGGAGCTTTACAGAGTTAAAAAAACTAATGCAAGAATTTTTTTTTTACACTGTAAAGTTCCCATTCGTTTTTTCGTCGGTATTCTATATTGATCCATGAAAATGGGAAAATGAAGAAATTCCACTACAAACGTTAACTTATTCATAAAGTTGTTTTTCTTTTCGTCATTGTGCTATACTGGTAATAAAATTTATAGGGTACGTTTTAATCTTGTTTATTCTAGAGATTCTTTGAGACAGGCATTAGTTATCAAGTGTGTACATTGTACATATATTGCTCTTAGATTAAACGTGTCGGCGTTATATCATTTTATTTTATTACAACTGTATTACTTTTTTGGCCTCATGTGCAAAATTTGTACAATTTTGGCTAATTTAAAGTTTCCAATTGAATAAATCTATTATGAAATGAAAGCATTTACGTGATCGACGTTAAATAAATTAAAGATAAAAAAGACTTATAATATACACACGTATACAATAAATCTGTAAGTTTTTCAAGTATATAAAAAAAACTATGTATTTAACAGATTTAATATAAAAAACGAATAATTATAATATACTTTAATGCAACGTTATAGTGCAAACCTGAGAGTAGTTTGCTAGAATCGGTAACGTATCCCAATGAACTTATTTTAAAACTTGGTTAGCTTTCGTCCCAAAACTCAGTTAAAATCTAAACGAAACGGTCACTACTATTACAATAAATAAATTGAATCATTTAACACGCAACAGCCTAGGCCTGCATTTCATTTTACCCTCTACACGATATCTATAATTTGATTGAGTGAGATTCTTTGATAAGTGGGTATCTATATACTAGGACAATTTGGGCTGATAACCCAATTGTCTGAAAAGTAAGATGATCCATGCTCGGATGGCATGTAGACAAGAGTTCCTTACCTTCCAGGTCGTGTCGGTTATCCGTCCCATCGGGCTTTAGTGGTATAAAGAACCAAGGAGGGCGCCTGTGTTTTCGCGTCCTTGTGCACTATAATATCTCTTGCGTAGTTGACTGATCTCTAATATAGATCGGCCGCTGTAGTTGTAATCTACTGGAGAACATTATTATTATCTATATACAAATCGACAAATTTGTCATCTTTAGTTTGCACAAATTAAATAATATACATGTATCCTACTAATCATATTACGGAACCAAACCCGTAAGCAAATTTTTAATGCTTATGAGTAATACTTTCATTCAGAGTTCTCAATACACAAATGTGATTATGAGGCTTACCACTTGCACCAGTGAAAACAGCATGCAGCTGTACTTTCTTCCAATCTTATCCAGGAGTAAGCCAGAGAACGGAGTGCTTATGAGAGCGCTGATAGAAGAAAGACTTCCGAAGAGTGCTACCTCTGCTTCTGTCATAGGCCTGTCCAAGGTCGTGTTCGCAGAAGAGAAGAGAACCAGCGTAGAAGATGGCCAGGTGTACATAATACCCATCGTAAGGCACAGATAGCTTACTGAAATATTTACAAAAGAATGAAAAATATAAATATTCGCAACTCTCTGTTTAGTATTATTTAAATCGACAAACTATTAAAAATTCTATAATTGCGTGTTAATTCTCTTTACTTCTTGCATCTGTCTTTGAATAATTTGACTATATTTCATAATTTTTAGAATATGCGATAAAGTAAAAAATATATCATACATCTTTTCTGTTCTTTTTAACACAAGATAGCGACGATGATTTACATTAATGATAATTTTTATTCTTTAATTGATTCACTTAAAATGATTAGAAACTTTATAAACTTAACAAATTGTAAAGAGTATTAGTATACTGAGGAGAAATAGCTAAACTTATCTTTTCTTATAACAAAAAAGCGAATGAACAGACAAAAACGACTTAAATATCGTCAGAGCACTTTTAACATTATTTAAAATTAAAATACGCTACAATACAATTCTAACAAAAACAATTTGGACGCTATAATAATATTAACATTACCTATGCCTGTTGACAGAGCTTGATAAAGGTACGTCATTTTGTTTTAATTTCGTGTTAAATATATTAATGAGTTCCGCAATGTGTCGTAGCTTCCATTTGTAGCACTCAAATCTCGACCGTACAACACCAGACTGATAATATTTGTATCTGTCTGCCGCTAACTATATTAGATTACCTATTTCATGAGCAAATACAACATGAGAGTACATGGATTAAAAGAAAGAGCATAAGGCTTGTTGCCCACTTAAGGCCTCAAAACTATTACTATTGCTAAAATACCGACGGTAAGGCTTACAATGTTATTCTTGTTTTGGTATCTTCTTTTTTTATTTTTGTAATTAACACATTTATCAGCGGTCGTGATCGTGGTTTGAAATGTAAAATTTTAGTGTGTTATAATTCGTTTACATCACACATACACACACACACACATCATTAGCCTTTGTTAGTCCACTGCTGGACATAGGCCTCCCCTAATACACCCCTATTCATTAGGGGGTTTGGACCGTATCCCACCACGCTGGTCCAATGCGGGTTGGTGGGTGGACCGACTTTTTTACATGCCCATCCGACGCATGGATCATCTTACTTTTCAGACAATTGGGTGATCGGCCCAAATTGCCCTAACCAGCTAGGAAACAACAATGAAAATTTGTTGCGTCCCCGCAGGATTCGAACCCACGACCTCCGGTTTCTAAAGCACACGCCCATACCACTAGGCTACGGAGGCAGTTATAATTCGTTTATAAAATGTAAATACATAAATATGTAATTATATAGAAACAATTAAAGAGGTAAAATCCGTTGAAGTCTTCTTATTCAATCAAATGTATCGATACTTTGTAATAACTTAGTTAAAGTATAATAAAACATATAAGATCAATCACAGGAGCGAAATCAATTATGGAAGATCTTTCTTTTTAATTACTTTATCCATCTTAACAAGACGAGAATTATTTAAAATGATCGCAGTAACCAATGCAACCTACGGGGACGAAGACGGCAGGCTTGTCACCAACCCTATCCTTCGTAGCCAAGAAGACGTCGTAGGTGAAGAGGAGTGTCGGTGTTCTGTGGGTCGGTCTGCCTATTACTCGCTACTCGGCGGGGCCGCAACGCACCGTACTTTTTGCAAGAAATAACTCAGGGACTGATCTAATTATGTAAACAATAAAGGGGCCATATTAGGGGGTTATCTGTATCTATATAAAGTAGTTTCCCATCTTTTTCATAACTATTTTTTGCATACGTCGACTGGTACGAGGAACAGGGTAGAATGATTTTTTTTTCTTGTCGACTACCTTGTGCATTTAAGCCACACGTTTTTGTATATTGTTTAGGTCTTCTTGAGTGTTAGAGGCAGCAGAAGATGATGTGTGTTTGGAGAAATCCATGGGATGTAAGAAGGAAGAATGCCGCCTCCAGCCGGAGGCTTTTCTTAAACTGTAACAATAAAGTATATAAATACGATTTACTAGTAACAAATACCACCACGAAAAAATCAAAATTAGCTAAAGAATCCCTCGACGTAGTATTTACACAAATTTCGTGACAGGCAGAAGACACCAATATAGTTAGGGCATTAAAATAAAATCTGAGTAAGATATTTTAAAAAGAGAAGATATTTATAGCCTCGCATTCAATGTGAGAATGGTCGCTCTGAATTGCGTGGGTTTTGAAATGTTATAAATTTTTACAATATATTTAATCTTAGATTTATAATGATATCTCTGTTTTCTTGAATGCTATTTAAAGCTTCATTTCGTTTTTATTGCCTATTTCTGAGTAAAGATATTAAATAAAAATCACACTAAGTAAAAGTTTGACGACATTTTTTGTTTGCGCTATTTCTCTAAATTCTAGAATAATAAAAAATAGTCGTCCTCAAATGAGTACTCTCTAAACAGTACTCAGCTCTACCAAGTCCTTTTCAGAGGATATGAACATATATATATATATAACTGCCCCGTGGCTCTAGTGGTATATGGCGTTTGCTTTAGAAACCGGAGGTCGTGGGTTCAAACTCTGCAGGGGACTCAAAAAATTTTTCGTTGTTATTTCCCTAGTTGGTTAGGACAGTTTGGGCCGATCACCCAATGTCTGAAAAGTAAGATGATCCATGCTCGGATGGGCATGTAAAGTGGTCCACTCACCAACCCGCATTGGACCAGCGTGGTGGGACTATGGTCCAAAACCCCCAATGGATAGGTATTAGGGGAGGCTATGTCCAGCAGTGGACTATCAAAGGCTGATGATGATGATGATGTATACCAACCATTGCTAATCATGTACCTAATCATGTGAAAGTTAACTCAAAGGGCAAAGTATAAGATGTTCCATACGCCAGATAGGCAGGTTAAATCAGAGCCGTTTGTTCTAGAAAATCTTTGAACAGTACGCAAGTTATGCAAGTGATTAACACACTCATTCTAATCAATTTAAAAAATTCCTAATCCGGTGTCCTACTCCTTCACATTACAATGACCACAAAAGTTCCTTGTGAAAACGAACGCATGTTACAATGATATAAATATTATTGTTTATATATACATGATTGAAATAATGAATGATAGCAACTACTGCCTGGTACTGCACCGCCCAAACTAGACAAAATAGCAGCTTTCATACAGAATACAAGTATGCTTTAGACTGTATTTAAATGACTTATAATTATAATCATCAGCCTGTGTTAGTCCACTGTTGAATACAGGCCTCTCTTAATGGACACCTTCTCCATCAGTGGGTGTTTATACATTCTAGAATAATTTTAAAGTACATTGATATTCACTTCGTATAAGTGAATACTGAGGATATTTTTGGCCAAGGTCCTATCGTGCTAGACAAACGCGATGTGAAGATGCGTGAATTCGCTGAGATGGGAACCTCCAGTAAGCGAGTATACTCGATCCTGCTCAAACTACTCTATAAGCTTATTATGTGTAAGTGTAATATAACATTATTATGCTAACTACACATGCTATATAAACATACTTTTTTAATCATCATCATCATCATCATCATCAGCCTGTGATAGTCCACTGCTGGACATAGGCCTACCCTAGTACACCGCTACCCAATAGGGGTTTTGACCGTAATCCACCACGCTGTCCAATGCGTGGTTGGTGTGGACGACTATTTACATGCCCATTCCGAACGATGACTTTTTTAATATATATATACATATCGAGTATACTATGGGCGGCTAGAAGGGTGCCGCCGCCTAGAAGAGGGCTCAAGAGGGGTGTCGTTGTTTTGCTTCCGGCACTGTAACATAAAAGTACGGTCTGGGTGTCCCAACACACCCGGAGCAAAGAGGCCCGCGAAGAGCACGTCGCGCCAGGGTCGCCAAGGACTGTGAACAGTACGCGTCTGGTCTGAGGAAAACTATTACGAACCGGTGATATCAGTAACGGTAGCGCAACAGCTACCTGTTGCACTACCACTACTGCTGCTGCTCTTTGACAATTACGCGATTTAAATTGGAACGCGATTTCTGCTAGTAAACGTGCCCAAAAAAGGAAAAATCCATTTGTCGGCTTAAGAGGTGATTGAGATAGTTTTTTGAAGCGAAGTAACTATCATGATTTTCTACTTGGAATAGAGGAAACGCAGGGTTATTGCAACTATTTAATGCAGAATTTTTGAGAAAAGAAAGCTACTCCTTATTTCCTATTCCTATTTATGTTTTAATAATGCACAAAACAAAAACGACTTGCCTCATGACGAGAACATAATTGAATTATTTATATATTTAATTTGAAAGAAATTGCGGCTATTACATAGAAATGTCTTCCAGTAATTGTTAAAACATATTCTATAAATGTAAAATAAGAAAAAGGTATTAGCGAACGAATAAAAATTAATAAAAACGTAATCATTGCAATAATTAAAAAGATAAAAACTGTAACAGTACGAAAACAGAGTAATCTTTGCTCATACAAAAACACGATTCTTGTATGATAAGAAATTATAAGCGTAAATTCCAATTTCTAATCTTTCCGCATTTCGGCTCGGAATATTTAGCATTAGTAAGGTTGCCATTAAATTGATACTGGCCATATTTCAAGGGTTGCTCTTAAAATAATTTTGCTTATATAACAAAAATCAAAACACAAATATGTTACTTCACATAAGTCATTAGGAAATACTATGCATATGAATGTAATGTTATTTCAGTATCTAATAACTTTACAATGACTACTACTGCAAGTCCATATGGCTATATATTTGGCTTAATGTTTATGTCACATATAATTGACTTATGGTTTAAACCATCGGAAACTTGATATAAGACCTTTTTACTAAGATATTTCGTTGCTATAGAAATGCTTAAATGTACTTAAGCAAGTAATGCTCATTTTAAGAAATAGTATATGAAGGCCGGTGAGCGTCTTGCGCTTCGAAGGTAGTAAATTTTGACGTTCATAAGTACTTAGTCGACTTGCAAGGTAGCCGAAGCCTGCGTAATTACTGGTTAAACGAGACTTCCACCTCATGCCTCAGGCCGGGTAACGAAAATATGGCATTTCTTATGGACTAGACGTATCCCTTACTAGAGGTGAAACTTCATATCATCATATCACTTTGATAAAAAAAATTACACGTGAATTGTGAAGACACCACCGTACAGCATTATTAAGATCAGTGCGTTGTCTAATTTCGTTTGCAATTCAACTTTGTTTTCATATTCTAGTAACCCATTTATAAAGTAGTACTCGTAAGCCGTAAGATTCGAACTATAACTCGTCACTTTAAACCGAATACATGGGCTATTGAGGATTTGAATGATGATACGATAACGGAAATTAAGGACTCTGTAAGTGTATGGAAATAATATTGCTAGCATCTATTTAGCGGTAACAGAATAGCAACGTTATATAATACTAGTACGCTTTCACATAATTTTAAGGAACCACCCATCCTGAAAAGTGAAGTTCGAGCCGCAATTGATCACCAGGAGAAGAATAAAGCTATATATATATATAATAAAGCTATATAAAAGTATAATAAGAATAGAGGTCCTTAAAACAATGGGTGAATACACAGTTGATATTATGCAAGTTATGTGCTACGGTGTGTGACAGAGAAATGCCCTCAAGACAGGGCTTACTGCGTTCATACCATTACCATTGCACAAAAAATACTATCTACGACTAAACTAAAATCGTAGCAACTAGCTTACAGCTTTAATTACACATGCCAGCAAAGTAATACTTGATAATATTTGCACCAGACTCCAAACTTTTCTGAGCTATTGAGCAAGCGGGATTTGTCAAGGGCCGAGGAACAAGAGAACCAATTTTAATTCATCAACAAATATTCTAAAAGTTTAGAGAGTTTAACATCTGCTTTGACGACTTTCGCAAAACCTTCGATACCGTAAAATGCCATATGCTATGAGACATACTTATTCAAATATAACTACCCATTTACCTGGTTCGTCTCATACGCAGTCGGAACTGCGGCTGTTCGGATATACGACGTCGACTCGGAAAGCTTTCGCACTAAAGCTTGTGTCCAACAGAGGTGCATACTCTCTCTACTCCGTTTAACATCTATACGGAGTGTATTATGAGAATCGTTCTGGAACAACGGGACAAAGGCATTTCAGTGGGAGGTCGAAAGATTTTTAACTTGAGGTATACCGACGACACTACTATGCTGACACAAACGAGAGAGGACATGGAAAACCTGCTGACGCTTTTAGAGACAACAAGCCTGTCCTCCTGACTAGTGGTTAATAAAGACAAGACCAAAATTATGATAGTGGACCGAGCTGGCTGAACTTAACCATCCCGAATTGGCAACTGTAAGGCAGTCCAATCCTATGTGTACCTCGACACCACTTTCACAAACACTGGAGGTCGCGAAAACGAGTTTCAAAGGAGATGTGCTATCACAAGATATGTCGTTAACAAGCTGAAAAGAGTGCGCAACCTTAAAATCGCCAAAGTCACGATAGAACGTCTAATGAGGATCTTAGTCTCCCCAATATTTCTTTATGGTGCAGAAACGTTTTGCCTTCACTCGAAAGACAGCAAAATCGATGCACCCGAGATTTGGTGCCGGCAGCGACTACTGAAAATTCCTTCGATCCTGGCGGAGCTAAAAATAAGATAAAGATTATCGTCGATTGTGCAAATACGAATCCTCAAATATTTCGGTCACGTTATTCGAAACAAAGACTCTATGGAACGAGTCGTTGTCCAGGGACAAATGGAGGGCAAGCGATAACGCGATCGTGTACCTGCGCATTGGACAGACTTCATTAAAGCTTCGACACAAACCTCCGTAGTTCAGTGTTCCCGAGACGCCGAAGACCGCAATAAGTGAAGGCGTATCGCGAGGGCTGTTAAAGTAGGTTAGCAGTTGGGCCGAATATAATTATCACCACATGGAGTTGGGAGTCTTGTTCCTGCATCTCTCGGCTCACGTAGCCTCATGTAACAGATTAGAGGGAGACTGTTGTCCTGATATTTGGGGTTGGGATGAAGAGTCTGTTAGTTATTCCACCCAAGTATGAAGCACTAAGACCATTAGTAAGTTTTTTTTAGCAGCCCACACTGATGAGGCTACGGAAAATGCGGAAGTATTCTCAAATCACCAATTCGACAACGTCAAGATAAACGGTTCTTGCCCTGCCAGGGTGAGAGCTATGACGTGTTCGTCCAATGATATTTTAAAATTAGTACAGCCCTCGAGTCGTGTCCGATAAGAGAAAGGACACCCTATTAAAATGTTATATAACCCTGTTAAATCTTGCCTGGAAAGTTCTTCATACCTTTACAGCTCTCTTCGGCATGTGACAGAAGATCTATAAATTATTTTTTCCACATTATCGTTAAATATTAGCTGATCAAGAAATTTCCAGGTAAAAAGCGCAAAGGTAAGGTTGAACGTAAATTTAGTAATTCGGCTGATAAAGCAAATGCAGTTTAACTTATCCGGTTTTTACTAGTTCTGAGTAAGCTAAGTAGATTACAGTATATACAAAAATACTGGATTTGTTTTAGTAACCACCCTAAGGTTGGCTGGTAAGTTATGCCTAAGGTATTAAATTATGCAAATAAGTGTTAATAAAATAAAAATCGATCTACTCAATCACGGAGAAATGAGACGTGAAGTTCTTTTTACACTAACTATTATTACTTTAAACCAGAATACGTAGTTATAAGTAATTAACTGCTAAAAATTAATGTCTTTGTAACAGAAATAACACCGTTGCTTTACTTTCCTAGTTTCTTCCCTGTAAGGGGGCCAATTTCTCCTTTTCATGGAACCAATATTCTTGGAATTACTGGATAAAAAAGGCATAAGTATTGAAAATTCTTCTGTTTGGAACTAACCCAAGCAATGTCGGCTATTTACAGAGAATTTTGATCTTAAAAGAGGTATTATTACAGTTTGCCGCTTACCTATATATAAGTATATATACGTAAGCGGCGAACAAATTTATTTCTTAATGCTAACTTGGAGAAAAGAAGATTTCCTTACGTTAAATGACAACACAAAACAGCATAAAGAAACGTGCGTTTTACTGACTAAAATAAGTTTTCATTAAAACTAGAAAGTTTCGTCAAGAAAGGGTGATATTTCTGCATTTAAATAAAAAGGAGTAAATTTTTGGATCAGTAAAAGGTAAGAGAAGTTTATAGTCGATATTAACAATTTCCTATGGGAAAAGCAAATTCACCAAAAAATATTAAATTGTATATTCAATGATATATGAAACCGACTATGAAATGTTCTTTATTTTTGAAGTGAAACTTCTTTATCAGGGTTGGAAAAAAATTTAGTGTAACATTTTTTCGTTACGCGCCATCTTTTTTTCCCGTTACGCGCCATCTTTTTTTTTATTCTAGGGTTATAAATTGTTTATATTTAGCTTAGTTAACATTTCAGTATCAAATTAATTTTATTTTAGGCATTTTTGGAGCGCGTTATTAACATATTTATACAAATTTTTAAAAAAGTTTTGTGACAGCGCCACCTAGTGGACGCATTAAGCATCTATTTAGACATTCAGCATTGAGTATTCAGTTCCTTTGAATGTTACAATAACAGATGTTTTAAGTGAAACTTCCAGGAGGCGATTGTATCGACTTCCATAAGAGCACCAACACGTGGGCGTGATCATGTTATTCATTTTTCAAGTTATTTAAGCTTAGCCTTTGTTATATATATAAATATATATATATTGTAAATCGATAAATTATTTTTTTTTTGAAAAATAACGTCATAAAGAAGTTTCACTTCTTACAAGTGTACGCTAGTACTACGCGCACACATTTTTTTTCCAAAACCGCACCCAGTATTTGTTTCTTTTAACACGCGTTACTTTAAAAATGCATGCAATGCATACAAAATTCTCTTACAAAACTGTGTAGGATTTTACAGAAAAAACCATCCAGTGTTTGATTTTCATTAATATACATTAAGAATGTTTATCATAGCTCATTCCGGATTTCAAACTAATTCTTTAATAATGTCGACGTTTGCATAGGACTGATATAATTGTGTCGGAGAAGAGTTATTTTATGTAGTGAGAAATTTGGTGGTGGTACGTGCTTAAGTGGTTTTTTAGTGATCTGTATATAATCGGGGATTACATAATGACGATTTTTTATCAACTAGTAGCGACTGCGATCGGTAAGAAATGTACATGTTTCTGATCTACTGTGTAGGTCTTTTGACTTATTCGAAACGCACGAAAAATCCAATTTATAATAAAATATGATAAATGGTTCTATTTAAAAAAAATAATTTAGCCATGCTCTTGATAAGGTCCAAGGGATACGTCGGTCAATTTTTTATAATTCTAAAATAATTTGACCTGATAAAATTGATACAAGTTGTATATATTTATCATGTATTAAAATGACATTTAACTTTATTATTTTTTATTGAAATTAATTTAATACCAAACATAATTATTATAATCGATCAAATTTATCAAGATTTAAGGCTACAGATATATATAAAAAGATTTCGATATAATTATTTATTTATTTATCAACATCAAACACTACCACTACAGGTCACGCTAATTGGATGCTATAAAACGAATAAATATGTCTATTACAAATTTTGTACAAAAGTTGCTCACGCTACTTAACCTGAACAAATACTTATTTTAATACAAACATGAAACAAGTAAAAATACAACATAATAGCGTTCTCCCCTTCACGACTCTATGACATCGTGTTTGAGAATTGACGCAAAGGGCAAGAGCTTTCCCTGATCTCCTCTGGGTAGGGGTCCTAAAGGCATCTATTCTGCGGCTTTTTTCTTTTTAATCTATAGTAATGAACAACCACATCAGGTCAATATAACAATGAATGCGCTTTTTCAACACAATCCAAGAAAACGTTTAGCTTTTTTCTGTTGATTAATGTAAAAAAGATGTAAAGGAACATTTGTGTGTTTGAAGACATTACTGTAACAACCAGTATAACTTTATATACAGGCAATACACTGTTCGCTTCAGGCTATTTCAAACTAAAAAAATATGTTGTTCTGATTTAAAACTTTGTAAATATCTATTTAAATAAGTGTAAAAATGGCAATTGTCCGGTCAGAGGCTTCAATTTCCGAATCGACGGTTGTTTAATGAACAATTATCACGCTGACTTTGAATTTGCTACGATTAATATTTAAAATGTTTGAATTGGTTATTTCAGTGAGCTACCAATGCATGTCTATGGGCATCATGTACACTTGGCCATCGTCAACGATAATCCTTTTCTCCTCTGCCAACACGACATTAAATAGACCCATGACAGAGACTGAGATAGCTATTTTTGGCAGTCTTTCGTCAATCAGCGCTTTGATCAGCACCCCATTTTCAAGCTACATTTTGGACGCACTCGGAAGAAAGAATTGTTGCTTGCTCTTCTCCAGTCTTCAAGTGGTAATTTTATTATTCTTTGCGGAAACCAGTTTCTGTTTTGTTTAAATGTTTTATGTGTATTTTAACACCTATATTCACCACACCTATATCACCTATTTTTTCACTACTTCAATGATTATCAAGTATTCTTCCATCCTTCCAAGACCTTAAATATATCAAAATTTAGGCCTGTAGCATAATTTCGACAAATTTAGTAAGCATATTGTAAGTACTCTCTGTTTTCAATTTTCAATTTAGAAATATTTATTATATATTGAAGTGGAAAGAAAGAATCACTTGCATTTATGAAGCTGGTTCGACTCTACTCAAGCATCTTTGCTTACTAATTCAGAGTAGTGTACAATTTTTACATAATACATTTAAAAATAATGAGAGGAGCATATCGCAAGTATCTTAGTCGGTACATATTACGACATCAACTTTTGTTAAGATCCTCTTAAATTAACTAACTTTCAAATACCCTTGGCACATAATTTTCAACTCAAAATGTGACTGCAAAATAAAATATTTACTTTATAAAAACATACGAATTTTCCATGTTTTTTTTTAAATATTTTTAGACTATAAATTTTAATTAAAACTTACTACTGTAACAGGTCCAAAAATGACTTTTATTATCAAATTTTCCATCGTCAACAGATTAGCTGGGCTGTCGTTACGATCTTCTTTAACGTCGGGGCCGTTTTCCTCTCGATCTTCCTGAGCGGTTTTTGTGGCTGCATGATGCTAGCCGTGCCGATCTACATCAGTGAATTCTGTCAGGACTCAATCCGTGGTTCGATGACCTCAGGGGCCATGGTATTTTACGGGATTGGGATGCTGATCTCTTACGTAATGGGAGGATGTTTGAGTTATGTCAACATGAACTATGCCTGCCTATCGTCGGCAGCCCTAGGCATGGTCCTGCTATTGTTTTTGAAGGAGACACCTATGTACTTGATGAGGAAGGGTCAAGAAAAAGTAAGCATTAAGAACTTTTAAACCTGTTACCAAAAAACAAAACTTTCGGATGTAACGTAAACTTTTTATTATATTATTAAAAGATAGTTATATGCATAGTCAGGTCCGATGGGGAAAACTTTGAACACCCTAAGAGAAATCAATATAAGTCTACGCTTTTCCCTTTACCATATTAGCGCTAGACTATAAATACAAGCTGTTGTAAGATTAAAATGATACATTTTCTTATCTCTTGGGTAGGCATACAAATAGATGGTATCTCAAACATAATTAACATTGTCATATCAGTCTGTTAATGCCCACTGCTGAGCATAGGCTTTCCCCATACGTAGCCAAAACGTACGATTCTGAGCCACCTTATATAACGACTGCCTATACATATCTACAGTTGGTAACTTCACCTCGCCCCACAATGATTGCAGTGTGATTTCTAACAATATTAGTTTAATTCAGATTTATAAATTGACATTCTTGTTTGTTTTCTACAGGAAGCTGCACGTTCAATCGCCTTTTACAGAGGAGTATCAGTTAATTCAAAAGTTGTTACGGAAGCTATTATAGACATACGAAGATCCTTGAATACGGATTATGATGGTAATACTTTTACATCCTTTCCTTTAAAACCTTTATATGAGATTAAAAAATTGTATCTAATTTCTTTTCAGACGTCGCACCGGAAGAAGAAGCATTGAAACTGAACACAATCAATACACCTAAACTATCTAGCTGGCAGTTTTTGAGTAAGTTATAAGTATAAGAATGGAAAAAGTTGAATTTCTTAGAATTTTTAACTTTTGCGCTGTTGTGGGCATCGGAACTTGAACTTGAATTCTGACGTAAGGTAGTTGTGTATAAATACGACTGTGTTCTGGATAAAAAATACCGTAGCTACTTAATAAAGGCAACGAGCGTATTTGTGGAGTCTTATGTTGCATTACCTTTTAACAACGATCCAATTAGATAAAAATAGTCATTAAAAAATAATGAAACTTAAATGAAATGTGAGTATTAAAAATTATAGACTAATTTTCATTTATATTTTTGCCTATGTTTGAAAATAGGCAAGTGCTGGACTTATTCCTAGTTTAAAGTCGTGCATCGTATAGCAAACATTGTTAAAGTTACAAAACGCCTTTAACATAATTAAACATAAGCATTTTTTTTAATGAATAATTTGGTCTCTCTTAAGTCTTGTTTTTACACGATTTTTAATTAGATAAACTATTCTTTAAAATTACTTTCCAAGTCCAAGTCGTTACTATCCAGACAATTTATTGTTTTCTCAGTGTTGTGTTAACCTGTATAACAAATATCTACAAGTTTTAATTCGTAACCCATAGACAATTACCGCTTTCGTGGTCTAACGGTATTGGCCCTTGCTTTATAAACGGAGGTTGTGGGTTCGAATCCCACGGGGAAACAACTAAGTGCTATCGTTGTTTTCTGGTTTGTTATGACAATTTGGGCCGATCACCCAATTTTCTTAAAAGTACGATGATCCATGCGTTGTATGGGCATGTAAAAAGTCGGTACACCCACCAACCCGCATCGGGTGAAGAGAAGGCGTGCATTAGGGGTGGCTTAAATCTAGCAGTGATAATTCTATAAATAGAAGTAGATAATTCTATAAATAACACAAACCTGGAACGTTTTCTCTTGAGTTACATGTAATTTATAACCTTGAACTTCAAACAAGAACACGGGAATATTTGCGTTCTAATATCATAATTTTCTTTCCAGAAAAATCTCGATCTACCCGCAGAGCGCTGTTTGTGCTAGTTGTTTTATACACTGTGGCCATCTTCCAAGGCTTGATGGTGGTGCAAGTGTATGCCGAGCCTTTATTTGCGGAAGCTATTCCGTCAATATCGCCAACAATTTGCAGTGTAATTTTCGCTGTAGTGACAGTCATATCTGGGTTCATTGCGGCGTTCCTGATTGATGTAGCAGGAAGACGGGTACGGATCAAATTTTGAGTTGCGTTTAATTTTTAATTCGTTTTGGGTTTTAGTTTGATTTTAGTTATGATCCATATAATTCGTATATGTTACATTGCGTCTCACCCACACATATGTGATAATCGACGTGGCCACCAGGCAACATTTCGGCATTTGCTTAAAACCGACCCCATTACAAATTGGGTATTTCCAAGCTAGGCGAAAGAAAAGTAGCAATTGATTTACGTTTGCAAGGCACTGGCGCGAAACATATAAATTTAAGTTATGTAGTAATAAGTAGCCAAAAAGATATAAGTATTCTAAGAATGTACTTATTGAAACGTTTCAGGTTCTCATGATTTATGCATCGATTGGCTCTGGTGTTTGCTGCGTGGTATTGGGAACCCTGATCCAATTGCGTTGGGGACCATCGTGGCTAACCGCCGTGGTCATGTACATTTTTGGTTTAGTATACACATGTGGTGCCGGCACAGTACCGTTTGTGTTGGTAGCTGAGATTTTTGTACCAGAGGTGAGAAAGGTTTTAAAAATATTTTCTTGGTTATTGCTTTACAATTAGGAAGTTACCCGCCTCCGTGGTCTAGAAGTATTAGAATTCGCTTTATAAATTGGAGGTCATGGGTTCGAATCCCGCAGAAAACAACTTTTGTGTTATCGTTGTTTTCTGGTTGGTTACGACTACGCATGGGCCGATCACCTAGTTGTCTTTAAATGTCAGAATTTCCATGCGTTGGATGACAAGCAATGGATGCAAGACCATCTTCAATAGTTATGGTATGCAATGCAGTTTCCCCATTGAGTTGTGGACGTCTAATGGTCTTTAGTATACACATGTGGACGTCTGCTCTGCCTTAAATATGTTATTTAGGTAAATTTGTATAAAGGGAGATAGGGGGGATAGGGAGGGAGGAAATAAGATATTGATTATATTAAAATACTATAAATCTAAAAAATACTTTTAATTTAAATCTAATGATACAAAAAAAGTTAATCTGCTTATTTAGTAAGTTATTCTACGCTTCACAATCTTACTAAAGACATAATAACCATTATTAATAATGTTATGTAACAGTTATTTCAATTTGCTAATCTCTTTTATAATTTCAATATTTCTTTTTGTGTTATCATTTTGTGTGTAGTGCGTGTATAATAAATTGTAAACGATTGAACCCTTAAAAAAGCTGGTTAATGGTCGATGCCTAATTATTTAATGAAAGCTAGATAAATTGAGAGCGCGCAGAGAGAACAAATGCAGAACCATACATTTTATTCAAATCGGTCGGAGTTCGTTTAATTTTTTTCAATGGATCGTTTAGGGAAGTACCAATACAGTGGCTTGTTCTATCACAAAACAATAGCGTACAAACATTACTGAACAAGGCATCGTTTTATTGAATTAATAATACGGAAGGCACCGTAACCAGTGTAACTACTGTAAACGAGACCTAACATACCTCGTCCCAGGGCGCCGAATAGATTTCTTGAGCATAGCAAACGTATCGTTATATGATACGTTTCCTATGCTCAAGGCGTGCCTGCCCGTCACAACGCTATGATCAATAAAAGAACAATTAAACCCAAATTCAGCTTCCTTTTTACGTCTTCTGACGCAAACAAAAAGTGTGTTGAACATAGCCTTCACAACTTTAAGAAATGCCCTGTTATTGGTTTTTTTATGGCATATGCAGGCAGACGAGCAGTCGGGCCACCTGAAGAGAAGAGATCACCGACGCCCATAGACATTGGCAATACCTGTGGTATCGCCAACGCGCTGTCTACCGTGAGACATAGGGTGTTAAGTCTCGTTTACCAGTAAATAACACATAAGCTGGTGCCCTTAAACTCGGAACACAGCAGTGTTTTTACACTACTGCTACGCGGCAGAAATAGGCACCGCGGTGGTACCACCCAGACGGTCTCCTGTAAAAAGGGGACCTCCCACGGGTCAAGGTGTTTTTTATGAACCCTGATGTTTCCATTGGTAAAAAGCTTGGTGATGGAAAAAAATATTTTTTACAGATTCGGAGTTTTGCATCGATGTTGGCCGTCGAGTGGTCCCTATTATGTAGTTTCGTTGTTCTCTTCATATTCAACCCTCTGGTATCTGCTATCGGTCTGGGACCAATATTCTACTTCTTTGCCACTGTCTGCTTCCTGTCTGCTGTCTTCAGCTACTTCTTTTTGCCGGAAACCAAGGGTCTGTCTTCAGACGCGATTCAAGAACTCTTCGGAAAGAAGAATCGCCATGACAAACTTGATGCAAAAATATAATTTGGAGATTACGAAGAAGAAACAACTCAGTATAATATTCAAAACGTTTCCAAATATGCCATGATTATGATGGTAACGAAATTGTAAATATGATCAAATAAGCAAGAGCCGATGTATTAATTATCTTTGCAAATATAAGGTAATGTAACGCATTCTCGTGGGTAATAATTCTGTTATAAAGAATATTCTTTTTAATTAAAATGATGTGGAGCCAAATAAGACTAGAATTTATAAAATCTATTATGAAACTTTAATACAATTAAATTTCCGGTAGGAGGAGATAAAAAATGGCGTTTTACTGCCTTCGTAGCCGAGTAGTTAGGGCGTTTGCTTTAGAAACCGGAAGTCGTGGGTTTGAATCCTGCGGGAACTCAATTTACTGAAAAGTAAGTTGATCTATGTGTCGAATGGGCAATTAAAAAGCCGGTCCACCCACTAACCCGCATTGAACCAGCCTGGTAGGATACGATCAAAAAACCCTAATGGAGGAGGCGTGCTTTAGGAGAGGCCTATGTCCAGCAGTGGGCTAACACAGGCTGATGATGGTGATGTGTTTTTTTAATAAAACATAAGCATCTGGTCACTTTTATTTGGCTTAAATATAATTTGCAATAGTGATATTTGTATGCAGCTAATCATGATACCTATTCATAGTTTTGTGTAAATTGCTATTATTTTGGATAAATAGGAAATTTTTGTAATGCGTAGGTGTAAAAAATACAAATATAAAATTGGTAAGGTTTCTATTCACATACTGTATTAGTGTTGTAATTTATAACAAAGCTGATAAAAATCAGGGTACATTTATTATTGTTACCTTTTTATATAATTATTTTTTTTAAATGTAATGTCTAAGAACGTACACGTAGTTAAATATGATGATGACGCATTACAACTAATTATTTTTATATTTATATGTTACTTTTAAGAAGATTTTTTAAAAAAGTCATTTAACTATATATATTTTATTTATGTAAATATATTAAGAAAGTGCGAAAATGCCATAAATTAAAGGAGGAAAAAAATTGGCTGTTTAATTAAGTTTGCACATAGAATAATAAATACTAAAACGGTACATAAAATACATATTTTGTCAAATATGCTAATAATTAATTCGCATTTGAATATTTCTAATTAAATTAAAAGTTGAATAACTGCTTGTAAAGTATTGAATATTTTACCTTTTATTTCAATACAAAATGAATTTAAACTATATAACAATCTATAAAAGGTGGCACACAGGGACTGCAAAAGTAAAGCTTTTTATAAACTCATGCTTTTTATAAAACACATCACTGAATTATTTATTTTTTGGGAGAATTTCGTATTTATGGTACTCTATTACATAGCTTCAGTACTTATTCATCTCTATATTATACAATATTATATTCGACATTCGACACTAAACAATATAGTTTCATATTATTGGGTATAATACAATAATTTGTGACAGATTGGGTATCACCGTATTCCGATAATGATCCGAGTGTTCCCGAAGTCGCCACGCTCAAAGCCCGCGATAAAAACTATGCAATAGCTTAAATCTCTTTTTTTTAATAAATATAATTTACATGAAAGTACGTTACGTTCGGCAAAGACCGAAAATCACTTATAACTCGGATGAAAAAATACATCTTACGATCAGGACCATTTCGTAACACTTATTACATTTGTGAACAAATTCTTACATATCAACAAGTGTCGGGTATTCTCCTCTTTACAAACAAAGACTGTATAACGTCTACCGGAACCCCCTTCGTCTCCGGCAGAAAGAAAAAGCAGAATACAGCAGTAGCAAATGAGAAGAAGGAGAATATATAGAAGACTGGACCCAGCCCCATCGATGATACTAACGGATTGAACATGAATAGAATAACAAAATTGCAGATCCACGCCCACTCCATGCAGATCATAGACATGAGGCCCTTTATCTGAAAATAAAAACAAATTTGATCCTAAAATTAACATTAAAGATATCCAACCAGTAAAATTTGAATGGATTCGATGTGTCTTCTAGAAAAATCTATTTAGATTTATAGATGGTGTCAGCAGTACTTTTAGCAAGTTTTCATCTGAGCTTGTCATAATTTATAAAAACGCTGGTAGATGGAACACAAATACAAAATTCTTTTGCAGGTATACTATAAAAAATATTTAGAAAATTCTGATTGAAGATTGAAATGTATGACTGACTTACCTCCGGTAAAAACACTTCGGCCATAACAACAAACGGCACTGTGTTGGCTCCAAAAGTAAACGCAATGCAGTACATGTAGATGAAGAGAGCTGTGACCCAATGAGGTGCCCAGTGCAATTGGATCTGGGAACCCAACATAAGGCAGCATATCCCAGTAGCGATAGACGCCGATATCATAAGCCACTAAGAAAGAACCATTATAAGGTTTAAGGTGCGTTCTATCTAGGGTATCAAGACAGTTCAGTTTTCAAGCAAAGCGACTGCATTCGATGTGCGGATGAAATTACTTGATAATACTTTCAGTATTTCAAGATTAAAGACTTTAAAAATTGCAAAACTTTATTCTTTTAAAGAGAACCGTAGCCTGTAATAGTAATAAGTGTATAAATACTGAGATTATTAATTTTGTTATCTCGTAGGGTCATAGTATTTTATCAATCAAAAATTGTAGAAAGAGACATAGGCAAAATGATAAGTTTTACGTTTTGCCTACAATAACTTCATTGGTTTGGTTTTCAACTTCATTTAAGTTGCAAACTTGTGACTGATGATGAAAAATTGAAACTTCCATCTTATCTCTATCAGTACAGCTATCCGTAATTATTCCTTGATACGTACCCGTCTTCCAGTAGCATCAATTAGGTAAGCACCACCACAACCAGCTACGACAGTTATCAAAGCAAAAATAACACTTGACAGTGTTGTAGACATATTTGGCAATGCCTCCCCAAAAAGAGGTTCTGCGTAAACTTGAACTGCCACCAAACCTTGGAAGACAGCAGCCGTAAATAGAGTCAGGGCCAACACAAGTGCCCTGCGGGATGATTGTGATTTTTCTGCAATTGAAAAAGAACCATGGAATGTGCCCGAGAACACTAAATCACAATTTCGTGACAATCTTCGTTAGTAAAAATAATGAAGAGAAAGTTGTTAAATTAAACAAACGTAATAAATGAAAATGCTCGCAAGGAATTAAACTACACGTTCTAAAATTTCTGATCACAGGAAGGACCAAACTTAATTACAAAATGTGAAACCTCAATACAGAGTTTACATTGTTCAAGTCGTAAATTACCCACCGTTGTGTATAAGTTAACTGTTAATTATTAAAAAGTTAATGATTAATATATATACGTCTATTTTATAATAATAACAAAAGTTAACACTTACTAAAAAAGCTCCATTTGGAAATTTTGATAGTTTGCATTGGTTCCAAAGTCAATTTTTCTTCTTCGGGTATTTCGTCTGCATAAAATATAAAATGTTAATATTCATTTTTTATTTTTAATAAACGCTTAAGATTTCAAACTATGTTACGTTAATATAGAGAAATACTTATTACGAGTTAAGCAAATAATTCGTACAACATAATACTATAAATAGATTAAGGTAAAATTGTACGTAATTAAGTACAAAAAAGGTCTTAAAATCTTTAAAAGAAAAATAATTCAAACGTATTCATGATACCATCAATTTCGGGACTGACTGCCCTTCTCAATGTTATAATTTCTTGCATAACTTCTATGGAGTTTTCCTTGTAACCTCTAAAAAATATTATTGATTTTTTTGCCTCCTTAAAACAAAACAAAAATAAGGTTAGATATAAATTATTTCATATAGTCTTTTTGTTTTCATAATATGTCATTGTAAAATTGAAATAATTGAGATATTTGAAAATAAATTTTTATATGCAATAAAGACAAAGTTAGCAGGTTATGCTATGATAAAATTTAATTAATATTATGTTAAATTATTAATGTGAGTATCGTTGCTAAATTAATATTAAATAGTCATAACAGAAATAATTTAGATATACGGAGATAAAATTTTGTTGAAAACGGTATTAAATATTTCAGTAATTTTCTTTTGGGCTTTCATGGTCGATGTTGATAGTCATTTTTGTACCTCTTCCCGAACATTCTTCATTAAAAACATAGGTGATTCCTTTAAAGGTAGAATTAGGACAATCCCGAATGCTGTCATTGACATGTATACGTAGTTCAACGTGGTATATTCTAGAAAACCACCGAGAAGGTATGCCAATAATATTCCCGTGCCGTAAAAGATCAACCCCCCTGAAGTCATCATTCCCCTGATTGACTTTTGGCAGAATTCGCTGACGTACACTGGCACAACAATAAGGATGCATCCGCCAAATCCTGAGATGAATCTTGCCGCAAGAATAACTTCCACTTGGTTGCTGAGTAGCACCATGATCCATGAAATCTAGAAGGGAAGTCAAAGCATATAACAAAATGTTTCTTGTAGTAACAATATGTTACATGTAGAAAGAAACAAAAATAAATAAGCAACATATGCACGGTTATGTTTTTAATAAACTGTAAAAAAATATTAATGCACTTAAAAACAAAAATTTTACCGCAGGTTTTGACCGGTTTTCCTCTTGACATGTCTAAGATTTTGAACCGGTAATAATTTATGACTTTTGTACGAGGCTTAACCCTTTCAGTAAAAGGCTTTACGTACTGCCCTTATTTATTTTAGATGCAACACTTTAGGGGTGGAAGGTGGTAGATCCCCTCTTTGGGTGGTACCACCGCTGTGCCTATTTTAGCCGCAAAGCAGTAGTGCGAAAGCACTACTGTGTTGCGGTTTGAAGGGCACCGTAGCCAGCGTACTTACGTTACGTCTTAAAGTCTATACAAACGCCCATAACATATGATGAGTTTGTAGGGAAATCGTATTAAATCTTAAAGTTCTATATTAAAGCTTAAAATTAAAAATAGCTTTTTACTTTAATTTTTTTATTCGATATAGATTCAATATAGAAGGATTACACTTTCTTATTGTTGGTCAAGTAAACTACCACCTGTTTGGAAATGAAAGCGTCTGACCTGATAAGAACTGTCGTAAGTAACTCAGCAGGATTTTTTTCCTCGTTTTAATAAATGCTTTACCTGATAAAAAAACAACATATTTTTCTCACATTTAAATAGCCTGGAGCGAAAAATTCATTACCAGGGTGTGTTATCGTTAATGTAATCATCACAGCAATAATATGCTTTCATACATAAACGTTCCTTAAGGACTTTCTTTAATTTATTAACAGACATAAGCTGAACGTTTTCGGGGATTTTTTTTAATAGCGTATACATTGCCCCATAAAAGATTTCATTGTTCTTCGAAGTCTTGATGTTGGAAGAACAAAATTATTATTATTCCTATTATTTATGTTATGTGTAATGTTTGTTACATTCGTTTTATGTTTGTGAAAATACATTATATTATCAAATATGTATCTTAAAAATGTACTTTGAGAAAACATCTATCAGGGATTATTTGGGGCCAAGGTTATAGACTGTAAGAATCGCCCTTTTTTATAGTACAGGAATCGTATTTATATCAGCCGTGTGTATCCTCACAGTAAAATGCCATAAGACATTATACATTATTAAATGACTAAAATACACAAAACGGGCTATATCGACATCAGTTAGTTGTCTAATTTTCTTAACTGCATATGCCACTGAGTTAAGCTTACTCGCCAGCCTATTAATATGGGGGCCCATTGCAATTTGGAATCTATTGTAATACCAAATAATAAAGTCGAATCTAGGAGGCGTAGCGCTTCCCCATCCGAAACCACATCACATTTATTTTGACGAACATTTGAGGTCATAAACCTTATACAGTTATAGTTTTCGTATTAGTTAACATCAAATTGTAAGCACTAAACCAGTACCAGTAACAGTATTTTCGAAAGTACATTATTTACATCGTCATTTTGCAGTTTACGTCATTTCTTTGAATATTAAAGAGGTGTCATCAGCAACAGTACGATCTCGTTTTTATTATTAACTTCGTGTAAATCAGTAAGAAAAAAGGTCCTAGATTGGAACCCTGTGAAACTTCTATACCTACCGGAGCCCCGGGAGATCTCTAGCCGTTCGCGTCAACTCTCTGAATTCGGCGACAGAAGATGAAAACTTAGCTTGAGATTCAATACGAAAAGTGTGATATCCAAAATTAAAATTTCAATTCAGCAGTTACATACCAGGTTTGGTAACGAAAACAGAATGCAGCTATACTTCCTGCCGACAGCGTCTAAGACGAATCCAGATATGGGTGTTCCAATCAATGCACCGACGGCTAAAAGGCTTCCGAAGAGCGAAATTTCAGTTTTACTCATCGGTCGATTAAGTGTCGTATTTGCAGAAGAGAAAAGCTTGACGGTTGATGATGGCCATGCAATCACTAAACCCATGCCAACACAAGCATAGCAAACTGGAACAAATATAAGACACATAAAGAAGATATTCAAAATTTGATTCAAGGCAGGTTAAAACAAAAACCTATCGTTATAATAATAACTAAACTTTAATAATGAAGGCCAATTTTGCTCTACCGACCAGAAATAACTGCCTAGTGGTATGGGCGTGTGCTTAACAAACCGGAGGTCGTAGGTTCGAATCTCACTCAAGAAATTTGCATTGTTGTTTCCTAGTTGGTTAGGCAATTTAGGCCGATCACCTTATTGTCTGAAAAGTAAGATGATCCATGCGTCGGATGGGCATGTAAAAAGTCAGTCCATCCACCAACCCGCATTGGACCAGCGTGGTGGGATACGGTCCAAAAGCCCCCTAATGGATAAGGGCGTATTAGGGGAGGCCTATGTTCAACAGTGGACTATCACAGGCTGAAGATGACCAGAAACAAAGCTATCCCATCAAACAGTTTGAACTCACGACCATCGCAAACATTTCATGGTACAGACTTTATACCATTAGAACATGGAGTTTCAAATATTAAGCTTTAATAATATGCTTTTTACAGTTAACAACTTACTTATGACAGTAAATAACTTACCTATTACAGTAAATAAAGCTTGGCGGAAAACGGACATTTTCGGTGATTAGATCTCACCTATTACAAACGACTAAGCAAGTATTTAGTAAAGTGTCGATCTTATGCGTCGAAATGAAATGTTAAACACACGCAATGATGATAAGATAAAAACGAATAATAGGTCAGTCATATCTACATAGCCGTTAATGTTTAATTTTTTAATTGCTTTTTCATCACTTTGCGCTTTATGAATATCTTTGCTTCATTTTATTTCGATCAACCTTCATTTGTCTAGCCTCTCAATGAGATTGCAACGAATTATTTTCGGAGTCAAACTAGATAGTCATGATTTGTATTAAACTTAATAAAGCCATCATCATCATTACCATCAGCCTGTGTGGACTTATACACAAAATTTTGTAAATATAAAAAAAATTGTGTGTGCTACTATAAAAGCGTCTTCATACGTAAATTATTGAATTAAATAATATAAATACATCTGAAGACATCGTGTTTATTGAAAAAGCAGAAACTTTCTGCCCTTTAGATTTAACTTTAAACCCTCTATATAAGCTATAATCTTGGTGGCACCCTGAACATTTAATAAATATAAGTCTAAATAATATATTTCAGCATCCGCTGAACTTCTAGTTCCAAAACTTCACCGATTATATGTGAGGTCTACCGTATTTATATACCTATGCCCCTACTTCTAGTAATCAGTTGTTGCGAGAAATAACCCGAGACATTTGGTGCCTACGTAACGAATTCAATGATATTCCGAATTTAATACAAGTTTGTTTACGTGTTGTAACAGAGTCACGGTGCTAGGAGACAAAATAATAGAGAACGAGCAACGTAATTGCTAGTCATATCACTAAGGCACTTAATTTGTGTGCTAACTAGATCGAGTCGTCAGGGTTCATAATCGCAGACGGGGTACTGGACCTGTAACCTGACAGCACCCGTGTGAACGCAGAAAAAAGAAGTTGTTGGCGATCCGGGCCATACGAGTCTACCAGGCTATCTCTGACGAGGTGGCGTGCCTGTTAGCTGCTTTACTTACGTGCCCTAGAACCTGGAAACAGAAATCCCCACGTCGTACTATTGGCGCAAGAAAGCGACGTCTCGGGGCTGCAGGCTAGCTACAGAAGAAATAAGAGAAGAATTGCGCTTCCGTTGCTATACAGAATTGGGAGCTGCGGCTGAAGCACCCTAGTGCCGGTCGTCGAACAATGGAGGCTTAACGCCTCATATTAAAGTGGTGGCTTGAAACGTGACATGGCTCACTCACATTTCACACGACGCAGTTGCTCTCGGGACACGACCGACTGTTTTATTTTTTCTGTTTTACCTATTGCACGTAGCCGGTAGGGAGCCTGGAAGAGTGCCCAGCTTGGATTAAGCAACGCCGAGAGCTGCGTAGTGTCGTAGGTCCCAACCTGTCGCTTTGTTCTATGTACCCAGGATGCTAGAGAGCAGAAGGTGGTGGATATAAAGATATTTAAATTGAATGCATTTGGAGTCTTGTTTTTGGTGTCATCAACTACCACACACCGCGTTGTCTAAAAAACAAACTAGAATGGGTTGGCAAAGTTAGGCGACGTCAAACAAGCCGGAGCCTTCAACATCTCTCTATGCATAAACACGGTTCAGCGTCGTTTAATGGTAGTTTTCGATATGCACCAGTTAATTGTTGGAACAATATACCTATTTTTAATACGAATATATAAAACATAGGGGCTTAGGACTTAAGAAGAGTTAGGTTGAGAGGCTTAGAAACCGGCGGATGTTGCAAGCGGTGTCTAGAAGCACCGCTTTTGCATTTGAGCTAGAGCAGGTCCGTCATGAAGTCCCAGATTAATGATTAACATGTTTGCAGAGACGACAAACAAGATAATTTCGGTCGGCATCCGACCGCACAAGTTTGGCTTATATATAGCTATACAGGCCAAATTTTTGTTTCCTTAAAGTGATTACCGAAACGTAACCAGTTAACTGAGGCGGTAGCGTCTACATTAGGTTCGTGAAAAGCCTTGTAGAACTACTCATGGAGCTCTTTCTCCTTCGATACAGTCTCACGGTTAGAGACGCTCAACATTGCCAAGTCTTGTCATGGCTCGTTGCCTAAGGATAGAGGGGCTAGTCCTTCATCACACGCGTAGAATGTATCGTCCGACTTCGCCAGAAAGTACTTACGGAGGCTGCACTTCACGATAATGCATAGCAAGGGCACTTACTAAGCCCCTGCCACCATACTTCTGTGGTACAGCCTCATCACTAACCATCTCGGATGGTATATCCTGTGTGACTTCAAAATCGTGTGGACTTTTTCATCCACGGCGTTTAGTTCGGTTTGAGACTACCTTAGCAAGCAAAAAGTATATAAGAGGAAGAAGTGAGCGAACTGATTGTTTAACACCTTGTCTCGTCGATACTTTTATCCTGTGACATACCCAGGTCCTCAAGTTGACTGACGGGGTTACACTTATCCCGTCGTGTGGACGGTCTTATCTTTATCCACGTGGATAATCTCATACTTATTGGTTATTTATACATATTATTCTATTTACTGCAAGTCAGAGGAGAGCGGTTGGGGCGAATAACTTGAAATCAACCATGTAAAAAAGTGGGTTACTTGTGTCCGTCCTCTCCGAAGCTGGAATCCACTGCCGCTAGGAGAGACAAACCATATTGGGCTTAAAATATCACCTTGGAAGATTCTCTACGAATACTTATAAGATCTTATAAATAACCCAATACTTGATTCGAGTAAGAGGCATTTAATATGGAAATACGCAATCCATATTGAAACAATCCTCGAATTTAAGAACCTGTAAACCAAAAGTCTAAAACAAAAGCTAGCGATGGTATTGTTAGACAAGTCTCAAGATGTTTCAAGAAGATTCTTAAAACTTTTTGCAATCTTCGCGTAAACGGCAATCATTACCAACCCAGAAAAATTTCGTGCCTAAGTCAAGGTTATCTCAATATTTTGAAACTCAGAAGAGATATTATTAATTGATTGCCCGGAGCATGGAATCATCGTTAGCCAATAGTATGCACATTTAATTCCTAAGCTGAGAAATACCACCCGACAACCATCGGGTTAAATATTATTATGGTAGGATTTTTTGTTTATCTAGACATTTTTTTGGTAATCATAAATAATGTACTTATAAAGCAGGTAGGGACATAAAATAGGTAACAATGAAACAGTTCTTAAACAGTTCTGTGCTTAATTTCACAAATCCTAACAGATTAGCGAAATTAGGTTTGTTTGATAAACAATAAAATTTTTACGTTTATAGCGTGTACTTACTTAACTATTATTTAAGATTACAGCATTTCGGGTTAGGTTTGTTTGTTTGGTAATACTAAGAATTAAACTATTTTTCAAAAATATAGATAAAATTATGCAAAGTCAAATTTCGGGTGCACTTTATTATGTTTTAACAAATCCAATACCGATATAAAGCTTAACATTAACTCAACAATAATATGCGTTGCCAATATGGAAGTTCTGAAAATAATTAATTGAAATTAGTTCTTAATTATAATGTAAACTGCATTTGGGAACGCTTCTTCAGTTTCCGTAGAAAGTAATTTAAACGCTCAATATGCTTTATCACGGTTAAAGACTGCGAGAAAGGATCAAATGTCTGAATTATGGAAGTGCCGGTCAAGACCTCTTAGCCGTCTAATTGAGGAATTCGCTTTTTTTGGAATATTCCGATGATTTCATTGCAGAGCCTATCAATTCTAAAATCTTACATCTAAACACATAATATAGAAATATCGTGAGGCTTAAGATTAATAAATACTATAGGCTAAAACACTAAAGAACTAGAATTTGTCTTCGATGATATGTCATTGACAAACACTTCACTAGGTTTTACCGCCTATGATTTGAATTTTATGTCATTTAAAATGGTTTTGGGCATTATATATAGCGTGCGCTAGATAGGGTTGCGTTCGTGTGCAGCGTGGGTATATTGATTAAGGGAATTGGTGGTACCTTAGCTCCATTCTCTGTGTAGACCCGGGGATTTCAAATCTGAATTCGGTTGACGTTTAGGACACAAGATACGTCAACAGTAATATGATACATTCCAAATACCGAATATTTGGTTAAATCGTCGTCACCTCATTTTGTTCATTGAATTGGCCTGTAGCCTCGAGAGCTCGCCTCCTCGCACAAAGCCTTTTCCCCGATCACCCACACTCACATTCATACCTTTACTCTTTCATACATCACGCTCAGCGAGGCTCTGAGGCACTGCAGGTGGACCGGCTCGCATCCTGTCTCCTCTAACTAAGAGGTGTACCGCCCTGAGGTCCTAGACAAAAAATTTTCATACCTTAATCTAGTCCGGTAATGTATGAAAATTTTTGCCGTAGGAAGTAACCGAAATTCATCGAATTCTACTGATTGCTATCAGAGACATCAAACTTGATGTTGTCGGAGAGTGCCGAGCGAATCTTGTCCCACTTTTCTTTCTCCCGAGGTAAATCAGGAAGCCGGGAGGGCAGGGTAGGGCGAGGAGCGGGGGACGCCTGGGATCAGCGCGATGGATGTCTGGGTAGGGCGGCTCGACTAGGATGTCAAAGGAGTGGCGACCTGCTGGGAAAGGCAGGTGGTTAAAGATTGTTTCAAAAGAAGAATTGATTTTTTTAAAACAAACTTTTCCCCGGGTAAAAACCCCCGTAAACCTTTGGTAGGAAATTAACCCCCCCATTAAAACTCCCAAATTTTAAATAGTCTCCAAATTTTTTGGGCCGGGACATTTTTTTACGGGGATTTGGGGATGAAATTAAATTCACAGTTTACCAAATTTTTTTGGGTTAAACCCCGGGGGATAAGGGATTTAAGGCAAAAACAGCACCGTTTGGGTTTTCCAACAGGAACCCTATACGGACAAGTCGCCCGCGAAAAAACTGATTGAAATTGTGGCCCGAGTTGGAAGCGGCAAATTCCCCCGATGCCCTTGGCCAAAAAGTTATTGGCCTTTCATTCTTGTTTTCCCGTCGGCGGGTTTGCCCTGGCAAGGATTTTAAGGAAAGATTTTGGGCTTTATTTTAGGAACCTTCATTGAGGGTTGATTTTGGCCCGGCCCGCCTTTGAAAGCCCCGGGTGCAGGGGAAATTCGAGGACCAATTTTATTTTCTTAACTTTTTTCACAAATAATTGTCCCGAGCGAGAAACCTTGGTTGGAAAAGGAAAATTACAATTGAAGAAAACTACATTTTTTTCTGATTTTCCATAACTGGACAAGACCAACGCCTTGAAGGCCCCTTTTCGCTTTCGAGGACCAATTTTTTTCCATTTTTCCGGGAATTTTGGCAAAGGGCCTTTATTGGCCCGCCAGAAAACCTCCCTGTGCTTTTAGGCAAACCAAATGTCTGTTTCATCTAGCCCGGGCACTTGGGGTTATTTTTCCTTTCTAGAATTTTGAATATGGTCTTCCGTTTTCCCGGGTATTTTGCAATTTGCAATTGCCTACTTTGGGTGTGGTGGGGCGAGCCAACCTTGGCCCCGTTTTGCCAAAGTTCTGCTGACTTTTTTCGTTAGGGTGTTATGTTAAACCCGGATTCCTCTGGTTTGAGGGTTTTGGATGACTGCAAAATCTTGTCCCAATGTCTTTTTTGGGTCGGGAAACTCTCCAACCTAGGGTCGGCCTTTCCAACCGGGGAGATTTTGCCCAGTAAGGTCACGATTGCAGACTGCCTTACGACTTGTGTCGATTTTGATCCTCCTTTTTTATGAATTTTTTTTTTTTCGTTGATGATTCAAAAAAACCTTTTGAAATAAAAATCTTTTAACCCACTTGATTAAATAAAATACAAAAATTTCCTTCGTTCAAATCAAGGTACACTTATTAAGCAACGTTTTATATTTGAAAATTTCAACTTTGAAAAATCAAAGAATTGAAAAGAAATTAGTCGAATCGAATTTTTAATGAACGCCAAGATGGTCGATCTTTTAAAAGGTCCATTAAAAAGGAAATTTCATGTGCAGGTGGGTTTGAATTGATAATTGGTTTTTGTACTTGGTGGATCTGCTTAAACCACTGTAAAAGATCCGCCATCAAGTGGGCGTTTGCACATCCCTTGTATTACGTAATTTGTATTTTAAAATTATGAGATTACAACTAAAATATTATATTTAAGACTTCTTTTTAGAATATTAGTTTATTTAAAATGTTTTTTTATACAGTAACCAAGGTTTTATTTAATAAACATTATTTTATATAAAAAAAATTGTAATTGGAAGAAAAAAAAAAGGGAAAATAGTTTAGGAATTACCATTTTGCCTTATAAGCAATTCAAAAGTTAAATAACTGTGTAAAATGACCCAAATATTTACCTTTGTCGCAATAAAAAAATTTTTAATTATTAAACGCTATTTATTGTCCATTAATTTTAAAAAAATAGGAAGTTATTTTGAAATAAAACTATAATATACATTAAAGCTATATTCAATGGAAGAAAAAATGCAAATGAGAAGGGAGAAAGAAGATGGGACCCAGGGAGACACTAACGGATTAAACATGAATAATAAAATGATTTTGCAGGTCCCACTCCATGAAGATCATAGACATTAGGCTCTTTATCTGAAAAGGAAAACAAATTTGATCAAAATTTGTTTTCCCAACTTTTTGGGAAACCAGTTAAATTTTAGAAGAGTAAAACAAACTCCCATATCAACTATTAAGATGTTAACTTGAATTTTTATTAACTTAATTAATTTGGTTTATTTAGAGTATAAATGAAGATATGAATCACAAAAGCAAAAAATTAAGTTATTTAGTAAATTTTCAGCATGTTTCATTTTTAGATATTAGAAGTCAACATAACGAAACCGAAATTTGTATTTTTTTAATGAGAATGAATAAAACCAAAAACGTATTTTAAAATTTTCACTTATAGTAAGCTCAAAAATTTTAACATTCACCTTGAGTAACATATGTAAACTTGATTTTCCCTAGGAAAACCATTTAAAATGTAAAAAACACTATAGAGTTAAAAAAAGGAGAGTTTTTTTTATATATACTTAAAATTTTTATTATTCAATATAATTTTATCGTTGTTTTCGTTGATTAGGAAAAGGGGCCATACTAATTGTCTATTAATAAGGAACGATTTAATTGAGGAAAAAACGGTCCCGGTGTAAGACCATCTTCAGCACGTTTAGGATTAGGAGATTAAATTTACTAAAACCACCCATCCCAAGAATGGTTTACCTTAGGGTTTGGGAGGTCAAAGCCAGTCGCCTGATAAAAACTGTTATTGGTAAATCTGATGATTTGAAGGCAAATTAAATTTAAAATGTCTAGGTGTAAGAAAGTTTTAAATGAAATTCCTAAATATTTAGATTTAGAATAGTCTCAACAACCAGGCGCATTTTTGAATTTAAATGAGCGGTCGAAATTTTTAAGGAAGAAAAACTTTGTAAAAAGTTCTTTTGAGCTCACATAATGAAAAATTCTATAAAAAATCAATCAGAATGCAAATTATTGTAATTTAAAAAAATATTAATTTTATCATAGAGAAACTGGGTCCTAAAAGTAACGAAATAACCATATATATGGAGGGACCACTGAGGAGCCCAGTGCAAATGGATCTGGGAGCCCAGCATAACGCTTTATTTCCAGAGCGACGAGGGATATCAAACCAGAAAAAAAAAATAATAAGGTTAGTGTTTTCCGACAGATTGATATATTAAATAATAACTTAGATTTTATCAGTTTATTTTAGTTTTAAACTTAGTTTCGAACATTTTACCAGCGGGCAGGGAACTGTATTGAAAAATTAAGGATAGATTATTGGAATTCACCTAAGACTTTTAAAAGTTGAAATGTTATTGGTTTGGGCGGAGTAATTTTTGTAAATGTATAGATTGCAGGTTAACAGTTGTAAAACTTTTGATGTATCTTTATGGTCATAGTGTAAAGCTAACCAAAATAAATAAACATATATTAACTTAGACAAAAAGGTAGTTTTACGGGGCCAAAATAATTCGTTGGGTTCGAGGTAAAAGCATTTAAATAAAAGTTTGAGTTCCGGAAAAATTTCTTCAAGGTAAAAAAATCTAGAACAAGTTTTTTTGGTTTTTTGGGACGGGGGATCACCCACCCAAAAGTCGGCCCGAGATTCCAGTCGGGGTTTTGTCCCATCAGATTAAAATTTGGAATATCAAGGAAGAGAGTTTATGGATTGCGTAATTTGGCACTTAATATTCTTTGGGGTGTTGGTTCTGTAAATCCCCGCATCAAATTTTGATTGAAAAAGGAAGAATATAAGTATTTCTTCTCATTTTCACACTTTTTACGCCTCTCCCATTAAAATGTAAAAATGGGTTTTAAATTCGTGGGTACATTTAAAACCGTACTATGTAAACTGAAAAATTTCATCATTAAAAAGTGATCTATGCATTTAACTATTTGTGTAATAATAATACCAAAAGTCACTAATAGACAGTCAATAATAATACCAAAAAACACTTACTAAAACAGCTCCATTTGGATATTTTAACGGTTTGTATTGTTTGGTGATAATTCCTCTTCTTCGGGTGTACGAGGGAGGCACTGAAAATTTCGGAAATCAAGGAAGTGACACAACATTACTATTCAAAAATGTAATTATTGTTTTCGAATCTCCCGGAAATTCTACTATTTTTTTTTTGTTTAGTAAAATGGTGTTTGTAAACGTCCAAACTTCCATGTGATGAAAACTTCAGAGCTATTTTTTTCTTTATAAATTTAGGGTCAGGGTTGCTGTATTTGGGATGGTCTAATAATTAATAATTTTGTTGGTAAACCCAAACTTGTGACTGGTTTTTTGTTGCATTTAGTAGTTACACCCCAGCATGAAATTAAATAAGTTGGGAAAGAGACAGAGGGTTTATTAAAATTTTGCGGGGACGCGGGTCACCCAAGTTTCGTCAGCCAATTTGATTGGACCAACAGCTGAGTACCCGAATAGTAATCCATTAAGGACCAGAACCCAGGATGCGGCGAAGGACTATGCGTAATCCGGGCTCGAAAGTGGTTTGGGAAGCCGGGATTGAAAGGAAAAGAAAGGAAAACCGCTGATGGCGGACCGGCAGGCGTCTTGGGATGCGGTAAATATAACATTAGAACTGGCGCCGCCTGCGCGCGTTCCTTTAGATGGTTGGAGGAACCCGGGCAATTGTCTGGTATGTATCCGAATACGGTTTCAATAGGGGCCGTCCAGCGGCATTTATGCGCCGATGTTAGGCTTGGGGGGAGGCATAGATTTAAACAGGTCGAGTTATGGACCACAAAAATTTAGATTGAATGAATGTAATTAGGAACCATCAATAATAGGTATATCTTTTTGCCGGATTCCATCTCAAAAGTTTAATAATGTTTAAGGAAATGTTTTAGTGCAAATTGGAAACAAAAATTCCCAGGTTAATTATTTTTAAGTTCCTTAAAATTTTGAACATATATATCAAAAAACTTGTAAAAATATTTAGGGAAGCGGTCCCAACATTTTAAAAATTTAACAATGATCCAAATTGTTGACGCTAACGTAGGTGTCCCAGCAGTCAATAGCGAGTTCCATATTAAGGAATATTTTGGGGAACGGTGTAATACCAGCAAAAAACATTGCGTTTCCAAAGGTTTTTGCCGGGAATAAGTGCAAAGAGAGTTGTTGTTTGCATTAGACTTAAAACTTTGGAATAAGGGCCATTGTCGGATGTCACCGTCAAACGATGAATTTCGACGGCGATAACCGAGATGACGTAATTGTTTACTTTTGAAGGCGTTGAACATTGCACAATGAAATAATGCGTAAATATACATTTTTTTCGAAACGGAAAGAAATTTGGTATTTTAGCAATTGATCAACAGTGATTAATAACGGTTAAATTTCAAAAATTAAATTGATTTCATGTTTCAATGTTTGAACATGAGAAAATTTTTTTTTCACCTTCCAATTATACCCTTCTTATCGCGAGATTAATCGGAGGAAAAAAATTAAAAGGAAAAAAGGAAAAGGAAAGGAGCGTTATAATAAGAGGGGAAAGAAGATTATTTGGAACAATTTGGGGAAGGGACAGAAATGGGGAACATATTTTATACATTAAAAGAGGTTTGAGAGTTTTAACCAACCCGCATTGGACCAGCGGAGGAAGATCTAAACCTCCTAAAGGAGAAGGTTTTAAGAGGCCCCTTGTCCGCAGTGGACTAACACGGCTTGGTGTGTGTGTGATTTATTGTAGCATTTTATTTTCATATATTTATTTAGCAATATAAAATTGTGATACCAAGATCACTAAAATATTTTTTTTGTTTAAATATAGAATTTGATCTTTATAGATGTGCAAACCAAAGCAATAACGTTTAAGAAATATCACAGTGTAAGAAATTGAGTTAAGGATATGTATTTACAAGCATAACACATGAAGATTATATGTTTATTCATGCAGTAAATGATAAATTAATAGTAATTGTAAAATTAAATGTACTTAATAAAATATGTTACATAGAAAAAGGTAATTATATAAACAAATAAAATTAAAATCACCTTCCAATTTCCTTTTGTTCGTATTTTAATTTGGACGAATATTAGAAATCCTTCAGTTTTTTTACTTTCCCTTTTTTCACGGTAAAAACCTTTTTCTCCTGTTTAAAAGATTCCGGGGTATTTTAGTAACACTATCGTTCATACCAAGGTATGACATATTATGATTTGTGGGATTTGTTGTGTTAAATTTTTGACCGAATATTAGATCATATTCTTTGGTGAAACGTTTGACCACTGAACAATAATGGGTCTATTGTATTATTTTTACTAGTCAGTAACTAGAACAATATTCAACATTTTTCAACAAGTGAAACATAAATAGGATTAAATGAGCCCTGTTTGATTTCTAAATTTTATTTACGTTAATTGGTTTGTTTTAAAGTTCTCTAATTTTTTCTTCAAGAATTGAACGTGCTGTCTGTTTCTTTGACCATTTTTTTACTACTTTCCTTTTCCTCCGTTTCTTTGTACTGCGAAGATAAACATTTGAGAGACTTCTCTATAATAGAAATTATTTTGTTTTTTTTATATAGACAAAATTCAATTGTCTGTTTTAGATGGATTTAAAAAATTTTTCTTGTTTAAATGAAATAAAATCTTCTTCTGACAATTCATGCCCTTCGTTTCGATTTTTGAAGAAACGGAGTTTCTTGAGATTTGAGTTGTTGAATATATCTGAGCACCAGTTGAACGTTTCTAACAAAATAGTACTAAGTATGGCGGACCTATTTTTACTGCAGGCGCCTAATATTTTTGTTGAAAAAACCTTGGGGAATTTGGGCAGGAAACGAACACACATGGTATTTATATTTGAAAATAGTATATGTAAAAATATTGTTGAATTTGGTCACAATGAAGGTTAAATGATTAAGGTTGGAATGATGTCGGAGATTGATTAAAAGCCATTATTTTGTAAAAGAGTACATTGAGGACCAAGATGTGTGAAAATGATTAATAAATGATGAGCCGACGGATATTCCCCTGGCATATCCCCTGGCAACGCTTAAATTTATTAATTAAAAAAAATTTGTAATAAAAAGGACGACCAAAGTGTTTATTTTTTATTTTTGGACAAGCAAAACTTTATAACCAGTGGTAATTGAGTTTATGAGCCTCTGAGCCTCATTGAAAAAGAATTTGAATTTGATTTAAAAGAGCGACAGTCAGAATGTATAGCAGTAATGTGGGTTGGGTTGAGCTTACCGGCTCGCCCTCTGCTTTATGTTCCCTGGTTCGGGAATTAACTGCAAAAATAATTTAAAAAATGTTTTTATTGAAAAAAAAAACTTGTCTATGGGCGTCGCGACGGGCATCAGCACGCCATCATCTTCAACTTTTTCCGTTAATTTTTCAATTTGGAGAAGATAAACCCAGGCCAACAGGAAAAGGTGGTGGAAATCAACTTAATTAGTTTGTTACATTGCCATCGAATGTTAGTCTGCGCGAGGTTGGGTTTTTTCTTTTGAAAAAACACACCCTTTGGTTTTCTCCTTTTCTTTGATACATTTTCAACCAAAAATATAAGATTCATCCTATTGGCCTATTATAGTTGTAGTACGCTCTAGTTAATAAAGAATATACCTTCTGAGTCTCAAAAAATTAAGGCAAGATGCCACAACAAGCTCCATCGATGTTGATGAAGTTCCCTTGCACTTAAACCTATTTTGTCTCCGGATAGATAGATAGAGACCCATATTACATTCATTATTAAAAATTTTTAAGTCTTCTTGAAGCTTGTCCAATATATTTACGAAATTTCAAGTCAAACGTCGATTCATGACTTTCGGTTAATATAATCGGCACCCATCTTGCAGGGATTTTTGTCAAAGAATGTTTCAATATGGATTGACTATTTCTATAAAAAATATCTGTTTCCTGAATTGAGTATCGGATGCTAATTTTTCGATCGCTCAATACAATTTTCTCGACTTTTTTAATCATATTTTCCGTCGAAAAAACACAGTAACGATATTGTATTTGTTCGATTTCTACCTTTAATTTGGGAAGTGCCTTGGACAATGGATTACGGGAGAGATCACCAAAGTTGTTTCCAATCACATTGAATTTGGCCATGTTAACTTTTCAAACAGAAATTTAAACAGGTTTGTTTTTTCCCCATTCTGAGAACACTTTCGCAGAAGAAACAAATTATTACATTCAGAAAAAACTAAAAAAGTTTTTTTTTTTTTTTTAAGAAACCACCAGGCTACGGAGGCCGCCTGTGCCCAGTGGAAGGGCATGGACTTGAAACCGGAGGTCGGGGTTCGAATCCAGGGGAGTCAACAAAATTTTATTGATGTTTAGGAAAGGAGCAATTTGGGCCGATAAATTTTTAAAAGAAAGGTGATCTTGCGTCGGGGGGCAGGTGAGGTCCACCCCACCCGATTGGACCAGCGGTGGGATACCGTCCAAAACCCCCAAAGAAAAGGGTGGGTAGGGGGAGGCCGTGTCCGGCAGGGACCATCAAGGTGATGATGATGATGAGTTTCGCGCCGGTTCTTTTCTCAGGTCAGAGGCTTTCAGCCGAACCAGTGGTAGTGTCCCGATGAGCGAGTACAATACTTATATTAAAAAAGATTTTTAATTTAGTTCTCATCCAAGGGGAAAAATTTTACCACGTCGTCGTAACCAGAAAAACAGGCAGCGAGGAAAAAGACATTACCACGCCCATCGACAGAAAAAGAACGTTGAAAAGAGAACCTAAATTGGTAAATGGTATCAAAGAAAGGCGCGAAGAATTAGTGTTGCAAGCGGAATTGGGTACTCGGAAGCCCTCTTAATTCTTAAGATACCCCTTATCGGCGGAAGGTGAAATATCTAGATTTTTTGCGCAGTATATGGGCAAAGGCACGACGTAAACTATTATTACTACAAGTACGCTATTTAACAGGGGGCTGTGGCGACAAAATAAACACAAAGGTTTCACATCACCCACGTTGGAACCCGGGCTGCGGGCCGCCTGTTCCCGTTCCATCGATATCGTTTACAGAGGCTCAATCGACGGATAGATGACCTTGCACAGCAAATAGCAGCCTTGTTGTCGGGCAAGATCTCGCTCCCGCTTCAAGGCGGTTTTGACCTCCGAGGAGTCCCCGGGTTTGGGCGGTGGTCATGACCGATTCGGACCACGGAGCGCGTGCGGACCCTGTACTTGGAAAGCCAACGGTGGTCGCAATGGCGGCGAGAATCCAAAAAGGGACAAAATGAACTTTTTCAACGAACTCCGACACGTTCATGAGGTCGAAACAAGGTAAACCACTATTTTTTTATTGTTTTCGGTGGTTAGACAAGCATGAGCCAACCAATAGTTGTTCAAGGTCAGATTTTCCATGCATTTGATGACTGTGTAAAAAGTCAATCCCAGATCATCTTCAATAGTTACGGTTAATCGTTATTAGTGTTTTCAACGCCTAAATCTTGTGAGAAATTAAAACCATGATAAATATAACGTCCGGATACCAGTTAATTTAAAGTTATGCAAGTCAAGATTTTTGAGGAACAAAAATGTTGTAAGAGTAATTTAATTCAACTTTTTACAATTTCATTATTTCGTTTGGTTATCTTTGCGGATGGTGGGAAAGAAAAATCGATAAAACCCATAAAAAGGGAGGTCGATGTTAAAACTAAAAAATTACAAAAGTTAGATAAATTACTGGGTTCAAAGAGAAAAATGAAACCTTATTTTATTCGAAGTGTGGAGTTCCTTTTTTTTCGGGATTGTTTAGGGCGCCATCGGCAAGTGTTAAAACAAAGAACGTGGACGTTCAAGGTGATGATCCCCGTCAAGTGTCCAAAACCCCCATAAGAAAACGACTGTTTGATTGAGGGAGATCGAATTGAATCCCGGGAAGTTGAACTTAGACATTGGAGAGTCAAAAAAAATAATGTTGATGAACAATTAGGTGGAAAAAATTTTTTCCTTGGATACCGCATCCGTTCTTTAAAAAAGGGCCGCGTTAGGCAAACCCCGAAAGATTTCACGCAGGACCCAAGTGATACAACCCCGAAACATAAAACCAATCGAGTTTGGGTTTCTTTCCAAAATAAAAAATAAGGTGGTCAGATTTCATCACTTGAAGAAGTTGGGAGCAAAAAGGCATTTTGGGCGAAATTCCGAATGGAATGGTTGCTTCAATGATTGCCCACGTATAAAAATGTTCAAATTTGGGAGAATACTGAAAAAAAAATTTTTAAAAGTAATGTTGTGTCACTTGATTCCGAAATTTTATGCCCCTCGTAATTTTCATATAAAACTCCAATATGAATTTGGATTTAGTTGAATAAAAATAATCGAGAAAAAAAAAGGATAAAAATGTATTTTCCTTTGATGTATTTTTCATGATGTGGGGAAAAATAAAAAATATAGAATTATTTAGTTTTCTATTTATACTGTAATAAATTTAAACAAAGCTGTTAAAATGAGGGCAAATTTTATTATTGAATTTGGACAAAGTCTAAGATTGGAACGTAATTTGTAAAAAATATTATGAGCTTTTAAAGAGTTTAAGACTTACTTTTTAGAAGATTATTTGGATTATACCCTTGATAAATTTTAATTTTTGTAAATATAAATATATTAAGAAAGTGCGAAGACGCAACAAAATAAAAGAGGAAAAAATTGCTGTATAATTAAGTATACACTTATAGAATTAAAAATCAACCCAAATTAAAAGAATTTTGGTCAAGTTTCAATGAAATACATATTCCAAGGTTAAAAAAAAACTGCTTGTAAATATAAAAAGTAGAGTTAAATATTCAAATTATTTTACCATTTACCTCAATACAAAATCGGTTTAAAATTAATCACGCTCTATAAATTATTACAGCGACCAACAAAAACAGGTACCCTGACCGTTGGGTAAAGATTCGGAGAATTTTTTTTTACAAAACTATGCAATTATAACTATTTATATTTTGGGAAAAGTTGAATTTTCGGTCTGAATAGCTTTACTTATAATTCGTTATAAACATTATTCATTTAATTTAACAACAACAAAGATTCATATTAATGTAAAACCCTAATTTAATCATATTTATTAAGTTCCTATCGTCATTTCGAAAGATTTCCGAGTTTCCCCGAAATTTATTTAGGTTTTATTTGCGTTACGATTTTTTTGATTCAGTCATGCAATAGCAGAAAACCGTTTTTTTTTTTAATAAAACTAGAATTTACATTAAAGCTATATTAGGCAAAAGATCAGAAATCACTTACAACTTAAATAAAAGAAACATCATATGATCAAGACATATCAACTTAAAGGGCATTTGGGCAAACCATTTTAGTTTTTTGGGTGTCCGTATTCCTTTACAAACAAAGATTGTTAAAGTCATGGCCCCCTTCGTCTCCGGCAGAAAGAAAAATGGAAACAAGAGGGTAAATGAGAAGAAGGAGAATATATAGAAGACTGGACCCAGCCCTATCGATGATACTAGCGGATTGAACATGAATAGAATAACAAAATTGCAAATCCACGCCCACTCCATGCAAATCATAGACATGAGGCTCTTTATCTGAAAAGAAACATTTTTTTTTTCGAAATAATCAAAGATATCAAGTGGTCAATTTTAAAGATTTAAGGTAGGTTAGAAAAATTTATTTACTTTTAAAGATCAAAAGAGCGGTTAAATTTTCATTTGAGTTTCGTTGTTTTTTGCCGATGAAAGGGGACATATTTCCAAAATTTTAATGTTTTAAAAATTTGAGATGCAGACGATTAAAAGTTATAAAAAGAAATTCTATTTGAATAAAACATTTTGAATGACTTACCCCGGTAAGAAACTTCCATAATAAAAAAGGTACTGCGGCGCCAAAGAAACGCAATAAGTTGTAGATGAAAAGAGTGACCCATTGAGGTGCCCAGTAAATGGATCTGAGCCAAAAGGCAACACATCCCAGAGGATGGATGCCGACTTTTCCCAAAAAAGAACAATAATAAGGCTTTTTAATTCTATCTAGCATCGAAAATTAAATTTTTACGAGCGACTGATCGATGTGGGTAAAATTATTTCTAAACTTTGGTATTAAACTTTAAAGGGAATCGTTGCTTAAAATCGTTATAAGATACTGAAGTTTTGAATTCAATTATCATGTATCAGAGCGAAAGGCAGTGTTGTCGTATTTTATTTTGATTTTAGGGTCAGAGTATTTGATCAATGACAAACTGTTAAAGAAGGCTTAGACAGGATAGTAAGTTTTATGTTTTGCTTATATATATTCATTGGTTTCGTATTTTCAACTTCATTTAAATTGTTAACTTGTGACTCTCAATGTTACCCGAAAATATTCACCCAATAATATATCCAAATGCGTATTTTTATAATCGAGATTTGAAAGGGCTAAGCAGAAAAAGGATTACTAATTTTTAAAAGTACTCCTAACTTGAGTAAGATAAAGAGCTTAAAAATATTAAAATTGCTTCCAGTAGTGCAACCGGAAGCACCAACACAAAGTCAACATTTGCAAAATAACACTTGACAGTGTTGTAGACATATTCGGTAATGCCTCTCCAAATAGTGGTTCCGCATAAACTTGAACTGCCACCAAGCCTTGGAAAACAGCAGCCGTGAATAGAGTCAGGACCAAAACAAGTGCCCTGCGGGACGATTGTGATTTCTCTGCAAACTCAAGAACAATGTAAATGGCCCGTAATGCCAACAAATGGAGCACGATTTCGTGACAATATATGTTAGTGAAAATAATACAAATAAAGTTGTTTATTTAAAGAAACGTAATAAATGAAAATAAATTAAAATTTTTGCAACCATTAATACTACAAATACTAAAAATTCTAAGCACAGTAAACAAAACACCAAACTTAATAACAAAATGTGAAACTTCGAGGATTGAACGCCTTTGGATTCTTCAAGTCGTATATTACCCACCTCCTTGTACAAATTGACGGTTAATTATTTAAAACCATGATTAATGTTATTGTTTGCTTATACAAAAGAGTTAACACTTCTAAAAAGTCCATTTGACATTTTGACGGTTTGTACTGGTTCCAAAGTAAATTTCTCTTCTTCGGGTGTTATGTCTACATAAAAAAGAAATTTTGATTTTTTATTTTATTTTTAAACATTTCAAAATGATGTTACGTTTAAAGAAAAAAAAACTAATTACGAGGTGAAAATTGTAACGGACCAATAAAGGATTAAGATAATATTTGTTTTTTATGGTTTAAAAAATCAGAAACTAAAAAGTTTAAATATTTTGGAAGAAATATAATTCAAACGATTTTTGGTACCATCAATTTCGGGATTGACTGCCCTTCTCAATGTCATAATTTCTTGCATAACTTCTTTGGAGTTTTCCTTATAACCTCTGAAAAATGTTATGGATTTCTTTGCCTCCTGAAATATAATAAAGACAAAATTAGAAGGCAAAGATATGCTGAAATATGATATGTTAAATTGTTACTATTATTTATTAATATCAAATAGCCATAACTAAAATAAATTAATTAACTATCACCATCATAAACAGCCTTTTGCAGTCCGCTGCTGGACATAGGTCTTTGTTAATGAATTCCAAGACAGTGTCCATTAAAATAGTTGAAAAATTGCTGCCCAGCAGATGGATTAAATTGAAAAATTTTTGGGAACGTTTCAACTCTCACGTGAGAAGATCCACCATCAAGTGGTTTCAGGGCCCATCCCTAGCCAAAATTAAGATATACGAGATAAAAATTATGCGGGGCGAAAAATTAATAATTCTGGCTTTCGGGCGGGGAAATTAATTTAATTATTTAGATCAAAATCGGGCAAAAAACACTAAATTACGACCTTTCCGACCATTCTTCACGGAAAATCGGGACCTTCAAAGGAATCATGACTATCCTGAATGCCAGAATGTATACGAGTTCAACGTTTAATTCAGAAAACCACGAGGGGTATGCCAAAAATTCCTGTGCCGTAAGAGATCATCCCACCTGACGTCATCATACCCCCTGATCGACTTTGGCAGAATTCACCGACGTACATGACAAACAATGAGGATGCAAAAATTTCCCAAAAAACCCCTGAGTGAACCGCCGGAAAAGAATAATTACTATTCTGATAAAAATTTATTTAAAAGATTTTATTTCAAAAATCAGAAGATAAAAAAAAGGTAACATTTTTTAATAAAAATTGAAAAAAAAATTTGTTAACTTTTAAACAAAAATTCTGATTAAAGTAAAAAAAAAGTAATTTTCTTTTAACCAAAACCAGGCAGGGAATTTATAAAAAAATTTGGAAAACCTTTAAAATTTTTATAAGTAAGATATTTGTTTATTTATTTTTATTTAGGAACAGAACATGAAAACCTAAGATAGTATCAATACAAAAAGTGATATTCATAATTAAAATTTCAGCAGTTACATACCAGGTTTGGCAATGAAAACAGAATGAACTACCCGTTTAATGTCAGGGACAAATCCAGAATAGGAGTTCCCAAAATGACCGAGGATAAAAGGTTCCAAAGAGTGTTTATTTGTCACGGCATGAAGTGTTGTTTGGAAGAAAAGCTTGAGGTCGATGATGCCCAATCACCAAACCAGCCAACACAGGCATAGAACGAAACAAATAACACACGCTAAAGAAACGCCCAGCCTAGTGGGGAGTGCCTTAGAAAGGAGGTCGGGGTTCGGGGAACCAAAAATTTCATTGTTGTTTTGTTGATTAGGGCAACGGGGCCGATACCCCATTTGTCTGAAAAGAAGATAACCATGGGTCGGATGGCATTGAAAATTCCACCCACCAAACCGATTGGACCAGGTGGTGGGAAGGTCCAAAACCCCAATGGATAGGGGTTTAAGGGAGGCCTAGGGAGCAGTGGACTATCACAGGCTGATGAGGATGATGATGATAAATAAACTATGCAAAATTTGATCTAAGTTAAAACAAAAACCTATTTTAATAACATTACCTTGGTAATAATAATGTAAAGGTTCCGATATGTTAAGATAATTAGGCGATCGGCCAATAATGCTGTACCCAACTGGAAACAAAGTTATCCCTCGCACAGTTTGAACCCACGACCATCGCATACATTTCATGGTTCAAATTTTATACCCTAAGAACATGGAGTTTCAAATGTTTATCCTAAAATAACTTCCTTATTACAGTAAGCAACTTACTTATTACAGTAAATAACTTGCCCGTCACAGTAAATAACTTACCAAAGAAATAAAGCTTGGGGAGGAAGACATTTTCGGGATGGGGATCTCACCTTTAAAACCACAAGGTATTTAGTGAGTTTGATTTTATAGTCGATATAAATGCAAACACAGCAATGATATAGAAAAGATAAAGCCACATATTTATAGGGTTATTGGGGTCATCTTTTAATTGTTCTTTTAAATTTTTTGCGCAGTGAAATTTGCTTCAAATTTTGATCAACCTTCTTTTCCCGCCTCTTTACTTCAGATTACAACGAATTATTTGAGAGACATACTAGATATTTACGATTTTGTATTAAAAAATTTGCATCATCATCATCTTTCAGCCGGTTTTACTTCTGGACATGGGCCTCCCATGCACGCTTCACCTTGGGGGTAAACGACCCCCCACCTGGTCCAATGGGGTTGGTTGGGAATTTAATATAAAAATTATGAATAACCAAATTGAATAATGAATAGTCGTAAAAATAGAAACCGTATGTTTGGGTTTTATCAAGAAGCACTTTTAAAAAATGTTTAACATTTTTTAAAATAATTTTACAATATTTTTAAAAATAGGAAAAAGAAATAGGTCCGTAAGGTCCGTATAGTAGTTTTTATTAAAAACAGGTTTTACAGGGTCGCTCAACAAAATGCCGTTAGTCTTTAAGAGAATCTTGAGGTTTGAAGGCGCCGAGCCCAGGATCTTTTTTTTTTGGGGTTACGCAGCGAAAGGTCGGCCACCAGGAAAGTGATCACCGACACCCATAGACGTTGAAATACCAGGGTACGCCGACGCGCGCCCAGGAACATAGGTGAAGCCCTGTTTACCCAGAAATGTCACGGTGCCCTAAGGAACGCAGCAGGCACCCACGTTCGGGCAGAAAAGGAACGGGTGGTGGCCCACCAAGGGTCTCCAAACAGGGGACCACCACCGGTATATCCTAAAAGGTTTTGATTGGAAACATGAAGCCCCCAGTATAAACTACTTCACTATGATGTACTTGAACGTACTTGAATGTACTTGAACCACTGAACTGACTGGGTTGACAAGAATGGTAAGATCTACCGGGACCGAGGTAAATATGTGTGTCCCACAAGGGTCATTCGTGCACATACAAAAAAATTTCAAAAATATATTGAGAACTAACTGCCATTATTTTAATTTTGTGAACTCTCTAAGTGATTTTTGGAAGCCCAGGTAATAGACTGCAAAAATTTTTAAAGGACGAAGATTTTATTAATATCAGCTGCGTTTCGCGTACAGTAGATTGCCATAAGACATACTGTGGAAGTAATTAAAATATACCAATTGGGCAGTTAGTCGTTATTTGAATTTTTTTTTTTTCAGTTTATTCCAAAGCATTTTTTGGGGACCAACTGTATTAGTCAACTATTATGGAGAATGTGTTTCTCCTCAGATGGTAGAGTTAATAAAAAGGCGAGTCAGCGCTTTCCATCTAAAGCTTGAAAATGACCACATTTTACATTTATGGTCATTTAAAACATTTTGTCTTTTTATTGTTTAATAATAAAATATTTACACTGAACCAATTTTGTTATGGGCTGGTGGCTAAAGGGGAATTGTTTGGTGAATACATCAACTATTAACGTTTTTTTTGGCGTGTTAACTCTACAGATCCCGTAAAGGATTATAGATTGTTAACAGTTACTTTTGGTACTACTTCAGCTCCATTTCATGCAGTAAAAAAAATGCGCATAAGGTAACGGATGTAGAAGGGAAAGATTATCCAGAAGCCGTTAAAATAATAAAAAAAGATTTTTTATGGACGATTTAAGAGGGGTGACGAGTTAACTTCCATAAAAAGAGAAAACATGTTTGATAAAATTTAAAGGGGAAAGGGTTTTAAATAACAAAAAAATAAACATTGAAGAAAGAATTTGACCTGAATAACGAGGTCCAGGTATTAAACGAATAAAAAAAGGGGTGTAAGAGGTTGGATTGTATTGGAACAAGAACGGTATTTAATTTTAATATAAATATTCCAAGGATTCACGTCATTAAAAAGACACAGAACCGGGAAAAACCTTCGATTCTCGGGGCTTACGCCGACAATTGAATTAAAACGTGTGACTGTGATAGGTGGACCAATAATTATACCGATCAAGATCAGAAAATTTTAAAAATTTAATAATTTACTTGAATTACGAGGTCAATAACATACTGTAAGAGATTTCCTAATATAAGAAGAAATGTTGAACACTGAAGAATTGAATAACACTCGGGAAGTATTCGTTAAAATTGCTCAAAAGGAAGAGTTCGATAGCGAATTAAAAGAATAAAAGAAGGGGGGGTAAAGTAAAGTTTTATAAGAGCAACCATTCTTGATAAAAGTTTAATTAGGGGGTGGAGGAATAAAAACGCACTGATTTGGGGTATAACAAATACTTAAAACACTAAACATCCTTAAATCCTATAATATTAGGACATCGGAACGGGTTTCCCGGGACCGGATGCAAACAAAAAGGAGACACATGGAGGGAATTAATAACAATGAGCATGTTAGGTCATGGTTTTAGATAGTTCGATGCAAATCACGTACCAAATCTACGATTCATAAATGTCTAATTTTTGCTTAGCAAAGGGTTAACTTTAGAACTCAAATTATGGGAAACTTACCACAGCAAGAGAACGACTTTTGGGCCATTACGGCCTTAACAGAGGAAATAAATTAAGAAAGACTAAATTTATTTTTGTTTGAATGGTTATTTACGGCTATTCAGATTTTATTACAGCCGACAGCCATTCATTGGGGTTTTTAAAAGATTTATTGCAAGAAGACGAAGATGGCAATGTTGAACGATTAAGTATAAATTTCATAGACGCCAGTCATGAGTTAAAAAGAACTGTAAAATTGACCTGAAGAGCAAAGCAGAGAGACATAGTTCTGATATTATCTTCCGGGCTTTTGTTGTATTTGATTACAGTTTAAAAGGGTTGAGTGAAGGATAAGATCCCAGGGGCCCCCGGTAAATATGGTGTCCACAAGGGTCTATTTCTTTCCTTTTTCTCATCTATATAAATGATTTACCATATGTTATTTAAAAAGACGAGATATAGTATTTGGATGATACTTCCTTAATTTTTTAAAGAAACGAACACATCAATAATTGAAAAAATTTCAGATGAAATTTTAGTGTCAATAATTGTTACTGAACCAGAAGAAGACAAATGTTTAAATTTATGACTAAGTAGACGAGAAAGTAAGGTTTATAGATGAGGAAGAAGATTGTTGAGTCAACCGGGTCTGGGAAAAAATAATAGATTGCAGGGGGCCCCTTTTAATAGACTGTCGAATAAACCGCCTGCAGTATATTGTCAAGAAAATCAGACAAAACTGACGTGGAGAGGCCTTAGTATATTTATTTATTTCCATGTAAGTCTTTTAAATTCTACTGTGGGGGTGGCGGATACTACGATTTTGTTCCAAAAACGAGTATTTGAGGGTTTAAACCTCCCCAAGGAATCCCTGAGAAAATTGCCCCCAGACATTAAAATACTAACCGCTTCTCAATACATTGAAAACCTAATGTACAAAAAAAAAAATGATTTTTGACATTGGATAAAATAAAACAGAAACAAATAATTTAATTTTTCCAGCAACTGACCGGGAATAAGTAAATCTTTAGGGACAATGTATACGCTTTTAACAAAACCCCAGAAACGTTCAGAATTTAATGTTAATAAATTAAAAGTAGTAAAGGAACGTTTATGTGAAAAGTTATGATATAAATGAATTTATAAATGATAACACAGCCCGGGTAATTAAGCGCCCGGCTTTTTTCCAAATAAATACGTATGATAGTACGTATGTAGCTAAAGAAAATTTATATTGATATTTGATTATTTTAAAAGATGAAAAAATAGGCCCCTTGAGTTTTTTGCCGGTTCTTCTATGGGGGGTCCTATTCCGAACGGTGGTAGGTCCCTTGACAATCAATTGGAGGTTAACCCTATTGAATAAAGATATTTGAATTTGAATTTGAATTTGTATTTAGAACATTATCGGAAAAAAATTTCACTTATGTTCACAAGGGTAGATGTTTTGCTTTTTATGTTATTATAAAACATTATTTTATGGGGTAAAGGTTGGGTTTAGATTTACTTTACATTTGTATTTGGATAAGTGGGTAGAATTAGGACAGATCCAAAAAGTTATTTGTTTTCACGACCGGTCAAGACTAATGGAACCCTTATTGCAATTTGTAATTGTATAATTTCCCATGTATATTATGTATTTATTTATATATTATAGTATAATATTTATTGATATGTTTGTTTATTGTTAAACCCCAAACCCCCACAAATTGGGGAATTAGGGGAGGGTCCGCAGTGGACATCACATGATGATGAGTACGGTTTATTTATTTATGTAAACTTTATATATGTATTTCCTTGCCAAGCTTTTATCGTACAGTTTAGTTAAGTTTAGAGTAGATTTGGTTTGCAGCAGTGAAGGTCGAAACATATCCGCCTTAGAGCATCGTATGTCAAAATCAATTAAAGAATATATTCAAACGAACGTAATAACATGTTGATATTTTTATTTCATTTCTATCTACCGTGACCTTGAACCTTGTCTATCCAGTATCGATTGAGAATTTTGAGAGCATGTAAGACGAGCTTTATAAATGTATCGGTTTTTATTATACTACCTGTTTTTTTAAATTTTATTTGTTTTTATAATTTTTACACATGGCGGGCCAGAGTGACTCAAGAATCCTTCTCATCCGACTCTGGTTATAGCGCGTAGGTAGGAAGGCTGTAAAAGCTTTCAACCTTAGAGAATCTCTTTGTCTTGAAGCGACGACTTTTTTTATCCTCTTCCCTTTTGGTACCGTGTCCGCTTCGTTGGCCAGGAATACATCATCAGCCTGTGATGGTCCACGCTGGACATACCCCTTAATAACCCTATCCATTAGGGGTTTGACTGTATCTCACCACGCTTCCAATGCGGTGGTGGACCGACTTTTACATGCCCATCCGACGCATGGATCATCTTACTTTCAGACAATTGGGTGATCGGCCCAAATTGTCCAACCAACAGGAAACACAATCACATCACATATCAGCCTGTTTTAGTCCACTGCTGGACATAGGCCTCATCCATTAGGGTTTTGGACCATCCCCACCACGCTGGTCCAAAGGGGTTGGGGGTGGACCCACTTTTACGCCCATCCGACGAGGATCATCTTATTTTGAAATTTGGGGATCGGCCCAAATTGCCCAACCAACCAGGAAACAAAATGAAAATTTGTTTGGTCCCCGGATTGGAACCACGACCTGGTTTTAAAGCACACGCCCATACCACTAGGTTACGGAGGCAAAATATATATCATAATATAATAAGGGGGAGGACCGATGCCACCACGAGGTCCAAAGGGTTGGTAAGTGGCTGGGAGCCTCTTGTTGTTTTCAAAGTTCCGAAAATATTGTTTGGAGTATTTTAATTGTAGAAGACATAGCCGTGTAAAGAATGTTTGAATAAATTTAATGAATTAGAACTGCTATAGTGGGGTCTAATTCTAGGCTTTTTAGGATCAAAAAAAGAGCAGGATTCCATTACTTTTTTTTGCATTTTTCAAGACATATAGATTAAAGTTACACAATAATCTCTCCCACTCACCTTAACGAACAAATATGACAAAACGTTTCAGGTTCTCATGACTTATGCATCGACCGGCTCGGTTATTATTTGCGTGGTGTTGGAGACCCAGATTAATTTGCGTTTGAGCTACTCCGTGATAACCGCCGTGGTCATGTACATTTATTTTAGGTAACATAGGGCCCCTTTTAATAACGAAATTGGATCCCCGCTTGAAAGGGTTTCGAATTCTGCGGGAAAACAACTGTTTTATAGTTGATTTCTTGTTGGTTCGGACAATAAATACGCCGATCACCTAATTTTCTAAAGAGCGAGAGAATCCATGCGTCGAGTGAGCATTTAAAATATCGGTCTTGGCTGTCAAAACCACCATGAGCAGTCATAGAATGATTTGAGACAACAAAATATTTATCGGGTGCAATTGACTCTGGGTAGTAGAAATCATATCCAACTTGCTCTGCATAGAAACTGTTATTTAAGTAAATTTGTATGGATTAGAAGACTGCACAAGGATAATTTAGAATAGTGACTAGGAGAAAGAAAAAGACAAAAAGATTATAAAATACTTTTCAGTTGATGTTACAAAAAGTATTATCTGTGACTAGAAGTACCAGCAAAAAATTTTCCAAGACATAAACGTGAAAACAACGTCGTTGTACTAAAAAGTTTTTTACACAATCATCAAATTATAATTTTGCGGACAACAAGTTGCGGGATAATTTCAATTTACTGATCCCTTTTAAAGTTATCTTACCTTTTGGGTGCAGGGAGAAACTCAAATAAACCAAAAACGTAAAGGGGGAAATATCTTTTATTACAACTGATATCTAAGGCTAACAGTAATTTTATGGAAGGTTTAAAATGCCCCTACTTTTTTATAGGGACGTTGAATATGGAACATCAATTACAAAACTAACATTACTAGGAAAAAGAAGAAAAAAATTATGTTTTTTGGTTTATTTTATTAAATGTTTAACCAAGGAAAAATTTAATAAAGCCCTTCCTAAAAATAAAGATAAAGGGAAAAAGTTTTAGTTGATTTTTCCCAAAATTGTTCAAATTCAGTATTATTTGTTTATTAAATTTTATCCCGCTTTTTACATTTTGACGAGGGACCCATTTTCTTCCATTTTTTTTTTTATATTCTCCCCTGTTTTCCAGCAACCCATTTTATTTTTTTGAATTTCCCTTTTTCTGTTTTAGGGAAAAGATTTGGGAACAGAACGTCGTGACCAAACTTAAGGGAATCCCAAAATTTATTAAATTTAAAGGTTCCCCTTTACAGGGGACCGTCTGGGTACCACCGGGTGCCTATTTCACTGAAAGCAGTGTGAAACCTAATGTTCCGATTTAAGGGCACCGAGCCAGCGTATTTAGTGACAACGAGACAAACATCCGAAGTCTCCGGGGGGTGGTTGGTGAACCTGTATTAACCCGGGCGTCAGGACCACTTTCCATCGGTGACCCGACTGCTCGTCTTTGCGATGCAATAAAAAAAAAAAATTTTGAGTTCACGAAAAAAGAAAGGGTTCGACTGTTATATTGGGGACTTATATCGAATATGCTGGAATGTAGCCATAAAAACAAAATTATAAAACCAAGAGTCGATGTATCATATGGCAAAGGGATAAGGGCACCAACCTGAAACCCGTCAATTTCTTTAGATGTTCCTTTAATAGAATATTCTTTATTATACAAAATTATCTTTAGCCAAAAAAGGCATGTAATTTATAGAACATTTTTTTTTAAACATTAAAATCAAAGTGTACAGTAGCGGATTGAATGCCGATAGCATTTTCTGCCACTCAACCTTGAGATGATGTAGATATAAAAAGTGGGGAGGTGCAATTATCTATATATTAGAATTTGAAGCTTTTAATATAAAGACATATTTAAATAATTCACATACATATACATCAATAAAGGAAAAAAATTAATTAAAAATTTCCATAATGAGAGTATCTGATGAAATTAATTTGGCAATAGCTTTTTAAGGCCTTTTACTTTTTCTTGGTTTCCAATCTTACCTAATGCCCCCCCAAAAAAGAAGGGTTGGAAAAAGGAGGCTGATTAGGACGGAACGGGGATTAGAGTAAATATATGGATAAAATATTTGTTATTGAAACATAATATTAAATAAGATGGGGAAAAGAGAAATAAAAAGAGTATGAGGGAGGGAAGAGCGGAAAGAATGGATTTTTAGATTTTGGCATCCGTACTTAGTCGTTCAGATCCTGCTGTTTTTGACTTTGCTTTTCTAGAAATTGTGACATATTTATTGAATTGTTTTTAAATTGTGCATTATTGATGCATATATCCATAAGCCGAAAAAGAACTTGAATTCGGGGTATCCATAATGTATTTCGGAATTATTACCTCGAAAATTGGTAAAACAAAAAGAGGAGTAAAAGTCAGGAAGAGATCCTCCGATCAAGTTGGAAGATTTAATTTCAAGATTTGAATTTTAGTCAATATTGAAAACTTTCGTGATCCAATCATTATAGCCTCATCTCCCATAGTTCTGTTACCTGTTACAAAACAACAACGGGAAATGTAGCCAGCAAACACAACAGTGGTTGAGCCCCGGATCGAGGAAAACCCATGATCCCCCTGCACCTGCGCCGTCCGCTTGGCCCACCTGAAGCCCTCCCCGACGCCCACGGGCAGAAGAGAGAAGAGGAGTCGCCGAGTCATCGTCCCCAACAGGAGGATGTGCAGTGTGGCCGGGTAAAGGTCGACGCGTTAGGCGTACCGCCTGAGCGCAAAAAGGGTTGTAGCCGTCCGGTCGGGTGAGTCGTTCCGATTTTGCCTTTTATTCAATTTCCTTTACAGCGTTCAGACACCTTCTGTTGAGATGTAGACCCTTTAACTTTTAGTTTTGCTCTAATTAAGCCAGTCACGTTTTAAATTAAATTTTGGGTTAAAGCCCCACCTGTGATTTTAGATTAATTAACTTGTTTTGCATTAGGCAAAATAGGTTGTTAGCGCTCCCAAAGCGCCAGAGTCATTTTATTAGGGACACCCCCGCTCACTGGGCGGGAGGGGTACAACCCCGGTCACCGGGTGATGGTTTTAAAAAATGTCAACCCCAGTAATTAACGCACCAAAGATGTTGCACCCATGCAAGTTGCCTTGAAGGATAGGCCTCAAATGGAGGAATTTGAAAACGCGCCTGAGGAAAACGTCGTTACCCCGCCGGCAAAATAATCCCGGTCCACCCCCAAAAAAAAAAAAAAAAAAATGGTTGTGGAGCAGTCGGATGAATGACAAAACCGCAACCACCACCACCACCTCTGACCTGAAATGGAGGTTGAGCAGGGTCCCCGGCGGACGGAGCGGAGGTTTTCCCTGTGTTTGCGAAGCGGTCAGGTCCCTCACCGGCGTCATCGCCAATCCCTCGATCCACCAACCAAAGCGCCGAAATCGTTAAGAACCCCAAATAGGCCAAAAGGGCCATCTGCCCAGCCACCGGGCCTTCTGCCCAACCAACCCCAGGGTTCCACGCCGCCCACGGCCAACCACATCCGCCCTCCAGCAACCGCCGCCCCCGGCAACCAAACAACGTCTCACCCGGAGACAAAACCACCCCAATCTTATCAGATCTAAAGATAAATGGGAGCCCGGCGCCTTTCCAACGAGTAAAGTTCACCGCCAGATTCCGCAACAGGAACTAAACCCAGGCGGTCGCGCCCCCGTCAAGTCACCACATTCTTAAACAAACAAACATTATTTATACGTCCGCTCCGACGAGGCGTCCCCGGACAGTAGTCGGGCCCAAGGAGATACCAACGAGGAAAATTACTTCCAAAATCGGAAAAACATTCCGATATATTCAGTTATGCGCCCACGCACCCCAAACTAAAAGTTTTCAACGGGTCCCTGACCCTTTGAGCGTCCCCGAGGGGGTCACGACCTAAACATATTTGCGACATCGGCCATTAGCTTCAAGCAAAAACAATCCCGGACAGTGTCACAACGTCAAATCTTTGGGACTGGCCCGCAACGCCCGCGCGTCCCTTTGCGGGCGCCGGGATCACGGGCACGCCTGACGCCCCCGTCCACGAGACAGAGAACCCTGTCAATTTGAGCCGCCGGATGCGTAAAACGCCGCAGGTCACGGTTAACCACTTGGGGCCCGCCCGCGGCCACCACCACCCCCTATCCGTTCCCGGCGCCCACCAGGCCATCCTTCACACCTCCGCCTTCCCACCACTTGGACCCCGGCGGGGAAAGGGCCCGCGTAGGCCACCACCGACAATGGCAAACCAGCCACCGCGTCAGGCGCGAGCGCCCCGCGTAGCGCCGCACCCCGCGCACCACCAAAAGGGCCCGCGTAGCGGCCCCAACGCTAGCCAAGCAATGGCAGCGCTGGGAGCAACCCTCGAAAGGGACAGATCGACCCGGAACTCGAAGACTAATGAGAATCGACGCCGGTGGAAACTTAGCGCGCGATTGGCCATACTACGGGCAAACCCCATTGAGCTTATTACAACATGGGAGTACACCCTTTAAAAGTAACGGCCCGGGCCGTTAAAGCCACGCACACCAATCCGTATTTTTTAAGCGAACGGTCAGGATAAAAAGACCGAAATATCAAATTTCATCCGAGAAAACGACGTAAATTCTACGGCAGGAGACTTTCCTAAACCAGCAGACCGATCCTAAAATCGCGAACTTTAAATAATCAGAATGACGGGCCGGGCTAAAAAAGGGGCATTCAATATTAAAAAGTCACGCACGGTAGCAATCGACACCCGTCGACTTTGTGCATTTAAAGCCCCGGTCGTCGTTCAGCCTGACTGGACGAGGCCGTTAACAATAGCTTGGTCATCTGCCGAACAACAATTACGCAAAGAATCGATTTCGCGCATTCATAGGAGACGCGTCATTTTGGCTGGCGATTTAATAGCAAGAATCCGATGGAATAGCGGTTAGAGAGCGGGGAGCGACGCCCTCACAGACCTGCTTAATTTCGTTTGGGGCACCCATGAACCACACACAATCCACACCAACCGCATCAAAAAATCGGGGCTTGAATTTGCACTTCAAAATGTTAACCCATTCAGAGGCAAGAGGTCCCCAGACCCAACCTAGATCACCGCCCCGTAAGCCTGGGACCCCGATTCACCTTAAATCATTAAAACTAATAGACTGAACCGTCCCAATCAGATTTGACTATCGCCACACCTTGATACCATCCTCGCCGAAAGGCCATGTCACGAATCTTGCCGCCTGCGCTCACCGCACGTCCAAAGTGTCGTCGAGGCTTTAACGTCCCGGGAGGAAAACCCCGCCGGGCCTTCCCAAGCGGCGACCCTTCAGCAAGAGGGCAGCCGATTCGGTTTGGATTGGATCCAACCGAAGGGGAAGGAGTTACGTGCCGGAAACGTCCAAGACGCGCATAGTTGAATTCAGGAACGATCGGTGGATAACGACCGCATATATCCTTCCCATCTGCCTTCTCAACCCAAAGCAAAGGCGGACCGGCCTCCCCGCGATGCCACCATTAATCCAACCCAACCCGACACCCCAGCGTTTTTGAGAAGAAAAGGCCGAAGCCCAGCGAAGCCCCGAGGTCAACACACCCAGCACTCAACGGGGACGCCGTATCTCCGCAAGGGGAGCGGGTGACCGATTGATTAAAAACCACCGCGCGAACATCACCGGTTACGAGACCAAACGATTATTAAAACCCTCAAACCACGGAAAGCCCTGGGCACCGATGGAATTTCAACTGTTCATTAAAAATCTTTCCCACACCTGATTAGCCTCCTTGTCCTTATCTATAACGCAGCCCTTTCCAAAGGTATTTTTCCAAACATTTTAAAGAAGCAGAAGGATTCTCAAACCCGGTAAACCACCATCCACCCACATAATGTCCCAAGCCTCCCCTAAGGGTTTTGGGAAAAATTTACGAACGCCTTTTATCCAGCCCGCACGAGTTTATGAATTGAGAGGGTTGCCAGTTCCAGGCAGGTTTGAGCCAAACACCCGGAACCAATCAAAACATCGCATCACGGAACATACAAACTAAAATGGTATGGTTTAAATACGGGGCCCCTTTCTCGACGGCAAAGGTATTCGGAAAAGTAATAAGAAGGGCTTATACGCTTAAGCCGGGACCTGACCGTCCGACCCATCATACGAGACCCTTTCTCAGGAAACGAACGTTCCACCGCGTTGAGGGAAAACCAACCCCACCTGGTCCAGCGGGGGCCACAGGGGCTCCGTGGGCCCTTATTAAAACCCATATACTACCGACATCCCAAACAAAACACGTGCACCGTTTTCGAGACGATACCATTTATGTATCCGGAAAATGTCCATCCCATAGTTTCAAAGACCGGCGGCCACGACCCTGGGGGGAAAATGGAGGATTGAGATTAACCTTCCAAAAGGCAGTGAATTTATTTACGATACGGCAGGCTTATACCCCATCCAAAATCCGCCTCCTTGACTGCCCAACCTTTGTGATCAAACCCCAAACCTGGGTAACACTGAAAAACCCTATCCTTCGGTCCCACCAAAAGTCAAAAAGAGCGGCATTTGGTCCTAGGGCCATATCCTCCTATTAACCTAAAAGCGTATCCCCTGGTAATAAGGTTGCCCAAAACCGTAACCGTCCATCATGACTCCTTAGGCCCGATTTGCTCAGCCCATAAGAACCATATTCACAAATTACAAGTAATGGAAAAAGATCTGGCGCAACACGGGCGGAATATTCGGCAATGAAACCGACATGGATCTGAAATTACCGACCATTAAACAAATCAAACAAGCGCAACCTTTTTCACTCGGCTTGCAGCATCGAACGAATTGGAGTAGCGCCGGACACGACCGCAAAAGTCCATAAATCACAAAACACCCGGGAGCGCGCCCTTTTGGAAGGACGAAAAACCAAATCATGCAGGCTGTGCAAAAGCACAACCACTTTAACATCCCCCGCCGACGAGGGAACCATTCACCGAACGGTACCGGACGGCCCCGATTTTCACCAAGCAGAAGGTCGGGTAAAAACTGTCACAATTAAGTCCCAAAAAGCAATGATCAGCCAGGGGTTCGGCCCACCGGGGGCCCCTGATACAGGGCTAACGGGCAAGAAAGGACAAGAAAGGGCTGATCGAGCTGAGGCTCCCTCGTGGGCACCCTCGATCACGCTCACGGGTTAAACAAATGGCAGCCCGAGCTAAGCCTAAGAGGGGGTTTGGCACACAAAGTTGCACAGCCCTCGACCGTTGGGTTGAGGGTTCACCCACCAACGTGATTTCATCAAAAAAAAATGTAGCCATTTAAACCATTGGCTTCTAAAACCAAAGCGAAACAAGCAATATTTATCGCCATAGTTTAGCTAAACTATATTGTATTATAAATAGGTAAATATTGAATTTTATTTGTCCCCTTTTATACAGGTATTCCAGTTTTATAAGAAAAGACGTTTTTTTTGGAAAAACCCAAGTTTAAACGGCTTCCACATCCACTTTATCAAAGCGTCTGTCGAACATCATTGCAACTGTCTTTTAAATTGTAATAAAATTGGTTTAAGTTATAATATACAATCACTTGCAATTAAACATAAAAAAATATATTTTTTCTGAGAAATTAGCAATGTATATTATTCTATACACTACAACAGAAAATTAGCATCGTATAGTATAGATATATTGAAAAAAGATTTTCCTTCGTAATTTTTCGGAAAAGTTCGTATTTAACGTACTCTCTCAAATAGCTTCAGTACCACCACTATATTTTACAATGACATTATTAATTTTGTCTTTTACACTAAACAATAAAGTTTAATGTTATTGGATATAAAAATGTCACTCATTTAGTGCAATCTTTCATTGACAGTTTGGTTTTAGTATTCTAAAAGATCTGAGTTTTCAAGGAAGATAATTCTTGAATTGGCTTCCACATCCGAGGGTTTAGGAGGTAAGATTTTTTTTTTTTCCCTTTTTTTTTTGTCCATTTGTTTTTGAGGAACTGCCTTTCCAACCCATTTTAAAAATTTTTTTATGGAACTTTTTTGATCTGAACAAATACAAGTTAAACGCCCTTTCCTTTCCTTGGACGAGTTTTCGCCGTTTAATCATGTGTTTTGTTTTGTTTTTGTTTTTTCCCTTTTTAAAATTTTTATAAGGTTTAAATTTTTTTTTTCTTTCAAAACCGATTTTTCCATTATACCCAAACCCATAAATTTTTAGAAAAAGGTCATCGGGATAAAGGTTAAGATTAAATTTTCCCAAAATTTAAATTTGTTTTAAAAAAATTTTAATTTTTAATTTTTAATTCCCAAATTTAAATTTAGCAGGCGAAATTAAACAAAAAAAGGAAAAAAAAGGGCCAGGGGATTGTTTTGGAAATTTTTCCCGAAGCAAAAATTTTATTTTTTTATTTTTTCTGGGCCACTTTTTAAAAAAACCGTTGTTTCCCATAATAAAAGGGCCCAAAAAAATTTAAAGGTGGGGATTCCTAAAACCCAATGGTGGGTTTGTTTTGGGGAAAAAGTTAGGGTGTGAAAAAAATTTAAAGCCAAAAAAAAGGGGCATTTTAAGTTTTTTAATTTCCGAAAAAATTTGAAAATTTTAAAATTTTTGTTTACGTTTTTGGAAAAATCTTTAAATTTTTTTTATTAAAATTTTGGGCAAAATTTTTAAACCCTTTTTGGTTAACCCTTGGGTTGGGGGAATTAAAAAAGCCCCAAGGGGTTTTTTTTTAAAAAAAATTTGCAAAGGGGAAAAGGGTGGAATAAAAACCTATGTTTGTTTATTATAAAACCATTTAAAAAATTAAACAAAAAAAAATTAAATTTTAAAACCCCAAATTTGGAAAAAATTTTTAAATTTTTTTGGGAATTTAAATTTTTATTAAAAGGGTAATTTTTCCCCTAGTTTTCCTTGGAGTTAGTCGTCAATATTGTTTTATTTGCATTCATTGTTAGTCCTACATCTCTACATATGTCTTCTAAAGTTTGAGCATAAGTTCTAGCTTTTTAGGATCTTCTTTAAACAATACAATGTCATCTGCGAAACATAAACAGTCCAGGCGGCTACCTCGGATACTGATACCATAGTTTTCCCAGTCCAATCGTCTAAATATTATATATTCGAAATATATGTATCAAACATACGTTTTTTAAAAACATGCTAGATTTCATAGCGACAACAGTATATCAATAAAAACGTGTAAGAACAAACATGCACATAAATATATTAATTTTATTAAATACATACATATTTGGACATACTAATGTGAAAGTAAAATAAAACTTACCTTAGATAAACCTGAGCGACCAATCTTGACAGTTATTTTACACAATTTACGTAAAAGTATGACAGACAAACTATTGTTTCACTTTGAAGTATATGTATAAGTCTCTAGACATTTCATGTGTTTAATAAAATCAACTCAATTTTTTTTTGTCATATATTTTTATTAAGTCCTATGTATAGTATACTGTACCAAAAGAAGATAAGGGTTAAGAAAGTTGCATACAGTAAACTGTACCAAGTTTTATGTTATATTTATATAAATGTAAATAAATTAAGTAATTGCACAGAAGCAAAAAAGTTACAGTTTAATTAAGATTACACATACAATAACATGTATTAAAACGGAACATTAATATAGATACTATTCTGACTTATGCAACGCAAATTTACGCTTCGCATAAGCGTAAATTTGGGTACGCCTATTCCTAATCAAAGCAAGAGTTAAATAACTGCGTGCAAAGAGTTAAATTTTACCACAATACAAAATCAATTTAAAATTGATATATAAATTATTAACGCTCTATAAATGATAAGTGCGTCGTTTGACGACCAAAAAATGTGTGAGACTGCCGCGTTACTGTTATTGCGTAGCATTTTTTAGGAACTTATGCGATTATAATTATTTATCTTTTTGGAAAACTTCGTACCTATTTATCGGGCTATCTCGTAACTTCAGTGCCTATATATCTATATATTATAAAATGACAATATTCATTTTGACATTTGTCACTAAACATTAAAGTTTAATATTTAGGGATATGAAAATGTCACCCATTTAATACGATCATTTATTTCGGGTAGTCAAATTCAAATTGAAGTCAAATTTCTTGATTCGGTTGCCGCGTTTAAAGTCTGTGATAAAAGCTATACATTAGCTTTAAACAGTTTTTTTTTTAAATAAAACTATAATTTACATTTAAAGCTATAATAGTCAATAGATCTAAAATCATTTATAAATATATATATAATTAGATTTTTAGCAAGTGTCCGGTATTCTCCTCTTTACAAATAAAGTCTGTACAACATCCACCGGTACTCCCTTCGTCTCCGGCAGAAAGAAAAAGCAGAAGACAGCAGTAGAAAATGCGAAGAAGGCGAATATATAGAAGACAGGACCCAGTCCCATCAAAGAGACTAACGGGTTAAACATAAATAATATAACAAAATTGCAGATCCACATCCACTCCATACAAATCATAGACATTAGGCTTTTTATCTGTAAAGAAATAAAAATTGTATTCAAAAATTTACTTAAGGGATAGACGTATTTTAATAAAATCAGAAGAAACACATATTTAGTCTATTAGAGATGTAAGTTGACAGTATTTACTATATCAATTGTAATTCTGTGTCGAGCTATCAAATGCAAGTTATAAATCAAAGAAGCACACAAGAGAGGATCTTCAAATACAGGAATAAGTAAATTGATTTTTTCTGCACAACCTTTAATAGGTACTTATAAGAAGTAAATACAATAAAATTTTGACATTTCTTGTGTAATTCCACGACATGACTACATGATAGTTCAATGATTAGTTTTAGAAAAATCGATTGAAATTTATAGATAGTCTCAGGCAGCACTTTTAGCAAGTTTTCATCAGAGCTTGTTGCAATTTATAAGCCGATTGGAGATGGAACAAGTTATTATGAGTCCACATCACAAAAATTCAATAGAACACAGAACATGTAAATTTAATTTATAAATTATTTCTAATTTCTTAAAATAGAACATGATTAAGACTTACCTCCGGTAAGAAAACTTCAGCCATGACAACAAAAGGTACCGTGCTGGCTCCAAAGGTAAACGCAATACAGTACATGTAGATAAATAGAGCTGTGACCCATTGAGGTGCCCAGTGCAAGTGAATCTGGGAGCCCAACATAACGCAGCATATTCCGGTAGTGATAGTGGCGAAGATCATTAGCAACTAAAAAAGAACGATACTAAAATTGAATGTTCCTTCTGTGTAGCTAATCAAGAAAATATAGTTTTCACGTATTCATTTCATCACATTTAGTACTTGATGTGTGGATGAGGTTTCTTAGCACTTCAAGGGTAAAGAGTTTAAACGTTGTAAAACCTTATTGGTTTCAGCTTTACGGCGGGGTAATTGTTGCTTGTAATTGTTATACTTTAAAAAGTCCTAATATCATGTATCAATGTGACGGTCCGACAGAATTGTAGCTTATATGCACGTTTTGGAGTGTGTCGCTTACCATCTGGTAAATAGTTATCATCCATAAAAAATTATGTAATAAGTTAAGTTTATACAAAATGGTAATTTATTTTCGCCTATAATAATAGCTGTTTGCTTACTTCTGAGTAGATTTGGTAACAACCAGCGAATCGCTATCAATAGCGAGTAATATCTTTTACACTATTGTTATGATGCTTTGCTTGATTTTTTTCTTCAGATACGACTGAGTATTCTAAAAGGCGACTTGGGAAAGAGGCTAGAAATAAGAGGAATACTACTATTTCGCAATGAAGCTTTCCTCCCATCTCTATAAGCAAACTGAAGTAATCCTATAGTACGTACCCGTCTTCCAGTTTTATCAACCAGGTAAGCACCAACACAACCAGCTATTACAGTGATTAAAGCAAAAATAGCACTTGACATTGTTGTAGATATATTTGGTAATGCCTCCCCAAAAAGCGGTTCCGCATAAACTTGAACTGCCACCAAGCCTTGGAAGACGGCAGATGTAAATAGAGTCAAGACCAAAACCAGCGCCTTACGGGACGATTGTGATTTCTCTGCAATTAAAAGAGTACGATGCAAATGGTCTGAAATGTAAAACTAATGCTTGAAAATCCATTATTAAATAAAATTTGTATCAAAAAGAATCGAATTTAAATGGACACAAATGGTTGCAGCTAGATTTACTACTCATGCTTCCTTTTCTAAGGACACCCAAGATCAAAGGCTATCTTAAAAAAGGGACGTCTAAATAAAGAGGTTTGAATTATTGTGTCGTACATAATCTCTACCTTTAAAAATATCGGAAGCCAAGGGCTAATTTTTGTGATCTTTATGATTGATGAAAATAGCAATAATAGAATTTACAACTTACTAAAAAACGTCCACTTGGATAATTTGCCGGTTTCTACTGTTTTTGATGTTAATTTCTCTTCTTCGGGTGTTTTGTCTACACAAAATAAAAAATATCAATGTTATTCTCATTATACTAAAGATAAAATTTTATGAATTAAATTTAATGCTTAAGATTATAAACTATGTGTATTGACTTAGTAAATTACCTACTTAGTGCAATTAAAGCAAATAATTCGTAGACTATAAACCATGTACGGATTAAAACAATATAGAAGAGGCCTTCACGATTTCTATTTGTGCCGTAAATTAGTACAGTGGAATCACTACTGTCTTTCAGGTTGAATGGCACCGTAGCTAGCGCAATTTTGGCAAACGAGACATAGCATCATATATCTCAAGCCGGTGAGCGGAGTTGTGGCATCTTTCGCTGCTTTTCTGATGGTCAGCGTGCGTCACTTACTACCAGGTCAACGTCGTGAGACGAGCGGTTTGACAAAAAATGTGATTTAACGAAATAATTTGTACGTATTTAACTAAAACTAAAGAATTTAATTCAAAGGATCCAATGATACCATCAATGTCTGGATTAATTGCCCTTCTTAACGTAATAATATCCTGCATAACTTCTTTGGAGTTTTCCTTGTAACCCCTGAAATACGATAAGGATTTTTCGGCCTCCTGAAATGTAACGAGACAAAATTAAAGGACTCCTTATATATGATATTTAAATTATTGTAATAACTAGTATTTAATTTAATACTGTAAAGACTTAAAAATAATTAATATGATAGAAACTTTAGTTACAAACAGTGTTCAAATATTTCAATTGCTTTTTTATTTCAATGTACGGGTAGCACGACTGACATTTTAGTTTTATTTTGGCTGGGCTAGGCATTACTGTGGATCAAATCTACATTAAAAATATGTAACGTACCTTTTCCCGGCCATTCTTCATCAGATACATCGGTGATTCCCTCAAAGGTAAAATTATGGCTATTCCAAAAGCGGTCATTGACAGGTATACGTAGTTCAATGTGGTGTATTCTAGAAAACCACCAAGGAGGTATGTCACTAATATTCCTGTGCCGTAACAGATAATTGCCCCCGATGTCATCATACCCCTGATCGATTCTTGGCAGAATTCACTGACGTACACTGTCGCAATTATTAGAACGCAACCGCTTAATCCTGAGATGAATCTAGCAGCGAGAATAACTTCCACTTGATTGCTTAGTAGCACCATGATCCATGCTATCTATAAGCAAAATCAGAGTATGTAGCAAAATATTGTACAACCATCTTAATAAAAAGATCTATGAGAATTTGTTATTTGTACAATAGAATAGTATATTTTTTTGTTATGCAACAGAAACAGTGATAAAACAAAACTAAAATAATTGTTTAGTTTAGTAGCTACTAAACTAAACAATTATGCCATATTATTAATATTGAATGTATTCATTATAACCTTTATTGTTTTATATACATATGCGAAAAGAAAAATCTTATCGGTAAGAAACCCGCTTACCGATTCTTTTCTAGACAGGTCTAAGATTTTAAACCAATACTAATTTGTAATTTTTGTGAGTGCTCTGAGAGCGTAAACTAATTGTACAAGTGATGACAGGGTTAACTAGTTTACTTATTATTTTAATTATTCCGTACAATGTTAATAATAGTTTCAGTACAATGAATAGTGTACGGTAATACGAACTATTACACTTTATTAAGTATTTCAACTACTGAAATACCTAAGACAAACACAAAATAATAAGTTATTAAATAAATATGTTTTTATAATAACTAGTAACACATTATGAGAGGTAACACAAAACAAACAATGTGAAATAAAAAGAGAATGAATGGGAGGGCTATAATACATCATAGTACTTATATTGTTTTATATTACTTATATGGGTAAATTTATATACGGTTTTACCAAGAGAGGGATCATTAAGGGTCATAAGTATTTATTACCGGTGGTAGGTCCCTTTTTTACAGGAGACCGTCTGGGTGGGTAGCAGTAGTGTGAAAACACTGCTGTGTTCCGGTTTAAAGGCCACCGTAGCCAGCGTATATACTGAGTAAACGAGACTTTACATCCTATGTCTCACGGTAGGCAGCGCGTTGGCGATGCCACAGGTATTGCCAATGTCTATGGGCGTCGGTGACCACTTCCCATCAGGTGGCCCGACTGCTCGTCTGCCTGCGTATACCATAAAAAAAGTAAAGGAATATTAAAAGGTGTAGGAATATTTTAGCAAGGATGTTGTAAACAATGGCAATAAGGTTCTTGGAAAAGAGAAATACGCGTTCAAGAGAGCCCTCAGCTAACCAATATTGACACAACAAATGGTCCAGTTTAGCTAAAAACTTTGGGATACATACATATGTGGTGGCATATGTGGGATTGAAATTTTGAATTATGCCACTGACTATCCCAAGATTCGTAAAGTTTTGCTAAGAGAGCACATAGACGGGCAGGAACGTTATGGCGGCACGGATCACCAATAACTACAGCCTACTTGGCAAATTAGTCAGCAATTTCATCGTCTTAAATACTCATATGACCTGCTATTCACGCCAAGGCTGTCGGAATACCAGCATTTTCCTAATCAAGCAATATCTGTTTTATGGATAGAATAGTAGGGAAGAGGTGTATCCAATGGAAGGGGGTTTCATTAAATCCTCGAAACAACTCAGTGAGTACCTGAGGATTAAATGGGATCTGTTAGAAGTAATGAATTTGACGGATTCTCACATTGTATTTCGCTCTGTAAATGGATGCTTCGACTTCAGAATTTCCAAATTTTAAGGCGTATGTAAAGACAAGAACCCAGTCAGCCTAACAAGTACTGGCATTGTTTATAGTGACATTAAGCTTGTGCATTAGGATCGTTGCAGCAGTAGGGGACCAGTAACGGGACAAATTGTAAGCATCGGACAGACGGTCTTATATTATTAAGATAGGATGAAAGGGGTATTGGAACGGTATTGAAAAAGTACTAGTCAGCTAGAAACTGTCTAGAGAGAATTAAGGGAGGTTTAACACTCTATTTGGAGTGCGTTAATTTGATAAGATTCCATGACTCGGCAAGACAAAGTTGCCATAATCCAAATAACTGCGTATAATCGCGACATAACGGAATTTTAGATGAAGAAATGGGAACCCCAACAAATCCCCTATAAGGCTCTAAAATGTTAGTCATCTTCTTACATTTCGTGTAGAGATAGTTTAAGTGATAAATTCCCGTCAATTTTAAATCAACGATGATGCCCCAAAATTTTGCATAGTCCTTGAATTGGATAGGTTCTCCAAAGACAGACTTAAATAGGGGATACTTCGTTTTCGGGTAAAAGTTACAGCGTGGCATTCAGGTATATAACGATCTAGAAGCCTGCAATTCAAGTATCACAAGGCAGTCCTATCATTTAATACCAGATACATCCGACTTGTGAAGGAATTGCACTAATTTTAGCAACCGAATAGTCTGCGCAGCAAATAGGTCTGATCTTAGTGCATGAACAACATAAGGGCCCTTGTCTAAATGGGTATTATCTATTTAGAGTCGCTTTCATAACCTTTTTTGTAGTAGGTCAATTGGTAGGAAGATGAGGCTTGAGGATAACTGATTTTTTCTTTAGGTACTTCCCGGCATTTAGTCGAGTTAAAGTTTAAGTTAGATACAACACTTTGTGCACAACAAATTGAAATTTATACAAAAGATGTGTTGAGTTTGTTGTAAAACAATGTCAAAATTTTAATTTCTATATTAAAGTACTCAAAAATTTTAATTGCTGTGCACTAATATTAAGTTTTATTTCACACAAAAGCTTACGTTTCTATAATTGATTTGTACTCAATAACGAATTTACGATTTTTGTCATTTTACGAATTAAAAGTTCACTTCACGTTTCATAAATAATAAAAGCTTAACCTCTTAAGTGGTGCCAATATAAATAATGTGATGCATTCTTAATTAGAATTATAGTTTTAGCAGGTACATACCAGCATTGGCAGAGAAAACACAATACAGCTGTTCTTCCTCCCTATAGCGTCCAAGGCAAAACCTGATACAGGTGTTCCAATCAATGCACCGACGGGTAAAAGGCCTCCAAAGAGCGCTATTTCAGTTTGACTCATCGGTCGGTTAAGCGTTGTATTTGCAGAAGAGAAAATCTTGACGGTTGATGATGGCCACGCAATCACAAAACTCATGCTAAAACATGTATAGGAAACTGAAACAAATGAATGAACATGAATTAACTATGTAAAATTTGACCTAAGGTAAGTTAAAACAAACATTTATATTAATAACATTAAGTTTCAATTATTACTCGCTGTTACACGAAAATAATCCTGTTAATTTTTATTGTCCGAAAAACGTAGCCTTGTTACTGCCAGTTACATCAGCTATATTGCACTCTAATTACATTTAAATGTAAAGATTTAATATTTAGATTTGTGTTGCCTACTCCAAGCAAAACTTTTCGTTACACAATTTGATACTGATGAACACCGCTTACAAATTATGGTCCAAACTATATACAATAGAAATTGAACAATTAAAACTTTCGTGAGACATTGCACAGAAAATATTCTACAAAACTGCTGAACTCGCCTGAAATTGTGGGTAACTTCACAATCGCTTCCCGTCTGAGCGAGACTGGGAAACGGGAAGCGACCGTGAAGTTATCCCACTCGCCCTGTTGAAGGACCTCCAATAAGTCTGAAACTAGTCGGCATCGAGTTAAGCCGTTTTGTAGAATATATTTCATATATTACATCAAAAATTTGAAAATATTTATTTTCAAATAACTTACCCATTACAGTAAACAATGCTTGGCGGAGGGCGGACATTTTCGGTGATTAGACCGCACCTATGGGAAACGACTAAGCAAGTATTTAGTAAAGTTTAGATTTTATACGCCAGAATAAAATGCTAAACACACTCAATAACGATAAGATTATAATGGATAACGAATTGCTTAGTCATATGTATATGTATGGTTATTGCGCTATTCATCTGTCAATTGCTACTCTCATAACTTTTTGCTGTAAAACGCTATTTGGAAACCGATTTTACTTTGTTTTATTAAGATCAACCTTCTTTTATCCGGTCCCTTAAGACTTCTAAGTAGATATCACATTTTAAAAATTTTACGACAGTGACTATGAGTTTTCATTTATAAAAATTACTGTACTATAATTAAATTAAAAACTGAAGGCACACAACAAATCTTGCAAGGGTAAAAATCCCATTAAGTATATTAATCACAGAACTTCAGGGAATTAGATCGTATAAAATTTAATTTATCAATTAAAGTACTAGTCGTTTTTTTTTTTTAATTTTCGCATAACTTAAACTTAAGACGTCAAAAACATTATACAATTCAACGAACAATATAATATAAATACAGCAAAAGACAAATTATTTCAAATCACAACTTAGCATTTTTGGTCAACAATCGAAATATACAAGATATTTCTTGATATCATATCTCATAAATTACTTGCTATCAATGAGTTTAATGTATCCACGTAAGTAAAAATTTAATCGACCTGTATATGAATATTCTGACAGTCAAAACTTCGCTGATTAAAAGCTGTCATCATCATAAACAGCCTTTAGCAGTTCACTGCTGTACCAATAAACGTCAAGACGGCCGATCTTGTTGGCGTCTATTAAACAGTTGCTCATAATTGCCACAATGAGCAGGCAGATTCGCAATTAACTAGTTGCACTTATACTGCGAATCTGTCTTACTTCTGTACTGTAAGGCAGATCCGCCGTCAAGTGGGCGGTAAGGTCGTCAAATCCCTACGCTAGACCTAAAAGCTGTAAGATCAATAAATCGCAAAATTTTTCAAAGTAAAGCTAGGAAGTGCAAAGAAAAATTGAAACTAACCAGATAAACATTATCGCCGTTTACACTTGCGTCGTCGGATGTTGTAATTATACAACTTGTTTATTTAGAAATACGACAAGGCGTGTATAACTTTTTGTGAGTGAGATAATAACGAGTAATCCGCGAAGACGAGGCGAGATTATAAAACATGTCCATTACAACGGACATCATGATGAAAGTAACATAAGTATAGCTTTTATTATATAGTTGACTACTAAGCCTTTGAGATAATCAATAATAATTATGCAAATTTTTATGCTGTGTGTGATGTCCTACAAGAGTATGTTATGCGTGTTTCAATATGCTTATGAATTTTTGAGTATGGTACCATATAAAGACAGCAGCCTATTATTACATTTAGTACGTATAGCCCGCTTTGGACCAGCGTGCTGATTCCGTTCCAATACCGCCTGATGAAGAGCGGAAAAACGCCCCAGCCAGTTATGATTTCCCGGTAGCCTTGCAATTATAGGCCAAGGTGGAGGCCACAGTAGATACAGGGCGGGGGCTGATAAGAATCCCCGGGAGTATATAAGCCGCCAAAACAAACTGAATATTGCAACATACAACGCACGCACGCTACGTGTAGATTCTAATTTGGCCCAAAAGGGGAGGAGCTGAAGTATATAAGATGGCACGTCTTGGGTCTGAGTGAAGTCCGTGGAGTTGGTGAGGATACTCTAACCCTAGAATCGGGCCATCTTCTGTACTTCAGAAAGGGATAAAATCCATCACATGGTGGAGTCGGATTCCTTGACATTAAAAACCGTGATAGATAATGTCATTTAAGTGTTGGGTGAGTCGCGACGGTTGCGTACTTTGTGATAAAGCTGACCAACAGATACAGCCTAAAAGCTATCCAAGTTTACGCGTCAACGTCGACATACCAGGACGATGAGTTAGAAGAGATTAACAAAGACATCTCGAGAGCCTTACTCAATACCACTAAGGCGCACCTCAAAGTAGTTGACAGATTTCAACGCCAAAGTACAAGTACAGACATGCAGCGAATCGTTTCTGGGCTCCAGCCTATCGTTGATCCTGGCATATTTCAGATCAATTTGAAAAATCGGTTTACTGCCTGACTAAGTCTAAGGAAGAGGCCAACAGAAGTATTCAGCTTAGCTGGGCAGCTTTTCATAAGCTTCGTCGAGTTTTCTCATCACCCATCCCACTGTGCCTCAAATCGAAAATCTTCAATCAGTGCGTCCTACCTGTTATGAACAACGGTGCCGAGACTTAGACACTTACGGTTCGACTGGTTCACAAATTTAAAGTCGCTCAGCAAGCTAGAGGGCTATGCTCGGAGTATATCTAAAGGACCGCATCAAAAATGATGTGATTCGTCAGAGAAGCAAAGTCTAGCCGCCGGGTTAGTAAGCTGAAGTGGCAGTGGGCCGGTCACAGAAGCCGCAGAACTGACGACCGCTGGAGTCAGAATGTTCTGTGTGGGCGAGATGAGAAAAGTCGAAGGTTGGAAGCGGTGGCCTGTATAAGGGGAGGCGTGTATATCCAACACAGGCTGATAATAATGATGAGCCATTTTTTATGATTTTATAGCATTTAAATATGGGTAGCAGATAAAATATTCAAAACTTTGTTTACTTTGTTACAAAACTTTGTTTACTTTGTTACAAGAAGGTTCAAGGTGCAAGAAAATGATATTGTCACCATGCATCAAGTTTTTAGAAAATATGTTGGTTTTAACTTACATTTTGATCATTTAATATTTGGTGTCTCTTTTAAGTAAGTGGGGCAAATAGACATATGTATTTTATTTAAGAACGTTACTTTCTTTGCAGAGGGAGCGACTTGATAATGTAAAGTTATTGTTTTAGTAAGGCTATTTGAGCGCGTTTCGAAATGAATAAGATCAGTAATATCTACAACATAGAGTATGTTGCTATAAAGGTCATTTAAATTTTTAGGTAATTCAAATTAATCGCTGGCGAATCCAAACCTTCCTTATATTCGATACAATTAGAGCTGTATGATCTTGGCAAATTATTTAAATATCTAAAATAGGGCCTTAATATTACATGCTTGATAGATGTATTGACATATTTTTGTATCATCTTAAAAATTTAAAGTGTTGGCTCCAATGGACACATTTTTTTTTAAAAGAAGAAGTTAAGAACAGACAAAACTGAGTATAATTAGTCTGGCAACAAAAACTGCTACCAAAATACTTTTCTTTTTTCACCTTTTTAATTAGATTTATTTTTAAAACTTATTTCGATTTTGCGCTACTTTACAAATTTTTTAGAAACCTCTTTTTGTGTATGGAACCAAATCTGGCAAGTATAATTCGAAAGAAAATTTTGAAATTGATCATTAAAGAACCAGAAATTGTCACTTTAATCGATAGTAGATACCAAAACGGTGCAAAATCACAATTTCCAATCGTTAAAAAAGAGTTTTTATGAATGCTAGCAGCATTGCCGCAAACGACACTGAACTTAAATATGTTCATTATTAAACATTTAAAACCGGTTAAATTATCACAAACGTTTGTTCGTTGGTAGTTAAAAATAAAACTATAAGAGCGGTTTTTGTTGAAATCTTTATTATTAAACTTACCAAATACGAAAATTTTGGTCACGGGTGAGACATCTCAGTCTACCCCGTGACCACGCCTGAAAGTGTTCGAAACGTCGGAATTAAAAATGTAAAATAAACGCGATAAAATCCGTAAAGTAATTTTATTTAATAATGTATAATATTCGCGCAAGCAATAGAAATAATTATGTGTACCAGTACGGACTGGAAACCGCAAACAAAATTCGCCGGTTGGAAGGTCTGATGACTAACGCGCAAGACATGTAACATCTCTAAATTTCATGAAGAAATGCAGGGACAACGAGCTCGTCCCACGTGTGTCCGGATATCACCTAAAAGGACATTCGTGGTAGCGCCAAGATCTTAAACCAGGCAAGTATTATATTGTTGAGGAGGTAATCCAACAACACCGATCCGATCTGTGCGTCATAAATACCACATTGAAAATTCATCCAGTGATATTAAATCAATTTTAACGCCATTCGATTTTGAAAATTGATTAATACTTTAAATAAACGAAGTAACTACTTATAATAAATGCAAAATAAACAAATAATAAAATTCGAAAAATTATTAAACAAATCTAAGCCTAAAGAATCGTTACAACGTTCAAACGGAACGCAACTTTCCCAAAGTGACAGCAGTAATGACGTACGCGCGGTTTGTAATCTGTCACAACAATCACTGGATGAATCGACGTTGAAAGTATTATCAAAGGTTTAAATTTCGCAATTGCACGCTGAAAAATCCCGTATGAGCAAATTGTATGTAGTGTGGAGGATTGTTTGTTCAAAATCAATTGCAAAAGGAAGATTTGGAGGCTATCCGACAAGATATTTCGTCAATGTTGCGTCGAAGCAAAGTGCCGAAACCTAATCTTCCTAAGGATGAACTTATTGCACTAACAACTTACGCAACAACAAAGAACTAACATTCTCCGAGCAGACAAAGGTAATTCTACGGTGATCATGGACACGTCAGATTATAATTCAAAATTAGAACAACTGTTATCGGATGAAACTACCTATAGGAAGGTCAAACTGACCCTACTACTAAAACGCTCAAATTAACTAGCGATCTTATTAAAAGCACTCGAAAAACTTAATCTTGACGTAAAATTGATAATACCTTCATGTCCCAAGCCCCAAAATTGTATGGGTTGCCTAAAATACACAAATTGAATGCTCCATTGCGCCTATTGTTAGCCAAATTGACTCACCTACTTATAAATTGGCTCAACATTTAGTAAAAATCCTCTCACCACTCAGAGGACAAACAAGCGCGTTTACAAAGGATTCATACCATTTTGTTAGCGAGGTAAAACATCTACATCTTGCTGACAATGAAACTATGGTTAGTTTTGATGTTCAATCTTTGTTTACATCTATACCTATAGAAGATTGCATCAATATTGTAACAAGAAAGTTAGAGGAAAATAACATCTCAATAGAATATGCATTTTACTAAAACATTGCCTAACATCTGGCTATTTATTGTGGAAAGATGAGTTCTACATGCAGATGGATGGTGTAGGATAGGTTGCCGGTGTCTCCTATTGTTGCTGACATTTTTATGGAAGACTTTGAGGAGAAGGCCCTACTCACTGCTCCCATTCATCCAAGATTTTATAAGCGCTATGTGGATGATACATTTACCATCTTACCATATGATAAAATAAATGCATTTTTAAACCACCTTAACTCCATTAATTCAAAAATACAGTTTACTATGGAGTTAGAAAATAATAATTCTTTAGCTTTCTTGATGTTTTAGTTATTCGCAATCCTGATAACACCTTGAGCCATACTGTGTAGGAAACCAACCCATACAAATAAATATTTAAATGGCAATTCACACCACCATCCATCCCAGTTAGCTACCGTGGGCAAATCTTTGTTTCAGAGAGCACGAGGGATCTGTGATGATGAACACCTGGCGGCTGAGCTACAACATGTTAAGCAAGTACTGCGACACAACAAGCTCGCTGCGCCACGGCAGCGTCACAGTGACCGAGTGAAGGCAGCCACAGTGGAGCGATTACCTTCTGTTATATCCTTCGTGAGAGGTGTAACTGACAAGATTGGCTACATTTTGAGGCGGGCTTCAATCAAAACTTATTTCAAGAAGTGTAATATTCCTCTTTAAGATTTAGGTGTGTATAAGCTAGATTGTGACTGCGGCCTCTCTTATATTGGACAAACAAAGCGAGCAATAAGAACCGCGTTAAGGAACATATAGCTGACATCAAACATAGAAGACCCAACAAGTCGGCGGTGTGTGACCATACCTTAAATCACCCAAACCATTACATCAGATTTGATCGACCACAAATCCTCGCTAAAGAACACCGATTCCTACCAAGGATGATCCGTGAGGCTATTGAGATTAAAAAACATCCAAATTTCAATAGAGAAGATGGTTGGGTTCTACCACCTGCTTGGGATCCCATAATTAATAAATTAAAATTTAAACCCAAGCATAATACCACTGCTGGCTGTAAAGATAAAATCAGTTCGTTTTGCATAGGTCGGAGTACAGATTAAATATAATTAATAAAAACTAAGATCTGAAACCCCCTTCATCACTGGCAACAAGACGCATGACATCTCAGTCTACCCCGTGACCACGGCCGCTGGAAAGTGTTCGAAACGTCGGGAATTAAAATGTAAAATAAACGCTGATAAAATCCGTAAAAGTAATTTTATTTAATAACGACAATTTTGTTTTGTTGATCGTTTTAATTGTATACGGAATCTTTTTAACAAATAAATAACTCTCTTGCTTTACATTTTATCTTGTAAAACTCAAATTTTCTTATCAGTAGTTTAAGGCTAAGACGATATAGCGACGCGTGATTACAAACGATATTTATGAACTGTTGTTTAATCTTACCACGAACGACTTGTCATTCTGTAAATTATTAAGATTATAACAATTTTTAAGATTAAATAAACTCTAAATTATTTTTTTCTCATTAAGATACAATACCTCAAATGCTTCTTTATACCAGTAAATATCCGAAAAAATCATATCGATTTCACAAAGTGTGGTCCTATTTAAAGGAACTTGAATAGAATTAGCTTAAAAACTGAGTTTCTCGTCTAATATAACGCTATATATTTATAACACTATATTAGGGAAGTCATATTCAATTAAAATATTAAGTGGATAACCATGCTTATTTTTTATTATTATGATTAAGCATTTGTACATGTCCATGACTATATACAGGTATACTCAAAAATACCGTGTTAGTGATGTGTTGTTATGGTGGCATTTGTTTTTTTGTTAATATTAATAATTAATTAGTCAATAATAATAAATTGCTGTGATTCAACCATTTGAAAATCATGTAAAAATAAGATTTGGCACTCGCTATTACTATCTATCCGGCTCGAGAATATTACCTTGGAGAACTCCTTTCATTAAGTAGAGTTCATTAGCGAGTTGATCATTTATAACTCTCTGCGCGCGATTTGTGAGGTTATCTTTATAAAGATTTAACTTTTTTTTCTTATACCAACCTTTCTCATTTCTTCTCTAACTTTACTAAGGCGGATACTGTATCGAAGGCTTTCGTCAAGTCAAAAACAAATGTTAAACCTTTACACTTTATCTACAGCCTTAATAATGTTTAGTAAGATCGTGAATTGTACCTCAAGTTGGCCAAATTTTGTCTTGCTGTTTATTGGGAACTTGTTATCAGTATCGTTTCGTTAAAAAAACGTCGCCGAGGTCTCTTAATAAACTATTAGCTGACATATTTATATGACGGTAAGTCTCGACTTATATTTGGAATTTTTTTTTAATAACTTACTTAAAGCAGAAAGTAATAGAATCACTACTGCCAGTCGTTAAACTGTAAAGCTATTGATTAATCGAATGTAGACTTTATCAAATATTTCTAGCTTTTATAATTCGTGGACTCTCGGCTCTGTATGTTGGATTAGGTCCAGTTTTTGCCCTGTATTATTGAGAATTCAAATCTTTTTGCATAGGAGTTCGAATTTTTGGTTAAATGTGTTAGGTTTTAGGGTTTGACTGCCTCCGTAGCCTAGTGGTATGGGCATACGCTTTAGAAACCGGAGATCGTGGGTTCGAATCCTGCGGGGACTCAACTAATTTTCATTGTTGTTTCCTAGTTAGTTAGGGCAATTTGGGTCGATCACACAATTGTCTTATAAGTATGATGATCCATACGTTGGATGGGCATGTAAAAAGTCGGTCCACACCAACCCGCATTGGACCAGCGTGGTGGAATACGGTACAAAACTCCCTAATGCATAGGGGTGTATTAGGGGAGGCCTACGTCCAGCAGTGGACTATCAAAGGCTAATGATGTGTGTGTCAGGTTTGTGTGTGTCATGGCCTAGTGGTATTTGCCCTTGCATGTAAAAAGTCGATACAACCACAACCCGCATTAGACCAGCGTGGTGGGATACGTTCTAAAAACCACCTAACAAGGCGTGCATTATAGGGAAGGCCTTTGTCCAGTAGTGGACTAACACAGGCTGATGCTTTTTTGTTTAGTCAGTGCGTTGTCGGTACAGCGCCATTTCTATCGGTAGATAAAATGTTGTCCATGACGTTAGCATATTTTTTAAAATTTAAAATATCTATGATGACGCAATAAGATGTCAAGTAGTGATAAGTGATACTATATTATACTGATAACAATACTATACGAATGTTGACAATGCTTTGCTTCCTAATTAAATAAATCTTAATTAAATTCAATTAAGATTTAATTAAGATAACGTTAGTTATTTGCTTGGAATGAAGGGTATTCTACAATATATGCAATCACCACATCAAAAACTAGCAGACAACATCAATAAATTTGCTATATGCTATCGTTAACGACTCATAGAAGGTTGTTAAATGTTGCACAACTATTATTAAAATATTAAAATAGGTTATTATCTTTTATAACTTATCTCCTTTAATTATATCTTTTTGTATGTATTGTGTATGAAAGAAATGAACAATGATAAATTTCCTAAACAAGTCATTTAGGTTTACCTTGATTTCATTAGTAAACCTGTTCAGGGGGGAATTAACAACCCTTTTCTAAATGTGGAGTAATAACTACGCATACAAGTACCCGCGGGGGCAAAGATCGGTTAAACCACAACGTTATTTACTGCTGACGGTAAGACATACAAGTATCAAGTGGAAATAACCATAAAATGGCTCGTTTCGAGCATATAGACACAAAATTTATTTTATGTTATGTTTAACAGATACGATTTCCATACAAACTTTGCTGCCCTTAAAACAGAATCACAGTAGTTTTCTTACTACTGCTTAGCGGCAAAAGCAGGCACCGCTGTGGTAGTATCCCAGACGTATGACTAGTAAACCGGGACCGACTTTACACATGCCCTTCCGGCGCAACAATCTTACTTGTAAATCAATTGGGTGATTGGCCTATATTATTCTTACTAGCGGAAAATCAACGATAAAACACAGGTGGTTTCCCGAAGTATTCAAACTGGACAAACCATACGTTTGTAAAGCAAGGGCCTATTTCACCAGACCCCAGGAGGAGGATTTATATATTATCAATAACATTTTTTTTAAATAGTGTGTATCTTACATTTATGACATGTGTCCTATATTGGGACCACGCTTTGTATATGTAATAGACTCCTAATATGATAAAGTTGAAGAACTCATTGAAGTACGAAATATTTTATTTCTTAAGCTTTCTGTGTTACTATAATATTAGTCATCATAATTAACTGTTTCTTAAAATAAATATACGCTTACATTTATTAAAACAATATTAAAATAACCTATAACTCCCACAAACAAATAAATTCATGAGATAAGAAGCACGTTCGCATAATAACTTGGCAAAACAGATCAGAGAAAGAAAATAGGTTCGATCTGTATAATTTATTAATCCTTGGTACTATTTATGGCAAATTAATTAAATATCTCAGCAGGAGTCCTGGATTCTTTTCTTTACAAATAAAGACTGTATAACATCTACCGGAATACCCTTCGTCTCCGGCAAAAAGAAAAAGCAGAAGACAGCTGTAGCAAATGAGATAAATGAGAATATATAGAAGACAGGACCCAGCCCTACTAATAAAACCAAGTGATTGAAAATGAATAGTAGAACAAAACTGGAGGTACACGAGCATTCCATGCAAAGCATAGACATAAGGCTCTTTATCTGTAAAGAAAAAACAAATAATCGATACAGAGGGTTCAATTCATGACAAATTTGAAAAGTTTAAACAGAATGCAGAAGAATTTAGAGTAAATCACTCCTGTCTTACCTCTGGCAGGAACACTTCGGCCATAACAACAAATGGTACCGTGCTGGCACCAAAAGTAAACGCGATGCAGTACATGTAGATAAAAAGGGCCGTGACCCATTGAGGCGCCCATCGCAAATGAATCTGGGAGCCTAACATCATGCAGCATATCCCAGTAGCCATAGACGCGAACATCATAAGATTCTAAAAAATAATGATAAAAATATATAAGGTTTTTTCCTAACTTTTTGTCGCAATATCTATACATTTAAATTCAATTAATATTAAATATCATCAATATAGAAGGACGTCGCAGACCTAAGAAGAACTGGTGAAATAAACTCAGCGGGCTAATAGATTAAATTACAGACGAGATATTAATAATACGATTTCTACGTAGAGAATCTGCTTCCCCGCGGAATTTGAACCCACGACCTCCGGTTTAAAAAACAGGGGCCCATAACGCTAGGCCACGGAGGCGGCGTTTAAAAACTTTATAAGGCGATTACTGAGCTAAAAAAACGTAACATCATTTATAATGTAAAAGCAGAGTTGTCTTATCTCACGGTGCATTTCTTATGAGTAGAGCATTTTGCTATTATTTTGCTAGTCTTTTTGTTTGCTAATTAACAATGAAGTGGTAAAACGAAGGCTTAGATATATAAGTAAATTTTTTGATACTCCTATATCAATTGATTTCACAGCTCCAATTTTATCTGAATTGTGAAAATTAATTCAATCCAGAAATCTCTTTTAATCAATATTGTTTACACACTACTCTTTCATTGCTCCTACTTATAATATGTCTTGGGGTAAAATTGTGTATATTCTAAGCAGAAGAAGGGGAAGACTTTGCAAGAACCTTATCATGAAAGAACTAATAAATTAAGTTAAACTGAAAGAACATACCCGTCTCCCAGTTACATCAACCAGGTAAGCACCAACACAACTAGCAACTACGGATATTATAGCAAAAATAACACTTGACAGTGTCGACGACATGTTCGGTAATGCCTCCTCAAACAGTGGATCAGCATACACTTGAACTGCCATAAGACCTTGGAACACACCAGCGAAGAATAATACCAGGACCGTAAAAAGCGCCCTGCGAGACGACTGTGACTTCTCTGAAATAAAACAAAGACGATATTGAGAGACACAAAATTAAAAGCTAGACAACAAACACAACGCTTGATTACAAGATCCGTTCAATAGGTTTACTAATAAAATTACCTATTTAGAAAGGTAAAATGAAATAAATGATTGCATCTAGAATTATAGCACGTTTATTTTTGAAAGACCAAGTGTGTAACTTACACAAGTTCTACGAAATGATTCTATGAATAAAGATCAATTAAATAGACAGACTTAATGAAAATACTTGATTTTTACGTGTCGTATTTTATAAATCCTTCGTTGATGAACTAAACTTCTTAAAAAGTATATGATTGATAAAAAACGTGCTCAATACATTTATTTTATTACTAGTTGCTCCATTCGACTTCGTCAGCGAATGACAAATACAAGCATAATGTCTCCTAATTCCTGCTGCTATTTATAAGTTAAAGTAACAGATATTAACCGGAACAAACAAACAGACAAAAAAAAATCCTATTCTTTTTATATATCCGATACAAGTAACAAAAAAAATTTCATTATTTAAATCATTTAAAAAAAGAAATATATTTCTCACAAACAAGCACTGCATTTTTATTATTTGAATAGATAATAACAGAGTTAAACACTTACTAAAAAAGCTCCATTTTGATATTTTAACATTTTGGGTCCCTTCCGACGTCAAATTCTCTTCTTCAGGTGTTTTATCTGCACAAACAACAACTTTTTTGAATTCTTAAGGTTTAAATTTATTTACAGATTAGGAAAACCTAAAATATTTTGAAAATAATTTACACAGAACAAATATTTTATGGGCCATTAACGACACGTATGATGTAATAGTAATAGTAATGTCAGACATATCCCATCTTAGTCTGCCCTTGATTATGGACGCTGAAAAGAATCTGAAATGTCGGGAATAAATATAAATAATTCACGTGAATAATCAGTAAAAAGTAGATCCAATGTGTATAATAATCGCGTGAATCAAAGGAATAAATACTATCAATAATGTATAAGCTAGCCAAGTGGAACTTACTAAAAAATATTTTTGAAGAATATGATGAAACCTACCTTCAATGTCGGCATTAATAACCCTTCTTAGTGTTATAATCTCTTGCATGACTTCTTTAGAATTTTCCTCGTACCCTCTGAAGAATGCTATAGATTTTTCTGCCTCCTGAAATGTGAAAAAAGTGAAGAACGTGAACCCCTCATATTTGGTGTTTAGAGACAAAGATGAGCTTTATCTTTAAGTGATGCTTATTAAGCGGTGTGGCTCAAAATGCATTTGGTAATAGCAGACGTATGCAAATGAGTAGATATTAAAGTAAGTTATGTTTCCTTATAATTATTAGAGATCAATTAATTAAGATATTTAAAGACTGTGTTTTATTGGTTACTACAATATTATTCGCGTGTCATTAAGTAGATATTTTTAATACATATTGAGCTGCGCAAAAAAGCTCTCATCAATGTAGTGTACCTTTTCTAGTCCATTCTTCATCAGAAACATCGGTGATTCTCTCAGAGGTAGAATCATGGCTATCCCCAATGTTGTCATTGAAAGGTATGCGTAGATCAACTCAGTATAATCTAGGAAACCACTAAGGAGATATGAAATTAACATTCCTGTGCCGTAAAAGATCATGACCCCCGCTGTCATCGTTCCCCTGATCGAATCTTGGCAGAATTCACTGATGTACACGGAGGCAAGTATAAGTATGCACCCGCAAAATCCAGAAATAAATCTTGAAAAAAGAATTACTTCCACTCGGTTGCTGAGTAGCACCATGATCCATGATATCTATAAGCAAGTATGATATAAAATAAAATACCTTTCAATAGAAGTATTCATTATATTAAAATTTTTCTTCCTGTCGTGCAACAGTCGGAATAAATGTCATATAATAACGACGAAAATTTCTTCCATATAATTAACAAGCCATTAGTCAGGTAATTATTAAGAGATTACAAACGTTTACGTACCAGGGTTGGTAGAGAAAATAGAATACAGCTGTATTTCCTCCCTATAGAGTCTAAGGTGAAACCTGATAAAGGAGTTGCAATCAATGCACCGACGGGTAGAAGGCTACCAAAGAGGGATATTTCAGTTTGACTCATCGGTCGATTAAGTGTTGTATTTGTAGATGCGAAAAGCTTGACGGTTGATGATGGCCACGACAGTACTAAGCTCAAGGCAACACAGGTATAGCAAACTGAAAGAAATATCTGAAATGAGTCATACTATAGGGTTTACGTCATAATATCGATAAAAAAGATGTTGTAGTAATTAAAAGAATTTAAACATAATAAGCATTGGTGTTAGAAACAAATTTTGATTTTCATCGTAACTTGAAATTAATCAAAACAAGATAATAAAATAAAGAGTTAAGGTCAAATAAAAATATAATAACATACATTTAACAAAAAACCATAAAGGGAACTGAAGAAAAAAAAATTTCGAGAAAATGGATGTGAAATAAAAAAAAATTGAGTTCAAGTGTAGTTATTAATAATCAAAAAACCTTTTTATACTAGGCATAGCCAAAAGATATGCAACGATCACATTCAGATTTAATCATAAAAAAATGTCATAGTTTTTAATATTAATATGGTAAGTAAACGTATTATCACGTTTAAAAGTAAAAGTATTATCACATGAAATCGGTATTGGTGCGGACTAGTTTTGCTCAGCGCGAGACGGAACGCGACCATGAAGTTATCCCACTCGTCCTGATGAAGGAACTCCGATAGTCGGCTACCGTCGGGATAACTAGTCGGCACCAATACCGACTTCACGTGAGTTTATACGTTTATAGAATACATCAATATGGTAGTTTCGAAAAGGCCTACCGCTCGCGATCTATTGTTAATAATGTGACATATTTGAAATAGGAATGAGTTAATTTTGCTCAAATGTCGCTTTTGGTATGTGTAAAGAACTGCCTCCGTAGCCTAATGGTATGGGCATGTGCTTTAGAAACCGGAGGTCGTGGGTTCGAATCCTGCGGGGACTCAACAAATTTTCATTGTTGTTTCCTAGTTGGTTAGGACAATTTGGGCCGATCACCCAATTGTCGAAAAAGTAATGATGATCCATGCGTCGGATGGGCATGTAGAAAGTCTGTCCGCCCACCAACCCGCATTGGACCAGCGTGGTGGGATACGGTCCAAAAACCCCCTAATGGATAGGGGTGTATCAGGGGAGGCCTATGTCCAGCAGGAGACTATCACAAATCGTAAAGACTTGGTCAAGATACTATTGTTCATTTCTTCGTTCTATTTGGTTAGGACTAAGCCAACGTCTAATAAGTGAGATGATTCAGAAGTAACGGTTAGCATTTTAATGTCTGTGAACAATTTTCTCAGGGTTTCTTTTGGGCCCAGGTTATAGACCGCTCGACTTGCTCGGTTTTGAAGGACAACATCGTATTAGTATCCGCTGCACTACCTCACAGTAGAATGTAATAAGACATTACACAGTGGAAATAGCTAAAGTACACTAACCGGGCTGTCCCCACGTCAATTAATTGACTTGACAGACTTTTATACATAGGAACAAGAATTTTGGTTTCATTTGAACTTTTGTGTAACATTTTATCTACAGGATGGCCCATAAGTCCTTTGATATGAAAAAAAATTATTAAAATAAAACTAATTACATTATGAATTAAATTTTTATTTACAAAAAAAGCTTAAAAAACGGGAATTATTTTTTGAAAATAACATCATCTAAATGTAATCCGTTGCGATCACGGCACTCTTGCAAACGACGTCTAAAATTGTCGATGACTGCGTGGCACGTCACTGCTGAAATGCTTGTCATTTCTCTGCGGATATTTTCTTTAGGGCCTCAATTGACGCGGTTTGTGTCGTATACTTTGCTTAAAGTAGCCCCTACAAAAAAAATCCATCAGGGGTCAGATCTGGACTACGTGGAGGCCGGAAATGTCCTTCTCTTAGAGATCACTTTGCCAGGAAAAGTTGACGGATAACGGGCATAGCAGTGTTAGAGGTGTGAAGTGGCCCCATCCTGTTGAAACCACGCCTGGCATTAAAGCCTGAAAAGTTTTGCAATCCTGGTATGAAAAACTCTTCAATCATAGCCACATATCGCTCCGACGTAACAGTAACTGCGCGCCCTCTGCCGTCCTCAAAAGTAAGGCCCTAGGATACCATGGGCTGACACTAGCGCCCTAACGAGTCACTTTCCGGACTATGTAGGGCTTCTGATGCTAAAGTTTTGGATTGATGGGGCTCAATAGCGGCAATTTTGTTTACTAACATGCCCGTTAAGATGGAAATGAGCCTCGTCAGAGAACATTATTTTATTCAAGGAAGTAAACCGATTCAACATTTCATTCGCATAATTTTGTCTTTGAATACCGTCAGTTTCCTTTAATTCTTGAACCAACTGAATTTTGTAAGGGTGCATATGTAAATCTTTCTTTAAAATCCAATGTAACGATGTCCTGGATACGTTTAATGCTCTGGCGCGCTTACGAGTTGACTGTGTCGGATTTTCGCGAATAAACTGTCACTGTGTCTATGTTTTGTTCCGTACGTGACGTCCTTGGGCGACCCAACCGCGGATTATCTAACGTCGAACCGGTCTCCTCGAACTTAGCAACCCAGTTCCTAATCGTTTGAAGAGTTGGAGTGTCGTCAAAGTTGTGTAAACCTTTGTGTTCTCGAAATTTACGCCGCGCAACGGTTGCCGAATTGTCGTTTTTATAAAACTCGCGCACACAAAACGCACGGTCCGCTCCGGTAAAACGCTCCATCGCGACTAAATTCCCAGAAACCGAAGTTACTTCCCCCGCTTTCCCTGCACCGCTCACGCGCGCCCTGTTCGTTTTATTCAAATTTTACTTTTCAAAGGACTTATGGGCCACCTTGTATATATATATAAAAAAAGACCGAGGAGGTTCTTGCCGGTTGTGCTCTCGATGGGCCGAGTTTGCGAACCGGTGGTGAATTTTTTATGTTCAGTGCTCAATACAGCCTAAATTTAATAAATAATTTTGACTTTGGAGTGACAGTTTTTCTCAGAGCTATTAGATGTTAATAACTTTAAAGACACGTTTTTTTATAATAATTGCCGAAGATAGTCTTGAAATCCACATGTAATGGACGGATTACCTTGTTTTCAGACAATTGGATTAAGCTTATATCGCCCTAAATGACCAGACAAAAGAACAGACGAGATGACATGGAGTTATTTCTGGCAGATTCGAACCCTATACCGCCTATTATATAATTAATGGTAATTTCCATGGTTTTTTATGTTTCAAAAACTTACCTATGACTGTAAACATTGCTTGGCGGAGAACAGACATTTCGGTGTTCGAATCTCACCAATAACATAAGACTAACCGAGTAAATAGTGGAGTATCGTTTTTATACGCTGAAATAAAATGCTAAACAAACTAAATCATGATAACTGATGATAACGCAAAATAGCTTAGTCATATGTCAAATGCAGGAACCTTTAATTGATTTCCTTACCGCTTTTTACTTACAAACAAATGCACTTCACCTATTCTTAGATCTTTAATTGCGCTTATAAATAACACAGACGTCACTACTATGACCGTGTTATTTTTAGAATTTGAAAGAAGATATTCCTGTGGTAACAAGTAGCGTATATAATTTAAGGTGATTGTATCTATGTAATGTAGCAAGAATTGGAAAAATCGGCATAGTAGTTTTTGAGCTCGTTCATTACAAACACACAGATAAATACAAATCTTTTCTCTTGGTAATATTAGTATAGATCACAAAGTCTGCTCTTAGTCAAACTAGGCTTCACCGTAATATTTTTTTCATCAGACGATCTGAAGTAAATAAGGTAGTAATGGTTTGGTGATGTTACTAATGGAAATTTTATCAGTGTGATTTTCACGCAATGGCTAAACAAACAACAGCAACGTCTAGCAAATATTCGTGTTTGAAAGAGAACTGAGCGATGTCTTGAATGTTATCAAACTATTTATAGTATTACGTGGCTTTTATCACCCCTTAATTGTCGGGCTAAGGTATACAGGAGGTTATAGCTTTGATCCTACGGGTTACTCAATTTTCTGGTTGGTTAGGACCAATGGTCCAATCATCAGAAAAGTAAGAACATCCGACGCAATTCGTTAAAAATCGGCCCTGGTTATAGCCTATCTTTGGTTACATACTCGATACATACTATTAGAAAAGTCTAAAAAAAATATTGGCAACTTATTCATCCATTGAATGTTGAAACTGTTTAGTTTGTGCTAGTTGCTCGATGGATTAGAAGCCATTACCCCACGATGACTCAGGAAAATTTCTAGGAAAAAGAACACATAACTAAAAACTTCAAATTCGAAGGCTTTTAGTAACGGGCTATGCCTCTTGTATGAAGAAGGCGATCTTAAGGATCTAAAATTGGATTTTATTATGTCACACGTGTTATCTATAGTTTAACTACAACGCTGTTATATATACAGTATAGTCTGGATTATTCTCATTTACACCAATAGAATAATGCAAATTTTCCGCCGAATAATTCAACATCTAATCCCAAACAATGGAAACTAGATAACTGATAGATAAATGAGCTTAAGCTTTTTTTGTAAATAAATACATATTATAGACAAAGAAAAACCCAAACACGAGAAAAACACCATAAAACTTTTCCCGTGGTGAGAATCGAACCCATACCTTGACGTGCAAAATTCAGGGTCAATCCTTTTTGGATGCCAGGAGATCTCAACCGTTGCGAGCGCAAGTCTCCCAGCCATCAGCGGCGGCCTAGGTCTTGGGCTTCGCCGCTAGGACCGTTTCTGCCGCAAAAGAGGAAAGACACTTTTGACCACGCCGAGTTATGGACTACGGGAGAGTGGCTTACGGAATACCGAAACTCCTCCTCCCGCGCTACTGCACCTTGACTGCAGAGGACAGAGATGGCGGCACGTCTACCACCTTCTTCCCCGTCCATTGCACTCTCCTTAGCGCATCCAAAGTTGACTTACTTAGCCCACTCAGAAAAACCTCCTCCGCGGCCATTCTTACTCCATAGGTCGGCCAGGTTCCTTTTACCGTCTCTGCGGCTGACCAGGCCGCAGGATGCTTAGACAAGGTACGTTAAGGCCCCAGACTATGAAATATTCGTAGGTAAAAAAGTCTGTTTACAAACAAATAAAAGTAAACTTACATTTGGAGTATATAAAAATGTTAATTTAAATGTTCTGGTAAATTGCCCTATTCTAAGAGAAGTAAGTATAAATAATTATAATTATTTCTATTGCTTGCCCGAATATTATACATTATTAAATAAAATAACTTAACGGACTTTATCGCGTTTATCTTACATTTTAAATTCCCGACGTATATCCCCTCCCCTTATACACCCTTATCGGGGTGTATAAGGGGAGGCCTATGTCAAGCAGTGGACTACCACAGGCTGATGATGATGTATAAATTGGGAGCTCATGATTTGAGTATGTATATGTATTTGAGTATGTCAGTAAAATTATGTCCTAGCGAATGGGTCGCGACACGAACCCTTGCATGTGAAGTACAATAGCAACCGCGATTATTGACAAGCACATAGTAAATCAATGCCGGTTACACGACCCACGACCTGCTAGACGATCGAATGTTTGTGATTCGATCGTCTAGCTAGCAAACTACTCTGATGAGGATGCTGCTTTTGATAACATTTTTTCTGTCGCAAAACAATAGTTTACAGACTTTATTAGGTAATTACTGAGTAAAAGAAACATAACAGAGTACGCTGCATTTCTTATGGGCAAAAAATTTTGCGTCCAATTGCTAAACGGTTCGCTTGCTCCAAAACAAAATAGTAGTGAAACGAGAAAGGTTTAGATATATTAGTAAATTTTATGATACGCCTATATTAATGGCTTTAATCCAGTAACCCCTTTAAATTAATGATATTTACACGCAACTGTTTAGTTGCCCTTCTTTATAATATGTTTTTAGGGTAAAACTGGGTAGATTTTAAGCAGAACCAACAATAAACAAGCTTGGACTTTAGGGGAAGACTTTGCAAGAACCTTACTTTATAAAAAAATTGGTTGCCTGTAAAATCGGTATGCGAGCGAAAGTTATACGGGACAATGTCTTTTAGTAATAGAAGATTTTAATATTTATTCGTATAGCAGGAAGAATTCCAAAGTATGTTTGAAAACATTGGTTTGAAAGGTTAGAGGTAATAAATTGTTATTCTATTTATTTACATAGCAAGACGTGTGACGACATTTTTTTGAGTCAAATAAATTATGATTGGTTGAGAAACGATTTATACATTTTTGGATTTAACATAAAATATTTTTGGTTTAATAACATCATGTTTAAATACCAGAGTACACTTATTTACCTACAGGGTTTTGATTGTTGTAAAAGACGACTATTACTTCATATTTTCACTACACAAACAGTTGTCAATTACATTCCACGTGTATATATGAATACGGACACTATTTGTTTGCCCCGATAGCAAGAACCCTCGTAGAACGGGAGACGCAAGTTACAAACCGGTAAGCGTCTTTCTCTCTTTTACTTAAGAAGGTCAACTGCCCACGATTAAGAGAGACGCGTGCCTCACGTGGACTTACATAGGCTGATGATGATGAAAGAAGGAGAACTCCTCACATATAGTGTTCAAAGGTGAAGATGAGCTCTTTTACTTTACCTTTCAGTGATGCTTAGAAAGAAAAGCAAATAGGTAAACACTAATGTAAGTTATGTTTCCTTTTAATTTTTTCAGACATCAATCAATTTAGATATTCACAGATTAAGTACTATTGGTGACTAAAATATAATTTACGAATAATATTAAAATCCATTTTTTGTACACCAACAGTGTCATCACGTAGATATTATTAATACTTTTTTATCTGCACAAAAAAGCTCTCATGGATGTAGTGTACCTTTTCTAGCCCATTCTTTATCAGAAACATCGGTGATTCCTTCAAAGGTAGAATCATGGCTATCCCCAATATGGTCATTGAAAGGTATGCGTAGATCAAGTTAGTATAATCTAGGAAACCACTAAGGAGATATGAAATTAATATTCCTATGCCGTAAAAGATCATGCCCCCCGCAGTCATCATTCCCCTGATCGATTCTTGGCAGAATTCACTGACATAAACAGACGCAAGTATAAGCAAGCACCCGTAAAATCGCGAGATAAATCTTGCAGCAAGGATTACGTCCACTCGATTGCTGAGTAGCACTATTATCCATGATATCTATAAAGAAGTTTAAAAGTTATGATTAAATACATTAATTTACTATAAAAGTATTCATTATATTAAAAATTATTTCCCATTTTTTGAGTAAATAGCCAAACTGACAGTGCCGAATTATGGTCTCTGCCAAAATCAGTTACCACTATCGGAGTAATACGTTTTTCCGCAATTAGAAATTAATATTACTTTATGATTAGATAAATGTAAGCTCTTATTTTGAAAATGGATGATAAAGTTTTCAGAATATGGAACAAGATGTTAAGATATAACTAATTTATTGCTCTATTCTACTACGACTTTGTCTTGAAAGACTTTGTCGGGTAATCATTAAAAAACTTAAGACGACTGTTACAAGGTCTTACTCATGAATTTGTATTTAATAAAAAATATACATGAATTGCACTTTCACACTATTACCACTTAAGGCATTATGTTGCAAAAATTAAAGACAGCAAAAACTGAAACTCTTAGATGTATCCTACGTGCGAAAATTGTAAATGTATATAAGTATTCAAGAATATTACAATTCAACGTTTACGTATCAGGTTTGGTAGAGAAAACAAAATACAGCTATACTTCCTCCCTATTACGAGTCTAAGGTGAAACTTGATAAAGGAGTTCCAATTAATGCACCGACGGAGACAAGGCTACCAAAGAGGGATATTCCAGTTTGAGTCATCGGCCGATTAAGTGTTGTATTTGAAGATGCGAAAAGCTTTACGGTTGATGATGGCCACGACATGATTAACCTCTGTGCAACACACGTATAGCAAACTGAAACAAATATCTCAAATAAGTCATACAATAGGGCTTTCGTTAAAATATCGATAAGAAAGATGTTGTATTATTTATCAGAATTTATTCATAATGAGAGAAACTAGAAACGATCCATGATTTTCTGAGAAGTTCGTAAATTAGCATCTGACTAACAATAATTTGAAGCGAATGCTTGTGGAATTAAAAATATAAGTTTATGTGCAGTTATTAATAATTAAAGAACCTTTATATACTAGGCATAGCTATAAGTTATGCAACAGTCAGATGCAAACTGTCAAAAGTAGATCCGCCCTCAAGTGGGCGGATCTACCTAACAGTGGGGTCATCGCATTCCTACACCATTGACCAAAAGTGATTATTTTTCACAGAATTATTAGATGTCAATAAATTTAAATACACGATAATTGCCGAAGACAGTTTTGAAATCCAATTGAAATCCACGACCAAATGTTTTCAAGCGTTGAGTCTATATTGCCATTGAAAAGAACAGACGAGATGACAGTAAAGTTCTTCCCCACAGATTCGAACCCTATACCGTCTATAATATAATTAATAGCACTTTCCATGCTTTTTCCACCCAAGACCACGGAGGCAGCTTGTATCTTTATGTTTTAAAACTTACCTATCACTTATCGTAAACAGTGCTTGGCGGAGAACAGCCATTTCGGTGATCGGTTCTCACCAATAACATAAGACTAAGCGAGTATTTAGACAAGTTTTGATTATATACGCTGAAATAAAATGCAAAACAAACTGAACAATGACAACTGATGACAACAGATAATAGCTTAGTTATATGTCAAATGCAGTAACCTTTAATTGCATTTCTTATCAGTATTTGTTTAAAAACAAATGCACTTTTCTTATTCTCTTGTGTTTTATGCAGCTTCTTTATAGATCACTAGCAGCACGTCCAAACCTATGCCCGCGTTATTATTAGAATTTGAAAGTGGATTTTCCTGTGGTAACAAGTAGCGTTTTATTCAAGGTGTATAGTAGTTTTTGAGTTTATTCATTACAAACATAGACAACGAGATGCAAATCTTTTTATTTTATATTATTTGTATAGATCACAAGAACTACCTAGCCTAGTGGTAAGGGCGTGTGCTTGAAACCGGAGGTCGTGCATTTGAGTCCTGCGGGGACTCTACAAATTTCAATTGTTTTTTCCTAGCTGGTTAGGGAAATGCGAAGAAGTGGGAGTGGACCTGAGTTTACGAGATATTATAGTGTAAATTCGTACACTATAATATCTCCTGCACAGTTGGCTGATCACTAATATAGATCGGCTGCCGTAGTTGGAATCGACTAGACGACATTATTATTATTATAATTAAAGTTATATTATTATTAAATCTCTTAGTTAAACTAGGCTTCACCGTAATATGTTTCTATCAGTCAATCTGAAGCGAATTAGATGGTGATGGTTTGGTGATATATTGCTAGAAACTTCATCATGTGTGGAGTTCATACTATGCCTTAACAAATAACAACAACGTCTTGCAAATATCCGTATGTGATAGAGAACCGTAAATGTTATCAAACTATTTATAAAATCATGTGGCTTTTATCGCCTTTGAACTGTTTGGCTAAGGTTTACAGCCGAAGGTCATAGTAACGATCCTACGGGGATAAAACTGTGATCCTTATTTTCTGGTTGATTAGGACCGATGACCCAATCATAGAAAAGTAAGATGCCCATCCGACGCAATTCGTAAAAAATCATCCATTGTATTGTACCAGTCGCTTGATGGATCAGAACCTATGACCCCACGGTTACTTGGGATTTTTTTAAAAAAAAGAATAGGTATGGCTTCGAGTTCGTAGACTTTCAGTAAGGATGCCAGGAGATCTCAGCGGGCACAAGTCTCCCAACCACCAGCGGCGGCCTACATCTTGGGCTCGACCGCTAGGATCATTTCAGCCGCTAAAAAGGCAGAGGTCAACGATATGATCGACGACCCCTTCACATCGAATAAGCGGTGTGGTCCCGCCCTCCGCCTATAGGCCGATCGTGCTGTTGGACGATATGGGAAAACTCTTTGAGATAATCTTGGCGGCCCGCATCGTCCAGCACCTGGAGCACGTCCGCCCAAATCTGGCCGGTCGTCGACGCGTTACTGTGAGTCAGGTCCCTAACGCATGATGCGGTATCCCGGGGCATAGGTGTTTTGGCGGTGTCACTTGACATCGCCAACGCCTTTCCACCATACCTACATAAAGAAGGCGCTCTGTTTCCACGGGGTGCCTCACTACCTGCAGCGCGTTATCGGGGCCTATGTGTCGTACCGACATGTAAAGATTCTGCGTCGAGATGGGCTCTGAACCATCGAGGTGTCGTGTGGAGTTCTACAAGGGTCGGTGTTACGACCACTCCTAGTGAACGTTCGTTATGATTGGGTGCTACGCAGCGGCAATATCGAGGGTAAAGACGTCACTTATTACGCGGACACCCTCCTCACCGCCCGTGGCACCAATTTTCACAGGGCTGGGATTCTCGCATCTGGCGGTTATGACTAGAGGTGGCGCTTGAAAAGTCCGCCCGCCCGCCTACATCATCGTTTGCGGTGTCCGCATTGTAATTGTGTAAATATACCTAGAATGACCAAAAGGAGAGTACGTTGGTACTGGTGCGATTTGGGCCGTATGGGGCTAGCGGCGGGGAATCCGTAAGGTGGATTTTTCCAACGGCAAAATAAAAAAATATGTAGTATGTCAGAAATCCTGAAATAAAAAGAATAGGAAGAAAAGCATTTATTTGGCACATAAAAGTAAAAATGTACTATGAATAATTATTTCTTTTATGTACAATAAATTATAATAAAATAAGTATAATTTTTTCATGTACTAAAATGGTATCCACTCAGCTCTGGATCACGAAATTAGGGAAACTTCATGAGATTGGTTTTCAGTGGATTCGTAAAATTATAAAATAGATGGCGCTCGTTAACAATAAAGCTGTATTTACAGAGTTACAACTTAGATCTGTGCAATAAATAACCTATACTGTATTGTTGCATTTTACTGTACAGTTCTTTAAGTGTACATCGTGACTGGTCATCGGTTTATGTTTTAAAATATATAGCAGTGCTGGACTATTGTTCTTTAATCAAGTATTGTTTTAATTGAAATTTAAATGTTTGAATGCAAGTTGTGTCTTTGATCGGAGGTGGGAGATCGTTCCAGCACTAAGTGACGGCAAATCGAAAGATGCCACGAAGGCTGCTGTGTGGGACTTTGGATAGCAAAGATGGAGTTCGGTTCTGAAGTAACGCTGAGACAACTGTAACTTTTCATATAAATAGCCCGGTTCCCAGTCTTTACTACGCCGAAAAGTAATGTCGCACGATGAAGAGTCCGCCGACTGGACGTGTTATGTAAGTCATGTCGATTAAGAAAAGGCGTAAGGTTCGATCGGCGAGGAACAGTTAAACAGAGCAGAGCAGAGCACAGGCATTTTGTACATTTTGCAGATTTTTCTAAGTCCTAGCTTATAGGCATTTACCTAACACAGTATCACCATATATAGATAATTTAGGTAAAATCAGAGTTTCGTAAAATTTAACGCTATTCTCAATTGTAACATATTCACGAATACGGAACAAAACCTTTAAATGTATGCTTTCTAGAACATGTTCCTCAAAACGCAATTTTTCATCCATTATAAGATCCAAATTTTGTGCCTCTAATACTTGCTCTAGGGGACTGCTGCCAATATTAATTCTTGGATTTAAAATGTTTATATTACTAATTTGCTTACGCGTTCCCAAAATCATGTATTTGGATTTAGTAGGATTAAGTCAAACCAGAATATGTCAATCACACCATTTATTATATATTTGCGGTGGAGTCACTGGATAATGTATAACTGCACATCATCGGCATATAAATGGTGTTTGCTGTGTTTAATTGCATCAACAATATCTGCTATAAATACGAAAAGCATTGGCCCCAAAGTTGAGCCCTGAGGTAAGGCCGCAATTGATTGATTTAATGGAAGATATCAAGTCAGGACCAGATATTTTGTATTTTAATAAACTGCATTCTATACTTTAGGTTACTAGCTAACAATTTTATTGCAGAATGGTCAAAATCATATGTTGAAAAGGGCGAGTAAAATCATGCAAAATCAGCAAAGTACCTTGTCCACTATCACGTTGCAAAAAGCAGTTGCTGCACTACGTGATCTTTTGTTCTGTTGTTTTATTCAAGGTATTTTGTCATCTCCTAACTGCCTCCGTAGCCTAGTGGTATGAGCGTGTGCTTTAGAAACCGGAGGTCGTGGGTTCGAATCCTGCGGGGACGCAACCAATTTTCATTGTTGTTTCCTAGTTGGTTAGGGAAATTTGGGCCGAACACCCAATTGTCTGAAAATTAAGATGATCCAAGCGTCGGATGGGCATGTAAAAAGTCGGTTCACCCACAACTCGCTTTGGACCAGCGTGGTGGGATACGGTCCAAACCCCCCTAATGGATAGGGGTGTATTAGGGGAGGCCTATGTCCAGCAGTGGACTAACAAAGGCTGATGATGATGATGATGATGATTTTGTCATCCGCTCTATGATCTTAGACAAGAAAGGCAAAATGCTTATTGGTCCTAGATCCTTATATTCTTCCGGAATTGGTTTGAATACAGCGGTCTTCCATTGTTCTGGAAACAACCCCGTTGATATCGATATTGATAGATATAGAGTTCTAGGCAAGGTGATCAAAACCATATTCAAACCAATACCGTCATTACCTTGAGCATTATTTTTAAAATATTTTATTTCACTTAATGTCATGGAGTCATTAACCGTTTGAATTTTAAACGTATTACTATTAAATCTATTAAATTAATTATAAGTTAAGAAAGATAAGTAAGTATTATTGTTATTATCGGAAATGTCAAGAAAGTAGTCATTAATGTTATCAGGATAGCATAAATGGGTAGGGAGGCAATAGTTATTTTGTTTAAAATTAGCAAGTCTTTTTAATATAATTCCATTGAGCTTTAGGATGCGTTGCGGAATTTATATGATGCTTAAAATACGCATTTTTTTCTATTGTGAATAGCTACTTTAATAATATTTTTTAAATATTTATAGTACTTAGTGTGCGTTTCTAAATGAGTGTTCATACTTTAATTGTGCGCTTTGTCGCGAAGCCTCATTATTTCTTTCAAAGTGTGCGTAATCCATGAAAATGAGTTCTTACACAGCAAAAAGGACTGAACAGAGGCATATATATTAAAAATATCTAGGACTTTTTTATTAAAACTGGATACCATCCTATTTACGTCACAATGCACTATATTTTCCCATTCTATTAAATTAAAGTCTATTTCAAAACTTTTTGTATCGATATCCATAAGTGGTCTGTATTATAACAGTTTTCCAGGGGGGTCGTTGGCTTTTAATGTTAATCTGGCAAGTTTAAAAAGCATTGTGAGAGAGATCGGGTATGTGATCGACTGAGACATTATAAACAAGCATATAAGAACAAACTATGTCGATTAACGTCTTACTATGTTCTGCAAAATGATCGGTTGTTGTACATACTGTGTCAGAATAATATATTTCAAAAAGCTTTGTAATTTTTGGGTATTTTCATCACTCATATATGTACAAGAGATAAATATTAAACTCACCTAAAAGATGTAGATATTCAAACTTACTAAAAGTATGGTTTTAAGTAAACTTATTACAGGGTTTACGACTAGGGTAGTGCTACTTAGGTACATATTTCTGCCGCAAAGCACTAGGATGAAAACACTATCGTGTTCCGATTGAAACGACGTAATATCCTATGTCTCTAGGTAGGCACCGCATTGGTGATGCCCTTGGTATTGCCGATATCTATGGACGTTGAATGCTTGTCTACCTTCGAATGCGATAGAAAAAAGCACAAAGGTACCTTTAAGGTACCTTTTTTGCGTGCATGCAATAAAGGTACAATTACTACGTGCGTATTTTCAAAGTTTACAGGTTAATTGAATTGTGAATCTGTAGGTAATTGTTATCAAACCAAGTTATGGTAAAAGGCAAGATCAAACAGTATAATTATTAAATAATACTAACAAAAATAAAAAAAATAAAATTACCCAGAAATAAATTGACGATATACAATTAAATGTTGAAAATTTAATTATAATTGTTATTGTGTGTAAGTATAGTACATTAAAAAATTTCTTAAAATTTTTCTTATGTATTACTAGTTCATAATGATAGTTTCTTTGTAACTTTTTTTTTGTAATTTTTTTGTTTACATTTTGTATCAAAAATGTTGTGTATACCTATAATAGGCATAAATATAATGATAACATCCTGATGTTAATAATATGTTTGTGTAAATGTGATTATATTTTAAGCTGTTGGTGTACCTTAATTAATAAATAAATAAAAAAGAGTATAAGTTAATTTTTATATTAAAATACAGATAGATATTTAACAATATAAAAATGGAGAACATGAACGAAAATTTAAAGCAAGAAGTTTAAACGCGCATGTTTTATTTGTGATTTTACAAAACTATTTCATTTATGATTGAATAAAAAAAAAAACAAATTATGATCTTCTCCAACCTGGCTTTACTGGTATTTACTATGATTCAGATATTTTAACTATCATCATCATCATCATCATCAGCCTGTGATAGTCCACTGCTGGACATAGGCCTCCCTAATACACCCCTATCCATTAGGGGGTTTTGGACCGTATCCCACCACGCTGGTCCAATGCGGGTTGGTGGGTGGACCGCCTTTTTACATGCCCATCCGACGCATGGATCATCTTACTTTTCAGACAATTGGGTGATCGGCCCAAACTGTCCTAACCAACTAGGAAACAACAACGAAAATTTGTTGAGTCCCCGCAGGATTCGAACCCACGACCTCCGGTTTCTAAAGCAAACGCCAATACCACTAGGCTACGGAGGCAGTTAATATTAACAAAATTGAAAAGTCATCGGTAGGATTAAACAAGTTAATAAATAGACACGGTAATTGCACATGATTAAATAGCCAAAGCCTAAAACAACAGATAAGAGGGACTGAGTGTTTGCACATAGTATCAAAAGTGATAAATAAAAATATAATTATTTTCATTAGATGGTTGTTTAACGCTACGTCACCTCCTTAAGAAATGTACCGTACAAATTAGTTTATAAAACAGTATTTGTTTAACAAAAATACCTAATGTTTTTCATCGTCATCATCATTATCAGCCTGTGATAGTCCACAGCTGGCCATAGGCCTCCCCCAATTCACCCCTATATCCATTAGGGGGTTTTGGAACCGTATCCCACCGCGCTGGTCCAATGCGGGTTGGTGGGTGGACCGACTTTTTACATGCCTATTCGACGGATCATCTTACTTTTCAGACAATTGGGTGATTGGCCCAAATTGCCCTAACCAAATAGGAAACAACAATGTTTTTACACTGCTGCTTTTGCGGCAAAGATATGTCTAGTGTTTGCCGTAATAAAAAACCGTTTATGATACTTTCTTGTATTTACGCGAATACTACATATGATTAAATAAAAGCCTTTACGGATTTTATCGCGTTTAATTTGTTTTCAATTTTTCCGACGTTTCAGACACTTTACAGGATCCGTGGTCATGAGCAGACTGAGGTGTTAATCGTCTGTCAAAGTTTTTCCTGGCCACCGTCATTTCTGTATTTTATTTATTTGTCCGTTTTACAAAATTAAACGCGAAACAATCAGAAGTTTTTTTTATTAAGTCAAATCGTATCTGATTTACTTCCATAAGAATTAAGAATATTTTGATATTCAATTTTACAGTTATATGGAGGGTAACCATAAAGAATGAGTTCTATCAACCATAAACCATTCCTGACTCAATGAGTTTCTTACAGTACATTTATCTGAGCTTACCTTCTTTCATTCATTTAACCTATTTGGAATCGATCAAGTATAGAATCAACATTTTATTTATTTTTTGAACTGACTAATTTAACTAAGTCAGTTATTAGGTGGTAACACATTATTACCTTCTTTAAAAAATAATGAGTATACAAAATAATATACCTTTAAAGACGCTTATTCACTAATAATCATTATTAACCTACAAAGGCTCACTTTGAAGTCATTGCTCTAATTAATCCGCTCCTTGTAAGTGGACTTAGCAGTGGGTTATAAAATGGAGCTGCTACCTTACTTTTATTATATATTTTAATGTACATTTGACGACTCACGTCTTCATAGATAACTCGTTATTATAAATAAAAAACTTGCACTTGTAACATCAGACGTGTCATTAACATGGTACACCGGTTTCTTTGTTTGGCCTTTATTTTGTCTTCTAGTTTTATTTAAAGAAAGCTAGTAGTAAATTTTTGTAAAACAATATTATTCTTTGGATTATAATAAATAAGTAGACACGTGTTAATGTCAATTTTCAGGATTTTTAAAAATTTATCATTCCTGAATGGGCTTCGCAAGAAGATTCGTTCATCGCTCCTTTACTCTGCTTTTACTAGCATCGCTCAGTACCTCCTTCGCGAACTTATAGCTCCTTATTTTTATAATGCTCTCTAGGGTCAAGGCAGACAAGTATCACGTAGTGTCAGAGTGATTACATGTCTTGTCTGTACTAAAATATTCTATCTATAGGTACATATTATAAAACAAAGTCCCGCTCGCGTCTATTAGCAATTCATGTATGAATATACATGAATTGCACTTTCACTATTACCACTTAAGACATTATGTTGCAAAAATGAGAGACAGCAAAAACTGAAACTCTTAGATGTATCCTACGTGCGAAAATGTATGTGTAAATATGTATAAGTATTCAAAAATATTACAATTCAACGTTTACGTACCAGGTTTGGTAGAGAAAACAAAATACAGCTATACTTCCTCCCTATAGAGTCTAAGGTGAAACCTGATAAAGGAGTTCCAATTAATGCACCGACGGAGACAAGGCCACCAAAGAGGGATATTTCAGTTTGAGTCACAAGAAAAGTACGCTTACATTGTTCCAGTACGGAACCTAAAGCGACGGTCCGCGTGTCCAAACTCAACTGGAGAAAAGAGGCCAGCGAGGGTCACGTCGTACCAGGGTCGCCGAAGACTGTCAACAGTACCCGCGGTCCCGGCTACAGCGACATGAGAAAGGAGCAACCATTGATTATTAGTGGGTATACAGGCCGCTTCCCTGCTGTCCCCTCACTTTAGCGGTGGGGAATCCGTAAGATGGATTTTTCCAACGGCAAAAGAAAAAAAATATGCAGTATGTCAGAAATCCTGAAATAAAAAGAAAAGGAGGAAAAGCATTTATTTGGCACATAAAAGTAAAAATGTACAATAAATTATAATAATATAAGTATAATTTTATCAAATATTAAAATGCTATCCACCCAGCTCTCGATCACGAAGTTAGGGAAACTTCGTGAAGGCTGGTTTTCAGTGGATTCGTAAAATTATAAAATAGATGGCGCTCGTTAACAATAAAACTGTATTTACAGAGTTACAACTTAGATCTGTGCAATAAATAACCTATACTGTATTGTTGCATTTTACTGTACAGTTCTTTAAGTGTATATCGTGACTGGTCATCGGTTTATGATTTAAAATAAATAGCAGTGCTGGACTGTTGTTTTCTAATTAAGTATTGTTTTAATTAAAATTTAAATGTTTGAATGCAAGTTGTGCCTTTGATCAGAGATCGGAGATCGTCCCATCACTTAGTGGCTGCAAATCTAAAGATGTCACGAAAGCAGCTGTGTGGGACTTTGGATAGCAAAGACGGAGTTTAGGAGAGTCTTTAATTTTTCATATAAATAGCTCGGTTCCCCGCACTTTACTACGCAGAAAACTAATGTTGGACGATGGAGAGTCCACCGACTGGACGTGTTATGTAAATCATGTCGATTAAGAAAAGGCGTAAGGTTCGATCGGCGAGGAACAGTAAAACAGAAACTAGCACAGGCATTTTGTACTCTTTACAGATTTTTCTTAGTCCTAGCTTATAGGCATTCACTTAACACAGAATCACCATACGATAATTTAGGTAAAATCAGAGTTTAGCACAATTTAACGCGCATGTCAATTGTAACATAATCACGAATACGGAACAAAACCTTTAAATGTATGCTTTCTAGAACATGTTCCTCAAAACGCAATCTTTCATCCATTATAAGATCCAAATTTTGTGCCTCTAATACTTGCTCTAGGGGACTGCTGCCAATATTAATTCTTGGATTTAAAATGTTAATATTACTAATTTGCTTATGCGTTCCCAAAATCATGTATTTGGATTTAGTAGGATTAAGTATCAGACTATGTCAATCACACCATCATTTATATGTAAGATATTAGTGATGCAAACACATAAAAATTAATCATTAAAATTACTTAAAAGAAGTATTTATTTAAACTTACCAAAAGAAGCTACAGATTCTGTAAGTGCATTAAGAAACACATCGACATTAAGCTAAGAGAGTCGATAATCAGTACCGATAGCAACCTTAATACCGTTAGCATTAATGCTCAACCAAATCTGTTCCATTTCGTTGTTCGGAGGATGCGCAATTTTACGGAAATTGATCCCTTGTCTAATATAAAATCCAACTCCACCACCGCGCATATGCATTATCGACGGTCGCGGTAACTGGATAAATTGGTAACCCATCGGCAAGACCAACGCCTGTCCTCTTCGGATTTTAGTCATGTTTCGTTAAAAGCCATAATGTCAATATAAAACCGTAACACACTTGCAATAAACTCGTCACACACTTGTAATAGAACAAAGATCGTCAATAAAAAAAAATGATATTAAAACAAAAAAGGCTTTTATTTCAATAAAGTGGCATGCATTTGTAGGTAAAAAAGTATGTACAAACAAATAAAAAAAAACACATGTTTGGGGTTTATTAAATGTTAATTTAAATGTTTTCGAAAGTTGCCCTATTCTAAAACAAATATGGTTTTAAGTAACATTATTACAGGGTTTACGACTAGGGCAGTACCACTGCGGTTCATATTTCTGCCGCCAAGCATTAGGATGAAAACACTATCGTGTTCCGATTGAAACGACGTAATATCCTATGTCTCAGGGTAGGCACCGCGTTGGTAATGCCCTTGGTATTGCCGATGTCTATGGACGTTGGTGACAGCTTTCCATCAGGTGCTTCGAATGCGATAGAAAAAGGCACAAAGGTACCTTTAAGGTACCTTTTTTTGCGTGCATACTAAGGTGCAAATACTACGTACGTATTTTCAAAGTTTATAAGTTAATTGAATTGTGAATCTATTGGTAATTGTTATAAAATCAAGTTATGGCAAAAGAAAGGGTTTAATATTATAATAAATAATACTAATAAAAATCTCCTAAAGTGCCACATATTTAACACCTATTAAAATAACTTGGAAATAAATAGACGATATACAATTAAATGTGAAAAAATGTATTGTTATTATTATTGCGTGTATTATTGTTATTATAATTATAGTACCTTTAAAAAAGAGTACAATTTAATTTTGATATTAAAATACAGATAGATTTAAAATTACTAAAAGCAAGAAAACGCTTTTGACACTTATTTTTCTGTTCTCGATTTTTACTAACAATGATTTGATAAAAAATGTAACCAAAATATGATCCATTCTAACTTGGCTTTATTGGTATTTACTATGATTTAAATATTTTAAAATGAACAAAATTGAAATTCATTGGTAGGATTAAACAACAGTTAGTAAATAGACATGGTAATTGCACATCATTAAATTGCCAAAGCTTAAAACAACAGATAAGAGGGACTGAGTGTTTGCACATAGTATTAAAAGTGATATATAAAAATATTATTATTTTCATTAGATGATATAAACTTTTCCTCGTGTTTAACGATAAGATCTTTAAGAAATGTACATTATAGATTAATTTATAAAACCGTATTTGTTTAACAGAACCCCAGTAGTGTTTTTACACTACTGCTTTTCGCCAAGGATATGTCCAGTTCAGTGTTTGCATAAATAAAAAACCGTATATCATATGTTATTTATGTAGTTTAACCATAAAGAATGAACTCTTTCATTATATTCAATTCCAGCCTCAATAAGTTTGTTACACTACGTTTATGTGGACTTACCTACTTTCATTCTATTAACCTAACTATTTGGAATCAATCAAGTATAGAATCCAAATTGTGTTTTTTTTCAACTGATAATCTAAAAAGTTAAATTCTTTAAAAAGTAATGATTTCTTTGACAGACGGCGTTAAATAATATACCCTTTGAAGTACCTTATCTCTGTAATAATCATTATTGGAATATTTTTATTTTTTTACCTTTGTAGGCTCAATTATTCAATTAATCTGCCCCTTGTAATTGTACTTAGCAGTAGGCTATATAGCTGCTACCTTACTTTTATTATATTATTTTAATGTAAATTTGACTACTCACGTCTTCATAGATAACTCGTTATTATCTCGCGCTAAAAAAGATTCTTCTCACAGTATTATATCTATAAATAAACAACTTGCACTTGTAACATCAGACGTGTTATTAACATGGGTATACAGCGAATTACGAAGGCTACAGCCGAAGGTTGCAAAAAAATGCAAATATAATTTATAAAGTAATTTAATTAAATCAATTTACAATTACAATTACTATTAATAATTAAAACTAAGACGTGACGATTGCTCGACGATAGAACAAAAAGTGACGCTCCCCATGGGGTGCATCCAGTATTAGTAGTATCCAGTACATCCAGTGTCCAACTTGCTTGCTGTGTAAACATTCCGAACCGTGCGACGGCGATGTCAAAACATATCGCTGAATAAGCGATATCGTGTGATCGGAATGTGCATCGGGGTGGTCATCGCGTAATTGATTTCCAGAAAATATGAATGTGTAACATGTGATCGTAATGTTGTATCGGGGTGGTCATCGCGTAATCGATTTCCAGCAAATGTGAATGTGTAACACCTCCCCCCACAGTTCAGCGACTAATCGAGAATCTTATTTGAGAGGGTCGCTGTAATGTTCTTATGATCAACCCTTATATGATTTGGGCTGATGCATCTTGGTGCTGGGATAGCTAGTACTATTTCAGTTACATCGTTGCTGGCAGGTTGATCTTTGTTTCGCAGGGATCTTGCTCGGAGTCTTCGGTAGTAGAATACAGCTGTCAGGATACCCACAATTAGAATTATTACATAAATCGGTACAGTCGTATGGTATATAATTTGGTCTGCGCTCTTATTCAAATAGAGTGGAGATTCCAGACTAATTTTTGTACTCAGTGTATGAAGTTTTTCCAAAATTGGCACATTCATGGTAATAGGTTCTTGTTGCAGATATTCTTGTTTTTCAAATTGCGGCATTTCCATAATTTTTATAGTATATCCTTTTACGCGATCGTTGGAATTCGATATGGTGGTTTTAGGAGTCTTCAGATTACAATTTATTGGTATCGTAGCTAAGTAACTTCCGTATAATATTTGGTACTGTTCCTGTCTACATGTTATCTTGACTTTAGTTGGGGTAGGAAAATTTTATGTATAGTGCTTATCGTCCAGTACTTCAAGGGCTTCTCTTGTCAGATTAACTCGAGTCTGCTTGCAGGTTGTCATGAGTTCTTGGTGGTCTATGAGGTGTTGAATGCAGTCTGCTTCGAGTCACATAGATACAGTGAATTTACGTCCGGACATTCTGTCTCTATGTACCTAGAATCTGTACCAGAAATTGCTATAAAAGTTGAGGTGAGGATGAGGATCTCGTGATTTTGTTCAGGGCAATGGCTGGTTTGTAGAGTTGGAAGTAAAAGGCTGACAATGGGGGCTTAATGACTATTACAACTTTACCGCTTAAGAAATAGTAACCTAATTTAATTATTTCATAAAAACTTCTATAATCTATTTCCAGAATCTCATCCTTTGAATATAAGATCCTTAACTTACCTACAATATTTTTAATTTGTACTAAACTAACTATTGAATAAGGAGCGCTTGATGCACGTATAAATGATAGAGCGTTCTCTAAATTATTGAGCTCATCTGAAAGGTCTTCAACATTATCTCCTAAAATAAGGAAATGTTGTGCTAAATGTGCGTACTTTACAAGATCTGTATCCCTTTTTGCATCGCTTTCTATAATTAAATTCAACGCACCGCCTATTTTCTTCTGATTTTTTGCTATACTATCGATAATTTTGGAGGCACGTGTGATCCAATCTTTATTTAAGCTGACATGCTTATTAAATTCAGTTTCTAATTTATGTTCATTATCCTGTAAGATCTGGAACGAGTTTTCGTATTTAATTGCATCTGTATAATCTAGGTTACCGGAAATACTTTTTATAATAGATCCTAGACCGTCAATGAGGCCTCTTTTCATGCGGCTTGAAGCAAAAGAATTTAGACGATTTGATATTCTATCGAGTTTGCTAGAAAGATGTTCAATATGAGGATCAAACAGAGAGAACGTCTTGTTATTTAATTGGGGTCGAAGTGTACTTATTTGATTTCGGACTGATTCTACTTGGTTTTGGATTAGTTTCAAGTCTACGTATTCTAGGAAGGAGTGGTGGTGAGTAACTATTTTTGTCGGTCCTAATTTGAACGGTAGCAGTCCAGGTCCTTCGTCAAGTGAGTCAATTGTTAGATCTTGTCCGTAGGTCAGTCGCAGGAGTAACGTCAGCAGGATTATCCTGTAACAAGGTGGGATCCTTAGGGCTACGCTTTAGTCGTGACTTAGCAATAGGTGTAAATATGAATTGGGAGGTCCGCGAGAACGGTATCTTGTGTATAACGTGGGGCTAGTTTTTGTCTATTTGCTAAAGGATTGCGGATAAAAATTTGTTGGTTAGGGGTATAGTCCTTTTCAGGTTCTCTGTCTTTGTTGCGATTTTCGGTCAGTTTTGTTCGGTCATGTAGAGATGTCTCATTAATTAGTTCAAATACTTGTCTCATCCTTTTCTTGTGGTCGCGTGAATACTACTGTAATAGGTGCGCGGATAAGTCGATGTCTATCGGGTCACGAGGATTGAAATGTCCAGTTATTAAGTCTAATGGTCTACATCGTGTAAAGCTATGGATGGAACTATTGTAAGCTAAGATGGCATAAGGCATTAAATAACGTGTTCATTGGGTCTATTAAGTCTGAGTATTCTTAAATGTTCGAGAATCGCAGAGTGAAATCGTTCTACTATTCCATTGTCGTTCGGTGAATGGGCCAAAATCTTGTGGTGTTGAATTTTATGAAGTCGCGTAAATTCTAAAAATAGTTGGTTGTTGAATTCCGTGCCTTGATCTGTGACTGAGGTAATTGGGACGCCGTGGTGAGTAAAGAACGTTAATAGGGCTTGAACTATGCTTAAAGCGGTACCATACTTGAGATAATACGCTTGGGAATATTTAGAGAAAGCGTCTACGATGGTAAGATATTTCTCGTTTTGTGCCGTAAAGAGATCTATATGAATGATTTCAAAAGGCTTTGAGGGAGGCGGAACGACTAAGAATCTCTGTTTTATAGGATTGCGATCGTATTTTGATTGACCGCAAATGTTGCATTCATTGATAAATTTTGTTATGCTTTCCTTCATTTTGGGCCAATAGTATTTGGAAGACAAAGCTAAGTAACATTCAGTAATACCGCGATGATTCGTTTTTCCATCGTGATACTTTCGTATGAGATCCTGCTGGCATAAGTATTCTGTAATGTTTTCTAATTCGGTGGTAGTTAATACAAGATTCATAGAGGAACTTCTAAAACTACTTTGGAGAATAGGTATAATTTTGTACATAGCCAAACGGGTTGAACTAATATCCCAGTTTTTATTTTAGGGTTTACGAATTCTTTAACTGCGTTGATGACGTCGTCATTTAAATTGGATTCGGATAGTTGTATAGTCGTCTTGGTATGCGATTCAAATGGTTTGGTTACAGTTGGGCGCTTTTTAATATCGCCTACTAATACAAAGCAAATTTGTCGCGTAAATTTATTTAACGGTTCTTCCGAAATAGGTATTTCCAGGATTGGGTCTTCGTTGTTCGTGTGGGCCGTTAAGGTTGAACTAGAGTCAGATATAGGTTTTTCTGATAAATTTACAACAACTGAGCTGGCATCCTCATTATGAATTTCGATGCGGGATAAAGCATCAGCGTTCGTGTTATTTTTCCCTTGCTTATATACTGTGGTGAAGTTATACTCACTTAACTTAAGTCTCCAACGTGTTAACCTTGACCCTGGTTCATAACCCACTGTAGTGGTTTATGATCGGTAACAATTTTAAATTTTCTACCAAATAAATAGGGACGGAAATATTTAGTGGCCCAAACGATAGCTAAAAGTTCCTTTTCAATCGTACTATAGTTTGTCTCACTGGAATTGAGAGTTCTAGATGCGTATGCAATTGGTTTGTCGCTTCCTATCGTGCCCTGTGAGAGAACAGCGCCTATTGCAAAATTCGATGCGTCAGTTGTCAGTACAAAGTCTTTAGTAAAGTCAGGGTACTGCAATATCGGGTCATTCACCAGTAAAGTTTTACATTTCTCAAAGCAGTTTACATAGTTAGTGTCATTAAACATTATTTTCGATCCCTTTTTCAAACATTGAGTCAGTGGTTTGGTTATTTTTGCAAAGTCAGGTATAAATTTCCTGTAGTAGCCTAATAGTCCTAGGAAACGTTTTATTTCGGTTGCAGTTTTGGGTAACGGAAACTTTTGAATCGCGGTTATTTTGTCGGGATTTGGTTTTATACCATCTCTACTAATAATATGGCCTAGGTAGGCAGTCTCAAGCTTCAAAAACTCAGACTTATCCATCTGAATTTTGAAGTTTGACTCCCTGAGTCTTTTAAAAACCTTTTCCAAATTTACGATATGTTCCTGCAACGATACGCTGAAGATATTATATGTCGTCTAGGTATACTAGATACACGACATTTTGTAGATCTCTAAGCACATTGTCCATAACTCTTTGGAAGCTGGACGGGGAGTTTTTCAGCCCCATTGGCATACGCAGGAACTCAAAATGCCCATGCTCTACGTTGAAGGCTGTTTTATGAATATCTTTTGGATCCATTTCTACTTGGTAGAAACCGCTAGCAAGGTCTAAAGTTGTAAAGTAGTGGCAATTCCCAAGTTTGTCTAACACATCATTTATATTCGGGATTGGGTACTTATCATCAATAGTTTTTCATTAACCTTTCTAAAATCTACAACGATGCGCCACTTGGTTTTCCAGACGCATCAGCTTTCTTAGGAACTACCCAGATGGGGGAGCTCCATGCTGATTGTGATGGACGAATTATTCCTTGATCTAACATTTTTGCGATTTGATCCTGAACTTCCTGTCTGTGGACGAAAGGATATCTGTAAGATTTAGTATAGAAAGGTACTTCATCAGCGGTACGTATAGTATGTTTGATTTTATTGATGAAAGTAAGAGGTTCGCTTTCAATATAGAAAACATCAGCGTACTGAGCGCAAAGGGATTCTATGTTTGCTCGTTCTTCGCAATTAAGATTATTAGTGCGTAAACGAGAGAGAACTTCAGTTGCGCGTTCAGGTGGTTGCACGGTACGCGTACAATTAGTATTAAAAAGTTCTGCGTTAACCGGCCGATCCATAGAAAATACCACATCGTGTCTAGTTGGATTAGTAATTTCTATAAAACCACGACTATTTTTTACTGTAGTAATACAATCACGCACAGCGCAATTGGATATAACTTGCTCGTTAACTATTACATCACCGTCGTGAAAGTTAATTGGGACTCGTATAATTTCAGATGAATTAGCCGGAATAATTTTTCATACAAATTACAATTCCGGGAGTCGTACATGTGCAATGGATTGGTAGAATTTTTTGTAATCAATGCTCTGTTCTTAAGGTCAATAGTAGATTCTAATTTTTCTAACATATCGTAACCAATAAGCCCGTCAAAGAAATTATGAAATTTATATATAAAAAGTGTCATATCGCCGTGTTCCTTTAATTCGTTAAAATACGGTAGTGTTATAGGGTAAGCGTTACGAGTGGTGGCATGTATATTTGTGACTTCAAATGGATCATAGTTACAGGGAACGTGTGAATAAAACTTTTCTACTGCTTTGGGACTAATAAATGATTGGTTGGCACCCGTGTCGATCAGCAATTTTAAGGGCGGATTTTCTATCTGTACGTATGGTAGTTGCCTTTGAGTCTGTAAATTAATTTCTATTTTGGTTTTTCGGATTTCAACCCGTTCCGAAAATCCTGATTTTCAGGTACCTGTTCCTCCAGAACGTCATCTACTTGTACTGGTATATTGTTAGAGACAGATGGCTGTTGCTCGTACGGGTCATATACGTGTTCGGTATAATTTGGGTCATAACAATCTACGTAGTACGCGTCACTATAGTCGCTGTAAGGATCGTCATAGTCGCAGTATTGGTCGTAAAACTCGTTAAAATTCATCTCTCGTGTTTTAAAGTAGTTCGATGGGGGTGGATTTCCGTGCTTATTCCAGTCATGTCCTGTCAGTTGTCTTTGCGGGAAAGGTTTGGTGACGTAGTGGCTTACACCACTCATAGGTTGAGGGCCGTTATTAATAGACGAATAATTTTGCCGTTGTGGTAATCTAAACACATTACTTTGTGGCCTATAATTCGGAGGGGGTGCACTAAACATTTGCTGAGTTCTTGTTGGAATATGTGATCGCGGCATTTGTGGTCTATAACCTTGAATCGGTCTTGGTGGCTGAGCATTCATATTAACATTCTTCGGTGTATTTATACTATTGGGAAATGCAAAAGCACGCGGCGGTGGTAACGCGATGGGTGGTGGATAGTTTGACGGTAATTTAATTAAATCAATTTACAATTACAATTACCATTACTAATTAAACTAAGACGTGACGATTGCTCGACGATAGAACAAAAGTGACGCTCCCCATGAGGTGCATCCAGTATTAGTAGTATCCAGTACATCCAGTGTCCAACTTGCTTGCTGTGTAAACATTCCGAACTGTAGGACGGCGATGGTGAAACATATCGCTGAATAAGCGATATCGGTGATCGAAATGTGCATCGGGGTGGTCATCGCGTAATTGATTTCCAGCAAATATGAATGTGTAACTATGTGATCGGAATGTTGTATCGGTGGTCATCGCGTAATCGATTTCAGCAAATGTGAATGTGTAACAAGCGTGTACGTTTCTTTGTTTAGACTTTATTTTGTCTTCTCGTTTTATTTAAAAAGGCTAGTAGTAAATTTTTGTAAAAATATTTTCTTTGGATTTTAATAAATAAGTAGACACGTGTTAATGTAAATTTTCAGGATTATCAAAATTGTTTTTCCTGAATTTAGAGTTCAGTTGAAAATGTATAAAGAAGATTCGGCATCACCCTTTTCTCTGGTTTTGCTAGCATCGCTCAGGACCTTCGTGAAGTTCTGGCTCCGCGCTTTTATGTTGCACTCTAGGGTGAATGCAGACAAAAATCACGTAGTGTCGAAGTGATTAAATGTTTTGTCTGTACTAGAATATTAATATGATAACATAGTTTATAATAAATTATATAAGTAAAATTGTGAAAATCGAATTTTAGGTTACGGTGTCATGACGAATTTGATTTGTTTTCGCAAAAATAATCTAAAATAATAAGTTATGACATGAAAATATTATATTTTCGCTTTACACGTGTGTACTTATGTATTGTTGATTATCGAAAATCTACTGGCTGTTTTTGTATAATGATACCCTCTTATGAAGCGATTTATTAATTAATATAGGTTTTACCGTGCAAACTTTTCTCCTCATTTATAGCTACAATAGAAACGTTGCTTAAATTTATGATTATGTGTTTTGTCAAGTAGTAGGTTCTCTTTTGCAGGGGACCGTCAAGGCCGGTATCACCACTGTGCCTATTTCTGCCGCAAATCACTACTGTTCTGTGTCCCGGTTTAAAGGGCATCGTAACCAGCGTATTTACTGAGTGGTACGAGTACGAGACGGAGCATCGTATGTCTTACGGTATGCAGTGCGTTAATAATACCCTGGTATTGCCGATGTCCATTGGGGTCGTGGAACCGCTTTCCCATCACATAGCCGTTTGCCCCATTGCGATAAAAAATGTGAAGTCACTAAACAAGTTGTTATTAATACCCATTCACATAGGAATTATGCCGACGTTATTAACCTAAAGGTGAAGAAATGACGCGACAAACAAAATAAATATCATCTATCTTTATGATAAGAATGTGAATAAATAAATTAAATGATGTTTGTTAGTGCTAAGTCGGGGCATGACATTGGTGAGAATCGCCGACGTAGTGACGTAAGAATAACTTACAAAAGTCAAGTTGAATCGAAACTATAACTGAATATTAATACTTGATTTAAATAATTGGAAGTTTCAAAATAGAGACGTCGAAATGGAGTCAATGTTAGGTGACCTCTACCGAGGGGTGAGATAGGTCATCTTTATACAGGGGGTCGCCTGGGTCAGCACTAACGCGATGCCTATTTCTGCCGCAAAGTAGTAGTGTAAAATACTACCTCGGCCTAAGCCACCATAGGGTATTTATCGGGTAAATAAGACGTAACGTCCTATGCTTTGAGGTAGGCAGCGCGTTCGTGATACCCATGGTGTTGCCAAAATAAATAAAAGTGAACATTTCTTTACATTTCAGCATGGGTCAAAGTCAAAATTTATTGATGTGATAACGTCTTAAAAATTGTTTCAAGATAGGAGGCACTCTCGAAATTGTGTCACAGCGCCGCTCACGTAACGCTCTCCATAGGCAACCGTAAGAGATAGTGAGAGGCACGTTTCTCTTACTCGTGTGCAGTTGGCCTGCTTAAGTGAAAGAGAGACAAAGAGAAAGAGAAGAGTGGCATGCTTACCGGTTCATGCCTAGCGTTTGTTTTACACTAGAGCGTTCTTACCGTTGGAGTAAACAAATAGTCTCTGTATTCATATTTAATATTTATAATTTGATCCTTCTTCCTATTATACGAATGAATATTCACATCACAATCTTTCTACCACTAAAAGACGTTGTCGGTATAATTGCAGGCCGCCCGTACAGGCCACCTATTTTTAAAGGGCATAAAGGTATTTAATGGCAGTTTTTAACTGTTAGGGTTTGTTTTTGATATTTCAAAATAATTTAATTTACTAGTAATAATCGTAGTCGTAGCCTATGTTGTTACTTCATAATGTAAAATTAAAAAATCTTACATCGGCACCCACCTCGACACAAATGCTGTATTAACATCAAAATTGAAAACCGAATAAATATAAACAATGTTTATTTCCATAAATAATTTGTATAATCTGCTCTTATTTATATCATACATTACTATATTGATTAATGAGTATTTCATTTACATAATATTTTTTCTCGTCCATCTTCTAAAAAGAGTCATCTCCACTCTCCATAGGAACTACGTCTAATATTTCTTCTTTCTTCTTATTTCTGACGCTGTTAAAATAAATATAAAGCATAAGTTTAAATGTAATTTAATAAACATCTAAGGATTGACAAACCGTTGAAATCTATATAAAAGAGTTGTTTTATTAAAATAAGCAATAAGATGTGCAGATCGTTCAGCTGACAAAAGTAATACACCTTGCTGATAAGAAATGCAGCGTATTACGTTGCAGATCTGCTCACCTACCTAACAGATGATATTTAATGCATAATTTACCCAGTAGATAAACTAAATAAAATAGCCCAAAAAAGTATCAAGCCATGAGGAAAAAAAACAAAAAAAAGCGCCATACGTAGGACGCCAATAAGTTGCTAGGTAGTAACATTGTTGACATAAATTCTATATTAGGGATGTGTAAATATCGTTCGAATTTAGAATCGAGTTATTTGGAATTTGACAATAATTATTTATATTGTTTGCGCGAATATTATACATTATTAAATAAAATGACTTTACGGATTTTATGGCGTTTATTTTTTACATTTTAAATTCCCAACGTTTCGAACACTTTCCAACGGCCGTGGTCACGGGTAGACTGGTTCGACAAATAATTCAAAAAATAGAATGACTCGAAAAAATTGAATAATTCGAAAAAAATCGAATACCGTAACATGACTATATAATCGATTTTGTTCTAATCATTCGGCACTTCGGAATTATTCCATTTAAATATATAATCGATTATGATTGTGGATAATTCGAAAATTCGAATTATTGGCACACCTGAGAGTATCATCTTAAACATTAAAGGTGGTCCGTCTACAAACAGACGTCTAGACTGCCGCGGTAGCCTAGTGGTATAGGTGTGCTTTAGAAACTGGAGGTCGTGGGTTCGAATCCTGCAGGGACACAACAAATTTTCATTGTTGTTTCCTTGTTGGTTAGGGCAGTTTGGGCCGTTCACCCAGTTGTCTGAAAAGTAAGATGATTCATGCGTCGGATGGGCATGTAAAAGTCGGTCCACCCACCAACCCGCATTGGACCAGCGTGGTGGGATACGTAGGACCGTATCCCACCCCGAACAGGTTCTCGCTTTGTCGTAGCGGTGGGGCTCAGTACCTGCGGCCTTCTGGTTGGCGGGGGGAAGCTAAGAGGAACCTGGCCGGCCTGTGGTGCAAGGCCGGCCGTGGAGAAGGCTGCTCCAAGCGGGCTGAACAAGCCCGCTTTGGATGCGCCTTTGGAGGTGTGAGAGACGGGTTGCAGGAGGTAGGTGTGCCGCCTTCCTGTCTCTCGCAACCAAGGTGGAGTCCGGGGAAGAGGTAGTCGGTATTCCGTAGGCCGCTCTCCCTATCCTCCGCGACTCGAGGGGCCGCACCGATGATGCGGTGTGGAGGGCCGTAGGAGGGGAGACATTCGGCATGGTGTCGTCGATCTCTCCTCCTTCTACGGCCCGAAATAGACAGCGGCGGAGCTTAACATCCGGGCCGCCGCTGGGGGCTGGGAGTCTCGTCCCTGTGGGTTGGCAACTCCTGGCTCCATGGCCCCTGAGTAACAGACTTGGGGGTTCTGTTACCTTACTACAGTGGCCGATACGAAGGGCGCGTTAGTTCCGACGCGCCCAGAGGGAGGCAGATGGCCGTAAGGCCGAGATGGGGCTGCTTCGGTGCAGTCCGACATAACCCGTCTTTGCCCCCGCGAGGACGGGTATGCGTAGCATTTCCCACGGTAAAAAAAAAGACTATCACAGGCTGATAATGCATGCATGCATGTCTATAAACATATCAAATAATTGACAACGTATACCGCTTCGGATATGGCTGCTTCAAATGGAACGTTCGATAATGGAGCTTCATGCTGTTGCTTTGCGTGAATCGTTTCTCGCAGAGGGGGCATTCGTACGGTTTCTCGCCCGTATGCGTCTGAAACAAATGTTATTAATACCTGAAATTTTTAAATAAAAAGAAACATATTCCATTACATGTTTAGTAGCATAGTTATCACTAGATGGGCTTTTAACCTACTTAGAACAACCTTAATATTCTCCACAACCCAAAGGGTAAACCGAATTTGATATATGGTCTATATTATCTATATTACTGGTCAATAAACTTTAAGGCTGACGACCGCTAGAGTCGGAAGGTTCTAGAGTGGAGACCTAGGCCCGGCAAGCGTAGTGTGGGACGCCTTGCAAGATGGAATGGGACATTCGCATAGTAGTTGGTAGGTTGGATGGGAATAGCCGAGGAGGTTCTCTCATGTCATTGTATAATTTAGTAATATATTGGTACTGAAATTATTGGAGAGCGCGATCAATACGAACTTTTCCGAAAAATTACGTAAGAAAATCTATTTCCACTATATCTATAAATTGTACTAACATAGGGTTTGAACACGCTACCTTCCGTTCATTAAGCAAAAGTCAATACTAGGCAATAAGATAAATAAACGTGTTTTGGTCTACATTGTTAAAGGATCTAGTTTATTTTAGACATGTGATGTCCTCCAAGTCCATTCCGACTACCGCGGCCGATCTATATTAGAGATCAGCCAACTGCGTAAGAGATATTATAGTGCACAAATGTACGCGCAAACCGCATTTGCACTACCTATTCCTTCTCTCTCACAGTCCAATGGGACGGATAACCGACACGACCGGAAAGAGGCCTTATCTCTCTCCGGTCGTGTGGGCAGGACCGACTTTTTACATCCTCATCCGACGCATGGATCATCTTATTTTACAGACGCAGGATTAAAACGAACGACCTCTGGTTTCTAAAGCACGCGCCCTTACCACTGGGCTACGGAGGAAGTTACTTTTACAGGGGACCGTCTGGGTTGGTACCACCGCGGCGCCTATTTCTGCGCACATGCAATACTATGAAAACATTACTGTGTTCCGGTTTAAAGGCACCGTAGCCAGCGTATTTACTGGGTAAACGGACTTAACACCCTATGTCTCACGGTAGGCAGCGCGTTGGTGATACTTCTAATAATGTCAATGTCAATGGGCGTCAGTGACCACTATCCATCAGGTGGCCCGACTGCTTGTCTGTCTGCGTAGTCAATAAAAAAAAGCTGGCTACATTAGTGACACCCAGTTCCCCCTACTGTAAAGTCACATATTTTACAATTTCATCTTAATTATTTAATAAAATGGATGCTGCGCTCTCGCACCCAAATCAGAGACGTAGCGGAAAAGGTGGCAACACTGAAGTGGGACGGAACGGGACATGTAGCACAAATGCCGGATGACTTATGGCGAAAGAAATGCTCAAAATGCCCAGTGACATGGCGGACCACTCACAAAATGGAAAACATAAAGTAATCACTACATAGTATAAAACAAAGTCGCTTTTTCTGGTCCTACATCTATATTTATTATCAAATAAAATGACTTTACAGATTTTATCGCGTTTATTTTACATTTCTAAATTTCCGACGTTTCGAACACTTTCCAGCGGCCGGGTAGACTGACATGTCATGCGTCTTGTTGCCAGTGCTGAAGCGGGTTTTCAGATCTTAATGTAATTGTATTTTAATCTGTACTCGAGGCTTGCAAAACCAGTTCATTTTGCATGGTCGGAGTATAGACTAAAAATAAAAATTATTAATTACAATTAAGATCAGGAAACCCGCTTCTATCTATATTTATGCTTAAATCTTTCAAACTACGCAACGGATTTTGATGCGGTTTTTTTTAATAGATAGAGTAAGTAAAGAAAGGAGGTTTATAAGGGAGGTTTAGAAGTTAACATGCCTAATATTGTATTTATATTTTCTATCGGCATAGCTCCCGGGCGAGGCAGGGGCGGGTCGCTAGTGTACTAATAAGGTATGACTATATTACCTGATGGCAAGTGGTCGGCTTCTTCTTACTGCTCCTTCCGAACCTCAACCTTTTGTACCGCCTTTTGGGCGCTGGTATTTCGTCGTTGTCGTCTTTTCTATAAGAATAAATTGCCATTTGTTTGTAACAACATAATTTTCCAAGTTTGGTATATTTTTGACATTTGATTTGGTGAATACAGCCTTTACTGTATAATTAATAATTATAGTCTATGACCAAACTGAGCGAAAAGAAAACTATTCATTTCATTCCTGTACATACGAGGACTGGATAAAAACCTATTTAAATTTATTTTCCTTATGATTTTCCAATTATTTTAAAGACTTCAAAATAATTTCTAGTCGAGATCTAATAAAGGACCATGATAAGTACATTTCGACTTAATTTAATAAACAGATTGTTATTAATACCTTCAAATGAAATATATATATCAATGTACCATCATTCTAAATTCGTAACACTGTAACGTTACGCGATGATATCTATATGGCTTTGGGGCTGCGGCACAGAATTCAGCCTCCCATCTCTTCCCTTGGGTGTCGTAAGAGGCGACTACGGAAAAGGTACTACTGCACATCTATTCAGTGGCGGCCGACAGATGGCGGATAACCATCTCCGCTTTCAGATCCTAAAGTACCGAGACCATCAATGGGCAGCAGCGTTGAAGGTGCAAAGGATCTGGAAATGACTACGGTTGCAAACCCGCTTGCCAGGCGTGGCAACTATGGCAAACCCCAATGAAGTGTGTCAGTAATGTACGGCCCCAGTCCCCGGCAGCTCCGCTATTCCTGGCCACGGTAACACATGAACACGTCTGTATCTCCTAAAATAAGAAATGTTCTGCTAAATGTGAGGACTTTACAAGATCTGTATCCTTTTGCATCGCTTTCTATAATTAAATTCAACGCACCGCCTATTTTCTTCTGATTTTTGCTATACTATCGATAATTTGGGAGGCACGTGTGATCCAATCTTTATTTTAGCTGACATGCTGATTAAATTTAGTTTCTAATTTATGTTCATTATCCTGTAGGATCTGGAACGAGTTTTCGTATTTAATTGCATCTGTATAATCTAGGTTACCGGAAATACTTTTTACCTAGACCGTCAATGAGGCCTCTTTTCATGCGGCTTGAAGCAAAAGAATTTAGACGATTTGATATTCTATCGAGTTTGCTAGAAAGATGTTCAATATGAGGATCAAACAGAGAGAACGTCTTGTTATTTAATTGGGGTCGAAGTGTACTTATTTGATTTCGGACTGATTCTACTTGGTTTTGGATTAGTTTCAAGTCTACGTATTCTAGGAAGGAGTGGTGATGAGTAACTATTTTTGTCGGTCCTAATTTGAACGGTAGCAGTCCAGGTCCGTCATCAAGTGAGTTAATTGTTAGATCTTGTCCGTAGGTCAGTCGCAGCAAGTCGCAGTAACGTCAGCAGGATTATCCTGTAACAAGGTGGGATCCTTAGGGCTACGCTTTAGTCGTGACTTAGCAATAGGTCCTCGTTTCCTTTTGGTGTAAATATGAATTGGGAGGTCCGCGAGAACGGTATCTTGTATATAACGTGGGGCTAGTTTTTGTCTATTTGCTAAAGGATTGCGGATAAAAATTTGTTGGTTAGGGGTATAGTCCTTTTCAGGTTATCTGTCTTTGTTGCGATTTTCGGTCAGTTTTGTTCGGTCATGGAGAGATGTCTCATTAATTAGGTCAAATACTTGTCTCATCCTATTCTTGTGGTCGCGTGAATACTACTGTAATGGGTGCACGGATAAGTCGATGTCTATCGGTCACGAGGATCGAAATGTCCAGTTATTAAGTCTAGTGGTCTACATCGTGTAAAGCTATGGATGGAACTATTGTAAGCTAAGATGGCATAAGGCATTAAATTAATAACGGGTTCATTGGGTCTATTAAGTCTGAGTATTCTTAAATGTTCGAGAATCGTAGAGTGAAATCGTTCTACTATTCCATTGTCGTTCGGTGAATGGGCCAAAATCTTGTGATGTTGAATTTTATAAAGTCGTGTAAATTCTAAAAATAGTTGGTTATTGAACTCCGTGCCTTGATCTGTGACTAAGGTAATTGGGACGCCGTGGTGAGTAAAGAACGTTAATAGGGCTTGAACTATGCTTAAAGCGGTACAATCCCTTGAGATAATACGCTTGGAAATATTTAGAGAAAGCGTCTACGATGGTAAGATATTTCTCGTTTTGTGCCGTAAAGAGATCTATATGAATGATTTCAAAAGGCTTTGAGGGAGGCGGAATGACTAAGAATCTCTGTTTTATAGGATTGCGATCGTATTTTAATTGACCGCAAATGTTGCGCCGCTTTCCTTCATTTTGGGCCAATAGTATTTGGAAGACAAGGCTAAGTAACATTCAGTAATACCGCAATGATTCGTTTTTCCATCGTGATACTTTCGTATGAGATCCTGCTGGCATAAGTATTCTGTAATGTTTTCTAATTCGATGGTAGTTAATACATGATTCATAGAGGAACTTCAAAAACTACTTTGGAGAATAGGTATATTGTTGTACATAGCCAAACGGGGTTGAACTAATATCCCAGTTTTTATTTTAGGGTTTACGAATTCTTTAACTGCGTTGATGACGTCGTCATTTAAATTGGATTCGGATAGTTGTATAGTCGTCTTGGTATGCGATTCAAATGGTTTGGTTACAGTTGGGCGCTTTTTAATATCGCCTACTAATACAAAGCAAATTTGTCGCATAAATTTATTTAACGGTTCTTCCGAAATAGGTATTTCCAGGATTGGGTCTTCGTTGTTCGTGTAGGCCGTTAAGGTTGAACTAGAGTCAGATATAGATTTTTCTGATAAATTTACAGCAACTGAGCTGGCATCCTCATTATGAATTTCGATGTGGGATAAAGCATCAGCGTTCGTGTTATTTTTCCCTTGCTTATATACTGTGGTGAAGTTATACTCACTTAACTTAAGTCTCCAACGTGTTAACCTTGACCCTGGTTCTTTCAGGTTCATAACCCACTGTAGTGGTTTATGATCGGTGACAATTTTAAATTTTCTACCAAATAAATGGGACGGAAATATTTAGTGGCCCAAACGATAGCTAAAAGTTCCTTTTCAATCGTACTATAGTTTGTCTCACTGGATTTGAGAGTTCTAGATGCGTATGCAATTGGTTTGTCGCTTCCTATCGTGCCCTGTGAGAGAACAGCGCCTATTGCAAAATTCGATGCGTCAGTTGTCAGTACAAAGTCTTTAGTAAAGTCAGGGTACTGCAATATCGGGTCATTCACCAGTAAAGTTTTACAATTCTAAAAGCAGTTTACATAGTTAGTGTCATTAAACATTATTCTCGATTCCTTTTTCAAACATTGAGTCACTGGTTTGGTTATTTTTGCAAAGTCAGGTATAAATTTCCTGTAGTAACCTAATAGTCCTAGGAAACTTTTTATTTAGGTTGCAGTTTTGGGTAACGGAAACTTTTGAATCGCGGTTATTTTGTCGGGATTTGGTTTTATACCATTTCTACTAATAATATGGCCTAGGTAGGAGTCTCAAGCTTCAAAAACTCAGACTTATCCATCTGAATTTTGAAGTTTGACTCCCTTTACGATATGTTCCTGCAACGATACGCTGAAGATATTATATGTCATCTAGGTATACTAGATACACGACATTTTGTAGATCTCTAAGCACATTGTCCATAACTCTTTGGAAGCTGGACGGGGAGTTTTTCAGCCCCATTGGCATACGGAGGAACTAAAATGCCCATGCTCTACGTTGAAGGCTGTTTTATGAATATCTTTTGGATCCATTTCTACTTGGTAGAAACCGCTAGCAAGGTCTAAAGTTGTAAAGTAGTGGCAATTCCCAAGTTTGTCTAACACATCATTTATATTCGGGGATTGGGTACTTATCATCAATAGTTTTTTCATTAACCTTTCTAAAATCTACAACGATGCGCCACTTGGGTTTTCCAGACGCATCAGCTTTCTTAGGAACTACCCAGATGGGGGAGCTCCATGCTGATTGGGATGGACGAATTATTCCTTGATCTAACATTTTTGCGATTTGATCCTGAACTTCCTGTCTGTGGACGAAAGGATATCTGTAAGATTTAGTATAGACAGGTACTTCATCAGTGGTACGAATAGTATGTTTGATTTTATTGATGAAAGTAAGAGGTTCGCTTTCAAAATACGAAACATCAGCGTACTGAGCGTAAAGGATTCTATGTTTGCTCGTTCTTCGCAATTAAGATGATTAGTGCGTAAACGAGAGAGAACTTCGGTTACGCGGTCAGTTGGTTGCACGGTACGCGTACAATTAGTATTAAAAGTTCTGCGTTAACCGGCCGATCCATAGAAAATACCACATCGTGTCTAGTTGGATTAGTAATTTCTATAAAACCACGACTATTTTTACTGTAGTAATACAATCACGCACAGCGCAATTGGATATAACTTGCTCGTTAACTATTACATCACCGTCGTGAAAGTTAATTGGGACTCGTATAATTTCAGATGAATTAGCCGGAATAATTTTTTCATACAAATTACAATTCCGGGAGTCGTACATGTGCAATGGATTGGTAGAATTTTTTGTAATCAATGCTCTGTTCTTAAGGTCAATAGTAGATTCTAATTTTTCTAACATATCGTAACCAATAAGCCCGTCAAAGAAATTATGAAATTTATATATAAAAAGTGTCATATCGCCGTGTTCCTTTAATTCGTTAAAATACGGTAGTGTTATAGAGTAATCGTTACGAGTGGTGGCATGTATATTTGTGACTTCGAATGGATCATAGTTACAGGGAACGTGTGAATAAAACTTTTCTACTGCTTCGGGACTAATAAATGATTGGTTGGCACCGAATTTTAAGGGCGGATTTTCTATCTGTACGTATGGCAGTTGCCTTTGAGTCTGTAAATTAATTTCTATTTTGGTTTTTCGGATTTCAACCCGTTCCGAAAATCCTGATTTTCAGGTACCTGTTCCTCCAGAACGTCATCTACTTGTACTGGTATATTGTTAGAGACAGATGGCTGTTGCTCGTACGGGTCATATACGTGTTCGGTATAATTTGGGTCATAACAATCTACGTAGTACGCGTCACTATAGTCGCTGTAAGGATCGTCATAGTCGCAGTATTGGTCGTAGAACTCGTTAAAATTCATCTCTCGTGTTTTAAAGTAGTTCGATGGGGGTGAATTTCCGTGCTTATTCCAGTCATGTCCTGTCAGTTGTCTTTGCGGAAAAGGTTTGGTGACGTAGTGGCTTACACCACTCATAGGTTGAGGGCCGTTATTAATAGATGAATAATTTTGCCGTTGTGGTAATCTAAACACATTACTTTGTGGCCTATAATTCGGAGCGGGTTCACTAAACATTTGCTGAGTTCTTGTTGGAATATGTGATCGCGGAATTTGTGGTCTATAACCTTGAATTGGTCTTGGTGGCTGAGCATTCATTTTAATATTCTTCGGTGTATTTATACTATTGGGAAATGCAAAAGCACGCGGCGGTGGTAACGCGATGGGTGGTGGATAGTTTGACGGTAACGTAGTTTTTTATAAATGAAAAGATGATGTAGACGGCATTTTTCTATCCGGCAAATAGTCATTTCTCTGTTGTAAATACAATATATTCATTTCCTCGTGAACAAATTCTAACGCTTTCTCGATAGAATCTGGTCGCATGCACCGTATACGAGAACCCAGAGGTTCGCGAAGGCCACGGAGATATGCCTGTAGCGTTAATTTTTTGTACTACTTGTTGACTAACGCATTTCGTATACCGGTCCAGGTCTCAGGGATTCCATTTGACTTTATAGTCCTAGCTGCGGGTCCCGTGACCTTATTTAAAATTCCGTTGAGTAATGCTAAATTGCTTAAGGCGTAATTGGGATCTGATCTCATATATTGCGCTACTAATTGGTCGCACAGATTAATAAACCCTGTGAGAACGTTCGGGTTGCCATCGAATTCTGGCAACAGTCTAAGAGCTTTGTAAATTTGGTCTACCAGTGCATCGCTCATTTTGACAGAGTTTGATGCTATTAGATCGTATGAATCTAATAATTCACTATCTTCTAAGATAGTGAATTATTGGATTATCACCCACTGGAGGTTGTGGATTCGAATCCTGCGGAGTCTTAACAACATTTTTTTGTAGATTTCCTAGTTAGGTAAAGCTATGTAGGCTGATCACCCACCACCTGTTGTCAGTAAGACCTTATTGATATGATAACGTGTGAACGCGTCGAATATGTGTTAAGTTAGATTCTATGTCTATAAAATAGAAAAGCATTTTATGTGTGGGGCTGCTGATTTTTGTCTTAAAGCCAAATCTTAACTTCCTTTTTGACTGGAACTGTTGCTAGTGGTCCTACGTAAAAAAGTCTAACGTCTCATATCAGCACGGCTAGCCACGAACTTTTTTCCTATTTTATTATACAGTGATTAAAGGCATAAAAAGATAGCTTTCGTTTTAGGTGAGTGGCAAATTAACAATGATTGGCCAATTAACCGACCACATTAAAATTTATCCCAGATTACGTAAAAATAAAGATAGAGCAACAAAAGATCGTGAATTGTACCTGAAGTTGGCCAAATTTTGTCTTGCTGTTTATTGGTAACTTGTTATCAGTATCGTTTCACCTTTAATATTTCACACATTATCGTATTGAAAAAAACGTCTCTTAATAAACTATTACCTGACATATTTATATGACGGTAAGTCTCGACTTATATTTGGAATATTTTTTTTTTAATAACTTAAATAAAGCAGAAAGTATTAGAATCACTACTGCTAGTCGTTGAACTGGAAAGCTATTGATTAATCGAATGATGACTTTATCAAAAGTTTCTAGCTTTTATAACTCGTGGACTCTCGGCTCTGTATGTTGGATTAGGTCCAGTCTTTGCTCTGTATTATTGAGAATTCAAATCTTTTTGCATAGGAGTTGGAATTTTTAGTTTAGTGTGTTAGGTTTTAGGGTCCGACTGCCTCCGTAGCCTAGTGGTATGGGCGTCTTGGGTTCGAATCCTGCGGGGACTCAACTAATTTTCATTGTTGTTTCCTAGTTAGTTAGGGCAATTTGGGTCGATCACACAATTGTCTGAAAAGTAAGATTATCCATACGTTGGATGGGCGTGTAAAAAGTCGGTCCACACCTAATGAATAGGGGTGTATTAGGGGAGGCCTACGTCCAGCAGTGGACTATATATGATGTGTGTGTTAGGTTTGGACCGCCTCCATGGTCTAGCGGTATTTGCCCTTGCATGTAAAAAGTCGATACAACCACAACCCGCATTAGACCAACGTGGTGGGATACGTTCTAAAAACCGCCTAATAGAGATTATAGGGAAGCGTGCATTACAGGGAAGGCCTTTGTCCAGCAGTGGACTAACAGAGGCTGATGATGATGGTATTGGGTTTGGTTTAGTCAGTGCGTTGTCGGTACAGTGCCATTTCTATCGGTAGATAAAATGTTGTCCATGACGTTAGCATATTTTTTTAATTTAAAATGTCTATGAGACGCAATAAGATGTCCATGTAGTGATAAGTGATACTATATTATACTGATAACAATAACATACGATCGTTGATACTGCTTCGCAGAATTTAATTAAGATAACGTTATTTATATGCCTCACTGATTTTATTTATCTTTTATATAGTTATCACTATTTACATTAACGATATAGAAACACTTTTAAAAACTGTTGAACAAAATCCCCCGATTAACTTATTATTCAGCTCGGAATGAAGTGTATTCTACAATATATGCAATCACCACATCAAAAACTAGCAGACAACATCAAAAAATTTGCTTTATGCTATCGTTAACGACTCAAAGGAGGTTGTTGAATGTTGCATAACTATTATTAAAATAGGTTATTATCTTTTATAACTTTTCTCCTTTAGTTATAATATCTTTTTGTATGTATTGTGTATGAAAGAAATGAGCAATGATAGATTTCCTAACCAAGTCATTTAGGTTTACCTTGATTTCATTAGTAAACCTGTTCAGGGGGAATTAACAACCCTTTTCTAAATGTGGAGTAATAACTACGCATATAAGTCCCCGCGGGGGTAAAGATCGTTTAAACCACAACGTTATTTACTGCTGACGGTAACACCTACAAGTATCAAGTTGAAATAACCACAAAATGGCTCGTTTCGAGCATATAGACACAAAATTTATTGAATATTTTATTAAATAATTAATAATAATTTATGTTTAACAGATACGATTTCCATACAAACTTTGCTGCCCTTCAAACAGAATCACAGTAGTTTTCTTACTACTGCTTTGCGGCAGAAATAGGCACCGCTGTGGTACTATCCCAGACGTATGACTAGTAAACCGGGACCGACTTTACACATGCCCTTCCGGCGCATCAATCTTACTTTTAAATCAATTGGGTGATTGGCCTATATTATTCTTAATAGCGGGAAATCAACGATAAAACACAGGTGGTTTCCGGCAGTATTCAAACTGGCCAGACCATACGTTTGTATGGTCTGGCAATCAATAACTTTTTTTTTAAATAGTGTGTTTATTACATTTATGACATCTATATTGGGACCACGCTTTGTATATGTAATAAACTCCTAATATGATAAAGTGGAAGAACTCATTGAAGTACGAAATATTTTATTTCTTAAGCTTTCTGTGTTACTATAAGAGTAGTCATCATAATTAACTGTTTCTTCAAATAAATATACGCTTAAATTTATTCAAACGCAATAAAAATAACCCCATAACTCCCACAAACAAATAAATTCATGCGATAAGAAGCACGTTCGCATAATAACTTGGCAAAACAGATCAGAGAAAGAAAATAGGTTCGATCTGTATAATTTATTAATCCTTGGTACTATTTATGGCAAATTAATTTAATATCTCAGCAGGAGTCCTGGATTCTTTTCTTTACAAATAAAGACTGTATAACATCTACCGGAATACCCTTCGTCTCCGGCAAAAAGAAAAAGCAGAAGACAGCAGTAGCAAATGAGATAAATGAGAATATATAGAAGACAGGACCCAGCCCTACTAATAAAACCAAGTGATTGAACATGAATAGTAGAACAAAACTGCAGGTCCACGAGCATTCCATGCAAAGCATAGACATAAGGCTCTTTATCTGTAAAGAAAAAACAAATAATAAATACAGAAAGTTCAATTCATGACGAATTTGAAAAGTTTAAACAGAATGCAGAAGAATTTAGAATAAATCACTCCTGTCTTACCTCTGGCAGGAACACTTCGGCCATAACAACAAATGGTACCGTGCTGGCACCAAAAGTAAACGCGATGCAGTACATGTAGATAAAAAGGGCCGTGACCCATTGAGGCGCCCATCGCAAATGAATCTGGGAGCCTAACATCATGCAGCATATCCCAGTAGCGATAGACGCGAACATCATAAGACTCTAAAAAATAATGATAATAGTATTTAAGTTTTTTCTTAACTTTTTGTCGCAATATTTATACATTAAAATTCAATTAATATTAAATATCTTCAATATAGAAGGACGTCGCAGACCTGAGAAGAACTGGTGAAATAAACTCAGCGGGCTAATAGATTAAATTACAGACGAGATATTAATAATACGATTTCTACGTAGAGAATCTGCTTCCCCGCGGGATTTGAACCCACGACCTCTGGGATAAAAAACAAGGGCCCATAACGCTAGGCCACGGAGGCGGCGTTTAAAAACCTTACAAGGCGATTACTGAGCTTAACAAACGTAACATCATCATTAAAAGCATTTTGCTATTATTTTGCTAGTCTTTTTGTTTGCTAATTAACAATAAAGTGGTAAAACGAAGGCTTAGATATATTAGTAAATTTTTTGATACGCCTATATCAATTGATTTCACAGCTCCAATTTTATCTAAGTTGTGAAAATTAATTCAATCCAGAAATCTCTTTTAATCAATATTGTTTACACACTACCATTTCATTGCTCCTACTTATAATATGTCCTTGGGGTAAAATTGTGTATATTATGAGCAGAAGAAGGGGAAGACTTTGCAAGAACCTTATCATGAAAGCACTGATAAATTAAGTTATTCCGAAAGAACATACCCGTCTTCCAGTTACATCAACCAGGTAAGCACCAACACAACTAGCAACTACGGTTATTAAAGCAAAAATAACACTTGACAGTGTCGACGACATGTTCGGTAATGCCTCTTCAAACAGTGGATCAGCATACACTTGAACTGCCATAAGACCTTGGAACACACCAGCAAAGAATAATACCAGGACCGTAAGAAGCGCCCTGCGAGACGACTGTGATTTCTCTGAAATAAAACAAAGACGATATTGAGAGACACAAAATTAAAACCTAGACAACAAACACTACGCTTGATTACACGATCCGTTCAATAGTTTTACTAATAAAATTACCTATTTAGAAAGGTAAAATGAAATAAATGATTGCACCTAGAATTAATTTTAAGTTAAAGAAACAGATATAAACCGGAACAAACAAACAAACAACAAAATATAAAATCCTATTCTTTTTATATGTCCGATACAAATAATATATAAAATATCATTTTTAAAATCATTTAAAAATAGAAATATATTTCTTACAAACAAGCACTGCATTTTTATTATTTGAATAGATAATAACAGAGTTATACACTTACTAAAAAAGCTCCATTTTGATATTTTAACATTTTGGGTCTCTTCCGACGTCAAATTCTCTTCTTCGGGTGTTTTATCTGCACAAAAATATTTTTTTAACTCTTAAGGTTTAAATTTATATACAGATTAGAAAAACCTAAAATATTTTTAAAATAATTTACACGGAACAAATATTTTATGGGCCATTAACGACACGTATGATGTAATAGTAATAGTAATGTCAGACATATCCCATCTTAGTCTGCCCTTGATTATGGACGCTGGAAAGAATCTGAAATGTCGGGAATAAATATATATAAATAATTCACGCGAATAATCCGTAAAAAGTGGATCCAATGTGTATAATAATCGCGTGAATAAAAGGAATAAATACTATTAATAATGTATAAGCTAGCCAAGTGGAACTAACTAAAAAATATTTTTGAAGAATATGATGAAACCCACCTTCAATGTCGGCATTAATGACCCTTCTTAATGTTATAATCTCTTGCATGACTTCTTTAGAATTTTCCTCGTACCCTCTGAAGAATGCTATAGATTTTTCTGCCTCCTGAAACATGAAAAAAGAAAAGAACGTGAACCCCTCATATTTGGTGTTCAGAGGTAAATATGAGCTTTTTAACTTCATCTTTCAGTGATGCTTATTAAGCGGTGTGGCTCAAAATGCATTTGGTAATAGCAGACGTATGCAAATTATACCTTATAATTATTAGAGATCAATTACTTAAGATATTTAAAGACTGTGTTTTATTGCTTACTACAATATTATTCGCGAATAATATTAAATTCCATTTTTATACACCAACAGTGTCATCACATAGATATTTTTAATATATTTTTAGCTGCGCAAAAAGCTCTCATGGATGTAGTGTACCTTTTCTAGCCCATTCTTCATCAGAAACATCGGTGATTCTCTCAAAGGTAGAATCATGGCTATCCCCAATGTTGTCATTGAAAGGTATGCGTAGATCAACTTAGTATAATCTAGGAAACCACTAAGAAGATATGAAATTAATATTCCTGTGCCGTAAAAGATCATGACCCCCGCTGTCATCGTTCCCCTGATCGACTCTTGGCAGAATTCACTGACGTACACGGAGGCAAGTATCAGCATGCACCCGCAAAATCCAGAGATAAATCTTGCAAAAAGAATTACTTCCACTCGGTTGCTGAGTAGCACCATAATCCATGATATCTATAAGCAAGTATGATATAAAATAAAATACCTTTTCTTTCTATAGAAGTATTCATTATATTAAAATTTTTCTTCCTGTTGTGCAAAAGTCGGAATAAATGTCATATAATAACGACGAAAGCTCAAAACAAAAATATAAATAAATGTTCTAGGCTGTCAATAAATTTCTTCCATGTAATTAACAAGCCATTAGTCAGGTAATTATTAAAAGATTACATACGTTTACGTACCAGGGTTGGTAGAGAAAATAGAATACAGCTGTATTTCCTCCCTATAGAGTCTAAGGTGAAACCTGATAAAGGAGTTGCAATCAATGCACCGACGGGTAGAAGGCTACCAAAGAGGGATATTTCAGTTTGACTCATCGGTCGATTAAGTGTTGTATTTGTAGATGCGAAAAGCTTGACGGTTGATGATGGCCACGACATTACTAAGCTCATGGCAACACAGGTATAGCAAACTGAAACAAATATCTGAAATGAGTCATACTATAGGGCTTACGTCATAATATCGATAAGAAAGATGTTCTAGTAGTTAAAAGAATTTTAACATATTAAGCATTGGTGTTAGAAACAAATTTTGATTTTCATCGTAACTTGAAATTAATCAAAACAAGATAATAAAATAAAGAGTTAAGGTCAAATAAAAATATAATAACATACATTAAACAAAAATCCATAAAGGGAGCTGAAGAAAAAAAAATTCGAGAAAATGGATGTGAAATAAAAAAAATTGAGTTCATGGGTACTTATTAATAATCAAAAAACATTTTTATACTAGGCATAGCCAAAAGATATGCAAGGATCATATTCAGATTTAATTATAAAAAAATGTCATTGTTTTTAATATGAATATGGTAATTAAACGTAAAGTCGGTATTGGTGCCGATTAGTTTTGCTCAGTGCGAGAGGGGACGCGACCATGAAGTTATCCCACTCGTCCTGATGAAGGACCTCCGATAGATCCGAAACTAGTCGGCACCAATACCGACTTCACGTGAGTTTAGCCGTTTATAGAATACATTAATATGGTAGTTTCGAAAAGGCCTACCGCTCGCGGTCTATTGTTAATAATGTGACATATTTGAATTAGGAATGAGTTAATTTTGTGCTCCAATTTCGCTTTTGGTATGTGTATAAACTTGGTCAAGATACTATTGTTCATTTCGTCGTTCTAGTTGGTTAGGACTAAGCCAATCGTCTAATAAGTGAGATGATTCAGAAGTAACGGTTAGCATTTTAATGTCTGTGAACAATTTTCTCAGGGTTTCTTTTGGGCCCAGGTTATAGACTGCTCGACTTGCTCGGTTTTGAAGGACAACATCGTATTAGTATCCGGTGCACTTCCCCACAGTAGAATGTAATAAGACATTACACTGTGGAAATAGCTAAAGTACACTAACCGGGTTGTCTCCACGTCAATTAATTGACTTGACAGACTTTTATACTTAAGAACAAACATTTTGGTTTCATGTGAACTTTTGTGTAATATTTTATCTATTTTAAAAGAGGCAAATTGTCCACAATGGTCAGAAGTTAACATTTTAATAATTGATTTATTAAAAGATTCACTATTTATATATATATTATCTTTACATGTTGCAAAAGTCTCAGTAATTCTTGTTGATTCAATAAATAAATTTATAAGATTTTATGAACTTAACAATAAACTGAATCTTATTGTAGTGTTAGAATTATGCAATATATTAATGTTAAAGTCACCACAAATTATAATATACTTATTAGATTCACATAGTTATACAATATTTCCTCTAAAACAACTTCAAACAAGCAAACCAAAAGGTTCATATAACGCTGTGGGAGGTTTGCACGCGCATATGTAACAATGAAATGGTCAAGCTCTGCACATGCTATTTCAATAATTCGTTCAACAGTTACCTAATTAATAATTATTAAAGAGCCACCGCGTGCAGCTTTGTCTCTACTAAATTGATCTTTCAAAATTTAGTGATAACCAAGCCATTCATTTAATGCAGTTTACCTGGCCCCGGGCCACGCGCCAGTCGGTTTGTGTAAATACAAATGTTATTCAGGTAATTTGAACTAAAAGCCGGCCCCGTGATAATTTGGAAAATGCCTACGAGAAAGAAAAGAGGACGAGGTTTACACAATTTTCTAATCACAGGAGAATGTAAAACTTTCATTGCATTTTAAATAGTTTTTGAGGTTACTATCTTAACGGTATTAAATGTACTCTAAAAACCTATTTTGAATACTGTCTAGACGATGGATATTAATTTTGTTATTAGGGTTCCAGATTTGCTACGGTTGCGACTTTAATCATAAAAAAGTCCATATATTTAATGATACCAAAGTCAAAAGATATCCTTATTATAAAACTTAACGTTACTGTTTTTTCTGTGTTCATCGAATATGAGTTTTAGTCCAATGAAATCATGTTTAGAAATCTTTTTTACAGGATATTTAGACTCCTAAAGATATAGCTTGTTTCGTATGCAGTAATTCTGATACATAGTTAGGTCCTCCAGTAATTATTTATTTTCATATCATCTGTGTATAATGGAATCTTTGAATGAATAAAATAGCAACTGTTTAGTGATGAATATACTCAATGAAAAAAATTTAACGCAGGACTTAAAAGTTATTTATATACCTGTTAGCAACTAAATGAATACCGTATATTTATAAATTCAAAATATAACTGTTTCTTTTTACTTGAGCCCATCTGAGCCTACAATTACATTAAAATCCGAATAAATAACGTTATTTTAAGCAGATAAGTTTATAATTTCCAACTAACACTAATTAATTCCAATTAATACCCAAACGTAATAGTTTTTTTTCCTGTTACTCATACTGAAATTTAAATATTTGGTTATATAAGATTCCTTTACATTCGAGATATTATGTCTGATAAGTATTTCTTGAACCGTGCTCGTGATAGCGTTGTCAACATTTTTGGAGCAAAATATTAACAAATATTTATCTTTAAAAATGCTGTACCTGCACGCTCTAACTGCCTCTGTAGCCTAGTGGGATGATCGTGTGCTTTAGAAACCGAAGGTCATAGGTTCGAATCCTGCGGGGACTCAACAAGTTTTCATTGTTTTTTCCTACTTGGTTAGGGCAATTTGGGCCAATCACCCAATTGTCTTAAAAAGTAAGACGATCCATGCGTCGGATGGGCATGTAAAAAAGTTGGTCCACTGACCAATTCGCATTGGACCAGCGTGGTAGGATACGGTCTAAAACCCCTAATGAAAAGGGGTGTATTAGGGGGGGCCTAAGTCCACAATCACAGGCAAATGTATGCTGTATCTTTTTTTCTTCTCATCCACTGTATATTGCAAGTGAGTGGAGTCTAATTGAGCCCCTAGAGCCTAGATCTTTCTTGTTTAATAGTATAAAAATGTACGATAAATTAAATGACAGCCAAATGCAACTGAATGATTTGAGCTTCGTAAAGTTTTTAAAATAACGCTCATAAATAAAGCCTACTATTCTGTTATAAATAATATCGAGGATCAAGATGTGTGGAAATAGTTTATATTATAAGGTAACAAAGAAAATATGTGTTGGTTGAACTTTGTAAATGCTATTATTGAAATATATAATAGAGAAACTTTTCGAGATGGTAGAATAAATTACTATTATTATTATTATTATTTTCTTTTTACTATACAAACGGACACAATATTACACACATGCACGCGCACTATGTCTTCTCTCTCTCTTACACACGCACACAGACACAAGCAGCACACACACGCACGCACGCACGCACGCACGCACGCACGCACGCACGCACGCACGCACGCACGCACGCACGCACGCACGCACGCACGCACGCACGCACGCACGCACGCACGCACGCACGCACGCACGCACGCACGCACGCACGCACGCACACGCACGCACGCCCGCACGCACGCACGCACGCACGCACGCACGCACGCACGCACGCACGCACGCACGCACGCACGCACGCACGCACGCACGCACGCACGCACCGCACACACACACACACACACACACACACACACACACACACACACACACACACACACACACACACCACACACACACACAGAGAGATAATTATGATTGTAAATATTAAATATTCAATACTAATTGTTTTGTATTCAGTCATTACTTGGGAAGATGCTGAAGCCTGTAACACAGTTTCTACCAGCACAGGCTTCAGAGCTTTCACATACAATGTACCTTAACTTACAAAATAAAGAGTTATTATTATTATTATTATATATATATATATATAAAAAAGACCGAGGAGGTTCTTGCCGGTTGTGCTCTCGATGGGCCGAGTTTGCGAACCGGTGATGAATTTTTTATGTTCAGTGCTTAATACAGCCTAAATTTAATAAATAATTTTGACTTTAGAGTGACAGTTTTTCTCAGAGATGTTAATAACTTTAAAGACACGGGCTTCATTAATAATTGCCGAAGATAGTCTTGAAATCCACATGTAATGGACGGATCACCTTATTTTCAGACAATTGGATTAAGCTTATATCGCCCTAAATGACCAGACAAAAGAACAGACGAGATTACATCAAGTTATTTCTGGCAGATTCGAACCCTATGCAGCCTATTATATAATTAATGGTAATTTCCATGGTTTTTTGTTTCAAAAACTTACCTACGACTGTAAACATTGCTTGGCGGAGAACAGACATTTCGGTGTTCGGATCTCACCAATAACATAAGACTAACCGAGTAAATAGTGGAGTATCGTTTTTATACGCTGAAATAAAATGCTAAACAAACTAAATCATGATAACTGATGATAACGCAAAATAGTTTAGTCATATGTCAAATGCAGGAACCTTTAATTGATTTCCTACCGCTTTTTACTTACAAACAAATGCACTTCACCTATTCTTAGATCTTTTGTGCGGCTTATAAATAACTTGCAGCACGTCCACGACTATGCCCGTGTTATTTTTTGAATTTGAAAGAAGATTTTCCTGTGGTAACAAGTAGCGTATATTATTTAAGGTGATTGTATCTATGTAATGTAGCAAGAATTTGAAAAATCGGCATAGTAGTTTTTGCGTTCATTCATTACAAACACACAGATAAATACAAATCTTTTCTCTTGATAATATTAGTATAGATCACAAAGTCAGCTCTTAGTCAAACTAGGCTTCACCGTAATATTTTTTTCTCAGACGATCTGAAGTAAATAAGGTAGTAATGGTTTGGTGATGTTACTAATGGAAATTTTATCAGTGTGATTTTCACGCAATGGCTAAACAAACAACAGCAACGTCTAGCAAATATTCGTGTTTGAAAGAGAACTGAGCGATGTCTTGAATGTTATCAAACTATTTATAGTATTATGTGGCTTTTATCACCCCTTTATTGTCGGGCTAAGGTATACAGGAGGTTATAGCTTTGATCCTACGGGTTACTCAATTTTCTGGTTGGTTAGGACCAATGGTCCAATCATCAGAAAAGTAAGAACATCCGACGCAATTCGTAAAAAATCGGCCCTGGTTACAGCCTATCTTTGGTTACATACTCGGTACATACTATTAGAAAAGTCCAAAAAAAAATATTGACAATTTATTCATCCATTGAATGTTGGAACTGTTTATGTTGTGCCAGTTGCTCGATGGATTTGAAGCCATTACCCCACGATGACTAAGGAAAATTTCTAGGAAAAAGAACACGTAACTAAAAACTTCAAATTGAAGGCTTTTAGTAACGGGCCAAGCCTCTTGTATGAGGAAGGCGATCTTAAGTATCTAAAATTGGATTTTATTATGTCACACGTGTTATCTATAGTTTAACAACAACGCTGTTATTTAGTATAGTCTGGATTATTCTTATTTACACCAATAAAATATTGCAAATTTTCCGCCGAACAATTCAACATCTAATCCCAAACAATGGAAACTAGATATCTGATAGATAAATGGGCTTAAGCTTTTTTATGTAAATAAATACATATTATAGACAAAGAAAAACCCAAACACGAGAAAAACACCATAAAACTTTTCCCGTGGTGAGAATCGACCCCATACCTTGACGCGCAAAATTCACGGTCAATCCTTTTTGGATGCCAGGAGATCTCAACCGTTGCGAGCGCAAGTCTCCCAGCCACCAGCGGCGGCCTAGATCTTGGGCTTCGCCGCTAGGACCGTTTCTGCCGCTAAAAGAGGAAAGACACTTTCCGAGTGTCCCTTCCTCCCACAGCCTCTTCACACCGAATCAGCGGTGTGACCACGCCGAGTTATGGACTACGGGAGAGTGGCTTACGGAATGCCGAAACTCCTCCTCCCGCGCTACTGCACCTTGGCTGCAGAGGACAGAGATGGCGGCACGTCCACCACCTTCTTCCCCGTTAATTGCACTTTCCTTAGCGCATCCAAAGTTGGCTTACTTAACCCACTCAGAAAAACCTTCTCCCTGGCAATTCTAACGGCCTTCATAGGACGGCCAGGTACCTTTTACCGTCTCTGCGGCTGACCAGGCCGCAGGATGCTTAGACAAGGTAAGTTAAGGCCCCAGACTATGAAATATTCGTAGGTAAAAAAGTCTGTTTACAAACAAATAAAAGTAAACTCATATTTGGAGTATAAAAAATTTTAATTTAAATGTTTTGGTAAATTGCCCATATTCAAAAAAATATCTATACTAATTAATTTATAACAACTCGTTTCATCATCATCAGCCTGTGATAGTCCACTGCTGGACATAGAACTCCCTAACACACCCCCTTCTATTAGGAAGTTTTAGGACCGTATCCCACCACGCTGGTCCGATGCGGGTTGGAGGGTGAACCGTCTTTTTACATGCCCATCCGATGCATGGCTCATCTTACTTTTTAGACAATAAATAACTATATTTTATTACATATATACTACATTGAGACCACGCTTTGTAAAGGAAATAGACTCCTAATATAATAAAAAGTTATAGAACTGCTTGAAGTATGAAATGTTTTGTCTCTTAAATACCTATATAGCTCAAAACTCAAAAACACTATATAATATTAGTATGAGGTTATTACAATTAACTCTTTTTTTTACAATAATAAGCTTTAGGACTTATATATATGCAGCCACAATAAAAGAGCCTATAACTTCAACAAACAAATAATTTCATGCGATAAGAAGCACCATCGCATAATAACTTAGTATAACAGATCAGAGAAAGAAAAAGATTCGATCTGTATAATTTATTAATCCCTGGTACAATTGATGGCAAATTAATTAAATATCTCAGCAGGAGTCCTGGATTCCTTTCTTTACAAATAAAGACTGTATAACATCTACCGGAATACCCTTCGTCTCCGGCAAAAAGAAATAGCAGAAGACAGCAGTGGCAAATGAGACAAATGAGAATATATAGAAGACAGGACCCAGCCCTACTAATAAAACCAACTGATTGAACATGAATAGTAGAATAAAACTGCAAGTCCACGAGCATTCCATGCAAAGCATCGACATAAGGCTCTTAATCTGTAAAGAAAAAACAAATAATAGACACAGAGGGTTCAAATCATGACAAATTTAAAAAGTTTAAACAGAATACAGAAGGATTTAGAATAAATCACTCCTGTCTTACCTCTGGCAGAAACACTTCGGCCATAACAACAAATGGTACCGTGCTAGCACCAAAAGTAAACACGATGCAGTACATGTAGATAAAAAGGGCCGTGACCCACTGAGGTGCCCATCGCAAATGAATCTGGGAGCCTAACATTATGCAGCAAATCCCAGTAGCGATAGACGCGAACATCATAAGACTCTGAAAAATAACAATTGTTATATTTAAGGTTTCTTACGTTGTTCTCATAATATATTTAAATTGGAAAAGATATATTGCTACTACGACTTTTGCGTAAACCGACTGGCTTATAATCACTTCAAGGAAAAAGTATCAACGAGGACTGTGTCGATCACGATCGATCAAATTCACTTTGATTTAATCGAAACCCATAGGCGAGTGAGAAGGTGCCAGATTACGAAAACATTCGATTGTTTTTAACCCTAATCTCACATTAAGCAAAAAGTAACCTTATGCAGTTGAAATAACCGTGTCAGTGTCAAAAGTACCGAGAACCCGCCACTTTCTCGGTCTTTTTTATGCCGACAGAAAGAGACAGACTGTGTGATTGGGTGCCGGGTTAGTATAGTAAGCCGTAGACCAGATGCGACCCGGCGCGCGCGCTTGTTGCGCATGTATTGAAGCTCGCGAAAGTATAAATTAATTTTTAGTAGCGTGGTCCGTAACCAATAAGCCACAGTTATAATTGCGATCTGAATTGAATTTAAATAATTTGGTTATTACGTAATGTTTTCTGTCAGTAATAGTCTTTCAGTAATAGTATTTATAAATATAGTTGTCTACAATTTCCGTAAAATTAATAATTTGGTTATTAAATAATAAAAATAATAAATAATTATTAAAAAATTAATAAACCGCCTCCGTAGCCTAGTGGTACGGGCGTGTGCTTTAGAAACCGGAGGTCGTGGGTTCGAATCCTGCGGGACTCAACTTGTTTTCATTGTTGTTTCCTAGTTGGTTAGGGCACTTTGGGCCGATCGTCGGATGGGCATGTAAAAAGTCGGTCCACCCACCAACCCGCATTGGACCAGCATGGTGGGATACGGTCCAAAAACGGTGGGAGGCCTATGTCCAGCAGTGGACTATCACAGGCTGATGATGATGAATAAATTGGGAGCTTATGATTTGAGTATGTATATGTATTTGAGTATGTCAGTAAAATTATGTCCTAGTGAATGGGTCGCGACACGAACCCTTGTACGTGAAGTACAATAGCACCCGCGATTATTGACAAGCACATAGTAAATCAATGCCGGGTACACGACCCACGACCTGCTAGACGATCGAATGTTTGTGATTCGATCGTCTAGCTAACGGGCTATACGATGGGAGTGCTGCTTTTGATAACATTTTTTCTGTCGCAAAACAATAGTTTACAGACTTTATTAGGTAATTACTGAGTAAAAGAAACATAACAGAGTACGCTGCATTTCTTATGGGCAAAAAATTTTGCGCCCAATTGCTAAACGGTTCGCTTGCTCCGAAACAAAATAGCAGTGAAACGAGAAAAGTTTAGATATATTAGTAAATTTTATGATACGTCTATATTAATGGCTTTAATCCAGCAACCCCTTTGAATTAATGATATTTACACGCAACTGTTTAGTTGCCCTTCTTTATAATATGTTCTTAGGGTAAAACTGGGTAGATTTTAAGCAGAACCATCAATAAACAAGCTTGGACTTTAGGGGACGACTTTGCAAGAACCCTACTATATAAAAAAATTGGTTGCCTGTAAAATCGGTATGCCAGCGAAAGTTATATGGGACAATGTCTTTTAGTGATAGAAGATTTTTATGTAAATATTTATTCGTATAGTAGGAAGAATTCCAAAGTATGTTTGAAAACATTGGTTTGAAAGGTTAGAGGTAATAAATTGTTATTCTATTTATTTACATAGCAAGACCTGTGACGACATTTTTTTGAGTCAAAGAAACTATTTATACATTTTTGGATTTAACATAACATATTTTTGGTTTATAACATAATCTTTTCACTGTAACTAATCAATAATTTTTTATCATGTTTAAATATCAGAGTACAATTATTTACCTACAGGGTTTTGATTGTTGCAATCGACGAATATTACTTCATATTTTCACTACACAATCAGTTGTCAATTAACTTCCACGTGTAAATATGAATACGAACACTATTTGTTTGCCCCGATAGCAAGAACCCTCGTAGAACGGGAGACGCAAGTTATAAACCGGTAAGCGTCTTTCTCTCTTTTACTTAAGAAGGTCAACTGCCCACGATTAAGAGAGACGCGTGCCTCTCACTTTCTCTTATGGTTGCTTATGGAGAGCGTTACGTGAACGGCACTGTGACACAGTTTCGAGAGTGCCTCTCTATCTTGAACTAATTTTTAAGACGTTATTATCACAAAAGTACCATCTAATTAAATTATTCCGAAAGAACATACCCGTCTCCCAGTTGCATCAACAGGTAAGCACCAATACAACCAGCAACTACGGTTATTAAAGCAAAAATAACACTTGACAGTGTCGACGACACGTTCGGTAATGCCTCTTCAAACAGTGGTTCAGCATACACTTGAACTGCCATAAGACCTTGGAACACACCAGCGGAGAATAATACCAGGACGGTAACAAGCGCCCTGCGAGACGACTGGGACTTCTCTAAAATAAAACAACGGTATTAAGAGTCTCAAAATTTAACGCATGACAACGAATACAACGCTTGATAACAAGATCCGTTTCATAGTTTTATTAATAGAATTAGTTATGTAGAAAAGAAACAAATGAAACAAATGATTGCACCTAGCTTTATGGCACGTTTATTTCTGAAAGAACAAGTGTGTAACTTACACAAGTTCTATAGATAGAAGAAATAAACAGACTAAATGAAAATACTTGATTTTTACGCGTCGAATATTATAAATCGTTCGTTGATGAACTAAACTTTTAAAGAAGTATATGATTGTTGAAAAACGCTGGGAGCGTTTTTCATCAATCATACGTTTATTTTATAAATAGTTAGTACGCGCGACTTCGTCAGCGTGGTAACGAAAAATAATAATTCAGGTTTCTTTTCGGAAGAAAAAAAAAACAAACATAATCTCCCCTATTTCTAGTAACATCTGCTATCTATTAGTTAAAGTGCCGTTAAAATTAGACCAGTTATACAAGTGATAAGCCAGAGCAAACAAATAAACAAAGAGACAAAAAATAAATAAAATGTTTTTTTGTTGTATGGTCGGTAATATATCACAATGAAATGATTTAAAAACGGTATTTTTTTTGTTACACACAAACACTGCAATTTTTATTATTGGAATATATAATAACAGAGTTATACACTTACTAAAAAAGCTCCATTTTGATATTTTAACATTTTGGGTTGCTTCCGACGTTAATTTCTCTTCTTCAGGTGTTTTATCTACAAAAATCATAACTTTTTTGAACTCTCAAGGGGGTAAGAATTTAATTCATAGACAGTTAAGAAAAACCTTAAATATTTTAATAATAACAAATATTTTATGGGCCATTAAGAACACGTATGATGTATTGTCACACATATCCCATCTTAGTCTGCCCGTGATTATAGACCCTGGAAAGAATCCAAAAAGCCGGGAATAAATATTAATAATATACGCAAAAATCAGTAAAATGTGGATTCAATATGTATAATAATCTCGTAAATAAAAGAAATAATAACCATCAATAAATGTATAAGTTAGCCAAGTGGAATTTGTTATTAAGTGTTTTTTAAGAATTTGATGAAACCTACCTTCAATGTCGGGATTAACTGCCCTTCTTAGTGTTATAATCTCTTGCATGATTTCTTTAGAATTTTCCTTGTACCCTCTGAAGAATGCTATAGATGTTTCTGCCTCCTATAATATGAAAAAATTAAAGAAGGTGAACTGCCTTCGTAGTCTAGTGGTAAGGGCGTGTGCTGCAGAAACCGGAGGTCTTAAATCCTACGGGGACTCAACAAATTTTCATTGTTGTTTCCTAGTTGGTTAGGGTAATTTGGGCTGATCACCCAATTGTCTGAAAAGTAAGATGATCCATGCGTCGGATGGGCACGTGAAAAGTCGGTCCACCCACCAACCTGCATTGGACGGTCCAATAACCCTCTAATGGAGAAGGCGTGTATTAGAGGAGGCCTTTTGCCAGCAGTGGACTTACATAGGCTGATGATGATGAAAGAAGGTGAACTCCTCACATAAAGTGTTCAAAAGTAAAGATGAGCTCTTTCACTTTATCTTTCAGTGATGCTTAGAAAGACATAAGCAAATAAGTAAACACTAATGTAAGTTATGTTTCCTTTTAATTTTTTCATACATCAATTAATTTAGATATTCACAGATTAAGTACTATTGGTGACTAAAATATAATTTACGAATAATATTAAAATCCATTTTTTGTACACCAACAGTGTCATCACGTAGATATTATTAATATTTTTTTATCTGCACAAAAAAGCTCTCAAAGATGTAGTGTACCTTTTCTAGCCCATTCTTCATCAGAAACATCGGTGATTCCTTCAAAGGTAGAATCATGGCTATCCCCAATGTGGTCATTGAAAGGTATGCGTAGATCAAGTTAGTATAATCTAGGAAACCACTAAGGAGATATGAAATTAATATTCCTATGCCGTAAAAGATCATGCCCCCCGCTGTCATCATTCCCCTGATCGACTCTTGGCAGAATTCACTGACATAAACAGACGCAAGTATAAGCAAGCACCCGCAAAATCCCGAGATAAATCTTGCAGCAAGGATAACGTCCACTCGATTGCTGAGTAGCACCATGATCCATGATATCTATAAAGAAGTTTAAAAGTTATGATTAAGTACATTAATTTACTATAAAAGTATTCATTATATTAAAAATTATTTCCCATTTTTTGAGTAAATAGCCGAACTGACAATGCCGAATTATGGTCTCTGCCAAAATCAGTTACCACTATCAGAGTAATACGTTTTTCCGCAATTAGAAATTGATATTACTTTATGATTAGATAAATGTAAGCTCTTATTTTGAAAATGGATGGTAAAGTGTTCAGAATATGGAACAAGATGTTAAGATAGATGGTAGATCTTAAAATTTGAACATATGTAAAAAAGCCCAAAATAAATAATTTTTGCTCTATTCTATTACGACTTTGTCTTGAAAGACTTTGTCGGGTAATCATTAAAAAACTTAAGACGACTGTTACAAGATCTTACTCATTAATTTGTATTTAATAATAATATATACGTGAATTGCACTTTCACACTATTACCACTTAAGACATTATGTTGCAAAAAAGAGAGACAGTAAAAACTGAAACTCTTAGATGTATCCTACGTGCGAAAATTGTAAATGTATATAAGTATTCAAAAATATTACAATTCAACGTTTACGTACCAGGTTTGGTAGAGAAAACAAAATACAGCTATACTTCCTCCCTATAGAGTCTAAGGTGAAACCTGATAAAGGAGTTCCAATTAATGCACCGACGGAGACAAGGCTACCAAAGAGGGATATTTCAGTTTGAGTCATCGGCCGATTAAGTGTTGTATTTGAAGATGCGAAAAGCTTTACGGTTGATGATGGCCACGACATGATGAAACTCTGTGCAATACAGGCATAGCAAACTGAAACAAATATGTCAAATAAGTCATAGGGCTTACGTCAAAATATCGATAAGAAAGATGTTGTATTATTTATCAGAATTTATTCATAATGAGAGAAACTAGAAACAAACCATGATTTTCTGAGAAGTTCGTAAATTAGCATCTGACTAACAATAATTTGAAGCAAATGCTTGTGTAGCAAAAATATAAGTTTATGTGCAGTTATTAATAATTAAAGAACATTTTTATGCTAGGTATAGCTAAAAGTTATGCAACAGTCAGATGCAGAATTAACTAAAAGAAAAATACCAAAATATTTTATTTTTTTAATGTGACATATTTGAATCGGGTATAAGTTTATTTAGTGCCCCGATGGCGCTTTCAGTATGTGTAGAAACTTAGTCAAGATATTAATGTTCGTTTTTAGTTGGTTAGGACAATATAAGCGTTTCAAGCGAATTAAAGCGTCGGATGAACATCTGTCCATCCGACGCTGGACTATTACTTCTGGACCGACTTTTTAGGTAAGAAGTCGGTCCAGTTTTATAAAACCATCTTTTTGTTTTTTATGGTAAACGCTTTGCAACGAGCAGGATGATAGCTCGTTATGGTAAGTAGTACGCCCTATTTATAAGAAAATTAGTACATAGCGCCATAAATTAACTAACTTTATTCTGAGCAGATACGTTTATAATTTCCAATGAACACTAATTAATTACAAACGTAATACAGTTTTTTTTCTGTTACTTAAATTGTCACAAGTCAAGTGTATTAGGGGAGGCCTATGTCCAGCAGTGGACTATCAAAGGCTGATGATGGTGGATGGTGATGGAAATTGTCACAAACATTTATATTAATTCCGAATTTTTATATTATATTCTGAAATTTAAATATTTGAACGCCTTAATACCAATAAAATCTTCAATTCAAAAGAATCTAAGAATGTCAACCAGATTCGAGGCACTTTGTTGTTCGATAAATCTTTTCAGAATCGCGCTCGTGATAGCGCTATAAACATTTTGTGCAGCCAAATATTAACAAATATTTCCTCTAACCTCTAGCAGTTCGCAGCTGGACTGCTAGGGGCCATTTTTAATGAACGCCAAGACTGTCGATCTTATTGGCGTCCATTAAAAAGAGTTGCGCACAATTGCTACGCTAAGTAGACTAAATTCACTTGTACTGCGGATCTGTCTTACCCACTGTAAGGTGAGGTCGTCACATCCCTACACCATTGACCAAAAGTGATTATTTTTCACAGAATTATTAGATGTCAGTAAATTTAAATACACGATAATTGCCGAAGACAGTTTTGAAATCCAATCGAAATCCACGACCAAATGTTTTCAAGCGTTGAGTCTATATTGCCATTGAAAAGAACAGACGAGTTGACATTAAAGTTCTTCCCCGCAGATTCGAACCCTATACCGTCTATAATATTATTAATAGCACTTTCCATGCTTTTTCCACCCAAGACCACGGAGGCAGCTTGGATCTTTATGTTTTAAAACTTACCTATCACCGTAAACAGTGCTTGGCGGAGAACAGCCATTCCGGTGAACGGTTCTCACCAATAACATAAGACTAAGCGAGTTTTTAGACAAGTTTCGATTATATACGCTGAAATAAAATGCAAAACAAACTGAATAATGACAACTGATGATAACGGATAATAGCTTAGTCATATGTCAAATGCAGTAGTCATATGGCAGTCCATTTGTTTTTAAGCAAATACTGATTTTTTATCAGTATTTGCTTAAAAACAAGTGGACTTTTCTTATTCTCTTGTGTTTTATGCAGCTTCTTTATAGATCACTAGCAGCACGTCCGAACCTATGCCCGCGTTATTATTAGAATTTGAAAGTGGATTTTCCTGTGGTAACAAGTCGCGTATGTTATTCAAGGTGTATAGTAGTTTTTGAGTTTATTCATTACAAACATAGACAACGAGATGCAAATCTTTTTCTTTTATAATATTTGTATAGATCACAAGAACTACCTAGCCTAGTGGTAAGGGCGTGTGCTTTAGAAACCGGAGGTCGTGGATTCGAGTCCTACGGGGATTCTACAAATCTTAATTGTTTTTTCCTTGCTGGTTAAGGAAATGCAGATTGATCACCCAATTGTGTGTAAAGTAAGATGATCTATGGGTCGGACGGGCATATAAAACGTAGGTCCTGCGTCTGATTTTCGGTGTTATCGGTTAGCCGTCCCATCGCACTATGAGAGTGAAAGAAGAGGGAGTGAACCTGAGTTTGCGAGATCTTGTATATTTGTACACTATAATATCTTTTGCACAGTTGGCTGACATCTAATATAGATCGGTCGCCGTAGTCGGAACTGACTTACGTTATTATTATTATTAAAGTTATATTATTATTAAAGCTCGTTAGTTAAACTAGGCTTCACCGTAATATTTTTTTCCGAGTAAATCTGAAGCGAATACCGCTAGAAACTTCAACATTTGTGTCATCACTATTAACAAATAACAACAACGTCTTGCAAATATCCGTATCTGATAGAGAACCTTAAATGTTATCAAACTATTTATAACAATATGTGGATTTTATCGCCTTTGAACTGTTTGGCTAAGGTTTACAACTGGAGGTCATAGTAACGATCCTACGAGGATACACTGTGATATCCTTATTTTCTTGTTGGTTAGGAACGATGACCGAATCATAAGAAAAATAAGTTGCCCATCCTTGCAATTCGTAAAAAATCATCCGTTGAATGTTGAAACTGTTTAATTTGTGCCAGTCGCTCGATGGATTAGAAGCCATGACCCCACGGCCCCTTCACATCTAATCAGCGGTGTGGTCCCGCCCTCCACCTATAGGCCGATCGTGCTGTTGGACGATGTGGGAAAACTCTTTGAGAGAATCGTGGCGGCCCGCATCGTCCAGCACCTGGAGCACGTCGGCCCAAATCTCGTGGAGTGGCATTATGGCTTTCTCTTGGGCCGGTCAACCATCCACGCGTTGCTGCGGGTCAGGTCTGCAGGATGCGGTATCCTGGGACGTAAGTGTTTTGGCGGAATCACTCGACATCGCCAACGCCTTTCACAACATACCCTGGATCTGCATAAAGGAGGCGCTCTGTTTCCACGGGGTGCCTCCCTGCCTGCAGCGCGTTATCGGGGCCTATCTGTCGTACCGACGTGTAAAGATTCTGTGCCGAGATGGCCTCTGAACCTTTGAGGTGTAGTGTGGAGTTCTACAGAGGTCGGTGTTAGGACCTCTCCTGAGGAATGTTGGCTATGATTGGTGCCACGCGGCGGCAATATCGAGGGTAGCGACATCACTAGTTACGCTGTTGACACCCTCGTCACCGCCAGTGGCACCAATTTTTGCAGAACTGGGACTCTCGCCACTGCCGGGGTCGCTCGTTAGGTGCATCAGGCGGTTATGACTAAAGGTGGCGCTTGAAAAATCCGCCCGCCCAAATCATCGTTTGCGGCGATTGCTACTATACTAGCCTAGTCCTAGAGCGACTATGCAGGTTTTGCGCCCATTTTGAGTGCCTCGCGGCTCGAGTGGCAAGAGCAGTGGCAGCTCTCCCCAACGTTAAGGACCAGCAGCTCCTGTTGCCGCCATTATACTGGAGTCATCAGGTCTATGGTACAGGGCACCGTGTCGGCCGACACCTCCAATAGGAGAGTACGTCAGTACTGGGAAGGACCAAAGGGCGATCCGGCCATACAGGGCTACGGACCATCTCGGCGAGGCGGCATGCCTGTTGGCTGGCTACTCGCTCTGGGCCGGGAAGCAGAAATCCTCACGTCATTGGCGCGTGAAGGAGAGGTCTCGGGGCTGCAGGCCAATCCCAGAAGAAATAAGGGGGCGCAGGAACGAATAGCGCTTCCTTGTACAGGAGTGGGAGCTGCGACTGGAGTACCTCAGCGCCGGCTGTCGAACAGTGGAGGCCATACGACCCGTTTTAAAGTGGTGGCTGTAATGATAGGTAACCGTATCGCGACGCAGGTTGACATGGGACGTTGATGGGCACGGCTATTTCGGGAGGTACCTGTGCCTCGTGGCTGGTAGGGGTGCCACCACTGTGGCACATGTCCGAAGGAGATAGCCCAGTATGCGCTGGAGGTGCGCTTGGGTCGAACAATGCCGAGACCTGCCTAGCGTCGTGAGCGACAACCTTTCGCTACCTGCCGTAGTGCGCAGCATGCTAGAGACTGAAAGGTCGTAGGGCGCTGTCCTCGCATTCTGTACCTATGTCATGGCCCGGAACGAAGCCGCGAAAAGTACGCTTACATTGTTCCAGTACGGCGCCTAAAACGACGGTCCGCGTGTCCAAACTCAACCGGAGAAAAGAGGCCAGCGAGGTTCACGTCGTACCAGGGTCGACGAAGACTGTCAACAGTACCCGCGGTCCCGGCTACAGCGACATGAGAAAGGAGCAACCATTGATTATTAGTGGGTATACATGCCGTTTCCCTGCTGTCCCATCACTTTAGCGGTGGGGAATCCGTAAGGTGGATTTTTCCAACGGCAAAAGAAAATAGAATATGCAGTACAGTTCTTTAAATGTACATCGTGACTGGTCATCGGTTTATGATTTAAAATATATAGCAGTGCTGGACTATTGTTCTTTAATCAAGTAATGCAAGTTGTGTCTTTGATCGGAGGTGGGAGATCGTTCCAGCACTAAGTGACTGCAAATCGAAAGATGCCACGAAGGCAGCTGTGTGGGATTTTGGATAGCAAAGATAGAGTTCGGTTCTGAAGTAACGCTGAGAAAACTGTAACTTTTCTAATAAATAGCCCGGTTCCCCTGTCTTTACTACGCCGAAAAGTAATGTCGCACGATGAAGAGTCCGCCGACTGGACGTGTTATGTAAGTCATGTCGATTAAGAAAAGGCGTAAGGTTCGATCGGCGAGGAACAGTAAAAAAGAAACTAGCACAGGCATTATGTACTCTTCACAGACTTTTCTTAGTCCTAGCTTATAGGCATTCACTTAACACAGAATCACCATACGATAATTTAGGTAAAGTCAGAGTTTAGCACAATGTAACCCGCATGTCAATTGTAACATAATCACGAATACGGAACAAAACCTTTAAATGTATAGAACATGTTCCTCAAAACGCAATCTTTCATCCATTATAAGATCCAAATTTTGTGCCTCTAATACTTGTTCTAGGGGACTGCTGCCAATATTAATTCTTAGATTTAAAATGTTTATATTACTAATTTGCTTACGCGTTCCCAAAATCATGTATTTGGATTTGGTAGGATTAAGTATCAGACAATGTCAATCACACCATTTATTATATATTTGCGGTGGAGTCACTGCATAATGTATAACTGCACATCGTCCGCATATAAATGGTATTTGCTGTGTTGAATTGCATCAACAATATCTGCTATAAATAAAACGAAAAGCATCGGCCCCAAAGTTGAGCCCTGAGGTACGTCGCGATTGATTGATTTAATGGAAGATACCAAGTCAGGACCAGATATTTTGTATTTTAATAAACTGCATTCTATTATTTAGGTTACTAGCCAACTATTTTATTGCAGAATGGTCAAAACCATATGTTCAGAGTGTAAAAAGGGCGAGTAAAATCATGCAAAATCAGCAAAGTACATTGTCCGCTATCACGTGCTGTAATCGCCTACGACATCCAATAAAGCAGTTGCTACAACAATTATTTTTCTGTTTGCGATTTTACAAACAATGATTTGATAAAAATGTAACAAAATTGAGAATTCATTGGTAGCATTAAACAACAGTTAGTAAATAGACACGGTAATTGCACATGATTAAATAGCCAAAGCCTAAAACAGCAGATAAGAGGGACTGAGTGTTTGCACATAGTATTAAAAGTGATAAATAAAAATATAATTATTTTCATTAGATGATATAAACTTTTCCTCATGTTTAACGATACGTCACCTCCTTAAGAAATGTACATTATAGGTTAGTTTATACAACCGTATTTGTTTAACAGAACCCCAGTAGTGTTTTTACACTACTGCTTTTCGCCAAGGATATGTCCAGTTCAGTGTTTGCCTAAATAAAAAAACCGTATATGATACTTTCTTGTATTTACTACACATGATTAAATAAAAGACTACGGATTTTATCGCGTATAATCCCGACGTTTCAGACACTTCACAGGATCCATGGTCACGGGCAGACTGTGTTAATCGTCTGTCAAAGTTTTTCCTGGCCACAGCAATTTCTGTATTTTATTATTTGTCCGTTTTACAAAATTAAACGCGTAACTATTCAACCATCCACGCGTTGCTGCGGGTCAGGTCTGCAGGATGCGGTATCCTGGGACGTAAGTGTTTTGGCGGAATCACTCGACATCGCCAACGCCTTTCACAACATACCCTGGATCTGCATAAAGGAGGCGCTCTGTTTCCACGGGGTGCCTCCCTGCCTGCAGCGCGTTATCGTGCCCTATCTGTCGTACCGACGTGTAAAGATTCTGTGCCGAGATGGGCTCTGAACCTTTAAGGTGTAGTGTGGAGTTCTACAGAGGTCGGTGTTAGGACCTCTCCTGAGGAATGTTGGCTATGATTGGTGCCACGCGGCGGCAATATCGAGGGTAGCGACATCACTAGTTACGCTGTTGACACCCTCCTCACCGCCAGTGGCACCAATTTTTGCAGAACTGGGACTCTCGCCACTGTCGGGGTCGCTCGTTAGGTGCATCAGGCGGTTATGACTAGAGGTGGCGCTTGAAAAATCCGCCCGCCCAAATCATCGTTTGCGGCGATTGCTACTATACTAGCCTAGTCCTAGAGCGACTATGCAGGTTTTGCGCCCATTTTGAGTGCCTCGCGGCTCGAGTGGCAAGAGCAGTGGCAGCTCTCCCCAACGTTAAAGGACCCAGCAGCTCCTGTTGCCGCCTTTCTACTGGAGTCATCAGGTCTATGGTACAGGGCACCCGTGTCGGCCGACACCCTCCAATAGGAGAGTACGTCAGTACTGGGAAGGACCCAAAGGGCGATCCGGGCCATACGGGGCTACCGGACCATCTCCGGCGAGGCGGCATGCCTGTTGGCTGGCTACTCGCTCTGGGCCGGGAAGCAGAAATCCTCACGTCATTGGCGCGTGAAGGAGAGGTCTCGGGGCTGCAGGCCAATCCCAGAAGAAATAAGGGGGCGCAGGAACGAATAGCGCTTCCTTGTACAGGAGTGGGAGCTGCGACTGGAGTACCTCAGCGCCGGCTGTCGAACAGTGGAGGCCATACGACCCGTTTTAAAGTGGTGGCTGTAATGATAGGTAACCGTATCGCGACGCAGGTTGACATGGGACGTTGATGGGCACGGCTATTTCGGGAGGTACCTGTGCCTCGTGGCTGGTAGGGGTGCCACCACTGTGGCACATTTCCGAAGGAGACAGCCCAGTATGCGCTGGAGGAGTGCCAAGCTTGGGTCGAACAATGCCGAGACCTGCCTAGTGTCGTGAGCGACAACCTTTCGCTTCCTGCCGTAGTGCGCAGCATGCTAAAGACTGAAAGGTCGTAGGGCGCTGTCCTCGCATTCTGTACTGATGTCATGGCCCGGAACGAAGCCGCGAAAAGTACGCTTACATTGTTCTAGTACGGCACCTAAAGCGACGGTCCGCGTGTCCAAACTCAACCGGAGAAAAGAGGCCAGCGAGGGTCACGTCGTACCAGGGTCGCCGAAGACTGTCAACAGTACCCGCGGTCCCGGCTACAGCGACATGAGAAAGGAGCAACCATTGATTATTAGTGGGTATACATGCCGCTTCCCTGCTGTCCCCTCACTTTAGCGGTGGGGAATCCGTAGGTGGATTTTCCAACGGCAAAGAAAATAGAATATGCAGTACAGTTCTTTAAATGTACATCGTGACTGGTCATCGGTTTATGATTTAAAATATATAGCAGTGCTGGACTATTGTTCTTTAATCAAGTAATGCAAGTTGTGTCTTTGATCGGAGGTGGGAGATCGTTCCAGCACTAGTGACTGCAAATCAAAGATGCCACGAAGGCAGCTTGTGGGATTTTGGATAGCAAAGATAGAGTTCGGTTCTGAAGTAACGCTGAGAAAACTGTAACTTTTCTAATAAATAGCCGGTTCCCTGTCTTTACTACGCCGAAAGTAATGTCGCACGATGAAGAGTCCGCCGACTGGACGTGTTATGTAAGTCATGTCGATTAAGAAAAGGCGTAAGGTTCGATCGGCGAGGAACAGTAAAAAGAAACTAGCACAGGCATTATGTACTCTTCACAGACTTTTCTTAGTCCAGCTTATAGGCATTCACATAACACAGAATCACCATCGATAATTTAGGTAAAGTCAGAGTTTGCACAATGTAACCCGCATGTCAATTGTAACATAATCACGAATACGGAACAAAACCTTTAAATGTATAGAACATGTTCCTCAAAACGCAATCTTTCATCCATTATAAGATCCAAATTTTGTGCCTCTAATACTTGCTCTAGGGGACTGCTGCCAATATTAATTCTTGGATTTAAAATGTTTATATTACTAATTTGCTTACGCGTTCCCAAAATCATGTATTTGGATTTAGTAGGATTAAGTCAAACCAGAATATGTCAATCACACCATTTATTATATATTTGCGGTGGAGTCACTGGATAATGTATAACTGCACATCATCGGCATATAAATGGTGTTTGCTGTGTTTAATTGCATCAACAATATCTGCTATAAATAAAACGAAAAGCATCGGCCCCAAAGTTGAGCCCTGAGGTACGTCGCGATTGATTGATTTAATGGAAGATACCAAGTCAGGACCAGATATTTTGTATTTTAATAAACTGCATTCTATTATTTAGGTTACTAGCCAACTATTTTATTGCAGAATGGTCAAAACCATATGTTCAGAGTGTAAAAAGGGCGAGTAAAATCATGCAAAATCTGCAAAGTACATTGTCCGCTATCACGTGCTGTAATCGCCTACGACATCCAATTAAGCATTTGCTACAACAATTATTTTTCTGTTTGCGATTTTTACAAACAATGATTTGATAAAAAATGTAACCAAAATTGAGAATTCATTGGTAGCATTAAACAACAGTTAGTAAATAGACACGGTAATTGCACATGATTAAATAGCCAAAGCCTAAAACAGCAGATAAGAGGGACTGAGTGTTTGCACATAGTATTAAAAGTGATAAATAAAAATATAATTATTTTCATTAGATGATATAAACTTTTCCTCATGTTTAACGATACGTCACCTCCTTAAGAAATGTACATTATAGATTAGTTTATACAACCGTATTTGTTTAACAGAACCCCAGTAGTGTTTTTACACTACTGCTTTTCGCCAAGGATATGTCCAGTTCAGTGTTTGCATAAATAAAAAACCGTATATGATACTTTCTTGTATTTACGCGATTACTACACATGATTAAATAAAAGACTTTACGGATTTTATCGCGTTTAATTTGGTTTACAATTTTCCCGACGTTTCAGACACTTCACAGGATCCATGGTCACGGGCAGACTGTGTTAATCGTCTGTCAAAGTTTTTCCTGGCCACCGCAATTTCTGTATTTTATTTATTTGTCCGTTTTACAAAATTAAACGCGTAACTATTATAATTTTTTTTTATTAAATCAAATAGTATCTGATTTACTTGCATAGGAATTAAGAATATTTTTATTTTCAAGTTTAGTTATTTATGTAGGTTAACCATAAAGAATGAACTCTTTCATTATAATCAATTCCAGCCTCAATAAGTTTGTTACACTACGTTTATGTGGACTTACCTACTTTCATTCTATTAACCTAACTATTTGGAATCAATCAAGTATAGAATCCAAATTGTGTTTTATAAAGTCAGTCTTCAGGAGGTTAGACATTATTAACTTCTTTAAAAAGTAATGATTTCTTTGACAGACGGCGTTAAATATACCCTTTGAAGAAGCTTATCTCTCTAATAATCATTATTGGAATATTTTTTTTTTTACCTTTGTAGGCTTAATTATTCAATTAATCTGCCCCTTGTAATTGTACTTTAGCTGTAGGCTATATAGCTGCTACCTTACTTTTATTATATTATTTTAATGTAAATTTGACGACTCACGTCTTCATAGATAACTCGTTATTATCTCGCGCTAAAAAAATTCTTCTCACAGTATTATATCTAAAAATAAACAACTTGCACTTGTAACATCAGACGTGTCATTAACATGGGTATACAGCGTGTACGTTTATTTGTTTAGACTTTATTTTGTCTTCTAGTTTTATTTAAAAAAGGCTAGTAGTAAATTTTTGTAACATAATATTTTTCTTTAGATTATAATAAATAAGTAGACACGTGTTAATGTAAATTTTCAGGATTATCAAAAATTATTTTTTCCTGAATGTTCAGTTGAAAATGTATGAAGAAGATTCGCGCATCACCCCTTTACTCTGGTTTTGCTAGCATCGCTCAGGACCTTCGCGAAGTTCTGGCTCCGCGCTTTTATGTTGCACTCTAGGTTGAAGGCAGACAAGTATCACGCAGTGTCGGAGTGATTAAATGTTATGTCTGTACTAGAATACTAATAGGATAACATAGTTTATAATAAATTGAATAAGTAAAATTGTGAAAATCGAATTTTTCGCAAAAAATAATCTAAAAATAATAAGTTTGGCATGAAAATATTATATAATTCGCTTTAAACGTGTGTACCTATGTATTGTTGATTACCGAAAATCTACTGGCCGTTTTAGTATAATGATACCCTCATATGACGCGATTTATTAATTAATATAGGTTTTACCGTGCAAACTTTTCTCCTCATTTATAGCTACAATAGAAACGTTGCTTAAATTTATGGTTATGTGTTTTTGTAAAGTAGGTTCTCTTTTGCAGGGGACTGTCAAGGCCGGTATCACCACTGTGCCTATTTCTGCCGCAAATCACTACTGTTCGTGTTTCCGGTTTAAAGGGCATCGTAACCAGCGTATTTACTGAGTGGTACGAGTACGAGACGAAGCGTCGTATGTCTTACGGTATGCAGTGCGTTAGTAATACTCTGGTATTGCCGATGTCCATTGGCATCGTGGACCGCTTTCCCATCACATAGCCCGTTTGCCCCATTGCGATAAAAAAATGTGAAGTCACTAGACAAGTTGTTATTAATACCAATTCAGATAGGAATTATGCCGCCGTTATTAACCTAAAGGTGAAGAAATGACGCGACAAACAAAAATAAATATCATCTATCTTTATGATAAGAATGTGAATAAATAAATTAAATGATGTTTGTTAGTGCTAAGTCGGGGCATGACATTGGTGAGAATCGCCGACGTAGTGACGTAAAAATAACTTACAAAAAATCAAGCATAAGAGGTGTGCTGGTATCATTTAAATCGAAACTATAACTGAATATTAATACTTGATTTAAATAATTGGAAGTTTCAAAATAGAGACGTCGAAATGGAGTCAATGTTAGGTGACCTCTACCGAGGGGTGAGATAGGTCATCTTTATACAGGGGGTCGCCTGGGTCAGCACTAACGCGATGCCTATTTCTGCCGCAAAGTAGTAGTGTAAAATACTACCTCGGCCTAAGCCACCATAGGGTATTTATCGGGTAAATAAGACGTAACGTCCTATGCTTTGAGGTAGGCAGCGCGTTCGTGATACCCATGGTGTTGCCAAAATAAATAAAAGTAAACATTTTTTTACATTTCAGCATGGGTCAAAGTCAAAATTTATTGATGTGATAACGTCATATATATTGGTTCAAGCTAGGGAGGCATTCTCGAAAATTGTGTCACAGCGCCTCTCACGTTACTCTCTCCATAAGCAACCGTAAGAGAAAGTGAGAGGCACGCGTCTCTCTTACTCGTGTGCAGTTGGCCTGCTTAAGTGAAAGAGAGACAGAGAGAAAGAGAAAGAGTGGCATGCTTACCGGTTCATGCCTAGCGTCTGTTTTACACTAGAGCGTTCTTACCGTTGGAGTAAACAAATAGTGTCTGTATTCATATTTAATATTTATAATTTGATCCTTCTTCCTATTATACGAATGAATATTCACATCACAATCATTCTACCACTAAAAGGCGTTGTCAGGTATAACTGGAGGCCGCCCGTACATGCAACCAATTTTTCTAAAGGGCTTAAAGGTATTTAATGGATTTTTTTAACTGTTAGGGTTTGTTTTTTTGATTACTGTATTAACATCAAAATTGAAAACCGAATAAATATAAACAATCTTTATTTACATAAATAATTTGTATAATCTGCTCTTATTTATGTCATACATTACTATAATGATTTATGAGTATTTCATTTACATAATATTTTCCTCGTCCATCTTCTAAAAAGAGTCATCTCCACTCTCCATAGGAACTACGTCTAATATTTCTTCTTTCTTCTTATTTCTGACGCTGTTAAAATAAATATAAAGCATAAGTTTAAATGTAATTTAATAAACATCTAAGGATTGACAAACCGTTGATATCTAGATAAAAGAGTGGTTTTAATTAAAATAAGCAATAAGATGTGCAGGTCGTTCAGCTGACAAAAGTAATACACCTTGTTGACAAGAAGTGCAGCGTATAACGTTGCAGATCTGCTCACCGACCCTAATAGATGATATTTAATGCATAATTTACCCAGAATATAAAAAATAAACTAAATAAAAAAAAGCCTGAACAAGTATCAAGCCATGAGGGAAAAAAACAAAAAAAAGCGCCATACGTAGGACGCCAATAAGTTGCTAGGTAGTAACATTGTTGACATAAATTCTATATTAGGGATGTGTAAATATCGTTCGAATTTCGAATCGAATTATTTGGAATTCGACAAATAATTCAAAAAATATAATAAATTGAATAAATAGAATAAAATTCGAAATACTTGAATAATTCGAAAAAATCGAATACCGTAACATGACTATATAATCGATTTTGTTCTAATCATTCGGGCACTTCGGAATTATTCGATTGGAAACTATAATCGATTATGAACTTAAATAATTCGGAAATTCGAATTATTTGCACACCCGTGCGTGTCATCTTAAACATTAAAGGTGGTCCGTCTACTAACAGACGTCTAGACTGCCTCCGTAGCCTAGTGGTATGGGCGTGTGCTTTAGAAACTGGAGGTCGTGGGTTCGAATCCTGCGGGGACACAACAAATACTCATTGTTGTTTCCTAGTTGGTTAGGGCAATTTGGGCTGATCACCCAGTTGTCTGAAAAGTCGGATGGGCATGTAAAAAGTCGGTCCACCCACCAACCCGCATTGGACCAGCGTGGTGTGATACAGTCCTAACCCCCTAATGGAAAAGGGTGTATTAGAGAAGGCCTATGTCCAGCAGTAGATTATCACAGGCTGATAATGCATGCATGCATGTCTATAAACATCAAATAATTGACAACGTATACCGCTTCGGATATGGCTGCTTCAAATGGAACGTTCGATAATGGAGCTTCATGCTGTTGCTTTGCGTGAATCGTTTCTCGCAGAGGGGGCATTCGTACGGTTTCTCGCCCGTATGCGTCTGAAACAAATGTTATTAATACCTGAAATTTTTAAATAAAAAGAAACATATTCCATTACATGTTTAGTAGCATAGTTATCACTAGATGGGCTTTTAACCTACTTAGAACAACCTTAATATTCTCCACAACCCAAAGGGTAAACCGAATTTGATATATGGTCTATATTATCTATATTACTGGTCAATAAACTTTAAGGCTGACGACCGCTAGGGTCGGAAGGTTCTAGAGTGGAGACCGAGGCCCGACAAACGTAGTGTGGGACGCCTTGCAAGATGGAATGAGACATTCGCATAGTAGTTGGTAGGTTGGATGGGAATAGCCGAGGAAGCCCTAATACCGATCTCTTAATGGTGCCTACGAGGTATAAAAACGTGGAGAAGACTTGCTTGAATAGGGCCGGCCTATTTCCTGCAGTGGATTGACACTGGCTGATGATGATGATGAAACTCTAAAGCACTGTCGTCCTACAGGGACTGCCAATGATAGTCGTTACTGCCGGTACAAAGATTTTACATAGAACTAGAGAAGTAATAAGCCCCTATTAATTTAACTAATAACTGATACAACGTGATTTATAGATGTAGTGAAAAATAATTTTTCTTCGGGAGAACCCGGATCTTTATCGGATTACGATGGCTGACCCGAACTGTTAGTGAATGATCGTATTAAATTAAAGATGTCTTTAATTTTTTTAATATGAAACTTTATTGTTTAGTGTCGAATGTCAAAATAAATAATGTCATTGTATAATTTAGTGATATATTGGTACTGAAACTATTGGAGAGCGCGATCAATACGAACTTTTCCGAAAAACTACGTAAGAAAATCTTTTCGTCCTATATCTATAAATTGTACTAACATAGAGTTTGAACACGCTACCTTCCGTTCATTAAGCAGAAGTCAATACTAGGCAATGGGATGAATAAACGTGTTTTGGTCTACATTGTTAAAGAATCTAGTTTATTTTAGACATGTGATGTCCTCCAAGTCCATTCCGACTACCGCGGCCGATCTATATTAGAGATCAGCCAACTGCGTAAGAAATATTATAGTGCACAAATGTACTCGCAAACCGCAGTTGCACTACCTATTCCTTCTCTCTAACAGTCCAATGGGACGGATAACCGACACGACCGCAAAGAGGCCTTATCTCTCTCCGGTCGTGTAGGCATGACCGACTTTTTACATCCTCATCCGACGCATGGATCATCTTATTTTACAGACGCAGGATTAAAACGAACGACCTCTGGTTTCTAAAGCACGCGCCCTTACCACTGGGCTACGGAGGAAGTTAGCCATATACATATATATTATCTCTCTACATATATATTATTTATCACTAGTCTTACCACCCGGTGTCGCTTCAAGCCGGCTGTAGAGTGAAATTCCCTACCGCAAGTGTCACATCTATGAACTTTCTCCCGTGTATGGATATTATGGTGCATCGCTATGCTTCCGGGCTAAGGACATAAAAGATATTAAAATAGAGTTGTGGGATACGGTCCATCATCATCATCATCATCATCATCATCATCATCATCATCATCATCAGCCTGTGTTAGTCCACTGCTGGACATGGGCCTCCCCTAATGCACGCCACCGCTTCCGATCATCGGCTATTCTCCTCCAGCCCACACCGGCCACTTTGCGAATGTCGTCACTCCATCTTGCCGCAGCGCGTCCTACACTACGTTTGCCGAGCCTCGGTCTCCACTCCAGAACTTTTCGACTCCAGCGGTCGTCAGTTCTGCGGCTTATATGACCGGCCCACTGCCACTTCAGCTTACTAATCCGGTGGGCTATGTCGGTGGTTTTGGTTCTCTGACGGATCACGTCATTTCTGATGCGGTCCTTCAGAGATACTCCGAGCATAGCCCTCTCCATAGCTCGCTGAGCGACTTTAAATTTGTGGACCAGTCGAACCGTAAGTGTCCAAGTCTCGGCACCGTAGGTCAAAACGGGTAGGACCCACTGATCGAAGACTTTCGATTTGAGGCACTGTGGGATGGATGACGAGAAAACTCGACGAAGCTTATGAAAAGCTGCCCAGCCCAGCCGAATCCTTCTGTTGGCCTGCCCCTCAAAGTTGTTTTTACCTAGTTGGAGCATTTGCCCTAGGTAAACGTACTCCGAGGGAGGTGCCGTCAATTGTGATCGGTCCCGGATCAACGTGCTCGTCAAACATGACCTTGGTTTTACCCAAGTTCATCCGGAGACCGATGCGTACAGAAGACCCAGCCAGGCTTTGCACCATTTTCTGCAGGTCCTTAGCGGTCTCAGCCATGATGACGATATCGTCCGCAAATCGCAGGTGTGAGATGTACTCGCCGTTCACGTTTATGCCGTGTCCTTCCCAGTTGAGCGTCCTGGACATGTCCTCAAGCGCGGCGGAGAACAATTTCGGAGACATGACGTCTCCTTGTCTCACACCACGGTGCAGGGGGATAGGCTCAGTCTGCCCACTTTGGACTACGACAGTCATAGTGGCGGCGTTGTACAGATCTCAGCATCTCGATATATTGCCAATCAATTTGGCACCGCTGTAAGGACTCTAGGAAAGACCAGGTCTCGATGGAGTCAAAAGCTTTTCTCATAGTCCACGAATGCCATGCACAGAGGCTGGTTATACTCAAGTGTCTTCTGTATAACCTGCCTCACTGTATGGATGTGGTCTATGGTGCTGTAACCCCTCCGAAACCCGGCCTGTTCTCGAGGCTGCGCTTCGTCGAGTTTTCGTGCAAGACGATTCGAGATGACCCTCGAAAACTACTTATAGACATGACTCATGAGCGATATTGGCCGATAGTTCTTCAAAAGGGTTTTATCACCTTTTTTGAAGAACAATACGACCAAACCCCTATGCCATGCCTTGGGATTTCTCCCGGAGAGAAGGGCAGACTTATATAGACGGCGGAGGTTTTCAGCACCGGTTTACCGGCGGCCTTCAGAAGCTCCGTCGTGACTCCGTCCTCTCCCGGGGCTTTTCCATTTTGAAGTTGTTTAAGAGCCCCCTCGATTTCGTCTAGGCCGATTTCTGGAAGATCCTCCGACACATGGCGGGTAAGAGTGGCTCGAGAATCCTTCTCATCCGGCTCCGGGTGTGCTGAATGCGACGCGTATAACTGGCTGTAAAAGCTTTCAACCTCCGAGAGAACCTCTGGTCTCGAAGCGACGACTTCTCCGTTCTCTTTGGTCAACTTCGTTACATGGCTTCTTCCAAGCTGTTGTACGAAGATTTTCGACCCCCGGTTTTGCTCAATAGCTTTCTGTATTGAGAGCGTATTGGAGTGACGGAGGTCGCGCCTTACCAGCTTGGAGATGGTCTTGTTAAGAACCCGCTGTTCTAACGAAGTGACGGTTGGATCATTTCGTCGCTTTGCCATGAGATCTAGTGTTTCTCCCGAAAGTTTAGACTTTTGCCTACGTCGCAGACCGCAGAGTTTGCACCTCGTCCCGAAGAATTTCTACCACTCGATCGAGTTCCTCGTCAACGTCCACGTCGATTGTATTTTCCAAGGCAGCAAATCGATTTTCCAGATTGATCTGAAATGTACCAGGATCAATGATAGGCTGGAGCAGATTAGGTCGGAGCGTAGACTTCATCAATCGGGACCGTTCAAGCTTCAAATCTATATTCAGGGTGCCTCTCAGAAGTCGATGATCACTTCCGGTCTTGAACCTTGTGTTCACTGAGACATCCCTGAAAATGCGCTTTTTATCGAATATAATGAAGTCTATCTCATTTTTGGTCATAGTATCGGGGCTCTGCCACGTCCATTTCCTTTGGGGCTGTTTCTTAAAGAACGAGTTCATTAAGAACAGCCCCTCTCGCTCGAGGAAATTGACGAGCATTTGCCCCCTATGATTTCTGCTTCCATAGCCATACGATCCCAGCATCGATTCGCTGGGTTCCGAAGATGTTGTTAGGATCCCCTTACACCCCGGATACGGTCCAAAACCCCCTAATGGAGAAGGCGTGCTTTAGGGAAGGCCTATGTCCAGCAGTGGACTAACACAGGCTAATGATTATGATTTGAGGCAGAAATACTAGTGATGGTACTTCCTTAGTCGGTCCTCTCTAAAGGAAAACCTGTAAGATTTCTAAAAGAATTTTAACGTCGGATAATTTGCATTGAAATCTTCGAAAATGGTGTAAATTTGTTATGATTCAGATTTGCTTGAGAAAATTGTGATGTATATAAGCTATTGATTTTCAGCAGAATCCAGCATTAGGGTGATACTTTAGACCCAAGCCAAAAAAGATAAGAGAATTATCGAAAAAACAGTCTTATGTGAAACTCTGGTCGTACCAAAACGTGGGCCGAATATAGTGGTATTACTAAAATGAACGCGTTCCTATGATATTTGGCTTTCTTTAGCTTAATTCCATATCTCTTTTGGCCAGCCTATGAAGCAATCGTGTATAGTCATTATTTAGTAAAAAGACGTCCCAATGTCCCTCTTCCTGCCCATAAGGTACAACACTTCAACTTTTTAGATTTTTCTAGGTATTTTAATCTCCTCTAAAGTAATAAACCATTTTTTTATTTAAATTGTTCCCCGCGGGATTCGAACCCAACGCTAAGCCGCTAGGCCACGGAGGCGGTTTGCCGCAAGTCAGTAGGGTATAAACAATACCATCTTCCGGCTCGAAGGGCACCATAGCCAGCGTAATTCAAATTCAAATATATTTATTCAACATGTAGAAGTTTACACCTGCTTATTGATTGTCAAAAAACTACCACCCGCTCGGAAGAAGACGCCTTGTGGCTTCCTACACCGTGTTTTATATGATACTAGGGCTGTGACTATAATTTTCAGGCCGTCTAATTATCTCAAGAAACAAATATCAACTTGCCGCCAAAGATGCACCGCAAATCTCGCAGATGTGCCTCTCGTTCGGTGGGCAGAACGAGGTACCGGGGTGCTCTTGGTAATGGTGGGTCATGCACTGAGACTGTGTGTCGAAGTGTTTTCCGCACTAAAATAAGAAGAAACTTGACCAGATAAATAAGGGGCCGTCAATAAATTACGTCACACAAATTTTATGAACCCTCCACCGTCCTTGCCACAGGTAGATCCCCTTTTTACAGGGACCGTCTGGGTTGGTACCACCGCGGCGCCTATTTCTGCCGCAAAGCAATACTGTGAAAACATTACTGTGTTCCGGTTTAAATTCCAGCGTATTTACTAGGTAAACGAGACTTAACACCCTATGTCTCACGGTAGTCAGCGCGTTGGTGATACTTCTAATAATGTCAATGTCAATGGGCGTCAGTGACCACTATCCATCAGGTGGCTCGACTGCTTGTCTGTCTGTGTAGTCAATAAAAAAAACCTGGCTATATTAGTGACACCCCGTTCCCCAACTGTAAAGTCACATATTTTACAATTTCATCTTAATTATCTAACAAAACGCTGCGCTCTCGCGCCCAAATCAGAGACGTAGCGGAAAAGGTGGCAACACTGAAGTGGGACGGAACGGGACATGTAGCATTAGCTATGGCGAAAGAAATGCTCAATATGGCTGCCCAGTGACATGGCAGACCACCCACAAAATGGAAAACATAAAGTATAAAACAAAGTCGCTTTTTCTGATCCTACATCTATATTTATTATCAAATAAAATGACTTTACAGATTTTATCGCCTTCATTTTACATTTCTAAATTTCCGACGTTTCGAACACTTTCCGGCGGCCGCGGTCACGGGGTAGACTGACATGTCATGCGTCTTGTTGCCAGTGCTGAAGCGGGGTTTCCAGATCTTGATTGTAATTAATTATTTTTAGTCTGTACTCCGACCTATGCAAAAACCAGTTCATTTTGCATAGGTCGGAGTATAGACTAAAAATAAAAATTATTAATTACAATTAAGATCAGGAAACCCTGCTTCTATCTATATTTATGCATAGTAAGTAAAGAAAGGAGGTTTATAAGTATAGCACATGCTTAATATTGTATTCATATTTTCTATCGGCATAGCTCCCGTGCGAGGCACGGGTCGCTAGTGTACTAATAAGGTATGACTATATTACCTGATGGCAAGTGGTCGGCTTCTTCTTACTGCTCCTTCCGAACCTCAACCTTTTGTACCGCCTTTTGGGCGCTGGTATTTCGTCGTTGTCGTCTTTTCTATAAGAATAAATTGCCATTTGTTTGTAACAACATAATTTTCCAAGTTTGGTACATTTTTGACATTTGATGTGGTCAATACAGCCTTTACTGTATAATTAATAATTATAGTCTATGACCAAACTGAGCGAAAAAAAAAAAAAAAAAAAAAAAAAACTATTCATTTCATTTCTGTACATACGAGGACGGGATAAAAAACCTAATTTACATTTACTTTCCTTATGACTTTCCAATTATTTTTAAGACTTCAAAATAATAACTAATCGAGGTCTAATAAAGGACCATGATAAGTATATTTTCGACTTAAGTTAATAAACAGATTGTTATTAATATCTTTAAATGAAATATATATAACAATGTACCATCGTTCTAAATTCGTAACACTTTTACGTTACGTGATGATATCTATCGTCTTCGTGGTCTAGCGGTATGAACGTTGGTTTATCAATCGGAGGTTGTGGGTTCGAATCCCGCGGGGAAACAACTTTGTGTTATCGATGTTTTCTGCTTAGTTAGGACACTTTGGGCCGATCAGCTAATAGTCCGAAAAGTAAGATGATCCATTCGTCGGATGGGCATGTAAAAAGTCGGTTCACCCACCAACCCGCATTGGACCAGCGTGGTGGAATACGGTCTAAAAACCTCCTAGCAGAAAAGGCGTGCATTAGGGGAGGGCTATGTCCAGCAGTGGACTAACACAGGCTGATGATGATGATGAACTTACTCGACATCCGCATGTAGGGCAGACGAATTGAGATGCTCGGAGTACGCCTTTGGCGTTTCAAATTTGATCTGGCATCGCTCGCAGAAGGTCTTCCCCGCAGTTTGCGTGGGTTGCTCCTAAAAAAAGGAGTGTAATAACATGTAATTGCAAAGCCCAATATCTTTAATTAATATAGAAGCAATACACTCTTTCTGATTGTCAAATAAACTACCACCGGTTCGGAAATTTGTCTTTACAACTCTCCTTAAGCACTACTGCAGTGTTTTTTCTGCTGCAAAGCGGTTTTCTAAAGCCACAGGGTAAACAAACGTAACCCACTAAATAAATAATGAAGTTATGAGCCCATTAATAGTGTCTAACGATGCATTACTTTAAGACGGATATCGCTAACGGTATGGGGAATGGTTTTACACGTCACTATCATCCCCTATATGTATTTTAATATTATAAAAAGAAAATTTGTATTTTCGTATGCAACAGATGAACTCAGGGTATTCGACCGATTTTTTTAAAAAAATTCAAAAACTAAGCTACATTCTTACTGAACAACATAGACTTCGTTTATTACAAGAAAAAAATCTTTATAAATTACTAGAACAACAACAACTCAGGCTGTAACCAGTTACAATATGTGTTTATTTAAGCAAAAATTCAAAAACTCATTCATATATGCTAGGTTGGAGTGAAGCTGAATCTTTTTCCTACCATCAGTTCACATATACCCTTGCTTTACGAACCGGCGATCGTGGAATCAAACCCGCAGCAAATTTTGTCATCACCATGTACAACTTTGTATCCTGGACCCTAAAACACATGAATCAGCAACCAAGTACACTCACATCGTCCACATGTCTGACCCGCCTATGTTGATGCTAAGCCGGCCTCGCTCACGAAGGACGCGCCGCACGCGCTGCACACGTGCCTACTGCGGTGCGTACGCAAGTGCGTGTAATATGTCGACATGTGCCTTTAAAACAAACATAGACACGTCTGCAAAAATGCGTTGATGCGCTATCGTTCTTATATTGATCGATCCAGAATAATGGTTCTTATTGGAAGGTTTACGACTATGAAATCAGCGTGTATTATCTCTGCACCTGTTACATGTCGTTTACCTAATAATAACGTTTTTCCCGACACAACAAACTCGAATGTCAAAGTCAATTGACGCCATACAGACGGTCTCATTAGTGACTCATCACGTGAGGATCTAGCAGAGAAGCGGTCCAACAAGTCTTATCGCTTCGCTGAACTATGACATTACTGGAAAAATGCGACTTGAAGATGAAAAACTACGCCTCGTTCCTTGATCCTTGATCATCGTATTTATTAACATAAGTATTTTAGTACAACCCAATATATTACAATTTAGTCAACTAATAAATATACCAAACATAGCCTAATGTCGTCATCCCAGTGAACTATCGTCGTCTAGATTTGTACTTTTAGAAGCATTATAAGTGGTCCTGTTTATCAAATTTTAGACCTTGTTTTATCCAAGTATTTATTAGTAAAAGGTTCTAGCTCAAAATAAAACTTACCTAAACTCTTCACCGCAGTATTTACATGTTCTTGTGACTCCACTGTGCGTCTCTTCGTGCATTAATGCCGTTGGCCTTAAAAAATGTATTTTCTATTAATTGTAATCAACTTTAATAAAGCAAGTTTGTGTCAAGTAGAGTAGGTTCTCCGAATACTGATTTACGATTTATGCAACCATTTAAAAAATTCATGCTTTTATCGAAAAAAAAATTCTAACAAGGAATAGATCATAAAACATATAGGTAAATACTCCTTTTAACAAAAACAATGCCGAGGAGGCACAATAGGAGGCCTATGTCCAGCAGTGGACTAACAAAGGCTGATGATGATATTATGGTGATGATGATAAAGCAGGTCAGCAAACCTTAGCCATCAAGACCAACGCCTCAATCTGCCAGTGACAGTAGAAAGTAACAAATTAAGACGGACAAATTCGTAGGTAGTTTAGTTAGCTTAGTTATCTTTTAAAGCAGCCAGCAACTCACTCGATAGCCACCATGAGGTTGCAGACCAGGCACTGGTACTTAGTGAAGTGGACCCTGATGTGCTTGCGAAGGTGGCACTCCAGACGGAAGCGGGTGCGGCAGAAACGACACTCGAAAGGGCCGATGCACTGTCGCCATAACAGTTACACAACGATTTTAACACTCAAATCTGCCTTTCAGTGAGAGAGAGAGGCAGATCCGCAGTACAAGTGCAAATAGTCAATCGCCAATCCGCATGCTCAGCGTGGCAATAATGAGAAACGTTTTTAATGGACGCCGTCTTGGGGTTCAATCAGGTATAAAACACACTGGAGGTTGTGGATTCGAATCCTGCGGAGTCTTAACATTTTTTTTTGTAGATTTCCTAGTTAGTTAAAGCAATGTGGGCTGATCACCCACCACCTGTTGTCAGTAAGACCTTATTGATATGATAACGTGTGTCTATAAAATAGAAAAGCATTTGATGTGTGGGGCTGCTGATTTTTGTCTTAAAGCGAAATCTTAACTTTCTTTTTGACTGGAACTGTTGCTAGTGGTCCTATGTAAAAAAGTCTGACGTCTCATATCGCAGCACGGCGAGCCACGAACTTTTTTCTTATTTTATTATACAGTGATTAAAGGCATAAAAAGATAGCTTTCGTTTTAGGTGAGTGGCAAATTTACAATGATTGGCCAACTAACGCATTAAAATTTATCCCAGATTACGTAAAAATAAAGACGGAGCAAAACAATATAGTTGTTTATAATGATTATACAATTCTTTTCTCGTGTCAGATAAATATTGGTAAAGTCCCGAAAACGTTCTAGTATTTTCCCAATAGAATACACTCAGATATACTCCCCAAGAACAAAATGAAATATCTTACCGGATCATGCTTCAGTTTCATATGACGTCTCATTATATCCTCCTTAGAGAACACTTTGTAGCACTCTCTACAGTGATAACTCGACTGGAGGTACTTAGGATCGAAAGCCCTTCTTTTGAATTCCTTAACTGCTTCGTCTTCAGTCAGACTGATCTTCCTCCATTTGGTCACATCCAGACATCTGCGCTGTCTCAGTGTAAATTTATAATTTCTATCTCTACGCCTGTTGACTTCGGATTTCTGTCTTCTTTTTATAGTCCCTTTGGTTTTGCAACTTATCTTTTCTTCACTCCTTTGTGATACTCCATTTGTATCTGTCAGTTCTATTTCTTCAACTTTTAAAGGTTCCTTTTCAGGTATAAACACAGTCGTCAGACTTGACAAACTATCTTCTTTTTCAATTTTGTAGTCTAGGTCATTTGGATCGTCAACGTCCTCGTCTAAATTGTATAAAGATTCTGTCGGTTCGTTTTTAATGGCGTCTGGTATTTGTGTTGCGATGACTTCGTGGTTATTTGCTACTATTTCAGGTTCTACGGCGGATTCTAGGTATCTGCAACGACCTGTAGATCGTCATCAACGAAATCTTTCTTCTTGCTGACATCAATAACATCTGATATAAATATTTCTGGACCAGGTAGAGTGCTATTCTCTTCTATAATTTTCCGTTTAGCTGATTTTCTTTCGATAAATGTAAACGTCTTTATGCGGTCATTGATTGAACATATTTCTAAATTTGATTTACAATTTATTGTCTTACACTTTAATATACTCATAGTGTCATGGGTTACCTAAAAAATCAGCAAATTAAAATATCTGAAAGTTATTTTATAATTTTTTACATTTTATTGGGAATATAGTCTGTAGTATGTCTCAGAAATTTTAGTTATTAAAATAAATTCATATGCCCAATTCCTCCTATTTTTAATATTTTAAAATAAGCTTAAATCAGTGACTTAAAGTATTATCTAATAATAATTAATCATTAACTTTTATGACTATGAGTCATGATATGCAAGCAAAAATTAACATTGAAAATAATTATTTTAACACTAGATACCAACCCCCATTGAACCAGTGTGGTGGCATATGGTCCAAAAACCGCCTAATGGAGAAGGCGAGGATTAGGGAAAACCTATGATTAGTAGTGGATTAACGCAGGCTTATAATGGTGATGATAAATGCCAAAAATTTATAATTTAAATCAAGGTGTTTTAAAAATAACAAAGGACAAAGTAGGCAGGCAAAATGTAAATCATTGCTAAGGATTTTTACCTTTCCACCCTTCAATACATCCTTCAAAACTTTTGCCCTTCATAGCATTTTCGTTTGAATTTTATGAACTTATGGAGGTATATGGCACATTCATAGCAGAAGTATTGGGGCAACATGTCCCTTTTAGGAATCTGCAAGTAAACATAAAAATAAGACAATTATTTATAAAGGTAGCTGAGCCTCCGCATTCAAATGTCATTGGCCTTACTTTAAAACTGTGGAGGTTGTGGTGTTCGACAATTTCATCCCATCAACCACTTGTCTGAAAAGTAAGATGATCCATTATTATCAGTCCACCCACCAACCCAATGGACCACCGTGGTGGGATATGTCCAGAACCCCTAATGGACAAGGTGTGCATTAGAACAGGCCTATGTCTAGTTGACTGTAACAGGCTGATGATGATAAAAGCATTACACCTATGGGTCTAATTGGTTTAAAATTGGTATGTTGTTGGTTGAAATCTTACACTGAAACATTTTTGTATTGAATTTACTCGCTGATCAGCATAAGTGCCCAAAGTAACTATAGTAGGGTTAACTTTGCTAGGTGAAGACCAGTTAGTGATGGTTTCAACTTTAAGCTAATATTATTATAAACAGTAATTAAACAAATAGGGTTTATATTATTTTAACAAGTAACATACAATTCTTCTACTATACTATATAGACTGCCTCTGTAGCCTAGTGGTATAGGTGTGTGCTTTAGAATCCAGAGGTTGTGGGTTCCAATCCTGCGGGGACTCAACAAATTCGTTTGTTTCCAGTTGATTAGGCATGATGATCACAATTTGTCTGAAAGTAAGATGATCCATGCATCGGATGGGCATGTAAAAAGTCGGTCCACCCACCAACCCACATTTGAACAGTGTGGTGGGATACGGTCCAAAACCCTCTTATGGATAGGGGTGTATTAGGGGAGGCCTATGTCCAGCAGTGGACTATCAAAGGCTGATGATGATGATGATGATGAACATATATAAACAAGTTCCCATTAAGAGAACAGAGAATTCATTTTGTTAATTTTTATTTTTTATTTGGGAAAAAAATCAAAGTTGCATAAATGTGGGCTCTTTTAGTTTATAACAACTCTTTGTTAGTTTAGGATTACAAGAGTTATAAGGGTTCTGCTTATAGAGTTACCTAAAAAAAAGGGATAATTTATAAGAAATAGTTCAGACATATCAATATCATAATTATAATGATATAAGTTTAGCTAGATATATGCAATACTAAGAAATTGTATTTTTATAGATTTAAAGCCATAATATGTAACAACTATTATAATAAAAGAAATAATCCACTTAAATTTTTAACATACAAGATTTTGTTGTAAAAAAATATTTGGAAATTCTGCTTTAGCACGTGTCTACTTGTTTTCTAATATACTATAGGTAGATCTGGCTGTACTGCATGTACGGAACAGTCGTATTTGTATATTTTATACTTTTAGTCTAATCGCTAGGTCGATCAACAAGTACTTTTTCACCCAGAAAAGTTTATAAATATTATAACTATTTTACGTAAGGACCAAACGCTAACATTCTTAGATAATTACTCGATTCATGATGTTGCATTTCATCGTATTTAATTTCTTACTTTAATACTTACTTACTTTCAGTGCTGTTAATTCTTGATAACACAACTTTAACTGAAACTGATCGTATTTGTACAGTTTTAAGTCTATCCTTAGACATATCCTGCATAGTTTTAAGTCCTCCATTTTTAAAGACATACAATATGGCTTTTAACAACAAAACATTTAAAAAAATTGCTATAAGAATAATGTTTAGTTTAATTTTTTCCTTTTTATTAAAACGTAAACAGTGTACGAAATAGAGCACGTCAAAGAAATGTCAGATTGAAAAGTGTTTTTTATTGGTCGACATTGATACAGGTTCTTTCTGCCACATTTAATACCATTTTCATAATAACAAGGAATGACTAATAAAGTTATAAAATTTTAATCACTCGTATAGGCCCTCTGACTTATTTTTCATAGGTCATAAAGTCTAAATATTTTCATTTCCTGTTTTCGATAATATCTAAAAACATGGAAGTAATAAGAACTACGTAGAACTGGAATTAGATCTACCTATGCATCTTACAGAGAAAATAAAGAAATTGAACCTTATGATAACGTTAAAAGAGTCTCGTTGCACGCAAAATAAAGCCCTCGTACAGGAGAGGCCATATGCCCCATTTTAAAGTGGTGGCTAGAAAAGGGACACGGCTCCCTCACATTTCGCGCGACGCAGGTTATCTCGGGACGCAGCTGCTTTGAGAGATACATGTGCCGCAGGTAGGGAGACCACGGAGGAGTGCCCAGCCTAGGTGTAGCAACACCGAGAGGTGCATAGTGTCGTGAGGCACGAACTTTCGCTTCCTACTGTAGTGCGCAGGATGTTACAGTAAAAGGACGCTAGGCACCGTCCTTGTGTTCTGCAAGGACGTGGCTAACAACGTCCAGGCAATCTGCAGAAGAAGCCTAGGGCGCGGAACTTTCCCCCCTGACACTGAGCCCCTGAGTGACCGGCAAGAGGGTGTCCGCCAACCAGGTAAGGGTTCAACAGGGTGTGCCGTGCTGTGCTGGCCCACGATTGCCACATTGAGCGAGAGTCGCGAAAGACTCAATATAATAATAATCCGCGGCCTTTCTAAAGCGACATAAGAAAGAAGAAACCGTTGTTTTTTTTTGTGGGTATACCGGCCGCTCTATCTTAGCCGGGGAGCATTCTTTAAGTTGTATTTTTCCTCAGGCAAAAAAATGTCGTAGAGTTGCCAGAGTAAGGCATGTCAAAAATTTGTGCGACTGCCGTAATGTAATGAAGTAAAAATATTTACTTCTAAAATAAAAGCGTTTTTAAAATTTTGTAAGCTAATTGGTTTCATGTAGTCTTCAGAATAAAAAACAAAACCGTGTCAAAAATTTATTGTATCTCAACTGGTAACATAAATAAAAATACTTATATCATTTCCCACATTCCCGTTTGCATCAACATTTTTCACTAAAATAAAACAATGCGATATCCCCTTGAACTAAAATACTTGTGACAATAGGAAAACGATATATCATAAAAATGTATTATCCTATGCAGTCTTCACTTTGGCGCACAGTATCTGCCAAAATATTATCCAAGTTGGTAGCAGAACGGACGTGGCGACATTGTACAGCCAGTTACCATAAATCTGTAAAAGATAATAAAATATTAAGTTAACAAAAGCGAAGCAGGTAACATAGCCGCAACAAAACTTGACAAATGTCAAGTATAAGGCTAAACTGCGAAAATGAACACGTGTATAATTCTTAGACCGTCTAACGTTGCACCTATTTTTAATATTCTAAACAAACATGAGTATGTGGAGATGTGAGCCGGTCATATAAGCCGAAGAACTGACGACCGCTGGAGTCGGAAAGTTCTGGAGTGGAGACCGAGACTCGGCAAACGTAGTGTGGTACGCCCTGCGGCAAGATGGAGTGACGACATTCGCAAAGTGGCCGGTGTGGGCTGGATGAGAATAGCCGAAGATCAGAAGCGGTGGCGTGCATTAAGGGAGGCCTGTGTCTAGCTGTGGACTATCCCAGGCTGGTGATGATGATAAGAAAATAAAGAAACAGTTAAAAAATTATTAATAAAAAATGGAATCACGAAAAGAAAGGTACAAAGTGAATTTTTCTTATCAACTATAAAGAAAATAGCGCAACGCAATGTAGAAATAGCTAATAAAATGGTCAATTAACAAAAACCTTATTACTTGACGCTGGCTAATGCACAAACCATACCTGAGCCAATAAGTGGAAGAAGAAGAAGTAAGCCACAACGAAAACCATAATGGTGCACCATCGGTAAACGTACATGTGATGCACACAAAATAATGAATTTTGTTATGACGATATTAGTCTAAGCTTTTTTTATATTTTAAATCTTAGTTATTAGATATTAGTTTAGTAAAGTCTCGGAATAATTAACGAATGTAATGGCAAACACTAATAGTGCCGCATAGAATTTGTTTTTGTTTATTGTGCTTTAGAAACCAGAGGTCGTGGGTTCGAATCCTACGGGGACTCAACAAATTTTAATTGTTGGTTCCTGGTCAGTAATTTGGGCCGTTCAAGATGATCTATGCGTCGGGTTGGCATGTACAAAGTCGGTCCACCCAGCAACCCGCATTGGACCAGCGTGGTGGGGTACGGATCCAAAAAGCCCTCTAATGGAAAACTAGATATCACATTCTACAAAAAAATTTACGGCAGTGACTAAGATTTTTAATCGATGAAAATTAAATAATAAACTGCAGCCCACCAACCCGCATTGGACCGGCGTGGTGGGATACGGTCCAAAACTCCCTAACGGAGGAGGCGTGAGTTAGGGAGACCTATGTCCAGCAGTGGACTAACACAGGCTATTAATGTGACTGTGATTTATTATACTTTTATTCTATATAATTTCTAATTAAATCCTCTCTCTTCCTCCTTAAAAGCGCAATAGAAAGATGGTAACTCCTCAAAACTATGATAGTGGAGAAAAGTTAGTTAACTTTTGCTGCTGAATAATGTTTTTAAATTGTATCAACAACAAATAAAAAGTTACTCACTGAATAACTTTATAAACTGTTATACAGAAAAGATCCTCTTGCATAATAATAATAAGGATAGCATCCGTGAATTTCACATAATTTCAAAATATTATTTGAGAGACAATTCAGATTTTTTGTCACAACTTCCTTTACCGGCTAACAAGAAACGTATTTTTACCATTTCTGCAATACAAGGGTTACGCGAACTTTCTTACAGCCAGCTAAGGATTTTGGGCATTTTATTTGCATCATCATCATCATTAGGAGCCTTTATCGGTCTTCTGCTGGACTCAGGTCTTTTTCAATGAACACCAAGACGGCTGATCCCCTGCTACTCGCTGCCAACTAGAACCGGCTAAACACGGAGATCGCCATCCCACCTGTTTGGGCATGAACCAACGCTCTGTCTTTCCAAACGCGGCCTCTACTCCAGAACCTTATTGGCGCATCGGTCATCGGTTCTTCTTACTATATGACCGGCCCACTGCCACTTCAACGAGCTAACCCTTTGCACCATGTCGGTGATTTACTTCTTTGACGGATAAATTCGTTACAAATTTTATCCGACAAAGAAACATTCATTTGCGTCACACAAAACAAAACAAATTACTTTATCAATAGCTATCCGTTGAACAGTATGATGACATACAATTTATTCCCAATAAAAGAACAGCTGTTACAATACAAAATGATTTTTACATGTAACCAGCATGTGTAAATAAATTCTAGGCCTGTGAAATTAAAAATTATACCGCACTACTAATACTACTAAATTAGTGGTCATACACTACCCACCATTGAATCCACGATAGAGAACATAACCGCCTGCATAGTGGCGTCCTTGCCACGGCTAATCATACTGGATATTCCTTCCTCGGGGAATAATACACGACTGTATAGGACCATGCAAAGGGTGAGGAAGAATAGGGGCTGAAGAAGCAAGCAGAAGACCTGCTTCATGAATAGAACAAATCTGAAAGAAAGGAAAGTATATATAAATCTATACTTAACTAAATTTAACAAAGAATCAAACAAAAACACAAATAATTTGCACAAGCAGACAGAAATCATGATGAAATGTTGACTTGTTTGATTGTGTAAGTGCAAATTTCATATTTTATATTCTTGGCGGTTATAATGTCACCTCAATTGCCTAGGTGGTATTGGCACTTACTTTACAGACCGGAGGTCGTGGGATCGAATCCTTCCGAGAAACCTTTTTTTGTTACGGCTTGTTTTCTGGTTTGTTACGACAATGTGAACCCACATCAGGGTCAACTACTTATTTTCAATTAAGAGTAAATGTAACATAATCTAAATAAATATTATAATACAAAAAGAGACAAGTATCAAAATTTATATGTTTCTTTTCATCTTACTTTTAACACTTCTAAATATCATAACATAAATTCTCTTGGCAATAAAGTGTAGTGTTACCATTCCAAAATAAATACATAAAAATTCTTACAAGTCCCCACCTGCCGAACAAACACTTTCAACTATCATATAACGTATGAAAATCACTCACCGCTTGGAACTATCAACGCCAACGACCAGTGCCAAGGGTGTGTAGACAGTAGCAACCACCAATCCTAAAGAGAAGTTGTGCATCCCGATGGCCAGGCAGGCGGTCGCCAGTTCCACCAGCACCAGGATGTTCACCAGGGATAACTCCTCGCGGCTGAAGAGCTTCTGGCGGAACAGCCTCGTCATCAGGGGTGTGATGACAATCAGGATGATGGAGACGATTATGAAACCGTAGTAGACTGATTTCTCGGAGGGGTAGTCGTAGTATTTTGCGCCTGAAGTGGAGCTTTTATTATTTACACTCAAAAATACAATCAACGCTATAAATACAATTGATTTTTTTATTAATTTTACTAATATAGCAGAAATAACACATTTGGTTTAAAATTTGTAATGATTAATATGCGAACAGAGCCGCTGGCAAAAACCAGTATGCATAAAAGAATTGTAACAAACTTTAGAATTAGCAAGATTTGTAATATAATCAGAAATTTCTTTAGGAACATTGTGAGCAGTGGATTATGGCAAAAATTAATCACTTTACCATAGTTTTTTTTTCTCTAAGAAGAGGTCTCTGACGTCGGCATGACATCGGTAATACCAAAGGTATCAATACGCGCTGCCTACCGTGAAACATATTTTGTTAGGTCTAGTTTACGCAGTAAATACAACGTCTACGGTGCCGGATTCGAACCGGAACACAGTAGTGTTTTCACATTACTGCTTTTCGGCAGAAATAGGCACCACGGGGGTACCACCCTAGACGGCTTCTGTAAAAAAGGACCTACCTCCTGAAAAATCTGTCAAATAAAATCTGTAAACTTGTAAACAAGATCCGATGTAAAAAAAATATAATTAAAGTTGCGGGAAGAACCAATGAAGATGCTTTAAGTTTCGCCATGAAAATATTATGTTACTTAATCATGGCACTTTTTTCGATTGGTTTTTAATTTCTACACTAAATAACAATCATCATTACTTTGTAAACTATAGTTCTGTAACAGGAACCTGTCGCATGCAAAAAATGTTACACAAATCGATTGAACTTACCAATCTGACTGAAGAATATTGGCGAATTCATAACAGCATATCCCAATAGATGCACTAGCAAATAGGTAGCGCCCATACTGACTATGCTCAAACTGGCATCACCCTCTCTTTTCCTTGTTTTATTTTTTGAAGGAATAACCTTAGACTTAGCTATCTCCGCTTCTTTTTCTTTAAGCAAACTGTCACTTTCCTTCTCCAATACTTTCATAGATTCTTCCTTCTCATTCTTAGTTGATTGTTCAGTTTCATTTTTATCCTGTTCTTCTTTTGTAGTGTCCTTATTTGGTGTCTTCTCTATAGTTTCATCCACAGGTTGTATTCCGACCCAGAGGGCTAACGCCTTTATCAGCATTGCCCCACAAAGAAGGCAAAGGGACGGCATATACTGACCTGTAAGTTTATTCATTAATTTTTATGGGATCAACGGGATTATGTTAAGAGATACATAGGTCTATACGTATGGTTCTCACACCCAATTACAGATTCCCATTTTTGCTTACAGCATGGAAGGTTAGTAAAAAAAATACATTCAGATTAAACAGAAGGAATAGTCTAAATTGGCTGAAACTATAAGAAGTTTAGCTAATTTAGACTCTGAACACATATAAACGAGAAACGTACCAATGTCCATTTTAAACCTTAGCAACGAATAAGTCTGCCCCCTTTTTTCCCGTCAGTTCGGTTTGAAATTATAGTTATTACATAAGTTCATAACTGCCTCCGTAGCCTATTGGTAAGGGCGTGTGCTTTAGAAACCGGAGGTCGTGAGTTCTAATCCTGCGGGGTCTCAACAAATTTTTACTGTTGTTTCCTAGTTGGTTAGGACAATTTGGGACTATCCACCAATTATCTGAAAAGTAATATGATCCGTGCGTCGGATGGGCATGTAAATAGTCGGTCCTGCGCCTTACTCTCTCCGGTCGTGTCGGTTATCCGTCCCATCGGGCTTTGAGAGTATAAAGGAAAGTACAGAAAGTGCGTCTGTGCTTGCGCGTACACTTTTACATAATATCTCCTGCGTGGTTGGCTGATCTCTAATATCGGCCGCCATAGTCGTAATCGACTAGAGAACATTATTATTATTACTTCAAAAATTTATTTTAGCATTTATTTGGCTTAAGTCTAGCTTTTAAACTTCTTATATCAACAGTGTTATGCTGTTAAAAAAGATAATTTTACTTTTATATTGTCAAAATATGTAAATGATTAAAATAGAGATCATTTAAAGTCTCACTGTCTACTATAATAATTCAATTATTTCAGCAGTATCATAGCAATTTGTAAATATAGAGCCGTTTGGCCTATAGACTACTATACTTAAAAAACAGCCTTTATATATTTATAAATACAGTTCAAATTCTAGTAACTCACCAATAGATATGAATCTGTTTGTAGCCGCCAATAGGTAAAAGAAGTAACTCTGATGGAATCTCTCAAGCAGATTGTTTAAAGACCTCAGAATGCTTTCCAAAGTAATGCCGAGCTTGTAAAAGTTTGCTGTGGGGAGGGAATTCACTTTGGGGGGTACACCCGCTGGATCATTAGTGCCACGGCCTTCTAGGGTCACAGCTTCGATTCCGAAATGATGGAATAATCCGTGATTGCCATTTGGGACCTACAAATATGACAAGCCATGTATAGTTACTTCATACTATAAATATGTCCGTTGCCAATCAGTTTGAGCTTTTTTAGACAATGATGGGGGTCTTAGGTTCGAATTAACCGATTCCATGGCCTAGGAGGAGGAGGTAGGGGGAGCTATGTATTGGACGGACATGTCAATATTGTTTGTGAACATATTCTCTCAGGTTGTGTAGGCTATCTGTCCGTATATGAAAGAAATGATGATGAATGGGTATGCCCCCTTCTATAGCTATGAGGGCAGTATTGAATTATAATATAGGTGATTTTTTTTTTCAATCGGCCGCTGTAGAAGATGATTGGAAGGAAGACCTAATATATAAGAATTGGCCTTTTTGAGATCTACAATAATGTTGCACATCAATTTGAAATGTCCCTTGCGGTTTAAGCAGTTAGTGCAAATAAATGTATTTATATATATTGTATAACAAACATCTAAATATATTAGAGTTTCTACAAAGCATGTATTCAATATAAACCTTTCTCTTAAATAACTAAAAATAAAGCGCATAAAAATCCGTTATTACAGATCCGTAATTTTACAGATTCAAGCATACATAGGGACGGACAGAGAAAGCTACTTTTATACTATGAAGTGACTTGACAATAGAGTGAAGTATATTCAAAATATTTTACCCCTGTGAATTGAGTATTGACCATGCCCAGCATAGTCCAGAGTCCGCTGGCCCATTCGTCCATTTTCTTACGTCGCATCCATGAATAGCTGAAAATAATAAATATAATTATAACTGCCTCTGTAGCCTAGTGGTAGGCGTGTGCTTTAGAAAGCAAGGTTGTGGGTTCGAATCCTGCGGGGACTCAACAAATTTCAATTGTTGTTTCCTAGTTGGTTAGGGCAATTCAGGTTGATCACCCAATTGTCTGAAAAGCAAGATGATCCATGCATCGGATGCACATGTAAAAATTCGATCCACCCAACAACTCACATTGGACCAGCGTGGTGAGATACGGTCCAAAAACCCCCTAATGGAGATGGCGTGCATTAGGAGAGGCCTATGACCAGCAGTGAACTAACAAAGGTTGATTAATAATTAAAAATATAAAATCATAATTGTTGTTTTCTGGTTGGTAAGGACAATTTGCCGATCCACTATATTGTCTGACGTCGGATGAGCATGTAAAAAGTCGGTCCCGGATGTCAAGACCATCTTTGGCAGCTGATATAGGAAGTCAGTGCCTTTAAATTACTTACAATTATTTTATCCTCAGAAAGCAGTTTACCACCCTTTGTGTCCCTTGAAGTCAGATGCCATTCACTCTGCGTAGAAACTGATATTCAGGTAAATCTAGACAGATTAGCAGCAGACCCCATGATAACTTGGGAAAATGGCTAGGTAAAAGGGTGTCCGTGAATAGCTGGTGAAGTATTATATATATATTAATTGTAATAACTACTTAAACACCTTCACTTAATATTATTGTGAAGAAAATGCATTAACGTTAAAACGTTAAAACTATTATCTACTTGCTGTTACCTGCGTCTTCATCTGAGTGGAATAGGAGAAATGTCTATAAGGTGTATTGAAATACTATATAACTAAAAGATTAAACATTTCTTACCTATTTTTGTAAGAGTGATGAATACCAGACTTTACACAGAGCTTGTGCACCAGATTTACCAAGTCCAAATTTGGCAGCTGCCCATTTAGCCCTTCTATTTTCACTTCAACATATTCTGTGAATGTGTATGGTGATTGAGGTTTAAAAAATATATTTATTTTAAAAATATTTAAAATCCCCTAATGGAGAAGGCATGTTAGGCATTAGGGGAGGCCTATGTCCAGCAGTTGATTGACACAGGCTGATGATGATGATGATTAAAATAACACAGAACCATGCATTCATAAAAACATTATAATGGATGAAACTTTACAAAAGTAAGCTAAAGAGTAAATAATTTTAAAAAATATTAAATTTTCTAAGACTTTACATTCTGGACATTTATTAAGAGTTTTAATATAAACATTACGTTCCGTTTTTGATGATCCCTCCTTTGATAATTTTCTAAAGAAAAAACTTCAGGCAAGTCTATGGCTAGAATTGTTATTACAATTTGCGGCCTGATTTAAGCCAATATATTCAAAATTAACATAGTCTATGTTACTACATAGAGGACATGTGTTAAAATTCTAAACTAAGGAAGAAACCTTTCAAGGTCATTTACAAGTGACAGTCTGTGGTAAAACCACTTTGGTTCCTATTTCAGTCACAAATGATGTTTACACACCTGTCCTTCACTTTGAAGGGCACCATAACCAGAGGAATTACTAGGTGAATGTGACAAAACACATAATGTATTAAGCTGATTTGCAGGTTCTTAGTTCTGCCCCTGCTATTCTTATAGGCAGGGCACTTAACATTTTATCTGTCTCATAGCTTAAACCAAAAAAAAGGAAGCACTTACTAATTTTCGGTGTATCAAATTCCAAATTGATAGCCGCCTGTATAGAACCAGACCTTCCTTGAAGCTTTCCTGGGTTGAGACATCTTGCTTCCTCTCCCCAGTCCAATTTAGTGAGTTTCTCAAAATCAAACAGTGTACTGGACTTCTGGAAACCACCTAAACTGCTATAGAAGTTTCCGGGCTCATTGTTCAAACCGTGGTATGCCTCCAACCAAGCTTGCATGCCAAGTTGCTCAAACTCCGTGATGAGGAAGATTATATCTTTGGCCCAATACTTCTGTGCTAGAATATTTTAAGAAAATATTAAACCTTATGATTTTTAATTAAAGATTGAGAAAACAAACAATTTACAATGCCTTTAAAAATTGTAAATGTTTAAAAAGGAAAAATTAAAAAAAATTAATGAGCAAGCAAGGTTTAGTGTTTAATATTTTTGAATAATGCATGAATGTAATGCACACCGGATGTATAGGGCCTATGTCCAGCAGTGGGCTCTGTTAGGCTGATATGATAATGATGATGTAAAAAGTTAGGTTTAAGCTTAATATTATATTTTCTACGTGGCTATTCTCCCCAAGGCACTGTCAAGGTGAAGAACAAGAGAGTGTACCAATGTCAGTGTGTTTTAATATATTTTGTGCACTTTACTGATTTCTAATATATATCTGCTGAATAGGTTACAATGATACAATTACAATTATTATAAACAATGTGATTGAATAAAAGAGCTCATTGCTTATCCATGGACACATGCAGTCTGCAAAGTTACAGAAAAATCAGGAATCATGTGGAGTATTGCATTATTAAAAAAATGTAGAATATAAATATAGCTAAGTAAACTTACGTCTTGCAAACTGAGCAAATGCCAACATAAGTGCAATGCCCGCAGCATTGCCTTTCTCATGAGAAGACAAGTGTCTGAAGGGTGCAGAAACAACCAGCGCTTCTAGGGAGGGTGTTCTAGCAGCTCTTAAAATGCCATATACATTTGTACCTTTGTAAACCTGTAAACAGGCAGAAGACAATTAGTTACTTTAGAGAATAAATTATAATAAAACATGTCATTTATTTTATATGCTTGGTCACTAATATTTTGCATCATATAGAAGTTTCTTTTTCTTATAGCAAGGATGTTAAGATTCCAGACTCATGTCTTTGGTAAGCTTCAGCTAACACAGAGTTCTCGGGACACTACTGTCCTAAAAATTAAAGCCACATGAACAGAACATATGACTGATGCCTTTTTTAGTGTCTCCTACGGATCCTCGACGGTTTGCGGACCGGGACACCGATAATCTGGAAACTACTTTTTGGTGACAACTTGGCACTGGAATGGGTGTACTTTATGTACAGGGTGTTTTACTTGTTTGGAAAATGTATGCAATTAAAATACATTCTTAGTAGGTGGGCTAAACTACTCATTAAAATCTGTGTTAGATGAAGCTTACTGAAGAAATGAGTCTGGAAGTATAACATCAAGGATAAATAAAAATATATACATATTTTTACTAAATTAGAAATCATAGAGTAATTCTTTCGAAGATGCCATGAGTTTTCTGTATATAACAGAATATATGTTTCATGTACAAAGATTAATGACATAACTGTTAGCAATATTCTGCAAGTTTTTTGTGAATTTTAGCTTCCTATCAAAACATATAAATGTTCTTAGAACTGCAGAATACTGTAACAGAATAGAGAGAAACATTCAAGAATCTAAGAGAACAATTAATAAATAAGGAAGTGTAATACTATGTAGGTTTCAAACAGAATTGTCATGAATTTTTATAATAAACAACACTAACCTTCTCGCTTTATTAAATAAAACAGTAAGACATCTAGTGTTTAGGTTATTCTGATGTGTTAGCTATGTCATTGTTAACTTTAATTAGAATCAATTCAGTATTTTTGTGAATTTCTTAAGTGTAAATTTATTCACAATTATTAATTATTACAAACATAATGCTGTACTTACTTGCCCCTGACCCATTGGATAATTTAGTGTAAAGTTGTGAGTATATACTTCCAAATGTAACTGAGACATCTTTCCGACAAGCCATGGTAATGGCATTTCATCTGTTTGTGAATATTTATCCTGAAATGTAATACATGATATATTTTACAAGAATATTTTTGTCCCTATTATATATTTATTCAGAAAATTTGTCAACCTCTAGCTCCTGTAAAAATTCATCATAGAATCTGTTTGCCGACGCTTCCGCGTTGAATTCTTTGGTAACCAAGCCGGGGAGCAAAGCATTTTCAGAGAAATATGTCTCATTATTGAAGTCCCTATTAGCTAACATATAAAACCATACAATTGCACCTATGTAGCAAAACACACAAAGTGGTTGATGAATCTTTCTAAGAACATTGAGCCATTTTACGACCGCATACTAGTCCATTAATAATAACATGTTATTCTAGTAAGATAACAATTTCACAATATTAATATTTTCTCACAAGATGTTATAGATATTTATAAATCTTATAAGTATTTGCTAATTATAGTTTCAAGTCTTATGAAACAATGACTGCTTGAAGTATAATTTATAATGATTTGACGCTTGACTAGACATAATTTTTTAATTAAATTTTATGTAAAGAAACCTAAACCCTGAATATTTTTATATTTTATATTAAATATTATAATATTAATAACAATAATTTGTATAGTTTTTATTTAAAACACATGTAAATATAATGTTAGACAACATTTTTTTGTAAAAAAAATTGCCATTTTAATTGATCTATCTTTGGTTAGCTCATTCGTATCTATATCCTGTAGAAAAGTATTTGTTAATTAAAGTATTTTGAGGACTTTATTGTGTTTAATGTATTTATTATTCCCTATATTTATATGCTATTAAGAGAGAAAATTACTATAATTCTATTTAAAATACTAACAGACATTTTTTGTAAAAAATTAGTAATACACATCAGAGTTCCTGATTTCTACATTTAAATTTCATAACACAGGAGTGTCTTTTTTATAGTGATAAACATTAATGTTTCATACTTTTAAAATAATAGTCAAGAGGCTTAAGCTAACTTTTATACATTTGGAATGTGTTTTATGATTTAATATAATTTTCCGAATTTTATAGCATAAGTCACACTGTTGGTTATTACGTTTTACTTTTGAGACTCTTGCTGAAATGCGTGAAATACAAATTTAAATGTTCTTTATTTAATTTGGGCTCTGTCAAGCTCTTATGAACGTCAATGTAACACCAAACACTGCACATTAACAATACACACCGGTTCGGAAGTTTTGACCTGTCCTGAAAAGAATCGGCAAGAAACTTTTCGGTCGTCATTTTTTTAAATATTTATCTTTACATTAGAATCAACAATTATAAATTTAATACTTGAATAAAGCAGTTGTCACGCATACGATACCAGTGCAGGCATCATTATTTATAAATTATTTCCACACATCTTGGTTCCCAAAGTAATCCTTAATAGAATAACAGGCTTTTTGATCAACGTTGCCTTTACAATATTTCGAAAGCGGTCGTCATTTAGCAACACCTGAGTGGCATTTATCTTATTATACATTGTGACAATTTTTTTATATTATTTACAAAATTATTTGACCTGATAACGTCTTTCATATTGGTCCAAGAAAGAAAGCGTTCTCGAAAACTGTGTCAAAGCGCTGCTCACGTAACGCTCTCCATAAGCAACCATAAGAGAAAGTAAGAGGCACGCATCTCTCTTACTCATGTGCAATTGGCCAATTGCAATTGCTTAAGTGAAAGAGAGTCAGGGGGAAAGAGAAAGAGGGAATGCCTACCGGTCCATGCCTTGCGTCTCTCTTACACTCGAGCGTTCTTGTCGTCAGAGTAAACAAATAGTGTCTGTATTCATATTTACTATTTATTATTTGATCCTTTTCCTACTAACATCATTACGAATGAATATTCACATTGCAATCATTCTACCACTTAAAGACGTTGTCACGTATAACTTTTGCCCTTATACCGATTTTTAGGCAATCAATTTTTTTTTGTTCTATCCTGGGTACCTCTAAGACCTGTTTTTCGTATCGTATCGACCGTATTGTTTATTCATTTACCAATCTTCAAATAAATACTTTAGATTTGGTGCAAAACAGCTATCATGTGACCTTCAATACCCAAAAAAGGATTTTCTTTATTCGATCGATCGTTGTCGTCATCGTTTCAGCCTGTTAAAGCCCTATCTGGGCATATGACTCCCCATAAGTAGGCAAGAGGCACATTCCAGTACCCTTGCTGAGCACTTTTCACGTGACGTATGAATCTCTAGTTCTCCCGCTTTTCGGAATAACCTTAAATATGTATGAATGATCATGATCAATGGGAATTGTATCACATAACTGTTGGCCGCCTCCGTGGCCTAGCGGTATCGGCCCTTGCTTTATAAATCAGAAGTAGTGTGTGTTCGAATCCAGCTAGGAGAGAACTTTACGTTATCGTTGTTTTCTGATTGTTTAGGACAATTTGGGCCGATCACCCAATTGCTTGAAAAGTAACATGCGTCGGATTGACATGTAAAAAGTCGGTCTACCCGCCAACCCGGACCAGCGTGATGGAAGGCTTGCTTTAGGGGAGGCCTATGTCCAGTAGTAGACTGACACAGGCTGATGATGATAATATTGAACTGTTACTATAATATTAAGCAACAGCAATTACGAAAATTCACTTTAGAATAGGATAAATATTTAAATTGTTGCTCGACTAACGTAATGATGCTTTTGTGATAAAAAATAAAGGTGCAATATGCTAGAATAAATCGAAAGCACCTGAAACAAAACCCTTTGATGTTTTTTTAGATTATAAACCAACATAATGCAATGCATTGACGAACCCCATTGTTCAATTTCGTCTTTTTGTTCAACGAATGCACGATTGATTAGCAGGTGGCCGCTTCCTTTTCTTATTTTCTTCGTTTATACTTAATAAGGATCTGTTGCATTGATATTCCTTCCACTACATCCTTGTTTAGTGCCAGATGGTTTCTTTATTAACATCTTATGTTTAATTCAGTGTGAAGTGAAAGTAGCATAAAGAATGGCATTTTTGATTTACAAATTACAAATATTATTTATATTATGTGTTATAACCGCTAATGGTGATGACGAGAGCCTCGATAACTCTTCAATAGATTCGTTAGTAGTGAGTTAATTAAATCAACTTTAAAGGAAGCGCAAAAAGCAGATAATTCTTTAAATGACCATGCAAATAGATTAATGAATTGTGAGAATGGTGAGTATAGTTGTTTCTTTATTGGTTTTTGAAATCGAATTCTGTAATTTGAAAGTTAATTTGTGCTATTCAAGATTTTTCCATCTGCTTTATGTTTTAGTAGCAATCATCGCATAGTGTAAACTTTCAGAAACATCGTTTGGTAAAAAATATAATAGTTTTTTTTATATATATATACTTGTAGTCGTTACTTTGTAGACGCCTGTAATTTATAGAACCAAGCCAAATAAAATCATGTAAACGATAATAATGCGAGAATATTTTGTACGAGCAGTACGAGAACAGTAAACGAGTATTTTTTTGACTTAAGCAGGCTATATCTTATCTTATACATCATTTCATTACTAGCTCTGTCTGACAATCATAATACGTACAATAACTAACTTAAGTGCCCATCAGACGCATGGATCATCTTACTTTTCAATCAGTTGGATGATCGGCCCAAATTGCCCTAACCGTCGAGGAAACAACAATGAAAATTTGTTGAATCCCCGCAGGATTTGAACGACCTCCCGTTACTAAGGCACACGCCCAAACCACTAGGCTACGGAGGCACTTATATTTACCATAGGCTAATTTTGGGTGTACCGGAAGGACCCTTTTTAACAGCAGGTATCAGCTAGTTATGCAGCTAAATTGTATTTTGTAATTGTTGCAGGAAATAATGGTAAAGAGTGTTTGGGACATGCCAGAATGAATAACAATATGTCGATTTTTAATAATAAATTAAGGAGATATCCATTCACCGTTTCAATACAACGTAAAGGAGTTCATTACACGACAGGGGCTTTGTTAAACAAAAGATGGGTCCTAACTTCTGCTGCGGAGTTTTACAAGTAAGTATTATTGTTCTTCAGCCTCTGAAACAGTTGCTAGAAATTCTCATCATTAATTTTTAAACAGTATTGCTATTCACAGTGTGAGAGAGTCGATAAAATTCTTCAGAGTTCGTCTTGGTACAGTAAACTGCAAGAAAGGTGGTTCGCTAATACCAATCAAAAATTTGGAGATTCATCCATCGTATCAGTACAAGAGTCCCAGTTTGGATGTGTCGTTGCTTCATCTCGCTGTGCCGGTGGAATACTCAGAAGCGGTGAAACCGATATCGTTTTCAAAAATAAGAGGGAAAGTGCTAAGCGCCAAGTTCTTAACAACTACTGGCCGAGGTTAATCGTAAGTATAAATTAATTAAATATCGTAAGTATAAAAGACAATGTTATCATACATTATAATAACATTGTCTTTAACCTTAATATATACATATACAAAACCAAGCAATAATTTTACTAATTTAGATGCGAAAAACGAAATCAATTATAATATCAAACAATTATGGCGCCAGAAGCGAATGCTATTGGTTAAATGCGGCCATTTTGAAACCCTACGCGATGCTTTACGACTTTAGAATTTGATTGCGTAAATTCTATCACGAACACAATTAGTTAAAGTTATGCAACTACAATATGCACAAATTTTTAGTTTTTAAAAAATACTTTTAGAGTTTTCATTAAGTTTTTTAGAATATACATCATACTATATTCTTGGTTTATTCAATGGACCGATCGTTCAAGGTAACTAAAAATAATAATATTTTTTGTGACTTTGGAGGAATCTTTTTAGTAGCACCTCTAGATTTAAAAAGATATCAAAAAATGAGATTGACCATATTAGTTTAAACCTACGTCTGGTCCGGGCAAGGTTTGGATCCGAGACCAAAAGAATAATGAATGGGAGATAAATCATCAAATTTATTATTAAAGAATACCTCTTGTGTTCTTCGGCTCTTGCTGAAACTATTTATCGTAATTAATTACTTTTTTAAGTTAAAAAAGGAGTTCTCACGGATTTTATCGGGTTTATTTTACATTTTTCCGACGTTTTGAACACGTTCCAGTGGCTGTGGTAAAAGGGTAGACTGAGATGTCATGCATTTTGTTGCCAGTGCTGAAGCGGGATTTCCAGATCATAGTGGAATAAAATATTTTTAGTCTGCATTAAATTTTAGCGCGATGATATCCGTAAAAAGTCCTGTTTCAATACTATTTATCATGTTTGACAAAATTATACAATACTGTCAGGTAAAAGGCCACGTGCTGCCACCGACGGCACAGGAGAGATTGAAACCGAACAGCATGAGAGTGTCAACACAGAAAATGATACCCTGGGACTGGTGTCACAATTTGATGTCCAACCTGAATCAGACTTTGGAAGGCACCAGCTTGTGCCTGGACCCGATCATGTCGCATCACAGTCCATGTCTCGTAAGGATAATAAGTAACACCCAATAATAAATATACTTCAGACTCATAACAAACAATTCATCATTATCATCAGCCTGTGATAGTCCACTGCTGGACATAGGCCTCCCCTAATACACCCCTATCCATTAGGGGGTTTTGGACCGTTTCCCACCACACTGGTCCATTGCGGGTTGGCAGGTGGACCGACTTTTTTGCATGCCCATTCGACGCATGAACGAGAACGCAAGAAACAATTAGCTAGGCTAAATTAATCTTACCGTTGGCTATATGCTTGCAATAGTTATCCATTTATGCCCATCATTACCCAAGAACAGATTTAAAATTGTATGAAAAGTCCGTTCGACTACTTAACAGTTAGGTGGGAAATCGTCTATCGCCACTTTCTAATTACCACCACATACATACTACAATTCAAAATGCCTCATGGAGGCCGCAAATGATCTGCAGCGTCGGGTTCAATGTTGAAATAACTGTAATGTAGGTAATTAAACGAGACAAAATCCGTAAAACATTATTATTCATTAATTATTATTTCTTTAGTTTTAAATGCGGATATTCGATAATATTTATTATTATTCTATAGCCGGACGCCGGTGCACCAGTGACTGCTGACGACGGTCTATGGGGAATCCAGTCTGGCTGGACATCAGAGCGATGCTTGGAGCAACCTAGCCCTACGATAGTAACCAGGGTCTCCACACCAATAGTCCGTACCTGGTTAAAGTCGCAGATAGCCGAAGCATGACGTGATAACTTGTAAAGGAATCTAGCGCTTCCTCCTTTTTTCGCATTTTAAGAGTAACGAACGAATATGTCATATAATAATATCAAAAACCCTTCTTTGTTTCTTATCCGATAAAAGTATAAAGTCAGTTAGGTTCTTCATAAACAATAATGAGGATTTAATGTTTGAAATTAACGATACAAAACTCAAAGCTATTTTATAGTTTAAAGTAAATACATAAAACACGATTTCAATGTACAATCACCTTTAAATCATAGTAATAGGAGAAGGGCTCTTTTTTTACGGAGGCTTTTTAAAGTTTTTTTTTATTCTATGGCATCAGCTCGTTCTGTAAAAAGGCAACTATAAATATAGTATAAAGTTGATTAAAGTGGATAGACAACAAATTTTTTCATGTAGTTCCATAATGAAAATCTGTGATGACTGTATAGGTTCTGAACGACAAGGTATGTGAGGGATTTAGATACAGGATTTCACTCAAATTCCATTATTTGTTTTCAAATCAAATCACGCGCAATGTGGACATATCTGTGTTAAATAAACCAATTTGATTCATAAATTTTTTGTGTAGATATATATTACCTTGATGATAGGTACATTGAATAAACCAAGAATATAGTATAATGTATATTTTAAAAAACTTAGTGAAAACTCTAAAAGTATTTTTTTTTAAACTAAAAATTTGTGCATATTTTAGTTGTATAACTTTAACTAATTGTGTTCGTGATAAAATTTTATCAACGCAATCAAATTTTAATGTCAAGCTCATTTGGCGCCAAAATGTCGGGTACTTTTATTGGTAAAGCATCGCGTAGGGTTTCAAAATGGCTGCGTTCCACCATTATGAACGCGTTCGCTTTTTTTTATTAGAATTGTTTCCTTTTCCCATCTAACTTACTCAATTATTGCTGGGTTTTTTATATGTTTACTTTAAGGTTAAACACAATGTATGATAACTGGATACATGAATAATACATATTTTTTATATTTTTCTTATAATAAATTTACCAAATCAATATGTTTCCGTATTATTTATTTTCTCTTTTTAATATAATAGATGATCTTATTTGTTAATTCCCTATTGCGTTACAAAAGAAATGGAGCAGTCACTGAGTGCAGCGACATTGGCTATTTCTGCCACAAAATTTGAGAGTATCGTGCTCTTGTTCGAATGCACCATTACTTTGTCTATCTATTTTAGGGCCATATATTAAATGATCGTCATTAGGCATTGGAAAGATCCAATGGCAAACAAGATCTTCCCCGGTTTATCGAAGTACATACGATTTTTGTGCCATCAGGAAATTTACTTCAGTTTGATAGATTCAAAACAGTTTAGAACACTACTAAGGGACTGATTACTCCTGTGGTCTTGAGATTTAGTTAATGGATTGAGAGATTAGAACCTTTGAAAAGTAATACATTAGTTGAAAAACACTAATAACAAAAAAATGTTATGCAAAAGTTTAGAAAAATTAACAGTGATTTGCTTTTAAGAGTTTTTGAAGGCGTTGAAATATAAATTATAATTGGATTCGCGAATATTTTTAGAATATTTTCAAACGATTATACATTATATACCTACATAAATGATAAAGTATGTCTATATTTACTAATATAATATTTTATTTCGGTAAATAAATAGAATGTTTGTACTGTATCACAAGCTGTATATCTGTTATTTATTAGTTATTTCTTGTTAAACTCCGCCTCTATATCTTCGTCACTTTTGCCTTTTGTCTCTGGCAGACTAATAATACAGATGAAAAAACCGATAGCGTTGATCGCAGAGAAACAGAAAAATGTAGCATATTGTCCCAAATAGGCTGTGATCGGAGCATACACAGATAGTTGCACAAAGGTCATGAACCAGGAGTAGGTTACTGCCATTCCCATTACTTTCGCGCGAATCTGTAAAAGCAGGATTAGCTATGATTAAATTTAGTTACCTCTAGATCTCAAAGTGTCAAGAAAACCAATTTTTTTCAATAAGGGGTTGCGATTTTATTTTTTGCAATGACGGTGAATATATCTATGGTAACTAATGTAAGAAACAAATTATGAAACACAGTTGTTATATTTTATAAATTTTGAAATAAAAACAGATCAGTCAATGTTTTTGAAATTACAAAATGTGACAATCAGAGCTTGAAAGTTATTATCATATTACTTTATCGATATAAAAAAGACATAAATAATAGCAATTTAGTTTTAGTAAACCTCCTAATGGATAGGGTTATTAGGGGTGGCCCATGTCTAGCAGTGGACTATCACAGGCTGATGATAAACAAAAATTGTTATCAAAACGAACATTTGTCAAAACTTTAATACCTCTTGAAAACCTTTTACCTTTTTATACTATGCCCATAAAAATATGTCCAATAATATACCTGGAAGTTGAGCATCTCAGACATGATGATGAATGGGAGAGGCAAAACGCCACCAGCATAGGCGAACACCGAGACCACCATTGCAAGCACAGGTAACCAGTTTGGTGAAGCGATGCCATTTGAATGGAGCAACTGGGAAGCTCCAAGAGTGCCCATGGAACAAGCGGATAACAGCAATGCCCCTGCAATCAGCGGCTGTAAGAACACAAGAAGATTATGCTTCTGTACAGATTTAGTAAGACGAATAAGAAGGTAAAATAAAAGGACTTGGTGTATTTGTTCCAGTGCTTTGATTTAAGTATATTGTCGCTCCTGACATATCAATTCTAGAATATTTTATAATGAACAGTTTTCAAAAATATCTATATTAAAAAAATATATTTTATTTCAATTTATTTGTATACAATAAAAACTTAGATAATACAGCTTATGGTAACCAGCGGATAATTTTACATTTAGATTCGTAATTATTGCCCACTGTACCACATTTAAATTCTAAGAATCGTAAATCTGTTTCTGTATAGCCTCTAACCTATTTATAGAAATGTCGTAGCAAGGATTCCAAAGTTGAGAAGAATACTCTAATATGTGTCTAATAGTTCTTAATGAATCCAACACTCTTTTTTATCTACCTAGTGAAAGATGATACCTTAAGAATTATCAGTTGATAATTATGACCACAACTGTATATATGAATATCTAAATCATAAAACATTGTTTTTTTAGGTATTTTAGGTGATTATTAACGGCATTATTTAAAAAAAGAGAGAAAGTATGGACATAGCTAAATTTTATACTTTTATTGCAAAAAATTTCTAAAATCTCTTTATTAAAATATAAACTGTTAAAACATTACCTTGCGCCCGAACCTCTCCACGGAGCTCATAGACATGACAGAACCGATGATCATTACGATCGGGAAGCTAAGAGTCTGCAGTTCAGGGCTGATGCTGAACTGGACTCCGCTGGCAGCAAGGGTACTGGATCCATAGGTGACAATGGCGAAGGCGCCATTAGTCGCATGTACCGAAAGAATCAGATGGATTAAGATGACAATCCTCCTCCAGGTTTTATTCTTGACTGAAATAACAATTTAGTGTCATATTTTTTGTTAAGTAATAAATACACACAAATGGTCAAAACAACGATTAATTGATTGAACCGAGACTTTCAAGTGCTTCATATATTATAACAACCTACATATAGATAGAAGCGAAATCTTGGGAATCGTTTTAAAGTAAAGCTCTTGATTTTTCATAGCGTCAACTTCATTATGAACCAATTTGTTATCAGCATCTAGGCCTCTAAGAAATGCCACGGAATCCACAGCATCCTGAAATAAAAAACTGGTATACTTTACGATAATCTCTAAGAACCTAAAGACTCTAATAAAGTATTTCTCTTTTTTGCTTTCATAGTTCAGTAAATATTATATTTATATGCAAAACATTTTGGCTCAGTTTTTTTTAAAAGAAAATCAGATATAACATCGAAGTAACCTTTTACACACACTCTTATTCGTTAATCGCTATAGTTAAGTGTCATTTGAAAGAGAAGTTAAAAGTTATTTTCAAGTCAACAGCATTCTTAGTCTTACCCTTGTTTACATTACAAGTAAGATGTAAAAAATATTGTTTATTTACTTGAAATCTTTCCTTGTGCACTAGGAAAGCCGGCGATTCAGGTGCTTTGATCATTAGTACTGTAGTCACTAATGGTAATGAGAACACGATCCATAACACAGTATTGTACTCTAGTGACGCCCCCATTACATACATTATAAATACACCCAAGTTCTGACAAAGCGCAAACAATGATCCAAGGCGACCCCTTATGTTGTCGTGGCTGATTTCTTTGACGTACATCGGAAGTATGTTGAAGCAGCCACCAGCAGCGAAACCACTTAACGCCCTCGCTACAAGCAATCCAGTTGTCGTTTGCCAGGATAGCCTTAGTATCCATGACACCTGTAACAATATTGAAAGATGAAATCCAGAAGTTTTGTTATTTGAATGCCCTTAAAATATTGATTGTTAATAACTTAAATTATACTGGTTAAATTAGTATAAACTATATTTATTTATTACTAACAACACATGTCCAAAAATAGTACAATGACGGACTTAATGCCAAAGGTATTCTCTACCAGTCAACCATTGATTAAGGGAAAGTTGAGTAGGTGCTATTATAAAAAAACGATTAATATTCTAAAATCATATTTATAAATATATTTATAACAGTTTATTATATTAATACACATACATACACTACGATACACATGATACATTTCATTCATCATCAGCCTGTGATAGTCCACTGCTGGACATAGGCCTCCCTAATACACCCTATCCATTAGGGGTTTGGACCGTATCCCACCACGCTGGTCCAATGCGGGTTGGTGGGTGGACCTGTCTTTACATGCCCATCCGACGCATGGATCATCTTACTTTTCAGACAATTGGGTGATCGGCCCAAATTGTCCCAAACCAACTAGGAAACAACAATGAAAATTTGTTGAGTCCCCGCAGGATTTGAAACCACGACCTCCGTTTTCTAAGCCACACGCCTATACCACTAGGCTACGGAGGCAGTCACAGTACATGCACATACGTACTCATATTAAATATATATAAATACAATTATCAAAAGATAAGTACAGCTCTTATCATTCTAAATGACTAGACAAATGTTCACGAATTTAACGCTTGCGCACGCTTTGCGATCTTCAGCCATCCTGATTTCCGAAGGCAACTCATTCCACAAGTGAACAGAAGAAAAAACAAATATTCACAAAGTACATAATATATGCAATTGGCCAGATTCAATTGCTTTGGTTATCAAGCGGCTTTCTATTTTCACAATGGCAAAATCTTTGGCTGTAGATTTCTGTAGGTCTGTATTTTAAATTTTTGGCTGTGGCGAACGCAATTTTTGAAGGTGTGAAATTCTGCATCCCTTTCGGTTTCCTGACCACATTAGTCATTTATTTAACAGAGACCAGATTAGAGTTGCTAATAGCATAAATCTCCAGACTTTCCACAAAGTTTGTTGATGTGGACCAGTGTGCAATATATCCCCATGCTGTACTCGGACCAGTGTGCAATATATCCCCATGCTGTACTCATAACCAGTGTGGTATTGAGTACAGCATGGGGATATATTGTTACGACTAAATAGACTAGTAAGGAACAGTTTTTACGAAAAAAATAGTGGGTTGATAAGGATTAGGCTGAAAATGAATGAGTTAACTCATCATAAGGAACAAACGAAAGGTAACTAATTATAAGGACTGAGGATGTAGTATGCTGTCTTGATCCACTGCCCAATTCAATTGAGAAATAAATTACTTCATCTTGATTGGTTAAAAGTGAAAAAGTTGTGAAGCACGCAAGGGAGCGAAGTCAGAGAAGATGACGATAGATTCAAGAAACAGTAAATAGCGCAAATATAGCATAAAAGAGACAGTGACTAGTCCGAATATAGCAGAACAATGTTGTCCATGCTGATTTCGACTATGGCGATCGAATTATATTAGAGATCACCCAACTGAGCAGGAAATATTATAGTGTGCAAGTCTACGCGAAAACACAAGCGCTCTCTGTCTTCCTTTTAACTCTTTTATCCCATTGGCTTGGATAGCCGACACGTCGGGAGAGGAATACGGTGCAGGGCTGACCGCTTTTTTATTTTTGATTTGATGCATCTTACTTAACAGGCAATCGAGCGGTCAGCCCACACTACAAAAGAGCCCACAGAGCCATAACTAACCAGTACAGAGACAACAGAGTACGTGCATTACAAAAGGGTGATGGATTAAACAGCGCACGTCTTGGTATGAAAACAATCAAACGCATAACATGCAAATACGGCACGCGGAGACAGTTTCAGTTGGCACTTTTTGCTGAACATGCCTACAAAGGTCTTTAAAGATTTGATAAGAGGAACGTGGTAGGAGACTGACGTTTATGCCTGCACAGATAGATACCGGCCATGGGTGGTTTGTTGAGTATCTCTGTAAGATCAGTTACAAGGTACCTTGTTGTTTTCATTGCGGTGATATAGATGAGAACTCTTTGCGTCGTGGAATGCAGTTGACTTTTGCGAGGCCGCCGAAAGAAGGAGACAATAGTCTAAAAGTGACAACCATGTACCCTTGTAATTAATAAGCCCTAATAAGTACAAGCAGAAGTGTTGTGGCCCGGGGGTAAGATAAAACTCTGGTGTATCTGGAGCATGATCGGAAAACTCTAGAGGCTTAATTAAGCGGTAGTGGGGTCGCAGCGGTGTCTCAAAATAAGATCCAGTGACCCTTCTGTGAAGCCGTTGGCGGCTATGGTGGGATTTGGTTGGGAAGATTGCGACGTAATCTAGCAGTATCGTTAAGTAAATGTAGGTATCCATACTGGATTTGCCCGCGTGATAATAAAAAAAGATCATTCTTTACAATTACATTGACAAGCGCCGTAAGTTAGCTAGGAAACGGCTTAATCATTTCCCAACCATCTAAGTAAGTACGTCTGAATGAAGATATGCTTACTGTTTGCTGTATGGTCATTGCAATTATGGCAGGCTTCCTTCCATAGGCGTCCGCGATGTAAGTGTACATGGGGACACTAAACATTGCAGATAAACATAAGATGCTTGCCACCATTGAAACTGTGCTATCAGAGATTGGGCTGCCAATCGGAGAGTTTTCTGACTGCAATGTTCTCGTCATTGGCGACATCCAGCCAGACTCCATTCCGTAAGACACGATGGACAGGTTTGCTGGAAAAAGGAATACCACCTATTAATTTAGCAGCGTATAGCCCCTCTCGGTCTGCGAAGAAGCTGATAATTGTAGGTGTTGTATTTAAAGTATTTGTTGTAAATCATTATTCTGTAAAGTTTTGCAAAGGCTTAATTTTGATTTATTTTCAAATCGATTTTTCATTTATTTTTAGATTTGGTAGGTCCCTTTTTACAAGGGACCGTCTCCGGTAGTACTCCGTGATGCGTATTTCTGCTGCAAATCAAAAGTGTGGAAATACTACTGTCTTCCAGTTTGAAGGGCACCGTTGCCAGCGCGATTACTGGGTAAACGAGACATTACATGTGATGTCTCATTGAGCGGATTTGTTGTTTAACATCTTTCATTAGGAGTAGTAGATTTATCACCACGTTAACGTATTGTATATACCTCTTTAACAACAAAAAAGCGTCAGCGTCTTTGTTTGATAATTATTTTAGCCTAAATGGTATCAAACCGTTGCCAGAGATTAGTGGTCGTTAAAGCATACCTAAATGTTATAGTGTTTATTATTCAGTCTTCTAGAAAATACTTTAAAAAAACTTACAATTTAATTTATTATAATCCAATAGTTTATCCAATTTAGACTGATAAAGATAATTGCCATATGGTTAATCTCAAATAGTTTGGAAAAGAGTAAATCTATCGCTATTTTTAATCCCTATGTGCAACAGTTTTAACTAACTATGTTTTCTGTCAACGATTACATAATTTAAAACATCTTAATTCTAGATATATTAACGATCGATTTTACTTTAATTGCAACAGTCTATAGTTAAATGCAAGAAACTAAATAAATTAAGCTTTTATAATAGAAAATACAGTTTTCTGGATTTTATCGAGTTGAATTACTATATTTGAGTGAATAACTGAATTTTTTAGTTATACCTCATGAGGTATGTATGTATGAACATTCGAATGAGTTTCATTCATTAGCTCATATGACAAATAAATTAAACAACTGACATGATTATTTTCTTTGTTTTTATTTTCCGATGTCATATTTCTTTATTCTTATTCTAGTTGGAGATAACACTATAGATCTAGTTGCGAAATGAAGGAAGTATTTAAAAGTAAGCATATTTTTTTTCTATTTACACGATTACTATATTACCACCCACTTTTTAACAGACTTATATATTTTTTATGCCACCTACGTGGTCTAGCGGTATTGGCCCTTGCTTTATAAACCGGAGGTCGTGTATTCGACTCCTGCGGAATCAACAAATTTTCATTGTTGTTTCCTAGTTGGTTAGGACAATTTAGGCCGATCACCCAATTGTCTGAAAAGTAGGATGATCCGTGCGTCGGATGTGCATGTAAAAAGTCAGTCCACCCACCAACCCGCATTGGCCCAGCGTGGTAGGATACGGTCCTGACACCCACTAATGGAGAAGGGGAGGCCTATGTCCAGAAGTTGGCTGATGATGATGAATTCTTTAGACAACATCTTTGGTTAACGCAAACAAAAAATATGCATAGTCATAAGGTTTTGAAGTCAGTAACAAAAGAAAAATACTGGTTCGCTAAGTTTCATGCGCTTTTTCTCGGGATCCTTGGAAATACAAAAAATATAGAATTCGTCAAATACTTTTGTACTTAAAATTGTATAAATAAAATTATATTGCACTTTGCTTACCTGCTATTGCAAACATCCATTGGTATTTAGTGTGACCAGGCCTTAGATCAGTTTGTTTACAACTGTCTGCCATTTTTATAAATGTAACACTACACTTAAACTATTGCTAACTTTATTACATGTAATTAATTGCACAGTTGCTATGGGCTCTCATCCATTTTGAACGGAACAGAAGCGACGGTTCTGAGAAAGATATGCTTTTATAGTCATAATATTATTTGCCTATACAGTGTCGTAATTTTATCGACGACTTACATCCGCGCGCGGCTACGTCTGTTAATATCTCAAATTTTAACTTTATCTCTATCTATACTTTAAGGTATTTATATAAAAAATTTTAAATTGAAAAATAATGTTAGTTGGCCACTTATCAATATATTTTTTTATATTTTGACCCACGGTCCAGATTGTCTGATACGAAATCTCGTTATTTCTTTTTCTCATATTTAATTTTTATTTTCTCGAAATCATCATCAACAGCCTGTGATAGTCCACTGCTGGACATAGGCCACTAATACACCACTGTCCATTAGGGGTTTTAGGGTTCCACCGCGTCATGCGTCGATGGACATAAAAGTCGATCCACCCACCGCGGGTGGATCGACTTTTACATTGCTTACTTTAACTTTGCTCACATCAATTTTGAGTCTGATTTCTCCTGGAGTCCGGTTACTTTGCTAAGTTTGGCTATACTAAAAATGGTCCTCTTAAAAAAAGGAGCTTACCTACTTTTAAATGCGGTATAGTTCACTTCACTTACATCAACGATATCTAAGGAAAGAACCATTGTCATACGTTATCAGCATTAAAGTTATTTTAGGACAGAAATTATTTGTTTGTTGCCTTGGCATTATGGTTATATATTAGTACTGATAATTTGTCACTATGAAAAGAAATTTATTAAGCTTTGTTTTGAAAATGGCTTTAATGCAAGAGGTTTTTTAATTCGTTTTGGCCACGTACGGCATTTGATAGGATGTTTTAAGTTAAGAAATAATACAAATAACTTTGTTTTTGTCTCGAAGTAAGGGCGTCCTAGTCAAAAGGTAACCAGTTAACTAGGTAGCAAGTTTTCGTTCCCTGATTTTTGTTCCGAGTAGAAATGGTAGAAACAGAGATGTCATGTTGACGATATTCCACCATTAGGTAATTTAAGCTACCTTGGAAATTGGAGCCTCAAACTGGTTTGTTTTTGAAATGTATTCTATAGACAGAAAAAAATACATCAACTCAAATGTACCCGACTATTTGAATATTAGCCTACTCCCCACTAATATTATAAATGCGAAGATTTCTAAGGGTGGTTGTTTATTAAACTGAAAACAATTGCTATTTTACCTAAAAACTCCTCAATTATTGAAACTGTTATTGAAATCAATATAATTAATAGTCTATAATCAACAAAAGTAATTTTAAAGTTGTAATAAAAAGTTTCAAGTAAGTACAAAAAAAACCTGCAGTAAGCTACTTCGCGTATCTGCGTTTGATGTAACAATTGAATTCAATAATGATAGCATAAATAAGTCGTCTATGCACCTGCGCTAATACAACAGAGAAACGAGAACGATTACTAATAAATTACTATAATATTTTTTTAGCTTTAACCACGCCGGATATAAAAACGCGGGGAATGGCTTTGTCTCTTATTTTTGACCGACTTTCTAAAAGAAGGAGGTACTCAATTCGGAGCGTATGTTTTCGACCGATTTGCCAAGAGAAGGAGGCACTAAATTCGGTGCGTATGATTGTGATTGCTCCGCTCTTAGGGCTCCGATTTTGTTCATTCTTTTTTTAAATCATAGATATTAGCTTCCCATTGGCCAGGATTCTATTTAATAATTTCGTGATAAGAATTTTAATATATATTTGAGACATAAAAAAAATTATGGCAGCCTAAATCGTGCGAATAAATAACAAACGCTGCCAAAAACCTAAAAGATAGACATAAAGTATGTTTTGTATTATTTTACCACTTATAGTAGCAGTATTTTAATGTGAACAGTTTTACAAACTGCAATGAAGCATATTCAAAGCTAATTTAAGGTAATATAGTGTGATTTTACATAAAAGTTAATGCATAAAAAGAACTTTCATTGTATTTGATTTGAGTTGATTGAATGACCTTAAAATGATGACCTTAAAAAATATGGGAGATTTAAAATGAAGTGGCGGAAATCGCAGGATAGTTTCGTGCAAAGGGCACGTAGGCAAAATAGTTGGTTACATACTGTTTGAAGTCAGTCATATTTTTTGGTAAAATTTCACTTGTCAATGTTATAATTTCAAAGTCTACTAGAATCTTGCAAATTAGGTAATTTTAAATTTTATACATTTTTTGTTAATAAAGTTACGATGTATTTAAAGAAATGCTTTGACAGCAATTTTTTTTCAATGTTAAAAAAGTAACATGTCATATAAAGTTGTAATGATAATTGGTTAATCTAAAACTGGGTATACCGATCTATGTATTTTCAAATGAATTACGTAACCGCCAATCGAAGGATTAAAAAAAAATGATTTAAAAGTAATTAAATTACAATTATAGTATACTACTCAAAGTCGTCTCTGACAAACCACCCACCAGCCCGTATGGGACCAGCGTGGCGTGTTACGGTACAAAACCGCTTAAAAATCGCCCTGGCTCCCAGCTCCCGGTAGCCTTGCAATTCCTGGCCAAGGTAGAGGCCGCGGCAACGGCAGGGCGGGGTGTGTTAAAAGAATACCCGCGATTATGTAGGCCGTCCTAAACAACTAGCGCCGGCAACGTACAACGGATGCACGATACGGCTAGATTCTCATTTGGCCCAACTAGAAGAGGAGCTGAGGATAAGGTGGACTAAGTAAGGTTCGTAGAGAAAGTGACGATACTCTAACCCTGCAATCGGGCATCTTCTGTCCTTCCGATAGGGTAAAAATCCATCACAGGGTGGATTTAGGTTCCTTGTCAATAAAACCCCTTATTGTCAATGTAATTGGAGTGTCCAATGTGTCAGCAAGGGCTGCGTACATTATGATTAAGCTGACAAACAGATACAGCCTTAAAACAATCAAAATGTCAGCGCCAACGTCGACATACCCGGACGATGATGTCGAAGACTTGTACGAGGACATCTAAGACTCACTTCAATATTGCCATGGAATAATTCAACGCCAAAGTAGGAGTAGGAACATGCAGCGAATCAATGCTAGGATCGTATGGTTACGGGAGCTTAACTGAAGCTATGGGGCAAATACTCGTCAATTTCTTAGGGCGAGCGGGGCTGTTCTAGTATATAATGAAGCTCCATAGGAAATGGACGTGTAACTAATCACGGGGCTATTTCACATTGTTACCCCCTTTTATTACGTAAAATGCTTTTTAAATGTTTGAAATTTCACTTTCTGTTATTAATAACGTCTAGCGAATTAGATAACACAAAAATATCTATTTCACTGGCAATATTTGCGAACACATTTGCAAATAGAGCATTGTTAGATAACATCTTTATTAGATAATGTAGTCACGAGCCTTTTTGGTAAATTATTATATCACTCATGTAATACGTTTTTATATTATTATCCCGCACGCGATCTGGTGCTCCAACTGTCATGTCAATACATACAAAGTGAGACGACTTTAGGTAAATATAAGTAGTAAAACAATGTTTAAACGCGGAGGAAAATGATTAAGTACATCTAATTGTGTATTCTTAACTTCGATACCTACGTTTGTTCGAATTCTGTTAATTATAGTTATGATTGAAACTGCCTCCGTAGCCTAGTGGTATAGGCGTGTGGCTTAGAAACCGGAGGTCGTGGGTTCGAATCCTGCGGGGACTCAACAAATTTTCATTGTTGTTTCCTAGTTGGTTAGGGCAATTTGGGCCGATCACCCAATTGCCTGAAAAGTAAGATGATCCATACGTCGGATGAGCATGTAAACAGTCGGTCCACCCACCAACCCGCATTGGACCAGCGTGGTGGGATACGGTCTAAAAACCCTCTAATGGATAGGGGTGTATTAGGGGAGGCCTATGTCCAGCAGTGGACTATCACAGGCTGATGATGATGATGATGATAGTTATGATTAATATCAATCAATGATTTTATTATTGATATTTTTTATTATTATTATAGCTTATTGTAAATTATAACAAAAGTTGATAACAAGTTATAATGTGAACAATGTAGTTCTGTTGAGAGAAGATTATATTAATTATTTGTCTTAATATACGATTTGATAAATTCTGTTATTCGGTAAAAAAATTGTGAAATTTATGGCTTTGTCGCGTTGAAGACCCGTTCAACAGCTACGTCTATCGACAAAGTTGCCTTTTATATCAATGGAGTCGAGAATCGATTTAAACCCTGTGTAAACCTTTCCATAGTGTGGACCACTTCTTACTACAGTTATGCAACGGAAGCTAATTAGTTTAAGTTATAACGGTCTTTTTACTTATTGGCGTTACCCGTTCGTGGCAAAGACCGGTAATGACGAACTTTCAGCTTAAATCTAAGAAATATGTCAAGGGACGTTTGTGTGGCAAAGCATATAATTGCTGTAATAACCGCATTAACACAAACCCTTGGAATAAAATGTTCGCTCCAGGAAAATTAATACTCCCGTTGAGTTTTTTCAGCCGGTTCTTCTCAGGTCAAAGGCTACCATTTACGAACCGGTGGTAGATTAATTGACGACCATTAAGAGATTGCAATGCTCCTATTATTAATAAAGATATTTGATTTTAACTCCGACTTTAACTTAAACAATACTTGGCTATGATTTGGCTTATCTCTAAAATGATCCGATTGCGATGAGACTTGCACTGGATTAGCGGTTGTAACTGAAAGTAACTTAGTCTGCTAGTTTTTTAAAGAAAGTTGATCATAAAGAACGCCATTTAGTTTCAACTGTTTTTTTTTACATTTATTGCAAGTCCAAATTAGCAAAACTATATCAATAGACAACTCGGCATAAATAAACACTCCATACTTTTCTTTTCGTGTATGAATATAGACCAAGACTCACAAATTTATTTGCAGTCACTAAATCAATGACAATATATGCGCATCACACAAGTTAAATGTTTACAAACGACAATATATAAATTTAAAACATTTGCCTTTTTCGAACTAGTAAGATAACCTTCAAAAGGGGTATACGAAAAATTATATGATTGACTCGTTGACACACACACTCACGCTATTAAACAACGCTGTTCGTAAATTAGTTTTGAAATTATGCAAATTAATTATTAACTTTAGGTTAAGCATATATTTGTTGTTTTATTTTGAAATAAGTCGAGGCAAGATATTAAAATTCAGAATATGTTTACATTTAAAATTTTGGTAGCTTCCAAGTTTAAGTAAAATGTCACTATTATAACTTTTTCATCTGTGATAGTCCACTGCTGGATATAGACTTTCCCTAATGCAGATACCGCTTCCGATCTTCGGCCATTCTCATCCAGCCCACACCGGCCACTTTGTGAATGTCGTCACTCCTTCTTGACGCAGGTGTCCACATTGTTTCTGCGCCCAATATTGTCGATGTGGAGGGGAGGCAATGGCTCCGGGACGCAATGTCGCAGGTGTGGACGCGTCGATGTCCCGGCCAAACGTCTCCTCCAGACGCCGGGTGTACTGGTGGAATCCTGAAATCGCCGCGATGCGCAGAGAGTGCATCGTGGCACGGCGCCAGTACACCCGTTGTCGGGGACGACGGCGCAGGACCCGGCCTCGAGGCCGAATTGCTCGCCCTTTCAGCAGCAAAGGATGGCTCTCAAAGTGGAATAGCGAGGCGATCGCCGCGGCTAGAGAGGAGTTGTTGGCGGCGCTAGACAGTGATCCGTGGGGGCGGCCCTACAAAATGGTGATGAATAGGCTTCGTCCTTGGGCCCCCCCACTCACCGAGAGTCTGGCGCCGCAGTTGGTTGCGGCTATCGCCGAGGCTTTATTCCCACAGCGAGAGGAGCACACGGCACCTTCGATGGTCCCAAATGGCACGGATGAGGTCGACCCAGTTCCGGAAGCGCCAGAAGTCACCCCGGGAGAGTTCGGTGCGGCCCTTCTTAAAATGAAAGGAAAACGCACCGCCCCGGGTCCCGATGGCATTCCGGGACGCGCGCTGGCGCTGGCCCTAGGGGACGCCCTGGAGCCCAGAGTGAGGGCGATGTTTTCTGCCTGTCTGGCTCAAGCCTTAATACCACAGAGGTGGAAGACAGGCAGACTCGTCCTCATCCAAAAGGAGGGGCGTCCTGCGGACTCGCCCTCCGCCTACAGGCCGATCGTGCTATTGGACGATGTGGGAAAACTCTTTGAGAGAATCGTGGCGGCCCGCATCGTCCAGCACCTGGAGCACGTCGGTCCAAATCTGGCGGAGTGGCAGTATGGTTTCCGCAAGGGCCGGTCGACCGTCCACGCGGTGCTGCGGGTCAGGTCCCTGACGCAGGATGCGGTGTCTCGGGGTGAGGTGTTTTGGCGGTGTCACTCGACATCGCCAACGCATTTAACACCCTGCCCTGGGCCTGCATAAGGAGGCGCCCGATACCACGGGTGCCTCCCTACCTGCAAAGGGTGATCGGGGCCACCTGTCGCATCGACGTGTCGAGTTCCGTGCGCGAGATGGGCCCGGACCATCGAGGTGTCAGGTGGAGTTCCACAGGGTCGGTGTTGGGACCGCTTCGTGAACGTTGGTTATGATTAGTGCTACGTGGCGAATATCGAGGTGTCGACGTCACTTGTTACGCGGACGACACCTCGTCACCGCCCGTGGCACCAACTTCGCAGGGCTGCGATTCTCGCCACTGCCGGGGTCGCTCAGCAATTGGGCGCATCCGGCGGCTAGGACAGAGGTGGCGCTCGAAAATCCGAGGCCCTTTACTTTTACGGGCCTCGAACGCGCCACCTGCGGACGCCCACATAATCGTTTGCGGCGTCCGCGTCGACGTCAAGCCGACGATGAAATATCTCGGCCTAGTCCTAGACCGCCGATGGAGGTTTTGCGCCCATTTTGAGCGCCTCGCGCCTAGAGTGGCGAGAGCAGCGGCAGCTCTCGGCAGACTACTCCCTAACACCGGAGGACCCAGCAGCTCCTGTCGCCGCCTGTACGCCGGAGTCGTCAGGTCCATGGTCCTGTACGGGGCACCCGTGTGGGCCGACACCCTCCAAAAGGAGAGTACTGCGGTATTGAGGAGAACCCAGAGGGTGTTGGCGATCCGGGCCTGAGGGGCTACCGGACCATCTCCGGCGAGGCGGCGTGCCTGTTGGCTGGCTCCTGCCCTGGGACCTAGACGCAGAAATCCTCGCGTCACTCTTCTTCTGGCGTGAGGAGGGAGGTCTCGGGGCTTTACGCCAGCCCCAGAAGAGATAAGGGCGAGAGAGGAATTGCGCTCCCTTGCAATACAGGAGTGGAGCTGCGGCTGGAGCACCCCAGCGCCGGCCGTCAAACAATAGAAGCCATACGCCCCTGTTCTTAAGTGGTGGCTAGAAGAGACATGGCTCCTGATCGTTCCGCGCGACGCAGGTTCTCCGGGACATGGCTGTTTCGGAGGTACCGTGCCGCGTGGCCGGTAGGGAGCCACAGAGGATTGCCACCACTGTGGCGTATGTGCCGAAGAGACGGCCCAACACGCGCTGGAAGAGTGCCCAGCTTGGTCGAGCAACGCCGAGAGCTGCGTAGTACGGGGCACGACCTTCGCTTCCTGCTGTAGTGCGCAGGATGCAGAGGGCGAAAGGTCGGGGCGCCGTCCTTGCTTTTGCGAGGACGTGATGGCCGGAAGGAGGCCGCGGAAAGGGACAGGAGGCCGAGAGCGCCCTGGCTATCCGCAGAAGAAGGCCAGGCGCCGAAGAGTGGCGTACGCGCGCAACCTTCCCCTGACATTGAGCCCTGGGCGGCCGGCAAGAGGTGCCCGCCGCCCAGAATAGGGCTCAAGAGGGGCGCCGTGCTGTTTGTTCCGGCACGGCGCCTAAAGCGACGTTCCGGGTGTCCCAACACACCCGGTGAGAAGAGGCCCGAAAGAGGCGAGGGCCACGTCGCGCCGGGGTCGCCGAAGACTGTGATCAGCGCCCGCGGCCCCGGCTACAGCGACATGAGAAAGGAACAACCGTTGGTTTTTAGTGGGTATACCGGCCGCTCCATCTTGGTCCGGGAGCCCCACATATCCCTGCTGCCCCTCACTCTCGCGGCGGGGAATCCGTAGGCTGGATTTTTCCAACGGCAAAAAAAAAAAAAAAAGGGTGTCCCACACTACGTTTGCCGAGCCTCGGTCTCCACTCCAGAACTTTCCGACTTATATCACCGGCCCACTGCCACTTCAGCTTACTAATCTGGTAGGCTACGTCGTTGACTCTGGGTCATTGACGGATCACATAATTTTTGATGTGGCCCTTCAGAGATACTCCAAAAATAGCCCTCTCCATAGCTCGATGAGCGACTTTAAATTTGTAAACCAGTCGAACCGTAAGTTAAACTGGTCTATAATAAATCAATAACAATATCATTTTTTTATTGCTACTAGGCACGTTTAAAGCTCATTTAAGTTAATTGATGGACTACTGCAGCGATGTTCGTCTTCCGTGCTCGTTCAATTTACTCTAAATTAAGAAGCCCGTCTTGCTACGGTTGAGTACGCCGAGGCGGTCTCTAATGTAGGCAACATTAAGCGACTTTGTTAGTCAGAAAAAAAGCAAAAACAATCGTTAAGAAGTTTTTTTCTTTATTGTTATTACTAATATTTGAGCTACTCCTGCCCGCATTTTTTTTCTTTATCATCATCAATTCAATATCAAAAAATCTACTGCTGGAAATAGCCCTCCCCCATGATCTGCCAAGAGGTACGTAGCTTGCGTTACCTGCATTTACCGAGTTCCTGCACATTTGTACAGATCATCGCTCCATCTCGTGGGGGTGGATCGGGGGGTCCACACTGCGATGATCAGCACGAGGCTGCCACCCAAGAACCTTTCTTCCCCATCGGTTATCGGTCCTACGAGCTACGTGGCCGGCCCATTGCCACTTCAGCTTGCTAACTCTGCGAGCTACGTCGGTCACCATAGTTCTTGGCCCGCTCTATAGGTCGCTGAGCGACTTGGAGCTTTGTAATACGAACAGCAGTGAAAGACCACGTCTCAGTGCCACGATCATTTGCAACACACAGTGGTTGAAAACCTTAGTCTTCAGTGCATGGGCGTAGATGACTACTTTCCATCAGGTAGCCCGACTGCTTGCCTGCCGTTGTTGGCAATTAAAAAAAATTGTAAATGTGTAACGGCTCTTTCTAACACTTCTTTCTTCTTATTCTATTTGTACAGGCACAACCCAATAGCGAAGATACTTCATTAAGAACTGGCTCTAAAATTCGGTATCGTGGAAAAGAGATAGCCATATTACAAGTACTCGCCGGATCATCATCATTATCAACCTGTGGTAGTCCACTGCTGAAAATAGGCCTCCCCTAATACACCCATATCCAGTCTTGGACCGTATTCCACCACGTTGGTCCAGTGCGAGTTGGTGGGTGGACCAATTTTTACATGCCCACCCGACGCATGGATCATCTTACTTTTCAGACAATTGAGTGATCGGCCTAAATTACCCTGACCAACTAGGAAACAACAATGAAAAAAAGTTACCTCTGGTTTCTAAAGCACACGCCCATACGAAATTATCCCGATAGTAGTTTTGCAAATGGTTTAATCCCAGTAAGTTTCGCACAACATCTGAGGCGACTGGGACTCCGTGACGGACCGCATCTAGCACAAATGCAGAAAGCGGTGCCTCTGCACAACGCACGTATCGTCCGCTGGTATATCTTCTTTTCAACCTAACCCTCGGCCATTCGGTCTCCCCTGCCGGGGGCTTCCGTCTGGTTTAGATGTACTTATATATGTATTGTTTATTATATATTTTATTTCTATATTTGTATTATTGTAGTTATTGTTATAAGTGTTCCTTTAAACTGGACAAGAAACTACTTTAAAAACTGCTTAAATGTGTGATCAGCACCATTTATCACATATTCAATTTACTTCTATTAAGGGTTAAACAGAGAAATAAGTTGCTAAGTTACAGAAAATTTATTAATATCTGTAAAATGTTTTCCAAATGGGTGGAAACTTCTATCTGGATTAAGAAGCAACCGCTAGTTCACTGACCTGCATTTATGTCTGATCTCTGCTATTTTATTTTAAGTTTTTATTGCATACGCAGGCAGATGACCAGCCGGGGCCACCTGATGGGAAGTGGTAACTGACGCCCATAGACATTGGCAATACAGGTATCACAACGCGCTGCCTACCGTGAGATCTAGGATGTTAAGTCTCATTTACCCAGTAAATACTCTGGCTACAGTGCCCTTCAAACCGGAATACATAAGTATTTTCACACTACTGCTTTGCAGTAGAAATAGGCACTGTGGTACCCACCCAGACGGTCCCCTGTAAAAAGGGGACCTACCACTGGTACTCCATTCCAGTTTCTATTCCCCAAAATATTATCCACAGATTGCGCCATGCGCTGTATATGTAAATATATATACATTTTTGTTATGAATGGTAAGTTATTGTTATTTGCACTACACTAGTACCTTGAGGAGCCTTTACCATTAACTTTTAGTGGGTATATCTTTGCCGGGGAGCCTGACGTATCTTTGCCGATCTTCATTTAGATTGTGTGCTCTTTCAAATCTGATGTAATGATTGTTTCAATATTGCCATTCTAGACTCAGAATATATATAAATAAAATTAATGTCAAACAAAAATGATACAGACATATCTTTCCATGTCACTTCTTATTGCTTGCTATATTTACAGACTGTAAGAAATCAAGCAGACAACAAAAAGGATTTTAAATATATCATCATTGTTTACCCCGCCGACATCTTTTTTTGTGTGAATGATAAACATGCATTCTATTAATTGTACTCTTGTATATTGATATATGCTTTGTTTGATTATGATATGATAATGTTTTATCACGTCTGACAATTATGTACATCTGTAATGGAACAAATTCATGTAAATAATTAAATCTTAAATGCAATCAGTATGAGTAAAACCCCCTGTGTTTTATGATTAGACAACTAAATATTTACTTTGTAATAAAATTTCCATAGTGATTACTAATTGTTCATCCTTAAATTATAAGGATGATGATGCACTTTATGAGGAAGGGACAGGGTCAACAAAATGTGCCAACAAGGGCTCGACAAGGAAGCAAAACAAGAAATAAACTGACTGAGCTGTGACGAGCTGAAGGAGGGGTCCAAATCATAAAATTCGTTTGACGTAATTTATGGATGACCCCTTATATGAAACTAGTTCAATCAAAACTAACTTTAATTTATCACTTGAAATTTAATTCAGCTTTAAAGATTTATAATGTTCGTCTCAACTATATTATACCTAAACTTTCGTACCCTTTCATGCATTTATTACCATTACTATAATAATAAAAATCCTCAACTGCCTCCGTAGCCTAGTGGTATGGGCGTGTGCTTTAGAAACCGGACGTCGTAGGTTCGAATCCTGTGGGGACTCAACAAATATTCATCTCTCAATGACGTTCTTAGTTATCCCCTTTCTATAAATAGAAAAACATCACGTGAACTTATGCCATCATACTTGCACAATAGTTCTCCAACAAGACCTATAATGCTGCTTACTCGCATATCGGCAATAATGTTTAACAAGTTCCGAGCAACAAATGCTAGTGTGGAATAAACCCTCCATTGTTCTAATGCAAAACATGTTACGTAAAACTGGTGAAAATATGTTATACTAACGCATTGTTAACTTCGACGGAGTTCAATACGATGGGATGGACATAGTCGAGATGGAATGCGTGAGCGGATTAGTCACGTGTTTTATCATTCTTCTGGTTTGTGATCGTTATATGCGTCACGTCGAAAGTGGTGAGTTTGTTATCTATACGGTTGTTTATATAAAACCCTCGTCATATGAATAATAACAATAATAATGTTTCCTACCCGATTTCTATATAACACATCAGCCAAATACACAGAAGATATGTACGCGCAAACATAGGTGCACTCCTTATTGCTTAACTCTCAAAGGACGGATAACTAACGACCGGAGAGAGATCAGACGCAAAATCGTCACTCCACATGCCCATGCGACGCACGGATCATTTTTACTTTACAAGCAATCGTTTGATCGGGCCCCGTTAGCCTAACTAACTAGGAAACAACTTAATTAAACCGGAGGTCATCCTACGGTTTCTAAAGCAGAAGCCCATGTCACTAGGCTACGAGAGCATTGAAATACTCATCATTAAATCATATTTTCTGTAATATTCAAGTAATGTTTTGATAACTAATACACATGCATTTTAAAAGTTGGAAGGTTTCCGTTTCTCAGAAACGGTCTAGGACAATGCACCGCAGCATCTCTTTACTGACATAACAAAGAAATATGATAACATTTCTGTATTCCATTTCGAAGTGCACAGTAGATAGGGCAATCACTTTGTAATTTGAAGAACTGGGCGGAGGCGAAAAATCATATTTCTCACTGACTTGGTGGTTAAGCTTATCACTAACTTGTTGCTTCATGAAATAACAAAAAAATATTTTAAAGCTCTCGATGGCCCTTTAGATCTGTTTCTATAATTTCTTAAGACAGTATTCTTTCACTACTGTCATCCAAATGTCACCAATAATTCTATTTCTCTCTTTTTAGCGACAACAATAAAATCGGACCTGGAATGCGAATTCCCACCAAAAAACGAAGTAGACCTCACTCACACGAGGAGAAAACGGCTAACTACCGAAACGGGACTTGTTTGTTTGGAAGACTACCCGTATACTGTATCAATTAGGTCTGTAGCTCTTTCACTATTAATCAAGAACATACACAACAAAGGTGGCTTAGCAAACTAAAGGTTGCACACTGGCATTTGGTTCAATGAAAGAGTATCTAATAGTTCTTAGCCCAGCGTCTGGAAAGCAAACGACCACGGTTTCTGTTACGCAAATGGTCGTTCTCTCTCTCTCTTTGGTTTCCTTGGTCATTAATTCTTTACTTTTAACGATTGAAATAGATACGGAAGAAGTCAAAAAGGCGGCGGGGAGGGTTTAATGGGATTGGATTACTCGTCCAGTGGTCACTTGTTAAGCACTGTATTTCGAATGTATTTACAATGTTTAAACTATGTTAGGGCATTACACTTTTGAGTCAATTTTTTCATAGCTATATTGATAGCAAAGATAAATTGTTTATTATACTTATTCTTTTCTTATTTCTTATTATTATACTTATTGTTTTTTTTGTAAAAATTGCTTTTGTTTACGATGGTAAAAAAAAATAATTTCAAAATGTATTAAGGTCAATTTCAACATCTTTCTCCCGCATTCCGCGAAACTTATTGATCTCCTCTCGTGTGTCCAAAATCAAGCTGAAATTTCAAATAATAAAGCGCTCTTAATATCTCCTGGTACTTTCCAAATGGCAACCAAGTATTTTTTGACCAATAGGAAAGTTATACGTACGTCTACAGAGTGACCAATTTATAGTTAACTGTCACTGAGTTTTAGACATGTCAGTAACAGTTCATCAATACGAACGCAAATTATATGTCGCCATTTTATTGCATTTATTTATTTTGTTACATCTATTTCAAGTCTATATTGGCCAAACTATAGGCGTATTTATTACATATTTAATTTGGCTCCACTATAGATGGACCTCCTCCGTGGTCTGGCGGTATTGGTCCTTGGTTTATAAACCGGAGGTCGTTGGATGAAAACCCGCGGGAAAAAAAACTGTTACTAATGTGTGTTGTCGTTCTTTTCTGGGCCGATCACGCATTTGTCTGGAAAGTAAGATGATCCATGCGTCGGATGGGCATGTAAAAAGTTGGTCCACCCATCAACCGTAGTGGACAAGCGGGTGGGATACGGTCCAAATACCCCCTAACGGAGAAGGCGCGTATAGGGAAGGCCATTGTCCAGCAGTGGACTAACACAGGCTGATGATGACGATGATGATGATAGATTTGATATGTTGGTTCCAAGAAATTGTTTTCCTTAGATTGCACGGAAAACATTGGTGCGGTGGAGCTATTATTGGAAAGTTTTGGGTGTTGACCGCAGCGCAGTGTTTTGATTAGTAAGTAAAAATTTTTAATTATTATTTATTAATTTTAAAATACGCTTTCACAGATGCCATAGCTTTTAGTTAATTTACAGTTATAAATAAAAACTCGATGTTACACACTCATCCTGGGGATAATAAACACAGGACTGTGACCATATCCATAGAATCTTTATTATTTAACATGTATCGATTTTCTGTATGCAACATAAACATTAGTATATTTATTTATTTTACAATGTATGTCCAATAATACTATAATAACGGACTAATGGCTAATGGTATTCTCTAGTCAAACAATACATGGTTTGGAGAATGTTAAGTCGGTGCAGCTTTCTCAAAAGGAAATATTGTTAAGACTTGAGTAAATTTTATATAACACGATATTTGTATAATACATTGTTGTATAATTATACAACAATACATTGTATTCATTCACAGGCATATACCACTATAGAAATATGGTGAAAATCATAACTTATCATCAGTACTGCACAGAAACTTACTGGGATTTTTAGCTATCCTGAGTTTTGGAGAAAGCTTGCTTTACGAATGAACCAATTGTATGAGGCATAAGTAGGAGGTTAAATCAAAACAGTAAATGGGACACCGAAGAAGACGTTTACAGAAGATTCTTCTTGCTAACTTCACATAATAGCATAACTAATATTACAAAATTGACCAGAAAAGACATATATTAAATGAAATGAGTTAATGGCTTTATTTACTTTGTAGTGTGACAAAAGAAGAAGTCACTGTACGAATTGGATCCGTGTTCAGAGACTTTGGGGGTAGGATTCTGGCCGTTTCGGAAATACAACGGCATCCCGAATATAAAATGGACCAGTACTACCCAGAGCACAATTTAGCAATGGTGAAGGTAGGTTAAAACTTTTGTTTTACACCGTATTCACAAAGGGAAGGTACTGAAAAGGTATACAGATGTGATAGTAATCAATTTCTTGCTTATTTTGATTATATGTATCTTTAAGCCTTTTTTTTTAAGAGATTGGAGTAGATACAGAAATTTTAGTCTTTCATTTCGGATTTTTAATAAAGTCCATCCCAATCATATCTTTAACAATTATATATTAAAATTATTTTTGTAAATACGATATATAATCTCAGCTAAATCACCTAATATTTTAGGGTATATATTATAATGCTTCTTTTAATTTACTTGTGCGAAAGCAATGAAGTGATCAACGCCGTAATCTAAGCTACGTTATAACATTGTTTGTAAAAGTAACATGCTCTGTATGCTTAATTAAATTACTATTTAACAGACAAACCAAACGGTATAGAGTTACCTTTTTTATTATATTAAGCGGCATATAATCTCTGTTTAGGTTAATGTACCAATGGAATACAACAACAGAATACAGGCGGTTGCGTTAGCTACGGCAAATTCTGGTTTGCCATCCCTCTTCGGAGAGACCATAGTTACTGGTTATGGATCTGTGGTGAGTACAAAGTCTACAATATAAAAGTTTTATATTGTAGAGTTTAGGTGTTTCCTATAATTGTTTTTATTATACGTACTTCGAAACCACTTCGAGGAAGGTGATATCGATTGCGATCGGTCCCAGATCAAGAACATGACAGATGTGAGACGTCCTCACTGTTTACATGTGTGCCGTGTTTTCCCAGTTAAACGTCTTGAACACATCCTCCAACGCAGTGGAGAACAATTTCGGAGAAATGACACAGACTTGTCTCACACTCTGGCGCAGGTAGATAGACTCGGTCTACTCACTTTAAACTAAGACAGACTAGTGGCGGCGCCATACAGACATCTCAACATAGCAGCACCAGTGATTTCGGAATACGTTTACCTGGTATTGCCTTAAATGGAAAGTCTTCGATCAGTGTTTCTTACCTGTGATGGTCTACGGCGCCGAGACTTGGACAGTTACGTTACGACTGTCTCACTAATTTAAAGTCGCCCAGCGAGTTATGGAGAGCGCTATGCTCGGAGTATCTCTGAAGTAGAGCATCAGAAATGATGTGATCCGTCAGAGAACACAAATTACTGTCATAGCTCATCGGATCAGTAAGCTGAAGTGACAGTCGTTCGCTCACATAAGCCGAAGAACAGACGACCGCTAATGTCGAAAGTGTGTAAAAAGTGACAAATGATAAAACTGGTCACCGAGGCTCGGCAAACGCAGTGTGGCACGCCGTGCGGCAAGATGGAGTGACAACATTCGCTGTATGAGAATAGGCGACAATCGGAAGCGGTGGCATGCGTTGGAGGAGGCCGAAGTCCAGGAGTGGACTATCACAGGCTGATGATACTAAATATTATGTACCTATAATATAATTACTTTAACAAAATGATTGATAGTAATACACTGCCATTTTACAAGAAACTGAGTAACGAAAATCCAACCATTGTTGTGGCTCAATTTGATTTGCGCAAGTACGCGGAATCTATTGTTTTCCGGATTGTAGGGCACTTGAAATTTCGTAATTGCTGGGTAAATAAGACGTAACAAATAATATGTCGTGACGTCGAGCAGACTTGCGAAGCCTTAAGCCGACTTTGCTTTAGACAGGGATTTACAATCAGGTAAACTACTTTCCCTTACGAAAAAACAGGAAAATCTAGCACAATACGTAAATTACTTAACAACCAGTAGTAGCTTCACGTTTACAAAGTATCAAAGAGCCCAATAAAAATCAAACAGGTATTGGTCATAAAAGTGTGTTTTTAATATTCTTTACCACCTACACTCCTTTATTTATAGCAAGGATACGCCTAAGAAAAAGCCCCACTTCCTACAGTAATAATTAATACGTTGCAGGTGACAGGTCAGATCAGGGAAGGCGAGAACCAGGAGTTGAGGCGGATGATCGTCCAGGAGGTGCCGAGGGCAAAGTGCCGCATCGTTTACGGGAACGACTACCATCTGCAGCATGACCATATGTGCCTTAAGAGTGTCATGAAAGGAGTCGCACTTTGTGCAGTTAGTTGCATAAAAAACATGATCTATTCATTAATATATATAGGCAAAAAGATGTGGAATCTATTTATGCTAATTATAGAAACAATCCAATGGCAATAATATTTACGGCGTTTTGGTTGGTTGTTCCCTGCCATTGTCGATGAACACGTAATATTCAGCCAATAAGAGCTCAACGCATTTTGATGACAGAAAATTTTGACAACTCGGTTGTTTTACATTTAACTGGGTTATAATAGATGTGCTACTCAAGGAGTCTATAGTTTGATATTATCGTTAATGTATTTCATAAGAAAACATTTCTGTTGAATATTCATGTCTATTTTATATAATTAATATATAATTTAATATATAAAATTCCAACCAAATGCGTTTCATATTTAAACAATCGAAGCGAAAACAATGATAATTGATTTTTTGTAATTTATGAAATGGTTTTGCTATACAAAACCATTTTAATAATAATAGTGTTTGTTGATAAATGACACAACCTGCACTTATCCCAAACAAAGCAAAGCCTGTACTATGGAAACCAGATGACCAATAATTACATAGACTTAGGTACTTAGTTTTGTAAACGCATATAATATAGATACAAATATTAAGACCATTGAAAAACACTATGTTAATAACACAATATTCTTCCCCTTCGATGCCCAGTCGAACCCACATCCTTTGGTGTTACAATCAGTGATTATCTTATCAATCTGTACGGTGGTAGGTCCCCTGTTTACAGGAGACCGTCTGGTGGGTACCACGCGGTGCCTATTTTGCCGCGAAGCAGTAGTGTGAAAACACTGCTGCGTTCCGGTTTGAAGGGCACCGTAGCCAGCGTATTTACTGGGTAAACAAGACTTAACACCTTATGTCTCACGGTAGGCAGCGCGTCGGCGATACCACTGGTATTGTCAACGTCTATGGGTGTCGGTGACCACTTTCCATCAGGTGGCCTGACTGCTCGTCTGCTGCGTATGCTATAAAAAAAAAAAAAAAAAAAAATCTTCTGTTTAATAAACCACGGCACAAACCAAAGCACACCTTATATTCACACCTTACTAATTTATTTCAACTGGCTCCGTAGCCTAGTCTTAAGGGCGTGTGCTTTAGAAACCGGCGGTCGTGGATTCGAATCTTGAGCGGAGTCAACAAATTTTCATTGTTGTTTCCTAGTTAGTTAAGGCACTTTGGGCTGATCATCCAATTGTCTGAAAAGTAAATGATCCATGATCCGACGCGGATGATTTTACTTTGCATGTGCATGTAAAGTCTCCAGTCGTGTCGGTTATCCGTCCCATCAGGCTTTGAGAGTATAAAGGAACAGGGAGTGCGCCTGTGTTTGTGCACTTGTGTACTATGATATCTCCTGCGTGGCTGATCTCGAATATCAGCCGCCGTAGTGTTATATATGTGCCGCCGTGTGGTGTAATCGGCTAGAGAACATTTCTATATTATTATTATTAATACTAATCTATTTAAAATTGATTCGTCTTTGCCTTGACATATATTTTACTATTGTTTAAAAATATCAAACATAAACATATTATTAAAATGTTAACAGGGAGATACAGGTGATCCTGCAGTTCATTTCAGCGGCATGAATCGTGCAGGCACTTTGTATGGCATTGCATTGTTCTCTGGAACGGAAGAATGCGCTTACAAATCTAAACCGGGAATATTTGCTAAGGTAATACTCATATATTTTTAAGCATATATATTTAGCATATTTATTAAATACAAGGTAATTGTACAAAGTCAACCACGCGACCCTTAAAAGCGGGCAAGCGAAATTATACCTATTTTCAGAATATTTAAATATACTTACAAATACTTATCTAGAGATATTTTTTAATTAAAATATAAATAATTTAATTTATAAATTAACAGCGCAGTTTACATATTTAATGCTATAATATAGAATAATAAAATATTATTTTCAGGTGTCCTTTAGTAAAAAGTGGATTGAAAAAGTTTTAATGGGAACCACCGATCCTCGTGAAAGCGCCGATAGTGGTGAAAATGAAATACCATTTGATGTTGTAAATATTGAGAATTAAACTATAACTAAGAGAAAGATAATTTTATTTGTATATTCTAATCACTGCATTGCTTAATTTTTTTGACGTCATCTGCTGTTCAGTGGAATAAACCTATTAGAACTTTACCGGATGAGGAGGGCTCGTTGCGACTGGCAGATCTCCACAAGGAGTGACTTGAAGCACCTAGGGCCTACGAAGGGAAGCTAGGCTTGGCGGTCCAACCGTCAATTTGTATTTTCCGGTACCAAGCTAACTCGAAGGTTACCTAGGTGGGCCGAGACCTCTGTTTGATTCAGACGTTTTTTAAGCATATGTGTCGTGAATGGTGAGGTCCAGCTAACATTGCTACCACTTTTTAAAGCGATGGCGCTTGGAGATGAAGTGGCGCAAAAACTCCAGCAACGCTTCTATCTAATATGGTGTTATGCTTCAGTGTCATAAAGCAAAAGATGTCTCACCTCACTGGTGAGGCCGATGTCATGTGTGTGTGTGTGACCACCGTGTGGGTGTCGTTTTTGAAATCGTCTAGATCAAATCGATGTAGTGACTTTAAAAACAACGTGGCATCTTGCTCAATTCAGCCATTGCTATGGCTACCATGCTGAGCGTTTGATGCGGTGGTGGGACTCGGAGTCGGCTCCAGTGCTGCATGTTGCCACACGGGTGGGAACTGCCAAACTTTGAAAGACAAAGGGGCTATTGGATGTTTTGGAAGGTCGCTTGTAAGAGGCTTTTCTTGGGATCGCAGAAACTCTGCGTTTTGGTGCTTTACGGCAGCCAAGGTAGTTGGTGGCCGTAAGCACCAGCCTGCCTGCCTCCGTAGCCTAGTGGTATGGGCGTGTGCTTTAGAAACCGGAGGTCGGGTTCGAATCTGCGGGACGCAACAAATTTTCATTGTTGTTTCTAGTTGGTTAGGCAATATGGGCCGATCACCCATTTGTCTGAAAAGAAGATGATCCATGCGTCGGATGGGCATGTAAAAGTCGGTCCACCCACCAACCCGCATTGGACCAGCGTGGTGGGATACGGTCCAAACCCCTAATGGTAGAGTGTATTAGGGAGGCCATGTCCAGCAGTGGACTAACAAAGGCTGATGATGTGATGTGAAGGTAGTTGGCCGTGTGGCCGGGATTGCGGCAGTTAACGCACACTGGGGGCTTGTATGTGGCGAAGACATCTTTGCCCTAGTGTCAGAGACAATCATTAATACCCTGATCCCCGTGACGTTTTACGCTACGGAAATGGGTTATATAATTACGCTTGGCTGTATAATTGTCAGTTGTGACACTGTCCGAAAAGTCCATTCGAACACGGTCTCTCAAATATGAGGTGGCCTATTCCACGGAGATGTGGGTTGTCGTAAACGCGCTTACCTTCAATAGTGCGATTTAGGGTGACAAGGGCCGTGCCATAAGTATATTTGGTGCGAAAATGGTAAATATCTTGTGCCAAAAGGACTGGTAATCTTTCGTAATAGTAAGTTTTTTCGTTGATTTGTTGACTCCTACAAAGGATAGTCAAAAAAAGCTGACTGCATTGTGGTGCAAGGATAAGTTGGTAAAGTCTTCAGTTATGGACAATGTTAACCTAGAACAAATCAGTTAGATTTAATTTTTAAATTCATAGATCAAATAAAATACAAATAAACTGTGATCTGCATGCTCACAATCTGATTGCAGTAAATAGGTAAGAATTCCTTATGAAACTAAAATTGAATCTCTATTCTATACCTAATTTGTCATAGTTATAAAAAATAACGCAATATATGCGTAAAAGTTTATTTTATTAAACAAAAGTCACAGATTTCGGAACTGAACTGATGAGCAGCTGGTTAACTGTCAATGTCACAAACTAATGTAAAAAATGTTTAGGGTTATGTTTGTATAAAACAAATTCTTGCATTCCAAACAAACCACAAATTTCTTTTTGCGATTGAATAACAATAAAGACAAATAAGCCCTAAATTATAGGGAGGTCGAAGCATTTGTTATGCAAGGGACTAATGATAGTATATTCTCAATTATGGTCTATTTTGAGAGTGCGAAATTTTGGCTGGGTACCGTCCAAAGGTTAAGGTGTTGGGCATGAGATTATAGGGCATTTAAAAGAAGACGTTCTAGTCTAACGTCGTTGCGAAATGGACGAATTTAAACTAAGGGCGGGGGAGAAATTCGAAGCGTTACATGTAAGTCATGATACTTCATTTGATTTTCCTTTTGCATATTTGAGTGTATTTTGAATGAAACTTATAACAATTTTAACTTCAATTACGTAAAATGCAATAGTGATTGGATATTTAGTGAGCTGAGATGAATAATCTATTGTTTGTTTTGTTGACATTTCAATAACATTGGCCCAATTCAGTTTAGATATGACCATGAAACTTACATAACAAAAGTTTAACGTTTTGCTATAATTGCTAAATTTAGATAATAATCTCAGTCTCAATAGTTTAGGTAAAAGTGGTAATCTAAGGTTTAGAAAAAAAACTATCTACCATAAGGAAATTTTATATTACTAGCAGTGACATAATTTTATTACCCCCTACTTTATACATATTTTAAAGTAATTAAAAACATTAAAAAAATATATTAACATCTAACTGTGTTTTTCATGAACAACCTTGAAATAATAATGTATTTGAAATTGTCCTGAAGATAAAGATTATTTTATAGATGAATAATTAGTTTTACTTATTTATTATTACTTTTTTTTTGTTAGAAATAATAAAAATGTTTGCTATATAGATCTCTAAAATATCAAGATTGAATGCCTTATGTATTTGTTGTAATTTTGTCACATGTAAGGCCAGGTGTACTTTTTGTTAAAAAAATCTTTCAAAAAGCTAAAGTAAATAAGTAGACATGTGTAAAGCAGAAATTTCAAGATTTTCAAAAATCGGTTATTTTGGAATATGCTTTGTTGTCTCTTTGCTTGTGAAGATAGGAAGGATTTGCAAGCAAATCTTCACTCTGATTTTACACTCGACCTCAACTCTGTTTTCGTGTACTTGCATAGCTCAGGAACTCCTACACAAATTTCTGGCTCTGTGCATTTATATGCACTCAGGGATAGGGCAGACAAGTATTACATGGTGTCGGGGTGATTAAATGTTATGTCTGTACCAAAATACTAACTTAATAAATTAGTGGATTTGATTTGTATAATAATCGCATAAATAAAAGAAATAATTAAATTACCTTTTCGTTAAGAATAGCTTATAAAGCTTAATTGTAACTTTATTACAGTCAGCAGCCAAAGCAGCAGCAAATGGAAGTAAGAACAGAGTTCAGGATGTGGCAACACAGACCGGAGAGTTATTTAGAAAAGTAAGTCTAATTTATTTACACTTGTTCCTAAAGGTTTTATGTGGTAGGCCTACTTAGCCTAGTGGTATAGGCGTGTGGCTTAGAAACTGGAGGTTGTGGTTCGAATCCTGCGGGACTCAACAAATTTTCATTGTTGTTTCTAGTTGGTTAGGCAATTTGGCCGATCACCCAATTGTCTGAAAAGTAAGATGATCCATGCGCGGATGGGCATGTAAAGTCGGTCCACCCACCAACCCGCATTGGACTAGCGTGTGGGATATGGTCCAAAACCTCTAATGGATAGGGTGCATTAGGGAGGCCTATGTCCAGTAGCACTATCATCATCACAGCCTGTGTACTATCACAGGCTGTGATGATGATGATGATGAGGCCTCCTTTTACAGGATCTAGGTTGGTACCATCGCGGTGCCTATCTGCCGCAAAGCAGTAGTGTAGAAACGGTGCCGCATTCCGGTTTAAAGGACACCGTAGCCAGCGCATTTAATCGTAAACGAGACTACTCCCTACGTCTCACGATAGGCAGCGCGTTGTTGATACCATTAGTATTGTCGATGTCTCTGAACGTCGGTGACCACCTCCCATCAGGTGGCCCGACTCGTCGTCAGCCTGCGTGGGCAATAAAAAAAAAATAAAAAAAAGGTAACTGAGGTAATTACAGTACTTTACTATTGGTTGCTACGAATATTTCCTAAAAACAATTGAATCCTGCGGGGACTCCACAACTTTTCATTGTTGCTTCATAGTTGGTTAGGGCAATGCGGGCTGATCACCCGATTGTCTGCAAAGTAAGATGGTCTATGCGTCGAATGTGCATGTTAAAGTTGGTCCTGTGCTTTATCTGCCTCCGGTCGTGTCGGTTTTCCGTCCCATCGGATTATGAGAGCATAAAGGAAGAGAGAGTGTTTGATAGTATCTCCTGCGTAGTTAGCTGATCTCTAATATAGATCGGCCGTCGTAATCGGAAACAACTAGAAGGGCAGGTATTGTTATTATCATATGGATTATTGTTTCCCTCACGTCCATGACGTTTATGGCTTTGGCTTAGTTGACAGGTATCTGCATATCTGAATGCCGTTTTAGATTCGGGAGGCCTTCAACGAGCTTTGGCAGAACGAGCTAATAATCGAGAGCAGAGAGCGTGTCGCAGCTTGGACGAGGGACGCTGTGCAACGAATACGCGATGGCACTCCACCCTTGTCACCAGTGCTGTTGTACGAGGAGCTGGTCGCCCTGTTCAAGGATAGAAGTGAGTTTGTAGATAGATTTCCTTAAACCTGGACCAAACGCGTAGAGTTTACCTTAACAAAGCTTTATGTCAAAGTCCATTGCGCCACATTGGCCGCTCGACGGGGGATTAGATATGGCGGCCAATAAAAAGATTGCGTTCCCTTCTGCCGCAACGAGTGTTTGATAGTGAGTTTTGACTACTGAATTCTGTGTTGTATTTGATTTCGCTGGGCTGTAGCTCATGGTTTTATTGCAAACGCAGGCAGACCAGCTGATGGAAAGTGGTCACCGACGCCCATAGACATTGGCAATAATGGTATTGCCAACGCGCTGCGACATCATCATCATCAGCCTTTGATAGTCCACTGCTGGACATAGGCCTCCCCTAATATCCCTATCCATTAGGGTTTTGGACCGTATCCCACCACGCTGGTCCAATGCGGTTGGTGGGTGGTCCGCCTTTACATGCCCATCCGACGCATGGATCATCTTACTTTTCAGACAATGGGGTGATCGGCCCAAACTGTCCTAACCAACTAGGAAACAACAACGAAAATTTGTTGAGTCCCGCAGGATTCGAACCCACGACCTCCGGTTTCTAAAGCAAACGCCAATACCACTAGGCTACGGCGGCGACATAGGGTGTAATCTCTTTACTCAGTAAATACGCTAGCTACGTTGCCCATCAAACCGGAACACAGTAGTGTTTTCACACTTTGCAGTAGAAATAGGCACCTTGGTGTACCCACCCAGACATTTCGTTAAGGAGACCTACCACCAGTCAAAATTGGTCCACCGGTCATTGTATTCATGAAAGCTTTGAAAAATTCAAATTGACCTTGGCCTGCTTATTAAGTCATATTGTAGTTTTGTAGTCGTAAGTATGATAAATAATACAATTTTTACAGATTTTATCACGTTAAATTATTGTACAATTATTTAAAATATACCCGACGTTTCAGACCTTTCCCAGTGTTCATGGTCACGGGACCGACTAAGATTTTGGGCGTCGAAATGTCAGTATTAATTCTGCTACCGTCAATTTTGAAAATAAAATTAGGCGATCCGATTTATGCTTACTGACAGTGTCATTAGGTCTTGTAGTATTCGTGTTTGTAAAAATGAAACGCGATAAAACCTGTAAAAATTTTAATATTTATCATATATAGTAGTCGCTTAAGCAACAGAAGGTATAAGCTGTAAGTTTAGAATTGTTAAGTCAAATTGTACGATTTTGATTATCATCATCATCATCATCATCAGCCTATGTTAGTCCACTACTGGACATAGCCCTTCCCTATTGCATGCCTCCTCCATTAAAAGGTTTCTGAATCGTATCCCACCACGCTGGTCCAATCGGGTGGTTGATTTATATTTTTTGGTTGGACTCAACACGACTCGTGTTAGTCCACGCTGGATGATGATTAAGGCTGATGATGATAATGATGATGATGATGATGAGAGTTTTTTTGAAGTCAATATTCCACCGGCTCCGAAGTTATGATCAGTCCATAGTACAAATATGATATAAAATTCTACGTTCCACATTTGTTTTTTCACGCTTTTGATTTTGTCCTAACAGTGTGGCGTCGTAGCGTGGCGATATTCACCGCCGGGGCCGTCCTAGGTGGTGGGGCTGGGCTGATGTTAGGTCTTAGAGCTGCGTCTAGACCTTTAGGAGGACCTCATGCCAGGGCCCTAATAGCACAACCCGATAGAGCTGTGCTGTTAGTTGATGATGCTGTGACGCCAGGTAAAGTGCGCGATAAATGCTACATGATACATAATAAGAATGTATATGTCTGAATAAGTACATACGCACCCTAAACAGTGATATGATAATAATACATATAGGACTAGTGTTATTTATAAATTTTGCTGCTTACTTAAAATACATCTATTACATTGATTAAAGAGACGAAATCTACAGAAACAAAGTCTAATATTGAGTTTAAAATCGCGCGATGATCAACCACACCCATTCTACAGCAATTAGAAAGCTTAAAGTTCAAACGCCATTTGTTCGATATAAGACTTTGTTTATGTAAATTCTACCTCCAATCTGACTTTAATCGCTTTATTTTGTTCTGGCAACCCCGTAAACCCCCTTGTGGGTAGAATTTCGTGAAATCCGTTCTTAGCTGACCTCTACTCGGCGAAAGAGACATTCCTACCAAATTTTAAGTCGGTATGGTTCCAGAGATTTCGTGATGAATCAATATATAGGTGGGAATCTCTTTTATATATTTATATAGATTTTTTAAATAATTCAAACATTTTTACGTTATTTCCTCGGGATTTTAACTCACGACCTCCGATGTAGTGACCGTGATGTACGCCGAAATAAAAAAATATGCGGTAAATATCTTGTAGACTTAGTACGAATATTCAAAGTGTCCGAGTCTCCAATCTTGATGAACAAATAAAATCGTTCAATTAAACAATTTTATTCAAAGTCTTATGTTAACGTGTATTTTTTTAATGTTATCTAACTCCTTTTATGAAACAATTGTTTTATATATTAATCTAGGAGCAGGTCCTGGCGAAGTGTTAATACGCGTGCAGGCGTTTAGTGTATGTGCAAGGGACAGAGCTGTCCTAAGGGGGAGGGCGGCCTCCTTGAGGTCATTAGTTGCCAAATCACCACTCACCATTGGTCGAGGATTTGCTGGTAACCTTTTAAAATATCTGTAGTTTTATTAAGTCTGAATTGTTTACCATCGTGTCAATGTGCCCTAATGTCTCGTTTCGATATTCTTTCAATTGAATTGGTTAATTTTTGTATGTTCTAAATATCTAATTATCAAACCTTAAATCTTTTTGATGGGCAGTAAGTCCCCTTTTTAAAGGGAATCGCATGGGGCAGTACCACCGCGGTACCTATTTCTGCCGCAAAGCAGTAGTGTGAAAACACTATTGTGTTCCGGTTTAAGGAGCACCGTAGCTAGTTTTACTGGGCCGTTTTTACAGGGCAAGTGAGACTTAACATCTAATGTCTCACGGTAGTGATACTCCTGGTAGTGCCGATGTAAATGGGCGTCGGTGACTACTTTCCATTAGGTGGCCTGCTCGTCGGCCAGTGTAGCCAATAAAAAAAAACCTTTTAGAGGAAAACATACTTAGAAAAGGGATAGGTTCACGTTTTTACTCGGATCTGGGGAAATACCAACGCGGTTATTACTGTCACAAATCAGTATGATGTGATAAAAGTACAGTGTTCCGTCTAAATTTCACTAATAGCACAATGATATCAATAGTTTTATTGTTTTTGCTGCAAGATTACGGAGATACTACAACAAACACGTCGGTGAGGCGAAAAGACTAGATTTCAGCAACGATTTTGCCTTAATATAAGGGTCCAACATGGCCTAAGAAGTATACACTTAAAACAATCTTTATTTAGTAATAGAATATTAAGTTACCTTTCAGAATTTTATGTATAAGCATAAACAGCTAGTTTATTTTGTTTCTTTCAAAAAATATGGATCTCATGTAGTGTCATTAGTTAATAGCCTTTAATTTCCATCGGTTAAATTAATTCATAAGAACGCTAGAAGCATTACGCTAATTGTTTGAGGCGACCCGTAACGGATAGTGATCCCGACCTCGAAGTGGTCGGGCCTGAAGGTGTGAGTTCTTTTCCTAAAACGGGTAACATATTGTGTGTTGAACATAGTGTTTTACTCGTGTCTTGTTGTTTATATCTATAGAATATGTATTTATTTACAAAAGAAAACTTTAAGTACTTATCAGTCGTCTAGGTTCTATTGTACAAGCTTTGCTTAGTTTGGGACCTAATGATTATTCATTTACTTTGATTCCACTTTTATTTGGTTGTGGTAAAGTCAATACGGGTTTATTTTGTCATAGGTGTGGTGTTAGACGCCGGAGCAGGGGTTCCCCTAGAATTAGGAGACGAGGTGTGGGGATGCCTTAGCGAGTGGAGTGGGGGTGCAGCGGCCGAACTGCTCACTATAAGGAGGTGAGCGGATTGTAAACTAATCATCTGATTAACTTCTATTTTACGATAGAGATTGGAGTTTGGGCTAAATGATAATGTGAGATAAGCGACTTGCCTCTGTTCGTAGTTGTGTTGGCGCTTGCTTTACATTTTGGGGTCGTAGGTTTAAATATCAGGCGTAGGGATGCGATGCCACGCCTATTGACGGCGGATCTGCCTGAAGTGGAGAAGAGATCGCAGGTAGCAATGCAATAGTCAAGTGCCAATTCGCCGCTCTACGTGGAGTTATGAGCTTTTAATGGACGCCGTCTTGTCGTTCATTAAAGAAGGCCTATGTCCAGCAGTGGACTGCTAAAGGCTGCTTATGGTGATGATGTTTAAATCCGGCGATGAAATGCTTTGTGTTATCTTTGCTTCTCTGCTTAACATCCGTAAGAGCTATATAGCTCAATTGTAATATGTGGTTAGATGAAACGACATCGTTAATGTCTACATTGTGACTTACACGTGACTTTTAATTATTTATTGTATATATACAAGATAACTATTAATAACATTGATATGTATAAGTATGATCGCTAATTAAAATTTAATAATAAATCTTAGTCCTCACTTGTCCTTTATCCTCCTTTCATTGGTTAAATGACTGTGTAAGTCTTTTTCAAAGTTATAGACAACTTTTAAATTTCTTAAAGACTTTTATCGTCCATTATCATCATCAGCAGCTTGTGTAAGTTCAATGCTGGAAATAGGCCTCCCCTAATGCCAGCATGGAGAAGGCATGCTTCTCCATAAGGGTGTTTTTGGTCCAATGTAGTACTTGATGTAGACCGACCTTTAACATGCCCATCCGACGTATTAATAATTTTACTTTTTAAGACAATTGGGTGATCGGCCCAAATTGTCCTAACCAACCAGAAAAAAAAGATAACACGAAGTTGTTTCCTCGCGGGATTACACCGCTAGACCACAATGCCGAACGTTGTTTGTCATAATTTACCATGATTTGGTTTTTTAAATCTTTTGAATGTTAGTATATTCAGATCCTTTTAAAGCAGTCATGATAACATCTCATGTATACTTTGATCTGAACATTTTTTCAGTTCTCGCGTAAGTCGCCGCCCAAGAGGGCTGGCGGCAGACGCGGCGGCCGCCTTGCCCTGGGCGGGCACCCTGGCGTTGGCTGCTTTGGACAAAGCGCCCTACGAGCCGGAAGCATGGAAGGGCAAACGGTCGGTACTATCTGTTTCTACCGTAAATCTCTAGAGGTGGCAGGCCCCCTTTTTGCAGGAGTCTGTCTGGGGCGGTACCACCGTAGTGATTGTTTCTGCCGCAAAGTAGTAGTGTGAAACGCTACTGTGTTTTAGTTTGAAGGGCATCGTAGCCGGTGTATTTATTGGGTAAACGAGAGGTAACATCCTATGTCTCACTTGGTATTCCCTTTGGTGGTAATAAGAGTGAAAAAAAAGATCCAGTGTCTGCTGCTTTTCTTATGTGCGTGACGTATTACTTACCATCGGGTGAATCTCGTTCGTCTCGCGTCGTAGATACAATAAAAATTTTAAAAATGTTTATGCCACATTGATTGATGCCGGCTGATGTTAACAGCTGTACTATTTGTTTAACTGACCAATCGGTTCACGTATCTGATTTTTGCATAGAGTCTCTGAATTAATTCAGATAATGATAATTCATCATCATCATCATCGTCAGCCTGTGATAGTCCACTGCTGGACATAGGACTCCCCTAATAGGGTGTGCCCTATCCATTAGAGGATTTTAGACCGTACCCCACCACGCTGGTCCAACGCGGGTTGGTGGGTGGACCAACTTTTTATTATATAAATGATAATTAATTTCCAAAAACTCTACAGCCGCTAATAATCTCCTAAATGTTACGTGAAAATTTATGATATAACTGTTATTTTTTTTATGAAACAATTTTTAAAACACGGTATAATGAAATTGTCACATGATAGTATTTTGGGCCTCTTCAATATTCTATTTTACTTATCCATAAAACAACATGTCGGTGTAACAAAACCATAAGATTTTCTCGATCATCTACTTTTAAGTTCTAAAGTAGTTTCACTTTAAAAATCTTTTGAAACCATTCAGTGTCGCCATAATCGGAGCCACCTCAGGCGAGGGTCTCGCCCTGCTTCAGCTCCTAAGCAGGAAGGGGGCTAGGACCGCAACCGCCGCTCCTAAACGACACCAGAGCACGCTTCACGAGTTTGGTAAATGTTTTTCTTCATCATCATCAGCCTGTGATAGTCCACTACTAGATATTGGCCTCCCTAATACACCCCTATCCATTAGGGGGGGTTGGACCGTATCCCACCACGCTGGTCCAATGCGGGTTGGTGGGTGGACCGACTTTTTACATGCCCATCCGATGAATGGATCAACTTATTTTTCTCTTAATTAACTCATATGAAAAAGCCGTAAAAGTAACAAATTTGATGTTTATGTAACCTATACATAAGCTATGTAGTCCAAGCATTTGGAAATTTAATTCTTATTTTACTCATATACTCAATTCGATTTTATATAGTAGCAATAGATTATATGGCCAATTAGACTGACTGGTCAGGCTTCAATAGATCTTAACCGTATAAAATTACTAAAATCAACGAATTTCGATTTCAAACTTGACATTTAATACATTCTAAAAACTATTTCTTGTAAAAAAAAGTAAACTTGTTGTCTTGAAAAGAAAATAATTGTAAACATTAACTTAAGTAATAAGTAATACAGGCTTTTTGACGTGACAATTTTTTTTATAAGTTGGTTCAAGACCGGGAGGTACTCTTGTGCCCTGTGTCACAGTGCCGCTCACGTAACGCTCTTCATAAGCAACCATAAGAGAGAGTGAGAGGCACGCGTCTCCCTTACTCATGCGCAGTTGGCCTGCTTAAGTGAAAGAGGGACAGAGAGATTCCTTGCGTCTCTCTCACTCGTGCGCAGTTGCCCTGCTTAAGTAAAAGAGGGACAGAGAACAAGAAAGAGGGTTGATCCTTCTCTAAGACTTCGTCACGTATAACTTTCGCCCGTATACCGATTTTACAGGCTACAATTTTGTTTTATTTATCGACCTGCCCCTGTTCGCACGGGAGTTATGTTGATAGAAAATATACCTACAATATTAAGCATGTTTATACATATAAGCCTTCCACTTAAATCACTCCATCTATGGAAATAAAACCGCATCGAAATCCGTTGCGTACTTTGAAAGATTTAAGCACCCATAGGGATCTAGGGACAGAGAAAGCGACTTTGTTTTATACTATGTAGTGATATGTTTAGGGGCACTGGAGTTTATCGACATGGAGGTGGGCGAGGGGCGGTTGGGGCGCGGTGGAGGCGGCGGCCAAGAGGACCGGCCCCTGGGACGCCGTGCTTTGCTGCGAGGCGGCCGTCGTGCCTTGCTCCCGACCGCCGTCCGCCGGGGCACTGCTCAAGTAAGACCGACGACGACCCCAGATAACCAGTTCTGACTATTTGCGATTAACCATATCCAATTAACGACCGTTGACGACCACTTTACGATCGTTCACGACCGCTTTACAATCGTTCACGACTACTTTACGACCATTAATAGCTATTTACGACCATTCCTAACGATATTTACGATTGTTCGCGACTAATTACGACCAATTATAATATGTATCGACCACTACCTGTCACTACAAACCACGAGTATCTCCGACCATTTCACGACTGTTTAAGACAAAGGCCCGACCACTCGCTACCATTTATCATCCTCATCATCAGCCTGTGTTAGTCCACTGCTGGACATAGGCCTCTCCTAACGCACCCCTCCTTTCATTCAGAGTGGTCTCTGATTCATCCATCACGTATCATCATGCACAATTGGGTGATCGAGCCTAACCAAAGAGACAACAATGAAAATTTTTTGAGTCCCCGCAGGATTCGAACCCATGACCTCCGGTTGCTAAAGCACACGCCTTTACCACTAGGCTACGGAGGCAGTTATCATTCACTACCGTTCAATGTCAAATACGTACATGATTATTGAAACATGCACTTCAGATATGGACCACTAAGTTTCTGAACATTAACGACATTATGACTCGGAATGGATTGAAGCAGTTACCCGTCGACTGTCAATCAGTGATTGACATCTCGTTGACAACTTACTAAAAGGAACGTAAATGTATGACCTAGTTTTGTTTTTTAATGTTTCAATTTATACATTAGTTACGAGTCAAAATAAATTTAGTGATATTAGGTATTGTCTATTCAAATAAATAAAATTAGATTGTCCCTTTGTAACATTGTTGACATATATCTAATAAAATAACAATATGTTATCGATACATACAACAAAACATGTTGTTAGCTCGCCTGTGAATTACATTTTTTTATTTTTCCTCCTATTTTTTACTTACTTCATATTATTTTAATTTTTAAAAATAATAAAGGTATTTCAGTTACATAAGGTATTATCAAATTTAAGTATATGGCATAATTGTTAATTAACTTAAATGAATGTAATATCGTTGATATTTAACGTTTATAGATCGACCGCTCCGAGAGGCGCGTATATAGAAGTACGCGGCGGGGCCTTACTCACGGATCGACTACCGACTCCTTTCTGGCTGTTTTTCTGCGCATCGTTTTATACGTACAGAGCTCTAAGGGTGAGTTGTAGAAGTGATATTCCTTGATTTATGTCCTCCTAGTAGATTTCGACTACGGCGGCCGATTTGTATTAGAGACTACGCGGGAGATATTATTGTGCACAAATGTACACTTCCTATTCCTTCACTCTATGGGACGAATAAACGACACATCTGGAAAGAGATCAGGCGCAGGATCGGCTTTTTACATGACATCCGACGCATGTATAAAGTCATCTTACTTTACAGGTAATTGTTTGATCAGCCTGCATCGCCTTAAAAAAATTATAAAAGTTTTTAATCCCCGCAGGATTCAAACCCTCGACCTCCGGTTTCTAAAGCGCAAACCCATATCACTGATAACGTGCCTCGTTATATCTCGTAAATCCTTGCAATAACCAACGGAGTGATAGCATATAAGCGATTTACTTAATAATTTTGAAGGTGCCTGAGGAGTAGGTTTTTTGTTATAAAAGACAGCCTGGGGTGATATATCCCACTTTTCCGGTAGAAAAAACTTAGTTTATTGGCTGAAATGCTTAACTAGTGATATTTAAGTGTATCGTCTCTTTCCAATCTACTCAATACGAAATCATATAAAACTATTTTGTATTCGCCTGCAAGTAGTAATCAAATAAATGAAATGGGAGGAGGTTTGTGCGTAGGGATGTTTTGACCTATAGTCTGTCTCCCTCATTTTATCTAGCATTGAAAGTTCATTTAACTAACTTGTGTTGTTGTAGTAAGGATTATATCATTGACCGTGTTTTTTACAACAAATTATACTAAAAAAAACCGTTATAGACGGCTATATTAGTAATAACTTATTTTAATTATCTATTCGTCTACATAAAATTAGAGTGGCTGTATGATTATTACATTGTGACGTATAACGGATACATATAATAAAACATTTTTTCAACTTCTGTCTGTCTGTATGTTTTAGTCTCCGCAATGGCTGGTCCAATTTTGATAACACTTTCACTGGAGGATAGCTTATATAACTGGGAGTAACTGGGGCAAATTTTTCCTTGCAAAATAATTGCTGATTTTTTTATATGTACACTAGCTAAAGCTAGTGTTAACTAACATTATAATAACTGAAATAATAAATAAAAATATCAATGAAGCTCTAAAAGGACAGCCTCCGTAGCCTAATGGTAAAGGCGGAAAAGGTTGGCGGCTTCAGAAACCGGAGGTCGTGGGTTCGAACCCTGATTGATAATGTCCTAAAACCCCTAATGGAGAAGGCGTGCTTTGTGTCCAGCTGTGGACTAACGCAGGCTGATGATGATGATGAATCTCTAAAATAAACACTTTTATGTACCAGTGGACGGTCGGTCTGGGCTCGCACACCGATTGGCTGGAGCAAGGGCAACAACTCAGTCCGGGACTCGAAAGGCTCGCCTCATTGGTGGATAGCGGACTCCTGACGCCCACGTTGGATAAGGTGGGAAATATTTTTACGTACAATATGTGTACATTGGGCCGATTACCCAATTGTCTGAAAAGTAAGATGATCCATGCGTCGGATGGGCATGTAAAAGGTCGGTCCACCCACCAACCCGCATTGGACTAGCGTGGTGGGATACGGTCCAAAACCCCCTAATGGATAGGGGTGGATAGGGGTGTATTAAGGGTGGCCTATGTCCAGCAGTGGACCATCAAAAGCTGATGATGATGATGATGTGTACATTTAAGGAATGTTTGTTGTTGCTGCTGCAGGGAGGTTATTGCTAGTTGAGTTGCTGTTGTATTGGTAAGAACGAGAAGCGTGAATCTTTGATGCGTAGACGCGTGTTTATTAAATAAAAAAATCCTACACGTTTGGTGGCTCTAAGATATATTGAGTAATAGCTTCTGTCGCGCGTCGGGAGCAATTCGCCTTATAAGCCGCTTGCCGCCGAGGACGGAGGTTCCATATAGATGAATTTTATCTTCGCGTGTTACGAATATGAGGCTGCCACTACAATATGTTTAACTACATTTGAAAATGTGGATTGGCTAAAACTTGCAGGGATTCAGTGCATTATGGTCACTTGTGATAAAGCCTTCGGACACCTGCACTGCCTCACGCTGCGTCCACTTTTGTTACTACGTTGAACGGCTTCGAGCAATTTGTCATTACGTAAAATTGATGCTAATTGGTAAACTAATCCAAAAATCGTGAATCGAGTGACGTCCAGTCAATAAACAGGCACGGTCCACTGTTTGACAACACGGCGTCTACTCGTGGACCACGCGTTGACAACTAGTAGATTCCGCGTTGAAACTTCCCTAAGTAACTACTAAAAGTAACGTTTTAACAAACAAAAATACTGGCTAGAAGAAATATAATAACTTCTATATAAACTACTGTAGCCTAGTGGTCGTGGGTTCGAATCCTGCGGGCACTCAACAAATTTTCATTGTTGTTCTCTCGTTGGTTAGAGCAATTTGGGCCGATCACCCGATTGTCTGAAAAGTAAGATGATCCATGCGTCAGATGGACATGTAAAAAGTCGGTTCACCCGGTGGTGGGATACGGTCCAAAAGCTCCTAATGGATAGGAGTGTTTTAGGGGAGGCCTATGTCCAGCAGTGGACTATCACAGGCTGCTGATGATGATGATGATATAAACTGTTTTTTAACTTTTTAGGTGTACCTTCCTCAAGATTTCGAGGCGGCGTTAGCTCACGCGTGCAGTGAGGACGCAGTTGGAACGACTGTTATACGATTCCCATGAAATAACTTTTATATTAGATATTTTATATATATATATTGATAATAGTTATTAGAAGCTTAATATCCCTCCTGTCGAATACGATTAACCGAAAAGGACTCATTGCAAAATACTTAGAAATAACATGAATCTTTACTTACCTTTTACACTGAAAAGGATTTTGTTTTGTTGTATGTATCTTTAAAATTATTAGATTTCTTGATGTTTTGTTGTTGTTTATAAAACAGTTAATCTTGGAAAGTTATTTTTTAGATATAAATAACTTTCAGAAAAGATTTCTTGACGAAGACAAAGCTTAGTAGTAAAAAAGTTAATAAAGGTTAAAGGCGACTTCAATCCACTTCAATGCAGTAATATGTATGAAACAAATATGACTACTTTGATGAAACTAAAATCACTATATTTTACTTTAAGCAACTACTAGGAATATATAAAAAATATATATTAAAATTTTACATATGTGTATGTGAAATAACTTAACAAATTATGATAAATTAAATTTTACTTTGTAGACAATGTTTAACTTAAAGTTATTTAGGTTTTCGATGAAACGGTATACAACTAATATATTGCCATAAATTTGTCAAAAATGTTTTATGACAATGCTCAGTTAAGTTACCATTAATTTATTATAAATAAAAAAATAATATATTAAATTTTAGATTATCACAAGGAGAGGAAATTTTGTTTATTATTTTTAAGGTTTAAAACTAATAACTTCGTACAAATGTTGCGCGACAATAATTTTTCAAGTCTCTATACAACTAACAATCAACTCTTAAAATAATTTCATAACTATATTTTTCTTGCATATTGAAAAAAGACACGATATTTACTAATAGCGCGTCTTGCATGAAGTGTTTATTTTGCAGTTTTGTATAAATTTTACTTTTAATAGCATATAAAATTTTTATTTATTCGTAAGAAAATAAGGGTAGATCATCAATATAAAATTATCCACGAAGGCAATGATTATTTTTCATCACAATTTTTTTGTCACTATTTTGCAAAAGACATCTTTTTCCATTGCCATACTTCCCTGAAAATTGTAAATACCAATGTTGGTTTTTATGAGTTATTTGTTATTATAGTGTATAAATTGTCTTTTTCCTGCTTTTTATTTCACTAAACAATATAAATAACTATTAAAATATAAACGGTCACGAAGATTCAACTTCTGATACGTTTATATAATATTGTACATAAACAGTTGCTTCTCCTTTAAATAAATAAACCAAAGATATCGTTATGTTCCGAGTGCTTAAAGGCAATAAAAATATGCACTTTTTAAATCTTCCTTACATTTAAAACATGTTGTCCTCATCTTTAGCCGTATTAATAAACTATTATTGTCTAAAATTGTATGTGTAAATTGTAGATCAGGGTAATAATTTGATACAATAATACTTATTTTTTTGTTAAACAAATATGTAGTGAGAAGTTATTTTCCTTCGTTAAAACTCCCATCTTTGTCGGAATAATTTGATAGCCGACCTGTCAACTGTCAAGGAACTGAGCGAGATTTTTATATTTTACTACTCTATAGTATTTAGTGTCAAATGTCAAAATTTACACTTGTCACTGTATAATATAGATATGTATTGGTACCGAAGCTGGCACACAGACGTCACCTTTTTACAGTGGACCGTCTGGATTGGTACCACCACAGTGCATGCTTCTTCCGCAAAGCAGTAGTGTGAAAACACTACTATGTTCCGGTCTGAAGGGCACCGTAGCCAGCGTATTTACTAGGTAAACGATACAACATCATATGTCTCAACATAGGCAGCGCGATGGTGATACCACTGGTATTGCCATGTTTATGGACATCGGTGACCGCTTTCTATCAGGTCAGCACAACAGCTTGTCCACACGTGTAGTCAATAATTAGAAAAAACAGATAAAGTAATACCCGACGAACCTTTAAGAAAATTTACGAAGGAAAATCTTTTCTCACTATATATATTCATCTTTAATTGTACAGATGAATGTAATATATCAAAGGCTGTCATAACAATGTCACTACTCCGATCTGCGGTTAAAATTATTAATCGATACAATATGTGTTATTATATGTGTATACACAAATTTTTGGTAAAATAGCAAAAATTTTATTTACTTACAAAAAAAAATCGGTAAAGTCCCTCTGCAACAATTCATATACAAATCAATGATATTTTTTGTACATTTTAAAGCTTAAATTTGTCAAACTATTATTATTATATATATATCAATGTTCCTATTTTTCTAAAATTGCTGTCAAAATGTTTATTAATAAAATGCAACATTTTTTTTAATATCCTCTTTTGATATAACTTATACACTTGTATTATGTATGTAGTTTTTACATGTACTGAGCGACATACTACACATGTAAATATTAAAATACGAAAGAACAAATGTAATTAGATAGGTGTTTATTTTGAAATAAATGTTTTATATGTGTAATATTCTTTAATTAGTTCTTACTTAGCCTTTGTACCTTGGGAGTTTTAGTGTTCTTGAATAACCAGAGGTAAAAGGTTCGAATCCTGCGTAAGATTGACTAAGTTACTATGCATAGTTTTCTGTCATTGGAAAATATGAGACACGACACTTACTTTATTACAGAAAGCACTTTTGAATATTCTTAACTTTATCTTTGACAATATTAGTTTTATTATTTAATTCTGAAATTTTGTAGAGCAGGTTAATACATACATCATCAGCCTTTGATAGTCCACGGCTGGACATAGGCCTAATACACCCTTATCCATTAGAGGTTTTGGACCGATCCACCACCTGGTCCAAATGCGGGTTGGTGGGTGGACCGACTTTTACATGCCATCCGACGCATGGATCATTTACTTCAGACAATTGGGTGATCGCCCAAATTTCCCTAACCAACTAGGAAAACAACAATGAAAATTTGTTGAGTCCCCGCAGGATTCGAACCCACGACCTCCGGTTCTAAAGCACACGCCCATACCACTAGGCTACGGAGGCAGCAAGTTAATAATTTAAATTATCAAGGATAATTTAAATTATAATAATAAAATATAAATTATCAATGAAGTATTAGCAACATCCTCTAATTCATCAGAAAGCGTACATTGCTATACCAGACAGTTATTAAATAAAAGTTTGTTACTAATTCCGTTAAATCTGGGCAAAATGAAACGTCAACAATGCATCGAACAACATATATTTAACACAACCTGACATCCCCATGCGATAACCACTAGCACTACACATACAAGGGAATATAATACCACAAATTCCTAATATCAGCTGAATATCGTTATTCTAAAATACTGCATAACACATTACGTATATAAACATGAACGTTGGATTATTTATATGTTATATACGCTAGATGGCGTTGGCCTACATTGGTCATAACATTGCCCTCAATAAGTCTAAAAATAATTTTAACGCTGCCAACACAGGAAAAAAACAGAATTAAACACCAAATAAGCATTTAATCCGAGAATTATATACTTTATATTGTATAAGCTAAGCTCAAGGACAGATTAAATTATTTGGTGTGCCTAGAAACATATATGTGTAAATAATTTCATTGAAAATTTGTAAGAAATTAATAATGTAAAATGAAGAGCAATGTATATTAGTAATTGACATCAGATACTTCAATAATATTTGAACCAAATACAACAAGGAATTTGAGAAACATTATATAGTTATGTTACAGAATTTTTATTGGTGGATATAACATAGCTGTGAAAAACTAAACAATAAAAGCTCTGTAAAAGCTGAATGGTTCCTCAGCCTTGGACAAAAATCAGGCACAATGTTTACAAACAACCCATATTAAATAAAACAAACCAAATATTGAAAATTTTATCATAATTTGTAAAAGTTTAAGAAGAATAATGACGCGAGACAATGTGCAATACCTTTCACTGGAATGTTATATTAAACTATATTGTATAGATACATCGGATACAAATTATATAACAGATAAAATATAATCAGAAAATATGTCGAGACAAATTGTTATGAATCAAACATTCTGAGTCAATTGAATAACTATTTTTTAACATTTTAAATACTTTCAAAAGAAAAATATATCTTGTAAGTCATAAAAGTACGACACATCTAAAAATTTGAATACAATAATAACTCACATAAAATAAATACAAGTTGAATTAATAATGCACTATATAAGATAATAATCAACTTATTTATGCTTGGTACTTGTATATTGAAAAGAATTACTGCCTAAGTTCATGATTACTGAATTGTATTATATAATAGCAACACTCTATCTACAATATCATATAAACAATTTAAAAATAGATAATAAAGCTATACAGATTTGGTCAGAAATTATTTTCCTTCGGGATAAATCTGATCTTTATTGGAATACAATGAAATCCAAACTGTCAATGAATGATTGCATTGTATAAGTGACTATGTCATATATCTTTTTATATGAAAAGTTTATTCATCATTATCATCATCAGCCTGAGATAGTCCACTGTTGGACATAGGCCTCCCCTAATACACCCCTATCCATTAGAGAGTTTTTGGACCGTACCCCACCACGCTGGTCCAATGCGGTACATCGATGGGTGGATCGATCTTACTTTTACACGCCAATCGTGATCGATGATCATCTCATACTTTTCAGATCGACATGGTCGATCGGCCTCAAATACCCTAACCATTTGAGTTGGATCATCTCACCATGCATGTATGAAATTTGTTGAGTCCCCTGATAGAGTGATTCGAACCCACGACCTCCGGTTTCTAAGCCACACGACTAGGCTACGGAGGCAGTCAGTCAGAAAAGTTTATTGTTTAGTGTCAAATGTCAGAATGAATTATGTCATCACAACATAGTATAAAACAAAACTGTCTCTGTCCCTATATCCCAATGTACGTTAAGACTTGATACTTGACTTGAATTGAAGAGGAAGGTTTATATGTATAATACATGCTTAATATTGTTGGTATATTTTCTATCAGCATAACTCCCATGAGGAATAGGGTGGTTTGCCAGTTGTATAATATAGAGAGGTATGGGTACTGCGGCTATTTGAGAGAGCACGATAAATACCAGCTGGTCCCGAAGGAAAATCTTTTCTCACTATGTCTATACATCACCTATAACATATGTCAGATATTAATTGAATACCTAAAAAAAAATAACAATTTTGTACAAATAATATCAATTATGATAAATACTAGAATGCCGAGAAATTAATATATGTGGCAAAAATAAACAGTTTTAGAACACTCTACGAATCGGTTAATATTGCATTTTATATTTATTATTAATATTGAATACATTAAAGATTTATTGCCTTTAAAGTCAAAAATTGCATGCGTTAAAAAGCATGCTTCGAAAAAATTGCAGTTAGTTTAAATGCGCTGTCAAATTTTTGTTTTGTAATAAAACTCGATTACATATTAACACAAAATTATGTTTTAAAAGCTTTCTTAGGCTTTTATAAGGATTTCACTCGAGTTTCTTGTTTGAAACAAAACTTTTAACCGCTAAGAATTATTGTAATTACAATGACTTCATATCTATTAGTCAATTCTGTTGCTATGGTTACTATGTTCTGTTATCTTAAGCTGTATAGATGGATTATCTGAGCCAATAATATTTTTAAGCAAGGTAAACCATAGCAACGGCCTTATAATTGACAGATGGATACGACGAGTAACTTGAAAGTTGTCGATAACAACAGACCCTAATCCTTTCATTATATTTGTTATGTTGACTTTGTTTTTGACTTTTATCAATAAAATTAGCATGCTCTATACATTGAAGTCCATTATAAAAACATAAAGTTGGGAGAATAGTTTTAGACATAGCAAGTAAAACAATATTGTAATTACCCGTTAACAATCATTTGGGTAAATTTATGACTTTTTCATAGGTAAACTATTAGTGATTGACCGGGATATAATATTATTCAGTTAACTTTTAATTGGAGTAAAAATACACTTTGGTTACTAGGTCGAAGTTTATCAAAGACGGAGTTTATTCAACAAATGGGACAAATAACAAATGGAATGATCGACAAAGCGTCTACTGGATTCGAGATCTTATATATCCAAGTAGAGCCGTACCCAAGTAGAGTTCGGTAGAGTCATACTCGAGTAGACTTCAGTAGAGTCATACCGAGTAAACACTAGTAGAGTCGTACCTAAGTAGATGCTAGTAGAGTAGTACCCCAGTAGAGCTCGGCAGAGTCGTACCCGAGTAGAGTTCAATAGAGCAGTAGGTCCGGTAGAGCGGGGTTGTTGGCGCGACGCAGCTTGGCTCCAGGGGAACCTCCCGCCAGGAGTGGCTCTTGCGATAAAGACGAGAAGATCTCCTGCAACTTTTCTTGGATCTCGTACTGTCAACAAAGCATTACTATTTAAACCAACATACATATAAATGGAGAAAATGGCTTACAGGATTCGGATAGAGTCGCTGACGTACATATTTACAAAATATGATTTTTATTTTTTCACAAGCATCGATTGAAATCTTTCTATACTAATCTAATGATTCATGTATTAATATTAAATGAGTTGTAGGTATCAGATCGAAACAAATTAAACAAAGTTTATGGCAATCCTGATCTTCCTGACACGAGTTAAAATATTTTCTATTAGTTTTCAATAATCGAAGTTAGTATAACACGACTAATCTAACACCAGTTCGGAAATGGACGCCTCGGGCCTGAGATGAACGTAAGGAACTCGGAGGGACATTTTTTTTTTTTTTCAAAAACTTTACACAATTCAATAAACACATATTTTCTCAGCTGGTTATAGCCTACGTGTACAATCAGTTCATGAACAGAGAGTGTTATTATTTGATTGATGCTCTGACCTAAGACTGTGTAAGATGAAGGAGATAGTGGATATATAACTAGGCTGCATTATCATATGACAAAGACTACGTGACACTTACCTTAGGCTGTGTAAGATGCAGAAGATAATCGAATGGAGCGGTACGGAAGGCGTTGTTGAGACTAGCCTTCCTCCTCTCCGCGTCGCGTCGCTCCGCCTCGCTGGGGCCGCTGGCCGCTCTACGTAGAGCTTCCAGACTCACGCTCTCCGACTGAGTTGCGTGCTAAAGACAAAAATAAACTCAAAATAACTAGGTAGTTATTTTGTATTCAGCACACGCCCATGCCACTAGGCTACGGAGGCCCGGTGTGCTTAATTAACCGGAGGTGTTGGGTTCGAATCCTGCGGGGATTCAACAAATTTTCATCACAGAGCATGGTGGGATACGATCCAATTCTAAAATGGATAGGGGTATTTTAGGGGAGGCCTATGTACAGCAGTGGACTACCACGGGTTGATGATGATGAGTCTCGAAATAAACAAACAATCTATATTACAGATCGCAGGATCCCGAAAAATCCCGACCAACCCGGTGGTGTTAAAGTTTAGTCCGGTTGTCAAGACCATTTTTGCATTAGTGCCTTCTAAGTTTAGTGACAACTAATTGATTTATATAATACAATTGAAACGCGCAAACACAATGAAACCCGTTTTCATGCCCGTGGCATGCAGTTGAACTGCCGAAGAAAATTTATTGGAATCTATTTCAAAAAGCAATCACAATCTGCGAATGCAAAGGCGGGTAAACTAAAGAATCGAGTCTCAACAAGTAAATATACTTACTGCCTCCGTAATATAGTGGTGAAGGCGTGTGCTTTAAAAGTTGGAGGTCGAGGGTTCAAACAACTTCTCATTGTTGTTTCCTAGTTGGTTAGGGAAATTCGGGCTGATCACTCGATTGCATGTAAAGTCCATGCATCGTTGGTCCTGCGCTTCACCTCTCAGTGTGTCGGTTTCACGTCCCATTGGGTAATGAGTGTAGAAGAAACACGGAGTGTCTGTTATGCTGCGTACCTCTGTACTTAATATCTCCTGTGCAGTTTATTCAGTTACGGTTATTCTTAGAGCTACGATTAGTTAATATGACATAGCAGATACATATAACAAAAAGTTCTTTATAATTTTTGCTCTGCCTGACTGTCTGTCGGTCTGTTTGTTCTAACTGTTCTCTGGAACGGCTGAAACGATTTCGACGGGACTTTCACTGAAGACAGCCGATGTAACTTTAAATAACCTAAGCATCCTTTAAGGAAAAACTGTAAGTTTTTTTTCTATACATCCACGCTATTCTGCTCTAGTATAGATAGATTTATACAACTGATATTATACCAAATCAGGGTCATCCCTTGTTATCTCGTGCACGTTAAAGCTCTGCGTAACCTCATGAGCCCAGTTCCAGAAATCCGTGCCCGTACGCTGGATGGGAAGGAGAAGATGAGGAATGATAGATGAGGAAGGGAAAAGGACATATTTTTAGGATTTTAGGGCTAATTAGTAAGAAGGATTATAACTACTTATATGTTATTTGTTCAAAGAAGACGATTTAGGACGAGAACAGTTTGAGATTACAATAAACTTTGTATAATGATGTCTATCAAGTTGAGAAGGTATTTTTAAACGCTTTGATAGAGTCAGAAAACTATTAGGTAAAATGGCAATAACATAAGTTATATTTTGTTTAGGTTTAATTTAATGGAAAAATCTACACATGTTAAACCATTCAAACCGGAAGACGTAATAGAAGTTGTGGCAACTAGCCTATTGGATTGCATATAAGAGTTTTTGTATAACGATGTAGAATGAGTACAGTAATGTAAGGAGTAATGGAGTAAGAATCTACAGAAAATTAGTGATGATATGAAAAGCGATGAAACCAAATGAGATATGGCATTAAAGTGAACAAAGAAACTCAATACAATAAATAATAAATATAATCATCAGCCTGTGTCAGTCCACGGCTGGACATAGGCCTCCTCTAATGCACGCTTGCTTCATTAGATATTGGCCCGTATCCCACCACGCTGGTCCAATGCGGGTTGGTGGGTGGACCGACTTTTTACATGCCCATCCGACGCATGAATCATCTTACTCTTCAGACAATTGGGTGATCGGCCCAAATTGCCCTAACCAACTAGGAAACAACAATGAAAATTTGTTGAGTCCCCGCAGGATTCGAGCCCACGACTTCCGGTTTCTAAAGCACACGCCCTTACCACTAGGCTACGGAGGCAGTTAACGAAACATAAAAATAAATTAATTAAAGTCCACATCTCATTTAGTTTCAGCTAAATAAAAGGTTATGTTACGTATACGCCGAAGCGGTTCATGTGCGGCCTATGGCCCCTGCAGTGCGCCGACACGAACGTACGATACTGCGCGTCCAACTCTTCGTAATCACCGTTCTGTTGTGTATTGACACTACGTTAAGGGACGAGATATATGTACGCCCTGCTCATAAGAAAAGTAGAGGTCACAAGTCTGCTCTGAGACAAGACGTCTCCTTTACTTAGTAATAACGCTGGTCATGTTGCCCTTTAAACCGGAACACAGTAGTGTTTCTACACTACAGAAAAAGCCACTGTGGCAATCTCTATGGACGTGTCACCTTAAAATTTTCAAAAGTCTGCTAACGGCTTTTGCTGATAATAAATTGTAAGTTGACGGTGTACAGCTAAAAGAGTGGTGGTTCAAATTTGCAATAATAATATATTAAATTTATCTAAGAGCTATATCAACTAGTACTTGAAATAAAGCCGTAAATCCTACTTTTAAGCTATTTATATTTATCTATAATATTGAATTATTATTATTAAATAGCTATCAAGCTATAAATTGATGTGACAATGCTAATCAGTTCAATCGAGGCGCAACAACTGCCTAAAAGTTAGCAATACGTGTTCGAGTCTGTTATATAATGTATCCTTCATCATCATCATTAGCCTGTGTCAGTCCACTGCTGGACATAGGCCTCCTCTACTCCAATAGTGGATTTTTAGACCGTATCCCACCACGCTGCTCCAATGCGGTTTGGTGGGTGGACCGAGTTTTAACTTGCCAATACGACGCATGGATCATCATACTTTTCAGACAATTGGGTGATCGGGCAAATTTGTACTAACCTACGAGAAACCCCCGGGATTAGAACCTACGACCTCCATTTTCTAAAGCAAGGGCCAATACCGCTGGACCACGTATGCGATTATTTATTTAGAAAGAACTTGAGTATCATCTAAATGAAATACGTAAAAAATTATTGCTTCCGTAACTTGATAATAATAGCTTTTGGTTTTGATTCCTGTGAGGAAACAACTTTGTGTGATTTTTGTATTCAAGTTGGTTAGGCAATGCACTGTATAAACAGAATTTTCGCATTAAGTCCACTGATCTATGGATGTGGATATAATGTCTGAAAAGTAAGATCGAGAGTGGAGCAAGAATGTTACCCGCATATCGTAAAAGTTTAAAACAATCACTTAATTGTATAATACATTTGCCAAGACAAGAATTAACCAGGCAAACATACACCGCTTCGAGTCGTCGGAAAGACCATAAAAATGACATCATCATCATCAGCCTGTGATAGTCCACAGCTGGACATAGGCCTCCCCTTTCCATTAGGGGTTTTGGACCGCATCCACCACGCTGGTCCAATGCGGGTTGGTGGGTGGGCCGACTTTTACGCCCATCCGACGCATGGATCATCTTACTTTTCAGTCAATTGGGTGATCGGCCAAATTGCCCTAACCAACTAGGAAACAACAATGAAAATTTGTTGAGTCCCCGCAGGATTTGAACCCACGACCTCCGGTTTCTAAGCCACACGCCTATACCACTAGGCTACGGAGGCAGTGACATTAGTGCATTCAATAACACATTTTTCTAAATCGGTACAACCTTCAATTACGTAATTAATCGTTTAAATTACTTTAACTTTTGTTGTATCTTGAAATCTAAGCAGTTATTTAAACACGCTACATGTACAAATGTGGCGGTATTTTTTGTTACCCGAGACACTCCAGGGGAGCTTCCTGCGCTGTCCAAATCGGCAGGAGCGGCCGCTATGTCGGCCAGACTGTCTCTGCCCGCTGCGGCACCTACACAACATCATAAGGACATATATAAAAAACATAATAAAAATATATATATATATAATATAAGTTAGTTGTTGGTTAACAGTATAAACAATATCTTTATTGAAGAAAACATAATAAAGTTGAGTGTTTTTGTTGATCTTTAGCTAGCAGACCAGTTAAACGACTTGTACTAAGTGACTTATTGGTAAGCCTTGTTAAATCTATCAATACACGGATCAAATTATCGTGTGTCTAATGCACCCCTTTTTTAACATAGGAGCAAATCACAAAAAAAATCTCACTCCGTTTCTTGTTTAGTTATCATCAAAGATAATTGTAAAAAGATTATCGCTACCTTTGCTTCCCATTTTAACAACTATACAGACGTAAAGAGACCGAATTAAACGTAAAGTAAAGAATCTCTCTCTCTCTCTCTCTCTTTCCCTTCTTTCTTGTTATCGGTTCTTTACTTCTTTTATCTTTCCTCACAAGAAGGATACAATCTCTGTTTTCATTAAGTAAACAATAGTTTTCCTCTCAACATGACAAGAAACCAATCACTGATATTTTCACCTCACACTACCATCGTCACAAGAAAAAGAAATTTTATCTCTATCTCTCTCTGTCTATACGGGAAACCAGTCTGTTCTTTTCTCATCGTGATATTAAAAGAGTCTTTTTCTCTCTTTCACTTATCACGTTAGGAAATTTTTTTTTTTCACTTTCTCTTTCTACTCCCCCTTCGCAACATGAAACCATCTCTCTCCATCTTTTCTTTTACCCACCACACCAAGGAACCAATCTCTCTCACCCTCTCTACTCACACTCTCCCTCACAAGACACCGATCTCTCTCTCCACCAAGTGAGAACACTACGCACCCACCGGCCTCCAGCCAGCTGTGCCTCGCGCCGTCCCCAGCGCGTGCTCGTGCGCCTGTGGGCAGGGCGCCGAGAGACCGACGCCTCTCTCTCTCTCTCTCTCTCCTCCTCTACTCCCACTCTCCCTCACAAGACACCTGATCTCTCTCTCTCTCTCACCAAGTGAGAACACTAAGCACCCACCGGCCTCCAGCCAGCTGTGCCTCGGCGCGTCCCCAGCGCGTGCTCGTGCGCGCTTGGGTAGGGCGCCGAGAGACGCTCTCTCTCTCTCTCTCTCTCTCTCGCTCTCTACTCCTCTCCCTCCAAGACACCCGATCTCTCTCTCCTCCTCCACCAAGTGAGAACACTAAGCACCCACCGGCCTCCAGCCAGCTGTGCCTCGGCGTCCCCAGCGCGTGCTCGTGCGCGCTGTGGCAAGGGCGCCGAGAGACGCGACCTCTCTCTCTCTCTCTCCTCTCTCCTCACCTCCCTCACAAGACACCCGATCTCTCTCTCACCAAGGTGAGAACACTACAGCACCCACCGGCCTCCAGCCAGCTGTGCCTCGCGCGTCCCCAGCGCGTGCTCGTGGCGCTGTAGGGCAAGGGCGCCGAGAGACGCGACGCCCCTCTCTCTCTCTCTCTCTTGCTCTCTACTCCCACTCTCCCCCACAAGATACCCGATCTCTCTCTCCTCTCTCCACCAAGTGAGAACACTAAAGCACCCACCGGCCTCCAGCCAGCTGTGCCTCGGCGCCGTCCCCAGCGCGTGCTCGTGCGCGCTGTAGGGCAAGGGCGCCGAGAGACGCGACGCCTCTCTCTCTCTCTCTCTCTCTCTCTCACCCTCTCTCTACTCCCACTCTCCCCTCACAAGACACCCGATCTCTCTCTCCTCTCACCACCAAGTGAGAACACTAAAGCACCCACCGGCCTCCAGCCAGCTGTGCCTCGGCGCCGTCCCCAGCGCGTGCTCGTGCGCGCTGTAGGGCAAGGGCGCCGAGAGACGCGACGCCCCTCTCTCTCTCTCTCTCTTGCTCTCTACTCCCACTCTCCCCCACAAGACACCCGATGTCTCTCCTCTCTCCACTAAGTGCGAACACTAAAGCACCCACCGGCCTCCAGCCAGCTGTGCCTCGGCGCCGTCCCCAGCGCGTGCTCGTGCGCGCTGTAGGGCAAGGGCGCCGAGAGACGCGACGCCTCCACGCCGCACGCGCGCACGCTCTCGCACAGCGCCATCTATATAATAAATCAATTATATAGATATGTGCATCAATCACTCACATTGACGCCTGACGCCGGCCTATCAGCCGGTTTAGGTTCGGAATAGATGTTACCGGGATTGCCAACCAAGCCATAGCCAAGAGACTAACTTGCATTCTTAACAAATTCTCGAAAACGAACCGAAGACCGATTCTCTTAACATCATCTAATTCTTAAATATAAATCAAACTTTCGACATAGTTATTGTATTTACACCAAAGGACAGCAGGGAAAATAGAAACTTCTGGCTCCCCCAATCAATCAACAAAGAATAAAGCTGTTACAAATGACCTACAAAATGATACAACTCCGTCTTTGAATAAGCACGCAGGAATGAAATTATTAGCCAACATTCTCAGCTATGTGGAGAAAAGAAAACTTAACTCACAGTCAAGTAAACCATAAAATGAATGAAGCCTCCGGAAATTACAATACAAAAACAAAAACACGACTACAAACACAAGCAACATATCCGTCTCCCAAAAGCTGGTTATGGGTGCTGATGCTAGATACGGGGAGAACTAGACCAAATCCTCCTAGCAGGAACAAATACAGAAAGTAATAAAGCATTACACATTGCAACGATTAACACAAGATCAATGGAAAGAATCATAATAGGAATCAGACTAAGCGACAAAATTGGTTATTCTAAAATCAGATCAAAAACGAAAATTACAGACAAAGTCGCATGGAACAAAAATTAAAATGGAGTTGGACAGGTCACATGTTACGCTACAATATAAACAAATGGATCAACGAGTTACCCTCTGGTATCCAAGAGAGAACACCATAAAAGCCGGACGACCAAAAACAAGATAGAGAGATGACATCCACCTCGAGGCCCTTTTGGACTACAATAGCTGAAGACAGAGTTTAGTGGAAGGAGCGGGAGGAGGCCTATGCCAGGAGGCACACCAAATTAAGAGGACAACCAAAACAATATGAGGTCGTGAATATTGTTTATATTCTGGTCAATTATACTTTTAGTAGACGAGGATATGTGCACTATTTTTTTGATCGTGAGATGGTAAACAAATATCAAATTATAAAATACTAACGACCCGCCCCTGCTTTGCATGGGAGCTATGCTAATAAAAATATTCTTACAATATTAAGCATTTGTTAAGCATTTGTTATACATATAAACCTTCCTCTTCAATGACTCAATCTACTAAAAAAAACCGCACAGAAAGCGACTTTGTATTATACTATGTAGTGATATAAATTGAAAAAGTTTAGTGATAGATGACGTTCATTAGGAGTAAAAGAACTTTACTATTATTATTAATATAAATAATATTAAACAAGAGGCAAATAAAATGAAAAAAATATATAAACAATATAACATACAACAACAAGCTTGTCATCATCATCAGCCTAAGATAGTCCACTGCTGGACATAGGCTTCCCCTAATACAACCCTATCCATTAGAGGGTTTTTGAGACCCACCACGCTGGTCCAAAGCGGGTTGGTGGGTGGACCGACTTTTTACATGCCCATTCGACGCATAGATCATCTTACTTTTCAGACAATTGGGTGAGCGGCCCGAATTGCCCTAACCAACTAGGAAACAACAATCATATTAACAAATTTGTTGAGTCCCCGCAGGATTCATACCCACGACCTCCGGTTTCTAAAGCATACGCCCTTACCACCAGGCTACGGAGGCAGTTACAATAACAACAGAGCAAGCTTATCAATCAATATCTTAGATATTAGAATCAACTCTGAAAAATCATTCTAACAAGTATTTTTTAAAGTGTCGCTACCAGAAAAATACAACAAAAACATTATTTGGCAGTTTTATATTAAAATATTTATTTTATTACCTAATATTATTATAATTTGATTAAAAGTATCTCAGTCACAGTGGCCTTAAAGCCACTTTTTGAGCTCTTAATTTTGACTTCCTATTGTTTAGTGAAAGCAGTTTGTTCCTTTGGAAGTTCTGACCTGGTCGATCATCAAGAAGGGCAGTTTAGACGGCATCTTGGAGGGCGAGAGGTCGTCGTAGTCTTCTAGCAGAGGGGGCAGAAGGTGCGGCGCGTCTTCTCTGCGAGCTTCTATTATCTGGAATCAAATATACGATTTCAGCAAACAATTAATATAAAGCTCAATTTAACTCGAGATCTTATAAATTATTATTGTACAGAACTAAATAGTCTAATTAATTAGATAAATATAATGAAAATCATTATTTAAAGTCTAATCAGAAAACTTAACTTAAAGATAAAAATGATTTTGTAAAACATTGTGAAACACATAATATAAATACTAGGAATAAGCATAGTTATGTTCTTCCAAAATCTAGGCTCGGAAGAACAATGAAATCTTTCATGGGACAATGTATACTCTTCTACAATAAAATCCCAGGAAATGTTCAGCTTTTATCTGTAACTAAATTTAAAAAAGTTGTAAAGGAATGTTTGTGTATTAAAGGATATTATTGTTGTAATGACTACTTGATAGATAACACACCCTGGTAATGAACTGTTCACTCCAGGCTATTTCAAAGTAGTAAAATGTAAGGTATTATATAAAAATTTTGCAAATTTATTGAAAAAAGGTAAAAAGAAAGGCCCTCTGAACTTCTTAAGCCGGTTCTTCTCAGGTCAGAGGCTTCCATTTCCGAACCGGTGGTAGATTATTTGACAATCAATAAGAAAGTGTAATGCTTCCATATCAAATAAAGTATTCATAAACCAAATTTATAAGAACCAATCATCAAAAAGATTAACAGATTTCTTAATGTTAACAGTAATAATTATGTTACATTCCGACAAAATAAACGTTATTAATGATATTAATACACATGTACGATCAGAATCATATTCTACAGAACCAAAAATTATGTAATTTTTCATATACAAAATGTAATGTCAAACTGTAATAGCAATATTCGCCATTACAATTCGAATCACAACTGGGTTTAGATAAACTTAAATCTTTATTTATAAACATCATATAAAACTAACTAGTGATTGGTTTTAAACGCAAAATGTCATAAGATTAGGACAATTCAGAACCATTCTTTAACCATAAAAAAAAAGTTAAAATAACGTTTCATTCAGACAAAATTTTTTATTTTATTTAGCTTTTTGTTTCAATTCGAATCGCTTTAGAAAAATACCGCCTCCGTCGTCTAATGTTTAGAAACCGCAGGTCGTGGGTTCGAATCCTGCGGAGACTCAACAAATTTTCATTGTTATTTCCTAGTTGTTTAGGGCAATTTGGGCCGACCACCCAATTGTCTGAAAAGTAAGATGATCCATGCGTCGGATGGGCATGTAAAGAGTCGGTCAACCCACCAACCCGCATTGGACCAGCGTGGTGGGATACGGTCCAATATTTAACGAAGCAAGCGTGCATAGAGGAGGCCCACGTCCAGCAGTGGACTATCACAGGCTGATGTAATTCCGCTTTTATGTGTCCCCACTATATCCAAATCCGCACCTTATTGACGTATTCGGCCAATGCGGGTAAGTGCAAGACGTGGGGCGGCAACGCGCAGAGCGAGATGGCCACCGCGTGGAGGCGACACTGCTGGCCGGCGCTCAGCACCGGGTTGCGAAGGGCCGACTGCTGGATTCTGGAGATGGTAATAATTCGATTAATAATCTAATGTACTAAAATAGTCATATATTAGCAAGGTGCTTGTAATAATACAGAGCAGTGTACAAGTAATGTTCCGGTTCGAAGGACACTTGAGCCAGGTAATTACTAAGACCCCTAACAGGTTCTCGCTTTGTCGTAGCGGTGGGGCTCAGTACCTGCGGCTTGGGTCAGCCTGCGGGAAGCTAAGAGAACCTGGCCGGCCTGAGGTGTAAGGCCGGCCGTGGAGGAGGTTGCTCCAAGCGGGCTGAACAAGCCCGATTTGGATGCGCCTAAGGAGGGTGCGAGGACGGGTTGCAGGAGGTAGACGTGCCGCCCTTCCTGTCTCTCGCAACCAGGGTGGAGTCGCGGGGAAGAGGACTGTCGGTATTCCGTAGGCCGCCTCCCTATCCTCCGCGACTCGAGGGGCGCACCGCTGATGCGGTGTGGAGGGCCGTGGAGGAGGGACATTCGGCATGGTGTCGTCGATCTCTCCTCCTTCTACGGCCGAAATGGAGCTAGCGCGGAGCTAACATCCGGGCCGCCGCTGGGGCTGGGAGTATCGTCCCTGTGGGATTGGGAACTCCTGGCTCCATGGTCCTGAGTAACAGATTCGGGGAGTCTGTTACCTAACTACAGGGGCCGCGACGAAGGGCGCGCTAGTTCCGACGCGCCCAGAGGGAGGCAGATGGCCGTAAGGCCGAGATGGGGCTGCTTCGGCGGCCAGCGCCGGTGGGGTTGCAGATGAGTGCAAAACGTTCCTGTGACCCCACCCCAAAGGCGTCAGGAAGGAACAACGTGGTGGTTTTAGTCGGTGCGAGTCCAACATAACCCGTCTTTGTCCCCGCCAGGACGGGTATGCGTAGCATTTCCACGGTAAAAAAAGGTAATTACTAAGTAAACTAGACATAGACACCATATCTCAGGGCCGTGACCGCATTTCTTAAGGGCAGGACGTGTCACTTACCACCAGCAATGTCCTGAACCTCTGCAATATAATAAGAAAAACATCTTTATCTCTATTTTAATAACTCATCATCAACATCGTCAGCCTGTGATAGTCCACTGCTGGCCTCTATAGGCCTCCCCTAATACACCCCTATACATCAGGGAGTTTTGGACCGTATCCCACCACGCTGGTCCAATGTGGGTTGGTGGGTAGACCGACTTTTACATGCCCATCCGACGCATGGATCATCTTACTTTTCAGACAATTGGGTAACCAGCCCAAATTGCTTAAAATTTGTTGGGACTCAACAAATTTTCATTATTGTTTCGCAGGATTTGAACCCACGACTAGGCTACGGAGGCAATTGATAACTGTTTGTTTTAACTTACGCGAAAATCAACTGCAGAATATCACAGATCGTCTCCTCTGAAGCAAGTTCGATGCAGAGCAAAGCTAGCGTTGTATAAATAGCTTTCACATTCTCAACCGTATTCGATTCAAGTTGGAGACCTGAAACATATAAAATAAGTATTTATTTGTATGTTTATGTCATAAACGTGAAAATTTATTAGTAAAAATGTTCGTTACAAATAATTTCAATATGACTTTACAGTATTTTATTGTTATCCAATGGGTTTCGAACCTAAAACTTCCATTTTGTAAAGCTATGACCGAACCATTAGCCAAAGGCGGCTAATATTGTTAAGAGATTAGTAGAGATAATGCCACCCTACCCACTCAACCCTCATAGGACCAGAGTGGTGGGATACGGTCCAAAACCCCCTAATGGATAGGGTGTATCAGGGGAGGTCTATGTCCAGCAGTGGACTATCAAAGGCTGATGTGTGTGTCGTGTGAGTAGAGATAATAAAACTTTTTTTTAATGGCGTTTTGTACATTACATATGTTAATTAAGTAAAAAATAAAAGTCACCTTCATACAGAGAGCTGAAAATAGCATATCCGTGCTTGCTGATGAAGATGAGATCGGGCCTAGAGCACTTCTCCACGGTCAGACCGAGTTCAGCATAATCCACACTGAAAGCAAATTAATTAAAATAATGTAAACATCAAACTGCCTCCGTAGCCTAGTGGTATAGGCGTGTGCCTTAGAAACTGAAGGTCGTGTTCGAATCCTGTGGGACTCAACAAATTTTCATTGTTGTTTCCTAGTTGGTTAGGGCAATTTGGGCCGATCACCTAATTGTCTAAAAATAAGATGATCCATGTGTCGAATGGGCATGTAAAAGTCGGTCCACCCACCAACCCGCATTGGACCAGCGTGGTGCGATACGGTCCAAAATCCTCTAATGGATGGAGGTGTATTAGGGAGGCCTAGGTCCAGCAGTGGACTATCACAGGCTGATGATGAAACATCAATTTTAGGTTTTAATGTTACATCAAGTACAATTTTTTTCTTATTCGAAGTGATATAACTTGGGTAATTAAATGCTCGCTTCAGGTTTTGTTTTTTGTTATGATAATTTGTTAATTATGTTTTAAAGACGACATAAGAAAACAACTCGCTGAGTTTTTTCGCCGGTTCTTCTCAGGCTGTGGCGTCCTATTCCGAACCGATGGTAGCGTGTTTGATAATCAATAAGTGTGAACTTATATATTGAATAAAGATATTTGAATTTGGCATGAAGGAACGAGTCATAGGAAAATAATATACTATCTATATATACTATATAAAAGAGATTCCCACCTATATATTGACTAATCACGATATTTCTGTAACCATAAGGCGTAGCGACTTGAAACTTGGAACGGACTTTACGAAATTTTCCCCAAGGCGGCTAGACGCGGCAGATCACAGATATGGTTCGTCAGCATGTGGGAATTGTATAACATGATTGAGTCGCATAGTAGCAGGAATCGATGGCTCACGTGGGCAGCAGCAGCGCGCGCGCGTTGTCCCTGCGGTCCAGCAGCGTGTGCAGGATGCGCTGCAGCAGCGCCCTGGTGGGGGGCTCGCCCTGCCCCGACAGCCGCAGCAGCGCCTCCAGGAAGGGCAGCGGGAACGCCTTGCTCAGCTCCGCCGTGCGGTACGTGCGCCCCACCTGACGGACCCATCTCAACTACAGACTCAGTCGAATAGCTGGATTTGGATATTATTAAAGTCATCATCATTAGCAGCCTTTATCCGTCCACTGCTGGACGTAAGCCTGTTTTCAACGAACGCCAAAGCGGACGATCCCCGAAGCATGACGAAGAGTGAGAGAGCAACGATTATGTTGAGCAGCAACTTGAGCAGGATGTGCGCAGCATCAGAGACTGAGAGAGGCGACGGTTACCTTGAGCAGCGCTTGAGCGATGCTGCAGCGTTACTGAGACTGAGAGGGCGAGGGTTACCTTGAGCAGGTACTTGAGCAGGATGCTGCGCAGCGTTACTGAGACTGAGAGGGCGAGGGTTACCTTGAGCAGCGACTTGAGCAGGATGCTACGCAGCACAACAGACTAGGAGAGCGAGGGTTACCTTGAGCAGGATGCTGCGCAGCGTTACTGAGACTGAGAGGGCGACGGTTACCTTGAGCAGCGACTTGAGCAGGAGCTGCGCAGCGTTACTGAGACTGAGAGGCGAGGTTACCTTGAGCAGGATGCTGCGCAGCGTTACTGAGACTGAGAGGGCGAGGTTACCTTGAGCAGCGACTTGAGCAGGATGCTGCGCAGCGTTACTGAGACCGAGAGGGCGAGGGTTACCTTGAGCAGGACTGCGCAGGTGAGACTGCAGCAGCGCGCGTTCGGAGCAGGCGGCGGTGCTGCGGCGCGCGGCGGTGCGCTCGCGCCGGAACCTGCTGCACCTTGCTCACGATGAACATCATGATGTCGATCTTCTGGAAGTCGGGCAAGTGGTCCGCGAACTCGCCCAGCGCGCCGATCAGCGCCTCCTGGTACAGCTTCTCGTCGCTCTCCTTCTACGGTGGGTCGTTTAAGAGGCTTGTATTTTATGCAATTTTATTAATTTACTTGTTAATTGTTTACTCGTTGCATGGTTGACATTTAGAAGTCTTAACCGAGATCAAAAGAGGATTAATATAGCTAGATTGCTAAGTCATCCCTTAAGTGAAATTGCCTGATAACCGATTTTAGTGATCCATGCAAAAGGTTCCGATGTCCTTTTGCATGCGTCCTGATAATACTTTAAAGTTTAGAAGCGTAGGAGGTTAATTTAAATCAGTTTAAATTTAAACACACAAACATCTTGTTTTTCGGAGGTCACTCTTGTTATAGAGTGATTTAATGAGAGATTACACCCTGCCCTTTGTTCAACCGTCGTGTTCGGAAATAAAACGAAACAGAACTTGTGTAATATATAATTATAGAAATACCTCAGAGTCCCTGGCGACGGATGCCCTCAAATTCGTCAGAAGATTGTTGATTATTTCAAGTACCGAAGGTCCTGTGAAAGATACAAATTCACTTTTAAAAAATTGATCAGTCCTAGTCTATCAACGCTTTATATCTTTGTGATACATAATGGATAGGCGTTTCAAAAGACAAGATTTATTCAGCACTAGTAACCTCCCCACCCCTTGTTGGATGGAATTTCGTGAAATCCGTTCTTAGCTGACCTCTACTTGTCGAAAGGAATATTCCTACCAAATTTCAAGTCGCTACTCCTTATGGTTTCAGAGATATCGTATGAGTCAATATAGGTGGGAATATCTTTTATATATATCGATTTACACACCGACGCTATCGGCGGCCGCTATGGCCACAATATTGCTCAGGACCGAGGCCCTCGCAGCCCGAACACGGGTGCCGCCGCCCGCGTCCAAGTGCTGCATCAACGCCTCCACCACGCTGTACGAGTACTGCGCCTGCAATTTATTATAATATGCTTAGAAGACATATTAATCGGAGACATTTATTATGGCATACAGGCAGACGAGCAGTCGGGCCACCTGATGGGAAGAGGTCATCGACGCCCATGGACATTGGCCAGTGGTATCACCAACGCGCTGCATACCGTGAGACATAGGGTGTTGAGTCTCGTTTACCCAGCAAATACGCTGGCTACGGTGCCCTTCTAACCGGAACACGTAGTGTTTTCACACTACTGCTGTGATTGGCGAACCACCGCCACGTTTAATCCTCACGCGACGCTCAACCAATGAGGACGGTCCGTTTCGCTCCAATTGACTTTGTTTACTTCAATTACATATGTTAATTGGATGGGGTATACTGAAACTAATTGTAAAAATTAATGGAAATTTTACTATACCCTTTTAAAGTTTAAGAAAACGATCCTAGGAATAGATGCATTACACTTCCCCGTTTTTATAGGCTTCACCGCGGTGCCTATTTCTACCGCAAAGGAGTGGTGTGAAAACACTGCTGTGTTCCGGTTCGAAGGGCACCGTAGCCAGCGTATTAACTGGGTAAACGAAACTTATCGCCCAATGTCTCACGGTGGGCAGCGCGTTGGTGATACCAGTATTGCCAATGTCTGTGGGCGTCGGTGACCACTTTCCATCAGGTGTCCCGACAGCTCAACGTAACGGGGCGGAATCTTGCATATAGTGTGATTGTTAGTCAGCTGTCAACTAATGTAGAAATATATTATGTCTTAAATAGGTATATAAACATACTGATTAAATTTTGCCATAATTTTACCTGAATCGAGAACATGATGATTTTGAAAGTGTGCACGGCGAAGTCGTTCGGCACCCACAGCTCGTGTCGGTCGAAATGGCTGAAACAAACAAAACGATACATTCAATTCAGACGTAATCTGACTTTATGGCCTAGAAGCAGTGACCTTTGTTTTACAAAGCAGAGCGGAGTGGAGGGATACAACTTTGCTTTATAATTGTTAGCAAGATGTGTAGAGTATCTGCATACCCGTGTATTAACATCATCGGCCCGTGTTAGTCCACTAATGGACATCATCATCAGCCTCGTGTCAACTGCTGAATCACATCAGCCTCGTCCACTGCTACCATGGCCTGAACGTCTTCGCAATTAGGGGTTTTGTATCGTATCCCACCCGCTGGTCAATGGTTGTCAGTACATTTTACATGCCCGCATACTTTCCAGACAGTTGGGTGATTGGCCCAACTTTCCTAATCCACATTTGTATCCGTATTGCGCTCGTTATTACACCATCGATACCTGTGTTGTTCAATTTTATAGGGGATTTCAATTTCACATATACCACGATGAAATGCTGCGCACTGAAACTTCTTTCAACCAGTAATTTTCCCAAGTTGTCATATAGTCGGCCTCTAATTCAAATTTACTTGAAAAACAGTTTTTACTATAAATTTCTATCGTTTCCTAGTCGGTTAGGGCAATTTGGGCCGATCACGCGATCGTCTGAAAAGTGAGATGATCCATGCGTCGGATGGACATGTAAAAATTCAGTCCACCCACCAACCCGCATTGGAGGGGTGTAAGTCCAGCAGTGGACTGCTGTTTGGAGACGAAGTAGCCACCTACGTCAGCACGGGCCGCAGCACGCTCCGGATGTGGCCGAAGGAGGCCCTGCCCACCAGCTCGCGCAGACAGGCCTCGGCCAGCCGGGTGGGCTCCTCCTCCACGCCGTCGCGCGCGTCCGTCTCCATGCACGAGAGCGTTTCGCTTCCGCGATCTGAAATAACACAAGATAGAACAAATAAGGAAAAATCTGAAAAAAATCTGAAAAATAGACTCTTTTATTTTGCGCGTTGCGTGTTTGCATCTATGTGCATGTATTTATGTCACATTTTATAACTAGTAACAGTTTTTTTTTTTTTTCTTCATCGAACTATCAAATATTCCTTACTTTGTTTTTTTTTGTTTTATAAATTAAACTTGGCCTTTTATTTAACATAAAGCGACGGTCGTGTAATTTTATTCTGAATGACGTCACCGCAACCCCAAGGACAGGCCTTGCCTAGTGTGATGCCATCGAAAGTTTAATTTTACCTCGTTATAGTAAATAAATGTTTTTTTTTTTTACTTTTATAAGGAACTTTAATGAGGCTTTAAAATATACGAGCTAAAGTTATATGTGACAACGTCTTTTGGTGGTAGAATGATTGTAATGTGAATTTCGTTCGTTATAGAAAAGCCCACCAACACACATTGGACCAGTGTGGTAGAATACGGTCCAAAACCCCCTAATGGATAGGCGTGCTTAAAGGCCTATGTCCGGCTGTTCCGGTGGTGATATTGATGGTATATGGGAAAAGGATGAACCCCTTTTTCTTTTCTCTGTTCGTTTTCCTCAAAAGGCCAACTACCAAGTGGGGACGCGACCTCTCCTCTCTCCTATGGTCGCTTATGGAGGCGTTCTGAGCCGGGCTGTGACCAGGGCACGATGCCCCCCTATTTGAAACAACATAAGACGGGACGTCATAAAACAACTTTGTTTGTTTTAACTTTCTCAAATATCTTAAACAATCAAGTAACAGACACATGGCTGTACAAAACAAAAACGTCGCGCATAAATGAAATGGCCCGGCGAAACACAATTCAAAAAATTAAATATTTTGATCATAACTTTTATTATATTTAATTTTGTTTTGAGTAAAAGATTATAACGAAAAAAATAACCATTATTATGCATAAAGGTTACAATCAAAAACTATTTTTTTAATAGTTTTCAGATCTTTGAACTTTTAATTTACCCAGCTAGGACTTTTTCGTTGTCCCCAACTAAATATATATATATATAATAATCTTTTATATATATATATATATATATTGCGTGTGTTTAGAAACCGGAGGTCGTGGGTTCGAATCCTGCGGGGACTCAACAAATTTTCATTGTTGTTTCCTACTTGGTTAGGGAGATTTGGGCCGATCACAATTGTCTCTGTGGTGGACTAGCGTGGTGGGATACGGTCCAAAACCCTCTAATGTATATGGGTGTATTAGGGGAGGCCTATGACCAGCAGTGGACTATCACAGGCTGATGATGATGATATATAATAATCATATAATATGTACCTGCATGTTGTACAGAAGCGAAGGAACGATTTTGTCCATGTGCTGAGCCTCCCATATGTTCTCCACCAAGTCGTCCGACACAGTTTTTCTTATGACGCCCTGAGAACGATATAAACACACACTTACATTTAGAATTTACACATAGATAAAGTTATGAATATCTGCTTTGCGTGAAAATTTAAATATTTTTTTTGCGATTTGATAATAGTGTTAACATCATCATTAAAATCGTTGAAATTTAATGAATGTTCATTCCTTTCCTTACGTTTTAACTTGGCAAACTAATTCTAGTAGATTATTACGAAAAACACTAAATCCAAACAGTAGTTTTGTATAATAATGAAACTAGTTGTAATTTATAAGCCTCAGAGGTGAAGAAATATTAAGATGAAAATATATCTAGGATGTCTAAAACTGAATTTTAAGCCTATATAATCTTAAGTTAAAATAGTTAAGAACTAACTTAATTTATGGAGAATAATATAGGCATATCATACGGGGATCTAGAAAGAAATATATTTAACTTCTTGCTAGCTAGCTGTTTCTAACACTAGCGATCTTTCTTTCGCCGATTAAGTTCGACACCAGACTTTGGTTCATGTTAATCCAATGTCGCATTCGCTCTGGCAGAGGAAACAAGATATTGATTTTCTAGGGCCTAGTCCAGCTCTAATATTAATCTAGCACTCTAGTTTAGGAATGTTACACCAAAACTATTTAAATTTGAGCTGTTATCAATCAAGAATCTGCCCATTTGTCACTGGTGATGTTCCACATTATTCTTTGTGCACACTTGTTCTGTCTCATTTAGACGGTTAGGTTAGGTTTAGCCGTCTGGATAGGCACCACCGCGGTGCCTATTTCTGCCGCGAAGCAGTAGTGTGAAAACACTGCTTTGTTCAGGTTTGAAGGGCACGGTAGCCAGCGTATTTACTGGGTAAACGAGACTTAACACCCTATGTCTTACGGTAGGCAGCGCGTTAGTTACCACAGGTATTGCCAATGTCCATGGGCGTCGGTGACCGCTTCCCATCAGGTGGCCCGACTGCTCGTCTGCCTGCATATGCCATAAACAAAAGCTTACCTGCAAACCCTGGATCCCAGCCAGTCGGATCCTATCCCTTGCCACCTTGTCAGCGTGGTTGCTGTGGCACATTGCGGAAAACTTCGACACGAAGAAGTCGTACCTCCGATGGTAGGAGGGCGTGTCCTCCTCGATATTCGCGAAACGGACAAACTGAAAGAAAGATTATTATTTGCCCTAATAACTTAAATACTTTTAAAATGCACAATAAATTTTAATGATGCCTTGAACGTAGTCAAAGCAGAACATTTTAATGTTATCAGGTAATTCTGGACGACAACGATAGCGTCAACTATAGTATAGCTAATAATTCCCACGAAATTCCACTTGGCGCGCATATTACTTAGTTGTAATGAACAAGGAGTGGATATGCGGTCGATATAATCAATTCATTTAAAAAAACCAACGACAAAATGACTTGTTTCAGTGTAATTAATTGTAAAAGCAACTAAGGGCGACGAATTTGTACGATTTATGTGATATTTCGCAAAACGGACAAACTAAAAGTTACGGTATCAGTTGGTATATTTACGATATTTAGTAAAAAATTGTGACTAATATACTTCTACTTTCATCGTAAAGGACGAACTATTTAAGAGAGCATAGTGCGAGTGAGATTTATATTATTCGCGAAACGGACAAACTTAAAGACTATATTTTGAAGTATTATATTGGTATATTTATAAACAGGCAAACTGCAATGAAGAAGGTTTATCTTTAGTTTAATCTCTTAAATTGTGACTGGTCACAGGACCGAAAATCGGTCACAAATTTGAAAGCTTACTACAAAGAGTGGACGCATGCAGGCTGAATGAGAGGCCTATGTCCAGCGTGACTGCCGCGGCTATAGATGATGATGATGTTACGCTTCCAGAATTACACCAGAGTAGGGATGTTACGAGCTTCGGTTTCCAGTTCCGTTAAGTCGGAACTCTGATTACTTATTATACTTTCGGTTCCGACTCCGTTCCGACAATTTTAATCGGAGGTTTGAATCGGGTTTTTAATAATTTGTCTTCGTAAAAATATATAAATGAGTTCAATAAAAGAAGACGTATTAGTATTAGTGATGATCCGTTTTATGGTGGAAGTTAATGGTAATCCAAATTCCAGCCTCATTCAATTGCTCGTCAATTTTTCGTGTCCACCAAGCTCGGTAGCGAGCGAACAACTTTAGTGGCGCTAGCCTAATCTACGACCCCTAAGAAATAAATAAGAGGAGACAAAGCTTTTGTTGCAAATATAATACCCTACTTTTGAAGTCAATTAATACGATTTATTTTTTTAAAGCTTTGTTCGTAGTTAGTATAATATAATTACTAGAGTCCGACCGAAACCGAACCGAAAGTCGTGTGGCTTAGTTTCGCCGAAACCGAAAACCGAAACCGAAACTCACTGATCAAGTATAAAATTCTTGAATATACTAAAATATGGAGTTTTATGCCTATTATTTTGCATTATTTTAGTCATGAATGGAGACACAGATATTAAACGTGTGTGAATCGTTTATTTCAGTTCTATAATATTTTTATTTAACAAAATATTAAAATATATCAATTTTTTTTTCAAATAAACTTTATAGCAATATGAGTATTATAAATTAATTATAATTATGACGTGATTCATTAAAGACTAAGTATTGATAATAAAATTGAAAATAAAATGATTAATACTTTGGTTCTATTTGTAGTCGAGGGGATCAAAAAGTTGTAAATGAGATAGAATATAATGACTATGATAGCTTAATTATTTATTTTTCTACATAACTCTGAGTCCACCAACACCAAGTCCATCGTTCCAAGTTTCCAATGCTTAAATCCTTTAAAAATGGATTGTCTTGGTCCTGCAAAAGGTCTTCACGGCATCGTTTACTTGTTATATAGTTTAAACACATGTTTCCTGCTTAAGAATCAATTTGGAGAAGATGAAAAATAACCAGGCGCCAGATCGGTGAATGCTCGACCAATTGACCTGTATCTGAACGGGCCTCGCTAATCCAACCATGCGCCGGTACGTTGTCAAAGTGAAACAGTCACCCGTTTAAAGAGGTGAAGAAATATTAAGATGAAAATATATCTAGGATGTCTAAAACTAAATGTTAAGCCTATATAATCTTAAGTTTAAATAGTTAAGAACTAACTTAATTTATTTATAAGGGGATCTAGAAAGAAATATATTTAACTTCTTGCTAGCTAGCTATTTCTAATACTAGCGATCTTTCTTTCGCCATTTAAGTTCGACACCAGACTTTGGTTCACGTTAATCCAATGTCGCATTCGCTCTGGCAGAGGAAACAAGATATTGATTTTCTAGGGCCTAGTCCAGCTCTAATATTAATCTAGCACTCTAGTTTAGGAATGTTACACCAAAACCATTTAAATTTGAGCTGTTATCAATCAAGAATCTGCCTGTTTGTCACTTATTCTTTGTTCACACTTGTTCTGTCTCATGTAGACGGTTAGGTTAGGTTTAGCTGTCTCGGCAGACTGCTCCCCAACACCGGAGGACCCAGCAGCTCCTGTCGCCGCCTATACGCCGGAGTCGTCAGGTCCATGGTCCTGTCGGGCACCGTGTGGGCGACACCTCCAAAAGGAGAGTACTGCGGTATTGAGGAGAACCCAGAGGGTGTTGGCGATCCGGGCCGTACGGGGCTACCGGACCATCTCCGGCGAGGCGGCGTGCCTGTTGGCTGGCTCCTTGCCCTGGGACCTGGATGCAGAAATCCTCGCGTCACTCTTCTTCTGGCGCGAGGAGGCGAGGTCTCGGGGCTTTACGCCAGCCCCGGAAGAGATAAGGGGGCGCAGAGAGGAATTGCGCTCCCTAGCAATACAGGAGTGGGAGCTGCGGCTGGAGCACCCCAGCGCCGGCCGTCAAACAGTAGAAGCCATACGCCCCGTATTAAAGTGGTGGCTAGAAAGAGGACACGGCTCCCTAACATTCCGCGCGACGCAGGTTCTCTCGGGACACGGCTGTTTCGGGAGGTACCTGTGCCGCGTGGCCGGTAGGGAGCCTACAGAGGAGTGCCACCACTGTGGCGTATGTGCCGAAGAGACGGCCCAACACGCGCTGGAAGAGTGCCCAGCCTGGGTCGAGCAACGCCGAGAGCTGCGTAGTGTCGTGGGGCACGACCTTTCGCTTCCTGCTGTAGTACGCAGGATGCTAGAGAGCGAAAGGTCGTGGGGCGCCGTCCTTGCTTTTTGCGAGGACGTGATGGCCCGGAAGGAGGCCGCGGAAAGGGACAGGGAGGCCGAGAGCGCCCTGGCTATCCGCAGAAGAAGGCCAGGGCGCCGAAGAGTGGCGTAGCGCGCAACCTTCACCCCTGACATGAGCCTCTGGGCGGCCGGCAAGAGGGTGCCGCCGCCCAGAGAAGGGCTCAAGAGGAGCGCCGTGCTGTTTGTTCCGGCACGGCGCCTAAAGGACGTTCCGGGTGTCCCAACACACCGCAGAGAAGAGGCCGAGAGGGCCACGTCGCGCCGGGTCACCGAAGACTGTGATCAGTGCCGCGGCCCCGGCTACAGCGACATGAGAAAGGAACAACCGTTGGTTTTTAGTGGATATACCGGCCGCTCCATCTTGGTCCGGGAGTTCCCATATCCCCGCTGCCCTCACTTTGGCGGCGGGGAATCCGTAAGCTGGATTTTCCAACGGCAAAAAAAAAGGTTTAGCCGTCTGGATGGGCACCACCGCGGTGCCTTTGCTGCCGCGAAGCAGTAGTGTGAAACACTGCTGTGTTCCGGTTTGAAGGGCACGGTAGCCAGCGTATTTACTGGGTAAACGAGACTTAACGCCCTATGTTCTCACGGTAGGCAGCGCGTTTGCGATACCACTGATATTGCCAATGTCTGGGCGTCGGTGACCGCTTCCCATTAGGTGGGGCCACCTGATGGGAAGCGGTCACCGACGAAGCGGTCACTGCTCGTCTGCCTGCGTATGCCAGCTAAAAAAGCTTACCTGCAAACCCTGGATCCCAGCCAGTCGGATCCTATCCCTGCCACCTTGTCAGCGTGGTTGCTGTGGCACATTGCGGAAAACTTGACACGAAGAAGTCGTACCTCCGATGGTAGGAGGGCGTGTCCTCCTCGATATTCGCGAAACGGACAAACTGAAAGAAAGATTATTATTTGCCCTAATAACTTAAATACTTTTAAAATGCACAATAAATTTTAATGATGCCTTGAACGTAGTCAAAGCAGAACGAATGCTTATTTTAATGTTATCACGTAATTCTGGACGGCGACGATAGCGTCAAATATAGTATAGCTATTAATTTCAGGAAATTCCACTTAGCGCATTTATTACGTTGTTGTAATGAACAAGGAGTGGATATGCGGTCGATATAATCAATTCATTTCAAAAAACCAACGACAGAATGACTTGTTTCAGTGTAATTAATTGTAAAAAAAATATAATATTTCGCAAAACGGACAAACTAAAAGTAACGGTATCAGTTGGTATATTTACGATATTTAGTAAAAAATAGTGACTAATATTCTTTTACTTTCATCGTAAAGGACGAACTATTTAAGAGAGCATAGTGCAAGTGAGATTTATATTATTCGCGAAACGGACAAACTTAAAGAGTATATTTTGAAGTATTATTTTGGTATATTTATAAACAGGCAAACTGCAATGAAGAAGGTTTATCTTTCGTTTAATCTCTTTTAAATTTGTGACTGATCACAAGTCCGAACACATCGGTCACAAATTTGAAAGCTTACAAAGTTGCTGGCAAAGAGTTGACGCATTCGGCCGAAGATCGGGCCGAATGGGAGAGGCCTATGTCCAGCAATGGACTGCCGCAGGCTATAAATGATGATGATGTTACGCTTTCAGACCTACACCAGAGCTAAGTAAACTGGTGAAACATCGTTATTTACGACTACAGAGGGACGACATCTCACATCGGTCTTACTTATTGAAATTATCACCGAGATGTCAACCACTGAGTGACAGTCGACTAAGAACATAATAATTTTCGTAACATCAATTTCAAGTCAAATTAGGCTTTCATATCACCATGGTGGTGAGACTAAGAGAAACACAGATACAATAGTGTTACCTTATAGACTACTTCTTCGCGGGAGAACTAGCCGCATTGGTACTAACCTAGATGGCTTACATTGGACAAGACTCATTACAACATTTGTACACAACCACTTCGCAGCTGAAATGAACACATCCAAATAACTAATCATCACAATAGTTCTAAACTCACACTCTGCGTCGCCAATATCTGCAACTGTGGATCCGTCGACTCGAGCAATTTCTGGACCATCTTTAGGAAGCTCTCCACGAACAAGTTCAGCGTTTGCGAATGGCAGGCCAGTAGCAACTGGTCCATCGCCTCCATGGCTATTATCACGAAACTGGAAATGATAATCATTACTTAAACATTACTCAAGACATCACATCATCAGCCTTTGATAGTCCACTGCTAGACATAGGCATCCCCTAATACACTCCTATCCTTTGGGGGGTTTTGGACCGTATCCCACCACGCTGGTCCAATGCGGGTTGGTGGGTGGACCGACTTTTTACATGCTCAACGTCACCATATTTACGAGTTATCATAGAGTCGGCTTCAAATCCATTCAAAATCATATGAAATACATTGTTTAAGCTAGCGACTGGCATCTGATCTCGACAACCCAAATGGGAAACTGTATGACAGAGGGACTATATGTCTATAAATTAAAGGTCGTCCTATCACCTATAAACGACTGCCATAGATGGTATTGACAATCTTACGAGAGATTTCGCTCGCCCATCTGACTTTTTTAGTGTTTCGATGCTGGAACCACATTGCGTAAACCATCTCAGAAACAACGTTATCGCAAAGTTTTAATTATAAAGCTAAGTCGAATACTACTAGGCCATGGAGGCTAAGCTAAAAATTACAATTGAAATTGATGTAACAAGGCATGACTATGATGTACGTATAATATTTTTATTGACGAATTGTCACCTCAGTTACATTTGAACCTTTTCATAATTTTACTCAGAGTTTTGGTCCCATGCTATAGATATAAGTAGTGTTATCTTCAGCTGTACTAATACGCCATCTCTGTGGTCTAGCGGTATTGGCCCTTGCTCTATAAACCGGAGGTCGTGGGTTCGAATCCCGCGGGGAAACAACTTTGTGTTGTCGATGTTTTCTGGTTGGTTTGGACAATTTAGGCTGATCAAGCACTGGTCTGAAAAGTAAGATGATCCATGCGTCGGATGGACCAGTGTGGGGGGATACGGTCCGAAAATGCTCTTATGGAGGCGTGCATTAGAGGAGGCCTATGGCCAGCAGTGGACCGACACAGGCGGATGGAGATGATGAAACAAATATTAAATAGAGGAAAGATTTCTTTGTTTGTTCCAAATAGGATCCTATTCAATAAACCGATTTGCTAGATACCTATATAATCCTTCAGTAACAAAGGCAACTTTTTACTCCAGAAAAATTCATTCCAGAAATCTATTAACAACGAATAGAACCTAATAATTTCTTCATCATCAGCCTGTGATAGTCCACTGCTGGACATAGGCCTCCCCTAATACACCGCTACCCATTAGGGGGTTTTTGGACCGTATCAAACCACGCTGGTCCAATGCGGGTTGGTGGGTGGACCGACTTTTTACATGCCCATCCGACGCATGGATCATCTTACTTTTCAGACAATTGGGTGATCGGCCCAAATTGCCCTAACCAACTAGGAAACAACAATGAAAATTTGTTGAGTCTCCGCAGGATTCGAACCCACGACCTCCGGTTTTTAAAGCACACGCCCATACCACTAGGCTACATATAATAGTTAAATTGAGTCGTTTCATTGTTATAATATGAAGTCCTTGGAAATAACACGAGAAATTCAACACGTAACCATAGAGGTTGACTTGTAGAGTGGAATAACGATAAGGTTATCTTAAGTAGTCATCTATCGGTTCAATTTTCAACGCGCGTTAATATAACTACGAGTTTATTGCGTGAAATGGTTTTTTCGATTTATCTAAATAAATTCTTTACGTACATTAAATAATACAATTTACGTAAATATAACGATATTGTTTTTGAAAATTTAATAATACAAAAAACATCGTTACCCCTTCCTTTTAGGCATTTCTATCATGTTATCATCTAACTTGTCAATTTTTGCCTGAACAACTGCTATTAGATAGAGCGACTGGCTAACTTCCTCTCCCCAAAAGGTAAAATTCGTTTTATAGTTTATACATTGGGGATAACGGAGTAATTTAAACTTCCAAATTACTCGTTCGGAATCCAATGTTAATATTCTATTCGAGCTTAGAATCGAATATTAACTGTAATTTGAAGATTGCTTAATAATTTTCCCGAAGTTTATGACATTCGGCTTCTTTCTAATCATTCCTAGAATTTCCATATGTTACAAAATCGAATTTTTCGACCTTACTTGTTCGAATTGATACGAATATCAATATCCGGTAATCGCACACCCCTATTAAACATCAGTTAATTTAGATGCACCCACGTCCCATAACGACTTTCAAACTCCGACAGCAGACATCTAACTTGTAAGTTAACAACAGTCATGATGACCGTACAACAATAATCTAAATATTCAGAAAACATCTATAACACTAGATCGCCAGTAGCATTCGAAGCCACGACCTCCAGTTACAAAGTAACAGCCAAAACTACTAACCCACCGAGTCTCTCCTCTACCCAATTTCTAGCGTTCCTATTGGTTGATTATCACCAAACTTACAAACGAAAAACGGCATTCCGCCAATAAGGACCGCCACGTCGTTGCCATGGGTTACGTAGTCTACACCTCTATCAAATCTAATCCGGCTTAGGAATAAATCAATAACGCAGCAAAAAACGACACTTTCTTGTCTCGTATACATTTCATAGTATACTGCATTTGATGCTCTGATTATCACGCCGGGACAGTCGTCAGAAATCTAGGTTTCCGGGTTCTAAACACTAGCAACCTAATAACATGTTATCATATTACTTTACTCTTGCGTTAAATGTCTAGACAAATTTAGGTATTGAAATATATAAGAGAAGAAAATTTACATAGCTTAATTACAGTGCAGCAACTGCCTCCGTAGCCTAGTGGTAAGGGCGTGGGCTTTAGAATCCGGAGGTCGCAGGTTCGAATCCTATCCGGGGACTCAACAAATTTTCGTTGTTGTTTGGGTGATCGGCACAAATTCTGAAAAGTAAGATGATCCATGCGTCGGATGGGCATGTAAAAAGTCGGTCCACCCACCAACTCGCATTGGACCAGCGTGGTGGGACATGGTCCACAAACCCCCTAAATGGAGAAGGCGTGCATTAGGGGAGGCCTATGTCCAGCAGTGGACTAACACAAGGCTGACGATGATGATGATGACTGCAGTGTACCTTAAACAAGCTTGGAAATTATATCAATAAAGTAACCATGGCAACGGTTGGCGACATACGTCTATAGTTTGGACAGTTCATACTCGGGATAGATGAGAACATTGTAACGCATGGTAACGAGGAAGCGTCGTTCATCTTGCGTTCTTATCGACGAGTTGTCACCGTCATGTCAACCACTGATTGACAGTCGAGTAATAACAACACCGAGCGTACGTCCTTTTGTTGCTATGGGTTATTTTGATTACAATTCCGGGTCTATTATGGATACGCTACAAAATATATCAACGCTATAGAAGATAGTTACATGTCAGGTCAAGGTTTCAAAGTCTTTAATTAGATTAATATGTATTATAGAATGTATGATACATTCCATAAATAGCTCTCAACACACGCGTATTCAACTTTCTTTGCTGTAATTTGTGTTAAATATGTCATATCACTGACAGTGAGTATTGATACATTTATATACTCTGTTAACTCCATGTGAGTAGATTGAACGAAAAACTCCGAAAGCTTCTAATGCCACAAATAAATATGTATGTATCATCATCATCAGCAATGCACACCATCCCATTAGGGGATTTTTGGACGGCATCCCACCACGCTGGTCCATTGCAGGTTGCTGGATGGATCTTACTTTTCAGATAATTGGGTGATCAGCCCGAATTGTCCTAACCACCCAGAAAACAACGAAAACACAAATAATGTTGTGTGTGTATACTGTTTGTGTCTCTAAATAAATAAATAAATTCTACATCTTAATCGAGTAAACGATGACGCTTCGAAATCTCTTACCCATGTCTCCTCCTGTATATATCCCGGGATGCCTTCTGGAACAGGTATTCTCCGATCCTGTCCAGCTTCTCCGGGCTGGACAAGGAGTAGAAGGTGAGCTTCTCCATGTTCGACTTGACAAGGCCATCCTGTGGCGATGCGGGGAATATGTTGTCCACCAGGCGCTTGTACCTCGGTCTTAGCGCTGAACAGCAGCCGCAGCAACCTGGCATTGAAGAAAAGAATGAGTAAAAAAAGGCAACAATGTAGTATCCTGTGATATGGGAAAATGGCGTGGTGGGATACGGTCTAGAAACCTCATAATGGAGAAGGCGTACATAAAGGGAAGAATGTTCAGCAATGGAATAGCTGGCTGATGATGATGGTGCTGACGATACCAACGCACGGTGATAGTCTTTACATGTATCCAATATTATCTCTATATTTAGTGATGTTCGCTTCATCGCTGTACACGCTGATAATTGACAATTTTCAACCGAAGGATTGACATCTTTTAAATACTTTTAGTTTAGGCACCCTCGTGCCGACACTAATGCCGGCACGACAGTTTCAACCCGGGACTTATATTGACACTGTGCTTTCACAGCCTGTATACCAATAGGTGATATTAAGGTCTTAGGTTTCATGTTTGCAGATGGTCTATGACCACCACAGTCTTAACTCCTGCAAGACGGTTCCAAATTATTGGATTAACGGGATTCTTAAATGGTAGAAATTGTAGTGTTCTTCGCTGCTAGTGTTCTATCAGAAAAGACGTTATTCAAAGATGAGGATCCAGCTCGTCTTTAACAAGTCACGGATTAAGTTGCTTACTCTATGATTGTTGTAAACTTTAGTTATCTCAAAGTGTGCTTAAGACACGATAGGTGTTCTAACCAAAGTGTAGAAGATATGCCACCGGTAGACCGGACTAGATTTGAATACAAAACCACTGTCGGAACAATTAACTCATACAGTTTGCTTATACGAGGCGTTGTTCTAAATAAAAGAATCACCTCATGCCTATTCTAAGTTGGCACATACAGACGTAAATAATATTCATTAGGGCCATACCGGATTTGAACTAGTTTCGGTTCAAATCTAGCTTTATTTAAAAGTGAACCGGAAACTGAGTTGGGATGGCTTCCGATAAGAATTCGTGGAAACCCAGTCATAAAGGGAAACTTGACTAAAAATGATTGTGCTCTACAAAAATGCCGACACCGCACTTTCGTAGAGAACTCAGCTTTTACATAAAGACACACTTTTAAAACTGAGGACTTGTTTGTGGCAATATCGAGAACAAATGATTTGATTTTCAAATTTAATTCAATGTTTCATAGCTTTTGGTATAAACGATACAAAAAGACAAAACTCATGACCAAGCTCCTAGACCCAGCTTATCCAAAGCTAGTTCCTAAAGCTTGGTCAAGATCTAGGGGCCAAATTTGTGACATACAAAACAGCAAGAGAAGTACGAATTATAAATAAACAAAAATAGATATCAGCTTTCGACATCGAAATTCGTCAATCTCACACAGTTTGTTCACAAACATTGCAAACACAACACATACACACACACAACTTACATGTCATATAAACAGTTTTGCTCATAAAGAAGCAGGCGCGATGGACGACCTTCCGCATCGGCAACATAATCACGGAAAACACATCAAAAACACTACTTTTAAAACACTAAACTTGATTAAATATCCACTGTCTGTACGTCTCGTTTGTTTGCTTATGGTCCAAGCTAATTAAGAAACTGTAATACAAAGCTTCGACTTCGTACATACATTATTAATTAATGATCATTTGGTTTTTAACCCGTGAAAAGGACAGAAGGCTAAATATGTGATAGAAGAAATATAAACGTTGTAACATAAAAGATAACCTATGAAAGAAGTTTACGGCGTTGTTATTATATTAATAAATAAAATTACTTTTTACGAATTTTATCGCGTTTATTTTACATACTGTATACCCCTAATTGATTGAAGTCTCGGTGACAGTCTATATATATATAGTTAAAGATTTATCCATTAATAAATTTAAAGTTATCAATACACGTTAGTGTGTTAAAAGGTTATTAAAGCTAGTTACATGTATAAGCAGTACATTGTCATATATGACAAGTCCATAAAACCAAACGTTCTTATTTTTTTTCTGTCCGTCTGTATGTTTGGCCTCTAGATAATCTCTGGAATGGCTGGTCCGATTATGACGGGATTTTCACTAAAAGATAGGTGATTTAACTGGGAGTAACTTAGCCTATTTTTAATATATATTACCACGCGAACGTACTCGCGAATTAAAGCTAGTTCATCAATAAGAACGCTAGAGCCCATGTAACACAACGTTATATATATTTAACATTATTTATAGGTATAAATTCGATATTTTGTTTAGCCCAAATCGACCTACTGTTATAAAAAAATATAATTCGATGCAACTCCAGTCGATAACAACTACTTAAAAGTACATTATCAGGTTACCAAAAGCAAAGGACGCAAAAAGGATAACTTATTGGTCAGATACAGTACCGAATGTCAAACAAAAGCACTATAAACATATATAAATTTGATATTTACGTGATTTACCAACTTAACGAGTCACGACTGCGAACTATCAATATATTAAACATAAAAATAAATCAATCGCAACGTTTTTAAAATAACAAGAAATTCGTATACTTGTATAGTGATCCCTTTATTTTAAAATGTCAAAAAATTAAAAAACAAAAGATAAACGCACTATAATAATTGTTTATCAAAACTATAATATCAGACTAAAAACAATAATAATTGTTACTAAATTATTAACCATGGAAAAACTAAACAGTATGTACTCAACTTTATTTGAATAATAATACATTTCAATGACAATTTAAACAAAGAGTATAAAGTTAAATATATCGTACATTTGACTTTAAATTAAAAATACCTCTCCATAGTTATATCGTGAACATTTTTTCCTAATTTCCTCGTTAATATAACAGCAACATTAAGTCGTTAAAAGTGTAAAATCGATACATTTAATGTAATATTAACTTTCCACAAACAGTTTCTAGCGAAAACACTTTAAAGGTATTTTCTTTAAGAACTAAAGACCTATTTCATACATAAACAAGGTTTATACATAGAAATATATCTGTTAAACACATTTTTCCATCACTTCACAAACGAACACTAAACACTGACACTGAACCTAGATTTTTAACTTAAAAACTAATACGAGAAAAAGAAAACGTAGACACGACCGTACGCAATGAGGAACTGCAACTATGTGTCACTGATAACGAATTGATAAGAGATTGGACGCGCAGTGAATGAATGTTTCGTAAAAATAAAACTACGCTTGTGTTTGTAAGTCTTTCCGATCGCGAGGACAAGGTTCGATTACCGTTCGAAAATTAAGTGATTGTACTCGGTGACAAAGCATCGATTGATACGCTCGATGGCGCCGCTACGTTGCCATGGGTCCATCATCATCATCATCAGCCTGTGCCTTCTTTATTAGGGGGTTGCCATGGATTACAGTGTTAAAATTCCAAATCATATTTATATCTGCTATAGATACTGATAAAAACTGTTTATGTACAACATCGGGGCAACATAAAGATTAAACCGTTACAGTTATTGGTTACGCTATGTTTAATAAAAGATAATTCAGTATCTAGGAATATCAGTATAAAGATTATCTATGAGTAAATCAAATTCAATTATCTCTGTGTAACATAAAAGTATTACTTTTGCTTATTGATTGGGTACAATGCTACCATTGATTTGAAATAGGACGCCTCTGACCTGAGAAAAACTGACGAGTGAGACTTAGCGGGACCGTTTCTATCATCATGCTCAATCAATAATTTATCATCATCATCATTATCGGTCTGTGTTAGTCCACTAAAGGACATAGGCCTCCCCTAATGCGGGGGGTTTTGGACCTTATCCCACCGACTTTTTACATGCCCACCCGATCATCTTACTTTTCTGACAACTGGGTGATTGGCCCAAATTGTCCTAGCACAAAGTTGTTTCCGCGCAGGATTCGAAAGCACAACCGCCGGTTAAAAAAACACGGGGCCCTGCCGCTATGGCCTAGCGGGGCATAGGGGCTTGATCAATCATTATATTTTTGAAATATAGTCAAAGATTGGAAAGAGTGCATAAATTTAGACGATAGCTAATTTTAGCTGTTTGTTTTGGATCAATATTCAACATAGACCTTCATATTCGCAGTCGAAAAGCTAGTATCGAAAAATTATTACAATCAATATTTTTAGAAAAAGAAGATACATATGGCAAGGTATCAAGATTTAATCTACTTTTATGTACATCGTCGGAAAAAAATGGCGCCTATCAAAATGTAATTTTTCACAAGGCAAGCGTTTACAGTTTCTAAATTATTGTTTACTTTAAACTTTTAAATAAAAGAAAAATATTTTAAAATGTAACTTTTCCATTTACTCGACGATATATTTGAATGTTTTTGTCACGATGATGATGCTGATGACGAAGAAATTTCACCACAACTTACACCGACGCAGAAGATATACATTAATGCAAATTACCATGATGTAATTATACATCAATTCAATTGACACGTGTCAATGTGCTCTAAATAAAAAGAAATGTCATGTAAGTTTTCGGCAAATAGCTACCAATTTTCTCACGCCGAACAAGTGGTATATTAATTTACAATCAATAAGTGCAATGCCTATATTTTAAATAAAAAATAAAGACCAACTTTGATTAATACATCGTCAATAAACACAACCTTATAAGACAAAACACATTTTAAGGCAACTAATCACGAAATGGTGACCGATTGGGTTAAACCAAAAACGTATCCAACATAGACGCGAGAGACAACTCAAAAGCGTGTCACACGAACGCTGGTCACAGAATCACTGAACTGAAAATGTGAGAGCATCTAAATATAATCTTAAAGCGACTGAAATAGAAGCTGGAAAGGGCAGAAACGTCCCTACTCGTCAAACGTATCGATTGGCAATGGCGACTATAAATATTGTAAGAACTATAATAATACTAAATATGTTTTCTCAATCTAGACTCGAACGTATGGAGGGTTGCGAACTTTTCGAACGCTAGCAATCATCGTCAGAATATATTTATGTATTCACATATCTACCTATATATACTAATTATATTACCTATATATTCTTAGTGTCCATCGTGACTTAATTATTGTAGGGACATTACAAAGCTAATCTAGAAACATAGGTAGACCTTGTTTATAAATATCCATACTTTTGGAACAAAATCAATATTAATTCAGTACTCCTCCGTAGCCTAGTGGCATAACGTGTGCTTAAGAAACCGGAGGTCGTGGGTTCGAATCCTGCGAGGACTCAACAAATTTTCAATGTTGTTTTCTAGTCGTTAAGGGCAATTTGGGCCGATCATCCAATTGCCTGAAAGGTAAGATGATCCATGCGTCGGATGGGCATGCAAAGGTCGGTCCGAAACCCCATGGAAATGAGTGTGATAGAGGCCTAAGTCCAGCAGTGGACAATCACAGGCTGATGATGACGATGATGCTGAATTTAGAACCAAAATAGGACATATATATATATATATGTGTGTATATATATATATATATATATATATATATATATATATATAATCACGCTACAACCAAGCTATGGCGAAATCTTTAAAGGAATGCCTTAAAAAAAGAATCGTTATTTTATGGTAAGACAACATAGTAGTGTCAACGAATATTTAAAATAATAATTTGTAGGGTTTTAAGAGGTTTCTTTGGGGTTTCCTTTTTTTTAGGGGAAATAAAAAGTAAACATTGAATTAATCAATCCCTAAATAGTTATCTACTCAGTTCCAATGACGACGCTATTGTGCAGTATTTATACAGAGCCTGGATTCGATTCCGACGTAACATAAAGGGTTTCATGCTAATAACATAAAGATGAATGATATCGCACGTAAAAAGAAACTGAAAAAGTTAATCGACCGATCATGACAACTCTTTTGCAATACAAATAGATCATACAATATAAATTAATCGTACATAAATTTCTTGATAAAATTAAAATTCTTTTAATTATTGATCTAAAAATAAATTCAATAAAGCTTCCTCCCAAATCAAGCCGGAAAGAATCGGCAGTGCAAAATTAAGTAAATTTGTACGATAAGAAAACACCATAAACTTTTATTCGGACCTATCACAATAAAATTTGTATTTTTTTTTTTAATTAAAAAAGATAAATATTAGGCGCCTGCGCAAATGTATTAGCAATCATCTCTTAGCGATGACTTCGCACAATTATGCCTATAAAATTCAGTTATAATTATATTTTTCACCTTATTGAGTATCTTAAACACGAATACACTTATAAACACCCAGCCTGTATTTATACACCTGTTACGAGTCCTTTATTTTTTTTTAGTCTAAACTAAACATAAATTATCTCTAAAATAATACCTTAACCCAATAAGATATCAAATTTATGTAAAAACAGTCTACTGTCAAAAACAAATTGGCGCAAAATTGGTCGGATAATCCTATTGGCCATTGGCTAAACATCATGCGGGGATAAGATATTGTGATGATCCACCAATAAGAATGCATATGCTTCTGGCAACATTAGTGTTTGATATAAGATTGTTTATGAAGACTCTTTTATTTTGCTTACTGAACTAAAACTTTGAGTATAGTACTGTGCCTTGATTATCAGCTATAATGCAGAATTGTTTTCAAAGATGCAGAACATGTTAATTACAGACAGTACAATAAAGTCATTGAAAACATGTTATATAAAATTGAATCAAAATTGATTAGTGATACAAATAGAATATTAAATTGCTTTATCATGTTAATGTATTCTCGCTAATGATTGCAAGAAATTGATAAAAATTGACAATTTCCAAATAATGTATTTATAGAAAGAGAAAATTGTAAGCTTGATAAAAAATTATATTATTTTTTATAATAGTAACAATAGCTACATTTTTAACTATATTTTTATATATGTCAATGCAATAAATTCAAAATTAATCTGTATATAGAACTTTAATTTAACTTTTAATTTTCACTTGAAACCCTGAGTTATTTAAAATATTTACTATTACTGTGACTGATTAAAAAAGTGGATTAAAATATTTTTATAATAACTCTAATTTCAAGTAGAACTAATTTGTATTACTAAAGGTTTTCGTAAAAAAGAAATGCTCTTAAATAAATTTCAAAGTTATGTTGTATTCATTTAAAGGGATCCTGTAAAATCTTACCAAGTTCATGATTTACACAAAACCATAACTAAAATATATAAATTATACTATACTTAAAAATTAATGAAAAACACTAATAAAATGTCTTTCAATTTTTTTTTAGATTCACGCAATGTATTTTCAAATATTTCTCTTGAAGCTTAGTATTAAATGTAAGGTATAGCAATTAACATATATTGAGATGTTTTTAAGAATAATAAGTAAGTGGGGTTATTAATTCGAAGATAATCTATTTCAAAGACCATTTTTAAGGTCTAATAATAACATTGCATTTTGCCCACAGCATTACTCGTATAACCATACATATTATGTATAAGTGTTTAGAAGTAACTAACATACTAAAAGAGTTTTCCATTATAATATTAATAGCAGGAAAATAAGTTGTATAATGAAACAACAACTGAGTTAAAAGAAATTGTATTAATAAAATACTCCAAAGTTCAATCAAATAAGACTTGAATAAATGCAAGTATAATAATCCATATTAGTAAGAAGTGTCGTCATCATCATCAGCCTGTGTTAGTTCACAGCTGGGCATAGGCCTCCCCTAACGCACACCTTCTACATTAGGGCCTTTGGACAGTATCCCACCACGCTGGTCCAATGCGGGTTAGTAGGTGAGGAGTTGTCATTTTGTGGTATTATTATTATTAGTCAAATAACACTTAGCACTTGACATTTTAGTGAAAATTAATGAATAAGAAATCCAGATGCATGACTTCACTTCTTAGTGATGGGTTAGCTTTGTTACATTTATTTCGTAAATTTGCTAATCAATGCTTCCGCTTGTCATCTCTACTATCCCTGCTATCGCGGCTGGACTTTGAGCGCTCATAATCATCATACTTCCTTGAGTTAGTTCGGCTTCTCTTGTCGTCTGATCTCCTTTCTCTAGACCTGTCCAGCTCCCTATCCCTTGAACGTGACTTGTGCCGTTTACTTGAGTAGTCTCGTTTACGATCGTACGGGGAACGGGAGCGTCTTTCGCGTTTTTTATGACCACTACTGTGGTATTTTGATAGCGGTGGGGTTTTCGGGGACTTCTCTTTTTTGACATCCCGTTTAGAATCCTTTGATGTTGATGCAGCGGTGATTCCGCTTTCTTTTCTTCCTTAGCTTCTCGTTCCTTCTGTGCCTGCAGCTGTCTGTTTGCTTGATAGATTTTCCGTAACAGATCAACTTTGCTCTCCAGCTCCTCCGGATTGACCTTCGGTCTTTTGTATAGTTGCAATATTCTTGTAGACACTTCTCTTATATCTTCTTCAGTTACTTTGAAGAGTAAGAACCAGTGGGGGTTATTAGGCAATGGCAGTCCAATTTTACGTGACGTTAAGTATATGCATGCACAAGCAATGGTTTCTGGTGGGAATCTCATGAAAACATCAGTGCGTAAGGCATCATTCATATAGTTCCAAGCCATCTGCATAAGCTGTCTGTTTTTCTCGTATTGCAACAGCTGTAGATATACGACAATGAGTTTGTGTGGATGTTTGACATGGACGCAGAATCCTAGCTCTTTAAGAATCCTCCGTTCCGCTTTGATCACTTGATTTTTGAGCTCAATGTAGTTCTGGTCAACTATTAACGGTGATATCGTCCTCTGTGCTCTCACCTGCTTGATGTGGTGAAAGACATTGATTACATCGCGTATCCTACACGGTTTCTCCTCAACTTTGGATGCTAAGTAAATGCTTCCCATAGCGGTCGTCTCCATTGGATACCTCACAAAGGACTTCGAGTAATAAAACCGTTGTAAATACATCTGTCCCGTCGCCATTGCAACTTGTGGTAGTTTCAGCAAGATACCAGCCGTTTGTATCATTTCACAGCCTAAAATTCGCAGGTCGGTTTCGGTTTCAATATCGAGGCCGTCTATTTGCGAAGGCGTCTCTTTGAATGCCGATTCCGGCAGAAGGCAGTTGTGAAGTGTGAGAACAATTTTGCCATAGTTTTTCTGAGCTTTCGCGGGCGTTCCATTATTTTTCGTTTGACTTTGTACTGTTGTCGTTGTCATGACGCTTTCACTTTTAAGTTGGATATTTAACATAATGCAAGATATATCACTTTATATAAACTATAACTTCACATTTCTTTAAACTTTACCATAGAATGACACAATAATTAAACGTGCTTGTGATGCAAAATCGCTCAAAAACTCGTCGACGAATAAAATGACAGCCAGCCAAAGCTAAGATGGCGCCACAAAATTTAACAGATGTCACGGATGTTTCGCTACATTGTAAAGCGGAAGATTTACTATAATAAAGAATCCAACTCACCGTGTGCCATTGTAGAACCGATAAAGCTTCAAATTTACTTTACTGACATCAACCAATTTTAATTAATAAAAAAGGCGAATAATATGAGTCACTCGGTTCAATATCTAAACATTGTTTTTGACACAGATGCGTTCCGTTTGTGCTAAGTTAGTAAATAAATGTTTTGTGACAAACTACCAATTAAATATTTTTTAACCTGAGAATAAGAAAACTACGTGAACATAGTTAATTTTTGGGAGTGAGAGGATCAAAATTTAAAATATTGCGAACAAACAAACAATTTTTTATTTAATTACAACACATGTCAAAAATATATTACAAAAATCCAATATGAAGAGTATTATAAGCTTTTATTCAAAGATTTTTAATTTACAAAATTAGTATACTAGTTAAAACAACTAATTAGATTTAAATGCTACCTAAGTAATGATAGAATGGAACAGAACGCAACTTACACGCGGCAAATTTAAATAAAAATCAATATTAAGTAATTTAATTTAATTAGTGATACAACAAAAGCATGCACATTTTTGTTAAATATGTTATGTACAGATTACATGCATATAAAATACAATTAGCCATATCACGTTAAATAAATATTGTTTAAAGTTATAACTTTTTCTCTAACATGGCTATAGATAAAAAAGTTAAATAGATACTTACATCCTGGATCTGTGCATTTCTGGACGAAGGAATCCAAAAAATCATGTCCCTCACCAGCTTCAAAACAACATTTTACAAAAGACATTTTAACTATCTAATTAAACAATAACATATAAAAATATAACGAGTATCAACACAGGTAAATATCTTAATGAAAATATATCTCTTATAGAAATAACAAACTTTCAAAATAATCACTTTCAAGCTATTAAATAGACTTGGTGTGTAGCACACATTAATAAAAAAAAATCTTAAAAAAATAATATCACTGGATCTTGGAGCAGGCTTAACATATCACTAAACTTTAATTTGACATTATTGTTAATTTGTATTGCTTTAATTTGTACCCTAATACTCTAAAAATAAATCACGATTTAAAAATAGGTCAAGAATGTCACATTTCGTAGTCTTTATTTGGCGTAAGTATATGGAAAATGTCAATGCGGTCGCAGCAAGGTACTACATTTTACGCGGTCAAGAGCAAAAGCTCAGAATATGTAAACGATTACTGGTATTCGTTACCAATTCAATTTTGTTGTATTATGCGCAAAATTATTGCGCGCGAAAATGAACGAAGTCCAAAAATATGCTCCTATTTGACACAAGATAGCGCTGTTACCAATTATTAAAAGTCGAAGTATCAAAGCGTTGTCAATAGTCTAAAAATGTTATTACGTTTACAATTCAAATAAAGATCGTTACGAATAGACGAATTCTATTTAATTTGACGGAAAATAGTTTTCCGGATTAAATTGATTTTAAAGACAAGCGGATGTAAAGAACTTGTTTAATTTATTCCAGTTATTATACATTATTTGTGTTAAAATTGACATAGCTTTACGTCGATTCTACATTTACGAAATTAATCGCCTAAACGATTGATTGCGTTCTGGAGCCTATTATAAATATGATTTGGTCTTAGCCAGGAACATTAGAGGGCGGTGTCATCAACAAAAGTGCTGGATTGACATCGTCGGGCTTGGAATGTCGCTCGTGTAGAGCGTAATTAAGAGAAAGGGTAGAATTGATCCTTGAGGAACGCCCGCTAGAAGCGGTCGGATCGTGGACAAGGAGCCTTCGACTCGATATCGAAAAGAGCGGATTTAACAAGTAGGCGTGGATGATGTGAACCAGCCTTTCTGGCGCTTTGAGTGAGTTAATCTTATAAATAAAGCCGTTGTGCCAGACTTTGTCAAATGCCTTTGCGACATCGAAGAAGACGGCACCTGTGATGAGAAGTTTGTTTTGATGTAAGCCGTTCAGAAGCAATTGCCTCAGGCGATCGGGACACAAGTGCTTGGGGCGGAAACCGAATTGTTCGTCTGGGATGACGTTATTAGAAAAGGCATGGTCTTTCAAATGAAAAAGAATTATGCCTTTATTTAGTTTACCCAAACAATTGAGCAAACAAGTTGGACGATAACTCTGTGTGTAGGTTTGGGGGTTTGTTCGGTTTCGGAATACCGATGATGATGGCTTTTTCCAGGCGTCAGTAAAGATGTCGATAGTAATATGTTATAATGTCGACCAATACAGAGACAATAGGGCTCATTGAATATAACTTACAATATAGTGAAACAATACATTAAGCTACACAAAATATTGTTTGAACGATATATACTATATGATAAAAACTTGAAACCATTTTATTGGCACCGACTTTTCCAACAGTCTCCCACAAGTATTTACACCCTTCGTTCATAACAAATAACTCCGTCCTCAATAAGAATTATTCAAACTAAGTTAAAATTACTTTTTAAACAATAGTACTCTGGTTTATGGCTATAAGATCTGACACAATGTGGCATAATGCCATACAGGGCATTAGACCCAACAAGGCGGCTTGGCTCAGCACCAAGTGACGCAACTTGCACACCGTAAGTTAAATCATCCTTTACTTTCCAATTGCTTTTGATACGTGCTTCGCTCAGCTGTTTAACACGCGTGGTAATAGTATTTTGTAATAATTACGTAGGTTTTTATCTTTCTAACGGTTTTTGTGGTATACGTAGAAATATGACAAGCTCTTTCTTACACTTTTCATTACATTTTGAACGATTCACGTTTAATCTTTATATATTATCGTTTATTTGCTATTTTGATGTATAAGCTACGTAATTGTAAAGTTTCAATAAAAGGCATTATGAATTTTTTGCGTGAATATGTAGCAAACATGCAATACATTTTTAAAATATTAAAATTGCCTGTAACTTTCTTGATGTGTAATGATAATATCTTCCTAGATCTCAGGAGAGAGAGGATTTGTTGTCTTGTACTACGTTTTAGTGGGTCTTTTTGCTCACCCTTAGATGAACAATCTGTTTATTTTATTTAATAACAACAATATCTAATAGTAGAAATACGTGAAGCGCAATTATTTATTTAACATCTCGATCACAAGATGAATGATTTGACCAAACGTTTTGACGGGATAAGAGTTTACATAAATTCTGGACTCTACTATTTTAATGGTTAGAGCGATTAGCCGAGCAGGACGTTCACCTGGTGGTATGTGATACCTCCTCCTCATCATCATCATCAGCCTGTGTCACTGCTGGACAGAGGCATCCGCTTGTGCACGCCGCCGCTTCCGATCTTCGGCTATTCTCATCCAGCCCACACCGTCCACTCTACGAATGTCGTCTGCACTACGTTTGCCGAGCCTCGGTCTTAATTCTAGAACTTTCCGACTCCAGAAGTCGTCAGTTCTACGGCTTGTGCGACCGGCCCACAGCCACTTTAGGTTACTAATCCGATGAGCTATGTCGGTTCTGGTCTCTGGTTCGCCGAGTGTGACACCGTGTGATGCTTTGCCCATAATAAATGCAGCGTAGGACGCAATAAATCCGCTCACCGCCGGGTGATATTAGATGTTATGTCTTGTATACCCAATAATTACGCTGGCCACTGCCTTTCAAACCGGAAGACAGTAGTGGTCAGACACTACTTATTTGCGGTAGTAATACGCGAGAGATCGATAGAGATCTACCTCCTCTAAATCCAGCTTGAATATGTTAAAGCTTAATATTAAGCACAATTTATATATACCACGGTAAGGTACATAAAACTTGGGTAAGCGGTCTAATTTGTTAAATTGTATACAAACAATAATATGAGTTAAATTAACTAGAGAATTATATGCTTTAATGCTAGTATAATAATTACCCTTTTTTTCGTTATATATATTTATTTTTCCAAGCGGAGATTGAAGATACGTTTGTCCTCGCAGATTGATCTTTTAAAAAATACTTTTTTATCAGATAGATGACATTATTAGGCTTTGAGCTTCTTAGTTTTAGTGGATATCGCCCTTGCAATGCTCCGTTTACCAAATAGTATAAAAAGTATATAACTTTTGCACCTATCTTTAATTCCACTGTTCACAGTAAATGACTGGTGCTTTATCAAGAATTGTAAGCTGGCTTTACACAATCATGTATATGTCTAGCCAGAGGCGTTTAGCTTGAGACTTAAAAGTCGCCACGAATATTCAGCTACTATTCGGCAATTTTTTTGGTATTCGATGTATTAATAGCGGCCGACTATTACGAGTTATTCGGCTGAATACCAAATACTGATTCATGAGAAAAGATTCATTATATTACTCAATGTTGTATTTTGTATAACCAAAATACAATACTTTATTAAGTAAAAGAAGCTTTCATCATTTGTTGGTAGCAAACGATTAGGTTTTTCGTCGTTACAGGATGACAACTTCAGGAAAATAACTCACTATGCAATAAACACTAGCTAACGGTTTTTACAATCGGTTCCAACTTATCTTATCTATTGTTAACTTGTTCGATAACCATTCATTTTGTTCCGAATATTTGGTATTCGGCTAAATTGTTCGCCATTCGTGGCAAATCTACTTGGGACTTAATTTCTGCAGCAAATTAAAGAGCTTAGCTTTTTGTTAGCTTTAAGCTTAATTTGGAATTGGGAGCCGAGCTAATGATAGCTGGAGAAATCAGCTTTTTTTAATAGTTCTTTAACAATACTAATCATCCTGAATTTAAGTAAATACTTACAAAGAACACTTACATGAATTGATACACTACGATTTATATCAAATAAGCTAGCGATATATTGAGTTTATTTCTATTTAGTGTATCGTTGGAAATAAAGAATAATTTTAAACTATGTAGATTCATGATCTGATACGTTTAAATGCAATAATAATTATATACCCATTACACCAGTATCTGGTCCTGTAAAAGTTGCCAAAGTAAACTCGATCAAATCTAACGGCTCAAATGCAACCAATTTTATTACTTTTCATCGCAAATCATGCTATAATTACGCTGTTTTGGTCCGCGACCAAAGCTTTGGTTAAGGCCGCATGTTTCTTCGAATGTGAATGCTGCAAAGTTTTTACTGCGATGGCAATAATATTCGAATTTCGGCTGGGACTTCACTTATATTTGGTAAAAACTATTTGAAAAAGCTAATGTTAGCTTTTATTTTAATATTATTAACATTCTAAGTAAATTTAACAACCAACCCGCACTAGACCAGCGTGGGATACGGTCCAAAGACCCCTAATGGAGAAGTCGTGCATTAGGAGAGGCCTGTGTCCAGCAGAGGACTAACACAGGCCGATGATGATGATGCTGAAGTAAATTTTATCTTGAAGAAAAACCTGTAAACGACTCTTTGGTATATATTTCGCTTTAGGACAAAATCGCTTTAAACAAACTCGCCTGTCTTTATAATATCGTTAAGGATACCTTGCGAATGACAATATCACAAGTAGTTTTCCTTGTTGTACGCCTTCGTATAACTCCTGCGGTGCCTTTTTAGCGATCTCTCACTTCGCCGTTCGCCAATATTAAATTTTTCAACTCCGCTTCATTCAGTCGACCTCGAGAAATGGAGGTGAGCGGGCGCGCTTGACGCCATATTGTTTTAGTGTCACACGCGGCAGTGTATCAGTGATTGGTTTTATTTTTTCTACGATCGATTTTTAAAAAGTGAACTGTGGTCGATGTTGTTCTGGCGGAGGATTACGAATTTATTTTAATTTTTTTAATAGTTTTTTTTGTTTCGTATGTGTTCTGTGATCGCAGTGTCCCCTTTTTTTTGTTTTCGACGAGAATTAATTTGAACTGTCGCTGTTTTCGCGGACTTTGCTTGTTTATGGTAAGACGAATATGTTAATACGAATTATGGTTACAGAATAAAAACTCAATCGATAAATATAAGACAAATGTTGGTTTGACATATTTTAATAAAAGTTTAATTCTCTTGATTGGTTTGAGGTGATAGTTTTTATAAAATAATATTTGTAATTAGTTTAAGTTTGTAGCACAATTGATTTATATATATCGATAAATGAAATGAACTCTTACGTTTTGTCGTAAATTGCACAATCGAACTTTGCAATAGCCATTAAGTTTATTATTGCTCGCAACTAACCTTTCCAGATCTGTAGATTTGAAAGTTTAAAATTCTCTGCGGGTCGAAATGATATACCTTTAAACCGAGTATGTTGGTTTCATCGTATTCTATTACATAAATCTTTTGTACCAAACATGTTTAAGTGTTTGAAACTCACTAAAAGAACAATTCTTATCTAATACATATAACAAAACATACGGCAGTATATTAAGTATGTTGGTACGAGATAAATCCTAATTTAAAGATAATAAATACATTAAGGATGTTAGGGTTGTTTAATATATTAATATATATATTTTTTTTTATATATATGAATTTTATTATACAGTTATAAATCTTTATCAATCAGACGAGAAAAAACTGCATAGCAGTAAATACATTATATAGTAACAAATCAAAATAGCAAAGTTAGAGCTAATTGATTAATATTAATTATTTCTTTTATTTACGCGATTATTATACATATCAAATCCACTAATTTAGGGATTTTTCGCGTTACTTAAATATATTTATTTCCGACGTTTTGGATTCTTTCCAGCATCCATGATCACGGGCAGACTAAGTTGGTATATGTCTGTATCTCTATGTTTTCTAATAACCGTCAGAGTTTTTATTTAAAATATTGACATATCTTTCGTTTTATTAATTTTTAATGTTGGTTTCACAAAAATTTTTGCGTTTAATTTTTGAAATTATTGGATCCCAGGAAGGTGGCAAAGACCAACCATCATTACCAACCATGGTTGGTCTTTGCCACCTTCGGGAATAAATATATTTAAGTAACGCGAAAAATCCGTAAATTAGTGTATTTGATATGATTAATATTAATTGCTTAAGTGGTAAATAAAGTGAAACTTTTAATACGGTATATACGGTATAATATTATTTATTTATTGAAATTTTATTATTTGTAAACATGTTATAACAGTAAATTTTCCGATTAGATCATTGCTATAAATAATTCAAGACCCATTTGGTTATGTCACCGAATTCGCGTGAAACTATTTACATTTGGGTTTTCTAATCTGCATTGTTTTTTATCAAAAAGATTTCGTTTTTTTTATAGTAAAAAAAACAAAATCAACATCGAACTATTGTTATTAAGATAATAGACACATACACTTCTTTGACTGTTAAAGCGTTGAAATTAATTTAAATCATTTCAATTGGTTATTTTAGCATTATTTTCGAATTTAGTTGTGTATAAATTAACAATAAAACTTGCTTTTTCCTCTGCGATATATATGTAGTCATATTTTTTAAGATTATTTTAAATTTTAGTAAATAATAATAAATAGCAATGACGTAAGAGTATCGCAAATATGTTTATTATAATCTTAATTATCTACTTCTTTTAATAAGCCTAACCTTTTTTGCTATATCTTTATACCATGTTACAACAAATAAATATACTTATATATATCATGGGACGATAACACAATACCATATAGTCCCAAATTGAGTAAAGCTCGTACTTTAACAACTAGATGACTGATAAATACATACGACTTATTTTTCTTTTGTAAATAAATACATATTATATAGATAAAAACGACTACACGTGAGAAAAACACCATGTTCATCATACAACATTTTTTCCATGGTGGGTATCGAACCTACACCCTCTGGCGCAATGTTCGTGTCATTAACCACAAGGACAAGCGGGTCAACATTATATTAATTATTAATTTCAGTTTGTTTTATTGGTAAATATAATTTCACGCGGGTACTTACTTCATTCGCAATTCAAAATAGACTATTACCAATACTGTAAAGCTTGTACAATAATCTTGTGTAATTATTGATTTTATGATAATTCGAGAGTTTGAAAAATGCATATAATTTTTACAAAGTGGCCGGTGTGGTTGGATGAAAATGGCCAAAGATCGGAAGCGGTGGCATGCATTGGGGGGCCTATGTCCAGCTGTGGACTGACACATGTTGTTGATGATGATGATGTAATTTTTTGACAATAATGAAAACCATTTTAATGCGATGTATCAATTATCTCTAGAATTTACATTGTTTTGCATATGTAATCTAATTCATAGATTATGTTACGTGAGCTCAGATAAGTGTGATTTAAATTATATAATTGATTATTATTTTCAATTTATATTTTATTCCTTTGTTTATTTCTTCCTGATGATTATGAATTAATCTATAATAATTTTCAACTATTCCGTATATTATTGAGGTAAAAAATAAATAAAAAAGGGTTTTTTTTATTATAATTTTTCTCAAATATTTTATTAGCGGCCGCTATGTCTTTTTTATTTGTTACAAGGGTAATGAAATTTTTTACGATTTGAATTCATATTGAAATATTAAAAAATACATGTACAAAAATAATTAAAAAAAATTGAGTTCCATCTTAAAACTGTCATTCTAATTGTTAGGTCTTTAATAATGGTCCTCTTTAGGTCTTTTAAAATACTTTATAGGCGATTCTTTGTTGCATTTTAAAATGACAATACCTGTTTGGGGTCTACATATTGAGATATAAAATATGAAAAACACATAAATTAAACATTATAACAAAAGTCTCTAATTGCTGATAACATTTTCATTTAACATAATTAAGTTTGCTTATTAATTGATCTGTGATGTGAAAATTTGACTTGCATATTTTGCAGTTCGCTGTTTATTTATAAAATTGCATAACAAGAAAACATTTACACAGTCATTCGTTTATTATAACTCAATGAGCTCAACATAAGATATTATATAACAGCTTAAACATGGCGGCAATCGTCGGTGATCGGTAATCGGTATATAATATTTTAAACCCTATAATTTCTTTGTCACAGATTAAAATAGAACGCGCTTCAATTGGCATGCAACATGGCGACATTCAATTACACAGATAAATATTATTATTTATTATGTTGTTGTTAATGACGTTTGTTATTTAAATCTTGGTGGTTTTATAACGTTACGATTACGAGTCAACAATATTGTTTTTTAGAAAAATTCATTCTGGTTACAGTGTTATGGATTATAGACTAATTATATATTATAGGATATATTATATATATATAATGTTATTGACAGTTATGGAACCCCATGTAGCATGCGTTATTATGACTACATATCAATTACATCAAAATTTCCAGTCTATATTTATTAATTTTTTAATTTAAATTCTGATAACATTTTATTATTATTTAAGACAATTGGATGGTATGTGACAAAACCCCCTCAACGATAGGGGTGTATTAGGGATGAGCTGGACATAGTCAAGCAGTGGACTGTCACAGGCAAATGATGATGATGATGATGAAGGGTGGCCTATGTCCAGCAGTGGACTATCACAGGCTGAATATGAGGGATGATGATGACGTGACACGCCGTGCCCGTAAAAGCTAAGCGTAACATGCCACAAATCCACTCGTTCCCTGCGATATGAGATTTTAAGTTAAGCTCTTTTATTACCTACGGAGGCCTTCAAAACGAACGATACTACTTTGCGGCAGAAAGAGACACCGCGGTGGTAGCTCCTCAACGGGCTACTGTAAAAAATTACTGAAGATGGACTAATATTTTTGCAAGACCTGGCAATCTATATATTTCACTAATAGTATAATCCTTACAATGTGTACATTATTATCTGACGCTGCAAAGGCCCCATTAGCCTAGGAATGAAATAGTTAAACTAAAAAGATAATTTTTAGCACAGTGATGTAACAACCCCATTGCCAACTTGACGGCAAATCTGCTATACAGTGGGAGTATGTCTTACTTCCACTGCAATGAACATTATAAACAGCCGATTACATATTAGAAACAAAAGAAGAATGTTGACTTTATGCTTTGTTGTCATACAATCAGCATGTAGTTAATGTTGCCGTATAAATGAGGTAAATACGTGTTTTAACAAATATGGTGAAGGAATTCCTGATGCAGATCCGTGACCATCATGAACATCAGTAGTCATGGCGCGTCTTTGATGACGGTGAACGCATATTTTAGCGTATGTTAGCGAATGGTTAAGTTCTTATACGGTTGAAGTTGATCAACACCGTATTAAAAACTGCGCAGATATTCTAAAACTATATACAAAACAATAAGATGCAGACTTGACGTAAAAAAGTCTAATGTCAAACACTTTTGGCGGGAAAATAAGGTGTTTTTGTTTTGAATTCAATATGGCGGCGGTCAACGGTTAGGAATAAGTTCACTTTTAGCGGCATTATTTATTTTTTCTAAAACGGAAATATTTATCAACCCTTCAGTCTTTCTTTATTTTTAATTATGTTGTGTTGTGCAATTTGTTATTTACAAATCTTTCTCGTGCACAAATCTTAACTACAAAAAAGGTGATCTTATATTAGGCTTTACAAGTGTACTAAAATTTGTCTCACTGTCAAATATTTTGTAAAAAATTTAGTTTGAAATGAAAAAGCAAACAAAGTGTTCGTGCTAACACGACATAATAAAACGCCGGATAAATTCATAATCATAATCCTAATTAGGATTCCTAAATCACTTTAGCAATGGGTTATAGTCAATAAAAACTTTAAAATTGCTAATTATTTAGCTATAAAAATCTTTCTAGACACTATAATTTAAGTTAAATTGTGGATATTAAATATTGTTATCGATTTTATCTAAGTATGTAAGTTATCATGATTTTTTTATTGAATTCGTTCAAAATTATGAGTTCTACAGAAATGCAAGATTTTTAGGATCGTTACGAATTTCATTGTAAATTCGCACATATTTTCACAAGGAAAACATATATAGATAAAAATTACAAAAAAAAACAACAGATCTATAATATATATTTTACTGTTATATACTACACCATAGGTATAAAAAACACGTAATAAACGCGAATAAAGTGTAAGGTCATACTCTAATGGCGCCTTTAAATAACCGCGTTCTTATTACTCGACTAATTATTAATTAAATGGCAGTATTAATCTTCACGCAATGTCTAACCAATAAGAAAGGCCCACGTTATGATGCCTTTTTACTTTGTTCCCATAAATTCTAATAAATATTAGTCTATGGGACTCTTTTCATGTTTGAAACAACCAGTTTTATAACGAAATAGGTGTGCGTACTCCCCAGCCAAACTGTAACGACATACACCATTATCTAACGGTCGCTCCTTTTATCGCTTTCCCAGAGGACGTCACATTTACACGCAGGGGACCTACCACCGGTGGTGGTAGGTCCTCTTTTTACAGGAGACCGTCTGGGTGGATACCACCGCGGTGTCTATTTCTGCCGCGAAGTAGTATTGTAAAAACACTGCCGTGTTCCGGTTTAAAGGGCACCGTAGCCACCGTATTTACTGGGTAAACTATGTCTCACGGTAGGCAGCGCGTTGGTTACCACTGGTATTTCCGATGTCCATGGGCGTCGGTGACCACTTCCCATCAGGTGGCCCGACTGCTCGTCTGCCTGCGTATGCCATAAAAAAAATACGTGCTAGAATATCCTGTTCTCACGATTTAAAGTCAAAATAAAATATCTTTATTTAATATAGAAGCATTATATTTTCTTAGTGATAGTCGATAAATCCTCCACCGGTTCGAGACAGAATTGTCTACCCTGAGAAGAACCGGCGTAAGATATTATTTCTACAATAAATTCTTCACAAAATATAAAAATAGTACCAATCATCATCAGCCTGTCACATAGGACTCCCCTAATGCACGCCGTCTCCATTAAGGGGCTTTTGGACCATATCCCGCCACGCTCGTCCATTGCAGGTTGGTGGGTGGACCAACTTTTTTCATGCATGGATCATCTTTTCAGGAAATTGAGTTATACCCCCTAATTAACTAGGAAACAACTTGGAAAATTAGTAGAGTCCCCGCAGGATTCGACCGCACGACCTCCAGTTTCTAAAGCGCCAAGCCCTTACCACTAGGCTACGGAGGCAGTCAGTACTATAAATTTGCCGCAGTTACATATGTTATAATGTATTTTAAAAATGTCGATCGTCCTGTAATGTCCTTATAACGTGGCCTCCAAATGTTATGAATCGATTACGGTGCATTTCGCGCATTCAGTTCTGACTCATTTCGTGCCTCGAGGCTTTTTGCCAAAATCCATCGCCCAATCATAACACTGGTTGCACAACTCAAAGTAACGAGTTTGGCATAAATTGCATATCGCATCGAGCTTGCGTTTTTTGTTTTGATATTTAATAATTAAACAATGATTGGTAATCGTAAATAATTGGAGAATTAAATGCAATCTTTGTATAAATGCTGATCAGTTTTGCTTTTGAATCACCTAACGTGAGAAAATCATTTTAAATACTAAAAATAATTCGATGTAGATAAACGATTGATCGTGGCACAGCAATTAAATAAAGTGAAGTTTCAGTGAAATTATCTCTTCTTCTTTTAGTGTCTCTCCAATTACTGGGGGTTGGTAGTTAAACTCCGAAATCTGTTTCTGTCCAAGCCGGGGGTTAGTCATTGGTCAAGCATTTAAAGGTTTATTGGGAAAAATTCATCCGAAATATCATCCGAATGACCTATTCATGACTTCTTAAACGTGCAATTTTCTCTATGCTATTTTCCTTGATGATATCATTAACTTTTTTCATAAAACAGCTCTAGAATCGAAATATAAATTTGACTTTGGTTTGACAATGAGTGCATCGAAAAAAGCGAATTTCGTGATTGGTTATACCGATGAGTAATGGTGACGGTGAATCCTTTAGAGGAAACCAAAATGTTGAATTTCACGAATCATTATGCATTCATCGGTATGATGTTGAAGGTAAGGTTGAAACAAGTTCTGAACTCAAATATTAAAAAGACTTGAAAGAAAACTAAATATTATAATCAATAAAGAGATGAAGTCCTACAGTATACCAAAAGGGCATAACACCAAAAATCTTCTAACACTACTGTATAAAATAATTATGATAGTTTAATAACATTTATAATGAATACATTTGCTTGTAATTCCTGAACTGCCTAACAGCTAAAGAAATATTTTGAGAAGATTTAAAAAACAAACAATCGGCATGAACTAGCATATTAAAATAACTATTTAAAAAATCAATAAATCATAAATTCGGATAAATTCTTTAAAAAGTTAATATTTTTCTAGCTCTGAAAACATTTAACGGTTGACATGTATACCCTTCATATGCAAACTATTAAAAAATGGAACTTCAAAGTATCGAAGCGAGATTATCTGCAAGATTGATTTTAAGATGCGATAAGCATCCAGTCCACTCCGTCCACATTCGCAAAGTGGCTGTTGTGGGCTGGATGAGAATAGTTGAAGGTTGGAAGCAGTGGCGTGCATGGGGAAGTCTATGTCCAGCCGTAGACTGACACAGGCTGATGATGGTCACGATGATAAGCATTTAAATAACGGTTTCTTGGTGCTCATGAACTCCATTAACATCGTGCTTCTGTTAATAGAATAATAAATTCGATAGGACTCTCCTCTTTTGCGAAGATACATCATACTTCATCATCATCATCATCAGCCTGTGTCAGTCCACTGCCGGACATAGGCCTCTCTAATGCACGCCACCGCTTCCGATCTTCAGCTATTCTCATCCAGCCCACGCCGGCCACTTTGCGAATGTCGTCACTCCATCTTGCCGCAGGGCGTCCTACACTACGTTTACCGAGCCTCGGCCTCCGCTCCAGAACAAACAATTGGGTGATCAGTCCAAATTGCCCTACCCATCTAGGACCCAAAAATGAAAATTTGTTGAGTCTCCGCAGTATTCGATCTCACGACCTTCGGTTTCTAAAGCACACGCCCATAACACTAGGCTACGGAGGCAGTTTCAACATTTAGTTTTTAGACAGAAACTGAATTGTTTTTCTGAATTCTAATTATTTTTCATCTCCTGTTCAAACAATATAGTGTACAAAACGTTGCTAACGTAACATTATACAGAAGGTCTCGACTTCAACGTAACCCGAGTCAAGGCAATATCAGGATGGTCAAGTTAGCTAATTATGTTGTGACTAGAATTTGTACCCGACTTTGTTTTATTATTCTTGTCTGTATAACGCATTAGTTAAGATATAGAAAGATTTGGCAATAAGTAGAACTAAAACAAATTTTTATTTTGACGGTGGTTAACCTTTATGTTTATCGTAATATACATATTTTCAGTGGGAATCGAACCTACACCTCATGAATTAAACAAAGTGTTAACCAAATCCAAAATAAAATGATATAAAAATGTGAGAACGATATAAACGATTTTTAGTTAATAGGATAAAAATACTCAAGCACCTTGAAGGATACACTTCATCTGCCGCCAAGAGACACGATTCGGTTTGTTTTATAAATATTAGAATTTAAAATATTTTTTTATGAATCTGGAACTTAGTAAAAATACATAATAACTTTATGTAATTGTAAATTTCAGCTAATTGTAAAAAGGGGCATTAAGTTTGTACTTTGTATAGGCGTTACTCAATAACTTTGTTCTTGACTATACAATAATATTTTCCATACAATTAGGGGTTGGTAGCGCACTTTATCTTCGACCTGATCTAGGGATTATTAGCCCAATTTGTTAAAGTCAACAATTTAGCGACTTGTATCGTTAAGTTCGCGTGCTAAGTTCAAAGTTCAGAAGTAGTTTCACGGAAGGAGAACAGGCCAATGAACTTTTTTGATAGCACGTTCGTGTGCTCGTTTTTAATGCAGTACTTGAAATATGAAAAAGGCAATTTATAAACAAAAGTATAACCAATTAAATACTTATTTGCTTAGCAATAGAGTGAATATTATTAGAGCTTGGATAGAAACGAATTCTAAAATAATTGTCTTTAAGTAATTCGATGAAGCCGACTACGTCAAGACACCATTTAAGTATGGTTAACACATTTATTTGGAAGTGTGTCTTAGCAATGACATACTTATTTTAACACTGAATTTACTCTTCACTTTAAAATAGCGAATTGGAAATTTTTACTCAAAATAGTGATATAGAAAATAAATATTAAATACTTCTTGGAAAAACTATCGAAAATTAAAATTATAGCCAGACAAAACGTATGGAAAAAAGTGCAGTAGTGAATATGATATGGCAATGAAAGATCTAAAAAATGTTCTTGTGTAGAATTGACTACGTTGGAAATTAACGAAGACATAATTTTTCGACTATTATAAATTTCAGTTAAGCCCAGTCACGTAAATATTTATGGTATATGATGTTTGAGCATGTAAAAAGTCGGTCCACCCACCAACCCGCATCAGACCAGCGTGGTGGTATACGGTCCAATACCCCTAATGGATAGGGGTGTATTTGGGGAGGCCTACGTCCAACAGTGAACTATCACAGGCTGCTGATGATGATATGATGCTTTAAATTTTCCGATTTGTTTTCAACGTCAAACATAAATCGAAACCTTCGTTTAGGTGGACTCTTGACTATATTTGGCTCTAGTTTGTTATATTTTCTACATTAAAGCTCGTTATTACATGATGTCAAATATAGCCTCCGAAGCCTAGTGGTATGGGCTTGTGCCTTAGAAACAGGAGGTAGTAGGTTTCGAATCCCGCGGGGACTCAACAATTTTTCATTGTCGTTTCCTAATTGGTTAGAGCAATGCGGGCTGATCACCCAATTGTCTGTAAAGTAAGATGATCCATGCGTCGGATGGGCATTTAAAAATCGGTTCTGCACCTTATCTCTCTCCGGTCGTTTTGATTATCCATCCTACCGGACTAGAGTGAAGGAGGTCCTTCCTCCTTCATTCTAATAGTCCGCCTGTGTTTGCGTGATCTCTAATATAGATCGGCCGCAACAGCCGAAGTCGCCTAGGAGGACATTATTATTACTACAGCTTAAGTAAACCGATCAACCTACTAAGCCTTCTGTCCACTGCAAAATGGGATGCTTACGTCAGCCGCCTGCCTTGACAGCCCACGCCACGCCCGCGCCATTTCTTGAAGTGATTATTTATTTCCCGCGCTAAGTGAAAATCATTATTAATGTCATGTCCCCGTTTAAGGGTATGATGACATGTCGGTGACGTGAGACGCAGCAGTTCTTTGAAGTGTCTGATGATTTAATTAATTCCGATGATCAAGATGACTTTTTAACTATATCTTAATCAAATAAGGTTATATAATTACATGAACTCTTCGAATGTGTTGTTATTTATGGATTCGGATAACATTGCTGTGATTCAAGTAGTCGACATAAAATCCTAGTCGTAATTGCGTTACCAACTTTTTAATGCTAGTCAGTTTATGGTTGCGACACTCCCCTGTTACCTTTTGCAACAGTTTATCGTCTTGGCAGTTTTATCAAATCGTTCCTAGTTTCTAAATTAAACACTAGCATATTAGAAATTGTATTCATAACACAATATTTAAAAATGGTAGAGATACGCTACTTACCATATATTTATCTAACCAATCGTTATCATTCTTTTTATGTTAGTCCACAGCTGGCCACAGGCCTCCCCTAATGCACCGCTTTCTCATAGGGGGTTTTCGGACCGTAACCTACCACTCTGGGCAATCCGGGTTGGTGGGTAAACCCTGTATATATTTATATATATATGTACATGAGATTTAAGTATGATCTGAAATCAGGGACAAAGTCTAATGCCAAAATATTTATTTTCGTATATAAGTCGAGATTATTATAAACAATATCTTTCCAGCAACCTTGCACAATAAGTGTACCCAATATTGAAAATCAAAAGTGTATATTAAAAGTGAAATGTTTCCCGCGAATGCTTTATCACCTTCGTCCGTACACAAGCAAAGTGCAGTTTATTCCGATTTATTACAGTTGACATTAACAAAGGATAGAAACGTGACTAGGTCGCCTTAGCTGTTTTGCATTCGAGTTTCATTCACTGTTAGCGATCTGTGTAGAACGAATGATTTTAATATCGGTCTCTGTACATTTTTTTATAACTATTTTCGCCAGTTTTTTTAACGCATACGAAGGCAGACGAACAGTCGAGCAAGTCCATTTTAAAATAATAATCAGGTTGACTTACCACTTTTCGCTATTTCACCAATCTAAATGGACTATAGCGATTTCTATGTGGCAGAAAGAGTCCTTGTGTTCAACTATCATATACCAGATCCAAATGAGAACTGGAATCAATGTAAAATGTGTAATTTCAAGTCCTGATAGCGCTGAACATGAGGCCTATTGTCATTATAGTTTTTCGCAATGGACATTATCTACTCTTCATTATTTAAATTTGGCCAACTGACTCTAAGTAACAGGTCACGTAAAATCAAAATCTAACCTAACAACTTTTAACAAGAAATCGTAAATTAAGTCTATCACCGGTTTGACTATACGTTAGGTCTTTGGTTATTAACACTCCGCAAAACGTCGGGTACTTCAATCATTGGCTAGTAATACCATGCCAGTTGACCAAAGTTGAGGTTCTTAAAGTTCATTAGATTTTCGACGAGCTGCGCGATGAATTTGACTTGCTGGTTCTGCACTCGGCCGTATATACTCTTAAAGCACTCCGAATAAACGTATGTGCCAAAACATGAATATATTTTTTTACCTTCATCATCATCATCATCATTAGCACCTTCTCCGTCCACTGCTGGACATAGACCTTTTTCAATGAACGCCAAGACAGCCGATCCCTGCTACTCGCTGCCAATTTGAACCGGCTACTGCGCGGAGATCGGCATCCCACCTGGTCGGGGTCGACCAACGCTCCGTCTTCCCAAACGCGGCCTCACTCCAGAACCTTATTGGCCCATCGGCCATCGTTCTTCTTACTACATTGCCAGCCCATGCCACTTCAACGAGCTAATCCTATGCACTATATCGGTGATATTCATATATATATATTTTACACTTACCTTTGTTTTATAAGAACCAGATTTTAACAAGGATGCGGTGTGAAATTAACAATAGGATGAAAAATTTTATCGTAAATATGTACCTGCTTAATGCATTATTTGTTTTAGATTTAGTCATAATTGCAAATTAGCGGGTATGTGTTCTTGATACAGAATTAATAATATATGTATACTAAAACGGAATTACGAAATGCCTGGAATAGTAGAATATTAAAAGTCTTTCGGCACAAACCTTTACATTGTGATGTTACGTACACGATTTAAGAGCCTGTGCACAAGCCAAGGAACATCATCAGCCTGTGTTAGTCCACTGCTGGACATAGGCCTCCTCTAACGCACACCTCCTCCATCAGGGGTTTTTGGGTGGATCGACTATTTACATGCCCATCCGACGCATGGATTATCTTACTTTTCAGACAATTGGGTGATTGGCCCAAATTGTCCAAACCAACCAGAAAACAACGATAACACAATTTGTTTCCCCGCCGGATTCGAACCCACGACCTCCGGTTTATAAAGCAAGGGCCAATACTGCTAGGCCACGTAGGCGGCGTACTTTATGCAATAATTAATAATAAATGTATACCTAAATTAATTTGCAAAAGTTTTAGAAAATTAAGACACTTCAAGCAAAAACCTTGTTTAGTTTGGCTTGTGATGATTACGGAATATTTACCTCATTAAAAGAAACAGTTTTGTATTCTATAAGCAATACCATCGCCGATAACTTCAGGAGAGTTGTTCAAGTTGGACGTAATTGACCAAACCGTGTTTGAAATCCTTGTCAATGTTTCTTTTAAAGGCGCTCACTAATGTTGTCATGTCAACGGTTGCACAACTTGAAATGTGGACCATGTACAACCGTTTCGACATTCGGCCTTCGCTATCGACAGGTGCTTAAGTTTTCTCGATTAAGCCACCAAAGGGTGGACTAAGTTAGTTTTGGTATCAAAAAGACTTCCAGAAATGGCCCCAAATTTGTTCAAACATACGAAACCTTAATCGATGTATATTGACTTCATACTTATTATTATACAATTTTGTTGAGATAAATAACATATATGAATAAATATTTTAGGACGATAACACAACTCCAAGCTCAGGGGACCGTCTGGGTGGGTATTGTAGGTGGGTGGGTGCCTATTTCTACCGCGAAACAGTAGTGTGAACACACTACCGTGTTCCGTTTGAAGGGCACCGTAGCCGGCGTATTTAGTGGGTAAACGAGGCTTAACATCCTTTGTCTCACGGTAGGCAGCGCGTTGGTGATACCAGTATTGCATATGTCTATGGGCGTCGGTGACCACTTTCCATCAGGTGGTCCGACTGCTCGTCTGCCTGCGTAGGCAATAAAAAACTCCATCAAATTCCAAACCTAGCAAAGCTCGTACTATGCAACTAGATGACTGACTTAATTTACTTTTCTTATCAATAGTAAATAAATACATATTATATTATTACAAACACCCAGACACGTGGAAAATACCATGTTCGTCACAAAATATTTGCCCGTGGTGGGAATAGAACCCACATGGTCTAGCAAATAAGACAGGGTTACTAACCACTACGCCAATTGGGTCGTCGATTAAGCTAAAATTCCGTATTTGTATTACTATAAATCATCCAGATGATACTTTCTTTAGAGACGTGCTTTTCTATATTTAACAAAAATCCGTACATTTTGTTCAGAATTCTATCAATTCTTAACAGTTCTCTGTTTAGTTTCTTGTTTTCAAAAAAAAAGTAGCGTGTAAACTTTGTAAGATTTTATTTATTAATAGCAACCCCGACCCCCATGTGGGTAGAATTTCTTTGAAAAGGAATATTCCTACCAAATATCAAATCGCTACGCCTTATAGTTCCAGAGATATCGTGATGAGTCAATATTTAGGTGGGAATGTCTTTAATGTATATATAGATTAATAAGTATACTAATAGTACGGTAATGATATTAATACTTATCATTTAATGCACGGGATTAAAAGCCAAATAATTAAAACATCTATAAATAATACAGAATTTTTTTTTTTGATTTAAAGATGTCGTTTAGAAAACAGCATACTTCGTCTTTGCATCCGGGTTTTAATGCAACGATTTGAACGGTAAGAAAACCGTAAAATTATGTTATTCAATAGTTCATAGTTTTATAACCTTTACAAAGCTCATCTTTAGCGCAAATTTTCAAATTTTGTCAATTGTTGACGAGATATTATCGTGTTTTACTATTATATAATAGCTATTGTATTATAAGATAAAAATGTAGTAATTTTTACTTTCATCCACTACTAAATTGCAACTGTCTACAACTGTTTTATAATATTATACACAATGTTTTCACAAATGAATTCAATAATGCACAATTAGTTATTACTAATAACTGAAATATAACCGCTACAGTACAACTCTAAACGTAAGAAACAAAAGATTGACACAGTGACAACCCTAAACGTGTATCACGCTCCCATACGTTACAGCGACATCACGATTCGGCTATTCATTTCCGAATACAAATAACCGCATAATCGTCCGTCAGCTTTCGCAATGTCGCAATAATGTCCCTTATATCATGTAGACAGAGGCGAAAGTCGCGTGAAATCTCATGTACAGGTACGTGACACTTGTAATGAGAGCGTCTCGGTAATTGCCCCTGCCGGAGATAAGGACTATGTGACCCTGGCCCGGAGGTGTGACCCAGATGCGATTGTTGCTCGTTCGTTTTTGAACCGTCTGTAGCGTCCGAACTGTTACGAAAGAGGTGAATCGTCGTGAATATGGATATTATATAAATACGTAATGTGTAAATAGTCTGCTGTCGATAGTATAGTATCTTAGCAGAGTAATTAAGACGGTACTTATTGTCTTAACTATTCTAGTGCTATAATGCTATCATTTACTTAGATTCAAGTTTACTTAGTTGCTAATATACATATATTTAAAAACTTAATGTATATTCACAAAAATAGATGTTCACATGACACATCGTACTGCACAAGACATAACTACATGCTACGAACATAATTTGATTCTTCTAGCAATTAGACTGCGAAGAATAAGTTAATCTTTTATAGGGTAGTGTTTGGCCTTTACAACATACTTCCAGTAAATGTTTAGGTATTAACTATTATAAGTTTGACAAGGTCATAATGGAGTGATGTGATAAACGTTATTACAATAAAAACAACCTAATAATGGAATGCATGCCTCATTTTTTTTATTAAAATTATAAAATATGTATGCTTATAATTTTATGTTTAACTATAACTTTAGTATTATTACTACATAAAAAATTTCCCCTAAATTTTTTTCGACGGTTCTTCTCAGGTCAGAGGCGTCCTATTCTCAACTCGGTAAGTAACGTTTTTAAGAATAATTAAATAAATGTAATATTTCTTTTTCGAATAAAGTTATTTGCGTTTCTATTTAAGACTTGCAACATTATTTTACAATCGAACGCAGATCGATTATCCTTAAATAAGATAAACAAAAAGCGCGGCAGCCCGCGTCCGCCATTTTGTGACGTCATCTTCCTTTACCAAGCAATTGGTCGGCCGTGTCACCTTGCCGCGACACAAGTGATACTGATTTTTTTGCATAATGTAACTCAATTCTACTTACAAAGCTATAAAACAGTTTGGCATCTCGCTATTTGTACTTTGTACGTGTATTTTTTTGTATTTCAATACAGCAGCGTGGGTTTATTTGGCATGACAATACGGCGACACTAAAAATGGTCGTGCGCCGCGAGTGACACATCTTGAACGTGTTTTTTCTGCATCGTTATGTAACATATTGGAAACAACCTTAAGCGCCTCCGTACCGTTATAGTTATGTCATAACAAGTGTACTATGATCTTTTGCATTTTCTTGATTATCTGTGGTTTGTGTTATTAAGCGTACTAAATATCATGGAATATAAATATATGTGCTGTTTACATACCAAATGCCTTCTCAGACTTGCTTTGGTTATTTTTCTCTTTGTGTCATCATCATTAGCGTAGGCCTGTGTTAATCCACTGCTGGACATAGGTCTCTTCAAATCACGCCTTCTCCATTAGGTGGTTTTTAGACCGTATCCCACCACGCTGGTCCAACGCGGGTTGGTTGGTGGACCAACTTTTTAGAAGTCCATCCGACGCATGGATCATCTTACTTTTTAGACGATCGGGTGATCGGTCCAAATTGTCCTTACCAACCAGAAAACAACGATGACACAAAGTTGTTTCCCCGCGGGATTTGGACCCACGACCTCCAGCTTATAAAGCAAGGGCCAATACCGCTAGGCCTCGGAGGCGGTCTTTTTATTTATTCATTTAAATATTTATTAAACTATAAACTACCATTAATGGACATATCGCGCGATCAACATTTGTGAGTTATTTATATCTTATAAGGTATCCATATCTTACGGTCATACTGAAAATATACAGCTTTTTACTATATTTTGCCGTCATAAATTATAAGTAACATCTTAGCAATTCGGTGCCTTTATAGATATATATTTTACTTGATTTTATTTTTCCAATTTATCGTTCTATGTTTTTATAGCATGCATCTAGTAATATCGTTAACCAGTTGCAAAATCAGCCAACAAACAGGTTTTACAATGTGCATCGCAGTTGCCTCATAATTGTGTTTATAGATAATAATAATGCAATTGTAAAATACTTAGTCTCCTTCTCAATGGTCATCACCAGCCTAATAAACGCCTTCTCCATTAGGGGGTTTTGGACTAATATATCACACCTTGCTGGTCCAATGCGGGTTGGTGGGTTGACCGATTTTTTACATTCCCATCCGACGCTCAGTTAAATCTTAATGGTTAACTCATACATAAGTTATATAAAAGTATAAAATCATCAAATTCAACAACAAATTGTTATCATTATATTTAACAGTAATGTCCAGTATTTAGCCTACAATATTAAGTATGAGTTATACATAAACCTTCCTCTTTAATTACTCTGTCTATTAAAAAAAACCGCATCGAATTCCATTGCATAGTTTGAAAGATTTAAGCATGTATAGGTATATAGGGACAGAGAAAATGACTTTGTTTTATACTATGTAGTTAAGATATGACATTATGTTAACATTAATATTTGTGAGCAAGTAGTTGACTTACAACTTAGCTAGGTAGAAGCTAATAAATAAGTGATCATACTATATAACTACTAGATTCAGTAATATAAGTTGTACACTTTTCTATATATTTCAGGTTATGTTTAGATATGTTAAGCTTACATAACTATAAATATAAATGTAAGGTCATTTATCTATTTATTTTAACTATTCATATGAAAATGGTAAATTTGATTTTACTGAAGGCATGTTTAAATTTAGATTAAGGTCTTTTAAAACCGGATGGTAATACGTGGGTGCAATGACGTCATACAACCTGCAACAGCCAAGTTGACCACTTTGTGTAACTCACTCTTGATTCTTAAGCAAAGAATGATGCTAATAGGCAAAAGAGGTTGTTTTTACTAGACACTATTTTCAAGATGCTTACTCAATTCGAAATACAATAATTTATCACAATCACTATTATTATAAAACAAAGTCTCTGTCCCTATATCCCTATGTATGCTAAGATCTTTAAAACTGCGCAACGGATTTCGATGCGGTTTTTTAATAGATAGTGAATAAAGAGGAGGAAGTATATTATAAAATAGTATCTCTTTTATAAGACGAGGGTGGCACTCAAAATTTCACATCACAGGATTCATGGTCACGGGCAGACTGAGGTGTTGTTCCTCTGTCAAAGTTTTTATATGTCCGTTTTACGCATACTAAAATTTACCAGTCTTTTATTAAATCATTATATTACGCTGTTAACGGAAAAAATACCACATTGAAATAGACACTTTTGTATTAGTAGTATCGTGTTCCTACGTATATATAAATCTACACCGAACAAGTTTTATAGAAGTTATGGTCCAAATTTCAAAACAATTATACATAAAAGTAAAAAAATAATAATCGAAACTAATATATTAAGAAAAACAGCCTGTTTATATGTATAAACAGATCTCTAGAACTACTGGATTGATCTTGAAAAATCTTTTATCGAACTCACAACCTTTGTCACAAGAGTCAGACATTAACCACTATGCCGAGTTGGTCATCGTTATGGCATGTTTGTCGAGGATTGCGTTGTTAATGTCACGGTATAATTACAAAGCTGTAATAGAAAAAGTTAAGTTAAGTCTTTGTTAAGTGTTTTAGAAGTAGCTTTTGTCAGTTAGTGATAGGATAAGTTCAAGTCATGATTCCAAGGTCTTAAGTAACATTTCAAGGACGTTTAGATGACGATGAGATTAATATTAACCTGTTTTTAGCATTACCACTAACCGTAATGGTTTAGTATGCTACTTTTATGAAACTTTTGTAATCTATGTCTATTCAATAAACAATAAAGAAAAGAGTAGAGGATTTTAAGAGGACTGATACAAAAATATTTATCATCTTCAGCCAGAAATTTTAATTGCGCTACAAGATATTTAGCTTTGGAACGTGTTAAATCACAGTGTTATTTAATAAACATGTATCAAAAAAAAGGATAAGATACAAGAAATATGAGAAAAATTTATTCTAAATTAGTCTGTAGCGTCGGATGGGCACGTAAAAAGGCGGTCCACTCACCAACCCGCATTGGACCAGCGTGGTGGGATACAGTCCAAACACCCCCTAATGAATAGGGGTGTATTAGGGGAGGCCTATGTCTAGCAGTGGACGATCAAAGGTTGGTGATTATGGTGATGATGATGATGATGGAGTCTGTATACAAACAAATTTCTCTATGTCATCATTATCAGTTCAGGCTTTTTTTTGTTTAACCGCTGATTTTGCTATGTCCAAACTCTGTCATTCCTTAAACGCTAAACAACTATTTATAGAATTGATAATGTCGTTCGTACAAGCGTGAAATGTAGTCACAAAGGCATAAGTTAGACCATAACATGCAAGGTTGTTACGTGACGATTGTTATCACAAGTGTTGTATGACACGGAGTTTTGGTATCGTGTCGGTATGATTGCTTCTATAATGAAATATGTAGTAAGTTTGTTTGTCACAATTTGACTCAATCACTACATTGATTGAAAATGAACTGTGATGTAATGGTTTATCAATGTTTGGTTATAAAGACTTTATACTCTTTGGGTTCATGATAATGGAGTGATAAAATTAGTATGGAAGCCTGCGCCCATATGCAGTTTTAATACTGTTTTGAACGCAAATTCATATTCTGATGTTTATTTTATTTCTCCCTAGAAATTTATTATTTAACAAATAATTGTCGCCGTAAATATGTTTTACATTATAAAACATAGTTCTATACTAACGGCAGATGACAAAGACCTTCTTTTTACAGTTTTCGCCTAAAGTTTTGAACCCTGAAAATACTTCAGTTGTTTTTTATAAATTATATTTATAGATCAAATTTATAAATATCAATAAAAAGTCGAACTTTGCGTCGATTATTGTCATCTCCACATAAAAAAAAGTTACTTTTAGTATAACGCTTTTCTTATATTTCATTACAAATATGGAAATATTCAAAATATCACTCGATATTTGAAACAAATATTGTATTAAATGTATCGCTTTGTCTTATAATATCAATAGTAGTACATTCACACAATTATAATATGCAGTGTAGGAGTGTTAAAGGTTATTTTCCTGTTTTATATTACTCAAAGGCTGTCATATGACCTTGGGAAACTTGTCGCCCTGTTCGCTAAGACTTTACGTGACACTTTGTGGTCTGAGACCAAGGTTACAATGTACGGTCCAAATTTGGCCTCAAAAGATTATCTAAAGTTTACTTGACACGCTCAAGATGGAATATCCTGCTCTGTTACAGGATGTTAAACGATTTTGGTGCAGGATGTGTAACAAATTTAAAGCGATTTAATTCGATAAATGGTTGTGTAAAACAATTTTTGGGCTGTATGTAAATATTTTCTTATCGCAGATTATTTTTGATTTTTCGATTGGATCCGCTTCTGAACCGCACAGGCTGACATCTGCTCTCCACAGCATAATTCATCATCATCAGCGTGTGTTAGTCCACTGCTGGACATAGGCCTCCCTTAATCCACGCCTTCTACGTTTATGGGGCTTTTGGACCGTATCGTACCGCGCTGATCCAATGCAGGTTGGTGGGTAGACCGACTTTTTACATGCCCATGGACTACCTTGCTTTTCAGACAGTTGTTTGATCGGGCTAAATTGCCCTAACCAACTAGGAAACAACATTAAAATTTGTTGAGTCTCCGCACTATTCGAACCCATGACCTCCGATTTTTAAAGCACACGCCCAGGCACACTAGGCTACGGAGGCAGTCACAGTATAATTAGAATGATTTGAAGCGTGGATAATCTTAATTTCAAGCAATCGGATTATCGGGTCATATCACCATTTGCAACCTGAAGACAAACATATACTAAGTTGTTTATTATGTTTTTACCATACAATAGACAAACTCGGTTTATTATACATGGACACGAAGATGATATATTTATACCTAAATATTATAAATATAGTATAGTAAAGTAGAGTCTAAAACTATTGGTACCTATATTTTTTAATACCAACCCGCATTGGACCAGCGTGATGGGTCCGAACCCCCTAATCGATAGGGTTGTATTAGGGGAGACCTATGTCCAGCAGTGGACCATCACAGGCTGATGATGATGTTGATATCTTTTAACAATTTTAGATCTGGGTGACAGTCATCAGGCCTTTACAACCCAATAGGATTTTCTGCATTTCTGGGTGAATTGAAATGTGTTGTGAGGACTGTTAAAGGTGTTGTTTGCAACCAGGTAATTTTTTGTCCTTATCTGAAGCAAAGATCATTATCTTATTGCTAATAATTCTTTCTCGCTCATGGAAAAAAGAACTTGTCATGTACAGTATCCGTGTCAGTACAGATTTTATGTAAAAAAATGTACTCAACGTTTAAGAATCTGCCCTAAAGTTTTTAATATAATGATTATATTTCAAACATGTTTCTTTTTATAAATCTAATAACAATAATATTCTCTGAGCCGACTACGGTGGTCAATCTAGATCAGCAAGCTACGCAGAAGACAGATGCTTGACTCTTCTTACTTCACTCTCAAAGATGAGTGGTCCGATGGGACGGATAACCGACAGGACCAGAGATAGATCAGGCACAGTACCAAGTTATTACATGCCCATCCAACAAATGGATTACTCTGCTGTCTATCAGACTATGCCAGCAGATTCGAACCCACTGTCTTCTATAAAGCAAGCCCATGCAACTAGGATATGGAGACAGTACAAAATTTAAGTCTAATAAATTGCCCAAACGTGGTTGACATTCTGTTAGTTAACGTATGTTAGATGGTAATATTTTCACGTAGAAACCAAAAAGAAGCTTAGATGCACGATGCAGATAACATATAATGTCAAAAAATCACTATCATGCCTCAGACTTCATTACAATATTGTCTTTATCAAGTTTAAAAAGTAAGTTTACTTTTTAATTGTAAGAAAAACATGAGGACTTATAATAATGCAGCATTTTTTGTTTTATACGTCATTTAGTTTACATCATTAATTTTATTTAAATCATTTCGCCATTTTCTAGACTTAATTAGTTTATTATTAATTATATGAATATGACGTAAATAACATGCGTCTTTTCAATCGGACATATAACAAGGTATATGAGTATAGTAGTGTTTTATCCGTTATACTCTTTATATAACCTTAAAGAAAACACTCGTTAACTAAAATAAAACAATATAGTCACGAGACCACGATTAGAGAGAGAGATATATGCATTCTAAATCCACCGTTTGCAATGTAAACACAAAAATCGTCACATCATGAGTATGTGTATATGTAAATGCATTATTCACATAAACCACTCATTTTGAATCACTCAGCCTATTAAAAAGTATCTTCAAAATCCGTTGCGTATTTTAAAAGATTAAAGCATACATAGCAACGAATTGACAGCGAAAGCGACTTTGTTTTATGCTATATACTGAATATTAAGCGAATAACGTCATTAAGTCAACCTAAGTTAATGTTGTCTAGCAAATTGTTCTCTTAGGTTACATGCTAACGCGCAATTTAGAGCGCAGGCTGGCTAGAGTAAGGCAAGGCCGTATCTCAGCACTGCCTTCGCCTGACTCATTATTGTAATGGGAATTGATTTTGCATGTTTTTAGAGTGCAGGTGCGCCAAATTGGATATCTAAATGCGTTTATAGCTCAAATTTAGATATTGTAATAAAATATTTGAGTGCCGAATGCATTTACTACTTTAGAGGAAATCTTTGTATTTTTTGAGTAGAACGTCTTGGTAGGTCGGTAGTTATTTAAATAAGCAAAAATAGTTTGTACAGTGGATGCAATAAATTATTAGATTAGTTACAAGTTGTCCTTTTTTAATATATCTTTATTAAAGTTTTACTATAGTTTTGTTCCTCGTATTGCACTGATTTATTACGCGATTAACTACGCACTAAAAACATAAATAATAAAAATGATTGTCAAAGACCCGTTTACAATGTAAAACCGAGCTAGCGTTGATTTATTGGGTTAAATGTTTGTAAAGCACTTTGTATTCAGTTGTTTAAAGTTGATTTGACAAAAGGTGGTTTAAGCAAAACATATTTCGACTTAAGTTTCCTACATACTAGTCAATTGGGCTATATAAAATAGTATTGCCTCCTTAAAACAATTTATAAATTACCTACGTAATTTCGTAAGTGTTAAGAAAAATGTCTATGTTTTTACAATTATTTTGTCGGTAAGTAATTTATTACATTAATGCTATCCTTTTTTTCTTTATTATTAAACAATTAAAACTTATAAAATAATTGTAAATTCTAATAAATGCATATCAAATCCATTGACTAAGAACAACCAAACACAAACATTCCGAACAAAGCTGACATTTGGCATTATATCGTGACAACATAATAAATATCGGCCACTAATAAAATGATTTAAACAATCTGTATTCGAGTCGTATTTTATAACAAGAACATTATCATAGACAGTGGCCTTGGTGGTATCATGAACTGAATCGAAAACTAATTTTCGACCAAAACTAATGAGTAGACTTGAAGGCGAATTGTCGCGCCAAACGAACTCATTTTTCCCGCCGAATCTTGCGACGCCATTTTGAATAATGCCACAGATAAAAATAGATCTTAAGACTGCTTCGACTTAATTAGTCTTGGACGCGGCAAATGGGGTTTGTTTTTTCTAGCGGTCCATTTGCATGATTTATGATTATGTTTTGAGTTGTAACATGTATGAATGTAGTATGATAGTATGCTCATAAATTTGAAGCTGGTTCGCTTTAAACTGACGAAAACACGGTTAAATAAATGATTGTGATAGAAACCAAAACATATAATCAACATTTTTAGGATTTATTTTTTATGGCATACGCAGGCAGACGAGCAGTCGGGCCACCTGATGGAAAGTGGTCACCGACGCCCATAGACATTGGCAATACCAGTGGTATCATTAACGCACTGCCTACCGTGAGACATAGGATGTAAATCTCGTTTACCCAGTAAATACGCCAGCTACGGTGCCCTTCAAACCAGAACACAGCAGTGTTTTCACACTACTGCTTCGCGGCAGAAATAGGCACCGTGGTGGTACCCATCCAGACGTCTCCTGTAAAAAGGGACCTACCACCGGTGACCCCTTAGGATAGGATATGCGTAAACAGATTTTTTAACTTTAAAATGTAGAGATTTACTCAGTGGACGTACGACACCATTTTGTTGCAGGTTAAATTAATTATTGAAACCAATTTTAAAAGGGCCCTAACGACGCTAAAAAGAATATTTTAAATAGATTTCCTTGAATTTTTCTCAGTGCATATTTCTTCATAAAAGTTAATATCATCCTCTGAGAAATCTTTACAATATAACAGAACAACCGACCTGAGTATCATCGCAAAATCGCGTCCGCAAACAAAGAGACATTCACTTTGACGTATTATATATAAATAATCTTGATGCATACTTCTGTTGCATTTAAATCGCAAAAGAACTGACATATTTGTGTGGCTGTTTATTTATAATAATACTGTTACATGATACCCGTGTGGTGTGGTGATTAGTAATCCTGATTATTGCGCCAGAGGGTGTGGGTTTGATTCCCACAACTAAAATATTTTATGATGAACATAGCGTTTTCCTCGTGACTGGTTATTTGTTTCTATATGCTATGTGCCTATTCAACAAAATAAAGGAAGTTTTAGATAAGACTCTATCAAGTCCTCTAGAAATTTTTATTCAATTGAGCAACTTTCGCTTGATTTGGAACTAAGGTTGGTTGTGAATGATCCGGAAAATATTTAATATTTTATTAGTAAAGTCTTAGAATTTAATATTATAAAATCTGATGTCAATTCTTACAGTGTGTTCTCATTGTTTGGAGCATTTGAGACGATATGTCCACAATAAATTATGTTTACTTAAGTGACAAGTTTAGTATTTGATAAAAGACTTTTTTTACAAAGTCAAAGTCAAGACAAATATCTTTATTCAATATGGAAGCATTACAGTTTCGTATTGATTGCCAAATAAACTACCACCGGTTCGGAAATGGAAGCCTGAGAAGAACCGGAGTAAGAAACTCAGCACTACAGCCATGGTATTAAACTAGATTTTTACAATGTACAGTCATTGTCAAAATCTAGTTTAATACCATGGTTTTGAAAGTATTGTGTTCCGGTTTATAGGGCGGCAGTGCTGTAAATCGAATTCGACGATATTCGTCAAGGGGTTATTATTCTTTTACATTAAAAATACAAAAGATTTGTATGTCATGATCTTCAATGATTTAACAAGACAGAAGAAGAAAACAAGTTGACACATAATCTTGACATAAAACAGCAATTTACTAAGTGTACTTCATTCCGGTTTGAATGTCGCAGCTTGTCAGCAACTATGCTAAGCATACTATATTTAAATGATTGTTATTGCATCGCATCTCTTTTCCTCGTGAGCCAATCGTATCACTATCAATTGACTGGCAATAAAAGCCTCCGCCCACAGTGCAACATTGTTTCATCATCAATAAATACACTTATCGCGATCGGTACACCCGTTTAACGGGGCTGCATACCTTTTAAATTCAATTCTTTATCACTGTTTACATCATCCTCTTTAGGGCCAACCCACGTATTAGATGTAACAACTAGTAATTTTTTCTATATCATTGTAAAGTCATCAGTGTAAAGGGTTTTAAATTAAACAACGCATCGTCCTAAACATTGTAGAGGAAAACTATAGTTCGAGTTTCAAATATGTTGACCTCTCTATATATATAAAAAAGATTCGCACCTATACATTGAGTCATCACGATATCTCTGGAACCATTATGCTTAGCAACTTGAAATTTTGGTAGGAATATTCCTTTCGCTCGAGTAGAGGTCAGCTAAGAACGGATTTTATCCTCCCACAAGGGGGATGGGAGGTTGCTAGTAACTTATAAAAGTTAAATCTACTTTTACGGATTAATATCATTAATTTTTCTTCGCCTTCATGTTCTAACGGACCTAGACATATAAACCGGAGATTGTGGGTCAATTCTCCGCGGGGAAACAACACTAAAACGTTTCAATCATCTAATAGAATTGTTATCGATTTTTTCTGGTTGACAATATGGACCGATCACCCAATTGTCTGAATTCATGCGTCAGATGGGCATGTGAAATGTCGGTCTCAGCTGTCAAGACCACCTTTGGCAGTCGTTATAGGAAGCCAGTTCTATCTTTAGAACGCTGTTTACCCTTTGGGTTGTGGAGGTCTGATGCCAGTCGCTCTGCGTAAAAACTGTTATTCGGGTAAATCTGGATAGATTAGAAGCCTACCCTTTGACGACTTGGGAAAATGGCTGATGGGAACGTCAATAACTGCGGCGCCGTTTTGTTATCAATTTATAATATTGAAATAATTTTATACCTTGTTTTCAAAATTTCAGTACCTTACTCGGTTTGGGTATAGTAAAAAAAAACGATTAATTGACATTCTGAGCGACAAACAATAAACTGCCTCCGTAGCCTAGTGGTAAGGGCGTGTGCTTTAGAAATAGGAGATCGTGGGTTCGAATCTCGCAGGGAGTCAAGTACTTTTCTAAGTTATTTTGTAGTTAGTTAGGGCAATCTGGGTCGATCACCCAATTGTCTGAAAAGTAAGATGATCCATGCGTCGGATGGGTATGTAAAAAGTCAGTCCATCCACCAACCCGCATTGGACCAGCGAGGTGGGATACGGCCTAATGATGGCAGCAAGGGAGGCCTATGTCCAGCCGTGGACTAACACAGGCTGATAACTATGACGATGACATTCTAATATATTCTATATACTATCCATCTTAATAGCTTACTCAGACTCCCGGACCACGCAGAATCGAATCGATTTGACCTTATCAAGTGATCGTTAGTTCGTCGAATCACTTCCTTGATGAAATTACAGTTGGTCGCGGCTGCATAATTAAAATGCTGACATTTGGACTGGCTTATGTTGAAAACGTGTTTTATATCTTTTGTATATTGTTTATAGATTTGAAAGGTTTTAGTAATAATTAATCGATGAATATAGTACGAACAATACATTCTAAGCTGATTAGACTAGTACCTGAAATTTTTGATGCGCACTTACTAATTATACTTTCAAGGTCCTTTTTACTGAACCGAGTATCAAAGGTTTCTGTGGCAGAGCAGTAGTGTGTAAACACTACTGTGTTTCTATGAAGACTATGGAGGGATATCTACTATCTAAAATGGGTGTAACACACTAGATATAGACATTATGCTGGAACTTGTTTTACGCTGTATTTCTTATAAGTATTTGTCTATTTGTGCCGCAAAGCAGTAGTGTTTTCCCACTACTGTGTTCCGGTTTAAGGGCACCGTAGCCAGGGTAAACGAGACGTAACATCCTGTCTCACTGTAGGCAGCGCGTTGGTGATACACTGGTATAGTCAAGGTCCATGGGCGTCGGTGACCACTTTCCATGAGGTGAATAAACTGCTCGGCTGCCTTTGAGTGCAATAAAAAAAGTACAGAAAAAATGCTTTACGCTTAGGATTTTTTATTTCAATCATTTTTACACATATTTGTTACATAAATGTTATTATATAAGTTTATTAAAATTCCGTTTAAATTTCTTCCTATTGTAATAGAAAAAAATATTTTTACAAGTACGTCACACTATGTCGTAAGAGCTTAGTATTTACATACTGTAAGTTAAATATATCTTAAAATTTATTAAAATATAAAGATATTTGTTTTGTAAAATATTATATTATACCTACTAAATAACATCAATGTCATGACAACTTACTTTTCATTATTATTTTTAATTATAACCTTAATAATTATTGTTATCTGCTTAAAATCACCTAAAAATATCTTGTTTGTTTCAAGTAAAATTTAATATTTCGTATATCTCAACATTGCAAAACAACTATGACTAAAAGTCGTGAATATGTTATCAATTCGTGAGCAATGACCAACTCCAATAAAACGAGAATTCTACGTAGCACTAAAACTACAAATATAACTTATTTATACACATTTACGAGGTAATAAGACCATAAAGATAATAATACCAACAGAACCGATATCAATAAAGCATTGTAGTGTTTTAGTGAATTTAAAATAAACAAAAATAATCATTACTTGAGTTTTATTAGTTTTATTACTAACAATCTCGTAGTTTTAACAGCAATCTATCATTCTTGAAAAGCATGTGCAATCGCCTTTATATATGCTTTTTAATCTCTGTTACCCTGGTATCTATCAGTTGTATCGGTAAAAGCATATTTAATTACTTCTTTATTGTGTATGATACCCTGGTTTATATTTATTTAGGTCAATTTGCATTAAGTCAAACATTGCACTAAATGCATTTAATGTGCCTTAATTTATACTGTTATTTTTACTAAACTGGAATATGTCAATTGTTGCAATAAAAGCATATTCATTTGCCTCGATAGAATCAGTTAATCTATGCTACCCTGGTATTTCTCAATGATATATAAACATTGGCCATCTATGTTTCCCTAGAATTTGTCAATGACGTTGAAACTTGCCTTGCTGCAGTAAAGTATTTTCGGTTGCCTTGATACATGTTATTAAATTCTGGAACCCTGGTAGTTGGTGTATGCACTTGCTACTGATATGTATCTTGATGTGTAGTCAATCCATGCCACCTTGGTATCTGCCAATTGTTGCAGCGAAAGTAGATCTAACTTGCCTTGATATTTGCTGTTAAAGCATTCTACTGTGTTGTTTAATAAATTTAGCAGTAAAAATATATCCGGGGTTTATGCTTAATTTATTCTATCCTGGTATTCGTTAAATATTTAAGTAAAGCATGCACTTGCAATTTTCCTTTCTGAGGATATATGCTCTTTATCTATGCTAGCCTAGTATTTGTTAATTGTTGCACCAAAAGCCTTTATCGACTTGTCCTATTGTTTCCTTTTTCACTTTACTAAAAAGCAATTGTTACAGTAGAGGCATATTCACTTGCCTTGATATGTGTTGTTATAATCTTAATAATCTATGCCACCCTGGTACCTGTCAATCGCGACAGTACGGTCAAGGTGAACCGGCCGTTACGTGCCCACACGATCTATCGAGTGTAACAGATTATAACATCACCCGTAATTACTATAATCATTACGAATGTAACAACGGGTTATAATTAATTTTCTATACGAGCTGACCTATAACACTTTCATAAAATTATCTATGTATTCCATCACAACAAAATGCAAAATTTCCTATCATTGCTCTTTAGAGTTGTCGTCTATAGAAACAGCTAAAGTAACCCTAAAATAAAGAGCGCAATGTGCATTGCAGAATATTTATAAATAAAACTTGTTTGATATGTAGTTATATCGCTTGGTGTATCCGTACAATTTACTTCTCACTTGAGTCATAATGTTCTTGGCACTTACTTCACTGTGATCATAAAATATAATTACGATTAACTTCCACCGTATAACAAAAACTGTACATACAACATAAATATACAAAACTATCAAAAAGAAATTCGTTTAATAAGAAATTTATATATAGTATATTAAACAGACCACATTAATCTATAAGTATATAGATTTTTATAGGGTTTTGTCACAAAACTCAGCAAAACCCACTATAATTTTGAAAGCGAAACGTATTAGGCGTATATATACCATGAAACAAAAACAAAACTATTTCAGGGCTTGACGCTTGCTTGAAAAAACTTCAAGTTGGTTTTGAACAACAGGAAGCAATTGTGTTTTGTAATTCATACTATTTTATTTGTAAACTAGCTGTTGTGCGCGACTTTGTCCGCGAGTAATATAAAAAAAAATATTCTGTTAGTTTTTTGTAAAAAAACTGACCTCACAAAAAATTGACAGTGAAGTTTTAGCACGCCATGTCTGTACTTAAACTAAGTTTTTCTTAACCATGTAGAGATCTATTTCACATTTCCGGCCTTAAGTTATTGGAAAAATAATGCAATGTTAGGTAATTCGTTTGTTAAGGCGTGATGAATTGAATACTATAATAATAATTCATTGCCTCTAAATAATTACTTTTTATTTTTTAAACTACATTGTAGGCTCAAAATAAAATACTTTGTGATACAGATATACAGTAGATAAGATAAAAATATTTTCGACCAATTATAATATCAAAAGTCCTTATAAACAAAGAAATATCATAATCAAAAACCAGTGCGTACAATATCGCAAAGCCGGTTATTAACAATCGTTATGGTTATACGGAAATTGAATTTAACACTGACAAGGTGAAACGAAACAAACGACAGTTTTATAAACCGCCTGCAAGTACTGCAAGGCAAACATGTCAAATGCATAATGGGTCAACGGACCTCGCCTCGCCAATTTTGGGCGGACGCCATTTTGAATTAAGAAAAAAAAAAACAGGCAACAGCTTACTCACAGTCTGCCACTGCTCGTTTACGACACATAGTTTAAAAATATTTCTTAATATTATGTTTCCGTTATTTTGATATTTGACAAGGACAAAAATGGGAAACTTTAATGGATTACATCCGATACGTTATAATAAAGTTACTTAATATAACTTTACGCATTAAGTTATATCTCAGGGATAATATTTGGATGTATAAATGAATATTTCTATGTGGTTATCGGTTTTTCATTAGAAATACTGTTTGTGTACTTATGTAGAAGTTACACATCTTTGGTGTAACAAGATAAAAATTTGTCATAAATTTAAATAGTCAGAAATTCTACTTTAATAGAAATAAACATCGTGGATCAGTTGCCAGTTGACTATAGCCAACAAGGGTTTATATTGTCGTGACGGCGCACGCCCATCGTAAAAGTTTACTCTTATGTTTTCGTAACGCAACAAAAGAACTTCAGAAAAAAAAATTCTTACCGATGATATACATAAAGGAGTTCTTTGTTAAAGCATGTATGTTTTATTGTACGTTTTATGTACAATGGTTCATATAAAGTAAACATAAAACGTATTCAAGTTTAAGTCAGTTATATTTATAGATAGCATTACGCGACACGTGCGCATATATTATTCATTGTTGTTAGTAATGTTTAAAATGAGAAATGAACCGGTCTCGCAAGGATATAAGTGTTTATTCTAAATATAAAAAGGATATGAATATGACTCTATTTTTCTTTGTGGTTTTGCTTCAAAGATAGGGCTTAAACAGTCATAATGTTTTTAAAAATAGCGATACAATGTTAACGTGAAATGTAAAATACGCATATGTATGAATTACCGATGTTTAAATTAACTAACTTATATACTATTCTGACAAACTCAAAACATTGGGACGTAGTTCATTGTATTATAAATAAAAAGAGGTGGTAGGTCTCCTTTAAGGAGGGCGGTGGCGGTGGTGGTAGGGCGGTGCCACTGCAGTGCCCATTTTTGCCGCACAGCTGTAGTGTATAAAATATTACCGTGTTCCGGTTTGAAGTGCATCGTAGCCAGCGTATTTACTGGGTAAACGAGACTAACATCCTATGTCTGACGTAAGCAGCGCATTGGCGATACCTCTGGTATTGCTGATGTCCATAGTTACCACTTTCCATCAGGTGGCCCGACTACTTGTCCGCCTTCGTTTGCAAATAAAAAAAATGGAAAATATATTTGTAATGGCTGGTATAAAAAAAACTAATGTAAATAAATAATTACAATAGTTTTTTTTTAAACAATACGTGTTATTAGTAAATATAACATCGATTAAAATAAACATTCCTGATCTATCTGTAATGTAAAAAAACTTTACAGATAACAAAATCATATATTTTTATAGTATACAACATATTCTGTTTGTTTATTCATTCAATATTCGTATATTTTAAATTGCTAAGCAAAATACGTATAATGGACACATATTAACACTATCAAAAGTTTAAATAAACCAACGTTCCAATACTTACTAAAAAAAATCCAAAAGGTCCAAAGAGCTGGCCAATAGTCCTCCTTTTTCCTTTCCCACCTGATTCCTGGGATCGCCTAAATTGGCTCCGAATAACAAGCTTCAAAGGAGAGGCCGATATTTTAATGCGGTAGACATCAGCTGAATTCAAATCAGCTACCGGGCATGCCAGGTCCAAAATAATTCAGGTGGCTTTAAACCGTAAATTTAGTACATTCGAGGCATCTTAATGTGAGCTATTATTATGCAGAGTATATTTAAAAATAAAAATATTACAAGCTTGAATCTTTGAGGCTTCCTTTCCTACTGAAAAATTGTGAAGTCATGTATGTTCCTTTTTGTTAACTTTGTTACTTCTTCAGAAAAATACTTGTATGTTGTTAATATAGTTACGTACAAACTGTATTGTTGATATCAATCAGTGTTCGACATACAACATATTATCCGCCTTAAATATCTTGTGACATTGTCGACGGATTCAATTTAGAATAAAAGCAAAACTAAGAGATAAAAAGAACTAAGAAAATAGAACTATAACTGATGAAATGAAACGTCCTTTAAAGATATGCCTGAGAAATTCGCAGCCATCTGTAGCGGTGGACCGCATAGCCTAGAGAACATGCTTTATACACCTCCCAATTATATTATTCCAGACGTAGTTTATTACTTTACAATTAATGATAAATATTGCATAAGGTATTAATTGTAATGATATAAACTATCGACTAAACACAAACTGTACTCTACATTCACTTCGATACTGGCTATGAATATGTACCTTTAAGAATGTTATACTAAGACTTGTATTAAAATAGACGTGGGACTATACTATCATCTATTGTTATTTTTTAAGTTTAATCGCAAACAACATAAAAACAGAACATAAATGAATGAGTCGTTATTCAAAAGCTATTAGTATCAATTGAGGTTTATTAATTTTTTATTCCTAATAAACGTGAAACAGTCTATCAAAAGAATACAAATTAAGATGCATATAACATATAAGTAACAACTTACTACACTAAACTATTTCTTTTCCAATCGTTCGAGGTACTTTTTAACAAACATTCAAATCATAAGCTATCGACGGGTTATCCAAATTCTCTAAAAGCAATTAACCCACAACACTAAGGTTTTTACGGGTTTCAATATTAACGGAGCGAAAACTGGTTTCCCAAAGACAGTTTAAATGCAACCAAATCAAATAACATTCGCCGCTTAAACTCAAGACTTTACCTATTCACTTATTCAGTTCTAAGAAATGTAGTCCTACTTTAACTTTGTGCTATTAAGTAAACTGAATTGCAAAGTAATGCCTCTCGTGGACCGCAGGATTTCAACTGCCGATAATAAGATTCGATGGCCAGTCAGTTGGCTGTGGTTTACCATTAAGTAAATTTGGAAAATCATATATGACATTAAATTTGTTGGTCAGCTCAAATTTAATAAGTTTACGTTTTGGTAACTGTGATTGATTACGCTTAAGTTTAATCCAAAGTGATTTGAATAATTATAAAGTTATTAATAATAAATTTATTAATAAGAAAATACCTAACAACATGTAACGCTTACAATTGTTACATGTTTTTGGTTGTGTTTAAACTAACCCAACTTACTTTAACTAAATCAATAAAATCAATCTGAACTTCAATATTAACGTTATTAAGTACTAACTGGTAGGATTTACATATGCATTCACTCAATTAAACAACTGATAAATATTTATGTTTCTATTACAATTTCTTTATTGAAATTTATTAAGCAACAAAGCTTTCATAAAGTCTACAAAGATAAAACAACAAGGAAGACGTTATTAAAATACAAGTTCCATCCAAAACGAGAAGATTTTACGGTCTATGTTTTTTTAATATTTTGATTATTCTTGGCTTCATATCGCTTATTAATATTAATATGCATATAGATAAATTAACATTTAATACGTATTTAAACTTATCTATTGATTAAAAGACTAATAATTTAATATGAATCACTTAAACGCTACATAAAATTAGGAAGTAACCAAACTACTTTCATGTAAAAGACATCAACGAGCTGTCAATAATTTGTCGTACATCAAAAGAGCTCAATTGTTTTTTAATTCAGTATATGGTGCCTACGATTACGTTACACAAGGCTTAGTCTGATGCCCATAACCCAAAGGATAAACTGCATTCTTTCAATTAATTACTTGTCAATACATTTGATGATACCGACTGCCAAAGATGGTGTTGACAACTAGGATCGACTTTCAGCATGACCATTCGACGTATTGATCATCTAACTTTTTAGACTATTGGGTGATTGGCCCATATTGTCCTAACCAACCAAAAAACAAGGATAACACAATGTCGTTTTACCGCGGATACGAGCCCACGACCTCTGGTTTTAAAACAAGGGCTAGTTACCGATAAGCCACATTATATCAAAATCTTAGTATAAAAGATGATATGTATAAATGTTGTTTATTTATCTGCAATCTTTTGAACTTTCCACCGGATGCATTTACAGCACAAACTCCATATACGAATTTATGTGCGCTATTGTGACTAGGCGGAAAGTAGAGCGGGTATATCAGGTTCATTATTTGATTTTATCAAACAGAAAGCGGTAGCTAACACTCTTGATTTATAAATGCATATTTTTTTTTAAATAAAAGCTCCTACAATAAACATTTCATATGTCACTAAAGATTCAATTAGGTTTTTATTAAAATTATAAAGAAACGGAATTAATACTTTTTCAGAGCTACTCTTACTCACTTGTACATTTGAGCAACTTACTTTATACGATATTTATACACATGATTCTATTTATTAGAATTATTTATGGTCAGTCAAAACATGGTATTACGATGAATTGATTCACTCATATATTTTTTACAAAATACTACTACTACCTAATATTAGTACTTAACTGCCTCCGTAGCCTAGTGGTATAGGCGTGTGGCTTAGAAACCGGAGGTCGTGGGTTCGAATCCTGCGGGGACTCAACAAATTTCCATTGTTGTTTCCTAGTTGGTTACGGCAATTTGGGCCGATCACCCAATTGTCTGAAAAGTAAGATGATCCACGCGTCGGATGGGCATGTAAAAAGTCGGTGCAACCACCAACCCGCATTGGACTAGCGTGGTGGGATACGGTCCAAAACCCTCTAATGGATAGGTGTGTATTAGGGGAGGCCTATATCCAGCAGTGGACTATCACAGGCTGATGATGATGATGATGATGATGATCATGACTTAATATTAAAAATATCCCGTAGCCACTTTCATTACTTTTTTTGTTAATGGTCATTAAGCGTCATAATTTTCGTTCTACTTCATTCACTATATAACTTCTAAACAGAGCCTTGGCTACTACTATAAATTCTTATAAAGTATAAACTTTAATATTAACTTTTAACAGTGTCTTATCCTATTTTTCTTCATATTCATGGTCGTCCTAAGAGTGACTAATTGTGTCCATAAGATGTATGGATGACGTCAAGTTCGTCCACTGGAAACGTCACCTGGACCTTAAGTCAGCCATACATGGTCATACGCCTGAACTCTCAGTCTGTACATTCGAGGCATACTTACGTATAGAAACAATTGTCTTTGTTATAATGTTTACTTTTACTTAGCATTTTCTTTTTATTTAAAGTTAATACGGATTTTTAATTGTGTTATGATTGATAATGCTATCTCTTTTTCCTTTTGTGTCAAGCAGATCTATCAATGTCTATAGTTGTTAACAAGTGAATTGGCTACTTGTTATTTTTTTTATCATTACTTTACATGATACCCATATTAATTATGATCTATATCAACAACAAATTATTAACGAATCCATGATGATTTATTTCATAGTGTAATCTGCGAGAGGAACAATAACAAGAGTCTGTCCTGAGAATAATTAACACAAACAGCAGCGCAAATAGACGTGACAAATTGCATGTACCAGGAAACCAGAAGTAGCGAAGACGTATCAAGGTTTTTGACACCTTTGCATTTGAATTATTTAACTGGAAACTGTAAAAAACTTACAAACGTACAACGGACGGTGTTCATTAATCCTTTTTTTTCGACATCCGCTTACGTTTTGATTGATCACATGTACCAGGAAACCAGAATTAAGGAGAACAAACGAAGATAATATATAAATGTTTTGCAAAAAGTGTAAAGTAATTTGTTTTTGATTAATTTTTATTAGTTTAGTCAAAAGCTAAATTAAATCTGTGTTGCAAAAGTCAGATTAATTGTTTATGCCACTGCAAAAGTTAATGACGAATAATGTACCAGGAAATCATAAGGAATAAAGAAATTTACAAAGGTTGTCGCTACCTTGGCCTAAACGTCAAACCCACGTCTTACCACCAAACTGAATGAAAAAATAAGAAAACAACAAATGAATACAGTGATATTACGTCATTATTTCACAAATTTTACGAATCTTATTGACTTTTGATTTAAATCTAGCTCCGCATTAATTGATGTGGTTGTAATTATATCTTCAAAGCATAAATTTGTACTTTATTTATATTATTACTACGAAAATGCATAATTATTAAAAGTGATACACGAAAAGTATTTAATGTCTTTAAATTGAATCTAATAATTGAATCCCTCGTCATAGACACTTTTCAACCAAGAAGTAATTTTTAAGCCCATATTCAATGCGTGAATAAGTTGTCAGTAAATTTAACGGCACTGACATCTTTTATTTTCTTTTAAAGATAGCTCGAAAATCTGGAACAAATTTCTACTTAACCATTTGAAGCATGGCTCATCTTTTTAGACAATTGAGTAATCGTCCTATATTATTCAGAACAACTATTATACAAAGTAGTTTCCCCGCAGAATTCGAACCCACAACCTCCGGGTTGTTAAGCAAAGGCCAATATCACTAGGTCACGGAGGTGGTGACAAATATCTCGCACCAGGAAATCAGAAGTGTCGAGGACTTCACAATGCCGTCGCCACCTTGGTTCGATTGTACCATCCCACGTCTTACGCCTTTCCACCCGCGCGATCATTCCTAAATTAACGCCCTAATATCCATTTATGATGACCTTGTACTCGAATAGACCTGCGCTTTCAACTCATTTGGTTGGTTGTTAATATCATTTTAATTGAAAACCTTCAAAGTTTAAGAAACAAACTTATTAAAAACCCACATTATTTCGTCAATATTTCGCCACCTATCCATATGTTGAATATTCAAATCAACTTTGTTGATTAACGAATCTAAATTACAGATTTTATCACATTTTTATTCGTTATTGTTTTATAAGGGATCTGAAACGTCGAAATCCAAACAATCTATAATTATATTTGTAGTATTTGAAACAATTGTTTAAATTTTATTGAATATCGTTACATAATAAAATCTATATCTCTTTAATACGTTATTTTTAGCGATAATATCTAAGAAGAGGAAACGTTTGTTATAGAAACTGCGTACATAACACTTGTTATTACACTTACCTGATATTTTTATCTCTAATTTTTACAGAATTCGTCGTGTTAAAGAAAACCATTAATAATTTTTTTAATAAAAATCCCTCAACATAATGTCTTCTTACTGAGATGATTATAACAGTAAATTCCCTTACCAAATCCAACTTATATATATAAAAAATAATAACATCAGCATGTTATTCTTTTGTATAGTTTCTCTTATTATATTTAAAAACAGTGGAAGATCAGACTATATAAATGAAATCCAATGTCATTAAATAATTTATGACACATCTTTCACAACACTTGTATCACCTTGGAATAATACAAGAATAACAAAACCTGAGACGATTTTACGCAATAGATAAAACCATTCCAATGTATAGTTTCGTTTGATAAAATAATAGAAGGCATTTACTTTAAAAGAAATCGACTATTTAAAACGCCAAATCTGTTACAATCATTAACACCTTACATTACAACACTGTTTTAAAATCAAACTCGTATAATAAATCATCCGTAAGTTATTTACATGGGAAACGTCTAAAAAACTAGACGCAAAGTAGATATCATAATGCCAGTCGTAATGATATGTTCGGCGAGTAACAGTGGTATGGTATGGTACAGATGGTAAGATTACAGCGGGTAAAAACTTTCACACATTTTGACGTGACAACGTCTTATAAATTGTTTCAAGAGGGAGGCACTCTCGAAAGCTGTGTCACAAAGCCGCTCACGTAACGCTCTTCATAAGCAACCATAAGAGAAAGTGAGAGGCACGCGTCTCTCTTACTCGTGCGCAGCTGGCCTGCTTAAGTGAAAGAGAGACAGAGAGAATGAGAAGGAAGATTATTATTCCTTGAAAGATTAAAGCAAATCAATATCGTTATTGAAAGATGATATAAATTTCTGATTCAGAACATTGCCAGTATAACTATAACTTAACCTTTACTTTTGTTTAATAATTATTATTATATTTAGCTTGTCGAAAAATTATAAATACTAAGATCAACAACATCAAACTAAAATTATACCACAAAGTACACAGACAAAAGTTTCATAGTAGATATGATTCCTTAAAATACTAATTACTTTATAGCTATTACTATTTTAAGTTATTGTGATTAAAGGGATGAGTTTATCTTTTTTACCATCCGCTTATAGCTTGTACCAAACGACCAAAATCAACTTTTGCGTTTCGCAAGGCGAACTGAGTTCAACAGACCGCATTCGCCAAATTGACGCAATAGCTAAGCACCTGACAGCCTAATGGCTCAGTGTCTATAGTGGACGGTCGCAATGTTTAGGTTATAAGGTCAAATACTGCACACAATCATTGCAGGTTATGATTCGATCGTCTATTGTTTCTAGTTAGCTATTAGTTTTAATCCGATCAACCATATAGTAGACTTGTAGTAATTCACAGCCTCAGTAACCTAGTGGTTAGAGCATGTGCTTTAGAAACTGGAAGTCGTGGGTTCGAATTCTACAAGGACTTAACAAATTTTCATTCTTGTTTCCTAGTTGGTTGGGGTAATTTAGGCCGATCACCTAATAATAAAAGTAAGATGATCAATGCGTTGGATGGTCTCGTAAAAGTCGCTCCACCCACCAACTCGCATTGGACCAGCGTGGATGGATGCGGTCCTGGGCCCCCTTATTGAGAAGACTAACATTAGGGGAGGTCTATGTGTATCAGTGGACTAACGCAGGCTGATGATAATGATGAAGGTGACCATATGTCATGAAGAACTTATTGTTTTACAAAGAATTTTGCCTTTAGACTACAGGTCCCCTGTAGATCAAATAAGGAAACATTAGATATGACTTCAGTGTTTCCAACCAATTCGTATTAAAACAGCTTTATGGATGTGACTTTTGTAACTTTAAGTTTGGGTAAAGATGCCACTTTTATAAAGTTTTTACGTCTTGTCACCCAGCGAGCTATGGAAACTGCTATTTTCGGAGTATCTCTGAGAATGATGTGGTCCTTCAGAGAGCCAGATTCACCGATACAGCCAAAAGGTTTAGTAAGCTGAAGTGGCAGTGGGCCGGTCACATACGCCGCAAAGCAGGAGTTGAAAAGTTCTGGAGTGGAGAGCTAGCAAACGTAGTGCGGGAAGCTCTGCGGCAAGTTGGAATGACGGCATTCGCAAATTGGCTGTGGTGGCTTGTGGGCTGAATGAGAATAGCCAAAGATCGGAAGCGGTGTCGTGCATTAGCAGCGGACTGAACCAGGCTTTAATGATGATAATGATGATGATGAAAATATTTATGAAAATAATTCTAATTTTTTTTGTGATTTTATAAACATATAAGAACGATTAAATTTCAGCATTGGCCAATGTTTGTCAAATTAACCAACAGAAGTTTAAACTTTTTCCTAACACTTATAATATAAACTTCAGTATAAATGTAATCAATTAAAACGAATGTAGTTCTATGAAGCAATATCCAATCAATCAACATATAAAAACACTTTCTCTATGCAAATTACAAAAGCTTTGTGGAGTAACAAGCTTGACCTTCGATTTTACGTTTTCCAATTTACTCCAATAATGGATATAATACACGTTAACACGCTATTTATGTTTTCACTTTAATTAAATGTAAGAGTTATGCAAAAAGATACAGTTTGTAACTATTATAAAGTTAATGGAAACAGAGCTATTTTGACTTTGACATTGATCGGTCGAAAAAGTGACGTAACTGGTTTGTGTGACAGGATATAAGAAAGAGGAGGAAGAGCTGATATCACGAATAATAGAAAGAAATAGACGAAGATAACATGTTTCATCGACCCTGCAAATGCGGGAAAAGGGACGGTGAAAGAAAAATATTGTATATACATGTATACCTTATAAGTATAGTAATACTAGTTCAATGCTACGTCAACCCAGACTCAAGAAAAAAGCTTGGAAAATAAAGTAGTATTATGAAAACTCATCATCAGGCTGTGTTAGTCCATTGCTGGACATAGACCTCCCTGAATGGTACCCTACTCCATTAGGGAGTTTTGGACCGTATCCCACCACGCTGGTCCAATAGGTGGTTGGTTCCGACATTTTTCATGCCCACCTGATGCATGACGATAACTATGTTATTTAAATTACAGTTCAATTCTTGTTATATATAAGCCAATCAAAGACGTTAGTTTATTCTCATTTATAAGGATAAGCAAATACAAAGAGATGAAATCATCTTCAATGTGATCGACCATTTTCAGCATAATTATACATGATATATAGATAATTATATTCCCAAATCTCTTAATGTCTTTATTTAAATTATTTCAATCAATTTACAATCGCTAAACAAAGATATATTACATAATATCATCATCATCATCATATTCAGCCTTTATCAGTCCACTGCTGGACATAGGCCTTTTTAAGTAAACGCCAAGACGGCCGATCCCCTGCTACTCGCTGCCAACTTGAACCGGCTACTGCACGGAGATCGCCATCCCACCTGGTCGGGGTCGACCTACACTCCGTTTCCTTAAACGTGGCCTCTACTCCAGACCCTTATGTGCCCATCGCCATCTGTTTTCGAACCACGTGACCGGCCACTGTCACTTCAACGAGCTAATCCTTTGCGTTATGTCGGTAACTTTCGTTCTCTGTCGGATGGATTCATTACGAATCTTATCCGACAAAGAGACTCCGAGCATAGCGCGTTCCATAGCACGTTGAGCTACGGCAAACTTGTGGACCAGTCCGACAGTCAGAGGCCACGTTTCTGCCCCGTAGGTCATGACGGGGAGCACGCATTGGTTAAAGACTTTTGTCTTTAAACTCTGCGGTATCGGCGACGTGAGAATGTGGTGTAGCTTCCTGAATGCTGCCCAGCCCAACTGAATCCTCCTATCGGCTTCCCTCTCGAAGCTGTGTCTTCCCAACTGCAATATGTGCCTGAGGTAGACATATTCATTGACAACTTCGAGAGTAAAACCATCGACATTGACCGGACTTGGGAGAACGTGTTCGTTGAAGATGATTTTCGTCTTGTCCAAGTTCATCCTTAGTTCGATTCGTCGGGATGATTCATTTAAGCCGTGCAACATTTTCTGCAAGCACTCCAACGACTCGGCCAATATGACGATTTCGTCCGCGAAACGGAGGTGTGAAAGGTACTCGCCGTAAATGTTTATGCCACGTCTAGTCCAATCTAGGGTCTTAAAGACGTCTTCCAATGCATTAATGAACAGTTTCGGGAATATACATCCCCTGTCTCACTCCTCGATGCAATGGGATTGGTCGCGTTTGACCCCTGGAATCAAACGGACATAAACGCAGCGCTATACAGACCTTTCAACACCTCGACGTATCGATAATCGACCTGAGATCGTTGAAGAGCTTCCAGAACAGCCCAGGTTTCTACAGAGTCAGCTTTCGCATAGTCCACAAAAGCAAGGCACAGTGGCTGATTGTAGTCATCGGTCTTTGTACAACTTGCCTTATGGTGAAGATGTGGTCTATGGTGTTAAATCCTCTGCGAAGCCCAGCCTGCTCCGGTGGCTGGAATCCATCAAGCTTGTTGGTGAGGCGATTCGTCATGACTCTCGAGAACAGCTTGTATATGTGGCTCAAAAGTGGGATCGGTCGGTAATTTTTAAGCAGGGCATTGTCACCCTTCTTAAAAAACAGAACGCTCTCACTTCAAGCCACGCCTTGGAAGAATTACCCTGTTGAAGAACGGAGTCGAATAACTTCCGAAACTCACCTAAAACGGGGTACCCCCTGCTTTAAGGAGCTCGTAGTAACTCATCCTTTCAGGAGCTCTTCCCTTGAGCTGCTTAAGAGCCAGACTAACCTCATCAATGCTGACTGTAGGAGTCACCAGAGATGCAGTCAGACTGGCACGGATTGTTACGTAATCAGTTAGGCCGACGGTACAATTTGCCATAGAAATCCTCGATATCAGATAAGATCTCAGACTTAGAAGAAACAATCGAACCAGAACAGTTCCTAAGCTTCGACAGATGGCTTCTCCCGAACTTCTACACAAAAACTTCAACCCTCTATTCTGCTCAATATGTTTAACTATATACTACATAATATGTTCGTAATAATGAAATATATTACATCATGTCTTATAAAAGAATATCTGAAAAGCAGAAACATAAGAAACGTAAATCAAAACTCGATTTACTAATTTAAGAATCATCAACTTCTGTGTGCCGCAAAAACGTCACTTTTCTCACGAGATGTTTTACATTGTATAGATGGCAAGCAGCCGTTTCAAATGAAGGTCACGGCTAAAGATTACAGACGAACTAAATGCTGCGTTCAATATAATAAATAGACTAAAACGTCTTATTTAAAACTACCGAGATGGCTAATGATGAATTAACTCCTGATCTATATAAACTTGATGATTGACAATCTCGCTTTACAATTGAAGTATCTTATTTTATTTAATTGGAACGTAAGCGAGTTTTGTACGGAAATATAGCAGAATGTCAAGTGCATAAAGCGTGCAAAATACATAATTATTTTGCAATTATGACTGCATAGCAGAAGAGGCGCTTAAGAAACCTAGGTTAAATATATGATTACTCTTGTTACGTTTGTTATATTAGTATGATATAACCGAACAATCAGTGTATAGGTTTCAAAACAAATGAGACTAATCTAAAACAACTGTTCTGTCTCCTTCAACATATTTTACACTAGCGACCCGCCCCTGCTTCGCTCGAGTGCTATGCTGGTAATAAATGCACCTACTATGTTAGGCATGAGGTATACATATAAACCTTCCTTTTCAATCACTCTATCTATTAAAGAAGTTTGAAAGATTTAATCATACATAGGGATATAGGGATAGAGAAAGCGACTTTGTTTTATACTATGTAGTGACGTGGGACATATTTTAATTAGCTGTAAGAATCTATCGTTTAGGCCAACTAGATTCTGAAAAGACGTACATAAAGTAACCCATAGCAACAAAATAGCGTCGCAAGGCTTTGTAAGTTGTCAACTGTCACTCAGCCATTGACATCTCGGAATCTATACATATTATAAAACAAAGTCTCCGGCCGCGTCTGTGTGTCTGTCTGTTCGCGATATACTCAAATACTACTTCACAGATTGTCACGCGGTTTTCACTAATTGACAGACTGATACTTCCTGAAAATTTAGGGATATGATTGTATAGTTTCTGTGTACATTTCAGTAAAATACATTAATTTATGGTCAAAGATGTCTGAAATGAATTTGAAAACGCTGCCTGGGGACTAAAAGGCAGCTAAAAAGCAGCTAGATATAATAGAAAATAAAACATTTTATTAGGAAATAGAATTTTTTACATGTTCGTTACCATGGGTAACTTTCTTTATATCTATTATGACTCTTGTTTGGCTGTATGGTAGCAGTTTAAAAACATTTGCAACTGTTCCAAATATTACGTAATAACTTGGCCACTAACCCATATTCATAAACTTTAACACGTCTATAACTACTAAATAATCGTTAATTCAGCTCAACGATAGAAAAAAAACACTCACACGACAATTCGCCATTAAAGCTTTTTACGTACGCAACAAATCCGGCTTAATATCACGCCAGCCGGTCTTTTGAGTAACACCAAGCGGCTGCTATAATGAATTTGTGATTAATGCACCAGATTGCAAACGATAATTGAATCGTGTGAAGTAATGGCTTCGAAAAAACCTAACGTTTTGACACGTAGTCGAAATCCGCAATGGACCAAGGCCTTGGATTAATCTACTCTATGAGTATTTTACTAGTTTTTAATATTATGGGTTGCACAAGTTACATTGCCTGTCAACACACTATAACTCCCTTCTAGCCTAGTGGTAAGGATGAGTGCTTTAGAAACTGGAGGTCGTAGGTTCTAATCCTGCGGGACTCAATAAACTTTCATTGTTGTTTCCTAGTTAGTTAGGGCAATTTAAGCCGATGAAAGTAAGATGATCCATGCGCCGGATGGGTATGTAAAAAGTCGGTCCACCCACCAACCCGCATTGGACCAGCTTGGTGGGATACGGTCTAAAATACCCCCTAATGGAGAAGGCGTGCAGTAGGGGAAGCCTATGTCCAGCAGTGGACTAACACATGTTGATGATGTGATGTACATAATGCTAAAGAGTTGGTACGTTTTGTTGTTTATTAAAGACTACGGGTTTTACTTTATAACAATTATTTGATTTATTGAGCGATGACATAAACGTAACAAACAAGAAAAAAAGGAAGCAATGTTTTCAAGACACAACAAGAGTAATAAAAATCTGGTGGAATTTTACCTGCTTGTAATCCGTCGTCATCTTGTCTTTTATATACAAAACCTAAGGGAATGTATAAATAAATTTTATAAATGGCTATTGAACGTCATCTCACCGGTTTCTGGTCATCCATTACGTGGTTTCCGTATGTCATAAGATCATCAGCTCATAGTTATTTTAGACATAAATATATTTAATTGTTCGACTCCTCTAAGACAGACAAATAAAGTTTATTACCACTACGATAAATGATCAAACAGTCATATTGCGAATCGTTCGTAAACTAAGCGTGAGAAATGATTAATATTTGCAAACTTTATTGCCAGATGGGTTAAGAACATTTTGTAAATATAGACTTACAAGATGTTTTCCTAGTACTACGTTGGCAGGTATTGCTCATTAAAATACTTTAGTATGTAGCACTATCCTTAAAATAAGGGATAAATATGATCTAACCACTGAGACCTGCTTATGCATACTGGATGGGACTATATACGCATATATTTATTTAAAATGTAAATTATACATTTATGGTAGCTAATATTAATGATAATTGTCTCTCTTTATTTATTTTATTTAATAGGTATAGTCTAAAAAATTTAACAAAAAAATGTGATTAACTTCTAACATCGTATAACTATTTTACGCAATATAAGCACGTAACAACTTGCTCTCCGTACGAAATTGAGTCGCGTTTTCTGCCACGGCATATTAAACTCTGATAATTTTAAGGTTTTAGCTTCATCAAAATATTGCCTAAGACACATTTATGTACATAGAACGTATTTTTTTAATGCAATAACTTTTGAGTGAACTTAAACTTATATTATCTTAAATTAAGCTTTGAATGTGCCTGTTTGCAGTTTTTAAAAATGTTTACATTGATTTGCGTAATTCTTAAAACATAGATATATGCTATCGCGGACTTTATTGTAGAGCAATTCAACTAGTTACACATACTTTATGCCTATCTGAAATTTAATCGATTTTTGGAGTCGTATTTTTTTGATTTATCAAATATCTATCACACTACTTATCACAAAATTATAAAAAAATATGTATAGAACTAATGGGATGCTAATATCTATTATTTAAAAAAAAGAATGAACAAAATCGAAACACTACGAACGAAGCAACATTACATATATAAAAAATAAAATAAAAGTCACGCTTCTAATTGACAGTACCTTCTTCTATTAGGAAGTCGGTCAAAAACGGGGATCTTGTACAACTGATAGTAATGCTGGCTGAAACTTTTTAAAGTAAAAAACATTTTTCTGTCTGTTTCAGAACATGCGGCCCTGCCCACCCCACTGAAACCGAAAGTTGAACTCCGACGAATGTTTATGAAAAGCAAAAGGAGGTTAGTAAAGCCAAACCTTCGATGCATAATCACTTCTGAGAACGATAAAAGGATTTGAATACCGGTTCTCTTAGATAAAATCTCCATTAGCGCGGTTACTTCCCGGTAATCAATATGTCTGATACTGTAGCGAGAACAATAGGTTTTACGGTGACCCTTGCATCAGCTAATTAACGAGATGAATATTTATAATGGACGAAAATTAAAATACGACACGTCTTCGATTATGTTTTAATCTTTTTTAATTATCATCTTGCATTAAAAATACTTTAGTCGCAGACGTTTTGCGTGCCGTGTTCTTGTGGTCATCATCTTAAAATTTGTGAAAAATTTAAAGTTTAGTGACCTAATTCTGTATCTTCTAGTATCACCAGTAAATAATTCAATCATTAAAGAATAAGAATCTATCGACAATGTTTCCAGATAAACGAATCGATGGTACCGAAAGCGCTGTTACCGAGCAAATAGAAACAGCAGGCCGAGGTACCAGAATAAGGGTACCTCGCCGTCAAATGTCCGATGAAATCGGCAGCAAGGCAGACGACGCCAACGGCGGCAAAGTAGCCAAAGAGGCAGACGATACAGACCAACCGACGAAGGAAACGAAAGAACCGAAACAGAGATCCGTTTCGTTCAATAGGGACGTACACGTGAAACGATTCGGTGAGTCTTAGATCGACCTGAGTTGCGAACTGGCCGATCGTGTGCGATTGTTTTAATCTGTACTTGTCCTTTGTATTTTTAAGACAACAATACTCTACATTTATTTAGTACAAACTCTCTGTGTTAAAATAAAGAAAGGAAGATTTATTCAATTCGATCTTTAACAGCAGTAACAATCAGATTTTTATTGTAAATTACAAACAATAAAACGAGAGAATAACATAATTCTACAGGACACTCCATATTCTTGATAAGAAAATTATAACGAACCCTGTTGGCCTTTATAGCAAAGTTAAAGTATATTTCTATATATATAAATGTCAATATTTTGAATAAATTACATTTTGTCGTAGTTAATTTTTGTTAATTAAAAAAAAACATCACGTAATCCTGTTCACCTTTAATTAAATTTATTTCAATCAAACACACAACTTAAAGTTTAGAAATAACCAAAATACCAAACAATAAATACGAGTCATTGCAAATTAAATTATTGCGCACGATCGGACCACAACAGTTCTCTCAAGAGCCGATATTATAGGTTTCGGGTTAGCAAAGGCATGAATTGACTATCGCATAATAAAATTGAGCTAAACATCACAATGTAACTAACTAAATGCCATGTAACAAATACAAAAATGGCGTTCGCTGTTGGCCGTTAATATATTAATATCGATTAGTCGAACTCTTAATAAACACTGACTAATGACTACTCTGTGACTAATTCTAACACGTTGTCTTTTGTGTGCTCTTTCAATGTCCTTAACAACGTTATTGCATTACGTGCAAGGACTGACCCTGCCGTATTTTGTTGCTAGTCTTTTCCTTCGCTAAAGTTTCCTCTATGTTGTGTCTTCTTTCTGTAGCGACTTTGTTTGAGTAGTTAATTCTTTAATGTACTAAAACGTTAAGAAAACGAGTGAATAGTTAACATGTGAATAGATTGCAATTAGTAGTTCACAAGTTGACCTTATTTCTTGTTTAACCTTGAGGTTACGAGTTACGTGTATAATTAGGCTAAAGTAGACTTGGAATCAAGTTAAGCGAAGTTACCCAAAGCCGTGAAGTGGCCTTACACGTAAGGTGTTGTTATTAATCGACTGTCACTCGTTGATTGACATCTTAGTGACAAATCATCAATAAGGTCGCTAGATGTCGCTATTTCTTGGTGACAATTCATCAATAATTACGCTAGATGTCGCCATTTTATTACTTAAGGTAATTTTGTTTGATCAAATCTGAAAATAATTTGTCCAAACTTTAATTATATCATTGACTTGCGTTTTTAATGCTAAAGTTTTTTTTGATTTCTTTTCGTGAATGTAAAAAATGTGAGGAATGCGGGTCGATATTCAGGTCATAGACCAACGATACATTGAAGGCCAAGTGCGTCCTATGAATGGTTGCATCTTAGCACACAATGAAAAAACATATTACAATAAGCGGCACCATTGTTAGACGTATCAATGCCAGCGAACGATTGGCTACTAATATGGATTCACAGTTATATAGCGAAAGGTTGCGCAAATCGCAATCACAAAAAAACCGGATGTAAAGTATGTGATGGATTTTTTTCTTATATTAAAATTGTGTTTACATTGTAGACGCGGTGTGTAAAGATTTAAATTCTGGTCATCAAAACCTTTGCAATGTTAATATATTGAGTTTAGCAGTTCCTGTCTTTAACTTTTAACACCCAAAAGAAACCGAGCTCTATATTTTAATACAACCTTTATTTTTTAAACGATTTTTCCTATTCGTTATATTGTTATATCCATGTATTGTGACTACTATTATTTATAACTACTACAGATATTTGATAAACAGACGTTAGAACCCAAAGCTTTAGTGAATGTTATATTCTAACAAAACCGTCTATCGGTGACAAACTCACCACCATGTTTGTCTATAATCCAATGAAATAATAGAAAAAGAGTAAAAAGAGCAAATGTATACTCTTATTTTAAATTACGTTCCACTACACACATAAAACGCTACATAAACTATCTTCAAAATACTAATAAACTCGCAAATACTCTTACTTTCAATGATTTACGTGTTAAAACAGAAGTAGATATATTCACGTCTACGTTTATTTCTTTTATCGTGTTAACGCAATAAATTCGTTATATATAATCCGAGACGGTACAGCAATTATCTCTATTTGGGTCAATGCCACTGGGAGAACGTTTCGTAAGTAAACTGTGCGAATCAAATTCGATGGGTGGTTACATAATTTAACCGCCTCCGTGGCCTAGCAGTATTGGCCCTTGCTTTATAAAGTGGAGGTCGTGGATTCCGATCCCGCGGGGATACGACTTTATGTTATCGTTATTTTCTGTTAGGACAATGTGGACCGACCACCCATTTGTATGAAAAGAAATATGATCCATCCGTCTTATGGGCATGTAAAAAGTCGGTACCGGCTGTCTAGACCATCTTTTTTTTTTTGACGGGGCTCGTGCTCTGTGGAGTAAACCTATTAGAAAACCGATTGTGGGGTGGGCGTTAGGCGCGTCTCCTACGGAGGACTTAACTGCACCAACTCAGATTTTGCTGACAACAACTGTCCTTACATGCAGTTTCTCTTGGGTTTCGGAGGTCAGATTCCAGTCGTTTTGCGTAAAAATTTTTATTCAGTTTATACATGAATCAGAAGCCGATACCATCATAACTTGGGAAAATAGCTAGGTGAAAGAGTTACATAATATAACAAGTATCCAAAAATGAGCAGTTGAATGTTTTGTACAAAGAGGAATACCGAGAGAGTATTTCACACTACATTTCTTATGTCTATCTTTTCTTTCACGTGAGCTACAGTTAACACTTTAAATATCTGCCCGTTAGTCACAGTTGCAGGGATATTTTTGGATTTTGCAGTAAGAGAAACAGTAATGGAATCTGATGTATGAAACTTTTATTTATTGTCTATGCTTTTTAGTTTTTATACATTGTGATTGATAAAAATACTCAAAATCAAATATCTTTATTCAATATAGAAGCATTAAACTTCCTTTTTTTTTACTTCGATGTTATGCTTCCAGATTCTTGTCTTTGATAAGCTTCATCTAACACAGAGTTCGCGGGAAGCTTCCGTCCTCACGAACTAGGTGGCCAACATTTTTTGCTAAAAATGAGGGCCACACGTACAGAAGGTACGTGGGTTAGGCATTTGTTTATGACTCCTAAAGATCGTCGACGACCGGTTACAAACCGTAACGCCGACGGTCCGGCGGCTGTATTAATCGGTGGCTGGGGGCGGTGAGAACCGCCCTGGAACGCGGGTGTATCTAGTGTACGCGGTGTGTGTGTTTCGCTGTGCTCGTAAGCGAGGGCAAATACGGGTGAATGTGTTCTATCCCTACTCGTGTGGTGTGTAGGGTCTGATGTCGGGACCCCCGTTGGGTCCGGAGTCTCGGTGACCCCTTCTTCGTCCGGGTCGAGAAGAACGTTTCACGGTCTACGCTTTTGACTAGACGCGTTTGGATCGGCCGTATACGTTGCTGCTTTTACCAGCAGAGGGTTACTGTGGTTGACTACTTTATCTATGTGTTTGCGAGTGAACTTTTTAAAGTGCTCGTGGAGTGTCGGCAGTTTGCAGTCGCTGTGTAAAATCGTTTCGTTGGTACCACTCTGCCACGATAGCGCGGTGGATGAATTTGTTTTGTACTACTTGTAGTTGGTTTAGGAGTGTGGAGGTTGCGTGAGCGAAAACTTGACATGCATAAGCCATGATTGGTCGTCCTTGTACAATAAAAGTTTATATTTGAGCGACATTTTACTGTGAGAATTCGTTAGGTGATAGAGGCTGGTCGAAACGAATAAAGCCTAGCGTCCTGAAAGGTCACGCCTAGGTCTTCCTTTCCCATGGGATCGGTTGGCCGTAGAGTTTTAGTTGCCCTAGAGTCTGGTGTCGGCCAGCGCGTGGCCTTATCCTGGGTTTACCGTGGCCTTATCGTGGCCTTATCCTTACGCCTGGGTTGAGGACTGGGGGTATCGTGTAATCACGACGTAATCTAGACCGAAGAAAGTGTATTGCTACACTTTTATCGGGATTGACGTCGATTCTCCATTTACGAAACCATTCGCCTAAACGATTGATCGCGTTCTGGAGCTTTTTAAAGATATAGTTCGGTCTTAGTGACGAACAATAGAGGGCGGTGTCATCGGCGAAAAGTGCCAGATTGACATCGTCGGGTTTTAGAATGTCGCTCGTGTAGAGCGTAAATAATAGAGGTGATAGGACCGATCCTTGAGGGTACGACCGCTTGAAGCAGTCGGCTCGTGGACAGGGTGACCTCGACTCGATATCGAAAAGAGCGATTCGACACGTATACTTGGATGATGTGAACCAGCCTGTCCAGCACTTTGAGAGTGTACAGCTTGTAAATCAAGCCATTGTGCCAGACTTTGTCAAATGCCTTAGCGACATCGAAGAAGACAGCCCCTGTGATACGGGGTTTGAATTGATGAAGGCCGTTCAGAATAAATTCCGTCAGGCGATAATTTTGGTCGGGACACCAGTGCTTCGGACGAAAACCGAATTGCTCGTCTGGGATGAGGTTATTGGAGAAGGCGTGGTCTTTCAACCGGAAGAGAATTATTCGTTCATATAGTTTGCCCATGGAAGTGTCTAACCTGAGAAGAACCGGCGTAATAAACTCAGCGGACAATTTATTTCCTTTTTAAATATTTTTTACAAAATAAAAAACAATACGTCCACTTGTAAACTATAATCTATATACCTAAGTTTAGTCGTTAATATGTTGCACTGAACGTTATGCACTACAACACTGCTTCAACTGTTTTTAAAAATATAACAAATTAAATAAGTCAATCCATTCATTCATCCCACTATCGAACTAAGTAAAAGTCAGCTGCCAATTCTCTCAAGTTACGACCGGTATTTAGATTGAAAGTCAAGCTTAAAAGCCGCGAAGCTTTTAAAATGCAAAGTTTTATCAACAGGCAATTAATTTTCTAAATTTTTCTTGTATACAAATTTCACTTTTCTATATAAACCAGTAATTTAAAACCAATCAGCGATCAATAAAGGCCTCCATTTCCTGGAGACGTGGAAATATATTCACGAAAACCCGTTCTTACTAGATTCTAATGAAAGTGATAATCTTAAATGATAACAATGTCATGACCGACATACATAGTTTCACCTTTAACCGGAAGTATTTCTTTGATTTGATTAAACCAATTGCCTACTTTAATGCTATCACAATTTTTAAATTTCTTATGAGATCCGTATAAAGTGGAGCAAACGCATTATGAAACTTGCTATCTACGTGCTCATAAAGATCATAGACATAATTTAATTGATCTAAGGGATGTAATTAACTGCTTCCGTAGCCTAGAGGTAAGGGCATGTGCTTTAGAAACCGGAGGTCGTGGGGTCAATCTTGCGAGAACTCAACGAAATTTTTAATGTTGTTTCCTAGTTGGTTAGGGCAATTTGGGCCGATCATCCAATCGTCTGAAAAGTAAGATGATCCATGCGTCGGATGGGCATGTAAATGCGGTCCACCTGCGCTTTGTACCAGCGTGGCGGGATACAGTCCAAAAACCCCTAATGGAGAAGGCATGCATTAGAGGAAGCCCATGTCCAGCAGTGGATAATGATGATGGTGGACATAAACAATATAGGTTGATGATGATGATGAATTAAAATTTCTAGTTTATTGTTTCATTCTTAAGAGAATTCCTACAATATCTTAAGTGTATCATTAGTTTAGTTTGTAAAGGACAGTATATTTTATTGTCATGCCTGATTGGTTGAGTCCGTGATTACCAAAATGTCATGAAATTAAATGTTAATTATTACGTTAGTTATGTTGATAGATCTAAAACAGTTTCTTATACTATCCTAAGTTAGTGGTTTAACTATTACTAACAACAATGTCGGCTTTGTGTTGAAAAAAACATATACGCTTAGAGGTAATTAAGTCTGAATTAATAATGAGTCCGGACACTGCTACCGCTGTTTTAATTGCTATACATTAATTCAATTACTTCATTCACTTATAATTAGAGATATCAATACAATACGGAAAGGTTACTATCTCTGGTATTCCACTTTCACTGATAAACAAAAAAAACATCAGCTTTAATATATTTATTGATGCATTGGTAAAAAGCGTAAGCGATTTCACTTAAAACGAATTTGAACTGGATCTAAATCTGAAAGCAATAAATATTTATCAAGTGAAACTAAGTACCGATTTACTATTCAAGTTCTATTCTAGTTCTTACAGGTCTTTTTGTTTGTCAAATTGGCCAATCTTTATTATTATTATATATCAATTATTACCATCCGTCAAATGTAAAAGTCATCTACAGGTACCGGGTGTGTACAAACTAGTCTGTGATTGTGGTCACTCTTACATTGGACAAACAAAAAGACCAGTAAGAACCCGAGTAAAAGAACATATGGCTGATATTAAGCACCGACGCTATAAGAAATCTGCAATTTCGACCATGTTCTAGACAAGCCCATTCATTATATTAGATTTGATGAACCAAAAATACTGGCTAATGAACATCGATATACCAAGGATGATTCGGAAAGCAATAGAAATTAAAAATATTCAAAGTTTAATAGAGAGGATGGTTGGTCTTTGTCACCTTCCTGGGATCCAATAATTTGAAAGATATGTCAATTTTTAAATAATAACTCTGACTGTTATTCAAAACATTGAGATTTAGACATATACCAACTTAGTCTGCCCGTGATCATGGATGCTGGAAAGAATCCGAAACGTCAGGAATAAATATATTTAAATAACGCGGATAATGCGTAAATTAGTGGATTTGATGTGTATAATAATCGCATAAATAAAAGAAATAATTAAATATTGCCATTAAAACGCCCTAAACCTTTTTCTACAAACATTCCGGAACCAGTTTTTTTAGTGTCACAAAAACCGGCAACACAATATTATTGAAATCGTGACCGATAAAAAAGTCAGCTGCAGTCAATCGTTTGAAAAACTTCTGTGTTTACATAACAAGTCGAGGTTAATCGAAACATTCAATGTTCAGATCTTCTGCCGACGATGTGAAACGAATGAATAAAACTCGTTGGAAAGTGAATAACGAATCTATTTCCTTAGTTGCTTTTGGCAGTTGATGAAATCTACCAATTTGGAACTCTCTAAGTTTTTTTCATGTTCAGAAATTGATACTAATAAAGTTTCGTTGACGCGTTTGTTAAACTTCCATCATCATCATCATCGTCACCAGCTAATGTTAATCCACTGCTGAACATAGGCCTCCCCTAATGCACGCCTTCTCCATTAGGGGATTTTTTGGACCGTATCCCACCACGCTGGTTCAATGCGGGTTGGTAGGTGGACCTACTTTTTACATGCCCATCCGACGCATGGATCATCTTACTTTTCAGACAGTTGGGTAATCGGCTCAAATTGTCCTAACCAACCAGGAAACAACGTTAACACAACGTTTCCCTGCGAATTTCGGACCCACGACCTCCGGTTCATAAAGCAAGGGCCAATACCGCTAGGCTAAGCTTCCATAGTTTGGCCATTTAGGAGATAGTATTTACGTCAAAAAAGTATAATGTCAAATCCATCTAGAGCCAAAAGTCTCAAGCTTATTGCTTAAACACCTTATAGGATTTGAATCTTTAAACATGGCTACGTTTTACCAGTTAGTATTCACTTATGACGCCATTACTGTTTACTCATTAGACATTAGTATTTTTATTACTTATTCTTTCTCGAATTTGCCAACGATAGATTATTAAGATTACATATGCCGTCATAAGATCTACAAAAATCGTTCGAACTGAAATAGAAAAGTTCTTTTTCGTTAAATGTACCTATAATAATGGTCTATATTAGTAATAGTAACATTTTGAATCACAGGTTTAAGACATTATTCACTGTAAATATGAAAAAAACTATTTTTATGAGCAAACATTCTAGCGAGTTTTGTTAATTGCATTGCATGTCAAACTATTAAATTAATCTTTATAATGTAAATCTATTTACATTGTTAGAAAAAATCATTACAGTTTTTATACATTTATTTGAATTCGTGCGTGTTTACAGGAAGCTAAACAAAAATTACAATATTTAAATATATATTTTTTTTTAAGAGTGCACTTCTCTTATTCTTTTTTGAACTAAATCTACGAATGGCTTATTAAAACATAACAGGTGTCATTTTTATCCAGTTTGTTGATTATTTACTGCCTATTTATGTATTTTGTGATGTAGAGTTTACGTAAACTTTTGGGTTATTATGTCGCTTGCATTCAGTCGTGAACGACCTCGAAGCCTAGTAGGAAATATAAATATTTATGAAAACCGCCATGGGAACGGACAGTCGTATAAACGAGGTTGTTTAAGATGAGATAGAAGGTAAAAAGTGTTATAATACAAATCATATACTAATAAGACATAAATAAGCGGATAGAAGTAACATAAATTAGATATAAAATATGAAGTTGTTGTAAAATATACTTTCCGTCAGTTACGCAATTCATATTCTGTTTTACTATTTTTATTACACACTTTAGACTCTTTCCAGTGCCGATTAAAACATTGAATAATTTGATCCGTAATTGAAAACACACACTAATAGTGACCGCATTTTTTCTAACACTATATCACCTATCCCTTTAGTAGTCCCACGACCATAGACACTGGAAAGTATCTGGAAGTTGGTCAATAATGGATGAATACTTACTTTTAGATCAAAAACACAGTATTACTCATGGACTTGACAATACCCTGATGCCTTTGGAACAGTCGTATTCTTGACCAAAAACATGTTACTTTACAGACAGTCCAACGATAAACTTTACAATTGGCAACTCAACTTCGTCAAAGACACTAACAACAATTTTGCTTGCCATATGACATGAAACCAACAGGTTTTTGTTTCGTCATTATTATAAACAGCCTTTAGCAGTCCACTGGTGGACAAAGGCCTTTTTTTAACGCCACGGCGGTCGATCATGCCTGCGCCCATTGAAAATAGTTGCTCATAATTGACATGCTGAGCAGGCGTATTTGCAATTGACCAATTGCATTTGTGCTGCGGATCTGTCGCTTCCTATGTAAGGCAGATCCGCTGTTCAGTGGAGTTGTCACATCCCTACGCCATAAGGTTTTTGTTTACGAATGTTTAATCATCTGACGCAGAAAGAACATTATTTAGTTTTCTCTTTGTTAACAGCATGCCTTATATACATAACAAAAGGCTATATTTTAAATGCCAGTCGTTTAAAGAAAAATACTCGAATAAAAGAAAACAGGTTGCATGACTTTTTGTTTACATTTGCTTTTTGGTGCTGGCTAAAGCCACTTAGCATAAATTATATAAAACGCCTCAAACACTCTGTCCCTTATTAAAAAAATAATTGATAAAGGTACATTTATGGCTTTAAAACTAAAAAATAAACACATGTTGAAAATGTTCCTTTATCGAAAACACATTAATACTTAGAGTCCAGTTTATATTCTTTATATACATACAGATATGATATTCTTTACTGAACTGCGTCTACCGCTAAAAGGTCTTTTTAAAAGGATTGTTTATTTTATGTTACATTTCTCTCTAATTTAGAGACATCAAGAAAATTTTTTATTTATAAAAGGCCCAAGGATAGCACCTTGTGGCAATCTTTCGATATCCTAACAAGATAGCGCGGAGGCGAACTGATTCTAATCTGACGGCACTCAGCCATGCCTAAAATGGTACTAGATGACGATTCAAAGACATATGGATCGATTCACCGTCGGCAATGACCTGAACAACGCGTCTATACGTGGCAGACACTTTCGAAAGCTTTATATAGACCACACCTATATGTTAATCTTAATTGATTACAAGCGCCGGTATGGTTGCGCCTAATTCGGCTTATTTCGTATGATTTCTCGTTGTAAATTTGGTTTGAGTAATTTATCAAAGGCATGATAAAATTTATTGAGGTTATTGGCTAACACACCCAAATTGGTATATCGTATTATATATTCGAATTTCTACTAAGAATAAATAGTATAACTAATATACGCAAATACATATCCTACGAGTCATATGTTCAAGTGTTTATACTATTTCCATTATTTAAATTGGCCCTTGGTTATTAAAAAATAACTACCATAAAGATATATGGTTACTGACGATGATGGAGCGCATAAAACTATGACTAGTGTAACAGTTAAAGATTTACTATAAATATTTAACAGTAAGAGAGAGAACTCCAAAATATTGTGAAAAATATGTATGTTACTTTTATTTTTACAGTACTTTTCAAGTTTTGAACTAGAGGAGTTTGAGTTGACGTGATGTGGAGAAGTTATGTTTAATCAAAATATTCGTCTCTCATCTAAGAGTAATGATATTTAAAATCACGCACACGCAGACGATGTTACAGTCTTAAGTACTCCTAGTACTGTGTGGTCGTTGTGAAACAACTGCTATTATACATAACTTGCTCGTACTTCGGTGTTAGAATCGTTTCACGTCTATTTGCATATAATGGTGCGACATCTCGACAAACAGTTTACGATCTCAACAGCGACAGGTATCTTATATGAAATACAAAGCCAAACATGTTGGAGGAGTTCCGTATAAAATTTTCAACTACTCTATTGAAGAACAAAAATATCTAATTTTCATATACTTCACCAACTCTAAACTAATGATATGTAGGTTGTTGATTTAAGCGATATTTTAAACTCTTATAAAAATACCGTATATATTGCTTGTTACTTTACTTATGACAAAATAGTATCATTATTTCTGTTATCATAGTGCTCGTGTCTACTGTAAAGAAGAGGTGTATAAAAAGTTATGTTTCTCGGTTTAGAAGTGAATAGAATTTTTTGTAAAGCAAGTGTATTGGTAGCTTTTTTTCCTTACGAAGCCCCTTTTGAAGGTTTTAAGGCAAATAAAATACTTAAAACTATCATTCATATAAAATTTAATCTTAAAAATATGCTTTTTACTCAAGGTTTCATATAATTGACCTTTTTTTACCTAAAGCCTTTCGCCAGATCATATGCAGCAAAGACGTCAGATGTTGTAGAAAATACGCAAGCAAAGGAACTAAATCACCAAAATACTACTTAAAGCATTTACTGACGGTTATTCCAAAACATTGAGATACAGACATATACCATCTTAGTCTGCCCGTGATCGTGGATGCTGGAAAGAATCCGAACATCGAAGAAAAATATATTTAATTAACGCGGAAAATCCGTAAATTAGTGGATTTAATATGTATAATAATCGCGTAAATAAAAGAAATAATTATCTAATTCGGCTTAATCGAAACGTTATCCAAGGTGCTGTTCCATCTCCTATCCTGTCCCCAAATGTAGGCGCCGTCGCACGCGTCACATGACGACCCACACAAAGAGCTCCTTTGCATTGACCTTCACGACTGGTTTAAATTTCGGACTCTAAGACAATGCGTATTAGATGTGTGCGAGAATATCATCAGACAAGTTTTTCATCAAGGCATAAACACTGCTTCCATATCTTAGAACTTATAGCTTTAAAAATTAGGTTGAAATTCCTTTGTTTCATCCAGATAATACTAGAATATTTGTTACGCTCGTACTTGTTATTGGATGGTATTGTCGATCAATTGTTATTTGTTTATACATTCTTAAATACAACCGTGTTTGAATAAATTTAAACAAAAACGTGGTTAATTCAATGCAGTTGTTGCGTAATACTTCTACGTATTTACTGTTTATGCATCGTTATTACAAGTATTTATTACTATTCATAAATGTATAGTTTAGCGGAATTAGAATGCGAATTGATGACAGAATGGCGTCATATAGATGAGTTACTGAGATGCTATCCTCCTGCTGAGAGCTTAGATTTAAAAACTCAGAATCTTCGTGAATTGTCACTATACTAGCACAGTATGTACACTGTTATTGCGTACCATAGCTAGTGTATTTGCTAGTAATTACTGGTTAAATGGTACATAACGTCCAGGCAGTTAGATTAATAATAAGTATATTTTTGGACCGACAACACCGTCTATTCCCATACTATGCAAAGCTTGTGTTACAGAAATTAGATGACTGATCAACAAATTATTTACTTTTCTTTTGTAAATAAATAAATAAATACAAACTTATTTAGATACGAACACATAGACACGGGAATAAAATCGAAAATAGTTTAATGGTAATAATATGTGTTCGCAACATTTTCCCGTGGTTTATTGAACCCACACCCTTTGGCAAACAGGCAGTGCCACTAACCACTCCGCTAAACGGTTCTTCATATCAGTGGTACCTCACATTCAAATGTTTTTCTTTCTCCAGAACGTTCTGCATCCTTCAAATTTTAGTAGTCTAGAAATACTATTTCCACGACTGTATCGAAACGGCAACAATCGATGTCTAGCGCTAATAACACACTAACGTGTAATACCGGAGTCGAGGACTTGTTAGCGCTTTTTGGTTTACACTGGATATAAGGAAGTTGCAAGACGTTTGAGTCACGTAGAGTGCCTCTATTTGCTGGTAATATAAGTGAGTAAGTTCTTGTGCTTAAGCAATCGAAATATGATACTGATTTATAAACAATAAAAAACTTTCGTGAAATAATGCACTTACAATGTTTTCTATAAACAGCTGAACTCACGTGAAATCGGTATTGGTGCCGACTAGTTTCGGACCTATCGGAGGTCCTTCATCAGGACGTATATATCACGGTCGACGAAAACTTCACGGTCGCTTCCCTTCTTGCATTTGCTGTTTAATATTAACACTATACACGTTTTTATTCAAGAACATATGAATGTTACAATATTAAACATTAGTGGCACTGATAGTTACGCCTACGGTTGTAAGTTCAGTTCCCATTGCGGAACAATTATTGTGTGATGAGCATAGTGTTTTCCTCGTGTCTGTGGTTGTTTTATCTTATATATATAAATAATTATTTCATATAATATGTACTTTTTGCAAAAGAAAGGTAAGTCTATGTATTTATTGCTACATCTGCTTGGTTTGGGATTAATTGTTGTTGTGTTATTCATCCCGAAACTTTAAAAATGCGTTAAATTATAACTCCATTTTAACATGTAAAGTGTTTGAAACTGTTTCATATATTTTGAACAATAATAAAAATATGTACAATTGCATGTATTACGCTATGTAGACACGTGTACCTACATAGTGACTTTATAATAGTAAACAACGATAAAGAATAAATGTGTGTATTAACGCTAAAGAATATTGAGCTTTTATTATTTCTTTTATCTAAAAATATACAAAAATGATTAATTGAAATATAATGATTATATAATGACATCAGTTTATGGTACGTTTTCAGTTAACCCAATTTAAAATTAAAATATCAATCTATGGTCATAAACTAAATATGCAACAATAGATAAAGAGATACATATCTTATTTAGTTTTTTATTATTTTACGTTTAAAATTTCAACAATATTTTACTATAATAAACCCTAAAAATCAGATTAACAGAAAGATGTACTATCGATTGTGCGACTTGATCATATTAGTAAACATTCAAGGGTAGTTGCAAGAAATACCTGCGTGTAATTAATAACTCTTATTCATTTATAAAACTGCCCCCGTAGCCTAGTGGCAAGGGCGTGTGCTTTAGGAACCGAAGGTCGTGGGTTCAAATCCTGCGGGGACTCAACATATTTTTATTTTGGTTTCCTAGTTGGTTAAGGCAATATAGGCCGGTCACCCAATTGTCTGAAAAGTAAGATGATCTATGCGTCGGATGGGCATGTAAATAGTCAGTCCATCCACCAACCCGCATTAGACCAGCGTGGTGGGATGCTGTCCAAGACCCTCCAATAGATAGGGGTGTATTAGGGGAGGCCTATGTCCAGCAGTGGACTATCACAGGCTGATGATGTATGATGATGATTCATTTATAACACGCACCCATTCAATATTTTGAATCAACATTACTCATGACAAATTTAAGCAAATAATTACAAAAAACCTGTGTCAGAATCCGCTCCGCCCACACTCGCACCACGCGTTATCGTGATACCAATACATTTCTCATTAACAGTCTTGAATACTGAACGGTTTTGTTTATGTTGACGTCATCACTTTACAAGTTCTCTTTGCACAAGTGCGGTGGCAAAATAATAAGGAGTTTAGCAAATAAATTAAGTTTCATGACTCTATATGTGACTTTATGTAGAGTTAAGTAAAGCACATGAACAAATATAAACTGCAGAATTTATGGAAACGAGTTCTTTACGATGTGGTACAAAAATCGATTGAGATACACGTTCCATAAATGTTTTATATTGACAACGTAATAAAAAACGTACTAAAACAGAGTGTGACGAGATAATCCGTTCACAATTTATCCACTTTTTAGATTTTAACAAAATTCCGTAGTAATGCATATTATTTTACTTTTAATTTTATATTCACAATGAGCATTAAATATTCCTTATTTTTTTTAATTTTTGCTCTACATTATCATCAGCCTGTCAGTTCACTGCCGGGTTAGAGATAACTTCAGCGTAAAGACTGTGCCACATAAATTAGAGTTTATATATTATTACCATTATAATATTCATGTATTAGATTTTATCTGTAATACATGTAAAATTACGGTCCGATTCGCAAGACAACTTTATAAAACAAAGGAACATACGCCAACACCTAAAATTTTTTGACATCTTCTTCATCAGATAAACTTTACTCTTTAGATAGTAGACTTCAGACAGCAAATGGATTGTAAAAAACAGAATTTCATACATCATACATTTTATTTAATTAATTTTAATGTTTTTACAGTATATCGTTTTGTTTAGGTTGAATGGTTGTATGTCTTATAGATTTTTGTATTGGCTTCCTGTTATTCCGAATAACTGGTTTTTCTCAGCGGCAGCATCGTGACTTCATTAAATTCGTCGAAATGAATGCATTATTCATATGTGACTTCAACTTTGTCAAATAACACCTACTGTCCATGTATTTTTTGTTTTGCAGATCCACGGTATAACGAACACAAAAAATAAAATGAACACGTTGAATAATCCACCCAGAGTTTTAGATTACTTAATTCAAAATTATCTTTAAATATGCAAATGCTTCATTTATTCTATAGCATTTATTGTCTTTATACTTTGATATAGACTCAAATTTTATCACTACATAATTAATTGTGAAAATTAGATTAGTGCTATGCGTAAAAACGATAAAGAAATTACATTAACAAACTGTTTTAGAATAAGGCAGTAAGGTGTAGCGGCTGAAATATCACGCGATGATTGTCTATGGAAAATTAATAACATTCCTTTTGCCATTAAACTTAGTTTAAATTTATTCCACGTTTTTTTAGAATCTATTTTAATCAAATAAAGAAATTTAAATGAACAATAATAGCTAATAACAAGGATACAATACCTACGGGATACGATCCAAAAAACCTTCCTAGTGGAGAAGGCGTGCATTAGGAAAGGCGTACGTTCAACAGTGGACTAACACTGGCCGATGATGATGATGTCCAGCAGTGGACCAACGCTGTCGATGATACCACCAACACAACTTCTTTTTAATGTATCACAATGTGAATTGCAAGTCATTTTTGACTCTGGTTTACCATGCAGGTTTAACAAAATTAAAATGCGTCCCACTTGCCTTTGAAACGATGATGCTTCAAACAATGTTGACAAAGCACGTCAATCAATCTGAGTAACCGTTGACAGGATCAACAATAGGAGACGCGTGCTTTGGATACAAATCTTAAATCAGTTCTATCCATAGTGGATCCAAAGTTAGATGGAATTGACGTGAATAACGTAACCCATAGCAACGGAGTCGCAAGTACGTCAATGTTACTAGTGGATTGTCAGTAAGTGATTGAGTGAGTGACTACTGCCTCCCTAGTCTAGTGATATGGGCCTGTGCTTTAGAAACAAGAGGTTTATTAGGGGAGGTCTACGTCCAGCTGTGGACTTTCAGAGGCTGATGATGTGTTAGTGTGATGTAACTGATTGACATCTAGGTGACAAATCATCAGCAACGCTTAACGTATTACGCCATTTCGTTGCTATGGTTACATTTTTATCATCAATTCCATATTTTCTTTAGCTAATGTATAAGTATTATATTGCACATAGTAGACATATTGCCATCGTGGTCTATTCCTACGTAAAATATGATCTAGAATCTTTAGCACAGCACAATAATTGAAAGCGTTAGTTTTTAAATGTTAATACACTGAATGCAGGTTTTCAAGCTGACAGTAGTGAAATATTCATGCAATATTTTTTAAAACCATAAAAATCTATAAAATTGTTTTATATAGCTTAATTCCTTTATTCATTCATTGGAAGCAATATATCCTTTATTTACTTAGTCGCTTTATTTTTATGAGAAATAATATGAACAAGGCAACATAAAAATTATGTTAGCAAGAATTGTCCGTCCATATTTCATTCAAATATGGTCGACCCCAGATAATTTTTGGTGTCCAAAACCAAGAATTTCTTACTAAACAAGTCCTCGTAAAATTGCAGTTGATTTATTTAGGATTCGGATTAACTCTCTTTTGTCCCTTTTTTAAAAATACTTTATTACTAACGCAATTAGATATCACTTAAGCCACTATTTAAAGGTGAACTTACTTTAACCAGCGCAAGGAATAAACAGCATCTGATAAATGGAGAATGTGCAGTATTTAAAGCAAACAAAACCTGACAAATGATAACTCTAACTAACTCTAGGAAATGGCAACACAAAGTTTTTTTCTAATTCCTCCTAACTCTCATGAATGTAAAGCGAAGGGTAGTTTATGTGAATTTAAAACGTCACTGAAGCAAATTTACAAATATACGAATTTAATGTTCTTAATAACTCCTTTACACTTGTTCCTAGATTATAAATTTAAAGCGCGAAGCGACCGTGAAGTTATCCCACTCGTATCGCCATACATGATAAAGGACTTCCGATAGGTACCGAAACTAGTCGGCACTAATACCGATTTTACGCTAGCTCAGTCGTTTACAGCATAGTTATAAAGTAACTTTTTTATTTTATTTACGAAATAATCCATTATTTTATGTTCCAAATTGAATGAAATCGTAAGGTTCAATTAAACCGACGCCATTTTGTTTTGCTCGCTTATCTTCGATATCCTAAACTTTATTAGTGTAGTAAATTCTCTTTCACATCTTTTATACTTTTTCCTTTTGCCAAAAGAATCGAAATCGGCCACAAGTGTTGCGTTTCGGGTGATGACTTCATGCGGTTCTTTTTTTGTATCGAATCGTCTTCAAAGTGTATTGACTTCGGCGTAGGTGGTAAAAGTTGGTATATTCGTGTAACTATACATGTATTTTGTTCTCGGTTGATGTCATTACCGATTGTGTATCGTATGAGTTGAATTAAGACGTATGTTGTAGACCTAGTGCAAAGAAACACTTTAGTTTCTAATACCAATCAAAATATGATATCACGTTTGAAACCAAGATTTTGGAACTATTTTTCATTTGATATTAACGTTAAGAAAGCTTACCCTGACTTAATGTATTTCTCACAATTTATAAGATTTTTTAGTACAATATGACGTGTAAAAGTGTCATATTCAGTCATAAATATTATCATGTTAAATCGAAAGTATAACTTTAAATAAAAGCATAAAAAGCTCTTTTTACCAAAAAACAAAACGGCACACGAGTAAATTTATGACGTCTTGAATTACAAACATTGTATGTGCCTTTAATATTAGTTCTTAACCCAGGGGAGTCGTTTCAAATGTTCCTTCAAACCCTCCTCACCTTTCCTTTATTACCTGCTTAAAAACCGGACGTAATTATCCCGAAAAAGTCAACCGAAAATCGATGGGCTCATCGAATCGATGCATTAAATTTGAGCGTCAACCAAAACTAAAGGTAGCTTATAATGTCGCCTCCTCGCGCTTTAATTGGAGTAAAAAAGGCATTTGGGCAAAAAAGCTCTTCTGATAACGTCCTCTTGAAACTCGACGTTGAAAATAATGATGATTGAATCGATGGGTGATTGCCACGTCTCTGCAGCTTCCAGAGCATTGCTCTATGTAGAGTCGTTATATACAATGTGTAATGTATAATCAGTTTAATATTACTTGCGGAAATAATAGCTCATTATCATGTTAATTAATTATATATCGATAAACATGTGAAAGTTAATTAACTAAGAAGTTTTTAGTGTCTTTATATATTAACTCTATGCATAATATTTCTTTACTACCCATATAGTCTTTAAGAGTTGTCGTAAGTTATAACTTTCACACATACACAATTTTGTAAAAGCAAAGGTACAACATTGTAGTTCATGAATTAAATTTAGTTTTATAGTAGACATATATATAGTACAACTGCCTCCGTAGCCTAGTGTTATAGGCTGTGCTTGAGAATCCGGAGGTCGTGGGTTCGAATCCTGCGGGTCTCAACAAATTTTCATTGTTGTTTCCTAGTTGGATAGGGCAATTTGGGCTGATCACCCAGTTGTCTGAAAAGTAAGACGATCCATGCGTCGGATGGGCATCTAAAAATTCAGACCACCCAACAACCTGCATTGGACCAGCGTGGTGGGATACGGTCCAAAACCCCTAATGGATAGGGTGTATTAGGGGAGCCTATGTCCTGCAGTGGACTATCAAAGGCTGTTGATGTGAATATAGAGATAGAGAAAACGAATCTGATTGTATTAGCATAGGTTTTGTGAACACATAACTTCACATACATTTCAAGCTTATAATTGCGATCATGCAATTAACTTATTAATAAATGTAGCAGTATAAAATTAATGTTTAATTTATGTTACGATTTTCAAACACAGCAGGATATCTCAGTGGTACTCATGGTTATTGATATTAAGAAAAGTGTGGTTAAAGAGAAATAATAATCTATTTTTTCTTTAATTATTTTAGATCTAACGGAGACAAGCGTATGAGTGTTTAAAAAAAGTAATTAACATTACTTATACTGATTTAAAACGCTGCTAGTTTACTTGCAAATATTTAAATATGACAGAATCATGGACAACACTAAATCAACTTGCGGAAAACAATTATACTTCGCAGACAAGCTATTTAATATCGTTACTTTATAATAGCTTACATCAGATACAAGTTATTTAATAATTTATGCGGCTTTTTGACATTTACATCTATCCTAAGCTATTGCAGATGCTTATATAACAATCTTTAAGCTTTAATAGGTTCCAAATTACTCACATTTATGTGTAACATCTACTTTGTACATCGCGTTGTCTTCTATTTAGCAAAATTTTTAAAGGCGATACTAAATTATAAACTTAATAGTTTATAAAAAAAGCAACTATAAATCACAACGGGTTTACTAGCATTAGTTAATATTATTTTTACTGAAAATAAGCCAATATGAATGCCGAATTAGCAACATCAAAAGCTTTCGATTAAAACGTAACAAAAAATTGCCAATTTCTCGGCTGATTTTCTAATACATTAAAAACTAATTACATCATCGAATCAATTAAAGAATAACATAAAATGCGATATCTCACTCGCGCCAGCGTTTCCAATAATTAAAACTTTTAGTAGAGTTTGGCCATAAATTAAAAGATTTGACAGGGGTCGAATTGATTCGTGTGTTTTATATCTATATAACCTACATAAACATCATAAGATATCTACATATACAGTACCCTTAGCTTTTTCATAGCGCAATAGTTACAAAATTTGCAATATAAAATATTATTAACTTATAAAAAAAATATAATCAAAAAAGATAGGATGAAACCCTCTCGAAAATTCTAAATTTAATTGTTTAATGGTAAAATAGAACAACAATACTAAAATGTAAAAAAAAAAGTCATAACAACACACAAGTATTAACCGGATACAAAAAAAATCTTGTAATAATGATTAATTCTTTTGCTTCTTAATGAAGGTTTTTGTAATAACTCGTCGAATAATAATTATTACAGGCCAAGTGTTATGTATGAATATCTTTTAACTTTGTACGAGTGAAATAATAACTAATTGATTTAACAATATGACTGATATCCTTAAACTAAAACTAGTTAATGTAACAAGCGTAAATAATTGTCAAAATCATTAAGACTGTAAGGTTAATTTAATTATTGTTGTAATAATCCTTTAGCTTTAAATGAACTTCAATTAATATCATGCAATCATCTATGTAATTAAAAGTACTGACATTCTAACTAGAATCATACCAAAAGTGCTTTCTGAAAATTATCTACAACTACTTACTATATTATAAAACAAATATCGAAATAATAATTTAAGTATGTGTTTATTCGATCAAATACATCAATTCCTTATTTACAGGTAAACCCCGAGATCGGGGAGCCTCTTCTGAACACCAAACACCGTCAATTCGCAAGGAACCATTCACGCATCTTTCCGAGCAAGAACTAATAGAGGAAGCGAACAGAGTTCTCGCTCAAGCAAAGAGCGTAACCTGCACGGCCGATCAACCACCAGAGAAATTCTTCTCATTGCCACACAGACGAAAGTTCAAAGAAGACAAGACCGGCAGGAGGAACAGTGACGACGCCGGGTCGCCGGAAGGCACTGTCAAATCACCGCTTGGTAGATCAAGCAGTGACGTCAATTCTAGAAAGAGGAAAGAACGCACGTCCCTCTCTACTCTATTCCGAAAAGCACAGAGAAATAAGAGCCCTGATGTACCCGTGGTCATTACCAGAAAGCCCGTAGTCGTAGTAAAAAGGAGCAAGAGCGACGTTTCTGACTTAAAATCTAATACTACTTTGAACGCTCAGAATAAACCTATTCGAAAGAGATCTGGCAGTGAAACAGAAGAGTTTCTAAAGTCTTTGAGAAACAAGAAATCCCAACTTTCACCTATTATAGAAAGTTCTCCTAGAGAAGATTATTTCAAGAAAACATCCCCTCTTGACATTTTTCAGAAAGAAAAATCTAAACAAAAGTCATCTAATAAGACAGATAAGCAAGTTACAACAGATATTAAAAAAGTTAACCCTGTAATCAAACCTCCTAGACATAAAAGCACAGATAAAGTAGACCCTAAAATATCCAATAGAAAAGGCGGAAAATTAATTGAAAAGGAAAAGAACCCTTCCCCGCCCATAGTTGATACACCGAGACGTAAAACTGATATTAAAAAGACCAATTTAGTCGATGAGATTGACTCAACAATAGAAGCTGAGGCAAATCAACAAGAATTTGCAGTTAAAATTGAAGACACCATTAGAAAAATCGAGGAAAACGCCTATGGTTCTAATGAAATGAAACATAGCAGTCAACAACCCCCTGAAAAACCACCATTAACTAGAGGACAAACTGTTGATCAGCTCGTTAAAATCTTAAAAGAAGACCAAGATTCTCCACCTCCCAAAAATCACCTAATTGTTCCACCTCACGGAAGCAATATTAATCAACCGTTTTCATATACCAAACCCAGCGTAAGTCCTGATCCCAATCTTTTTGTGAGAGCCACAAGCCCTGATAGAGTCCCGTCACCCGTAAATAAAATGGAGAAGGGCATTGTATACGCCCAGGTTGTCAGGGACTCTCGAGACATGGTGCCACCATTTAGAAAGATTAAATCGTATTCACCACCTGGTGAAAAGAGAGGAAACTATTCCGACGAGGACGAAGGCCTGGGATACGAAGAGAGATACAAGTACTCCGCAGATCGTAACTACGACTATAAATATAAGAACAAAGAAAGTGAGCATTTTAATAGCTATGAAGTAAACAATATAAAAGAGTCACCCATTAGGCCCAAATTTAGAGAGTACAAGTTAATGAACTTCGAAGATTTTGAACCTACATATGCAAATGAGTATCCTAGCAAAGATGATTCACGGAATAATATAGAAAGTTTTAGGGGACGTGGGGATGGAATGGATACTAAAAAAAAGTCAACAGAACCCGAGCATACAAAAATCGATTTAGACTTTAATGAATTAAGCCATCGACGACAACTATTGGAGTCGCGCCTGAACGCTCGAAGGCTAGAACGCAACAAAATAAACCTAGAGGAGCCAATAACTAAATACATTGTTGAAACTGATCCTATATATGAAGCAGAAAAACGTATGAAAGCCACAGAAAAGTATGTTAATGAAACAGCTAGATATTATCGTGAAACATTAGAGAGAGATGGCTACGTAGAGAGTACAATTGCTGAAGATTTTAATAAGTATGATTCCGATACCCACAAAGTTAAATATAATACAGAAAGTAGAAGCTTTCAAAAGATCCACAAAGATGTTGATCGACGTGAATATAATATAAGCCCGGAACCAAGATATAAAGATGAAAAGAAAGAGTTCCCCGAACCAGAATATGAACCACCCAGTTTGGAATCAAATCCAAGAAAACCTGTCTTATCACCGGATGAATACACGGAGAAGAAGTATAAAGTGAAAAAACATTTTACTTCTAGTCACGATCTTCTCCAATCAGGTCAAAAATACAAGGGAAAAGAGGATTGGTTCGGTAAAAGAAAGGGCCATTATGCGTCCAATCCGGAGATCGCACAGGAGCGGGAAGATGATTATGCAAATCTTCGATACAACGGAAAGCACAGTGAATCATATCATAACTCTTTAAGACGCGTTAAGAATAAAGACAAGCACTATAAAGAAGATTACGCTATACGTCGCCATGATTCGGGTGATAGCAGAGATTACTACCGCGAAGAACAGTCGCCACGCAGGTACGATTTCGACAGCAGATTAGTTGACTCTGGAATCGAAAACGATTTCCGAAAGGACTCAAGCGGTGAAATTCATAGAACTAGACGTATGAGACACGAGAGCGAGGACGATGCTCATAATACGTCGATGTTCTTAGCAAACGAAAGGAGACACACTGAAGATAACTATCCAGCTGAGCAGATCTACGCTAATGGCGAAAGTTTAGGGATGTTCAAAGACTACAAGAGAGAGGAAAGGAAAGAATATGTTTCAAGAGAAAAGAGTGCTGATGACGGTTCTAATTTTGAACCAAAACTTAACAGATACGAGAAAAGCCCAAGTAGGCATGATGACAAAATGAGTGCGAAACCTCCTAAGGCAAAGAAGCTTTCTGGATTGGAGAAAGTAAGTAATTGTTTGTCGCTAAAATATTGAAAGCAGATATAAAGCATATTTACCTTGGTTATATTTTATTACAGGTGAAGCAATTGTTCTCTCGCGACTCTTCTAAGAAGAGCAAGAAAGAGAAAGAGGTAATTCAGCCTAAAACACGCACCCGGGTTCTCAAGAGCCCTGAACATCTTGCTAGAGACGATTCTGAATATAGAAGGTGAATAGCGAGTATTATATTTTTTAATCTTAGTCTTTAAAATGAACTAGTGGGCTAATTAAATAGCAATTATTTGTTTAAGGTATAAATTTTACCACAATATAGGTATAATTATTAGTACTCTGAATGTACTCCGCTATCACTGTCGGAGTCGGTGTCCGCGATCACTTTAAAAAATTGAAAGTATTTTTTGTCGAGCTGAAAAGTACCAAATAGAATATTATTTCTTTTTTATTTCAACATCATCATCATCAGCCTTTAATAGTCCACTGCTGGACATAGGCCTCCTAATACACCCCTAATCCATTAGAAGTTTTTGGACCGTATCCCTTTTTATATATCAGAAAAATTATACGCATACCAATTGTAACTTTAAATTATTTAAAAATAAATTTAATAAATATTGCACCATAAGATTAATTTATTTTTATAATAATTAACAATAATACAAATAGTTTGAATAAAAGTTAACTTGTACGTTTTATTTTTTAAAGCCATCATAAGAAACTTACAAAGAATAATCGTTACAAAAATTCATCATCATCATCATCATCAGCCTGTGTTGGTCCACTGCTGGACATAGGCCTCCTCTTATGCACGCCACCGCTTCCGATCCAGCCCATACCAGCCCCTTTACGAATGTCGTCACTCCAACAACAAAAATTACTAATACTTTTATTCCACAATAGGTACACTGACCCTGAACCGAGTGACATTGACGTCAAGAGGAAAGATTATGATCCTAAAGAAGAAAGAAGATATAAACACTCAAGAGAAGATTTGGACAGGTACAGAAGTTCAGATAGAGAGGTGAATGAAAAGAAATACAGAGACCAGGATTACGATAGAAGGTAAAGTAAATACATGTTAGATAAAAGGTCACATGTTAATGCACAGAGTTATGTAACGTTAACTGTCTGCTTTGGCCTTTTGATGTATTATATAATAACACCAGTGGTTGACACGTATTCTGTTTGACAACTCAATCATCAAACGCGTGAAGTTATGTCATTTACATTAACAGCACTAGATAAATCTCTATTGACTGATCAGAAATAAACGTCTTTAGGATTGATATATGTAGTTATATTTTTATTTAGGGTGGCAAATAAACGGTTTGCTTCTCTCGTCATTATATATTATAGAAAAACGGTCAACATTAGAGTCAATCATATGAAAACAATGGGGCAATACTAAGTATGATATGCATTATATCATTTCATATCTAATAAAAGAATAAAAAAACAAAACACTAGTCTGGTAGTATTGTTATTTCAAACGCTATAAATTCCTTTTCATTCTTTAAACATACAATTCTCAGAACACTAGATATACAATACAAAGCAATACCTTGAAATACCTGTACAATATTATCATGCAGCAGAATTCAGCACTGTAACAATAACACAAAAGTAAACTTCCCCATTGATAACATAAAGTGAACTATTATATACAATGCCAACAAACAGGTAAAGCAAACATTAGTGTCTGTTAAAACAATTATTTTATCCATAGATATGATAGAACATTGAAAAGGGAGAGCAGATACAAGAGTCACGAAGAAGAGAAACGGCGTTACAATTCATCGGACAGGGAAAGCGATCATCAATCGAGGCCTTCTGATATTGAGAGCGACAGAAGAAAGACAAGGTCCAGGACAGCTGGACCCCTTGATTCGCCCGCTTTGGTAAGTGGTTTTGATTTTACTTTACTTTTATAAAACTGTACAGCCCTCAAAGGGACCAAAGACGAGACAAGACATAGCTTTCTCAAACAGATTTTAACCTTCAGACTTATCTAATTTTTACTTTACAAAAAATCATCTTGTAATTGAATATACCAGGCCAAGTAGAACTTTTTCCATGAAGTAAACGGTGCACCTTAGTCTAAAAAATGTAGCGCAGGCCACAACATTGATTAAGTCTACTTGACGACCTGAAGAATGGAAACTATTACTAGTTTGACACCACCCGCGATCGATTGTTTTTTGAAGCTCTATATAATTTTTACTATCAAGATGATAAATAAAAAATTCTCTCTAGATAAAGTGATTTTGTAGATACCTATATAGAGATTAATTATTTATTTATACATTGTATAAACAGATTGAAACAAAGTCACTTTTACATTTAATTGTTAAATATTTAAAACTATTTCTTTTAGTAGGAAACCGCTAAGTCGTAATAACTTAGTAATATGGTAAGCTATTTTTATTAAGTCGCTTTACGAATGTAGAGCAACGGACCAAAAGTTCTCGCAATACAGGATACCTTAAAGCGAGTTAATAAATTACTTTTGGTTACTAGATTTGCCAACTACAGCTCTTTGCATGCCTCATTGAAATCTAAATCTTATTAGGAGAGCAGTATAAACTAAAATCTACAACTTCATCAAATCCAAGTGATCGGTGCTCGGTGATTTCGCGACTAAATTGTAAACCTGTAATGGGTCTAGCTTAAGGTGTAGATGACCTAGATTTACCGACGTGCCTAGGCTCAGTAAGATGTGAGATGTTTATAAACAGATCATTTGATTTTATCTACTTCTTACTTAAATATATTTATCTAGAATAAAAAAAAGTATTATTGTCGTTGCATTAGGTTTACAAAGCAAAAGTCCATTGCAATTCGTGATACTTATTAGGCAACAGTTACAGTTCATATTTTATTCCGTTCTCTAAAGATGATATGATGGGCCGATAATATCACTGTGACCTATCCAACAATTTAAAGGTCGCAAGTTCGAATCTCACAGCAATTGAAGCGCACTAGATATTCCAACAATGAAAACTCAAATTAAATCAACTTTTACTTTACGAGATATCTAATGTGATCAGTAGTGTGCAACACCGCTGATTGTTTGATGGTACATTGTCCTGTCAAAGTGTCCATTTATTCTTCAGATGAAGAGCGTGACCTAGTGAACTGGTGTATGAAAATTTATCTTCATTATCCTTATAACTCTAGCAATAAATTGGCTTATAAGCTATGGCATTCTTTTCGGTACATGACGTCGTGCGAGTGCTAAGATCGAGAATGTATGCGAATTAAGTCCAATGTCAAACTCTGACTACCTGACGTAGATTGCCTTTATGATGATGTCAGTGGATTATTTGGCCTAAAATATAACTACCCATATATTTTAGCTTCGTGTTACTACTAAACAGTTTATATTTATAAGAGATTCACCATGATTGGCTCATCACGATTATTCTGGAACCATAAGGCTGAACATTGAAATTTATCGTCGTATCGTATCTTTATAATGGGAAATTAGTATTAGTTATAAATTGCAAATATTTATCATTAGCCTTTAAATTTTCGTTCTTTTCATTTTAATTTTAGTTTAATATAGACAAAACGCTTATCTTGCTTTTCTTTAAGAAACATATTTTATGATTAATACAGGATTAATTATACGTTTATTACTAAATATTATTTATTATTAAATTTTATTAAATAAAAAGTAACCAAGTGATTGAATACTGCTTGACAAAATATGTCTTGTTTTCCTCAAAAATGCATTACATTCTTTATCCATGTAAATTTTATACACACCATCCATAAGCGCCACATCTGTGTACACAAGTTAAATAACATAATAATGCGTTTTTTTTTTTAAATTTAGTCAAAAGAAACATTAAGATACTGACACTTAACAACTTAGTATAAGGCTTCTCGGTTAGCTCTAAAACAATTCGTGAAACGTTAGGAATATATCAAAGTATGTATTAGTGTAATAGTACCGTACGACAACAGAATTAAGAATTGTCTTAATTTAGTTGTCGTAACAATAAGTATATTTTATGTTTTAATATAACGAAACAACTAGTTTATCTTAAAACAAAATGGTACGCTGTCTGGCTCGGTGTCTAACTAGTATCAGAGGGCTCATAACTCACGGCTAGTGTTGTCCGTTACATCATCTTATCGATAAAAGCACAATAAAAGTACAATCGATATTAACATTTTGTTATCGTAACTTTAAAGTAAGCAAAGTGATAGACTACATTACTCTGTTATCCAGTAATAGATTCGTGAATTTCAAATGATATATGTTAAAGTCCGCTTATCTTTAAACCGATTATTTAGCAGTGTTTGAAAATAAACATAGATTGACTAAAGAATTCTAAGATTTATACCTGTGACTGCGTTAGTTAATTAATCGCAATTTTAAAATATCAAAGTTGAAGACTGTAATCATAACCAATTCTTCATTCTTTTATAAGATTTGCCTTATACAAGATTTTCCGAGACACGAACGTCATAACTTTTAATTTATTAGAGTATCGATACATTATTGCTATATGCATTTATCGATACACAGTTAATCTATCGACCCTATTCGCGTAACGAAAGTGAAAGTTCAACGTTCAGCCAGTCCAATATGTTTTATCCAGCGCTCGTATCCACATTTCAGCCATGACGACACGACGTTGTTTCCGCGTTCCATCGTCGAAATGTCATTGCCAAACTGTCGATTTAATATATGAGAAATGTCAGACGTATTCGTCTTTTAGTAAAATAATGACACAGCTTGTCATTTATAAGCCTCCGTAGCCTAGTGGTAAGGGTGTAAGCTTTAGAAGTTGGATGTTTTGAGTTAGAATCGTGCAGGGACTGAATAACTTTCCATTGATGTTTCCTAGTTGGTTAGGGCAATGCGAGCTTCAACTCACTAATGATCGCCCAATTGACTGTAATATAAGATGATCTATACGTCGGTTCGCCATCTATGCAGTCGGTCCTGCAGTCTCTCTTCAATTGGCATATGAAAGTTGAGGAAGAAGGAGTGCACCTGTTTTTGCACATACACTCGTGCACTATATTATCTTTAATATAGATCTGCCGCCGAAGTCGAAATCTATTTTATTATCTGGGCATTATTGTCATCTATACTTGAACCCAAGAAAAGATAAAATGGATGAAAAAACAGCGAAGTGTCGTCGTAAGCATGCTCTTGTTATTAGTCGAAGGTTGCTAAGTGATAGAAATCTTGTTGTTTTGATCTATCGCAAGATATCAGAACGTTAAGTTACATCGTTGTTATGGTTAACATTTTTCACATTAATTCAGTCTTTTCTTTGGCTTACGTATAGGAACTACTTTAAAATGATCAACTTCCCGGCTATCTTCTTGTTATTTAAGTAATTAAAGTAGTAATTTTCTTGTTATTAAAGTAGTAAAACTCGATAAAATATATTTGTCTCAAGTTCTTTCGTCGACGGACGGAAGTTAAATACCAGTCATGGCTGTAAACACCATCGTTGAAGGTCCTTAGAGTATATCTTCCAATAACGGAAATCGATTATATAAATCGAAACATTTTACCTTTCTAAGTTAATTTAAATTTCAGATGCTTGACGTCCTGCATAAAACTGTCATTTGGGTGACAGTAGTTGGTTAAGAAACTTAAATGAATAACTCGAACTTAAAAATCACTTGTTTATTCATTCACTAGATACTGTGTAGTTTGTTTGATGTTACCTTATCAAACAAACTATTGAACAGTTCGTTATTATTGACAAATATTTCAAGGCAACATTATATATGCACATAATATACGCGCTCACTTCCGCGCGTATGCAAATTAAACCTTCAAAATGAAAGCTTGATTTCCTTGATTGCAAATTTTAATGTTGTTTTCGTTGATTTTATTGTGTTCCTTGAAGATTTATAAAATATTTAGCAAATTGGGGAAAGAGGGGTTGGTGACTTTAACGATCGAATAGACTTTTACCAAGGGTTTAAGTTTTAAGGCCTATGAGAAAAAATAATGTAGATACTATTTTTATAAATATTGATACATTGAAGTATCCTACTTATTCTAAACTTTATTTTATCACTACATAGCATAAAACAAAGTCGCTTCTCTGTCCTTATATCCCCATGTATGCTTAAATCCTTCAAACTACGCAACGGATTCCGATGCGACTTTTTTTAATAGATAGAGTGATTGAAGAGGAAGGTTTTTATGTATAACACATGCTTAATATTGTAGGTATATTTTCTATCAGCATAGTGCGAAGCAGAAGCGGGTTGCTAGTATAAAATTAAATTAAATATTTTTATTACAAAAAATTTTTTAGAGCATAGGTAATAGAGCTTAGAGCAAGCATATTTTTGTATTTTGTTCATTTGAATAACACTCAATGGTAGATGCTGATGAAACTTTACAACTTACATGCTGTGTTAAATAAATATATAATGTACAATTATTAAAGATTTTAATACATTTAGGCGTGATAAATCGAGGAGAAAGTAACTAGAAGGACACGAGAGTAAAGAATTTACCAAAAAAAAGTAATATTGCTTAGGTTTTAGTTGAAAACGTTATTCGCTTCAGAATTTAGCCGCTAAACATTAAAAAATTGTCTGTAAAACCGACTTTTACATGCCCATCCGACGCATGGATCATCTTACTTATCAGACAATTGAGTGATAGGCCCAGGTTGTCCTAACCAACCAGAAAACAACGATAACTCAACGTTGTTTCCCCACGGACTTCAAACCCCGGTTTCCGGTTATTAAAGCAAGGACCAACACCGTTAGACCACGGAGGCGGTTGATAAAACCCCCTAATGGACTAAGCCGTGCATTAAGGGAGACCTATTTCCAGCAGTGGACTATCACAGGCTGATGATGATGAGTTACCTTCGCCGATTGTCCTCAGATCGAAGAATATTGTAATCTGTGGAAGCATTACGGACAATCAATAAGCGAGCACAATACTCCTATTTTTATTAATATTATAAGAAAAAAATATTTAGAAGCTTTGTTCGTCCGTTTGTCTTAAATGGGCTCAAAAGTACTGAACCGAATTGAAATTTTCTTTTACTTACTAGAAAACTATATAATCCTTTAGTAACATAGGCCTCATTTTGCCCCTGGAGTCAATTCAAAACTCTAAAAAAACACGGGTAGAACCGTGGACGGAATGCTACCATTTAATAAAGACATTTGAATTTCAGTTATTTTCTCTACCATCATCATCATCATTATCAGCCAGTGTTAGTCCACTGGCCACAGGCCTTACCTGATGCACGCCACCGCTTCCGATCTTCGGCTCTCCCATCCGACCCACACCGGCCACTTTTATCTATCGTGATATGTTTATTCGTTTCCTTGTACGACTTGCGTTTAATTGTATTTACGCAAAAGCGCTTACGAGCCGCCGTAAATAACTCTTGCCCAAATCGAAATCGGCAATACATTGCCCACGTGTGACTCGTTATTGTGCAAAGGCCGATTTGCACAATCATTTAAGAGTGGGTCGAATGTACAATTCGCAATTATGTGCAATTGCCGGATGTATTTTTAAAGATACTATGGATAAATACATCACTTAAAACTTGACATATATGCAAATCAAATATAAGTTATCTTGCATTTAATTAATAATTTTGTTGACGCGAATTCTTTACGTTATTGAATAAAAGGATTTTTTACGGACTTCTCCCGTTTATCCATCAGATCTTAATGGTACGCACTTTCGTAATAAATATGTTATTTACAAGGAGTCTCTACACGGCTCTGTCCGTGTTACTATTGGATTTTTAAAATGGATTTTTATTGGAAAAAATAAGTATTTTTACTCAAGGTAAATATAGCTTTATAATGTAAAATTCTTAAAATCAGCATGTTTTCAGTTACAAATTACAAACATTAATACACGAGAACAAAACTATCCACTTTACAATATTAGTACAGATTTGATATTTTGAAATAGTCAAGTTAATTAAGAATATAGGTACATAGCAGCTTATATTTGAGATTTATTAAAAGACTGTGTGTGGATTAATGAGGGAGCAATCAAGTAACGTCTTTTATTTGATTACTTATATAAGTCAAGTAGGTATGTATGACTCCATCATAAGAACTATTTCAAAGCATTCAATACTTTTGTTATCCAATACTTGTGTAACATTTTCTCAGCTTAGATTTCGGGTGCTAAGATACTATGTATGTAATATAAAAAAATTAAACCTAGTGTCAGCATCTGTTGGTCTATATATGTATGGTATAAAATTAGACTGCCTCCTGTCTTTGGTCCCATATATATATCATATAACATTACTCCTCGAGCCATGGTATAGGCGTGTTCTTTAGAAACCGGAGGTCGTGGGTTCGAATCCTGCGCGGACTCAACAAATTTTCATTGTTGTTTCCTGGTTGGTTAGAGCAATTTGGGCCGATCACCCAATTTTCTGAAAAGTAAGATGATCCATGTGTCGGATGGGCATGTAAAAAGTCGGTCCACCCGGGTTAGTGGGTGGACCGACTTTGGACCAGCGTGGTGGGATACGGTCCACAACCCCTAATGGATAGGAATGTATTAGGGGAGACCTATGTCCAGCAGTGGACTATTAAAGGCTGATGATGTGATGTGTGTGATGTAATATATATACAATATACATTATAATAGTTCATTACGACGCGTCCATGTTGGCCGTTTGTCTTTATATCTTGAGTTGTTAATCGTGTTAATTTTTTATTAAGTTAATTAATAAACAAAAAAAAATTAAAGGTAGATTATGTATTTTATGAAGGGTCTGATGTAAATTAAACATTTTTCCAGACCCATGATCGCGCTTTTAAAATATACTGTTTGGAGGGCTTCATTTTCCCTTCTATCAAATTGTTTATGTATAAAGTTTTTTTTATTATTATTATTCATTATGTTAAAAGTTATTCATTATGTATCGAACAAAACCTAATGTTATTAATCGTTGAATATATTAAAAACCCAAAACGGAAAACTCATTGTCTTCATTTTAAATGAATGAACTGCGAGACAGGTCACTTCCGTTCAGAATCAACAATATCATATCCAAACAAATATGAATTATATTAAAAAAACGTTAAATAAAAAGTAGAACTGTGAATTTATATTTAATGGCATATTGAGAAATAGTTCATAAAAGTTGATATTTAGGTTTAGGTGGAAATAAATAAACGTTTATTAAGAAAAATTAAGAACGTATATTGTAAGCACACGCAGGATAAAGCGTATAAAAATTATAAGGGGCAAAGAGTAACAATGTTGTCAACTTATGGTAAAATATGGTTGCGTTCTTATTTGCTAACAGTAGAACGAAGTTATATCCAAATTACAGTAATGTGAATCATTGTAATTCTGTATAACCAGGAAGAACGGATTTAATTAACATTACAAAAATATTTTTGTATACACACAATAAGTATACATGAAATTTCTATAAAATTGTCCTATTTTAAAAAAAAAGAAATTAGAAAAAATGGAAAAATTTATTAAAGATTATAACGATATCTATGAAAGATGTTTAGTATCTTAAAACGAATCGAATAATTTATATTTATACCTTGACGTATAAACCAAATTAAGTTAATTAAACAAATTAATTCTAACCTCAAACAAAATATTTTTCCTTCTATTTGTACCACCATATTCATAAGCGCGTTTATTTTTAAATCAATTGTGGGGCTAACCACAAGGCCACAATCAAGTCAGAAAAAAAACAGACTCATTTATTTTAACTACAAGAAAAATAAAAATGTCTTCGCAATGATCGATGAATCCGCAGATATATGTAACAAAAGATATCTCGGCTTACACACGGCAGAATCATTGTCTAATGCCATTGACCTTAGCTTATTTTGTCAGTTAAAAAAAAAACAAAGTTTAGCGTTAATCGCGCCATTATTCATGAAACAGATTAAATAAAACGCCACGCAGTATTTTATTGGCCGGAGATTCCTTTTTTAATTCGTTCACGCTGTTATGATTAATTAAATGAAAAATCTTCGAAGATAATTTTACATTGAGAGATGTATGTTTGTTTTATTCTGTCTTTTTTTTAATTATAATTATGGATTTGATAGAATATAAAATTAATGTAAATTTTTATTCAATATTAAAAATATAATAAAATATTAAATATTGAATGAAAATTTATAAAATTACAACTCTCAATCACACAAAAGTTCGAAACAACGTAAGCATTAATAACAGAGAATCCCTTCTGTAAAGCCATCTACAAAAAACTGTTTTGAGCAACGACTGTGGGAAATATATAATGATGATATAACAAAGATTGTATTAATTTGATTAATTACCGGATTAACGTTAGAATAAATTGTCTGTTATCCCACGTTAAATGTATTTTTTTACATTTAACTGTGATAATTTTAAAAGTTTCGAAATTATCACCACTTGAAGGTCGCGTTCAGAGATATTTTCCAATATTTTTAACACCTTAAAAGTTTTACTCCTTTTACCGATTTTTTTTTAATTGTTTTTTATTGTCTGATAAAATATTAAAGGTTAGCCTAGGGATTATTTTAATTTTCATCATCATCATCACCCTGTGTTAGTCCACTGCTGGACACAGGCCTCCCCTAATCTACGCGTTCTCCAGTAGGGTCTATCCCACCACGCTGGTCCAATGCGGGTTGTTGGGTGGACCTACTTTTTACATGCCCATCCGTCGCATGGATCATCTTACTTTTCAGACAATTCTGTGATCGGCCCGAATTGTCCTTACCAGAAAACAACGATAACACTAAGTTGTTTCCCCGCGGGATTCGAACCCATGACATTCGGTATATAAAACAAGGACCAATACCGCTACGCCACGTAGGCGGTTAATACATTTTAATTTTATTATATGAACATACCGCGGCGTGATATGGTTATCAATATTTGCCATAAAATACCTTAGTTTTGCAGATTAAATATATAGTAACATATGTGTTATTATCATATATTTACCTTTTAATAATAAAGATAACTAAGAAATTAGTACAATGAAGCCAATGAGCTTATTTAAATTTCGATACAAAAAATAATTGTCCATATTTTGACTGCTCCCTTGATTTTAGTTTTCGTTTATGATACAAAAAACACTGACATCATAGGCTCGTGTAATAAATAAGTGATGAGTTAGTTAGCTATTACATTATTAAACATGTTATCAAGTTTTGAACAACTTCATTGAATCCCATAAACATTTAACTGTCAAAAGATGACAAATGAAATGACGCAAGAACAAGATCATTGACAGTTGATATACGTTTGACAGAGAACGATATAATGATGAATTTAATACGATTAGTTACGAAAAATTATTTAAATGTGTTCTGTTAATTTTTATGTAAATTTTTCTTAGCAAAAACAACGGTTTTTTGATCATTATTTTCTGTATAAAGATACAAATCGTGAGAAAACTTGATGGAAACATTCATAGAACGTAGGAATATGGTATAAAAATAGAATTTATAACATAGAATCTTCCCTTCATTATGGTTATTGCCTGAATATCAAATGATGACACAGTCGTTTAATGATAGATATTATGTCTTATAATTTTGGCCGTTCATAAATGGGCAGCAGTTAACTATAGTTAAGACAAATTACCCACCAACCCGTATTCGACCAGCATAATGGGATACGGACTAAAAACCCCTAATGGTGAGGGCGTGCATCGGGAGAGGCCTATGTCCTGCAGTGGACTAACAGGAGCTGATGATGATGATAATAACAAATCAGACTTGAAATTAATCTATACTAAGTTATCCATATCAACGAAGCAGATTAGTATGTATCGTGTTGTTATTAGACGATTGTCACTTAGTGTTTGAAATCTCAGTGACTCGGGGACAGCAACACTAAATACACGACTCCACTTCCTTTATTACTTTACACATACATACTACATCATACATCATCAGCCTGTAACAGTCCACTGCTGGACATAGGCCTCCCCTAATACACCCCTATCCATTAAAGAGGTTTTTACTTTATTGAGCTCAAATATCAATAAATAATTTTTGATATTATCAAAAAAAGAACATAAAATAACAAGAACCGTAGGTGTATAGAAATTTAAACATACCAAACATGATTTGCATAATATATACCATCACAGGTAAAATTTTTAATAATGGATTTTATACATCGACCTTTTAATAACTCTTCATTATAAGAAGATGATTAGTTCAGTTGTGAGCGCGTCAGAAGTCTAGGTTATTTATGAAGTCTGTAACATATTTGCATCTTGCTATTGAACATAAAGAGGCTTGTGCACTTCGTACGTGCGTGTTTGATGCGCTTCTCATTCAAATTCATGTAAGCTGTAATGTCAGAATACCTTCTGAGATAACGTTTGTAACAATAACAGAATTTAAATAACAATGAGTGAAGTAGAAACCTAAATAAAATTCTACTTCACTTAAAATCGTTTATTTTATACTTTTTTTTTGTTTTACGTTTGTTTGTATGTAAAACCGGAGGTCGCAAGTTCGAATCAACGAAGGAATACATCGTAAAATGTTGGAATTAGTTAATAGTTATCTAATATAATTGCCATCCTTGCTTTTTTGTTAGTAATGACAATGTGGGCCGATTACCTAAATGTCTAAAAGTAAGATGTTTCATGCGTCGGATGGGCATGTAAAAAGCCGGTCCCGGCTGTGAAGACCAGCTATGGCAGTCGTTATAGGAAGTCAGTGCCTTAACATTTACCGACAACTAATTTATCCATAGAATGTAGTTTACCCTTTGAGTTGTGGAGGTCCGATGCCAGCGGTTCTACATAAAACCAATTTTTCAGATGAATTAGAAGCAGACTTCATGATAATTTGGAAAAAATGGCTAGGTGTAAGAAAGGTATATAAAGCCTATTGTGACTCGGTTTGTCAAAGCAATGTAACTCTTTTCAACCAAGTGGTGTCAATCCACTTCTGAAATGTAAAGGAAAAATCGTAGAAAAGTGTGGTATAGTTTTTTAGCGCATATTTTATGCTTCCAGACTTATATCTTTGGCAAGCTTCATCTAACATGGGGTTAACGGGAAGCTACCGTCCTCACTAACTAGTTGGTGATTACTTTTTAGTTATCCTATGTATAATTTAGGCAATTTAATGAATGTAAAGAAATCTAATGTCAAACATGAATAGCGCCAGAAGCGAACGCATTCTTATCAATTGGCCACGGACATTTTTAATACCTTCCTAATACTTGAGAGTTGATCATCAAGTTAAGCTTTTTATACGTAAATTAGAACTCTAAATTGATTGCATATTAATACTTTAAACACTTGAAGAAAATTCTACAACGAAAAGTAGTTTTGATTGATTGTTTTTTCATATAACTACCTTACCATCACATGATCTTTCATCATCAGCTGCCAGCATTATAATGTTTAGTCAATTTGTGCATAAAAGGTGATGATCATTGTACTTCACTGCTATATTTCTTTATCTCGGAGCACGTGGTTAATTCTCTTCAGGTCTCTTCCAATCTAATTTATTGAGTAGACGGCGTTTGACTTCGCAAGAACACTAGGGTGGTACGTGCCGACTGGTAGAGGAGATGGCCTGAATGTACGGTGAGGAGCATTGGGCATTTTGATTTAAAAATTAGCTTTTTCTAAACTTAATTAAGGTATTGACTTTTATATAATTTTTTATGCATAGATTTCTAGATATTATACTACTATACTTCCTACAGCAGATTGTTCCAATGCTAAGTAGATATCTCTACTATTACTATTTACTTTTTTTAGTTCTTATATATTTTTTTAATTTTTATTAGTACTAATAAAATATTTTATAATAATACTTTGAAAAATAAATAAATCATTAAATATTTTACCAACAAGTAGTAATCAAAGTATCTTTCACTAAAATACGTTTTGTTTGTCTTTTAAACCTTTCAATTAAAATAGATTTGCAATGCTAACAGTTGTGCTCACGACATTACCTCGTTGTGATTCCGACTGCGTGTAGTCGTAAACACTGATGATTGAGTATTGATGGGAGCCGATCGCCTTTGTTTAGGATTCAGGGACCGTTAGCTTCAGGTATCGTGTCTCAATACAATACTAGTCTTAGCTGACGGGGAACGGGTTCGAATCCGTAATTTCCGGTTGAAAATTAGACAAACATATGTCAAGGAGTGACAGTTTGGCTGGCAATCGAAAATGAGATGGTATAGTCATTCATTGTGTTGATTATAATTATAATAATGAAATATTCTAAAAGTTTCTAGAAAATGATTCGTTATTAAAAAGGTTGATGCTGCACCCTATCATAATAAAATGTTAATATTCTTGTTTATTATATCAGTTTCTATATCTATTTGGTATTATATTATATACTCTACTCGGTAGTCGATCAACATGAGCACATATTAGCCTTTATATTAAAATTTTGGAAGTTATTGGGCTAATTATAGTAACCCATTTGAGTGCGAAACTTAACAACCGTAAAATAAAATATTATAAAAAGCAACTTTGATAGATGAAATCTTACTCATTTTTATACATCCTGAATTGAATCACAGTGGTTCGATAAAACAAACATTATATACAGCAATTATTTGATTTCAAATGCTTTAGACATACAAGAAAGTATTATTTCATTCTTATAATAGGAATATTTTAATATTTCAATTGTAAAAGGCTACCGTGTGCACTTTAAAGTCATATGTAATATGTACTAGCGACCCGCCCCGGCTCCGCACGGGTGCAATACTGATATCTGTAAGCTCTATGGAAAATTATATACATTTATCAGCGTTTCTCTACAATATTATGCATTAATTAGACATATAAATCTTCCTCTCCAATCACTCTGTCTATTAAAAAAACTTTATCAAAATCCGTTGCGTAGGTTTTAAGATTTAAGCATACATAGGGATATAGGGACAGAGAAAGCGACTGTGTTTTATACTATGTAGTGATACTCGTTCTGCCAAGTGAAAGCTAAACTCCTTCAAACCTGAACGAAGTGCCAAGTACCTTCACGTACTGCCAATGCCATTCCACTTCGCAGCACGAGCGTGTTGTAAATCAAAATTGCAATTAACCGACGCATCGGCTGCATTCGAAACGTCTATTAGGATTCATGGCTCCGAATTCTTACGAAATCAAATGTTTATTTCGTCTGTTGAACTTTAAAATTTATAATTTACTAGCAGACCCTGCCACGCGTTGCCGCGGCTTGGATTTACCTATTTTACATTGCAATAAACAATTTAAAGTCTTAAGATTGACGGTAAGATAATCAGTCATGAGGACCACCAAGCTTTATTAGATAAATGTCATTTGAAAAAAAAGCAGTGACCTCGATGATGCTACCGTTATACCTGAATACAATGAAAAAATAACACTGGTATAAAAACCGATTGGATTTCCTTGTTGGTCAATAGATTAGTTGTTTTTTTAGTCCTTTTATTCTTGAAAGTGTCCTGTCGAAACACTCATGTTTTAGAATTAACTATTTTCAAGCATCTTTGTTTACATCACCAGCCTGTGATAGTCCACTGCTGGACATAGGCCTCCCCTAATATACGCTATCCGTTACGGGGTTTTGGACCGCAGCTTTGCAGCTTTATACGCTGCTTTTTCTCTCGACTTACGGTTAGTTTCTTTTATTTTAGTGACATTATTATTAAATCAATTAACATTTTTACGTAATAATTTAGATTTTTATTGACCTATAATCAATAAATATAAATATACATATTTTCCTATAATTTACTCACGATCTTATTGACTCACAACTTAAACTTTAATTTATAATTTTTAGGAAAATTATTAAAACATGAATCAATATCTATTATTTTGTGTACATAGCGATATTATGGAAAAATATTTATACTACAGTTAAGAGAAAAGAAAGTGAGATAATCATGTTGAAATATTAGCAAAATTTAATAAAAAGGACTGTTATAGAATTACTTTAGTTTACAACCTTTAAAAACTTTACCAAGAACGAACAACATAAAATTACAGAAAAATGGCGCTGAGATTTTATCTTTCTTTTTGGAATAATAATTTTTAGTGCCTCTTTAATCGGAGTTTCCTAGATCTAATTAATATTTTACGATTGCGTTTTAAGCAGAAGCTTAACGAATGAAGAAGCAAAACATTTCCAGTTAAATAGTTGAATCTAAATTAATTTAGCACACACGCGGAGATGTGAAAAACTGACGTCACTATGTCAAAGTGACAATGACCCCGGAGGCTGTTGAACTTGACTCCGTGTAACGCGATACGTTTTTGTGTGTCACTTACTGGCAACACTCGTTGACAGGTCCCTTCATAAAATTGTGATATCATCTATGGAAGAGAGTTTGCAAAAATTCTGCATGATCTGTGGACGTTTCTAGAACGAACGGAGAGTTTTAGCAGTTTGTTTGCTTGTTGTTTGCAAAAATAATCAAATTATTACTTGCAAGTTAAAATGTGTTTTACCCTCGATTGTAATTACATTATCTGATTGAGATACGCTGCAATTAAAAAAGTTTGCTTATATTAATTTAAACACTTAATAAATGTCTTATTTCGAGTTTTACCTTATGTTATATATTTTAAATTTAATGTTGTAGTACATTTTTGTCCCAGTAATCTCATCATCATCATCATCATCAGCCTCTGATAGACCACTGCTGGACATAGGCCTCCCCTAATACACCCCTATCCATTAGGGGGTTTGGACCGTACCCAGTAATCTGCAAACATATAAAATGTTTGAAATATAAGATTTTTTTATATCATTTATATTTGTCGTAATGAATATATATAATATATACAAACCAAAATCGTATGGTAAAACCTTTGGCGCCAACAATTTTTTTTTACTTTATAATGCATCAAAATTGTTGTAAAGCATAGAACAAATTCCACATTTTCACCAAGACATGAATAGAAAACACAACGTACGGGGAGTACGTTGTAAAAGTATTAAATGTACATCCATAATTTCGTCAGGCAGTTCATGTCAATAATAAAATTTAAACAAGCATTTTGAACCAAAACAAATTAGTTTTTCAGTCGTGTCTTCTAAATTCAAATATACCTAGACGAAAAGAATTAGCCAGACAGACTGTAAGTTAACGTGACTGTAAGTTAAGTTAAAATGAAATAAACTATATAATGACAATTAAACCGTATCACGTACTAAATAAGTAACTGGTTTAATCGTCTATAGCATACGCTATCCGCCATCTTGTTATTGTCATTATTAAGTGTGCCATCATCGAATCTAACACAGAAATAGTATCACGTACCCACGTGTCACCGGATTATCGGAACCACGTCTAAGTTTTTAGGTAATTGTCACAAAAACAAGGAAAAATCCCATGGGAAAATTGACAAGGTACACCTAAATAAAACAGTTCATATACCAGCTGATTTACTTTAGTTACCTTTATCGTATTTTGCGATATCAATTTTTGATTATGTATCGACTAGGAGTGCGTCCACGGCTCCGTCTGTGTTATTGTTTAGTTTTTTGTTAATGGATTTTCTTGGGTTTAAAATTAGCCTATTTTACTCAGGGTGAATAGAGCAGAATTTTTTTTTCGAACGGCGTAGTAGTTTTGGAGTTTATTTATTACAAACATCCAAACAAATATTATTTTTGTTTACAGATTATGCCTAGATCTTTTAAATGCAATGCTAGAGATAGGTTACATCTTCATCATCAGCCTTATTAGTCCACTGTTGGACATAGGCCTCCCTTAATGCACCCCTTCTCCATTAAAGGGTTTTTGGACTGTATCCCACGACGTTGCTCAATACGGGTTGTGGGTGGACAGTCTTTTTACATGCCTATAGATTACAAAGATAGTAATTTTTGTACTGAGAGTTTCCTAATTACATTTTCGAATTGTGCGGATCTCGTATAATAAGAACTTGCTACATGAATCGTGGAATAGTTGAAAATCCTAGAACAACTTTGTGTACAACTTATTGTTGTTTTATAGTTAGTTAGGGCCTAATACCCTAAGTCAGATCATCAAGTAAAAAGCCCGTCTTGGTTATCGAGACCATCTTCGGTGGTTGCCGCAGGACCTTTGTGTGCTGTTCAATTGACATCTGACCTATCTGTTGAGTCCAATCTGCCGTCTGGATTGTGAGGATCATGTACCAATCTAGGTGGTTGGGTATTTGAGTCAGATTCAGACCAAGATACCTTGAAAAAGCTCAAAAGAAGTAGAAGGCAATTACCTTGTCTTCTATTTCTTCTTTTTACTCTCTTTCTTAATCTTATTCTTGTCTAACTTCTTAAAAAAACTTTTCCCCGCCATACATTCAGGATATAACTGTCATATCTAATCAAATATAGCAACGGCCAGCACAGAACGGTCAAAGTTTGAGTTCATTTATTAATTAGTATGACCACGTTAAACGATTCCACGATAAAGAGAATTTAACGGTTCTTCGGAACGGTGAAATATTTTAAACGTGAATTCTTTGTACAGCTGTATTTTTTTGTATCCTGCTATATTTCTATACATCTATTCTACGAGAACGGTAGCTAGAATACCATAATGGCGTTAAAAATTAGCAGACACAGGCGTTTTTAGTAACTCAGATATTTCAACGCTATCGAATACTATAAAAACTAATTAATTCTAAGATCATATGTAAATATATCGTGTATCTTATTCCAGTGTCCAATGCGGCTAACCCTACCCTTAGCGACAAATATAAACAGTCGACGAACGTCGGTAATCCGTCCCTTGCACTGAACGTTGGCGGACCTTAGCCGCTTTTCTTTTTTACACGGTTATCATCTGATTATCACCTTTAGTATTAATAACCAAGACATCCCTTAGATTGTATTTTAGATTCTAACTTCAGTCTGGTAGGATAATTTCATGAAAATAAAATGTAAGGATATTCTTGACTTATAGTAACTATTTTTTAAACTGTTATTTTGTTAATATATTTTGCATCAGGAACTTTATTATTACGATTCGATACCCAATTTTTATTCAATCAATCTTTTGTATTTGAAGAATATCTTAAGACCTATTGTAAAGTAAACTGAGGTTTATAAAATTAACGGTTTTCTTCAAGGCCTTACTAAGATAGGTTTGCGGAAACATAAAAATTGTTTACCAGACACTCGTTTGAATATTCTCGGAAATATTTTGTGAAACACATCATTTGTTGAGAAACAGCTTATTACGTATTTAACGGTCAAAGATCGCGTCATATCGTCGGTGTTTAATTACTTTTTTATGTTCCCTTATCTGTAAGTGATTTTATCGTTATTTTAGACGTATCATCATACGTCCTGAGGACATTTTAAATATATTATATATACCTTTTTGACACCAAACAAACTAAAAAACACGATACGGTAAAAGATGATATTTTTGTAAATGTTTTTCTCCGAGGCGATTTCGACTACGACGGCATTTATATTGGGTATGAGCCAACTACGCAAGATATATTATAGTGCGCAATTCAACGCGCAAACACAAGTGCACCCCTCTTTTATCATTCTCAGAGCCCGTTGGGACGGATAACCGACACGACCGGAGAGATGCCAGGCGATGGACTCACTTTTTTACATGCCCATTCGACGCTTGGGGTATCTTAATTTAATAGCAATTGGGTGTTCAACCTGCATTGCCCTAAGTTGCTTAGGGAACAACATACAAAGTAGTTGAGTCCCCTCAGGACTCGAACCCATCACCTCCTGTTTCTAAAGGGCAAGCCCATTCTACTAGACTACGGAGGCAGTAGAGAGAAGAGTTTGGTTAATGGCATAGCTATAAATTTAAATTATTTTAAGATAAAAGTAAAAGACGTAATATTTTATGTTGACCTTTGGGTCTATAGAAATGGTGGAGCTTATGATCTCACCCTGCAAACAAATAATACCGGATAAACTACCAAAAAACAGGAAATGTTCTACCGAATCAAACAGATGAAACATTAAATTGTAAAGAAAAATAATATTCTCATTAGAAGACTTAAGAAGATTAAGATTCAATAAAAACATTTAAAAAGCAAATTGGCCGGTTTATCAAATTGAATGTCTAAATTTGCTTCGATCGTGACTTAGATGATCTAATCATTTGAGTAATAGAATTTTGTTATAGCTACCGGATTTGATTTTAAATTACGGAAACAAATATAGTATATAAAGAAAAAGTTTATAAAAATATTTATTTATATATAATGGACCAGCGAGGTGGGATACGGTCAAAAAACCCCCTAATGGAGAATGGCCTGACTAATATGTTTAATACTTGTCTAACGTATAATTTAATGTAAACTAAAAACTCTTAACATCTTGCTATTAATATAAAGTTTTTAAGAATGTGTGGATGATGTAACTCTTTCATGCAAAAACTACTCCTTAGGTGTAGAATAAAAAGTGTCATATATGTAAAAAATATTTGCCATGAACCATCTTTAAGTCTACGTACATATAATGTATAATAAATATCACAAAATGCTAACACCACGCGGAAAAACTGCGGGGCAAAACTACTTTAGATTATATTTTAATAACACAGTGTATTAAATCAGAGTCTTTTTAGATTTTTCTTGCTTCGTACGCTGAAATTTTACCAACATTTTAATGAATATGTAAGCGTATGGATAGATGTAGTGAAAAATTATTTTCCTGCGGGAAAATCTCGCATCTTTATCGTAATACGATGACACCCAAACTATCAAAAATATCAAGTAAATAGGTCGATATCAATAAAATCGTTAAATGTCAAATGTCAAAATGAAAGATGTCATTGTCTAATACAAAGATGTATAGGTAAAATAGCTAATTGAGAGAGCACGATATATACGAAGCTCTTTCGAAAAATACTCAGAAAAATCTTTCCTTACTATGTATATGTCTATACTTATGTTAACGAGCGACAAGCAAAAGTTATATTAGTTTTTAACAATAATGAATCGTAACAATAAAACATTAAAATTGAAGTACGATATGTGATATGTTAAAGAAATGCGAGGTTGTCGATGAATGAGATTTCAAAATTGATTTAATTAAAAACCGTAATGACAGCGTTTATATTTAAAAAGAAAAAGAGTGACTGACATTTTGTCGCCTAACATTCGAGTCGGTCCCGTTTGAAACAGGAAGGGTTTGAAACATCGGGTATATATAGTATATATAGATACTATTCGATTAAGCGACAGAAAGTATTATTTTGAAAGCTTTGTAATTCGCAAAGTGTGCAACTGTTACATTATTGGAAAGACAATCTAGGTGGCACAGCAGCGATTCAAATCATTCACCAATGGATCAGATATATCAATGGATATTTCTTTATTGTCAAACATTTTATTGGCTACTGCGAGGTCGACAAGCAAAACATATGTTGAACGACCTTAAAGTCTCGTCGTGTGTCGTGTGGGCTTTGTATTGACCTGCAAATATTATGAATGGCAAATGCTTTCGGTATTTCGGCCATGATGTGGCCTTTGCACGAGCTATTGAAGAATATCATAATAAATTCGGTTCACATTAAATTTTTTTTCATCAGCCTGCAGTCCACTGCTGGACATAGGCCTCGCCTAATACACCCCTATCCATTAGGGGTGTTTGGACCGTATCCACCACCCTGGTCCAATGCGGGTTCGTGGGCGGACCGACTTTTTACATGCACATCCGATGCATGGATCATCTTACTTTTCAGACAATTGGGTGATCGGCCCAAATTGCCGTAACCAACTAGGAAAGCAACAATGAAAACTTGTTGAGTCCCGCAGGATCGACCCCACGACCTCCTTAAATTCAATAATCTTTACGTAATATAGAAGTATTACATATGCTTATTGGTGTCGGAAACGCTACCCACTGGTTGTGTATAAAAGGCCTCTGAACTGAGAAACACCGACAAAATAAAGTCTCGAAATAAAATACCAATTTATTTGCGGTAAATCTATTGATGCATTTAAAAACTAATTACGTGCAAATGCTATCATTTTATTTGTAGCTTTCTTGTCTTTATTGAATGAAGCGATGAGAATAGTACCTTCAAGAAATAGTAGGCGATACGCTCTGAAAATTTAAGATACGATATTTCGATATTTCGAGATTATGTTTGATCTTATCTATACATACAAATAAATAAAATTGGAGTGTCAGTTTGTAATATCAAAATAACCGTTGTTTTATCATCACATTGTGATAACATTTCTTTTGAAGTTATACTTCTTTAGGCGCGTTATGAAAAAATGATGAGAGTGAAATTTTACGATTTGTGACACAAAATTAACAGTTTATAATGAAAACGGATGAAAATGTAATGGGTCCATATTACATAGTGATAAGGTTGATTTTGTGGAGTGATAATGGAGTTGTCGTTTTTATTTGCGATAGTTGTTCATAATGTGCTCTATGAGTTAGGGATTATGGTTCGTTTTGGTATATATATATATATATTATTAATAATATATTTTATATTATTTAAATTTATATTAAATATATATATTAAATATATTATTATATAAATATATTAATATTTGTAATGATGTTTATTCAACTTGATATAATGGTAATATTTTTATTCATTTAATATATCAACATTGTGATTTATCTATGTAATACGTTTTAGATAAGCGCCATCTACTCACACATAATCAAAGCTTCTGATTTATAGTACCGCTGTACAAGTAAGCCAACATCTCTTAGGAATTCTACATTTGTAAGCAACAGATGGCGCTGAACTACCAGTTATATGATATATCAAAGTACGTCTTGTGAATCCAAAATTCTTAATCAATTATTTATGATTAGTTCTTGTAAATCTATCATCTTTAATTATCTTAATTATTTTTGATTGATATTACTTACTATTTGTGAATATTAGTGAAAAAAATTGTGCTTATATACTTTTTCAAGTGCTCCAATATAATTGAGGTTAACTATCCGTATGTATTATTGATTGATATATTAAAATACTTTTATTTAATATAATTAACACTAAATATTATTAAACGATTAATGTTAAATACTTATTATTGGTTATTTAATATTCACAAAATAAAGAAATAAATTTAATAAAACATTTAATAAAAGTTTGTGATAAAAATTAAAATTGAACATCAAATTATAATATAAATTTTTAACATTTGCTATTAAATTGAATAAATAATAAATATTTATAAAAATAACTAAATAAATTTAATGAAAACTTTTTGATAAAATGATAACTGAAGTTCGATTCAGACATTACGGGAAGATACTATGGAAGTGGACATCATTTAATTAAAAATACGATTCGAATAATAAGACAATTTATGTTAGACTTAATGTGAGAAATGAATATTTATTTATTTAATTTTTCAAATTTAAACTGAACTTTGTTGATTATCCTTTTCCAATCCTTCTATTATTTTATTGTAATTAATTATTTGCATGCAATTAAAACTATTTTTTAATGATGCCAAAAGTATAACTTCTCACGCGACTACATTAGTACACGCACCCATTTTAATTTTGTCTGTCTGCCTGTTTGTTCTGGTGAATCTTTGGAACGCCTGGTTTAATTTTGACGGGACTTTTACTGGAAGACCTGATGTTACTAGGAATAGTATGCTAGTTTCTTAAAAAGATATGTTTCATATTATTATGTGGACGAAGTCGCAGGCAACAAGTAGGCATTATAATAAATTCAACCATAACTTAATCTACGATTCAGTTTATTTGATTCGTAATGATAACATGTACATTAGTTATGTAAATATTTCAACTTGAATTAGAACCGTTCGTGTTAATGAATAAAGATCTAATATTAAACCAGATTTGAGTGGAGTTTACGAAATATTGTGCGTGTATAAATTTAAATAGTTTAAAGTAATTAATACGGTTTTTATAATATATTATTCTGTATGTTTATTATTTATTTTGATGACATGATACGCAAAGTTTTACTTTAGTAAACTAAACTAAATATATGATGAGTGTAATTCTAGTTTTCCTAATCATCATCATCATCATCATCAGCCTGTGTTACTACACTGCTGGGCATATGCCTCCCCTAATGCACGCCTTCTCCATCAGAGGGTTTCTGGACCGTATCCACCACGCAGGACCAATGCGGGTTGGTGGGTAGACCGACTTTTCATATAACCCATCCGACGCATGGATCATCTTACTTTTCAGACAGTTGGGTGATCGGCCCGAATTGCCCTAACCAACTAGAAAACAACGATGAACATTCCTTGACATTGATATTGATAACAACGATAGCACAAGTTGTTTCTTCGCGGAAATCGAACTTCGAGCAATGGCTAATTTTACTTTTTAATTGTTTACTTCTTCTAAAACACAAACTTCTTCGAAAAACGATAACAAAAACATTATTTTAACATTAAATACAAATGTGATTTTTCGTTGTTTATTAACTTATAAAGTTACACAAAAAATTCACAAAAACAAGGTCTATGCGAGTACAATAAATTAAAAGACATCATATGTGCATTCTCCACAATTGATTCGGTTTCAAGCCTAAAACTGGCCCACACTCCACCATAATAAGATAATCATGAATTGCTCACCACTTAAGATGTATGCTCATAAATATACTCATGATTAGATCACAATCATTTGCTGACAGAATCATGATTCATAAACGTCTAGAACGAGTCCTAATAGAAGTACATCCGTGACTCGTTATCCGAAATGGGGCGTCGACCCCGGCCGATATTTGGCCAGTCCACGCAGAAATAAGTTCCTTGACCCTAAACGTATCAGGTAGAAGATAGATAGACGTTGTGAATGATTGGTGGTGTAGTGGTTAGGACGGTCAGTATAGATGAAGGTTCTTATTACGGTAAGGGTTAGGGGTTATTAATTAAGGGTTCGGAGTCTTAGTTGTTAACGAGATGAGACGAGCAAAACCTTCACCTGATGTGATACAACATCACCATCATCAGCCTGTGTTAATCCTCTGCTGGACTTGCCTGCCCTAAAGCACGCCTTCTCCATTAGGGGGTTTTAGACCGTAGCCCACTACGCAGGTCCAATGCGGGTTGGTGGTTGGATCGGCTTTTTAAATGCCCATCCCTCGCATGGATCATCTTACTTTTTAAACAATTTAGTGATCGGCCCAAATTGTCCCAACAAAGCGGATTATGATGATGATGATGATTGTCCAACTAAACAGCTCTGTTTAGTTACGCACAAATGGGCAGCATATAGTAAACCTTTACATAAATATACATATATGTGCTCATATTACCATAACTTATTATTAATGTAGCCTGTTATCATTGGCTAATGATTAACATACTCAATTCATTAAATATAACAGGACCTACTGATTTTAGTTCCTTTATGCTATAAATCATTCCCTACGATGTTTTTCGTAAAGCAAACGGTAATATGTAATAAACCAATATTTAAGTTTTAATTAATTTGTATACTAAATTTTAAAAAGTAACGGAAGGACTTTTCTTGTTTTTTTTTGTATTACTTATATTTAGGATATATAAAATGCAATTTTTGTTTTAACGTTTACCTACAATAGAGCTAAATGCTAAAGGTGTACATTTAGTCTAAAACCACCAATCTCAGAATTCAATCGATAAAAGTCAGATTACGCCGAACCGATATGATGACGAAACATCATTCGCATGCACTTTTTAATAAGAAGCAACATAATAAAACTTAACAAAAAAAATCCACAGTTATCAATCATCGGCGGTATTCAGACGAAAAACAAAAAAGTGCAAGTACTGACATCTGCTGTTTTGGTATATTGAAGCGATGATGCAATATTGATTGATACTCTCGTGTGTTCATGGAATTTTAAACGAATAAGTACTTGCTAAACGGATACTTTACTACGATTATATTAAAAATAATATTATTTCTTAGCATCTTCTTCTTCTTTTTAGTGTAATGGCTCCAGCAAGTATATCTTGATGATTCTGCCTTGGTCAAGGTTGGAAAAAACAGGAAGTAGATATTTGAAAATGACCGGTAGAGCTAACAAATCTACAGTTTAAAGATTACGGAACTTAATTGGTTGAGCTACCTAGGACAAAAAACAACACAGATAATTAGTTATTCTAGTATTTAAACAAACATAAATTAGAACACTTCATTAACAATGTATAACATTACGCACAGGGGTATTGGCAATGGAAAAGAAAAAAAATCAAGTTATTTACACGTAGAAATTTATGTGATATGACAGAAATCTACCGGTGGTAGGTCCCCTGTTTACAGGACACTGTCTGGTGGTACCACGCGTGCCTATTTCACCGCAAAGCAGTATGTGAAAACACTACTGTGTTCCAGCACCGTAGCCAGCGTATTTACTGGGTAAACGAGACTTAACATACTATGTCTCACGGTAGGCAGCGCGTTGGTGATATCAGTATTGCCAATGTTTATGAGCGTCAGTGACCACTTTCCATTAGGTGGCCCCGATTGCTCGTCTGCCTGCGTATGCATTAAAAAAATGTACAAAGGGTGATTAAAAGTTCGGGTTAACTAATGGTTAAAAGGAAAGGATATTAATAGGTCTGGGAATGTTAGAACGAATCATAGAGAGGAATAACAAGGTTTCTGCATGTGAAAAACAGACTTCTGAGCTGAATACAATACGGATATTACGTATTCAAAGTCTTATGTCAAATTCTCTTCTCATTGGTCGAACATCACGTGATGATAAAAAATGGTTGCCTTACACCAATTAGAAGGCTTCAGGTTGCGGTGTCATTAAAGTTTGTTTATACAGTTTCCGCATTATAACTGCCTCCGTAGCCTAGTGGTATAGGTGTTTGCTTTAGAAAACGGCCGTGTGTTCGAATCCTGCGGGGACTCAACACATTTTCATTGTTGTTTCCTAGTTGGTTAGGATAATTTGGGGCTGATCAGCCAATTGTCTGAAAAGTAAGATGATCCATGCGTCGGATGGGCATGTAAAAAGTCGGTTCGGTCCAATCCGCATTGGACCAGCGTGGTGGGATACGGTCCAAACCTAATCGATAGCGGTGCATCAGGGGAGGCCTATGTCCAGCAGTGGACTATCAAAGGCTGATGATGATGATGATGGAATTGACTCTGAATACAATCTTTAATATATTGAGATTTCTACACTGTTTATTATTTTTATTTTATATTGGTATGTAATGATTACATTTCAATAAAATTCAATACACTTCATTATATATAATACATCAATACATCTTGGCACATCAAAACCTTTGGTTGTTTTATTTATTATAGTTATTGTAATAAACTATACAGTCGGCAGTAAACAAAACAATATTTACGTCATAATAAGTTACCATATCCATAGAACACAAAACAATATTTATTTTTGCAGGCTGAAAGATACCGTGAGAGACGCAGACTGGCGACGCCAAGTCCGACTCCATCACCACCACGTCGGCAGCCAGCACCACAACCAGCAAGCGGCAGCTGGTTCAAATCTCTGGACAGACTAGGCAAGAAGAGGGAAAAGAGCATCAGCAACAGGGTACGTCTTTGTACAGTGTATAATTTTGGTAATCCTTTTGACAAATACTAAAATTGTACGCATTGTTAAGTTAGGGAAATAATATTACACAATAGATTTTTAAGGAACAATGATCGAAGAAATAAAGCTTAATATAAATTTTGGTAGTTCAGATGACAGTTTAGCGAGAAAATTACTCTCTTCTAATTATAGCTCTTTATTTATCTCTACTCTATCTTAAATGCAAGCAAGACAAAAAATGTTGCCTTTAACACAGAAACCATAAATTTCAGGTGGAGAAAGACAGCGTGATAACGACAGAGGACGAGTCATCACGACGAGTGTGGTCGAAGTCAACTAAACCGCTGAACTCACCAGCCAAGAACCTGCGCTTTTTTGGAGACACCGATCACGAGTCAGACGGCAACGCCAAGCAACCAGTCACGAAGACCAAAAGCCATCCACAGTCCAAAAGCCACGGCACCCTGAGGAAGACCATATCGAACTCCAGCACGGGCTTAGACGAAGTGGACCACAGTGAGCTGTCAAACAAGAGCTATTCTATGTCAAACCTGTATAGGGACGAACTGAATGAATCGCCACGAACGAAGCAATACTATAAACGGAATCTGCAAAACATATCAGAGATACAAAGCAACTCGGAAACGGAGAGTCAGTTTGAAAGGAAGGCTAGCAAACCTCCAATCAGTGCATACGACCGGTCTAGAAGTCACAGCAGCTCGAAGACTTTGAAGGCTAGCAAGAACGACATTAAAAGACATAGCAGAGCTGATGATAGAGACAGTTCTTCCGAGCTGAGAAGCAGCAAGCACGAATTGAGAGATGTTAAGTAAGTATTAAAAAGGAACTAACTGCTAGATAGAATGAAATAAGCAGGGTTTTCAAGTTCTCTTCTGCTTTTATTCGGATAAAAAGTCATGTTACTAAAAGATGACTTTTCACCTAGTCAATGACCAGTTTTATCACCAAAAGAATATCCCGCTCAACTACTAAAAGCGTTCATCTGTTTAATTTAAAACTATGTAGGTACGATGTTGCTCACTATTGCAAGAGTTCAAAAGCTTTTTACCTTAAGGTGAATTAAATACCTTCCTAATATATCCTTCTTCAGGATTAACCTTTCCAACTTAACTTTACCAACACATAATTCAATACTTTCAGACATCGTCGTCGCACACCTATGACCAACTCAGGAGAGAGTAGCACGGAGGGTGACTCCAGCCATCAGAGTCAACGAAGTGTTGTCTACTTGCACGCGACCACTGGTAAATTAACTAACTTGTTCACTATCTGTGTTAGTAGTAATAATACTACTATATTGGATCGACTGCCTCGTAGTATAGATAATAGTTTAGTAGTATAGAATTGCGCTTTAGATGCACGGAGACGCCGGAGCCCGTGGGTTCGAATCCTCAACATCTTTTCAATGATGTTTCCTAGCTGGTTAGGGTTAAAACGATCCTGCCACTAATCTCTCTCTGGTCGTGTCGGTTATCCGTCCTATCGGACTAAGATAGTAAAGGATGAATGCACTATAATTTACCCTGTGCAGTTAGCTGATCTCTCTTATAATTTGGCCGCCGTAGTCAGAATCGACTAGGAGGACATTATTATTATGTATTTGTTAATGGAAGGACCGATGAGTTAATGAGTTTATGTTTTATGCGTAGAGCATCTACCTATAGAGATGATTTAAATCATTTACCCTGAAATTACTATTACCAACGGTATTCACAGAATACGTTATAGCCAAAAAAACATAAACAGTAATTATTGTAGTAAATATGTAGTTACTTCCTTTTAACATTCAGTAAGGATCATTATCCTGTAAGGTGATTGCATCATGAATACATAAGAGCGATACGCTCTTTCTGTACACATTTAACTAAACAATAAGTAGCAGTCTATCAAGTGAAATTATCAATATATAATACATCATCTTTATGTCGTAAAAGAAACTAACTTCTTCGACTTAGAAGTGCCAAAAATCTTATAACATTGATTCGATAAGCATTTTTTACTACTTACCTCTCTTAGCCACGATTTTACCTTATTGTTATAATTATATATACGGAAACTTATGCTTGGATTTTAATGGGTTCAAGAGCTTTAACTTATATTCTCACGAAAATATAATTGTAAAACGTCAATAAACTCTTAATTAAAGACTAACAAAAAAACTAATTGTTACCTTTTTCCATAATAAAGTTGAAGCTTATAAAAAAATAAAGTCAATGAACTACGCGGTCTTATTAATACCAACTTCACGTTCAATAGTTGGAGACATCCCGGACCCCGGGAGACTAACCAGGAACCGCTCCAGAGACGACGTATCCTCCGTCATGTCTTCCAACCTCCAGGTCAAGAGCACAACAAAGAGCTTCTCCCTCTTCGCACCATGGACCCCAAGACACTACGAGAACGACGTACACTACGCCCAAAAGCCCAAAGCGAAAAAAGAGGCAGTCTTCAAAAAGGCAACACGCAGCCCCGAAGAGCGGCCGCTGAAAAACAAATCGTACAGCCAAACAACGTTGAACCGACGCCCGCACAGCCAAAACCGCTTGACAAACTCCAGCACAACGTTATATAGACGGGATAAGGGGAAGGAGAGCGCCAGCGAAGCACGATATCCCGCAGGACCCCTCAAGCCAGGAAGACCCAGTCGAGCGAGGTGCTAAACAGGGATGAACGCGAGAGACTATCCCGGTCCATTTCAATGCCGAAGGACCAAAACAAAAAGCGGCTGGTTCAAATTGTCCAGTAAGAACAAAAAACCGGAGTTAAATTCGCGTGTCCGTTAGCGATCTGTATGATTTTTATCTATATTTTTTTACCGAACTCGTGTTATATAGCCATTCTGAATTGAGGTTACATTTTGCAGCGGAAGTATAAGAATTTAATAAAAAAGTTATGTTTAAATTAAATCTGTTTCCGTTAACGACACGCGTTCGATTATTTCCATTCTAAATATTTAACTCTATAAATGAACTTAAACACGCAATGAATATTATGATTTATTAATTCACAGATATACTAACAATTTGTTATATAATTATTTAGATTTAATATGTAATAAAAACAGAAACAGTCTGTACGTAATAATATATAATCATTTACTTTTTAACTTTATAGTGATGTCTATTATAAATAATAGTTTTTATCGGTTTTTGTAACTAAAGCAACAAATTTATAACTAACAAGTGCAATATCGTATAAAATATTTATAATTTTTATTTACAGAATATAAATGCGATTGGCAGGTAAACAGATAATATATTCTTTTTTATATTCTGTATAATACTTTTCAAGACATTTATATCTACAGATTTAAAGTTACGGAAATACTTTTTTACCTTATTAATATTAAATTAATATGAAAATTAAGCTAAAAGGTATCAAGTGCCATCCGTGAATTGTTTTTAACAAATGTTACCATGTCTAGGGTTTTAGTCATTTTACATTATTATTGTAACAAATATGCTTCTAATAACCAATAAGAAAATATTGATTTTATTTTAATAATCTTATCTGTGCATATAATATAATTTCGCTTGTAAGATCTCCGAGTATCAGATTTTTAAGCTTTATAAGAATCTGCGTGTAATAAGATGGTGTTGATTGTCGATTGTAATAATAAATAATTATAAATAAATCACTTATTTTTATTTCATGTATTTTATTTATTGCGTCGGTTTAAATATACTGCACCTTATCTATGTATATGTATAGATTAATAATTTTATCAAACAGTTAATTATCTTAAGTATCAACCCTTATACAGATGTAACTACACATGATCATACATTAAGTTTATTTTAAGGATAATTTCAAACATCATCTTCATCATCATCAGCCTGTGTCAGTCCGCTGCTGGACGTAATCCTCCCCTAATACACTTCTTCTCTTATTTCTGTTAATAAAAGTTAAAAGTAAAACATGTGTTGTAAAATTATTATTATTATTTTTGACACAACCTTCCATGTCGGCATTTTTTCGGGTGACGTTCACTGACGTTATTGGTATTTCTTCATTCAGATTGTGCTGTTGTCAGTTTAATTGTTAAGATATGGTTGTATGTATATTTATTTTACTTTCATTTATGTTTGCATTTAAAAGTAGAAGTAAATTTTTGACAGTTAACTAGCTGTTTCCCGTATAACTGACACTCCAATTTCATTTTATTTTATAGATAAAGAAATTGTATTTTAAAGAGATAAGCAATATTTGGTCACTTTCTATTCTAATAAATGGTCTAGCAAATAAGTCAAATTTCATGATCGTTGTTTCCACACAGTTTTGATGAAGATACGGAAAGATTTGATGGTACGTGCCTTTAATTTCAAATACATTTTTTGGCAGAATAAACTGTTGTTTGAATTTCACTTTACGTAATTATTTTAAAGGGTTTAAAAATTACAAGAAAAAAACAATGTACTTATGGCAATGTTTCTCGGAGCTAGAAGATCTTTTAATTCCGCTGATATATGTATAAATAAAAGATAATTCTCTCAGTAGGGTGAACATAACGCACGGTTTTTGTAAGGACAAAATCACAATGTCCTATTAAAAAAGTCGAATGGACTAATATCGCTATGGACTGTTAAGAATGGAAGTGCAACACACGATAAATTTTTTCATAAAGTTAGTCGATGAATGAAATTTGAAAAAAAATTATATATAACTTTAAATCTAATAAGCGTACATATTAGATTTAAACTTAATGTAAAAAGATTTTAATTTATAGAGCATACTAACTGCCTCTAATAATATGTACATTCAATATTTTGAAGGATATCGAAGAAGGAACATGAATCCGACAAAGAATGACAAGGTAAAATAAACTTTTTAATACAAAGCCTGTGTCATATTTTTGTTAGCTTAAAAAAATACATCCGACTTTGTTGACAGGGCTAGGCGATATTTTTTATTATTACATTATTTTACATATATTTCATATTATTAAAAAATATGTCAAAGTGTTTTATATTTTCGACACGTTCTTTTAATCTACCTTTACTTTAATTTGTATTTATATAGCTTCCACTTGTGTAGAATAAATTCCACTACATTTATTTAAACTTTATTCAGGAGCAAAATAAAAGGCCAAATAAGAGTTGCAATTTGATGTAAACATTGTAATCCACAGCAATGACCGAATGGATTTACACAAATATTATTTTGTCCTCAAGCTTTTACAGTTAAATTGGACAATATACACTTTTGGACCTTTCTAGTAAGTACTGGAAGTTTATAGATATTATATAACAAACATCGTCACTAGATGTCGTTATTTTTTAAGCTTTACAAAACTTAAATACTAATAAACACAAATACATTTAAAAGTTATCAAAACAAAATGCAATTTTATCACGAAAGAACTATCTGGAATCGTTACTTTAATATTGTTATCGTTGTTTTTATATTTACGTGGCCCACCTTCGCAATAAGAGATAACCACGTCAGTGTTTTCCGGAAAATTCTACTGGCCGCTAGATGTCAGGCCGCTATATAAAGCGAAGCACCGCCAGCGTACGTCATACATTGCAGTGCAGTCTTAAAGTGCATTACGAGCAAATTTCTTTACTCCCTACGATTTCTATAAAGAGTGTGGAATTAACTGAACGAAATGAAGTTATTGTTGACTGTGATCGCGCTGTTAGCAACCAGTGGAGTGTACTGTGAAGAAAAATGTCAACAGAAGGACAGCAAGATGTCCGCCCAAGATTTTGGTTTGCCGCTCACCACTAACGACATCCTCACATCGATGATGGCCCCCTGGATGATCAACGACTACTTCAGACCGTGGCGTTACCTGGAGTCACTCACCAGAGACCTCGGCTCTACCATAAAGACTGACAAAGACAAGTTCCAGATCAATTTGGACGTGCAGCACTTCAGCCCTGAGGAGATCTCCGTGAAAACTGCTGACGGTTACGTTGTTGTCGAAGCCAAGCATGAGGAAAAAGAGGATGCTCACGGCTTAATTTCTAGGCAGTTCGTGCGTAAGTACGCTTTACCTGAGGGTGCCGAATCTGAGGATGTGGTCTCCGAGCTGTCTAGTGATGGTATATTAACCGTAACTGCTCCGAGGAAGGAGGTGGACGCTAAAGGGGTAAGGGTAGTGCCCATTACCAAAACCGGACCAGCCAGGATGGAGGCAAAGGAACCGGAGAAGGGATCTTGTACGGGAAAGGAGAAGTGTGATTTGTAAACGGCAGGAAGCGTTACTTAGTTTGTATTTAGCTATTTTCCAAGTCTCATTTTGTAAAGACTGATTTCTAATTAATATTAAAATAAAAAGGAATATATTAGTCTTTTATTTTAACGCGCACTTGTATGTCAATATTTTATAGTAAACTGTTTTACTGATCAATTTTCCATTTTCTATATCAGTAAGTCTTATAAGGAAACAGACTTTCAGACAGATGGCAAATAAATGACGTTTTGTAATTCATTTATTTGTAACGTACTTAATTTCGAATGCTTATTTGCTTTTTTAGAAATTCTCTAAATTACGATGTATTTTCGGTTACAGAATCTTACAGAATTTTCTAGAAACTGTATTTATACATTTTTATGGCTATAATGTCTCTTCAAGGAATGAGTAAATTACTCACCTATACGATCAATTATAAAATAATAATCTTATTTAAGATGTATTTTAATGATTACCAACAAAAACAAACGACAAAATTTTTAGAACGACCTGATATGATTCACCCTGTAATTATGTTGCCTACGGTGCCTTTCAAACCAAAGTCAGTAGTGTTCAAACACTATTGATTTGCAGGTGAAATAGCCTGGGCAGTACTAACAGAGGCGGTCGTGTCAAAATGAGACCTTATATTTTAAGGTTGGAAAATGCGTTCGAAACGCCGGTAGTTATAATATAAATAAACGATAAAATGCATTCTAATTCGAATAAAATAATATTCGAAACGTAAGACTGTAAATTATTCTTGCGTAAAATTACAGATATTAGGATTTCTTTATCGTACGTTATCTATCGATAATTGTTAAAAAATATGTGTGGTTGAATTTTGAAATTATCTATGTGTAAAGATGTACTAGACAACTTTCGTTCAGTTATTGATAAAGTATAATCGCCTTTATCAATTGAATGGGCGCACTACTATAGATAATAATAAAATTAACAAGCGAAATTTTAACCAAACAATATGACCGACTTCAAACATTGTATAACTTTTTTTTTTGACTGGATCTCGTGCTCTGTGGAGTAAACCTATTAGAACATACCGTATGTGGGGGGGTCCATTGCAGCTGGCGCGTTTCCCCACCGAGTGTCTTAACTGCACCAAGGGCCCCCAGTTGGGGAGCCAGAGTTAGCATGCTGAATGTTCTAATTTGGTATTAAGCGATAGTGTCATATAGCAAAGGGTGCGTAAGTTCGACCTCACCGGTGGGGCCGATGTCATGAATGTATGTGTTGTCCTGCACTCTAAATGTGCAACGCTTAACTATTTTGTACACAATATAAGTTTATTTTTAAAACGTAGATATATGCTCTCGCGGAATTAATTGTATAAAAGGCGCTTCATCCCGAATTGGACCAGCGTGGTGGGATAGGTTCCAAAAAACCCCCTAATGGAGAAGACGTGTATTAGGGGAGGATTAAGTCCAGCAGCAGACTGACACAGGCTGATGACGATGAAGATGATGTTTGAAATTATACTTAAAATAAACTTAATGAATGATCATGTGTAGTTACATCTGTATAAGGGTTGATACTTAAGTTTACATTAAACTATACTATATATATATATATATATATATATAACTAACTACACTACACTATATAACTAACTCTGGCTCCATTGGTGCAGTTAAGTCACTCGGTGGGGAGACGCGCCTGCAGCAACGGACCCCCCCACATACGGTATGTTCTAATAGGTTTACTCCACAGAGCACGAGATCCAGTCAAAAAAAAGTTAATCGCTGTTTGAAGTCGGTCATATTTTTTGGTTAAAATTTCGCATGTTAATTTTATTATTATCTATAGTAGTCGCCCATTTAATTGATAAAGGCAATTATATAGGGTGGCCTATAAGACCTTTGAAAAGTAAAATCTGAATAAAAGGAATAGGGCGCGCGTGAGCGGTGTAGGGGAAGCGGGGGGAGTAACTTCGGTTTCTGGGAATTTAGTCGCGATGGAGCGTTTTACCGGAGCGGACCGTGCGTTTTGTGTGCGCGAGTTTTATTAAAACTGACAATTCTGCAACCGTTGCGCGGCGTAAATTTCGAGAACACAAAGGTTTACACAACTTTGACGACACTCCAACTCTTCAAACGATTAAGAACTGGGTTGCTAAGTTCGAGGAGACCGGTTCGACGTTAGATAAACCGGTTGGGTCGCCCAAGGACGTCACGTACGGAACAAAACATAGACACAGTGACAGAGTCTATTCGCGAAAATCCGACACAGTCAACTCGTAAGCGCGCCAGAGCATTAAACGTATCCAGGACATCGTTACGACGGATTTTGAAGAAAGATTTACAAACGCACCCTTACAAAATTCAATTGGTTCAAGAATTAAAGGAAACTGACGGCATTTAAAGACAAAATTATGCGAATGAAATGTTGAATCGGTTTACTTCCTTCAATAACATAATGTTCTCTGACGAGGCTCATTTCCATCTTAACGGGCATGTTAGTAAACAAAATTGCCGCTATTGGAGCCCCATCAATCCAAAACTTAAGCATCAGAAGCCCTTACATAGTCCGAAAGTGACTGCTTGGGCCGCTATGTCAGCCCATGGTATCCTAGGGCCTTACTTCTTTGAGGATGGCAGAGGGCGCGCAGTTACTGTTACGTCGGAGCGATATGTGGCTATGATCGAAGAGTTTTTCATACCAGGATTGCAAAACGTGAAGGACGTGGTTTCAACAGGATGGGGCCACTTCTCACACCTCTAACACTGCTATGCCCGTTATACGTCAACTTTTTCCTGGCAAAGTGATCTCTAAAAGAGGGGATCTGACCCGATGGATTTATTTTTGTGGGGCTACCTTAAGGCTAAAGTATACGACACAAACCCACGGTCAATTGAGGCCCTAAAAGAAAACATCCGCAGAGAAATAACAAGCATTTCAGCAGTGACGTGCCGCGCAGTCATTGACAATTTTAGACGTCGTTTGCAAGAGTGCCGTGATCGCAACGGATAACATTTAGATGTTATTTTCAAAAAATAATTCCCGGTTTTTTAAGCTTTTTTTGTAAATAAAAATTTAATTCATAATGTTATTAGTTTTATTTTAATTTTTTTTTTCATATCAAAGGACTTGTGGGCCACCCTGTACTTTATCAATAACTGAACGAAAGTTGTCTAGTACATCTTTACACCTAGATAATTTTAAAATTCAACGACACGTATTTTTCAACAGTTATCGATAGATAACGTACGATAAAGAAATCCTAATATCTGTGATTTTACGCAAGAATAATTTACAGTCTTACGTTTCGAATATTATTTTATTCGAATTAGAATTATGTTTTATGACGGATTTCATAGCAGTAGTGACATATATACTATGTTTTAGGTTATAGAATAAAAGTACTTTTTACGGCATTTTATCGTTTATTTATATTATAACTACCGACGTTTCGAACGTATTTTCCAACTTTAAAATAAAAGGTCTCATTCTGACACGACCGCCTCTGTTAGTACTGCCCTGGCTATTTCAGCTGTAAATCAATAGTGTTTGAACACTTCTGACTTTTGTTTGAAAGGCACCGTAGGCAACATAATTACAGGGTGAATCATATCATCATCATCATCATGAGCACTATGTCAGGTGAATGTTTTGGTCGTTCTAAAAATTTAAAAAAATCTTAAAAGAACACTTTCCTTGATATAATAATCTATATATATAAGTAAGTTTAGATAAGTATGGGCGTGTGCTTCAGAAACCGGAGGTCGTGGGTTCGAATCCTGCGGGGGACTCGACAAATTTTCATTGTTGTTTCCGAGTTGGTTAGGGCAATTTGGGCTGATCACCCAGTTGTCTAAAAAGTAAGATGATCCATGCGTCGGATGGACATGTAAAAAGTCGGTCCACGCATTAGACCAGCGTGGTGATATATGGTGCATAAACCCCCTAATGGAGAAGGGGCGGTCTATGTCCAGCAGTGGACTATCACAGGCTGGTGATGGTGATGAGGCGAATAAGAAACGGAACGTCAACCAACTCAAAATTGAATGTCGCTAAAAATCGATCAATCGCTTCTAGAATACCGCCATGTTGTGTCTCCACGCAATGTTTAGCCAAAAGGAGCGGTTAAAGTTGTCAGAGAGGTGGTCTGGCTTTACAATAGTGTGTAAACAGTACCGTATTCCTGTTTTATGGACGCGTTCTACCGTTGGTCTCACCATAGGCATCGCGTTGGTGATACCGCTGGTATTCCGATGTACATGGGCGTCGGAGACCACTTACGTCAGGTGCTATTTTGACTTTTTAGTCAATAAAAAAGGATGACATAACCCACTTTTAGGTCGATTACAAGTCCTATCTGGCTAAGTATATAGTGTAAAGTCTGGTTTAATTTTGTTGCCTCTTGTTTTTGTTGGTAATCATTAAAATTTATCTTAAATTATAATTGAGCATATAGGTGAATAATTTACTCATTCCTTGAAGAGACATTATAGTTATAAAAATGTATAAATACAGTTTCTAGAACATTCTGTAAGATTCTGTAACCGAAAATACATCGTAATTTAGAGAATTTCTAAAAAAACAAATAACCATGCGAATTTTAGTACGTTACAAATAAATGAATTACAAAAAATAATCTTTAACAAACAAAAACGTTATTTATTTGCCATCTGTCTGAAAGTCTGTTTCCTGAAATAAGATTTTCTGTTTTGGAAAATGACAAATTGATCAATAAAACAGTTTACTATAAACTATTAACATACAAGTGCCGTTAAAATAAAAGACAAATATATTCCTTTTTATTTTAATATTAATTAGAAATCAGTCTTTACAAAATGAGACTTGGAAAATAGTTAAATACAAACTAACTAACGCTTCCTGCCGTTTACAAATCACACTTCTCCTTTCCCGTACAAGATCCCTTCTCCGGTTCCTTTGCCTCCATCCTGGCTGGTCCGGTTTTGGTAATGGGCACTACCCTTACCCCTTTAGCGTCCACCTCCTTCCTCGGAGCAGTTACGGTTAATATACCATCACTAGACAGCTCGGAGACCACATCCTCAGATTCGGCACCCTCAGGTAAAGCGTACTTACGCACGAACTGCCTGGAAATGAAGCCGTGAGCATCCTCCTTTTCCTCATGCTTGGCTTCGACAACAACGTAACCGTCAGCAGTTTTCACGGAGATCTCCTCAGGGCTGAAGTGCTGCACGTCCAAATTGATCTGGAACTTGTCTTTGTCAGTCTTTATGGTAGAGCCGAGGTCTCTGGTGAGTGACTCCAGGTAACGCCACGGTCTGAAGTAGTCGTTGATCATCCAGGGGGCCATCATCGATGTGAGGATGTCGTTAGTGGTGAGCGGCAAACCAAAATCTTGGGCGGACATCTTGCTGTCCTTCTGTTGACATTTTTCTTCACAGTACACTCCACTGGTTGCTAACAGCGCGATCACAGTCAACAATAACTTCATTTTGTTCAGTTAATTACACACTCTTTATAGAAATCGTGGGGAGTAAAGAAATTTGCTCGTTATGCACTTTAAGACTGCACTGCAATGTATGACGTACGCTGGCGGTGCTTCGCTTTATATAGCGGCCTGACATCTAGCGGCCAGTAGAATTTTCCGGTAAACACTGACGTGGTTATCTCTTATTGCGAAGGTGGGCCACGTAAATATAAAAACAACGATAACAATATTTAAGTAACGATTCCAGATAATTCTTTCGTGATAAAATTGCATTTTGTTTTGATAACTTTTAAATTTATTTGCGTTTATTAGTATTTAAGTTTTGTAAAGCTTAAAAAATAACGACATCTAGTGACGATGTTTGTTATATAATATCTATAAACTTCCAGTACTTACTAGAAAGGTCCAAAAGTGTATATTGTCCAATTTAACTGTAAAAGCTTGAGGACAAAATAATATTTGTGTAAATCCATTCGGTCATTGCTGTGGATTACAATGTTTACATCAAATTGCAACTCTTATTTGGCTCCTGAATAAAGTTTAAATAAATATAGTGGAATTTATACTACGCAAGTGGAAGCTATATAAATACAAATTAAAGTAAAGGTAGATTAAAAGAATGTATCAAAAATATAAAAGACATATTTTTTAATAATATGAAATATATGTAAAATAATGTAATAATAAAAAATATCGCCTAGCCCTGTCAACAAAGTCGGATGTATTTTTTTAAGCTAACAAAAATATGACACAGGTTTTGTATTAAAAGTTTATTTTACCTTGTCATTTGTCGTCGGATTCTCGTTCCTTCTTCGATATCCTTCTAAAAATATTGGATGTACATGTTATTAGACGCAGGTAGTATGCTCTATAAATTAAAATCTTTTTTACATTAAGTTTAAATCTAATAAGCATACAATAAAAATATTTTTTAAATTTCATTCATTGACTAACTTTATGAAAAAATTTATCATGTGTTGCACTTCCATTCTTAACAGTCCATAGCGACATTAGTCCATTCGACTTTTTTAATAGGACATTGTGATTTTGTCCTTACAAAAACTGTGCATTATGTTCACCCTACTGCGACAATTATTTTTTATTTATACATATATCAGCGGAATTAAAAGATCTTCTAGCTCCGAGAAACATTACCATAAGTACATTGTTTTTTTCTTGTTATTTTTAAACCCTTTAAAATAAATACGTAAAGTGAAATTCAAAAACAGTTTATTCTGCCAAAAAATGTATTTGAAATTAGAGGCACGTACCATCAAATCTTTCCGTATCTTTATCAAAACAGTGTGGAACCAACGATCATGAAATTTGACTTATTTACTAGACCATTTATTAGAATAGAAAGTGACAAAAAAAGGCTTATCTCTTTAAGATACAAATTCTTTATCTATACAATTAAATGAAATTGGAGTGTCAGTTATACGGGAAACAGCTAGTTAACTGTCAAAAGTCATTTATTTACCTTACTTTAAATGCAAACATAAATGAAATGTAAAATAAATATACATACAACCATATCTTAACAATTAAACTGACAACACCAAAATCTGAATGAAGAAAAACCAATAACGTCAGTGAACGTCACCCGAGAAAATGCCGACATGGAGGGTTGTGTCAAAAACCAAATAATAATTTTACAACACATGTTTTACTTTTAACTTTTATTAACAGAAATAAGCTAACTAATAAAATGTCACGCAAATATCGTGACGCAGCTGCAAAACTGCAGCAAAGTGTGCAGAAACATTTAAAGGAAATAAAAGAGCTTTCTTCATCAGACGATGAAGAGCCTTTTGAAGCCAGCGTATTGGATGGTGTATTTCAAAGCTACTGCCTTGGTGGAGGCGATACTCAACTACTAAATAGGACTAAGAACTTGCTAGAAGAAGCTATAAGTGGACGGAATATAACCTGTCTAATATGCATAGGATCCATTAAACGAGCTAATGCTATATGGAACTGCGATCACTGCTATTCATACTTTCATCTGACATGTATACAGAAGTGGGCGAATGATTGCGTGAGTCTTAGAATTGATGACCCTCAAGCGCCGATTGCAGTCTTTAAGCCGAAAAAGATCGAGTGGTGTTGCCCGAAATGCCGATTTTCTTACAGTAAGGAGGAAATTCCCCGTAAATATCGATGCTTATGCGGCAAAACTGATAACCCACAATTGCATCCGTGGCTTATACCTCATACATGTGGTGAAGTTTGTGGCAAAAGGCTATCTGCTGGTGAAAATTGTAAGCATAAATGTCTTTTACTTTGTCACCCTGGACCTTGCCCTCCTTGCCCGCAAACTGTAAATGATGCCTGTTACTGTCAAAAGGAACAGAAAAGAGTAAGATGTAGTGCTGGGAGGTGGTCCTGTGGCCAGCAATGTAAGTCAATCTTGCCGTGTAAATCACATAAATGTGAGAGCATATGTCATGAAGGTGATTGTCCACCCTGCACTTACACCAGCCTCCAACCATGCCAATGTGGCTCTGAAAGGACTAAACGCCCCTGTGATGACCTTAAGTGGCAGTGTCAAAAGAAATGTAACAAACCATTTACCTGCGGCTTTCATAAATGTGAAAAAGTGTGTCACTCTGGAGAGTGTGGTTTGTGTCCCAATTCTGGGTTAATGTCATGTCCATGTGGTGCTAATCAACGCTATGTGCAATGCCCAGATGTTATGGAAACTTGTCTAGGAACATGCAATATAAAGCATGAAGATTGTGAGCACAATTGCCCTGAAAAATGTCACAGAGGCTCCTGTCCACCATGTCAGGTCATGATAGAGAAAGTATGTCAATGCTCAACACACACTAGGTCTTTGCCTTGCAGTAAAGAGTTCAAATGTGACACAAAATGCAGAGGAATCCGACCATGTGGCAAGCATGGGTGTGGACGTAAATGCTGCAATGGAAACTGCCCTCCATGTGAGAAAGTTTGTGATAAGCCTCTACAGTGTGGTCGCCACAAATGTACATCAGTATGCCATCATGGCCCTTGCTATCCATGTCCGAGGGATTCTAAAATAACTTGTAGATGCAAGGAAACCTATGTAACAGTACCTTGTGGCCGTGAGAAAAATATTAAACCACCAAAGTGTAGTCTACCTTGCAAAGTTAAGTATAAATGCGGCCATATCGATGAAAACAAACATACTTGTCATTTTGGGGACTGCCCCTCATGTAAAGCTACATGTTTCAAAACATATGAGAAATGTGGGCACCAATGCAAGGCAAAATGTCATGAATATGTGACAGTTGTTTTCAAGCAGGTGGAGAAACCAGCAACCCCATGGGAAATTCAACCTCCAAAGTCTAAAATAATGACATTAGAATGTCCTCCGTGCGATATGCCAGTGCAGGTTGCATGCTTTGGTGATCATGAAATTGATGAGCAACCCTGTCATATAGCATCTAGAAAACCATGTGGCCGTCCCTGTGGAAAACCTCTTGAATGCACAAACCATGCATGTGCCTTACTCTGCCATTTCTATGCTAAAAATACAGAATATCCACAAGTGCCTTATTCATGCAAACCGTGTGATAAAGAATGTTTAATTGTCCGTCCTGATAAGTGCACTCACAAATGTGCCAAACGGTGTTGTCATCCAGGACCTTGTCCTCCGTGTGATATTATGGAGAGAGTCCGCTGTCACTGTGGAGTAACTGAACTGTATATAAGGTGTAAAGAGCTGTCTACTGCCACAGACGAAAAGTTTTGCTGCCAGCAACAATGTCCAAAGAATTTGGAATGCGGTCACAGATGTAAAAAGCTTTGTCACTCTAATAAGTGTAGTGAAAATCAAGTTTGCACAAAGAAAACTAAGATCCACTGCCCGTGTGGTAATCTAAAGAAAGAGGCACCATGTAATGCCGTGAGGCTTAAAGAAGCCACAGTTGACTGCGATAAGAGTTGTGAGGCTAAAAAGGCTGCAGCAAAACTAGAGAAAGAGAGAGAGGAAAAGCGACAAAAAGAATTAGAAGAAGAAAGGAACCGCAAAGAGCTAGCAGAATATGAGTGGAAATTAAGTGGCAAAAAGAAGAAATACAGAGAAAAGAAAATAGCAGTCAACAAAGATGATAGAAATTGGCTCCAGAAGTATTGGATTATTATATTATCAGTAATTACTACAGTGATAGCATTCATATACTATGTTTTATTTATCTAGTAATTTGGGACCATTAACTTACTGCACATAAAAGTATGAGGTTGCATTTTTTATGTTGTCACTAAATAAGTTTTTCATTTTTAATATTGATCACCATGTAGCAAACTTTGCACACAATATTTAAAAAATTTGAATGATTGTAGTTTAAGACAGCAAAGATAGGAACTTATTTTATTTTTAATAATTTATTTGTGTGAACATTGAAATTGATTGTTCATTAAAGACATACTCGTAACAGACTGAGAATTAAACTTGGTTTTGTTTTTAAAAAGTGTATTATTTTATTTACTGAACTTATTGTGACATAAGAGCCATATTTAGTTTATTTTCTCTTTTACACCACTTGAATATATTATTGTTTAGAGAGGAAGCACCTTATTGATGTGTTATGTATTTTTTTTCTTCTGAGTTAAATTTTTACCAAGGTTATTTTGGCTTAATTGGGCTTATAAACCAACTGAGATTTACATGGATCACAGTTAAATAAAAGAGAACATATAATAGGAGTATAAGGGCTGTTTGGTAATTCTTTTCAAAAAGTTCTCTTTATATTTATTTTTAACATAATCTCCTTTAAACAAATTTTGTCCGGGTCTCGAATTTGGTTCCATTATATAACATTCTTAGAAAGGTTGCAGTTCTGCAACATTTAAAGCTGAACTTTATTGTGTTCAAGGCACTTGCACTTGGTCTACAAAGTCAAAGAGATGCCTCTTTGACATTGTAGACCAATATTTTTTTTATTTATAAACGGTTCACTAACTACAAACATTGCACTTACATTAAAAAAAAACTTAGGATTAACAAAACACTATATATATATACTTACTGTCGAAGGTGATGGAGCGGGTCATCAACAACCAGCTCCTAGGTTACCTAGAGGAGAACCAGCTATACAGTGACCGTCAGTACGGTTTTCGTCACGGTCGTTCGGCTGGTGATCTTCTAGTGTACCTAACTCATCGGTGGGCAGAAACCTTAGACAATAAGGGTGAGGCTCTAGCAGTCAGTCTTGATATTGCTAAGGCGTTCGACAGGGTCTGGCATAGAGCTCTTTTATCGAAACTGCCCGCTTATGGAATCCCCGAGGGGCTGTGTCAGTGGATCGCCAGCTTTTTGGATGGTCGGAGCATCAGAGTCGTTGTCGACGGTTGCTCGTGCGTCCACAAGGTTCGGTGCTCTCACCAACGCTTTTTATCCTGCATATCAATGACATGCTATCTTTCAGAGATATACATTGCTATGCGGATGATAGCACGAGATATGCGCGGTATACTAGCCAACGACCAGTACCTCGGTGTGAGGTGCAGGAAAGGCAATCTAAACTTGTGTCCGAAGTGGAGGACTCTTTGGGGCGAGACTCCGAGTGGGGTCGAGTAAACCTCGTTCAGTTTAATCCCACAAAGACGCAGGTCATTCACCGCGAAGAAAGACCCATTTGTCATAGCGCCACACTTTTTGGGTGTCTCTCTGCAACCATCCTCGAGCATTGGAATCCTTGGTGTCGAGATCTCGCGCGACGTTCAGTTTCGAAGTCATTTGGACAGCAAATTCAAATTAGCCTCTAAAAAACTAGGAGTGCTTAACAGAGCGGGACGGTACTTTACATCAAGCCAAAAGCTTCTACTTTACAAAGCACAGGTCAGGCCTCACGTGGAGTATTGTTCCCATCTCTGGACCGGTGCCCCCAAGTATCAGCTGCTTCAACTCGATTCCCTACAAAAACGAGCCATTCGAATCGTCGGCGATCCAATGCTCACGGACAGGCTGGAACCTCTTAGCCTACGGAGAGATATTGGCTCTCTCTGTATATTCCACCGCCTGTTCAACGGAGAGTGCTCAGCGGAGCTGTTCGATATGGTACCTACCTCCCCATTCTATTATCGTACCCTCCATCACCGGACTAGAGTTCATCCATACCACCTGGAAACCGTGCCATCAAATACGTTACGTTTCCAGAGATCATTCATGCCACGCACTATAAAACTGGAATGAACTCCCCTCTAAGGTTTTTCCTTCGCGCTATGACATGTTTTCCTTCAAACGAGGTATAAAGAGAGTCCTTTACGGTAGGCAGCGCGTTGGTGGTACCCCTGGTATTGCTAATGTCCATGGGCGTCGGTTACCACTTCCCATCAGGTGGCCCGACTGCTCGTTTGCCTTCGTTGGCAATAAAAAATAAAAAATATATATATGCACTTAAATTAAAGGTACTTTTATGGAAACGAAAACTCAATTTATAAGTGAAAGTGGACCTTGATACATATTAAAATTATTATGCTTAAAGTTTATGCTATTTACAAAATATGTTATGAAGAAACATATGCATGTATAAAAAACCATGTATGTTTTAAATTAAATAAAGCTCTATAATAGTATTTAAGAGTCTTTAAAAGTTAAAATTTTTCGGAGGGAATATAGGAGGGCGGATAGCCTCCCTGTCCTTTTCCGCGGCTTCCTTCCGGGCCATCACGTTCTCACAAAACACATGGAATGCGCCCTACGACCTTATACTGATGATCGAAGATTCTAAGGGGACTTTGTTTTAAGTCTGCTCACGCATCCGTAATGTGTCAAACCATCTCTTTTGTAAGTGAAACTAGGTGAAAACCTAGTTTGAGTGTGTACAGCGATAAGGGTAATCCTCGCACGACTTCTTTGGGCGCTTATATGTAATGGTATTAATCAAAAAGTATTAATTTTCATTATAGTTTTGTAAACTTATAATACCCAAATTTATTAAATCATAAAATTAGTTATCCTGCTAAGCACTAACTGGCAATACATTAATTTGTCACAGCGACAGATTAACAAACTGTGTCATAAATGCGTCATTAAGTCATTATTATTATTTGTCACATATCAGTATTTTTTAGACTTCTTTGATTTTATTTATTATGAACCGATAATGTACATTAATGACTGATTATTAGTGCCTCTGCTGCAATGTGGCCGAACATAGGTAAGAGCAGTAGTTGATTTATGTACCTCTCTCGTCAAAAATGCTTCCAATCGCTACTTACGTGTTTTTGGACCTGGAAACCACTGGTTTACCTGTCGAAGAGCTAAACAAAACCAAAATTACCGAACTCAGTATGGTCGCAATTAAACGAACACATTTGTTGAGAACACGTGCTGGCGCGGCTCCTCGTGTTCAAAATAAACTTACCTTGTGCTTTAATCCGGGTCGTTTGGTACAACCCGGCAGCACGGAGACCACGGGCCTGTGTAACGACTTGTTAAACGATGAAACGAGATTCGACAAGGACGCTTTTAACGCGATAAGCTCCTTTTTGAACATCCTCGCAAAGCCTGTCTGTCTAATTGCTCAAAACGGTCACAACTTCGACTTCCCGATATTGAAGAATCATCTACAGAAAATAAAAGAGCGTTTTTCCGAGGATGTGTTATGTGCAGATTGTTTGCACTCATTTTATGATATCCTAGCTGCATTGAAGTCTTCCAAAGAATCTGTGGAGCAGCCAAAGGAAGAAGTTGAAAATGATAATACCAAAGAGATAACTGCCACACCATCGGTAGAAAGCAATAAGACTGAACTAAATTACGAGAACACATTGGGTATGAAAAATATAAATGAAACAACACCAAGACACCAAATAATAAAAAGGGCAGAACTGAATTCAGAGAGCAGATTAAAACTGTCAAAAGTACGCAGAAGATTTCCTTGGTCTACCGGCTCAAAGCCAAAGAGAGTTACAAATTGAAGAATATTTACGAGAGAGTACTACATCGCCCCGGTATTGAGGCTCATCGTGCGGAAAATGACTGTGTAATGGCACTAGAAGTATCGGTAGCACTTGGTAAGGAATTTGTGGATTGGGTTGATAAAAATTCTTGTTTGTTTGCTGAAGTTAAGCCTATGAGGATTGGAGTTCCTCTTGGAGAATGATTTTTTTCCAAATGAATTATTATCATGAATCATAATATATTTACTACATTTATAGATATATAGATTTTATAGACAGACATATATTAATTTGTAGCTAGTTAATGGAGATTTTTTTTGTAATTGTTAATAGTTTCGCTGTATGTTTACACCTTGATGCAATGAAACTGTTCCTTGAAGATAGAAACTTTATTTATTATCATCATTATCAACAGCCTGTGAGAGTCCGCTGCTAGACATAGGCCTCCCCTAATACACCCCTATCCGACCGTATCCCACCACGCTCCAATGTGGGTTGCTGGGTATTTGTATTGGTTTATTTATTATGTAATGGTAAACAAACAATACATTGAAATATTGGATATTTTCTATTGATATTGATTTTACAAAAATTTAAGGATTTTATATGCAAAATTCTAAATCTTTTTACTTTTTGTATTATATACTTAGTTCTTCTAATTTATTTTTTCAAATAAGTTCCTTTGTACTACTGATAAATTATATAAAAAGGTAAAAGTTTATATTACCTTAAAGGCTTGTGAGATAACTTTAATTTTTGGTATTTATTAAGAAACCAATAAAATTGTCATAAGTAATTTTGTCTTCCAATTTTATACCAAATAAAAATTAACAATTTTATAGCTATTAACTGGAATAAAAAATTATGCCTGCATTAGTTGACTTTTCTTAAAGAATTGATTTATAAAAGAAAAGAAGAAAGAATTGATTTATCTAAGAAGCATAATCAGTACATAGTATAAAACGAAGTCGCTTTTTCTGTCCCTATATTCCTATGTATGCTTAAATCTTTAAAACTATGCAACCGATTTTGGTGCGTTTATTTTAAATAGATAGAGTGATTAGAGGAAGGTTTTTATGATATTTACTTTCTTTTCATAGACATTATTATGTTTGTTACATGCATTTTTATCATAATATTTACATATTATAAATAGTAATTGTGGTGGAGATAACTCAATGGTGCTTATAATACAATAAAATTTTATCTTTTGTAATCTGGTTTCATTTCAATAAATATAACATTTTTTTATAATATTCCTAATTCACATAGAAGAGCTTGTACTTGTTCTTTTTGTAGGTGGTTCCCTTTTTACAGGGACCATCTGGGGCGGTACCACTCGTGGTGCCTATTTCTGGGGTAAAGCAGCAGTGTGAAAACACTATTGTGTTCTGGGTTGAAGGTATTGTTGCCAGCATATTTACTGGGTAAATGAGACCTAACATCCTATGTCTTACGGTAGGCAGCGTGTTGGTCATACAATCCTTATTGCCAATGTCAATGGGCATGGTGACCACTTTTCATCAGGTGACCTAATTGCTTGTCTGCCTGTGTAGCCAATAAAAAGAATTTTTTTAGATATTTACATCCTTTAAGCCGTCTTTAGTTAATGGTATGGAGTGTTATGTCTATCAATAAAGGTTGCAAGCCTTTAACAGCAAATAAAGACATTGTTTTTTTTATTTGGAAGTGTTGTGATATTTAAAACGAATATTTTCCTTGAATTAGTAAATTTCGTCATGAATGTTAGCATTTCAAAGTCAGCCCTTAGATAAAGATTTAGACACTGGGCGAATAAACAAGATATTTTAAAAAATATCTGTGAAACTAACTTTGATTACTTTTTATTAGAAAATATGTAAATCATTATATATAATATAAGCTTTCTCAACTTTTCAAACCTGAGATACTACGAATGCACAGATTTTAATTCAAGGGACAAATAAGTCATGGAAATCATGTAAATAATGACCAATGACAAACCTTTGCCGTCAACACACAGGCGATCTTATTGGCTTAGCATTTAGCAGCATAGGTAATTGAATATGGCAGCGGTTGTCGCTATTTTATTAATTACTCGAGTGGTACAAACTGAACACAAGACAAACATGTCAGTGTTCTATTGAACAGGTATGTGCGGGGAAAGAGAATCAATGGCTTGGTATCAAATAGTATTGACACCGGTTTTAATGGAAATAGGGTACTGCAATTATCATCATCAACCTATGTGAATCCATTGCTGGACATAGGCGTCCCCTAATGAACGCCTTCTCCAAAAGGAGGTTTTGGACCGTATTCCACCACGTTGGTCCGATGCGGGTTGGAGGGTGGTCCGGCTTTATACATGCCTATCCGACGTATGGATCATCTTACTTTTCAGGCAATTGGGTGATAGGGTTAAATTTTCCTAACCAACTACAAAACAATTGTTTGTTGTTGATTGTTTCTTCGCGGATTCTAACTCACGACCTCCGGTTTATAAAGCAAGGGCTAATACCGCTTGACCACGGAGGCGGTATTGCAATGGGCAAGAAGATAAACGCTAAATATCGTTGTAGTAATATGTAAATAGCTTCAAAAAATATTATGAATCATTTTAAGAACGATACCGTAAAAAGCAAATGGCGTCAGAAGCGAACGTTTTCTTTTCATTTGTGAGCCTTTTTTCAAACCACATCCGATGTTTAAGCTTTAAGATTTTAACCCCTAATGGATAGGGTGTATTAGGGGAGGCCTATGTCCAGCAGTGGACTAAAACAGGCTGATGATGATGATGATGATGATGATGAAGCTTTAAGAGTGGTTGACTTTTTGGCGCACACTAAGTTAATTCTTATTTTAAATTGGCTGAACTACAGTGAAATAGTAAGCTGTAGCCGTCTTATCATAATATGTAGACATATGTTAAACTTTTTACGAAAAGTATAAGATCTTTAGTCATGGCCAACTATAATTCTTCGCCTCGACACTTCTAAGCATGCCTTCAAGAGCTTGTTAAATATTTGGTATTACAATTAGATCTTTAATCGTTAAAGCTACTATCTTCTCTATCTACTAATAATTGACATAAAACTCGTAAGATTATTGCTTTTTGATGCAAATATGTATTATTTGTTATGGTATGATTGTTTATATTATCACTTAACGACGAATCATTCATCATCATCATCATCAGCCTGTGGTAGTCCACTGCTGGACATAGGCCTCCCCTAATACACCATTAGGGGGTTTGGACCGTAACCCACCACGCTGGTCCAATGCGGGTTGGTGGGTGGACCGACTTTTTACATGCCCATCCGACGCATGGATCATCTTACTTTTCAGACAATTGGGTGATCGGCCCAAATTGCCCTAACCAACTAGGACACAACAGTGAAAATTTGTTGAGTCCCCGCAGGACTCGAACTCACGACCTCCGGTTTCTAAAGCATACGCCCATACTACTTAGCCACGGAGGCAGTTCATCATCAGTTCAGGAGACGAATCATTGCCTATAGTTTAATAAAAATTATTATTTTTTCAATTACGGAGTATTTTATTTATTGTATCTATTTACTTTGATTTTCTTGATATACTTCAATGTTTAGACTTGGCCACACCAGTTTATCCTATTATATGCGTATGGATATAAGGATCAACTAGTTTGGCCTAGTCTAAACTGGTCTATCCTATCAGCCTAAGGACAAATTAGTTTATACCAGGTTATGTTGGTTAATCCTATCGCGTATAGGAAGAACTAGTTGAGCCTAGGCCAAACTAGTTTGTCCTGAAATCGGGTTTGGCCGGTGACATATACACGACCTTCCTCTTCTATCGATATCGATCTAACGATACTTTTTTCAGTCTAATATAAGCGTCTTTGTATATTCCAGGGTTACTGCTTGTGACCGGAGTGTTATGGGGCTGTACTAACCCGTTCATCAGACGAGGAACAAAAGGTCTCAGGTCGGTTAACGCTGATGGCTGGTTAGCACAGGCTTACGCAGAGATCGTGTTTCTACTTGGGAATTGGAGGGTGCGTTTAACATTTTCCTAGTATGACTTGTTGACAATCAATCAATTAGAAGTGGTAATTCTTTATTGAAAAGAAATGACTTTTATGAAGGTCGTGGCTAGATGTTACTTTGTGATATGGCTAGGCATTTTGCATTCTTGCCTTATCTTTTATTCTATGAATTTGATGTTTGATGGTTACTATTACATATACGAGTGAAATTTTAACAAAAAACTACGACCAATCCCAAACAGTATATGTATATATAATTTAGTAACCTTGTGGTAAGGCCGTGTGCTTTAGAAATCGGAGGTCGTGGGTTCGAATCCTTGGGGACTTAGAAATTTTCATTGCTGTTTCATAGTTGGTTAGGGCAATTTTGCCCGTTTACCCAACTGTCTGAAAAATAAGATGATCCATGCGTCGAATGGGCATGTAAAAAATAAATACACTTTTATTCTTAATTTAATTTCACCACCAACCCACATTGGACCAGCGTGGGATACGGTTCAAATACCCACTAATGGAGAAGGCGTGCTTTAGGGAAGGCCTATGTCCAGCAGTGGACTAGCTCAGGCTGATGATGATGATATATAATATAATGTTTGTAATATACGATAGATGGTTAACTGCAACGGAAATCCGATATTATCCGGCACGTCTTTATCTCAGGTAAAATATTTCTATTTCAATATAGTTGTTAACAAATTCTTTGTTATAGTACGTACTGCCTTTCATCGTGAACCAGTGTGGATCCCTAGCTTATTTGCTGGCTGTACAGGATACACCTTTGTCTGTGGCCGTCCCAACTGTCAATGGGCTGACGTTTGCATTTACCGCCATAACTGGTGCGACTGTCGGCCTGGAGGAGAAACTGGATCGTGGTAAGATTATATGCTAAATTTACGAACCGGGTCTTTCGTTTTGTTTATTTTCAGAAGCTGAAGATTAAGTTCAGCCTAAATACACTTAATATATCAATTAACTACGATTACAGAATTACTGCTATTCTACTTAATAATCCAAAATATCGAAATTATGAGGAACGGTTAGTGTTGGGTATCTCTAATGAGCTATGGTGTTGATGCGGTCAGTAATAAATCGTATTTTTGATATATATTAAGATTGACCTATCTCAAGACTGTCTAATTTCTGTCATAAAGCTTAAAATTCATGTTTAGCGATAGTAAAGTTATATGTCAGTTTTCATCCAACAGTAAACGATACTGGTTCCCCTAAGCAATTATGTGAAAACACAGCGTTTTGTATAAAGGATATTACACTAGAGTTAATAGCCAGTGAATCGCACTATGTATTTTATGGACAGGGCACTATATATTTTATGGACAGGGCGTAGCGTTCACTATTAAGTGATCTTTCTTATAATATCGTTACCATATGAAAAAAAACCCGTTAGAATCGCCCATTTTATATCCTTTGCATCACTAGCGCCGTTTTAAATCTGTGCATAACTAAATTATTCATTCACAACGATTTGATGTTGTCTACTATTCCTTCATTTAAATAACCTTTTTTATGGGTCCTGGGAGGCCTATGTCCAGCAGTGGACTTTCGTAGGCTGATATGATGATGATGATGATGATGATTTGTATTGCCCGAAGAATCTTTAAAAGGATTACACTTTTTCTGTCCGCAGGTTCCATCTTTGGTATAGTACTCATTATTATTGGGACTGCGATGTGCTGTTGGGAGGATTAATAAACAAATGCAGCTAAAGATTGGTGATAGATTTAACATGTGTGTCAAACACCTTTATTGTTTCTATATATAGCAACTAATGTATGTATAAGTACTTATTTAATTCCTATTTTTGAGGTTTTTACTGTATTAATAAATATAAGCGTAATGTAACAAATTTGTTTTAATCCAACAGAACTCTTGTAATACTTCAACCTTTTTTATGGCTTAGCGGTGAGCTCCACATTTTGAAGGGGGGTCAGGTAAGGTGGAACGGCCTTTATGACCTCTTAAAAGCCAACGGTTGCGACTTTAATCGTATTTGGGGTGCATTATCATAAATTTCGGTGATTCCACATGACTTACCTGCTTGTTTGTCTCTCACTAGTGTGTCGAGCAAGCCGGTGCAAGTGCCGTGTCAAACAGTATAGCAGCTCGTCCTGAGTAACACATCAAGGGGGGAGGTTGCACGCGTAGGCCACTCTTCTACGCTTCTGATCTACTATTGCGGTTAGCCTTGGCACCTGGGGTCTCCCTAACTCGTTCCGCGAATTCCTTTCGGACTCTTTATCTCAAAAAGCAAATGCGCGTGTCCATTCTCACTCCACCATGCATCGAACCTCAGTAGGAAGGATCCTCGGTTTTCGGATACTAAACCAAGCTGGAGCACGCGTTGGAGGAAGATTTAACATCTTCCTCTAGGGCGCGCTGGCACGGCTTCTCGGTATATGCAGCATAGGGATCCTGTGATGTCTACGTGCATCAAGCAGAACGTGAGGAACCGAAGTCTTTTTTACACGTCTGCGTATATTATTGCAATGACAAATTTTACGAAATTTTTAGCATTTGGCTTTTTAACGCAATCTACTCACACCATATCGCTGCAAGCCATAAAGTAAAAATTTATCATTAAGTAAGTCATTACAAATCGCTTGTGGGATTTCAATCCACGAACTGATATTTACTTAATAAACTCTGTCAAAGACGCGGTTATATATGCTCATTATTGCACATTAAAGGGTTTTAAAGAAACAACGTCTATTTTGAATATTTCTATTTCTAATTATTGCGTCTAATTTTATAAATATTCTCAATTGAGTTACACATTTTTAATTGTACAAATTAATAGGCACTGAAAAATGTAAGCATATCTCGTTTTCAGCAAAATATTAAAAAAATACAAATTTTAAGTACATACAATAATTACAATTCGTTCCTTAAGGAAAACACGTTATACCGAAATATTGAACGAAAATCAGAAACGTAACAAAAATAAATGTAAACTATGTACATATAAAAGGATTTAGAATTTATCTGGATTCTTTAAATAAATAAACAGATAAGAAAATTGCAGTTTTCCTGTATATATGGTCATTCTTAAATACTAATATAATGACTAGACCATGGTCACTGGACTAGAAGTATATTTGTAGATTATAATATCGTGAATTGACTGAGTTATTTACAGATGGTTTAGCATTATCACTATAAAATTATATATTTTACCAGGCATGAACTTTAAATCGCCATTTGGATATGTAAACTAGCATGTAGGTCGTCCAATTCTTTTTTTTTCTATGGCATCGAAGCTGGTCTTGTCAACTATTATTGTCTATGCCGAAAAATATTACAAAAATATACCTTGATAGTGGAAATGAAATTAAATTTACAATAGATGGAGCTTAGCCATAAAAATTGTTTTGTTTACTTCTTAAGATTTTAGGCAATTTATCAATTATTGTATTGTTTATTAATAAGTGTATAATAGTTACCAAATGATATTTTATAATATTGATATGTTATTTACGCTGGCCACATAACTTTTTTCGTATAGTAATTGTTGGTGGTTTAAATGTACTCATGCCGATAGAAAACTGTGTCATTAAATTTCTTGGCTTTATTAATATTATTTTATTTGGTTGAATCAATCAACTGTTTAGCTTATTCGTTAAAGCGTCGAATTAAATGTGAGTGCAAACGTGTTTGACCCATCACTAACTACGCCTTAAAACATATCAATATTATAAAACAACATAAATAACGTATACAATACGCGTATACCGTGTAAAACATAATAACAATGTGCGTAAAAATCATAAAATAACGGCAATTTCTTTTCCTCTTAAGTAGCCATCCACGTAAGTAAATAGTTCACAGCTTCACTGAGAATTATTCTAATATTAGAAGTCCCAAGAAAAATAAATAACTGTTTATAGATATTGCGGCATTTAAATAAAAAAAAAAGGGTTGGTTTTTTTTTTTAAATATTCCGTCAGTAAATGAATCTCTCTGTTTAGCCGTTTTTTATGAGATCTATAATAGAATATAGTCTGTGCAAAGTCTGTGAAACGCGTTTTTCTTCTGAGGCGAGGTTTTGCCTTTCAGCCAACAGAGCGCGCGCCGTCTCGGAGTCTCTGGCGGCCGATCGCGTGATATGGGCTGCGTCCACTCGTAAAGCCGTGTTACGCCGATGTAGATCTGATATCTCCTTTTTTCGGGCTGCAATTAAAACATTGCCATCGTTATTTGTGATCAGCAGTAGGAATAAATCGTGTTATAGATTATTTTACACACTATTAATAATAATAATGTCCTTCTCCATTTCGACTACGGTGACGTATCTATAATAAAGATCAATCAACTGTGTTGGAGATATTATAGCGCACAAGAATACGCCCAAACACAGATGCACTCCCTATTCCAGACAGCTAACCGACACGACCGGACGAAGATCAGACGCAGGACCAACTTTCACATGCCCATCCGACACATGGATCGTCTTACTTTAAACATTTTTTGGCGATCAGCCCACATAACCACAACCAACTAAACTAGAAATCAACAATGAAAAATTGATGAGTCCCTGCTGGTTTTGGAACCACGACCTCTGATTTCTAAATCGCAGCTGCAACCACCCATTGAAAATGAGTAGTCAAAGAGTCGAGCAGGTGCGGACTTGGCACCGGTGGCCGGTGAGTTTTAAACTGAAGCAGGACTAGTCATTTTCGGCACTTTATAATCATAGTTTTCTGTTAAAGGTACAGTAGGTACGGAATTGTAACTAAAATCAGTACAAGATTACCTATAATCTCCATATATCACTAAAATCTCTTCTTATTTATGATGTCATAGTCAGAGCGCGGGAAATTTTGAAGTTTAGTCAAACTGTACACTTACCAATATCGAAATCCTTGTAATGGCTGATGATTGCCTCGATGCCTGGCCAAATTTTCCCCTCATCCACCTGACAGCCAATATCCTGAACACGCTCCGTGCCATCGAACATCTCCGTAACGCCCGCTGCTGAGTTCTGCGGCTCGTCCATAGACGTCGCCTGAGAGGTCAACACCGTCGTAGGATCTTGGATGCTCTTCAGCGAAATGATTTTCGATATACTTGGTATGTTTATTTTTGGGTAGTTCTGGAATGGTTGCTCTACCGCCACGTGCTTTTGGATTGCCTCGCTGTCGAAGCCTGGATTGAGATCCCTTTTTTTTGTGTCCTGCCCACTGAAATGTTTCACGCTCCTGTCCGCCATCTTAGATAGACGGCTTAACTCGGTAAAGTTCTTCTCGGCTAAGACATGAATGCTGGCGCCCTCTTCGCAGGAGGAGTCGAGTCTTTTCTTTATGAGGTTGTTGTTCTCGCTTACGCACTTCTTGATCTCTGTCAATAGTTGCAGTGTTCCATTCGGATCAAGTTCTGCAGATTCTGCTTCCATTCTGTCTGGAATTGTTTCATCCTTATCAGGTGAACCATTACGTCGCTTCCTTTCTTTCACGATTTCCCGCCATACTTTTTCGTAACCTGAAAAATTATGAATGAATCTTTTAAAATGGGCTATCTAATTCAAATAAAACTTAGATTGAAATAATTTATGCACAATCCTTGCAATTAAAGACATTTCATTATTGACGAATGAATTAAACATCATAATATACCTGTATATTTTTTTATTTTATGTAGAAATATAATATAGCAAAACAATTTATGTAGCTTATAAAGAAGGTATAAAATCAAATAATTTAAATTGGTAAATATACAGTAAAATACCAATTTTTACGAAAATAAAGCAAGGTACCTTCACGATATTTAGGCGTGACCTTTACTAGGTTCAGTTGAGTAAGGAATGTTTGTTTCTGTTGAAGAACCGGATCACTCTCCTTGGGCCTCGTAAGTCTTTCTGGCCGCGAGAACCTTTTGAAGGATTTTTGAGAGACGTTTTGGTTATTGTCATGAAATATTTTATCCAACCGGCCTACAGCGATATAAGCGGAGGCGATCGAATCACGCTTTATTGCCCTTTCAATTCGGTCTAGTTGTTTTTCTGAAAAAAAAATAGACGAGCTTAATTATTCATATTATAAAATTAGGATACATAAGATGAAGAATATTATAACGGCTTAAAATCTTCTACCTATGTACTAAAACACTATTATTAAACAGTGTCGAAATAACGATTTGCTTACCTTATATACGTTCTGCGAAGCCAAATTAAATCCCGCAAGAAATTCTAATTTTTCATATCGCCGCTCTCCTTTGTTTTTTTCTTTTTATTGCCGTAATTATTTATAATGTTATTGTATTCATTCAGGTCTTCTTCGTCATAATCGCTGTCTGCGTCGGTTGTGTCATCGTCGTGCGTGCTTCTTGTGCTAGTTAGTTCTTTATAAATCTCAACTTTCATATTATCAGGCGTTATGACATTTTTAGGAGCATCTTGGCTCCTTTTTGGGTCCGGTTTCTGTGAGTCTCGGTGGGTTAAGTACTTCATTCTTCGCAGGCGTTTTTTCTTTTCATATAAATCTAATGCACTAATCTCATCTACTTTAGGAGTTTTGGATCGTATGTTTGTAACGACGATCTTCGGTTGCAATTTCGAATCCATTTGATACGGACAGGCTATGTACAGTTTATCATTGTTTTTTGCGTGATCGTACGGTTTTTGGAATTCGTTTGTTGTTTGTCCGGGTGGCGTAAATGTTTGGTTTACTTTTTTATCGGAATCTACAATCATAGGGACTTGGTAAACTATTTGAGGATTCATGATGACCTTTTGGTTGGAAGTGTGGAACACAACATCGGACTTATTTTTGTTAGGTGCTGTTTGTATTACATTGCTAGTTGGTTTGAGCATATGTACCTCCGTACACTGTACTGTACTAATAGCAACAGTTTGGGGCTTAGAATTTTTTACGGTACTATCGGAGCTGCTCGTAGTGGTAATCACTTCTGCCTGTTTATGTTCATTAGTCGAATTTTTAGCAACTTTTCCGGTTTCATTATTTGTCTTATTGTTTTTTATCATCATAACATTGGCAGGAAATTGTACATTGCTCAAGTATACAAAATTCGGTTGCAATACAACATTCTTTGACTCTGCCTGAGAGGTTTTTTCATACGACTTTTTGCTCTTTAAGTCCTGTTCTTGCAAAGTGCCTTGGGATTTTTCCTTCACGACTATCTTGTTACCATATATTTGATTTTCAGTGATTAGGTTCTCAAAATCGTTTTCATCGCAATCTTCCTGATGCAATCTTTTTAACGCAACCACCTTAGATGATGTTCCATTATCACTGAGGATTTCCTCTTTACATTTTTTCCCCTGGCCGGACAGTCGTGAAGGATTTTGCAGGTTTTTTTGATCGTAATTAGATCTTTGCACCATTACCTGTGAATTCTGTTGTTGAATCAGCAACATTTTTTGATTTGACGGACTTTTATTTTGTATGAAGACTATTTGATTTTTTTGATCGTTTAACGCCACGTCAGGAGGTTTATTTATAAAGTTGGCGTTATTAGAATCCATGTTAGAGCTGAAATACGTTCGTGATGTTGATGGAGATAGTTGAGACGAGTACGAGAATTCTTTACCGTCATTTGCGTCATCAAGATTTTGTTGAAATTGGTTTTCTGTTTTGTTGATAATTTCAGCGCGTTTATTAATGTACTAATACTATTTGTAATCGTTGGTTGATTCGTTTTCATTTCTTTACTGTCCGGTTCTTTAGGAGCACTTTTAATTACAATGTTACTTTGTATCTCAATGCGTGAGCTACTTTCGCCTTTGCTAGAGGGAAACGTTGGTGTAAAACTAGATTTTGAGCTTTGAAATACGTCCGGTTGGTTTCCAACACACTTCATGTCAATTTTGCTTATCGGAATGCTGGTTTTCAAGCTGAAACGTTCTGCTGGTTTCTTTTTGGCATCTTTACTTTGCTGAGTTGGTATGGTAACAGTTGCTCCGGATCCTTGTGTCAGGGATGTTATACTCATTTTCGACTCGGCAGCATGATTATTATCTTCTTGTATTGTTTTGGGTTGAATTATGGTTGGAGCAAAGTTCTCTTCGTAGTCCGTATGTGGTTTTGCTTTTCTACGATAGGAGGTGGTTCGATAACTTTGATGGGTGCCCCAGGCTTCTCTTCTATGGTAACTGGCGCAGGATCTTTGTTCGACAGTATTGGGAATGGGACAAAGTCGTTATTCGTAGATTCTGTAGACAAAGCGGCCTGAGACGGTTGGACTACTCCCGGGTAAGATACCGGTTGAAATGCTGAATAGCCGGGTATAGAGTAAATATATCCGCCATAGTTCGGATAGCCCGGTTCTACTTGTTTAGTCGTTGTGACACTGGGACTTGGGTTTGGTATTGACGATGGGGAGATTTTCGGTGAATGTGGTATCGGTTTTTGTGGTAGAAACGGTGGGTGATCTAGGAATGTAGGTTCATCTGCTGGTTTGAAGGGCTCCATAGGTTTCGGCTGTGTTGTCAGAGGTATTGGTTCTGGTGCTAGGGGAAGCCTTTCTTCGGGATCAGCAGCAGCAGCAACCCCAACCGGTTTCGGCCTACCTGTGGAAATAGGAATCTATGTGAAAATATGCTATATATTGTTAGACCACTGAATTAAAGTAATTTCACGGATTTAAAACCTGCGTTCGTGATCACCGGTTCGCAAATTGGAAGAGTTCATAACATATTAATAAAAATCAGGAAAATACTTAAAATCCGTGAAATTAGTTATTCTTGTAGTATCTGATAATTTAATTATTGCGTTTGACATTTCAAAAACAAAAAGGCATGGGTCAATGTGCATATTACATTTATTTATGTATTTTTTTAAGTCTCACTGCGTCTCTGTAACTTTCTTCGATAGTCTTCGTCGTATTATTATTTTTTTATTACACTGTTGTAAGCTGATTATATTACCATATAACGTGTACGTTATAGAAGGAAAAAAAGCATGCAGGAGGTAAGCGCCAAAAATATAACAACTTCGATATCATTTAAAAACTGTACGATAAAATACATAACAGGTAATGAATGCAGGTAAAATTTTAATACATGTGAAAAGCTAGTATAAATTGTTATCGACTTGACAACTACGTTGATGTGATATTGATTGATACCTTATTATTTAATGTTTCTTTGTATGTGGTATATACATATTTTCCAATAAATATATTTTTGTTTCTCAATCCTTCAAGTTACTTATTTTTATTTACTTTAGTTTTGGCTGTGTTGAATACAGAAAAAACAATTTCGCATTGTATTCGTTTCATAGTCGGTTACTGCCTTCTCTGTAATCATTCCACGTTACGATGAGCGTGATCATCAATGTTTTGCTAAGTATGGATCATCTCACCTAGTCATCTTTGACAACTTTTGTTAAAGCAATTTTATGTCCTGGAATTTAATTCGTGCAATTTAATCTCTTAATTATGTGCAGTTCGACCTCATACTAACCTGTTGGAAAATCTGAAAAAAGAAGAATTTAAATTTTTCTTAAGGTTTATGACTTTTAGCCCTTTTCTTAATTGTAAAACAATGTCAAAAGTATAATAAAAGCTTTAAAAGTAACGCTAAAGGGTAGTTCAATAAAAATGAAACCAAAGCATTGAAGCAACAATAGACAATAGCAACTTATGGAACCTAAAAATAATAGATATTTATATGTATAGGAAACCGGGTGCTCTCAGCGAATATTCTAACGTATATCGTCTTATTTAACCAGTAATTTTACTAACTACGGTGCCCTTCCAAGGAGTAAACGTTACACAAACGGGAGCGTGTAATAATTTGTATTGTGCAATACTGCTGTATTTTATGCAGCTGTTATAGACATCAAGTCCAAACCTTATAAGGTGCCAGCCCTAAAAAAAATAGTAGGTAAGTTTTCTACCAATGCTATTTAAGACGTTTAATTGAAAAACGACACGTTTTTAGCTAATATGACGATTAAGGATCTCAAAGTTTAGCTAAGATGGAGATAGAATTGGCGGAAACAAAGTCTTTATGTCTAAAATTAATAATAAAACAAGTGAATGTGTTAGTGATATAACTCTTCTTGATAATAAGTGGACTGCCACAAGGTTCAATCTCCACGCGATGCGTAAATATAAGTGAACGACTTTTTTTCATCAATTAAGTTTGTCGCTAGACTTCGTTCCCAGGTTCTTTCCTATAATTGGCTAAACTATAGATAAACATATAACAGAATATTTATGTACGCTTAATAGAATGTTAGAGCCATGGTTGATGGATGTTATTTTTAGTCTAACAGGTGGTTTTATTCCAGTCAAACCCCGGCGCCATCAACTAAAGTGTAAATGTAGCATTAGTTCGGCTTCAGAAAAGCGTCGAAGCGAATCTTTCTTGCTTTATAAATATTTATATAACATTTGTGCAAACTCGGATTGCCATCGCGAATTACACAGCTATAAAAATAGCGTTTAAACCGACTGTTACTTGACTTTTTTTACATTAATTTACCGTACAATAGGATATAGACTTTAAAAATCAAAAAGTTTGAAAAGCAAAAAGCAAAGGGTAAGTGACCATGTCGCAATGGCAGAGTTAGGCATTATGTCATTGCATTCTCTGATTTAGAGACCTCCGTTTTATATTGTTATTGATAAACTTGATAAAAATTTTTACTTTTCAGGATAGTGGATTACGTTGTGTTACTAATATATGAAATGGTTATATGTTTCAGTTGAATCTTTGTAAATGTTTAGTTAAAACATTTAACTTTTTAAACATTTAGGCTTCAAAGTAAAACAAAGTTTATTTATTCAAGGTTTATTTTATATGAATGACTTTTATTTATATAACCTGAGGAGATTTATGATTTTGTAAACCGGTTTAATTATTAATTATGCCACAGTAGTTACAATTAGTACTTTAAAGTACTTCCATAAAATTGTTGAAAATGTTGATTTTTTAAGTTCTGGATTGTTATTATATTCAGCTGGTTAACTTCAAAACAGTTTTTTTTATGAATTGTGCTTTATAAAACACATATTTCATACTTGTTCTGTTTGTGCTATCTTTTGTGGCAATCTTTAATCGATTACAGCTCTACTATAATACAAAGCCAAATAAAATATGGAATTGTGATACATTACGCATTTGAAAGTGTGATTTGTTGAGCGTTTGTTTGTATTTCTTTAAGTATTTCATATGACAGAAATTGTCAATTTAAATTTCGAAACACTACTTCATAGGTGCTATCCCGACACCAAAAAAGCAAGATACTTTTTCCGATGCTAGCGAATACTCCGCTCTTCTATATTAGTCTCCTTCGTTCTAGCAATTTTCCAACTCATCGAGCCAACGAGTATTAGTATTATTAAATAATATTTTTTACTAGTATTCTGACTGAACAGCATTGGGTACGTAGTACCGGATATAAAAAAACCGTACTGTTCGTTTTATAAATACTGTTTATTGGCCGTTATCAAACTTATTAAAAGGGAATTTAACAGATTCTTAGGATCATTTAAATTGTATTATATTTATTCTTAAACATGGTTTAAATTAACAAATTTAAATATTCAACTTATTATTATATCAGCTTGTAAGACAAATCTAAGAATATTTAGGTTAAATTTTGAGAACACGAACATACAATCTGGGTCTAGTAATTTAAAATACAACCGTCAGTAAACTACCTTCCAAGCGGCAAGAGATGTCGCTATCTTGCCGCAAAGTATTAATGTCTAAACACTTTTGTGTTTTGGATTTAACTAACTCTATTAACCCCAGCCTGTGTAATTACTGGTTTGATAAGATTTATATTTCAGTGTGGCACAATTTTAACTTCACCAAAATAGTTTTAAAGGTTTAAAATGTAATCTAAAAGTTTATATCAAATTTTTATTCAATTATCACACACTTGAAAGTTCTAAACATACAAATCAATCAGTCTAAGAATTTTTAATACGATAAATAAAACAACAAAAGACCTATATTACAGTTTAATACCAAGCATGGCTTGTCACGTAGAGGCAACACCGAAGAAGAACCCGCCGATAAAACCGACCGACAGACAGCTGTTCTTCTTCACGAAACGCAGAAACTTCTCCATTAGTTCCGGACTCCTCCCCACCCCTTCTCTGACTTTGTCCCAGTTTACGTGTATGTAGCCGAGTTCGCAGGCAAAGTGGAGAATGATCACCCCACCTCCCAGTCCGAAAGCGGCCACTTTCCCCACTTTTGAGACACCTACCCCAGTCACCCAGCCCCCTAAAGTCCCTACCAATAGCCTAGTGCTAGACGAACGCTTTGTTATACTTTTAACGGTCACCTGGAAGATTGAGTCGTCGTTCGGTTTTGCTGTATACTTTGACAATTCACTGAGATCCAAATCTGGTATTGGTTTTGCCATTAGACAACATTTTGCGTATATTATTAGGATTGAATGATTTTTTTGGTCTCTCGTGTGTATTGTTTTGACAGAATTTTATTATTCTTTGCTTGATTGAGTGTCAGTTGATGGCTGATGTCTATGTCTGTGAGTAAAGAGTAACATTTTTTTGTATTTATATACTTTATCTTCTACATAGATGATTTTTTTTTATTATATCTTATAAGGACATGAAATATAGCACCGGATAGATTAAGTTACTAAAAAAATCTCTATTGTCATGGATGATGAGTAATAATAAAAATGTCGTTATTGAATAAGAAAATTTCCTAAGCCTACTAAAATTACAACACTCTTGATTTTATTGTTATTTCTACTATTCAACCTTGAAAAGGTCCGCTGTAAAAAATATACAAGAGGAATGTTATCTTGTTGATTTAGGTCCTCCATCAAAAATTACGAAATCGCTTATTTTTTTTAATCACTGGATATGTTCTATAATCTATAAAGCTCCAATACCAAATGCCAAATCTTTAAAAAACTATTTCTTTACCTACGCCAAATAACACAATATCATGTTAAACCAGTCATGTTTAACTTGATATTATAATATTAAAAAAACATTCAAGAATATATCGCATGATCTCAATTATTATGACAAAGGAAATGTTGAATGAAAAGCTATAAGTAATCATTTTATTTTATACAATAATCCCTAAACCAGAATATATTAACAGTTAATACAGCTTTGTTCTTTAAACTGGCTTTAAGCATCTATAACACAGCAGAATAGAAGAAATAAACTTGAATGACAAGAAACTTGGCGCCAAAACGTGTAGTCCTCTGATTGGATGAGTATTGCGTGGGAATTAAAAATGGCGGCGATCCACCAATAGTAAATTCTGTCTGGCTTGGATGTTTATTGTTGTAGAAGACTACAACAATTGTAGTTTTGACTCATAGGTCTTAACTCAGAAATAATCAGGGAAAATCCTGTTTACTTCCGTCACATTATGTCAAAAAAACTCATATTTTATGTTTTTAGCCTTATCTTTTTTTAATTACACACACAATTTTTGCATTGGACCTGAAGAGTTAATATCTCTTCTGTAAAAAAGAGTTTACGAAACTATTCAATCTACAAATCATTTCTTTCAAAGACACCTATTATTCATTTATAATATTTCCTGACCTAGCAATTAGAGCGGTTTGAATAAGGATTTGGTATTCGACACTAAAGTAATAAAGAAATGTCGCGTGACAATTAAAAATGCTCGTAGTTCTTTAAAAAGAGCGCATTAGACTGTTTTTTAGAGTTCAAAGCGCCAACATCGGAGATTAATAAGATATGACCTCGTTGCAAATTACTAACCTCTAGCAACGACAATCATAATACCTATATAACTGAAACGTTAACGAAGCTTATAACCTTTTCTTAAATAGTGACTACAGAGGCAATTGATTAGTGCGATAAAGAAACTGAATTTTTCACCTGCCAAGTAGGAGTTTATTAGAAAGATATACAAGGCTCTGTGGTAGTGCACTCGCTTGGCTCATTTTATAACTAACTCACTTATTTTAGTAATAAAAATTTAAATGAAATGTTAGTTTTAATATAAAGTAAAATTACGTAATTAAATTCACGTCAGCATTTACTTTCTAATAATCGACAATCCTTTTTGGAGTCCTTCTAGTACTATTATTTATTTGCGTGTATGTATGTAATAAAAATAACAAATTAAATATCAGTCAATATTTTAATAAGTACATTCAATAATCATACATTTAGGTTTACAATGATTCATTGCAAACATCCTTAGGTCAATTTTTAGCATATCCATCGAAATTTAGGTTACATATTTGTATAATAGTTCGTAAATCGATTTTATTGTGGCATGTGAGGTAATCGATTTATAATCGTATCTCCAGAATAATGTTAATATAGAAATAACTATTACACCATAACTGTATTATATACACCGACTAACCTCTGGCTTATATAAAATTGATTAAATTATTATCCGGACATTGTACCCTACATAAATGCTTAACTTTAACTTTGTCACTTACTAGATCTGTCCTTAAAGTAATAACGCTCTGACAAGTTAACGTCGTTCAACTCAACTTATTTAGATAGGGGTCATAAATCATTTCTCAGTAAAAAAGTATCAAAGAGATTTGATATACTCTCAACTAAAATTGATGCTTTCATCAAGAATTGTAAAAAATAAAATATAGTTTACCGTTAAGAAATCGTGTATGAAAACTTGCAAAACCCCAACTCGTTAAAACATCATTGCCATATATCGCCCAGAGAGTTTACAAATAAACCGTCACCAAGTTACGAACTTCAAAGAGACGATCCAACAAATACTAAGGATAATATTGTTTATTGTGAGCCCAGGTAATTGAAATAATAATTTTGTCAACACTCATATTTCAAATATTCACCCATTCTATTATTCAGTTGCTATATAAAGTATTTTTAGTATTTTTAATACTGATTTCACATTTACGACCGATTTATTCTTTTTAAAACAACTTTCACTGTATAAATCCACTCTTGCCGTAGAATATTCGCCAGGAACACCGCAATAATCAGCATTTCTCACTACAGCTAGATCTACGTAAAGCGGGAAGGCAAGGAAGGTAGGGGGTGATAAACGTAAAATAAAGTGAACTCGGTCCACGGGGCGAGAGGCAAACGCTTGCCCCTCCCCCCGTACACCAGCATGCAGTTTTATAATTCCACTGAATGTATTTCTCAATAAAATCATACTTCCGTATTTCTTTTTAGTCGTCACATATCGTCCCACTTGTCAGATATTGTCCATAACGCGTCCTAACTATTATCATACGTATTACTATATACAAAAACGCCGTGCACTAGGCGACTATTAGAAGCTAGAAATTATGAAAATACTATCTAAGTTAAACGTACAGACGAGGTTTTTTTGTTGCTTACATAGATATCGATTAAAAAAAAAACAAAACAAAACGTTGTTACTTCGTTCCTTCGATCGTGAGAGGGCGCTGTGATCGTTCGGGTCGTGGGGGCGTTGAAGGGTGGTTTTCCGAGTCTTTATCACAAATGCAGTAACGCCATATTTAGCCTATTTAATTTACATACGGAAAACAAATCCGTCCCCATACCCCTGAGCACACCAGCGCCCTCGCACTCATAACGGAGGCATTTCTATAGTGCCCACTATATTGACAGTTAAATCTGACACAGCACATCGCTTATTACGTTTTCGATCGTTCACAACTTCAGCGTTAGCGAAACAGCCGAGGATTAGACACAGCGATATAGAAAATAGAATTTAAAAAATAACCTAGAAATTATTAAAAAAACCTACTTAACGGTAAAAAAATAAAAATAACGAGTTGTGTGAGAACGAAAGCGTAATACAAGATTTGTACAAAACATTTTGCTCCTATCACATCATGTCACGGTGACATCTGACAGCGGTCAAACGTCACCAATGTCATTGTCACATTGACAGCTCGCAGTGTAAAGGCATACATAAGTACAATTGTCGTTAAATACAATATATATATATATATAAAAAAATACCCATAATAGTAATTCATAGCCGAATCGTACAGACAGACAGGCGGACACTTTCAAAATGCTCCGTTAGTCCACGGGAAAGTATCCGGACCGTATACAAAATCAAATGAAATAATAAACGTCTACATTACATCCCGTCGTCCAATTTAAATATCGCGCGGCTATCTACAGCTGCACCGGGCAGTGGCTCCGACTATTTAAGTATTATTACAAACAAGACGCCGTCTCCACTACGCCCCTCCGCCCGACGGGCTTGGATCGACAGTCTGACAGGTGTCAACACATCCGAGCTGTCACAACCTGAGAGCCTTTGCTAAAAGTGCTGAAAACGCCGTTCAGACAACTCTCAGGCCCTGGGTGTTACAAGAGTGACAGATATCAAACAAATCTCGACAGACGTCACAAAGTTGATTGACACCTGTCAATGTCAAATCTCAGCGCGTCAAAAGCAACACACACACTGAATAGGAACTCTATTGCATTCTATTGCACTTTGTCACTCGTTTAAGAGACGGTGAGATACGATTTTGGTGATTTATATAAAACATTATTTTCTATTAGACACATGCCTTTTTGGATTTGTACAAAATATACGCCAATAGGCGATTGAGGAGAGAGAACTTGGCCTAAAATAACTCCAAAGTTGATATTATTTAACCGAATAATACAATAAAATGCAAAGTTAAATTATAATGATGTTATATGAGCCACTTATTATTTATTATATTCCTTTTTTAACCGATTTCATTATGGTCTCCGACTTTAATCAATTTTATTGTATTGACTATCGGTTTAATTTTTTAATAAAAGAATAGTATCCATTTGGAAATATACGAGGGCTATTTAATATAATCTGTTAGAACTTTTATACACTAGTAAAATAAATAGGCTTCATTCTCTCTTCTCTCACATTGCTGCATATTAATTTAGAAAATTATAAATTAAACATTAAGGTTAATACAATATTGTATCAGTTCAAGCGGAGTAAAAGAAAATTGGATTGAAGAATATTTTGGTGGCCCCTCCCCAGAAGGAGCAGGAGGGATTTATTGTCAATATGGGTTTTAAAACTAAACCATAAGGATAGGGAAAAGGCGTGTTTTGACAATATTTTTTAAGTACGAAAGAAAAGAGTTAAGGCTTGAAAAGGATACAAAATTTTGTATTTAGGGCAGGCACAAGAAGGTTTAAGAACTTGGTTGTGTGTGGTCGAATTTAAAGCTTACAAAAATTTATGGGTAATGAGCACAAAGAGAAGTTACGTACAAATAAATAGTACCTAACTTGCTTGGTTGGTGGGTAGTTCGTTAAGCCGTTTCACATTATGGTACGGAAACTGGGGCTTCAGTTACAGAGAGGATAAAAAAAGGTTTTATGTTGACAAACTGTAGACAGACTGTAGATACATCTTCGTCACATAACGTCAATTAAAATAAGGGATTTTGAACCCTAATGAGAACTTCACAAAATTTCACAGACGGAAAATGTGGTTCTGGGTACAAAATGGGGGCTCTAGACATTTGACAGGGGTTCTAAGCTTTCAAAGAGGGGTTCTATAATTTTAGTAGAGGTTATAGACGATTCAGGAGGTTTTAGGCATATGAGTTTGGGTTCTAGGCATTTTAGGCAGGAGGGGTCGCAGCGACACATCCGAACATCGGATATCGGTGGGGGGCGGGGAGGGCGGTCACGCGGGCGCGTCGCCGCTCTCACCGCGCTCGGGCTCCGCTTCGGGCGCGGGCGCGAGGGCGGGGGCGAGCGGGGGCGCGTGCGAGGGCGCCAGCGCGAGGGGCGCGGGGGGCGGCGCGGCCGAGGGCGGCGGCGCCGGCTCCGGCTCGTAGGGCCGGAAGGGGCGGTACAGCGAGGGCGCGCGCGGCGTGTGCGCCGGGTGCGCCGCGTACGGGAGCGCCCTCTGCTGCTGCTGCTGCTGCTCTTCGGCGCGTCGAGCCTCCTTGTCGCGCGCCAAACGCTCGCGCTGCTCCTTCTCGCGTTGTTCGCGCTCCCTGCGGACGGAAAGGTCGGCACTTCAGCATATTTCCATTACCCGTCATTAAAAAAAAGCTTAAAGCTAATTCTACATTAAAACTTAATGTAGGTTTTAATAACTAATAGATTCTTGTGTTTTAACACTATTCTATTTTTTTCTGGTTCTTTCAATTATTGTGTTACTAAATTACTTGTATACTTTCTTTTCAATTAAATATGGACATCTCATATTCCTAAAGGATTAACTTAACCAAATATTCGCAAGGAAAAAGAAAACATTCACAACCTTTCTCTTTCCCTCTCCCGCTCCCGCTCCCTCTCGCGTTGCATCGCCAGCTCTTTATCCCTGTCCTCATGTGCCGCATGCGCGGCGTGCGCTGCGTGGGCGGCGTGTGCCGCGTGGGCGGCGTGGGCGGCGTGACTCGCGTGGGCGGCGTGTGCGGCGTGGGCCGGGTGGGCGGCGTGCGGCACCAGGGGCAGCGGGGGCGCCAGCGGCGGGTATAGCGCGTAGGGCGGGAGCCATCCCACTCCCACGCCGACCCCACTTCGGAACACTCGCTCAAGGTACATCTGTTCCTCCGCCGCTAACCTGCAAAAGATACTAAAATGCTAAAACCCCCTTTTGTGTCAATGTGATGTCCCTTAATACTATGACAAGATGATGTGTTTAAGACCGTCTCCTTTTTATATAGTTAAAACAATAGCCGATTATTTAAAAATTACGGTCCATGCTTTGGATAACCTGTAAAATGTATTTGTGGAATTTCAACCAATCGCTTTTATGATTCCGTTACCACTTACTTATTTTTCGAGATGTTTACGTTACTTCACTTAGAACGCAACTAGTTTAAATGAACTACGGGATAAAAGCAAATCAAAGGCCGTACCACCTTAGCCATTTTTAAGCATCACCATATATTATCAATTTCAGGAAAAAATACCCTCTCCCCTAAAAATAACTTTCCTAAAAAAACATGATGTCGTTTTTCTATTTCCCAAAATACATCTTTTTATTATTTGTAAATATTTCGTCAATTGCAATACAGTTACTTACTCCTAAAATCAGCAATTAAAAGTATTTCTACTCACCTATATTGTAATGCTGCACTCGAGTATAACCCGGGGTGGGCGTAAGGCGAATAGGCGGTGGGCTCCAATAGGGGAAACGACGCGGCGGCAGGATGCGCCAATCTATGGACAATCACAAATTCCACGTTAAAGATCTCTTCATCATCTCTCATCACCAACCTAGATTAAAGTCATCAAGGATTGTAAAGAATACTTAGATCCTAAGATTTCTGGTACTACTCCAAAACTTGGATCATCACCATCATCAGCCTGTGATAGTCCACTGCTGGACATCGGCCTCCCTAATTCACCTATCCATTAGGAAGTTTTAGACCGTATCCCACCACGCTGGTCCAATGTGGGTTAGTGGGTGGACCGACTTTTTTACATGCCCATCCGACGCATGGATCATCTTACGTTTGAGGCAATTGGGTGATCAGCCCAAATTGCCCTAACCAACCAGGAAACAACAACGAAAATTTGGTTTCTAAAGCACACGACTACGGAGGCTACGACAGTACGGACACTACTAGAGGCAGTACTTGGAAATTAGATAGCAAAACCTTATTATATTTACTTGCACATTGAAACATAAACCATTAAGTCAAGACCCTTTAAAGTAATAAGAATACATAACTTATAGTGAATTTGTGAATGAAGCACACAAGCCTGATTTCGAACCCAGTGCGGTAGGCTGGTTGGAGTCGATTGGACATGTAGTCAAAAACAAGTCGAGTCCGACCTATGTAGTCAAAAACGACCTCGACAGTCTTTCTAGGAAGCCATCGAGGTCGGTCGAGCTCTTCATATTCTATAAGTGAGTAATATGAAGGATGGATGGTAAAAAGCAGGTGCTGAAGCTCTGCGTTAATAATGGTAATTTATCTTGTGGGATTAAACGTTTACGTGTTGTTGACATACATAATAAGGATTTAGAGACAAATTGGCTATGCAGTAAAAGCACTACGCCATAATTTTTTTTCGAGTTAAGGCAAATTGATAGTGCAAAAATTTTCAAAACGCAACTTGACATATTTTAGTTCGAAAATCTTTTACCTAATAGCAAAAAAAATCGAGTCCCTCGTAATGCAACGAAAGATTTTAGCAACTGATAGAAAAAAATAAATACCGACAGGTTTTAGTTAAAGTTTTTCGGTTTTCCTGATAATGAGAATTTGTCAATTATTGAGTTATAGTATTCAAACGAGAGCTTAAATATGAGACTGATTTATTTATTGAAGTTATACTTCTTTAGGCGCGTTATGAAAAAATGATGAGAGTGAAATTTTAAGATGCGCGCGCACCTGTGACACAAAATTAACAGTTTATAATGAAAACGGTGAAATGGACCTTATTACATAGTGATAAGGTTGATTTTTGTGTAGTGATAATGGAGTTGTCGTTTTTTATTTGCGATAGTTGTTGCATAATGTGCTCTATGAGTTGGGATTAAGGTTCGTTTTTGGTTGCGTTTATTTTTGAAGTTATACTTCTTTAGGCGCGTTATGAAAAAATTATGAGTGAAATTTTAAGATGCGCGCGCACCTGTGACACAAAATTAACAGTATGAAGCCGTCTGCTATATATATTAAATATTTTATTATTAATATAATTTTTAAGATGCAAGTATATCTCACGCGCGTACATAAGTACACGCACCCATTTTTTATTTATGTATTTTTAGCCTGCCGTCAAGGGCATCTTCAACGTTCACTATAGAGGACATAGAATCATCTATCACTATAATGTGTAAATCATCATCTATTGTGGCTTACACTTCAGAGTTGTGTTGCATCTAACGGTAACTTGATAAAACTATAACACCAATCTAGATATACTAGTGTCAGATGCCAAAAATAGTCAGGTACATTCACCTAATGTGCACTACGGAATATCAAAGAATATATATATATTCTGGCTAAGGATGTGACGACCCCAACGCCCACTTGACGCCGGATCTGCCTTACAGTGGGTGCAAGACAGATCCGCAGTACAAGTGCAATTAGTCAATTGCCAATCCACCTGCTCAGTGTGGCAATTATGAGCAACTCTTTTTAATGGACGCCAACAAGATCGACCGTCTAGGCGTTCATTAAAAAATAGGCCTATGTTCAGCAGTGGGCTGCTAAAGGCTGTTGATGATGACGAGATAAATATTACCTGTCGTCCGGACGGTACGGCTGGAAACCGCTCGCTGGCAGGTGGTGGGGCGATGCTCGTTTCGACGGCGGCGGCGGCTTCTCCTTGGCTCTCGGTCCACGGGCGCGGAACCTAAACACTCGCGATTCAGACCGTGGTGTCCCGCAAGGTGGACTCTTTGGACCCTGGCAGAGCTATGGCCGTTAAGACCCATTATATTATAGCAAAATCACTCACTCTCAAGACTTAAATGCTGACTTTTCTGAGTGTCAATCGCCTTTTATGGATGTATAGCGAAATGTATATAACTCTAAGCTCCGCCAGTGTCAGTTATGCTTGCACCGATCTATTTCTTAACATTTTATTGCAAAATCCCACAGATAGGACTGTGTTACAGAAATGTTTTGAAATAGATAAATGCAAAGTTTTTAAATTTAAGTAATGGTATACACAGTTGATGCCAATTATAAAACGAAATTGGAAGAAGAAATAATGAAACACACACAAGAGCACATTCTTTTTAAGTCTAGCTATTAACATTATACATAAAGTTATAATATGTGGCACCTGTAAGGAATAAATAATTAGTAATCTAGTAATAGAAGTATTAGTAATAGATTTTTATGTTCCTTATAAAAAAAACTATAGAACTAATTTTAAAATTAAAAAAAAAATCTGTACACTTAGTGGCATTAGCATTTAATTAACTTGAGTGAATAATAACAGAATGCCGCCTCACTCAGGTCAATCATTACAACATTTGGATACATGCATCGTACATTTTCAGAAGGGCTGCATTTATCGTGTGTTAATAACTTAATATTACTTAAATGCACGTAATACATTACACGTACAACTCAGATATGGACGTGCGAACCCGACAAGTGTGCAATTGTCTTCAATCGGCGTAGTGACTTGATAAAATTGAAACAATAGTATAGCCCACGGTGCAAGTAATAGAGAACATTTTAACAAATAATTTTTAATGATTGAACAATTTGATTTTTAGACGAAAATGATCATAAATTGCAATTTGGAATTCTACGTTAAGGTTGATAGGAAATCATTAAATCTGAAGCTTCCTTGGCGTCTTGGTTAGTAATCTGCGTTAGCGCAGTAATGTAGTGACTTTAATGGTAAATACAGACAAAAAGACGTCAATTGATATTGCAAGAACTATCACAGTCAAAAATTAAAAATCTTTAAGGAAATTATTAAAATATTTCATGAAATTAAATAATATTTTCATTGTGATTTTAAATTAGCCAAGTTTTATCAATATATTAAAAGAGAAGTTGCAGCCTACACACACGACAAACTCCAGATTAAACTTTCAACTACATTCGATCAAATTCTCGAATGCTAGTAGAGGTTTGCGTTCCGTCTAAAATAAAATTGTACTCATTTTTAATTAAACTATATCCCTGGATAATTCTTCTGGGTTTTTTCATGCGATGTGATAGGCAAGCTTCTACATTACTTCTCTATTACTCCACCGAGGGTACAAGTTGTGGATGAAGGATAGGTAATGGGCAAGCGGCGATTGATGGACTCACCGTCTTTCCCATCGGGTCCCGCATTCTTCGCAAGGGTGCGGAGGGCGGCGGCAAATGGACCGCCCTTGTTCGGGGCAAGGTCGGTTCGTTTCGCGATCTTACTTGCACTGACACCTGGAAAGAAATGATAACGTTAGATTGTGTCTGATATAATCCCCATGAACGCCCTGCGGTAAGATATAGCGACGGTATTTGCAAAATGGCCGGTGTGGGCTTGATGAGAATAGCCGAAGATCGGCTTGCATCGAAGGAGGCCCATGTCCAGTAGTAGACTGACACGAGGTGATGATGAATTGTATTTTCTATAACCGTTGATTTAGATAGCATACGGTGCATTACAGCTTACGGTGAGACGATGCTTTATGTTGGGGACTTAGACTTTAAAAGCAGCGTACTAATACCAAATTGTTCATGTTTGGTTGTTTGTTAAATGTAAATGAGGCGGTTAAAAATTACGCTGCTTTTCATTTTCATATCGAATACTTCACAAGGTGCATTTCAATCTATTTTATTTTAAATGACAAAATTGTCGGTCTCCTATAACGAGACTTCCGGAAAATGTTAATTAAAACTTGCTTACGTTTTTATAAAGATTTTGTAAGCTAAAGAAAACCTGAAATATCAGTCATACTTTTTGCAATCCTATTTATAATACAACCCAACTATACGTACTTGGAAGCACTTAATATATAATAATTTTATGCAATAAGTTCTATGCGCATATATGTCAATTATTTCCAAGCCTCTTTGAGCTGGTTGCCACGTGACAGGTTTAACGTTTTAGAAGGGTACGACTATTATATATAAAACAAATGACACAAAATTTAATCACATCGTATAGGAATAATTATGATATCTGTTATGATAATAAATTCTCACTACTCGGCATATTTTCCTTTAATTTGTGATCTTAAAGAACAAATTCTATTTAGTGTCAAATTTGGCGTCTTGAAACGAGAATAACAGAGGCTGATGTCTAAATAATGACGTCAAAAACGTCTGCTCGTTTCCCAAGATTGAAAGTAATTTACGCGACGGGCGACAGTTTCGCTTCATTGGCGTTCAACTGATTGGAATCGCGTGATTTGTTGACCACCAACTTTATTACAGAAAAATGCAATTGTATTGAAAATAGTAAGAATTTTTAAAAACGCATTCTAAATCACTTAAAAAATGTTGCGATCCATTAAAATAAACTAGACGCTAACCTTGACAAAATACTGTACATCAAAAATAACACAAATAAACATAAAAAAAGAATGTGATATATAACCGGTATATACAACAGATAACGTTTATATATATATATATGTCCTATGTTGATAGGACTTTCACTAAAAGGTAGCTGATATAAGTGGGAGTAACCTAACCTTTTTTAAGAAAAAAAAAACAACAGCCTTAATAGCTAGTAGAATATATAAATCATCATATCATTTCTCTCACAACGATTACAACCATTTGGAAAGTGAGCTTTAATTATTAATCATTAGCAAAACTCTCAAACGTAATAAATTCGAACCTGATGATTAATTCACAAGCATAATGCGTATAAACAGGGGAAGCGCAGCGGAAATGTAAAACAGAGTGACTGTCACTGACTGACATTCGACTAATCACGACACCATATGTGCGACACTTCGTTGCCACAGATTACATACATTATTTCCATCAACTAAGAGCCCAATTGAGCTAATAAAATTACTATGCATACATTAATTAATGCAATGACAGCCAAATTTTTAACGGAATATACTTGGTAGAGACGTCTCAAAATGAATTATGACATATATGGCAATTATATTGCCTTATATGGTATGTAGTTGTCATATGTGTTGTCATAGTGACATCTAGACATTTCTATCAAGTACAGTATATAAACAGCGAGCCAAGGCAACATTAATTGTAACGCGGTGGTGCATACATTGTACAATCAAATTGTCTTATTAATATTCAATAAACTTTCTTAAAACCATATTAATTTCTTCGATTATACAAATACAACTGAACGATTCGAACTTTCGTAAAGTAATCCAAACAAAACTGAACAAAAAAGGCAACTACTCTATCATAAATGACATCGAGTCCATAATGTGATGAAGTAGTTCATATTCCGCACTAGGAAATCTCCTGGTAACTAGATCACTGATGTATCAAGCAAATTTTTAATTCCAATTATACCTAAAGGTCAATTGTTTCGATACAATCCTTTACGATGCAATGTTGATTATGCAGGCGTTATTAAACGTGACACGTTTGGCAACCGCTCCCACTGCAATTAAACGGTACGAGATAAAACAAATGGCATGATGATTAAACTTTTAATCTTTTGACAATTAATCAAAAGAGCGCTTGGATGATGACGGACGCGTAATAAACTTAATTATGAGCGATAGTCGTAAAAAGCGTTTTTTAATTTAATCGGATGCAATTAGACATTAAATCGATGAATAAAACTCGGCTTAATTAATCCGCATGATTCCTACAGCCTATCAGTAGATACTGTTTAATTCAGAGGTTAAAATAGTTATACGTTAGGGAAATATTTTAGCAATACTGAAAAAATTGCAAGGAATTTTAATAAAGATTGTCCATTTCTAAAATCCTTAACTTAAAGGATTGAGTAAAATTATATAAAAGTAGTTATTTAGTTGTGTAAATTATATAATTATTCTAGTACTCGTACACGTTTTCTTCATCTTAATTGATATTGCAATTACCAACCTTAATCTTAATTATGTACATCATCATATCATCTCCTTATATACATATAAAAGAGATTCCCACCTATATATTGACCCATCACGATGTCTCTGGAACCAAAAGACGTAGCGACTGGAAATTTGGTAGGAATATTCCTTTCGCCCAGTAGAGGTCTGCGAAGAACGAATTTTACGAAATTCCACCCACAAGAGGGTTGGGGGCGTAGCTAGTTACTTTTGTAACCGAAAGGTTGACTGTTAGATTTGCGTTAAACGACAAGTACCTACATACATACATACATACATACATACATACATACATCATATGTCTCTTAACTGCCTCCGTAGCCTAGTGGTAAGAGCGTGTGCTTTAGAAACCGGAGGTCGTGGGTTCGAATCCTGCGGGGACACAACGAATTTTCATTGTTGTTTCCTAGTTGGTTAGGGCAATTTGGGCCGATCACCCAATTGTCTGAAAAGTAAGATGATCCATGCATCGGAGGGCATGTAAAAGTCGAGTCCACCAACAATGAGTTGGACCGTATCCCACCAACCCGCATTGGACCAGCGTGGTGGGATACGGTCCAAAAACCCCCTAATGGATAGGGGCGTATTAGGGGAGGCCTATGTCCAGCAGTGGACTATCACAGGCTGATGATGTATAAGTACCTAACACTTGTACAATACGTGAATAAAACTTGAGTAAATATAAATCACCAATAACAATTGCAAACCTAAAATTAAAACACACGTATTGAGTTCTGGTCTATAATGCCGAAATAGCATTGAGAGCAGATTTATTTCAAAAACAATTTTATGGCCTTTTAAATAAGAAGGATTCCTTGTGGTCTTTTTTAACAAAACCAACACGATGGGAGCCAAACAAAGGTACAAAGCTGTTGGTAAAGTCGCACGGAATGCGGTGGCAGCTAGTTAAAAGTTTTAAACACGTCTACGTTCAACTTGGTCCACCGAAAGCTGTTTATAACAACTGTATTAAATATTTACGGATAAGCAAAAATAAACTACTACAGGATGCTGAAGACCAGACAGATGAATAACCTATTGGGAAACAGAAACCTCCGCGAATGGTTCGCGTTGAACACTCGTTTTAATATAGACTTGCTATCGATAAAGTACGGATTGAAATAATGATCGCTGACCTCCGATGTGATATGGCACTTAACAAGAAGAAGATATTAGCAACACTATACCAAATACCAGTGATATGAAGTACATGCGTTTCTTTTTCCTTAAACCATAGTATAAGACTGTAGTAGTACCAATTAAAGATTTGGTTTGTGTAAACAAATTTGATTGTCCTTAAAATGCAGAAATACGCGACATTTCAAAGTTATTGTCATTTAGCGGCCCAATTTTAGCAGAAGGTTCATGCACAACCACCTCGGATTTAGATAATGCCTCAAATTCAATAGAAACCGATATAACGCTATTCATATTGTGTTTCGGAAGCATTTGACACGTTTTTACTAACTTTCGTGTTATCTTGATGTTTATGACGGATATTTGACTATCTTATAACACTTTGATTGCGACAGAAACCCGCAAGTCACTTTATTTATATTTATTTGCATAAATTGTAGGTCCAATTTGAAACGATACCTTGGCAACAAGTAATCACTACATAGTATAAAACAAAATCGCTTTCTCTGCCCTAAACCCCTTTGTATGCTTAAACCTTGCAAAAGGCGCAACCGATTTTGATGCGGTTTGTTCTAATAGATAGAGTGATTTAAGAAGAAGGTTTGTATGTATAATTCCTGCATAATATTGTACAGAAATTCTAATATTTTTTTATATTTTGACATATGTTTTACAGATATTAGTATTGCACCCGTGCGGAGCGGGGGCGGGTCGCTTGTTAAAGATAAATTCTATCTCAGGTTGTAGTCTAGGGAAATTCAATCGACTATAGGTAACGCTGTAGATATTTTATTGTAGAAGAACGAAATTTGACTCGAATGAAAGTGGCGTCTTACATCTCACTCATGAATCTTTACAAAGACATTAATTACATGCGACATTCGACAAATAACAATTCCGTAAGTGCAACGTCGCTTAGTTGTCAAAGTAACATTATTTATGTCAACTTTGGGTCTTACTTCGCTCGAATTAGTTTGACAATCGCTTATCTGAATGAGAATTTCACTGGTTCGCGACTTCCTCCGTGTGTGTAATGTGAGTGTTAAAATGTGTACAATTAAAATCAGAAACAAATGAGAAGCTCAGAAAATAAAATATATTTCGGTGCCACTTTTCAGTGAGTCCCGCCAGAATTGTACTAGCTATTCCAGAGGTTTACCAAATCAAACCGACAGACCGACAGACAAAAACATAAAACAATATCGTTTTTAACGGCTATTTTAATGTTACAGTCAGACACTGACACATTTATAGATGTAAAGATTTAAATTGCCTAAATGCACACAATAAGTATATATATAATATACAATTAACAGTAACACAACTTTATAAACATCCGCAATCCGCTCTTGTAAAATCACCGCATTGTACGGGGTTGCGGTGGCCCGTGACGTCATTAAGGGCTGCCGACAAATGAAGGGGTAGACCACCCCCCTACAAGCGGTGGTGTGTCTACTATAGGGGTGGCCACGTCGACACTACCCCAATGGGACGCTATTGAATCTATAGCGGATGGTACACTGGCTTGGATGTGTTGATTCAAACTCGTAGATTGAATAGTTTATGTAGAGGGATGTATGAAATTGGTATACATGTGCAGTATGCAAGCCTATAATTAATTGAACATGTATGTAAAATGTGAACTCCTAAAACATGACAAACAACCGCGTGTTAGTATCGGTAACAAGTAGTCCCTTTTTAGTAGCTTTTTATATATTGTACGGTTGACAATATAACTATAACTAAGTCAATTTAGTTTGTATACTGTTGTGTATACAAAGTTTAATTTCAAACTGTTGCTGTCCTATTAGCATTATTAACATACATTATTAATATTGATTAAATATTTCGGAGGACAACGAAGGACGAGACGGATTCAAATCTATTGACTGTACAGGTTACAGTCCTTTGTGGACTGCAAGACGCGACGCTCAGTTAAGTACGGGACAAAGGTATTTGAGACTTCGTATTTTGTGTGACGCTTAGACAGTAGGCTATATTCTTACATTTATACTATAATAAATAAAAATGTCAAAGTCAATTGGCACCTAAAAGTAAAGCACTCTAATAGGTTAAACATCGCGGGGAGCGTGTAACACTTTGTTTACTTCAGAAATATAGAAGTCTGACTATTTCTACCGTAAAGCGAAAAATATTATCGTGTTCGGATTTGAAGGGCACCGTAGCCAGCACGTTTACTGGGTAAAAGAGACGTAACATCCTATATCTCACGGTAGGCAGCGCGTTGGTGACACCGCTGGTATTACCAATGTACCATAGACGTCGGTGACCACTTTCCATTAGGTGGTCCCCCTGCTTGTCTGCCTACGTATCCAATAAAAAAAATTTAATTTAGGTCAACTACAGACGGATATAATTATAAATTGTCACATCTATATTGAATAAGAAAACCTGTAATATGTGCTATATAAAATCCCTAAATTTAATGATTTGTTGTTACTTAGATTTGTTTGTTGCCCCCTTATTTTGTTATAGGCGTTTCATTGAAATAAGTAGCGAGCACTAATCATTTAAATCTATTTGAAGGAACGCAACATGTCATTTTATGTATAGCCGTAGTAATTTCTGTCAATAAAATTTAACAAGACACTGTGCTATCGTTAGCTTCGTTTTACTTGACGTATTCTTACCGTTTGTATTTAAATCTAGATGATTATTTGTCAAAGCGTAACAAACAAATTAGTCATTATTGTTATATCCATCTATCAGACGCCATAATAACAAATGACCTTGAGTACAAAACAACGTGGCGGCACAATCCCATTGGCCAGGATATTGTCACTATTTTTGATCCACCAATACACACGCCTTCCGAGTGACGTCATCACGTTATATATTTTTTTAAACTAATTTAAGTAAATGTATCACTACCGAAAATTGTTCCAATTATTCTTCACTACAATCGACGCTACATCAAAGTCAAATATCTTTATTCACTATGGAAGCATTAGTAGAATTAGTAAAATACCACTAGATCGGAAATGGTAGACTCTGATATGAGAAAAACGGGCGTGAGACTCAGCGGGACTTTTTTTCTGCCTTTCTTTTAAATCAATTTAACATTAGGTATATTTTAACAGTAGGAAATAGCTTGAATCGAACAAATCATCACTAGAGTGTGTTATCTTTAAATTAGTTATTACAGCAATAATATCCTTTGTGTGTCAAAACGTTCTATTAAATTATTCACAGATTACTGGAATTTTCTTATAAAAATTATACATTGTCTAATCGAACATCACATCTAGAGTACAGGAATGCGCTCCTGTCTGAGTAGCGGACTCAGCGCTGGCAAGACCCTAGGGAGACAGGGTCAATTAACAATTGACCGCTACGATTAAACGGCACGCCGCCGACGAATAACGGGACGGACTTCAACCTATGACCCGACATCCTTTAAAGTACTTTACGGTCACAACGTAGTGAAGAAACAGATCTTTGATTGAGCGTTTTAAAACAAAAAGAAATGATTTATACAACAAATTAAAAGTGATATACCAAACGAGTTTTGACTGGTTTTAGTTTGAATTATAAGTTCTAAAACGCGCCGGTATATCTAGCCTTTATGCTGTTGAATTTTTTTTTTCATGCAAAGGCAAACGAGCAGTCCGGCCACCTGATGGAAAGTAGTCACCGACGCTCTTTACGTCCATCGGCAACCCCTGGGGTATTACCTACTAGCTGCCTACCGTGAGACATCAATAATAATATTATGTAGTAATAACATGAGAAGAAGAGAATCTATATTATTATAAAAATGCACAATCTCAGTGAAACTACGACAAGTGTTACCATTCTGAATTTAGTAAACAAGTGATTTTGAAGTGAATATCTAGGGGCTCGCTACCTGAGTATAGGATGTATAGATAAGGGATGGCTAAGACTATCGTAACGCATATCATATGTAATAAGTACATAGAACATACGAATCAAAGCTTAGACGAGAATAATATACTATACCGTTGGTAAAAATTTAAATTCCTCATTGGTTGGACATAGCATAAGGATTGAATATAACCGCGGACAACGAGTAACACGACGAATTCGAACCGATGACCGAATATCCTTAACAGTCCTTTGTGGACTACAAGACGCGACACTCAATTAAGTGCGTAACAAAGATATCTAAGACAGCGTAATTTCTTCATCGGTTAGACAGTAGACTATATCTCTTACATCACCACATAGTATAAAACAAAGTCGCTTTCTCTGTTCCTATATCCTATGTATGTTTAAATCTTTCAAACTACGCAACGGATTTTAATGCGGTTTTTTATTAATAGATAGAATGATTGAAGAGGAAGGTTTATATGTATAACACGTGCTTAATATTGTAGGTTTATTTTATAACAACATAGCTCCCGTGCGAATCGGGGGCGGGTCGCTAGTTTATAATATAAAAACGTCGACAATTCACCACCACACACGGTGTGACAAACACTACACCCGAACCAAAAAACACACACATAGAATTAACGTTTACAAACTATTATTTGTAAATCTAGTGACGTCAAAATGTCGAAGGCTCTCATTGGTTAAAGGTCGCGTGAAGATTAAACATGGCGGGACAACCAATAAAGACGCGTTCCAATTTTAAATTACATTAAGGAAAATTTCTGTCTCCTTTTTTCAAATTGGTTAAACTTTTAACGTAGTTACATTAAAGTGAGAGATATAATGTACTATATAAGCGACACAAATACAAATTTAGGTACAAGGGACACTTTTGGAAGTTTCGTTACATTTTTTCAGTCCGTAAAAAGTTTTCTCTTATGATGAATGCTTAGCAGGGTACGTCAAAAACACTGGGCTTATACATTACGTTAGAAGAAGTGTTGCACCTCCATAACCACTGTTTGCGAAGATTCTTACCTGAAACAATAAAAAAATACAATTAAATAACAATTCCATTTTACAAAATATTAGACGAAATGAACGCATTTTTCTAACTATAATCCCTTTATGGTATTTTTATTGTAATCTGGTATAGATAATCTAATTTCACCACGATTTCCCGAAGTATTTATAAATACACAAGGAAAGGAACAAAGGAAGGAGAAAAGCGTATCATATTCAGCACCTACAATATGAGCACATTGCGCTACCAGAGGTTAAACGCCGACTGACCCAAAAAGCAAAGAGTTAGAAAAACTATAAACGTTTCGCTTGTTTAACATTTGTTCCTAATAATTAATTGTTTACCATAAAAAAACCTCAACAATACAGCAATACGTATATTTGAAGCTTGTTGCAGCTTGTCCGAAATCTACACATAGCCAATAATCAGACGCAGGAAAGAATCCTATTTATTTCTGCTAATTTTGTGCCCATTAATTGCGTTAATCAAATATCGTCAAAGAAATTTTTAAAAGATAGTATGTAGTATGTACTATATATTATATACATGTATAATTTAATCACGTACGTGCAATAAGTGTACTGTAACTAGTCTATAAACCGTTTTTTGTATAGTGAGATTCAAATTTAATTTAAAATCAATCGAGCCCTCATTAACGTCAATCAATCACTCTATCGTTTAATATATTTTTTGTTAACTTTATAACGTAAATAAATGATAAATAATTCAACACAAACAAACATTTAAAAAAACCAAAACATCAATAAAACCTATATCCGCTACCGCTCATCTCTCGCGACGTAAGCAACATAAATTATCCGTTCGCGCGGCGGTTCTTAGCCGCCTCGAGAGCGTAACGTCGTTGCGGGCTAGCCGTCCGTCACGCGGCGTTCCGGGGCGGGCAGGGTGGGCCAAAATTGGATATCGGCGGGGCAAACATCGCACGGTCGGTCGGTCGGTCGGTCGGTCGGTTTGTTTGCCCGCTTCGGCAATGTACCAAAGCCCAGGGGGCTATTGTGATACTCGTTGTTGTTATGAAGATCGACCGCTTTTATATTGAAGCCGTACAGGATTTTAGAACTTTGTTTGTAATGATGGTGACGATATGAATGATCTTTCACATATATAAAATATCGCGTAGTGATTGTCGCTTAGCGGCGGTTTACGCCGAATTGACAGATCTTGAATTTCAGACGCTTTTTGCTCTTGATAATCCACTTGTTAATAGAACTATTCAGAACAATCAGGAAACCTAAATTATTAAAAAAGAAAGCAGGTTACATAGAATCAGACAAAAGGATGTCACAAAAAACTAATCATCGACGATTACAACCTGTTGCTTTGTTTTATCGTTACGTTACGCCAAATTATTCTAGGATTTTCAAACCAACCAAATTTACAATGGTCGAGTAGCAAACTAAAATCTCCATACATACCCTCTCTGACTTAAATTAAACCTTGTCACAATTAAATCTAACCAACAACAACAAAAAATAATCAAAACAACAACAACAACACAAACGCCGAAACAAAGCGGCGACAATCGCAAAGTTTGCATCCTTCCCAGCCGGCGTTAGCTAGTCACCAATTGTCGGCGTCCCCAATTAGGGTACGTTTAAAAAAGGCCAACCCCACCCATCAGCAGCCACCCCGCATCGGAAGGGTTGTCGACGAAGCGGCGAAAGGTAATTAATTCAGTCTGAGGCGCTAATTCGAAACGCGACGACGATGCGGCCGTCCCGCGCCCCCCAGATCAACTCGGCAGACGCGAGTACTTCCATTTGATATAATTATAATGAGGCGGGGACTAGGGGGATCCAGTATTAATATGAGAGAGCTTTGTACGACATTAATTTAACTTTGGGAGACGAGATCCGGCGCAAAAAAGAACGGTTTTAAAACAATCTGATTTGTATGTTAATTAATATGAATGATGTGCAAGGTAGGGGTGACCTTTGTTAAACAAAGAGGGCGGAAAAGTAGATTATTTCATTAACTTGAATTAAACCTATCCTTACACTCCCTCGTCTGAATATTCTGAAAAGTACCATCAATAGAATTTGCGCCCTAAATGTGTGTGTGTATGTTTAGGGATAAGTTTAAATAAAATTACGCATCAAAGTGTTTATCAATCTGTCTGATATCATCCAAGCATTGAAATATATATACTAAAATATATATACACTCCTCAACCAGATAGCTCGAAAACTCTCCAACAAAAAAACTGAACCACAAACTAAATACGAAACGCGTTAAATATATCCTTAAATCTAACATCCAATCCAGTTAACGACTTCAAAAATATCAATATTTACATCTTCAGCGCGATCCCTTACGAGCGGCGCGTGCTCCCGGGACATAAATACGGGGATAAAACATAAACGGGATGACTCCAGAGTGGTCCCGATCTAAATATACACGGCGAGCGTCATCTGGAGAACGTTAGGAGCATAATGCTTGGAACTCCCGTAGGAGGCGTAAAAACCCATGATGGTTTCATACAGTTTATTCGTGTCGTTTTTTGTTTCATTGTCTAAGAAAACAATGTTTACTGCCAAGATTTTGGACATTAAAAATATACCAATGGTGCAAGGTAAGGGTAAACTAATACATCAGCACTTGTATTATTCGTTTATAATTTAGCGAGAATATTTCTCGGTCATAGATTATACAATGCTTACTTGTGTTTAGATTTATTTAAATTCATTATTCAAAAAGAGTTTTTTGTTTTGATTGAAATAAACATATCTTTCAGCTCAACTGCAAGCTTAACTTGATCCGTTTGCGTTTGAATATACTTTTTTATTACCATATCAAAACCCATATTAGAGTCTTTGATTGGCATTAAAACGTATAGCGGTTTCGGCGAAACAACTTCATGTAATCGTAACTTCACGCCGTCAACAATACTTCACACAAACATTTCATATTTGCCTCCAATATCGATAGTGATCTATTTCATCCGAATGACCGTTCTGCATGTCGGGAACCGAATGCATAATCTATGAGCGGTCCACGACCGCAGACCGGCTCCCGCTTCAGGCGCCGATCGATTCGGCCAATCTGAGGCGACGCTACGGACACATCGGCAGCGGAAGTGATCACTACGAGCGGGAAATATCAACCGTAACATAAACCAAAGGCAAATAGTATGGAGAATGATAGGGTATACTTAAGGAATGTTGGTTTATAGTCATCCTTTGACTTACTATCAAATTTCCACATCGCTTTCGGAGTTTATTCTGGGGGAATATTTATAAAAATATTTATCGACATATATAGGAAACCATTGCCGCTATTCTTCCTGTAATTAATGTAAAATAGATGCTATGTTCTTGAAGGATAAGTGATTCGCGTTACCTAAGAGATATGCATCATAAAATAGACAACGTATTTGGGTAAAACTGCCAGACGTAAGCAGTAAGGTTTTTTTAATACCCTCCAAAGCGACAACGCCGAAAATACCGTAACATATAATATTAGCTTATTTCTGCTTAACAAAGTAAATAAGTTAATAAGAAAAATACCACTCATAGAAATTATCTCCCTCATATTTCGTAGAATAATCTTATTGCCCTATTAGCAAAAAGAATATTTTTCCTAGCATTAATTCCGCCTAATGCCTCGGTCCGCCTTTCGACTTAGCCCCCTTTACTTCACAGACTTTAGCATGGATACGATATACGATTGTTAACATAGCAGGGCTTGTGAAGTAACAACTAACTTTATACATTTTTAAAATATACTCCTCAAAACGTTTCTATCTGAGATATATGTGAGTGCTTATATTTTTGAAATATCAAACGATATGTCAGCCTGTGATAGTCCACTGCTGGACACAGGCCTAATACACCCCTATCCATAAGGGGGTTAAACAGACTTTATTTTAAATATTTTGATAATATTCTGAGCCATAAATAACTCTGATAATATTCTCGCTTTTCAATTGATCAAATCTAATAGCTTTAACTGTAACTTCTAAAGCTACAACACAAAAACTTGTTAGGAAACAAACAAAAGATGAGATTATTTCCTTTCAATCTTATAACCACAGAAGAAAGGAAACTTTCAATTATGCCAAAAGCTATACAAATATATCATATCGCCGAAATGAGAACGCCGAGAGGCATTCAATTGAGAAATCGCTTAACATTTTTTCCCTCGCTTTTATCACGGCCCACGCGAGTATCCGATTGCTTCGAAATGTTCTAAGACAATACTTTACAGGTGTTTTTGTTCAAATAACAAATAAGCCCACAGCAAAAAATAATGAGTACATATTACAAGAAGATTCGTGCTATACCTTTGTGTCTAAAAAATTTCTTTTCTATTTATTACTGTTTTAAGAGAGAATTGTCGCCCTTATATTTCAACACAAAATGCAATAAATAAATTTATGAAATTACTGATTTTCAGTAGGAACAACAATAACGATACGATATTAACGACTTATCTATACTTTAAACAAATAAAATTATTTTTTTAATTTTGTGCGTCTGTCAGTTTGTGCTTGTTTTAGCTAATCTCTGGAATAACTGGTACTATTTTGACGGGTCTCTCACTGAAATATAGGTGATGCAACGTACGGGACTCCCCCAGCTTAGGCTATAAAAATATATCTTCCACGCTGACACGAAGTGTCAAACTTTAGCTAGTCTATTATGTAGAAAAAAAGTCTAAAAATATTTTAAAACATTGCATCTTTTAACGACGACTACCAAGCGGCAGCGTATCTCATTCTTCCATTATTAACTAGTATTAAAAAATCAAAATTCAACCACCACACTAAACCGCTCAGCTTATTCGCACCGCTCCCCGCTCGTGACATACGTCATACGCCTGACCACCGCGGCATCGTCTGCGGATTTCCATTACGGCCCAACGGCCCACCCCCGCCCGCGCGCCTACAGCGTCAAACACCAGGCCGGTGTGGCGTGGGCGTATCGTCTGGCGGACGGATTATCTCCGAGAGACAAATTGCGTACCGCCGTCGATTTTTACAATGAAGATATTTTATTAGGAAATTGTATAGGATAACTCGAGATTGTTTCGTGTCTTACGTTTTACGAAAGATCTAAGTTGAAATCTATACCTTCTTCAACAATTATAGGCTGAACTTATGCCAACAACTTTTAAAATTTTAAACATAGGGTAGGGAGTGATGTGTAATTATGTAACATGGTATAATTAAGATTATTATTTAGAATATTAATCAGTTGAAACATACTGCTCGTAAAAACAAAGAGCAATATGTCAATATGACGGAACGATATCCTTTTGACCATCAAAGTGAAAACAAGCTATCCCGTCATTGTCGCTCATATGTACACAAACCTATCTAAACCTCCCAAATAGCTACCTTAACAATGGCTCAGACAAATCTCAAACCGAAGCCAATCCGTCCCTCTACATTGTCGTCTAATGTTTGAGCGCCACTCCGTTGCCAACTTCATCGGGATCAAGTCGATTACTGTTAGTAATCGCACACCCTCGCCACTCGGGCATCCGACTCCTCCACTTAACAGGGCACTATAGCGACACGACCAGCCTACGTAGACCCACCACCCCTCCCCCACGGCGGGGCTAAAAGGCCGCAGGGGGGGCCGCACGGATCGCGCAAAGGTCTCTATAACACGGTCTCCGTGTCACTTGCGACTTAACAGTTTGCGGGGGATTCAATTTCCATTCGAAACGCCGCCACAGGGCATTTCGTACTTTAACACTACGCGTTAGAGTGTAATTCCCAACGGTACGTATGTTCGGGTACTTGTTGAGGTAATACGTGATTTGCGGCGGGCGGTGTTAGGGTCGCTTTTGATGTGCCGCCCGGGCGGCGCGGCGGCGCGACACAAAGGGCTCTATAGTCGGTCACATAAAGGATGTTTTCCTTTGACGGTGCACGGTGCGGGCGTGATAATCCCCGTCGACAGACTGTATCGCGTCAACTTTTAATTAAAGTCTCGCGTTTCGGCAGCAAGTCGCCGGAGACATCGGCACACGCAAACGCGCCGCGCTAATTGAAAACTTAACGGGGAGCGGGAAGCCGGGAACCGTACCGGACTAATGTAGTGATATTTTCCACAAAGCCGCACTGCAGAGTTTCATTTGGAACGGTGCAAAGCATTAATCAATCATAAATACTGCTATTAAAGGTAAAGTCCGATAAACTAAAAGATAATTTTTACAATACAATCTAAGAGAATAATTTGTTCAATTCTTATATTAAAACTACACTAAAAATGTCCTATTTATAGTATTTATTTTTAATGAAGGTTGTGTATGTATATGAGGCATGTAAATAGACGGTCCACCCACTAACCCGCATTGTGCCAGTGTGGTGGGAGACGGTCCAAAACCCCCTAATGGATAGGGGTGAATTAGGTAAGGCCTATGTCCAGCAGTGGACTATCACAGGCTGATGATGATGATGATGATGATGATGATGATGAGTAGGTATCTGATAATGCCAAATATTGATAGTTATTCTATTTTACCTCTTATTTCTTCATGAGTTATATATAAAAATAAACGCTATTAAATTTAATCCATTTATTTTCACATCAAACACAAACCTTAATATTATAAATACCTATCACGAACTTAATAAAATCTCTTACTTATAAAAATAAATAAAAAATTTAAGTAGATATTCTGTAATAAAAAAAACAGAGCAATCAATACAACGTAATACCTCAAAAACAAATACACTTGAAAGTCCAATAGTCCCCGTGCCGAACCGCAAAACCGCTTACGGTACCCCAAAAGAGTTACAAGGGAGCGCAAAAAAGAACCGCAGAAATGTGACCGGCTTCCATGACGTCGGATTCGTTGCCTCACGTTCCCCCTGGAGGTAGGGGAAGGGGGTGCGGGATGGGATTTTTTCACTATCGCTTCTACGATACGAAGTAAGGACATCCGTGGCATTTTATACGTTCATCCGGCTTGTGCGACAAGAGTGTCAGGTTGGCAGACTACAAAAACGTATCGCTTATTATAAACATAGATACTAAATATCTTGTTCTCTGTGTACCCTTTTTGTATGTGTACTGACATTATGAATCTGAATAGTTTGTTTGTTTATATAATCTCAAGAGGTCTAATATCAAAAATTCCATTTATTTATAGGGTTAAATATCGCAACTCTTAATAAAAAAAGAGCGGAGTACCAATTAAATAATGCTACTCTACATCTTTTCATTTTATTCTTTTAATACAGCTGTAACACACATACCCCATCAACTCGCATTGGACCAGCGTGGTGGGATACGGTCCAGAAACCCCCTTATGGAGAAGGCGTGCAGTAGGGGAGGCCTACGTCCAGCAGTGGACTAACGCAGATGATGATGCATGTCTTAAAAAGTCTTTTGATCATCTATTCAAACAAAGTCCAGGTTTTAGGATAATGTGATCCTACGCGGCAAAAGCAAGTATAAAACATAATACTGTACAATATTTCAAAGATGTATTTTACCCCGCTTTTATTTAATAATACCCACCCAAAGTTCGGTACTTTATTTCATAGCCCGCATTACGTTCTAAAGTCTTCACAAAACTGACGCTGAAATGTACTGTTTACAGCACTGTTTTTAATCTTTAACAGTGTCTAAGACAGAAATACAAAACCAAGCACTATTAAACAACACCCTTCAGTATGATCGATTACAATGTGCTCCACCGTATAATTTCGTATAAATTGGGCGACCGCGCAAGATGCGACGCACAAGGGTCCAAACACTTGTGCTTGCTCCATCCGTTCCCATTACAAGGGACCCCGGTGCGGGCGGCCCATCGTTATTCGGGTATTTACGCAACTCGGCGCATCGTAAATGCCACTAGAGAGACGTGTCGGGGTTTTGAACGGAAACGGATATTTTTTTTAAAGAATTTCGATATTGAATAGAAAACAACTCTTACACAAGAACGGGTGTAAATAGATTATCTTCTCCAATCTATAAAAAACATTGCTACTTCAAAAAAATGGTTAATCCGGGACAAGTTCACTACTAACAAATATGATCTTAAAGTCTACAATTATTAACTTGGAAAAAAAGACTTCGTTTTAAATAAACATAAAAAAACGATCTTCACAGACATCTAAGTTTAAAACAATCTAAACCTAGAATCTGAACACGATCACAGCCCAAATATACATGTTATATTTGCAAAACTAAATGTTTCACCGCACCGATTCCGTCTCGATTTCACCGGGAATTGATACATTCCAGAAAACTCTGCTGAAGGTGCGTATACATTAGACGAGCGTGTAACGTGTTAAAATATTTTAATAAACAATTTTTTTGTTTTCTTTATAAATAGTTTCGATTGTTCAAAATGGTTAAGTTTTCAATTAACAGCCAGTCAAGTTCTCCCACCACAGCATCCATTCTCCGAAGTGCGCAAACATTATGCATAGCCAACGTATATCGATTGATATGACATGAAATGACATCATCAGCCTATGATAGTCCACTGCTGGATATAGGCCTCTCCTAATACACCGCTATCCATTAGGGTGTTTGGACCGTATCTCACCACGCTGGTCCAATGCGGGTTGGTAGGTTGACCGACTTTTTACAAGCCCATCCGACGCATGGATTATTTTACTTTTCGTACAATTGAGTGATCAGCCCAAATTGCCCTAACCAACTGGGAAACAACTATGAAAATTTGTTGAGTCCCCGCAGGATTCGAAGCCACGACCTCCGGTTTCTAAAGCACACGCCCATACCACTAGGCTACGGAGGCAGTTAAGTATATCGATTACAGTTAAATATTCCAACTACTTTCGTTGGCTTAAAAAATAATTTAGAGTTTTTACTTTATTAGCTCGGCTCGCCGATGTATCCGCACCGTTAGGGGCGTAGGGACCCAAGAGGGTGACCCTAAAACTTTATGATTGATGTCGGAGGTGAAACGGCGTGAGAGGCGAGAAATTTGTCCCGAAGGCTTCGCGGGTCTTTTATAATCTTCGAGATCTACATGAGAGATTCGCTTTGTACGCTCGTGAGCGTGTACCATAACCGTTTGATAGATTGTGATAATTAATATAGGTTTTTTTATAACACAATTATTATATTAAAGGCTCAATTTGTATCAGCTTGTGGGATTTAATGTATAGTTCATTACTGTAATGTGTAAAAGTACGTGCTAAAATAAGGCAATACACCAATATCAAGATCCCATATCGGAATGAATTCATCGGATAAAATTGTAATCATTTGTATAAGTAGCTTTAAGTAGTTACTAGTCGTTCAAAAGTAAGCACGGTAATTTTAAAGATAACACAATAGTACCTTGCCGGGTACTTTATCCTATTTGGGTATCAACTGCTCCGAAAGAGAAGCATAAATAAAAATCTAATATCCGTAATCACAAGCGCATCTTATCGGAGTCTCCCCGAGAGAGCAATCATCGCCAATAAAATACGACATCGGTTCACATCCCCGATATAGTCCTGGAGCGTGCAATCCGACAAATAAGAATGTTGCCGTTCCGCGTATTACACTAGGTTGCCTGCCGAGCGGCAACACCGCCCCGCTGTCGGCGGAACGGAACGTCTAACAAATCATGCAGTGATTTGGCCGCGGGCGAAATTTCGCTCGTGGACGGAAGCGCGGAGGTTTGTGCATTGTATTTTAATATTGTATTGCATGGTTTCGACTGAATAAATGCAACGTAAATAGTGTATTCGTATATTATGTTCAGTTATCAAACTATAACACTCGCAAGCGAATTTTATATAAAATTTTAAGACGGAAGAACTACTGTAAGAAATAAACAAGTATTTTATGGTGTTAAAAATTAAGTTCATGAATAGAAACTTTTTAGCTTCATCTCTATGTTATTAAATAAAATGACTTTACGGGGTAGTCTACCCCATGACCACGGCCGCTGGAAAGTGTTCGAAACGTTGGGAATTTAAAATGTAAAATAAACGCGATAAAATCCGTAAAGTAATTTTATTTAATAATGTATAATATTCGCGCAAGCGATAGAAATAATTCATCTCTATGTCCTTGCCTGCCTTTGCTCCTACGAAATATAACTGTTTCTCATTCTATCTTGACTAACTTATATCTCCTTCTCCACGTCCGTTTGCCTCTTCCTATTAAACTTTTCGTAACAGACTGGGGACGCACTTGCTAGTTTACCCAAATAGAGCTTGTGTAATCAAATTTCAATAATATATCTTGATCGAAAGACCACAAAAACTTTCTTGGCCACTCTTGTGTTGCAATCAAGCTTTCGCGGTTACTGAATTGCCTAATACATAACCTACAACGTAAAAGATATTTGTTGTTACCTAGCTAAAATTGCACAGTATATAGAAATGTTACAGTCTAATACTTATCATTAATTTTAAGATAACAAAAAATAATATGTTTGCCTGCGCCTTTCGCTCGGGCCAAGCGCTAAAGGGTACGCGTTCCGAGTGGCGGTTGCGCGCGCAACCCAATAGGGCGAACGCGATGCGCTTTAAATAAAGAATGGGACCGTCTGCCCGCGTACTGTCAGCAAAACAGGCTTTTGGATATTTTTACCATGTGTATACGAAGTTAAATTTGCTGTGAATAACAATTACTTAAACACAATAGAGAAATGTATTAAGTTAATCGAGTCGAGTTTAACACATTTGTTTCTAATGTTTTTGGATTTTATTACATTACCCTCAGTCAATTTAAAAGGGCATATAAAATCGACATGTTAAAATGATTTTCGTCGAAGTTATAACTACTCAAACACTCATTACCCGTAGCTAATGCGGTCGAAATGTGAAATTGATTTGTCAAAAGTAAATTTCATTGCATTGTCAAATTCCATCGTAACATAGCAGTTGTTAGCAAAATTAAAAAATAACATATTTTTTTTCGTATTTTATCACGATTTACCCTTCCCAGGGCCAGGGTCGAGAAAAGCTTGCACGACTTTTTAACGCTTACAACATTTCTCAAATACCGCGTTAATTATACCCTCGTTGTTTACATTGATTCGTTAAAAAGACATTGTTTTGACACCGATAACACATCGCCCGCCCACAAAAGTGCCCCAGCAACTGTTAGATCGCAATCATGGCCGTTACACAGAGGTTTCGGGGGTCGAAAGCGCCCCGTCGAGTGGCAACCCTCGAGAGGGGGGTTGCGCAGCTTTGCTCAATTAACCCGTCACTGCCGCGACGGGGAACCCCTGTTGCTTCGCTGAGGCCTCATTAGTAACGCTCACCGCTGTGTAAGAATAGATGTACTACTAGTCTTTAGAATGGAGTGATAAACATCACCACGGTGACCAACATAGGTTTGAGGGGGAAAAACAATCTACAGCTCAAGGCAATGATTTTAATGGTAACTCAAAAGCTCATACGGAAAGGCAACGTTGTGTTCTACCCAATCGCTTGCTACGTAATAATATAATTTGAATTTCTGGTCTTTAAACGTGTACAGTCGGTTCTGGTTCTTATTCAAAAATACTTTCGATTTTGAATTCACTTCGGAATTGCAAACAGTCTTTCTGTGCAGCAATATCTATAAATGTAACTTAAAAATAATTGTATCATCTTGAATGACACACCCAAACACACACTACCTATATAAAAACAATCGCATACCTCAAACGACTCTAAAAAAAACACAATATACATGTCCCGTCAGCGAGGATTCATTGTAATGTTTTCATTTGACGAAACAAACTGCCCCCGAGGCGGCGATTAATGAAATCGCGGTGGAGCTCTAACGACGCGGCGTCACGAATCCAAAGTGCGTGTAAAACTTGCCTCAGTCGAAATAAAATCAGGTTTGTATAGTTTAGTCAAGCTACACTCGGTCTAGATTAAAATATTGAAACCTGAGCCAAAGGAATTGCGTCTTAATTAGCTGTTTATCTTGCTTTCTTCCTCAGATTTCAGTTTAACTTAAATAACAGTTTTTGCGCAGAGCAGTTATTACTTTCATCTAGAGTTCTAATAAATGTATGGTGACCGAGAATTCTATCACTACGTGAAAGTCGACTAATAGCAACGCAATACATACGACGTCTGTTCGTTGATATGCTTTATTTTGTTAGCTTCTACTACGAGTCACTTCTGGGTAAACAATATGATCAAACTCCAATACTGCCAAACTTAATGACTTTTTTTTCGCGAAAACTTTAACGGGTCAACAAATAACAACGCTTAATAATTAAGCGTCATTAAATCACGACTCTATACTTTCTTTTCTATACTCTACAAATCTCATTTACCTCACGTACATACAAATATTAATAACATAACGTTCGCATTCAGCATAGAACAAGTACATATCTTGCGAGTTAACTCTTACGGTGATAATGTCACAACGAATGTTCGGCGAGCTTCATGTTACATGTTCCATTACATTCCATTCGCCATTGTGACCGCACCTTACAGGTGGGGCCCAAAGGTGTTGTGGTTATTTCACACGCAACCGTCACCAATAACGGCTCGATACGGAGCGGGTCGTATTGTTGACAACGCTGTTTCATGTTAGTACGAAATCGCACTGTCGTCTGTAACGATAGATTTCGTGTCAGTGTTTCTGTAAGTCTGTTAGACTACGCGATTGGTACACGTCTAACACTGATTTTTATTACTGCCTCAAGCAAAGAATTGATTTTACTGATATTTATATACAAAGTAAACGTTTTGGAATTGCAAATTCTAACCAATAAGTTGCCATACTTTGCTAACGTTTCAGTAAAGCTCAAAATCAAAATAACGCAAATCAAATAGACAAAAAATTAAACAGTACCAATAATCAAACTGTACCTAAAGTAACTTTTAAATTGACATAAACAAAACAACCGCAAAATATAACAAAATGCCTCGCAAACAATTGCTCTGTATTCGCTTTGTCGCCATCAAAAATTCACGATACACGTCACGCGGCATTTCCGATTAAGGCAACAATGGCCAGAGGATATTAACATGGTCCGATTTCAATGCAATTGATTATAAATGCTTGCTTGTACATACAAATACCTACATGGGCTGACCGTAGCTAACTGTGTGTGTGTGACATCGAATTGGACGATCAGTGAAATGATAACCAAAACTAATTATATTGTAAATAGTTCAATATTATGTATATAACATTAGCTTTGGTCCTGTCATTATGCCAATAACACAAAGCTTTTGGTCCTGTCAGTATTATTATTATGCCACTAACACAAAGGATTTGACAAAGGTAATATATTTATTTTTAATCACCATTAAAATGTTAATATATCAGTACTAATATTATAAAGGGGAAAGATTTTTTGACGATGATAGGCTCCGAAAGTACTGAACCAAATTGATACATTGTTTCACTGCTAGAAAGCTACATCATCATTCACGTACGCTTCTTTCCAAAAATCTAAAGATAACAAAGACAGAGACTGAACGGGCTCACTAATACGTGCTTAACGGTCCAAAAACCCCCTTATGGATAGAGATGTATTGGGGGGGGGCATGTACAGCAGTGGACTATCACAGGCTGATGATGATGATGGTGATACATGCTTAAAGTATGTATTCCACACCTAAAACCAAACCAAATGGACCAAAAGAGAACCAGTAAAACCCACAGGCACACGTTGTCGTGACCCCAAAGTGAAAAACAAACAAGTGAAACCGCTCGTAGAAAGAATGGGGACATACGTAAAAGATTTGCACGGTCAAGCGGGCTCTAGCGTCACATATATTGCCGTCAATTCGACAGTGCCCCTTGCTACAGTTTCACCCCACTTACTGAACGTTTCAGCGCTACGACGATGCTACGACTTACAGAGCTACGATTACAGGGCGTCTGTGTTGGTGCTACGGTGCTACGGCGAAGATAGATGTGTATGTTTTGTTGTGTTAAATTCAAAGCGATTTAATATAAGTGTAAATATTTAAAATGGCCTTAATAAAAATAGACGATATTATATGTAATGTATCTAGGACTTTTAAATAATTTAACAGTTTTAATAATTCAATAATACTAATAAATATAACACACAAAACACATCACTCGTTGTCTTTGTCAGTCTTTACTCCCAATATATCATAAGGTCGAATTTTAATACATATACATTTTCCAGAATAACCTTTTTTACACTGACACTGTCAAATATGATCCTTCACTACCAGGAACACTTTAAATGCTCATTGCACTCAGGAGTCTTGTTAGTTTTCAGAAAATTAACCAAAAGGAAACAACATTATCAAAAAGCTATTACCCCACAGGATTAGAACCCACTAATTTCGTTTTAATCTTAACTAACATCAGACTTTAAAATCACATCTTCCACAAATACATACCTGGCTGTGGGAAGTAGGGAGCCCCGACGCTCATCAGCGGGTGAGGTGATCGATAATCCATCGCACTATTCACTCACTAGCATCGACATCGATAACTAACCGGCACAACACATCATCGACACACCGCACAACACTAGCGACGGGCGGCACATCACTATAGTCGAGTTCATTTTCTCTCATTAAGGCACCGCGCGTAATTTCCTGAGCGTCGCGAATACGACTACTCGAATAACTCGAAAAACGGTTAAATAAAAGACGGAACGTAGCGTTCGGGATTCGTATATATTTTCACTTTATATTGTTACTTTCAAATGCTGCAGCTGCTATATAATAATATAAGACAACAAATTAATTTATAAATACGATATACGATGTGTTATTATTAAAAAATTATGTGTGCTACGCAATAAAAAAAAGTCGAAATCAATATAATAACTGATCTAAATCTGTCTCATAAACTTGAACTATATAAGACCGGAGACCCAACTATATTCTCCTAAATTCGTTCGCCCGATGTGCTTTTGAAAACTCGTCTTTCTTCTGACTAAAATCTAATCTTGATTAAGAACTTATTATATATTTAAAACATAATTAAAGAAAATTTTAAAAACACACAACTGTCTTACGATACGAGTCACGTTTAACGTTTGCGTTATCAAAAATACACAATAGAGACGTAGCCACTGTCGAAATTGTTTTAAAAATAACAATATACAAAAATGAAAATGCCAACAAACCAATTTCTACAATAACAAAAGATAGCCCATTCATCAAGTCTTCATTTTACAACCCCATAACTTATAAGTGATGAGCATAAATGAAAACTCTCAATACAACTCGGACAATGTAGCACGTTATAACTAGTCGCAGAAGCCATGGCCGTGAGATGGGCAGTCATTTTGCGGACCATTTCCCATTATGAAGGGATCGTAAATAATTAAGAGACGGTTGAGGGTTGAGTCTTTTAGGAGGTTTAAGTAATTGGTCTCGACTGCGGACGTTAGTGACGTGCTTACGACGGTGTCAGTCTGTGATGATTATATCGTGGATACCGTCTATAAACGAGTTTAAACAGACAGGACGACAGGTCACGTTTGCCGGCGGATTTTTGCTACTTATTTCGTCATCATCAGCTTGTGTTAGTCCACTGCTGGACAGAGGCCTCACTTAATGCACGACTTCTCTATTAGGGTGTTTTAAGACCGTATCCCACCACGCTCGTCCAGTGCTAGTTGCTAGTTTTTTAGTAAAAAACTAATGGTTTAAACTGTATTCATGTAATATTCGCTTGTAATAACGAAATACCCGACCGCTATTTAACAGTGCAACGTATTCGAATTCAACTTGGAATACCATAACTAACATTAATGGGACAATTTACTACCTTGTATTAGTGAACAAAAACTTTATAGACACCTGTAACGTTTTAAAAATCCGTTCACATTCTTTAAACGAGTATCGAATCCAAGATTTAATTTAATGTTACAATTCTATTCAACCAAGTATTTTCCTCGTAAATATACCAATAAACGCTACCGCCTATGACGTGCGCCACACGCAAAAGACATTACGTAACCGTCGGAGCTGCAGAGGCGGGTGTCGTATCCGCCAACGATCCTCAATTAGGGCGACCCGCGATCGGATTAACAATCCGGGAATAGTTGACATTCACAGTTGAAACGGAGCGCCGGGGCCCGAATTCCCTTGAATAATTACGACGCGCGTTCACGGACTGACGACGGCATGTCTCGTTCAGTGGCTACGGTGTAATTGGAATGGAGATATATAACATTGTCTGCTAATATAACAACTAACATGTATTAAATGTTGTATACTCATTTAAATCGTAAAGATCAAAGGAAAACAAATTATTTTATTTGAAAAGTTGAGCCGATCACCCAATTGTCAGAAAAGATCGGATGACGTTTTACTAAAATCTCCCAATGGAGAGGGGGTGCATTAGGGGAGGCGTATGTCCAGCTGTGGACTAACACAGGCTGATGATGATATGTTGGAAAGCAAATGTTCAAACAAATCATGTAAAAAAGCTTCTTTCGCATGTCATAAAAAAGCTGATTAAGTGAATATTATATTTTTTCTTACATTACGTTCACGTTATAATTTTTTCGTTCAATATGCTCTACTAAAATAAGAAGAGTAGGTAGTAATAATAAAAATAATATAAGAGTATAATATTCCATTTATATAAATCTCAACTGCAGAACTTTTATTTATTATAAATTTTTAAACAAATTATTAATTAGAAAGGAATAAGTATAAGGCCGAGTGATATAATACCGAGCAAAATGCCCTCAGAAGAATCAAAACACATATGCAAACAGATATATTTAACCTATCACCTAACAATTCCGTGTTCGATTTGTTACTTACTATATAATTATATTTGAAATATATCGCAGAGTTTAACAAAAAAAAAATGGCAACCACCACAATACAAACACCAAAACGACCTCCGATCCGATAGAAGCGTCCCCAAAAAACCACAGCCAATTCCCAATCGCGACCGGCGAGACGTAAGGCAAGGAAAAATGTAAGCGATGCAAAAGAACCCAAAAGACCAAAAACCCACACACACACACAGCAAAAAGAGCCCCGTCATCGATTACGCGCGTAATTGGATCTCGTCACGGCTACCAGATGGGAGTTACGGGCTGGAGGGGGGAGGGGGGTAGTAACAGGGGAACTAAAATGTGACTTTTGCGGACCACAAGCCACTCTTACCGACATCCCGTTTGTCTATCGGTCAGTTCGTTCCATAGTGTGTCTGTGGACCTGCAGGTCGCGATAACGGTGGTCAAGACTCCATATTGAACCATGCGGCATCTCAATATTTAATATTGAAGTATTCTACATTAACGACCAATTCTTTACCATCGAAAACCAGCAACGTTAATCGGAAACCGTATCAAAATGGGAGTCTTTTTTTTATTACGAATGTATACGTGTCTTATGAAGCATTTTAAAATATGTGTAGTGGCGCCAAACACGATCTCAAATCTTTTGAAGCTACAACGAGTGTAGAGCTAAACCGTATAAAGTTCATATCGGTCGAGACATCAATCATTACGCGACGTTATACACATAAGAACGCCATTTTTTTGACGACATTCCTTTCTTCATCTCCACGGTTTCAATATCTTATGTAGACTCACTTATCGGTGACACATATTAATCATATTATAGAAATCTTCATTCGCGCGCTCCAACCCTAGACACGTCAACCTCCTCCGCCCCACCAACGTCACCGTGTCGGCTGCAAGCCGTCGCACAGATTAAAAAGCGAGTCCAAGCCCCCCCACCTCTTTCTACCTTCCCCCTAATACGGAAACCCGGCGTAAAAATACGCGAGCGACAACACAATAGCACCCCACCCACACGTACACTCGGCAGAGTACGGAGTTGAGGTGCAACAAGTTTGACATTAAAACAAATGAACCCACCGGCGGCGTAAGCACGCAAGTGTGGAGGTGGAGCGAGGATTAATCACGTAGCATAGTCCATGTACGAAGAGAGTCGTTCGTATTTTGTTTTGTTACAATTTTGTAACAAAACAAAATAATCTACTACGCTCGATAGCAAGGTCTTCTGTACAACACACTTAGTAGCAACAGGGTTTTACGGATCTATAAACCCAATATACAAATAAATTTACTAACAATACTATATTTGTAAATCTGACTTGAAAAACATTTTTTCAACGCCGTAATATTATTAGGGTTAATAGAGCCGCAATTTCTGATCAACTGCCCGAAATATTCCCGCAGGAGAGAACCGATTCCTAAAATTGAGAGAATAATTAATAAGTAAAAGCCTAAGTTAAAGTTATACTTCAACGGGCAAATTAAACCGGTGTAAACGACAGAATACTTAATCTTATAAAGACGAACAACAAGCACAAAGAACAGAAATACGAACGACTGCAGATACAATGAAGAACAACAAGGAAAAGACCAAAGCTTCTATAATTATAGAAGCTCCACAAACACATACTATATCTAATTACACAATCCACTAGACCACTTGATATCCATTAAACGTAAGGCTACCATAGTACAAAATATAGATCGGTTACGTGCGTTAAAAACGGGGATGAATTGTTCAACACGTTTATCCACTAAAGTGGCGCAAACACTAGAGTAATCCGATCTGTAGGACCCAGAGTATTACAGCCAGTTGAATTACTAAGCAAACAAGATGCCATATGTGTTTCGTAATGGGAGTTGTTTTGGGTACACAGTGAAAATTCAAGACAGAGGTTTTACGTATACGGGCAAAATTAGGCAGGTTAAAATATGTTTTAAGCAAACTAACAATATCAGATCAAGAAAACAGAAGCTGTTGTAACATACAAGCGTTAAGGCACAAGTATCGCCCAGCGTTTTAGCTGCTTTATACATTATGTAGTTCTAAGCTCACAGGTCTTTGAATTCCGGAATAGTTAACAGATGACGAATCTCTATCTACTTATATAACATTTTCTTTTTGCAATATTCTTAATAACATTAGATCTGCATAAATTATAGCCTAAATGTATTTTCGAGTATGCAATTATATAGTTCTATTGAAATCTATCAAGTTGTTTCAACGTCATATACCGTACCAATCATATTTAATGTAAATGCCTTATTTTTTTTTATTTGCATACGAAGGCACACGAGCAGTTGGGCCACCTGATGGAAAGTGGTCACCAACGCCCATTGACATAAGCAATACCATGAGGTGTAGAGTGTCACGCCACGTCGACCCAGTAAATACGCTAGCTACGGCGGCCCTCACAACCGTAACACGATTTCACACTTTGCGATAGAAATAGTCACCGCGGTGGTACCTCGAAAAATTTATATACATAAACACAAAAATATTCTCGTCTACAACATAAGTAGGATAGTACGATAAAATATTATCTTCAGAAACGACTGCATTCCTAAAACCAAACCCATCCACACCAAACGATGTTCGGGAAGAGTGGGGGTCGCAGAATTCGCCCCGCGGGACCCTTGGCACTCTGTCGGCATCCGAGTGGGGCAATTACGCGGCCGTAACTCCGCAAACTCGATTCGCAGCGGGCGACCCCGGCTCGGGTCAACTCTGACCCCTTTCGCTTGTAACCTATAGCTTCTACACTCCATTTAGTGGATAGAATAGATTCCTAATGTGAGGTGTCAACCGGTACTTTATAAGAGAAGAGAAAAAGCTGCTAGAAATTATATTTTTGCGATACAATACTGAACTGCATAAATACAGCTTCCGTGTACACTGAAAACCAGCCTTTATGAATTTTCTCTAACTTCCTGATCCAGAGCTGAGTGGATACCATTTTAGTACATGATGAAATTTTACTTGTATTATTATAATTCATTGTTAGATTCTTACTTTTATGTGCCAAATAAATGCTATTTTTTTTCTTTCTTTCTTTCAATACATAGGATTTTAGCAATATTTATTGACGTGTCTACTCGTAATAGATCTTATTCTGATCACCGGCGCCGGAAATTACGTGTGGCTAGCTGACGAATATCCGGTCAATATCCGGAGTGTTGGGACCGATTTTAACAGGTTTTTTTAATTTTAAAACTCTTAGTTATATCAAAGAGAAGACTAACGCAGTTTGGCTGGATTGAAAAGTAATTAATAGAAGCCTAAAAATCTAATATTCATTATTATTAAGTACGTTACGAAGAGTACGTTTTACGTTTAACCAGAGCTGACGTTGAAACCCCGATGCGCTAAACAAATTTAAAAGGTGAAATAAGCCTAAACATTGCAAAAGATCATAAACACCTAGTAAACCGCACGCTAAAATGCTGGCCCTATTCAATGTGCAATCCCAACAGTGGACTCGACAAACACAGCCTTACTTTAACGGACCGAACAAATAACAATTTCAGTGAACAAATACTCCGAAAAACCGTTCAGCCCGGAAGCCGAATGGGAAACGAGCCGACCGAGTCGCGTGCCAGTCAGCCAGTGTGAACATTTAAAAGCGTTTATTTCGACCGACGCGAGAAACAACCGCGGGTCCGATGCGAATGATGTTTGCCCAATGTTAATTGGGGCCGGTCGATTTGATCGCGTCGGCCGAGTGCCACCGGGGTGATACGTGTTCACGGATTTGTCGTAATGGAGTGTAGCAAAGCCTGTGCAATCGAATAATGGACATTGGATACTTTGAAATGTATCATGTTCGTATTTTTTTTTGTATAGCTGTAGCTGTCGCGTTTCTAAACTAGTATACGTATATCAAATCCACTTTTTTACGGATTTTTCGTGATCAACATCATCGTCCACGGCTGGACATAGGACTTCCCTAATGCACACCTTCTCTATTGGGTGATCTGCCCTAATTGTCGTAACCAGCCAGAAAACAACGAAAACACGAAGTTGTTTTCCCCGCGGGATTCAAACCCACAACCTCCGGTTTATACGCATACTACACCAATCCTATTATAACAATAATATTAAAACGATTCGCTTAATGCGTCGCAAAGCGCAAATCTCGAGAAAAGCTGAAGCGATTTACCTTTTTTTTGTTCAGTTTGTAACTACGAGGAGAACGCTCTCATGTTAAAAAAAATAACGAAGTCGCGTGGAAATGAGAAAAAGTAAATACTTGAAGCGAGCAAAAAACACCGCCCAAGTGCAGCTAGTACGTTATAAATTTAAACCGATTGTTTTGCTACGATATTCGAGAGCAAAGAATCTGAATGAACAAAGCATGTTTGGCTTGTTCTGATGTATTCTTGTTTCGACAGTGTGATTAAAGGTTGTCAGTCTACTATGTTTTTTATTACATGAAGTGAAGGGACGAGCAGACAAGACGCTTCAAAGTACTTACGCCGCTCTGAGACATTGGATGTTGCGGTCCAATTGCATAGTAATTTCACTACATACGGTAACATTCTAACCGCAACACAGTGGCACCTTTACATTACTACATTACGACAGAATATTGCACTACTGTAGGACTTCTTCAGTCTCTTATGAAAAGAGGCTCACCATCATCCGTTTGAAATCGTCATCATCATCATCATCTGCCTGTGATAGTCCACTGTTGGCGATAGGCATCCCCGCATTTACCATTATTTCATATTCATCCGCCTGGAATCATGGCGTCGAGCTACCGTATAAAAAAATATTTGTGCAACCTGAGAATCTACTGTGTTTTAACCTCATAACAAGATGTCAGGTAAAAGAAAATATTCGCTTTAAATCTGATTGTAATACAATTCAACTACAAGGAGCTAGAAAAGGTAAAAGCCGTGATCATCACAAGATAATCCGACAATTATTCTCTTGAGTTTTAAAACCCTGAGAGATATACAAACTGTTACAGCAATAAATCTAGTTAAACTCTCAAGCAAATTCGTCTTAAGCCAAGTGATCACTACACAAGTGCGCGGCTTTAAGCCAGTTCGCATCCCGTCGCGCTACGTGGGAGCTTTCACGAAACAAAGCGACCATGAACCCGAGGGTGGGAAGGTTCCGCCGTTAAATTTCCACGAAACAGCCTCGCACGACTCCTGTTAATTGGCAAAGGCGCACGTTTCCGGTACGTTTTCCATTATTATCGCGAATTCCACGTAATCATTGTGCCGCTCGGAATGGCAGTAGCGGAGGGCCTATTCGACTCTTAATTACAGGCGATTACAAAACATCGGGCCGCTGTGATAAAAGTAATAAAACCTTTCATAACATTCATGCGCTGTAATCATAACGGGTGAGGTTCAGAAAGTTTTAATTCCTTATATAAGATGTATTTGTCAAAGATTTATGTCTGTAACGTGGGCGAATCTTTTACCTTTTTTATCTTGTGTTAATTAACCGCATCCAACAATGGTGCGACAACAATACCTATCTTAGGTAATGTATACAAATGTTTACATCCGTTGAGACCAATGAGCAATAAGTCTTTACATATAAGGCTCAATAGCACTTTACACATCACCGATAAGAAAAGGTTGTCAAGCGACATGATAATATGAAAGCCAATCTACGAAATATATGTAGAAAACATAAAACTGTTATAAAGCATAAAGCTGTTGAAACATCTCGAGCCCTCCGTGACAATCGTAAACCACTCTCGCGGAACAAAGATCGCATCAATCAAGATGGTAGAAACAATGCGATAGATTAGGCCCAGCTTTTGTTTTGCTCCTTTCGCGAGCTACACGATAAACAAGCAAACGCCCCGACTGCTCTCGCGGATTGCAACGATTTACCGATGCGGTTTATCGAATCGACATTATCTACAGTAAATAGATACAGACGGGAACAGACTGGAATACCGATGATAAAAGTATACTAGCACCCGACGCGCTAAGTTACAAGCTCACGGCGATTTACCCTTTAATCGATCCGAACACTCACTTCACTCTAGCACAAACACCCCACTTATAAAGACATCCACACGGAAACGCCGAAAAATATTACATCGATATTTCAGTGCATCCTTTACACAACACTAGAACTCGTTGCGGCGAGATCAATCGACACATCCGCTCGCCGCGGAGTCCGACCGAACACTGACTCAAACAAGCGTCTGATGTTTAGCGCGTGCGCAAAACCGCCAACCATTTGATATAGGATACCGACACCTATTTACAATAGTACTAAGGGTGTTATTCGAGTGTAGAGTCTGCAGACACCTGTACAAAGCGTGCAGGGTAGGAAGTCCGCGGTGCAGTGTCATTTCCACCTCTTTCCACGTTGCTTCCCTAGTAAAAACGAGATTCGGTCCCCCGTTCCGCGTGCAAATGGGAATACGAGGGATACGCTCGAGTGGCTTCTGCGTAATGTCTATGTTAGTATAGTTAGACAACGCTCGCTAGGGTTACAAGTTTTATACGGTATGGTACGCTCACATTGCGACGGAGTTTTGGAATGTTGTGTTATACAATACAAAAAGTATATCCTATTAATAGTATATACAAAAACGAGCAGACTTTAATAGCTAGCTTGTTTGCCATACGCTTTCGCTCGTAAAGAATTATAGGTAGACGAATGAGCTTTATCGACACGAAAACTTTTGACAATACTATCCCATTCAAAATGTCAGTCCACCCACCCACCCACATTGGACCAGCGTGATGGAATACGGTGCCAGAACCCCCTAAATGGAGAAGGCCTGCATTAGGGGAGGCCCATGTCCAGCACTAAACTAACACAGGCTGATGACGATGATCCAATACAAACTACAGTAACTTACATAGCGTAAAAAAAATAGACAAACTACATCAAATATACCATCAAGAATACACATTGAACCTAAATTAGAGATGTTATTTATAGTTAGCGCGGCATCACTTGGTGTGGCCGCATGATACTCAATCTCTCACCCACACGACCGAGTGCTCAGACTGTCTGATTAGAGGCATTAAACGAGTCAACACGGCGAGGTTATATTTGCTCGAACGGAGCAGACAGCTTATAGGGCGCACCGACGCCTTTTGTGTTTGGAAAGAAAATTATGGTGATAGACGCTCTACTGTGTACTTGATAAGTTTGCTTCGAGCAAAACGTATACTTTATTAAGTAGCAGTTTATAATATCTAGAAACCACTGTCGATTTCAGACATTTTATATCAAACCATTTATTAATGGTCCTATTGGAAGGAAGTTTGTGCGAGATTTAATGATTGTTATTAAAATACTTTAATCAAACAACAATAACTTATAATATTCTACCATTAGGATTACACTTCCTGAGCAACACATACCACATTTATAATAAAAAAGGAAAAATAATAATCTGTTCAAATTATGTAAATAGATATAATGAAATTTTAAATGTACGCTGAATGGTTATTGATAACAATTTAACCATAATCGATAAATATTCTCAATACACGAGTTTTATTGAAATCAATATTCTTCGGTAGTATCAAGATAAAAAGAAAATAGGAAAATGTAAGTCGAGTCCTATTGTTTTTAGTATTTAAGACTTTCTTCGCTTTTTAATTCGACGAAGCATAAACCGAGCTACAAACAATTTCTTTCACCCTTCAATCACCGATTCTTATCAAACAATAAAATTTCGGAATCGCATATTCAGAATTCAACCCTACACCATACCATAAAAAACCCCAAACCGTCTCCGAACGCGTCAGTCAATCGTAAAGCCGGCCGACAGCCGAATGGGAATTTAATTTCACAGTATTGCGCCAATCGGAGGCTGTCCTTACGCGTCACCGGCGGTGATGTGTGATCTACAAATGCAATTTTAAACCGCAAACTGATGCTATTCAAGCCCTCCCTATCCCTATTCAAACCCCCCCCCCCCCCTCCTATCCCAATTATAAGAAAATCGATAAGATGTGTACACAATACAAATACCTTTCGGCTGCACTGCATTAATGGTGCTGAAAGAGTGTGAAAAAATAGATTGTTGTTGACATTCATGTAAGGAATGCAATAACAACTCTTTCTTGCCTCTACTGCCTCTGGTAATGGCGTATGCTTTAGAAATCGAAGGTCGTGGGTTAAAATCCTGCGGGGACTCAATAACTTTCATTGTTGTTTCCTAGTTTGTTAAGGCAATGCGGCTTATCACCCGATTTCCGTAAAATAAAATGATCCATGCGTCGGATGGGCATGTAATAAGTACGGTCGTGTCGGTTATCCGTCCCATCGGGCTTTGAGAGTATAAAGGAACAGAGAGTGCGTCTGTGTTTGCGCATACACTTGTGCACTATAATATCTCCTGTGCAGTTGGCTGATCTCTTATATAGATCGGCCGCCGTGGTCGGATTCTACTTGGAGGATATTATTATTATATCATGTGATGAGACGTATATCTTGAAAGGTGAACACAAAAGTAACTCCTAATTGTATAGAACTTGAGGCTCAATCTGACTAAAGTAGAAAAATTACGAGCTTTATCTTTATTGTAAAGTGTTTTACCACTTTCAAATTAATAAGTCACTTCTGTGTACGTAATAAGTCTTACTAAATCTGAGCTTAATCCAAAAATAGATCGCCTATAATCACTTTAAGGTATAACAAGACGATACCATAAGTTCACCGATAGAAAGATGATACGAGACCTCACCTGCTCTCCCCATGTGTGCACACAAAGTAAATGCATTACTTATCCAAGCAATAGACACCAAAAGGCGTATCAACACAGCCCCGTATAAACATAGACTCGCAACGAGCCATAGTACGAAAGCGCCCCTTGGCGAAACCGCCCGTACTCCCGTCTCTATTAGGGACGCCTCGGAAATGAACCCGGTGGCGGACGAGGACGTGACAGGAATAGACGCGGCATTGAAGCCGGCTATCGATATCGATCCTTTTGACAACTTGTTGATAGAACAAGTTCGCTGTTGAAGACTTTTAGGTGGGTTAAGTAGCGAGAGATATTATGTATCGTTGACTCATACGTAAATAATCATAAATACATAAATAATGTAAAAGGGTCAATAAAATTATTACTTTCTGTCGTTGAGGAAGATTATTTATATTTAAAAAAAATTAAAAACTTTTATTGATATCACGACTCCCTAGACGCAGAAATGACTCTAAAACGTCAGGAATAAATGTCACCTAACAAAACGCAAATAAATCCATCAACAAGTCATTAAATACTTTAACATAATGCAACCATTTGACGTGCACGTTGAACGTTTTTAAAAACGATAATTTAGATACGAGCTATCGATAAAAGCAAAAACACGCAGATCCAAATCCAATACGACTATCCTTACGACTTCAAAGCAATAGATAAAGACTAACACAAGATAGTCGCACATAAAGTACAACACACTGTACGATAAAATATATCACACATAATTATAAGCCATGACGGCACCAACTTCACGGCGTACGTCGTAAGTCCACACAAACGCCCTCGTCGCCGCCTAGTGATGCGCTTTCACGGGACGCTAGTGATGTGCCTATATCGTACGAACGGACGAATATTGCGGTGCGTTGAACCGCGCTATGGGACGGGACCGAGCACTCGGCCTGGGCACCTGACTGGGGGCGCCCATTCGATAAAGACCGACCGGCTGTTGCGTGCTGTCTAGTGATGGGACGTGAATTATAAAGATATCGATGCTTCCTTTTTATGCCATATATTCGTTATTTAAATTGACCCGCATTGGAACAGCGTGGTGAGATGCGGGCCAAAACCCCCTAATGGAGAACGCGTGCATAATGGAAGAGCTATCTCCAACAGTGGACTAGCACAGGCTTATGGTGATGATAATGAGTTTAATTTGAAAATGAAAAATATTTGAAAGAACGTCACGAGATTCGGAAAGATGTTTCTTTATCCGTTAGCTACAAATTTTATGATGAAAACAGACAAAGCATTATTGCAGTAATTGAATTTGACGACGACCCCGTAGCATGTTAAGTTTTTGCACAAGTAATTTCTCATGACACTTCATTACAAAGACCCCACGTTCATTCCTTTTAATCCATACCGATCGGTACATCGATATAATATCGATATAGCAGCATTGTCCCATCACTAAAGACGTGCCCATTTAACATTACACCCGGTGGAACAAGGCGAAGTGGCGTGCCCCCCGTTCCGCGTCACTGTACGCGAGTACGGTGGGCGACCGAGCTTTCTCTGCTATGTCGTATGTATTTTATTTTTAACAACGGGATTGAAATACGTGATCCTAGTAATAACTTTTAAACATTTAAATGAAAGGAACACTACGTAGATATTTTTGTAGCTGCTTATGCAAACATTACCAAACTAGCAACACAAAATTGTCTTTAAAAAATATTTTGATCATAAGCTCATCATCATCAGCCTGTGTTAGTCCACTGCTGGACATAAGCTGGAATAATGCTCGCCTTCTCCATAACACAAAGGTGTTCCCCGCGGGATTTGAACCCATGGCCTCCGGTTAGTAAAGTAAGGGCCAATACCGTTAGGCCACGGATATAATATTCATAATGAAACCTATTTCTTAGTACACATAATATTTGTAAAAGTAACTTGTAAGTCTGGTAGCGTCAATGACTTATGCTTTTAGAGTCACTATTATTACAATCGCCGTCTTCGTACGGCGGCAACCACCCAATTAGAATTCTCACCCCCCCATGATCTAAACCCCTAGATCAGTTTTAATTGTTTCCAAATAATTCTAATCTCGTTCAGCTTAGCTAGAGTCAACGTATTGCACGTCACGGTAGCAACCTGTCCCGAGCGCCGTACACCCTGTGGAGCGTCGACAAATACGCTACCGGTCGGCGTAACCACTGCGGTGGGCGCATGCGCACAATGGACGTAACAGAGCAACGGAATTACAGACATGGCAATAATATATATATATATATATATATATATATATATATATATATAAATTACGAATACTTATAGGGTTTAGACGAAAAGCTCTACTATTATATACTAATACTATTGATCACACTAGATCTCAAAGTTATCTATGCAAGATGTGTTTCATAAATGTTCAGACATGTTTCTAGATGGAACTTCGTTGTATAGGTCGTCATAGGTTCATTTATGTTATATTATACAACAGCAACAATATACTTGGTTAAAAATAGCGCACTTACTTGATCAAGTCTTAAAAATACATCTATTAAGTTTATCGATCTTACCTGAAACAGAAGAAAATACAAATTAAAATGTAAGCAATCACACATAAAAATTTTAGAAGAGTAAAGGCAAATTTTACCCTTATCTTATCCCCTTTTTAACTCAATAACATTTTATAAACCAGCGCAGTGGGATACGGTCCAAGAACCCCCAATAAGGGAGAAGGCGTGCATTCGGGGAGGCCTATGTCCAGCAGTGGATTGACACATGCTGATGCTGATGACATATGTGAATGTAGCAACATATAACGACGAAGCGTATGATGTTGATGTTAATCGTCATCTACCAAAAAGTGATTGATCATCTCAGCGACAAAGCATCAATAAAAACGATGCCACTTTTTCGTCATATCATCATAGTCACAATGTTTCATAATCTGAGTCTAGTTTAGCCACTGACTCTTATAGATGACATAGATGACACACTCTTAAATGACATTGAGATAGCAAAAATCCCGCGATTCGCCAATAAGACCCTATTAGTATTTTACACTACATTTCTTATTAAATAAAATGACTTTACGGATTTTATCGCGTTTATTTTACGGGGTAGTCTACCCCGTGGCCACGACCGCTGGAAAGTGTTCGAAACGTAGGGAACTTAAAAATGTAAAATAAACGCGATAAAATCCGTAAAGTCATCTTATTTAATAATGTATAATATTCGCGTAAGCAATAGAACTACATTTCTTTACATCTACTCCAAGTCTAAATTGTCTACTACTACAATTTGGTCCAGATCTAAACAAAAAAAATGACAAGCCGCGTCTAGTAGACTGCTACTAGTCGGCGACATAAGCGAGGCGGCGTTGATTGCACGAGCGGCCCCACCTACACTAATCACGCCGCCCGACTCGCGCGTCGACTTCGCGACCGACAAAGGGACAGGCCCACTCGGCGGGAAATTTATAGAGGCGACTCGAGACTTTGCTACCGCTGCGTGTAACTCTAAAGTGATTCCTAAAGTTGGGGTTGTTTAGAACGAGCAGAGATACATGTACTAATGGATTCATCATCATCAGCCTGTGATAGTCCACTGCTGGACATAGGCCTCCCCTAATACACCCATTAGGGGGTTTTGGACCGTACCACGCTGGTCCAATGCGTGTTGGTGGGTGGGTGGACAGACTTTTTTTATGCCCATCCGATGCATGGATCATCTTACTATTACGGTGATCGGCCCAAATTGCCCTGACCAACAACAATGAAAATTTGTTGAGTCCCCGCAGGATTCGAACCCCCGACCCCCGGTTTCTAAAGCACACGCCCATGCCACTAGGCTATGGAGGCAGTTACTAATAGATTAAATAGTTTGATTAAACCGGTACCTTGTCGCTGTAAAGACTAAGAGTTAAACATTTCAAATATAATTAAGATCTGGCATACCGCTTCAGCATGCGCATGACATCTCACTGTATACCGTGACCACGGCCGCTGGACAGTGTTCTAAGTGCCGGAAACGTCAGCAGTTAAAATGTAAATAAACGCGATGAAGTCCATCAAAGTCCTTTTATTCAACAACGGATTACTTCATTAAAAGTGGGTAAAATGGTTCACATTGGTACGGTATCATCATCATCATCGCCTGTGAAGTCCACTGTGGACATAGCTCCACATCCCTGATCCATTAGAGGGTTCCATCCCACCACCTAATCCAATGCGAGTGTGTGGACGATTCGTACCAGCCTCGTTTCGACAGCCCATCACTACTTTCATGAGGCAATTAAGACTAGATTAAATTTCAATTAATCCAGATCTGCAATCCTTCAACTAGGAATGACACCACTTATCGAACGCTGGACATTTGTTGAGTCCGTATGCAGATTCGAAACCACGACATCCGTAGTCTTCAGTCAAAACGCTATACTTCATAGCATGGGTAAGTCACATCGTGTACGGTACATTCACCCGTAATTCTTAAAGTGAGACTTGACAATTTCTAGGTTTTCTCGTTCATTACATTACTGAATTACAACTATAATGATTAATGTAATAACATGATATTAACCTAGCATTGCCATCCATCTAGTTAGCGTATTAATTGATAAATTGCCATGAGATTTCGATCGCTAAGCGATACCGACTAATACCAACGACCCAAACGCACGATATATTTCTTAGCCACTGCTTACAATGGTAATATCTCTTTTTAAGCAATGCCACAATAAAGATAAGCAACGTCAGTTAATAATTATAAAGTATCAAACGAAATCAAACGAGATAAGTCAGCATGCTCTAAAATTTATTATATTGCTTTCAACACGCGGCGTCACTCCACGGGACAATTAACACACCGTTTAGTTTATTGTTAATTATCGTATAACAGTAACGAGTAAGATTGTCGAAATGGTTTATAATTTGAGATACTATTTTATTGACCATTTTACGAAGCTATCAAACTAGCTAAGCATTTTACACATTAATTACCTTTACGGTATGTCATACTAAAGCGAAAGACTTGGAAATAATAGATATTGGAGAAGTCTAGTTGATGCCCAATATTGATATTACTAAATATAAACATATTAATTTGTACGATTAATAATTTAATTATGAAAACATATTTCCAGATGATTAGACATACAAGTGCATCATTTCTCGTTAAATATTAAAGCTGAAATTATGAAAAGAATCCTCATCGGATGTGATATAATTAAAATTGTCATCCAACAAACATATTTCAATCAGCGAAACACGTATTTATGGTTTTTCACGATACAAAACAATAAAAATCAATTAAATACAACAAGCACCGCAGTCGAGCTGTGCCACCGAGCTACGAATCGGTTACCCGATAGAAGAGAGCGACACCCCACGAAGCTATCGAGATACCGGGCGATAAACAAACATTCGTACGATTGTGTGAAGAGGAATGAATATCGACCAACTAGGGTTGCTAGAACCTTAAATAATTTAAGAAATTCATGTAGCTAACAACACTTGCAATGATCTAAAAATATAAAGAATAACTACCGCATACCACTTGGGATGGAATTTCGTTAAATCCGTTCTTAGCTGACCTATACTGGCATATTACGGTTCCAGAGATATCGTGATGAGTCGATATATAAATGGGAATCTCTTACATAAATATAGATTTGAGGAGACCTAAGAAAAGATAGAAGTGGGATAGTTAATCAAACAGAATATGTACAATGATATCGTTCTTTTTTTTTTTTTTATGTAACTTCGAGCAGACGAGCGTCAGCACCTGATGGAAGAGTGGTCACGACACCCATGACATTGCAACTACAGTGGTATCGCCAAGCGCTGCAACCGTGAACAAAAGGTGTTAAAGTCTCGTTTACCCAGTAACATACGCTGGCTATCAGTCCTTTCAAACCGAAACACAGCAGTGTTTTCACTACATCTTACGAGAGAATATGGCACCATAGGTTGACCTCAAGACAGGTCTCCTGTAAAACAGGGACCTACCATATACGTGAGAACCGTTTAAAAATTCTATAACTTTTTTTTTATACTAACCGCTGTCTTATTTACTATTCAATTAGGGATTTTTTTAGATGAAGCACTTGTAAACGCTGAACATGTTTAAAAACATTACAAAAGAAAGATGGCTAAAACAGAAGCAAAAAGATCGCGCGATCCCATTCTTTTGCTTCATCGAAACATATTAAAGCGAAGTGATACATATCTCAATAACAATACATCAATCACGCCAAATTATTCTGCCACTTCGTCGCAATGGGTTACCTCACTTACATATTAATCTAAATAACCCACATTATACTTTATCCCAAACCTCACAAGCCCAAGTCTTCGCATCTCAAAACAAGGCACAGTCAAAGCGACAGCCCTACGTACAAAACGTATACCGAGTCGACAAATGGAATTACCTCGCCAAGAGAGCGGGGCGTCGTTATCCGTGCTATTACGAGAGAGCCTCCGTTAGGGGCACCCACTGTGGCCCGTAACGCCGGCACGATCGCGTGAAATTGCGACACCGCCCTGCGATGCGAATCCTATCTTGGGATCGGAGATCGAGATAGGACCCGTGAAATAGTTACGAGGTTCGAGAACGACGCGGAACATGTTCGTGGGAACACAACCCGCTTAACGCGTACGTAGATCGTTACTTTTCAACGAGATGGTATTGGGTATACGTTAAAGAGGGTGCTATCAAAGTCGAAGTAAAATATCTTTATTTAATATGGAAACATTACACTTTCTTATTGATTGTCAAATAAACTACCATCGGTTCGGAAATGAAAGCTTCTGAGAAGACCCGGCGTAAAAAACTCAGCGAGACTTTAATTTTTAATAATTCAAGTATTTGCACATGAACACATTTAACGTCTTGCTAAATTCAGTTAATCTTTACGCTAATAAAGATTGATGGTGGATTTAAAGCTTATCGTATGTAACTATAATCAGGCACAATGAATTGAAACACTGCAGGTTTAAAACTTATCTTACTCAATAATTAAACAATTTGATGCCCTAAATTAAATATTACAATTCTCGATACTAGCAAAGTTCTACTAGAAAACTGTACTTCCAAAAAAACACGAAGCACAAAACCTAAAAGAATCCGCGTAAAAAACACATCAACAAGACTATCGGGACGAATGCCAACAGGAACCAATCACCCTGTCATTTTATGCACTTAAAACTAACCATACATACTTAACAGTAACAAACACGAACAACGTACAAACTCACAGTGTTAATAGACAGGGAGTAAATTCAATAGAGCTGCAATATTCCAGACGAGCCACTGTGACGACACACGTCTACTAACCAAGAGCAAACTTTGCCACTGCAGCGAAATCCTTTCTACTGTCGAAATGTGGGATAACTTTGCAAATAAACCGCGTTTGTATAGTATATGATTTGGCAGACTATTTATGCATATGTTCTATTATTCAAAAACCGTCAATATTTATTGATAAACGGCCAAGTGCAAGTCGAACGCAGTGGATAATAGTTAATAATAGTTTCAAACGACGGTAAGATACACAAGTTTCTAATACGAAACCCTGTTTAGATTACAAAATATATTTTCCTGTAGCAAAAGAATTATCGAAACTCTACTATGAACTTAAGCGAAAAGCTTTGGGTTCAAATATGACAACCTAAAATCCATGGCAGAATTGTTGCACGATTTTAATGAGACACCTCAAACAATCTCTTTAGCCTTACGACCAACTTTAACAACCTCGGATTTATATAAAAACTTCATGAAAATCAAGTTCAGACATTTTTCAGGTTTGAAGGGCCTAGCAGACTTACTTGGGTTTGTAACTCAAAGCCTGGAATATATGATACTAAAACAATAAGGATTCGTTTGTTTAAACATCATGCTGCAGCTAAGATACTTCGATCAATACATCATCATCAGCCGATGTTAGTACACTGGTGGACATAGGCCTCCCTTAAGGTTTTTGGACCACCATGTTGGTCCAATGCGAGTTGGGTTGGTGGGTAGACCGACTTTTTTTTACGCAGTTTCTTAAGAACAGGTCCATAACATAGGCTACGGAGACAGTTATTAATCAATACGCTGTTATGGATTTCAAATAATAAATCGAATTTAAGCCAATTCAATAAGCTTTAAAATTTTCTAGCTGTCAAACGAAGTTATGTACAAATGAATTGACTTTTAAGGTCGTCACCGTGATCACCGTTCATATCATTTTTAATTGCTTTATAGAGCGACTCGACAGGTGGTTGCCGCGTCAAGTTTAAATATATCGCTTGATAAGGAAAATTTCAAACCACGGTTTTTGCGTATCTTTTGTAAGAATAGAGGTACTTTATTTACTTAAAAGGTAATTACGACTATTTAATTGAAATTATGATTAGAACATAATAGTATTAACAACGAAGTAAACGCTGGTATGCATAAACTTTTTTTAACATCATAAAGTGTAAATATTTGTATTTTTTAGGTGTATTTGGTAATGAGTAAACTCAAAAACGTACCGTACCTGCAAAAAGCTGCGTTGACCTTGTTTAACATTAAACTTATCACCCCAGAAAACCCACTAAAAAATCTAAAAATAACAGACGTGGACGGACTGCTGGCAAATAAAAACGGTAGAAAAAAATCATAATCAACTACTTGCATTCGCATGTACCATAGATCAAAGCATAATTTTCTTCGAAAAGCATCAAATTGTAACACTTGCAATCGAGTTTCAACACTAACACTTCACAGTATAGATTCCCGCATAAAAGAGTACACACACAGCAACACAGAGCAAACATGCTACACACAGACTACAAAAGGCAACGCTACAAACTCTAGAGCCGTGTGTCGCGAGTGCTTTCAAAGTAGAGAGCTTCCTACGAGACCGTGTGTAGTGCACGGCTCTCGTCAGTTGGCACTCGGGCGGTCGCATTGGTGGCGCATGCGCCGTGCTTACGAAAGTTGGCATTGTCTCACGTGAATTAAATACGCATATAATAAAGAAATATGATGAATGAAGAACTGAATAGCGTCAAGTCTTTGCCGTTGTTATCTATTAATTTTCAGCGCGATATGAAACTTTAAAATGGTGTCACGCCACGTGGTGTCTACATTATTTAAATTAATTTTATACATTATTTGGCTCTGGCATACTTTATATGTATGCATGTACTTATTTTAATATGTTATGCTTATGATTTTGGCAGTTTTATATCAGTAAAGACTAAGTTACCAAGGGAGAAATTGAAGATAAATAGCAAAGCCAAGAAAACACCAAAAAAAACGAATATTATCAACTTTACTGGTGCATTATAATCATACCAACAAAACAAAGACCACACAAAACCCAGTATAAAGACAGAAATCCGCCGAAAGTTATCTTTCATCCGTCAAGATACACAACAAATATTACACACAAGTGTCGTGACGTATATCACAATAAGAACACACTCCACCGCCTCGAGCCGGAGATTAAACGGGCATAAAAACGGGGGCGCTACGCCAATAGCATCTTGATGCTTCGCACCGATTCTAAAGCTCATATAAGAATACATATAATAAATTCTACTTTATTCATAATATTGTAAGGTCGTCAATCGCTTGTACTCTTAGAGGCATACTCCGGACACAGCTATGACACGTGTCCATTCACTAAAGACCCTTTCGGGGCTTCCGACTGCTTCTTTCTAGGGTTGGTAGTTTAAAAGGTTTTTTATTATTTAAACATTGCAAAAATATATATTATACGCAACCGATATGTCTTAATAAAATTAGACTACTTTTATTGCAATAAAACCCCTGGCATACAAGAGACAGCGACCTATTTGTCATCAGTTGCAAAGAGGAAATTTAGCTGTATCGTTTTTAATTTTAGATACTACACATATATAGATTTAAGATACTATATAGATAGAGATATAATTTTAGGTATTTTTATGATATAATTATTAAATATTAAATAGACGTTCAGTAAAATATGTGTGAAAGCCTAATTTAGACGTTTATATTGTTTGAAGCGATTCAAGCTGCTGTATATTATCTTCTCAAAAGGCAAATAAGTCTATAAGGAACTTTTTATGCAATTAAGTTATTTTATCGCGAACTTCCGATGGCTTTGATGCTATTACTACTGTGGCATGAAGGATCGCGTCGGCCGCAATAGGGTGGGGGGATGTATGATTTGAAGATATTACACTCATCTTTTTTCGACAGACCCTCTTGTAATACATTTAAATCAAATAATGTTTTCCTTCTTGTTAAAAAATTGCTACCGATTTTCATCTTCTGATATAAAAGAATCGCATATTAATGTAATAATAGAGGCAAGAAACGTATGAAAATTAAACTTTACCTAATATTAACAGACTTTAATTAGACTTAGAATTGTAAACAATATAATTATAATGGTGTTTTCATTAATCGCCCATCAATCTGTTTATTTTCCAAATTGACTCTTAATAACAAGCCGTTAACAAGAACACTACACATGATAGGCAAAGATCCTTCATCATCATCATCAGCCTGTGATAATCCACTGCTGGACATAGGCCTCCCCAATACACCTTTATCCATTAGGGGTTTTTGCACCGTATCCCACGTGGGTGGACCGACTTTTTACATGGTCATACGACGCATGGATCGTCTTACTTTTCAGACAATTGGATGATCGGCCCGAATTGCCCTAACCAACTAGGAAACAACAATGAAAATTTGTTCAATTTGTTTCTACAGCACACGCCCATACCATTAGGCTACGGAGGCAGTCAGGAGGGTCTTCTTTGCCTATCGATAATTTGGCTCACATAAAGACTCGGCTACAAACCAAGACATGACTCAAAACAGGTACCCAGTCGTTGCACACTAGTCATCAACGAACGTGTCACGGACATCATTATAGGAGACCCTTCAAAGGGCGGAACACACAACGCGGTCACAGTTCCGGGAATATTATTCAGAGAGCGTGCCGAGCCCGTAGTGGGTCGTAAGGGAAACGGCAACCATATTGCAATATTTATAGTGGATTCAGAGTAAGAGTATATACTCTCCTAGGACAGGCGACGAAAATAATATTTTTTGTATTAAAAATATCATTTTAACTGCCTCTGTAGCTTAATGGTATGGCCTAGTGTTTTAGAACCGGAGGTCGGGGATTCGAAACCCGCGGGGACTCGACTTCTTTAAAAAGTAAGATGATCCATCCGTAGGATAAGCATGTAAAAACCGGTCCACCACCAACCCGCGTTGGACCAGCGTGGTGGCATACGGTCCAAAAACCGCCAATGGAGAAGGCGTGCATCAGAGGAGCTTTATGTCCAGTGGCGGACTAACACAGGCTAATGATGAATGGTGATGAAAATTAAAAAAGTACTTAAATCTTAAACACTCTGTTAGACACACACACACATATCCTCTATTTGATTGTATTTAAACGATCTTTTCTACACAGTGTGCAAAAGACGGAACACACAGAAAGACACCACCAGCCTTAGGTTTAATATACTAGCAATTCTTCGAATAATAACAAGCAACGATACATCGTCGTATTATTCGACTGTCAATCAGTGATTGACATCTCGGTAACAAATCATCAAAAATAACGTTAGACCTAAACACTTCTATGCCCTAATTAACTTTGTTTACAACAGTCTTAAGTCCAAATTAGCCCAGATACAGAAACCACTACGATTTGCTACATCTAAGCACATAATAAAACTAATTCACCATTAGCTTGGTTATAAAATAGACATCAAACAAAAAATATCCAAAGATAAAACAACACAACGTACACCCCACTCACGCTATATCACGGCGGTCGTAAACGCGCACGGGATACGGGGCACGTTACGTGTACGTGACGTATACGACACGACACGGGATTGAGCGGTGCCGTGGAAATTTACGAGACGGGCGTTGATACGATCCGAGAACTGCGCTCCAATAAAAGTGTAGCGGCGGAAAATGGCTCCACGCGCGTTCCTATGTTACGTAATTTGTATAACTCAAACGAATAAATCGGTGATAATTGAAAGTTTACAGTTGGTTTAGTATATCTTTATAGCTTCTTAAGCAAAAATCGTACGACAGTTTAGGGATATTTTTACGATATAAAGAATAAATACTCTAGTAGTTCAACTACGAAATAAGCAATCCTACGTTCTAAATTAAGAAAAAAATTATCACATTCTATGCTTCACTTATGGGCATGCCATGGGCAATACTTACTATCACGTGAACGTCTTGTTAATACTATCGTACATTCAATATAAAACATACAATTTATAGGTGGAGCGTACTTGAAACAGAACAAAGTTAGTTAATGATGATCTAAAAATATACTTTCAATTATATACATAATTGTCTTCGAAGCAAAAGTATAGCATTGTGACGCTGACGATAACAATTACGAGTAATAAAAAGCCAAGTGGTCCGAGGTTCGAGTCCCCGCACTAATGCGGTGGCGGAAGGGCATAAACAAGGCGACGACGCGCCCGACAAATAGACCGCCCCGCCGGATAGAGCGCTTAAGCTCGAGGCACACCGAGCTTTAGGAAAATATTTAAGGGAATTTTTAAAAATGATTTTAAATTTTTAAAGCCCTTGCCAGTTGATAAAGTCCCATTTCACTTCATAAAATATAGTCATAGCCATTTAAATTGTATTGTAGAGTACTTAATTGTTTGTACCTTTACCAAAGTATACTGATAAATTTTGGTCATTGTCTCGGATCAATCATCGTCATCATGACCAGCCTGTGTTAACAAACACTTCTTGACAAAGGCCTCCCTACCGACCAATGCGGGTTGGTGGGTTACTCGGGCCATTATTAAAGAAACTTATAATAAATCAAACGACTTTGTGCGACGCTTCATGTGTAAGTTGTATCAGAATTATTTCACTTAGATGGTAAATTTAAATAACTATAAGCATATTGTCAATAATATTTCCCAGCAACAGAACATGATCCACAATACTTATTAATCCAATTTATATTAAACAATGAGTTATCAAGTAGATTAACATTCACAATTAACATTGATAACAATCAGCTTTCTGTAAAGAGCACAGATATGAATGGAAGCAATAAGTATGTCACAGATATAGGACACGTCAGTAGCAAAATGGTGTCACAGCTACAATAAGCTCCTATAGCAGAGTGCCTGGATGCTTCTAGCTTTCAAAGAGGTGTCAAATCGACATAAAAATATTGAAATCTATAAAGCAAACCTTTCAAAATATATTTCTTATTGTTAACTTTATAGACGACTAAATAAAATAATAGCAATGATCAAAAATACGAAGAGAAATAACAACAAAGGCAAAATATCAAATAATTACACGTGTTCGTTTTTAAAATCTGTGCTGTTAAACACTTATAGAAGTCAGTTCGGTAACTTAATAACCAAAACCTCTTCACAATACCAACAAATCCAACATTTTATTCAAAGCGTATTCCAAATTTTGATCAAAAACACAACATTTACACCTCTGAGAGTTGTTGAAGAGACAAGAACAGGGGTATTACGCCACTTCCCTCAAAAAGCCGTCAGGGCCGTGAAAAAACGATCTCAACAAACTTCACACCAAACAGGGCCCGTGAGGGGGAGTCGAAAATAGCTTATTGTCGGCATCCAGGGCGGTGAGAGGCTGAAAGAGTCACCGACATGGCTCGACAAATAACCCGCTGCCAGCTTGAAGCATGCGCTGTCTCGATCTACTATAAGGGCGGTGACACAGTGAGAGAATCGTTTAGATGTTTATTTACGAACGAAATTTAAACAATATTGTGAATTAATTGCAGAACTTTTGAAACGATAAACAGTCCTACGTTTCCAATTCTATTCATCGTCATCATCAGCCTGCGATAGTCCACTGCTGGACAAAGGCCTTTACTAATAGACCCCTATCCATTAGAGGGTTTAGGACCGTATCCCACCGCGCTGGTCCAATGCGGGTTGGAAGATGATTATTCAATTCTATTATAAAAATAAAATGACGAAATTAAACATCATATGTAATATTTGTATGAATATCGAAAACGTATTTTGTGTCACTTTTTAAGGTATTTTTAAAGCACTTATACTTGGCTGAATCGCCAAAGTTACATAGTCAAAGTCAAATATGTTTATTCGATGTAGAAAGAATTATCTTTCATATTGATTGTCAAATAAACTGCATACATAAATACATACATACATATAAAAAGGCAGTATTCAAAGCAAAAATTTATTATCTAAATAAATTCACATGTTAACGTTAATCCCGTATGCTTTGTCTGAGCCTATTCTAATTTCTTTGAAGGCTGCATTACAAGCGAATGCCTAGGTAAAGCGAAAGGGGGTGGTGGGGGGTGGGGAAGGTAGGGGGATGTGGAGGGGAGGGCAGTTTTAAAGCGAAACAATGGGCACGCTCGCGGCGTATCGCCAACATCGGGCCACTAGGGTACTCGAGCTCTTTGTAAAGTTGCAAGGGTGTGATGCGTCAGTGATGTGACCCTAATGTGTCGAAATTTATTGAATAACATTAGTGCAACGCTATTACTTGTGTTGCACTAATTAATTCTTTCGTTTACGCGAATCCTACACATTGTTGAATCGAAGGACTTTTAACGAATTTTTTCTAAATTATACATTGTAAAAAAAGTAATAAAATTTTATTGAATACAACTTGTCATTTAAATTTATAGTGCGTACATTATAATCCTTCGGCAATAATCATTATCAGGACCATTCATGTCAATTTTATTCAAAAATATTACGACACAGTAAAGATTCAACAGTTTGTTTAAAAAAACTTAATATTAAATCGATCCATAGTACTTTGCATACTCCCGTATACATACTACACAATACCTTTTTGAATACCACAAAAGATTATCATTAACTTATACCATCAAATTCTTATACACGATTCACCTATACTGGATCAGCGACCCAACGCATTTGGTTAACAACACTCGACAACCAGCCGTTAACATTAAAATTCTTCAAGCTTTTTCTGAATATATCCATCGTACCGATACCTAGAACCCCATCACTACTGCGCTAGACAAGTAGCGCAGTTGCACGGCCGAGTGGCCACCGCAGAGCGACTCTAAGCGATACGGCCCGAGTGCGTCTCGCCCAATTAGACGGCACCCGATAACGCCGCCTTAGACGGGCCAGCCTGGAGCCAAGTGTGCCAACGGCCTTAGCTTAAAGACTTGCAAGGCACTTTTAATACTGGCTGTTTCTGTTTCGTTCTGTTTGGAATGTCGTTAATTGGTTGTAGCGACTGTCTGAGGTGATATGTTTAAAATTGTGATGATTAAAACGTTTTGTTTCTTAATAATTTTGTCCTCAAGAGTCAGTATGTTGTCGGTACGCAATTAGGAATACCAAAACTGTCAGTTTAGGCTTTAATGTTTATTTTGTGTCTAAAGGTAAGCAAGTTCATCTGATGGTATCGAATAGTTCCCGCACCTAAAACATGTAACGCAAAAAGTAGTAGCTATGGTCCTTTTAAACCTGATTATTAAACTGATTTATAAACATTATTTATAGTGATTTGCTAAATTGGGCACAACTGCACATTGTCAGTCACTCCACACTTTTCGTGTCTAAACTGCTTCGTTAGACTGATACATAACTACTAAGCATCGACATCTGAACGCCTTAACTAAATCAAATAATTACTGTATAGTATCACCAATTCAATTCATTAACCAAAATTACCCTTCCTTTGCGCAACAAATGCACATCGAATCACAGGGGGGTGTCGTTTCGCCGTACAAAATCCGCTCCCCCGCACCGAAAGGGAGGCAAAGTGGACCGGGAAGCGGGGCAATACGGAGTTCCTGAAGGCATAAGCCCGCCGCCGCAATTTCCTAGCGATCCCGGTCCAACTTCCGCGGCCGACGGGGGATTAAGGTACGCGTCACCGCGCTCCACTTTGGCTATCGTGTAATGTGATTTCGTCGAGTTAATGGTATAAAGGCGTTTGACTGTTGTAAAGGCTCGATAGAGGGACTAATTTTCGCTTCTATTTATTAAAGATAGAGTGTTTTGAGGGAATAATCAACGCAATAAAGCTAATCCAAAGTAAATACCACCAACCCGCCTTGACACAGCGAGGTGGGATATGGCCTAAACCAAACCAAGCAGTGGACTGACACAAGCTAATGATGATGAAAGTAAAGTCGGATTTATTGTGAACAATATAAACCATAAAAATGTAGGGGTAACTTAGTTGAATGTCACTCAGGAGTTGACACCAGAGTTAAAATAAACCAATATAACCTTTACGCGTATTCCCTTTTATATTTTGCGTAGATATAAATCAAAAGATCAAATGCTCATATTGTATTTAAAAACCGTAAAGTATCTCACCCAACAGGTGTTCACTCTATATTATTATAAATTTAGGCAGTAAACAAAAAATTGTAACTTTACTTTGTGTAAATACCCATTTAATAATAATCAAAATAAAACAAATACAAACATATAACGATTACGATCATCAGCCCGTGTTAGTCCACAGCTGGACAAAATCTTCCCTAATACACCCCTATCCATTGGGATTGAATTTTTTTAATTAAATTTATTGTAACGGCTATAATTAGTTTTAAACACTATTTTACTGCTACATATTATCCTACAATCAGGATCTAGTCTAGCGTGAATCGTACTTTAGGCGGTACTAGCGTTTGCATCGAGGCTTCCGGCTTATCTCTTCAGGCGCACAACGGCGGAATAAACAAGTTTCAAAGTGTCCGTTTTATCCCTGACGATTTTGAACAGAAATTTCGTAAATAACAGAGAACATTGGCGTATTTAATTTACTTTACTACTAATTAAAAATTCTTTGTGGGTGGTAAACATTAAGTAATTATTGCCTTTTTCAAAGACTGTAAACTGCCGCCGTAGGCTAGTGGTATGGGCGTGTGCATGTAAAAAGTCTGTCCACCCACAAACCAGCAATGGAGCAGTGTTGTGGGATATGGTACATAAGCCCCTAATGGATAGGGGAGTATCAGGGAAGGCCTAAGTCCAGCCGCGGATTATCACAGGCTGATGATGATGATGATGAAAGACGAAGAAAATTCATCGATATAAAGGTCATAATTAACTAATAGTTTTAAGTTTTTTAAAAGCAATAATTTCAATGTTTACAGATTTTTTAACAGCTGTTTTCAGTGTGTGCCAAGTGAATAGTAAAATAAAAATATATTTTGGTATCAACTCGGCATCTTACACCTAAATTTAAACTAACACTTAAAACTAGACAAGAGTTTAAGTAACACGATTATGGATTGCGATAGAGCGAGCGATGTTGAACTTTGGCCACTTAGCACTTAGCAAGTGGAAACTTCTGGATGGCCAAGTCGAGAAATGAATACGGCACGTTCTTCTATAGGTGAGTGTAGGGGTTGGGGAGATATGCGATACGCCGCTTGGAACGTGCAAATTAGTTCTTTCTTAAAGCGGTGGTAATTGTCGTTAAGAAGAATTTTGCAACTACAATGCGTAGTTACATATTTGTGACGATAAATTTATGGAAAATCACAGTGTGCGATGTGATAACTAAACTCGCAAGATTATATCTCCGTTAATCGTATAAAATGCCAATCGATCGGATGGTAAAGCAATCGATGCGATAAAGAAAAACAATTAACCTAAAAACAATCCAATTTCGAACTAGAAGTGCGCCAAAAAGTCCGACACCGTTATTAGTAAATAATAGAGAAAGATAAAGTTTACTTTTTGAAATAGGTTTTATAACAAAAGGTTGCAACATTGAATAACATTTTAAATATATATTACGACAAATCCTAAAAAGAAACAAACAGGATTTACGCTCAATAAATTTCGGAAGCAAACACCACCTATTCGAGTGTAAATAAAAGAATAAAAGAACGTGAGCAATTTATAAGAATTCCGCTGACTCCCGAATATTGGATCAAGCGATGTCGCTACATTGCGAAGTGAAGTGTGCGGTGCCCCTTTGATTGTTTTCGTGTGGTTTAAGGCTTAAGCGAAAGATCGTTTATATTATATAAGTAACGATGTATCTCATTTGTTTAATCATTATATAATAATAAATAAAGACGCATTGTGTACAACAGTCGTCAATTCGTTTACTTTGAGATGCTTGCAATATTCATCCAACGTAATTTATCCATAAACAAAAACCGTCTTATTTATTATTAGATTAACACGCTTTTTGGTAAAAAAAAAATCCTTTAATTTTAATAATTCACTAACGTACGCCATATTTTGCACTTTAACGCAAGTTAACATAAGCTCAATCGCCTCAAAGAGTCGTTTTACAACACTTAACACGTTTATAAAAGGATCATATTCCTTAAATGCAGTCAAATATAAAATCAACACATAAAAGTGCCGACAAACGTGCACACATAAGTATCCCACACGAGTTGTCGAACCGTATAAAACAGTGAGCGCGCATCGCGCAATGCTCAGTTCCATTTCGCAATACTTCCGAATGTTAACTATGCACCGCGGCGTGCCAATATGCCGCACTCGAACGCTGCATTCGTGCCGACGCTACGGCACGAGACACAAGCGGAAGCGGTATACAGCCAATCAATAAACTCCAATAGTTATCCGGTTAGGAATGTGATAAACGATATTTTGAACTATACTGAAGCTGGCACGATGTTAAGAGGACTAGATAATTGATAAGGCCTCACAAAGGATTCGATTTGAATCAATCCGTCCTTTACCTTTTACAGAAGATATTTAATGAATAAATCTTCGGTATAACTCAACAAGCACATAACGCCTTCTTTCAACCATCCCCCATCCCTAATAGCTTTCAATCGCTTCACACTTGTGCCTAGCCGGCTGCAAATGGCTTTCCAATAATCCCGCGCCTAGGCCGCGCCGTCAACGGGCCGATCCGACCGACGAACGCCACCCCCTCCCCTACCCGACGACCCCCACCCAGCGGTGGGACAGAGGGGAATTTATCGACGCATCAGCGACACGTGAGCACACCGGCAAACTTTTCGATAAGGCGCTCTATTGCCACGTAGGCGGAGTTAGCCCGGTGGGGGTTCTGCGGGGATTCTAGGGGGGTTCTGGGGGGTTGTAGGGGTCGTAAGTGTTCGGTGTCGTCCCATTAGTCGAGATCTCGCATAGTGACGTGATAACGCGACGTGTCGCCCGGGGAACAAAGGGCCCGCAACCTTTGCGCTCGATAGCTCGAGTCGGAGCAAAGTGATTCGACTATTGCCGCGAGGAACGCCTAAGAGGTATGGCCTTTTGTTTGGCCGACATAATATATGGCTCACTTGACTTTTTATCTTCAGGCGAATACTTAAGTCTATTGAACACAGCTTTGAATGAATTTGTATATATAATAAAAGAGTTTTAGGATTGTATCGCGTTTTATTCAGTTTACAATTTTTCCCGACTTTTTAGATGCTTTACAGGATCCGTGACCAAGGCAGAATGTGTATTATTTTATTGAATCATGTGTAGTTTTGACGTTAACAAGAAAGTATTATGTAAAGGAGTTCACGATTACATTTATACAAAGGACAATAACAGGTACTTTAATAGGATATTATATCCAATTCGCTTTTTATTTTTCATTTGTGCGTCAAAACCCTGAAGTAGAAGGTATTTTTACGTACTTTACAGATTAATATGCTAATATAAACGCTAAAGCTAATGTAGGGTTCTTTCACATCTTCTTCCGTATTGTCAGACCTTTATAATCATAACTGCTCGTCAACAAACAAAACGCGATCGGGCCCCACTCATCTGAAACGGCTATTTCAGTCCGATGCGGTTGATTCATACGCCGCGGTGGCCTCGGGAACGAAACGCGCTTCGGAAATCGCTATTTCGAGACAATAACGTCTATATTAAGCGACGCTGACTAATTGACCGCTCGTGCGGAAGCCTTTGTTGACAAATTCGCGGCAGTATCGTTCACGTTTACCGTGTGGCCGAATGTTATCAATCATGTACTTTAACGACCTGCAGCAAATGATAAATGATGACTAGAAGAATATTTTTAACATTGTGCCTATAACAAATGTATGTAGGTACCTAAAGGTGGCCTACATACGACGTTATAATTTTAGTCAATATCATACTTGAGGAGATTCTCCTGTGCTCTTGGTCAATTTATGTCTGTGCACCTACTTCAATTTTTCTAAACTATCTTTAGGTTGGCTGTTACACTCACTAATGCATTAAGCTTACCTGTGTACATAATCATGTGCAAAATATTAAATTAACAAAAATACGATAATACGTCTCAATCAATAAAAACTTATCCATCCAATAGGATTTGAAGTGAAAGAAAAACAGTTTAACATAGCGTCAAACACCTGACCCCACATAAATGCATTCGATGGGTGAAGCAGAGAGCAGTAGTACATGTAAAGGCACTGGCAATCCAATATAGCAGATTTAAATGTCTATTCAATATAGGATATTGTATATAAGATTGCTAACATAGTAGCAACTGAGTGATTGGCCAATATCGCTTATAAACCAGAGCATAACTAGACAAGGCTGTTGCTTTCAAGAATTTGATTCCAGTATTTAACAAAGCGAGGCCACATAGTATTACATAGCCTTTTACCCTTTCCCCCCACAAACCCGCATTGGACCAGCGTGGTGGGATACGGTCCGGAAACCATGGAAAGCGTGAATTAGGAGAAGGCCTATGTCCTGCAGTGGGCAAAGGCCAGACTAATACAGCTGATGATGTACGTTACCCTTTCCATTGGGATATTATTGTACGATAGAAAAACTGCGCCAGTGTAAGGGCGTCATATAACAAAACGGGGCAACAAGACCGTGACGGGAATCAATTCCGATATCAGACGGGGCCGCGGGGGGAGGTGAACGGGGGAGGGCATCGTTTTTGGTTCAAGTCAAGCGCTGGAGCGATTAAAACATATATGTAATAATGTTTACAAGAAAGCTTAAGAGAAATCATGTGACAAGATGATCCGCTACATCATTATATTTTCAAAATCACTTGTGTATAAGTTGTATAAAGATATTCTTTTTATATTATCTGTGTTCCTAATACATTATTTATTAAACCTTCAAAGTTCGCACAGTTGTTGCATACTTTAATATAATATAAGCGCTGTTGAAGTTATTTTATTTTATCTTATACAACAAAAGTGGACCCCGCTAAAATATGTTTCCGCCAAAAATAAGTTACTCCAGGGTACCAGGGATATGATAACAATTTAAAGCAAAAAAATAACTTTAGCAGATCAACTGCGCACGAGTAGGACAGACGCGTGCCTCTCACTTTCTCTCATGGTTGCTTATGGAAGCGTTACGTGAGCGGCGCTGAGACACAGTTTTTGAGGTTGCCTTCCTATCTTGAACCAATTTATAAGACGTCAAATTGTCACGTCAAAAATAAAACATTAACCGCTGTAAACTTATAGCACACACCGACGCTAAACAATCTAAGCGATATACCAATATGTTGTGATACGCCGGTTTCCTCTCATCATTGGGCGACCATCGAAACTGAGCCATCCTAAATAGCTAACTATTTCATTTCAAAAATGAACCTAAAGTTTCTGCAATACGATTCAAATTCGCTTGAATTCTGGTTAAGGTTCTACTAAATGTGCTTCCGTCAAACAAATATAGGAGGGAGGAGGGTATATTTTATGATATAGCGATTTCCACCCCCTGTTTGTTTGTTTGAATGAAATTATTTGTAAACAACGCTTAGCATTATCGGAGTAAACAAAGGTCGTTTGTTGGATCCTGCCAATTGGTGGATTGAAAAGTATAATTTCTATACAATAGGGTAAACGTATTTTTTTGCGTACACTGTATATTTCAATATTAAAATATGAAGCAAAATCCGTCTGTCTGTTTGCATTTGCTTAATCTCTGGAATGGGTGTGCCATCTACGACGGGACTTTTACTTAAAGAATGCTAATGTAACTGGGAATAACTTGACTTACGCGGGCGAAACTGCTGGCAACAGCTTACAGTTATGATTATTCAACGGAAACGAACCAAAGCGACATAATGAATTATCGCCATTTGTTTGTATCCATATACAGTAGCATGGAACATGGCACAATTTCATTACGACTCTGCCTATATAAAAAAAACATTCCATCAATTTAAATCAACACGGTAAGCATAATCAATATTTGTTTACAAATATTCGCTAATATTATTATATATCAATGGGTAATAAATTGAAATAGTACATAATATTAGTATAATCTCAAGAAAACTTTTTAGTTACGTAATACACGCTCGTGCATCATATTATATACAGTTCAATTTATTCTGCAAATTTTAATATATAATCAAATATATGTTAAAATTTGTACCTTGTTTTATTGAATTAGTTTTGTTTTCAAAAACAAAATCAATTCAAAAACCTAAAAACAATTAAAATCAGAGCGCATAGTATCCCCAACATTGTTAACGTAACATAATGATGCAAGAACACTCCCTTGGGGGACGCCCGCTTTGATCATTCATCTGCCAGTTCTTTTCAACCCGCACCTGTATCGTACAAATGCACCCCAACAGGTACCCAACAAAGAACCGGGTTCAGGGGCGTTTCCATGACTCTATAAGTCGCGACAGCCCTCGAAGAATCGAAACACGTGTCTCATTATGGCATATCAAAACGGCTAAGCCGTCATTAATTTCTGGTATTACAGCTAATGGTACTCTGAAGGATATAAGCTGTGCGTTTTTCTATTCTCGTAATGGTACCTTATTAAAAAACTGCTCAATATTTATTAACTTTTAGCGTGTATGAATATTCATGTATCAAATCAGGAATCAAATTTCGCTTAAGGTTAATAAACAAAACCGTAAAATACTGTAAAAATAGGCAAAGCGGTCCTATTCCAAAATAATTACTTAAAACAATGTAAAAAAGACAGTTTCAGAGACTTGCTGTCGTGTATGCTGAAGTTAAATTCTTTCGGCTATTGTGTCTTCACGTTGTGTAATTCAATTAATAATCACACGAAACGCACACAACTCTTTTTTTTAAATGATTTTGCACACAACCAAAGATTATATATTGTTATCAATGTAAAGCATATTCTAATACTTTATTATCGCTGATTTATCTCTTTTGATGTTTATTACCGTCTATACTATCTAATTTGCAGATGTTTAACTAATTCAAATATCTTTATTCAATATAGAAGTGTAACACTCGCTTATTGATTTTCCAATCTGATAAGAACCGGTGAAAGAAACTCAGCGGGCCTGTTTTGTCATCTTTTAGTAGTTAATTTTCCTCGAAATCACTTAACGTGGATGCATCTACACAGAACTTATCAGCAAACTTACGACCAGGCTCTGATGGATCAACGATATTTATTTCGTCATTTTGAGATAACAAACTGTCTCATGCTCTGCAATTTTTGAGTATATGTAATCGATCAGGGTTGGTAGCCCGGATATTGGCAAATTGAAATAGTTGAGCCGGATAGTAGAGTTTATACGGTTAAAGAGATAGATTAGTAGTATATGCCTGGGCTAATGGAAAATATCGGATTACAATTCAAATCCTGTCAGCTCTTTATAGATATTCGTTGGATTTTCCTAATTAGTTTGAGTATTGCGGACCGATCACCCGATTGTTTGTAAAGTTAGATGTACCATGTCCTGTCTCTGATCTGTCCGGTTGTTTCAGTCATCCATACCATCAGCCTATAAGAATCCTTCAATCTCACGATGGAATGCACCTGTCTCATCGCGAACACTCGTGCACCGTAGCCAATCTTCAATAAGATAATTTTTCTAGCCACACAAAGAGAGAGATGGGCACCGACCTGCGTCCTTGGCGTCGCCCTTGGGCGTCGGCCGCCGCTCGGGCAGCGCCTTGGGGCTGTGCCGCTTGGCGCCGCAGCCGCGCCCCGCCACCAGCGACTGCGGGATCTGCACGGTCAGTACCACCCTTGCATTGCTCACGTCGCACATCATTAATCTACCAGAGCCAATGGCTGACAAGTTCATGTAAATATATCTCAGCGATGAAATATTCCCCACCAATCCGCACTGGACCGGCGTGGTGGGATACGGTCCAAACCCCTAATGGATGGGGTGTATGAGGAGAAGCCTATGTCCAGCAGTGAACTATCATAGGCTGATGATGATGATGATGATAAATCAAGTCAAAGTGCTGTTTTTGTGTTAATATGAATAATAATTACGAAATATGATATAAGTAATGTAATATGAAAAATAATGCAGTAAGTTAGTACGTTTAATCTCTTCTTTGGATCTGGCATAGGTGGTGTAAGAATGACAAAGCAATAAACACTTTCGAAGCGAGTTCGAATTCAACTGATAATCGCTCTGCTCATATGATATATTAATTTCTACATTTTGTATGGCATACGCAGGCAGACGAGCAGTGGGGCCACCTGATGGGAAGAGGTCATCGACGCCCATAGACATTGGTAATACCAGTGGTATCGCCAACGCGCTGCCTACCGTGAGACATAGGGTGTTATATCTCGTTTATCCAGTAAATACGCTGGCTACGGTGCCCTTGAAACCGGATCACAGCAGTGTTTTCACACTACTGCTTCGCGGCAGAAATAGGCACCGCGGTGGTACCCACCCAGACGGTCTCCTGTAAACAGGGGACCTACCACCTTTCGTTTACCTAGTAAAACGCTTGTTAAGGTGCCCTCCAAATCAAAACACAGTATTGTTTTCACATTACCGTTTGGTGGTAGAAATAGGCACCGCGGTGGTACTTCCCAGACGGCCCATCGTAAGAAGGAGATTTACCACTTTAAGTACTACGGTGGTAATATCACAATTATATATTAAAGCTGCCTCCGTAGCCAAGTGGTATGGACCGGTGAAAGTCGCGGGTTCGAATCCTACGGGGACTCGACAAATTTTCATTATCGTCTCCTAGTCGTTTAGGGCAATTTGGGCCGATCACCCAATCGTCTGCAAAGTGAGACGATCCATGCGCCACATAGGCAAGTGAGAGCTGGGCTTCGAACGTGGGCCCTACCAGCTTGTCGGAGCGGTCCCCCGAGGGCAGCCGCGCGATGGTCACATCCGCACTGTCCTCGGGCGGCGGCGGCTGCTGCAGCCAGTTGTACTCGCGCTTCTCCACGGGCACGCCGCGCCGCTCGTAGTCCTGCGCCTGCGTCCTGACGCCCAAAGCGCGGTATTTATATACATGATATGCGATATATATGTTAATTGGAACATTACGACTGTCGAGTACGTCGTGAGAACGACGCTGGCCAAGTAAGTAAAGCCAAGTCCTGCGCCTGCGTCCCGACCCAACACACGAAGTTAAAGTCAAGTCAAAGCCAAATATCTTTATTCAATATTCAAATAAACTACCACCGGTTCGGAAATGGAAGCCTCTCACCTGAGAAGAACCGGCGTAAGAAACTCAGCGGGACTTTTTTTTTTTCTTTTATTAGGTTTTACAAATTTTTACAATAAACATCACATTTTAATAGTTTGAAACAGACTGGAGCGAACAGTTCATTACCAGGGTGTGTTATCTGCCAAGTAGTCATTAACACAATTTATAAATGCTAAATGGATCATGATATACATAATATACGATGTATATGTTAAATGGAACATTACAAGTATCAATGACATCGTGAGGAATAAGCTGACCTAATAACCCGTGGTCCAGTGTCCTAGTGTAAAATATTGTTCTGTACCGTTTCTTTTATGCCTATTATTTGTTTTGCTTATTTATCATTGTCACCTAACACTTTCGCTTGATTCCATTGAGAATCAGCATTCGCTAAGACCTTTAACTCTGTGAAATAACTATAAGTGGCTTTTTTAGTACATCAAACGTACATTTCATTTAATCTCTCTTTGTACGTAATCACAAGAAAAACCATTATTTATTGTTTCTCTATGTTTGTAAATATCTTTCTTTTTTAAAAATACACTTTTATATACTACATAATACATAACAAATTACCAGAATAATTAAAAACTGTTTTAAAACATATTTTTTGCTAATTCAAGATGGCTATCATATATATGAAAGTATAGATAATACATTAAAAAAATATGAAATTATAAGTATCTAATTAAGACAACAAAATACCTAATGCAGCTAAAAAAAATCCGTTTCGAAAATCTTAATCGTAACATCGACGAATACTCAACAAAACAAAATTTGTATCAAAGAATCCATGTAAAATATATATTATTTACTAACCACTGAACACTTTGCCATCATTAGCATTTAAAATTAGACTTCATACATTCCGACCTCAGATTGTATTTGGTTTAAAATCTATCTATATATATAAAAATCAATTGCTGTTCGTTGGTCTCGCTAAAATTCCAGAACGGCTGAATCGAATGGACAATTTTAGTCTTGAATCATTTGGTGAGGGCCAGGGAAGGTTTAAAAGGTTAATAAATATAAAAAGTCTGGCCGTGTCGTTTACAAGTCGAGCTGAAACTTAATTCTGCCTAACTACCGTTGGTAGATTTAGTAAAGTTGTTAACTATCTATCAGATTACTTTTATGTAGATTGATAAAACTATACAAATGTTTAGATATTTTATTATATGGTATGTATTATATGGCTATGGTAGTACGAAGTCCTCCTGATCAACTAGTATATTATAAAATGTGTCAATTATATATATATATATATATAAGATATTCCCGTCATATATTGACTAATCACAATATCTCTGGAACCATAAGGCGTAGCGACTTGAAATTTGGTAGAAATGTTTCTTTCGCAGAGTAGAGGTCAGCAGGACGGATTTGGGGGGTTGGGGGGTTGCTAGTTACTTATAAAAGCTAACCTTAAGCTCTCGTAGCAGTCCAGACAAACAACCGCGTAATCTCCATTCTCCAGCAAAAGTGAGTTTTCCGTCCGCCTTTGCACCAAAAAGGGGAATTCCTGCATAAGAAAATCAAACATTAAAATAGGTACAAGATCATAGTATGGACAAATATAAATGTAATATATGTTTTAATGAATTTCCAGGTTAGTTCACAGTTTATTTTGCCTGAAAAAAGTATATTTCATCACATTGTAAGAAATACTTACGTTTAAATAAATAAAATTAAGGAATTAGGCATGTTAACATCGCAAGAGGTCCGATTATGAATATTGTCTATTAATAACTAACGACAAACATAGGTACGCAAAGTAGGTTTGGCAATGTGTAATTCAATATTTTAAGAACGTAATTATAAAATTTTAAAAGTTACGTATTATATCAATGGCTACGATATTAATATCATGCTTTCATAATGATTTGCTTGTTCGTTCCTTATTAATTCTAAGTATCAGTAGGCTTTAAAAATACATTTCATTTTAAAATTTTGTAATGTTTCATATTCTTATCCAATATCATAACCCAATAAAATTTACAATATTTTAACGTACTATTATAATATTTATATCGCATAAGCTGTCCATGAACCGATAGCAATATGTCTGTGCATATTTTCGCATGAAATAATTTCTCTAATCATAACAGCTATGAACGTGTCGTTCAAACCGGAACACAGTGGTATTTCCACGGTGCTCGGCAGTAGAAACGGTCACCTTGATGGGCAGGGCTCGAACCCGCTTCCTGTAGGTCTTGATGCCGCAGAGGTGGCAGTGGTAGTCGTGCGTGTTGTAGGCGCGCCGCTCGGGAGGGTAGCCGCCCAGCGCCTCGTACCTGAGAGATCGTCATAATATCTTATTAAATAAGCAATGGATCGACGCTAAAGAGCGCATTTTTCATTCCATGACAATTAAATTCACAAAGGCAGGCTTGTAATCAGTCTTTTTCTAGAATCGAATAGGTTTTTCCGTTCAAAATGTCGTTAAACCGTAAAGTTGTCAATAAACTGTTACAGTTAAAAATGTGGACTTAAAAACTTCAAAGGTATATGTAAGCTTTTCAATTTACATTTTCCTCATCAACGTATATCTCATGTTTCATAGTTTAGTGAAAATTATTTCACAATATTATCCAAGAGCACGACGAAGAACATTAACAGAACATACAAAACATCAGATATTTTTCGTTACAAATGCCATGGCCACCGCATGAACAATTTATTCACTAAAATAACAATTAATCGTTCATTATTTATATTAATATCGCTTTCTAATATAAATAAGCAAGCACCCACCTCCTCCACTGACTGAGTAAAGAGTGGTAACAGAAGGTGCAGACTAGCGCCGAGCCGTTCTCTCGCAACTGCTCGGCGTTCGGGTGACTCTGAAGATTAAATACAAACATTACTATAATCATTTACGATTAACCACTTTAAAAAAGACGAATCTCCTTTTACAGGAAACCCGTCTGAAGAAACATCATCAAGTTCATTCTTCCAAAAATCACTACTACGTTTTATTCATCATCATCATCAGCCTTTAATAGTCCACCGCTGGACATAGGCCTCCCCTAATACACCCCTATCCATTAGGGTTTTGGACCGTATCCCACCACCCTGGTCCAATGCGGGTTGGTGGGTGGACCACTTTACATGCCCATCCGACGCATGGATCATCTTAATTTTCAGACAATTGGGTGATCGGCCCAAATTGCCCTAACCAACTAACATCAAGGAAAATTTGTTGAGTCCCCGCAGGATTCGAACCAACGACAACCGGATTCTAAAGCACACGCCTATATCCACTAGGCTACGGAGGCAGGCTACATTTTGTTACAAACCAGTAGTGTTTTGATACTTCCCATGGGTAATGCGACTGATTTATGGAAGAATAATTTGACACTTCTTTAAGAACGGCAACATACTGTCCGCATCGTTCAGCGACTTAAAATTGCATCTAATTTTCCCCAAAGTATAGAATCAAGAAAACATACTGTTGTATAATTTTAAGAAAGAGATATGTATTAGATATAAGAAATTGTATTAAAAGTAGAAAAACATAAAACACAAAACGCAGAACGTAAGATAATATGTAAAAGAAAGCACAAAAAACAAGTAAAATAAATCGCAAAGCAGAACATAAAGACCACAAAGGACCCAAACTCATCATGTCGGAGGAAACACCAAAAAAAGAAAAGAAATATTCCTAAAGGAAAACTAAATAAAAATGCAAATGACTATAATGACAACAAATGCAAAAAATCCGTTACCTGATGAGTCAACAGACAGGGGAAGTACGGCGCGTTCCCTTGCGGCTGCCCGTACAGGATCCGCGCCAGGGTGAAGTCCGAATGGAGGCCGCACAGGAAGCAGTAGATCGAGGTACACACTGGAACGAGATAATATTAATTAAATACTTTTACCTTCTTAAACTTTTACCAGCCTGTATTAAGTCCACTGCTGGACATAGGCCTCCTAAACCGATATGGTCGGATACGGTCCAAAACCCCTAACGCCATTTTCATTTGGGGTTTGGTGTACATGGTGGGTAGACCGACTCCAAATTGTCCTTTCCAACCAGAAAACAACGATAACGCAAAGTTAATCGAAATTCGAACCCACAACCTTCGGTTCATAAAGCAAGGGCTAAAACCGCTAAACCACGGAGGCGGTTGGTAGGATACATAGCGTTGATAATCAATAATGTATAATTAAGAAAACTAAGCATATGACACCAGTACATTATGCCTCTCAATTATATTTTATCATAATTTTTTTTTGTCCGCGTATTGCACGGCCATGATGATGCACGGTCAAATATTCCATGTACAATCATGTTCACTAATTATCAGGTCGTATATTATCTGGCTTTCCAAAATTCGCTATTGCCTTATAGGTACGATGATATTGCACGAACCGATAACCCGTATGCATTAAATGACACTTTGCTCCTATTGGTCACTTAATATCGTCTCTTATTGGCCAATAAATAGTTCCGTTAATGTTTTGAGGATCGTTTCGATTGATGAGCTGCTCGGATTGACAGATTTAATGACCGCCATGTTGGCTGACAATTATTGGCGGTACAATACTTGGACGTGCATTGACAGACCGTAGAGATATTGCAAGTACAAGCATATTTAACCAGGTATTCTGTTTAAAAAAACTAGCTTTTGGTGGCTGCCTTCGCAAAGGTTTCATCAAAACCGCCACTAGATGGCGTTGTACCAAAGTATCACAAAGATATAAAAACTGCCACTAGATGGCGTTGTACAAAATATCACAAAGATGTGAACCCACCGCTGTTGCTGGCGACCGTTCGGTCGGAGGTGGTGGACGGCGGCGTGGGGATCACGCGGTCCCCGTTCATCGACGAGTTGGACGGCAGCGGCGACGGGATGTTGTACCTGCAAAGTGGTACAACACGATTGTACTAATGCTGGAGTTACGTGTATCGATCAAAGAACGAAATAAGGAGACACAGTTGACATACATTTACTAAATCACTACAACAGCTAGGCTCATTACTTAAAAAGCGAACACAAAATTACGAAAACAAAAGTCGGAAAACAATTTATACCAACAAAATAATCTAAAATTCACTGCGAAAATATGTCGTTATTAATCTTTTGTTTTAACTTTATTGGTGAGACCACCACACGTGAAAAGCCAAAATGTTGCAATGAATTAACATTGTTCATATCACGACCCTCTTCAATACCAAGGCGTACAACATAACAAAATCATCCGAAAACAAAAACAAACTTAAACAAAATATATCAACATAAACAAACGACGAGGTACTCAATATACTTGTTTCTCCTACCGAATTAATGCAAACACGCATCTTAAAAACAAAACCGTGGCGCGTTTTGTTTTACAGATGTGTGCGAACGAAACGAAACAACTAGAACAAAGAGACAAATATTAAAACAATCCAAGAACAAAAACAATGTAGAACAAATGACCTGCGATGCTCGAGCGGCACCCGCTCCGCGTCCATCATCTCCCACTGGCGCGCCAGGTGTCGCACGCAGCGCGAGCAGGCGAGCACCCTGCCGCCCCGAGGGCCCCCTGCCCCCGGCGGCCCCTGCCCCGCCCCCTGCCCGCCCCCCGCCCCCGCCGACACGAGGCAGGGGAAGTGCATCGCGTGCGAGTTCATGTACTCGGCGGTGGTGGAGAGCCACTCCATGGACTGCTGCGGGAAGAGACCCGCGCACACGTAGCACCTGGCGGATACGAAAGGGGACGGTTAGGAATGTATGGCTTTTTTTATTGCCCTCGAAGGCAGACGAGCAGTCGGCCCGCCTGACGGGAAGCGGTCACCGAAGCTATTGGACATTGGTAATACCAGGGTATCACCAAAGTGCTGCCTATCATCAGACATAGTTTAGCCAGTAAATACTCTGTCTACGATACCCTTATAACCGTTAAAACACTACAGCTTTGCGGCAGAAATAAACACCGCGGCGGTACCGCCCTATACGGTTTTCTGCAAAAGAAGATTTGTAGGTCTCCTTAATAGATTTTAAAAGGGCTTTCCCTATTCATATTAGTTGATGACTAAAGTTAGTTTGACAGCCTACAAGGTAAACTGAATAAGACGTTGACAGAATGACCAATGGCATAAGGCCGCCTCTTCTAAAACTTTATTTAAAAGTTTATTACAGTGTGAATACATAAATATATTTGATAGTAAAGATATTAAGAACATTGAACATACATTTTTACACTTATTTTAAATATATATACCTGTACAGCCCCATGCCATTTTCTCCCGAGACGATCTGTCCGTGTGGGCTGGCTGAAAGGGCGTTGGAGGGACGCTTCGAGGACTGACTCGAGCTGGAGCTCTTCATGTCGTACGGCTTGAACCTGAAACGGATTAAGAATCATCTCGTTTACCTTAGTAAAAATACCCCCACCTCCGCCTAACGGATAGAGGTGTATTTGGGGAGGCCTATGTCCAGCGGTAGACTATCACAGGCTGATGATGGAGTAAATATCTAAAGTTAACAGTCAAGCAATATTTTAAAACGCTGACAACAGAATAAATATTAATTTTAACGGATCGTATGAATGATCACATACATACACGTTCACGATACATTTAGAAGTTAAATATTTTCAGAAAGCAGACATTAATAAGGATAACGAGAGATGGTAGGTTCTTTTATAAGGAACAGTCTTGGGTAGTACTTGCGCGATGCCGAAAATCAGTAGTGTGTGAACACTACTGTGTTCCGGTTTAAAGAGCACCGTTGCCAGCGTACGGGAGGGGGAGGGTACTGGGTAAACAAGACAACATGCCATGACTGAAGAAAATGAGCGAATATGTGGCGTCTTGCATTTCTTATCGGCAGGTATCATCGCTTAATACTATAAAAAAAGCTTATTATGGTCTTATGCTAAACTTGAAAGTAGGCTTCATTTATATTAATAGCAGCGAATAATATAAGCAGTGACACAATCTTTCGCACTAGATTCAAGACTTAAGTAATCAGATTCTTAACGCAATAACTTATTAAACAGCGCCATCTACCCTATACCCCGTCACTGCTACTACTATAACACTATGCTTTACAAGTAGCACTACCTCAGCATTTAAGTCTCATTAAACTGCTTACCTAATCCTTCAACATAGCAAAAGAGACACCATAAACGAATCACTCACCTGATGTTGTTCGCGTGAGAATTGTTGTGCGCCGCATTCGGTTCGCCGTTCTCGCCGTACGCGGGATACTTGTGCGGAATGCTCTTGTAGCAGGAGGCGCATATCTGGACCATGCCTGGATGAAAGTTATTGATATTAAATAACAAGACACATTATGATCTAAATAAGTGGTGCTAAATAAACGTTGTATCGTTGTTGAACAAGAGAGATTAATGTAGATAGTGAAGGTCACAGTTGTTTTGGACAGTTACACGTCTCTTTTAAGCGTTCCTGAACGTCAATTGGATTTAAATATCTTAAACGCTACCTGCTTAGCCAGATATATTAACGTATATACGACTAGTATACATAATCATTGTAGCCACTTATGGTACTCTAAGATGCGGTCTTCCAGCGTATTCAAATCACTGCATCATTTTGTAGACAACAAAAACTTTATCTTCCACGTCAAACTTTTTTTCAGCAAGAATGTTATGCTTCCAGACTCGTGTCTTTGGTAAGCTTCATCTAACACATAGTACGCGGAAAGCAACCGTTTCCACGAACAGGGTGGCCTACACTTTTTACTAAAAGTGAAGAAACCTATACGTCGATTTCCTCCTTTCATACACCCAAAACAAACTTTTAGTCTACGTACTTTCAAACCTTCAAAAACTTCCTCACTATCACATAAAACCCCAACATGTTTCATCTTCCGTTCAACAAACTCACCCTGCGGACTGATGGGACTGGCGTCGGGGTGCGGCTTGAGGCCCGTGATGAAGGGGTAGTAGGGCTCCCGCTCCGGGTTGGGGCAGCAGTACACGAGGCGCAGCTGCGAGCTGGGCGCGGGCACGCCGCACACGTAGCACACGAAGCTGGCGGTGGCCTGGCTCGGCGGCCGCTCCAGGGAGGGGGAGCGCGCCGTCGCCGCCAGGGACTTGTCCCCGGAGGACGCCAGGCTGAGGGGGGAGGGCGGCAGCAGGGAGGGCGGCCGCGTGCGCAGCGTGTACACGCGCTCGTGGGCGGACACGCCGCGGGCCTGATTGACAACAACAATGATAAATTGACTTATGGTTTTGTATATTCGTCATCAGGCTGTGTGGGTGAAACGACTTTTTAAATGCTCAACCGACGCTGGGATTGATCATCATCATACTTTTCAGACGTACGTGAAGCGATACGGCTTGCCCGTAACCAATGCGGCGTATGACGCTTCTTATCCGCTCGCCTTCCAATGTATTTCACAATATAATAATGTGTAACTAAGCAAGAATAAAAAGAAAATAGACATGACTTCGTGCGACATTTTTACAGGGAACCATCGAAGTAGGTACCACCGCCGTTAATATTCACCACGCGATGTCATTGCCACGGGTAACGGTTTTTACATGAAGTCTTTTTGTTATGGGTAAACGCAGTCAGAATAGACGCTTAGAGGCATTTTCATTTGATTTTGATTGATAATGATTCATCGACAGTAGGTTTAAACCTTTTCTGTATGTTCATTAACTTATTCTGAGTAATCAAAATTAATAAATCTATATCAGAGGTCAGCCAACTACAAATGTACGCGCAAACACAGGTCCACTCCCAATTCCTGCACTCTCACAGTTTGATGGGACGGACACCTGACACGGTTAAGAGAGATCAAACTTTCTAAAATCAAAATAATCCAGTCTATAAAAATAAATAAAATTGTAATGTCTATTAGTAACATATAAACAGCCGTTTTCGAATGAGCACATTTTCATATATAACCGGTACTCGTAACAAACTATTTTATCATAATTTTTTGTCTGTTTGTCTGTCTGTCCGTCTGACAACTTGTTTTAGCTAATCTCTTGAATAGGCAATCCAATTTTAACGGGACTTTCAATAAAGTATAATAACTGATGTAACTAGGAATAACTTGTCTTTTTTAGAAAGAATATGCAACAGATTTTTCCCGCGGACAAACCGCAACAACTAGTCTACTATACAAAAAAACCTACAAGCCTAAACAACAATCAAAATCAATCATCGGCTGACGTAAGCGTGAGCCTACGATACGTGTGGGTTCAACGGGGGGTTATCGGTCGTGGGCATACGACCCCAGCGGTGGGGTTATCGAGTGAACGACGGCCGACGAATAAACAAACAAACTACACGCCAATAATCCCTAATGGGAAGGTTTGCGATGCATTTAATTTACTTAAATAGTCAAGCCAATTGAGAGATTGAATTGAGGCGAAAGTCAAATTCAGCAACAACTCGGGCATCTTTTATGTTAAAAATCGCGAGTAAATTTTAGACAACCTCAGAATTTAACCAGTACAGGCAAGTTCTGAAAAATATTAAGAAACTTTTATTCATTAAAATATACATATTTGAATCATTATAATGACTCTTTGAAATTAAACTCAAATAATCACTAATCGATTGAATACACCTCATTTATTTATACAAAAATTACTATTCGTAAATGTAGGGTTATATATTAAATTTAAGCAATAAGGTCTATGTTTTGTTCACGCGAATATTAACATTATCGATTAAAAGGACTTTTCACGGATTTATCGCGTTCATTTTTACATATTATTTTATACGTTTCGAACACTTTCCAGCGGCCGTGGCAACGGGGTAGATTCTAAAAAGGTAAAATAAATGCGATAAAATCCGTCAAAAGCTATTTTATTCAATAACAAGGTCTTTATCAAATACAATATCTACACCAGAGCCGACTGAGGCTAAAATATTTACTGAAACTTAAGCATTCTAATGGACGGTGCGCCGCCATATTAAGTATCACCGTGACATTTAACCAATAAGCCAATATTATTAGACATAACATTTTATTTACATCAACTCCGAATAATACTTGGCTAGACTATACAAAAGTTAAAACAATAAACTGTGAAAGGAAACGAGATAAAAGTCATGCGCCGCCCAAAGTCGGAGGGCAATGGGTCAGGAGTATATCAACTTGTTCAAGCGTCCAATTTATTTGGCGAAATTTACGCGCGCTCTTTAACTCAAGCAAAAGCCGACGGGTTTAGTAGTACTTTGGTTAGCATTTGAATCCTTTAACGTAATAAGATATCATACAAACTGCAAATGGAACTAAATCTAAAAGAAATAAATGGAAAAAACTACCGATTATAGGTATTCACAAGGAGAGCGCCTTCCAATGTCTATACTAGCACCGAATAAAATCTACGTAAAGCAAGTCACATGTCTAAAACGTTGAGTATTGTTTAGTATTAATTTAATGATATACAAATCGGTCCTCGTAATCTCCTTCAGTTTGTCGTTTATCCATCAACAAAATAATTTTTCAATATAAATCGATAAGTTATAAACGAAAGAAATATATCAGTTAAATGTAAGATATACGTTACTTAATCTGTTCTCATCTTCCGCATAAAATATCGCCTTGGTTGAAATTTTTCAAAATATGATATTTAAAACTAATAGATAATATATAGTGAATCTTAAAGACAACGTCATTCAATATAACGTAACATCAAACATAGGAAATAGACTTGGCAATAAATTGAGTAAATATTGATTCTAAACTATGCAGACAAATCGAACCATCACGAACAAACAGCAGTTACTTGAAATTACAATGTTGAGATGCAAAACAAAACGTTGCACGCTCAAGATTAGAATTTGCAAAACTAAAGTTGTCAGGACTGCCATCGTAGCCTTGTGGTAAGGGCGGGTGTTTTAGAAACCGGAGGTCGTTGGTTCAAATCCTGGAGACAACTTTCCACATGTTGTTCTAAACGTAAGATGAAACCATGTAAAAGTCGGTCCATCCACCAACCCGCATTGGACCCGTGTCGTGGGATACGGTCTATAAACCACCTAATGAAGAAGGCGTGCGTTACGGGAGGCTTATGTACAGCTGTGGACTGGTACAGGCTGGTAATGATGATAATGAAAGATGTTAGAAATCTAACTCTGTAATAACCACGTATTGTCTTCTATAAAAAGCCTAAACCATTCAATAAAACGTCAGACAAGTCGTATCTTTCAAATGCACAACTGACTTTTAATCGATATTTATACGTTGCTAGACAACGGTTTATCATTAATAATTTACAATCAAAATATGGACAAAATAAGGGAAACTTTACGGTATTTCAAAATTCTCTAAAAAAATGTTTTCTTGGTTTCAGAATATTCTTATTAAGAATAAAGTAAGTTTCTCAAAGTGTATATAGATAAAAAATAATAAAAACAACAAAGGCGATTCCGACCTTTGCTGCCGACTAGTGAATCGGACTCAGGAGTATGTTATTTTATTTAATATAAGTTAGTGACCACAAAACCAAAGCGAACCTACAAAAAGTGCAGTATTATATTAACACTTTATGAACACAAATAAACGGTACAAAGGCAGACTTAATAACCGTGGTATTGTATGCGACACAAGACAGGTTAGTATACAAATAACAACAAATATTTAGTGCAAATCAACGTATGTTCAAATAAATGAATGGATGAACAGATCCAATTAACAAATAGATATAGCGAGAAAAGATTTTCCTTGGTAATTTTTTCGTAAAGTTCGTATCTGTCGTCCTCTCTCAATAGCCCATCTATATATTATACAATGACATTATTCGTTTTAACATTTGACACTAAACAATAAAGTTTCATATTAATGGATATGAAATGTCCCTCGCTTAATATGATTATTCATTGACAGTTCTGATGACAGCGTACTCCGTTAAAGAATCCGAGTTTTCCCGCAGAAAAATAACTTCTCACTTCATCTACACACAAAGTACAATTTCAATAAAAAGAAAATGGCGTCAATCCTTTGGAGCCCTGTCATTGGTATAAAATCACGTGGGGTAGTAGCCACGGTCTACCAATACGAACGCGTTCGCTTAAGTAGCTATTGGTAATATAACGACGTTGTTTACATAAATTCCATCGCTTATTCGGCTTGAGTGTAATACGGTGACCTATAAACCGAAACGCATTAATATTTCAAGACTACTACTTTGCGTCATAATAAAACACTTCGACGGTCAAGTCAATCCTACAATTTAAGCTTTAATTTGAGCCAAACATGCGATAATAATCAATCAATCATTTATACTGACGAGAAAGTTTTATTTCAATCACCAGTAAAAGCTAGATTTTCCGATATCCGATTAAGATCAAAGTGAAACCGAACTAAACCATCAATTTATTTAACTTGTCACGGTCTAATATCAATTTTATTTTAAAAGATGACAAAAAAAAGTCCCGCTGAGTCCTTTCGCCGGTCCCTCTCAGGTCAGAGGCGTCCTTTTCCGAACCGGTGGTAGATTTTTGACAATCAATAAGTGAGTGTATCTCTCCAATGTTGAATAAAGATAGATATACAATAAGATAGGGAGCTTCCCTACACATAAGCTATATCAAAATCTTTAAGAATATTAACATACAACGACACTGTCAACACACCAAGGACCATAAGATGTAGAAACGACCTTACCTCCAAGAACATCTCAGAACCGTTACACAAACACAATCACAAAACACACACAACCCCTAGCACCAACAGAGTCCATCACGAGTGAACTTACACTACTAACAAACACACACATGGAAACTAACGGACCGCATTGCACGAGAGACGCGTACAAACTGACCGCTTGACATTAACCCAAGCCCGGCTCCCCCCACCACCTCTCACGTGAGAGCGCAAGTGGTCACACACTACGACCTCGTTCGACCATTTGTCCAGTGTTTACGTTGTACGCGAACACTTTCACGTGCTCCTAGGCCTATAAGGAGCTTAAAATACTCAGTTATTGTTCCTTAGACAGAGTTTAGACTGACTGAAATAAGGTAAGAGTTCGACATTTGGCTATTTATTTAGAAAGAAGCAGAAAAGTTAATATTATTAAGATAAGTTGCAAGAAACACCATATCAACAATATTTGTAGAAAGACTACTGAAAAATTATCAGTTTAAAAACCCATTTTAAGATACAAAACACTTGAAATCCTAGTTTTAACGTTACATCAGATAGTTTAAAATCTTATTATATTTGCGACATATTTTTATTTACATTTAACTGATTTTATCTTAATTATCATCTATCTATCACGCTTGTCATGATCTCACAGAAATATCCTCAAACGTTAGAAATGAAATCAACAATTGACCGGGTTAATTTTATCGTTTAACACAAAATAAAGTCCGAAACCTAAACAATATTGACCTAACACCTTTTATCATACACATTATCATATCCAAACTTATCAAATTACAAATGTAATCAGTGACGTCATCTGACAATATCCAACCAGCGAAAACGGTTAAATTTCTCTTTCGCCTAGTAATTTTTTCCAAGTTATCATAGGGTTATTACCCAAATAACTGTATTTCTCAAAAGCAACTGTCATTACACCTTTACAATCCAAGGAACCTATGAATCAATCATTTATAAGTTAATTAATGGTATTGACAACCAAAAGAATAAACGTGATGAACGACCCCAATGATGAACCAACATCCGTACGAAGAACACGAGGAAGGAGAGCGTACGAGCGGAGAAAGAACGGAGAACACCGAGGAGAGAAAGCTCCGACGGTCAACAGTGGTGAATACAAATAAACCGTATTACGACGCCGACCATCGGCGTAAGGTCAACGATCAATCCAAACGAGACCATTTCAAAAACCAATCTTATACATCATCAATAAGGTTCAAAATTAACTGAATAACGACTCTCTAACAGGGATCGGACCTCGTCTTATCAATAGTAATTGCTCCCGCCCAACGAACTCGAGATAACCCCAAAACCGATTGTAAAAATAAAACAACTCGGCACTGTCTCATTACACACACACCCTCTAATTATAACATACAGTAGATCGTACATAATTTACAATTAATTACAAATATCGTAATATAACAGCCAAATTGGACTCGGAAATGGCAAGAATAAAGTTGTCACTCAGTGATTGACATCTTAATGACAATTCTTAAATCAGAACGCAAGACGTATGACACCACATCGTTGACATGGGTTACAATGTTTATTTCGATTCCAAATTGAATTATATATAAATAAATGCATTAAATATTTTTAAGGAAATGACGATTGCTCATAAATTAAACCCGTTTTTGTTATACTGTCCATAAGATACAGAGGCATTTGTATCATAAACACCATACTATCGATATTAAATAAAGAACAAAACTAATTAATGAAAGGTCGTAAATGAATACAAACAAGCAAAAAAGTAAGAATACGTTTTGCGTACCTACAAAACGTTTTAGTTTTCCGTTTAACAAAGTATATTACGATTTAACAACTTATTGTAAAGTCAAAGTCAAAGTCAAAGTCAAAGTCAAAATCATTTATTCAATTTAGGCTCCTACTGAGCACTTATGAACGTCAAAAATATCCATTTACCACCAATCATCCAATTTCTTTTATTACACAGAAGAGATTTTAAACATGTACTATTATTTTAAACTAGATAGATAACATCCGCCAACATAAAAACCCATACAGCGCGTCAGTCCATTATCATATAATAATTACATATTGAACATTTACTCAGGCGATAACGTTACTAAATATTTATACAAGAGTGGTTCAGTCAGCGATACTTTTACAAAGTAACTGATTTATTGTACTAACTGGAAATTAATATATTGTTACGTAGAACAATTGTATGTGTTACAACCGCACACGATACTACTATATAATACCTGACTTATGTACATATATATGATAACAAAAATAGGATGCTATGAAGCTTAAAAGTATGTTTATTTTAGCATCCATGATGACTTTGTTTTTTGCTTGCTTTATAATTTGTTAAGGCAATGTGTACTTATCTCCGATTGGCTAGAAAGACGCTTTGTGTCTCACTTTTTAGACTATCAGAAACAAGCCCCTCTAAAGTAATAAATCACACCTTACTTAACCATATAAGACAATCATTAAAAGATGTCAGAGTAAGAAAATTTACTGAAGCATATTTGTCAACTGCCTCCGTAGCGTAAGGGTGTGTGCTTTAGAAACTAGAGGTCGTTGGTTCGAATCATACGGAGATTAACAAAATTTCTATCGTTGTTTCCAAGTTGGTTTGGGCAATCTAGGCCGATCACCTAATTGCCTAAAAAGTAAGACGATCCATGCGTCAAATGGGCATATAAAGTCGGTCTGCCCGCATTGGACCCGCATGGAGAAGGCGTGTATAAGGGGAGGCCTGTGTCCAAAAATGGATAAACACAGGTTGATGATGATGAAGATGATGATGATATTTGTGATAAGCGGTTTACCCTTTTGGTTATGGCAGTCAGATACCAGATATTTCACATTAAAACTTCATTCAATACTACAGGTTCACCCATTTTGATTGTTGACGACACGTGCTACTTGTTTTACGTAAAACGTCTTTTAATACTAAAAAACCACCTCAATATATTCAGAAAAAGGCCGGGTAAGACGAAACCAAGTGTAAACAGTGACATTTTTAGTGTGAACACGATAATTCGATTGGCACACGTTACGTGCATACCACAGTTTTGGAGTAGGTCAGTGTGGTTTGAAGTCGGTCGTTGCTAGGCGACGGATTTAATAGTATATTATATATATAATGAGAAAAATTCCTCATTCGTTATTTTACGGAAAAGTCTGTATTAATCGCGCCCCTCAAATAGCTTCATCGATCATCTATAGCAGACTAGAGAGTGAGGATGGAATGAGATTTTTTTTTTACTTCAGGAGAACTCGGATCTGTATCGGAATGCGATGACGGCCGAACTGTCATTGAACGATCGTATAAAATGAGTGACATTTTCATATCCATTAACGTGAAACTTTATTGTTTAATGTCAAATGTCAAAATTAATAGTATCATTGCATAATACATACATGTAGAGGTACTGAAGCTATTTTGGAGAGCGCGATAAATACTATAAAAAATTACGAAGGAAATTTTTGCTTACTATATTTATAATAATAATTATGAACTGAATTCTAAAGCTCCACCAACCCGAATTGGAACCGTGGCGTGGTGGGATACGGTCCAAAAACCCCGTAATGGAGGAGGCGTGCATTAGCATAGGCCTATGTCCAGCAGTATAACTAAGACAGAATACAGAATCTAAAGCTGTTAGTTTCGTCTTTTACGATTAGTACACATTTACGCCTGTAACTGTATTTAATTTTTGTATCATTACATATTATTTCAGTAGAATCCATTTTGGTCGGGAATAAAATTAAATAGAAAAAATACGGAGACAAGTCGTTTACACGAGTGTAATGCAATGTAATAAACGCGTGCTTTTGAAAATCATTCTGTACCCTTATTGGGTACTTCTAAACTACGTTTGATCGCCTATAACTATATGTTTACGCGTATATTTTGTAGTATAAAAACAAGTTAACATTAGAATATGTGAATGAACATATTGATATTCGGTCTCGTACAAATTAATTTAGTCGTGTCTTCTTAATAATAGCGTGTGATAGTGTGAACATGTGTATCCTTTGAAGGTCGCGAGGCAGTAACTGAATGATCTTTTATGGTGATATGCAGTCACTCTAAGTCCGTCCAGAGTCAAATCAACCCACTCACTGGCCATTTACTGTGATATCTATCCACCTAATAAGCGACCAAGGTAATGTACGAGCACCATTCTCCTCCCCATCACCTGGTAAGTGTTCCACTGCTGCAACAGGTGGTGGTGGCAGGCGGAGCAGGCGCGCACCGTGCCCTGCGCGTCCTTGGGCCTCGAGCGAGGCGGCCGTGGGTGCTGCTCGCCGAAGATCGGGAAGTAGGGCTGCTTGCTCTGCAATGGATAGATGATAATTTGGTTACTACTAGATATTAATAAGGGGCTACAAACAATATCTTCGGAACCCCGGCCAACCTCAGCTGGACGTTGTACACCCGCTGAATAATGAACTAGGCTCTGGCGAACCACCCACCAACCAGCATTGGACCAGCGTGATCGGTTACGGTCCAAAACCCGTGATTAGGTGGCGTGCATTAGGGGAGGCTTATGTCCAGCAGTGGACTATAACATGCTGATAATGATGATGATGACGATGACGATTAATATGAGATAGAAGGGGCATTATCAAGTAGGTTTGAGTGCTTAACGCTAGAAGATCAGGTCGTCATATATAAAACAAGAATTCATGTATGTTTTTTAAATTCCTATGAAATAAGGCAATTATTTGGTATATATCTTAGGTTCTGTCAATAAAAATGATTGTATTTTTTTTAATAATCTTCATGGAAGAAAATAAATAATATCATACAAACGCGTATTACGTTATCGCCGTAAAACTATCTATTTATGTCCGTACCATATGTATGTAGTATGGCATTTAAGTCCATAAAACTTACAAGTATGATCTAACACAATCTGCCGAATGGAATGATACACAACAGAAATGTCTAAGAAATATTACGATAACAGAACAGATAACCTCGCGTTAGACCATTAACAATCTAGTTCCGTTATGAGAAATTGTACAAACTAATTCGTTATCGATTGAAATAATGTAAATAATAGCTCGGAAACGAGTCAGCAAATATTTTTAAGGAAGAAATGACAACGATAATTGATTTGTATATTACTTTAAAAAATACGCCGAGATCTATCTATAATGTGCAGTCATACAGTACAATTTTATTTGTATACAACTAGATATTGTAATTGATGGTTAATTTAAAAAGTTGGTCGAGTGTCAGGGCTTCCTTATATCGGGCTGATCTCCCGATTGCGTGTAAAGTAGGGATTTCGGGATACAGGGGATAAAAACTCAATCCTGCACCGGTCGTGTTGGTTTTCCGTCCCATCAGACTATGAGAATCAAGGAACAAGGAGTTCACGTGAGTTTTAGCGTACACTTGTACATTATAACTTCACTTGCGTATACATAAACTTATTATAGATATGCTACCGAAGTTTAAACTCACAGTGAACAAAATAAGAGTATAAATCACAGCTAAGCGTCCTATAATCATTTCTTACAGTCACATGACCTCTTTCCATTGCGCAATTAACGAGATAGGGCATCGATATGGAAAGATTCCGAGACGGGGTGTGTGGTCACATAAACTTGACTCCTGGACTCGATAAAGGCTTTAATTACTTATTTTATAATAGAAAACATCAATCGTAGTTTAATATTGACTATTAATTTCTACAGGAAGCCAGTGGATGGAGGTGTAGGCATACCTCATAGCTTGCGCAAGAGGTCTTGGTTAGACAAAATTCAAAATTCATAAATTCAAATATTTTTATTCAATATAGAAGTTTAAACTTGCTTATTGATTGTCAAACACACTACCACCGGTTCGGAAAAGGACGCCTCAGACCTGAGAAGAACCGGCGAAAGAAACTCAGCGGCTATTTTTATGTCATCTTTAAAATAAAAACAATTTGATAATTCGGCGTTACATATTATACAATTTTGAAACAGGACCTGGAGCGAGCATTCCATTACCACGCTGTGTTATCATTTAAAAATTCATTAATATCGTCAAACATCATTATCATCATCATATCATGATGATTAATTTACAGTGCAAATGAAAGTAAATACGTGGTTATTCACATTCACCAATGCGATAAAATATCCATCATTTATTTTAAATTCAAACATCTTTATTCAATATACAAGTTCACTATTGATTTTCAAACACGCTACTGCCAGTTCGGAATAGGACGCCTCGGACCTGAGAAGAACCGGTGAATGAAGCTCAACAGACAATTTTTTGTCATCTTTTAAAGTTAATAACAATATAAGCATACGTATTTCGTAATTGTGGATTATTTAATTCAGCAACGCAGTGTAGTTGCTGAATAAAATAATCTGAAAAATAAAGACCAATTTCCCAAACCAGAACACTGACGAACACAAACACCCAATCACGTCAAGGTTAACAAATTAGCGAGCCGCCGATTTCCGACGTCTTATCGGAGCGAACGAATATTGTAAATTTTGTGCGTTTTAATAGAGACCGAATCTCTACCGCCGCTAAGTCACAATCGGGTTAGTCACACGAGCATGAAGACCCGGCTTTATCGAGTTCGGGGGCCATCGGTTCGGGAACTTTGACCTTTGGTATGGTGACGAGACATTTCATTCGGGGCATGGGTAGTTTATACCAGCGTCACCTCGTTAGAAATTTCTAGAAGTTAAACGATCCACTTGTCAGTTTTGCGTAGGATTATTTATACCTTATTATACCTTTTTTTGACATGATATCGTGCTTTGTGGAAAAACCAATTAGTGTTCTAATTGGTTTTTCCGGATGGGAAGCCTGTAGACGAGGCGCTACTCCCCACGGAGGACTTAACCTAGCAAGGTCCCCTAGAAGGAGAGCCCAGCTTGGCTGTCACTATGGTTTAGCCGCTGAATCGTTTGATACCTAGTGGCGAGGCATCGGTCGATTCAGACGCTTTCTTAAGCATATGTTTCATGACTTGAAGAGCTTAAGCTAACATTACTAAAATTATACCCCTAACTCTAATATATTGTACATTCATCGTTTTAATTTATACCTTAGAACATGGATATTATAACATCAACATTCACGTACGTTAAATATGTATAAGGTATTCCAAAATTCGCTTTTAATCACACATTCTCAACATAATTTCCACATCCAATTAAGCGCTGTTACATCAACCGATATCGAAAGGATTATCACACGACGACCCCAAGATTGCGAACGGCACTGAGGCAAAAGGGCACGTTTGTGTCGGACATTAAAACGGCCTTATCTCGGGTGCAGTGGGGTCGGCGACTCGTGACTCCTGTCATTCAATCGCGATGGATACGGACGAGTTATATTTGTCGACTTTATCGATATGAGTGCATCAAGTTTATTGTTAAAGAAAGCATGAAAAATGTGAGGTTTATATATATTTGTTATTTTAAATGAAACTAAGGCATCTATTTCAACGACCTTGCTTATAAAAAAGGTTAATTTATAAATTGTTATTACATTGTACATCATCATTATCGGCCTGTGTTATTCCACTGCTGGACATAAACCTCCCCTTTGCACGCTTCCTCCATTAGGGGTTTTTTGGACCGTATCCCAAACCGTAAACGTATATTACGCTGGCACGTGGACCTACGTTTTACATGCTCATCCGACGCATGGATCATCTTACTTTTCAGACAATTGGGTGATCAGCCCAAATTGCCTTAACCGACTAGAAAAGTACAATGAAAATTTCTTGAGTCCTGCAGGATCGAACCCACGCATTGTATATGCAATATTTAAATAAATATGTTACAATAACTTACGTTTTGTGTTTCTATGAGAACGCTATGAGCATCTGTATCTATCTGTCTCTATATAAAATAGTTAAATCAACCACAAAATGGCAACCGATCTAAATAATAAATAAAAAACATTTTTAATCTTCAAAAACCCTTTGATTTGACTTAAACTAGAATATGGCCTAGGTTTATCGGTCATTGTATACTTGAACTCCAGAAACTTGAGTAGAAATGTACAGTTATTTTTGAGGCAAATATAACTAAACAACAAATTAAAAAACGTTAAAAAAACATTAAGCCTCGAGTCAATTAATGTCTTCAACTATTTCCGTAACAAACAAACGTTAAGATTTCCGCCATTAATAGACTAAACTGACATACATTAATACAACCCTAAAAGGCCTCTCCCAACTGCAAAACACAAAAGCACGACACATTCAATGGGGCAGTTTCATAACAACGCTCTAATGCGTCAGTCACAAGTACGTCAATACAAGTGCAATTCACGCGAATGCACAGAGCGCAAACATTTGCCGTGACGAAACTAACATTTTTCATGTAAACGTTGCATAACCGATGTTTTCCAGTGGAAAACATGTTCAGCGTAATGTATCATAACATATTTGACAACATGCTAGTAGATGTCAAAGATAACACAAGTTATGGACGAGTAAAAAGTATTTTCAAATTTTACGACAATGCAAAATCCTTGTTCATTTCTAATATATTTACGAATGACAAAAAGCGTATTTTAAAACTTAGTATAGAACCAAAGAAGCGACATTGCATGGTCGTATAAAACATGAAACATTTGTGCTTATCCTAAACTTGGATACACAATAAAAAAGTAAAAATATCTGTAAGTTAATTAAAACTTAAAACAAATTATTTTGTGCGTACAAAATAGAAACGCAGTTTAATAAATTAATACAAAAACTTTAACGCTTATATAAAATATCTTTAAAATATAGGAATTACAAGATATTTTACATAATTTAAACCCTATAACACGAATAACGGATCAAAAATGTGGAAAAGCATGTTACAAAACTTGAATGTATTGAATTCACGTCATATGTTTTCGAAAAACTGGCGGCAAAACATAATTGATTACATGAAATATTAGAAGTACTGATTAACGTCATAACAATTCATATCACACGTTATCAGAGTCCACAAATCCAGTTTGTTCGGGATACGACAATGGCCATTGTGAAGGGATGTATCACGGAGGAAGTGATGTTTCAAAGAAATGTCGATAATAGTGTCGATTCGTAAGATTATGTGTCGCGTTAAAGATAGAAATGATGTGAATTTACTGCGCATTTCGACGTGATAACGTCTTATAAATTGTTTCAAGATAGGGAGGCACTCTCGAAAACTGTGTCACAGTGCTGCTCACGTAACGATAACAACCATAAGAGATATTGAGAGGCACGCGTCTCTCTCACTCTTGCGCTGTTGGCCTGCTTAAGTGAAATAGAGACAGAGAGAAAGAAAAAGAGGGTTGATTCTTATTCCTACTACACGAAAGAATATTCACAATACAATCAATCCTACCACTAAAAGACGTTTTCACGTATAACTTTCGCTCTTATGCCGATTTTACAAGCAACCAATTTTTAAGATAAATATAAATGAATATCTGCGATGTTAAAACCTATTTACAAACTGATGGTATTGTATAAAATACAGCGTGATGTTCGACGTCAAAACAATCTGTCAATCGACGTTTATTAAAACAAACTCGTTAGCTTTTATATAAGCTTAGAATCGACATCTCGAAAAAGCTTTTTCGATATAGACAACCGGCATTCGTCGATAAACGAACTAAACGTTATACACGTCACTCATATTGTGACACATGACAGATACCGAAACTAAATAAAAGTGAGAATATATCAAAACAACGTTACCCACAGCAACCATCTTTAGTTGCTATTACTTGATTGGCTCTCAGAGATTGACATCATGTGTTACAGAAAGAAAACTAGACCTGAGAGTTAAACTGTTGCGTAACATATTAATTCGGTTAAGATAAAACTGTACAAACATTTTTTTACTGCCAACGAAGGCAGAGGAGCAGTCGGGCCACCTGGTGAAAAGTTGGTCACCGACGCCCATGAACATCGGCAATACAAGTTACATTACCGATGCAATGCCTACGTGAGACATGGGGCGTTACGTCTCGTTTACCCACTAAATACGCTGGCTACGGTGGCTCCCTCAAGCCAGAACAAAAGCCAAAAATGTTTAACCTCGCTATCAAATTCATCATTTTAACAAACAAACCGAAGCTGATACTATCTACAATACAACAAACCAAAATCGTGTACAAACGCTACGCAACACATCGGACGCTCATCAGTTAACCAACTTGGGACATATTCAGGTCGCCCTTTACGAATATAAGGCGAGCAGATTGAACAAATAGTACGTGACTTACGGATAGTGCAATCACGCAAATGCCAATACGGCCCTAAAAGGCGGTTAACACTTTCACTTGGAACAATAAAGACTATATGGTCTATATATATTAGACGCTAGCTGTCACCCGCGACTTTGTCCGCCTGGGACAGGAGGAACGTCCGCGAGATGTATATAAAAATTGCTATTAAAACTCACTTATTCTACGTTTTATGTCAAACAACGACGATTTTCCATACAAACTTTCGTTCCCTATTTCTGCCCTTTCAATCACTTTAATCGCAATAATTATAGCCCCTGGGATCTTTTCTAAATATGTACCAAATTTCATCTGAAACGGTTTTATGGTTATAAAGGTAAAGGTGAACAGAGTTAGTTACGCATTAATGTCATTGGTATGGATGGAATAGAGGTTAAAAACGTAACCCATAGCAATATGGTGCGTATGCGCATTATTGTTAATCAACTATCACTTGGAGATTGACATTCCAATGACGATTCAACAACAAGAGCGCTCGATATACAGGCCACTTTTTGGAATTGTAGTAGGTATTACAAAAAAGCAATGACATATCATTATTCGTATATGCGATTTTTCGGCAACTTATCCCAATGGTCGATCTAATTTTATAACGACACACCGTCACTCAAACAATAACGCACGTGAAACAAAATTCACAATAACTATTTTAGCTTAAAACAAAGGCCAACGTATTAGCCACATTTTTCTAAACGCAAGAGACCTAATTGAACCCTATCCACAATTCATAGTATAGTATATTACCCACTACATAATCTATACATATTATAAAACAGTCTCCGACCGCGTCTGTATGTCTGTTTGTTCGCGATAAACTCAAATATTACTGCTCAGATTGTCACGCGGTTTTCACTAATCGATTGAATGACCCTTCCGGAAGTTTAGCTTCAAGTGAAATTTATCAATATTTGTCAGAGTTGTCGGAAATCAATTAAGCCGTCTGAGAGCTTTCAACGAAAACGCTGCCTGAACCCTATGAGATATAACAAAACATTGTATCGGGGTAATATTCTTCTTTTCTAGATGTATAAAAAAGTCCGCAATAACATATGGCTGGTCCGATTTTGACGGGACTATCTCTGAAAGATATTCGATATAAACTAAACGGCAATTTTTTTTTTGTAAAAAGTATTTTTTTACATGTTACCACGCAGATAAAGTCGCGTACCACATGCTAGTTACAAATATCACAAACAAACATCCATTCCCATCGACATTTCAACATGTTTCTATAAAAACGTTATCAATATTTTACTACCGCCGAAAAGGAAAGACTACCAAAGGGGTTGTGTGGGGGTTGCGAGGCATACTTACGTCTGTACTTACAAATTTATGTCCCGAACAAATTGTTTCCGATGCGACATAAGGCGGAGTCTTCCGTCGATGTCGGCATAAATATGTATAAAACGCGTACATTGTGAATATGAAACGGCCTATGGGATTACAAGTACAAGGCTCGGCGGAGGCACGAGTTTGTGCGTCAGGTACGGGGAAATGGTATTTTATATACCTTTACAATGTTATTTAGTTACGTATCCTTTACGGTAATACTCAGTAAGACATCTATCCTTATAAAAGAGGAGAATTTACGCTCTGTAAAGCTCTTATGAATGTCAATCTGCCTGTTCGGAAGTTTTGGCCTGTCCGGATAAGAACCGACAGGAGCTCTGCGATCTTTATAGATGTTTATTTTATACATTACAATCATCTACTTTACACAAATTTCGAGGTTCCCAGAAGAATAAACCGTTTACACAAATCTTGATCCTCAATGTAATATCTTATTGAATCATCATCAGCCTGTGTTAGTCCAATGTTATCTGATTATGTAAGTATTTTGCTTTATATGATTATAATTATATTGTAATACTTTATTCAGCGTAATGATAAACAAATACGCATCTATGTAAATCGAACACGGCGACGACACAGAGTTTTAATGTGTCTTTTTTTTATGGCAGGCAGACGAGCAGTCGGGCCACCTGATGGAAAGTGGTCACCGACGCCCATGGACATTGGCAATACCAGTAGTACCACCAACGCGCTGCCTACCGTAAGACATAGGGTGTTAAGTCTCGTTTACCCAGTAAATACGCTGGCTACGGTGCCCTTTAAACCGGAACACAGCAGTGTTTTCACACTACAGCTTCGCGGCAGAAATAGGCACCGCGGTGGTACCCACCCAGACGGTCTCCTGCAGAAAAGGGGACCTACCACCGGTGATTACTAACGCGTTTCTTAATTATAAACAGTTTTAATGCAAAATATTATTATTGTCACAATAATCAAGCTACTATTATAATGATTTTTGTTTATTTTATCGGAATATTCCGAGACGTGTTTGAAATAGGACAGACGGTAGACTATAGAAATGCTTCTAGTTTTGATATGCAGCTGTATGCATAAAGGCTTCGATAACAGTTCTTATTAGTTTTTTTTTTCAATAATAAATTGAATATATACGCCCGATTATAATGTAACCTAACCTACCTTACAGTTTGTATCAAAAATAATCGAAGATTAATAAAAGTCTCTTACAAACACCCGGCTTATGCAAACATAAAATCTTTCCAAAAGTTCAAAAACAGAGGCTTTAACATACCAAAATAATGATGATAATGATGTAGACAAAGAAACGATCCTACAATAAATAAATGACAAGTCTACACCGAGAGATACTCAGCAGTGGGCTTTAACATCGTGAAATAATAATGATAATAATGATGAAAATTTCCAAGCGTACGTCATCAAGATACTTATACTCGGCAGTGATCTTGTAACAAACAGAATTAATTATCATGACGATAATGACGATGACAATGACGTTGATGATGATGATAACGATGATGAAGATAATGAAACCAATGTTAGTAAATCGACAAGTGTACTTTACCAGTTTGTCCTTCGGCTCCTTAGTGTTAAGATTGCAGAGCGTGCCCCGCTTGTACTCGTCACCGCAGACGTAGCACACCTCGGTCATGGAGTTCTTGTCGGGCATGGAGAGGTCCAGGATGTCCCTGTCCGAGCTGGAGTTGGAATTGCCGGAGTAGACGGAGACGGTGGACCTGGAAAGGGGACGATTCGGAAACCATTCGCGGTCGAGTGTTTCGCGTTGAACTGGACTGAACGCAGAACGATGGTCCCCAATTACATATATATTCGTTATTATCCTGATTAATTGTAGATAAACTGCCTCCGTAGCGCTTTAGAAACCGGAGGTCGTTGGTTCGAATCCTGCGGGGCGCAACAAATTTTCAATGTTGTTTCTTAGTTGGTTAGGGAAATTTGGGCCGATCACCCGATTGTCTGAAAAGTAACGTGATCCATGCGTCGGATGGGCATGTAAAAAGTCGGTCCTGCGCCTTACTCTCTCCGGTCGTGTCGGTTATCCGTCCCATCGGGCTTTGAGAGTATAAAGGAACAGAGAGTGCGCCTGTGTTTGCGCGTACACTTGTGCACTATAATATCTCCTGCGTAGTTGGCTGATCTCTAATATAATTCGGCCGCCGTAGTCGTAATCGACTTGAGAACATTATTATTATTAGTGTAGAATAAATAGATTAGCCGTGTCGCATAATAATCATCGTGGTATGAGAAAAACTACAGTTCTCAGCTATTTCTGAATGCGATACACCATGTGATTGTCAAGTTTTAAGAGGTTAACTGAAGCTCTGTTTGCTACATACTAAATATTCCTTTGACGATTTTATGCGCGTTTATGTTACATTTTAATTCGACGTTTCGAACATATTCAGATTAGCGTGTCCAGGTAGATACCCTGTGACCAACGCGAAAAACTAAAATTTAGTATTTAATAAGTATAATATCTCGAATGCAAGTTAAAGTAATTAATTCGAAGCTCTGTATAAATCTCTTCAATATTGTAATAAAAACCGTTGCCCAGGTAATTTCAACTACATAATCATCAAATATTTAAACGCTAATAAAATTTATAATAAAAAATTGTAAAACTTCACTTATTTTTAATATGTGTAACATATAAATTTTAAAAAGATTGCTAGCTCTTGTCTTCGGTCCATCAAAAACATAATTTAGTAACTTTTTTTATACTAAGCATCAGAAAATGGTACTGTCAATAATATCTATTAGAACCGTATAAAAGGACGATACAAAGATACAAACGGTACTTGGAAAAAAATCACAGCCCTACATTTAAAATCGATCCAAATAAAGCAAGTTCATGCAAATTATGTTTTTCTTTTTTATCTGCTATTAAATAATATTTAATTTCTTGTCTAGCTCGGATACGAATGCCACTGATAAAAATTGTACATACTTCTTTAAATCGATTACATAAACCAAGGCACTTTAAGAATTGCCCACCGAACGAGGTATCGTTAACCTTTTTAAAAACTGGCACGCACAAAGGGTAAACTCTCAAGTTGAAAATAATTGGTCAATTTATGTTGAGAACCCACCGGGCCACCCTTTAATAATAACGAAGCCTACATTAAAAACCTTTTAAAGCGAAACTCCAGAGGTCCGCTTAATATAAAGTACTTTCCATTAGGAGAACTAGGATTTTAACTAGAATAGATTGTTCCGAGAGAAAGGTAGACATTAATTTTCTAAATTATGTAATAATCCAGTCTAGATAGGCCTGTTCTACTTAGGGGAGGAGACAAAATATGAAATAGACTAATTTTAACCACGATTAATTGTTACGCTTTATGGTTACTTTAAATGCCTCCGTAGCCTAGTGCTACGGCCTTGGGATTTATAAAATGGAGATCGTGGGTTCGAATCCTGCGGGAAATCAACTACTAATTGGTTAGGGTAATGCGAGCTGATCACCCAATTGTCTACAAAGTGGGATAATCCCGCGTCGTATGAGCATGATTGGCCCTGCGGCTGATCTCCCTCAAGTCGTGTCGGTTTTACGTCCCATCGGACAATGAGATTAAGGGAAGAAGAAGTAAACATATCTACACTATAATATCTCCAGCCCAGTTGGAGTCTCCAGTATAGATCGGCCGCGATAATCGGAATCGAATTGAAGGACCCTGTTATTATTCACCTGACAGCGTCCAAATAGCCCGCCGGCTCCGATGCGCCAGAGTGCTGGGAGCCGACCGATATCACCGAAGGGTCCCTCGCCCTTAGGTCCAGCACGCCCTCCTCTTCGGCGGTGGAACAGCCGTCACGGCACCATATCGCTGCTGGACCGACTGCGGCCCCATTATCGACTGCATACCATAAAATCGTCATGAATATACTTGTTTGATCAATGGCGAACGAGGTTTACTTTTTTAATATCTAATATTGGGTAGAGCGATGTTATTCGATGACAAGTACATCGTAATATAACATAATTTTACCTCCTGCTCATCCCATCGCTTTAACTATAAATAAAGACACACAAATGCTATGTGACAAGCAAAATAAACTAAACGTCCTGCCCACAAGTAGCGTAAAAGTGTACCCAGTAATTACACTAGCAACGAAACTCTTTCTAGCTGAACACAATAGTGTTTACACACTGATATGTTACGGCTATAGACACCGCGCTAAAATAAGAGGGTGTTTTATTATAATAATTACAACATACATCCATACAAGACGTTTCCCAAATCTGAACGATGTCGCAATGAGTTTTAACCATCACTCTATTTAAGAAAGGTCTATGCAAACATAACTCCGCTCATCACACATAACGGCTCAATTGCCACCGACATGTCAACCACTGAGTGACAATCGACTGATGACAACGCTGCAGTTCCATGGGTTACTCAGTTAACATCTCTCCTGAGTCTAGTCTGGCTAAACTATAGAATACAATAAGAGATAATGGTGTACCAATAAGAAAAAACCTTAAGTCAGTCCAAACTACAATACCACACGCAAAAAAAATACTCACATTGTTGAACTTCGCGCTGTGATTGTTCTCTTGCTCCTTCGGGCGGGGGGTCGCATTGGCGTTGGGGGTCGAAATGGGGGCGGGGTTGTTATTGGGGGTCGTCGAGTTGGCGTTCGCCGTTGGGTTCGCGGTTGGTGCCTGCGGTGGGGGCGGTTCAGGGGCGCGAGGGGCCGCGTTGCCCGGGGTGCCGGCGTCGTCGCGGTTGCCGGCGCCCGCCTCGGCCCCCAGGCCCAACACCTGAGCGGCGTACTCGCCTTGGAAGGACATATCAGCACCTGGATAATGTCCTTACTGGTTAGAACCGAATTAAAGCTAACTAGGAATGAGACAAGCGTACACGGTATAAATTATATTCGAACAATTCGATTAGCTGCGAATCTTACGGTCACATTGCTTTAATATCTTAATTGTATGAAATAAGCACTCAAATATTTGAGAGTTAGCAGGATCTTGTTTTCGAAGCACAAAGGCTATATCTATATATGGCTGAAAGTCAAATAGCATTGATTGGAGATGGAGATTTATAATAAAACCGAATCATATTAAGATAGTATTTGTCATTCACCACCGAGAATTCACAATTACACAAACAATAACGTACGTTTACTAAAGGAATACTGCGTGTACAAATTTTAGAAAATAGGTACCCTACAAAAAGGGAACCTAAAACCTTCAAGTTTTAGTATTGTTTTAATGTTAAAAAAAAGTGTCTTAAATTTGCATAGTATTTTAAGTCTTATTTAAGTGCGTTTGGTGAACCTCACACACGCCGAATGTGTCGATCGCTGTCTGTTCATCAATAAGGACGCGAAATAGATAACGCCACATCGTTGCCATAGGTTATTTTGTTTATATTTATTCCGGGACAAGATTGGCGTACAACGGTAATAAAAAAGTTAATAAAAGCTTACCATTAATATAATGAACGATAAAATAATCATTATAGACATTCATTAAAAAAATCTCTTTCTAAGAACTCCTCAGAGTCCTTACGCATTTACGCACACCGCATCATATTCAAGTGCCTAATATCAATATAATATTGTAACAAAATTGCTTTGAATTCAGTGAAACATTTCAAGTGTTTTAAGCACGAGGAGTAATTCAAATAATATTGTTAAACTAATCAATTTCCTCTCTCGTTTCCCGTGCTCGAGCACTCCCACCGCTATCTCTATTCGATCGAAACACTCGACACGTAATCACTGCTCAAAGGAATGTTGAAATTAATTTTGTTTCGTGGAAAAGTGATGAATATTTCATTCGGCCTCTTTTACATTGGATTGATGAATAATAAAATGTTATTGGATAGCGAAATTGGACCGTTTCTTTATACGTCGAACGTTGGGGCAACGGTGTGGTTTGAATGGAGTACATGTGTAGAAAGGATGTTTAAATTAACATAAAGAGATATATATTTTATGAGCGTTTGGATTGAAATTTATGTGTTTATATTAAATAATAAATTTAAGATCTGTCATGCTATAGTAAACGCAAGCACTCAGGTTTTTATATTTACATTATATGCTAGACCTAATTATTTCTTTTATTTACGCGATTACTATATATATTATATTAACACTTGACGGCTATTTCTTTTTTATTCTTCAAATTTTATTCCCAACCTTTCGGAGTCTTCACAGCTTCCAATCCACCCGTCATCATACTAAGTAATATGTATGCCGAACCTGTTGTATTTATTGATAATTGTTTTCTTTCAAATTTTGCAGAACGAAAAGCGAATAGATATAAAAGTAGTAAAATACAACAAGTCAAAAAAATACTAAACAAACTAAATTGATCACTATTTATTTTTGGCATAACTAATAGCACAGTTTGTGTAGCAATAATAACAAATAGACGAATACTGACCTGTTGTTTAGTCCATATAAAATAAATCAAAGTACATTTTGTCACTAAATCCCCATTGAATATTTCCGGTATAAAATCTAATAAAGCGAATCCATTCTATCTTCTACTCAATATTGACTGAAATAGGTTAGAAGTTAATTGCCTTTCAGACATAACTGCCTCGTAGCCTAGTACGTATGCTTTAGAAACCGGAGGTCGTGGGTTTGAATCCTGCGAGGAATTAACAAATTTTAATCTTTGTTTCCTAGTTGGTTAGGGCAATTTGGGCCGATCACCTAATTGTCTGAAAAGTAAGATGATCCATGCGTCGGATGGGTATGTAAAAGGTCGGTCCACCAACCCGCATTGGACCAGCGTGGTGGGATACGGTCCAAAACCCCAAATAAATAGGGGTGTATTAGGGGAGGCCTATGTGCAACAGGCTGATGATGATGATGGTTGATGAACTGTCACCGCGATGTCAACTACTAATTGACAGTCAACTAATAATAACAACACCATACGTACGACGTGCCTTCATTGTCAACTTTGTTGACATCTATTCAAAGTCAAAATTGTGCAAACCATGCTTGACACTGAAAATACGAGAATAGAAAGGAAAGAATAGGAAAGCACCAATATTATGTTCGGTTTGTATAAACAACTACATGTATTCAATACGGTATCGGTAAGGTTTCAATCTGTACAAAGACGTGACCACTTTGATATCAAAACTGGAAACATTTAACAGTTTACCGTGCGATCGTCGTTAAAGGAAAACACTAAGGAAAAAACCCCGTAAAATGATTAGAGTTCGTTGTTTGTATGTGCCAATCAGTATACAAACAACGAACATATCTAAGAAACAAGAAAAAAAGATTGGTAAAGTGTATCCTGCGTGTTCTATTAAAAAAATGTTAAACACCGTTTAAAACCTTACTTCTACCTTAAAAGAGGAATTGCTACACTATTTTGGACCTTACACCTTACATTTACCTTACATTTCCCTATTATACTACATTATTTATCAATTTTTATACAATAAGCACCTAAAACTCCCACACAATAGCTTTATATTTGTATAGCAATAGATTTTCTGCAAAAACAATTCACTGTATACAGACGGTAAACAAATGCGCGTATTGTGTACAGCGACGACTCGAGTACGACCTATAAACATCAAAACCCCAAAATTCATAGGCCGTAAAGTTTCACTAACCCGGTTGCTTTTTAGCCAAGATTATTAGACGTTGTTATTCCATATCACTTTCCACTGTTCTTGTTATTTAGCGAATGCCTTTTAAATCTTTCTGAGACTGACGTAGGGAGCTATAACGTCAGTTCAACTGACACAGTAATATAGTAAATAAAATCGGTTGGGAGATAACAAAACGGTGCATGCACGTGTAATTAATCTATACTAAAAATAAAATTGAAGTGTCTGTTTGTAACATAAAACTAACAGTTTTAAATGACTAACTTATCATATTTAACCAAACATTTGGTAAAACAACAATTTTTTTTGTTCATTATGGCTAATCTTCGTAATGGCTGGTCCGATTTTGAAGGTATTTTCAATAAATAATAACTGCTATAATTAACTAAAAGTGTAACTCAGGCTACTTTGACAAAGCAACCACAATAACATATTATAACGCGGGCGAAGTCGCGGGCAACACCTGGTACTTTAATAAATATGGTAAAAGTCTTAAGATGGCACAACAAATTTAGCTCTAACTTACAATCAAATCACGTCGGTACTTAACATTTTGTACAGCATTAACAGATACGATGTCGCACATAACGTCTTAGGTATTCCTTAACACGCGACCTTAGGTTATTAGGTTTACGTAGGTAAATAAAAATAGTTATTAAAAAATCATGCACATCGCTAACACTATGAAAACACTTAATATTTTGTGACTGTAATATACAGAACAAAAATTATTCATCACAACAAAACTGCCATCAATTTCGACTGGAAGCTATGACCTATACGTACATACGGAATGTACAACGTTATTTTTTTATTGCTAACGAAGGCAGATGAGCGATCGGGCCACCTAATGAAAAGAGGTCACCGTGGACATCACCAGTGTGCTGCCTACGTGAGACATAGGAGGTTACGTCTCGTTTACCCAGCAAATACGCTGGCTACGGTACCGTTCAAACCAGAAAACAATTGTATTTTACACACTACTGCTATTATTAATTAAAACACAATATACAATAATAAATATTATAACATACGACAGTATGCTTACAACTTTTCGCAAGATTACAGACTAAGCACATATAAATAAATTATAGATTGAGTGCTTCATAGTCCTATTGTATACGAAATTCCAAGAATCGAACCTCATACCGATTATAATCGCGTTGGCAAGCCGACAACATCCGCACCCTCGTCCCACTGACCGATTAAGATTGATGGCCGACCGGTTATTTTAAACTTTAACATTGTTGCGCTTATAGGATTATAAAACGGCAACTTCTACATTGTTGTTGTGTTTAACAACTAGTACATGCAGAAGCTTAGGTGGTAGATTATTGCAAGAGTTGAATAGCTATAAGGATAGCGCAGAAATATATAATACTAATGAAAAATATATTGATCCGAGTCGATTGCCGAAATCAGCCAGCGAATACAAGTCCAATCTCTGTTCTTTTCCTTCTATATACTGATTTCTAAGAGATATTATAGTGAACTCGTGTATACAACCATAGTTCGAAAGAACGGAAGAAATAACCGACCCGACACGACCAGAACAGGATAAGGCGCAGGACCGACTTTCTACACGCCCGACCGACACATGACACATCTTACTTCACGCGCAATCGAGTGAGCTCGCACTATCCTAACCAAAATATAACAAAAATGGCAAAGTTGCCGAATCCCGCGGGATTCAAACCGTTGGTTCGCTGCGTTATACGGTATACACAATTACCGATGTATCGTCAAGGCGAAAACTGTTTCATTTCCTAGTGGTCGATAAACTTTTGGGAAGTTTTTTAGAAACCGTAAACATATGTGGTAGCTATTTCCACCATTGAAAAATACGGCAATAAAATAAAATAGAGGAAAACAATTTGACCTATGAATGAAACAATTTAAAATGAAAATGGGGTCGTATACCTAATTATCGACAGGTAGACATAAAGGTGCCAATCAGCAGGAAACACGACTCAGTACACGTCACACTAAAAACAATACCAATATGTCGCTATTACTTATATTGTAACTATAAATTCAAAATTTAAATAACTAACCAGAATTTTTTAAAGTAGTTGCTTTATTAGTAAGATTATTTACTGGTACTAAACATAGAATTTAACAAAACATCACTTTTAAAATACAAAATAAAATAAGGCATAAACAGTCTGTTCATTAAACTTACTCAAGACTGAGTAGAAAGTTCAAACAATAAAAATGACCTAATTACTTTTACTACATACAATTAAATTACTAAACGCCAGAATCCAACTATAAGTCTTGAGTAGAGTGAACTACAAAATTCTGCTCTACATTTTAAGAATCTAGACTTCTATCTTATGACTAACTTTAAAACCACACTAACACACTACATACAAACATAAACACACACGCACACACACACAGTACGTCTATTCTCGGCGACTGTAAGCGCACGTCATCAGGATTGAACCGGTGACCCCGCGGCGCAGAGTCGTCAACCCCTATTACCGGGTCAGTGATGCAATTGTCCATTGAGTGGACTGCGCCGCAATTGCATAAATCCTCTACTCTAACCGAAATAAACCGATTCGCACCGCTTTGACGTATGATTCATTCGATCTACGGGATGTTATCACAATGACTACTAGTAAAACTTTCGAGACTTTTAAATGCCTATAACAATAATCTATACATATAAAAGAGATTCCCACCTACATATTGAATCAAATTTTTCAAATTCAAATATCTTTATTCAATATAGAAGTGTAACACTCGCTTATTGATTGTCAAGGACGCTCGGAATAGGACGCCTCCGACCTGAGAAGAACCGACGAAAGAAACTCAGCGGGCCTATTTTGTCATCTTTTAAAATAATCAAATATATACATATAAATTTTCTTATGAGCTACATACAGTTCTATCATACGTATATTATATTTGAAAAAGCCTGGAGCGAGCATTCCATTACCAGGCTGTGTTATCATTTATAAATTCATTTATGTTATAATAACCTTTAACACATAAACGTTCCTTTACTACTTTTTTAAATTTATTAGCAGTTAAATTCTGAATCATCACGATATCTGTGGAATCATAAGGTGTAGCGACTTGAAATTTGGTTGGAATATTCCTTTCGCCGAGTAGAGGTCAGCTGAGAATGGATTTTACGAAATTCCACCCACAAGGGGATTGGGGGGTTGTTAGTGATATATAATCATTACTGGCTGCATTACAGATATAGATTAGTCAGCACATGCACTGAAGACATTATAGTTCCTCCTTAGCCTAGTCGTATGGGCTGGTGCTTTAGAAACCGTAGGTCATGCGTTTGAATCCTGCAACTACTTTTCTGAGTTGTTTCCTAGTCGATTAGGCAACTGAGCCATCACCCGTTGCCTGTACTGTGCAGGTACCCATGGTCGGATGGTCATGTGAAACGTCGGCCCACCGTCTGATCTATCTCCGGTCGTGCATCTGTCCTATCGGACTATAGTGTGAGTGAAGGAATAAGGAGTGTACATGCGTTTGCACGTACACTGTGCACTACAAGAACTCATGTACAGTTGATTTACAATATAGATGAGCCGTCGATATCGACTAGGAGGACATAAAATATTATAGTGCACATATTAACGCATACAGCTCCTTTACGTAACTTTCTGATAAATGAGACATTCTAATTTGCAGGTAATCGGAAAATCATCGCCATCAGCGTGTGATAAGTCCACCGATGGACATAGGCATCCCCTCATATACGCCTTCTCAATTAGGGGTATTTTGGTTCATATCCCACCACGCTGGTCCAATGCGGGTTGGTGGCTGGAGCGAATTTTTACATGACCATCCGACGCATTGATCATCTTACTTTTCAGACAATTGGTTGATCGGCGCAAATTGCCCTAGCCACCTTGAAAATTTGTTGAGCCCCCGCAGGATTCGAACCCACGACCTCCGGTTTCTAAAGCACACGCCTACACCGCTAGGCTACGGAGGCAGTTATCGGAAAATAAGACACATCAATTAAAAGTTGCCAAATCCTAAGCCCAAGCCCTATAAACACATTATACATATTAATATATAAGTATCACAGTACTTCTTATCGAGACAATGGATCGATTAGCCATTAGTGCGTCACGAGCAACGATACAATATAGTCCGGACATAAATACAACACATCGATTGATATCGGATCGATCGATCAAGTTCGCGGATCGATAAAGGCACGGCGATTTTGTAAAGATTACTGATAACAGGTGATAAGGGACTAGGCGCGAACGGTGTGTGGACAAATAAATCATTGATTGGTACACGAAATATTGTATATAATATGGAATATTCTCTAGGACGCTAACCATATTGACGTTACAGTGCCATGTATAATGTACTTCAAAGAATAAAAACTGCCTTCGTAGCCTTGTGCTAAAGGCGTGTGCTTCAGAAATTGGAGGTCGTGGATTCCCATCCCGCGGGACTTAACAACTTTTCATTGTTGTTTTCTTGTTGGTTGTTTAGGGCAATGCGGGCTAATCATCTGTTTGCCTGTAAAGTAAGATCAAAAAACTCGGTCCACTCACCAGCTGTGCATTGGACTAGGCGGTGGATGGTCAAAACCCCATCGTCAGAGGCGTGCATCAGGGAGGCCTATGTCCAGCAGTGAACTAACACAGGCTGATGATGATGACCACTTACTCAAGCAAGTAACTTTACAACGTTTGCTATAACTACCATAAGGTCATACCTCATTCATTCATTAAAAACTGTATATTGCGTATAGCTTAGATTTTAGTAAAACTTGTAAATATTCCAATTCTATTGATCCTAGATTAGCGAACGAACGTCACCAAACCAATTTAGTACACAAGTTTAAAAGCAATACTTTTATAATATAAAAATAGAGCGATGTATATTATTCTAGATAGCTGAGCGTAAACATGTCACTCTTTAGTCAAACAAAAGACGATAGTCTAAACAGATCTTTACAACACGTAACACGTCACTTCGTGTATGTTAAAAATAAAAAAAATATGGTAAACAAATATTCCATTAGTACATAAACATTTTAACGATTGTTCATAAACCGGGCCAATAATAAACTGTATCTATTTACGCTTATTTATTATTCACCGCCTCCGAAGCCTAGCGGTATTGGCCCTTGCTTTATAGAAACCGGAGATCGCGGAGTTCGAAACCCGCGGCGAAACAACGTTAAAATGTTTGAATTATTTTAATAAATGTCTAATATAATTGTAAGCATTGTTTCAGGTTGGTTAGGACAAAATGGGCCGACCGCACAATTATCTGAAAAGTAATGAGGGATTCATACGTCGGATGGGCATGTAAAAAGTCGGTCCCGGTTGTATAGACCATCTTTGGAAGTCGTTACAGGAAGTCAGTGTCTACAAATCTACGACTGACTCATCCTTAGAATGCAGTTTATCCTTTGGGTTGTGGAGGTCAGATGACAGTCGCTCTGCGTAAAAACTGTTAATCAGGTAAATCTGGATTAAAAGCTGGCTCCATGAGAACTTGAGAAAATAGCTAGATGAAAGAAGATTTATCCTTACGTAATCCGGATAAAATTACCTTTTAATTATTAATTATATGAACGCTGCTGTTTTATGTATCTAATACTGTTTCGTTGTTGTAATCGTCAATATGTACTGGAAAACATCTGAATGAATTTAATAGAGTTATACATTTAAAACCAACCCTTAACATTATTTTATTACCTCTACATAGGCAACTAAACGTACGATATTAGAATATCCTCTATTTAAATTTAAATATTAAGACCTAAATCCTAGACAGCAGACTACACTACCCAAATTTTCTTACGTAACTACGATTCGTTATTTCTTTAAACGCTGAGGCTAACCAGAGTATTACTCTGTCAAAAAAGAATTACAATAAAACCCATCTTCTCAACGAACGTAAAATCTCGCAAACTTTCAAAATGTACAAAGCCTATTTATTAATATAATCGTTTACTAGACGAGTCGCCAGATAAAATAGTAAAGCTTAATCGAACAGAACGCAGGAATCGAACCCATTACCATCAATGCGCTATCTAAGTACAACCATTAAAGTGCAATCTATTTTTATTTCGCACGCTAGCAGAACCAAGTGGACCGTTCGTCCATTACACTAGCTTGCCCCGCGGGTCGGAAACGCACGCACAGGTCTCAACTGTTACGCCATAGGTCTTGATACTTAGTCAATGTTACCAATATAAACTAAAACAGTAATATGTTTATGTACCTATAATTCACCACGAACATAATAACACTTCTCGTCTTTATTGTATTTTGTTAAAATCATTAAACCCACGTTATTTAACAACCTCAGTAAGGTGAACGAAAGGAGCCTCGTATCATAAGACCCCATACGTCCGACGCACTCCGGGCAACGGACGGCTAGCCCCGACGCTGACTGGCCAATCCTCTCACCACGACGCTAAGAATAACATCCCTCATCATCCATTCGCTAAAAAGAACAAGACTGGTGATCTTCTGATATCTCTTAAGGGTAACCTTTTACGTTATATAATGTTAACTCGTTCCTTGAATTGTGAAGAATTTACGAAGGTTAAGTATTTGGATACTTTACGTGAACTTTTTGTTTACTTATAATTTCACCATACACTTTTATAGACGATCGCATTAAAGAGATTTCATCTCATAAATCGCTTTTGTGTAATTAAGTGACGTGCCAACTGGAACAGAATGATGTCACACCGCTTCGTGGCCGCGAATAAAGGGACTGAAGTGTCAATTAAAGAATGATTTGTCAAAGCTAAAGACCTTAAAAAATAAAGATAAACCTAAAGAATAATTGAATTAAGAACCTAATTTTAAACCCTTCATCACAAAATCTTTGCTGGGTCTACGGCCACAGGACAGACCGAGGTATTAAATGGGTCTCATTTCATAATCAGCTTACACTACCGGCAATCTCTAACTTTGAATTTTACCTATAAATCCCGTCCACTTGTTCTATATCTACTACTATTACTATATGATAACAAAGTATTACCATCCCGTAGTCAGGCAAATTAGACTATGAATTTATGAAAACATACTAAGCTTTATAGTAACTATGGCGGCTTTATATTCATATGTCACTCAGGGATTGACGTCTCGGTGACAAACTGTCAAATTTATCATTATAAACGCGGCAGACGCATGAAAAACAAAGTACCCAATGTCTTCATCAATACCGAATTAATACAATCACATAACGATTACATTAACGTAATCACTACATATTATAAAACAAAGTCGCTTTCTCTGGTCCCTATGTCCCTATGTATGCTCAAATCTTTCAAAGTACGCAACGGATTTCGATAAAAAGTTTTTTTTTTTAAATAGAATGATTGAAGAGGATGGTTTATACATATAACACATGCTAAATATTGTAAGTATATTTTCTATCAGCATAGCTCCCGTACAAAGCAGGGCGGGTCGCTATAGTAATGAATAAACAATATAAACGCCCAAAATCTTCTTCAAACAATTGTCCATCACACAAACATTATAGCTCCATTTTAACATTACGTCACGCTTATACGTAACCGGTTTCAAATAGAGGCAAGCACGTCTAATACAGAACAGTTTTATTGCCTCCACGTTCGCATTAGAACATTACTCGCATTCTAAGCTATAAAATGGCAAGCGCCAGTGGGAGAGCCATTAAGCTGGAACGCGTAGAAATATAAGCCACTATGAGCTATAGCTAATCGAAATACGTACTATATCTAGAAGGGGGCTGTATCTTGTTCTTCTGTTCCAAATATATGTTGACACATTTTAGGAGCTAACTAACAATTATCTTCCGGATTTTTAATTACAAATATTAAAAATTATAACCTGCATGTTATTTGATGTAAAAGCTAAAATGTAGAAGTAGTAAAATTATTTTCCTTCGGGAAAATTCGGATCTTTATCGGAATACGATGACACCTGAACTGTCAACGAGTGATATTTTCGTATCCATTAATATGAATCTTTATTTTTAGTGTTAAATATCAAAATGAATAAAGTCATTGAATAATATAGAGAGGTATGGGTACTGAAGTTATTATCATGTTCATGATGATCCCCCCCCCCTCCATTAGGGGTTTTGGACCGTATCCCACCACGCTGGTTCATTGCGGGTTTGTAGGTGGAGCGACTTTTTACATGCCCATCCGACGCATGGATCATCTTACTTTTCTCACAATTGTGTGATCAGCCCAAAATGTCTGAACCAACAAGAAAACAACGATAACACAAAGATGTTTCCCCGCGGGATTCGAACCCACGACCTATGGTTTATGAAGCAAGGGCTAATACCGCTAGACCACAGAGGCGGTTTCTTTAAATTACAAAGGGTTTTTTTTTCCACTACTTATATACTCTAGTGTTATCCAAATCCGTTAGTATTTTCTGTGTTATAGCGTAAAAAACATCAGTACGAAAGCATTTCGCCTTTGTTAAATTACTAGCATTCCTTACCCCGCTCTGCCGCGGTTATTTTTAGATTTTAAAACGGATTCGACGGCTCGCTTGGCGTAGTGGTTAGTGAGGGTGTGGGTATGATTCTCACCTCGGGAAACCATTGTGTAATAAACACAGTGTATAAGATGACGTTTTTTTAATTATTCGGAAATATTGTTATTATTTTCCTAAGTTAAAAAGAAGCCAACGTTGATCAAGGGTAAAATAACTGTCTAGTAGAGAAAGAATATCTCAAATCGGTTCCGTTGTATCGGAGCCTGTTCGAAACGAACAAACAAATTCTTCCTTTTCAGTATTAGTATGAGTTATAGTATGTGACCTAAAAGCATACTATAACATAGTCATGGAAGCTTTGAATAAAGTTATAGCGACGAATCTACATAAAATATCGTCTACGCGAGGACATTATTTTTGAGAGATATAGGCACATTACAGAGGCACTATTTCTTCCTTCACTATGATTGCGTGACAAGAGGAACGACCATGAGGAATGGCTCAAAACCTTTACTAGCATGCTCCATAAAAGTATGAATACCTAAACGGGCTATCAAATAATCGGGCCACTTTCCTGACCAAATTGGGAGTTAACAAGTGTTAAAAAAAAGTGTTGTGGAAGAAAATCTTCTAAATGTTATCGTTCGCCTTATTCGACGTTCGTGGAAAAACTATACTAACAAAAAAAAAGGCATTAAATAAATTAAAAGTTTGATAATAAAGTTAATTCACTACACAAAATAAATATCGTGAATACAGCTATCACTGTTGACTGTAGGTCACATCAGGGTGTCGGTTTTGCGTGACGGTGTGCGCTAGCATCGTCAAAGTTTACTCTTACAATTTTTCCTAACCAGCCAAAGAAACAAACTTCAAAACAAAATCCCCCCCTTATCAATAATAAAAGAAAGAAATTCGTCGTTCACACAGCTTGAACGGTACAATTTTCGTTCAATCGTCACAAACAAATGATATTAAAGTAACAAAGTTATAATCAGATCTTATTCTTAAAGTTTCAAACTCGAATTCTAAAGGATCCTTAATAGCTAAGAGTGTAATAAAAGGGAGATCCGAGTCGAGTGGCACGATCCCGGCTTCAATTCTCAAAATGAAACGTTTCAAAAGAATTTTTCTTTATCGTTTTACAGTTAAAACATTTTACAAGGAGTTTTCAATTTTATACAGAAAATATAATCAATATTATTAAAATAATAAATATTTACTATATTAGAAACATACGTAAACGTATTATGTAACTTAATCCATCATTAATACAAAAATAATATGGAATACAAATCCGTAATTACAATTAGATAATTCAGAAATATACTGAGTCTACAGATCAATAGGCAAATAAAGATATTTGGCGTCATTTGTGTTTAACATTACACATTGTTTACGCAACTTCACTTAACTAACACTAACTCAATTCACATGATTAGCAAGTGTTGTAGCGTACTAATAATTTATTAACATCAAATTAAATTGAAACAATTTATTAAAACCCTTTGTATGGAAAATAAGTGGGACATAAAATTCATCACCTTTACTTTTAAAATCATAAAAAACGGAAATCCAAATCGGTCGACTTTAATGATTCGCATCAACCATCGTCGATAATTTTGGTACCAAAATATTTTACGAAAGCACCGATTCATCAATAAATATCAAAAAAATACTTTTCAACATTAATCTGGCGCAACTTCGAAAGTTCTAGAAATAGGAAATAGAGAGATAAGTTCAAGATAGTCATACATTATCCAATATCACATATCTTTTGTAAGATTGAGTCGTCGCAAACAACCCTCGTCCGATTTTAAACACTTCATTTCTGCCGTGGTCACGGCGTAATGTTATCATAAAGCCTTTGGGTTTTAGGTTTACAACATTAGCTTTTATGCAAAATGGAATATTTTAAAGCGGAATGTCCAAAGTGGAATGTTTTACCGTGTTCTTTTCATCAAATTTTTGCAAATATATTTTGTTTTACCACGTTATATTATCTTGGGAAACCAAAACGAGCTAAATGAATAAACTCTCCCCTGCGTTACGACTGCGCAGATATATTGTAAAAAGTGAAAATATAAATTAAGTACTACAATTTTATTGTTTAATTTTATTGGGAAACCACCAACCCGCATTGCACCAGCTTGGTGGGAAACAGTCCAAAAACCCCCTAATGGAGAAAACGTGCGTTAGGGGGCATATGTCCAGCAGTGTACAATCAAATTGATGATGATGGAAACTGCTATAAAAAAATTAATAATGTATGCTGTGTTTTTAATAATAATTTAGTTCAGAAAGTGTTGTACGTATAAGTTATCAAAACCGAAATGTGTGATCGTATCGAAACATGGTATCTATATTCAAATAATAGTTTTATCGCGTTATCAATAGTTCGTGTTCGAAACTTTAATAGATTAGCTGTAGTGTTACGGCTTCCTGTTACCATGCTCGAAAATCGAGCTCTCAAAAAACATTTTATTATTGCTAAAGCTAGCTTTTATCCCCTGTTTTTCCCTTTCGTATACTATAGTTTATTTTTAATTCCAATTCAAATTTCAAACTGTAATTTTTTGTTCGCTTTTCACTTTCACATTTTTTTGTCTATCTGTCTGTTCCGGCTAACCTCGATTATTTCGAGGTCCGATTTCAACAGGTCAATCACTGGAAGACATATGTTATAACTGGACGTTATTTTTTTTTTTTATTATTTCCACGCGGACAATTACACGGGCAACACCTAGTTCTGTATAAAATATCATATATTGGTTATAAACTGTGTTACACACACACACACACACATTTTCTCAGTCCCCGTCTGCATGCGATCGCGCCATTTCAATATTTCTATAGCCAGACGTATGATTTTTAAAATTCAAATATCCAAAGCATTATGTATACATCGGATATCATTTGATATTCAGAATGAGACTGCACGACGCGTCGCGTTCGGATGTGTATCTTTGCATGATATCAAATGATTGGGTTGGTTTAAGATTACCATACGTAGGTAAGGGGCTGATTTTGATTTGAATGTAACGTTTACGTTGCTTCAAATTCAACACATTATAACTAGGGGTGTGACGAATATCGTTCGAATCGAATCAAATCGAAAGTCGAATTATTTTAAGTAACATTAATAATTCGGAAAGGAGAGAATATCATTGCAAATGTCCTCCTAGTCGATTCCGACTAAGGGCGGCCGATCTATATTAGAGATCAGCCGTCTGCGCATGAGATATTATAGTGCACAAGTGTACAGTATACACAGATGCACTCCCTCTTCCTTTTTTTTATGGCACGCGCAGGCAGACGAGCAGTCGGGCCACCTGATGGAAAGTGGTCACCGACGCCCATAAATATTGGCAATACCAGTGGTACCACCAACGCGCTGCCTACCGTAAGACATACGGTGTTAAGTCTCGTTTACCCAGTAAATACGCTGGCTACGGTGCCCTTCAAACCGGAACAGCAGTGTTTTCACACTACTGTTCGCGGCAGAAATACCCACCATACGGTCTCCTGTAAAAAGGGGACCTACACGGAAAACTTTACTCTTATAGTCGGATGAAAAGGATAATCGACAAATCCGAGAGGATCAGCCCAGGACCTACTTTTATATGCGACGTATAGATTATCTTACTTACAGACAATCGGGTGATCAGCCGCATTGCCTAACCAAGAAAAAACAATAAAAATTGAGTTAGGTCTCGCAGGATTCAAACCCCTGTTCTAAAGCAATACCTATTAGACTACGGAGGCAGTTGCAATATCATTATAGAACATAATCAAAAATTCTGGAATTGTTCGGGAACTTTCGAACTATTCGATTCGAGACTCGAATCGAATATTAACATTCGATTCGGAACGAATAATTCGTTCGTAAGTTCGAATTATTAGCACACCTCTAATAACCAATTTCAACTAAAATATAATATGAGACGTTTGTGAACAAACATTAGCGTTATGATCGCTTAAAGTCTAAAATATGGTTCTGATGTAACTCTCCTCTAGTTTTAATGGTGTTTTAAACGGATAAGAGTATAAGTCGTGTTTCATGCATATAATGTTAACGAATTCAAGAAGTAAAGAAACAAAATGACATTTTTACTAATGGGAATCGTCTATAAACACAAAATCACAGCCCTTAATGATTACTAATTCGATTCAATCATTCTCTAACTTTATTTACACATACACGATATTCCTATTAACATATTACATATTTATATATATATATTTTTTAAAGTGCTACTTATTTCGAGTCAAGTTAACGATCACCTAATTTTTCACCAACTTAAAACTTTTAACAACCAAATATAAAAGACTGTATCGAAGCCAAATACAACTCGAAATAATGTAAACAATGTTATCATTAGCAACGTCATCGTCATCGTCATTTGTGATGATGCCACTTCCGAGGGTTTACTTTTTTGCATGAATTCCTTATACTGATTTGGTGGCAACATTCTTGACAAACAATAAGTAAATGTAATTTTTATTTGATCTATAAAGATATTTGAATTAAAATATTTTATTGGGCTTCAGTATAGAAATGCCACTTCACACACACACACTTCCTCTTTAATCTATCAGACGGTATACTCTTCAGCTATATTCATCACCATCATCAGCCTGTGATAGTCCACTGCTGGACATAGGCCTCCCCAAATACACCCCTATCCATTAAGGGGTTTCGGACCATATCCCATATATCTCACATACCGGCTATGTTACTAATATGTGATAAATAAGGCGACAAGTCAGTGTCGATCTATAATGCATTCACACTATGAAACACACCAATGTAAAAAGTGAAAAACAATTCTTCTAACTTCAGAGACAGTCGCTTTACATAAAAACGTTATCAAGTTAAATCTGATACCTTAAAAGCCATTGACTATTATTTTATTATTGATATAACATATTGACTTCTACACAGTACGATCGACATTAACAAATAAATAAATAATTTAAATTAAACATTAATAAATCAATAAACAACTCAGAATCACACCTAGTACACTATATCAAATGACAAACAGGGATCGAACCGAAACACAATCTACATCAAACGGCACTCACCGATAAACGGTTTCCCGTCGAGCCTTTTCATCCATAAAGCGGGCCCCGGGGCTTGTTCTTTACGCTCCCCTGCTGCGGAGGAAGGTGGCAGACCAGCAGCGCACTTTCCCTCCCCTCGCCCCGGCGTAGCCGGAGGGGCAGGGCCTTAGAAGGAAGTACGGTCAACTCTAAGGAGGAGGGCAACTGTCAAAAAGTGGATCCGCCTAAAAATGGGGCTCATGGGATCTTTTATTTTTGATAACGTAAAAAAGCAAAAGGCAAAAAACCTTTTATTTAAAAAGTACTTTTGACCACGGCCGCAAAACGAAATCCATTAAAAGTCATTTTATTCAATAAGCTCGTTACGAAAAACCCCAGTATGTACAGATCCTTACAGTGCAATAAAAAGGTCCCTTAAAAAAACGTAACAAGAAAGCTGACGACAATTAAAATTGCATTTCCCCCAAAGGCTTGCCAAGCCCCGGCCGGGGGGTACCCATCAAAGCAATTTTACCAAAGTGCCCCTCTGTTATAAACTCCCGTTGCGACATGGGATTCGAATTGACGTCCAACTTATTGTGTATATAAGACGCTATGCTTTAAGCATTACAATTCAATGATTGCATTATTTTCAACAGAAATAGGTATAAAACGCATTTCACGTTCATAATTAAATATTTTTTTAAGGCCACTTTTTGGTAACTGTAATGCCATACGTCGTGTTTTAAAAACATTCGTTACGAAAAACAATGTAACAATTAATTTTCCCGATTTATTTTTATTGAACTTGAAAAAAACGTTTAAACCGATGGTCCGTTCCCGTTGTTTTCTTGTAACTTCCTTAACAACGCCAAATCCCTTTTAGGTTTTTTTAAATTTAAATATATTTATTCCCGACGTTTCGTTCTTTCCCTCCAGTCACGGGCAGACTAAGTTGGTATATGTCTGTGTTATGTTTTAAAACCTCAAGTTTTTTTTAAAAGATATCTTTCGTTTTCATAATTTTGAATATTGGTTTAACAAAAGTACTTTATGTTGCCCTTCGGTTTTGTAGGTTTTTATACTCCGTTTAATTTTTGAAATTATTGGATCCCAGCAAGGTGGCAAAAGACCAACCCATTTCCCTATTCAAATTTGATATTTTAAATTTCTATTCTCCTGAATCATCCTTGGTATAAATCGATGTTCATTTTTGGAAAGAACTGAAACGTCGGAAATAAATATTTTACGTAATGAAAAATCCTGTAAATTAGTGGATTTGATATGTAATAATCCGTAAATAAAAGAAATAATTATAACTGACTTTCCTCATGTGTACAATTATAAAATAATTTTTCTTCACTCTTATGGGCACCGTAACAACCTAAAGTACAAAAATGGTCTTGGATGCTACTCAAAACAATTTTTTTTATGGCATACGCAGGCAGACGGCAGTCGGCCACTGAAGTGGTCACCGACGCCCAGGACATTGGCAATACCAGTGGTACCACCAACGGCTGCCTAACGTGAGACATAGGGTGTTAAGTCCGTTTACCCATATGCTGGCATGGTCTTCAAACCGGAACACAGCAGTGTTTTCCCCACCGTTTCGCGGCAGAAATAGGCACCGGTTGGTACCACCCAGACGGTCTCCTGTAAAAAGGGGACCTACCACCGTTGAATCTATAAAATAGCCTGGATAAAAATCGCAGTAAGTAATTAATTGTAAAGAAAAGACGAACAAAACAATCTCCTGACGGTATATAACACTGTTGATATAACAAAATCAGTAAATGATACCACAAGTTCACTTCCAACTTGAGTAGTAAAATATTATGTCTCGTTTACTTAGTAATTACGCTTAGTACAATACAGTTGTGTTTATGAAGTAGTAATTAGTAGGAGAAATAGGCACTGCGATGCTACCTTCCCAGATGTACCCACCTCTGTATTCTAAAGACGTGAGTTAACGCTACCATACCCTTCCTTTTTTCAGCAGGGACATGTAGGCCCCACTGCCAAGAACGGCCGGTGTACCCACAAAAAACAACTTATTGCTGCCCCTTTGTCACATGGCTTTAGATAGTTTAAACACATAATTCAACTACCCGTGCTACTTTCATCGAAGAACAACCAACCGCCTATCACACCGTCACCACCTCAATCTTCACCATTCATTCCGACCACCTCACCTGCGGGTCGGACTTCACGCGAACGGTGTAGCAGTCGCCCAGGCCGGCGCCGCCGCACACGAAGCACACGCGTGGCTCCGGCTCGGTCGCCGGCGAGGAGGGCTTGCTGGCGCCGAGCGAGCTCTTTATGTAAGCCTTCGCCTTCTCCATTGGCACCGAACTATAACAATTAAAAAAATCTACTATTAATGATAATGTTCTCCAGTCGATTACGACTACGGCGGCCGATCTATATTAGAGGTTAGTTGGCTGACCTCTGGAGATATTATAGTGCACAAGTGTACGCGCGAACAGGCGCACTCCCTGTTACTTTATAATCTCAAAGGCCGATGGGACGGACACCCGATACGACCGGAGAGAGTAAGGCGCAGGACCGACTTTTTACATGCCCATCCGACGCATGGATCATCTTACCTTTCAGACAATTGGGTGATCAGCCCAAATTGCCCTAGCCAACTAGGAAACAACAATGAAAATTTGTTGAGTCCCCCAAGGATTTGAACCTACGACCTCCGGTTTCTAAAGCACACCCCCTTACCACTAGGCTACAGAGGCAGTTAATCTACTATTAATAATGATGATAACGAATATATATTGTATTTGGGAGCCACCATTGGATTAATAACAACACCATACGAAAGGCGCTACTTCAACGCTATGGCTAACGATGCATCAACCGTGAGTCTAATTTGGTTAAAATATATGTAATGCTGTTTTAATATAGAAACGCCTTCGTGTTATTTTGAGATGCAACTAAAAAGGTAAAGAAAAACTGTCCAGTCGTCACTCTGATAAAGTAATAGTAGTAATAGAAACTACAAGCGGAAATGGAAGGGTTCTTAGACTGACAACGTATCACATATTTTTTACCCTACGATAGAAAATAAACCTACAACCTGTGGGTTGCTATAAACATTTTTATTCCAAGATGTATCAAACATCCGAGGTACAATAAAACGTTTCTCGATTGCGCAACAATCTAATGCTTGATTCGTTTAACGGGATACTCGAAATTAATTATAAAAGACTACAGAAACTCTACTACCACACAACACAATAAGTATTATTAGCATTCTAAGCTTCTCTTAATATCACATTGAAATGAAAAACAGAATAAAAAACTCGATAGTTTTCAAATATAACTAAACGCTTTTACGCAAACAAGATGAGACAAATACTAAAAACAGAATAACCTATTCCGCCAGCTGAAATGTTTCTAGCACAAAACGTTGGTTCCAATACGTTTCAAAGGAACATCAAAGCCAAGGGAACCGACCAAACCGGATTCATAATCATCCATTGCGAAAGCGCGTTCGTCACAGTCTCGACTGCGGAATTCATAATAATGTTGAACATGTCAATTTAGTAACGACATGTGTTACAAAATATGTCACCGAGTAGAACTCACTGACAACAACGCATTACAGATGCAGTGAAAAATTATTTTCCTTCGAGAAAAACTTGAATCTTTATCGGAATACGATTACATTCAAACTGTCAGTTAATGATCGTATTAAATGAGTAATATTTTTATATCCATTAAAATGAAATTTATTGTTGTGTTAAATTTCGAAGTGAATAATCATACTGAAGTTATTGCAGAAGGCACGATAAATAGTAAGTTTTCCGAATAATTACGAAGAAAATTCTTTTCATATTATATCTATACGTATTATGCCATTTACTTACTGCATATAGCATTGTTTATTTTATTCCGGCTGACTATAGGGAGATCAGATGCAGGGCAAACTTTTTACATGCCATCCGCCTCATGGATCATCTAGTTTTATAGCCTATCTGGTGATTAGCCCGCATTGGCATAACCAACTATGAAACATAAATTAAAAATAATTGAATACCCATAGAACACGATCGTAGATCGGTTTATAAACAACAAGGGTAGGCTACGAAGGCAAAGTTTATTACAATGCATTAATTTTCTTAAACATTTATTTTTGAGCACAATTGCGCCTCATCCCAATCTTTAATCTCTGCACCGCCCCAAGGATGACTGGGGTAAAATGCCAATTGCATCATGTACGGCGGCATGTAAAATTAATCAAGAATACTAAAAATGTAACGTCATATTAAATAACTACTTCTTCCTTCTCTATATTTAAACAGCACAAGCGAGACAACGGTCGCAATTAAAATGGCAGTCAGGCCAGTGTCACGCGGTCAAGTGGTGTCGCGATAGCATCTGCCACGAGGTCGGGGGTCGCGGGTTCGAATCGCGAAAACTCGATGACGCATGGCGGTGCGATCGTTTCTTCGTGGCATGTGCGCGATAATCGCAATGTTTATGTTAGTTAAACAAAAGTACTTTACAGGTTTTTATTTTACTTCGATACACCTATTACCATAGACGATGGATGATGACGAAGATTTTTGAAGCATCGGAAGAAAAAAATGCTTTTCATTCATGTTCTAACTCTAAATATTTTTCAAAAACGTAAGAAGAAACAAACAATGATTTTTCAATAGCATTATAGATTCTTAACGATGCTCATTTTGATAATTATCCAGCATTTTTAAACACTCCGCTTGCAATACATATAAACGGACGGTAAATATAAAATCTGTCAGAGAGACCTGAAAGGAATAGACGAACAAGACGTTATTCTCATAGTCGTATGTAGGAAAAAGTATTAATTACTCGCTGTTGCCCGCGACTTCGCCCGCGTGTTAATACGTAATATAATTCAGTTAGTTTTTTTTAAGTATCCTAAGTTACTCTTTACTACATACGCTATCTTCTAGTGAAAGTCCCGTCATAATCGGACCAGCCATTCTAGACATTAAATATAACAATAAAAAAAAATGTCATATGTACCAATTAGATAGACATTACAATGTACTCAGCTAATGTGTTATTTTAATGATGCCGACAGACAATGCGATTTTATTTTTATGTATAGATAAACAGCTAATGACCACTACAAATCTCCACCTAAATTTTCAGATTAAATAGCATGTTTCCTTTTAAATCGGATTGCATCCCTGTTAATAAATTTAAAAAGTGGTAAAGGAACGTTTGTGTGTTAAAGGATATTATTGTTGTAATGACTACTTGATAGATAACACACCCTGGTAATGAACTGTTCGCTCCAGGCTATTTCAAACCATAAATGTGATGTTTCTTGTATAAATTTTGTAAAACCTAATTAAAGAAAGAAAAAAAAGGCCGCTGAGTTTCTTACGCCGGTTCTTCTCAGGTGAGAGGCTTCCATTTCCGAACCGTGTTTTGTTTGACAATCGATAAGTAAGTGTAATGCTTCCGTATTGAATAAAGATATTTGACTTTGACTTTGACGTGTTTTTATTGTTTAAATTATGAACAGAAATAGTTACCGTTACACCACATTCAATGGCCACATTTAAACATGAACATCTACCTCCTACAAATGAAATCACCCAGCAAACTTATCACCATTACCTATGCTTAAAACACACAATCGATTCGATCTCACTTCACAGCGGACCGGATAATTAAATCCCCTTCAAATGTCCGTCAATCCAACCGGACAGACGGTCAGACGTAGGTACATATTACCATACACATATATACACATAAACATATACATATATATAAAACGCATCGATCTGTCCCGACGTCCGTATGCGTGTAACTGCGTGCAGGACATTAACTACGCAGCTTTGGGGCATCGCATCGGATATGTGGACGTGGGTGGCGGACCGAAACTCTTGTGTATATACATAAATATACGACTGTCCATCAGTCTGTCTGTTATCGTGCACGCGTTTCAATAAAGCACCGTATTACAGTGTAGAAAACCCCGAAATGTTTCAGGTGAGCCGATTGAAGGGACAGCAAATTAGGGTATTTTGATATGGCGTACTTTTGGCGGGAATCTTTTATGATCCATTAGGTATACGTTAAATATGCAATTGGAGGATGAATAATTATATTTTGCTCCACAACACGACTTGCTAATTTATAAAATTGGTGACACCATATATATATCTTTCTATAAACTCTGCCAAGACTACTTTTAAATCGCAATCGACAAATTAACTTACAAACCGGAAACACGTTTTGGATATTTTTAAAAATGTACGTCCCACATTTAATCTTGCCTAGTTACCTCGATAATGATATACGTACATTGCTTAAAATAACAAAAGAAACGACATATAAAAGTTATAATCAGTCAAACATATCGTAAAAGACGACTATTAAAACTTAAAAATTTACCTATTTCAAAACACTTCAAGATTGCAATTGCAATCTATTTAATACACGTCTCCTCAGCAAAAGCTTAACGTACCACCTCAGAACCGAAAGCCCGTCCCATCGTGGAGCACCAAAGAAATAATGTCAACACATCTCGAGCGCACCACGCAAAAACGTAAGCGATTCAGGTAGGGCTGTTCCGTTACAAGTGAATACGAGTACATTCTCGATACTTTCATTACCGCCCCAAGTAATTTTGGTTAAGGTTGACTGGGAGAAAATTATTTTAGCGTGAAGTACCATATATTTGTGTATACTATACATGAAGTGTTAATCACTACGTAGTAAAAACAAAGTCGCTTACTCTGTCCCTATATCCCTATGTACGCTTAAATGTTACAAACTACGCAACGAATTTCGATGCGGTTTTTTTGTTAATAGATAGAGTGATTGGAGAGGAAGGTTTATATGCAAAACACATTTCTAATATTGTAGGTATATTTTCTATTAGCATAACTCCCGTGCGAAGCAGGGGCGGGTCGGTAGTATATAATAAATGAGTAAATAATTAAGGCATCGATTTAAATTGTAGAACTTATCTAATAAGTAATTTTAAAAAGTAGTGGTGTTACGTTGGTCGACCCGCGACAAGGTGGGATGCCGATCTACGTGCAAGGCAATGGCCGTCTTAGCATTTATTGAAAAAGGGTTACGTCCAGCCGTGGCCGATGATGAACGTTACCTTGCATTTTATTTCAAAAGCCCGATGGGACGGATAACGGACACTACCGGAGTGAGATAAGGCGCAGGACCGACTTTTACATGCCCCTCCGACGCATGGATCATCTTACTTTTCAGACAATTGGTCGATCGGCCCAAATTGCCCTAACCAACTGGGAAACAACAACGAAATCGTATCCTGCGTTTCCTGAGCACACGCCCTTACCACTAGGCTACGGAGGCAGTTTCGCGATTTTAAATAGGTATAGGACACTTTGAGTGTACATTTGAGTTACATAAGTAGTCTCGTAAAGTGATAAGTAGTACGTCATGAAGAATTACACATCAGTTTCATATAAGACTTGGAATGGATCGACGACGACCGACGCGTAAGTTGTTCGTTCGTTAACTAACGCTTAGTGATTGACGTCTCGGTGACAATTCATTGATTGATTTCATTTATTTAAGCATAATACACTAGTAAAGCACTAAACTTTTGGGTGGTAGGAAAATTTATCAACGAGAACGCTATACGTAATCTACTTCGTTGCCATTGGTTACTCTTTAATTCGTTACAAGTCAAATTAAGCATAGCTATCGATATCGCATAGGTATCAGAGCATAGTTATCGACATCCCATAGATACCAGAGCATAGATATCGATATCGTGTAGTTTTACAACATCCCTAGATTCAGGCGAGGGGCAAACGACGGCTCGGCCAAAAGGGGCCATCATAATTGGACACTTTACACGACACGGGGCGCGCGAGGGCTCATCTGCGTGACGTCACCGGATCCCAAAGAGTGCACCTATATAGAGGTAAATTGTTGACTCTGCACCGTTTATATGGATATTCATTTAAAATATTCTATCAACATATTTACATTAATTATCGTTAACGTTTTTTTTATAATAAAAGAACCCCTCAATCCCTTTTACGATTCTTGTTTAGTCAGCAGCTTCCGTTACAATAATAGATAAGTCGACATGTCCAGCAGTGGACTAATACAGGCTGATGATGATGATGAGGAGGATTTTAACTAATTCAATTCGTTATTTACGTTTTATGAGTATCTTATTGATTTCGTAAATTACAATTTTAGCTTATCATATTTCGATTTAACTGATTATTATCATATTTAATATAAGTAAGCGATTGCATGATCTTTCTTTTTATGGCATACGCAGGCAGACGAACAGTGGGGCCACCTAATGGAAAGTGGTCACCGACGCCCATAGACATTGGCAATACCAGTGGCATCGCCAACGCGCTGCCTGCCGTGAGACATAGGATGTTAAGTCTCGTTTACCCAGTAAATACACTGGCTACGGTGCCCTTCAAACCGGAACACAGCAGTATTTCCACACTACTGCTTCGCGGCAGAAACAGGCACCGCGGTGGTACCCTCCCAGACGGTCTCCTGTAAACAGGGGACCTACCACCGGTCTATTTATAATTGTTTGAAAAATACATAATCGTTACCTTTCCAATAAATTACAAAGAGGTACTTGTCTTGGTAGGGTGAGAAATAGCCATAATTTAACTTGTTTACTTAATTTTATACGCATGCACACAAAAAATCTAAATCTTTAATGTCTCTTTCAGCAAGGTTTATTTTATTATAAGATTTGAACAAGTATCTTAAATAATTGCAAATTGAAAACATATTTTCTCATATAAAACCTAGTCTTAAATAAAAAGAAAAAACACTTGAAAAGAAATATCGAAAATTATCCATAATATATAAAGCAGTAACGTCATTAACGGCAATTAATAAATAAAAAAAAATACTAAACAAGAACTCATACTTATATGCGATGTCACAAACTCGAAGCAATGTTATCGAAACTTTAAAACACATTTTTTTAACATATTTACTAATAATAATCGCCCACATTATCGACTAAAACAACACGATAACAAGATATAAAACCACCAACAACACGTACGCAAAAATTTTAGTCTCTAGTATAGACAAAAATAAGAAAAGATTTGCCTTTGTAATTTTTCGGATAATTTCGTATTCATCGCGTTCTCTCAAATAGCTTCAGCACATAAATCTCCATATCGTACTATGACATTATTAATTTTGACATTTGATACTAAACCATAAAAGTTTCATATTAATGAATATGAAAACACATCATCATCACAGCCTGTGATAGTCTTTTGGACCGTTTCCCACCACGCTGGTCCAATGCGGATTAGGGGGTGGACCGACTTTTTACATGTCCAACAGTTGCATGGATCATCTCAATTTGCAGACAATTGGGTGATCGGCCCAAATTGCCCTAACCAACTAGGAAACAACAATGAAAATTTGTTGCGTCCCCGCAGGGTTCGAACCCACGGCCTCCGTATTCTAAAGCACACGCCCATACCACTAGGCTACGGAGGCACCTAAAATCTTGTTAACATAATAAAATAACAATAAAACAAACAGTAGAATCGCTTTACGCTACTAGCGTTCATCTAAACTTAACAACATTAGCTGCATGTGCAAATCGATTCCGTACAGCTTGTTTGTGAAATCACTTGGCCGTTTGTCAAAGTCTGAAGTGTGGTTGACGTTATTTGCTCGATCGCCATTATAGATGTAGTGAGAAATTATTTTCCTTCGGGAAAATTCGGATCTTTTTTGGAATACGATGACACCCGAATTGTCGATGAATGATAGTATTAAATGAGTGAGTTTAATATCCTGCCTCCCAGTCTAGTGGTATAGGCTGTGCTATAGAATTAGGAGATCACCCAATTGTCTGAAAAGTAAGATGATCCATGCGTCGGATGGGCATGTAAAAGTAGAGTCCACCCACCAACCCGCATTGTACCAGCGTGGGGGATACGGTCCAAACACCCTAATGGATAGTGACAAGGCCTCCTATACACCCGTATTGGGGAGGCCTATGTCCAGCAGTGGACTAAAGCAGGCTGATGATGTACTTATGTATGTAACAAGATGTAAAACATAGATATAATAACTGACAGCTTAAAGTATCGTTCACTACAGGTGGTTTTTATATCATTAGATTATGTTGTGGATGCGAATAAACTTTACGCTGCTAAATATAAGTAAATATTGCTAACATTACTTTATTTTCTAAAATAAAAGTAGCCAAAGTTACTCCTCATTACATAAGCTAACTGCCAGTGAAAGGCCCGTCCAAATCGGTCCAGCCGTTTCAGAGATTAGCCAGAACGAACAGACAGACAGACAACAATTTAAAAAATATAAAATATGTATTTTGGTATGTGTACCGTATATACATTTATATGCATGTAGTAGAAAGCGGTTATTTTAATATTACAAACGGACACCCTAATTTTATTTCTTTGTAAAGATGTATAGATTTATTCTCCAACGAATTTCAGTGATACTTTAAGATACTATAACGAAGTTTCGTATAAGATTTAGCTCTCAACATTTATTCAATCACTATATACGGTCGTAAAAATAAAACCGAAACAATTAAACACACTCCAAAATTACAATAAACCCGTTTCACACATTTACGATTCACAACAGCGTCCCGTCGGACCCGCGGGATAAGCAAAGGGACAATGTAATGCGGGGACACATTCGTGACGCACGAACGGCAGGGTCTTCGGGAGGGGAATATATTGAATATTAAATATTCGATACATAGAAATATTCCACTGTACGAGAATTTCGAACGGTCCAGTGAACGCCAATGTCGAATAGCGTTCGTAACATTTCTAAAAAAAGGACAGTTTGTTATATTTTTTTAAATGAAGATATAATATGCGGAATGGGGAAAAAAATAAATAACAAGCTACGTGAACGTTTGACAAAATCTATACAAATAAATAAAATTGGAGTGCCTGATCTGTCCTAGTGGTATGGGTGTATGCTTTAGAAACCGGAGTTCGTGTTCAAATCCTGTGGGGACTAAACAAATTTTGGTTGTTATTTCCTAGTTGGTTAGGGCAATTTGGGCCGATCACCCAATCGTATGAAAAGTAAGACGATCCATGTGTCGGATGGGCATGTAAAATTCGGTCCACCAACCAACCCGCATTGGATCAGCGTGGTCCTATCACACTGATCCAATGCGGTCAAAAACCTCCCAGTGGATAAGGGTGTATTAGTGGAGGCCTATGTCCAACAGAGGACTATAACAGGCTGACAATGATGAAAAAAATATGTTTAACCGATACAAACAAAAAATAAAAAAAATGTTTTGATATACATTTTTTTTATTTTGTCTGTCTGTCTGTTTGTTCTGGCTCTGGGACAGCTGGTCCGATTTTGACGGGACTTTCAATGGCAGATAGCTGATGTAAATCTCTTATCTTTACCGTTTTTTTTTTAAGTAAACATTGATAAGCAATTGAATCCGTAGGCTATGTAGGTACTAACTTATAACACTATGTACGAGGCAACTACCCTATAGTCCCTCCTCTAGGTGTAATATTATTTCTGTCAATAGAACTATAATAAGAGGGTCGACAGATACGTCCGTGCCACGAATGTTAAGCATCAGAACACTTCAGCATGTCATCGCAAACGAACGCTGTTTTAATAAAAATAATGAACACGTTACCGAATAAAATTACTTACATACTGAGCAGATGGACATTAAAAAACTAAGATATTTTAAGTACTTGCTTAAAATATTTGACATAGTACTATAATGCTCATTTACGCAGCACTTATGAATACATCACAATTAAATGGGAAAAAATTTAAACCTAACATAATAATTCCAATTTAAAATCGTCTTTGCGAGGGACTCCTTTTTAGTTTTTGCAAAAAACACATCAAAGCAAAATCTTTTCATGTCCAAAAGCATAAAACAATAATAAAATTACGGGCACCGATGCTTAGAGACTGTGTGTAACGTTATAAAACCGGTAACGTTAGAGGGTGTCGAGTAATAAAACGATAGGGAGTGACTCACAGCAATAATTTTGTCAAAACACCTCAATGACTTATTGAGTCTTTTAAAACAAAATATTACTAAAGGTGTACAGTCTGCTATATCCAAATTAGGTCACTTCGGTATATTGATAATTAACCAAGCCAACAAATAAAACAAAAGCAACTTGTGGCTTTAAGTGAAAAATAACGAGGGCAAAGAAGCCTAGTTCAACATAAAATTACATCAAAGATAATGTGTAATGAACATCAATTTCACAAAATCCAAATTTAAATAACAACGACGATCGGGTATAATGCATATCACTTAAAAACTAATTGTTTTATAAATCAAAGCAAGGACTAATACTCAGTATGCCACAAAAGTGTCATAATCAAATCGAAACAACGAAATAAGAATCTGTAAAACATTCATACCATAATACGTTCACGCATTAAAAAAAATTATTGCAAACCTACCGTTTCTAACCTAAACAATAATTTGCACCAACATGCGCTTACTTCACACATTTTTGTTAACTATGAAGCTATGTATACAGACTCTAAGGTATGTTTTATCTAACACAGAGTTCATGGAAAGCTACCCTGACCACGAACCAGGTGACCAACACTTTTGCCAAAAGTGAAGGCCACACGTACAGAAGGTACGTGAGTTAGGCATTCGTTTGGGTCTCCTAAGGATCGGCGACGATCGGTTTTTAATCGTTCGCTGGGGTGAGAACCGCCCTGGAACGCGGGTGTAATGAGTGTACCGGGTGTATGTCTCGCTTACTACACACAACGCGTTTATATACTTGCTCCATAAAATTTTTCAAAATACATTTAAAATGACTGTGTTCGCACTATTAAAACAAAGTCATGTCACACCATTGAATTTACATCCTTAAACTTTTTTTTTATCGCCAACGAAGGCAGACAAGCAGTCGGATCGGTCGGCCACCTGATGGAAAGTAATACCAATGCGCTGCCTGAGTGAGACATAGACGGTTACGTCTCGTTTACCCGGTAAATATGCTAGCTACGGTGACCTTCAAACCGGTACACAGAAGTATTTTATAGCTACTGCTGTGCTTCTGAAATCCCCTCTAAAGGGGGACCTACCACCTAGAAGACTAGACTACACGTATATAAATTCATCGCCTCTTTCATCCACCAACAGAGTACCTACATATAACAGAACGATAACATAATATAACCCATCCTAAAGGGAGGATAACATTTTCAAAATCGATATAGGTACACGAATGTCATTCCCGTTATCCTGGGAGTAACACCAGAAAAAGGACAATCCGTCCGTCACTCGAGACATGGCAAACACAAACAAATGTCCCGTACGTACGTGCGCAACGGGCCGCGTCAACTACAGGGGAATCAATAAAGGTATTGTTGTTTACCGTGCGGCCACGGAGTCCGCGGCTGTGACCAGATTCAATTGTTATATTTGTATAAAAACATTATTATTACTTACAAGCTAATTTAGCTGTGAAATAATAACCGGGTATAGCAATTTATCAAGTTTTACAGATCTGCACGACGTAATATTAGATAAAACAAAATATTAACATCTGCAGCGATCATTATTTACCTGACACATAAATGCTCATATAAGTTGCTTATATACTATTTTTATCAGTTGACCTAAGTGGTCAAGTGATATAAATGTAACTGTCATTGATTTATGTTCTTTGTGCCCAAACAGTGTATTAGGTGGTTCATAAAATATTTAAGAAACATATTAGATTAGCAAAATGAACTAATAAACATAAAGATATATACATTTATACTGGGTATAATAAAGACACAGTTAGGATAAACTAAGAAAATCACAAGGAAATCGTAATATCGATACCAAGCTTTGCCAACAACGTTATAGTTATAGTAATGTATCTTACGATGTTACTGTGTTATACAATTTGAGGTTTTCCAAGATTTCGCATATCAACAGGACCTAACGACCATTCAGTTAACACGCCCCGCAAATGTTACTCCGAGCTAGCTAAAGAGTTGTACTGTTGAACTTATGTATGTATTATTCACTTTTAATAGCGTCTAAAGCTAAATTTCATAGCCACACTCCTAGCCCACCGTCCGTCGCTAGTATTTATTTATGTTTGCGTATTCAAATTGCATTGGGCCGCCGTCACCGGTGACTAGGGTGGGGGGAGGGTGTTCGTACACGACATATAAACGAGTAGCTAGTCCGAAAATGTACGTGGAGGCAGTAAAAAGCGTAGCAGAAATTGTATGACGCCCCAGAGATACATATACCGACGGCCAAATGGAACAGGTAAGGTTTGTATGAAATATTACACGTGAATTTGTTATGACAACCTTTATAAACGTTATGACGCAGTGAAAATCACAATTTTCATCAATACTAACGGGAATAATATGATAAAGAGGGAAGATTTGTATATTTGTTATGATTTAACTCAAAAACTGCCATGCCGATTTGTGTAATTATTAAAAAATGCCGCGAATATTCGGCTACTATCGGTATTCCACCGAATAACGAATGAAAAATGGTAATCATGACAGAAGATTCATCATATTACTCAAGGTTATATGTGTCCGTAACCAAATTACAATACTTTAGTAAATAAAATTCATCAGCGGGAAGTTGTGATGGATAAAAACAAGCTTTCCAGCATCTGTCGGTAGCAAACTATTACATTTTTCGTCCTTACAGGATAACAACGAAGAGGAAAGAAAAATTTAGCTAATGGTTGTTACGATCAGTCGCAACTTGTGTTGTTATTATTAACGTGATCGTTAACTATTCATTTTGTTCCGAATGATTGTCGGCCGAATATTTGGCGCTTCGGCCGACGGCGTTGGCGAATAAGCGGCATTCGGCAAAATCACTTTTGTGAGCAACTCTAGTAATTATTACACCATTAGATAGCTACATTGACCCTGAACTATTTAGCTTACTTTTTATCCCAGGAAAATTAATTTCAAAAATTAAAAAAAACACGGGACTGAGCCGTGGTCAGATTTCTAGTTACTATACATTCTGGTTAGTTTACAACACTATAAATTCTAGTCACAATCACCACGTATCTCATCTTTTCGGACTAGCCTTACGATAAAAGGAAACATCCAAAAACACCGACAAAGCGGTCGAACGCAACGATAACACAACACAAAGCGAAAACCCAACGCCTCGCAACGGCGCCCGCTAAAAGCTTTACCGCGTAGCACCGCGCACAATGCAAACAATTTCGTTTGCGAACGTTTAAAACGCGACGCGCGTTCGTGTATGAAGAAAAAAATACGCAATAATGATTCACACACTGAAGCGGTACTTTTAACCGGAGAGAGCTATCATGATTTGTATGAAAATTCGCTTGATAAACACCAATATGCTACGCTTTCTCCAAGCCATTATCCCAAGTTATCAAGGGGTTGGGTTCTTATACCAGTTTTAACTATTCTATTTTACTCTATTACAGAAGAAAGCATTCGGTTTGATTGAAGATACAATGGAAATGTGGGCAAGAGCGGACACTTTTATTTTGTTTGCTAAACAAAACACGCAAAGACACGATATTAAGCTTTATAACTTTAATGCAGTTTTTTAGGTTTCTAAAACTTAGCATCTAAATTGATGAGAAAGCTACACACAAGTGATATCACAGATTAAAACGCCGCGCTGCCTTTTAGCTTAAATTTTAGCTGCCTCTGGCATTTTAGAAACCGGAGGTCGTCGGTTCCGAATCCTGCAGGGACTCAAAAAATTTCGTTGTTGTTACCTGTTAGGTTAGGGCAATCTGGGCGATCACCTAATTGTCTAAAAAGTAAGATGATACATGTGTTCGGCTTGGGCGGTTGATATGGTCCAAAAACCCTCAAATGCACAAGGGGAGGCCTATGTCCAGCAGTAAAATAACACAGGCTGATGATAATGATGATGATGATGATGATGAATCTTCGATTACTCTTCTTCTATACTTTAGCCAGAATTCAGAATAAGAACAAACGTGAAGAACAAATGAAGCAGCATAGTACGAACCGTGTTGTTTATAAGACGATTCTCACTCAGTTATTAACATCTCAGTGACAATTCCTCAATAGAAACGCTAGAAGAACAACGCGAACACTTCGTTACCAATGGTAACTTTCTTTGCATACAACCCTAGTCTGAATAGGCTAAACTATAGAAGAAGAATGATAAAGAGAAGAATATATGTCATTTGAATCTTTCCTATATAGAACCTGCCGGTTGCCCTAGATGCCGGTTTATTTTTTACGATCTAGCGCAAGCGAAACTCAATCTAGGCGACATTAAACCCTAATAGAGGTGTTGTAACCACGACAGGTTAAGTCGTACGCACGTTTTAAACCAACAGCGTTTGGAATTTCACTATCGGACACTGTCATAAATCAGTTTCGAAATCTATGATAGATAATGTTACCGGCGATAAATCAGTCATTTAAACTGAACATTTATCGCTGAACTAACGACCAAGTCACACATACTTTATTGCCGTTAAAAAATTAAATATAACAAATAAGCATATAATAAAACCCACTCAAAAAATCCATTTTCGGTTCGACCAAATGTGTAGCAACCGATTCTCCCAAGCAAATTGAAACTTATACCAGATACTGAGTTTCTATTATAGTTGTATGAAATCCAGGTTCTAAGTAAACACGAGATATAAAGACATTGTCAAGTTTCAAATATCAGAAAAACAATTAATGTTTTAATTTGCCGCTCTCAATATTTCATGACCTAGCGTACACGTTTTGTAAACATTTCTACGTTTTGCCTTACGAAATACACATAGCACGGTAACACTAACCTATTCGAAGTACTTTACATAAAAAATATAATAAACATAAAGAATTCACTTCATTCAAGGATCGGTTTATCTTATTTAAGATACTGCTTCGTAGCCTAGGATTTAGCAAAAGAGAGTTTTATCGGCAATACAGATATAACTCGAAGGATAACTTTCTCTTTACTGTTAAATAAAACTACTCTATGCATTATATATTATCTATGTTACATTTTTTTCTTGCAAAATAAACAATATCTTTCACGTACACACACGAAATATTGTTATTTCATAAGAAACATTTGTTATTTTCTACAATATTCGACCCTTGCGCAATTTAATAGAAATTTAATTTAATAGGAGGACAATTACGAATTATTCTAGCTGTTAAACTATAGAACCAAATCAAAAGTATGTAAACAATTAATTACGTAATAAACAATATCCTATATAAAACTAAAATAAAGTTTAAAAGTCAGTAAAGTGTTCCTTTTATGCTTTTATTTTAATATAAACAATATACTCCGGTATCTAATAAATATAATATATAATAGAATTCCCATAACGGATTCTCTTAAAATAAAAATATGTAATAAACACTTTTGTGTACACAAACTATACCGCATTTTTTGAAGACAAGCGTTTAATCAATGAAACGTGGCCTCGGGCTATTGGGTTCGTCCACAAGTTTACCGTTGCTCATGGCGCTATGGAACGCGCTATGTTCGGAGTTTCGTTGTCGAAAAAATTCATAATAAATAATCCGTCAAAGAACCATAGTCATTAACATGGTGCAAAGGATTAGCTCGTTGAAGTAGTGGGCCGTTCACGTGGTCAGAAGAACCGATGCTCGATAGGCCAATAAGGTTCTGGAGTGCAGGTCGCGTTCGGAAAGACCGGAGTGTTGGTCGATCACCGATCAGGTGGGATGCCGATCTCTGTGCAGTAGCCGACTCAAGGCGGCAGCGCGTAGCAAGGGATCGGCCGTCTTGGCGTTCATTGGAAAAGACCATGTCCAGCAATAGACGGATAAAGACTGCTAATAATGGTTATGAAACAATTTTGAAGTGAGTATTTTTTATGCATGTTTTATAAATTTTACCCAAAAGCAATTAAACTTTTATTTCTTTTAAGTTTTAATGAGTTTGATAATACGGCCTCAATTCCTTGTACATTTTTATGGTATCCAATTTTCCTTTGACAAAAACATATTGAGTGCTTCCTCTTGTTAATTGTATTTTCCTCAAATGAATTCAGGTGCCTATTTTCGCAACTCAAAGTGATCAAAAAAAGATCAAGTACATTTTTATATTGCCAGTTAAATATTTGCCCAAAATTTTTTTTCGGTACTCGAGCACTATAAATTATTAATAAGACGTACAACCGTCGTAGTTACTTCCGGTGTCAAAAACACCACTATCAGTAGCACGCACACAACAACATGTTGTGACAATAAATAGATAAAAACTGAAGGAAATATTTTATTGCAGAAGATCCTTAATTAAGTCAAATGCGAAACAATAAGCAATACTAATATAATTTCAACTTTATTCTGGTCATCAAACAACCGCGTTCAAATCAAATACAATTCACACTACTCGTTCATTGCATTCATACCTAATCATAGACATCAAACACAAGCTCACGATAAAGAAAAATGCCTGTACAATTTCCAAGCAAGAAAAAACACACCACCTACAACAGAGAGTACATCATATATTACCGTTACGAGCGACCGTATAAAATGATCCACGGGACGTCCGCTCGCAAAAACTCGGACCGCTCGTAAAGGGCCTCCCGCTCGTAAAATCCTGGCCGCTCGTAAAAATATTATTTTTATACGATTACGGTGGCGTTGCCTTTTTCGCTGATACGGTTTACCGTCATCCAAACACTTTGAAGCGTATAAATCTATACCAATGGAGACTTTATGCTACGTTATTATTGACGAAAAACTTGTTATGAAGTATCTGTCCCGGCTCCTTAAGGGAAATATATATGTATCTGTAACATGGACGTTTATCTTATGCTTTGGTATGAATAAATACATAATAATGATATTAAAGCCATTTTAGGTCGTTTAATATTGAGATGTCTTACAGTTGCTCATTAAAAAAATGTAGCCTATCTACTCGGTCAAGTTTGTCGTTCATACTAAAAAACAAATCTTTCTTCTAATTATAATACTAGGTCAGATATTAAATCAAACAATCACAATTACACAGTTACTGTCATTTTCTAAAAGATAAGGGCTTGTTCATTACAATTGAATCATTGTTAATATACTTTCAAAGCATTCTAGACAAGATTAAATATATCAACATTTTATACTTTTAAAATACATAATCATCATCATCATCCACCAGTGATCGCCCACTGCTGGACATAGGCCTCCCCTAATACACCTCTATCCATTAGGGGTTTTGGACCGTATCCACAAAAATTTAAATACATGTAAGTATTCGAATCATAATATTTATTTTTCCACAGCGAACTCAGCATAATATATTCCAACGTATTTCCAATAACCACAATAACGCATTAATGGGTCGATGTTAATTTATTGGCGAGATTTGAAGCCGCAAATCCACAATCGACATCCGCGGGGCGATAAATAATAAACCGAGGCCCTACATCACGAATGAATTCAATTCGCAGGCTTTACACGCCGTATTTATTCTCGCTCGGGGACCAATTTATTCAATTTGAGGCAATTAATAAACGAGCGACCCAAATATGAATTGTTTTACGTGGAGCGTTATTACTTTGCTGATGAAAATTGAAAAGTGATTTTCTCTCGTTTTTGGCAATGTTACCGATGTGATTGTTTCACAAAGAGATTTATTTACACCAGTTTCGAGGCAGTGTTATCGGATAGTACAAAATAAGTGAGCATTTTAAGAGATAGAAGGAAGCATTTAGTTTATATTCAAGAAAGTCTTATCAATAGTATTTTCTCAAACGTTTGCTATATATTCAAGAAACGTTCAATAAATGCAACACATACTTATCTTCTGAGCAAGAAAAAAAGTCTACGTATTGTCTTTGTCAGATCTGTCTATCACAAACCGCCAATAAAACTGGCATACTCCCTTACAAATGTAACCGAACCAATGGTAAAAACTACTAACCAAATCATCTCTCGTAACTTTGCTTTGTTAAAAAGGCAACCTTTTTACGATACACAAGGTCGTCACTAAATCGAGGCCCGCTGGCAACGGCAATTACTTGCATAACACTGCCTCTTTACAAAAGAGCATCGATTTCTCTCCGTGAGGTGCAACTGAAGAAATAGCTAAAAACTTAAAGTGAACGTTCGAACAGTAATATAACATAAAACACCATATTGTTCACTAATCGAAAAATATTTGATACGAAACGGCTAGTAATACAAACATTACTCTTTAGTAATATAAAGCCAAAGAATTAGTTATTTCCTCTATTAAAAATAGCATAGCAATTTTCTTTCTCTTCGGCATTCTATTGTTTCGTAATAAATTAAAAAATATCTTTGAAGCCATAAAATTCATTTAACCAATGTCATTCAGAACATAAACACTGTTTTAATGTTATTTGAACACTTATATAACCCTCTCTATAATTGACTCACTGAAACTAAGTAGAGAGATTTAACCACCATCCAATCACTCATAACATCATCCTCAGATTCATTCAACTTGGACTTGATTGCTATCCATAATCCATTCAAGGCACATACCGTATAGCCGCACGGACAAAGGTGTGTATACCTTACAATTTATGAACTTAAGCTCAAAAAAAATACTATATAATAAAATATAGTTGCCCAATAAGACACCAGTGCGTTCATTAGGAATCTGGTGAAGTTATCTTCACGAAAAATCCTGTACCTTTCGAGAGGCAATTGTAATTTCCAATAGTATAATTTCATACAAAAACTTCTGTGACATATATCTTCAGTCATAAGATTGTATCTAAAAAAGGACATACAAGAAATTATACTAAGCGTCAACAAAGCAACGCCATAACTTCATGTGATTTCTATTCGTCCAAGCCATCAATCACTGTACAGTGCCTCCTTTAGTTTATAGCAACGCATACGGATTTACTGACCTCTTATTGGCCCACATTAAAAATAAACAGAAATCAATAATACTAAACGTGCTACACTGCCAAGCAGTCGTTATTGCTCGGTCCTCATTTTACACCGTTTTTGCGATAGGACTCACTCAATTGGGTGCGTATAAAAGAATACGCACTTCGAACATAACGTTGTAAGCTCGCCTTTGTATCCGCACGCTCGCACGCTGACCCGAATCGCCGCCCGTACAAAACTATACGCCGCCATAGTCGCGATTACTTATTGATTTATTTTGGACATTGTAACTGCCGAGCTTTTGAATTTATCGGGCGGCCATGGGCGTCCGTCACACGCTCCCTCCACCGGCCCCCTCCCCCTTTTTAGGGGAGACGGGCAGCCCCCCCTCATGCCAAATCGGGGATTTTACACCGGCCGGCTACGTTTTATGTATAACGATGAGATACGCGCGTTCGCTATGTGTAAATAAATCATTGCGATATAAAAACGGAGATGTATCCCGGCGGATTCCGCCGGCGTGGTTCTGATAAATGTTTTCGCGGATGAAGAGCTATAATGGAAGTAGATACATTTATGATTCATAACGATGGAAATATTTTTGCGATTTAAATTTGCCAAAGGCTTTTAGGGGGTAAATATTACGTTGGTATCATTACCGCATGATTGCGTTAATTACAGTTGCTAAATGGACCTTGACAATTTTTCTTTTAACTTAAAATTTTATCATCACATTTGTTATTGGCATATATGAAATTCGCATGTAAATAGTGTTTGTTTATTGGTTGCATGGTTTATTTCATTGAATGTGCGCTTTTACTGCACGTTCCCACTAACAATCAGGTCACTAATGCAAGGTTTCTTCCACAGAGTTCAAATGCGTCAGGAAATGTATGAAAACAAGTCACAATCGTATTTGAAAACATATTTAAGCTTACATTGTTTTAAGATATTTACAAAGTGAACGATCTATATAACTTCACGATGAACAAAGATAAATTCAATTGTAATAACTATAAACAACTTCAGTATTATGTTTTTATATTTCTATATAACCAGACAGTTTTCAGGAATCCTTACAAAGCAACGCTTATCAGATAAAATATCCACCTTACATAAACGAAAAACGTAATCTTACAGGCTTTCCAAATATTATTAACGTTCCGTTGTACTTAACAACAAAAAACCGTCAGACATCGACCGAACAAATCATAAGTCAAACTTTAGTTCGCGTAGAGCTTCGCAAAGTTTCCGCAGTTGCGACTTATTTTCGAGTTTGCGGAAACATTATAAAGCCTACGTAGGCGAAACTTTGGCGACGAAGACAAAGTTGTATTATAATATTTCGTTAGCAAACGCTTTGTAGTTATTTCGAGAACAGTGTAATTTAATAAAATAATAGACGCAATACTATGCACTTAAATGATATCATTTATTTTAACATCTCTAAACACATATTAAGCATTAACATTATACGTATAAATTATGCATGATAATTAAGCTGGTTCTTCTCAGGGCAGAGGCTTCCATTTCTGAACCGGTGATTAATTAAAATCAATACGAGAGTGTAATGCTTCTGTATTGAATAAATATATTTGAATTAGTTTAAAGTGGTCATTTGTTATTTAATTTGTCTTTTGTACAATGGTTGATTATGGTGTAATGAGCGATTTGGTAATACCTGACATGTATGTGAATGCACAAGTCATTTAATTGAGAGATTTGTCATTTATGAGAGTGCAGTATGGCTACAATATGAGACTTGAATTGATAACAAATAATCGTTTACTTTAAAATGACAAAAGAGCAATATTTTAAACAGCGATCAAAAATAATTGCTCTTCTTCTTCTTGTATGCATCATCAGCCTGTGTTAGCCCACTGCTGGACATAGGCCTCCCCTAAGGCACGTCTTCTTCATCAGGGGGTTTATGGACCGTATCCCACCAAGCTGGTCCAATGCGGGTTGGTGGGTGGACCGACTTTTTACATGCCTAACAGTCGCATGGATCATCTTACTTTTGAGACAACTGGGTGATCGACCCAAATTGCCCTAACCAACTAGGAAACAACAATAAAAATTTGTTGAGTCCCCGCAGGATTCGAACCCACGACCTCCGGTTTCTAAACCGTATGCCCTTACCACTAGAGTACGGAGGGAGTTTCTTCCTGTGTATTAGTGACAGTTCGAATAATAAAGAAACTAGACACATCACTGGTATGGATTACAATGTTTACATGAATTCAATCTCTTAATTGGCTTTGGAATCGAAGCATTTCTATACAACACTAATAAGGGATCAGGCGTTAGTACGTTTCGAACAAGAGTATTAGCGACTAATATTCCATAGCAAATAATATTAGACGATCCGCTTTGCACAGTGGTTAGTAATCCTAACTATTGCGCCGCATGGTGTGGGTTAGATTCCGACCAGGGGAGAAATCATGTGTCATGAACATAGTGTTTCTCTCGTGTCCAAGTTTTTGTATTATTAATATACGTTTTACAAAAGAAAAGTAAGTTTATGTATTTCTCAGTCATGTAGTAGTGTTAGTATAAAATTTTACTTACTTAGGGAGTAGAGTGGTAGTGGTGTTGTTCGTTAATCGTTCTTAAATTTTTATTAATTAAAACTATAACTATAAAACTTATAATCTTTAGGTACCACTGTGTCCACCCAATATATAAAAAACTACGGAATTTTTCGGCTATACTTTTGTACTCAATATTCCCGACGTTATGGATCCTTTGCAGGATCCATGGTCACGGGATAAATCCACGTCAACGGTCTGTAAAGTCGTCTATCAAATTATGTACAGTATTCCCTTAAATACAAAAAGATATTGTGTTTCCGTAAATAATATCGACGGAAGAAACAGAAAAGTCGTAACTGACAAAATTTAAATTGTTCTCCAGAGAGATCGAAAATCAAATAGTTTTCATCAAGCGGCGTAAAGAATACTATTGTTACTTGTCGACTGTCACGCAGTGATTGACATCTCGATGACAATTCATCAGTTAGTACGCCAGATGTATGACCATCTTGTTCATCTATTCAGAGTTTGAATTAAGTAAACTGTAGTTAACAGACTATTAATCTGTGTCAACCGTCAATTCGTTACGAAAATTCGAAACATTTCAACGTCATACAATGAGTGCTATTAACATAATGTTATGTAGAAAGCGTCCTTATTAGATACTTTGTGAAATTATTTAAAGAAACTAAAATATAACTCTATCAATTAAACATGCCATTATCTAGAACATATAAGACTCCTTATCGTTTCGCAGTCGTCGATCAAAGGTTGGACGGGTGGCAGACGTGTCACGTGTATAGGAGACACGAATATCGCTCTAATCAAATATTGCGGGTTTTTACGAGAAATTTCGGCTTATTTACGTGACTCGGTAACGCACGTACGGGCAATTAGAAATATAAGGTCGGTCATGTCAACATCCGTGTGAGAAAATTGAGAAAATATATAAATCATTAAAATCATTTTAGTACAAACATTTTCATATATAATACAACATTTTCCGCACAGGATTCGAACCCACGGTATCCGAATTGTAAGTTGCAAAGCAAGGGCCATGAAGGCGGTTTGTATACGAACACTATCGATTAATAAATTCCTATCAAAAATATTTTTTATTTAGCTTTAACCTGTTTTTCAGCTGTAATTGTGTTTATACACGCATATTTAAGTATAAAACAAAATGTAGACAAATTAAATAAGCTTTATGTACACTTATAAAACAATAATCAATCGCCACGATTATCTATATGCCATTTATCATATCTAAGTCTACTATTACACGACCGCAACATATATCAATACTATATTTAAGCTAGATTGATATAAATGCAAAAATGTATAATAATACTAATGTAAAGAAAAAACAATTTTAAAATTTGCTAGCGACATACATTTAATAGAAATTAAAGCGCCCCGGATGCACAAACACAGCAGGATGTACAGCCCAGTGCTCAGAGTAACACGAACAACTCTCAATAAATCTATTTTTGTTCTACAAATAAGGAATAATAAGAATAACATTTACGCGTTAATATATCTTAGGACTGAGATTTATTGGATTTTTATGATATTGCAATCACTTTTAAGATAATTAGAAAAGCAATAGAATTTTCTTTTAATTATATTTAAATAATATAAACCACGAACTTCAAATTGATACAATCATACAAGTTAGGTTGATAACCTACCCTTTTACGCATTTATATGAAGCCTAATTGAAACTTTCAAAATGGAAGAACGAATACAATACTGATGCTTATTATAAATCTACAGCAGTGTGATATCTCACAAAACAAATAGCTCCCAATAACAGGCAGAAACAATCGACACATCAAAATCCTACAAACTTTCATGCAAATGCATTCACAACCTCTTATCTCCAACATATACACGCAATCATCCAAGGATACACAAAAGAGGTCACGACACCGAATCGTCGTACAACAAACTCCGTAGTGTCGTGACCATTATATTATCAATGTGGTGTGCTTATCGTCATCGTTACACAAAACTTTTCGTATAGGCGTTGATGTTTCGCGAATCACGCGACGTGACGAGGGGGCGCGCGGTGGGCGCGGTCGGTCGTGTTTGTCATATTATTGGCTGGGATTCGGTCGAAAGTCACGTTTTTGCAATCGCTGATAGCGGTTGCGGTTCGAAAACTGTGGCTACGTGATACGAGAAGCGTATGGCGAAACTGGACGGCTGCCACCGTATGGCTGTAGGCGTTTTTTATTTCATTATCCATGTTTAACATAAGCAATGTTGTTGTTTTATAATAACGCTATGCGTAATTGATTTATAACTACACAATCAAAGTTATTTAAGATGTTATAATTCAATTAAAATGTTACGCGCTTACTTTACACGAGCTATGTATTCTTGTCAAGATATAAAGTTTTATTTCTAAATCTAATTGCGCCTGAACATCATCATCATCATCACCGTCAGCTTGTGTCAGCCCACTGCTGGACATGGGCCAACCCCAAATGCACGCCAACGCTTCCGATCTTCGGCTTTTCACATCGAGCCTACACTGGTCACTCTACGAATGTCGTTACTCCATCTTAAAATTTATTAACATTATTATCTTGCCGCAGGGTAGTGTAGTACTTATAACACTAAACAAAAGCGAAACAACTAAAATTATTTACCGTACAGCTTAATTTTGTCACATACCACATTGCATATCATTGTGATAATTGAATTAGACACAGCAACTACTATATAATGACATACGTCGAGTTACAGTGTTGATAATGGGAAGTTTAAACATCATTTACCAACAGGAATTTATTTTCAGTGTACTTATGTAATCTGTTTGTGTCCGGTACAAATAACGATTTTTATATTAGCACTTGATAATCTAATGCGCTAATAAATACTATAGAAAATAATGTCCTAGTCATCCTAGTATAGGCAACTGCCTCCGTAGCCTAGTGGTCAGGGCGTGTACTTTACGGAGACTCAACAATTTTTCATGATTGTTTCCTAGTTGGTGAGGGCGATTTGTGCCGATCACCCAATTGTCTGAAAAAGTAAGATGATCCATGCGTCGGATGGGCATGTAAAAAGTAGATCCACCCACCCATAATGGATAGGGTGTATTGGGGAGGCTAATGTCCAGCTGTGGACTATCACAGGCTGATGATGATGATGAATGTACATAAATTATGTACGTATATTACACCGTTTTTTCATTTGTACGTGAGTAAACGTGCTAAGTGTTCGATTCCGTACAATTAAATGTTTATGTTTAAGCACAACAACCGCAACGATTAATTTAATACAATCAAAACACCGTATCGGAATAATTTAAACAGCACTGTAACGACACATGAAGTACATTCATTCACTTCCGAAAGGGGAAACGATAAATAACTTTAAGATGACGACGTTTAAGATAAGGACCAATGGCAAAGGTCAAATGTGCCCCTTAGAGTTGCACAAGTGACTGACAATAAAACACACACTAAAAGCTAAAGACGATGATTGATATTCAGATCGTTTATTTAATTTATAAAAAACTACATTTTAATAAATGGCAACGAATGTAGGCTTGTGAATAATAAAAATATACGAAAATATTACTATTGGGTTATTTTATCTGTTGGCTTTAATTTAGTCTAATATATGACAAACGTTTTCATGAAATAGATACGTATTCTACTAAAATACATACAATTACTCCATAACACAATTTATTCCAACTACTAATGTTTCCTATTCCACAACTAACAAGCAACTGACAAGCAGCCAATAACGTGACCCGCTTACAACAAAATCAGAATAAGTATTCATAAAATTAACAAAAATATACTAAATTATCCTACAAAAATAATAAAAATATGGCACTGGTGGTGCAAACATGTTTATTAGAAACAAATGAATTAGTATGCACAGTACTCTCCAATGCTCCTAGCAAAGCAAATTACCACAAATCCAGCTCAAAGTTAAATCTATTCATGACGTCACACCGTCCCACGTCACGCGGCGTTTCACTTCGCCCACCACCAGTCACCGTTACCAGCGTTAGGAAACACTTTCTCGAAGGCCGCGGGCCGGATTCGACACCGACACCGACCGCGACCTTACCCACTGGCCCCCTTCCCCTCCCCCTACCTCATTTGCCTAGAGTCCCACCACTTCCTCTAGACCGTGAAATCTAAAAGGGGGACAGGCGGTAGTGCGTGTCGTCAGAGACACACCCACTTTGCATACAACTGCTGTCGTATTCACTTTGAAGTAGATACATTGTAAACTATGACTGGTAATACTTGAACTAAAGAAAAGACGATTTTTTTTAAACAAAGTAACCCATAGCAAAAAGGCGGCGTGTGTATGACGTTGTCGTATCTGATTATCACGCCGATATTGACAACTTAACGACCAACACTATTATCGCTGAGTAATAGTGTAGTGAAATTGTGCAATAAGACCAAGAATTAATCACAATTGGATGCTGGTTTATTTACGTGAAATTGTTTAGAAATATTTAACTAATAGAGCACACTGCGACAGGTTCAATGCATGTCGTCACTGCTTCCGATCTTCGGCTAGGAATAGATGGCGTGCATTAGGGGAGGCCTATGTCCAGCAGTGGCCTAAACAGGCCGATGTTGATTGATCGGTGATGCATGTTCGAGGCGTGTTTCGAATATTGAAACAAACTACCATAACTATAAAAGCGCGCATGTAATGAAGAAAAATATTAATCACCAATTAACATTCGTGCGATAAAGACATCTAACAATGTTCTTCGTATATAAACACCATATAACATTAAAGGTCTGTACATAATAAAATAAAATAAATCCCTCGACTTATAATATTAAAATATAATATAAAAGATAAAGTCTTCTTATAATTGTCGTCGTAAATAAAGACCGTATAACATTAAAGGTCTGTACAAAATAAAATAAAATAAATACCTCCATTTATAATATTAAACGACGCGTTGATAAATCGAAACGGGGTGGCGCTGATGAATTATTATGGTACGAGCGAGCGCGGATTGAGGCGATCGAAATGAGATTTCCGTTCGCAACATCAAAAGGCGAGCGAAATTAAACGAACATTTATATATAACTCTCATATTTATCTTGTGCGGAACATTTGGAGGCGTCACACGATGACGGGCGGGCGCCGCTTGTCGCCGAAGTAAGGCCAAATCGGCTCTTTTCGGAGTCAAATGAGTGACGGAATTAATATAAACAAAGTTTACTGTCTTATGGCGACTGAACGTAATTGGCTCTGATGTGTTTCCACGGCTACACTTCGACTATTATGCGATATTTAACTAAAAGGAGGGCCATTCATATTTTAAGCTACTAGGGCGATATAATGACTGAATGGTTTGCGTTAACCACCCACCAAACCATTCGTCTTTAAAGATCAAACTCAAAACATTTTTAATCACGAAAAAGCTGTTTTTCAAGAAAGCCTGGATGAAGAAAGTACCGACGCCCATGAACTTGGACAAATAGTCAGGTTAAAGAAGAGGTAACCTTTTTGTATGACGCCAACATCCATAACACTTCCACCCCCGTACAGCCGGACAAACCGAAACATTCAAAGCTTGCATACAATACAAGCTTCGTGTAACCGTGCAAAGAGTACTAACTCACAGCGAGGTCGCCTATTACTAGTTTAGTAGCGACAAAAAGAAATACAGCACGGACGCTTCGCGTGACGAGCGTGGCAAAAACCAGCCCCGGCTGCGGTCGGAATTCGTTCTTGTGTCTCAAGGGCTTTCGGTTCGATAAAAACTTATACAAGAGCTGCTGAGGATGTGTGTTGTCATGGTTATTAAATAAACGCATATAAACAAATGATATTAAAGAAAAATTAAACTTATTATAAAAAAAAAATCATTGATTATTGCTTTAGAAGCGTATTAAATGTTCAACTGTACGAATGAGCCATTGCAGGACATAAACTGCCTCCGTAGCCCAGTGGGCGTGTGCTTTAGAAACCGGAGGTCGAGGGTTCAAATCCTGCGGTGACTAAACCAAATTTCATTGTTGTTTTCTAGTTCGTTAGGGCAATTTGGATTGATCACCCAATTGTCTAAAAAGTAAGATGCTCGATGCGTCGGATGGGCATGTAAAATGTAAAATGGTATGTAAAAAGTCGGTCCACCCACCAACCCGCATTAGATCAGCGTAGTGGGATACGCTACAACAACTCCCTAATGTACAGGGGTGAATTAGGGGAGGCCTATGTCCAGCAGTGGACTATTTGATGTATCTATCTGATATATACAGGCTGATGATGATGATTATGATGATGAGGACATAAATAGGCTTTAGGTTTTTTATTCTCAAAGTTTTAAAAAAAATTTAAATGGATTGCGCTACTTAATAAAACTTATTATTATATTACAAATAAAAATATCGCTGGAACATATAAACGCTTGTTTATGTTCAAAGTTTGACTAGAGCTAGCCTTCACACATCAAGGTTTAAAAATTTGTTTATTACAATGAATTGTTTATATTAATTTAAAATAAACTTGTTTTTATTATCAATGACAAACGATTGGGACCGTTTGGTTCGGGAACAATTTGTCCTGTCATAAGTGACAATTAACAGTTTAAAAATAAAACTACAAAATTTGCTACCGTCACAAAGATTATCCCAGAAAGAATTGTTCCAATAGACATGAAGGTTTAACGAATACAGAAAATAATACGTTAGAATACTTAAAACAGCATCAATTCAATTATATTCCGTTCTGAAGTTTAGCTAAAATAGAAATTATTGCAAAACAAGTATAACCCACAAGAAACAAAACAGCTCCGTACGCGTGGTTTTGTTAACGGTCGACCGAAACTCTATAATTGACACCTTAGTTACAATTCATCAAAAAGAACGGTAGACGGCGCCACTACTTTGCCAATTTTGAGTCTAAATTGTCTCGCAGAAGAAGTAGATTATTTATAATTTAATATACATGTTAATGTCAAATACATTGGCATCTTACAAATAAACATATTTCTCAATTATAAATCGATTGCCTCAGGCATTAATTTACAATTCTAATACGTGACACAAATACTTTGTGCGTTTATAAAGACAAACAGAATAACGGACTGCTACATACAGAACTACGGTGACAATCACGAATGAAAACTATGCAATGCTCCCGCTGTTTCAAGCGTTTTGCATTGAAAGACAGATCAAGTTAATACAAGTATTTATTTAAAATACAAAACTTTAAATTGAGATATAGACTAATTTCATAATCCGGACAAAGTTACCTTTAATAAGCTATGTGTTATTAAACTTGGTTTCAGATTTTATTTCCGGGTGATTTTACGTCGGTGGAGTGAACCGCTAAAACCAAACGGAGTCGAGGGGCTGTGCAACTTTAAGCGTGCACAGGCTTTACTTCTTTCCTGTGCCTTAGCTAGCTCTTAGGGACCCCTGAGGGATCTCGGCTCGGGCTGCCACTTCGTTATCCCGTAAGCAAGCTGGATCGAGGGCGCCCAAAGTGAGCCGAACCGCGGCACGATCAATTCTTCTAGTACTTAATCAAGGTGAGTGTATAACCGCCCCATCTGATTGGATTGGTATTCAGTTACTTCAAAGTTTATACAGAACGGGACATTTAGCTCGAGCATTCTTCAAAATTAGCAATGATAAACCAATATAGTTCAGTAATTTTATCGCTTCTATACACATAAAAAATTATAGTCCACGTTTCAGAAGCGTTCCAGCGTCATTAATCACGAGAGAGATAGTATAAACAACACCAATTTTTCTATAACATTAATAAAAATATGACAGCCCTACATTGCTCGTATGAATGAAACAAAAGCAGACCCAATGCTATCAGTCGCGGATTCTTTGCGATTAGGGCATTTTTCCCTTTTTGCTGTACAGAAGAGAGCGATTCAACTTTTTACTACGTACCAGGCTAATGACGAAACGAGTCCAAAGATATAAAGACAACCCAGCTTATGTAGATACGTGAGCCACATAACATCTAAAATATTTAAAGACGGCATAATGGTGCATATATAAATATGTGATCCGTCTTTCCTCCGACATTTGGTTTTTTATTTTTAATATTTTCCTGGAAGAGCTGGGCCCGATTCTGTAGGGACTTTCACTGGAAGATACATGCTTCAACTGGAAATAACTATGGCTACTTTTTCCATGCAAATAGAAATTATCAGAATTATATTTTTTTATATTACCAACCGCCAGTAAGAAAATATAATAAAACGAACTAAAGATTTGTTCGTATTACGTAGGCTCCGAAACCACTGAGCCTGTTTTAAATATTCTTTCTCCATTAGAAAAATTTATTAGCTCTTTTCTACTATTACTACCTTATTATCTAAAATCTATTCCTATAACGCACAACAAAACAACAACATACAAAGTTGTCTGACCCCGCAGTCTTTCAATCTGTGACCGATTCCACTACTAGGCAATAGTAGCGATCATAAGCATGTATTAAACAATAAATAATGGACAATAACAAATAATAAGAAGAAACAAATTTGCGACACGGTAACACGACACATACAAAGATTTCCCACGATTATATTCGAAAGCTCATTGCGGAACGCTGTAACACATTCAACGCATTCGCGGTTGTAAACTTCATTTAGTAATTATTTAAATAAACATAAACAAGAAAAAATCGTAATAATATAAAAAAAAGGTTTGAATGGATAGATGTATATTTATAACTCAAAAACTTGATATATATAAAAGTAACTTTACAATATAGCTTTAACATGAAAGCAACTTATACGCGATAATTTATAAAGATAATATATTGCTGTCACAAAATGTTATTAAAGAAAATCCATGCACCGCTAAACTTTCGGGGTCAGGAGTACATAACGCATAATCATCATGTTCAGTAAGTGCCATCACCACGCGGTTGAAACCGCAGGGCAAAGTAACACTATAACTTAGAACATCATTTAAGAATTAACTAACAAATATCATAAGTCTCATCATCATGTGTTAGTCCACTGCTGGACATAGGACCTCCACTAATGAACGCCCTCTCAAAATTTGTTGAGTCCGCGCAGGACTCCATCCCACGACCGTCGGTTTCTAAAGCCACACGCCTTTACTACTAGGCTAAGGAGGCAGTTAGGCTACGGAGGCAGTCATAAGTCTGGATACAAATTATTCATACTTTCTTAGCATCTTACAATACTTTGAAAATTAATTTTCAATTTAATCCTATCGTCATGATGTTTGTTTTAGATGTCATACAAAGAAATGATAGAAGTCAGTTATAGCGTTAATTAGCTGCTGGGTTTTCTATTTTATAACAATGAGTCACGCTGCTTTATTGTTAGCAGACGGTGGCTTTGTTCATAAAGTGCAACTAGTCTCGTCCCTTTTTTCAATTCGATAGATCGATGACTTTAAACCTAAATATAGCACTACGTACAACATACTATCATCATCATCATCATCAAACAGCCCTTATCGGTACACCGCTGGACATAGGCCTTTTTCAATGAACGCCCAGACGGCCGATACTCGCTGCCAACTTGAACCGGCTACTGCACGGAGATCGGCATCCCATACTCCTAGCCACGGTAGCGGCCATGGTGGGATAAGGATACAACCAACATACTATAGTTTAACTTAATTGGACCGGATGACAATAGCCGAAGATCAGAAGAGGTGGCGTGCATTTGGGGAGGCATATGTCGACCAGTGGATCAGTGGACTGACACGAGCTGATGACGATGATGATGTTGAACCAAATTTTACTTAGAATTGACGTAAGACAAGTAGCTTACAGCAACGATGTGACGTTGTTCATCTAGAGTTTTTATTGTAGACCAGCAAGTCCGTCCACGGCTGTTCTTGTTGTTTTAATTATTTTTGGGATGGATTTTCCCGAGGTATATAATAGCCTATGTTACTTAACGATAATATACCCTTCTATTAGGAAACGAACCTTTTAAATCGGTTAAGTAGTTTCGGGGTATATATAAAATAAACATTATTTCATAATATTAGATTTTCACCAAGATATGACATTCGAACTCGGCCGGGGGTCGTGGGTTCACATCCTGCGGGGACACAACAAATTTCCATTGTTGTTTCTTAGTTGGTTAGGACAATTTGGGCCGATCACCCGATTGTCTGAAAAGTAAGATGATCCATGCGTCGGATGGGCATGTAAAAAGTAGATCCACTCACCAACCCGCATTGGACCAGCGTGGTGGGATACAGTCCAAACCCCCTAATGACAGTGATCGGCCTGAACTATAAATTATAATACACTAGCGACCCGCTCCTGCTTCGCACGGAAGCTAAGCCGATAGAAAATATACCTTCAATATTGAGCATGTGTTATACATATAAACCTTGCTCTACAATTACTGTATCTAATAAAAAAACCAACGCATCGAAATCAGACAGACACAGGGACAGAGATAGCGATATATAGTGACTATAGAGTCGTCTAAACAGTATTCAAATATTTTAGCCATCATAGCTGTCTCTAGAAAAAGTTCTAAAGAACTCGTATTCGCGAAACCAATCACAAAAATAATCAGCCAATCAGAACACAATACGAAACGACGTCATGACGTTGCTATAATAAATTAATTTTATTAATTTATCATCGCATTTGGCTGACGCGTAGACGTATGAATAAAACACAACCTCGCTCTGTGATTGAACTAAGTTTTATCATGCTAGATGGGAAAAATCTCATTTTAATACGAAATGTACTTAGGGTTTGAATATTGAAATTGTTGCTTTACGTTAACATATTTAACCAAATAACTCTTCACTATTATTAAATCCAAATCGGACTTTAATTAGTTATAGTTAATACTAAAGTACAGTTAAAAGTCACTAAGTATATACTGTGTCTTCAATACTTATGTAACAAATAAAATACTAAACATCGAATAACTAATGTTTTTAATTTAATAAAACTGCTTTAACGAATTTAAGGGCGTTCATTTAGGTGTTTTCTACAATATTAAACATTAACTAGCGACCCGCCGCAGCTTCGTATGGATGCAATGAAGATGTTTCTAATATTATCTGAAATAGTATTTTCAAATACGTTCTGTAAGGGACCATATCAAAAAGACAATTGTTCAAAGGTACTTTACTTAATTGGATAAGGATTAATGCTGTATGGCCTAGAATGACTTCTTAATTAAGCAATTTTCCTGCACAATGTAAAGGATAATAATGCTTATTGTGGGTGATACCGTGGGGTGGGGTTCTGACAGCGTGTAAGTGAAAAAAAATTATTTACAATATAAACCTCTTTGCGAGTTTCTCTACAATATTATGCATGTACCATACATATATACCTTCCTCTTGAATCACTATAAATATTTTAAAAAAATTGCGTAATTTAGAGGAATTAGCCATTCACAGGAACGGACAGACAGCAAATGTGACTCTGTTTTACGATATAATGATGTATGAATTAAAGAATTGTTGGGTGAAGTTATTTATTTACTATAATATAACACCTATTCAGGTCGTGAACTCTTCTTAAAAGGTATTTTGAAAACTAACAGTGTGTGCGAAATCATTACACGTTAGCCACAATCGATGCAATCGCGGCGATGACTAAGCCGGCGCTGATGTGTTGCACGTTAGCGCGGAGGCGGTTTTGTAGATCGTTCATGAATGAACTAATTAGTTGCGTACATTGCGTGGAGGCTGGTAGAAGTTAAAACTACAAACCTAAAGAAAACATGGAAGCTAACCTAACCTAGGCATTATCATGCCTAAAATGAGACTACAAAACCTATATATTAAGAATAGCCCTGTAAATAAATACAGTTTTTTATTTCCTTAATGAAAAGCAATTCTGGCATGACAACTTACCCGTCGGTGACAATTCATCGGAAAGTATTTGGATGTGTCACATAGACACCACTTCCTATCTCTCATAGGAAGGTTACTACTCCTATGCTACGTTTAAATAATTTCAAAGTCTCTTTGGGCCTAATAAAGCGTAGCTCAACGGCTCGAAACTAATAACTATACCCAATTCATACAAGATCTAGTATTTTAACATTGAAGCACGTTAATGATAGTAAAAAGTAGAGTCCGACCAAACTGTTTTCCGGCCGAAACCGAAACCGAAACCGAAAGTTCGCCGTGGCTTCAGTTTCGGCCGAAACCGAAACCAAACGAAACTCACGTGATCAAGTATAAAAATTCTTAAAATACTAAAATATGGAGCTTTATGCCTATTACTTTGCTTAATTTCCGTTCCTTTTAGTCATGGAATGGAGACAGTATAACTAAACGTGTGTAATCGTTTATTTCAGTTGTAATAAATATTTTTATGTAACAAAATATTAAAAATATATATTTTTTAAATTAATTTCTTATAGCAATATGAGTTATTAATAAATAAATTAATAATTAGACTGTTGCATTAAAGACTAAGTATTGGTATTTTAAAATCTAACTAATTAATACTTGGTTTGTATTTGTAGTTTCGAGGGATCAAAAAGTAAAATGAGGGTAGAATATAATGACTATGATAGACTAATTATTTATTTTCTACATAATCTCCGAGTCCACCTACAAACCAAGTCCAGCGTTCCAAGTTTCCAATGCTTCAATTCCTTTAAAAAAGAATTGTCTTGGTCCTGCAAAAAGGTCACCACGGCATCGTTTACTTGTTATATATAGTTTTAAGCATGTTTCCTCTCATGTATTGTATCAATTTGAGAGAAGATGAAAAATAGCCAGGCGCCAGATCGTGAGTGAAGAGGATGCTCAACCGATTGTACGCTAGCATACTGAACGGTGGTCATCGCTAATGCCACCCTAGATGCGGTACATTGTCAAGATAAAACAGCTCACCCGTTCAAAGTTTGCCTCTTTTTTATCATTGAGGCATTTCTCAACCTCAGTATTAAAGCTGCATAATCTGTAATGATGGTTCCATGCTCCAGGTAATCAAACAACAATATCACTTCTGAGTTCCAAAATATTGAGGCCATACCCCGCCAGGCCATATACCACGGCCAGGCATGAATCCTTCAGGATACCCGTGTTTCGTCCACTGCTACAAAACTAGATTTAAAGTTTTTAGAATCTTCTTAAAACTTGTCCAACAATATCTTCGAAGTCGATTTTGTTTCTGATTCTCGGCACCCATCTTGCGGAGACTTTTCTCATATTCAAAATTTGTGTCAATATGCGTTGAGTACTTGTTGCTCTATATGAAATGCTCGTTTCTTGGATTAGGTATCAGATGATAATTCTTTAACCGCTAAAAACAGTTTTTTTCGGATATGGCAGCATATTCTTATTGTTTCTTGTTGATTACTGGCTTCGATGGACGTCTGCAACCATGTTCGTCTTCCGTCTACGTTCTCCCTACTCGAAATTAAGAAGCCCACTTTGCGACAATGGATTATGACAGAGCAGTCTCTTCTCATGTTGCCTTTGAGCCGCAATAAATCTCTTGCGTTGTTAACTTTTTACAACAGTGGTTCTAAATGAATAGGTCGCACTTAGGTTTTCTTTTTTCGAGAACATTTTCGTCACATAGCAAACAAATGACTACATTTGTTTGCTGTGTAAATAATAAAAAAAAGTAAAGATACTAGGAGATTTTTTATTAACACAACAAATATCTGAGCTACACTTTCCAGCATTATTTGTATTTATTTTTGGTTACCAAGGAGTATAACATAATTTAATTCTTCCAGCAACTAGACTGCGAAGAATAAGTAAGTCTTTATGGAACAATGTATACGTTTTTACAACAAAATCCCGTAAACGTTCAGAATTTAACTATTAATAAATTTAAAAAGGTAGTCAAGGAACGTTTATGTGTACGATATTTATGAATTTTTAATGGTAACACAGCCTGGAATGGAATCTCGCTCCAGGTCTTGTTTCAAAATTACATAATATGTAATGCCGAATTATCAAACTGTTTGTTATTTTTTAAAAGATGACATAAAAAATAGCCCGCTGAGTTTCATTCCTCGTTCTTCTCAGGTCTGAGGCGTCCTTTTCCGAACTGGTGGTCGTGTTTGACAATCAATAAGCAAGTGTAAAATGTTTGTCTAAATTAAAATCGACTGATGAGAGCTCGATTGTAGCAATGATACATTTAACTTTCGCTACTATTTTGAAAATAGAAACACTTCTGAAACCAGTTTCGGTTTCGGCAAAAGTTTCGGCCAATTTGGCCGAAAACGGCGATCCGCCCGTTTTGTGGCCCCACACACAACGCACACATCCGCCGGCGTCTAAACCGACTGACGAATCGCTCCCATTCGATATATTAACAGCCTCCAGTTCTAAGCGATACATAATTTCGATGATAAACAATACTCAATATGATAAAATAGGTGCCGTGGCGGTAGTGGCCCACGCTACCAAGCATGGGTTGCGTGTTCGAATCCCGCGAAGAAACAGCTCGCCGTTGTCGTTGCATTTACCCAATCGCCCAAGAATATTGTTTACACGACGGGTAGACATATATATGTCGGTCAAGGTTGTCGAGACCGTTAGAGCAGTCGTAATAGGACATCAATTACATCAAATTTACTGACTAGTAATCCATTCGAATAATTTTTTTCCCTAGAATTATTGATGGAATATGCCAATAGCTCTGCCTGTTGACTGTTATTATCTGAATCTGGATGGATTAGACGAGGTCTCTATAATAACCGAGGGAAAAAAAAATGTCTAAGCCTAAGGTTACATATAGAGTTTTGATTAAAGGGAGCACTAATGGATTTGAAAAATTACAATCGGTTCTAAATCTGACACCAATGACATCGTATATATATTATTTTTTTAATATATGCTACAGATTATCAATAGCCGTGTGTTTCCTTATAAAGTGACTAAAACGAATAAGTTCGCCGTGGTCATTGTCGTTTAATTGTACCAAAGTGTATTGAACCAAAGGTTTTCAATACTTTACATGTGCATCTTAAAACTGTCAATTTTGGTTCTTCTATACTGCTCTGATAATTAATATTTAAGTGCGGCTTAGTAAAGGGTCTTTAATACATAAAAGACAATACAATCCAGCAAAGATTACTATAAAAGAGCATCTAAAATAATTATTTAGTCTGTCGAGAAATGACATCCCGTAAAGCTAATTGAAACTGGGGACTTGCCCGTTTCCTGGCAGTTATGATTCAATCGAAATTACGATGATAACAAAAAAACTTCGACATAATTCGTAAAATTTTTACTACTTCAGATAGTAACGCCGTAAAACATAAACAATCTGACAGCGATCTTTATTTATAGAGACAGCTCAGATGGAATCATTTTAACGTGAATGATAAAGCAAAATTGTCAACAGCTGTTAAAGCAATATTTTTAAATAAAACACTATTAAACTCAATCAAACTACGAATCGTAAAAATACGCAGGCCCAACGGACCGAGACGTCAAAACGGATATAAATACAAATTAGAGGGTAATTCAATATCTTTTATAGCAGGCGTTAGTTTAGTTATTGCGTTGCATTTTGGCACTAGCAATACGTGCGTAAGCGACTAGACAAAAAGACTTCGACATATATGGCAGAGACCATTTACATTGTGATACAAAGCATCGTGAATCTCTGGTTTGAATGATGAAGCCTTACGTTCAATGCTACTAAAGTATTGGCCGATTTATTGCATGCCAGGCCGCAATGACTTCGACCAACTCGATAACCATATTCAATTAATCCCTTACACTAATAGTTATACACATTGGGCGTCCTTGTAAAGCTATGTACGCACTGAAATTGTGACGAGTCTTTGTCTCTCAATCAACTTATAGAAACGTCAGCAAAATCGATTTAAAAGACAATCGACAAAAACAATTGAAACGATACAAAATTTAAAAAAAAATCGCTTATCACGAGTAATACTGGTGACTAAACAGGCGAGCGGAAAAAAAACCGCAACTGCATATAAAACGTCAACGTGCCTCCGGTTACGCGCATTCGGCACTCGTAACCAAATGCAACCGCAGCGGGTTCGTTGACCCGCCGCTTGTTTTATTTAAAACGAAAGGTCCAAATTAATTTTACGAACGTAATGAGCATATGGACGGTTCCTTGCACGCGCGTTACATTAACAAAAATTACCATGATTACTTCAACTGCATGTATAAACTGTAAACATTGCAGTATACTTGATTATAAAAAACAATCAAATGTTACTTCACTAAGAAGCTATACTTCACATCATCAGCCTGTGATAGTCCACTGCTGGACATAGGCCTCCCCTAATCAATCCTATCCATAAGGGGGTTTTTTGGACCGTATCCCACCACACTGATTTTGCACCTCATCCCACCACTCTGTACTTAATTTAGAGGAATTCAAAGAAACAATTTCTTACTAGGGTCCTACTAATATTATGAGCTAAATGAAGAGAAAACACCTACATATTTAAAGCATTTCACTCAAAACTAATGTTAAATGTCATGTTCTGGAAGTAAGGGACTGGAGAAACTTTTATAAAAAACTAATGGATAAAAATAAAGATAATTTTATTAGCAGGTGATAATAATAATCACAGATGGTGCTGACAATATGAATACATAATAAAGATAATGAGAGATACAGATTCAATAAGGATTTATTCACACCTCCGTGAGTGTTACAGAAAAAAATATTTGTTTTTTCTCAAGGGAAAATTGTCTGCTTGCTGGAAACACTTGATTTTTTTATAGAAAACTCCATCTAAGCCAAAAGTTCTTAAAAATGTATAAAACATATATCTTTAAGGATTTAAATTTTATAAAAAGTAAGCATTCTTGCATACCAAACTTATTTATATTAACTATGAATAATATATTTGTAAATATATAAAATTAATATTTGAAAAAAAATATTTAAAAAATGTATTGTTTAAAAAAAAATTGTAGGAGCACCAATAGTGGTACTATATTATTATTAAGCCTAAATGGTATTGGATAAAACTTGATACAATAATCATCTTCTCAAAGCATAATGGCAATTGAATGTAAAAATAATTGTGTATCTTTTAAAGAAGGATCCTTTCAAAGACAATGCTTAAAGTAACAATAACATAGCCCATTTCAAAGGAATTGCGTACCTTTGTAGTTTAAATATTTAAATTCTACTGCTATTCAAGACATTCTTATGAACAATGTTACATAACTTTCTTTATCAAGAGAATTTTGGCATAAGGAATGCAAAAATATATCCAACCTACATACAATATTCATGCACATAAAACTTTATGATTAAATGAAGAGAAAATTATATTAAAACTGGTAAACACTGAATGCAAGAAAGATTAAAAATATTATAATTGTCTATTAGAAGCAATAACTTTTAATTTTATATTCAATAACAATATATTATGTACTTTTTCTTGTCAGCCTAAATTTATCTAAAACAATTATGTTTTCTACCATTCATATTCCTAAAATTTGCAAATATGTAAATGTATTGCAATTTTAGCTAATACTCAAAACGAAATGGGTGCATCATCTTTTCCAAGTTTCCATGAAGTAAATTTATATATAAAGTTATTCACTCATCCGAATATGAAACAAAGGAAATAGAGGCTCATTTAATATCAAATATTACGCTTATTCAAACTGCAAATGCAGCACTGTCATATGACATTAATTTAACACTTTTGATGATTTCTAATCATTGAGTTGTGTTGATTAGAAGAATTCAATTTTATAATAAATGTTTCCATTTTTATGTTATATTATATTGAACATAAATAAATACATGTGTTTAAAGAATGTAAGACATCAGTTTGACATTATAATCATATTATTTCATAATATATTAAAATGTTTACTTGTGAATAGTATATTTTGATAATGCACTAATGAAAATGTTATAGTAATGAAAAAGTGGATATTATCAGTAAATTTACTATTCAATCAATGCTCCCATTAAAACATTGTTAAGAGTTTCAATGTCCTTGTAATACATAGCGACGCATTAAAATAATTACCATTTTATCTAAATTTCCAAATTAATTACATAATTTTATCGTCGTATAGACGACTCGACTGGTTACTTGCAACACTAATAAATGTTTATTCATAAACAAGTCTGCGAACATCTCATATATTTGCCTTAACAACTGCCAATAGCAGGAAACATAGCCACACGGGGCTGATATTGTAAATAATATGTTTATTCTTCGTTACAAAGAAAAATGTGACATGACAGCGACGCGATAAAAACATCGATAAATATAAAAGTTTAGAGCGATTAATGGAATTGAGGCAACGGCAGCGTGTGAAAAGAACAGCTGCTGCTAACCGACGACGGCCCGGCGACGAGCCGGCACCTAAATTCGCCACGCCACGGAAAACTCCCCATATAGTCAAATAGGTTAACACGACAAACAGAGCCATTCGTCAATTTTATGACTGCTATACTTATATTTTAAGCAGGGAGAATATGTACTCACATGAAAACACCAATATCATCCAACAACAAGCATCATACCAGCCCAGATATGACTGTCACTGCATAAATAATAATCACAACTCAACACAGAACATTTTAAATGCCTTCTAACGCAATATTGCACATATAGATTATCAAACATCGGAAACTCATAACAGATTGCACGAAAACACATACACTGCAGCCAGGTAATATATAAAACGGTATTATCACAATATAAACTAAATATCACCAAACTAACGAATAACACTTAACAACTCGTCCTTGCATTCACATAAATTGGCAGCCATCTTGCGCTCGTGCGAATTGGGGAAAATGTTGCCACTGTAATATATTTCAATTTTACATTTTAAATATGTAATTCTAAATTATAAGATGTCACTTAAAATTAATAGTATTAATAAAATAATAAGACACTATTTAAAAATTATTTCTAAATTTTTTTTGGAAAATCGAAATTGACAAGTTACTACGTAACGTTATGGTCACATCATAAATAATTTTTGTAGTCTATTGTTATATGGTAAAGTTTTCAAAGGAAATAAGTGTATCCTTTTATTATTTTTTGCAATGAATTAAGCAATACCCGAAATTTTTATTTTTAATTATTATTTGACAAATTATTAGAATACGTATCAAATCCACTAATTTACGGATTTTTCGCGTTAGTTATATATATATTTATTCCCGACGTTTTGAATTCTTTCCAGCATCCATGATCACGGCAAACTAAGTTGGTGTATGTCTGTATCTCAATATTTTGGAATAACCAATAATTTATAATTATAATAAAAGAAATAACTATTAGAATACAGTTAAATAATGATGGTTCATTCTGTTCATAAATGTCAAAATCAAAATGAATGAGCGGTTTGACAAGTTGGAGTTAGAAAAACATTTTTGCAAAAACATATATAATCATGGGCTACTATAGTTTTATATAGAAAATTTAAAAAAACTCTAAAAGTGTAAGTTTTCACCTTCAGAATTACCATTTTTTAAGAAATATTGGTATTTTTTTATTAATACTACAACAAAGTAATTTTACTATGGTAAGTATGCTTTCTATCAATTCGAGTATTAGAAATAAATACATTAGGCATGACTCATTTGTAATATAATGATAGAAAGTATATTTTATTATTGCTTTTTGATTTGTACTCTGCTTGGCGTAAGTTTGAACCATCGTCCGTTCCATCCATTGTGCATCTTAAAATACCAATGGCCCCCGAGAGGGTGACAGCTTTCTGTTACTTCCTATGGGTGTCACATTTTAGGTCAAGTCTTAGACCTACACAATTCTGTATTTTATTTACTGGACTATCCTCCCAGAGTCTATGGTGACCTTGGCTAGGATCAACTATTTGCCGCTTGAATAATGTATCGTCAGCACTCAAATGGGCCGTAATGAAGTTTCCCTGATGTTTTAATACAACTTTCATTTATCTTATTAGCACCCTGCATTCAAAGCACTATGTATGTAAAGTGTAAATATGAAAATAGCAGATTTGACTTCAGCAAGATTTTAATAAATAAACTTGACTTTATTACTTTTTTCCATGAATAAACCCCTTATAGTTTTAGCTTTAACCTTACGTCTATACAAGATGATCGCATATTGGAAGGTCCGAATAGGCTGTACGGTTAACTTAGGCTTTCGCACGTTAGCAAGGTCTCACCTTTTTACCTTTAAATAATGCCTTGCTAGAAAAGCTAAGAAAGAAGGCTTAATGGAATAGGAAGTGTTTCTAAATTTAAACATTGCACATATTTTCTGTATTCACTCGGAACTCTCGTAAACTCGTGAATAAAGCATAGGAGTTTGAGGTTACCAGCCCATGAGGATTTTTTAGCAAAGATGTTATGCTTCCAGACTCATGACTGTGGTAAGCTTCATCTAACACAGATTTTCGCGCGTCCCCACGAACTAGGTGTAAATAAGGCTTTGAGAAAGGTATGAATTTTATTTGTTGTTGTGCAGTGCCACAAAATAACAATATTAAAAAATAAAACAAATCATATTTTTATGTATGATATGAAAATTATAAAAACTAACATCTCCATTATATGCATTAAGCGAATCTTAGAATACTTTAACACATTGCAAGGAACTAAGGGCATAATCCCGAAAAAAACTGAATTTGCGTCATACAACTCTTATAGATTGATATTCGAGAAGGAACAAGATGACGCACTATCGTTAAAATAAGTCTATAAAAGAATGTTACATCCAGTTCCTCATTACAATACAAAATTAAAAACTGTTGTAATTAAATATGAACTTGTAAGGAAATAAACATTGCATATATGTCTCCTTTTTATCATGTATCTGTAACTGAAAAATAGTAATTAATTTATTTCTAAAAAAGATATTTTTTATCCCCTCTTATTGTTTGTTGTTTTGAGTGAAACCAAATAAATTTATTATAGTGTCATGAAATTAAACAATAAAAGTCGATTACACTATTTTGAAGATATTAAATACTACTTAATAATAATAATTTTTCAGTTTAGGATTGTAATAAAGCACAACATCTTCATTAGTGCTTTATAACATATTGTATTCATGTGCAATATTTTATTTTTCATATAGCGTATTAAATCATGTAAATAGTCGGTCCACCCACCAACCCACATTGGACCAGCATGGTGGGATAAGGTCCTAAAACCCCCTAATGGAGGAGGCATGCGTTTGGGGTGGCCTATGTTTAAGCAGTGGACTAAAACAGGCTGATGATTTGCTGACATTAAATCCCATCTATTGAATGCAGTTAATCCTTTTGGTTTTGCAAGTCTAATGCCAGTAGCAGTAACATAATAATAAAAATTGAATTTGTAAAACATTGTCATACACATAATATAAATACTGGGAATAAGCATAATTTTGTTCTTCTAAGACAAGATTCCGAAGAACAATGAAATCTTTCATGAGACTCTTCAACAAAATCCAAAAACTATGAGCTGAAAGCTATTCTGTATATCTGTGAATAAATAAAGTAATATCAAAGTAGAATTTTCATGCCTAAAATGAATCTATAGTGGTGACTGTTTTCCATTAATTAATTGGTTTTATTTTATTTCAAATATAATAATATTTACTAGAAAATACAAAATATAAATAAAAGATTTAAGTATGACTTATCTGTAAATAGTATAAAACAAAGTCGCTTTCTCTGTCCCTATATCCCTATGTACATTTAAATCTTACAAACTACGCAATGGAGATCGATGTGGTTTTTTTTAATAGATAGAGTGATTGAAGAGGAAGGTTTAAAGAAAACCACATGCTTAATATTGTAGGTATATTTTCTATCAGCATAACTTCCGTGCGAATCAGCAAGCGGGTCTCGCTAGTAGAAATTAAACAAAACATATTTTGATATTGTTTATTTTTTCGTCTTCGTATCTTTTATAAAAATTACTTATAGACCATAGGTCTTACAGTTATTACTACGACTTACGTTAATAATTGGCGTAATCCTAATACGTTTAACATTTTAGTAAATAATAATATTAAAATGCGTCATTTTCTTGTGAACGTTTTTTTATTATTTTTGCTTTTTTTTATTTTGTGAGTCGCTTAGACTGATTAGCCTGGTGTTAATGATTTAATTAAGTCACAAAAATACAATAACTTTTAATAGCCTTCTAAAATGAAGGAGTGATTTTAACATTATATCTATTTTAATCTACGACAGGTTCGGGTTTAGACATCAGATATAAGTACCATTTGTAACAACATCTCTAATGGTTGAATATTGGAATGCCATTACATATAAAAGCAACATTCCACGAGGCCGCACATCAAAATGCACATTTAACGCAAAGTCAACATTTCTGACTAGACAGAATAATCACACACACTAAATCAGTTTCCCAATTTCTCATATAGCTCACTGCGTCACAGTTCTCTTAAATACTAAAGTATCCGAGATAGATAACTTTACGACACTTTTACAACAACTGTCACCCCGCGGCCATTTTGACCGTGACAGCTGTCAGTCACAAAATGGCGGCGAACGGGTTCATGTGTGAAGTTTCCGAATTCGTTTTCCGTTCCACGCGTAATCTCATTATTGAATTACGGTAGGATGATCCATCATTTTATGATGACGCCGGTGCTCTTCTGGTACTCGACTGGCAGGAATATGTGCATTAGTTTCTCTATTTCGCGGCGACACAGCGGGCAGCGGTTGCATCTGGGGAAGAGGAATTATTTCACGTTAATAATGCTAAATAACAAAGCTTGAATCTTAAGTTTAGGCTTTTATCTAATTCATCATCATCATTATCATAAAGCGGTCCCTAGCTGGACATAGGTCATCTCTAATGAACGCTTAGACGGCGTCCGTTATAGGGTTGCTCGTCTGACTAGTTGACTAAGTGCACTTGTTCTGCTGTCTATCTGTCTTACATTGTAAGGCAGATCCACCGTCAAAGAGACGGTAGGGTCGTCACATCCCTACGCCTTTATCTCAATGAAAATCATATTTATATTATTTAACATGTGGCGCTAAAATACACAATTTATTAAATTTAATAAAAAATCATTAGAACTGGTCTCGACGCAGTTTTGTTTATGTACATACATATAGGTAAAAAAGAATTTTTGTATATCTTTTTAATTGTCTTTGTTTAACGGTAGCATTAATTTAATAATTATAAATAGCAAGGTAAACTAATATTGTATTCTATAAACGGCTAAACTAGTTATTGAATAGTTTCGGACCTACCTGAGGTCCTACACGAGTGGGATAACTTCACGGTCGCTTCCCGTCTCACAATGATTAATAACGAATGTGCCGTTGTTTATTGCATCTAACCATCAAGCGTTTCTTTCGTACAAGGTAACGTTAAATGGGTGTAATAATTGTCTGATGGCGAGTTTCGTACCTCGGGGCGCAGCTCCCGCAGCACACGACGTGCCGGCAAGGCAGCAGCAGCGTGTCGATGTTCGCGTCCATGCTACGCGACACGCGAGCACTTCGCCGCCGCTCAGCGAGCGCGCTCGGACCTCCTTTCGCACAAACAAATGATAATTAGTTATTATTCTATTAATACATATGTACATCATCATCATCAGCCTGTGTTAGTCCACTGCTGGACATAGGGGTCCCCTGATGGTAATTTAGGGGGTTTTCGGACCGTATTCTACCACGCTGGTCCAATGCGGGTTGGTGGGACCGACTTTTTTATATGCCCATCCGACGCGTGGATCATCTTACTTTTCAGACAATTGGGTGATGGCCCAAATCGTCCTAGCCAACTAAGAAACAACAATGAAAACTTCTTAAGTCCCCGCAGAATTCGAACCCGCCCATACCACTACACTACTAATAACAAACGATCAACAGTTGTAATATGATATTAATATTAAAGTATCGGACGTTGATGCATGATTGAATGTGGTCATTGACACAATTGTAACAGTATTCTGATTTGTGATTTATTTCATTTAGGAAAAAATAAACGTACCAAAAGTGACAAAGATAGCTTTAATTGAATCGACTTATATCTAAAATCTATGTGTTAAAACTAGCCCTACAAATGTTAAACATTTTTAACTCAATTGGTATAAACACAAGATAATGGCAATAGACAAGAGTTAATAGATAGAAGAAAATATATAGATATAGAATTTGATTAAATTTATTTCTGTATGGCTGTGGCAAGGGCAAGGGAGGGTCAGAGTTCTGAGATTTGTGTGACGTAATTTATGGATGGCATTTTGGTGTTGTCGATGATGATGACAATTACGAGGATATCAATTATCAGCTAATGTAAAGTAGGTGTTAATGTAAACTGCCTCCCTAGCCTAATAGTAAGGGCTTGTGCTTTAGAAAATGAAGGTCGTGAGGTCGAATCCTGCGGGGACTCAAGAAAATTTCAATGTTGTTTCCTAGTTGGTTAGGGCAATTTGGGCCGATCACCCAATTGTCTGAAAAGTAAGATGATCCATGCGTCGGATGGGCATGTAAAAAGTTGGTCCACCCACCTGCATTTGACCAGCGTGTGAGTGAGTGCAGAGTGAGGCGTGCTTTAGAGTAGGCCTATGTCCAGCAGTGGACGAACAGAGGCAAGGCAAGAGTAAAGTAGCTACCTCGTGTTGCGTGGCCGAGCGGCGTCGCGTGCGCGGCTCGTGCGTGGCGTGCGCGTGCGCGTGGGCCGCCCGCCGCGCCCTGTCGTGCACCTCGCGGCAGGTGCGCCGAATGTCGAACACGTAGCGGCGGCCGAGCGTGGACGAGTCGTTGAATATCGACGCTATCGTGCCCTGGAATTAAACGGTATATGCTATTACAACAATAATGCTATTAATCACCCACCAACCCGCATTGGACCAGCATGGTTAGATACGGTCCAAAAAAATTATGATATGAAAGATAGTGGTGCATTAGGGGAGGCCCATGTCCAGCCGTGGACTAACAAAGGCTAATGATGATGATGGTGCCATTAATACTTTCTGGTGTCCATTAGGGGAGGTATAGCAGTGATACAGGCTGCTCATGATGATGATGATGAAACTTTTTGTTGCTCACTTTCTGGAGAATAATATACATCAAATTCAAAGTATTTTGTAAACATAAAAGCATTGTAGTGTCTAATTGACCGTCAAATATACTACCAGAAGCTAAATAATAGTTTTCCATTTGTCTATGGTCATATAGACAAACTGTCCCGTGACCAATCGTACACAAACCATCATAGACACTAAGAAGGGACTGAAAGGTCGAGTATAGTTTAAAAATACTTGTGAAGGGATGAACGTGATGAAATTCGTAATACTGTATTATTTAATAAACGCAAACACAGATTATTCTTCACATATGAAGATTTACTACGTACTATAATTGAACAGAGAGATAAGACTAATTTAATAATAGCATCAACTAATTCGCACTAATATTGGAAATTAGGTAAAAAGTAACTTTTTTTCCATCAATAAAGTTTAATGGAGGTCTTGTTTAAATACGTTCCGGTTCCAATTTAGGTTTTATATAGATAAGGAAAGGTAAAGCAAGGACTTCTTCAAGGTACACACTTAGGTTCCGAGGCTGCAACGCTCGACGAACGACAAGATAAATCGTTTCGTGAATCGTTCTTTATTCTCATAACATAACGGTATTTAAAACGACGACAAATATGTACCATAACACGTAAACATCTTAGGAAGTTATAGATATAATTAAGATGTTTAATTAAACGGTATTTAAAACGACTGCAAATACTGTGACACGTAAACATTTTAAGGAGTTATAGATAAAATAAGATGTTTAATTAGCAATGCTGGGATGAGTCCACCAGGTCAACTGTGTTGATTTGAACTCTTAGCTATTTTTTACTAAACTTTTTTGCGCGAACAAGTTTGCAAAGGCTTATTGTTATTTTATTTAACCTTTTCTGTCAAATAGTAATGTGCAAGCACTAAGCGGTACTCTGCCACTGTTACAAAAGATCGACAAAACATCTACATTCAGTATATACTAGGTGTTGCACGCTACTTCAGCCGCGTGGTAATTTAGAAAAAAATGAAACTGTAAGTATAACTTTTAATATAACTCCCAATTATATTAGCTATGTGCTTATGAAAATACCGTCTAAATCGCACAAGTCATTATATATTAGCCAGTTATATCTCATCATTATTATAATCATCAGCCTGTGTCAGTCCACTGCTGGACATAGGCTTCCCCTAATCCACCGCTTTCGATCTCCGGCTACTCTCATCGAGGCCACACCGGCCACTTTGCTAATGTCGTCACTCCATCTTGCCGCAGGGCGTCCTACACTACTATATCTACATACGGTAATATCACAATGTAATCTTCAAAACGGTTACGAATAGACATTTTAATTTATTTGTATTAACCTTAAATTAACGAATGTAATTCAACTGCTCCGCTCCATTTAATTCTAAAACCTAACCTAAAAACCGAACAACGACGGACTGCCACAAGGTTCTATTTCGGTCCCGGAACGTTTTGCGCAAGGTCATACAAATTGCATTCGCAAGGTGACATTAGCTCGACCCGTTCGTCGTTACAATATGCTAACGGACAATAAAAAATTCACGAACATTATCGCGTCCACGATAAAGTGTCGTATCCGATATCCTTTTGTAAACTGCGCATTTATTATTGACCGATATTGAAACGCGAGCCAATATCATTTGCAAGTAATATGAGAAGTACACGTTCTGCTTTTCAGACTATTTTATAAATAGGGAAACGACTTTGTGTTATCGATGTTTTCTGGTTTCACAAATTTGGGCCGATCGTCCAATTGTCTAAAAAGTAAGATGATCCTGGTAGATAGAGATGGGCATGTAAAGTCGGTCCACCCACCAACCCGCAATGGACAGCGTGGTGGGGTAAGATCCTATCAAGTCGGATACTATCGTATATTAGTTAAGTTCACCAATAAGGACGCATTCGTTATTGGCTCCACTAGTTTTCCACATTTGCTTCGAGATCAAAATTGGCTAAACTACGTTTTTTTAGTCCATAAACACATTTTATAAGACACAAACAAATTATACAACGGAAACACTTTGAAAAAGTGCTCTAAAAGTGTTAGAATGTAATACAGATAAGATAAAGTCACAAATCCTAGTAGTGGGCGAAAACAACGATTACCGTATGAAGGACATATTCTTTCCAAAGGTCAATTGATTGTTACTAACTACTTTATTTTAGGAGCAACATACTCTTAAAGAAATTAATCTAGGTTTTATTTGTTTAATCAAACAGACAACCAGAACATTCTCCTTGGTATGTAGGCAGTCCGGCCCAGCCTAAAAATACAGTAAATACGATGGCTACGGTACCCTTCAAACCGGAACACAGTAGTGCTTATACTGATTTGCGATAGAAGAACAGGAACCGCGGACGTACTTCCCCCGACGTACAGCAATAAAGAACACAAACATAGCTTAAATACTAACATAATTATACTATAACATATAAGTACGTACACCCGCTGAACCCGCATTGGAGCAGCGTGGTGGGGTACGGTCCAAAAACCCCCTAATGGAGAAGGAGTGCATTAGGGAACGCACGCCTTCTCCATTAGGGAAACCGCTCACCTATGTCCAGAAGCTGGACCTATGTCCAACAGTGGACTAACACCGGCTAATGATAATGATGACAATAAATACGTATGAGATGTTGTATAAAACAACTGCGTAGGAACGGTTGAAAATATTTATATAGCATTTCCAGTATAATAAATAATTCACGTAGCATAACAATGGTTGTCGATGAAAAACAAAACACGCCTACTTATGAATAAACCAAGAAGTGACTTCATCGATCAAAGTGCGATTGTTCAAGTGAAATAATCGAGTTTCTTTTAACTGGCGCGTTGGCATAGCTGAGAACGATTTGTAAATATATGTTTTAAAGTAGACTTTTATATGTTGATTTATAATATAATTATTATAAGGCTTGATTCGGTTTGTGCATAAACTATTTGACTTCTACACAGTTTATAATTTATTTCAATCATAATTTGAGTATACCGGAGCAATGGAAATCATCATAAGCCTATAATAGTCCACCTATGTGCTGGACATGGGCCTCCCTTAATACACCCCTATACATTAGGGGATTTTAGACTATAACCCACCACGCTGCTCCAATGCGGGTTGGTGGATAGACCGACTTTTACATGCCCGACACATGAATCATCTTACTTTTCTGACGACTGGGTTATCAGCCCAAATTGCCCTAACCGACTAGGAAACAACAATAATAATTTGTTGAGTCCCCGCAGGATTCGAACCCACGACCTCCGGTTTCTAAAGCACACGCTTATTTCACTTGGCTACAGAATCATGTACCCTGAGATGGATTTGAAACATTGGGTATAATTTTAAATAATTGTGAAGTAATTAAACGCGACAAAATCCGTAAAAAAATTTATTGTTCATCATGTCATTGCGATATTAAGAGAACCGTTGGGTAATACAGTCACAAACAACTGACAGAGCCAAAAGAATACGGAATTGACGATGAATTGACGACGATGGGCATCGGTGACCACTTGCCATCAAGTGGCCCGACTGCCCGTCTGCGTGTCCAAACAAAAAACACTGTCTAACAAATGTTTAAAACAAACCCACCTTCAGATCCCTGATGAACTGCTCAGTGACATCACTCCTTACGGTTTCGCAGCAGTAGAAAGCGTGTTTCTCAGTCACGGCTCGGTACAAGGCGGCCGCTTGTCCCGACGTGGCCATTTTGACGTGTAAAGTCGCCTCATTGCCCTCGCCCGTTACGTATGACAGCTGGAATAGTCTTCTGATCGGCTGAGCACGGTGTATCGCCGTGTATGGGATGCTGGAAAGAAATAGCTTAGGCTTAAGAGCGGATATAGGAATAGTTGAACTGGAGGCTTATGTGGAAGTTATGTAAAAAATGTTAACCATGGACAGCGGTCATAACTTTTTCACTAATATTATAGTTTATTATAGCCAAAGAAGAAAGGACGTACATTAATAGACGTACATATGGCGAATGATAGGTGCACCATTTCGTTCTTGTGTTTTTTGGCTTTAGGAATCTATGTAAACAAAACGCTTGAAGTAATCATTTACGTGGGTGTGAAATCTAATTTGGGCTAGTTTTTCGTAAAAATAATTATGATAGCGAACCAATAGCCCCGAGTGCTTATTTAGTATCGTAAATATTATGATATCAAGACAGTGTTTTGATAAACGCATCTCATTTACAAATTATATCTCCTATTTATTTTACCAATTCTCCTATACAGATCTTTCTAGGTTATATTACGTAATATTAAACTCAACTTTTTTATTTCAACGCAAGTTTATCTGACAGGTAGTAAGCGCTCTGATCAGAGGCGTTTAAAGTACATCGCACTTGGTTTCCTAGGTTGTAAAATAGGACAATAAAATTCTAACTCTCTACGAGTTTATTTTAATTCCTTAATATGTATCTTTATAATTGTTTGATTGATCATTTAATAAGACAGTATTTAAAACTATTCCACCGAATTTCTTTCGCCGGTTGTTATGAAAATAGAGGCGTCGTACTCCGAACCGGAAGCCGGTGTAAAACTGCTATATTGCATAAATATATTTAAATTTTAAATATGAAAGCAAAATAAAATAGGGATATAAATAGGAAAATCAGTTCAAAGCTTTTAGATTTTCTTTGATTTAAACTATTGCAGAGTCAGATTAGATGTAAAATCAATTAGCAACAAAGTGACGTAATACTTTTTACATTATTATTATATTATTTAAGATTAAACGCTATCACTTTTGCAACAATCCGCTTAATGGTAACTTCCTACAATTGACTCCGCTTCGTTGCTACAGTTTGTTTGCATCAATTCTTAATCTTATTTTGATTTTGTATCAAATATTAAGAGGACATATTAAGAAATATTTAATATAATATTGTCCTCAAGGATCAAACAATTCCGCACGAGCTATTATAGTGCTCTTACCTCACTCACTTCTATGGGACGGATAACCGACACGACCGGAGGGATCAGACGCAGAACCAACTATTCACATGCCCAACGCATAGATCATCTTACTTTACAGACAATGGATGATCAGTCCGCATTGCCCTAACCAACTAGGAGACAACAATAAAAATTTGTTGAGTCCCCGCAGGATTGGAACCTACGACTTTTGGTTTCAAAAGCATACGCCTTTACCACTCGGATACGGAGGCAGTTAACAAATATTACGAGATAACGAAAGGTCAAGAGCTTTTTGTTCAACAAACTACTTTTCCCATCTCACGTGATCAACCGTATTTTAAAGATATATTTTACAAACGAAGCAATAGTACAGTGTTATCGTACGAGGTCGAGAAGCGACTCTTTGTTCTCGCCAAAACAGATAAGATACCACGAACTGAATGTTTGGCGGTTCACTATCTACTTTTGACTACGTTTTCATGGATCGTAAACTTTATTCGCTCCTAAATAAGATAAATAGTTGGAATGGTCACAAACAAAACACAAATAAAATAATCGATAAGAGATGGGAACGTGTTCATTAAATTCAATTATCTTTATTCACTATAGAAGTATACACTTGCTTATTGATTATCAAATACGCTGCCACAGGTTCGGAATAGGACGCCTCTGACCTGAGAGGCGAAAGAAACCCAGAGGTTTGTAAAGTGGTATTAGTGTTCAACATTAAATTTTGTTTCACTGAACTCTATGTAATATTTAGTCTAGTTTAGTTTAGTGTAAAATGGTAACCATGGCAACGAAGTGACGACTACCTAGCGTCCTTATTAATGAAATGTCACCGAGATGTCAACTACTAATTGACAGCCGACTAACGACAATACCGTACGCAATACACCGCTTGGTTGCTATGGGTTACCTTGTTTCCTGTTCCGAGGCCATGTTGGCTAAATTATAGTATAGTCTACCAAATGTCACTATCCAATAAATAAATAAATATTATGTTTCTTTAAAACTATACGAACCAATACTTCACACGTTAAATAAAAAATATTAATTGTGATCACTTCAAAGGTTTCAAGACTTTATCCATTTACTACTACAAAAATGCAAGAAGTACATTTTTATCAAGGAAATATAACAGTAGTTTGACTACTGAAGTTATCAGAATAAACAAACAACTAAATATAAAAGTATGTTTATATTTTAAGTACAGTAAGTTCCTTAACTCTCCTATCGTACTTATTGAGTCTACGAAATATCACATTCCTTTGGTTTTATGAACTGATAGTTCAACAACACGAGGGTGTCGTTCGTTTATCTAATGCGAGTGTAATTAAAAGTGATCCATTGTTGAAAACAATGATCAAAAGTTTACAAACAACTTAATAAAACTTGTAAGACATTTATTCGTAAAAACATTGTATAACATAGTAGAATCATCATCATCAACAGCCTGAGATAGTCCACTGCTGGACATAGGCCTCCCTTAATACACTCCTATCCCTTAGAGGGTTTTGGACCGCATCCCACAACGCTGATCCAATGCGGATCGGTGGGTGGACCGACTTTTTACAAGCCCATCCGATGCATAACATGGTAGAATAGAGGTGTAATTACAGACATTTTTAGGACCCAAGTGTTACGAGTACAAATATTATTAGAAAAATAAAAAAAATATTACACAAATTAGATATTAACTTTACTAAATTAATAGTTATAATGTATTTATATGCTTTCTTTGAAAGTAAAAGTATTATACCGTTCATCTATGGATGGTCAGTACAATACTACGTATTGTCTTTTCTATAATATTATGGTTTTTGAGTAAAGCAGCAATAGCAACAAAAAGCCATACAATTATTCACATAAATCAATGACACAGGGACGCCTCTAACTACCTCTAACTATCATTTAAATAATACAATCAGAGACTGAAAATGTACATCTTCCAACAAATAAAGCGACTGCAATACGTATGCCCTGAAATTTTTTATTTAACATTTAAAAGCACTATTGCTTAATACATTTTTATACCCATTTCAATGAACGTTTGATTACTAATTTATTGTAATTCAAACCGCCATAACAACAAGACATGAAACAATAGAAAAAATCGGCAAACACATGTTCAAAGCTATAGTCATTAAATCTATAAGAAACAAAGAACCAGCGAAATCGAATATAAATGAGGTTAAAGCGACCTTTCATCGACTTTGCGGTGGAACAATGCTATAGACTAATTTCTTTTGTTTTTCAATACTGGCCGTTACTGGTCTATTACCTAAGATGAGTATTTTTAAGTATTAGAAAAAATTGTCTACTATTAAGAACGTCGAAGCGCAATTTGTATGTATTTAATAATTATTATTACCTATATTGTTGCTATATATTTTACTCGATTTATACATAAACATTGGTTGCCTGTAAAATCGGTATACGGGCGAAAGTTATACGTGACAACGTCTTTTAGTGGTAGAATGATTGTAATGGAATATCATTCTGTATGATAGGAATAGAAGATCAACCTCTTTCTCTGTCTCTCTTCACTTAAGGCTCAACTGCGCACATGCAGATGAAAGCTGCATCTCACTTTCTCTTATGGATGCTTATGGAGAGCGTTACGTGAGCGACGCTGTGATACAGAGAGTGCCTCGGAATTGACATAGGATTGCGAAGTTTGCGTAGAGAATACATGATAAGACTTAAATCCAGGTTATTTGTTCAAAATATTGCATTAGTATTATAGTTAAAACTTTGCATAAAGCCTTAAAGCAAGTGCCAGTAGGTATCGAAATGTTCACAGCGACGCAATACGACGCAGTAAATTTTATCGGTCAGTTATTAAAGACATAAATGTAGTGAACGATTAAGCTACAGATTAAAAATAACGTAAGGCACGTTGGTCGAGTTGTTTTATTATGTTCATGTTTTCTTTCCAATGACTTTTATTACGGTTTCTTTCATTATCTAATTTAATCCAGTTGATTTATTCGTTGTATTAGAATGAGTGAGATGCTGCTTATGATAAACATTTAAATTTGTATTAACGTATATTTAATGGAAATTTATCAGGGCAATTTCACTGGGGCAATTCCATTATAGTGGAATCTATAATAATAATAATGTTTCTAAACGGAAATTAGATTACTCATAAATACATAGATTTACTTTTCTTTTGTAAATCAATACGCATTATATAAATGATACTAACACTAAGAAACGATTACTACATATGTTAATCGAAACAACACCCTATGGTGTAATTTTATTACATCACGTAGATTACTGACCCTATTAATTGTCATCAACGGACGTTTGTACACCAACCTCTGTCAGGTCGGCCATATTAACATATGTTTGTATACCAACCTCTGTTTCTCGACACCAATCTCCTGGTCGCCATTGCAGGCGGGCCGGTACACGACGATGCCGTGCGGTCCCACGCCCACGCACGTACTAAGTCTGCAACCACAACCACCAGAGTTCTGTCCAGATGTAAGACAGCCAACAGTCGCCCCACCATCTATCTCCTGCTCGTCCCTAGCTCTAGGCTCTTCCGCCTGCTGTCTATGGTACAGAAGATGGCTGTACAGATTATGAGCATTGTTGGTCTGCGTCACCGGTTTGCAGAAGAACAGCTCTTCACCGAACGACTCCAGTTTCGATATCTCCTTCAACAGCCGGTATTCCGCTTGTGACGATCTCATGCCGGCTATCTCACAATGGTGCTCTATTATCTTGTCCACGTGGTCTTCTGGCTTGGCGCCTTGTGGACCGATTTTGTTGCACTCCTCATAAATGTGTGTTGGTGGCATATCAGGTTCACAGTCCCGGTTTCCGCTTGGGCGATGTAAGCTATGATGCGTCGAGCGATTTCCTGTTCGGCAACGACTAGCCTACCTTCTATAAGATCTAGTTTGGCGTGCAGGTAGTGCTGGTGGCGTGTTGGCTCGTTGATAAGGAGGTGGGGAGGCACCCAGAACTTGACACGTAGCTCCAAACGACCGCCGGGGGTGCGCTGAGGGTCTAAGGGGTTCCGAAGGTTCAACCATCTGCCGGGACCTGATCCGTGGCAGACCCTTAGACCGAAGTAGTCCGCTTCGGCGCCTATCTCCAGTTTCTCGCATACCTGGTAAAGGAAAAGAGGAGTTATAGTGCAAACATAATTTCTAATGACGTAATGTTTTTGTTATCTATGCTCTACACAAAAAAATAAAACTGAAATGTCTGTTTGTATCAAAATAACTCTTTTTTAATAAAACCTTATGATATCTGCTGTCTGCTTGTTCTGGCTTAACTCTGGAATAGCTGTAACTGGGAATAACGTACGCTATTTATTTTTAGATTTTTTTTATGTATTGCAGGCGATGTCGGTGGCAACAGCTAGTACTGAATGAATTTAATGACTTAACAGACGGAAATAATGCACAAATGTTCAATATGTCATATAAAATGTATATTATTATTGTAGGATGACCGAGGAGTTATTTAAACAAATGTGAACACTACTGATGTACTGTCACTTACAAATTCCTCACAAATCCATAGTAAAATCATTAAAATGCTTTTATAAGATATCATGAAAGAAATCAGCAACAAAAAGGTTATTTTAAACATTGTATTTTATTCATAAGTTTCGAAAGCATGTAGTAATAACCAAAGCATTTCAGTCTAGACCAAGGTTTTCTATATACATTTACTAACATTTCTAGTCTGAGATTGTATAATTGGCTCTAACAAATCCGGGCCTCCGAGGCAAAATGAAAGCAAATCATTTTCTAGGTCGATCTCATGTCAGTTAATTTTTAACCCGTCTTTAATTATACCTCGTCTACACGAACAACATTAGGAGCCTATGATTATCTAGCAATAGTTGTTTCGTTTCATTTGATAGCAGTATAATTATGCTATCATTTTAAATAGGTAGAATTTAATAGTGTATCTCAAATAATAGTACGTATTTATTGACGTTACAGGTTATCGTCAAATTAAATGAGGAAATGGGATGGTATGATAGTGCTTTTATCAAAGAAATATAATGTTATTTATCTGTACAACAGATAAAATCCAAATTCTATTTAAATATGTTTTACGACGGTCTCTGGTAGTGTTATAACAGCAGCCTTATAGGAAATGTCACGTGACGTAGACAATTACATACTTTATATTGTATAAGACAAAAATATAACAAAATTTATTTGTTTAACTAATACTCAATACACTACTAATAGGAATAAAGCATCGAGTTGCTACTTTATATATATAACAGTTTTTTCCAACTATTACTTAGTAATTAATCCAGTATGTTTTAAATCATCATCATCTTCAGCCTTTAATAGTCCACTACTGGACATAGGCCTCCCCTAATACACCCCTATCCATTAGGGGGTTTGGACCGTATCCCATCACGCTGGTCCAATGCGGGTTGGTGGGTGAACCGACTTTTACATGTCCATCCGACGCATGGATCATCTTACTTTTCAGACGAATGCTGATCAATATGCCTAACCAACTAGGAAACAACATTGAAAATTTGTTGCGGCCCGCAGGATTCGACCCCACGACCTCCGGATACTAAAGCACACGCCTATACTACTAGGCTACGCAGGCAGTTATGTTTTAAATAAATGAGTTTATTTATACGAATATTTAGTGCAAACGAGGAATGCAACTTTGTAGCGTCTTCGTAATGTTCATTCCATGAATGATATGCAGTGAATGGGACATTGTAATAATATCAATTCACGTGGACTATGACTTAGGGTTGCCACATCACTACATGGTATAAAACTAAGTCGCTTTCTCCGTCCTTATATTCCTATGTATGCTTAAATCTTAAAAACTACGTAACGGATTTCGGTGCGGTTTTTTTAATAGAATATAGAAATGCTATAATATAGAATAATTGAAGAGAAAGGTTTATATGTATAAGGCTGCATAATATTGTAGGTATGTTTTCTATCAGCGTAGCTACCGTGCGAAGCAGGGACGGGTCGCTAGTATACTATAAATTGAAGTGTCATAGTTGCGAACAACAGTTAGAACGAGCAATAACTATTGCTTTCTATAATTTAATGCGTGTATATTAGTACATTATTTTATATAAGAGTCATACAGAGTTTGTTAAGTCGGTCTGTCTCAAGTCAGAGGCATCCATTTACAAACCGGTGGTAGATTATTTGACAATCAATAACCAAGTTTAATGCTTCTTCGCCGAATAAAGATACTTACTTTTCATATACCATATTTGTTTAAAAGATATTATTAAATAGAATGTAATGTTGCGTATACAAAGTATATGGAAGTTTTGATGGCGTTTAAATAGACAATTTATTAATAATTTAAGAAAGTGACGTGGACGGTTATGTTACGTAATTTACTATGAAATAATATGTTAGTTATTTACTACAGATGTGGTATTTTTGCTATGGATATATTACTTCTTTAATTCAAACAAAAATCTTACATTTCTCTCAGTATAAAAAGTGACAACCCTAACTACATTGTTTACTACGGCTGTTAACGACAATGACTCAATAGGAATCGAGTTACAAGGTTGCCCCGCGGCTATGCTCGTTGTCCGCAGAGTCTCCTAACAAGGACTTGATAATTCTTCCCGGTATTACGTTACAATTACTCAAGTATCTTTGTATCTTAACAACGACTTGAAATTTACGTAAAAAATGTCTAACGTCAAACACTATTGAGGTAAGGTTAAATGAGTTCTTATTGGTCGGCTGCCGCCATGTTTTCACGTAATGTTATAAAAAAAGTCCCGCTGAGTTTCTTACGCCGGTTCTTCTCAGGTCAGAGGCTTCCATTTCCGAACCGGTGGTAGTTTATTTGACAATCAATAAGAAAGTGTAATGCTTCCATATTGAATAAAGATATTTGACTTGGACTTTGAATGAGAGCTTGAAATTTTGGCGCTAATAGATTGACTTTAGCCTTTTTAACGTTAATCCCAATTTTTCATTGTTAAAGAGTGAAAATTCTGCCAATAAGGTTCTGGAGTGGAAGCCGCGTTCGGGAAGACGGAGCGTTGGTCGACCCCCGATCAGGTGGGATGCCGATCTCCGTGTAGAAGCCGGTTCAAGCTGGCAGCGAGTGGCAAGCGATCGGCCGCCTTGGCGTTCATTGGAACAGGCCTATGTCCAGCAGTGGACGGTTTAAGGCTGCTGATTACGGTGATGGTGTGTTTACGATGCACTTTAGTGATTGGCAACAATATGGCGATAAATATAAAGCGTTGGTATTGGGAGCCAGTCTTCAACGTAGAGATGTTCCACCAATTAGAATGGTATATAATAATAATAATATTTCTGATTGAATCACACATCATCTAGTCCCGAACTTACCAAAGCTTGTACAAAGGAAGCAAGGTGACCGATAAATACATAGACTTACTTTTCTTGTGTAAATAAATATATATTATAGAGATACATACACCCAGACAAGAGAAAAGCACTGTGTACTTCACGCAATAATTTTTCCTGTGTGGAAGCGATTCCACACCCACTACTTAAGAATCAGGCTCACTAACCACTACACCAAGCGGGTCGTCATGCTACGCTTGAACATTATTGGTTACACGGTTTATAAAATAGATTCAATTGATTCAAAGCAATCAGGATCTTAATGGTTTGAAAATTTATCAACATTTTAATAAAGTTAGAACTTAAAGACCAATATTTTTCGTGTTGTTTGTGGAAGATGAATAAAACATTTTGCATTCTTTCTTGTCCTCTACCTAAATATCAAGTTTAACGTACACGTTTCCAATTATTTTCTGCGAAACATTTTCATGACCGGATCGACCCGTATAGTGTAACCCAAATAGATTGGACTTTGTTAAACCTGAGTCGACCTTCGCTGAGTTTGCAAAGCAAATAATAGATGGCACGCGATGACTACGTGATAGGCACAGTGCAATTGCATTTGAGCGTTTAGGTTAATTTGCTTTAACTATGACAGACGCATTGAATTGTTTATGTCATCCTGGTAGTTTTTTCTTTACATTGTATGTCTTATTTTGAAATAAATAACGAGACGAGCAGGCATACGACAATTGCATCTGAGCGTTAATGTTAGTTTATGTCAACTATGACAGACGCATTTCATCGTTTATGTCGTCCTGGTAGTTTTTTCTTTAGATCATATTTTAATATATTTTATCATTCTGAAATAAACAACAATATGAGCAGGTGATGACTGCGAGTGCTACATTATTTTACGTTTATGACTGGCACATACTTTCTTAGTTCGTTTATGTTGTCTTGGTAGTTTTCATCTGATGAATTTCTTTGTTTCGAAAGCAGCAATGAGACAAGCAATGGGCATGGTATTTCATGTTGATTTACTTTAACTATATCGAACACATATCAGTGCTTATGTTATCCTAGTATATTTCTTCTAATCATATTCTATTTTATGAAAGCAAGCGACGGGATAAGCAAGTACAGTGCGGTTGTATGTCAATTAAAGTTACATTTAAAGTCATACTGGTAACTTCTATTTACTATTTTTCATTTAATTCAATCCTTTAACAATGATTTTCTTAACAACTCGTTTGTCTGCAAAACACTGAACAAGTCTTCTTCGACCTCAGAACTGGAAAGTCACCCAAACAAGTTTCCACATAATTGTAGCCACAAAAAGCGGGAATCAAAGGGAATTACATCTCTCGGAAATCGAGTACAAGAAAAGCAAACTCACGAACCGAAATTACTCGAAAAATTACTTTTTACACGACGGATGACGACGCATTCACGAAGCGTTGGCCGACTTAAATTTCGCGAGGACATTTCCCGCGAAATTGTAATTTTTGTGTCTCCAATTGAAAAGCCGAATAACTTGTTTTTTTGGAAGCGTCATTTATTTTACATAAACAACGGAGAATTTGTTATATTCAATCAGTATAGTAAAACTTATATCATGGAAGCAATAAAACAATGGTACATCAGGCATTTTTTTTTTGTAAATTGAGAATATTCGACACTGATTTGATGTTATTATTTTAATAAAAATTACTTAAAAGGTATAGGAAATTTGTGCATTCTTTTTACAGGCCCTGTGGCGCAATGGATAACGCGTCTGACTACGGATCAGAAGATTCCAGGTTCGAATCCTGGCAGGGTCGCGTGGAAACTTTTTCTTTTTTTTATCTTACAATAAATTTACTAAAATTATATTTTGAAAGTTATTACGTCCTTTACTACACACTTATAAGAATTAATACTAATTTTATATTGTAACAGAATTTCATTCAATTTTTTTTTAATGTGAAGTTTTTGTTAATAAAAATTTTTTATCAAACGATTATTTTTTCCTTAAAGTTATTCATCTAAAATGTTCGTATTCCATATAAGTTACGGTTTAAATAACCGATTGTTAGAGATTTTTTGCGATCTCGTTATTAAAGTATCTATTTTAACGATCAAAATAGACCTTGACTTAACGAGTTTTTCGCATCTGTTATTGTTACGTAAATCTGCTAATATAACATTGATATAATTCGGTTGTTTTTACGACTAATTTAAACAAAGGATATGTTTTTGCATGCTTCCTTCGTAATGTTAATTATGAAGTTTTATCTGGTTGAAGAACAAAGGAAACATACTTACACAAAAATGATTCTACTGTCTGTGATTTAATCATAAATCAATTTTAATTAATGCAGCTTATTATAAAACATTATTGTGTTATGATTTTAAAATGGCGTGCGTTGTTAAAACTTTTCGTTGACAAAAATTTAAATGGCTTCTACTTACTGCGTTCTTACTGGTGGACCAAATTCCAACCACTAATACTTTAAGTTTTGCCCGCCAAAAGTTGTTGTTGTAGTCATTATTTGTGCAGTCTCAATATCATAGTTAAATAAGTGATTAAATGTTGCTATGTTTAAAGTTAACTCAGTAGTAAATTAAAGGCAATACAGTAATGGAAATATCACCAATAATGTTTTTAAAGTCACAGAGATAAACGTAGCTCGCTTACTCGTATGGAGCAACGACCTCAAAGTCCCTACTGGCTAGTCCAGTGGGTTCAAGTGGGCATTGTGACCATTTATCCACTATTTTAAAAGCAATCGACATCAAGATGGTAATACTTACATTTTTTAAAAGTAAATATGTGCATGAATAGTCGTGTTAAAAAGGGCAGAGTAACCAACTTGTACGAGGCAATTTATAATATGTCTTTGCTCAAGCACGCTCTTTCATTCCCGTAAGAGATAACTTTTAAGTGTTATCGCTACTATATAATATGTAACTATATATTCTATAAAAGATAGTGATTTAAGATTGTTTTGAATGAATAGACCTAAAGAAAAACCTAACCTAACCTTTAAAAGCTATAACCTATATTTAAAAACTATAATTCTGAAGTTATATCTCAGATGTAATAATAAAAAAGTGATTACTATACTATGTTATTATGCATGAAAAGGAGTTTATTTGGATACACCTAAATATTAAGTGAAATTATTTCATTGACAATTAATAACAAAGAGTAATGCTTCCATATCGAATCAAGCTATTTGACATCTACTTCATCTTTAAAATATATAGTACATTATAGCGTAAAAATAGTAGATATTGAAAATGCCAACTTATTTTCATTTCGATGAATCGATGAATAACATGTTATGATGGCCGCTTCTTGCCTCATCTAAAACCGATTATGTTACTATCTCCCGCCTAAATTACATGTTCCAGGAAATTGCGAGGCAAATGGGTACTTTCTCTGCAATTTTGCCTCCTTTGATATATCGATTTGTATGTCTATATCATCGAAGAAAGTTTCCTTCGTACATGTGGAAGTTATATCTTCAAAGTTTTACGCCATTACACGGTTGATCAAAAAGTTAAAAGATTCCCTATAATTCGTGGTAAGAATAAAAGAAAACTAATAACGTTTAAAATTTTAATATGAGCACAATCTGTCATAACTATCTTTTACAAAAAAAAGAATAACGTAAGAATTTTGGCGGCAAATAGGTAAAATGACGTGTCATTATTCCAGAAGCAGTTTACAAGTCAATTTATAACTTTAAAAAAAATACATTACTACAACCAACATCGCGGGCGAATGCACAGATAACATAATTAGCAAAGCTGTTCAACCACGGACCCGCCGCTATAAAATTACTTCCTTATTGAACTTTAACGATGCCTATGTGGCCACACAAGTTTCCCCTGTACCGTTACCCGATTGAAGGATTATATGTGGTAAAAAGTTTTAACTAGCTCAGTTCTATGTTTTGTCTTTAAAGAAAATGATTATAGGTTATACTATTAGTACAGAAAAAACTGTAACAATGTCTCCCTCCTACAAATGCTTCCTTCACGCACTGCTTACAACTTCTAGTTTCGCAAAACCAATATATTGCCTTATATTTATACTATATTTTAGAGTTATATGTTTATGTTATGTTATAACTGTAATAACAATAAAACTCTCCCGTCTAACAATAACTAAAGCCATATACTAATTCATCTCGTGAATTTATTGTTTATTCTAATAAGACGATAAATTCCTTTGTTGTAGATTGCAGTTATCTGAACTAGATAACTTAGGTAGAGCAATGCTTGTTAAACAACCTAAAAACATCATATTTATTATAACAGCAAACTAGATTAAATTACAAGACGATAGTAATGATAATAGTTGTACCTATTAAAAATGTAGCCGCCGAAATTAACCTAAAAAAAAACCAGCAACAACACATGTATACAATAAGTTTTTTCGTAAATACGAAGATATCCCGTTGTATACATCCTCTAACATTAAAATTGAACTCGTAACTCATATAAAACACTCAAATAACAACTAAATTTAAAATATCGATACAAAACCAAAACGAATTTTACTTGCGCTTTTAAAGCGTCATCGTTATCGTTAACCCGAATACGCTTTCAAAAAACAAAGCACCAAACGCTAAATCCGAAGCGCGTCCTTCCACCATGTTTGCTATCTGTCCCGCTCTAACGTATAGCGCCGTCCCGCATCACGCGCCCGACGCGTGCACGCGGTCGTCGAACCGATCCGATGTAGGATTCGGCTGTTTGTAAATAATACCCGACTTGTAAGCAAACACATCGCTAGATATGTCGGTGCTATGCCAAAATTGCAACGGACAAGATTATTATTACGACACGACACCCGTATGTATTTATAGTGGATGGCAGTTCTATAACAGTAATTTTACTTTCAGTGATATCTTTCTCCTTCATTTCTGCTCCCAAACAAGCTTTCTTTAAAACCGACTACAGACTACAGTTTTTTTGTTACTCGCGTTTTTAGTTTCGCCGAAGATTTTATTACTTTAAGTTTTGACTAAGTAATATAGACATTTATATAAGAACCGAAATGTCAACAAAAGTTTTTAATTAGGCCATCAAGAAGTATTTCAAAGTTAAAAACCAAGTTAAATTTAACCGATTACATATCGAGTTACTTTCTTTGTTTGTCGCAGACCACGGTAAACTTGATCATCAAAAACAGCAAATCCTTAAAAAATTTAAATCCATAAAATATCCAGAGGTAAAAAGCGATAAATACGCCTAAAACCCATCCGGGTTTAGTGCGAAAAAAGTTTGTAACGGTTAGACAATTACTCTGATATTCAATATTCCTACTGAGTTGATCTTTTAACTCGGCGAAATAATATATAATAACAACTTATAGGCTACAAGGTTTGTTATATATGGTGTGTGCAAGTTATGGCGTTAAAGGAGTAAGCCCATAATACGTTAAGGTCGGCCATAAATGAGGTCACGACAGCATCAAAAATGGCAACCAATAGTTAGAGGTGATTTTTGTAAGCGAAGTCTATGAAGGCTAAAAATATTACTAACAAATAATAAAGAACTTAAAAAAATCAGCGTTAATGGTAAAACTGTACACTTGACATAAATAACACTTTAGTTGACAAAACCAGCAAACAAATTCAGTCAACACTAAAAAAAATATGTCTATATTTTTTTAAATATATTTCTTAAATTACAAATTGATATATTATGGTTAAATGTTTACGGTACAAAATAAAAAAATAATACATTTCGTTAGAGTTTTGGCTTAACCTTCAATCAACTGTGAAGTAAGTACGTTTATACTTTTTTGATCTGACATATTTATCCGAGTTAAACGCGATTTATGGATCGATTAAAAAGAATAATCGATAATAAAGATTATAAATAATAAGTTACGTATTAAAAGAACACTGGTACAACTTTAATAGTCCCTAATTTGTAAAACGACTTTAAAAATTTCCACAAAAGAGGCGACAAACTCATTATACTCCCGAAGTGCGCTATGAAAACCTTTAAATCCTAAGGGATAAAGTTTAAAATAGGTTTTCGTGTATAATAGGGTCATGTCGGTAGGGTCAACGCACTCCGAAAATAAGTACCCCGCTTTCACTATACAAAGATTTATTGTCGTTGTTTAAGCAACTATTTTCATACACATTATGCAAACTAACTACATTTTAGTAAGGTCGGAAAAGATGTGACATGTTTGTAGACAGACCACCGACTACACATGAGCTAAACTCTTCTTCGATGTAATGTATGTAATAAACAGTTTTAATGAAAATTATTAGTAACGTCATTAGGTTGGTAAAAGGTTTTTGCGTTTCGTTGTAATGTTGAAAATGTCTTTGATTCATGTTTGTATTTACATTTAGCCATTTTCGGGCCTTTATGGGTAAATTTATACAATCATTAATCGATTAATATGTTCCACTTGTGAAAGATAATAAATATCAATTTCCTCTAATTCGGCTTGAACATCGTAGTGAATAAACGACTTTGGCGATTGTCAAAATATGTTGTTTATTGTCTTTAAACAAATTATCTAGACTTCAATTGACTAGACATTGCTGTTTTATTTATTTATCAATTAAATTATTGGAAACTGAATTATAAGCAATATCATATAGTTTTGTTTTCGTAATTCTTGCCTTTGGCTAATATAGTTAAAATAACAAACTTACCAGATATTGGAAACTTAAATCAATTTACTTCATGCCGAGAAGATTCTTCATACAGTAATTTATCTGTTATACACTTACCTGAAACAATAATAATGTTAATTAGCACATAATATTCATAAATAATGTATAATGACATCATTCAATCTTCCCACTCGTTCTGATCCAAAACGACCCCAGATGCGTAGTTGTGATAGCAAATTGATTGATTTACATTACGCACCCACCGGGGCCAAGGTTTCGATAAGTTCATGTATTAAAACGATTAAGTGTATCGTAAATCTATCCACTTAATCTAATTTTAGTTAAGAACAATTGACAACAGTCATGCATGAATTACACACATATTCCCTTAAACGCTATCTAATGTTTACAGATCACCCACCACCAACCCGCATTGGACCAGCGTGGTGGGATACGATCCTAAAACCCAATAATGGAGAAAGCTTGCAGTAGGGGAGGCCTATGTCTGAATGTTTACAGATTGCGTTAAAATGAATTGAAGAGATCTTAGCAAACATTCCGGGAACGACTGTAAAATAAGATGTCAAGATATGCTTATTACTGCAATCATATATACATCAAAATTATTTATTTCATTTACGCGATTATTATACATATAAAAATCCACTTTTTACAGATTTTTACAGACATATCCCATCTTAGTCTGCCCGTGATCATGGCTACTGGGAACAGTCCGTAATGTCTACGAAATAAATGTAGATACTTAACGCGTAAAATGTGGATTTGATATGTCGTATACACCTTCTAGATTATTCCAATTTGCGAAAATCTTCATAATCAGTGTCAATATCAGTATGACACCTGATAATGACTATAATAAACACGAGTTGCTACGCAGATCAATGTAAATTGAAACGGTGCTGTCAAACATATATATGCTAAATTGTCATTAAAGTGATATCGTACCTGCTTTATATTATTGTAACGTATTTGTAAATATGTTATTCAGGTGTCAACTTGTTTTTCATCCATACATATTGTTTTGTAAACACAAACATCGTCAAAATTATTTGGTCTCAACAAACTATACGAGCAAATATATTATCAAGTAAATGGACTGTATTTGTATAAAAATAGGTTGTATGTTCTTTTGGCATACGCAGGTAGACGAGCAGTCAGGCCACCTGATGGAAAGTGGTCACCGACGCCCATGGACATCGGAAATACCAGGGGTATCACCAACGCGCTGTCAAAGGCAGACATAGGGTGTAAGTCTCGTTTACCCAGTAAATACGCTGGCTACGGAGCCCTTCAAAACAGAAATAGTAGTTATTAAATAAATTACTTTACGGATTTATCGCGTTTATTATTTAAATTCCCGACGTTTCGAACACTTTACCACGCCTGGTCACAGGTAGACTGAGATGTCATGCTCTTCTTAGAGTGCTGAACGGTTTCAGATCTTAAATTTAGACATTATTTTTAATCTGACTCCGACCTATGCAAATGAACTGATTAATTTATAAGTGTTCGAAACGTCGGGAATTTAAAATGTAAAATAAACGCGATAAAATCCGTAAAGTAATTTTATTTAATAATGTATAATATTCGCGCAAGCAATAGAAATAATTATAGAACATAGTAGTGTTTTCACACAACTGCTTTGCGGCAGAATTAGGCACCACGGTGGTACCGCCCCGGACGGCCCCCCGTAAAATGGAGACCTACTACCTGAATATTATCATTAAAAAAAACTTGAACAACGCAGTCATTAAAAGTAACATCATTTGTTTAAACAAAACTGATGTGTAAACACGTAGAAATTTGAAACAGTGTGATAAAAATAATATTTCTTCAGTAGCGAATTGCAGGCGTTATTTGTTTTGCGTAAAACATTAACACACTGGAGGTCCGAGGTTAGAATCTGGCGGGGCAATAAATCTGTGTTATCATTGTTCTCTGGTTGATTAGGACAATATAGGCCGATCATCGAATTGTCTGAAAAGTCGGTCCACAGGCATTGGACCAGCGTGGCCAAAAACCTCAAATTGGAGAAGACGTGCATTAGGGTAGGCCTTTGTCCAACAGTAGACTAAGACGGGCTGATGATGATGATGAATTCTTCAAAACAAAAACTGCGTTTTTACTTATTATTTTTATGTTCAAATGGATTTACTGACAACTAGGATGTGAAGTATTAATGTAACACGATTCGATAAAGATGACGAATGTTCTTCGTGAATTGCTTTTTTTCCAAGATGGCGGCTTTAATAAGGAAGCAGTAATGTTTTAAACACGATGTAACTCAATGCAATATAATATACCTGTTAATAGTTCCTTGGTGATGGATAATCATAAAACAGCAATTTTAGTATAGAAATCTTTAATACGTGATATTATCATTAGCATTTAATGAGAAATTTTTAGATAACATAATATTATTTTTTAAATAATTTTCGTACATTTGTATTATACGACAGATATGGTTTTTTTGGGGCAGTTAGCACTTTACCAAACTATTTTAGCAATTAAATATTTATCTTACATTCATTGTATTAATCTAGTTACATTTTGATCAGCCTAGATACTTCACAATAAATTAATAAACATACGTTCATCTTTAAACAGTACTGAGCATATACGTAAATGAAACAATAAACTGACGGCATATCAAGTGATGAAAAATTAAAAACATGGTAATAATTAACAAACGCAACAAAATAAAACGCTAAAACAACAATCAAAACATTTTAAGGTATCACGAAAACGCAATAAAACTTGTAACACCGTTTTCGAAAAAAATAACCTCAAACGCGACGCGCAATAGAATCGATCCGCCATTTTGAACGGTCGCGTATTAGTAATGGCGCGGATTTAATTAAAATACCACGATGTTTACGGCGAATGTAACACGCAATATTTCTAACGTTTACTCAATAAGTTATTATCGTGGAAAACAAACCTTGGTGCGATGCAAATTGCTGTTATGCATTCTAACAAAAACAAGCTATAAAGCTACTCTGTATACGTATCATCAGCCTGTGTTAGTCCACTGCTAGACTTAGGCCTCACCCTAATGCACGCCTCCTTCATTTTTGCTTTTACACTGTATATAATACTTTTTATTATTATTATCTTACTTCGCTTACTTTATATTTTATATGTAACATATGTTGTATACACAAGAAGAGAATAAATAAAATAGCCCGCTGAGTTTCTTTCGCCGGTTCTAATCAGGTCTGAGGCGTCCTTTTCCGAACAGGTTGCAGCGTGTTTGACAATCAATAAGCCAGTGTAATGTTCTAGATTGAATAAAGATATTTGAATTTGAGTCTTTACATAAGAGCATAAAATATGTACTTAATAAAAGTATTTCACTCAAACGAGCAAAGTAATCGTTGAAAATCCGTTCTCAAAGCATATCTCATGTACAGATAAGCTATTGACTCGTTTTTTAATTAGATTCGATGCCAAATCGCTAATCGATTATGTTGCAGTAATTTTCCTGTGCCGATTATTGAGAGAAAATATTAACTTTTCTTATTTTATCAATATAATATTGCGTTTTTCATGATTTTACAAAAGAATTTCAGGAACTGAATGTAAAATTTTTTAGATCAACATTACTTTATGTTATTAGTAATTTTATCTATATTTTTAAGGTTCAAGCTATCAGTATTTTTTTTGTTAACTATGAAATTATGCTTCCAGTCCCTAGGGTCTTTCCTATAAAGAGGTTTTTGAACCGTATCCCACCACGCTGGTCCAATGCGTGTTGGCGGGTGGACCGACTTTTTACATGCCGATCCGACGCTTGGTTCATTTTACTTTTCAGACAATTGGATGATCGACCCAAATTGCACTAGGCAACTAGGAAACAACAATGGCTATTTGTTGACTCCCCGCAGGATTTGAACTGACGACCTCCGGTTTCTAAAGCACACGCCCTTACCACAAGGCTACGGAGGCAGTTAATGGTTTTAATCGGTTACTATACATCTATTAGCATTTAGTGTGGTCTATGGCCACGGCATTCATTACTATTTACGTTTTATAGGAAAGCAGTTATGCTTTAGCGGGTTAAGACGCCCACGAGGTTTTTAAAAAGTATTAAGTGTATATTTAAAGGTTAATAACGTGTATTTTATTACCATATTCATCACATATCTGTAAAAACTCTATCTACTATATTATGTGTTTACGGATCCATCGTACAAATTTGTAGATCATAAAACCGAAGGTTAAGTTGAAGATAAAATTCTATAGTTTCTAATGTTGCAAACAGTCAATAAAATGTACCTATAATGTTGTGTATTTACACTTAAAATAGATGTAAACATTGTAACCAATGGCAACAAAGAGATGTCATACATCTAGCGTACTGATTGGTGAACGATGTGTCAATCACTGACAGCCAATTGAGACTTTCAATAAATGTCAACGAAATGAAAAACCGTTGGGGAATGAAGGTACTTGAGTGAGGCACCCTCGTACTGGTCATCGCAGTGTCGGATCCCACAAGATGGAGTGACGACCTGCGCAAATGTGCAAGAGGTCGGTGGATGCTGGTGGCACAGGATCCTTAACCTTTGGCGACTTATGGGGGAGGCAGTCAACAGTGGGCTCTGACAGGCTGAAACGACGACGACCACAACGGTAACACAAAATAACGACAAAGATACGCCATACAATTAGTGTTGTCATTGGTGAGTTGTCACAGAGATGTCAATCACTGAGTGACATCGACTGTCACTAATACGTAACATACCGCTTTCGTTGCTATGTGTCATTTTGTTAACATTTATTTTAACTATAGACGTAATAGATTTAAATATTGCCACGATTATAATTAATCTGATAAAGATTAAAAAATATCCTTATTATGTTATTTAAAGTCCACTAGAAACTAGTTTTTCGGGTACAACGCGATGACTTACAACCTTTACGAAACACGAAATATCACTATTGAATATAATAAAGCAATCGGAAAGAAAAATAAGATTAAAACTGCTGTATCAAATATATATGAATTATATGTTATTTAACAAATATATCCCTTATTTCAATTAATTAAGTTTAAACTAAATATTATTTTAATCTATCATAACATAATGTCTTCTTTGTATCTTATAAGAGCTTTTAATCTTATTAACTGATATTACCGTGCTTATTTAATAAACAGCTTTTTATATATAATTTAAAAACTTTCAGAATCTTGAAATAGTCTTGGATTCGGCTTAAAACATGTCAATATGGCGTCTCTGCCAGCGTGAATACAAACGTGTTTGCTCATTTGCAAGTAGAGTGTGATCGATAAATTGGCTTATTTTACGATCGTACGCCTCCAACACTAGGGTTGGAGACGCGGCATAATGCCTATGCGTTGATAACTGTTTTTTTGTTCTGTTTTCTTAACATCATTAACGGCACGTGATGGGAAAACAACAAAAAGTACATTTATCTTCTGGGTCTGCAACTAATCTATTGAATGATTGATTCGATTTTTACTTATGTTTTATTTGTTTTTTAATTGAAACAGGTTTGACGGGGACAAAGCTAACCTGATGCTCTGCCGTAATAATTATAGCATTGTATAAAACTAATGTTTATTCGGTAGCTGTACTGGCTATGGATCCCAATAAATAGGATATTAGCTTGCATCCACTTAAATGCATCCAATTTTTATAACAAATCCTATTTCTAATCTGAAAAGAAGCTTCGCTACTAAGTATAAATTGCAAAATATTGATCCTATTTGGATACATATTTGTTCAAGTATGTTCCTTCTTGCAAGATAAGATGTATAGTGTATACAAAGATTGTATCACATTTCAGTTACCAAAATTGTACACCACAAAAACATTAAACATTTATTAATAGTATATAAGCGTGTCACCTTAAACGTCTTCGCGCGTAAATTATGCGCATACATTCAAAAGCGCGCGAAAGCCCCAACGGCCATGTTTGTCTCAAACATGGCGACGCATAACTTTGCGAAGTTAATAACAACGCAAACGTAATCTCGTATACATTTTACAATATTAAATCCAAGTAAATGTTACAAAAATAAGGATGTTAATGTGTAATGAATACGAATTGCATATATTAAGTGGGAAAAATACGGAAAAGAATTATGCATGAATGTTTTGACAGCACTTAAGTGTGTGAATAACATTAAGATATAATTAAACCTTAGTAATGACTTAGCCTGCACATAGGAAAAGAACATAACAAAACACCTTATTATATATTTTATAATAGTTTAGAATCAGAAGTCATTTATATTGTGTTATTTCCACTTTTTGCAGGGTGCCGTCTGGGTAGCTACCACCGCGGTGCCTAATTCTGCCCGTAAAGCAGTCGTGTGAAAACATTACTGTGTTCCAGTTTGAAGGGCACCGTAGCCAGCGTGTTTACTGGATAAACGAGACTTAACATCCTGTCCCATGGTAGCCAATGAAACCTTATCACAATATGTTTGCCAATATGTTATTAGTAACCATAACCTATAAATCTATATAAGATCTATAGAGTAAAGTAAAAGTAAAATCTTGTATTACATACCAATTTAAATAATTTCACATGCATTACTCTTACCTGTTAAACAATGCCTATACTACAACAATATATTATCAAACTTCTTTAAATTCTAAGATACGTAAATGCAAGCTAAACCATAAGATTATATAGATTATCGTAAGGGGAATTATTTTTCATTATTAACAATCTCCATCCGCTTGGAAACAATTTGCGTCAAGAATTAAAGATGATGTCACACTTGATAAAAGCTTTATCTAACGTAACAACAGGCAAATCGTGATATGACAAAAAGTACAATCGTTCGAGTATCGAAATAAAACAACCAAAAGTATAAGAGATAAGTAAATTTTCAAATAATAGTTGTGTTATTAAGTAAAGTCTTAAATTATGCATCGAATTACGTCTTTTGAGTGACGCCAAAGATTGCGTGCGTTGCCACTAATAGTGATTTTGTCACGAACAAATGCTGAAAATTTGTTTTTATTCATAATAACTTACTTCTAATCGATTGTACTGACAAAAGTATTGTAGTTTTGTAATGATTCTATATCATCATCAGTAACATAATTTGTCTTTTTTATAATTACGTATTTGGACGAAATATACTTACTATTTAGCCGAATACCGAATATTAGAAAAAGTGGCCGAATAGGTGGAATACTTAATCATCATCATCAGCCCGTGTTAGTCCACTGCTGGGCATAAGCCTCCCCTAATGCACAGTTTTCGTTAGGGGGTTTCTCGACTGTATCGCGTTATACGCTGGTCTATTGCGGTTGGGTGGGGAATACTGAAGAGTAGATGGGTATTCCTTAAAACACTACATAGTATAAAATAAAGTCGCTTTCTCTGTCCCTATATCCCTATGAATGCTTAAATCTTTAAAACTACGCAACGGATTATGATGTGTTTTTTTAATAGATAGAGCGATGGAAGATGTATGATGCAAGTCGGATTCTAATTAACGTTTATGGCAGTACCCTAAATAACTTGTACGTTTGCAAGGTAATAATAGCAGCATATATGATTATAAAGACGTGTTCCATTTATAACTTTCCTTTCGTACGTCCAATCATCTATAAATAGGTGTAAAATATTTGGCAGTGAGCCAAAACACGCTGAGGTGAACTTGCGGTAATGTTCTTTTCTGGAACACTTGACATGACCGAAATAGTAATTTAAAATAATAATTTTCGATATTTCAAGCATTTTCTTATAATGCTGAAACCTAAATACTGCAAACTTTCATCTTTGTTTATTTCATCATAGCAAAGGAGCTATAAAACGTCTTTTATCGATTCTGATGTAAGCAAATGTTGCTGTCAAATTACAACTCTTTTTCCTATGCACGATAATATTATCTTACAATCTCATTTAAACAGTGATATTCAAGAGAAAACTAATAGACGATACTGAAACTAGACTATCTCATTTGCTAATTATATAGCTACTGGTTTGCTATAAAATATACCAAAACGCATTTAATATAACAATTCACTTTTGCAACAAATAAAGAACTTGCGATATATTCAGTTGTCGTGCCCGATGTAAGAAAACCATTTTAGAATTGATACATCATACAACATATATGAAAGGTCAATAAGACTTCTTGAAAACGAGCCAAGCTCTCGCCAACTCATTTTATATAGCTAATTTTCCGCTTCGTGATAAAATCATTATACCCACGGTCACTAACCATAAAGTATATACGAATATACCGGAAAATTATCAAGATTAAATAGCGGAAAACTATATGAAATCGGTGCAGAAATTAAACAATTAATAATTGTGTTGAAATAAAAACAAACGCACATAAAGATATAAGTTACATGTTTATAAACAGTATGGTTAATCAGCGAGACGCAGCGTTGTTATGAAAACCGTTGGAAGGCACATTTGAAGTGGAATATTATATATTCATAACTATATTATTAGATATATCAAATCCACTAATTTAAGGCTTTTTCGCGTTACTTAAATATATTTATTACCGACGTTTCGGATTCCTTACAGCATCCATGATCACGGGCAGACTAAGTTGGTATATGTCTGTACCTCTATGTTTTCGAATAACCGTCAGAGTTTTTATTAAAAAAAAATTGACATATCTTTCGTTTTCTTAATTTTTAATGTTGGTTTCACAAAAAGTATTTATGTAGTCCTTCGGTTTTGTGGTTTTTATACTCTGCGTTTAATTTTTGAAACTATTGGATCCCAGGAAGGTAGCAAAGACAAATAAGTATATATTACTAAATAAGACTGGAAAAGATGAAAACAAAGTACGTATAGTAACAAAATGTCGACATGCGTGCAGCATTGTTATAGATGTAGTAAGAAATTATTATCTTTCGGAAACACTCGGATCTATATCGGAATACGATGTCAGCCGAACTGTCAATGAATGATCGTATTAAATGAGCGACATATTCATAATTATAAAACTTTATTGTTTAGTGGCAAGTGATCAAAAAATAATATAATTGTATAATTTAGAGACATATAGGTACTGAAGCTATTTGAGAGGATGACAACTACAAACTTTAAAAAAAAAAGAGTCATTTGTTACTGTATACTGATGAATTTTCATCAATATATGCATGAGAATAGCCGAAGATCGCAAGCGGTGGCGTGAATTAGGGGAGGCCTGTGTCCAGCAATGGACTGACGGAAACTGTTGATGATAATGACACAAGTCTAGTTTGCTTATAAACTATATGTTTTTAGAGTTAATTATAATTACGCGTAACATAGCAAAGTAAGGCGTGAAATGTTTTACAAATACATTAATAAATATGTAATCCAAAAAATATTCTGAAAACGCATGCAAAATCTCTATTACAGACAGTATTAATGTTGTTTTGTGAGCAAATGCTTTTGTATCATGTTATAAGAATCATTCGTGTCAAGGCAACTTATAAACCCGAAAATGGCGCCGACTGCAACACCACTTTGGTTTTTATGCATATCTTCCTACCATATAAATTGAAATCTTTTTAATAAAGCTAAATTTACGAACCCAAGATTTTTTATAGTATGCATCTGAGATGTGATTGTGATTTTGTGATGATAATTATTACACATTATATATTTATAATTCCATAGGTTTTGCAGTTCGATCCGGAATAGCAAGCTGGCGGCAAATAAATAGCCTATAACTTATACTGATATATAAGCTACACTATTGAAAATTTTAATTAAAATTAATCAAGTAGTTTTCAAGTGAAAGAGGAACAAACATCCATTAAAACTTCTGAATTTAGGTATTATAATTTATGTTATAGGTATTATAATATTTATATTATTCAGTAGAATTGTAGGATTGCTTTAAATGTAGAATGACATATATTTGGCGTTCTAAGTTTTTCGTACAACATATTTCGTAAGAGACGTTTATATTTTTAAAGTGGCTCAACGTAGATGCATACGTGACCGCTTACGCGTAGGCTGTGTGCAGTCGAATTCAACGGCTGGCGACAACCGTACTATTCGATTCCCAAATAATAAATGGACGAACAGATTGCGTGCATATGAAAATTTAAGAGAAAAACGTATGGAATTTTTTCACGCGCCAATTTTATTATGAGAAAATTGTAAGAATGTCTTACAGAAAAATGGAAACTCGAAGTTTACAGACATGTTCGGCATTAACATATTCTTACGAGATTAAATAACAACAGGAATTCCTGAAAACAAAGTGTAGTATTAAGTAGAAATAGCTCTAATATTGAACGCATGCTTATACGGTCGCCATATTGAATCCCCACGCGGTGTTTACCCAACAAAAAAGCAGGTTTTAGGCGCGAACGCGGGATTTTTTTGCATAAATTCCATATCTTATCCAGCTAAAATATAGACACTATATACTACACTAAATAACAGCAATAAAAAGCGGAAAAAAAACATCTTTAAGCATTGTATTGTACACAATACAATTTGATTTACATCACATAAAACAATGCATTTAAAATATAACCAAACAAATTACTGAACACGCTATGAAGTTATACACTTAACCCTAATTTAAACAATGACTTAACGACGATCATTCGCGTTTAAAGTTCACGAACGCAAACCGGTCACAATAAGGCCTATAATCGTGTGAAAATGTTAATTGAATGGCATTAACTGTAATAGGAAGTTAATGACGCCGTTCGAGGCACGATCAGACGAATATAGTCTTTAAACAGGTTCGGCGGGGCGCAGACTTTGCAAAAACGCTGTTAGTTACTGCGTACTTTATAAAGCTATTGATGTATTAATTATTATATCATGTTCAGCCACTAATAAAATAGTTAGTACTACTATAGTATTTACTAAGGCTTTAGTCTTCCGGTTTGAAGGGCTACGTTTTGTCGCATCATCAGGGAAGCATAACTGTTTTAAGGTGATATGAGAAGTTTAGGCAAAGAAGCTAGGACATGTGAAAATTGCAAAACCCTTAAAAAAACTAAATAGGTGCACAATGCACTAATGCTTACATAATTGTCCGCCTAATGTAGTGTTACTATTAGTAAGTCTAATCCTAAATCGATTTTTTAAGTTATGTAATCATGCAGTAATTTATGATACTATATATATATATATATATATATATTCTCTTAAAAGTCAGCTTTAGTTAAATCTTTCCTTTAATCTTAAGCAATATACGAGAATAAATAGTATTTTAAGGCTTTATTGTGTATTGAAAATTAATTATTATTTTATACCGATAACTCTACTGGTAAATTTAGATTCCTTCTGCATTCAACCTTGGAGCCATTCTCGGTAGTGTACAGACAGTTATGAGTTCCGGTTTGATTGCTTTTAAAGCCAATTTAAAAGTTGAAAGTGATAAAGTTATTTAAAGCTTTTTTCTGGTTACGAAGTAATAGCAAAACTATTTATTGTTACAAGGTCAACTGTATGGTTGTACAATAATCATAAAGCAATAATAAGGAAGTGGTTATGTGTTCTCTCATAATTTATAGCAGTGTGTGAGTTCATCTATAACTATTGACAGCTAAGCCATATTAGTAATTGTGGGGTTAAACCCCCTAATGGATAAGAGTGTATTAGGGGAGGTCTATGTCCAGCAGTAGACTATCACAGGCTGATGATGATGTGGCCCACCACGCTGGTACGATACGGGTCGCTGGGTGTAATTAATATATAGTAATAAATAATATATAATGATTATTATCATCATCATCATCATCATCAGCCTTTAATAATCCACTGCTGGACATAGGCCTTCCTATACACCCTATCCATAGAGGGTTTTGGACCGTATCCCACCACGCTGGTCCAATGCGGGTTGGTGGGATGACTATTATAACAGATCACAATTATCACGCGGCCGAAACCATGCGGCAAAGCTATTACACAATATAATAATAAATATATATACCACACAGGTAGTTTCTGATTTTGAACTTCCTCAAGTAATTGTCGCGTTTGACCTCTACCGCGTAATATGTAAAAAATATTATTGATTTTTTTCAAAAAAAAAAAACGTAGCCTAAAATACTCTAAGTTATATCAGTTATGTGTTAAAGAAAGTCTCGTCAAAATCGGACCAGCCATTTCAGAGATATTTATTTATTTATTTAAACTTTTGCACTAAGTGTACATAGGCGGACTTAATGCCAAAGGCATTTTCTGCCAGTCAACCTTGGGGTGATGCAGAGCTAAAAAGGAGGATAAGTAGAGATAAGCCACAACAAGCAGACAGACAGACAAAAAAGGTTGTTTTGTAATATATATCGGTCATATCGTCATCAGCCTGTGATAGTCCACTGCTGGACATCGGCCTCCCCTAATACACCCCTATCCATTAGAGGGTTTATATATTACTATGTTATTATTAAAAAGCGCTTATTTAGATATTACAAACAGACATTCCAATTATATTATACTAGCAACCCCCTAACCCCCCTTGTGGTTGCAATTTCGTAAAATCCATTCTTAGCTGACCTCTACTCGGCGAAAGGAATATTCCTACTAAATTTGAAATCGCTACGCCTTATGGTTCCAGAGATATCGTGATGAGTCAATATATAGGTGGGAATCTCTTTATATATATATTATATTATATGTACAGATAAATACGATTAAATGTAACAGGACATTTCATTGTCCTTAGCATCCATGACCCTGCAACGTTATCACCCGTTTATCAGTTGTAATTGTTCGTTACTTCGATGATTGCGTTATCGACGTTTGACCGTCGACCGTGCGTCCGTTCGGCGGGTTAATAACATCGTGTGACGTCGACCACCCGAACCGCGAAGTGCATTGGTAGCCAGTTCAATTCCGGCGGGTACATTTGGAAATGTTCAATTTCCAGATTTGAAAGTAAAGATATCACGAGTACTCGGGCTATTCGGTATTCGGCCGAATAGCAAGTATAATTATGCCGAATATCGAATAGTAAATAATGGATAGAGATAGATCCCCCTTATGGATAGAGGTGTATTAGGGGAGGCCTATGTACAGCAGTGGACTAACAAGCTGATGATGATGATGATGATGATGATGAATATAAGGAGGGAAAGATTTTTTAGTTTGTTTAAATATGTCCGCGATAATACCGAATCGTTTTGAAACATTATTTAGTCACTAGAAAGCTGTATTATCTTCCACAAACATAAGCTATTTTCTCACCCAGGAAAATCTATTTTAAAGATCTAACACAATACAGACAGAGCCGTGGACAGACTGTTACCTAAACCATATATAAGTTTTAAGATAAGTCTTACATAAACATGTTTTTGCTTGTAACTTCTCTATATCTAAGAAACGATGACATAATCCCTTACTGTAGGAAACGGCCACAGTTCAAGTACAAATTGATTACTTCGAACATTGCTCTGAACCCGAAATGTTATCGTCCAAAGAATTAAATAATCGGCCAAGATAAACGATGTGCGTTCGAGATTAGAGTTTTTTTAATGCCGTAATTATGTTTAATCAATAAGTCCTTTAAACAGGAGATTGGCATTAAAAAATAAGCTTAATATCTCTTCCCTGTGAAACAATATCTAGAACGTTGCGAAAGAAGTTGTTACTTATACATTTTAGTAAATTTATGCTTAAATTCTCAGTCAAAACTTCGATATTCTAAGCAAAAACTGATTCTTAAAACAAAGAAAGTAATTCATAACTATAAATATCAAGTTGTAATATATTAAAAATAGATACAAGCTTTTATCCTAACGTTGCTGTACAAACATAGCTAACGATGAGTCTGCATCTCTTATGGTTTACTTATAGAAGGTAAAATAAATTTTATTTCATCATAGAAGCTCTTAGTGTTTAAAAATTATCTCAGCATACAACGATCATTACGCGAATACAATGAATACCTTCTCCTACTGTAATCATCATTTTACTTTAACAATCATGTATAAAACCGTTAAGCTCGTGTTTTAGTAGTTTCGATATTTTTAAATATCCTTTAGTAAAAAACATAGAAATCATCGTCATAACAACCATCAACATACGCTATCGATCTAATCGAGGCTAGGCCAAGTAAGCCAAGGCTCAAGCCGTGTTCTTACTCACGTAGCAACTGTATCCTTATTTATCAGGACAAAATAGCACTAAATACGACAATTGTAAACTTAATAAACATTTAATTAACGTTAACGTTTAAATGCTTTGTTTTTAATGTATTTTGTGTATTATTTGTTATTCACAACTGTTTCAAGGTACAAGTAGTTAATTTTGCACTGAATTTAATGTAAATAAAGAATCCCTTACCCGCTGAGTTTCTTCTCAGGTCAGAAGCTTTCATTTCCGAACCGGTGGTAGTTTATTTGACAATCAATAAGAAATTGTAATGCTTCCATATTGAATAAAATATTTAACTTTGATTTTAACCTATTATTTTATTAAATATAATATAGCAATAAATACAGCTATATACTACAGTTAACGCAAAATGTTAATCTATCTGTAAAAGTCTATAAACAACCCAGAATTAATTAATCATAATATCTTAAAGCCACCAAGTTATTGCTAATTTTTATCTAGTATACAATTTACGAAATCTTTGAATCCTTTCAAGGAAATACTAAATATTTATCTTTTTATCTGTCACTTTTTAAGGAAGACGCCATATTGTTTTCGCAGGCAACTAATTCGAAAAACCCGCCCACGAAAGTTGTTCGACGCATCGTAATGAACGGAGAGAAAGTTAGTGATGGCTAAAGTTCATGTGTTGGCATTTAAAAAGTGTTAAGATGCTTGTTATTTAATAGTTCTGCGTGCGTAAATTGTTTCAATTATTTGACGTAATGAGACCCGTTTATTTATTATAAAAGCATTGATTTTTAATAACGAACTACAATTTTTTTATGAATGAACCGGTTTTCCTCTGAACTGGTCTGGAAACTGCCTCCGTAGCTGAAGGTCGTGGGTTCGAATCCTGCGGGGACCACAAATTTTCATTGTTGTTTCCTAGTTGGCTAGGGCAATTTGGGCTGATCACCCACTTGTCTGAAAAGTAAGAAGATCCATGCGTCGGATGGGCAGTAAAAAGTAGGTCACCCACCAACCGTATTGGATCAGCGTGGTGAGATAGGTCCAAAACTCCCTAATGGATAGGGTGTATTAGAGGAGGCCATGTCCAGGCATAGTGGACTGATGATAAACCGGTCTTGTAAATGCCATGTTACTCCTGATCCATGGATTAATATTAGTTTTTGATTTTAGTAAAGTCTGATTCAATATCAGATGCAGAAATGGGTTTTATTATTGATTTATTTGTAAGTGTAAGTAATTTAGATTTTGTTACAAACTAAGAGGCAGATCGTGTTTATCGACATAATTTTATCTCAATCTTATAAGGAATAATGATGAAACGAACGATTAGGTAATGCATCATTGGACTCTATATATATACACTATATGTATATATTAACATAAATATCCATCTATACAGAATGTTTGTCTGTATGTATGATCTATCTTGCCAGCGGGGTGTTCTTGGATGTTGTCCAAGACTTGTGCTTGACTACAAAGCTATGATCTAGATATTTTACTATTAGACTGCCTTATATCCAAAATATAAAACTTTTATTAAGGTACATACTCTATTGTTCTTGTTTAAAGGACTTTGTAGTGAAATAGTGCTGTAATTGCGTTTGGAATCTGCTGTATTCAACCATTGTTTAGAAAACATCTAATTGTTAATAAAAATCGTTGCTTCTTTGTTTAGACAATTAAAACTGTGTCGTTAACATTCCATCACCACGTGTACCACTTCGCGATCCTGACCCAAATTAAAAGTAGTGTATAAATATAGACAGTATTATCGCACTACTCTGCAGACAGGCTTTTGCACGACCTTTCAGTTATTTTCTATTAACCCTGCTAGTCTGCTGCATTTCGTTATAAACTGATTAGATATCGAATCAATATCATATAACATTCTGAATACTGAATGAAGCTACAAGACGCGAGCAGTGATGAACCTGATGGTACACGATACTTCTTGCCCATACAAAACACCCGCCGCTTTTGGCCAAGCGATTAAAACCAAAACGCAGTAGTCTTTCTACACTATTGTATTTAGCAGAAATAACACTAAGATTCACGATCATGAGAAATAAACTGCCTCCGTACTCTAGTGGTAAGGGCGTGTGCTTTAGAAACCGGAGGTCGTGGGCTGGAATCCTGCGGGGACTTAACTAACTTTCTTAGTTGTTTCCTAGTTGGTTGAGGCATTTTGGGCCGATCACCCAATTGACTGAAAAGTAAGATGATACATGCGTCGGATGGGTTTGTAAAAAGTCGCCCCTCTCACAAACCCGCATTGGACCAGCGTGCTGGGGTACGGTCCAAAATCCTCTCTAATGGATAGGGGTGTATTAGGGGAGGCCTATGTGCAACAGTGAACTATCACAGGCTGATGATGATCATAAGAAATAAATAAATGGATAGAAAAGACCAAACTCGCCTTTTTATGGTATGATTGGAGAGATGGTTTAGAACAAAAACTGCGTCGTTAGTTGCTTAGAAATCATTTTTCCGCATTTCAGATATCATTTGTTTCTGTATCTCAATCTGAAATGTATTGACAACTACAATTTGTAACATAGAGCTATCTTATCATACAGCTCTGCCTAACCGCCATTAAAGAGGGCTTCATACGAATTAGCTTCATAATATTCCATCCATAAATTACGATACACATTATGGTCAAGAGAGGGTGTCACCAAAATGTGACAAGCAGGGCTTTTTGCTTCTAAAAAGCTATCACAGGAGTCCCCTCTTTGTCATTGCTTTATATAAGAAGTCAAAAACTCACGAAATTTGTATGACGTAATGTACGGATGTCCCATTTGACATAAAGTTTTGTTTGAATAAATTCCAAGTTTTTAACCCAGGCAACACCCAAATCTCCTAAATGAGAGGCAAACGATGTCTTCAAATTGCAACACCTTTCAATAATGATATAATACAATTTAGTTAACAATATATTCTTTTCCAAAAAGGGACTTTCCAATTCGCTCATTATTATTTCCTAGAAGGCATTCATTATAGATTCTTCTGGTCTATTATATTAGTACTTTAACAGCGGTATATTTAACTACAGCGCCGAGCTCAAGGCTCCGATGACGTCACGGTGCAAAGTGCGCGCCTTCGGGAAAGTCGACTGACGAAATCGTTACGCCATATTGTAATGGATACAAGCGATTTTATGGTTGATTATCCGGTGGCCATTTTGAATTTAATAGATATACTGGCTGATCGGGTAAACGTCGTTTTGTCATGTTAATAATTTAATATGATAAATAAATCCGTGAACCGGTAGACATAACTTACCAAGTGATAGTAATTGATGTTATCGAAAAAATAAATGAATTAAGAAAAACATGCCCATCCGACGCATGAATCATCTTACTTTTTAGACAATTGGGTGATCGGCCCAAATTGCCCTAACCAACCAGAAGACAACGATAAAACAATGTTGTTTCCCCGCGGGATTCGAACCCACGACCTCCGGTTTCTAAAGCTCACGCCTTTACCACTAGGCTACGGAGGCAGTTTATATGTTAGAAGAAAAGAAAGAATGAACATTGCCTATGGATAGCTTAACAAGACTTTTATCAGAAGACCTATCGGTTTTTGATTTATATTAAGCTTAACATTTCCGACCCATGGCCATAGGACATGTTCAATGTTATGTCAATTTGATGGTCACATGGCATGATGTAATGTCTAATATTAATTGTTATTAAAGCCTAATAATGAAAATATTTCTATTATAAATTCGTATTTAATTGACGCTTAATAATGAACATTATTCAACTTTATTATTTAGTATGATGTACGTAGTCATTCTCTTTTTTTATACAAATTTAACTTTGATTGATTAATCCATACGTCGTTTGAATTATGCTCTGCTATAATTTTAACTTTTGATAACTGCTAACCCGTTCCTTGTTTATGGCTATAAAATGTAATTACATTTATTCCGATTTCGTTCGATGGATATTTAAATGTTAAAAGATGCGACTCTAAAATTTGATGTTGTTCTTACGCGGCAATTTCTACGTCGGCCATATTGGAACAGATAGACTGGATACGAATAAAACGATTCGACCCCATCAGGGTCCAAAGTCCGAACGTGCGTTATATTGGGAATTGGCCATAAACAATTGAATGCTCCTCTGGTCAAAGTACAATTGACGTTCGGCCTAGTTGCTATATAGATTTGAATTGGTATTAAAAACTAAATGTAAATTGGTAAAATTTAAAAATAAAGAATTTAGTTGATTTTTTTTAGTTTTCTAGATTTATTTGATACTGCCCAGCGGATTTACCCGTGTGAATATATTCCAAATAAATTTCCATTTATTCCCAATTATATATAATAATTTGGAATAAATGGAAATTAGCAGCTTTTTGCATAAGTATACGATTTTTAATTATATTTTGAATAGTTCATTTGTATATCTTTATAAATTATAGCCTATGTTATTATTTTGAATAAGCTATGTTATTGTAAAGTATCATTAAATCCAATACGTAGTTTTTTAACGAAACTGTACCAAACGAACAAACATTCTTACAAACCCTTATTTATAATATGAGGATAGTAGAATTGTTATTATATTTCTTTGAATTGTTATTTTCGCAAAACAGAATATAATACCCATATAAATTACACAAGATATTTTTCATTCTATGTTTTTACTACAAAACCAGTTGACGGATCTTTCCGAGAAGAAATTATCTAGACTGGTTTCAGACGATGGTCTGTTACGTAAGCTAATTGCAGGAAACTTTAAGAACTAGCTAATGAAGTGCTGAACAAATGCTTTTGAAATGGATAGGGGGATATATCAAATAATATATTTAAATATTCATTATTTCTTACGTTTCACAATGTCTTCCTTTATGAATTTTATATATATATATATAAAGCAAAATATGCTGTTCGTTGTAGTCTTGATAAAACGACTGAACCGATTGGGCTAATTTTGGTCTTAAACTATATCATCATAATCAAGAGATGAGAATTAAACTTATTTTCACTTAACTTCAATCAGTATATCTACTATAGTGGTTAGCTATCTATCAGATTTTTATATGTTAATTGATAAGTATAGATCTTTTCTCTATCGATTGACGTAGTACGAAGTCTGCCAGGTCAACTAGTATGTCATTTATTGCATATTTTTATACATAAACAAATTTTATATGAGAAGTACAGACCAAATGTAGTGACTTCTTATAGACAGGGTAAATTAGTATCTTCCAAATAGTTGTTATTTCCTAAGTTACACATTGTTTTCCTTTATCTAATATTTGATATATGGACTTTTTACAGTCAATAAACAATATCGATACAAGGATTTGAACCAAGTACTATCGAGTTTCGAGTATAATTAAGTAACGATCAGCTAATGGGACACTAGCATTAACAAAGTGCCCTGTACAAGTCACTCGTGACGTCATAGTTCAAAGTCCTCGTTACTAATTAAATGATAGAAGGACGTTTGCTTTAAGATCGTTAAATATTAAAACGGACTGTTTCTAGTTTTTTATATACATATCTATACATATGTATATAAAACAGATTCCCCACCTATATATTGACTCATCACGATATCTTACCGGTGGTAGGTCCCCTGTTTACAGGAGACCGTCTGGGTGGGTACCACCGCGGTGCCTATTTCTGCCGCGTAGCAGTAGTGAAAACACTGCTGTGTTCCGGTTTGAAGGGCACCGTTGCCAGCGTATTTACTGGGTAAACGAGACTTAACACCCTATGTCTCACGGTAGACAGCGCGTTGGCGATACCACTGGTATTGCCAATGTCTATGGGCGTCGGTAACCACTTTCCATCAGGTGGCCCGACTGCTCGTCTGCCTGCATAAGCTATAAAAAAAAAAAAAATATCTCTGGAACCATAAGGCGTAGCGACTTGAAATTTGATAGGAATATTCCTCTTGCCGAGTGGAGGTCTCAGCTGAGAACGGATTTTACGAAATTTCACCCACAAGGGGGTGGGGTTGCTAGTATTATTATATTTGACGACCCGCTTGTTGTAGTGGTTCGAGGTGTGGGTTTGATTCCAGCCACGACAAAATATTGTGTCATATTGCGTTTTCTCGTGTCTGGGTGTTTGTATCTATATAATATGTATTTATTTACAATGTTAGAGTTGGTCTATGTATTTATCGGTCATCTTGTTTCCATAGAGAGCTTTGTTTAGTTTGGGACTAGATGATGTTGTGCAATCCGTCCAGAAATATTACTATTATAGAAGCTACATCATGTAGTCTTTACTGTCGCAGATTTAATGATGTAAAGTTGTTGTAAAGTTATACAAATCAAAAAAATAAAGAAATTAAAGTGATTCACAGTCGAAATAGTTGCGTTTTTTTCAAAATAATTAACTGGTAAAGCATCAAAAGCAAAGGTTGTTATATTATTGTCGAACAAGCATATAAAATTAGAACGCAAAAACAGTACGTTAAGAAATGTATTAAACTGAAATATTATAAATTCAGCAATAAACGAAATGGGTAATACGATAGGATAATACGTAGGCGATGCAGGTGCTATTGCGAAATCAATTGGAATAATGTTTAGTAATTGTTATTTCGAAATGTTATACGACACTGCTTGACACAAAATAGATGATTATGTAAACTGGATTTTCGACGCATGGAACTATCATCATCAGCCTGTGTCAGTCCACTGCTGGGCATAGGTCTCCCCTAATGCACGCCCTTACTACTAGGCTACGGAGGCGCGTAACTATAAGAAAGCTAATAAATACTCATAATAAACATAAACTAGTAAGTCTAATGTTAAACAATAATGGCGCCTGAAGTGCGCGTTCTTATTGGTGGAAGGCGGCCATATTGAATTCACATGCGATGTTTAACCAATCACACTGCCCGATTTTTGGGCTAACCGAGTATGACATTAGTCGTTCTATACGTTAATTTTATCTCTTATTTGGCTAATGTATAAATTGGCCTTTTTCGATGAATGTTTTCAAGGTGTAATTATTTAAATTTGAATTTAAACTACGGTGCGAGCTATAGTACTATAAATGCAGAAGTTTGGAAGAATCGATGTACCTATGCTTGTTACTCTTTGACGACAAACTACTAATATTATTCATAAATTTATAAAAAAAAAGTGTCAATTATTGATATAAATCTGCTATCTGCGAGCTGTTGAGACGAGTATCCTTTAGGTTTACAACTTTGATATATTAAATCGTCATTATCAATCAAGCTAGCATTTTATAATACAGTGATAAGTAACAATAGTTAATGGTTAATGTCTTACCGTGCTCAACCTTAAGCTACAGGATGTTACGTCTCGTTAACCTAGTAATTTATCGCTCACTATCGGCTCAGACATTCATGTTTGTACCACGTTGTATTATCCTGTATTAACTAAAATGAGGAAACAGGCGTCCCTCACTACGTTTGCCGGAGGCTCGGCAAACGCAGTGTAGGACGCCCTGCGGCAGATGGAGTGACGACATTCGCAAAGTGGCCGGTGTGGGCTGGATGAGAATAGCTGAAGATCGAAAGCGGTGGCGTACAAATTTCTCATCAGCCTGTTTTAGCCCACAACGGCCTCCCTTAACTTTTAGGACCATGCGCTGCGTGCATTAGGGGAGGCCTATGTCCATCAGTGGGCTGAACCAGGCTGATAATGATGATGCGGCAACCCGACTTACTAAACTTATATTATTAAGAATAACTTATATTGAATTTTAGAATCTATGTTAAAATAAGTAAATAATACAATGCAAATTTATTATTATAACCGTAATGATCAAATATCATATTTTTAATTTACCATAAACAAGAATACGTAGTACCGAAGTTATAGTAAAAGTTATTCAAAACAAGCTGGATAACTCATATAAATAACATACAAACTTTTAAAGCTATTTTCAGATAATGCAGAATGTCACATAAAAATATCAACTTAAAAAGTGAAATTTTTAAACATCAAGACGGCTAACTATTCTCATTCATTCATGATGATGATGATGATGATTACTCTAAGAAATTAGCAATGATTTTATATATATCTATGTTTTTTGGCAACATTACGTTACGTGTGCCCGGTACTTGACCTTTCTCAGTTGGCAATCGTCAGGTTGCGACGTGACTTAAACTATATTAATTGTTAAACGAAACTTGTGATATTTTATGTTTGTTTGTTTGTATTGTCGGGTAATTAATAATTGAACGGCAAATATTTAACACAGGAAGTTAGTGTATCGTTATTAATTAAACATGTGAGGTTTCATTTAAGGGGTTAGACGAAACGAAATTATGTACTTCCACGATTCTAGTATTCAAATATCTTCATTCAATATATAAATGTAACACTCGCTTATTGATTGTCAAGACGCTACCAAACAATGTTAATAGTAAAAATATTTTTATTAAAACTCATTAATTACACATGATATACATAAAAGCAATCTTATTGCGACTTATATTGGATTCTAAACCTATTTAGTTTTATAAGATAGTTACCACAGATAAGAATCTCGTTATCCATAGACGCCGCTTCGTGCGCTCGCTCCGCCATGTCCTAATTTGCATATGGCTATAACTTGTATTGCTTTAACGATATAAAACTATATACCACCGCCATTTAACATAACAGAGCAAAAAATACGATAAGTAAAAGACATAACATCTTTTAAGAAAAGAAAAGAAACAATGATGAAATAAAAGTAATATAAGTTTTTTAGCAATGACGTCATAGTTATCATGATAATATTTATTTAATCTATTTAAATTAGGCGTGGAGAAAATGTTTATTATTAAATATTCTTCTACGCAAAGAAATACTTAATAACATCAACACAAATGACGTCAGACCTTCTCAAAGATCGTTGCATTTAATTGGATCCCTTATTTACCGTAATTGTATCTAACAGTAACATTCAAATGAACCGTAATTATTGTTTTGTGTGTTAGAGCTCCAGCATTAAGGAATATCGTCTATTAGGAATGAGGCCAATGTTCGTTTCCTTGCAGCCAAACAATGCCACGGATTAATATTAGCTATATTATCTATAACAAATAAATAGGTTGTAAGAATGTAAACTGGATGCTTTTAATCGTTAATGGAACAATAATACAATATTCCTTGTCGGTTGCTATTCGAAAAAGTATTGCTCTAATCTGACAAAAAATATTATTAAATCTGAATAAATACATTAGAAAAAATAGGAACTCTGCTTTAAGAACTCTACAGTCAAGTGACACAATAAAGGTTATTTTTATTGTTTCTATAAAAAAACTTTGCGACCTAGCTCAACCTTACAAGATGTAATAGATAGGTTTAGGCAAACAATCTATATATAAAGCTGGCAAATAACCGAATCTGTACACACCGGCGGCTAACAATAAAAACAAAAAAAAACGCCATTAAAAGAATTAAAACAAAATGGGATATTAAAGAACGCCCCCGTTCCAAATTCGAAAAGCATCGCGCTCCGCCGCGATCACGCACGGAGCACGTGGCGATCGCATGGCGGCGTAGAGAGCTCACAGCTGCTAAGGCGGACTTTGTACCCGAGTTACGATCACCGGTGAATAACGCGCCTTGATTTAGCACGGGTCGCATTATACTCTCGGAGTGGAAGCGATATTTCAATGGTGCATATAAACTAAAACGCCGCTTCCATAACAGGCAAGCGATAAAAATATAAATAGTCGTTAGTATTTTGTTGCTATCTCATGGTTTATCTATCGATTTAAATAATGTTTTAAATCAGTTGTTTGCACCTTCGCTTTTGTATGAATAATATTCGGTCATTAACTTGATTATGTTAAGCAATATTATAGAAGCCATTGTTTCCTATTTGATTAATGTTTTTATATCATCTTAATCTTGTGTTTTTGTCTGCAAGCTGTAACTACAGTAATGTTTTCCTTATTACCATTGGCACTAAGTTTTACAGGTATCTAGTAATTTTATACACATTTGAAATAACATTATGAACATTTATTATGTAGGTGTAGTAGAGGAATTATATCTTAAACTACACAGGACGTCTTAATCATAAAGTCGAATTTCGGAATAAATACAGAGAAGTAAAATTTAACGTTATTGATACTAAAATTATATATAGAAATAGATTTATTTATGTCTAAACTGGATCATGGCAATTGCAAACAATAAAAGAAAATGCTTATGAAATGTACTGAATCTGTTCGTCAACTGGAATCGAGCCAATCCGCGAGCAGAATTTTAGCGCCGAAAAATACGAGATTTGAATTTCGAACAGGAAACACGTTTGCATGGCAATAGGTGTGTAGTAAAAGTTGGAATGCCAGCATTGCTAGCAAATACCTGGATGCATTATCATATTTAAACTAATATTAAATAATTTTAACAGTTCTTTAGTATACGAAAAAGGCAAGAAATATAAGAATAGTAATACATTAAACAAAGAAATAATTAATAGGAAAAATCCCAAGGTAAAATCGAGTGTACTCGTTCAGCGTGACAATCACTTCAACAGTTACTTTATTATAAAGTAACCTTATTACATCGATTTGATACCAAGGTGGGTGAACAATGCCGAGTCCAAAGTCCACAAAGTTATTCTCGATGTTAACGTACGTGTCTCGATTTTTGACGAATCTATTGTGATTTCACTCTATTTAGTTAGCGGCAGAGATAGCGGTAATATTACAATAATTTAGAACATTAAATTATATTAATCACTGATTGCAGTAACCTCACATAAATATACTTGCGTGAAAATATAAATGTTAGATACATAAACGTTCACTATACTCGTAAAACGTAAGTTCACTTTGTAAACAAAGACGACTTTCCAATATAACTTTGTTCGTTAGCGCTGTACAATATGCAACAGTTTCTTAATATTACTACTCACTTTTTCCAACAGGTCCTGCCCGATCGCGTTGGGGTCCACTTTGACTTCCAGGATCACGGAATTCGGCTGACTAACTAACCACATTTTGTATGTAATTGTTAAATTAAAACCGTAAAACAACAAGAAATATTCAGGTCGAACGTAAATAAATCTCTATAATAAGTTTAGCCCGCACTAATAAAATCTCCAATGTTTATCTCACTCGCGTGAAAAATTTATTTAGAAAAGTCTTTCGCAGCACGCTCTGTGAAATGTTTATCGCGTATTCTTTGTGGAAGTAAAACTGTGAATACTTCCAAACGACGGCCATACTACGTTAAGTTTGCCACCGAAATGATAAAGGAGTGACGTGACGCAGCGGCTCGCCCCCTTCCCGGCTCTTCACCTTTCCGTCATTAAAGATGCAATCGTATATACTGTACTTCCATTGCTCTTTCTTCATACAACGTTTTGTTATTAAACAGTATATCAAACTCAATGGATATCGCTTTATACTCGATAATAGTTACGAGTTCTTTGCAAAAGGTGTATAGTAGCTGACAAGTGAATGTTTTTACTTCACATTCGACTAGAGCCAGACAGAGAAAGAAACACCTGTGACGGAAACTCTTAGGCACGTTTTAATGCCGTATTAATTGTATTAATCTTTTATGTATTTTCTATAAGGTTATATGCAAAAAAGTGAATAGTAATGACATTTTAATTTGGCTGCGTATAGAATTACGAATGAACCATTATTTTAAACTCATTTGGTCACAGTTGAAACAAAAAATTTAAATAATTTAACTTTGATTTTTTTAATGATTACAGTACCAACTTTAGTTAAGATTGATAAAAATTTAAAAAACATTTTGGAAGTTAAATATTTATTAAGATATCACTCATAAATAATTGTTCACATTCTAAAAACTTTTGATGAGAATTCAGTAAATATCAGATAAGTCTACATTATTTAATCGTTTTAACTTGAACAATTTAAAATACCTACATAACTTTACAAACATAGATACCTACTTGCAATTTAAAAAAACACACTACGTCGTATTCAAAATTGGCGCCTTAAAGGTTTACTATTTTATTTAATAAATGAATAGATATCTATTTATTATATATATGTGCTATGTCTATTTTTTCATTACTTTATCGGTATTCACTAATATATTCACAACAATATAATCACCATAATACGATATAACTGAGAATTGTGGAACTTGCTATATGTTTTATTAAATAGCAATAGTTTATGAAAACAAAAAAAAAATAAAGGTCCTAATCATTCGTATTCGCTTTAATACGAAATTAATAAAATTAATGTTATACTATATACAATATTTACTTTTAATGAAATTGTATATTTTTTGTTTACATTTAAAGCGCCATCTAGTACTGATTGTTGAAAATACTTTTTTTTCTGCTAGCAAGATTATATTCTTTAAATTTATTTGTAATTCCGTTTTACCATATTAATATAAAATTTGAAGATGTATATTATTTTTACCTTTTTTATGATTTTGAAAAACTTGCTGATAAATGCCTCTTATTTTATAATATTTATTAAATGCATTTCTTTATTTTAATAAATTTATTTGCGTTAAAATTTTAAACAATTTAACCTAAACACGTTCCGTCTTACGCATAAAACGGAGAGCACGAGCTGCTGACAGCGCCAATCGTGACAACATGGTGGAACTAAATTAATCATATGACTCTTTCCCTTTGCGTCCCAGTCAGCTATTGATTTGTGTCTTGGTCTCGATTGTACCTCGACATAGTTTTCGTGTGTATCATCTGAAATGGCGAGCCAGACACAGGGGATCCAACAATTGTTGGCGGCCGAGAAGCGGGCTGCCGAAAAGGTCTCCGAGGCAAGGAAGCGTAAGTGTATTACATAGTAATTGTTTGAAAAACCCAGTTGCCAAATTTTCGTTTGTGCGCACTACTGTTACATCCCAAAATTTTTGTGGAAAATTTTACAGGCTTGACTAAATTTTAACGAAATCATTTAAATAATAAATATAAGTTAGTATTTGCTATTAGGGCGGGTTTCTTTTGAGGCGTCACATGATAGTGGCCCTGAAATCTTTTGAGGGATAGATAACGAGATGAAATATACTAGTATCAGGTGGATGCAGTAAATTCCTGCTTCTTTTTCCATTTGATTGTTTCATTTCAAAGCTGCCATAATTTTGCTTATGTATATTTTCATTAACGGAATTTTCATTCCTGTATGCTTTATTAAATGTCTTTTTTATAAGGGATTAAAGATCTAGGATTTAGAATTAGAATTGCATTACTAAACTCTTACTTATAATAAAAGATTTTTAATGCTTATTTAAGGATATGAAACAGATCTGCGGAAACATGTAACGAGTCACCTTAAATGAACTGATGGAATCGTGAGATATATTCTTTTTTAACTGAGATGGATTACTAATAAAGTTTAACTATTATTAAATTTTTTATTTGTAAATGATTTTTCTTATTTACATATTTATTTATTGCTTATTATGTCATAAATCATACAGGAAAAGCAAAACGCCTAAAGCAGGCCAAGGAGGAGGCTCAAGATGAGGTGGAAAAGTACAGACAGGAGCGTGAGAGGCAGTTCAAAGAGTTTGAAGCCAAGGTTTGTTGAATAATTAATTATTTTTCCTTTAGTACATAATTTTGGGTAAGGACTTCCTCTTTTTATCTATACATATATTCATATAATCTGGAAACTAGCACTACTGCTTTAATAAACATTAAAATTGTCATACCAATGTTGTCTATGCTTTCTCATCCATATTTGATGGTTAAAGACCCGAGTATGACTTGCATAGACTTTAACCCTTTTGGGACTGCAGGGACTTATGTGTCCCACAAGATTTAAAAAAATCTGGTGGCACCTAATTGGATCGATTTGTCCCAAAGCAAAACCCTATTGGGATATAGTTGTCCCATGTCCTTCTAAAGGATTTACATAAAATTACACTATTTTGTATAACCAATTTAAACATATTAAAACAATTTTCAAATTTTAAAAGATTTGGATACAAGCAAAACAAATTCTGTCCCAAAAGGGTTAAAGAATTAGACATGTAGAGTTTTTAGTATAAATGAATTTGATTGCGGTAGGAATCAAGGATTTTTTATATTACCTTTAGTATATCTGGTACTAAATTCATTAATTAAATTGTGATTTTATGTAAACTGCCAGTAACTAAATTTAGAAAGTCCTTATACTATCGGTCTCACTGTAGTTTTAAATTTCATACTTTTTTAAATTGGTTAGTATTGCTATTCAAAAATATCATATTATTGTATTATACATGATTTGATATTTTCATATCTAATTTTAATTAATCCATCGTAATTAGTAATGTATCAGTCCATTTGTGTACAATCTACAGCACATGGGCACAAGGGAGGGTGTTGCCGCTAAGATTGATGCCGAGACCAAGGTGAAGATTGAAGAGATGAACAAAATGGTTCAAATGCAGAAGGAAGCTGTAAGTTTTATGCTAACTTATTCTTTTATTTTTTTATTTGATCAATTTTTTAAAAGTCTTTCTAGGTATAAAAAACAAGGAAATTTTTGCTTAAATTTAACATATGTCATGCTTACCTTTTTTTTTACTTATTTTAATGTATCAAATAAGTATAAAAATTGGAATAAAGCATACCTTTATCATACTTTTGAACTATACACAAATTATATGACATCTAGTAGAGGTGAAAGATTTTTTTACATAGGTCCACCTGAGGTGGTACCTCGCTGCCTGTTTATGCCGCAAAGCAGTAGTGTGAAATCACTACTGTGTTTCGGTTTAAAGGGCACTATAGCTGGTGTGTTTACTGGGTAAACGACATGTAATATCCTATGTCTCACCATAGGCAGAGGTTTAGTGATGCTTCTGGTTTTGCTGATGTCCATCAGTCAATGTCCGCTTTCTATCAGGTGGTTCAACTGCTAGTGAAAATCAACACATCCATCTAAAACCTAAACAATTTCCAGGTGATCCAAGACATCCTCGGCCTAGTCTACGACATCAAGCCGGAGCTCCACGTCAACTACCGCATCCAATAAGCCGCGATAGCAGTTTCGCATTCTTAAATTTAACGCGAACACAACTATATAGTCTGTTAATGTTGTAAACTTTTTAATCTGTAGGCCTCCGGCATAATGCATAGCGCTGTTGTCCGTTTGACAGTTGCGCGACGCGGGAAAAAAAGCAAATGGCCGCTATCACGGCTGTACATACATATGCATCGCTTGTTCACTCCCTATTTAATTGTTACACGAATTAATGTAAGCGTATAATTGAAATCAGCTCGATATCATTCCAATACGAACATCCAGGGGTCCGCTATGAACGCATATTTTAACATTTTATCCTTAAATTGTATGTTATTCCATGTTGTATGTTGAATAGAAATATATGAACGTTAAACAAGGAACGATTTGAAGATTTTTATTTTGTTTTTTTTTCGTGTTTTTTCGAGTAGTAACTGTTGTACAGTATTAGATGCAAATATATTATTGATCTTAAATATTTAATTATTGTTTCATTTAGGCCCCCGTTAGTACAACTGGGGACTTGAGATCTGTTGTGCTGAAAAATAAATAATTTGATTATAACCTTATTATAGACTTGATAAAAATCCGACGATATAAGACTTCACATGGTATTTTATTACAAAGATTTAACAGTGCTCGCTCTATGACATTAACAAAAAAATGATAGTTTTAATGGAGGCTGTGATGACATGTAAGACAAAATACCAAATACATACATTCCTTCAATTATAAAATACTAATAATAATAAATAATGCTCTTAATAAAAGGGATATTAATTCTCTATCATCATCAGCCTGTGTCAGTCTACTGCTGGACAAAGGCCTCCCCTAATCTCTATAGGGAAGCCATTTTAGAGGTAGAGCTTATGTAAATAGTCTTATGTCGAACAGAATTGGCGCCAACGTCGGGTACTCTTATTGGTTAAACATTAGAGTAGAGATTAAACATGGCCGCCGTCCACCAATAATCGGTGATGATCGGCCCAAATTGTCCTAACCAACTGATAACATAAAGTTGTTTCCCCGCAGGATTCAAACCCACGAGCTCCGTTTCTAAAGCACACGCCCATACTACCAGGCTACGGAGGCGTTTGATGTTAGACTTTTTTAACGTCAATTCTTTCTCTAATATGGCTGTACTATAAATCTTCACAAAACTACCGTATGTCGTTCCATTTCTCCCCAAATGCGACAGTCAACTCCACGAGCGCCGACTGTCAAACACCGCTGGCTGGTCAGGCTGATCGCACTCTCTATCGATGAGAAACAGTCGTGACAGTTATCCAAAGGAATCCAGCGCGTAGCTGCTGCTCATATCCAACCTTTCGATAAGGACAGTATGCGACCGCTCATCCAATGCGACATGCCTGAGCGTGTGAGTTACATATCATTACAAAACAGCTCTACCTTGTTTCGAATAACAAACTATCATCATCATCATGAGCCTCTGTTAGTCCACTGCTGGACATAGGCCATTAAGGGTTTTGGTCGTATCCCACCACGCTTGTCCAATGCGTGCTGGTGTTTGTACCAACTTTACATGCCCATCAGACGCATGGATCATCTTACTTTACAGACAATTGGGTGATCAGGCCCAAATGGCCACAACTAAAACTACTATTAAAATTTGTTGAGTCCCGCAGGATTCGAACCCACGACCTCCGGTTTCTAAAGCACACACCTTACCACTAAGTTAATAAAACTACTATGCCAAAAATCCTGGATTTATATAAATATTGTCTAGGTCATATTTTAACTCACTCACCACGCTATTTAGAGCACTATGAAAGCCGTAAATTTAGTAGGTACTTATATAATTTGACAGCTCTTGTGTTCGTGAATTTACTACGAATTTAAGCCGCCCTATGATTAGGGGACATGTATTTGTAAACATATTATTAATTATATAATCTCACATGAAACATTTTTTCGGCAAACGGTAATCGTAATACCGAAAGTTGGTTGCTCACGTTCTCGCCGAAACAACTCAAACCCGAAGATTTCTTCACTGATGTGCAAGTGATAATTTAGCAGAAATAAAATATGGGCTTCTTCATTGCATATTTGATTGTTTCTAATCCAGGAAAGTTGATGGAATTGGAGCACAGTACTATTCTAACACGTAGCTGTATACATTATCTTCATGCTATTATAGTCTTAAAAAATATTAATAAATATATAATTTATTTTTCAATAAATTCTTATAGCATACATCTATCTAATTACATCATCAGCCTGTTTTAGTCCACTGGGACAAAAATAGGAACCTCCTTACTAATACTTATTCCCCTATCCATTAGCAGGTTTGGACCTAATCCATCCACGCTGGTCCAATGCGGGTGTAAAAAAGGTGTTGGACCACTTTTGCACATGCCCATCCGTACGCATGGATCATCTAATCTTTTCAAGAACAATTGGGTGATGGCCCAAATTCCTGAACCAATAAGAAAACAACTGAAATTGTGATGCGGGAGTCCCTGCATGTATGCGAACCAGACCTCCGGTTTCTAAGCTAACGCACCATACCACTGTAAGCTAGGAGGCAGTTCTAGTTATAGCAATATGAGCTTATTAATAAACAAATTACATAATGTGACCTCGTTGTATTAAACTAATATTGGTCATTTGAGAATCAACTAATTAATACTTTGGTTTGATATTTGTAGTTCCCCGAGGGCAATCAGCCGAAAAGCTGAAAATCGATTCACGAATATAATGACTATGATTAATTTTAATTTTATTTTCATAATCTCCGAAGTCTTTCTACTCTCGACACACCAAGTCCAGCGTTCCAAGTTTCCAATGCTACAATTTTCCTATAAAAAGTGAGTCTGTCTAAGGACCGTTCGAAAGGCATCGTATTCTTTATTATTTAAGTTACACATGTTTCTTAAGAGGAAATCATGAGTATTTATCTATATTTGGTAGATGAAATGAAAAATACTAGGCAAGTCATCTGGTAGTCAGAATGGGAAGCTAACTCGAATTGTAGCTAGCATGCTTGAACTGTGGCCTATGGCTAATGCCAACCTATGTGCCGGTACGTTGTACAAGATGGTAAACAGCTCGCACCGTTCAAAGTTTGCCTCTTTTTTATCATTGACGGCATTTCTCAACTCAACAATATTTAGTGCATAATCTGTAATGATGGTTCCATCTCCAGGTAATCAAACAACATATCACCTTTCAGTTCCCAAAATATTGAGCCCTACCTTGGCACAAGGCCATATACTGCCCTTCGGAATGAAGATCCTTCGGATAAATCCAATGTTTCGTCCACTGCCACAAACAGATTTAAAGTTTTTGAATCTTCTAACATCTTGTCCATCGATATCTTCGAAGTCGATTTTAGTTTCTGATTCTGCACCCATCTTGCAGGAACTTTTCTCATATTTAAAATTTGTGTTAATGCAAAGTTTGAGTACCCCTACGCCCAAATGCACAATAATCGGTGATGATCGGCCCAAATTGTCTAACCAACTGATAACATAAAGTTGTTTCATGCAGGATTCAACCAACTTCCTTTCTAAAGCACAAGCCCATACTACCAGGCTACGGAGGCGTTTGATATTAGACTTTTTTAACGTCAATTCTTTCTCTAAGATGGCTGTACTATAAATCTTCACAAAACTACCGTAGTCGTATCCGTTTCTCCCCCAAATGCGACAGCCAATCGCCACGGCGCGACTGTCGAGAACACCGCTGGCTGATCAGGCTGATCGCACCTCTTCGATGAGAAGGACAGTATGCCGACCAGCTTTCCATCCAATATGGCGGGACCGCCCGCGTCATGCTGGTGTGGAGTTGAACATATCATTAATAAAACAGCTCTACCTTGTTTCGGAATAACAAAACTATTCATCATCATCATCATGAGCCTCTGTTAGTCCACTGCTAGACATAAGCCATTAAGGGGTTTTTGGCCGTATCCCACCACGCTGGTCCAATGCGAGCTGGTGTTTGTACCAACTTTTACAGGCCTATCCGACGCATGGATCATCTTATTTTACAGACAATTAGGTGATCGGCCCAAATGGCCCTAACCAACTAGGAAACAACAATTAAAATTTGTTGAGTCCCCGCAGGATTCGAACCCACGACCTCCGGTTTCTAAAGCACACACCCTTACCACTAAGTTAACAAAACTACTATGCCAAAAAATCCTGGATTTTATATAAATATTGTCTATGGTCATATTTTAACTCACTCTCACCACGCTATTTTAGAGCACTATGAAAGCCGTAAATTTAGTAGGTACTTATATAATTTGACAGCTCTTGTGTTCGTGAATTTACTACGAATTTAAGCCGCCCTATGATTAGGGGACATGTATTTGTAAACATATTATTAATTATACTGTTATACTCACATTGCAAACATTTTTCGGCAAGGTAATGTATCCCGCGCAGAAGTTGGTTCGCGTCACGATATCTCTGAGGAAAAACATTAAACATAAGATATCATTCTCTGATGTAGCAATTGACAGTACTTATACTAAAAGAAAAAGTGTATGGCGTGTTCTTCATTTGGAAATTTGATTATTTCATAATGCACAAGGAAAGTTCATGAGTGAATTTATATGCAACAAGCAATACCTAGTCTCCTACTAGGTATTGCTTCTTGCATATAAACTTTGAACTTCTTTTCTATAGTCCTTACGCTATACTTTAAATGTATTTATTATTTACTAAGTTAAACGACGCAGCCAAAATGTTTGGCTTTTGAATTACATTTCGTAGACCACCTTGAACCGTATAGGTAAATTTGGGACACATTTTTTATAACTTTTGGATCATATTTAATTGAAATTTAGCTAAACACTAAAGTAATATGTTTGCATTAGTACGCTGCAGCAGAAAAATCGCTTTTTCCACTTGTTATTCTGTAAGTAGGAAACTTACAATAACTTATAGTTTAGACAATTTAGAGATCGTTAATTTACGTAAAGAAAGTTTATCGTCAAACTCAATTGGCGCCAAATAGTACGGCGTGGGATGATTAACCCTTGTGGAAGTTGTGGAGTTTATGAATGCGGTCTTTGATCAATAACAAAGCGTTTGCTACTGGTGCCATTAGTGATTGACATTAAATTTTAAATTTATTTACTACAATACTACAACTCACAATTTTTTGTTTATTTTTACTTCGTTACCGTTTGGGGAAGTACCAGCATGATGTCTTTATCTGCCGAGTCCGTCTAAACGAGGCGGACTTGTGGCGACGCTGTATTTTTATACGCAAGGTTTTACGCTTACCATCATACTAGACAATCGACATATTTGTCTCCAGAATACATTAAACACAAATTTGCCGAAAACTACCTTCCATAGATTTCCTGACAATCCGCTAGGTAGTATACGGGTAGGGTAACCCTTTGCAGAAGGGTCTGACCTCCAACGCCACCTGCACCCTAAGGTTCATACATAAACACATTAGAAATATTAATAAGCGTATATAGTGCACAATAATAAATACATTTTAATAAAGTAAAAAACAGTAGATGAAAGATGTAATGGTCCCATTTCTTAAGAAAATTAAGTTACGTTTTAATAAACAAGGAATGATCAACGCATTTCAAAATTATTTACTACCTCATTTATTTTAAAGGATTTAACAGTAGGTGTCAACTTACATAGTGAATTTATTAATTACCGGATTTTAACATTGTAGGTATTTCACATATTTAAATATTATAGATTGTTTCGCAGTTTATTTATGTCAAATTACCGACTTACCAATACAGAGCCCCATCCAAGAAAGGCTACATGTGCATCCGCCGGCACTATCTTGTCCCGCGAGTAATCAATCACACCACTTTGTTTTCCTGGCCCAATGTTATGTTTTGTGAAGTTTTAAAACCGCAAAGTTGAACTCTAGCGTGCTCGGTTTGTAGTTTGGTGGAAATACAGCTCTGTCACCCTGTACAGTTCACCGCCGTAGAGGCATTGCTGGAGCCGACGCGGACTGTGAGCATTTTCACGTATTCTCGGAAGAAACGGTTGTTGTACTGTCTGAAATGTTAATTTTGCTCAAGCCAAAATAACGATGATATTGATGAAAACTATGTAACTAATAATATACAGTGGCGTGAAACGTACTTCGCGTTTTTATTAGCTCATTGTAGCTCAGTGATTAACACATTAATTAACTAAATTAAAGAATAATAGTTTTGATTTTTTTTCCCACATAATGGAAGACGTTGGTATTATTGTATTGGAACAACCTATAGCTGTTTTTCGATTTATGAAGGGAGTATGAGTGAGTATGAGTGAGTATGAGTGACTTCTCAATCTTGATATTTTTTTTCCTTTTATTTTTTTCGATATCATCATCTTCATCATCATATCAGCCTACGAAAGTCCACTGCTGGACATAGGCCTCCCCCATGAGCCGCCAAGAAGTACGATCCTGCGCCACCTGCATCAACCGACTTCCCGAACATTTGCACAGGTCGTCACTCCATCTCGTGGGAGGTCATCCCACACTGCGATGGCCAGTACGAGGCTGCCACTCGAAAATCTTTTTTCCGCATCGGTTATCGGCTCTACGAGCTAAATTGCCGGCCCATTGCCACTTTAGCTTGCTAACATTGCGAGCTATGTTGGTCACCATCGTTCTGCTGCGGATGTCTGCATTACGCACTTTATCACGCAAAGAAATTCCTAACATAGCCCGCTCCATAGCTCGCTGAGTGACTTGGAGCTTCCTCATACGGCCAGCAGTGAAGGACCACGCTCTCAGTTGCGTAGGTCATCACTGGCAACACGCACTGGTTGAAGACCTAGTTTTAGACATTGAGGGATATCGGACATGAGGATACGTCTAAGCTTCCCGAAAGCTGCCCATCCGAGTTGGATTCGTCGATTGACCTCTGCGTCGAAGTTGGACTCTACCTAACCGGACTACTTGTCCCAGGTAAAATATTGGTTAACAACTTTGAGCACAGCGCCCCAACAAACACCGGCGTAGGCATGACATGAGCGTTAGACATGACTTTCGTTTTCTCCATGTTCATCCTAACTGTCTCCGTAGCCTAGTGGTATAGTGCTGTTTAGAAACTGAGGTACGACCTCCAGGTTTGAACTCTGCGGGAACTCAACAAATTTTCATTGTTGTTTCTTAACTAGTTAGGGCCATTGGGACTATTACCCAATTGTCTGAAAAGTAAGATGATCCATGCGTCGGATGTGCATGTAAAAGTCAGTCCACCCACCAACCCGCATTGGACCAGCGTGGTGAGATACGGTCCAAAATCCCTAATGGATGGGGGTGTATTAGGGGAGGCCTGTGTCCAGCAGTGGACTAATCACAGGCTGATGATGATGATGATGTTCATCCTAAGGCCCACGTGTTGGGAAACACGGTTGAGGTCATTGAGCATAGCGTTGAGGTCCTCCAGCGACTCCGCCATTATGACTATGTCGTCGGCAAATCTAAGATGGGCGATGCACTCGCCATCGATGTTATACTCTCGTCCTTTCCAATCCAAAAGTTTGAATGCGTCTTCCAATGCAGCGGTAAAGAGTTTCGGGATATAACATCACCCTGTCTTACACCCTTCTGCAATTGAATAGGCTTCGCACTACTGGATTGTAGTCGGACGGACATCGTTGCTTTACTGTACAAACACCTCAGCACCTCGATATACCGACCGTCAATTTGGCATACGCTGAAGGGCCTGCAGCACAGCCCAAATTTCGACAGAATCAAAGGCTTCATAGTCCACAAACGCCATACATAGAGGCAGATTATATCCTCAGTCTTCTGTATAATCTCGAATCTTTGAATCCACCTTGTTCGGTTGGCTGGAAGTCGTCTAGTCTGGAAGCGAGACGATTCAAGATGACTCTCGAGAACAGAACATATAACGCGGCTGAGAAGGAAAATTTGATTATTTCTTAATGCACAAGGAAAGTCTCATGGTAGGAGACTAGGTATTGCTTGTTGCATATAAATTTTGAACTTATTTTCTATAGTCCTTACGCTATACCTAAGTTATCTTTTATATGTATTTATTATTTACTAAGTTAAACGACGCAGCCAAAACGTTTGGCTTTTGAATTACGTTTCGTAGTCCACCAAGAAGCGTATAGGTAAATTTGGGACACATTTTTATAATTTAAATGTAGCTAAACACTAAAGTAATATGTTTGCATTAGTACGTTGCAGCAGAAAAATCGCTTTTTCCACTTGTTATTCTGTAAGTAGGAAACTTACAATAACTTATAGTTTAGACAATTTAGAGATCGTTAATTTACGTAAAGAAAGTTTATCGTCAAACTCAATTGGCGCCAAATAGTACGGCGTGGGATGATTAACCCTTGTGGGGTTTAAGAATGCGGTCTTTGATCAAAAACAAAGCGTTTGCTACTGGTGCCATTAGTGATTGACATTAAATTTTAAATTTATTTACCACAACTCACTATTTTTTGTTTATTTTTACTCCATTACCGTTTGGGGAAGTACCAGCATAATTTCAGTCTTTATCCGCCGAGTCCGTCTAAACGAGGCGGACTTGTGGCGACGCTGCATTTTTTTACGCAAGGTTTTACGCTTAGCACCATACTAGATAAACGACATATTTGTCTCCATAATACATTAAACACAAATTTGCCGAAAACTACCTTCCATAGATTTCCTGACAATCCGCTAGGTAGTATACGGGTAGGGTAACCCTTTGCAGAAGGGTTTGACCTCCAACGCCACCTGCACCCTAAGGTTCATACATAAACACATTAGAAATATTGATAAGCGTATATAGTGCACAATAATAAATACAATTTAATATAGTAAAAAATAGATGAAAGATGTAATGGTCCCATTGCTTAAGAAAATTAAGTGACGTTTTAATAAACAAGGAATGATCAACGCATTTCAAAATTATTTACTACCTCATTTATTTTAAAGGATTTAACAGTAGGTGTCAACTTACATAGTGAAATTATTAATTACCGTATTTTAGCATTGTAGGTATTTCACATATTTAAATATTATAGATTGTTTCGCAGTTTATTTATGTCAAATTACCGACTTACCAATACAGAGCCCCATCCAAGAAAGGCTACATGTGCATCCGCCGGCACTATCTTGTCCCGCGAGTAATCAATCACACCCACTTTGTTTTCCTGGCCCAATGTTATGTTTTTATGAAGTTTTAAAACCGCAAAGTTGAACTCTAGCGTGCTCGGTTTGTAGTTTGGGTGGAAATAGAGCTCTGTCACTCTGTACAGTTCACCGCCGTATGAAGCATTGCTGGAGCCGACGCGGACTGTGAGCATTTTCACGTATTCTCGGAAGAAACGGTTGTTGTACTGTCTGAAATGTTAATTTTACTCAAGCCAAAAAATCGATGAAATTGATGAAAACTATGTAACTAATAATATACAGTGGTGTGAAACGTACTTCGCGTTGTTATTAGCTCATAGTAGCTCAGTGATTAACACCTTAATTAACTAAATTGAAGAATAATAGTTTCGATTTTTTTGCCACATAATGGAAGACGTTGGTATTATTGTATTGGAACAACCTTTAGCTGTTTTTCGATTTGTGAAGGGAGTATGAGTGAGTATGAGTGACTTCTCACACTTGATATTTTTTTCTCTTTTACTGTTTTCGATATCATCATCATCATCATCATATAAGCCTACGAAAGTCCACTGCTGGACATAGGCCTCCCCCATGAGCCGCCAAGAAGTACGATCCTGTGCCATCTGCATCTACCGACTTCCCGCACATTTGCACAGGTCGTCACTCCATCTCGAGGGGGGTCGTCCCACACTGCAATGGCCAGTACGAGGCTGCCACTCGAGAACCTTTTTTCCGCATCGGTTATCGGCTCTACGAGCTAAATTGCCGGCCCATTGCCACTTTAGCTTGCTAACATTGCGAGCTATGTTGGTCACCATCGTTCTGCTGCGGATGTCTGCATTACGCACTTTATCACGCAAAGAAATTTCGAGTATAGCCCGCTCCATAGCTCGCAGAGTGACTTGGAGCTTCCTCATACGGCCAGCAGTGAAGGACCACGTCTCAGTTCCATAGGTCATCACTGGCAACACGCACTGGTTGAAGACCTTATTTTTTAGACATTAAGGGATATCGGACATGAGGATACGTCTAAGCTTCCCGAAAGCTGCCCATCCGAGTTGGATTCGTCGATTGACCTCTGCGTCGAAGTTAGACTTACCTAACCGGACTACTTGTCCCAGGTAAATATATTGGTCAACAACTTCAAGCACAGCGCTCCCGACAACCACCGGCGTAGGCATGACATGAGCGATAGACATGACTTTCGTCTTCTCCATGTTCATCCTAAGGCCCACGTGTTGGGAAACATAGTTGAGGTCATTGAGCATAGCGTTGAGGTCATTCAGCGACTTCGCCATTATGACTATGTCGTCGGCAAATCTAAGATGGGTGATGCACTCGCCATCGATATTTCTACCTCGTCCTTTCCAATCCAAAAGTTTGAATGCGTCTTCCAATGCAGCGGTAAAGAGTTTCGGGGATATAACATCACCCTGTCTTACACTCTCCTGCAATTGAATAGGCTTCATACTACTGGATTGTAGTCGGACGGACATCATTGCTTTACTGTACAAACACACCTCGATATACCAACTGTCAATTTGGCATAGCTGAAGGGCCTGCAGCACAGCCCAAATTTCGACAGAATCAAAGGCTTTCTCATAGTCCACAAACGCCAAGCATAGAGGCAGATTATACTCCTCAGTCTTCTGTATAATCTGCCGCAGCGTAAATATGTGGTCTATGGTACTAAAGCCTTTTCAGAATCTAGCTTGTTCGGGTGGCTGGAAGTCGTCTAGTCTGGAAGCGAGACGATTCAAGATGACTCTCGAGAACAGAACATAAACGCGGCTCAAAAGAGAAATCGGTCTATAGTTTTTCAAGAGGCTCTTATCGCCTTTCTTGAAAAACAGCACCACTAAGCTTCTGCTCCACGCTTCTGGCGTAATACCAACCTTTAGGGCGAAATTAACGAGCCACTTCACCCGCTTTCAGAAGCTCAGCTGTAATTCCGTCCTCACCAGGCGCTTTGCCGTTCTTAAGGTGGTCGAGAACCACTCATATCTCCCTCAGACTGACGTCCAGGATATCTTCAGAGTTGTGCCGGGTGAGCTTCGCTCTTAGGTAAGCGGCTCCGACGACGATGTGTGCAACTGTCCATAGAACCTCTCAATCTCACTCAAAACCTCCGGCCTACTGGAGACGACGGCCCCATTATCGGTCTTCAACTTAGTCAACTGATTTTGCCCGATAGACAGATCTCTGGCTAGGACTTTAGAACCTTGGTTCCGTTCTATTGCTTTTTTAATACGAGATGTATTAAAGTTCCGCAAGTCCCACCGCATATACTTGGAGATCTGTCTATTAAGCTGCCTGTAATCTGACTTATCAGAAGAAGACTGTAGCCGCATCTTCCGTCTTGTATTCAGAAGGTTAAGAGTGGCATCGAGAGTTTTTCGGGTTTTAAACCAGACACTTAGTTCCAGCTCAGTGTTATATCGTCCACAGTGTATGCACTTGTCTAGGGTTTGGAAGCGATTGCTAAGTTCGAGCTGAAAGCCATGGGCATTTTGAATATGGGCACGAGACGGACGAAGCGAACTTTATTAGATGAGATCTTTCCAGCCTAACGTTAAGATCGCGGCCGGTTTTAAACCTTGCAATCACAGAGACATCATTGAATATTTGGCGTTCGGTCGTCATGATAAAGTCAATCTCGTTTTTTACAGAACCATCGGGGCTTATCCAGGTCCACTTTATGTGGGATTGCTCTTTCAGTACGCATTTTGAAGAAGGAGTTCATTATATATAATCCTTCCCTCTCCATAAAGTCAGCCAGCTGTTGGGTTATGTTGCCCTACTCCAAAATTGCCCACTCTCAGCTCATCGTCTTTCCTTTTCCCTAGTTTTGCATTAAAGTCTCCCATCAGCACCATATCTTGAGTTTTGGAGGAATGTATGGCGCGTGAAATATCCTCGGAGTGTGTCGGTGTCGGTACATATACCTGTATGACCTTCAACGAATATCGTTTGGATATTCTGAGTATAAGGTATGCGACCCTTGACGACACACTTACGATTTTTACAATGTTGTTAACGGGAGACTTGCGGACGATAAATCCGACACCTCCTTGGGATAGTTGGGCACCCTCCCGGTGGAAAACAGGTTGCCGGATTCAAGGATTATCGCCGTCCTCCCTCTCTTCGGACTTCACATAATCCTATGAATTCCAACGCACTGTTCCTTTCTCAGCTCCATCATCCTCTCGTCGGTCCTCAATGTCCGTGCGCTAAAAGTTGCCATGTCCAGTCGTCGTTGGTGGTAGCCGAATCCCACCCGGGGATTCTTAGCACCCCCTGCCCCACCGTTACCAAGGCCGCTACCGTAGCCAGGAATAGTGGGGCTACCGGGGCCGCACGTTGTTGTCATTCTTCATGAGGGGGTTTTGCCATAGTTGCCACGCTTGGCGTGCGAGTTGGCAACCGCAGTCCATTCAGATCCTTTACACCTCAAACGCTGCTGCCCGTTGAGGGTTTCGGCATTTTGGGATCTGAAGGTGGAGATGGTTATCCCGCCATCTGTCCGCCGCTATATTATGGTATTGTAAGTGACTTTTTCCTTAGTCGCCTCTTACGACACCCACGGGAGGAAATGGGGAAGCTGAATTCTATGCCGCAGCCACACGGCAACTCGGGAAATAAACGGTTTCTCGATATACGTATGACAGAACTGTATGTAGCTCATATGAAATTAATATGTATATTTGATTATTTAAAAGATGACAAAATAGGCCCGCTGAGTTTCTTTCGCCGGTTCTTCTCAGGTCGGAGGCGTCCTATTCCGAGCCGGTGGTAGCGTCCTTGACAATCTATAAGCGAGTGTTACACTTCTATATTAAATAAAGATATTTTGATTTGAATTTGTTTAAACTGGTTGCAGATTCTCACAATCTTCTTCTTATTTAAACAATCTTTCTCGCTTTTGTCTTTACCTTGCTTAGCTAATGCTTAAAGATTATTGATATTTATAAAGTACATATAAAATCCAGTAACGAGTGATACATACAAGATTTTTTTTCTAAATTGCTTAATTTATTAAGCCAGCAAAACAGCCTGTAATAGATAAGCGTGCTCCAAATAGTTTTTCAAAACAAACCCACAGTTGCAAACAGTGCGCTGCAGACAAAATCGAATCGCTGCTGATGATGGCTCCACCACACCACAGCTGGCCATTCATCAGAAGTGCTGCCATGAATGGGAAATCGGAGACACTGGCTGACTCATCAGGGTTGAAGATCCGCCGGTAGCGTCTGCTTAGGGGAGGCTCAGGGATTGTTACTGCTGTGACTGAACCTGGATAGAAGATGTTTGATAAGAAAATTGGACAGATTAAGTCTGTCTTAATATATAAATATTAATAATATCTGTAGCTGATGCAAATACTATACATAATATACATTATTTTATGTGGATTTATATAAATGAATTTTTATATTTGTTTGCGTGTTAATGTTTGTATTAAGTGCAACGTAGCTAGTTAATAGGTTTTTTCACGAAGGACTTTAAACTTTTTGCCAATAAATATATTATATGTAATGCCCGAAACAACACAATATGTAATTAAACATTATGAATATTTATTGATTATTGCAAATATAACCGATCTACAATTTGACTATGGTATAGCTAATTTAGTATAGGAATAAATGTGGATAAAGTAATTGGCAACGAAGCGGCATCGTACGAATGGTGTGGTTTTTATGGCAAGGATGTTATGCTTCCAGACTCATGTCTATAGTAAGCTTCATCTAACACGGAGTTCGCGAGAAGCTCCGTCCCCACGAACAAGGTGGCCCACATTTTTGCTAAAATGAAGGCCACACGTATAGAAGGTACGTGAGTTAGCATTAGTTTATGTCTCCTAAGGATCGTCGACGATCGGTTTACGGACCGGAACGAGACTTTAATGATTACAATATATTAACTATATATTGTAATCATCACTTAGGCATCGTATATTTTACCTGTGGTTGATGTTTTCGTTGTGGAAATAGCAACACTGTGACTTGCCGTTGGCAGGTCGATCAGTAATCCGGCGTCATGTTCAGATTTTATTTCATTTCTGCGCATTGGCTCCATATCCACTGAGGAAAATTAACCGTATGAGTATCACGATATTAGAGTCACTAAAGGAGATGTATGGGGGGCGCCATAAAGCTAAGGGTTACTAAACTACATGCCTTTCTTTACTATACTACTGCCACAGTTTCTTCTCTATTTAAAGGCATTTTTACACTTACTTCTATAAAATTATTTAGATGAATAAAAACATCAGACTATATGTTGATAGACCAGTTTAGATCTGATTTTGTCGTTGTGTTACCATAAACGTTACATTTATAACAATGTCTTTTGTAAATAAAGATTTTTTTCCTTTGTGACTTTTTATTTTAGCAACATTGTCGTGAGCGATTTTTTACTGTTATTTGTCGATTTCAGCTTTTGGTAAACTTTCCTTCAATAAGATGGTTCTTTAGTAGTGTTTTTAGCATCATCATCATATCAGCTTAATAAAGTCCACAGCTGGACGTAGCCCTTACCATGAGCTGTCAAGAGGTACGATCCTGTGCCACCTACATCCATTGACTTCCTGCACATTTCGAAAAGATTTGTAGTTGTAGGATTAGTATTCACCTTGCTTTCTATGCAATTGAGATTTTCCTCCCTACTGTTTTAACCAACTACAAAACCACCCAACCCATAATATTTGAACCCATAATCTCTGGTTTGAAAAGCAAAGGCCAATTTTAATACATCTCGGAGGCGATTTTTGGTCAACTAATTTTATAATATTTTTTATCTATTGTTCGTTATTTTATAAAAGCCATCAATTAAAAAAAATAATAAAAGAGCTTCCTTACATGTGTGTAAAATTGCAAATTGCAGGAATTTTACAGAGCAAAATTAAATAAAAGTGATGTTGTATCCTATATAAAGGAAATATTTTGATGACATATTCTATGGCGGATACGATTGTAGGTACCGTAAATATTCGTTATTTATTATTTCATACGATAGTTTTTCCTTACGCTTAAAGACGCATGTAATCAACGTTACTTCTTGGTTTTTTAATTACCATGCAACTAAAATGTTAAAAAATGTTTTTGGTGGTAGCGCTCCGTATCCATACAAATTATAACATTTTTAATAGAAAAGTAAGAATTAAAAATATATAATAATTTTTAAAACTAACTCTTTTGTATAGAATCTTGCATGATATCAACAGAAGGAACATTTTGTTTAATCGTCTTCAGTCTGTCCTCTTTAATACCAATCAAATCGATTTTTATACCAGTGTTATTTTTTTATTATATTCAGATGTAACGGCAGCATCATCGAGGTTACTGTTTTTTTACAAATGACATTTATCTAATAAAACATGGTGGTCCTCATGACTGATATTCATTTTCCGTTTATCTTAAGGTCTTAAATTGTTTATTACAATGTAAGACAAGTAAATCCAAGCCGCAGCAACGCGTGGCAGGGTCTGCTAGTAATTATAATAAAAACTTACTGTCATCAGAAGAATCACTCGGCGAATTAACAGGTTCTTCATGCAAATACACAAAATTAAAATTTAATATTAGAATAGCTATTAAAACTCTACGATGATACAATCCGTTCATTTTGTATTTTGATAGTTTTGTCTTATATAAAACTGTCTTATTGGAGAAAAATTTCAAAATGATTTAAATCGTACCAACAATAAATCGAAGAAAACAATTTCGCAATGCAACGATAACTCTTGAAATAAAACTGCATGGCAAATTGTTTAAATTTTATTGAGAAACCAGATATTAGATAAAGCGTGATTTTTCGCTATAATTCTGTAACCCTATGTATGAAAGTTTCGACAAATATTTCTGTGGCATTGGGTAGTTAAAGTCAAAATGTTTTTCATTTATTATTTACATAAATTTTTAAAACATCTTTAATCACAGTAAATGAATAATGTCATTTACTGACTGGTAAATAAAAATGGTCATTTAAAAATTTTGATAGTAGGTAAATTTGTCTCGTAAAACTATATTATTGCTTTAACAGAAAAACATTTCATGAGTAGTTTGAATATTATCTGATCTTTCCTTACTCAATACATTGTTTAGCATTCTCCTATTCGTTACTAAGATGTTATCAATGATAATACAGTTCAAATAGAAATGTTAGCATTGCTTTAATGACAACATTGCTTTGATGATTGTGTAATTTAATATACCAGTACTGACCAATTTTCAGATACAATTCGATTTTAAAATCGAAATAAGACAAACTTAAGTCTAGTTTCGAGACATATACATAGTTTGTATTTCCAAATGTTCGTAGAGTTGTGCAATTCAATGACGGGGTGATTCATCTAGTATTGACTGGTGATCAAAGCCCAACCACTCGTGCCCCGTGGTGATGGTATATCCTCTTGAGACGCAGAGATCTCTTTGCTGCGAACACCTTGACTGAAACATAAGTATTTGTCAGACATATACAGTACAGATATAAAACACTAGACTCAACAGCTCCGCCCCGATTTTGAGATTTTTCCGAGTTTAATTTAGAATCTATAGACTATGTCACTTATGCACAATATATATTTCTAGTTATGAAACAATTATTGAAATCGGCACTGCGTTTTGACCGACTTCAAACACTGTAACTATTTTGCGTAATATTAGCGGGTTACAACGTGCCCTCGGCCACCACATTTTAAATCTCTAATATCGTTAAATTTATTAATTCAATCAAAATGTCGTGTATAAAACGTTTACCTTCCTTCTTCTTTTGAGAAGTCGGTCAAAAACTGTATGGCGTGTTTTATTTATATTTATTTATGTTACATAATTTGTTCTGTATAATAAATATTAATTCCTTAAAACTTTTACCCTGAAATTTGTAAATTAGATAAAGAAATATAGAATGCGAGTTAAACTTAAAGTAAATATAATAAAATTAAAAAAATGTAACAATAAATTACCCATACTTTAGTTTGTTACAATGTAACATAAACGCGGTAATTGGTACACATGGGTAATTATTTAATCATGTCTAGTATTCGTTGTTTTTACCTAGTTATTTTTAAAATTACCGTCCAAAATACCGGTTACGAAATAATCATGTGTTTCACTTAATATCACTATGCTATCACTGTAAGGCTTGATAAGATTAGAATGTATCGTATGTACCTCTTTAGACGTATGATTTAGTTCAGATTTATTATTGTGTCTGTTGCGGCACATGTTTAAATGTAGTAAGAAATATTGACATGACCGATTTTTAATTTTTATTCATCACTTAATGACGCGAGAACACAAAAATCTGCTTTTCTTCCTGAGACACAGGATTTGGTGTGTCTTTCTCGTAATTTCACAGAGCTACAGAGACCTTTTAATCGGAAATTTGACACAAACTTTACTGTCTAACAGTTGCAATGTAAAACATGTTTTTGTAATGTCCATCTCATTATTTATTGTTTTAATTGGTGTGCGTCTAATATCTAATTACTTGATTATTTTTTTTGTTACATCTAGATTGGACACAAACAGTTAATGAACTAAGTGGCACCAAGCATCTTGAGCTTTATCTTAATAATTAATATTAAATCCTCTATAATCTAGTATTTCCGTCAGAAGATTGTCAGAAATACATGTTTTATGTGTTTCTTATTTATATTAGTAAAATTACCATGGCCGGCAGGGTTGGCTACTGAGAGCCCGAACAAGGCGAGTACAATGGCCACCTGAAAAGAGACATTTGTAGGTTACAGTTAACGTTAAGCCGTTAGGTCACACAATTGAACATTTTCTGCGTAATTAAGTAATCATCTTTCGTTCAAAGGGCACAGATAACAAGGTAAAATAACTGCTTATTTCTTTCTCAATGTGAGAGGTGGCGTTCAAATTTCAAATCATAATGGTTTTAAAGATCTTTTTAAAAATAACGCTTTAAAATTTACACGTAGGAGATGTATGCTCAGTTCAATTTAAGTCACTTTTAAAAAGTTTTCAATCCTAAACTGGTAGTACAATATCGGAATGTAATAATTAAATGAAATCAAATTAAAAATTTAACTGAATAGCATCCAGTAGGTATAAGCAAGGCAGGAGCAAGTGTTAGGGATCCTTCCACATACTTAAGCATAGGTTTGTTAACTGGTCTGTTTTTCTTAGTTATGTTCTTGTTTAGGCTCATTTACTTTAGATTGCACCATCAGGAAATAGTATCATGATCGTAAGATATGAATCAATATTCATTAAAAATATTTGAAGAAGAGAAATAAGTCAGCTCGTGATCATGGACGCTGGAAAGTGTCCGAAACGTCGGGAATAAATATAAAGATTAAACGTGAAAAATCCGCACAAAGTGGATTAAATATAAAGAAAAATATGCAAAAAGCATTTATTAACATATCTTAAAACCGAATGTGGAATAGTTAGGCTCAGTAACACAATCTTATTAAGTCCTTGCAAAGAATATTTTGCCAATGCCAATTTTTGTTGGCTTTTATTTTTCTCGATAATGAATACGTAACATTATTAATAAATTTCCACAAGGAAACACACAAACACACGAACACGAAATCGACTTACAGCGCACTTCATTATTGTATCCGAGTGATTTAATGTTTGGAAACTGAATCGCTAAAACAGATCGACCCATATTTATACATTAGCGTTTTCTAATAGCACGCATCGTTGCCCACACGTCCTGCGACCGGCTCGATAATTGGTCGCCATATTAATGGAATTATCCTTTCTAAGCGAGAGAATATTAGAAATAGAATATTAGATATACTTTACGTATTAAACGTAAATCCTACGTTGATATAAACCTAGAACGCGATTAGGTTGAATTTTATTCATTACTCTATACCAGCTGCTGTGAGCTGCCGCTTGGATATATATAAAAAAGCTCTGTTACATAATTTTTTTAGAATAAATAAAGTAGCCTAAGTTAATTTCGGTAAGTTAGCTATTTTCCAATAAGTCCCATAAAATTGGGCAAGCCATTCCAGAGATTAGCCATAGCAAACAGACGGCAAAATTCAAAAAATACGCTTTGATATATGTATCGGTTATATAACAATGTGATTATTTAAAAACGGTTATTCTGATGTTACAAACAGACTCGATTTTTTTTAATAGATAGATCCCATTTTGGGTCTTTTAAACCCACTGATACAGCAGAATTACCTAAATAATAGTTTTAGTTATTCGTACTTTAAGATGTCAGCGTATTCAAAAGCACATCGTTAACGACGCCCGTAGTCTCGACACACGGATTGTTGGCTGAACAGTAAAATGATTCATTGAATTGAATAAGGTGTGCATTTGGGGAGGCCTATGTCCAACAGTGGACTAACACAAGTTGATGATGATGATGATGATGCTTGAATCATCTTAATTTACAGGCAATTAAGTGATTATCCTGTCTAGCCAAAACGAAGTAGTAAGAGTTCAAAGCCAGGTCCCGTGGATTGTAAAATGGGGACCACTATTACGAAGTGAGAGAGAAAAGGGCATTGGATGACGGTTATGGGCAACGTGAGATATCAATCTGCTTTAAAAAAATTCGTAATCATACAGTGATTAATGACTATAAAGTTACGAAATGCTCTGGTAATTAAATACATTTATAATAAGTATTATATAAATGGCCTTAAAAAAAGAATAAGGTTTCCGTTCAGTACCTTTTTATTTATTTCGGATTCTTTTAAATTGGGAGTGACAATAGGGTTTTTAAAAAGTGCAATATTTAATAAAGATTTTAGTTTAATTTTTAAATGTCCTGCTCCCGTAGTAATGCTTTGAAATTATTTAGCTGCTTTATAGCTCGCTAAGCTCGAAACAGATTTATTTTCGAATTTTTGAAGCGAAAAGCATAAAATAAAACCACGATTTCACTAAACATATTTAATGAGAAAGTTTAGGAATTGTCTAATCATTTTTAAGAGTAACAGAAACTTTATACAGCTACCAAGGTAATTTTTCTGTCGCCTTCATATCTGCAAAGAAAAATAATATTATTAAAAACATGCGGTAAGTGTTACAACTAATCCTTAAGGAGTACAGTAGACGCAGGGTTTATTGTCTAGCCCATCACGTTTCGTAATTATCTACTATTTAAGTACAGTGCCCCCAATACTACAGTAGTATCGGCAAATCACTGCTTTTTAGTAATGAGTTATGCGATAACGTAAAACTAATAGTATTATTCCGGTAGTACTTTTACAATCCACGCAGTCTATCCAGTCAAAACACTAAAGTTACAACTTTTTTAAATTGTTTTTCATCTTCATCATCAGCCTGTGTTTATCCACTGCTGGACACAGGCCTACCCCATAATGCACGCCCCTTCTCCATTAGGGGGTTATTGTTCCGTACATTCCGTACCACCACGCTGGTCCAATGCGGGTTGGTGGGTGGACCGACTTTTTACATGCCCATCCGACGCATGGATCATCTTACTTTTCAGATCAGCCCAAATTGCCCTAACCAACTAGGAAACAACAATGAAAATATGTTGAGTCCTCGCAGGATTTGAACCCACGACCTCCGGTTTCTAAAGCACACGCCTATACCACTAGGCTATGGAGGCAGTGAGTTTTTAATGCTAACCTTTATTTCCACTTGTCATTGTCGTAATCCCATTTCGAAGATATGCCATCAATCGGGTTGACTCGGAGCTCCAGCATCCTTCGAAGTTGTGCTTTCTGAGCTTCTTTGGAGAACGAGGCGGGCAGTGGTTCGTACACTGCAAAGAAATGTAACACGAAATATGTGAAGTCGAAGCTTTATGTCTCACTGATGATACTCATAGTTTAATTTCTATTATTTTCAATTTCTCAAGGCAAGACAATATCTTGAAAAGTTTAGCTATTTTTACCTTAAAGATATAACTATAATATGGTGACAATTGTTTTGTTAGCACGCTGTGTGTTCCCTAAAAAAACACGTCTTAAATTATGTTTGTGTTTGTTGCTTTTTTTTGTAAAGCAAAAACAATGGTTGTTATATAATCATTTTGATTAAAAATCTTTCAGCAAGAATTGTCCCACGTTTTCCTATAACATTTAGCAAGATTTTCCTATTACTTATGACAACTTAATTATATACAGAAGACACATAAAGACCATACCATAGTAATGGAAGAACATCGCCATCCAGAACATGACAGACGTGCTGATCAGCGTCCACCCCACGATGAACTTCCAAGTACCAGTTGGCGCGTTATATTCAGCAAAGGTTTGGCAGAAGGAAGCACGGTACAGAGCCTTCTTCTCCTCACAGCACAACTGTCTCCAATCGCCTTTTTCTTTTTCACGCAAGGCCTGTTATTTAATAAAGATACCAGGATTTAGCCTGATTGTGTATCATATTATAAAAGACTTTACGGGTTTTATCCCGTTTAACTAGTTGTTAGATCCATAGTCACGGGTAGTCTGCCCGTAATCATGGATCCTGTAAAGTATATTAAAAGTCAGGAATGTTGTAAAAACCAATTAAACGCAATAACATCTATAAGGTATTTTACTAAAACATGTGTAGCATTCGCGTTAATTCAAGAAAACTGATATGTGTATATCGCACATGAAGATGACTCCCAAAAAGTCGGTAGTCTTTGTCTTCGTCGCGTTCATCATCATTGAAACCTTGGATGTCGAAATTTGAAACATCGTGTATCAGTCAGCTGATCGTGACGAGCTAGGTGTTATAATGAACTTGTTTTTTTCCTCACATAGTAACTATAATTATTTCTTTTGTTTACGCGAATACTGCACATTATTAAATTAAAGGACTTTATCGCATTTATCTTACGTATTTAACTTCCCGACGTGTCGAACACTTTCCAGCGGCCGTAGGCACAGGGCGGACTACCCCGAAACGTGATAAAATCCGTAAAAAGTCCTTCTATTCAATAACATAGTAACTAAGTATAGTTTGTATCGTACAATATTGTGAAACTTAGATGTTGAATCTGCCCTCTGACATGAAAAAATGACTACAACACTATTTAAAAAGAAGTTAATAATCTGGTTAAGAAACAATGTTTTTATTCCTTAGAGGAATATTTTGCCTTTAAACTCAACAGACATCTTGTTAATCCGTATATCTGGACAATTTTGTTGACTTTTTTATTTTATATTGTGTATTTTATGTTATTATTAATGTATTATAACTTATGATTTGTTAGTCAATATTTCGTAATTAATTTATATCTGACATTGAGTTGAAAATGTGTTTAACAATTCTGATTTTTTTTTATTGATGTTAAATATTTTAAGGGTATGAATGATTTCCATGCCAATGTGGTGAAATACGTGTGAACTAAATGTGTGTTTAAGATCTGAATGTACCGTGTTTTAGCAAACAAAGATAATTTGAATTATGTAATCGCTGTTTATACAAGAGGGTGCTAGGTGACGGGCTTGCGCAGCTTTCTTAACAAAAGCGACTGCACCATATCTGCACAGCCCAAGGGGTATAAGATGGATAGAACTGATGTCTTGAATCTACCCGACTTTCTACATGCCCATTAAACGTATGGCTCACCTTTCTTTTAGGGTAATTGGGTAATCGCACCATATTATAGTAAGCAACTAGAAAACCATCAGAACACTAATAGTTGTAACGCTTGCAATATTCGAACGCACGACCTCCAGTTTGTAAAGTAAGACCAATACCACGAGGCTTCGGGGCAGACAATTATCGCAAGGGCTATAAAGCCATATTTCATTAAAAAGAGCACGTTTCGAAGATATTTAAGTTTGACACGACACATTCTTTTACTTATATCCCTTATCTTTTTTGGTTCTTAGACTATTCTCTAAAAGAAATAGAGCAGAAGAACGTTATTGTACTGATTTAATGAATAACTACTTAAAATAGACACATTAAACTCGTTTTTCTATTACATTCATTGCAACATTGTGACAGGTTGCAAGTGCAGAAACCTTTCATTGTAAGTACAATACAAATTTTCCACTTTTTATTACCATTTTTTTAAAACAAACTGTGTTTAATAGCGCATGTAAATATATACATAGTTTATCAGGCATTAGTGTAATAGCAACATTAGATACATTCTAACATCTGCAACTTTAGCACGACAAATTTCACGAATGTATATGTTAATTGGAAATTAAAACTTACTTAGACGGTGTTTAAATGAAGTTGAAAACCCTTGAAAAGAGAGTTATGAAAATTGTAATAAAAATTGGTATAGTTGACATTTTTTACTGTATTTCTTTGGGCGTTTTTGAGTGATTAAGACTGTCGAAATAGTAGAATAAATTCGCTTACTTTTAACATATTCAGAATCGAACTAAACATACCACAACATCTTTAGTGTTCTCTTTAAATCTGACAGCTGGAAAGGGGAAGAGAACGTCATCTTTATACGTCGCACTTCCATTTATACCATGTCCTACGATATCCCTATTCCCGATTCTGCACCTCCCGTGGATAAAACGGGAGAAGGTCTGGAATCTTCCACTCCTCAAAGCCGGGTACATCTTCAAAATGACGTATGACTGTCTCACAATGTCTATCACATTTAGTTTTAAAAGTGACATTTATACGTGAAATGTATGTAAACTATTTAGTTATTGCGTGATACTAAACAGTTACTATACATCAACCTAAGATGAGATCGGATTTATTTTATTCGGCCATTGAGAATACAGAAATATGTTATCTAAGCTCTTAACAAGTTTACCTTGATGACAGTGATTTCAACCGTGTTTTTAAAAAGGAAAATTTTCTTTTATTAGAGCGTCGCTTAGCCATTTCATGCCGAAAACAACAGAAAAACAAAATATTTTGTAACACGTTTTATAATTATACAAATTCCTAAACTTTTACTGTTTTGTGCAACAGATGCAACATTTCTATACAAGGTATCATGGCTATCAAATTCTAGATTGTTCATCAACTCCCAAAGGTCGTATCGATTGCAGAAAAATTCAACTAAATATAGTCACTAAAATAGCCATAGAATGTTTTTTTAATGTTTCCAAAATCCAATTGTTATATATATGAAGTTCTTTCGTATATTGGTACTTTTCCATTGAATCAATTTAAAAGCTTGACTAATGCAGTGTTGAAACTTGTATAACAATTAAGCGAGTATAGTATTAAACAAAACAGTTGGATAGTTTAAAATATTGCACATGATTTTTTTTAGAAATTTAATTATATTTTGTTATAAATCCTACCTCCACTCTTAGTTTAGTTCAATTCTTATAAAATATACGATAAATATTAAAGATAAAACTAACATTGGTAGTAACAAGAAGTATAAAGTTATTCTGCGAAAATGGAACGTAAATAAATAATTGATCGCCGTCGTTAGATGTCGCTGCTTTTTTCATAGTTCTGGTGGTGTTGGTCAAAATCTTACCAGGATAAAAGTCGATTTATAAAAGGTAAATAATTTTCAATATTTCTTTTATCGTTTTAATTTTATAGATTTCTCTATTTGTGATATACATATTATAAACTAGAGGTAAGTTAATCAACTCTGAATTCGCTTGTGGCAAGTATATGTTCTTAATTTAAAATTCTAATTTACTGCTTTTGATCGACATCAACTAAGGTATTGGGACAGTCAGATGTTTTAGAATACCTTAATATTACTGTGGTAATACTTACTGTAATTTATTGACTAGTTTTTTGATTTTTGTTATGTTATGTAACCCTAATCAATACTATGATAGACTAACCTTACCTTATCATGAACAAACCGAAGACACGATTTTCAGTGTGCGCATTTTATTAATACTAACGTTACATTGAAAGTAAAAAATAAAACGATTGTAAATACTACAATATATAATTGCTTTTGATTTTGCTTCAGTGCAGAACTGCAATTTGTTAATTATTGGTACTGTTTCCCTATTTTATCATATATAAATTAAACAATAATATTAGTATTGCATATGTATTTATAAGTTTTATTTGTACAATCGATTTGAAATTATCTATTAGGTTTATAAATACTAATGAAAACAACTATGATAAACCTGAAAATGTTAAAGATTTTTTTTTAGTTTTAAATTTTAATTTCTTTATGCATATAAACTGTTCCTTTAAACAAATATACTTTAAAGGATACTAAATAAGTAAAGATTTTTAAAAAGTGATTTTTTAATACATTAACTTTGTCTATGTATTAAATATTAAGTTATATACATATAAACATTATGTCTGCAGATTATATCCTGTATGATTTTTATATAAGTTAATAAAAAGGGCAAAATTCTCAAATAATAAAATGTGTGTTTTATGTTCAGAAACATGGCCAACTTCCTGTTACGCCGTGCGTTGATTGACGCAATCCGGGTGCCCATTGGTACCAGGGCTTCTAGTGAGCTTGCCAAGGTATGTATTATTATTTATTTCAATTAATATATCACAAAATTGAAAACAACAGAAAACTAGTCAGTGATATATTTTCTATGTAATTTTGAGGGATAAAGCAATTATGAATAATATGTCATTTTGTGTTTTATTTAACAAAAATAATGAATTTATATTCTTATAAAACAGCATTTAATTAGTACTTGCATAATATGCAATTATTAATAAAAATGTGGACAATAATTGTTTACACATAAATACTATATTACAAATAAATGTACTATTATTATCTGTATAGATAAAAGAGGAAATATTTTTAAGTTATATGACCAAATAAAGATTTAAACTGTTTTGTGCTAATGCCACACCTTAAACATTGAAAGCCCCATAATATACCATCATTATTTTATATAGTCTATGCCTTTAATAGTCTTCCTAAGTTATTTGTACAGGCTAGCAAAAGTACATATATATATACTTAAAGATTGATTTAAGGGAGTGGCTAAGTGTATATATATATATGTAGGATTTTTTTTAATCTTAAATCTATTCTGTTTTAATTTAATCTCCGCATTTATAATTTGGATATTACATACTGTATAATATACCATTGTTTAGTGCTATTAGCCCTTTTTTTTACTAAGATGAGAGTTTGATAACAAACAACTATCTATCTATCAAAAGCATTTTACTCTTTGGGATGTGGAGTTGGATGCTTATTGCTGGTAATAAAAATGGTTATTCAGGTAAACTATGCTGGATAAAGAGAAGACCCTGCTAATTTTATTGTATTTATGAACACAAACTATGTTTTCTACATCACTACATAGTCACTTTTTCTGTCCCTATATCCCTATGTATGCTTAAACCTTTCAAGCTACACCACGGATTTTGATGCGTTTTTTTTTAATAGATAGAGTGATTAAAGAAGATGGTTTATATGTATAGCACATGCTTAATATAGTAGGTACATCTATTATCACCATAGCACCTGTGCAAAGCAGGAGCGGGTCGCTAGTATTTAAGCAAAAGTAAAAACCTTTTTGGTCATATGATCATTTTCTTTTGGGAGAACAAAAGAGGTCTTTATTTCTAACTGAAAAAGTGATGTATAATTATTTTTCATTACCTAAGGTTGGCAACCGCGAGTGGGTGGGTTACGGCTACAATGGCCAGCCCAATTACTGCGACAGGCCTGACTTCCCCATGCCAGCTGTCAGGTTCCGCCCGGACACACCCGATGTTAAGGTATTTTTATTCATGTAATTGATAAAGTAGATTTAAGGTAGTACTTGAAAAATTAATAAATTGAATGTGATAACTTAATTTAATAAAAGACTACGGATTTTATCGTGTTTAATTTGGTAGTAGCTAAGTTTTTACCCGGCCACACTGACAGGCGAACAAAACTTCAGTCTGCCCATGACCATGGATCCTGTAAAGTGTCTAAAACGTTGGAAAAATTGTAAACCAAATCAAACACGATAAAATCCGTATAGTCCTTTATTAAATCATGTCTAGTATTCACGTAAACACAAGAAAGTATTATACTAATTTAGAAACTGCTGTTTTAATTTAATAGTTTCCCCATGCAAAATTGCAGAATATGTGACGTCACACTAGGCGGAGCAGGGGGTTTCACAAATGTAAAAAAAATCGAAACTTGCGTGACGTAATTTATGGATGGACCCTTAAGTAATTTGCTGTTAACATTTTTTGTAACTATTATGTTTTATTTTAATATGATGCAGTAAATTTCATTAGCCTTTATCAACTTTTAATGTTACAGTGTAGAACAGGTTACACTTTTCCATTATAAGTGAAAACCATTAAGTAATATAAAAAAAAGATTACTAAATTAAATCCACTTGAATTATTTCCATAAAACCTCTTTCCCAAATTAAAAATACTTATTTTATTAGAAGAATTAGTCAAATAAAGAGTTCCTTTTATCCTTGTAGGTCCTCCGTGAAAAGGAAAAGGGAGACTGGCGTAAGTTGACCTTGGAGGAGAAGAAAGCTCTGTACCGGGCCTCCTTCTGCCAGACCTTCGCCGAGTTCCAAGCCCCGACTGGCGAATGGAAGGGAGTTGTCGGATGGTCTCTGGCCATCGCATCCATTTCTCTATGGATCTACATGGCCATGAAGATTTTCGGTAGGTCAAATGAACTTGTTGATGATTTGTTTATTAGTTGGTAATTTCTTCTGTGAAATTTGTTTAAGGTGTAAACTAGACAAAATATTTGTGCAAGTACATGTTATTACTATATTATTTAATAGACCATAATGTAGCCTGTGAAAGTATTAAAAAAACTTTTTTCTTGAGGGATTATGTTGTTTAAGTCATAAAATGAACAAAAAATAACATTTTATAACAAGTGATCTTTATTATTTCATTACTTCTGAGAACAATATATCAATCTATAAACTGCTATCGGTTGTGTAAGTACATGCAATTATTCAAGTTAAATTGGCTATTTGTAACTGAGAGGCCATCTATTAAGTAAGTTAAATATATATATATATAAAGCTAACAATATTATAATTTTTTAATATATACTTAGTATCTCTCAGACAACGACACTTTCACGGGTTTTTGGATGGCATTTACATCATTTACTAAGCAAATGTTTAGGTCAGTAGACCAGTATAAAAAAAAGATGTAATTCATCATCATCAGCCTTTAGCAGTCGACTTCTGGACGTAGGCCTCCCTAATACCACCCTATCCATTAGGGGTTTTGGACCGTATCCACCACGCTGGTCCAATGCGGGTTGGTGGGTGGACCGCCTTTTCATGCCCATCTGACGCATGGATCATCTTACTTTTCAGACAATTGGCTGATCGGCCCAAATTGTCCTAACAACCAGGAAACAACAATGAAAATTTGTTGAGTCCCCGAGGATTCGAACCCACGACCTCCGGTTTCTAAAGCAAACGCCTATACCACTAGGCTACGGAGGCAGTAAGATGTAATTAATTTTCTATATTTTTTTACAGTGTACAGCCCGCTGCCCGAGTCCTTTGAAGAAGATGCGCAGAAGGCTCAGCTCAAGAGGATGTTGGACCTCAAGGTGAACCCAATTGACGGTCTTGCATCTAAGTGGGACTACGAGAACAACCGCTGGAAGTAAATGTAAGTGTACAATACAAAAACATCTAATTATTGTTGAGTTTTTTAACTATTGTTCAGCTAAAATAGATTTAAACAATAAACAGCAAGGAAGCAGACTTGTATGTACATTGATTGCCATCTCAGTAACATCTTATCAACAGGAACAAATGTTTTTGATTAAAGTGTAAACTAGACAAAATATTTTGTGTGCAATATATATGAAAACCACCTCTGTAGTCTAGCGGTATTGGCCCTTGCGTTATAAACCGGAGGTCGTGGGTTCGAATCCCGCGGGGAAACTACTTTGTGTTATAGCTTATTTCTGGTTGGTTAGGACAATTGAGCCTATCACCCAATTGTCTGAGATGATCCATGCATCTGATGGGTATGTACAAAACTCCACCAACCAACCGCACTGGACCAGGGTGGGGTTCGGTCCAGAAACCCCCTAATTGAGACGACATACATTAGTGAAGGCCTATGTCCAGCAGTGGAATAACACAGGCTGATGATGTATATAAAAAGTATGTCTTTTATGGGATATCAGGGTACAAACTCTGTCCATGAGAAATGCAAAATTAGTTGGTCCTAAGATATAGTATGTTATATCTCTTATACATATTAATTACATTATAAACTATATGTTTCAGAAAACAGTTTTGATTGCAAATAGTTTTTCTGAACATGTATAAGTTATTATAGTTATGCATTTCAAAATGTTGTAAAAAGTCTGCAATTAAAAGAACTATTTATTAAAAAAAAAAACTTTTTTATGCTTCTTTGATAAAGTGTAAAATAAATGTTGATTGTACATTTAATTGAATTGATAACATATTTTTCATTTACAGGTACCCTGCATAGCTGTGCTTACACCTGGGCATAGAGTAGACAATTGTATTATAAGCGAAGCATCTCTGTAAGATAAATGAATTAAAATGTGATTCCAATCTTTTGTTTTAGTGTTTTATTTATGTTTAACAATAAATATGTGAACACTGCACTTGTTTTTTTAATAATGTGCACCATAGATTATAGATAATATTTTATTTTCTGTCAACTCATAAAAAATTTCGTACCTCCTAAATAAAAAACGAAGTTCAACTTTGAATGTCTAAGATGCGATCAGTGTTTTCGGATTAAAAAAAATAATTTACAGTGTATGCTATTTGAAATTACTGTTATATGATTTTTTTATTAAAAAAATACAGTGTTCTCATATAAAAAAAATTCAGTATACAAAAATCTCTTTTGCAAACGTTTATATCATATAATCACTGTTACTTTCGTTTAGTGCTGGCTCAGTTTTGTAAACACTTGAATTAAATAACTTTAACATGGAATCGATAGGCTTGAAATTAACACAGCTACTTGAATGACGTTTAATGGACTGTTATGATAGAATACTTCCTTTTGGTATTTGTGATAATGTGGTTTCTTTTCTCGGTCTTTATGTCCATTTTTTACCGTCTTATTAATCATTGACATTATTGTAACACATTATATATTGTTAAAATTATGATTAATAATTTTCGTTTTGTTTTATGTATAAAAATAGTATGGAAAAAATTACAGTAGTTTCATGCACTGTAGTCAACTTAATACTTAATACATACAGTAGACTGAGTAAAATTACTGTAAATATGATGTAATTATAGTGCATCTGGAAACACTGGATGCGATTGCCTAGAGTTGTGCCGATTGTCCGTTTTCATAAATGCCTGAGAGCTATAAGACATGATAATTCGTACATAAAATCTTAAAACCATTTCTTCCTTCCGCGCCATCGTTCGCCTGGTAATATATAAAAAAATCTTGTTTCATTTTATTGAAAAGTAGCCTTAGTCACTCCCGGTCCCAGCAGCCATCTTCCTGTGACAGTCCTGCTTAATTCACACCAGCTATTCAGGATTAGCCAGAGCAAACAGACAGTCAGACAGTATATTTTAATGTTACACTCACACACTCCAATTTTGTTTGTAAAGATAATTCGAATAGATTACCCATAGTACAGTAAGTAAAGATTTTAACTTTATAATCATTTAGGACTCAGATTTTTTTGGATGCAAGTCGGTTCTAATAAATTCTTAAAAATCCGTAAGGTTGGTATGCGAATCTACCCCTGATCCCAAATTTGTGTTCTCCGACCGAAAAAACTTTTTTTGCAATATCTCAAGAAATATTTTCGATTGTGAAAAAGTTTCGGGCGAAAAAAGTAGCCGACAAAATTAACCTTTGAAAAGAATTCAAGGGGTTTTCCGTAGGTACGTGAACCATCCTTGAGAAAAACGCGATTTAAAGTTCTTCATAGATACAGAATTTTTATTAAAGTTCGATTGGAAATTTATCTTTAAAATTTAATATTACTAAAATTATCTGAGATGTCACAAAAAATTAAGGTCTTTTGAAGGTTATATATATATTGAAGGTTATCTACTAATTCCTATAAAATGAATTAATTTTAGCAATTCCACCTCACCTACCACGCCGCAAAAAGGGCTTAATATATATTTTTTTGAATGAGATTTTTGCTCATTTTAGCTCATTTTACCTCTCCAATTGCAATATACTGATAATTCAAAGTCATACGTAGCTACAATCTATTATCATCATCATAATCAGCCTCCACTGCCGGATTGGCCTTTTTGATGATAATGAACGCCTAGACGGCTGATCCTCCGCTTCTCGCTGCCAACTTTGACTGCACGGAGATCGGTATCCCACCTTTTTGCCGTTAGAAAATCCAGATTACGGATTCCCCGCCGCTAAAGTGAGGGCAGCGAGATATGGGGCCCCGGACCAAGATGGAGCGCCGGTATACCCACTAAAACCAACGGTTGTTCCTTTCTCATGCGCTGTAGCCGGGCCGCGGGCGCTGATGACGATTTCGGCGACCGGCGCGACGTGGCCCTCGCCTCTTTCGGGCCTCTTCTCAAATCGGTATCCCACCTGGCCGGAGGTCGACCACCGCTCCGTCATTCTAATGATTGATAGCTATGATTGCAGATATGGGTATAATTATAAATATGTAGAAAAGGTAAATGTGTACAAAAAAAGTAAAGGATTTGTGATTTTGCGCATAATGAGCGGAACTAAAAACCAAAAAAATGTGTGATACTACTCGTCTATGTTCTTATTTATTTTGAAAAATAATATGGTAATAAGAAATGTAAACATAGTTTAGCGGAGTAGACTTCGGTAATACAGGTCCTATTCAATTTTGCTATTTTTCCCTCGTGTAAAAAGTGAATTCTTTTTTGCTTCAACACAAGTAGTACAAAGAAACTTTTTTTTCAGTATTTTTATTTCCACATCGCATGTTGCAACACAATATAGTGCATCGTAAATATTTCCCTTTTATTAAAACTTTTGATAAGAGTGAAAAATAAAACAAAACTGAGAATGAAATGTGCCTTTAATGGAAACACACGTAATATTTAGCTATTGAATCGTTTACGTTTTAATTTCACATGTTTCCTGTCCATCGCACATTTGTTTTACAAACGTTTTTAAATATTCTACTTGGAATACACTGCCTCATCGAGCTTCCGAAGTATGACGTCCGCGATCTCGTAACGACCGAAGAGATCATAAGGAATTGCACGAACGGTATACTGTCAAGTCTGAGATTGAAGCGTCCTTTGAACGAAACGAGGATAAAAGATTACGCGACGGCCCATCACTATTTCCTCTCCATCACTTTTCAAGATTCCGATGTCTTGCAAGAGATCGCACGACTGACCCGAGTCGACAGACGCAATAATACTGTGGAGAATTTTACGACAATCCTAAACGAAATACTTGAGGAATACACTTGCGATATTAATGCAAGCGATGTCGACTCCGATGATACAGTGGTGACGTATATAGACGGTTTTCTTGCGAGGCTTAACAAACTTAAAGAGATCTACGGAGTTAATAAAGTGTTTTCGGATATCAACTCCAATATCATAAATATATTTCGACAAGCTAGAGAGTTAGACCGAAGTGTTAAGGAGAAGGAAATTGTTAATTCGTCGAATGTCAGCGATAATAATTTTAATGTTTTCGATAGTGACGAATATTGGGGTAAGTAATTATATGTTCATAGAATATTTGACTTGATTTCTGGTATGCAGGAGAATCCAACATAGTCTAGTAAAGAACATAAATATGTGTATTTTATATGAATCTTTAACTGAAGTTTCAACGTTGATACTTGAGGGAGGTTATTGAAAGATCCCCGAATAAGTTCTCGCTTTGTCGTAGCGGTGGGGCTCAGTACCTGCGGCCTGCCCAGCCGCGGGGAAGCGAAGAGGAGAAGAGACGAGAAGAGAAGAGGCCGGCCTGTGGTGCAAGGCCGGCCAAGGAGGAGGCTGCTCCAAGCGGGCTGAATAAGACCGCTTTGGATGCGCCTTTGGAGGTTGCGAGGGACGGGTTGCAGGAGGCAGGTGTGCCGCCCCGAACAGGTTCTCGCTTTGTCGTAGCGGTGGGGCTCAGTACCTGCGGCTTCCTGGGTTGGCCGCGGGGAAGCTAAGAGGAACCTGGCCGGCCTGAGGTGTAAGGCCGGCCGTGGAGGAGGCTGCTCCAAGCGGGCTGAACAAGCCCGCTTTGGATGCGCCTTTAGAGGGTGCGAGGGACGGGTTGCAGGAGGTAGACGTGCCGCCCTTCCTGTCCCTCGCAACCAGGGTGGAGTCGCGGGGGAAGAGGAGTGTCGGTATTCCGTAGGCCGCTCTCCCTATCCTCCGCGACTCGGCGGGGCCGCACCGCTGATGCGGTGTGGAGGGGCCGTGGGAGGGGGGGACATTCGGCATGGTGTCGTCGATCTCTCCTCCTTCTGCGGCCGAAATGGAGCTAGCGGCGGAGCTTAACATCCGGGCCGCCGCTGGGGGCTGGGAGTATCGTCCCTGTGGACTGGGAACTCCTGGCTCTATGACCCCTAAGTAACAGACTTGGGGAGTCTGTTACCTAACTACAGGGGCCGAGACGAAGGCGCGCAAGTTCCGACGCGCCCAGAGGGAGCAGATCGCCGTAAGGCCGAGATGGGGCTGCTTCGGCGGCCAGCGCCGGTGGGGTTGCAGATGAGTGCAAAACGTTCCTGTGACCCCACCCTAAAGGCGTCAGGAAGGAACAACGTGGTGGTTTTAGTCGGTGCGAGTCCGACATAACCCGTCTTTGCCCCGCGAGGACGGGTATGCGTAGGCATTTCCCACGGTAAAAAAAAAAAGGCAGGTGTGCCGCCCTTCCTGTCCCTCGCAACTAAGGTGGAGTCGCGGGGGAGAGGAGTGTCGGTATTCCTTCGGCCGCTCTCCCTATCCTCCGAGACTCGGCGGGGTCGCACCACTGATGCGGTGTGGAGGGGCCGTAGAAGAAGGGGATATTCGGCATGGTGTCGTCGATCGCTCCTCCTTATGCGGCCGAAATGGAGCTAGCGGCGGAGCTTACCATCGGGGCCAGCGCTGGGGGCTGGGAGTCTGGACTGAGAACTCCTGGCTCCCATTGCCCCTGAGTAACAGACTCGGGGGCTATTGCAGATGAGTGAAAGCACGTTCCTGTGACCCCACCCTAAAGGCGTCAGGAAGGAACAACGTGGTGGTTTTAGTCGGTGCGAGTCCGACATAACCCGTCATTGCCCCGTGAGGACGGGTATGCGTAGTCATTTCCCCACGGTAAAAAAAAGGTTAATAAAATGACCAGTTGCTGAATGTTGAAGTGTAGACGCGTTGAAGATGTGTCAAAAGCGTGTTTATTAACCGACTTCAAATAAAGGAGGAGGTTTTCAATTCCTCTGTATTTTTTAAAATGTTTGTTACCTCTGAATTTTTGCCTGGGTGAACCGATTTGGGTGTTTTTTTTATTTGAAAGCTGGGGCTTCCGTTTGGTCCCATAGCAATTTGATCCAGTTCTGACAGTGGGCATGAAAAATATTTCTAAAGATTTGGCTTATTGCGTCCCTCAAGGCAGCATGCAGTCTTGTATACAAATTTCTTAGCTAGCTAATACTTTATGATTATATATATTATCCTAAGACAAATTGCACAAAGTTATATTAAATAAAACAAATGTTTTCAGTGGCAAGTGGCCGGCGGATTTTTCGGGGAAAAAGAACAAAAATCAAATACTATCCATTCATGGCCAGCATCCACATTATGAATAATTTCCAATGCGCTGGATCCATTATTAAATCTGATCTTATAGTAACTGCTTCGTCCTGTCTTCAGTTGTAAGTATAACACATATATCTTTCATTTTTATAAACTGTTTATTTTATAAATTAGTGAAGAAAGTCGTCTGCCGATCTAATGTTTTATGTTATATTTATTGGCTTGTGATTAAAAATATGGTAAGAGTGGCCTACACACTCTGTCATTTTTTCTGCCCACCTACTGGTTCTTAGTTTGGTTAAAACGATATCTTAGGTTAAAAAGTAACATATACATGAAAGCGCTAAATAGGTTGTTTGGATGGTCTAAAGTGTATTAACAATTATGAAAGTAACAAGGTTATTCCCAACTAAAATAAGTTTTCGCCGCCGTAGCTAATGCTAACACTAATAATTACATTCCGCTTTACAATTAAATTCTTAACAGGGCTTGGAACAACCGATTTTATCGAGAAAATCCAGCCTTCCTATCCGTGCGCGTTGGATCCTCCTTCTATGACGGTGGTGGTGATAAAATCCCAGTTTTGGAAATATATTTCCACCCTAGTTACCATCCGAAGACTTTGCGCAACAACATTTGCGTTGTGCGCCTCTTGAGGCACATCAAATTTAGAAGAAGGGATAGAAGGAAGGTGCAGAAAATAATGATTGACAAGAACCCATGGCCTTTACCAATTAACACGCCTGGGATTACTATAGTCGGTTGGGGGGCAAAAGGGGTGAGTATAGGTATTTCATAAGTTCTATCTACAAAATAAGCTTGTTCATAACAGACCCAAATAAACTAAGTAATTTATAGCAACAAAGTGGCGAGCTTATTAGTAGATAGTCGCATATCTTGCTGTGTGTTCATCAATAATAAAACTTAGGCAAAACAATGCCACTTTGTACAGTTGGTTATAATTGTACTTATTTCAAAAGCTGCATAAAGCTAAAATAATTGAAGTGATGATGCCTCAAGATTTAATCTGTTGATAGTTTTATTTTATAGTTTAGTTAAATTAGTTTTATTTCTCTGCCTTACATTGGTAGTAAGACAAATGCGCAGTACAAGTGTAATTAGCCTATTGCCAATCCGCCTGCTCATCGTTGCAATTATGAGTTACTTTTTTTAATGGACGCCAACAAAATCTTCCGTCTTGCCGTTCATTACGAAATAGCAATGTCCAGCAGTGGACGGATAAAGGCTTTTTATGATATGATGATAATATTTCTATTCACAGAGGGTCAACAGCATAGGAATCCTTTTACGAACATTCTTTCCTACGACATTCTTGATATTTATCCGCTGAAAGAATGTCAGGACGTTTTCTCCAAGTAAGTCTTCATGTACCTTAAAAAAATACATAAGCAACTACTAAATTTATTTATTTACGCTTCTTGTACAAAATCAGTACAATGGCGGACTTAATGCCAAAGGCATTCTCTACCAGTCAACCATTGGGTGGTTAAGAGAATGTAAAGTAGGTGCAATAATTATAATAAAAAAAAACAAGGTTTTATACATAAGAATTGGGTCGTTTGAAAAGTTCTAAATGACAAAATATTAAAAAAAAATAATACACGTACATAAATATGTACGCAATACAAATATAGGTAATACATATTGCTTTACTAGATACACATAAATATAATAGATATATATAAATAATTACATAAACTTAAATGCATAAGTACATAAACATACATACACTTATTTTATATATAGTTATAAATATCAGTAAATTTAGTTGGTTATGTTATATTAATATATTGTGAGGAAATAAAATATTTTTATTTTTTTATTAAATCCATGAAAGCCGTCGGGCGCTTGACATATTGAAAGTTACTCAGTCAATTATTCTTTTGGCAACTGTCTATGAAAGGAGAGTTATGGGATTGTAGTGAAATGCATTCCAAGCTTTTCACTCTGAATTAAATGATTTTGTTTATAAGTAATAAACTGTACTATAATTTTATTTTGAAGTAATTCATTATGAGTGATTGTTTCACCTTCTGCTGTAATATATTTTTGTTATTATTTTTTAGTTTTTAGTTCAGTTTGCTATAAAAGCGTGTTTTTTTATACTATTATTTATTTTTTATTTTTTACTACTATTTATCAATTAGCTTTTGTGGACACGTGGTATTGAAATGTATTACAAATCGTTTCGTAATCTATTCATCTTATTTAAAGCTTCACTATTGCACGGGGTTTTTTCAAAATCGTTTTTTTGTCAAATTTTTGCATTGTCATCGGCCCTTGAGACGTATGCAAAGTTTCGAGTTGATCAGACTTTTCGAAAACGGTGAAAATCGTGTTCAAAGATTCCGTAACAACATATAAGAATAAGAATTTTAGCGTTAAACACCACAAACCCTTGCAAAATGAATTTCATACATCGACCCAATCATTCTAGCTACGGTATTATTAAAATCGGTACATAAAAGATTTTGCTTTACGGCAGAAACAAGCATCAGTTTACGAGGACCGACTTAAGAAGTTTTTCCACGGTTTAACATATTACATTCAGAATTTTTTTGACTTTTTTTGACGTTTGTGTGATTAAATAAAAATGTGTAGGCAGGAACATATTAGTGCTTTAGTAGAACACAAGTTACGTACCCATATTTCTTTAAAAGGATAGATTTTTACTGATTAATAGTTTAAAGTTTAATTGAGTATAGTAAACTATGATATCACGTAAGTGACTTTGATTTGTCTTTGTTGATAGTATAGTTTTATAAACCTAAACCTAAAGTATTCTTTCACAGATACGTAGTTTTTATATTAGTGCATCCACTCTCTTACTTATGAATCAACTTGAGCCTGTCGATGGTTGGGGTTACAACACTGATATATTTAATGAGTTTTTTTTTATTCTTGCAAACAAAGGCAGATGATCTGTTGGACCGACTGATGGAAAGCGGGCACCGACGTGCATGAACATGGGAAATACCAGGGGTAACACCAACGATGCTACGTCTCCTTTACCCAGTAAATACGCTGGCTACGGTACCCTTTAAACCGGAACACTGTGGTATTTTCACACTACTGCAACCGGCAGGTATAGGCGCTACGGTGGTACCGCCCCAGACGGCCCCATGTAAAAAAGGGACCTATCACCATGTAAGAAAGACTTTAAATTAAGTTCTGCAACAAAAAACCTTTTTCAATTTTTTTATTTATAGGGAATACGTCACCATGAAGAACTTTTGTGGCGGTTTCTTCTCAAAAGGTGGCGGTGCTTGCAACGTACGTATAAAATATTTAAAAACGCGAATACGCTTTTATTATGATTGCAATACGACAATGTAACCAATAATACAAAGTAGTTGCCATGATATTCAATATTTAGTTGGAAAAAAATTGTTTGTCACAGTGAAAACATTTCTTTTTTGATAAACCCAACATATTTTTTTTTGTTTTAGTTTAGAATTGCAAGGTAAATCGTAGAGCAGTTCTGATATCTTCCCTAATTGACAAAACTTGTTAATCAACTCTTACAAATAAATTACTCAAACGCCATTAATCTCTTTTGCAGCTGTAAAATTATTCATTATAGAAAATATATAGAAATATAATATATAGTATGGGCTTATAGAAAAATTTATGAGAAATGACTATGAAACCCCTAATGGATAGGGGTGTATTGGGGAAGGCCTATGTCCAGCCGTGGACTATCACAGGCTGATGATGAGGATGACGACTATGAAGAAGATGACACATGCGACTTTGTATTTCATTATATAGTATTCGCTTTAGAAGTTTTATATTACAGCGTGATGTTGGTGCTCCTGGAATTGTCGACGGCTTACTTATGGGAGTGGTGAGTTTTGGCTCTCCAGTCTGTGGAACTCCTGATGTTCCGACAGTCTTCACTAAGCTGGGTTATTATTACGACTGGATTAAGAATATTATGAAAATGGTATTGTATTATTAATATATTTTGATAGGTCATATGATGTCTAATGAACAGATATAGTGTTTTATAAACATTCAAATATAGCTTGAAAATAAACAGAACTTTGACCACACTGTTGCTAGTATCCACCGAAACCACAGACGGTCCAATTTTATCTATTAAATCTTATATTTGAACAAGACTATTGCTTCTTGTTAAAACACAAAAGGATAAACATCTTTTTTATTCTTTACAGGATGTCCCACATAGTAAGAAGCGTACGACATTGCTGGTCACGGAAGATCCCTATGCGCCCTACATGACCACTCCTTATACAACGACCACCTTCAAAATTGAACCCGTGCCTGAAGGTGCAAGTCCTATACCAGCTCTTGAGGTGGACGAAGAAAAAGCTCTCAGAATGCTTGATAACAAGCTGTTTCAGGAATTTATTGATACTATGTTCGGTGGTGATGATGATCAAAAATATCAATTTTTAATCGACCGCGCGAAAGATAAATTAAAGAAAGAAATTTCTAGACAAAAAGTAGGACCACTTGAGAAGGCAAAAATAATGGAGACAACAAAAAAACCTATTCTTGATACTGACGATGAATCGGATACCGTGTTTGAACCAGTTACTGTTGGATATGAATCCGACGATGACATCTCCAGAACTGTCCCAGTACCCCTTGATAATGATGAATTAACAACAGACGAAAGTTCAGCAGAAAAATATACATCTCAACATAGAGTAACAAATTATGTTCCAACAAAGAAATATACAAGAAAAATAGCTAGGCATGATATGAGTTATGACGTACCTCAAAAAGAAAATGAGGTTAAATTTCCGGCATCAACTAACGCCCCTGACGAAATACTATTAGAACTAGCTACGGAGTCTAGCGACGACTCAAATGTTTCTGTTGAATTGCGATCGGAAGATACCGATAAGCCTGTGTCTATCAAATATAACACAAATGATTCTTCTCTAGACATTAGTGATATGCCCGGAGAACAGGCTATAGCGGAACTTTTAGATGAGATTGATCTGCATCAGCTATTTAAAGATGTTTCTGAGGAATCAAAAAAAACGTCAGCAAAAAATACAAAAGCACACGAAAAAAATTTGTATGTTACCGCTCGTGTACCTCTAGAGAAGCAAGACAAGGATAATCTAAGAGGCAATAACAAAATAGAGATGAATAACGAACAAGAAGAAGATTCTGTTTTGACTTTACTGTTTTATCTGATAATGAAAAGAGAAACAATTTATTTTCCGACTCCGAAAATGCTATAAAAATAGATAACGGTAAAAAGCGAGTTTTGGATTATAAAGATAATATTTATAACATAGTTCCTAAGAATAAGCTTTATAAAATTATTGCAGAAGTAATAGAAGCTGCTACTAAAAATACATAAATTATTACTAAAAATTTATCGTAGTTACGACGCCTACAAACATTGCAATAAGACATTATTTTACTATTTTTAATAATTTAATTACGTCTCTGAACTGAAGTTACTACTACTATTACACGTTTATAGCTGTTACTTTACAAATAATCTTATGTACATCGATTCTGGTTAGTAGGTACCTAAGAGTCGATCACTAAATAACCCAAAAAGTAATCGGGGACAGCTCAAATTTAGCAACAACCATCCTATGATTAGTACCAATGTTGATGATACTATGAAACGTAAATGCTGTACATGTCTATGATAAAAATAATAAAATGTGGAACTGGATGAAGATTAGTTAGGACCAGGATTAGTTACATTCTTTATATGCCTCTCTCAAAATTAAAATTAAAAACAATTTGGTTAACTTTTTAGTTTTATTAATACAGATGATTAAGCTATAACAACAATCTAATAAATGAGTGAACACGATTATACAAAAAGAGAAAGATTTTTGCACCATGTTTGATAAATCTTTAAGCCTATTTCCGGTTCTTCTTTAGGTGAAGGCGATCAATAGTTTGTTGTCGTGTAATGGAGGCAACGTCGCCGATATCAGGCGGTGGTTCAAATGGGAGATGCTATCTCCTATCCAAATGCTACTATATTTTTCAGGTTCTTATACTTGCTTCTGTATATTGACTATTCTGTAAATTACATTCTGACAGTTCCAAACATAAATTTAGGTACTTTTTTTTGTAAGATAAGCTTATTTTGCGCTCTGACTGTGGCTGTTCTTTAGCACCTGCATTTCAGAGTGATAGACTATTGTCTTGCAATTGTACCTTCTTTTCCTGAATTGACTTCTTTATATCTCTTGTCTACTCAAAGCGGCTATTAAAGGTATTGTTATTTTTGAATGGTGCTTGATCATAGACTCCTTGGTATGTTTCGGGACCAGTTAAATGACTTGAAAATATGCTTGCATTGGTCGATTCAGCGACCACTACCTAATTCTTTTGTGCGTTTCTACGGAAGAGGATGAAACCCATGACAGTCAGGCGTTCAACTAACATTACATTTAATCCGTATGACACTGTTTAGTCAGCAGATAGTCATTTATATGATAAGTAGTCACAAATTAGGCCACTTTGGTAAGTATACGAGGCCCTGCTTTATTTTCTAAGAACGTGTATAGCAAATTGTATGGCATTGATAATGTTGATAATATCATCGTACGATCTTAACTATAAAGCATAAGCGAAATGCGCCACGGCAAGTAGTGGTATGCTACTGCAATCTCCTTTGAGGGTGGGATTTCGTTGAACCTCGTTGTAATTGTGATCAGTGAGTACAAAAACAAGATCTTGCATATGTGTATAAAGATTAAAATTAAAAGTGCAATAAGACGGTATATCATCATCATCATCATCATCTGCCTGTGTTTAGTCCACTGCTGGACAAAGGCCTCCCCTAACACACCCCTACCCATTAGGGGGGTTTGGACCGTATCCCACCACGCTGGTCCAATGCGGGTTGGTGGGTGGACCGACTTTTTACATGCCTATCCGACGCATGGATCATCTTACTTTTCAGACGAATGGGTGATCGGCCCAAATTGCCCTAACCACAGAAACAAAATGAAAATAGTTGTCCGAGATTCGAACCCAGAGCTCCGTTTAGTATATACCACTAGGTGGAGGCAGAGCCCGCCAGGATTCGAACCATGAGCTCCGGTTTAGTATATACCACTAGGCTACGGAGGCAGAGCAATAAGACGGTTGTTGGTTGTCAATGGTATGATGTCAGTGATTCGAGGACACAGGACACATACCTGAATGTCCCTGAATTTTTTAGCAAGGAAGTTATGCTTCCAGACTCATGTCTTTGATAAGCTTCATCTAACACACAGTTCACGTGAAGCTACCGTCCCCAGGAACCAAGTGAACAACACTTTTTGCTAAAAGTGAAAGTGCTGGGGTAAAGCCTAATTGTAATGGCAAGTACATGTAGCATGAAGAAATAAAATTACATTGACTCCTATTAAAGTGTGAAACCCGGGAAATAAATTAACGAGATTTTGGGAACAATTATTTATTTATTTTTTATATAAAAACAACATTTCAACATAAATATACAACAAACATATCCATCCAATGAACTTTGCCACAAATACATCTTGTTATGTATACAAGGAATTATTAATAGAGACTACATATACATTTATTATTATATATATATAACATATATCACATCAACAAATAGTACTTCCATATTTCAGTGTTATTATTAATTTAAAAAGTATATAATTGTGTTATTTAAGCTGAAAGCAAAATTAAGGTTTCTTTGCTAATTAAGTTTCGCTGTCACACTGTAGTTCTTCTTCGATAGCTTTATCGAAGAAATTAAAGTATGGAGACAAAAAAATTGTAGCAAATTAAAGAAAATATGAAAGATACAATATTTTGATAATTTTCTAAGCGAGACAGGAGGGAAGAAGGCAAGTTTGCTCTGACAGATCATATTACGAAAGCAATACTTTCATATTATTATGATAATAAATGGTTAGTGAAATTCTTAACCTTAGCATCAATGCATTGATTTTTTGTTATTGTTAATTTATACGACATTGACTGGATCAGTAATTTATTGTTTACGACAAAATATATTTTTGTTTTTCTATCCGATATGCTAGCACTGATATAAATAACATCTTTGAGTAATTGTTAATAAGCGTTTCTGTTTAAGTACGCAACACATTATATGCGTTAATTTGATCGACTTATAATAACTTAAAGGTACAGACTAGAGCATTACATCATGTAGTTTTCTAAACTATTTAATAAGAGAATAATGATTTTAATTACATTAAATTATGTGATTAAAATGTTGCCAAAAAAGTAAATATTAAAGTAAAAATTTCAAGTAAGTTTAACTTAATTCAAAACCAAATTTAGACATTTAAATGAGCGACAAAATTTCCAAGTTATTTATAAGGAAAGTATTGCAAAGAATATCAATTGGAAAGGATTTTATATAATTTTCTTATCTTAAAGAAAAAAATGTTTGTTAAGTCAACAGCAGTGTCTAAGCCTTTAAGAGAGCTTGCTAATTGTTATCACATTATTAAAGGAAACCTATACGTTTAATACTATTAATTTTCTCCTACAAGAATATACGAATGTCTATATATGTATATATTTGTATTTTCAGCATTCTACATGCACATAGAGATAAATATGTAGAGGTAAAATTTCATCCGACGATCGCTTATTCTATTTATCTTAAAGCTAATTCTGGTTTACGATGACATCCAAAGCGACATATAAATATAGATAAATTGGGATACATTAACACTAAAATATAGAACATTTGTCACTTACAATAATCATAAGAAAATTTCTTGAGAGTAAATAACTCCTTGCATAATCTGTGGACTTCTTTTCATATTGTCTTCAAGGATATTTATTGTTGACTTCGAGAATGTATGTATATTGTTATATTCATTGCTTTGATGAAACTTCAATACATAATTTTCATTTACTCTAATATGATAAAAAACATAATAAAAATATTATTAAACATTTTATGTCAAATGTAATATATATTCATGAGAAAGGAGATCACTATTTTTTAAAGATATTTCGTCCACAGACTATGGTTGTATAATATAATTTAAAAATACTCTATGAATTAATAACATTGATATTTTTATTACCTTTTTTATGATTTAATATTTTTTTTTTACATTTTACAATATAATTTTAACACGTTAAGTAATTAGGCGTTATTTATGTTTCTTTCTTCTGTTTGATGCACCATTATGACAATAAGGGATTGAGTAAGAAAAAAGAATAAATTAATTCAATTAATGTAAAAAAAATAAACAACATGATGGCAGTAAATGAAATTGAATATTTGAAATTTTAATTGGCTTCCGATTTACACAGAAATAATAATTAACTTCATGTATTTTTTACTATTTTCAATAGAAATTTGACATATTCAAAGGGTTTAAAGAACTTAAAACTATCTTTCAGAGATAACAGATTAAGGAAATAGAATTAAATATAACAGTAGTGTAATTTTTACACAAATATAACCATGTAATAATTATCAAGCATCAAAGATATATATTTACAAAGAAAATAAATTAATTAGTGGCAAAATAAACAGCGTTTCTCACAGTTTTATGCAACTATGTCTTTAAAATACATCCATCGATATATACACGATTATTTCATGATTAAGTTTATTTAAATTTACCAACTGCCATCGACCATAACGAACACACATTCAGACCACAATATATACAGAGTCAATAAAAATCAGAAATCTATACAAAAATGTAAATGTTATTGTATACCAATCAGATATTTTATACGCTAAGAAAAAGACGGACAACGACACACCGATCAAAAGCGACTATTTTCTTTTCTTGGGGCCAATTCTCTTTTCTGATTTTATAAATGACGTAATAATTAATTAAATTAATTAAATAAACATCTACAGTTGCAGATGAGTAATTATTTTTTGCACTATTTTGTTTTGAGCGGGTGATGTACTAGTCGAAAAACATTTTATTGTTATGGAAATACACTGTATAGGAATCCTGTGATTCAATAATAACAACTTTACCAAATTGAATATGAGGTTATAACTAAAATTTAGTTGCATTAAAAACAATATAATATAAATAATAAAGTGTTGATTTTTCTGAATATAAAATGCACTTAAACGTTAACGCACACAATGTTAGCGACAAATGAGACTGCGATTTGGTGTCATTACTATTTGAACGGATTTCTCTGTCTTGAATGGAGCCTTTTTGTATAGATTCTGTGTCTTTTTGGCTCCGGTATCTAACAGACATTTTTCTATATTAGATACATCATTCCTGTAGCTCAAACTAACACAGCAGACGAGAACTCATTACACGTATATCATTCTTTTATCCTCACATTATGTTATTTAATTTCGTAGCAAGTTGAAACCACACCTTAGAATTAGTTTTTAGCTATGTTAACATATTTTATAATAACTATCTTCGAGATAAAGATAAATTTAGAATAGGTAAGAGGTAAATTTCTTCACTTTTTCATACATTATTAATCTTCACATATTAAACTTTGCTTTCGTTTTAATACGAGATGACAAAGAAGTTTAATATTTCATGGAACCTCATTGGGTCTTGTTTGATTTTGTTAATGCATTAAGGATTTCTATTTTCAAATTTTTTTATAACAACATATTTAAGTAATTTATACAATGTATTAAATACTTGATCTTTGTTTCCGTTCATTTGTTTTGTACATTGCAACTATTTATTTCTTCCAAATGCAAGTGTAAATACATTTTTTATAATATATTTTATGGTGAAACAAAAACATTGTTCATCAACGTAGTAATAGTTAATTTACAGAAAATAATATTATCATGAAATTAAAATAGTAAGTTGTATTTCAATCTCTGCTTAGGTGATATTTTACGGAATCATTGAAACAAAGTGTTCATAAAAATTCTATCATTATAATCTTTATGAAAATTTGCTTTAAAATTGTTTGCTTTTCGATGTTACGTAACATCTAAAAGCATCATTTAACAATAAACTCCTTTCCATTTAATTTTCATTATAATTTACTCTTTAGGCCTTACAATAAAATACATTTGCCTCGTATTATCATGCTATCATGGCGACTTTGAGCGTTTATGCCACCTGGAAGTATTCATAATACTTAATAATCATTTACTTAGTAAGTAATAAAAACGATTCGCATATATAAAGCCAGATGTCAATCTAGCTAGGGTGTGGTCGCTTATTACAATAAATACTTGAGATGTTGGCTCATATTGTTTAGTTCCTATAGTGGTCTAAATATTTATTTAATCTCTAAAAGGAAAGAGGCCTCCAACCCCGGTGGCGTCCCAATCGGCTAGTTCAACAGGACCGAAGCATTCGTCAAAGAACTGTTCCATTGTTTTGTGGAGGTGGATGTTGGAGCGCTCGAAATTGTGTCCCTCGTCCGGGTATACCTAGATCGGATTAATATTTGACATGAGCCATTACTAATGAACATACACTCCAAAACAACGCATAAAACTTCTTTTTATACAAAAATTTCTACCGACTCTGAGAAACTTATTTTTATGGAAACACTCAAGCTTACATCGTCTACACCTCTTCGCCTTGCGCTATCATCATCATCATCATCATCATCATCATCATCATCAGCCTTTGTTAATCCACTGCTGGACATAGGTCTCCCCTAATACACTTCTATCCATTGGGGGTTCGGACTGTATCCCACCACGCTGGTTCAATGCGGAGTGGTGGGTGGACCGACTTTTAAACGCCCGTCCGACGCATAGATCATCTTACTTTTCAGACAATTGGGTGATCGGCCCAAATTGCCCTAACCAACTAGGAAACAACAATGAAAATTTGTTGCGTCCCCGCAGGATTCGAACCCACGACCGCTATAACAAACTATTAATTATTGGCTTCGACAGACAATAATGTGAGATTTATAAGAACATAAATCGGATGATAAGTAATATTCCCTAACGAAGAAATGCAGCATATCTACGACTTATTGTTTGCTCTAAACCAGCTAAGAAAAAACATGGAACTGGGTCATCAGCCCGTATTGCCAAAACAAAACAGTTCACATTTTAATAAGTGGCAATTTACAAAATACACACCAAGCTTATATCAGTAGTATGCAGTAAAATTAACCATAACAACGAATCAAGTTTAACTAGCCTTCATTAGCTTAGGTCAGCAAAAATCTATGTCAGGTAAAGAGTGAGTCTTGCGGAATCTTTATTATAGCTCCTCAAAGATCATTGGTTTCTTAGTATAGCAATTTAAATTCATTCACCTATTTAAAGGACGGTAAAGTCTTTAAAGAATATTGCAAACCAACCTGATGCGTGTAAAGCGCTTGAGCTCGGACTAGTGCCCTCGCGAGAGCTAAGGCATGAGCTGGTGGAGCTCGTTCATCGGCCGTCGCATGCGCAAGCAGTACCCTCCTCGGTGGAAGATTACCAGCTCGACGCCATACTGCGCCCCCTGCAGCGCTCGCAGCTGCACCACCGTAGCGCTCCGTCCAATATGAATCTTTAGGATGAGAAAACCTGTCTAATGTTTTGTAATTTATATGTTGGATTTCCTATCACTATTTCTGTTATAATGTCATCCAAGCCGATTTCAACTACGGCGGGCGATCTATATTAGAGGTCAGCCAACTGCGCAGGGTATATTATAGTGCATAAGCGTATGGGCACTTTTGACTTTCTCTTTATACGCGTATCTTCTCTCTCTTCCTCTTCCTTTATACTCGTATAGTTTGATGGGACGAATAACCGAAACGATTCCATTCCACTAGGCTACGGAGGACCAGAGATTACTCACTATGTCTGCGTAGATCTGCCAATGGCGCCACTGCAGCTAGACACCTGGTGACGTTCCTGGCATCGCCTGCTGCAGCCGCCGCCGCCGCCCCTCCCCCATAACCCTTACCCCACGCCCCCACTCGAGCACCGTCCACCATCTTCAGGTTGTCACGTAAATATCTAAAAGACACGTATGGTTATTTTTCCTTTTTCCTATTTTTTCAGACATTTTACACGGTTTCATTAGGACCTGAGAAAAGAATAATAGACTTCTGCATATAAAAAAAATTGTAATGAAGGAAACTTTGCCAATGTTATTAAATCTATTATGTCTAAGATGTATGTGGTATACATTTTTTTATAAAAAAATTACGGATTTTTGCAATTTGTAAAAGTTGGATTGCGCAAAAAGTTTATGCACAAAAATATTGTTTGGTTTGTTTCTTAACTATAAACTTATATCAACAGTACGTTTGGCTATTATAGTTACTTGCAAGCTTCAAGGATAAAGGAATAATGAAACGAAATAAAAGGTTCACACGATTGTAAAGAAACATAGAAACATCACATAAAATATGCATCTATGTACTAACTTTAATCATAATTACGTAGCATAAAAATTTAACATTACACTTACGAAAGAACAGCTATTTGGTCCTCAACATCAACAGACAAAAGCTTTTGATATATTTCTGTTCTTAACTCTTCACCCTGAAAGTTAAAACCATCGAATTTAAAGCTTGTCTATTCCTTACAATATTTATTCAACGACATATAGTTGTAAATATGAAACAACAGAAAGACAAATAGTACACTCATACTACTACGCTATTTAGTATTTATTTTCACTTTGAGATTGAAACCGAAATCAATTACATGTTGCTTTTTTGCGTAAACTTGAATGAAGTACTTGAAAAAGAAATAATTAGAACGCTACACAATCTCAAATGCAAATCTTGTATGTTGTTTTTTGTCAATATCTGGTGCTGCGATTTCACATGATATTTCGAATGCCATACGTATATGTGCGTGAGCGTCATGTATTATGTTATAATTACCAGCTGATCTTCACATATTTATTCAATTTATAACATACCTGTCCTCCGGAACCCCTTGCGTCAATCTCGGCCACTATAAAGTTTCTTGCCGCTGCCAAATACCAACCCCACCCGGGTTTCCATCGCTCAGTCACCAACTGCCCGCCTGGCTCAGCAGAACTGTTAATATGTAACAAATACATACATTTAAGAGTGCCTCCGTAGCCTAGTGGTAAGGGCGTGTGCTTTAGAAACGTTGTGTACGAATCCTGCGGAGACACAAGAAATTTTCATTGTTGTTTCCTAGTTGGTTGGGGCCAATCACCCAATTGTCTAAAAAGTAAGATGTTCCATGCGTCGGATGGGCATGTAAAAAGTCGATCCATCCACCTACCCGCATTGGACCAGCGTGGTTGGATACTGTCTAGAACCCTTCTAATGGAAAAAGTGTGCATTAGGGAAGGAAATGTTTTAATAGTTCTAACATATTTCGAATTTAACTTTTGTTTGGCCGAATGTTAACGCTCCTAAAACTTAAATAGCAACATAATAACATATATATTTAGTAGTTTTTACAAATACATTACAAACTTTAGTAGGAGACTCGTAGTAATTACAATGTCAATCAGCATATAAATCTAATGTGATAAATATATGCATATAATTTTTCAGTATTTTCATTATTTTTTTACCAATATCCCCATGTTATCGGTCGTTTTTATATGTACTAACTAACAAATTACAACGCAAAATGGCTGGAATCTTACTTTTTTGGCAAATAGTTTATGGATCTATATGGCCTTAACCAGAAAAGTAAAAAGCAGTTAAAAAAATTAAATAGGACTTACACATGCAAAACCAAAGGTAGCGGTAGGTCATCAGTTTCTCTAAGGCCTGGTGGTAAAAGCAAACGCACCCGAGCTTCACGGTGTGCTTGTACCTGAAATAAATAATTTACAGTTAAATTTAACTACTTCTTTCTAGCTATTTCATAAGTCAGCCTTTAGGGGGACCTACCGTTGTTAGGTCCCCTTTTTACAGAAGACCGTCTGGGTGGGTACCAAAGCGGTGCCTATTTCTACCGCGAAGCAGTAGTGGGAAAACACTGCTGTGTTCCGGTTTGAAGGGCACCGTAGCCAGCGTATTTACTGGGTAAAAGAGACTTAACACCCTATGTCTCACAGTAGGCAGCGCGTTGGTTACCACTGGTATTGCCAATGTCCATGGGCGTCGGTGACCACTTCCCATCAGGTGGCCCGACTGCTCGTCTGCCTGCGTATGCTATAACCTTTCACTGTTGTTTATCAGAGATTTTTTGTTGTTTTGAATACGATGATTTTACTGTAGTGGTTTACCTTCCTCATGTACTAAATCTTTGTGACAATTGAATAATAAAGCCACTTGCCTCAACTCGAAGACCTTGACTTGCGGCACAGCCAGTCCGGCGAACATCTGCCTCAACGGCTGGCCGTCCCAGAGCACGGAACGACGCGCCCCGTTGGCCGAGCACAGGAAGGTGGCTGGTGGGCCGGGGCCGAGGCATTCCTGAAATTTATGTTGTCCTATATATTTTGCTTAATATTTTATATTCAAAAATATTTTAAATAAAATATAGCTGTTATTACACCCTAAACAAGTCTAGGTATTATTAGACATTTATTACTTTTTTATTATTTGGAACAATGACACAATATTATTCAGGGCCAAACAAAATAAAGGTTCTACTGCGACAATTATATGATACACAGAAACATACACTTAGTTCACTTCTGAAAACAAATACATTTAATATAGATACAACTACACAGGCAAAAGGAAAATACTATCAAAAAATGAATGAAATAATATTTTACTATTTGTGGAACTAGATACCCTATATCCTTAAGCTTAGCAGCCACAATAACTATTTATTACGCCAAGTGGGTCATCTAGCTTTGTGTTCTACGACTGAGTAGAAAGGTATGAACGTCAAATAAATTTGACCTTGTCTGATTTTGGTAAAATCCATTATTTCCGCTCAGTTTTGAAGAATTGGTCATTGGTACACCAATACAATTATTTTTAGTTTTACACTGACCTGAACGTAATAGGAGAAATTCTTGCTGAAAATAACTCTGTTGTACAGACAAACTGCAGGCAACGAATCGTTTTCGTTTGAGACATGAGGCAGGACCGTCGACGTAGGCCATGCCGGTAGAGACGACGTGGAGTTCTCGTAATCCTAACATGTAAACCAACTTTATGGCATAAAATCACTCATTAAAACATTTTAATAATTGAAGCCACAGAAAAGACGAATTGATAACAAAAATGTAACCCAACCCATATATGGGTGGATATGAGTGTAGTCATGACTTGATTGTTACTCGGTGACAATATTTAAATTATTTCCGCCTATTTTTTCCCTCAAGTTTCTTAACTTTCTGTGTTCCTTTTTTCGAAAAGGACTGTAATAGGAAAAGACGATGCATTTATTGAAATAACTATACTTTAACTAAAATTTTATTTAGGTGGGGAAAACACCTTTTTTTAAGCATTTACCTGTTCTTCCACAGGGGGCTCTGTTTGACCATTAGGAGGGTCGGGTGGTGGTGAGGAGCCACTACAGGTGAGACAGTGTGGTGGTGGTGGCCAGCTACCGTCCGCGGGCACTACCACGACGTATAAGTGACGCTCACCAGCTCTCTCTGGTGCTGTACCTATGACGTATCTGAGGAAGAAAAGGAAAATATATTACTTGGTTTTGAAGTGGGCTACTTTAGAAAGAACGCTTATTTCAAGACCCAACATTTAAAGCCTCGATCTGCCGAGACCAATATTTTTGTTACCAAGAATTTTTGTGTTTTGTAGGAATTTTAGTTTAACTAATATTTAAGATAATTTCATTAGATTTTTCAACTGTAAATGTATAAACAGCTATTGTTTAAATTGGTTGACATTGAAATGGTATGACCAATAGAATATTGCTCTTCTTACAAGTACTTATAGTAAAAGCTAAGATCTAAATCGTGTTGTAATATCGTCTAATCGTTTCTAAAAGAACTTACAAAAATCTCCGTTTTTCATCCCAGCCGATCATCTGGTTTATTTCAAAATTTCCCTGCGTTAGCGTAATCCTGGTCTCGGTGGTTAGCTGTATGGCGTGCCTCCATATGCCACCCTGGTCGGTGATGGGGGCGGAAGTGAACACGCCGGCTGAGCCGCCCACGAGGGCACCGCCGCCACACCAGCCGCAGTCCTCGCTTGGATCAGCTCCTAGTCCTGACCATCTTGAGCCATCGGTCTCGTCTCGGAATATCTGAAATTGAACAACATTATTTAATTGTGAAGTGTTTCGTTGCTGATGGAAAATGACTTTAGAGTGGGTACAGAGCTCAGAAGTAAGATAGTTTTTGCACTTGGTTAATGTGATAAAAAGTCTTTCACGAATAAATTGACAACATCACAACAATCTTTCAACAACTTTAGCGCATTTTACTACGCTAGAACGTTATATTATATTTGATTCAGGGAGAACTCGTTTAATTTTTTATGCTTAAACCAAAATAGTCTTTGTTGAGCTCCTCCACTCGATTTTACTTTCTTTCATACAAGTTTTAAACTTATAATAACGAACACATTAACATACACGTAAAAAAATGAAACAAGTATGTAGGAATTGCTGTTTTAGTTTAAACGTGTCCGTGTGTCACAATCAAAAATGATTAGTTGCAAATTTTTCAAAGCACGCTGTCTATATCCGTCACAAAGTGCAAACGACTGTTATCTGGTTTCTTAATTGCAAGTTTATAATTGTACAGTTAAAGGAGACATAGCATTCTATGTTTCAAGGCAGGCAGATCAATCACTTTTTTATTATAATGGGCCTTTACTAACGAGGTATGTATAACTTTCTGCTCATTTAGTCTGTCTCAAAAAATCTGGGCGTACCACCACGGTGCCTATTTCTACCACAAAGCGGTTTGAAAGGCACCGTGCCCAGCGAAATGACTAGTAAAACGAGACGTAACATCCTATGTCTCAAGGTAGGCAGCGTGGACGTCGGCGACCGTGCCATAAGGTAGCCTGTCTGTGTACGTAGGTAATAAATAAGGATAAATATAATTCCAGCTAGTCCTTTTTTATTATATTTGCCAAACTAACAACCTTTGTCCCTCCTTTTAAATAATTACTGTTTATATCTATTTAAGTGCAATAAAGTTTCTCACATCCTGACAATTATACTGGACAGCGTTGCAGATGCTGATGATGGATACATTTTGCGGTCGATTCAGCAACAATACACCGATTTGTTTCTCCGTCAACCACGTTGCCCAACGCACGTACCAAGCTGAAACGATAATAAAAAAAATAAGGTAACCATAGTCATGGTACTGTGAATTTTTCTTCATTTACTGACAAATAGGCGTTCTTATTAATGTATTGTGAAGATTATTCATTAATTATTATAAAAATCGAGCTTTGATTTCTATATGCTTCATAGTATTTTTGGCCGATTTCCCAAAAGAAGGAGGCACTCGAGGCATTTGGAGCGCATATTTATTTTTTAAATATGTTACCTCATTGCCCCGCTCCTAGAGCTCCGATTTTGTTCATCTTTTTTTAAATGATTGATAGCTTATTTTTAGTAAGTTTAATTTCTCATTGGTTCCATTTTTTTTAAATAATTCTGTGATAAATAGTTTAATATATATTTGAGAAATAAATTGAATAGGTCTACAATAAAGTCTCTATTAATATATGTCTATTTAAAAAAAAACACATAATAAGTATTTTAATGCAAACCATTGTTAAAAGTTGCAATGAGACATATTCAAAGCTCATTTAAGGTTATGTAATATAAGTTTACGCTAAAACTGTATTTCAAAAATTCTTCATCATATGTGCATAAAACGAGTTGTACATGTCATTCTGATTAAATTAATATTTTAAGAGATATTAGAGATTTAAAATGCAATGGCAGAAATGCGTGGTAATTTTTTGCAGTTGTCACTATGTAAGCGATTGCGAATAATCGTTGTATGCTGTTTTGGGTCATATTTTTTCTTTAAAATTTCACTTGTATTGTTTAAAGCTCAATTATTATACGAAGCTTAGCATCAATTGGACCCTTTGAAATTATTTAAAATTATTGTCCCTTGTACCACTTCAAAGAGTGTTACTTTAGTCAGCTATTCGCCAACATTCATGATTATATTCATAATTTGTATGGTTCAATTAGATGTTATAATGTTAACATTTTACATACTTTTATCAACCTGTGATGAGAACTGTATCGCATGAGGAAACAGAAACTTCGGAGTTTTGAGGCTGACCACGTAAACTGTCGCTACCGGGTTGTTTGTGTTCACCTGCAATGAAGAGTTTGGAAATGACTTTCATATAATTATAATTTAAAAGTTACGCGAACATCATTAAAGCATACACTTTAAATAGTCCTAGAATGTTCTAAATGCAAAATATTGCAGAAACAAAATCAAATGTAGGCGACTTTTATTCAATGTATTGGCGGAAAAGACATCATCATCATCATCAGCCTGGATAATCCACTGGTGGTCATAGCCTCCCCTAATACACCAATATCCATGAAGGGTTTTGGACTATATCTCAAAAAAAAGAAACATACAAAAGAGTTTTTCATTTAATAATGATGACCAGCAATCTAAGGATCATTGCCTTACTTCAATTAAGTAATTTTTGGACATTGGTCATTCTGTTGTTTACTTGAAAAACTAAATGTTATTATACCAATAGAGTTACTATTATAAATATGGTTTTTAAGATCCTACCTTTGGGTATCTTAAGGTCCTGATTGATGGGTAAGGCGGTGGCTCCTGTTGATCGAGCCCGTACCATGGATACTTGTGCTGCTGGACCAGGCTGTCGTTGTACGTTACGTACATTAAGGTTTGACCGTCAGGGCTAAACCATAATGCCCTGTCCAGCCGTAGAACTTCGGTTTCGTACAGGAAATCCGGTACACCATTAAATATAACACCCGGGACACCTGGAGGTTATTAAGTTTAGGTTGTAGAAGCCAAACACGAAAGTGAATAATGACAAGTTTATATAAAAATCTCTAATGTTAACATTTGACTTCTGTACATTACCATAATATATTCAACGTTCATGAAGTATAAGGCGTATAATTACATGTTTTTTTGGACTTGAAGTAGATAAAACTACATACACTTGATTCTTTTCAATTTTGGTGTGGTGCGGTTTAGGGAATAAGTGAAGACGTATTTAGTTTTAGTAAGATCGCCTAGTAAGTGTTACTTAAGAAAAAATTCGGTGATATCCTACAAATGGGAATATTATTAGAGCAAACCTGTGTTAGTGATCCGGCAGACTAGAGTCTTGAGAATTCGCGGCTTGTAGTATATGTCGTTGTTGTGTACAAACACTAAACTGGAGCCAGTTGGCGACCACTCAGCGTACTGAAGCAGCGGGGCAGATCGGTCGTCCTCTACTGGTGATATCGGAATTTTGTTCCTGTGCAATTTTTTTTAATAACTCAGTCATAATTTTAAATAAACATTATGCTACTATACAACCCTATCTAAATTATAGCCTGTGATTAGTCAGACGCTGGACATAGGCTCTATGAAGTACACCTATCCATTAGGTGGTTTTCGGACCGTACACCATGCTGATCCAATGGCGTAGGGTGGGTGATGTCACTTATTATATATATTTTTATCTTTATTTATAACTAATCAACCTTTGATAAGCTATTGAATTATACCATTTCCTCAGTAAACAAAGTCGGGCATTTTATGTTAGCTTATTAAATCAATCAAGATTGACATAGTCGACGCCAAAATAGGTAAAATTATAACCTACCAGTAAATTTGTATGTTGTTATATAATTTAACTTTAAATCAATTTTTATGTCCAAGTTAGATCTCATTATTTTTGTAAACTGAAAATACGTTATTCGTTTTAATTTTAAAGTTTTTATGAAATTTTCTTGTCGTCAGTTTATTTTTATATACATCTGTGCAAAACTTACCTTGTTATCAAATCACATGGCGGATATCTAGCTAGTGCGTGTCTCAATCAGCTCAAGTCTGATATCGACAGAACAATTTCAGATCACGGACACTTTAAAGTCCACCGCATTTAACTCTCTCTGAAAAATCAAATAAAGGCACCTTTGCTAACAGTAAAAAGTTATTAAATGTTTGTCGAACAAAATATGTGAAGTTAATAAGCACGATGTAACTCTATTCTATGTGTAACAATAACGACCTAATAATTTCTCTTAAGCGTAGATCCTCTTCCTCTCTCTGATTAGTTTAATCGACTACACCGTTTCTTTCTTAATATAAGCATTTTCTTATCTTGTCTAGAAGTTCAATTAAAATATTGTTTTATGTACTAGGATTTAATTATTTTAAGATTATTCTCTAAGGTTGATGGTAAAAGTGGTCCTTTTATTTTTCGTTTAAGACATTTATTTCTTTTGAGAATTACATAAAAATGTAAGAACCCATTTATTACATGGAACCAACAGCCATAAGCTCTGAAAATTCTAATAGCGCAAAATAATATTAACCGAAAATGTGTTTTAAACACTTTTGTAACCTAATATAATATAAAAACTTTCAAAGTTTAGCAATAAGTTGTTTCCAATCTATTATTAATAGCACTGTACTGTGTTGCCATATTTTCATTGTAGGTTCCCATAAATCAATGTAAAAACACAAATACTTAGATTTCCATACGTTCAAATAAAACGTACATTTTATTTATTACAGTTCGGAATCTATTTCCAAAGGGTTAGTATCAATTGGATTCCCTGGAAGTTTGCGAATAAATTCTGTATCAATATTGGAAAGTGCGATACAATGTTGGGGCTGCGTTGCTGACAAATGGTCCAATATATCTTCGTCGGTCTAACTTGGCCGTTTTACTATCAGCCAGTATAAAAGGGAAGGGGAATTTGTGTTTACAGTGAGAAATGGATTCTGTTCGCAGGTTTACAAATATCTTTTTTTCTTGAATTCTATTTGAGATATTTATCCAATGTTTTGTACTAAAACATATTATATACTAATGTTTTAGTAAATTTTTAAAATATCTTGGACAGTAATATAGGCATTTAAATTACTTTTCCTGGAATTCTGATTGTACGTTCACTAAGTTCGTAATGGAGATTAAAAGTTTCTACGATAAACGCGTTGGAAATATTAACAATGTATTTATTAACTTTTATATATATGGGTAAAATATGAAATAAAGTTACATAATAATAGTAAAATTACATACGCAATTAAAAACATAAATTAATTGCATTAATATATAAAACTAAATAACTAATGCAATTCATTGTATTTATGCATCTCTGTTGCCCTGTGCCCAATATATACAAAAGTGAAAGCTGAGGAATTCTGAACAAGATTATATTTAAAATCATAGAAATAATATGCTAAACTACATGCTTAACTTAAACGTAGCATATGCATTAAACACATATCGATATTATAGCTACAACTCTATCGATACTATCATGATTAATCGCTGCTTCCCTAGCGTTGTGAAACAATTTATTGTAACATGTGACACAATATATTTTTACGAATGACACGGCGTTTACTCAAAGTGACGCATCCGCAGCGATCGGAGGCCATATTGGTTTTGGGATGAGTTATTCTCTGAAACTAAACCTATGTTACGTGACGTTTGCCAGAATTTGCGGATATGGGATAGGCATTGATGGATGTTTGCGACATTCACGGTGAAATTGTTTTAATAGTAAACAACGAAAAGTTTAGACGCTATAGCGATTTGTTTTGTTGGTTTTTTTTTCTAAAAAGTCCAGGCATAAATATCGTTTGGTGAAATAATGAGTTATCTATTTATTATAATAACTTATACGATTTCTATGAAAAAAATGATAAACTAATTAAAATATATGTACGGAAAAATCTACCAAATGTGCGTTTATTCGACGTGAACCGAAAAAAAAATCTTTGGGTTTATGTAACTGGTATATTATTTGTAATCATTTTCATTATAAGTTACCCTTACCACGCAGGCGAAACCGTGGGATGAAGCAAGTATAATAGATATTACCCCCAAACAGGTTCTCGCTTTGTCATAGCGGTGGGGCTCAGTACCTGCGGCTTAGGCAGGCCGCGGGGAAGCTAAGAGGAACCTGGCCGGCCGTAGGAGTAAGGCCGGCCGTGGAAGAGGCTGCTCCAAGCAGGCTGTAGAAGCCAGCTTCGTATGCTTAGAGGGGGAAGAGGCGGTAGACGCGCTGCCATCTCTGTTCTCTGCAGTCAAGGAGGAGTCGCGGAGGAAGAGGAGTGTCGGTATTCCGTGCCGCCATCCGTGCCACATCAACGCCGCCTCGCTGATGCGGTGTGGAGGGGCCATGGCAGGAGGAGAAATTCGGCATGGTGTCGTCCATCTCTCCTCCTTCTGCGGCCGAAATGGAGCTAGCGGCGGAGCTTAACATCTGGGCCGCCGCTGGGGATTGGGAGTCTCATCCCTGCGTGCGCTGGGAACTCCTGGCTCCCATAGGCACTGAGTAACAGACTCGTGGAAGTCTGTTATCTGAATAAAGCGCCCAGAGGGAGGCAGATGGCTGTACGGCCGAGATGGGGCTGCTCCGGCGGCCAGCGCTGGTGGGGTTGCAGATGAGTGGAAGCACGTTCCTGTGACACCATCCTAAAGGCGTCAGGAAGGAACAACGTGGTGGTTTTGGAACCTATCTTTGCCCCCACGAGGACGGGTATGCGTACGCATTTCCCAACGTAAAAAATATAATATATATTGGTTGCATTATTTATAGTATTTGCATTCATTAAAATCTAAAAATATTCTATTATATTCTGTTTCATTGAATAATTTTTCGTTACAGCTTAAGCTACAGTAAGATAAAGGTATAAATGTTTGTACGAAGTACAAAAATATGTGAATAAAAAGCAGCGATGTAACTTCTATTCATGCTGGGTAACAAAACGACCTAATAATTTCTCTTAAGTAGATCCTTTTCCTCTTTTTATTGTTAGTTATAGTACTCACCGTTTCTTTTCTTAATGCTTTTCTTATCTCTGTCTAGAGATTCAATTAAAATATTGTTTTTATGTACTAGGGAGTTAAAATTATTTTTATACAATAACAACAGTAACCACAGCACAGTTGAATTATTTTAATGTCGATACCCGTAATGGAGAAGGCGTGCATTAGGGGAGGCCTATCTTCAGCAGTGGACTTACACAGGCTGATGGTGATGACGATGATGAGTTTAAAACAAAATAAAGTATATGTATCAAGATATAGTCGATGTCGTCGGGTTTAAAGTAAATATTTGTTATGTTTTATCTATCGAACGAAAACAGGGTTTTTTTATAGCCAGATTTGTGGAATAGAAACGCAGTTTGAGTGTGGTATTAGAAAATTTTTCCATAAAATTGAACAGTGTAGCAACAGTGCAAAGATATACTCAAGGATTAAATCCGTAATCTCCGTATATCATAAACTTTCTACTTTTGAAGTTCATAGTAACATTTAGGTAGGTAGCCTCGCGAGCAACTATGGTTCATTCAGAGACACTTTGTTTTTTTATTTAATACTTATAAATTGACAAGATCTTTGATAACTAATGAAAAATAATGTTAAAATAACGTGAAATATACATATTTAGTTTGGGCTGCAAAATAACATGATTATGTTTATAATATACTTGCAAAAGCAGCAGCTAAACTTTTTATCTTTTTCTAGAAATAAAGTAGTCTTCATAAACAATTTTAATAACGGTATTACTGTGAAGGAAATATTTTCTCCGGCGAACAAGTAACAACTTACAGCGCGCACTTTTTTCTATTTGGCTTCCAACCGCAAGGATGAATATACAAAATACTTGAATAAGAAATAATACTATGGAAATTTTAAAATGTCTTGAGTCTAAAATAAACTTTTATCTGAAACAAAAAGTCGAAATCAAATTTCTATAATGTTTTGCAAACTTTTACTTTAAATACATATTTATTTATATATTTTTAGTTCTGCCTCCGTAACCTAGTGGTATAGGCGTGTGCTTTAGAAACCGGAGGTCGTGGGTTCGAACAAATTTTCATTGTTGTTTCCTAGTTGGTTAGGCAATTTGGGCCTATCACCCAATTGTCTGAAAAGTAAGATGATCCATGCGTCGGATGGGCATGTAAAAGTCGGTCCACCCACCAACACGCATTGGACCAGCGTGGTGGGATACGTCAAACCCCTAATGGATAGGGTGTATTAGGGAGGCCTATGTCTAGCAGTCGGCTAAAACAGGCTGATGATGATGATGATTTTAGTTACTTTATTAACCCACTGCATCTATATAGTAAGGAAGTTTAATAGTGAAAATATGAGAGGTCTAGAAATTTGTATTGTTATTAATTCTTAATGCCATAATTTATACCTAACGGAGTCATCGAAACAATATACCCTAAATATTTTTTTATGGTAATAAAAAAAAATATTATTCCAAAGGTGCTATATAAAAAGCGTGGATCTTGTTATTATAGCTTGACGGTTTCATTTTTGTAGGTTATAGTTCCCCTTTTTATAGGGGACTGTCTGGAGCGATAGCACAGTCTATTTCTGTATTAAAGCAGTATTGTGAAAACATTTCTGTGTTTCAGTTTGAAAGGCACCGTTGCCAGCGTATTTACTGGTTCAATGAGCCTTAGCATTCTATGTCTCATGGTAGGCACCGCTTTGGTGATACCACTCGTATTGCCGATGTCTATGGGCGTCGGTGACCACATTCCATCAGGTGGCTAGTCTGCCTGCGTAGCTATACAAAAATACTGTTTGTTATTTAAGTCCTTGATGAAATATTGTTATGTTGTATACTACACGATAAAAATTGATCAACGCGTTACGCATCTACGAACAATGAAATATTCGTAGACAATATTTCACGGACGTCAATACGTCGTCAAGTGATTTATGTGTCTTGTCTTTAAAGGATGAACGCTCACGGTAAAAGAAAACGTGTATTTTTCCTTAGGGTTTAGAAAAAATAAAATATATGCGATTTTATACTAGGATGATGCTTTTTACACTAAAGTTTTACCATATTTTTTTTTCCAATTACTCTGGAGGCAGTAACAACTATAAACATGTATATACATATATATTTATTAAGCCTCCCGTATGCAAAATTAGTTCTTTGAAGCATAATTGATGTTCTAATTACTGGTTAGGTTGCAACTGCGAATAACCGTTCAAACTACGTTTGTAACAGGGCACCTTGATCATCAAGTATTTGAGTAGTTATTCAAGCGTCGGACCCAAACTTCCGCTGTGAGTATAAAACGTGTTTGGAATAATATTATACTAATTAGTATACAAAGTTAGAAGATCAGGTATTTGCTTTGGTACACGTGGATTCAAAAGTTGTGTCTTTGTATGCTATCGTATAATTCAAGACGATCTTATAAAAGAACTTTGTTGATCAATCTCATAAAGCAGTAATGTATCGACGACTCGCTGTGCGCGTGATCAGTAATCCTATTGCACCAGAGGGTGTGGGTTCGATTCCCACCACGGGAAAAATGTTGTGTGATGAACATAGTGCCTTTTTTGTATCTGGGCGTTTGTTTTATTAAGACATTTTAAGTCTAGGGAGGCAAGTTTCAAAAGTTTTGCGTTTTTTTTCTCACGGGCAGAGCGTTTACCGTCACGTAAAAGTCACTTCAATTCAATCAAATGAACGACACTTATATATCTCCAACGCAACGCTTTGTTATTCTTTTTTTGCTTTCTATTAAAGAAGCGATAGTATAATCTATATGTTATCTTCAATAATTAGATTATCTACCCTTCCTTCAATCTATTTGAAAGGAATCTGATGGAATGGAGGAACTGGTAGTGTTACGAATCGCTAAACATTTTTGTTCGAAATAGTAAAAGTTTTGTTATAATGTTTATGTTGCTTATTCAAAAGTGCAAATAGATTTTAAATTTCCACACTACTATTCCTGCTTAAAATATTTTCCACATCCAGCCAGGTTGAAGCCAAGTAAAAAAGTGCGCGTTGTAAGTTGTTATTTGTTTGTCGGAAAAAATATTTCGCTTTTCGCTATTTCGTTATAAAAATTGTTTGTGAGGACTGTTTCATTTCTAGAAAAATATGATAGGTTCAGCTGGTACTTCCGCAAATATATTGTAATAAATATCTTTTACATAATTTTTTTTACGAACACGAATTATTAGTTAACATTTCTTTTGGACTTTTTTTTTTCACATAGGGCCTGAATATTATTAAGCCCACAAATAGGATACAGGATGTTTTTCTTTTTGTGGTAATTTTTTGGTTCTGTTCCTGGATGTTTTTTTTTGTTTGAAGATACTGTGATGCATTCTACCTTACAGTTTCCTTGTTTAAATTGGTTCCTTTTTATAGTTTCAGTATATTATGAAAATGCCTAACATGAAATAATCTAGGTTAATAAATGCAATGTGTCCACAGATGTCTTATAGGCAAAGTCAATAAAAATGATGATGATGATTGTAGAGTAGGAAATTAGCATGTTATTTTTCAATAAAAAAAAATTTGACGTTCACGAATTTTTCATCCCTTAAATGTCGCCCTGATTTAATGGAGATGTTTACTGCTTCTAGATGCATTGTAACCCACTTCAATTGCTCGGGATTAGCGCAAATAAACCTGAAAGCCATTCAAAAGGAACTGAACATGCGAGAACATCAGTTGGTGCAATATATCAGTACACGTTGGAACTCCACCTACTATTTACAGGAGCGTTTATTAGAGCAGAAACGGGCTGTCCCTTTATATGTTGCCGACCACGATAAATTAAGTAACTTGACTTCTAATCAGAACTTAATGGAGCAATGTGTTAGCCTTCTTAAACCTTTCAAGGTAATAACAAAAATTACCAGCTCAGGTTTGTCTTGCATTTTCGAAGTCTAGCATACGTCGCTATGTTTATAAGGTACCTACAAAAGGAAGAAACTGCACGGAAAGTACTGAATTTTTTGCATGTTTTGATGTCTTTGAAAACTGAAATAGAGCAACGTTTTCAACATCTTGATGACGATTTAAAATATTTCCTGGCTACTTTATTGGATCCCAGATTCAAAACCAGTTTTTTTGGAATAATACAAACAGAAAAAGCTAGACAAAAGCTGCTTCCGGAGGGCCTAAAAATGAATCGTAGCGAAGAGGATTTAAAGATGGGCAGGCAATGACGCAACTGTTGTTCATAAAACATTTTAGGATTGCTTTAACGAAGTCGCTCAAGATACGAAAAACTAAGATAATCAAACCGAAGATACGAAAAATAGTGCTATAGCCAACGAGCTTGACTTTTAGCTCAAAATAGTCCAAGCTGATCGACAGAATGATTTTTATGCATGGTGGGCAGCAAACGCCAATCTTTTTAAATATTGATAAAATTTGTCCAAATATATATGTCCTCACCATGAGCAGTGTTTAGCGGAAGACTTTTTTACGTGGCATGACTTGTATATGAAAATAGGAAAAATCATCTGTTACCCTTATGTGCAGTGAATCTCGGTTTTATTCACCACTAAGTTAATTAATGATAAATAAAGTATCATTTTATCTATTTGGTAAAACTTATTCCATTTCATTAAAAATTAACATACGATACGCTACGATTGGTTTGATGGATACCTAATGCTGATTATAGGATTTTTTTCACATGTAGCTTTTTGATAAATTTAAACTGCGCTAAACTTATAAACGAATAGTGATTATTTAATATTGTTGTTGTTTTCTTGTATAATTAAATACCAAACAGAATCACTATTCGTTATCCGGCTAGATAGTGCGCTCCAATCCGGTATTCGGCCGGATAGAAAAATAATGGCCGAATAGGCCGGATACCGGATAGCAACCGGATATCCGTTGCATCTGTAACATAAAGAATAAGTATGAGGGTTGAAAGAAAATATTTGTTCATTCAGTGATTAACCGCAGTGATAACAGGTTTCTTAAAGCCGGATTTGTCAAATAGCCGAGCACAGTATTTAAGTGTAGTAATTAGAAATGATTGGCGGGAAATTTAACAGTATATTGATCTACTTACGGATAAAATCCGTAGTATAGGAGGAGGTCCTATCATAACCTTTTTATTATGTAAGTTCACAGTAATACAAAGGTAGAAAGCCTCGCGAGCAACTATGGTTCATTCAGAGGAAATTTATTTATGCTGAGACTTAAAAATTGACAGATCTTAGCTTGAGCTGCGGTAACAGAAAAGGAAGATGCGCGAATATGTTTATGTTCTATTCTTTGATTCACTAATAGTCAGGACTGAAAAAATAATGTTATAATAACGTGAAAGATACATATTTAGTTTGTGCTGCTAAATATGTGTAATGGATGGCTATGTTTATTATAATATACGTGAAAAAGCAGCAGCTAAACTTTTTATATTTTTCTAGAAATAAAGTATTGTTATTTCTAGAAAAATATAAAAAATTTCAAAAGCGGTATTACTGTAAAGGAAAAAGTGAAATATTTTCTCGCAAACAAGCAACAACTTACAGCGCGTACTTTTTTCTATTTGGCTTCCAACAACGAGGGGTGGATGAAGAAAATATTCGAATAAGAAATATTATTGTGAAAATTAACCATACACTTTTATCTAAAACAATAAGATAAATTGAATTTACTAACTGCTGTAAGCCTAGTGGTATAGGCGTGTCTTTAGAACCGGAGGTCATGGGTTCAACTGCGGATCAATAAATTTTCATTTTGTATCCTTGTTAGTTAGTATTTCCGATACCCATTTGTCTGAGTAAGATGATCCATGCGTCGAATGGGACTAAAGTCTTTATTATAACAACTTTTTTATAAATATTTATTTGTAATTTTGGTACTATATCACAATGCATTTATATAGTAAGGTAGTTTAAAAATAAAAATATTAGAGGTCTAGAAATTTTTATTGTTATTAATTTTTATGTAATAATTTATATGTTACGGAATCATCAAAACAATTTACCTTAAATTGTTCATTTTCTGTAGCAACAAAAATAATCGTAAATGCTAATAATGAGTGCTTTAAAATCCAAGATACTGTGATATACCAAAACTGCTATAACTAAGCGTCGATTTTGTTTTGATAGCTTTACGGTTCAATTTTTACAGGGGACCGTCATGACGTTAGCACCATGGTGCCTGTTTCTGCCCGCAAAGCAGTAGTGTAAAAACACTACTGTGTTCCAGTTTGTACGGCACCGTTGCTAGCGTATTTACTGGGTAAATGAGACCTAACATCCTATGTCTCATGGAAGGCACCGCTTTGGTGATACCACCGGTATTGCCAAAGTCAATGAGGGTCGGTGACCACATCCCATCAGGTGGCTCGTCTGCCTGCGTAGCTAAACAAAAATACTGTTTGTATGTAAGTCCTTGACGAAATTTTGTTGTGTGTTATACTATATGATAAAAATTGAACAACGACACGTAACGTCTACGAACAAAGAAATATTCGTAGACAATATTTCATGGACGTCAATACGTCGTCAAGTGATTTATGTGTCGTGTCTTAAAAGGATAAACGCTCACGGTAAAAGAAAAAGTGTATTTTTCTTTTACGGCTAGAAAAAAACTATATTTATAAGTTTTTTGTTATTAATTACATAGGAAATTTTGAATTACAAGTACGAACATGTAATCTATTAGGCCTCCTGTATATAAATTAGTTCTTTCAAGGATAATTGAAGTTCTAATTACTGGTTGGACGAACCTGCGAATAAGCGTTAAAACTAAGTTTGTAACAGAGCAGCTTGATCATTAAGTCTTTGAGTAGTTATTCAAGCGTTGGACACGAACTTGCGCTGTGAGTATAAAACGTGTTTGGAATAATAATAAACTAATTAGTATACAAAGTTAGAAGTTCAGGTATTCGCATTTGTTCACGTGGATTCAAATCTAGTTGTCATTATATGCTATGTTATTGCAAGCAAGCACGATTATATTAGAAAAACTTCGATCATTGTATAAACCAGTAGTTACGAACTCATTATAATCTATTCCAGTTGTTCGATTCAGATAGAAAATGTTGTATGACTGCTTTTATATACCCAAATTATAAATGGAAAACTCTGTCTGTCGTTTAACGTCTAAACTACAATAGTGTACATATTTGAAAGCTGCGAAAGGCAGTAAATCTATTGCGATGTGGTGATGGTGATGGGTCTCTGATTCTCCCGATAGAAGAAAAAATCTTCTGTGTGATAGAATGTATATATTTCACGTGTTCGGCTGTTGGGTTTTATATAAGCTTGACCTACTATGTTATAAATGAGGAAAGTATTTTGTCGAAATGTTTTTACTGTCTCAAATCTACCAAAAGATTTAGTAAATTTGTAAACTATATTTAGAAAAGACTACGAGAGTCGACAGCTTAGGTTATTAATTATATGCGATAAAGTGAGTCAGTGCAAGGGTTAAATTAGGATGAACTTTGATATGAAATCAACTCTGTTGAACATTAAACAATTAAATGTAGAGTCTAGATATTCTAAACGAGCCGTAATAGGTGGATTTTAGCGATTTTGTAGTTTCAAACTGTAATAGATTTTCCAATGTGTGAATTCTTGTGACATAAGATGTGAACTTTTGTGTCTTATTATAGACACGCGGACGGAGTCGCGGCTAACATCTAGTATGTAAAATAAAAAAAATGTAAAGATGATACGCTGTATAGTAAATAGATTAATTACTGCGTAAATGAGACTGCCTGCCTCCGTAGCCTAGTGGTATGCGCGTGGAGTTAGAAACCGGAGGTCGTGGATTCGTATCCTGCGGGGGCTCAATTCGATCATCCAATTGTCTGAAAAGTAAGATGATTCATGCGTTGGATGGGCATGTAAAAAGACGGTCCACCCACCAACCCGCATTGGACTAGTTTGGTGGGACGTGGTCCAAACCCCCCAATGGATAGGGGTGTATTAGCCAAGGCCTATGTCCAGCCGTGGACTATTACAGGCTGATGATGTATGTGTGTGTAAGTAAATGAGACAACATTTCACTTATAGGGCGGCAAGTTTCAAAAGTTTTGTGCTTTATTTATTATTGGAAAATAGTTTATCGTCAGGTAAAAAGCATTCCAATCTATAAAGCTTTACAATCTTCAAAGTTATTCAAATATATTTGACTGTTATATCTCTAACGCTTTGTTATTTTTTTGCTTTGTATTGAAGAAGCGATTCTATAATCTGAATGTTACTCAGTAGTTCGATAATCTACCCTTCGTTCAATCTATTTGAAAGGAATTTGATGGAATGGAGGAACTGGTAGTGTTACGAATCGCTAAACATTTTTGTTCAAAATAGTAAAAGTTTCGTTATAAAAGTGCAAATACATTTTAAATTTCCACACTACTATTCCTGCTTAAAATATTTTCCACATCCAGCCACCTTGAAGCCAAGTGAAAAAGTGCGCGTTGTAAGTTGTTATTTGTTTGTCGGAGACAATATTTCGCTTTTCGCTATTTTGTTATAAAAATTGTCTATGAAGACTGTTTCATTTCTAAAAATATAAAAGCTTCAGCTGATAGTCCCGGTACTATATAGTAATATATGTCTTTTACATAATATTCTTCGCAAACTCAAAATATAAATTATCATTTATATATCATTTTTATATTTTTTTATATAGGGCCTGACTGTTATTAAGCCCACAAATAGGACACTGGATATATCTTTTTGGGTTAATTTTTCTTCTGTTCCTGGATATTTTTTTTGTTTGAAGATACTGTGATGTATTCTACCTTACGGTTAAGTTATTTTTCTATAGTTTTAGTATAATACGAAAATGCTTAACAAGAAATAATCTAGGTTAATAAATGCAATGTGTCTACAGATGATTTATAAGCAAAGCTAATAAAAAGTGGACTTTGTAAAGCCAATATGATGATAATGATTGTAGAGTAGGCAATTAGCATGTTATTTTTCAATTAAAAAAATTAGACGTTCACGAATTTATTTAATGCTCGCTTTAACTGAAGATAATTGACACATAAAGAAATTAATAATATTAATGTCATAGCAATCTGGGTGTTTATTCATACATACAGAAGTTGACAAATAGAGTTGAACACAACAATAGTACTATAAAATCACCAACCCACCAACTTGTATGGGACCGGCGTTGTGGGATACGGTCTAAAAACCCCTTAATGGAGAGGGCGTGCATTAGAGGAGGTCCAGCAGTGGACTAACAGAGGCTGATGAAGATGTTTACAAAACAATGACATTGTAAGTCCAGGGTAGAATATACGAAGATTTAGTACAGTAATAAACGTGAAAACCCTGTTATTCTGATATATTTTGGCAAACAACTCCACTGCGTACGATATATGTCGTCGGATGGATCGTATCAGTTCTTCAATACGCTCGTATTATTTGCAGTCGATAAATCGCGATAAAACCTTATTCCGAGTTCCCCATTTCGGCAAAGCTTTCAACCGACCGCTTGTTACACCGTTCTTAAATATATTTCGCGTAAATATTTTTGTTAAATAAACTTCTCCCGGTCAATGCCGACTACGGCGGCCTTTCTATATTAGAGATAAGCTAATTACGCGGAAATAAGAGAGGACGACACAGGTGCACTCCTTATTCCTTCTTTTTTGCCAACGAAGGCAGACCAGCAGTCGGACCACCTGATGGAAAATGATCATCGACGCCCATAGACATCGGCAATACCAGGGGTATCACCAATGCGCTGCCTACGTTAGAAATAGGATGAAACGTCTCGTTTACCTAGTACCTAAATACGCTGGCTACGGTACCCTTCAAACCGAAACACAGTACTATTTGTTGAATAAAAGGACTACTACTAGTATATCCCTGACCACGACCACTGGAAAGTGTTCGAAACGTCGGGAATTTTAAATGTAAAATAAACGCGATAAAATCCGTAAAAAGTTATTTTCTACAATGATGTGCAGTTTGTGTAAACGAAAGAATTAATTACAGTAAAATTTTACACACTACTGTTTTGCGGAAGAAAAGGCACGCATGGTGACTTACTCAAACTACCCCTGTAAAAAGGGGCCCAGACCCGACTTATGCGAGTGCATTATATCTTTGGCAAAAGTAAAAAAAGTACATTTACGCTACTCATTATAAGTTTTCAAGTTATATGAACAAATGTCTTACGTGTGTCTTGTCCTTATTATCGTAATGATCATCATCATCATCATCAGCCTGTCATAGTCCACTGCTGGACATAGACCTCCCCTAATATACCCCTATCCATTAGGGGGTCTGGACTGTACCCCACCACGCTGGTCCAATGCGGGTTGGTGAATGCATATCGTGATGATATTTTCACCAAAATCGCGATAAAAATAAAACGATGGTTTAATATAAATTAGTACGTAAATAAACACGATAATTTACTTTCACATCCTTCTTTTTTGTCCAGAATTCTAGTGACTCTGAGCGCGAGAACCGTTGAGAACCGTTAGGAAACAATATACACAATAGACGCTAGAAGCTCGTAAAATTAGATTTGATATGCGATAACATATAAAGTCCTTTAATTTTAATCACAAGATAAGTTTTAAAATAAACATCTACGGTGTGACTGACGGTAACTTTATCAAGGCACCGATCTCTGGAAGATTTAAGCTCTTCCAGATATTTACGTGGGAGTACAAAACGCAATTGTTGAGTGAAATGAATGGCATCTTATGCGAGCGAAGTGATGTTTTCGTTCAGTATATTGCTTTTGGTTCGTTTGCAGTGTATTGGGAGTTATGGGACGTAATAGTTAAATAAAAATGTAGAACATTATCGCTATAAAATATGTCACTATTTAATTTACACCTTTAGTGTGTTCGATTTTATTGACGGCACAAAATATACAATGATGAACTTTGTATATTTTAAGCTTTCTATATACAATAAAAAAATATTGAAATAAAAGTAGTTTTATAACTTATAATTCGTGTAGATGCCGTAGGACAAACCTTTCTTCTCAGGCACTAGATGGTGTATTATTAAATTCTAGTTTTTTTCTATGGTAGTACCTCCACAGTAACTACTGCTTTACAGCAGAAATAGATCGGTTTATACGTGAAGCACATGCAGTATTCTGGCTTAAGCAGTACAGAAGCTGTACTGCTTAAGACAGTTTGTCCTGTGCCGCAAAGCAGTAGTGTGAAAACACTACTGTGTCCCGGTTTGAAGGGCACCGTAGCCAGCGTATTTACTGGGTAAACGGGACTTAATATCCTATGTCTCACGGTAGGCAGCGCGTTGGTGATACCAGTATTGCCAATGTCTATGGGCGTCGGTGACCACTTTCCATCAGGTTGCCCCGATTGCTCGTCTGCACTACGTATGCTTTAAAAAAAGCCTATGTAATGCCTAGTGGACTTGTAGTGACTGACGCTGCTTTTCCAATGATCATCATCAGCTCGTGTCAGTTCTAACACGGCATATATACTGCTTCTAAGCAGACTTGTGGTGACTTTTGCTGTTTTTCCAATCATTATCATCAGCCTGTGTCAGTCCATCGCTGCACATAGGCCCCCCCAATAAGAACGGCATTTTGCCTGCTTCTTATAGTCCTGCTCGTCACATCTATAGGTTTTCTCGTCTATGGATAAAGTGTAAAAGAAGTTTTGCCATAACAAAGTAAAATACTTACGAAAGTGGAATTGTTCATCAGAAGCCTGGTGGTGTAGTTGCGCACGTTGAAGAGGGTGAGGCCACCCCATCGGTCGCGGAAGACTAGTTCTTCGTCTGAAACAAACAGAAAAAGCAGGTAAGAGGTGGTAAGAACAACAAACTTTTAATCTTTTAATTCTATAAATAGTTTTTTATAGAATTAAAAGATTAAAAGTTTAATAATCAATTTGTATTAAATCCATTTATTATTTGTCTTAAACTTTATCATTGGTTTAAGAGAAAACTGACGATAACTTTGAAAATTTTATTAGGTTTTTTATGAAATACGACGAAATGGTTATATTTTTCATTTTGCAAAAATTGGGTTATTTAAATAGCTAGCAGCATGCTGTTAATATATTATTAGAAGTCCGTCCACGATTCTACCCGTGATATTTTTAGATTTTGCAATGGATTTCTTAATTACCTTATATCATACAATAATTTAAAAAATAACCTATGTTTCTCAAGAATAACATAGCTTTCTAGAAGTGATTTTCTTAAACCGAGTGTTTTCGGAGCTTATTCAAAAGGGACAAATATATATATTCCTTATTATAATATTTATAGATATGCATCTATTTATTTTTATTAAGGTATGCAAACGAGGAGTTATGTGTGTATTTATGTAGAAATAAATACAGCAGCAAATTATCAAGGCTCGATATAAAAATAATTCCCTTAAAAATTGTTACATTTGTATTCATGGTATATACACATTCATACAAGCGCAGTTCTATGAAATAAATAAACATATTCGTCGGACAGTACGTCGTTTCACAAGGCATGTGCATATAATGCTCCAAATGAAACGAGCTGTAAAAAGTAAGCGTCGTCACACAGTTAGTCAGGAAGTGGGGTATTTGTCAAGAAGTTGGACACCGCCATCAATCAACGGCAATGCTACGGAGCGTAGCGTTTTTTGTAGACCCTCTACACAGTGCTACACAGGATGTGAAACATTTGTCACAGTGATAGATTTGCAATGAGATATTTTATAAAATATGTTGTTATTGAGAAATAGTATGTAAATGTTTAAGAAATACACGTTTGTATTATACAATTATTTTGCATCGTTTATTTAAGTGCGCGTAAAAATTTTTAATGGTCTTCATATAAAATACACGTAAATATTTCAGTACAGAGGTGTATTGAATGATACAAAATGCGTATATTGCTGGTATGGATCCGCTTTATACAAAGTAATAGTAAATGGCATAATTTTTTGGGATACTAAAAATACCACAGATGGATAAAATTATTCTACATAAACCAAATTCATTAGCAGTAACATATTATCATCATCTTAAAATACTTAAGCAGTCTACTATATAAAACCTTTATCTACTGACATCTTATTTATTTTTCTATTCTTTCCGACCGTGTGTATCCTGGTGTACGTTACATGGCCCGGAAGAGTGATAGTGCGGTCTAATTGAGATTTAATACTGGAGCGAGCCTTCAATCAGCCGCTAATGAAGGAAAAATTGCCCAATACAAGATCAAGAGCTCGACCCTAAATTGGATTAAAAAAATGTCGGTTAAATAGTTTCATTACAAGATATGAGTTATAAAAGATATATAAATGATTAAATCAGCATGAAAATTGTCGGCAAAGATAATAATAAATGTGTAAGGAAAGTATTTCAAAATGAAAATTCAAGTGGTTTTGTTTTTGTTTTCAATAAAATAAAATACAAAGTTAATTGCTATCAATTATTATGTTCAATATTATCATACTCATAATTAATTTTATAATTCGCTCGTATCCTTTGTAGCGGTCATCGTCAAAAAACAAAGTGTTTTATTTTAGTAATCATATTTCTGGATGAATAACAGTGGAAGATTTAGAACATTTAACTAGAAAATCTCATAAGCTCGGAATATATGTACAAGCGCCATCTGCTGTCAAGGAGAAATATTATTTAGAGGAAAACACAACAAGAAATATAATAAAATATACAAACAATTGGAAAACGAATAATGAGACCATATTACATCGTCATCGTCGTTTCAGCCTGTCAGAGCCCACTGTTGAGCACAGGCCTACGCCATATTACATATATCATATATGTGTATAATATCATATGTTAATATACCCAACCTCACTTGCACGTGGTGCACCCTACTGGACAACAAACGAGGCAATGTCGACCAGTGTTCTGGTGGAATATCCAGACAAAACTAAAAAAAATAAATCGGAGGAAATACCTAATTTATAGGATTAAACATCAAATATCCTGGGATTTTCCTACCCCAAATAGGTGGGTTTTTGTACGTCAGATGGCAATCGGTACTAGAATAATAAATCCCAGTATAGGCCAAGTTTAGGGAGAAGTACGAAAATGAAAAGGTTGCAGAATTCACTTAAGACAACAGATACCGCGATACAGATGCCGCGCAGACACATCGCCCTACATCTACGAATAGTATGCGAGGGCTACCGAGTCAAGGACGGACTCAGCTAACGACTTTAGTCCCGAACTGCAACCTTAAAGTCCGCTTCGCCACATTAAATGTAGGCTGGGAAGACATCGGAACTCGCTTGCGAAGTTTCTAAGGAGGATGTCGAAGATGCGGAGTGGAGAAAAAATATAAGTAAATCTGACTCTAGCACCATGTGGGATACTAGCTAGGAAGAGAGAGAGAGAGAGAGTTTATGGATGAATAACAGCATCATCTAGTACCAAAACAATCAAAGCTTGTACTATAAAAACTAGATAATTGATAATATAGACTTACTCTTATTTTGCAATTAAATATATAATTTATAAATATAAACACCCAGACACGGGCAGACACTAAGTTTATCAAACATTTTTTCCAGGGTCGGGCTCGAACCCACACCCTTTGACTCAACAATCGCTGACCACTACGCCAAGCGATCATCGTTTAGGTTTATTGAATAATAGTAAAATAAATCAAGATAAGCACGTTGTAACAGACATTTCGTAACTCAATACAACAGACAAAAGAATAAAGTAAAAAGCAAAAGATACATCAATTACATGAATAAAAGTAATCCAATTTGGCGCAGAGCGTTGCAAATCGCAATAGGTATCCAACGCTAGATTTTGTTTTTCAACAACATCATTCGTAAAAGCATCGCAGATTGATTTTTCTTTCCAGTGAGAAAACAAATTCAAAATAAATTATTGAATTGACCGGTTCTTTTATTGCTTGACGAACTACTTTTTTGTACTTCAGAGCTTTTAAAAAATTCAAGATTCTTTTATTGAATTAACACAAACACAAATTGCGATGTAATTCTACAAATAAGCGTAGTTTATTATAATCGTAAATGTTTTGTGACTGAGAAATATGTATATATATGTAGCTTCGATTCTATTAAATATTCTAAAGGTATGTGCGGTTATTTTTAAGTTGATTTGTGCAATTTTTTCTAATGATCCGATTGCCTTTAGGCCTTATATAATGCTTGGAAATGTTAACAAGAATTGAATTTATTATTATAAGTTACGTTTTGAATTAAATTGACCCTAAATTAGTTTTTTAAAGATAAAATATCTGTATGATACTGCAAGTACTTATTATACAGAACTCTTATTTCATTTAGTAAAATTTTTTCACTGTCTTTTCCCGACGACATTAAATTGTGCGAGCCAGACACTAAGCAGCTTTTGAAAAAGTAAATAAAAATAAATCTAGCTCAGTTCATTCGGAATTGAACGCCAAATAGCGTTTTTCAATTCATTTGCAAATACATCGCCAATTTATATCCCATTCCGACTGAAAACAATTTCGGTGTGAACTATTAAAGTGATAAGCTGGTATCACCGGCCATTTAAATTATTGTGTTGCAATGATTTAAGGTTTAATCTAAACGGTTTTACTATGAAGCGCTAATACTGCTTTATTTATTGAAATTTTATTTTATCGCAGAGACTAATGTGTCTACAAATGAGAAACTTTTGTATTTCACTTGTGATAGAATTAGCAACAATTTAATGCTTAAGAAACACTTTGTTTTATTTGGATTAACTATTTTAGTGAAGTCAAAATAACGACTGTTTTCGTGTACGCAAATTTAAAAGAGAACGCCTGAACTCTAAATCAACACAGCAGATACCAGAAATGTAAACAGTAACTCAATTGCCTCGGACTAAAATTTAAACTCAGTTTCGGGGAGGTTTGAGAAAGTTTAACAAGTTTTTATTCTCATTTTAGTATTGTTGATACACTCAGTTCAGCGCTCTGAATTATAATTTAACTATTAGTACTCCTCTTTAGTCTCAAAATATTGCAATTTTTCTTAAATAAAGGTTTAAAAAAAGACGTTTTTGAAAACATGTACTATACTTTGTTATCTCTTAAAGCGATGGCAAATAATGACTACAGATTTTGTTTTCTGTGTATGATGTATTCTTTCCCAAAACAACGATGCAAATCTACAATCGTGGTAGCTACTAACTATTGCGGCAACAAACTCTTTGCTAAGAAAAATATTAACAAAGTTAAAGTTCTCTTTGCTAAATTACCGATAACAAAAAGATAGATAGTTTCTTAAGGAGAATCGATAAGCATTAACAGATGTATATAACTTATAACCGTCCTACAGTTTAAAAATATGAAAACGTATTCTAACTATTGAATAAAAGGACTTTTTACGGATTTTATCGCATTTACTTTACATTTTAAATGTTCCCAACGTTTCGAACACTTTCCAGCGGCCGTGGTCGCGGTGTATACTCCGTTAAAGTAACGCAATAAGATTCCTAAAAAGTCATCTTATTCAATATTGTGTAGTATTCGCGTAAACAATAGAATTAATTAAATGATTACTCTGTAAATCATTTCCTAAATGCATTTAAGCAACGTTTCTTTTTAAAATTTTAAAGCACAAAATAAAATATACTAATACTTTATTTTTTTATATCATATTAGTAATTGTAAAAATGCGACACGACAGAGTAAATAATTTCTTTACACAGGCTACAGTGTCGTTCAAACCGGAATTCTGAAGTGTTTTACACTACAGCTTTGCTGCAGAAATAGACACCGCCTTTGTTCCGCGCCAGACGGCCCCTGTAAAAGAGGACCTACCTACCTAACTACCTACAAAAATACTCTTCCTGCTCTTTCATAGTAAAAGAAGTATGCTGTGCAGTATGTTTTTTTGAGCTGTAGACTGTAATAAATAGTAATTTCTAAATAAAGGCTTTCTTAAATATATTTCAGCAAAGTTCACATCAAAAATTCTAAAGTACAATCAGTATATATCGTATCAGTAACAGTAAAAAACAGTAAGTGCCTCCGTAGTCTAGTGGTATAGGCGTGCTTTAAAAACCGGAGGAGGAGGAAATTTTCACTGTTGTTTCCTAGTTGGTCAGGGCACTTTGGGCCGATCACATAATTGTCTGAAAAGTAAGATGATCCATGCGTCGGAGGGGCATGTAAAAAGTCGGTCCACACACCACCACCACCAGCGTGGTGGGAAACGGTTCAAAACCCCCTAATGGATAGGGGGGTAAAAGGGGATGCCTATGTCCAGCATTGGACTATCACAGGTTCCTGATGTGTGATGTGAACAGTAAAAATGTAGTCTTATAGCTTGATGTAAAGTAATGCCTAATCCACAAAGTATTTCGGTAGCACAAGCAATACTATAAGCTAGCGCTCTGAAAGATTCAACTTTCAGGGTAACTTTACAGTCCTTGGCAATTTGGATTTAGTTAGAGTTTCGAGGTGAGGGATAGCGTAATTTTTTTATTTTATGTTTTAAATCTCCAAAACCGAATCCATAGCTCACAATAGTTACAAATAAAAACATAGATATCATATGTAAAAAACCTTAAAGACAGAACTGGATTTAAATTATTTAGATATTTTGCAGCATTTTCTCATTACAGCCAATATACAAACATCAAGAGCAAACATTTATGGTAATTAAAATTTTTGCTTTCAAAAAATAGAAAAAAAAGAAAAGTCGTTGAACTTATTTACATTTTAAACATCAGCCAGAATCAATTAATTGAAATTGATGAAATACAGCGTTTTGCCTTTTTGGTATATGTTCTGAAAGATTCATTTTAATTGTTTTTAATTGCAAAATTGTTCTTTATGTGGAAAATGACGTTAGTATTTGTCCTTTTCATTTCTATAATAATTTATAATGCGGTTTTACACATCAATGCAATCTTATTATGAATCTCTAAAATAATCTAAGCTCATTATTTTATTAAAGGGTTTCAAATAAAACTTTTTATATCTAACCGTCGTAAAAATTAAGGAAACAAAAATCGATATAATGGAAGTAAATGGTCACATTTAAATTGAGAAGATTGAAAATTGAAGCAGAACGAACAGGCCATGCGATCTAGAATGTATGTATGCCAATTCTAGATAATCTATTTCGTGCTTTGCGGTAAATTTTATAAATGAAATTCTGCAAAACAAATATTGTTTTCGACTGTCTTAAAATGTTTATACAACGTTCATAATTCAATTGCATTCGTGTGTTACTTTAAACAATGAATTTTTAATCACATTCATATCAGAATTTTCATAATATATTTTGCTTCAATTTAAATTAAACAACATAGCAAGAGATACAGTTTTAACAAAAAAAGACTGTTCGCGCGCATTTCTATGTCGCCTAACACAGCCGCAAATTGGTTACGCAATAATCTTCCATCCCTTTCTTACTACCGCTCCTTTCGCCTGCCCTCCTTTTTTCCTTTTAATTTTTCTCATCTCGCGATAAGAAGAGGGTATAAGGTGAATACTTCGTGACCGCCGGCGCTGTGGACAATTGCCTTCGGGAGTTCCTACGCAACGCATCATACTTTAAAGTCACGCGACGCGAATGGCCTACGCTCCGTTCTAATAGTTTTAAGTTTACCGCGAACCCCAACCGCATCACCGAAGACACCTGCAGCTGTGCCGCCATCATACGAGGTATTTATCCTTCCTATTATCGCATTTCCAATCCGGCTTCATAATCTCGTTGTCCGAGCCGGATTACGCAAATGGTCCTGCGAACCGCATCCTCGCTTGTGGTCCTTAAATGGGATCTACCATATGGCCGTCCTTCGAGCTATTTGGTACAATCAAATTGGCTGACGAAACTTGAATGACCACGCGCCCGCGCACGCAAAGACTTTAAAATAAGTCAAATTAGTCACATATTTCGGTCAAATTAGTCCATTATTCAGTAGTTTGTTAAATTTCAAAAAATTTTTAACCAACAAAATATCTGAAAGAGCAAACAGAATTTGGATCTCTACAATGCTCTCAATGCACGAATGCGGCTGTGATTGATTTACAGCTTTAGCTTCAGTGAATTAATTCGGTTCGTATCTATTGTAACGGTAAATTGTCAACTGGTCTATTACTAAATTGCTTTTACACTGTATTGGGAGATTTCAACTGCATTAAGCTATTTTAGAGACTCTAAATTATAGATCTCGATATTCCGGACCATTTACACTTAACTGGTTTGGTAATTTTATTTCCATATTTATTGACATCGTTTTTATTTCGATCATTCATACAATTCGATTAAGGTTGCAATTACCGGTGCTACCATTATTAGTTCATTTAAATAACCATCGGTTGTCATCTTAATTTGTTCATTCGAATCGGGTACAAATCTAAAACATATTAATTGTTTTTGGTAATTCAATATGAATAGGAAATCGGTACAATATTCTAAAATTACTTCACTCTCTATTTACAATACATACTATTTATATTTCACTCCAATCGCGAAGTCTTATCTGAGTAAGTTATTCAGTTCTGCGCGATGCAAGAGGATTATGGTTAGGAGTCAAGATTCAATGTTTGTTTGATTGATTTAGTGCATTGAGTTTTAGAGAAACTAGGATGGATGGGGCGGTTTAATGAATTAGCTGTTGATTTAATAAATTCTTTACGGATTTTGTCGCGTTTAAGACACTGTACAGGATCCATGGTCACGGGCAGACTGATGTGTTGTTCGTCTGTCAACCGGCCACCGTCATTTCTTTATCTTATTTATTACTCCGTTTTAGGCATACCGAGCTTATGGTATCTTGAGGTTTAGCAGTAATTTTATGATAGGGTTTAAAATTTTGAATAATTAGATCCCAAGCAGGTGGTAACACCCAAGCATCTTCCCTATTGCAATGAGGATGTTGTTATATTTTTTAATTTCAATAGCCTCGCGTATAATCCTGGGTAGGAATCGGTGTTTCTGTTTGGGCAACGAAATTGTGTTTTGTCAAATCTTATATATTGTTTGGATTGCTCAAACACATGGGATGGTAATGGATGCTTAGTTTGGCCTATATAAGAGAAACTACATTCATAATCAAGCTCGTACACTCCTAGATCTAGCGGATGGATAATACACTGCGTCACAGAACTGAGTGAAGCCAGCGACGGTCGAGCGAGTGCCTGCTGTTCTACCGTACCTATTTATTTAAATAATTCTATAAGTCTACTTTGAATCTTTTATGCATCCATCATAACGAAAATGGTGAAACAAACAAAATTACATGTATTCTGTAAGTGTACAAAAAATTGTTATTCAAGAGATACAGGGAAGTCCATCACTGCTACGAAACTACTGTTGTGCTTTTTTACTCGTAACCCAGTAGTGAACATACCCTAATGGCTTCTGCGTAACGAGCACCGTAGCTTGAGTATTGATGCCTTAAATTTCCGGGTGGCGAACAAATTGTATATCTTACACTACATTTCTTGAGTGTAGGGCATATTGCTAAACATCAATTAAATGATCTGTTCGTCTCTTCCATTCATTTAGTAATAAGGGAAACAAAATAAGTTAAGGAAATAAATAGATAACAAGGAAAATAAGCACTCAATATCCTTCGTACAAAGAATTTTAAGTAGGTTTTTATTAAAATATCCGCTCCGAGAATCGAGTCAAAAGGTTTCCAGTTTCGAGGAATATTGTAACAGACTAATGAAGTAACTATTTACTATCAAGCCGATTGCTAAGAAGGAAACAATTTTATAGAATTCTTATTTTGTAAATTGTTACATGATATTGCAAATTATTTGCCTCTGCAGAATAATATATGATTTTTTTTACGTTAATGCATGATTAATGGTTTTAAATAACTTAGCGAAGTAGAATTTTTCAAATTTTCAATTTACATATTATGCAACACCGCGCTTTAAAGATATTTAAGGGTTGTATCGTTTTAAAACGTAAGTTAAGGATGGTTTTGACAAAAGGAACCAACTTGCCCATCCGTCGCTTGAATTATAATAACTTACTATTCAGATCAATGAGTGATCGGCCCATATTGCCCTAACTAACTGGTAAACAATGATAGGGCAAAGTTGTTAGCCCTCAGGCTATGAACCTAGGTTTTTCAGTTTGTAAGCAGGACCCACTAGACCACAAAGGCAATAATAATATGGAATAAAAATGTTTATACCTCCAACGTACATGTATGTAACGCTTTGCTATCGCTTTCAACAAAAGATCATCCATTATGAAGTAACATAGCGTGCAGTCACAGAGGCTGCACTTGTAGGGCTTATTAGCTTGCTATTCAGCCACTGTCAAGCTTTTATTTTAAAAACTTTATAACAAAAAATACAGTACATGAACTACAACTACAGCATTGTAGTGTGTACAACATTATTTGGGAATGTGTCGGTTTAAATTACTTTCCTTATGCACCTTCTATTTATTAATATGTTGGGTATGTATTATATGTATTAAGGGTCTCATTATATTTGTCTACGTAATAGTACATGAGTATTTATTTGTTATGTTTTTGATGAAATAGATATAATAATGAAAATAACTGCCTCCGTAGCCTAGTGGTATAGGCGTTTGCTTTAGAATCCGGAGTTCGTGGGTTCCGAATCCTGCGGGACTCAACAAATTTTCATTGTTGTTTCCTAGTTGGTTAGGCAATTTGGGCCGATCACCCATCCACCACCAACCCGCATTGGACCAGCGTGGTGGGATACGGTCCAAAACCTCCTAATGGATAGGGTGTATTAGGAGCCGCCTTTTTACATGCCCATCCGACGCATGGATCATCTTACTTTTCAGACAATGGGAGTAATCGGCCCAAACTGTCCTAACCAACTAGGAAACAACAACGAAATTTGTTGAGTCCCGCAGGATTCGAACCCACGACCTCCGGTTTCTAAAGCAAACGCCAATACCACTAGGCTACGGAGGCAGTTAGAGACATTTTAAAAGTATGATTTTATTCTTGAGAAATAGTAAGTAAATGTTTGATCCATACACATGTATGTATTATACAATTATTTTACAACGTATTGTTATGTTTAATTAAGGATTTCCGTTCATTTAAGTGCTAGTAACAGCTTTTTAATGGTGCTTTACTTTTTTTGCTTAAGGGGCTGCAATATGTGCTCTAACTTTACTTATATAGCATACAAGTAAATTTATTAGTATAGAGGTATTTTGAATGAACAAAAAGCTTGTATTACTAGTATTGTATCCGCTTTATACATAGTAATAATATGTGGCATATGCATTTTCCTGCCTTCGTAGCCTAGGGGTAAAGTAAAAGTAAGGTGATCCATGCGTCGCCGCCGTAGTCGTAATCGACTAAACAGCTCTACCATTTAAAACTTTATGTCTTTTAACATCGTATTTATTTTACATTCTTTCCGACCGTGTGTATCCTGTCGTACGTCATACGTCCCGAAAGAGTGATGGTGCGGTCTAATTGGGATTTTATACTGAAGCGTGCGTTCAATCAGCCGCTAAAAGAGGAAAAATTGCCTAAAACCAGATTAAGGACTCGACCTCAAGTTCCAATTAATTGATTTTAAAATATAGCTAAGCACATTACACGATTTAAAATATTTTCATATTAATGCCTTAAAAAAGTTTGGTACTTTAGATATAGATGATGATGATGACTTTAGAAATTCATTAAACTTTGTGTAAAGTACTAAATGTATGTTTAATATATTAATCATAAACAAGCATAAAGTGGGTAGTAAATAAGCAAAGTAATATAAAACATTATATTATTTTAACATAAAAGTAATTATGCTGATAATTATTAATCATTGCGTTTTAATAATTCACTCATTCAGACATAGTCAGACAACAGACTGTTTTATTTTGAGTTTACTATCAATATACTTACATGTTATATCTGATGTACTTATCCAATTTAAATTATATAATAGGTGAGATAGAGATGTTGTAACTTAATACAACAGATAATAGAGTAAGGTACAAAGCAAAAGTAATACATCAACTAGATGAAAAGTACTCCAATTGGGAGCGGAGTATTGCGAGAGAAATTTAAAGCTGGATTTTGCTTTTCAACAGTTTCATTCGTAAATGCATCGCAGATTGATTTATCATTCCAGTGAGAAAACAGTTTCGAAATAAATTATATAAGTGACCTGTTGTTTTATTGCTTGAAAACAGCTTTTAGTAATCCAGAGCGCGGAAAAATTAAGTTAACAAAATAATATTTTCACATTATTGTGACCGTTTTCCCTACTAAGTGGCATGCTTCACAAACCAGTCGTGGATTCGATTTCAGTGGTGACTGTTACTTTAAGTTATGTTCCATTATTTTCAAGCTGGTTTTTGCAATTCATTCTGATATCCAGATTCCCAGTAAAGTGATTATGCCTAAAAACTTTAGTACGAATTTTATTTTTATCAATGTTATTCTTATTTTTTTATGATTTAAGTAGATCCTGATCCCTTATGAAAGGTACTGTCAGTATTTGCTTAACAGAATAGATATACTAATATTTAAAATAGTTAACTTTATACATATACAGTTTCCCTGGATTTACGGATTATGCGGGCGGCCCATTGCCACTTCAGGTTGAACGAAAGTAACCGACATAGCGCACAGACTTATTCTGCGGGCTATGTCGGTTACTTTAATTCTTCTGCGGATGTCTGCATTACGCATATGGAAATGAGATGGGGTGAAAACCTGTGCAAATGTGCAGGAGGTCGGTGGATGCTGGTGGCATAGGATCGGGCCTCTTAGCAACTTATGCTCAGTAGTGGGCTTTGACGGGCTGAAATGTCGATGACGACGTCAGTTTCCCGAAAATGGTAAATTGTAAAACAAGCTAGACACTAACCAGCTTTAGCTTTTCATTTTGCAAATGCATCGCCGATTCATTTCTGAGCTAATGAGACCAATGGGTTTAGTAATAAAAGACTCGTGTATATAACTTTAATTATTTGTTCATCAACATCGATAGATTTTTTAAATAGAAGTAAATTTGCGATATAATAATGTTAAGGAAAACATTTTTTTCATTTGGATATTTATTTTTTACCATATAATGGTTGTTAAAGGTTGTTACTACTAAGAAAGTAGACATATCTTAGTAGTAAGCGAAAATAGAGATTTAATTTCAAACTGTAACACTCCTTTCTATTCTTTATAAAATAAAACTGTAGAAATCAGACGTTAGCTAAGACCAACATAATTATTTTTATATTTCATTAATCTATCTTTGATATCTTCTGGCGTCATTTACTGTTCAAAAAACAAAAGAAATTGAAGTACACTATTTCGTTAGGGCCGAAATATAGACTGTTTGTGTCTACATAAATTTAAAAGCGAACGCCTAAACTGTAAATCAACACAGCAGATACCAGAAATGTAAACAGTAACTCAATTCCCTCGAACTAAAATTAAAACTGGGTTTTGGGGAGGATTGAAAAAGTTTATCAAGTTTCAATTTTCATTTTAGTAATTATTTAGTTTTGTTTCGGCGCTCTAATTATAATTAAACTTTTAAAACTTCTCTTTAGTTTTTTTTTGCGAAGGCAAACGAGCAGTCGGGCTACGTGGTGGAAAGTGGTCACGGACGACCATGGGCTCCGCAATACCAGGGGTATCACCAATGTGACATATAAGATGTTACGTCTCGTTACCCTCTAAATACCCCTGCCCCCATGCTTTTAAAACTGGAACACAGTAGTGTTTTCACAATTCAACCTGCGACAGAAATAGGCACTGCAGTGGTACAAACAACAAAAATAGCCTTGCTTGTGTTTATTAGCCGAAAAATCATACTATTTAGAGCTGTGTGCTGAATTAAATAATGTTTTAGTATACTAATGTTATAATATCGTATCAGTAACTCTGAAATACACTCATTGCTTAATGTAAAATAATGCTTAACCCTCAAAATCTCCAAAGCACCAGTAGTAAAAACATCAGTCATGTTTCGTTAACGGCTTCAAATATTACAACTTGCTTTAAGCCGCCAGTGCGAAGCCTTAACTCCTACAGAGTTGTAGTTGTCGTTTTTGCTTGTGCCTCAGTTGAGAACTAGGGCTCTGAAAAATTGTTCAACTTTCAGGGTAACTCTTAACAGTCCTTGGCAGTCCAGATTTAGTTACAGTTTCGAGGTGAAAAAAAATTTTTTTTCCTACTTATATATCTGTAACGTATTTACGGGATGTTACTTATGATTTATTTAAATGTAATTAAGTCTGTTAAAAATGTTATTGCATTATTAATTAAAAAAGACATTTTTTCAACAACGTCTGTTTTTAATATTTTAATCTTCAAATTTACAAAAAAAAATTGGTTTCAATTTAAATTGAAACACACGATACTGTTAAAATAAAAATAATTATCAAAACCATGCCATGGCTAGTGATTAGGGCGTGTCTTTAAAACCGGAGGTCCAAAGCAAACCGTGTCAATCTGAGGCTCACCCTTTGGGAAGGCCTATGTCAAGCTGTGGACTAACACAGGCTGATGATGATGACACTACATTTTTATGTGCAGGGAGTATTGCTTAACATAATCAAAATATTTCGCTCGTCCTCATGTTATTCATTTATTAAAAAGAGAAACAATATAGTTTAAGCAATAAATTAACAAAATTAACTTTACAAAGAAAGAGCTTAAGTAGGTTCTAATTAAAATATTCGCTCCGAGAAACGAGCCAAAAGGTTTCCAGTTAACAAGGATTCTTGTAACAGACTAACGAGGTAGCTATTTACCGACAAGCCGATTGCAAAATACGAAAAATTTTTATGGAATTCTTAATTTCTATGTCGTTCATTTCTTTTTTAATAACTTAATGTTATTCTATTCAATCTTCGGTTAATTTCTGGTAAGTTAATTCAAATTAAATCATGTACAGAAATTAAATAAGTTTATTAAATACCAGTATATAATACCAACTCAATTAGTATTATACCCGGGGTATCACCAACGCGCTGCCTACCGGCTCCCTTCAAACCGGAACATAAAAGTGTTTTCACACTACCACTTTACAGCAGAAAAAGGCACCGCGGTGGTTACGCCCCAGGCGGCCCCTTAAAAACCACTACCTTCAAATATGTTGTAACCATATTATGTATATGTTGTAACCGCATTTAAGTGTAATAGGTTAGACTAGAATAGAAGTATAGACATAAGATAATAATGTAAAATAGTATTGTAAAACATAGAATAGGAAATTAAAATATTTGTAAAGAGTGGTGGCTTGGAGTAAAGTACCCTTGAGAATGTGTAACAAAAAATGTAAATAAAAATTGTAACAAAGAAAAGCAAAATAAAAATCGTAAAATAAGTAACAAAAATAAGATTGTAACAAACAGTAAAACTATAATATGTAAATAAATCAAAAAGATAAATGTATAAAAGAACACGTACAGATAAAGAAAAAAAAAAAAAAAAAAAAACCACTACCATCAAAAATAATTTGACGTAAAAGACACGTTATTAAAAAGTAGGCATTGTACTTTTTGGATTACTTGATAAACTTCTAGTAGGGGTGTAAGGGGATCCTAACATCATCTTCGGAACCCAAGCCAACCTCACCTGCACGTGGTGCACTCTGCCAATCAACGAACGAGGCTCTGGCGAACCACCCACCAACCCGCATTGGACCAGCGTGGTGGGATACGGTCCAAAACCCCCAAATGTTTAGACGAAAAACGCCCCGGCCCCCAGTTCCCGGTAGCCTTGCTATTCCTGGCCAAGGCGGCGGCCACGGTAACACGGGCGGGGGTGCTAGAATCCCGGAGTACGTAGGCCGCCAAAACCAACTGACCATCGCAACATACAACGGACGCACGCTACGGCTAGATTCTCATTTGGCCCAACTGGAAGAGGAACTGAGGTGCATAAGATGGCATGTTTTGGGATTGAGTGAAGTCCGTAGAGAGGGCGAGGATACTCTAACCCTAGAATCGGGCCATCTTTTGTAATTCAGGCAGGGAGAAAATCCATCACAGGGCGGAGTCGGGTTCCTTGTCAATAAATCCCTCATTGACAATGTAATTGAAGTATCCAGTGTGTCGGCGAGGGTTGCGTACCTTGTGATAAAGCTGACCAATAGATACAGCCTGAAAATTATCCAAGTGTACGCACCAACGTCGGCATACCAGGATGATGATGTCGAAGATATGTACGAGGACATCTCAAGAGCCTTACAAAACACCACCAAGGCTCACTTCAACGTTGTCATGGGGGATTTCAACGCCAAAGTAGGAGTACAGGCATGCAGCGAATCGATGCTGGGATCATATGGCTATGGGAGCAGAAATCATAGGGGGCAAATGCTCGTCAATTTCCTCAAGGAGAGGGCTGTTCTTAATGAACTCGTTCTTAAGAAACAGCCCCTAAAGGAAATGGACGTGGCAGAGCCCCGATACTGTGATCAAAAATGAGATAGACTTCATTATATCGGACCAAAAGCGCATATTTAGGGATGTCTCAGTGATCACAAGGTTTAAGACCGGAAGTGATCACAGACTTCGAGGTACCCTGAGTATAGATTTGAAGCTTGAACGGTCCCGATTGATGAAGTCTACGCTCCGGCCTAATCTGCTCCAGCCTATCATTGATCCTGGCACATTTCAGATCAATCTGGAAAATCGATTTGCTGCCTTGGAAAATACAATCGACGTGGACGTTGACGAGGAACTCGATCGAGTGGTAGAAATTCTTCGGGACGAGGGTGCAAAATTCTGCGGTCTGCGACGTACGGGCAAAAGTCTAAACTTTCGAGGGAGACACTAGATCTCATGGCAAAAGCGACGTAATGATCCAGTCGTCACTTAGTTAGAACAGCGGGATCATAACAAGATCATCTCTAAGCTGGTAAGGCGAGACCTCCGTCACTCCAATACGCTCTCAATACAACGAGCTATTGAGCAAAACCGGGGGTCAAAAGTCTTGGTACAACAGCTTGGAAGAAGCCATCTAACGAAGTTGACCAAAGAGAACGGAGAAGTCGTCGCTTCTAGACCAGAGGTTGTCTCGGAGGTTGAAAGCTTTTACAGCCAGTTATACGCGTCGCATTCAGCACACCCGGAACCGGATGAGAAGGATTCTCGAGCCACTCTTACCCGCCATGTGTCGGAGGATCTTCCAGAAATTGGCCTAGACGAAATCGAGGGGGCTCTTCAGCAACTTCAAAATGGAAAAGCCCCGGGAGAGGACGGAGTCACGACGGAGCTTCTGAAGGCCGCCGGTAAACTGGTGCTGAAAAGACTCGCGTCATTTAACTCTGCCCTCTCTCCGGGAGAACTCCTGAGGCATGCATAGGGGTTTGTCGTATTGTTCTTCAAAAAGGTGATAAACCCTTTTGAAGAACTATCGGCCAATATCGCTCCTGAGTCATGTCTATAAGTTGTTTAGGAGGGTCATCTCGTATCGTCATGCACAAAAACTCGATGAAGCGCAGCCTCGAGAACGGGCCGCATTTCTGAGGAGTTATAGCACCATAGACCACATCCATACAGTGAGGCAGGTAATACAGAAGACACTTGAGTATAACCAGCCCTGTGCGTGGTATTTGTGGACTATGAGAAGGCTTTGACTCCATCGAGACCTGGTCTTTCCTCGAGTCCTTACAGCGTGCCAAATTGATTGGCGATATATCGAGATACTGAGATGTCTGTACAACGCCGCCACTATGTCTGTCGTAGTCCAAAGTGGGCAGACTGAGCCTATCCCCCTGCACCGCGGTGTGAGACAAAGAGACGTCATGTCTCCGAAATTGTTCTCCGCCGCGCTTGAGGACATGTTCAGGACGCTCAACTGGGAAGGACATGGCATAAATGTGAACGGCAAGTACATTTCACATCTGCGCTTTGCGGACGATATCGTGATCATGGCTGAGACCGCTAAGGACCTGCAAAAAATGGTGCAAAGCCTGGCTGAGTCTTCTGCACGCATCGGTCTCCGGATGAACTTGGGTAAAACCAAGGTCATGTTTAACGAGCACGTTGATCCGGGACCGATCACATGAACACTCCTCGAAGTTGTTTCGGAGTACGTTTACCTAGGGCAAACGCTCCAACTAGGTAAAACAACTTTGAGGGGAGGCCGACAGAAGGATTCGGCTGGGCTAGGCAGCTTTTCATAAGCTTCGTCGAGTTTTCTCGTCACCCATCCCACAGTGCCTCAAATCGAAAGTCTTCGATCAGTGCGTCCTACCCGTTTTGACCTACGGTGCCGAGACTTGGACACTTACGGTTCGACTGGTCCACAAATTTAAAGTCGCTCAGCGAACTATGGAGAGGGCTATGCTCGGAGTATCTCTGAAGAACCGCATCAGAAATGACGTGATCCGTCAGAGAACCAAAATCACCGACATAGCCCACCGGATTAGTAAGCTGAAGTGGCAGTGGGCCGGTCATATAAGCCGCAGAACTGACGACCGATGGAGTCGAAAAGTTCTGGAGTGGAGACCGAGGCTCGGCAAACGTAGTGTTGGACGCCCTGCGGCAAGATTGGCAAGGATGGTATAAGCGGGACTGACTCGCCCATCCCACATATAGATCACTTTCCTTTTGGGCAATTTTGAGATCGACATATATTGCCCTAACTAACCCAAAAACTGACTTACTTAACTGCCTCCGTAGCCTAGTGGTATTGGCGTTTGCTTTAGAAACCGGAGGTCGTGGGTTCGAATCCTGCGTGTCTCAACAAATTTTCGTTGTTGTTTCTAGTTGGTTAGGTCTGCCAAGAAAGGATTACGGGGAGTCAAGTTCAGTGTTTTTTTCAAAGAAAATTGATTAGCATTGAGTTTCGATTAAAATTCGTTAATTGAATTAGTTGTTGTTATAAAGTGAATAAAATTTACTAAAATGTGGTTTTCGGTCTTAAATTTAAAACTAAGATATTCAATGTTAAATTTGCATCATGTTTTCTTTTTTTTTTCTTCAAAGCACTTTTAAGCGTGGTTCGATTTTGTACGAAGATCTTATAGAAATATTTTACCCCTAACGTGGAACTGATATTACGTTAAACCTTGGTTATTTTGTTTTTCAGTTATATAATTTTTTTTCTTATATTTTTAAGGATGATGCCGGAAACAGAATGGCCAAAATATGATGCCGGAGTACTCTTTGCAACCAAAACTTTTGCTTACGCATACAATTGTTATCGATTGCAGAGTTTACAAAATACAAATATCGAATGAGTTGAATTATGTTTAAAACCGACTCTTATCTAGGATTAAGCATTAACATTTAAGTATTTTACATATTGTGCACCACCGCTATTGTAAAAGCCTCCGTGGACTAGCGTATTGGCCCTTGCTTTATAAACCGGAGGTGGTGGGTTCAAATCCCGCGGGGAAACAACTTTGTGTTATCGTTGTTTTTTGGTTGGTTAGGACAATTTGGGCCGATCACCCAATTGTCTGAAATACTTTTCAGAAGTACAAAGTAAGATGATCCATTCACCTACCAACCCATGTTGGACCAGCGTAGTGGGAAACAGTCCAAAAGCCCCCTAATGGAGAAGGAATCGCTAGGGAAGGCCTATGTCCAGCTGTGGACTAACACAGGCTGATGATGATGACACTACATTTTTTATGTGCAGGGAGTATTGCTTAACATAATCAAAATATTTCGCTCTTCCTCATGTTATTCATTTATTAAAAAGAGAAACAATATAGTTTAAGCAATAAATTTACAAAATTAACATTACAAAGAAAGAGCTTAAGTAGGTTCTAATTAAAATATCCGCTCCGAGTAACGAGTCAAAAGGTTTCCAGTTAACAAGGATTCTTGTAACAGACTAACGAGGTAGCTATTTACCAACAAGCCGATTGAAAAATACGAAAGAATTTTATAGAATTCTTAATTTCTATGTTGTTCATTTCTTTTTTAATAATTTAATGTTATTCTATTCAATCTTGGGTTAATATCTGGTAAGTTAATTCAAATTAAATCATGTACAGAAATTAAATAAGTTTATTAAATACCAGTATATAATACAAACTCGTAGTTAGTATTATACCCGGGGTATCACCAACGCGCTGCCTACCGTGAGACACGGAATGTTACGTCTCGTATATCCAGTAAATACGCTTGTTACGGCTCCTTCAAACCGGAACGTAAAAGTGTTTTCACACTACCACTTTACGGCAGAATAAAGGCCGCAGTGGTAACGCCCCAGGTGGTCCCTGTAAACCACTACCTCAAAAATAATTTGACGTAAAAGACACGTTATTAAAAAGTAGGCATTGTACTTTTTGGATTACTTGATAAACTTCTGACCAAAACACAATAATGTCTTAACTCCAATCTATCCAATTTCCATGTAATAGAACAGAATTACAGTTTTATCTAAAAGCGACTAGCACCAAACCTCCACATTCAAAGGGTAAACTGTATTCGATGGATGTATTAGTTGTCAGTAAATTTTAGGGCACTGGCGTCCTATAACGATTGGCAAGGATGGTATAAGCGGACTGACTCGCCCATCCTACGTATAGATCACTTTCCTTTTGGGCAATTTTGAGATCGAAATATATTGCCCTAACTAACCCAAAAATGACTTATTTAACTGCCTCCGTAGCCTAGTAGTATTGGCGTTTGCTTTAGAAACCGGAGGTCGTGGGTTCGAATCCTGCGAGGACTCAATAAATTTTCGTTGTTGTTTCCTAGTTGGTTAGGTTAGCTTGGGCCGATCACCCAATTGTCTGAAAAGTAAGATGATCCATGCGTCGGATGGGCATGTTAAAAGGCGGTCCACCCACCAACCCGCATTGGACTAGCGTGGTAGGATACGGTCCAAAACCCCCTTATGTATTAGGGGAGGCCTATGTCCAGCAGTGGACTATCAAAGGCTGATGATGATGAACCCAAAAAACGTTATAACGTAGTTTAATGGTTTTTGGGTTAGTAAGACCCACTAAAGAACACGCGTTAAATGCAATATGAAATGAAAATATTTATACCTCTAACATACATGTGTAAGTGTTAACACTTTGCTATTGCTCTCAGCAAAAGACCGACCATTGAAAGCTAACATCGCGTGCAGTTACCGTGGCTGCACTTCTAAGCCGTATAAGCTTGCTAATGAGCCACTGTTTACTGCAGAGCTGGAATACGAAAGCTGAATAGGTGTAAATATCACAGTTATGCAACATTGTAGATTGTACACCATTGTTTGGGCATGTGTGCTATTGAAATTACTTTCTTTATGAACCTTCTATTTGTAATTCTGTTGAATTTATTATTCTCATTATAATTTTTCTAACAGCAATACATGAGTAACTAATTTCTTATGTTTTTGTGTGTATGTTCGATATTATAATATTTTTTAAGGATGTAATTATTGAAATAAAAGTGCAATTATAGTAGCAGTGTTGGATAAATAAACACGTTGGTACATCGTTTCACAGGGCATGTGCATTTAATGTTTCAAATGAAACGAGCTGTAAAAAGCGAGCGTCGACGCTCAGTTAGTCAGGAAGTGGGGTATTTGTCAAGCAGTTGGACACCGCCATCAATCAACGGCAATGCTACGGAGCGTAGCGTTTTTCGTAGCACATCTACACAGCGCTGCCAAGGATATGGAACATTGGTCACCGTAATACATATGCGATGGGAGATTTAACATAAAGGATCAGTTTTTAAAGTAGTAAGGAATAGTAGGAAATAATAGACATGACAACGTAACACCAAGCTTAAAAATATTAATACTGCAATATTTTTTATAATTAAAAGACTTAAGTGCAATGCTAACGTTATGTAACTTAGGATAATAGTTACACATGAATAAACAAAAAGTATTTTGATAAAAAATCTACCTGATAGGTACCCTTTTGTAGGGGACCATTTGAGGCAGTACCACCGCGGTCCTCTTTCTATCTCATAGCCGTTTTAAGTTAGCGTTGGTGAGTTCCAGTTTTAGGTGCACTGTAGCTAGCGTAAATACTGGGTAAATTATACGTAACATCTAATCAGAATTGTGAGCAGATTTATCAATTTTAGGGCATCGCGTTTTATTCCCTTCACTGATGAACGGCCCATTCACTGATATTGCATTTATTTTTTCATTATTTCCGGCCGTGTGTATCCTGTCGTGCGTCAAACGTCCCGGAAGAGTGATGGTGCGGTCTAATTGAGATTTAATACTGGAGCGTGCGTTCAATCAGCCGCTAATGGAGGAAAAATTGCCCAAAACAAGATTAAGGGCTCGACCCCAAATTGGATTGCTAGTTATAAAATATCAGTTCAACAGTTCCATTACAAATAATATATATGTAAAGGTACCTAAATGATTTAATGAACATGAATGTTGATGCCAAAAATAATAACAAATATGTAAAGAAAGTGTTTCACAATTCTTATTAAATTTTTATTGTTAAAGAGATTGTTGTTGTTCCAAATTTAAAATCCCTAACATGTAAACATAAAAACATTTTTAAACTTTATAAATTTAAAACTTGTTCATCATCATCAGTCTGTGTTAGTCCACCGTTGGACATAGACCTTCCCTAATGCACGCCTTCTCTATTATGGGGTTTTCGGAACGTATCCCACCACGCTGGTCCAATGCGGGTTGGTCGGTGGACCGACTTTTTACATGCCTATCCAATGCACGAAAAAACAAGTTTTAGTTAATTATTATAAAACTGTAGTTTAGTTTAAGTTATTAATGAATGTTGAGTACGTAAACATAAAAGGATTACAAACGCTTTCATATTTTAATGCTGAAAATAATTTTCTTATTATTTTAGAAATTTTAATATTCCGTGAACTTTGTACGAAGTTCTAAATGTAAAATTATGTAAATTATATTGATAATAAACTCCTAACATACATATTATAACGTCTAGTACACACAGAAATAAAGAGATTAATAACTAAATACGAGCTATTATGAATAATATATTTAATTATAAATGTAGTCAAAAGTTAATTCTTTCATCTAGCTATTTTCCCAAGTCATCATGGAGACCAATTCTAATCCATCTAGATTTACCTGAATAACTGTTTTAAGCAGAGGTCGGATGCAAGTCATCTGACCTCCTCAATCTAAATGGTAAACTGCATTCTAAGGATGAGTTGGTTGTCAGAAAATAGAAAGTCAGTGCTTCCGATAACGACTGCCAAAGATGGTCTTGACAACCAGGACTCTCTTTTTACATATCCATCGGACGAATGAATAATCTTACTTTTTAGACGATTGGCCTATATTGTCCAAACCAACTAGAAAACAACGATAACCACTGTATTAGATAATTATCGACCGGAAAGTTCAGGCGCAGGACCGACTTTTTACATGCCCATGCATCGGCATGGAACGTCTTTGCAGGCAATCAGGTGATCAACCCCCCCCCCCTGCCCTAACCAAAGAGGAAACAGCAAATTAGTTGAGTCTGCGCTGGAATCGAACCCTCGATCTCCGGTTTCTAAAGCACATGCCCTTATCACTAGCCTACCGAGGCAGTAACTATCAATATACTTACATGCCGATATACCTGATATAGCTATCCAAATTAATTTACATGTAAATTCGTAATTCCATATAAAAAGGTGTAATAAACTGAAATAGGTAACACGTAACAGAAGTTTCGTTACTCAATACATCAGAAAATAGAATAAAGTATAAAGCCAAAGTAACACATCAACTAAATGAATAAAAGTACTCCAAATCGGCGCAGAGCTGCGAGAGATATTCAAAGCTAGATTTTGTTTTTCAACAGTTCCATTCGTAAATGCATTGCAGATTGATTTATCACTCCAGTGAGAAAACAATTTCGAAATAAAATATTAAAGTGACTTAGTATTTTATTGCTTGAAAAACAGCTTTTTTGTGCCTCGAGCTTTCAGCTTTTTAAACCTGTCGTGCATTCAGTTCCAATGGGGACTACAAAGTAATGTGCCGTTATTTTCAAGTTGGTTTGTGCTGTTCGTTCCGGTCAGGTGATTACTTGTGAATATATATTTTGATTGTAATGTTATCAAGAATTAGATTTTTCTATCCCGTTTTACTTATTAGAAGATAACCTCAAATTAATATTTAAAAGGTAAAACTCCCTTATGATACTACCCACCTATCTATTTAATTAGTTACATTTTTGTATTAACTTTACATTTAAGACAGTAAATTGTGAAGCTAGCCAGACAATAAGGTTCTTTTAAAAAAGTAAACCATAATAAATCCAGCTCAGTTCACTTGTTTTTCAATCGTTTCATTTGCAAATGCATCGCCAATTCATTTCGGATTCCGACTGAAAACAATTTCTGTGTGAACTATTACAGTGATTAACTACCAACTGGCCATTTAAATTATTGTGAAAATGATTTAAGGTTTATTTGAAACGGTTTCGCAGCGAAGTCTAAAAGGCTTAATGTCCACTAATGATGGGACTCTTTTATTTTACTTCTTTTTATTGTCTACGCAGGCAACATAGCAGTCGGGCCACCTGATGGGAAGTGGTCACCGACGCCCATAGACATTGGCAATACCAGTGGTATCGCCATCGCGCTGCCTACAGTGAGACAGTGTGTTAAGTCTCGTTTACCCAGTAAATACGCTGGCTACGGTTCCCTTCAAACCGGAACATAGCAGTGTTTTCACACTACTGCATTGCGGCAGAAATAAGCACCGCGGTGGAACCAACCCAGACGGCCCCCCTGTAAAAAGGGGACCTAACTTTCTTTAAAGTCTTTCACGCAGAACTAAGTTAATGTTGTACGCCTTTTCATGTTATTGAAAAATTTATAATTTGTTGGTAATAAAGCTTTATACGTTACTGAGCAAAGAGTAAATCTGAAACTTGATTGCGCTCGAACTCAACTTCTTGATTCGTATATATCCTTTGTTACCTAGTGATGGTTAACCTATATTTAATAAGCTATTTTTGTTGAACATTTTTTATAGACATTAGTATAATTGAAAATTTAAGGTAAGCTTAAATTTATTTTATACAGGCATATCTTTAGCATTAGCACTAAATGCAATAGAAATAAACTATTTCATTTGAGCCGAAATAGGAACTGTTTTTGAGTATACAAACTTAAAAGCGAATGCCTGAGCTCTGAATCAACACGGCAGATACCAGAAATGTAAACAGTAACCTAATTGCCTCGGACTAAAATTAAAACTCAGTTTCGGGGAGGAAAGTTTATCAAGTTTTAACTTTCATTTTAGTATAGTTGGTTCAGTTTTAGTTTGGCGCTCTGAATTACGATTACACTTTTAGAACTCCTCTTTAGTCTCCAAATAATGATATTTTTTTGACTTACGGTTTTCAAAAGGTGTGGTGTGATTTGGAAACACATTCTATAGTTAGTATTAGTTAAAGCAATGATAAGTAACGACTATGTTTTCCAGAACACGTTTCGCTGCAAAGTTGATAAATTTTTGCATATTTATTTTTAATTTTAGGCGACGTATCTTCCCATTAAGCATGCATATCTTCAATAGTGTAAACTACTGCAAAAAAAACTACTTAGTTAAAGTTATATCTAGAAAATTATCAATATCTGCTAAGTTAGATATTGTTTTCAAAGAAAGCCTTGTACAAGAAATCGAAGGATGTAACCTTAAAAAAAAATTGTACGGATGGGAAGTTTAAATCAGTAGATATAAATAACTTAGGATCGTAATTGAGATAGCAACATAACTTGACCGACTTCTAAATAACTGCATTCGATTTGTTTTTAATCTACTTAAATATGACCACGTCATGCCTGCGCATCGTTCCCAACTTAAGTGGTTGCCTATTCGCCAGCGACGCTCCCTAAGAACTCTTACCACTCTACATACGTTTCTCCATTCTTCCAATACACCATCTTACATATCTTCTCACTTTCAATATTTATGTGCAGTCAGCAACAAAAATCTTCGTTCGACGCGTACGCGTGTGCTCCAATGCCCTATTCACCGTTCTAACCTCGTACATTCCTCTTTTTTCGTTCAGTTTGTCCTCCTGTGGAATGCGTTACCTCCAGAAATCAAGATGGCTAAAAGTAGCATAACTTTTAAGGTGAAGGTAAAAGAGCACTTGCTTAAAAATTTTTCGACACTTAAATGAAATCATCGGACTTAAATATTTTATTTATGTAGGTTTATGTATATACGTATATTTATATTATTTAATATATTTTATTTATATGTTATATACATATATGTTCAAGTATGTATTCAGTATATTTATTATATATAATGTATTATTATATGTTATGTAAAATTTACTTATCTATTATGAGTATAGATTTATTTTCTTAAAATATTTTTTTGTTTGTTTTTCCTATTTTTAACTTGTGCACCTTCCAACTATATCTCTGCAACGCCCCAAGGTTAACTGGCAGAAAATGCCATTGGCATTAAGTCCGCCTCTGTACAGCTTGTGCAAAAAGATTAAATAAATAAAAATAAAAACATACTAAGAGGGAAAGTTTATCAAGTTTTAACTTCAATTTTAGTATAGTTGGTTCAGTTTTAGTTTGGCGCTCTGAATTATGATTAAACTTTTAGAACTCCTCTTTAGTCCCCAAATAATGATATTTTCTTTGACTTAAGGTTTGCAAAAGGTGTGGTGTGATTTGGAAACATATACTATAATTAGTATCAGTTAAAGCAATGATAAATAACGACTATGTTTTCTAGAACACGATTTTCCAGAATACGAAATGTCGACTTAAATATATAATGATTCCTAAATAAAGGCTTTCCTATATGCGTTTCTCCTCTAAATATCAAAAACACAATCAGTATACTAAACCTCTCATAGCTTGATGTAAAATAATGCCTAATCCTCAGAGTATCTCCACAGCACAAGTAAAAAAAACATCAGTCATGTTTCGTTTATAGCTTTAAATATTACAACTTAAAGCTTTAAAGCTGCCAGTACGAAGCCTTAACTCCAGCAGAGTTGCAGTTGTCGTTTTTGCTTGAACCTCAGTTGAGAACTAGCGCTCTGAAATATTCAACTTTCAGGGTAACTTTACAGTCCTTGGCAGACTGGATTTGGTTACGAGGTCAAGTTCCTAGTTTATTTCTTTTAAAGGCTTAATAAATATTATATATTTACGTATTTACTTATTATTTAATTAAGTCAGTGAGTGCTGCTCAAGGTTGTTCATCAAGCTTGTTCAATTGTTACAGATTTGATCCCGTTTTGTTTCAGACCCATGCAGCCATGTCATGGACCACACGCGCTTAGATATATATTATTTGAGGGCTTTTCTTTTAATATTAAATAAAAAACGTAAAAAAATAAAGAATATTCTTATTAATATATAATTAATTGAAATGACATTATATAGTGTTTTTGCCTTTTTATTGGTTTATTTAATAGTTTACTGTATATAGCTAAAACGTTACTACTGGCCTCAAGTGGTGAAGAATTTATACTGTGTTTTCGCACGTCAATGCTGTCTAATTGTATATAATAATCTATCTATATCAAAAGTACTATTAATTATACTGAAAATCTCTAAATAAAACATTCTTCCTACAACTATCATAGAAATAAATGTTCAAAGCGAGGTTGAGCAATAAGAAAATTAAAGCGGAATGAACAGGCCATGCGATCTAGCTACCAACCCGCATTGGACCAGCGTGGTGGGATACGGTCCAAAAACCCCCTAATGGATAGGGGTGTATTAGGGGAGGCCTATGTCCAGCAGTGGACTATCAAAGGCTGATGATGATGATGGTGATGAACTTACGTCTAGAAAATTATCAATATCTGCTAAGTGTTTTCAAAGAAAGCCTTGTACAAGAAATCGAAGGAAGTAACCTTAAAAAAATAATTGTTCTCATGGGAAGTTTAAATCAGTAGATATAAATGACTTAGTATCGTAATTGAGACAGCAAAATAACATACTAAGAGATGTCGACTTAAATAGATATAAAAAATATGTTACGCCTCATTTACTCAGTAAATACGCAGGCTTTAGTGCCTTTCAAACCAGAACACAGTAGTGTTTTCGCACTAGATACATGCGGCAGAAATAATCACCGCAGTGGTACCGCCCCAGATGGTTCCCCATAAAAAGGGGACATACAACCCACAAAAATATAGGTAGTTTTATTTCGATATTTATTGACTTTACCAACTTCTATTAGTATTTATAGAAGTTTTCCCTAATAAAAACCTCCGATTAATGCGATGTCACGTTTGTTACTGAATTTCATGAACATTTTAACTCCCTGTGAAATTACGTTCTCTTATCTATTCATCTACGCTATCTATACTCATATATTAGAGATCCTTTGTTAGAACCTACTATGTATTTACTACATTTATAAAGACTGACTACAATTAAGGAAATATAAAAGCATGGAGAACCCTTTCAATGAAAATAAACATAGAAAAAGACTTGTGCACCTAAAATTTAATATAGGATAGCGTCTTCGAATAGCAAATGCATTGCTAATTTATCTCTTATTTCGAATAGAAACAATTTCGGTGCAAACTATTAAAGTGTTTATCTCCCAACAGCCTTTTTATTGTGTGACAATGGTTTATAGTTTAACTCAGACGGTTTTACTGCGAAGCGTTCATAGAATTTTCCTTTTGCTCTTATAGTTTTAAATTTGGAATTTCTGAGAAGCAAACGTCTATAAGATTTTTTTATATTGACCTGAATTTTTAATCTGTCATTTACCAATTAGTACAGTATCACTTGAATTGCAATTTTAGCGCAGTGTAATTGGCATCTGACCCCCAAAATCTAATGGGTCACCTATATTTGTAGATTGATTAGATTTCGGAAACGTCGTGAATAATTTTTAGTCGGGTTCGATAATCGTTTTGAAGAAAGATTTTTATGGGATTAAGAACAGGCCCAGATATTATTGTGAAATTTTCAATTTCACTACTTTAAAAAAAAATTAAAGAAATTCCACGACTTAACTCTCTTTTTACTTTTAAATACCAATCAATAGATAAGTTGATATAAATTAAATATGCAAGTAACGGAGCTAATACTGTTGTTGGTTGTGCGCCTTGGAGGGTGCAGCGGACGAGGACGAGGCGGTAGACGCGCTGCCATCACTCTCCTCTGCAGCCAAGGAGTCGCGGGGTAAGAGGAGTGTCGGTATTCCGTATAGGTGGTTCTCCCTATCCTTCGCGACTTGGCGGGACCGCACCGCTGATGCGGTGTGGAGGGGCCGTAGGAGGAGGTGACATTTGGCATGGTGTTATCGATCTCTCCTCCTTCTGCGGCCGAAACGGTGCTTACGACCGAGGCCACCGCTGGAGGGCTGAGAGCCTTGTCCCTGCGTGGGTTGGGATTTCCAGGCTTCCATGGGCCCTGAGTAACAGACATGGGGGAATCTGTTGCCTGTGTATAGGGGCCGAGATGGGGCTGCTCCGGCGGCTAGCGCTGGTGGGGTCGCAGAAGACTACCAAAGAGTTAATGTGACCCCATCTGTAAAGGGCCAAGAAGGATCAACGTGCTGGTAAAACCACCACGTTGCTCGAGCATCGCTGCGAGTCCCATATAACCCGACTTTGCCCCCGCGAGGGCGGGTATGCATAGTAGAAATAGGGTGTATTATTGCATATACATATTTTAAAAAAAACAACATTTCTATTTGCACCTCAAGAAGTGGAAAGACAAGTGTGAAGACCTAATTGTGAAGAACGCATGACAGTATAATTGCAAAATAATAAAAAATATGAACAAAATATATCAGCTCAGTACGCATGAATCGGATTACATAATTTTATATTAAAAATTGACGGTTGCCGAATTAACCCTGACATTTCGACGCCCAACGTCTTAGTTGGTCCCGTGACCATGGACCCTAGGAAGGGTTTGAAAAACCGCTACATTTTTTTAATAATTGTCAAGTAATTAAATTCCGATAAAATCCATAAAACTGAGCATAACGTAACATTCATAACATAACATACCCGTATGCTTTCGTAGTAAAAAATACTTTTAAACATAAAGCATTGATGTATAAAATTTATATCACATTAATTTGTCACAGGATAAAATTTAACTCCAAAACATGGCAGGTAGATCGCAGTAACGGAAAAACGTTGTTACGAAAAATGCTTTTAAGTTATTAAAGAGATGATTTGCCAGTCGCTAACTTTTTTTATATCAATATTAAACAACATTCTTTCCACACTACATATTACATTTACTATAGCCTTCGAAGGCAGAAGAAGGAAAGTGGTCACCTTATCATTAATGCGCTGCCTACCGTGAGATTATCATCATGTCATTACCCAGTCAACATGGCTACGGTGCCCTTCAAACCGGATAACGTTAGGGTTTTGACACTACTGCTTTGCGGTAGAAGTAGGCATGTACAAGTAAAATCGATGTGCTGTACAACTGGATAGATAAATGATTGCAGTAACGAACTATACTATGTCATGTCACATATACTATGTACTATGTCAATGTACAGCCTATATTATTGCCGCAACGAGTGAACACACTGAAACAGTGAATTTTGAATTTAAAGGAAAACTCTATTATGTGTCGTTCTTCTCGAAAACAATTCTCGGAAGATTGTGTATCTATACCAAACATGTACTGAAAGTGTGCATTGCGTATGAAATATTTAATATAACTCTGCCGGCTCGGAAGGGTCAGTGAGGCAGTCCGTATGGAGAATTAGAAAATAAGTAAAGGAACCGGATACCGAAAGGATTGCACTGTCACAATTTCGTGTATCCTTAAAACTAACTTTGTTTAGTATAATATTATGAAAGAGTTTTTTATGTACTTCAGTTTTGCATAAAAAGTGTGTGATTTCCTATATTATAATGTACCTACCTATATTTTCATGTGACTATTTTAGAACGCATCTTCTGATAGTTTACTTTATCTAACTTTTCACTAAATGAATGAACGCTTTCATCGTTAAACAATTAAAAAGACTGTAAATGACAGGAATAAAATCTATTATTTAATAAATAATATTCGGACAGTTTGTTTTCTGCTTGTGCTTTTGTAACAAGATTTCAGTTTTTTTATATGCACATATTTGTACATTTGTGTAGTGATATATTTTTGTATGCAGCCACGTCTTTCATAATTTCATATTCAATGAAATCGTGTACAATATCTAGCATATAAATTGTTTTTGGTCATTGAATGATTAACAGAAAATCGGCACAAAATTCTAATATAACTTCGCTTTCCATTTACAATACGTACTACTACCGTTTCACTCCGACCAAGCCTTGACTCAGTAAGTTATTCAGTTCTGTGCAATGTAAGCAGATTATGGTTAAGAGTGAAGATCCAGTGTTTGTTTCAAAGTAGAGATTGATTCAGTGCATTTAGTTTCCGAGTAACAATTCCGTTCATCGAATTAGTAATTGGTGTAAAGTGACTGAATTTAGTAAAGTGGGTTTTTCGTTTTTAAATTTAAAACTATGATATTAAATGTTAATTTAATTATATCATGCATTCTATTTATGCTTTGATGGTAACACTGAGCTAATAGAAATATTTTGCTAATTAAATATTTTGTCTGAAAACAACGGTTCATATTATTTTTCCTTAACTGAAAAGGAGATCTGTTTTTCACAGTATTTTTTCAGCCTCGAAGCGAATACAAATTCCGAAGAACGTAAAAGGCCTTCAGCACCCCGTTTCATTTCCAATCGGAAATCCAATTTTCTCAAACACCCGACCTTTTCCCTTACGTGTAAATGATGTTACGTCTTTTAAGAGCGATTACGTTCTTATGTGGTTATTTTGTTGTTTTAATTTATAATAGTTGCCTAAATACTGTCACAGGTTTAGTCCAAAATCTGATGCTGGAGTCTTTATTAAACATATATGTATAAGATAATTATTGATTGCAGAGTTTATAGATACCAAATATTACATGAGCTTAATTATATGGAAATAGTCATCTATGATCTTAACACTAATTTAGGATGTAACAAGAAACTTATGTTACGTATTGTATAGTACTATTTATATGATATTTTGAAATCTAGTCTAAAGGCCTCCGTAGCCTAGTGGTATAGGCGTGTGGCTTAGAAACCGGAGGTCATGGGTTTGGATCCTGCGGGGACTCAACAAATTTTTATTGTTGTTTCCTAGTTGGTTAGGGCAATTTGGGCCGATCACCCAATTGTCTGAAAAGTAAGATGATCCATGCGTCGGATGGGCATGTAAAAAGTCGGTCCACCCCCCAACCCGCATTGGACCAGCGTGGTGGGATACGGTCCAAAAACCCTCTAATGGATAGGGGTGTATTAGGGGAGGCCTATGTCCAGCAGTGGACTATCAAAGGCTGATGATGAATGATGATGAATGGTCTAAAGGATAATTGATTCAACTATCAAATTTAAAATTGGATTTATTACTTCCATTTTTTTTCTTATACGAATTTTCTAAATATGCAAAGATAAGTTTTTAAATCGGCACTGCTAGTACCAAGTACACTACTGCTGCTTAATTTCTACCACGCACATTTCTAGTGTGCGCACATTACTGTGTTCCTATGCAAAAGGAACGTGGCTGGAGTATTTCCTTGTTAAGATGTATCAATGAATTATGTATCTGGGCGGTGAGAAATTAATTGAACTCTAGCTGAATATTCATCCCATGTCATCCCTTCAAATAGTTAATAGTAAAATAACATAATTTAAAGCAATAAATAGAAAATACAGAGAATAGGCATTCATAATCCTTCGTACTGCATCACAAAGGAAGAGCTTAAGTAGGTTCTAATTAAAATATCCGCTCCGAGAATCGAGTCAAAAGGTTTCCAGTTAACGACGAATCTTGTAACAGACTAATGAGGTAGCTATTTACTAACAAGCCGATTGCAAAGAACGAAAGCATTTTATAGAATTCTTATTCTCTATACTGCTATATGGATTTACAAATAATTCTCTTCTGTAAAATGATGTATAAAATTACGAATTATTGTATGATAATTTTAAGGTTATTCTGTTCAATCTTATGTTACAATCTGGTAAGTAATTTAGATTACATCATTTAAAGTGATGAAATACTTAATATAAAAGACACGTCATTGAAAAGAAAGCTGCATTATCTGATAAGCCTTTAGACCGGAACACAATTGTGTGTAAACTCTTACTATTTAAACGTACAATATCTTCTTTCTCCTACTTATTCTTACGAGTTATTGTAGGGTCAGCTTCAAATCTATGTAGATTCCATATAATAGGACAGAATAACAGTTTTATCGAATAGCGACTAGCATCAGACGTTTACATTCCAAAGGTTTAACTGCTTTAATTGGATGTATTAGTTTTTATTAAATTTTAAGCACTGGCATCCTATAACGACTGTTAAAGATGGCCTTATTGACGGGACTGACTTGCCCATCCAAAGTATAGATCATTTTGCCTACATACACACACAAACATTAGCCTGTGATAGTCCACAGCTGGACATAGCCTCTATTACACTCTATTCATTAAAGGGTTTTAGACCGTATTTACCGTACCGTGGACCGAATTTATTTTATGCCCATCCGACGTCATCATCAATCATCTTACTTTTCAGACAATTGGGTGATCGGCCTAAATTGCCCCAACCAACTAGAAAACAAAAATGAAAATTTGTTGAGTCTCCGCAGGATTCGAACCAACAACTTCGGTTTTAAAGCACACGCCCATACTCCAAGGCTATGGAGGCAGTTAATTAAGGAGGCATTTTCCTTAACCAACCAAAAATAATGAAACCACAAAGTTGTTAACCATTAGGTTATGTTAACAATCTATGTCTTTCAGTTTGTAATACAAGACTTAAGCACATTTAAGGCCTTGATGATTGCAATATAAAATAAAAACATTTATACCTCTAACGTACATGTGTACATGTTTATAACGCTTTGCTATTGGTCTCAGCAAAAGACCACCTATTAAAAGATAACATCGCGTGCAGTCACAGTGGCCGCACTTCTAGGGCGTATTAGCTTGCTATTGAGCTTGTGTGGCTGTATACTTGAAAGCTGTATGGGTGTAAATGTCACAGTAATGCGACATTGTAGTGTTCAACATTTTTAAGGCATGTGTGTTATAGAAGTTACTTTATATGACGAATTGCGAACTGATTTTTTTTGATTACTGTTGTGTTTCGATCTGCACGCCACTTTTATATTTTTGCAGACATAATATACCATTAAATCGACACCTTGATAGCGGTGTCCGTATTCAGAGTTAATTAAATATTCTGTTGATTAATACGGTATATGATAAATTAAACTTTACTACAGCCAGAGCTATAGAATTTATGTTACAATTGTTGCCCATAATAACATAATAAGTCAGACGCTTGGCGCAGTGGTTAGTCTAGACTACTGCGCAAAAAAAATTGGGTTTGATTCCCACCATGAGAAAAATATTTAATAATAGTTTTTCTTGTCAATTACCCAGCGTATTTGTATATATATGATATGTATTTATTTAAAATAGAAAAGTAAGTTTACGTATTTATCAGCCACTTAGTTTTCATAGTACAATGATGTGTTAATTGTCCAGGAATATTATTTTATATATAACTGCCTCCGTAGCCTAATGGTATGGGCGTGTGCTTTAGAAACCGGAGGTCGTGGTTCGAATCCTGCGGGGACACAACAATTTTATTGTTGTTTCCTAGTTGGTTAGGCAATTTAGGCCGATCACCCAGTTGCCTGAAAAGTAAGATGATCCATGCGACGGATGGGCATGTAAAAGCCGGTCCACCTACCAAGCCGCATTGGACCAGCGTGGTGGGATACGGTCCAAACCCCCAATGGAAAGGGGTGTATTAGGGAGGCCTATGTCCAGCAGTGGACTATCAAAGGCTGATGATGTATGATGTATTATTTTATATATAATTGTAAGGTCTATATCTATGTCTATTATCATAAGTGTGTCTGTCTTTCAGTGATCCTTGTCTCCGTGAAGATTCTACAATAAGCAATAGATATACTCAGAAAAGATTTTTCATTTGTAATTTTTGAGGAAAAATTGTATTTATCGTCGTCTTAAATAGTTTCTGTACCTATATATCTCTATATTATGCAATGACATTATTAATTTTGATATTTGACTCTAAATATCTTAGTATCAAATTAATGGATATGAAAATGTTACATTTAATACGATTATTCAATGACAGTTACTGCATCAAAGTATTCCGTTAAAGATTCGAGTCAAAAAATAAAAAAATAACTTCTTTTTGAATTTATGCGTTAGAAGTTTCGTGAAAGAACGCACTTTGGTTCTGCAGGTTTTATTTACTTTAATTCTATATCTAATTTTTTTTTTTTTTAAAAGGTACACCAACAGCATAAAATATAATTACATTTACACAAACATATTATTAACATCAGGATGTTATCCTTATATTTATGCCTATTATAGGTATACACAACATTTTTGATACAAAGGTAGACAAAAAATTACAAAAAAAGTTACAAAGAATCTATTATTGAGAACTAGTAATACATAAGAAAAATCTGTTAAAATGGCAAAGTTTACAAGAATACAATACTTAACTTTCCTTGAGAGAGATTGTAATTTAGATTTAAAATTTTTAATGAATCACTAAAATATCCAAATTTGAATCTTTGAAAGATATGCGATTGTAATTGCTAAAAATTCTCGAAAGTGGTTGATGCAGCCCAGATTTGTCCGAAATGTAGGAACCATAAAAGTCTTTGAATTTTAGTTCTAGGGTATTTAAACGGAACCGACAGTCGTATCTTTTCAAGAAGTGCTGTACACGTAATACTACCGCGGACAATTTTTGCAAAAAGATAGGTCAGCAACAATCCTTCGATTGCGTAGTGTACACATGCTGAAATATTTCAGTCCATGATCATAAGGCTCTCTATAAAGGGTTCTCTGAGCTGACATGTAAGAAAGGAATTACGTAAAAACGCGTTGAATGTTTTCGATACGCTGCGTGGATATATTGGAGTAGTTGTTAGGATTCCAAACAACTGACGCAAACTTAAGGTGTGAAAGAATGAAACTGTAGTATAGGCGTATCTTGGTTTTTGTTTGTTTAAAAGGTTTTGTATTTCTTTATATGAATCCATACATCCGTGCTGCTTTTTTAACAACTTTGTCCACATGCGCATTAAAAGTAACTTTAGTGTCGATTATTACTTCCAGGTCACGAATCTCATGTACTCTTTTTAACAACGCATCATTCAAGTAGTAAGCAGAAGTAACCACCTTTTTTTTTAGTAAAAGTTATATGATAACATTTACTGATATTCAGTTTCATGTTGTTGTTGTAACACCACGTTTCAATATTAATTAAGTCATTTTGAAGATTCAGTTCAATTCTGTTAACGTTTGAGAGTGGACGTATAACTCTTTATCTATTAAATCTGCAATTACGATATATTCAACTTTTACCCTTTTGAACATAGTGTTAAGTGTTTTAATCGTGTGAAACGAATTGCATGCAATAATTGCACGCGTTAATGGAAATAGTGCCATCTCCGTCTAGCGATCCGTGTACCTAGCATGAAGACGACCCGCGCCCGCGTCGCAACTCTGCTGCATCTCGGTCACACTAAGGAATTCTATCATCCGTCACTCTCTGATTTTTACCTGCTTGTAATCGCAAATTGTAAATATACGGAGCAATGAATCGCACACTCCAAACAAGTTTCTTTCAAATCCGGAGCTGTGCGCACCGGACAAGGATGACAACGTAAATATTCGAAAGCGGAAGCAACCAGCTGATGATATCAAAGAAAAATTGCTGAGATTGTCGAACAAAATTAAATGATAAATTTAAAGAATTTCACCATAACATTCAGAAAATTATAACGAAACCATTGATAACTCATTATTAAATTTAAAAATGAATTTCAAAAGTGTCTGAGAACATTTCTAATATAAACGCTTCTATCCTTACACTCGAGACTGACAATGCAAGCATACGGGAAAGCATCACAACTATTACCACACGGCTCACTGCTATGGAGACTTCACTGACAGATACTAATAAGCGCTTTGATACTATCGAGGACCGAGTAAAATCGCTTGAAGCGAAGTGTAGTAATGAGCTTTTGAATCAAGTCAGCGCTTTAGAAAATAAAATTTCTATAATGGAGCAACAGTCTCGCGACTGCAATTTGGAGATTGTTAACCTCCCAGAACGGCGTAATGAAAATCTCACAGGGACTGTTATTAAGCTTGCTGCAGTGGTGGGCATGAAGATGACTGCAAGTGATGTAGCTGCGGTACACCGCGTGCCCCACGCCAATACTAAAGACGGGCGCCCAAAGAATGTCATCGTTCGACTTCATTCGAAAATGCTACGGGACAGTGTAGTTGAGTCGTGCCGCTCAAAGAAGGAAAAGGACAAGAATGCCTAACGTCTGAAGATCTCTCAATCACGGGGACAACACAAACATCTACGTTAATGAACATTTGACCTTTAAAAACAAGCAATTATTTCGTGAAACTCGCACGAAAGCTAAAGAGCGCGATTATAAATTTGTGTGGGTCAAATTCGGCACCATCCTCGTTCGTAAAACTCCTACGTCGCAGGTACTCGTTATTAGATCAATACAGGATATCAAAAAAATTATCTAGGGTTATATATTATATTAACCCGTATTATCATATTATGATTATGTTTACCTTTATTTTGTATCTTTTAGTATTAGATTTATATACGTGCACTGCATTACATAGAAATATAAACCACACTTATTTTGCGCACCTACACACGCCACACACACACCTAAAACAGTTCTCACTCACATACAATTTACTGACTTTCTTACAAAACAACTTTAATAACAAATGTTGCTTGAATTTACGACGTAGTAAAATAAAAAAATTCCAAGTTAATAAACATATTACTGCTTTCAAATATATAGACTTAACTCGTTGCCTTATTATTATTATTAATACTATAATTTTAACGCTGTATAAATGGCTAATTTAAATAAACTATCAATATATTACCAAAACTGCCGCGGACTTAGAACTAAACTGCATGTATTGTATATGAACATTCTTCAGCAGTCATATGACATAATCGTATTAACCGAAACATGGCTAAATAATGACATATCTAATAGTGAATTTATTGACGCTAGATACAATGTTTACAGAAGTGACCGTAATTACGCGATTACGGGGCGTGACGGTGGCGGGTGTTGGTCGCCGTAATGAGTAATATCCGTGTAGCGCCCTTTCCCTCACGTCTACCGTTCCTCTCTTTCTCCGATTATTGACCATATACTTTTACAAATAGGTAACGAACCTATAAGTTACTAATTAGCGCACTTTATATTCCACCAGCAACTGACTGTAACAGTTATGAAACCTATTTTGTTTTATGCAATCTATCCTAGAGGAGTTTTCAATACAAAATTTCTGCATTATTGGAGACTTTAACGCTCCTAAATTGGACTGGAGTGCCGTCATTATGGTCTTAAACCAATACTTACAGGAAATAATATAGGTTGTACGATATCAAAATCTATAGCAAATTTTATTTCACAGTTGACTTGTTATCAACTAAACTACTTAAAAACTGTAATGACCGTATTCTAGATTTGTTTATAAGAAGTAATGCGAATTGACAGCAGTTTCCACACCTTTTAGTGTTGTTCCTTTGGATAAAATTATCCACCGTTTTACGTTTTATTAACTTTGACTAATTGTATTTAACAAAAGACAATTAAACCGAGAATTCACTACTGTTTTAATAAAGCGGACTATAAGATTATTAATGATGAACTGTCCTAAACAAACTGGGATGAAATATTTAAAAATAAATCGATTCAAGCCTCGGTAACAGCCTTTTATGAAACTATTTACGATATAATTACAAAAAATGTCCCTCTAAATTAGTAAAACGATCACACTATTCCATGTGGTTTAATAAATCATTAATAAAACTTTTCAAAATAAAAAACGATACTGGGTTAAATGGAAAAAATTTGGAAATATACTTGATCATAATAAATTTAAAAAATATAGATCAAAATTTGACATTGAAAGCAAAATTAGCTATCGTAACTACATGAACAGGGTTGAAGATAATATCAGTCGAGACGTAAAATATTTTGGAATTACGTGTCAAATAAAAAAAATATCAATAATATTCCCGCTGTAGTATCTTACAATAATGAAACTGCTGACAATCCAATAGATATTGCCAATTTATTCTCTACTTACTTTGAATCGGTTTTTGAACCGTCTTCACTACGGGAAGATTACAATATGAGAGTACACAATTTTGTTTTCGGACTACTATGTCACAAAATATTATCTCGAAATCATTCTCTCCCCAAGTGAGATCGTCAACGTATTGCAGTCTCTGGATACTTCCAAAGGACCGGGTACCGATAATATTCCACCAGTTTTTCTTAAAAACACATCAAAACAGATATGTCCGCCTTTATTGTATTTATTTAACAAATGTTTAGAGATGGTGTATGTCCGAGTATCTGGAAGTCTGCAAAATAGTACCGGTGCATAAAACAGGATCAAGAATGAATGTGGAAACTACGCCCTATATCCATCTTGTCCGCGCTATCAAAGGTCTTTGAAAGACTTATTTATAACGCAATATACCCACAACTACATAATTATATACTAACCCAACAACATGGGTTTGTGCGGCGTCGCTCAACGATTACCAACTTATTACTTTATACTACTGAACTTTATGAAACTATTGATGGTAATGGACAAACTGACAGCATATACACAGACTTCGAAAGGCCTTTGATAGGGTAGATCATCAAGTTCTACTACAAAAAATTGCCTATAATGGTATACGTGGTAACTTATGGCGGTGGTTTAAATCGTACATCACAAACCGAACACAGAGAGTTGTCATTAGCGGATATGAATCTTCTGAAGTACATATTTCCTCTGAGTACCTCAAGGTCCATTCTTGGGCCATTGCTTTTATTTTATTTATAAACGACATCAATCAATGTTTTAGCTTCTGTAAATTTCTTCTTTATGCAGATGATCTTAAAATTTATCACACTATAAATGATCTTAACGACCACATTTTAATACAAAAAGACCTAGACAATTCTCTTCCTACTGCATAAAAACAAACTCTATTACATTAATAAATGTTACTCAATAACATTTACAAGAAACATAATATTAGTCAATATAGTTACTCTCTTTGTGGTGTAAATCTAGAGAAAACCCAACTCGTACAGAGATCTTGGTGTCACTCTCGACTCAAAACTTACTTTAGATGTCCATGTCAATAATATATGTAACAAGCCTTTAAACTATATGGATTCGTTATTAGAGCTTGTAAAGACTTTAGAAAATCCTCAACCATCTATATTTATATAAATCTTTGTCAGGCCTCAATTAGAATATGCGGACCCCATTTGGAATCCCTTTTACGAGCAATATTCAACTCAAATAGAAAAAGTGCAGAAAAAATTTCTTAAAACGGTTGAGTACAAATGTACCAAAAAATATCTAGATTACTCTTATCTTTTAAAAAAATATCAAATATTACACCTTAAGGATAGACGCCTACAACTAAACACTATGTTGATGTATGACCTACTACATCATAGATATGATTGCATACCGTTAATTAATAAAATACGTTTTAATGTTCCTGTTCGCCCTAACACAAGGTCAACTCGTGTCCTAAAAACTTTTGCAAATGCTAAATGTCGTACTAACGCTGGTAAATGCTCCCCACTTTTCAGCCTTATGTCCACATATAACACATATTTTAATCTATATTGATATATTCTCGATGCGTGCGCAGTTTTAAGAAATCAATTATAAAGGCACTCAGTGATACAAGTGAAGGGACACATACGCAATGCTCACTAATTACTTTGAAGCAACTAAAATGTTAAAAGCACTATTTTCATTTCTATTTTCAACAATTTAAAAAACACACGCACACACACACACACACACACACACACACACACCACACACACACACACAACGCATGCACGTATTTTATTTTACTTTAGTTATTTTACTCTCAAAATCATGTTAAGATTTCCTTTATATTAAATTAAGATAATTAATTGTGTTAGATGAAATTTACGTTCATTCTCAAATCATGTTAAATTTTGCAGTAACCAGTGACAGATGATGTTGGTTTTATAGTTATTTAAACTTTAATTACTACTTACATGTAAGACTTCTAATTGTGAAACTGTTTGTTTGTCCAATAAATAAATAAAAAAAAAAAAAAGATGTTGTTTGTCATTTTCATTACGTATTATTTTATAGATTTAAAATCGTCCGCAAATATAGAGATTTGACTATGTTTCACGCATGTAACTATATCGTTAATAAATAGAAGAAATAAAATAGGGCCTAAGTGAGAACCCTGTGGTACTCCTGATTTGGCATAGTATAAGTGAGACTGCGCTCCATTGACAACAACCACTTCGGGCGATTACGTAGATAAGAGTCAAAACCATTTTAAGAATTCACCTCAATGCCATAGCTTTTAATTTCGATACAAGTATCGAGTGATTTACTTTGTCAAATGCGCTAGACATGTCGGTATAAATTGCATCAACTTGATAGCCTTTATCTACTGCAGTAGCCACCTCTGACACAAAAGCTTACTAAATTAGTTTCGACAGAGCGACCTTTCCTGAATCCATGTTGAAAATCTGACAACAAACCATTTACTTGTTGATAAATTATAGGATACAAAGAGATTCAAATATTTTAGCAAAACAAGATAATATTGAAATAGGTCTATAGTTTTTACATTACATTCCCTTCTTGTAAGCTGGAACTATTTGAGCTGTTTTCCATTTACTAGGAAATTCACCAATTTTAATGAGCATTTAAAATTATTGCCAAAGGCAGTGATGAGAGAACCACAGCGTTTAATAAAAAGCGGTGGAATCTTATATGAACCGGCACCCTTATGGATATCAATTGTTTTTAGTTTTTTTAAAACGTATGCTTCTCTAATTACTATTTTATTCAAATGGTTACTAGACAGAGTACGTGTTTAAATTTTAAAGTCATTTGCATTGTAATTTGTATCGTAGACAGTACAGAAGTGTGAAGCAAATATTTCCGCAATTTGTGTGCTACCTGATGCTATTTTATCATCCATCGTCATGGAAGTAGGAATAGATGATAATGTTTGACGATAACTCTTATATGATTCCAAAAGCTTCGTGGATTTTTGTTTATATTATTTTATATAGTTTGAATATAAACTCTATGATTTTCGTCATATAATTTTTGACATCGTTCCTGTAATAATTTAAATTCGAACTTATCGCGTGGATATTTATATTTTATGAATAACCTGTGCAGTTTTTCTTTCTCTTTGAGAAGTTTGATCAATTATGAACTAAACCAAGCCGGATACTTTGAAGATCTGACTGTACGCTTAGGGACGGATTCACTGATTATTTCTTCGATAGTTTTATAATATACAGAAATCATGTCGTTGACATGATTTTCTTTATTTAAGACTGAAAGCCAATAAATTTCTTGCAACAGTGACCTAATTTGGCTATAGTCAGCTTTGTAAAAGTTGTACCTGCTGTTTTTGTTAAACTTCTTTCGCTAAGTGTAGTGACACTGAACAAGTGATACTAGGTGATGATGGTCTAGTTTACTTACAGGGTTTGAATTTTTTGACACTACGGCACCGTCAATGTTTGTGATCACGAGATCTAAAATCTTGTTATTAGTGTTGTACACATGATTAATCTGATGCAAGCCATTTAGTGACAAAAATCTATTAATGACTGCCCGATGTTTCGATTACAGTTTGCGGCCGTCATACCCTATTACCGTCATCTAGATGCCAGTCCAGAAAACCCAAATTAAAATCACCAAGTACGATTATATTTTTCATTTCATTTAAAACTATGTCGACACTATCTAAAAATGTTTGTAGCGTCTCTATTTTAGCTGGAGGTGTAAGTAAACAGCGAAATAGAAATAGGCATTATCTTGTTATTAACTTGAATTTTAACGTTGACCCAGAGGTCTTCGATGAGCTCTCCCACCGTATATATCGAGCGGAAGGTATGTCTTTATAAACGGCTATCAAAACGCCACCACCATCTTTTTACAGTTATTAGAACAAATTCGGTCTCTTCGATAAACATTATACCTTGAATCTATGAACTCACTGTCAAAGATGCTGTCATTCAACCATGTTTCTGTAAATACGATAATTTTATAGTTATTAGAAAGGATATTTTAATAAGTTCATTAGTTTTAGTCCGGATACCACGAACATTTTGATAGTATATAAACTGAATTATAAAAATTTAAGCACCATTACACTTACACTTAAAGTAATTACTTAAGGAAATTTAAACTGTCTAAGTTTCTTATTAAGATTGACTCGCTAAATTCATCTTTCCTTACAAAAAAAATCCGTTTCGTATCCAGATGAACTTATAATTTAACTCTTTTTCCTAAAGTCACAATGCTGCATACAATGCCTTGTTTTGAGGTGACAAATGTTCAGCAACGTATACAGGATTATGGGAACCACCCAAACCAAGATGTTTAGTGTTTAACTTGTCTTGCGGGTTGCTTTTGTTAAATTTAGCAACCGCAGCAAGAACAGCATCTCGGTTGCGTGGCGATCGCAGCTTAATTATCATTGTTCGAGGGCGGTTTTTATCTTTAACCATTTTTGCTACCCGTGTCACGTGAATAACATCTTCCGGTGCAATAGGATCACCAATTACTTTTAATAACTGCGTAGCAGTGTTTAACATATTTTCTCCTTTGTGTTCTGTAATTCCGTTTATTTCAATGTTAGACTCCCTCATATTCTGCTCTATTAAATTTAGTCTATTACAAACGTCTTGCAGAGTGGATGTTAGTTTTTGGTTATCGGCTTGTAAGCCTGTAATTATTGCGTTTTTTTCTTCCATTTTTGTTCTTATGTCCTCGAACTTAGAGTTAAAAAAATCCATAGCGGTTTTGAGCTCGGCAAATTGCACGGTTATATTTTTTAACTCTGAAGTCACTTGCTGACTTATAGCTTTCTGTAATTCTTCGGTTATTATGTTTCTAATCTGATTTTCCGTTAAATTTAATCCTTGTGAAGTTTGTCAGTGCCTTGTAATAAGGTAGGGGATATTGCATCTTCACTAGTGATTTGGGAATTTGGTGCGTCCAGTCCTTTTGTGATTTTTGAATCGCTGCCACTATTACTAGTTGTTCCAGAGTTAGCTTGCGGTAACTCGGTTAATGATTGCGAGTTAGAGGTTAAACAGATGTCTGCTGGTTTTTGAGCTTCAGAAGAACATTGCCAGTTGTTACTTCGATCTGAACCAGCAGAGTAAAATGAGTAAAACCGCTTTGTAGAAATCTTAGCACGTTGATGTCATACTTATTCTTGCAGGTGACACACGTAACGTATTCCTATTTTGCAAAACATTGCAACATTTTAACACACTTTCCGTAGTTTGGTGCCATCATAAGGTAGATTTGAAACTTCTTATAGGCGATTTTAAACTGACCGTTTGCGCAGAGCGTAGGCCTCGGATGAAAGGTCGTAAGCGCTGTTAATACGCGTCGCTTACGCGTTTTTGTCAGCAACTATTAATTTAGACAACCGATGCAATTGCACTAATGTTTGTTTTGATAAATTTTGTCATTACACTTAAAATATTACTGTTCACTAATGTAAATGACACAATTACACTAGCTTATGTCTCACACTATTGTGAATATAAATAACACTTTACTTAACTTGGTTTAACAAAAGTTATGGAATTTAAAATCGGAGAAATTGTGAGAGCACTGTTTACTGCACGCGCACCATTTAAATAAAATTGCCTACTTTGTATTAACCAAATGTTTGTTGTAAGGTTTCAAGAAGTTTCTAACCTTACAAATTTAATTTTAAGTAACTTTGATAAACTTAAAAAGTTCTAAACATAACTTAGTTAAGTAAAAAGCTGTCTCGGAAAGGTCAGTGGGGCAGCTCGGGTGGAAAATTAGAAAATAAACGATGGAAAGGCGGCGTCCGTATCGCATTTTTCTTTTTACCAAACAGACTGTAATATATGAGAACGTGAAGAATATTTCATACGCAATTTAAAGTAAATTATAAGAAGAATATATATAGAATTAATGAGGATACAGAAATGTATTACTTTCCTCAGTAATACATTTATGGTTCATTATATTTGTTGCATAGTAAACGTTAGAATTCTTTTGTATAATCGTGTAACACGCTGTTATGTTTTTTATATGAATAGTTTAAATGTTTTTTGTATGTTTGCATCTGCTTTTGTTATTAATCAATTTAGTTAATGATGCAATTAGCAAATAAGCCTTGATAATGGCAACCCCAGCTGCTCGTAATTTCTATAACAATTGGTTGCATGTAAAATCGGTAAACGAGCGAAAGTTATACATGACAACGTAAAACTTTTCGTTGTAAAGGTAGATTGATTGTAATGTGAATATTTATTCGTATAGTAGGAAGAAGGAGCAAATAATAATAACAGTTCAAAAATCACAAATAACCAATTTTTTTAATTAAATAAATTATGATTGGTTATGAAACGATTTATACATTTTTTTTGATTAATATAAATTTACTATAACATAAACTGTTCACTATAATTAATTACTCAATCATATTTTATCATTTTCAAATATCAGTACAGAATTATTTACCTTTATTGTTTTGATTGTTGTAAACAACGAATATAACTTCACATTTTCACTACATAATCAGTTGACAATTAACTTGCACGTGTGAATATGGATACAGACACTAATTGTTTGCTCCGACGGCAATTCTTGCCGTTGCTCTAGTGTAAGAGAGACGCATGGCATGAATTGATAAGCATGCCCCTTTTCATTTGCTCTCTGTCCCTTTCATTTAAGCAGAAAAAGAGATGCGTGCTTCTCTCTTCCTCACGTCTCTCTCTCTGTTCTCTCTCTCTCTCTCTCTCTCTCTTTCTCTTACAGTCACTCTTATTTTTATTTACAAAAATACAATTTTAGTGACAGTACCTTGCAATATAATTAATTAGAATGTATTGAGACTAGAAACTAAGGTTTTTTCCATAAAAAATACTAACGACATCTATATTGTCGAGCTTTTACGACAGATTGTAGGCGCTCTTACATAAATTAATATCCGGGCATTTATAAACAATATCAGTTGCTATCACAATATCTTTACTTGACACGAAATACACTACTATATTACTGCAGCATATTGATTTCAAAGCCCTATACCGGTCCCTTCAGATATTATACTAAATTAAGCCCTTAATTACGGTGATATTTTATGACTTTCTTTAATTTTAATATGAAAAGAATAATAAAACTTTGCGTGTTATAACAGCTATTTATAATAATTTAAGTTTTTAATTATATAAATTTAAAAACAAATTAATTATCTAAAAAAAAATAACTATGAGGTAAACGCCTACTTACCTCCTAGGCGTCCAGAAACATGAAAATAAAAAAAATACCACTGAAAGGTTTGCTCGATAAATAACTTCCTTTCTTATAAAAATGTTTTCTGGCAATATTCTTATCAATCAAACATACTCAAAGAAGAAATTACGCAATCATAAAGTATGCATGAAACAGATTATTAAAGCGACTTTGAGCCGTAACTTTGTGGACAAAGTTTTCAATTTCGTAAGGAAATACGGTAGTTAAGGCACGAGGTCTTAACTTTTAGTTCGTCTCTCCCGTTCGATACAAAAGCTACGCACGATTTGAATTTGCATATAGTTATACAAAGTGTAACTAAAATATGGCGGTTAAAAAACTTTCACCTGTTCAATGTTTTATTAATTTATAGACGAATCTTAAACAAAACTCACAACTTACTTAGTTTCATAGCTACATAATATTCGAGAAATGAGATGACGAGCAACTATGTTCCTGAATTTAAAACCTTATTAAAGTTACCGGCCGAGTTGGCTCAATTTTTATTAGCAAAATGTAGTGCAGGAATCTCTAAACGTAAGCTTAATTTTTTCAGTTTAATGTGCTTTCTTTTTCATTGAAACAAGCAACAAGGCTCTTACTGCATAATAAATGCATATACGTGGTATGCTATAATCGCAAAACAATTTGTTTGAAACGGTTGAAGTCAAATACAATTACTTTATTTCAACATGAAAGTGATACACTTACTGATAGATTGTAAATAACAAAATAGAGTTTAAAAATTGTACGCCGTAACATTAAAAGCCACAAGCAACTTATGGAAGAACTAAAAAAGGGCAAAACTTTCAACTATTTGGATCCCCGCCAAATTTGGCTTTGTTAGATAACTTTATTGTTTGTTGCATTATTGGCTACCAACTGCTAGGTATTTTTATTTCATCAATTGGCTGCTAAGTGTATTTTTTTTAAATCTGATCGTATCTGACCTTTCCCTGTTGTTAACTATTGTATTCAATTTGTACAAATGGTAAAGGTTTTTAGATTTTAAGTATTGTTCAGTTTAAGTGATAAGGGTGCGTGGTTTAGAAATTGGAGGTCGTGGGTTCGAGGCCTGTGGGGACTTAACAAACTTTCATTGTGTTTCCTGGTTGGTTAGGGCAATGCGGACTGATCACCCGATTGTCTATAAAGTAAGATGATCCATGCGTCGGATGGGTGTATAAAAAGGCGGTCCTGTGCCTAATCTCTCTCCGGTCGTGTCGGTTATCCGTTCTATCGGACTATGAGAGAGAAGGAAGATGGAGCGCACCTGTGTTTGTTCGTATATTGTGCAATATATTATCTGCTGTGTAGTTGTCTGATCTCTAATGTAGATCGGCCGCCTTATTCGGAATCATAGCTTTTGCTCTAACGGTGACGAACTTTGACTTTTATCCTCAGTTCAAGCCCTAGTGAATCCCGACGACAGACAGCAAACAATTTTAAATACGTCGTTTATAATAATAGTATACATAATCTGTCTCCGTAGTCTTGATTGGTTTCTTTATAAACTCGTGGGCTCGAATCCCGCGGCGAAACTCTGTGTTGTCGTTGTTTTCTGGTTGTTAGGACAAGGGCCGATCAAGTTCGACTGTAAATGATCCATTGTCGGATGGAAATTACCAGACTCACAACGGACCAGCTGAACTCTAAATCATACATTTTCCTGGACCAAAAACCCTCTAATGGAGAAGGCATGCAATTAGGGGAGACCTATATCCAGCAGTGTCCTTAGGAATAGATTAAAGCGACGGTTATAATTTTAAATAAATGTAAAGTAATTTAACGCAATAAAATCCTTCAAACTGTTATATTTATAATAAATTTACTATTAATATTTAGTAGTGAACATAAAAGGCATATTTAGTTTACACAGTTTTTCAAAATTAGTAAAAATGTCTGTTGATAACAACTCTACTTTCTAAAAGTACTCATAATTGCTTTTAGCAAACGGAATCAATTACACTACTGCAAAGATGGCCTAATAATATAGCAGTAAGGCTTCTGTTTAATTTCTACTTCCACTGTCTACTGTCATAGTTACTTTTTTCCCGTAAATATCGAGCGAAATCGCTTTCAATGTCATTAAAAGGATAATGGAATTGTTATTACGCCTGCTCTACAAAACTGTCCATGAGAAGCGAACATAATCTTTAAGAGGGGAATTACTTTTAGCATGGGTTAGACTTAAAAGTAATTTGCTTAAGGGTTGGACTTCTGTTTAAGCTCGTATAACATGCAGCACATAATCAAAATGGCTTAGATATAGTAGAAACTCTATTATTGAGCAGGAATGTAAATTGATAAACTTTAAGCTATTAAAAATCTTTCCTTTGTTTTGTTAAATATCTGCACCTTCCGAATTTTCTCTGTACCACCCAAAGGTTGACTGGTAGATAATGCCTTTTGGCATTAAGTTCGCCTTTGTACTTACTTGTCATAAAGTTTTAATAAATAAAATAAATAAATATATAGTAGAGATTATACTTGTATCTATTTACAGGAGTTTACAGGAGTAGTATTATCATTATATATTCACTATTAGCAGTGTCAGTCCACTGCTGGACATAGGTCTCCCCTAATGCATAAAATTTTGTTAGCCAAGATGTAGCTAAAGTTTATAATAATATCAGTAACATATTTTTTTCACTGTAATTATTTTACGAATGTTTATTAATTTTTTAGCGTTCTTCAATAGTTATCATTGGCCTCTTTTCGAACCGTTTCCAGAATTGTTGATTACCGGAAAATATCAAAAATATCATCCAAAACCGTAAATAGAAAGTCAATACGTAATACTTCCTCTAGTTTACAATTTTTTGATAAAAAATTAAATCACCATACAAAACCATCAAAATTTGATTACAAATGCTATAAAACATTGCTCATACTTGTTAATATAAACATATTGTATGTTTCAGAAACATTAATAGGCATTGTAATAACAGTATCCAATAATATTGCTAATAAACGAGCGGATATTAAATTATGTAAAAGCTCTGCCAAGCTGTTGTTTAGCAACGTCAATATAGATAGCGTTATTAAATTTGCAAGGAAATGAACCTCGCCTTATATTACCGTGGATTATTAATATAATTTGCATAATCTTATAATTTAAGGCATGTAAAGTGGGTCCACACCAATCCGCATTAGACCAGCTTGGTGGGATCCAAAAACCCCATAATGGAGAAGACATGCATTGGTGGAGGCCTATGTCCAGCAGTGGACTAACACAGGCTGATGATGACATGACATGTGTAATTACTAATTCAACATCATCAGCATGTGTTAGTCCACCGCTACCATTAGGGGCTTTTGGACCGTATTCACTACGCTGGTCCAATGCGGGTTGGTGGGTGGACCGACTATTTACATGCCCATCCGACGCATGGATCATCTTACTTTTCAGACAATTGGTGATCGGCCCAAATTGCCTAACCAACCAGGGAAACAACAATGAAAATTTGTTGAGTCCCCTGCAGGATTCGAACCCACGACCTCCGGTCTAAAGTCACACACCCATACCACTAGGCTACGAAGGCATATAAAAGTAATACTGAATAGCAAGCCTGTGATGGGTTCCATGGTCGTTAGATTAAGTTTTCGTTTAAACAACGCGTACATTTTGTTTAAGCAGTTTTTAAGACACCATTATTTTTGACACTAAAGCATTTTCTCAAAAAACATAATTATTTAACATCATTAAAAACATATTGTACAAAAGAATATTAATCGTATCATAATAACTGCACGCTTGAAGTCATAATTTTGAATAAATGAAATTGTTGTTTATTGATATATATATGATTCCATGAACATATATGTTTTTATAAGAATGGTCACATGGAATCTATTGCATAACCTTTCAAATCATTGTGAGACTCAAAATTCTATAAATTTCTTTAGACCATTTGGTTTCTTAAACGTGGCGAAGAGCCAATATGTATAAGTTGAGAATTTATTCACTTTTTCTTTTTAATTACTATACAGTGTTTGTAATTTAAAAATATGATAGACTAAAATTTCAATGTGCATTATATGTTTTCGTCAAAGATGTTCTTAAATCTGAGAACGTTATTAAAATATTTTAAAAATAATCCCAATGTTATGCCTACATTTTTATTACAAATCAGGATAAGTCTTTTAACATAATCTCCGCTGCCTCAAGTAATAAGCAATTTTAAAGTTCAAAGCCTGATACTAAATCAATCTCTTATTTAAGTTAAATGTTGTGTGGCCCTCTGTTTGACCATAATCCTCTTACATTTAACAGGACTATAACTCACAGATTCAAACAGCTTAGAGCTGCAACCGCTGGTTAGACAGAAAATGATATTTAATTGCGACAACAAGATGAATATAGGCACATTTATTTTAAAGTTTTTCATAAATGTATATGACTTACATCATAGTGAGGTGGTAGGTTCCCTTTCAAAGGTGGTGGGGGCGGTACCACCACGGTGCTTATTTCTGCTGCCAAGCTGAAGTGTGAAACCGTAGCCAGTAAATTTACTGGGTTAACGAGGCATAGTGTCACAAAAATCGTGTGCTTAGAGCCTCGGTCGACCGGACCAGCCGCTCGATCCGCTCCGCTACCTGCGCCATCCGCTTGGCTCCACCGTGGCCACGCCCTCCCCGACGCCTACAAGTGGCGAAGAGAGAAGACGTCGAGTCGTCGTCATCGTGCATCAGTGCTGTGCAGCAGTGTAGTGTCAGTGTGTACCGGAAGTGTCAGTGTCCACGCGTTGGGCGTAGCGCCTGCGCGCAGATAGCTGTGTAGCCGTCCGGTCGGGTGAGTCGTTCCGATTTTGCCTATCAATTTAATTTTCCCTTTATAGCGTTCAGACACCTTCTGTTGAGATGTAGGGACCTCTTTTATATTAGTTTACTTTGCCAAATTAAATTCATCTGCCACGTTTCACCGCGAACGTAGTTAATTTAAAATCAACACGCACACCACCCACGTGGTATTATTTCTTATCAATTATCACTAGTTTGCTGCACTAGGCAGCAACTTAGGTATCACCTAGCGCATAAAGCGCTAGTTTTCCTTTTAACGTTAGGTTTACACCTCCCTGCTCACTGGGGCGGGAGTGGACACAACCCCGGCCTCACCGGGGTGCTGCACGCGCGTTATCAACATAAATTCATAGCGATTTGGCAACATCGCCTCAACGATGTTGCATTTGATGAAAGAAGCCCTCGAGGGCATAGGCCTCAATATCGAGGAACTTCAAGATAAGACACCGGAAGCCATACGCTTGGCATTCTCGCCGCCGCGAACAATAACAGCGGCAAAACGACGCCCACGAAGGGCAAAAATCGCGCGCAAATAGGGTGCGTTGAATAAGTCGGATGAGTCCGGAAACTCATCCGAAACCACGCAGACATCGTCCGACTCGAAATGGAAGTCGAAGTTGAAAATGTAGGCTCTGAAACCGAGAATCCGAAGACGTAGACGCAGGAGGCTTGCCTCATCCAATCGCGCAAGAAGAAGCGCAAAATAGGTCATCACCAGCCACATCGCCGACACCGGACCCGCCAACCAAGCGCCAAAATCATCGGCGCGGAATTATCGGCCCGAGGCCACTAGAGCCAACCCCGCCGCCTCACGGCAACCACCATCCGCTGCTTCACAGCCGGCCGCATCACGGCCCTCAACTTCGGCTGCTTCCCAGCAACCCACGCCCGCTGCCTCACAGCAAGTACCCGTCTCACTTAGAGACAAGAAGCCACCGCCTATATACATTAGGTCAAAAGAGAAGTGGGCCGAACTACGGTCTGCCCTTTCCAACCGAGTAAAATTCACGGCCAATGATTCCGCCAGTGGGATCAAAATTCAATTAGAGACGGTGCAAGCGCACCGCGACGTCACTAAATATCTGCTCGAGAAGCAGTATTACTATCACACATTCGCGCTCCCGGAAGAGCGCGTCCTTCGACAGTGGTCAAAGGGCTGCTGAGGAACTGCCAACTCAAGAAATCTTCGAATTTATCAAATCGGAGAACATCCCAATTTATTCCGCTCAAAAGCTGTTCCATCCGTGGACAAAAAGCCGTACAACGTCGTCCTTCTGACGCTCGGAACGCTCTCCAGAGGGCAAGAAAGTTTACGACCTTAGCACATATGCGACATCGGTCGCATTTCGTTTAACGCGCCGCATTCGAACGGCCTCCAGGGCAGTGCCACAACTGCCAATTATTCGGAACACGGCCCGCAATTGCCACGCACGACCCCGTTGCGTGAAGTGCCTAGGGGACCATGGCACCCAGACTGCCCACGACCTCGGGACCGAGAAGCCCTTGCATAGTACGAACCGCCGGCATGCGTAAACTGCCGTAAAGCCCAGGCCACACGGCCAACTATCTAAGTGCCCCAAGGCGCCCAAGCGGAGACCACCTCACCATCACCATCCCTAGGCGCCCACTGGTGCCATCCTCACCTCCTCCTGCCCTCCGGCCTGCCCCGGCGTGGCAGATTCCCAGCGCCCGCGTAGCGCCCCATGCCAGCGTGGCAACAACCGGCCCCGCAACCTGCGCCGAGCGCCCGCGTAGCGCCGCACCGTGCGCCGCACCTCAAGGCGCTCGCGAAGCGCACCCCAGCAAGCTCAGCCATGCAATGGCAGCTTGGGACCTAACACTGATGTGTTAGTTAATCACGGTAGACTTCGCAGAAGTCGATAGGCTCACCGCCGAGTTAGATGCCACCGTTGGCAACTTCACTGCCCGCTTAGCTGTACTCCGCAAGTACAGAAACTTAATCGAACTTATTCGTGGGAACAAATGGATAATACACCCACAACCTTTGTAAAAACGGCCCGGGCCGCGTAAAGCCACGCGCATTCAACCTAGTCTTTTCAACGCAAACGGTCTCGAAACAAACGACCGAAGTCAAAGAATTCTTCGCGAAAACGACGTAGACATTCTACGGTGCAGGAGACATTCCAAAGCCCGGAAGAGGAGATCCGAAGATTGCTAATTTTAATATCATAAGAAATGACAGGACCGGCGCTTCACACGGCGGCACTCTCATTTATTATAAAAGTCACTGCACTGCGTAGCAATCGACACGCCGTCGAATCAAAGCATTTAGAAGCCTCGATCTCCGCGCCGATTACAATAGCTTCGATATTTACCATGCAGAGACACCGCATGCATCACTCAATCCGATTTCGAGACGCTATTATCCTCTAGGAGACGCCGTCATCCTCGCCGGCGATTTCAATAGCAAGACACCGATGGAACTCATACACTACAAATCCGGGGTCTAGCATTAGACGAATTGTCAGACAAACTCAATTTCAGTGTGGTTGCGCCGTTGATGCAAACACACTTTCCCACACGAAGTGGGACAACGCCCGGATGTGCTTGATATTGCTATCGTAAAAACGTCAATCTCGCTCTTAGGAGCATAGAGGTCATCGATGACCTAACCTCAGACCACCGTCCGTGCTCTTAAAGCTAGGACCCGCAAATCACCAAAACACAGTTCTTAGAACTAAAGTCGACTGGCATAAGCTTAAGTCACAGCTAGACTCTACTAGCTCACCTCATTTAGACACCATACCCAATACCCTAAGCACCGCTCACGACGTGAATCTCGCCGCTCATGCGTTCACAAGTCATGTCCAAAGTGTGTCGAGGTTCCTCGAGGCAAATCCGGTGGAGGAAAACCCCTGGGCCTTGCCAAACGACATCAGGACCTCTTGCGACGCAAGAGAGCCGCGATTCGCGCCCACGATTGGTATCCAACCGAGCGAAAGTCGAAGGCAGCTACGCGCCCTTGAACATCAGTCCAATATGCGCATAGCTGAATTCAGGAACGATCGGTGGGATAGCGATCTGAGCAACCTACATCCTCACATGTGGCCTTCTGGCGCATTCCCAAAGCTTTCAAAGGCGGCGGCAGCCATCCAACTATGCCGCCACTCATCCAACCCGACAAGCCCACAGCGTTTCTCGATGAGGAAAAGCCGAATGTCTGGCCGACAGTCTCGAGGCTCAATGCTCGCCCAGCTCACAACCGGTGAGCGCCGCTCATCTCCGCAAGGTGAGAGCGAGGTTGACTCGGCTGACGCATCTACCCCACGCGATGTACTCACACCCGTAACGGAAAGCGAAGTCGAATCGTTAATCAAAAGCTTAAACCACGGAAAGCCCTGGCAGCGATGGCATTTCAAACCGCGTCATAAGGATTCTTCCGACTCATCTCATCAACCTCCTAGTCCTAATATATAACGCAGCTTTTCCAAGGGTATTTTTCCAAACACTTGGAAGGACGCTGAAGTTATAGGCTTCTCAAACCGGGAAAACCTCCCAACCAACCAACCTCCTATCGCCCCATTAGCCTGCTTGAGGGCTTCGGGAAAATCTATGAAAGACTAGTTTTGACCCGCCACAGGACTTTATGCAGGCTAATGGGCTTCTAATCCAGTCCAGTTCGGCTTCGGCCAAACATTCCTGTACACATCAGGTGCACCGCATCACGGAGCACATCAAATCCGCATGACACGGGGCCAACACACAGGAGCGCTTTTCTCGACGTGGCGAAGGCGTTCGACAAAGTATGGCACGACGGGCTTATATACAAGTTATATAGCTCGGCGTGCCTGACCGTCTCTGTACTCATCATACGAGACTTTCTCTGAAGCGAACGTTCCGATACCGCGTCGAGGGAACAAAACCAACCTCACCCGCTACTAGCCGGAGTACCACAAGGCTCAGTGTTAGGCCCCGTCCTATTCACCCTCTACACCAACGACATCCTCGCAACTATAAAGTTAGCATAGCCTTGTTCGCAGATGACACATGCATTTTACATCCGGCATATGTCCTATCTCCATCCAACGACGTCTCCAAGTCGCAGCCAGGCGCTTCGGCGACTGGTTTCGACGTTGGAGGATCGAAATAAACCCATCCAAAAGCGCGGCAGTCTTGTTCACACAGAATGCCGACGATCCCATCCATGATCCGACTCCTAGACCACCCAATTCCATGGGTAAACAAAGTCAAATACCTCGGGTAACCCTCGATAAATCCCTCAGCTCGGCCCGCACATCAAGCAGGTCAAAACAGAGCGGCCTTCACGTCCTAGGTCGCCTATTCCTTTAATCAATCCCAAAAGCAAGCTGTCTCTGCGCAACAAGGTGTTGCTATACAAAACAGTTATCCGTCCAATCATGACATACGCCAGTCCGGTGTTCGCACATGCATCCCATTCCAATATCCACAACTCCAAGCCCTGCAAAACAGGTTCATACGCAGGGCCACGGTGTAGCACTGGGTGCGCAACCTTGACCTGCATGTGGACCTGAATTGCCTCCATTCATAATTTTTAAAACAAGCATCTATCAAATTTTTTCGACTTGGCTTCGCAACATTCGAATGAGCTGGTACGTAACGCCGCCGATTACGTACCACGCAAACCAGTTCATCCTAAACATAGGAAACACGTTAGATATAGGCGACCCGCGCCAATACTTACAGATCCGGACGACGTATATACGATCGTGCAAGCACGTGTTAAATCGTACTATCGAACACCTATTGCCCTCGCCACCGAGGGCAAACGCATACCCTGTACAACAGATTTCGGCACGTACCAGGCCGATTCTCACCAACTAGATAGAGCGGTTTTAGCTTAAAACTAATATGTCCTAAAGCAACTGATCGAGCCGAGGTTCAGGCCACCGGCGCCCTCGATACATGTTGCTAACGGTTAGAAAGGATCAAAAGCGACTAACCGAGCCGAGGTTCGGCCCTCCTGGGCACCCTCGATTAGATCGCTGACGGTTTAAAATAGTGGAGCTCGAGCCGAGGTCTCCTCTGGGGACCCTCGGAGCTAAGCCAACAATAAAGAGGTGAAGCCTGTCACGCAAAGTTGCACAGCCCTCAACTCCGCCGGGTTGTAATGGTTTACTCCACCAACGGAAGCCATCAAATAAACGATAAACGACGCAAGTGTCACATGTAGGCAGCACGTTAGGGATACCCCTGATATTGCCGATGTCTAGGGGCGTCGGTGACCACTTTTCATCAAGCCCCGACTGCTCGCCTGCAAGTTTTGATATTTCATATACTGCAAGCTAAACTTGTTCGTAAGTAAGTAGGTGTTCCTTTAATATATTTAAAAAATGTCTTAAATCTAAATTATGTGGATAAAGCCTTGGTAAATTTACACTTACAACGGAGCAACGAGGTAAAATATAAAAAAAACATACGTTCTAAATTGGGTAGCTCCTGTTACAAGAGTAATTTTTTACGTTTAATCATTAATATAAATAACAAATAAACAATCTTAAAATCATTCAACGTTACAAAAACTCTTCCTTAAAATATAAGAAGATATTAAAACAATATGGCGCTAAGCACATAACTTCGACACTCAAGGTAAAACTTTTGGCTACACCTGAAGCATACTTTAGCAACACCGCATTAGTTTAAAGAATTTAATGGTTTTCGTTAAGACAATAAAATAAATAATTATTTTATCAAATACTAGCTTTTACTCGCGGCTTCGTTCAAGTGAAATAGAAAAAATGCCTGCGAGATGTATTGAATTATACTTTATAGTATAATATAAATAAGTTGGTTTATTGTGTGTGCCTATCGTTAGACACAAAGTTTTATAGGATTTGCTTGGACGATGATGTATTCTGTATTGATTAATTTCAATTTCAACCCCTATTTCATCTTCGCACTGCTTAAAACCACATAATTGCTAGAAAATCACCAGTTATGGCACGTATCGAGTTCCTAGACACAAAATTTCAAAAATGTGTGAGACGATTTTAATTTTATCGCAATAATTAATAGCCTATGTCCTTTCTTAGAATGTATTCTAAAAATGTACCCAATTTCATCAAAAAAGGTTCAATAGTTTTGACAGTAAAGACGGACAAACAGACAGACACAGAGAGAGTTGTATGGACTAGAGGACTACCCAAAACTTCGTACGAGTGAACTTTATTATGTTATTTAAGTTTTTTACACCCTTATTTGCATTGGAGATTATGGTCTAAATCCATGCTTCGGATGGGCATGTAAAAAGTCAGTCCACCCACCAACCCGCAATGGACCAGCGTGGTAGGATATGGTCCAAAAGCCCCCTAATCAAGGAGAATAGCGTGGAATCGCATCAGGGAGGGCCTATGTCCAGCAGTGGACTAACAGAGGCTGATGGTTAGAACTTTATATTTGCCAATACTTGAGGCAGCGGTGGTTGGAACATGTGAAATTACATCACTAGGAGATGATGTTTAAAGACTTGTCCTAATTTATTACGAAAAGTTAGCCATAAGATTGGAATTAATTGCAAAATATTTAAATAACGTTTTTTTTAACGTTTGAAAATATGCTTTTACGTTATATAGTATGTTGCAATGCTAGTTTTTCAGCTTTCATATTTTAAGACTTCCATCACAGTACACTGATAAAAAATTAACTATTCATTAATTTTTCAACAATGCTCTTATTTCATCGATTTCTAGAGCATTGCCACTATGCCAAGTCTAAGGAAACAAACGGTTTTAGAAGTTATAGGATATTGAGTAGGTAGATTCCATGCACACATTTTTACAAAAAGCCTATATCTATTAATCGCAATAAAGCTTCACGTTTTTAACTGTACATTCGTTTTAATTAGATAAAAAAGAGCAGTTGAAACAAAACTCAAAGGTTATTTGGACGAAGACGGATTTTTTTAGCCATGGGTTTACAAGCTTCATACATCATACAGCATCAGCCTGTAATAGTCCACTGCTGGACATAGACCTCCCGTAATATACCCCTATCCATTAGGGAGTTTTGGACCGTATCCCACCACGCTGGTCCAATGTGAGTTGGTGGGTGGACTGACTTTTTACGTGCCCATCCGACGCATGGAACATCTTACTTTTCTGACTATTGGGTGATCGTCGCAAATAACGCTAACCAACTAAGAAACAACAATGAAAATTTGTTGAGTCCCCGCAGGATTCGAACCCACGACTCGGTTTTTAAAGCCCACGTCCATACCACTAGGCTACGGAGGCAAGCTTACAGGCTTACTATTTCATATTGCTTTATAAGTAATAATAACCAATTAGAACATGCAAATGATATTATTATTATACGAAGATATAAGACGTGGTTTACCTCACTGAAAATTTAATGACGTCATCTATATTGACATGACTAAAGAACAGCTTCGGCAACGCTTATACATAATTTAATATCCGGTCGTTTATTAGCAATATTATTGGATACTGTTATTACAATGTCTATTAACGTTCCCGGAACATAATAGATTTTCAAGTTTATAAATTATATTAAATGATAAAAATTATGATATTTGTTATAAATCTTTAAAATGATAAATTTAGAACTCTTTAACACAGATATTTATTATGTCTAAAATGTTAATGAATTATGTTTTTTCCTTCAGTTTAGGGTTATGGAAGATAATCTAACCATTTGGTGTGATTCATAACTCAGGAAAAGGAATTAAACGTCAGAAATTATTACCAATATATCGACAGAGCAAAGAGAAACTGAAAAAATGAAATAGTTTACCAGAGCTGATTTCCAAACAATTAAAAAAATCAATGTTTTTATTAAACGCTATAAAGTTCGTAACATATTCCCTGTGATTATTATAAGCTTTAAGATTTTTTTCTAAATGTTAAAAAATAATTTAAAGAAACGAAATCATAATTTCCTGTGGTGAACTTCTGTAAAGTAGTAACAAAACATATAAAAACAATATGGTGCATAATTATGAGGATTTATTCAAGTCGAAGTCGAAGTCGTTTTATCCAACTTCAGTGAATAGATGAGAGTTTGAATTTTGTTGAGAAAATTATCGTGCTTTAAAACACAACAAGAAACTTCCCGACATAGTATATAATACAAAGTCGCTTTCTCTGTCCCTATATCACTATGTATGCCCAAATCTTTGAACCTACGCAACGGATTTCGATCCGAATTTCTTTTATAGATAAAGTGATTGAAGAGAAAGGTTTATATGTATAACACATGCTTAATATTGTAGGTATATTGTCCATCAGAATAGCTCCCGTGCGAAGCAGGGGCGGGTCGCTAGTCAATTACATAATTAGGATAACATGTAAACAAGGTAACTGCCTCCGTAGCCTAGTGGTATGGGCGTGTGCTTTAGAAGCCGGAGGTCGTGGGTTCGAATCCTGCGTGGACGCAACAAATTTTCATTGTTGTTTCCTAGTTGGTTAAGGCAATTTGGGCCGATCAATTGTCTGAAAAGTAAGATGATCCATGCGTCGGATGGGCATGTAAAAGTAGGTTCACCCACCAACCCGCATTGGTTCAGCGTGGTGGGATACGGTCCAAACCCCCTAATGGATAGGGGTGTATTAGAGGAGGCCTATGTCCAGCAGTGGACTAAAACAGGCTGATGATGTATGTGTGTATGTATGTGTAAACAAGGTTAGCCAAAGCAATGCAAGAGCGTTTTACGTATTATAAGTTGTTATAAATCGACTGTAACTCAGTGATTGTTAACAATTTATCTATAAAAACGTGTTAGACTTTTTACAACCCAGGATCATGTAAAATAAGTCCTGTGTTTGTGTGTGAGTAGTTTTTACAGTACTAAGAAAGTTCTTGAAGGTCAACCACCTTAAGTGCTATTGGTTTTAATCATTAATTAAAAGAAAATTTTACTTATTTAAAATGTGACTTATAGTTAGTTGTAGTTGCTATTTAAGTATAAAATAAATTGAAATTAACATACTTCAATTATTATTAACAAGTAATTGTCGTGCTACCTTTTACTGCTACTTAGTGCATAATTTTCAGGTAAAAATGTTAGTCTTCGTAAAAATTTATTAGGGTTTTTAATTTAAATGAAATTCAGTCTTTGTGATTCTTTAATGGATAGTATAAAATAGATTATTGCAGCTTTTAACTTTACAGTAATGTCGTTAACTCTACTGAAACTCCTGAAAAGGAACTTCATAAAAATGCTTAACGTGTCGTAAGTAAAGTTACAGTGGTTGACACTTAATCAGCGTTGTTCAGATGTATGATGAGCTTTAAGTTATAGCTTACTTTAAAAGAATGAATAATAAGGCGTCTGAAAATAGCTCCTTAATTAACGTGTAGGTTAATATAGAGTTCTATACACTCATTTTATATACGAGCATGTAAAGAAACAAGTTACAAGTGTAAAGCAAACAGTTTTTGTTACTCCTATTTTGATTAACAATTTCTTAAATAAAGATTCGCCAAATTACATTTGAAAGAGATGTTGACAAGCTAACACCATAAAAAATGGACTGAATGATAGTACCTATCCTGTTATAAGTTGTCACTGAGTGGTAGACCACTCGGTAACAATTCCTTAATGAGAAAACTAGAGACTATGGCTTTAATTTGTTGCCATTGGTTCATTATCATCATCGATCAACATGCCTTGATAGTCCACTCGGATATAGGCATCTCCCTAATACAACTTATCCATTAGGGTTTTGCCATTGGTTGTTCACATAAATTTTAAGACAATTTTGGGTATGGAGTATATGAAGCCAAACAACTCTTGACAGTATGAAAATGTAGAAAAAAAAAATGGAAACCATAATGTAAATATTAGCGTTAATCAGTGCCTATTTCTGCCGCAAAATAGTAGAGTGAAAACAAAGTTTTCCGGTTTAAAGGGCATCGTGACCAGCGTATTTACCGGTTAAACGAACTTAAAATCCTATGTCTCACTAAAGGCAGCGCGTTGATGATGGTATTACCGTTGTCCATGGGCGTCGGTGACCACTTTACATTAGCTAACCCGACTGCTCGTCTGCCTTCGTAGCGAATAATTAACATAATTTGATACCGTACATAAGCATACAAATCGTCATTTTCTCAAAAATGTTGTACTATAATGTCTCTATGTACAACATTAGAGCTCTACAATGGAGTCAGTACTACATTTGAGCAACTAACCATTTTGACAACATGCTACATGTTATACAACCTTAAACAAAGGACCAAAGCTTAAGCAAATTGATATTAAGTCTAACCCATACTAAAAGTAATCCCCTCTAAAAGATTATGTTCGCTTTTAATAGACAATCTTGTAGAGTAGGCGTGCCGTAACAATTCCATTATCCTTTTAATGACATTGAAAGCGATTTCGCTAGATATTTCCTGAAAAAAAGTAACTATGACAGTAGACAGTAGAAATAGAAGTTCAACAGAAGCTTACTACTTGTTATTACGCCATCATTGCAGTAGTTGCGTTGATTGTGATTGCTTTTATACGCTTTATTTTTTTTTGTACAAAGTAAAAGGCTTGATTTAAAGTTAATTTATTTCATTTACATCATCATCATCATCCACTGCTGGACATAGGCCTCCCCACCACGCCACCGCTTTCGATTTTCGGCTATTCTCATCGAGCCCACACCGGCCACTTTGCGAATGTCATCACTCCATCTTGCCGCGGGGCGTCCCGCACTAAGTTATTTAATGAATTGAAATACATGTTCAATATAAAAGTTATGACATATTTGAAAGATAAATACAGTCTACGGATTTTATTGATTATTTAATTACTCAACGATTAATTCAAATTATACCCGTCGTTTCAAACCCTTTCCAGGGTCCATCGTTATCGCCTGTCCCGTATTTCAATTGCTATGTAATCTGTTAAACTGTTTCATTTATTTTGTAACATATTTTCGTATGTAAGAAATTGTTCGTACTAAGAACAAAATGACATCTTATTTTTTATGGAACTAAATAAGGAAGGATAAAGCAGCAACGTTATGCGTTATCTAAAATGTGATCGGTAATGGCCTAAAGCAAAGAAGGCATTAAGAAAAGATACAGCTGCTTAGGAAGAAGAAATTTTGGTTAAAAAATTATACACGAAGTCCATGCATTACGGCATAATAAGTCGTTAAAACAAGCTTGCTTTATAAAATTGCCGATACACTTTTAAATAATCTAACAAAATGTTGTTCGTTATCTTATCAAAGAATGTCTGTTATAAATTACAAATGTATGGAAATTCTTTATTCATCAATGAATGCCAGTAACATGCCTGTTACGTTATTATATACATATTGTAACGTTTGTTGATGTTGTGGTCCCTGGTACAAACGAAATAATACTAGTCTGTCATAGAATTATTTCTAACCTTCATTTCTACCTTCTTTGTATAGCACCATCAGGGTAATATAACAATTAAATTTAAAAAAAATTATCTACCAGCCTAAAAAAACAATTCTGCAGCCAAAAATGCAGCAAACAAAAAGGTTATCTAAAGAAGCCAATTTTGGCGGGGATCCAAATAGTTCAAAGGCTAACTATTAAAGTTACAGTAGACACACAAGTTTTGAACTTTTTAGTTTTACTCGTATACCAGCAATTGTTAAGAAAATAAAGATTTGAAAATATTTTTTGGAAATCTATTTTAACTACGAACAGTGGTAGCATATATAACAATCAATAAGTGAGTGAATCCAGTGTTTTGGATTCAAAATGCATATCAATCAGCAGAGATTGTTGATATATCTGGTGTGAGACTTATCAGCCTATTTCTATGTCTAAACAAATAGTGCATAAAGTTATATGCTTTGTTAAAAGCCTTTTTGTGAAGTTGGTATTTAGTATCACTGACAAAAGAGCGAGAACAATCCAGAATTCAGTGCGGTTCACGAAGTTATGTCTTTTATCTGGTATTATAATATATTATCCACATGAATTCATTGTCCGGTAAAAGCCCTGTTGGCCATGTAGCGATCACCGATTGCTGCGAGGCATGAACATGGGTTTCCAGCGAGAGCGGGCTAGCCTTAAGAAGTCTACTCTCCAACCTAACTTCTGATAAGCCGTGATTGGGTTTAAAAAAATCCAAATGGAATTAGGCTCTTAACATATCGGAACCTCAATGGTAGTTGACGAGGCACTCCATGCCGTGGTGGACTTCATACGTGACGTGGGTAAAGGATTTTGCAGGAGTAAGCATACTGGCAATAATTCCGAATACTCCAGAGGAACCACAGAATCATAAGGACTCTAGTTCCACTGAACTGAAACTTCTTGCGTTGCAAATTATTACACCGAGACCTTCCTTATAACATAGAATTAAAATACAGACTACTTATGTCTCACGTTTTATTCAACTTTTTAGGTCCGATTTTGGTTTAAGGGTATTTTATAAAATTAACAAAATATTGAACAGGCGAAATAATTTAAGCAGCCATATTTTACTCACATTGTGTACTACGTGCAACTTCGTATCGCGTCCTACTTTTGTTTCGAACGGAAGATACGAAACAAAAGTTGAGGCCTCGTGTCTGAACTACCGTATTTCCTAACCAAATGGAAAACATTCTTTACAAAGTTACGGGAGAAAGTCGCGGTAATAATCTTCGAGTAAGTTTGATAATGATAAAATGATTGCGATAAAACACATTGTATATAAGAAAGAAAGTCAGTTAGTTATCGTAAAAACCTTTGAGTGGATATTTAATAATAGTAACCGTATTGTCTATGCATAAATTAATTTATGCCTGCACATTGACATGGAAGACAAGTGCACTGCAGAGTACACGGTATTAAATGTGAAGTGAGAATTGAACCCGTAGCCTACAGGATGCCAATACGCCAATGGGCTCTTAAAATAATACACAGAAAATACTTTTTCTACGAATATGAAATTTTTAATGATATGATACTTGTTTGCTTGAAATTGCTTGTTTATTGTATCAGTCTCGTTGTAAAAGATGACAAAAAATAATCCTACTAAGTTTCTTTCGCATGTTCTGAGAGGCGTCCTTTTCAAACCGTTGGTAGCATTCTTTAAAATCAATAAGTAAATATGATGCTTCTATGTCGAATAAAGATATTTGAATTCTACAGTTATTTTGCTGTGAACCTATATGTATGTATACAAAAATAAAAATTTTAGCACTTTCCGATGGTGTAAATAACAATACAAAAACTAAATACATTATATTAAGTAAACATTCTAGAAAGATATTTAATTACGTGAATAAACCGCACAATGTCAACAAGAGTACGGTGCAAAGTTGTAGACTCCGTCAATTAAGGCGGGGAACTTTGACGTGGCTTAATGGAAACGCGGCTTTGAGCCACTGTCGTCGGTTTACATTGGCCTACATAGCTCGTAGTTCACTTATTCGAGACGACGGGGGGTCTGAGTACAGTATATTACTTTGGTATTACTTATTTGTTCATTCATTACCTGCTATAGAGCAGGTAAAGAAAGGTATGTGACGAAGAATATATTAAAAAAGAAAGAAAAAAGAAGGAAACTATGGAGTAGATTTTTATATATAAAACTTTAAAATAATATAACGGATTTTAGTGTGATATCAGTTTTTGTATTCAAAATAGAACTCCTGTACTTTTTGATTATTTAGTTTTGTTTCTGAATTAAATTAAGTTAATGACATACAATTAAGGTTTTTTCAAACCATCACATCATCAGCCTTTGTTAGTCACTGCTGGACATAGGCTCCTCAATACACCCCTATCCATTAGAGGTTTGGACCGTAACCACCACGCTGGTCCAATGTGGGTTGGTGGTGGACCGACTTTTACATGCCCATCCGACGCATGAATCATCTTACTTTTCAGAGAATTGGGTGATCGGCCAAGATTGCCTAACCAACTAGAAACAAACAATGAAAATTTGTTGACTGTCCCGCAGAGATTCAACCCTGACCTCCGGTTTCTAAAGCACTACAATACCACTAGGCTACGAGGCAGTTTTCAAACCATAATCCACACTTTTTTAAAGGAATAACCTTAAGTAATATTCTATTAGTGGAGATAAATATCTAAGCTGAGAAAAGCGACTGTTTTCAATGACAACTCCTAAGAAAAACCATTGAAAGACGATGTCTGCGGCTTAAAGCTCCGTTGACATCAGGACGTGTCAAAAGTTTTCACCCTAATTAACGAGGCAGACAACTCGGCACCATATTGTTGTTTAATTCCGCCTTTGTTATGCGAATAAACTTGTCTTTCTAAAGTATGTTACAATTTTATTTTAGAATAATATTAAAGGGCATTAAGTTGACGATAAATAAGTTAAGTTTAAGTTATAATAGTGTGTTTCAACAACGTATTAACAAATTTGAAATCAAAATGTTATTAGGGTATTACTTACGAACAACAATACAAATTGCGAACGGTTGTAATCATCTCTAGCGACTACAAATCACATAACACAAATCATGTTTCTACAACTCTACCTTTTAGATCCCAAAGAGGAAAAACTCATATTGACCTTCAAGGACAACCCTTTAAGGGCAAAAACTTGATATGGATCATATCATTACATTTAAAAAGCGTATTTGTATCTGTTGATTGACTCTAATGTAACTTATTCGTTGCTCACTTTAATGACGATACATACCAATCACTTTTTTAACTTAACTATTCTGTAATTTAGTGTTTATAATGTTGCTTATAGTAAGCGATATACGTTTTTTTGATCAATGTAAATACGTTGTAAAATAAACTTAGTAAATTTATCGAGAGTCGCCGTGGCCATATTATAATACGACGCTCTAATAAATAATTAAAAACGTTTAAATCAATAAAAAATATGGAGCCCGTCAGATGATTTTTAACGAATTTCTTTAATTAAAATTCCATTACAGAAAGATATTAGTGCTTATCTAAACTCAGTTATCTCTATGTGTATGTTTTAGCATCCAGTATCTAATCCGAAATGTTTTATACTTTCCTACTTCTCCTCAAAGCAAGTCCAGCTTACGGTTTAAACATGCTCTTTGCATTTTCGTTAAAGGATATAACTTTAGTTCAGTATTTCACGAGCATTAGACTGAATATCTGTTAAAAGCTAGCAACACGTAAGCTTTAGTTCAAGTTTCACCTGTGTAGCGAAGTCGGTGCAATTAAGTGGTGTTGTTCTGCTTATGTTGCAATGTATAATGGTTAAGCTCGATTAAGTGCGGACGAGTCACGGGTAACGGGCGAAATATTATTATTAATATGATATCATTTTTATATTCAAAAATTTAAGTTATCTATATGTTTAAAATGTATTTCTTAACGATTATTAAGTTGAAATTGCTATGGGTAAATCTATAGGGTATTGAAACCTCTCTTTAATACTTTTTAAATAGGTTAACGCAGAGGTTCTTTGATCTTCTTTGATCGATAAAATAAGAACAACTAAAATGTCTTTTGCCTAAAGGACGCGCGAAAGAAAGCGAAAGAAAGCGAAAGAACTCATAGTTGCGCTTTAACGGCTTCTACAATTAAGACTAAGGCTGCTTTTGCCATTAGCTGATTGACCTTTCTCTTGGTTGACTTCGACTTTTGCTTAAAACAAGTTGCTATTTGTAAGCTCTGTAAATGAAAAGAGAACGAGCTGCTTATGTTTAAAATACTATTGTAGGTTTATTCTGTCATTCTATCAATTGACATGTAGAAGGAAATACATTTTTTTATAAGATTGTTGTGTACAACGATTATTAAGTAATTAAAAGATGTATGCACATTGAAAGAAGTTTTTTGTCTAATAACATTGAAATTGTTCTGAAAAAGAATGTTATAAATTGTGTGATGCCCCCGCAAATCATTAGAACGATTTGTATACAAATGTTTTCTTTTACAATGTCCACTATCCTTCTTAATTTTAAAATAAAAAACTAGGATAACTAACAAACTACTCTTATTGTGGATCTTGAACAGCGCAAGAGCTGTATCCGGCGTGAAATTGTCAAAAGGAATATTTTTACTTAACAAAGGATTTTATCGTCGACTAACAGCGGCAATTTTCTTCTTTGATACTAAGAAAAGAAAAAAGAATTTAAGATAGAAAAATGATTAAATAACTTTTAAAAACTGTCTTTTGTTTAGGTAATCTTCAAATATATTTATAGTTATTTATTTTATACTCAGAGAGTTAGTGAATAGGATTTATATGTGTCATCATGTATACCCTGGAGTCGAAAAGTTCTGGGTGGAGACCGAGGCTCTGCAACGAGTGTGAGCCCTGCGGCAGATGGGTGACGACTTCCAAGTGGCTCGTTGGGCTGGATGAGATGCCAAGATGAGGAAGCGGTGGCGTGCACTTTGGGAGGCCATGTCCAGCAGTGGACTGCTGCAGGCTGATGATGATGATGATGATGATGATGAATTGTCATCGTCGTATATCATCATCATCAGCTTTCACACTGGACATCCTTCCTATGAAGCCACCGCTTCATTTTCTCTGTCTAACCAGCTCAATCATATCTTGCGGAGCATCGCACAGTTATTTAAAATTTAAATACACTGACTTTTCATATTAAATGTTAATAAATATTCAGAATATTAATAATACAGAAGGTTTTATGGCGTTAAATTCTTGCGATCATTTAAAATTATACTGTTATTTTAAATCTTTTTAAGTTCCATCTTTGTCCTGTCCCATAATTGAAGCTAAAAATCTGTAAACGTTCATTTTGTTTGTATTCTGAAATGAAATCGATCTTCTAGACGAAATAATATTTATTTTTATGAACCATAAAGACTTAAAGAAGCAACTTATGCGCTATCTAAATTGGATCGAAATGGCCTAAAACAAAAGACTTTGAAAGATACACCCTCTTAGGAAGAGAATTTTGTTAAAATGATAACGGCACAATAAATTGTTAAAACAAACTTGCTTTATAATATTGCCTATAAAAAAACTTATGCTTGTAATGAATGCCATACACATTCAATAATTAAACAAGATGTTATTATTTATCTTAACAAGAAATCTTTATTTATCAATGTATGCTAGTAACAGGCCTGCTACAAAATTTTGTTGTCTACATTCTTAATACAAACAAAATAATATTTGTGCGTCAAAGATTGAGTCTCAAAAACCTCTACCATTTTTCTAAAGGGAAAAAGTTGTAAAGAGAATCATGCCTTCTTTGTATAGCACCACGCGGTAATATAACAATTAAATTTAACAAAAAAATAATCTACCAGCCTAAAAAAACAATTTACTCTCTGCAGCCAAAAATGCAGCAAACAAAAATGTATCTAACGAAACCAATTTTGGCGGGGATTTCAATAGTTCACAGCTTTTGCCTGTTTTGACTTTTTTATAGCTGCTTGCGGCTAACTATTAAAGTTACAGTAGACACACAAGATTTAAACTATATATTTTTACTCGTATACCGGCAATTGTTAATAAAATAAATTTAGGAAAAAAAAATGTTTTTAATTTCTATTTTCAACTACGAATAGTGGAAAATTTAACAATCAATACGTGAGTGAATCCAGTGTTTTGGATTCACAATGCATATCAATCAGCAGAGAATCTTGATATTTCTTGTGTGAGACTTTGAGCCTATTTTTATATCTAAACAAATAATGCATAAAATAATATGCTAAACCACTCATTGGGGTTGGTATTTAGTATCACTGAATGAAAGATCCAGAACAATCCAGAATTCAGCGTATCAACATCATCTGGATTATAATATTTGCAACATTGAATATCTAAGTTTTTTTCATGAGAGATCCAGATACAATCTAAAGTTCTAATTGACTGGTATCGACGTTGTGTCTTAGGCACTGATTATAAGCATTCTATCCACATAGCTTAAATAAGTCCGTTCTGTTAGTGAGAGGAAATATCCACAAATTACCGAATCTCTTGAGCTAATATCAGTGTTCTCGAGTGCTGAGACCTCACCAATAGCTAATGGTTCAACCACGAACAGACGGTCGAAATTTACACATAGACCATATCACCATACGTAAGTGTGCTAAAGATTATGAGTCTGGTAGGTCCTGACAGGAGACAATTATCCACGTGTAGTATTCGCGACAATCGTCACTTGGTCCGTTAAAATAGCAGCTGTTTACTGGGTCATAACGACTCTCACATAAGCTCACGTAGGAGTTGGCGAACCACGGAAAGACCGGTTCGAGACATTTACCATCAGGTGCCGTACTGTCATCTGCATAGCGTATGCCTAAAAAGACAAAGTGCAACTAGACAATATGTTTTACCTTTGTGGACTATAAGAAAGCTTTTGACTCTGTGGAAACCTGGACTGTTCTGGAAGCTCTTTAACGATCTCAAGTCGATTATCGATACGTCGAGGTGCGGAGAGGTCTTTATAGTGCTGCGTTTATGTCCGTCCTAATTCCGGGAGGTCAAACGAGACCAATCCAATTCTTAATCTCGAATGTAGCTTTGAAACTATTTCCATGAGTTTAATTCTGATTCATTATAATATAGAATTATAAATTACTTATGTCTCCATTAATAAATTTTTCTTACGGTTTTTTTAAAGTTTTAATGTCTATTTTTGTTTTAGCGTTTTGTATATAAATAGACGAAATATTGAACAGGCGAAAATAATTAAAACAAGCATATTTTACTTACACTGTGTATAATTAACTACGTGCAACTTCGTATCGCGTCTAACTTTTGTTTCGAACAGGAGATACGAAACAAAAGTTAAGGCCTCATGTCTGAACTACCGTATTTCGTAACGAAATGGAAAACTTTCTTCACAGAGTAACGGAAGAAAGTCGCTTTGATTTAATTGGTTTAGATTTAATTATGTAGTCGGCATCCTGATGGAATAGTCTCCCGACTATAGACATTGTAATACAGATAATGATCGCCAACGCGATGACATATCTATACAAGAGTGTAGTCTAGTGATCACAGTAAAACCTTGAGGTGGATTTTCAAAGAACAACAGTGTTTCCTATGTATCGAATTAATTTATGACCGCATGTAACCAGAGTCTCCTGAACAGACTACACACATTATATTATGATTGTGAATTTCCCTCGATATGTTAACAGGATAACAGATAGCGATAAACATATTCATATAAAAAGTGAGTTAGTATCACAAAAACTATGATATCTAAACAGTAACCATTTTAATGATATGATTACTTTATGACCTGACATTGATATCATATGACTGCATACCATTAATTGAAGGAGAATTGAACCAATAGATAGTCCACATAATTGATTCTTAAATAGTTCATGAGAGAGCCTATTCAGCCGAATTGACATTCTTTAAAGATCAATATGTAGTATGAATTGCTTTGTATCAGCTCAGTAAGATGACAATAGATAGTCTTATTTTCTAAAGTTCTGAGCGAACCTTATATCAGTGTATATTCTAAAAATAATAATATATGCTCTCATTGTGAATAAAATATTAATTTCTAAGTTATCTTAACCATATATAGTTACAAATAAATATTAGATTCAGATTGGTAAAATACAATAACATTATATTGAACTCTAGAAAAATATTTAATTACGTGAATAAACCGCACAATGTAAACAAGAATACGGTGCAAAGTTGTAGATTCCGTCAATTAACTTTGACGTGGCTTAATGGAAACGCGGCTTTGAGCCACTGTCGTCGGTTTACATTGGCCTACATAGCTCGAAGTTTACTTATTCGAGACGACAGGGGGTCTGAGTACAGTATATTACTTTGGTCTTAAGAATTCAGTACTTATTTGCTAATTCATTACCTTTAAAGCTATAAAAGAAAGGTGTGTAACAAAGTATGTATTAAAAAGAAGAAAGAAGAAGGAAACTATGAAGTTTATTTTTTTTATATTAGACTTCTTTAAAATAATATAACGGAATTCAGTGTAGACATCAGTTATAGTATTCATTTTTATTTTTGGATTAAATTAAGTTAAAGACGTGTAATTACACTTCTTACACTATCATCCACACTTTTTAAAGGAATAACCTTAAGTAATATTGTATTAGTACAAAAGAATATCTAAGCTGATAAAAGCGACTGTCTGCAATGACGACTACAAAGAAAAGCCCTGCAAGCCGATTTCTGCGGTCTGAAGCTTCGTTGCCATCAGGTCGTGTCAAAAGTTTTCACCCTAATTAACGAGGCAGACCACTCCGCGCCATATTGTCGTTTATTTCCGCGTTTTGTTATGCGAATAGAATTGTCTTTATAAAATATGTTACATAATTCAATCATTCTTAAGTTTTCCGACGCAGTATATTAGTAACACTCAACTTATATCAATACATTATATTATATTATACATGATAGCAATTTATAGCAATGTTACAGAAACTTATGCAAATTTGAATCTTCAAATCGGAAAGATATGAAAAAATGTCTTCAGGGTATTTTAAATGAACAGTAAAAATATTGCGGACGGTTGTAAATATCTGTTGCGTCTACAGATCTAATAAACAATTCAAGTACATATGTAGTTTGAAACAGTTTCTGGATTATAAGAGACTTAACTGTGTAATAGAAACCAAATGAAATAAGTACTAGATGATATCAATTAAGCAATGAAGTAAAATTTCCTTACTTATTGTAGCAGGTAAGTAGAGACAATAGGAATTAACTTTTGTTACGAAGAAACTTTGAGATGATAACAAATTTTACCATATAATGAACTCTGACCTTGTTGGGTCATTATCAGACATGTACGGTTTGTGATTCTTCTCTTTTGGTTTTCAAATACAAAGTATATAAACTCTATTTAATAAGTTTTTTAAACAAATTGTTTAGAAAATATGTAATTCAGTAACCTTTTCAAAGAAGAACCGAGAAGACTGTTGCTATTGAGTATTTTTTCATTATTAATAATATACTTAATTAGCGGAGAAGTCAAGAAGAACCAGGTCGTCGTTGAGGTAAACCTTTGTTTTTTTATTGCCGAGTAGTCGGGCCACCTGATGGAAAGTGGTCACCGACGCCCATAGACATTGCCAATGCGCTGCTTACCGTTAGACTTAGTATGTTATGTCTTGTTTACCAAGTAAATACGCTGGCCACGGTGCCCTTCAAACCGGAACACAGTAGTGTTTTCACACTACTGCTTTACGGTACAAATAGGCACCGCGGTGGTACCCACCGAGACGATCCCTTGTAAAAGGGGGACCTACCGCCGGTATAGCCTGACTATAAAGGCTGTACCAAACAGGATTAATCCACAGTAAGCTTCCCCTGTGGATGCGCTTAGGAAGGAGCGAGGGATGGGCAAAAAGTAGTAAGTGCCTTCTAAGGCTGCTTTTCCTATACCGTGAATCTGTGGGATCACGACGTAAAAGCAATGTGGAGAGGTATCAACGATACGTCAGATGATTTTTTACGAATTTTTATAATTAAAGTTCTATTACAGAAACATATTAGTACTTATCTAAATTCAGTTATCTTCATGTTTTAACAAAATGTTTTATACTTTCCTACCTATCATCAAAGCTAGTAAATAAAAAGTTTTACTTTTTATTTTAAAATTTCTCACCACCTCCATTAAATGTAAAATTTTTCCTTACATGATTAAGCATACCACATAAAATTAACATTTGTCCCTATTACATATGATAGAATTTTAAAAAGCCTTTTCGAGAAGTACACAAAAATTAATTAAATATTTCAGTATAGTCAGTAGTAGTAAAATTTTGTAAAATTAATTAAAAATAATAATTTAATAATAAAATGTAAACTTTTTCAACTAGGACAACTAACAAACTATTCTTATCGTGGATTTCGAACAGCGCAAGAGCTGTATCCGGCATGAAAATGTCAAAAGAAATATTTTTACTCAACAAAGGATTTTATCGTCGACTAACAACGGCACTTTACTTTGATAGTGAGAAAAGAAAAAAGAATTTAAGATAGTAAAATGATTATACAAGTTAAAGAAAACTGTCTTTTGTTTGGTTTTTAATATTATTTATTTTTTATAGATAAAAAGCCAACATTTGAGAACTCAGATGCATTATATATCGTCATCAATTTAGACATTCATTATTAACATGTACTTGATTGTCATTGATTGTAAATGTATTAAAATTGTACTAAAATATAGTCTCTTATTGATACAACTTAACAAAGCGACATTTCAGTAAAAGTCAGCGTATAAGTAATTTATTGGTCAATTTTAAAAGGATTAACTTCGCACGTCAATTGTGGCGAGATGCCAACATTTATCAGGTGATTAAATGTCACATTTCTGGAAAATTAACGTTATTTTCAACGGTTGTCTCTTTAAGTAAATGAATAAAAATACGGTGGAAGTTTACATAACATTCTGCAAAAAGTAATTGTTATTCTCCTGTAAATTAACACACCACCATGACATCGGCCCCACCGGTGAGGTCGAACTTACACATCCTTTGCTATATGACACTGTAGCTTAACACCATATTAGATAGGAGCGTTGCTGGAGTTTCTTGCGACTTCTTCTCCCAGCGCTAACGGTTTAAATTAAGTTTTTTTAGAGCTCTTCTAGCTATTAAATTATCGAAAAAAAAAGAAAGCGTCTGAATCGAGCCGAGGCGTCGGCCCACCTGAGCAGCCCTCGATTCGGCATGCTAACGGGAACCAGAAAGTGACGGCCAAGGTTTCAGGGTCACTGGGGGCCCTTGGTGCAGTTAAAGTCACTCCGTGGGGAGACGCACCTGTGGAAACGGCCCCCCACATCCGGTATGTTCTAAGTAATTTGGGCCGATCAACCAATTGTCTGAAAAGTAAGAATATCCATGCGTCGGATGGGCATGTAAAATGTCGGTCCACCCACCAACCCGCATTGGACCAGCGTGGTGGGATACAGTCCAAATCCCCCTAATGGAGAAGGGAAGGCCTATGTCCAGCTGTGGACTTATACAGGCTAATGATGATGATGACGTGCAGACTCGGTTAGACTTTTTTTTGAGGACGTTGGTTAAGAAAATCAAAGAAAAAAAACACAGAAATCGAACTTATGACCTCCAGACCGTTGGCAAGTGCAGCTAATAAACAAACAAATATTTAATACAAGCGATAGCAGGGCTTGAAAATTAGAGTATCACATCGTAAGTATTCGTTGATTTAATATAGCAAGTAATTTTTCTGTTTTAAGTGGGACAGATGGCTTTCCTTTTAAGTAATTTGATTAACTATGATTCTCTGAAAGTTATCGTATCGCATTTCTGCTGAGTAAACTTGCTAATGAAATTAAAACTCAAACCGCATTCTGAATAATAGCAAAGATGCACTTCAGATTGTGCAAAATACTTATAAAATCTTCTGTAGTAACTATTTCGGATTCATAATGACTTTAAAATTATCTTAAAGGTTAGGTCTCCTATTTGCTTTAGTAAGACTATCGCTGTGTCTATTTTGGTATATATTGTGTTTTTTTTTGTCTCAACACTCATTTGCTAAAAGAATATCTGGTTTGAAGGGCATTGCAGGGTAACTAAGTAACATCTCTTGTCTTAGGGCGGTGAGCGAATAAGCGGCGTTTCAACGCTCCGTTTTTTATGGGAACGGCGTGTTACTTACCATAGGGTAAACGTCTTGCCCCCAAACTGGTTCTCGCTTTGTCGTAGCGGTGGGGCTCAGTACCTGCGGCCTGCACAGCCGCGGGGAAGCTAAGAGGAACCTGGCCAGCCTGTGGTGCAAAGCCGGCCGTGGCAAGCCCGCTTTGGATGCGCCGGAGAGTGCGAGCGACGGGTTGCAGGAGGTTGATGTGCCGCCCTTCCTGTCCCTCGCAACCAAGGTGGAGTAGCGAGGGAAAAGGAGTGTCGGTATTCCGTAGGCCGCTCTTCCTATCCGCCGCGACTCGGCGGGGCCGCATCTATAATGCGGTGAGGAATGGCCGTGGGAGGAGGGGACTTTCGGCATGGTATCGTCGATCTCTCCTCCTTCTGCGGCTGAAATGGAGCTAGCGGCCGAGCGTAACATCGGAGCCGTCGCTAGGGGCTAGGAGTTTGGTCCTTGCGTAGTCTGGGAACTTCTGACTCCCATGGCCCTTGAACAACAGACTCGGGGGAGTCTGTTACCTAACTAAAGGGGCCGAGACGAAGGACGCGTTAGCTCCGACGCGACCAGAGGGAGGGAGATGGCCGTAGGGCCGAGATGGGGCTGTTCCGGCGGCCAGCGCTGGTGGGGTTGCAGTTGAGTGGAAGCACGTTCTTCGCTGTAGCCTCTAGAGCTTGTGATTAGTCGTGAAATGACGATATGCGTCTATTGCCTGAGGAGTTTGTCGTGAATGCAGTTTCGGTAAATTACAAACGCTGCCAAATCCTCGTAAAATAGAATATAAGTTGTTTCACATAACTATACTAAATTGATTTGGTCTCAAAAATATCTTAATAATCTAGTAATAAGTGTACCATAAAGCATGTGTATAATGCAAGCATTTTTTTAAAATAAATCAGCTCATTCAAAGCTTTTTTAAGACAATACAGTTAAGGTCCATGTCACATTTCATTAAATAAGCTTCTATGTACATAAAACGTGCATAAACCGACATTTGATATAATTATTCCTATAACTTATAATGATGTTTAATACAGGAATAGTACCAATATTATCGTATGTATGAATGACATTGCTTATATTGCAAAATATTATACGACAATTAGAAGTCAGGCTCATTCAATAGTTTTATTTTAATGACTAATATTTAATTTTACTACCAAGATTTTGCATTAACAAACGATTTTTCGGATCCGTATAAATGTATGATACGTTTCTCGATTATTATTACTTAAATCTATTAGGTTTTGAAAATACTTATCCTAGAAAGTAACTAAATTTTTAATGTACTTTACAATAGTAATTCGAACAATGTTATACGCTGTAAGTCGTTTATTTTATTTACTTGTATGTTTAGATTAATCCTGGATTTTATAACACCCAATTTTCGATCTTAATGTATTGAAATTCTCGATTATTGTTATCAATATCTTTCAGGTTTAATAATACTTTATTCCTAAAAGTATAAATCTTTTTAATACCTAAATCGAGGATGATAATTAATTCCTGGCGTTATTGGATCAAAGAAATGTAGATTTATTACAACATTAATGCTTTGAAACTGTTTAATTTTACTGACACTTAATGTCAGAGATTAATCTTAACACTGAGGAGTGATAATAATTCCGGGTAAGGAAAGCTTAAGAATTATTTTTATGTAATAGCTAGTTAGGAAAAAACTCGTAAGAATGAAAATCACTCTTAATGTATCTACAGTGACTAAGTTTTATTATGACACTCACCAAGTTTATACGTAAAAATATATTAAATATCTGAAATAAAAGATTTTTTATGATAATTATAAGCTAAACTTTTTATTATAACTGATTTGGGCTGATCACCTAATTATCTCAGAAGTAAGATGATCCATGAGTCGGACATGTAAAAATGTCGGTCTACCCACCAACCCAACCCCCTAACTAAGAAGGCGTGCATTAGAGGAGACTTGTCTCCAGCAGTTGACTTACACAGGCTGATGATGATGATGAACCAAAAGCGGACATTTATCAAATTATTTAGTATACAAAGAAAAACATTGATTTAAAATTATTGTTTTCAAAACCTACGTTTTTAAGTTAGAGCATTGTTGAACCATTTTTGCATGCAAATTGTCTGCCGACCTCGAAGTTGTTTGGCACATTGCCACTGTTTACATCCGGAAGAGACGAAGAAAAGTTGTTATGCGTTTAACTTGTTTGTGCAGGAAATTGTAAATTTATTCGCTAGAAAAGATAAGCTGAAAATACTGTTGAGATTACAGAGTGACAAGTAAACTGTAATTGAGAATTTGTTTTGCAATATCATCGATTAATAGAAAAACTCTATAATTATTTTTTCACGGAGTTAACGCTGACGCAACAAGTAAAGACTTTTTATTAACATACAGAAATACAGTTTAAATATTTTTTTTGCCTTGAAAGGTAATAATGAAACCGTCAATAAAATGAGAAGATCTAGATATTTGAAAATGGAGAACAAAAAGAAGCTTTCCCGCTTTGTCTTCTATCTTCTATGACTTAGTGAAATCGAGTGGAGCACAAATGGTAAGAATGGCGTATTGATAGAATATATTAAAACCCTTGTAATTCTTTAATATATATATTAAAGAGATTCCCACCTATATATTGACTCATGCCGATATCTCTGGAACCATAAGGCGTAACGACTTTAAATTTGGTAGGAATCTTCCTTTGGTCGAGTAGACGTCAGCCAATAATTTTTCGGATTTTATGGAATTCCACTCACAAGAGGGATTGGGGTGTTGCTAGTTTTAATATATCATCATCATCATCATCATCATCAGCCTGCGCTAGTCCACTGCTGGACATAGGCCTCCCCTAATGCACGCCACCGTTTCCTATCTTCGGCTATTCTCATCCAGCCCACACCGGCCACTTTGCGAATGTCGTCACTCCATCTTGCCGCAGGGCGTCCCACACTACGTTTGCCGTAATAGAATAACTACTTATAAAAGTAACTCAATTGTTAGGTCCACTACAAACTAGTTACTTATCGACAAACAGTTTTGAGGAGATGTGAACCTAAATGACCCTAAATGGTTTCCCTTCATATCCTTTGTAATACCATTTCAAACTTCGATCTACTCAAACCACCAAAACAGTGCTGTCCCCTTAAATAATCAGACATTTTCGGAATCATGTTTACTTAAGAACGTAATAAAATATGCTTTACTCAACAAAGTTTGGAGCTTTAAAAGGTCACACGCGTTAAAGGTTCAAAGCGCGGGAAAGTGAACACGATATGGCAGAAGTGGGCTTCTCCAATTAAGGCGGAAACTCCGTCATTGAGTCCGCTCGGTTTCCTTTGACTTATCACTTAAAGGAAGATAAATTGAAGACGGCATTGTTTTGAACCTGCAGGAACAAGTTAGAACTAAACTTCGTTTATAACTAACTATTTATATTAAATTAATGTCTTGCTTCTATTTATATATTAAAGTTTATATCCATTTGCTTTATGTTATAAAAGAGTTATTTATTTGCGTACCTCACTTTCGGTACAAGAGTTAATCTTAATTTGCAAGCTAAAAGTAAAAAAAAAAATTCGCACTACGAAGTATGGATATAATATTTTTCTAGATTGACATAAAGACGTCTATAAAAAATAATATGACTGATATACAATATTTTTTTTAATACCAGCTATTCAGCACGATTCTGGCTGTGTTTTTTAAAATTTTGTTCATTAGAATGGATTTTCTTTAGGTATATAGTTGGCTAGGTCACTTAAGAATAATATTGCGTTGTAGAAGCAAAAGATTCCATTACATTGGTTTAGTACTTTTGCAGTCTATTTAAAAGAGACTAAATATTACCTTTTATAATGTCGCGAGTAATCTAGGAAAATTTAGCAAATTTTTGTTGGCACATAACTTGCGGCTATCACTTTATAGAAAAGCGTAGTAGAGACTCTTACATCAATATCGCAACTTGTTTTTACTAACTTGTCGTCTGCGACGTCGTCTGTGCGGTAACGTTAAAAAAAATTTAAGCCAAAAAAAAAGTAGCCTGAGTTATGCTCAGTTGTATCAGCTATATTTTAGAGACCATCTAAATCATACCAGCCAATCTACAGATTTGCCACATCAAACAGACAAAATAATACATTTAATATTTTTTTATTTGTATCTGTTAAACGTTACAATGTTATCATTTAAAACGGTTATTACGATGTCAAAAACAGACAATCCAATTTTATTTATATGTCCAAATAACGATTGCAGTTAACTTACACATTCATATGATGGGCAAACATTAACAGTAAGTAAGAAGCAAGTTTTAAAATTCTACGAGTTTCAATATGACAAATGGCTTCGCTTTTAAACTTGGCAGTAATTAACGAAGCGCATCTTTACTCTTGAAACTTTCTCCGTTAAACAAAAGTTATCGTATCGCAGTTTCATTGTCGAAGTTAACTAATGGAACTAAACCTTGGAACCATATTATGGAAAATAACAAAATGCACTTTGGCTATTGCATATAGATTGAAACTTTCACTTTAGTCTACAAAAGTGTACGATATTTCTCTATTCACCAAAGAATATGCATTTAACTAGCTAAAAAGCTTAAGTGCGGTTTGTATATTAAATATTTTGATCTCTCTGTCCCTGGCTCAATTATGTTAGCCGAGCAAGACATGGTTAATTATGCATTTTGCTTTAGCATATTCCCTTTCACTTTGTCAATTTATGACTAGACTGTAAAGCAAGACGGAATTAAGGGTATTCGATATTATATAATATGTTATTCGATAAAATAATAATATGTCAGTATACCCAAAGGTCTTTACTTTTAATAACTGCTAATCCAAGGTATGGATGGTGAATTGCCTTATACCTGTGAATGCGTTATTGCTCCTAGTAACAAAGAACCTCGTCAATGGGTATTGGATCGACCTCCTGTGCTTAGACCTCCTAGTTGTAAAGTGACCTACGTCTCGCATAAATCTTAATTCTTTCTATGTTGTATGCGACAAATAATTAGGGTTTGCCATTTTTTTATTAAATATATACATCCATTCTTTGGCATTGATTTTAAACAAGTGGACTCCTAAAGATAGTAAGATCAGAAGTAATCGTCATAAAGCGAAGTATTTCCTACCTAGACATTAACCTTAGCGTTGTTACATATACATCTTATTATGCAATTTCCAATTAGATTGTACCAAAATGTTTAACCAAGTGGGCAGATCCAAGTGTTACTTTAATGCTCACAGTTTATTGTGGTGGCAATAACTTGGCTGGATTTTACTCGCTCCCAAATAAGAGAAGATTTGGAAAGCTGCCAATGTTCACCTGGTCCTGGAATGTCGCTATAGAGTTAATGCCTTTTTCAAACAACTGTGAGGTCGTGTTATTAAGACTTTTATATATTTTTAAAGATACATGCAGCATGTTTATACTGTAAAAATAAAATGTTTCACCTAATTTATTCGGTACTATAAGAAATATATGAAACATGTTACAGACTGTAACAAAATAAATGTAAACTTTTTTACATTTAATGTTTAAATTTTTTTATGCTTGGACGCTAACCGCAGTTTAATTCATTCAAAGAATAACTTGTATTACATTTCTTTCTTCAGCTGTCCTAACTTACCTTCTATATAATTTAAAGTTTTTAACAAAGAAAACATACCTTTTATACATCGTAGTTTTTGGTCTATTGTGAATATACTAAAATTTCAGTTAACAAGGTTCGCTACGAGTTTTTAATGCCAGAGCAACTTTGACCACAAAGCCACAATCTTAAAAGCTGTAGTGTTAACTTTTCCTTGGGCTTTTTTCCGGTGCATTTGTGACGTCATAATAGTTTAGTTACTTTATGAACTTTTAGCTAATACTTTTTGTTGTTTCCGTCAATACATAGTAGACATGAAAACGAGAATCTTTAGATTTTATCACATTAAATTACTTATTTATTTATGCAAAATATATCCATAGTGTTTGCGTCATTTGCCGTATAACAGCCACTATCTATCAAATCATAAAATTAATATATAAGATAGATTGAAGCCGTAATTTTTTCACTTAAACTGGCTTAGTATATGGTAACACAAGTTAAAAAATGAGTATGATGATTCCTGGTTGACACATTTTTCAGCTTTAATAATTTATAAGTTGTTAAGGAACGTTTGTGTTTAAGCATGTTACTTTCTGTAATGACTACATTAATGATAACACACCCTGGAAACGAATTGTTCGCTGCAGTCTATTTCAATGTAAGAAAAGTATGTCGTATTGTTATTTATTTTGTAAAGAATTTATTTAAACAACAAAAATCAGTCCCGCTGAATTTCTTAAGCCGGTTCTTCTCAGGTCAGACGCTTCCATTTCCGAACCGTTGGTAGTTTATTTTAAAATAAATAAGAAAGTGTAATGCTTCCATATTAAATGAAGATATTTGACTTTGATTTTAGTTGGTATATTAGAGGCACGCGGAATTACTTTTCATGAATACTTTCGGCTTTCTTTTTGCGGCACCAGAGCTTCACTAACAAACGTTTTGACCAGGACAACCTTTATTCCCCAAATTATAATGATAATCATGCAAAGAAAAAAAACCTTAGTCGTAATAAAGTTTCTTACAATATCAGCGCTCAGAGCTCAGCCGGGATCAAGGCTTCTTGTAATTTTAGGCCCTAACCCAGTAAAAATGCATTGATAACGCACTGCAGTTCTTTTGTTATCTTGTTATCTCATTTTGTTTGTTGCTATTCTGTTATATATTAATGTGAATGGCTGACTATATAGACTATGACTAAATAGGGCATTTAGTTGATAGTTTGTACTATTCGTATACTGTTATTGAGTTAGGGTACAGAAAAAGTAATTCTATTTCAGCCTATTAATAATAATGTCCTCCAAGTTAATTCCGACTACGGCGACCAATCAATATAAGAGATCGGGCCAACTGCGCAGGAGATATTGTATTGCAAAAGTGTACGCGAACACACAGGTGCACTCCATCGTAATTAACTCTGATAATGGTAGAGGATCAGGCGTAGGTTCGACTTTTTACATGCCCAAACGACACATGAATCATCTTACTTTACAGACAATAGGGTGATCTGCCCGCATGCCCTAATGAGTCCCAGCTGGATTCGAACCCACGAACTCCGGTTTCTAAAGCGCAAGCCCATAAGGCTAGGGATGCAGTTATTATATATTTAGTATTTTTTCTGCTAGTTGTTATAAGTGCACTACATGATAAATCATCATCATCATCAGCTTGTGATAGTCCACTGCTGGATATAGCCTCCCCTGATACACCCCTATCCATTAGGGGGTTTTGGAACGTACCCCACCACGCTGGTCTAATGCGGGTTGGTGGGTGGATCGACTTTTTACACGCATGGATCACCTTACTTTTCAGACAATTGGGTGATCGGCCCAAATTGTCGTAACCAACTAGTAAAAAAGAATGAAAATTTGTTGAGTTCCCGCAGGATTCGAACCCAGTTACATGACAAATACAAAACAATATTGTATATATCATGTCCTTGTACTGTACCATGCACATCGCTACGTTTATTAATATCGGTGGCCTTTACTTAAAAACTGTTATGTTACTCCTCTAAATGTCTTTATATATTTGTTAACGATATAATAGAGTGGCACGTGATACAAATTGTTGCGGAGGGATCGGGTTGAGCGCTCGCACATTTGCGGAATTACCGTCGCTTAGTCAGACGACGCCATTTAGCGCTTTATTGCGCCAACTCGGAACTTTATGCGAGGCGTGGTTTGGGTGCTTTACCGCCACGTTAAGATTAAATTCAAAAGTCAATGTTTCAGTAAAGTCAATATTGTGCTGCAATATTTTTGTAATGGTTATTTTATATCATTTAAACCTTTGCGAACCAAAGTTTTGCCGTAGTTGCAGTTTTAAATTATCTTCATGCAGTAGAGGTTAGACATACATCCTGAGTAAATTAAAGTTAATATGAAACGTGTAACATGGTCTAACTATAATTTAGAAAGTTTTATACAAAAATATTCCGATTTTCCCAGCTTGACGCATATTAAAAACATGGATTTACATTATTTGTATAAATTAAAAATACCACAGCAATATACAGTTTTGACGTGCTGTATACACAAACTGTCATTGAAGTCGTCCAAAATTGAAGTTTTCTTATAGGAAGCGACGATTGAATGCAAATTTATTGGAACTGCCCAATGGTTGAATCAAACGGCTACCGGACTGAATAATGGATACGATCCAAAACCCCTAATGAATAGGAGTGTATTAGGAGGCCTATGTCCAGCAGTGGACTATCACAGGCTGATTATAATGCTGATGACTGAATAATGTTAGGGGCATTCGACAGAGCAACTAAAATTAGCCACTGAATTACCAGATTTAAATTATATAAGGATGTACACGGATAGGGGTAGACAGAGTGTACGAATAGCGTAAACATTTTTTGTGAATTAAAAGGGTCTATAGTTGTGAAAAACTTTTGTAATACATGTGGAACCTAAGTGAAAGTTAAGAGTCAATGTGCATTTTGCTATCATCGTTTATTGAGTTTTAACTCCTTTAGTGAATTTTAGCCAGAGAATTCTGATACGTTAACTTTTGTTTAGAAGAAAAATTGGACGACGAGGTAAGAGATGGGTTTCACTAACTACGCCATCTTACATATGATTTTATTCTTTTCTTTGACATATGGTTTTAACATTTTATAATAAACATGAAAATAACATAGAATTGGTAAAATTTTATTTAATTTCTAAACGAAGCGAGTGTGTAACTTGAAATGATAAAATTGCTAATAGAGTTTTTCAATAAACTGATAAAAATATTTTTAGAGATGACATTAATTACCATTATTTATATAATTTGGTAGCGTCCTCCGTGGTCTAGCGGTTTTGGCCCTGCTTGATAAACCGGAGGTCATGGATTCGAATCGCAGGGAAAACCAGTTTGTGTTATCGTTCTTTTCTGGATGGTTAGCGCGATTTAGGCTGATCACCCAATTGTCTAAACAGTAAGATGATCCACGCGTCGGATGGGCATGTAAAAGGTTGGTCCACCGACAACTCGTATTGGACCAGCGTGGTCCCATCTCTCTATCTCTCTAATGGAGAAGCCGTATAAACAAAGTAATACCTATTTCGTATTTCAATTAACGTCAAATAACGAACTAAATCGACCCAGCTGCGTCCCGTATTATTGAGAAAGTATTATTAGTCTCGAAAGTATCAAAATTCTTCCCCAAATTGTACCGTTAACAATGGAGGCCAAATTAAACCTAAGAAACTTCAGCCCGGCTTTACATTTCACGTGGCATATGGAAGTCTTACAATATGTTTCACTTGTGCAAGATATTATGGTACCCGTTAGAAACTTTCATTGCTATTGGTTTCCATGAAGTCAGTACGTTTACTTTTGAGTTGTTGTTAATGATTATAAACATATATACTGGATTGATGTTTACATCATAATTGGCTACAATAAAGGAAATCGGCTATTATTTTTGCGATAAAAGTGGTTTAATAGGATACAAATTTATATGGAAATCGTCTCTGTTGAACATAAAACGAAGCAACGACACTATCTAGATACGAGCTAAGTACTGAACGAGCCAAAAGTTTTGTTTTTTAGCAGTTTTGTGATTTCAAACTGTAGGGGGATGAACTAGGACTTAAATTACATAAATTTACATAGAATTTCCCACATGTTAATTCATCATCGTCGAAGCTAATGCTATGAAACTTTTTTAATAATATATTTCAATACACCTCGGGCCATTTCTTCAATTCCACGCGGACGAAGTCTCGGTAACAGTTAGTTTTGTAATAAAACCATTGATGATTCCAACGTTTTCAAAGTTTGTTGATATAAAATAAGGTGCACAGTTGATAAATAATTATTTCAAAAATTGGAACGACAAAACTTTCAAACTATTTCTCTGAAATAACTGCAGTTTGTTCGGCAAATGAACGTTGCCAAATAAGCTGCATAAAGCTATTAAACCAGTGATGTGAAATGGAAGCAATCACGATTTTCTGTTTGGGCACAATAGCGTCGTAGCTTGAACGGTTTTCTAAGCAATACATTTTCTAAAATTCTTTTGTCAAATATTGTTCACAAAATACTATTTCTTCTTGTTTACCCGTTGTGGGTCAAAAGTTAAGACTTTATTTGTTATTAAATGGAGCCTTAAAACATAGTAAGCAAATCGCTGCATTAAAAATTAAAAGAAAATCAGATAATTGTTTCTGCAGCTTTTTTCTCGCATATTGTATACTAGCCAGTGTTCAGTATAATTTCAGCTGAAACCAGCGGTTCAACTGAATTCAAATTTGATCTTCATCTTGCACCTATGAAGTACAATGGGAAAGCAAAATTTTACGTTTGTATTGTCACACAAAACATCAAATGCAAAAGCTTCATTGATTCAATATATTCTCAACAATTTTTTAATACAGAATCTTATTTGAAAATCACGGCCGATTATTCGGATTATTACAACACTATCACACCAATAAACATCATCTATACTAATATTGTAAACAGGAAAGATTTATGTTTTGGGTGTATATTAGTAATGAGTAAACTTAAACTATCCTGAGTGGATTTCATCAATCTTTTCACTACTAGAAAGCTACATTTGAGCAAGCTACTTGTTACTCCAGGAACTTCCATTTCAAACATCAAAAAACAACATGGACAGAGCCGTGGAATGACAATTAGTTGTAAATAAAATACCACAGTGAAGAATGGTAAAGAAAGAAAATCATTTGAAATTATTTAGATGGACCAACAGAAAAGTTAAAACGTTTAGATTATGTTAGCTTCAGCTTTTATGTTTAAGAATATACCACAGTGTCTCATTATGGTTTTGCATTTATATAGTTTATAAATATTTACGAAAGAAGTTCGTTTCTTATATAGTTATCTACTAGCTTTTGTTTTCTTCTGAGGTGAGTATTGGCAACGTACCAGACTTTATGGCATATTGGGAGAAAATTGGACATGGATTATTCATAGGGAGTTGACCCCTTTCTTTAAAAACACTTTGAACCCCGACTACATACACATTTACATTACAAATAACTATTGTCAGATATATATTTGATTCAATTGTGTTTCAAGACTCGTAATACAAATCCCACCGACTTCCCGGTTAGCCTATTATGAAATGTATTATAATCCTTTTCCTCTCGTATTGTTTCCCTAACAATGAGAGCCAAATTAAAGTCACTGAACTTCAACGGTTTAACATTTCATATATTTTATGGAGCAATTTGCCCTTATTTTTGGGTTTTTGTATTTACTTGTGTTATATTTTTGACCGACTTCCCATAACAAGGAGGAACTCGATTCTAACGTGTTTTTTTTAATATGTTACCTTGCTGCTCCCTCCTGTGCTCCGATTTTGATAAATCTTTTTTTAAGTGGTAGGTGTCATGTGATCTCATTTTTGTGATTGGTAGTTTCATAAATATTTGAGAAATATAATAAATATACGCTGCCAATAATTACAGAATTGTGCGATAAAAATGCAGACGCCGGGGATACCGTAAAAGATGCCGTAAAAGATTCCTGTCACAAATAATATTTTGTTAAATTGATTATCTTAAAAGATATAAGAGATTGAAAATACTGTGACAGAAAAAGAGAAAACAGAAAAATCTAACGATAATCTTACATGCGGGTAAATTTATTACAATATATTAATATGACTATAGGATTACATTTAATATGATTATATTTGAAATTTAAAAACAAACTCTACTCTATCTTATATAAAACGCGTGGTTGACATTTTAAGTCATAAGTTATTTAAGTAAAATAATAAAAAGTGCTTTTTCTTTTACAAATATGCTGGCTGCAACTGCTGCTTTTAGCCATAATTTTCAATGTATATTTTCACTTCGTAATAAAAACTTTTGCAGCTACTATTTAAGCTTTGCGTTTCTTTTATATTTTTTGACAAGGTTTATACCAAATTTTAAATATAACTAGCTTCCTACCGATGTATTCCACCTGAGAAACATATTTAAACTAATTATGTACTAAAAAATTAAGTTTTAACTTACTTTTATAAAGATTCTTCCTTTTTTTAATTCTACAAATCTACGTATTCATTATCATCAGCCTGTGATAATTCACTGCTGGACATAGGCCTCCTCTAATACACCCCTATCCATTAGGGTTTTGGACCGTAGTCCACAACGCTGGTTCATAGCAGGTTGGTGGGTGGACCGACTTTTACATGCCCATCCGACACATGGATCATCTCACTTTTCGGACAATTGGGTGATCGGCCCCAAATTTCCCTAACCAACTAGAAACAAAAATGAAAATTTGTTGTGTTCCGCAGGATTAGAACCCACAACCTCCGGTTTCTAAAAATAAGCCCATACCACAAGGCTACGGAGGCAGTTAATTTACTTATTAATATACTTTTTATTAATATAAAATTAATGATAAATAAAGGAAATTTATTATTTATTGGTAAAATTTTTATCTCATTTCTGAATAAATAGAATGCGTAGTAAAGTTTTTGTATAGTACAAGATTTGTATTGATGAGATGAAGAGTATAATGTACACAAATAAATAAAATTGTAGTGTCTGTATTTAACACTAAAATAACTTATATAATTAAAATAACTATACTTAACCGGTACACATAGAAAAAAATGACTTTTAAAATATTGGTCTGTCTGTATGTTTGTTCTGGGTTATCTCTAGAATGGCTTGTCAAATTTTGCAATTTTGCAAATAGCCGAGATAACTGGGCCTAATCTGGGCTACCTCTTGTTTAAAAAAAAAGTGTTTTTTGTTCAATTAATTGCCGCGCTGGATTTGCGGCAACAGATAGTAAATTAAAGATGTTGTCTTACTTCAAGAAACCGAAATAAGAGTTTAGGCAGAAAATATATATGTATATATAAGCATACTTAAAGTAAAATAGTTCCTATTTCAAATTACAAGTAACGTCAAACAGCGTACAAATTTAACCAAGCTGTGTCCCGTATTGTTAAGAAAGTATTATAAGCCTCGGCAGCCTTTCTTCCCCATATTGTACCTTTAACAAAGGAGGCCACATTAAACCTACGAAACTTCAGCCGGGTTTTATATTTCACGTGGCGTATGGAGGTTTACTTATATGTTTCACTTGTTCAGTTACGATATGATACCCTGTTAAACTTTTTTTGCGTGGTTTCCACGAAGTCGTTTTGAGTCGTTGTTAATTATTATATACTATAGCCAGTTATGATGTAAACATATCTTTACATCAATTTAATGATTATTGCTTTGGCCTGCTTTTATTGTAAATATTTAACGCTTTATTTCGACTTATTATACCGTTATTTATTATGTATATAATGAGTACAGAGTAATGGTCATTCAATAAACATTTTATTATATTTATTACTAAGTATTCAATAGCGTATTTCATTATAAATGTGAAAGTTACTTGTCTGTCTATCTGTCTGTCTGTATGTCTTTACTGTCTAAACCATGGAACCCATTTCGATGAAATTTGGTAAAAAACATTGGTTTTGTTGAACATAATACGAAGAATTGCAGAGTCTAGATACTCAAAAGGCTTTGTTTTTTTTATCAATTTTTTGGTTTTCAAACGCAAGGGGATGGACTAGGGACTGAATTGAATTTCTAACGTGTAAATTCATCATCGTCGAAGATAATGCTTTGAAACTTTGTTTTTAATGGTAGGCAAAAAGAGATAAAGCACCTTATTTATATTATACTATACGGTTTATTTTATAATACCGCGGGCCATTTCTTCAATTTCATGCGGAAGAAGTCTCTGGTAACAGCCAGTTTTGTTATAAAACCATTGATGTTTCCAACGTTTTCAAAGATTGTGGTTATAAAATAAAGTGTGCAGTTGTTAAATAATTATTTAAAAAATTGGAACGACAAAATTTTCAAGCTGTTTTCCTGAAGTAACTGCAGTTTCTTCAGCAAATTAACGTTGCCAAATAAGCTGCATGAAGCTATGAAACCAGTGATGTGAAATGGAAGCAATCACGATTTTCTATTTGGGCACAATAGCATCTTAGCTTGAACGGTTTTCTAAACAATATAATAGGTAAAACTCATTTGTCAAACATTGTGCGCAATATACTTTTCCTCCTTGTTCACTTGTTGTTTTTATTTGTTATTGAATAGAGCCTTGATTGCTTACAAGAGTTTTTTGTATATAGTACTTAAGCCAGAATAGTAATCGTATTTAATAATATCCCTGAGTACAAGAGAACATTAGTATTTACGTAATGAGAGTAAATTGATTCTTTTATGAACTATGTCTTTTTATGTACGAGGCACTCTTTTAACTGTATTTAGCAACTATCTGCCTACTAAAGAACTGCCTCCTAGCCCAGTGGTATGGGCGTGTGTTTTAGAAAACCGGAGGTCGTGGGTTCGAATCCTGCGGGACGCAACAAATTTTCATACTTGTTTCCCTAGTTGGTTAGGGCAATTTGGGCCGATCATGCAATTGTCTGAAAAGCAAAATGATTCGTGCGTCGGATGGGCATGTAAAAATTCGGTCCACCCACCAACCGCATTGGACCAGCGTGGTGGGATACGGTCCAAACCCCAAATGGATAGGGGTGTATTAGGGAGGCCTATGTCCAGCAGTGGACTAACAAAGGCTGATGATGTGATGTATGTGTGAGCAACTATCCTCACAGATGCGTGATATATATATATAATCAAATCAGCTTTTCTTATACAAAACACAAAAAGATAATCAGTGAGGCTTCATATTTAAAATTGAATCAGATACTTTGTCTATAGCCTTTTTGCCCGTTTTATGGCTACTAGCCAGTTCAGTTCAGTTGGAAGTATATAATTTTAGCTGAATCCGGCACAAGAACTGAGTTCAAATTGAATCTCCGTCTTGTACCGATAAAGTGCAATCGGAATGGGATACCTTATGTCAATCAAATGCAATTAATTAAATAAATGTTGCACATTCTTTCTATTTTTTATACAGAATACTACACTATCTGTTTATATTTTTACATTCATATAGTACACAAATGATTATGGAAGTAGTTCGCTTCTCATCTGCTAGCTTTTGTTATCTTCTGAGGCGTATATTGGGCCTGGAGACCTGGATTATTCATAAGGATCTGACTCTTTTTTTCAAAAACTATTTTTATCCTGACAACATGCACAATGCGATGAAAAACAAAGATGAATTATTTAAAAAAAAATGTGTGTTTCCCTATATCCCTATACAAAGAAATATTTTTAGTTTTTTATTTGATTCCATTGTATTTCAAGACTTGTAATATAAATCCCTCCCGACTTCCCGGTTCGCTTATAATGAAATGTATTTCAACCCTTTACCCCTCATATTATATCGCTAACAGTGAGAGCCAAATTAAACTTACTGAACTGCAACGGTTTAATATTTCTGGAACATAATGCCCATTTATTACTTTATTGTGTTAGTTTGTCTTTTATTTTTGATCGTCTTCCTAAAAGAAGCAGGTACTCAATTCGGAGCGTGTTTTTTATTTATGTTACCTCATTGCCCCCCTAGTGCTCCGATTTTGTTCATTCTTTTTTAAATGTTAAATATTAGCTGATATGTTATAAAAATAGGACCAATTTTTATGATTAGTATTAAATGGATATATGACAAATAAGGATAATTATGGAGCTAAAAATCTCAACCTAGTGCGAATAAAATACAAATTTTGTGTGTAAAAATTTAACTTTTCTAGAATTTCACGTCTTAACTTTGTAATGTTAGGTAAAAAAAAAAGCTAACTATAATCTTACTTTTCAATAGTTACGTTTTCCTGATATACACCTGCGGTATACAATAAATACAAGTTCGTGAGCAATAAATAAAAGTAATTTTCTATTGTTGAACAATGTTGGCAGTAAATTCTTTACTTTATTATTCGACATACGCTGAACCTACGCTGAACTGCATTTGATTTTAAATACCTACCTTCATTAATTATTTTGCTTATTGCTTTTATTCCTTTATCGTGAGAACTAGAAACTTTAGCAAAAATAAAAACATATTTACAGTTATGTAGAGTCACGAGCTATGTTTTTACGCAAAATAAGTTTTTCTTTAAGCGCACTTTTATCACTCATTTAACTATGTTAATTGACGTGTTATTTATATACCAAATAATCAAAACAACACATAATTCTTTTATTGATGTAAATATGTATCATGCTTCTGTTTTTTAAAACAAGTGCTATTGATATTATATCATTCGGCAATCTTTTTATTATCGTCGATCATCATCATCATCATCATAATCAGCCTTTGACAGTACACTGCTGGACACAGGCCTCCCCTAATACACCCCTATGCATTGGGGGGTTTTGGACCGTATTCCACCACGTTAGTCCAATACGGGTTTGTGGGTGGACCTACTTTTTACATGCCCATCCAACGCATGGATCATCTTACTTTTCAGACAATTGGATGAACGGCCCATATTGCCCTAACCTACTAGGAAATTTTGTTGAGTCCCCGCAGGATTCGAACCTACGATCTCTGGTTTCTAAAACACACGCCTATATTACTAGACTGCGGAGGCAGCAAATAATGTTAATTCAACATATTGCAATAGAATAGATATATTAAGAGAAAACATTTCTTTAACGGGTTTACCGCCTTAACCCTCTGTAACAGTATATTACAAAATTCTTTCAAAAACATTTCGATGTGCGTTCTATTTTAGGAGTAGTATTAAGAAAATAGAAACAGTATACTTGGAAAGCGAAGCTAGGTATTAAATAGATATTAAGATGCAATACATAGAGAAATAAAAATCGTATAGTAGCTGAGGTTGCCGATTTATTTTAGCGCAATAAATAATATTTTTGATCGATTTGAATTATACTATAACTGACTTTAGTTGCAATGTTTGTATGAAAAATTATTTTGCTAAAATAAAAGTGAACCAATTCCTTCTTATATTTCAATAATATCAGCAAGTCATAACTCATTACTTGCCTTAATTTATTAAGAAATATTACTGAGCCTGGAGCTGGTTTTTCCATATTGAATTGAATTATAGAGAAGGTACTGTCAGGGGCTGTCTGTCCGATCTTAGTGATGCCCATTTCTAACGTAAATTCGTAGTGTGTAAACACTACGAATTTACGTTAAAATACGGGTACCAACCCGCATTGGACCAGCGTGGTGGGATACGGTCCAAACCCCCTAATGGATAGGGGTGTATTAGGGGAGGCCTATGTCCAGCAGTGGAGTAAAACAGGCTGATGATGAAACACTACTATCTTCCAGTTCAAAGGGCATCGTAGCCAGCGTAATTCGTGAGTAAATAAAACATAACATCCTATTTATTACGGTAAGGTTGGTAATGCGTATAATTATAAATTTTATATAATTATATATAACTGGTATTGCTGAAATTCGTGGGCAGCGGTGACCACTTTATATGAGGTGGACCTACTGCTCGCCTGCAATAAAATATGTATCTTTTTTGTGCTTATTGAAGTTTTGTTAAAAAATATTGAGCATTGTATTTATACAGGAAACGTTTCATAAGTTCAAGGTATTGATTGTTCTTATATCTTCATAAAAACTTCATTTAACGTTAGTAGAAAGTAATAGTATATTTTTTTTCTGCCCGTCCTTGACTTAATTATAGCTCAGCAAATATGTTTAATTATGCCTATTAACATATCCATGTACGTGGCTTTGTGTTGGCTGTATCCCACCTGAGCAATACTTTTTCACCTAATTCTAGTCACGTTAGGACTAAGTGCATTCCATGGAAGACAGTGTGTGAGAATTCATGTAGGTTCTAACTTAGGACAGGGATCCATACTTATGGCATTAAACATACCCTAAAACCTCACATATAAAGATTTCGAAAAACGTGATGATAAAAACTTTATATGTGAGGTTGTTTTCCTTGACCTTTAGTTTATACAAAGACTTATATATCGCGTATATTTGTAAATACTTTTTGTGTTGCACGCCAAAAAACATCAAAAGACAAGACCACATCATCACCGTGTTAGTCCACCGCTGGACACAGGCCTCCCCTAATTTACGCCTTCTCCATTAGGGGGTTTTTGCACCGTATCCCACCTCGCTGGTCCAATGCGGGTTAATGGGTGGACCTACTTTTACATGCCCATTCGACGTATGAATCATCTTAAGAATCGGCCGAAATTGTCCTATACAACCAGAAAATAAAGATACAACGATAACATAAAGCTGTTCCGTGTATTCGAACCCACGACCTCCGTTTTTTAAAGTAAGGCCCAACACCACCACAGTCGCGGCAACAACAAATTAAAAATTTACTCAGGGTGATTTATACCATGGAAACTGCATTATTTTTGTTGTAACAATAAATAAAGAGCAAGTGTTAATGCTGACGGTTTATTGTGGTGTCAATAAGATGTGTGGATTTTTTTCGCACCCGCATTACAGTTTTTGGCAAAATGCCAATGTTTACCTGGCACTTGAATGTCACTTTGGGAGTCGATGTTTCTTTAAACATTTCGAGGTCGTAATCGTAATCATAAATTAATAACTGCCTCCGTAGCCTAGTGGTATGGGCGTGTGCTTTAGAAACCGGAGGTCGTGGGTTCGAATCTGGGTACTAACATATTTTTTTGTTGTTTCTATGATATCATTTAATATTAGGATAAAATCGCAACTATTAAATGATATCAATATTCATTAAAGCTTGCTTTATTTATTTCCTTATACTTTTATTTTAGCTTTGAAAGTTATAAACGAGGTAACAAGCACCACAAAAGTGCTCCTTTATGTACAGTTATTAAAATTGGTAATTTACAAATGATCGTGCTACTCCGTTAAATGTCTTTATTTATTTGTTAACGACATGAGAGAGTGGCACGTGATACAAATTGTTGCGGAGGGATCGGGTTAAGCGATCGCCCATTAGCGGAATTACCGTCGCTTAGTCAGACGACGCCATTTAGCGCTTTATTGCGCCAACTCGGAGCTTTATGCAAGGTGTGGATTGGGTGCCGCCTGGTTAAGGCAATTAAAAAGTTAATGTTTCATTGAACTCAATGTTGTACTGTAGTATTGTTGTTACATTTATTTTAATAATCACAGAAATAACTGCGAACCCTGGTTTTACCGTCGGTACAAAATATTTTTTTTGCAATAGAGGTCAAACATACATTCTGTGAGTAAAGTACCGCCACGTAGATCTCATCATTAATCAGAGTTAAATTAACTAACCGTATTAAAAGATGATTTTTTTTAGCCTATACAGCTAGAGATATTTTTAAGAATATAAATTTACATTATTTATATTAATTAAAATAACACAGCTGTTAAAGATTGTAATTTACACCTCTGTGGTAAACGAATTTAATAGAAATTTATTTAAACTGTCAGATAGCTGATTTTTGTTATTGACTGAATAATGTCAGGAGCCATTGCACGAATAGTTGAAATCAGCCACTGATTTAGCAGATTTAAATTTTAGAAGGATGTACGCGGATATAGGTAAATAGTGTGTTTGTATTCTGATATAATTATTGCGCAAAACTTAATTAAAATAAGGGTAAGTAAAACTTTTACTAAAGTGAAAATTAAGATTCAAAGTGCATTATTGCTATCATCTATAATGTGGTTTTGAGTTTTAACTTCTCAGTGAATTCGATACGACAACTTTTGTTTAAGGGAAAGTTGGACGACTAAAGAAGACGCGGTTCGCTAAGTCTAACTTTAGAATTGAATAAATTAGTCATTTTAAGCAGCGTTTTTATTGTAAAACTGTACAAACTTAACTCTTTCTGTTAATTTGTATGAAATACAGAATAAGATAAGTAAATATAGAGTAGTGTAACATACACTCAAAGAGGAGTCTATAAGATTTACATACATATGTTGTATACATTTTTCTATGCAGAGTTTTTATTGCTCCTTGTATCTAAGTAAACTTTTTATTTCATTTTTGTATGATTAGATTGTGTAAATTGGAATGATACAAGTCATAATAGCGTTTTGTATTAAACCGCAAAAATATTTTTATACAGGACTTTATTACCATTGTTTATTACTTTGTTTGTTTTTAAAATCAAACATTTTCACATATTCGAATACATTGACACATTTAATACCAGTGGCCCTATGTACCAATCAGCTTTTGTGTATAACTTAAATAATATGATTCCTATTTCGTATTTCAATCGACGTCAAACAATGTAAAAAGTAGACCCAGCTGGGTCCCGTATTATTGAGAAAATATTATTAGTCTCGGAAGCCTTTCTACCCATATTGTGCCTTTAACAATGGAGGCCAAATTAACCAAGGAAACTTCTAGGCCGGCTTTATATTTCACGTGGCTTTAAGAAGTCTTACAATATGTTTCTTTTCTTGTTCCGGTTATTATGATACCCCTGTTAAACTTTCCGGCGTGTTTTCCACGAAGTTTGCACATTTAATTTTGAGTTCAAGTTAATTTTCGTATATATATCGTAGCCAATTGTGATTGAATGATTTATTTATTGATGAACTTTTTATTTTGAAACAGTATAATTTTGTGTGTTACTAAAATAATGTTTAGTATTTAATGTCGTAATATATTACAATATAATATAAACTACAATCTAGTTATAATCTACTTAAAAATATATACAATTGACCTAAGTAATTCATTATTAAATAAAATTACTTTACGGATTTTATCGCGTTTATTTTACATATTTAATTACCGACGTTTCGAACACTTTCCAGCGGCCGTGGTCACGGGGTAGACTGAGATGTCATGCGTCTTGTTGCCAGTGTTGAAGCGGGTTTCAGATCTTAATTTTTAATTTTTATTAATTATTTTTAATCTGTACTCCGACCTATGCAAATAAGAACTGTTTTTATCTTTACAGCCAGCAGTGGTATTATGCTTGGGTTTAAATTTTAATTTATTAATTATGGGGTACCAAGCAGGTGGTAAAACCCAACCATCTTCTCTATTGAAATTTGGATGTTTTCTAATCTCGACAGCCTCACTGATCATCCTGGGTAAGAATCAGTGTTCTTTAGCGAGGATTTGTGGTCGATCAAATCTGATGTAATGGTTTGGGTGATTTAACGTAGGATTGTTTGTTCAAAAATCAATTGCAAAAGGAAGATTTGAGGCTATCCGACAAGATATTTCGTCAATGTTGCGTCGAAGCAAAGTGCCGAAACCTAATCTTCCGAAGGATGAACTTATTGCACTTAACAACTTACGCAACAACAAAGAACTAACAATTCTCCGAGCAGACAAAGGTAATTCTACGGTGATCATGGACACGTCAGATTATAATTCTAAATTAGAACAACTGTTATCGGATGAAACCACTTATAGGAAGGTCAAAACTGACCCTACTACGAAAACGCTCAAATTAACTAGCGATCTTATTAAAAAGCACTCCGAAAAACTTAATCTTGACGTAAAATTGATAATACCTTCATGTCCCAAGCCCCCAAAATTGTATGGGTTGCCTAAAATACACAAATTGAATGCTCCATTGCGCCCTATTGTTAGCCAAATTGACTCACCTACTTATAAATTGGCTCAACATTTAGTAAAATCCTCTCACCACTCAGAGGACAAACAAGCGCGTTTACAAAGGATTCATACCATTTTGTTAGCGAGGTAAAACATCTACATCTTGCTGACAATGAAACTATGGTTAGTTTTGATGTTCAATCTTTGTTTACATCTATACCTATAGAAGATTACATAAATATTGTAACAAGACAGTTAGAGGAAAATAACATCTCAGAATATGCATTTTACTAAAACATTGCCTAAGATCTGGCTACTTATTATGGAAAGATGAGTTCTACATGCAGATGGATGGTGTAGCGATGGGTTGCCCGGTGTCTCCCATTGTTGCTGACATTTTATGGAAGACTTTGAGGAGAAGGTCCTACCACTGCTCCCATTCATGCAAGATTTTATAAGCGCTATGTGGGTGATACATTTACCATCTTACCATATGATAAAATTAATGCATTTTTAAACCACCTTAACTCCATAAATTTAAAAGTACAGTTTACTCTAGAGTTAGAAAATAAATAATTCTTTTGCTTTTCTTGATGTTTTAATTACTCGCAATCCTAATAACACCTTGAGCCATATTGTGTAAAAACCAACCAATACAAAGAAATTTTTAAATGGTAAATCTCACCATCATCTATCCTAGTTAGCTACCGTGGGCAAATCTTTGTTTCAGAGAACACGAGGGATCTGTGATGATGAACATCTGGCCGCTGAGCTACACCATGTTAAGCAAGTACTGCGAGACAACAAGCTGCTGCGCCACGTCAGCGTCACGGTGACTGAGTGAAGGCAGCCACAGTGGAGCGAGTACCTGCTGTTCTACCTTTGTGAGAGGCGTAACTGAAAGATTGGCTACATTTTGAGGCGGGCTTCAATCAAAACTTATTTCAAGCCGCTGAAGAAGATTGTCAATTCCTACCACCTGTCAAGTGCAATATTCCTCTACAAGACCCAGGAGGTAAGCTAGATTGTGACTGCGGCCTCTCTTACATTGGACAAACAAAGCGAGCAATAAGAACCGCGTGAAGGAACATATAGCTGACATTAAACATAGAAGACCCAACAAGTCGGCAGTGTGACCATACGTTAAATCACCCAAACCATTACATCAGATTTGATCGACCACAAACTCGCTAAAGAACACCGATTCCTACCAAGGATGATCCGTGAGGCTATTGAGATTAAAAACATCCAAATTTCAGTAGAGAAGATGGTTGGGTTTTACCACCTGCTTCGGATCCATAATTAATAAATTAAAATTTAAACCCAAGCATAATACCACTGCTGGCTGTAAAGATAAAATCAGTTCTTTTGCATAGGTCGGAGTCAGATTAAAATAATTAATAAAAATTAAAATTAAGATCTGGAAACCCGCTTCAACACTGGCAACAAGACGCATGACATCTCAGTCTACCCGTGACCACGGCCGCTGGAAAGTGTTCGAAACGTCGGAATTAAAAATGTAAAATAAACGCGATAAAATCCGTAAAGTAATTTTATTTAATAATGTATAATATTCGCGCAAGCAATAGAAATAATTTTTCTAAGTAATTCACTTTTTCTGTTCTAAAATAATTCGCAAAACTGAAATTACTTTCTAAAATAAAATCCTAAACCATTGATATTTTTATACTATTTCAACGTTCGCGGTTATAAAATAAGGCGCTGAAACGATATAAACAAATATTTCAAAGCATTGTAAAGTCAAATTTTTCAAGCTATTTCTCTCAAATAACTGCAGATTGTTCAGCAACTGAATGTTGCCAAATAAGCTGTATAAAGCTATAAAACCAGTGCTGTGAAATGGAAGCAATCACGATTTCCTATTTAGGCACAATAGTACGCTAGCTTGAACGGTTTTCTAAGCAATACAGTAGGTCAAATTCTTTTGTCAAACATTGTTCACAATATACTTTTCCTCCTTCTTACCCTTTGTCCCACAAGACGAGACTTATTTGTAATTGAATAGAAACTTGATTGCCTACGAGAGTTTCTTCGATTTTAAGCAAATGTTATCAATAATTTACCAGAAAAGAAAGGTAAAGAAAAATCTTTTAAGTTATTAAGGTAATCTAGTAGAAAAGGGCAACCATTTTGATTATTATAGCTTTAGGTTTTTGTGGAAGAATGCTACTGTACATCTTTATGTATTTTCATTCATGTAAGCCATACATGTTTATGGTTACTTCTATCTACTAGTTTTTGGTTTCTTTTGAGGTGAATATTGGCAACGTACCAGACTTATGGACCGTATGGAGTACCGGTAGGAAATTGAACCTGGATTATTCATAGGGAATTAACCCCTTTCTTTGAAAACACTTTTACCCCGACTAAATACACAATAGGTTAAAAAACAAGGAATGACTAAATGAAGAACGTGCTTGTCTCCCTATTACATTGAACTATTTTTGGATGTATATTTGATTCTATTGTATTTCCCGACTTGTAATACAAATCCCACCCGACTTCCCGGTTCGCTTATATTTTAATGTATTATAATCCTTTACGTCTCATATTGTTTCCCTAACAATGAAAGCCAAATTAAACTCACTGAACTTCAACGGCTTTAATATTTCATATATGTTCTGGAAAATTCTCCCACATTTATGAGTTTTATGACGTTTTTGTGTTAAATTTTCTCCTACGTTTTAATCTACTTACTATAGAAGAAGGCACTCAATTCGGAGCGTAAATTTTTCCTCCTGGTGCGCTTATTGAGTTTATTGAGTTTATTCTCTTTATAAAAGATATAATGATATGTATTAGTTACTTCGTGGTCCCCTATTTTTGATTGGTAGTTTAATAAATATTTAAGAAAATAAATTACACCATTAAAAATCACAACGTTGCGCGATTCAATTAAAAACGCTGACAAAACTGTAATAATATTTTTACGAATTGCTATCAGGCACATTCAAAGCTTACTTAAGACTTGCAAAACGGTTATATTTATTTCGATATAAATATTTAAAATCAAATTATTACATTAGTGTAGAACGAGTGCCCTGCGGCAAGATGGAGTGACGACATTCGCAAAGTGGCCGGTGTTGGCTGGATAAAAAAAAGCCGAAGATCGGAAGGGATGGCGTGCATAAGGGGATGCTTATGTCCAGCAGTGGACTGACACAGGCTGATGATGATGATGATGATAAGTTATTTAAAATTTCAAAGTAAACCATATTTAGTTTAATACATACAGCGTAGTTAACTTTTGAAATCATTAATTATTTAAATTAAATAATTAAAACTCTTACTAATAAGGTAAAAGTGTTAAAAAAATATTAGAACTGCAGCTGGCTGCAGCTGCTGCTTTACAACCATAACTTTCACAGTATACTTTCACTTCGTAATGTCGAAACTTTTGCTGATAGTATATTTGTTTAAACTTTTGATTCCAAGTATTAAATACATTTTTGTATTTTAAGCGTTAACTACGATTGCCTCCATAGCCTAGTGGTATAGGCGTGTGCTTTAGAAACCGGAGGTCGTGGGTTCGAATCCTGCGGGGACTCAACAAATTTTCATTGTTGTTTCCTAGTTCGTTAGGGCAATTTGGGCCGATCACCCAATTGTCTGAAAAGTAAGATGATCCATGCCTCGGATGGGCATGTAAAAAGTCGGTCCACCCACCAACCCGTATTGGACCAGCGTGGTGGGTTACGGTCCAAAACCCCCTCATGGATAGGGGTGTATTAGCAGTGGACTATCACAGGCTGATGATGATGAAGCGTTAATTTATTTTTTGTACCTATATTTCCTAGTAGTGATGTGTTGTACCTGAGAAACTTAATATTATCCGCAAAAATGAATTTAGAATATTATATTTTTGATTACTTTTAAATGATGTCATTTACTTTTTTTATTCTGCAAATTTATTGTATTATTATTAAAATACTTTAAATTAAAATTGCTTTCCGCGAATTTCTAGCTTATGCTTTCAACTTTTAATAGCGTTATACGTAAAGAGCAATGATTACGTTTTTAAATACAATGTTAATCGTTACCAACTATCGAAAGTCCATAACAATTTTTACATTTTGTCGAATAACCTTACAATGTAATACAGGAGTGTTTTTTATTCGAAAATATTATAAAACCCACTTAGATATTATCAATTAATACAAGAGACCTTTACCTACAAATAACATTAAATATAATTAACAAAAACTTAACAACTTAAAGAGGAAGAAAAAGGCGGGCGAGCTGAGATCGCCTTTAAATTTTTGTTCAAAAATATAATAATAAATTATTTATACTTTTCAACAAAGAATATTTTTTTTCTTTCAGAATAACAATAGGTATCCGACCTGACTACTAAGTTCGTACAATATAAGTAATAATATCTACCCGTCCTCTTTCCTAAGTTCGTTCATATAAGCTTAAAAATAAGAAGAAAGTATTATAAGCCTGTGCCTCAAACTCTTATATTATATGAAAAGATTGAGTTAAACAAAACAAAAAATTTTAAAAATTTAGATGGCAATTGGGCTCTTTGCTCCAGTTTCACTTATTCAAGATTTTATGATACCTCTGTACAAACTTTGCCCGCGTGGTTTCCCAAAGTTCTTAGGCATTTCTTGAGCAGTAATGAAAATTATATTTTGAAGTTGGCAGAGTATATTAGTATTCAAAAGTTATATAGATTTTTGAAATTCGGTTGAAATAATAAAATATCCAGGTGTATGACTAGTACACATCTAGTCCACTAGCAACCCCCAACCATTTGGGGATTTCAAAAATCCTTGACCAAAATACCTCAGTTAAACAGCTATGTTTAAAATTCTCGTCAAAATCGGACCACCATTCTAGAGATAATTCAAATTCAAATTAAATATCTTTATTCAATAAAAAAAACTTTCCATTGATTGTCAAGGACCCACCCGGTTCGAATAGGACCCTGACCTGGAAGAACCGGCAAAAACTCAGCCGATAAAAACAACAAACAGAGAAACAGACAAAAAGGTTGTTTTTTATGTATCGCTATATACATCATCAGCCTTTTTATCCCTGCTGGACATGGCCCCCTACACCCTATCCATTAGGGGTTTGGACCGTATCCCACCACTGGTCCAATACTTGGTGGTGGACCGACTTTTACTGCCCACCGGCCAGGATCATCTTACTTTTAACTTGGGTGATCCCCTGCCCAAAACTAAAACAAAATAAAATTTGTTGGCCCCAAATTCAACCCACGACCTCCGGTTTCCCAAAACGCCTATACCACTGGGCTCGGAGCGTTCGGAATTCGGCTATATTCACTATGTTATTATTAAAATCCTTTTTGAATTGCAAAAAAGCAATTTATTCTTTTAGTTTTTTTATGGCATACGCGGCAGACGACTGGGCCATGATGAAAAGTGGGCCAGACACGAATAATTGGTATCCCATTCATTATTGCTTGCGGTAGAAATAGGCAACGCGGTGGTACCCCCTCGACGTCCCCTGTAAAATGGGTTCCCTACCACATTATATATATATAATGGAGGGCCATTTTATATTATATAAAACACCCCCTTTTGGTAAATTTCCAAAATCCCTTCTCCGACCTCTACTCGGAAAGGTCGTCCCACCAAATTTCAAGTCCTACGCCTAATGTTTCTAGAGATATCGTCACGAGTCAATATTGCTGAATTCTTTTTATATAGAGGTAACTAATATTGTATTTTTTTGTTAATTTAACAAAAACTTTAAACAACAAACAATCAAGTATATTTTTCAATGTTCAGCCGAACTAGGAGTTTTAAAACCTAATGTCGTCATATATCCTGAACTATGAGGATATGGTTCTTCAGTCTGAAAGCCCTATTATTTAATACTACGGCAGTGAAAAATGAAAAGATTTTAGTAAATTCGCGCACACCCAAAGCTATAAAAAGTGAAATAAACGTAGATCATTAAATAAATCCTAGTTACGTAAGTTTAATGACAAATACAAACAAAGATTATATATATTTAAATGATAAAAACGAACAATAAAAAGTATTGTTCGTTTGAACAAATCGAAATACCAAACTGATTTGAATTTTCTACTTCTAAAAGCTGTTCCCAAGGAACATGATACTTTTACTCCAGGAAAATACATTTAATAAATCGCAAAAATAACAACAAACGCTTTTTATTTAATCATTGGTTGCTTCCAGATCATTTTTTGGATTTCATCGCCCGACTGGTCCCTTTTTTCCCAAAAGTGGAAACCACCCCTGGGATGGTTTTTAATTATAAAACTAACCTGGGTGGTTGGGTTGAAAGGGTTTTAGAATGTGTACTAGCCCAAAATTTTTTAATCTGCACCTATTCTTCCTTAACGGAAATCTAGAAATTTATTAGTATTTCCAACTCCAATCAATGGCCGCCAGTATTCCGTCGTTACCATAAAATTCAACCATGCAGCAGTTTGAATAAATTTTTATTTAATCGTACCACAAAATTTCAGTTTTAGACGACCCAAACACATCAATTGCGACAAAGTAATATTAACAATTGATATTAATTGAGATGACTCTGTTGGACGTAATATGAACAAAAATATTTTTCCAATCATTTTCTTTTACCGACTTCCCAAAAGAAAGAGGTACTACATTCGACTGTATGTGTTTTACTTCTCGTGGCAAGACAGTAAAAAAGTTTTGAAAGTTATTTTTATTTGGTAGGTGGTGGTTGATTTTGTGGTTAAACCACGGCGCAAACTAAAAATAATTTAAAATAATTTCAAATTTTTGACAAATTTTGTACATCTATTATTAAGTATTGGGGAAACAACAAAAGCATTCTTTAAAGGTTAAGTAATAAACATTTGACGTCACAAATGCACTGGCCAGAAGCTCAAAGAAAATTTTACACTAAAGCCTTCGAGACAGTGGCTTGGTGCTCAAAGTTACTCTAGCGTTAAAAACTGTTGTGAAACGAGTCAAAAAATAGAAAAATAGACGTATAACATACGTTTCTTTATTAAAATTATTTATATTATTCAAAACATACATTGGCTAAGCTGGGAAAATTATAATCAAAAATTATTTTTTTATTCAATTATTTTATTACTTCTTTGAATGTTTAAAATCGGTTAGCGTCCGAACATTAAAATTTCAATTTAAACTAGAATTAAGTTTAAAAAGGTTTAATTTGATAAAAAGAATATAAAAAAACATTTATTAGTTACAGTCTTAAGTGTTTCATACATTTTAAACCAAAAAAATTGGGTGAAAATTTTTGTTTAATAAAAACTATTTATCGTTGTACAAAAGTTATCAAACTTTAATATTTAATTTATATTATATTTAATTGTGACAGTCCGATCTTTCGCTATCCTCTAAATAAAACTTGACGGTTTAAAACTAGAGTAAGACAATTACCAACAGTCTGCCCGTGATCATAGATGCGGAAAGAATAAAACGTCGGGAATAAATATATTTAATAACGTAAAAATCCTAAAAGGGGTTTGATATTATAATAATCCGGGAAATAAAAAAAATAATTTTTACAAAAGTTTTCATAAAAAACCTGCTGTTGTTTGAAAAAGGCATTAACTTTGGCGACATTCCAGTAATGAACATTGGAGCTTTCCAAATCTTCTTTATTTGGGGCGTTAAAATCCAGCCAAGTTTTGCCCCAAACAATAAACCCGAGCATTAAAAAGTAACAATTATTCTGCCCATTTGGTGAAATATTTTGTTTTTTTTAAAATTGCATTTAAAATTCAAAAAGACGCTATTAACTGGTGGATAACTTTCAAAGCGCGAGTTGCAATCTCAAAATTCAAAGATTTAGAAACCCTACCAAAAATTTTGAAAACTTAATTTAAGGCTTTGAATGACACATTTTTAATTTTGGTCATGAACGCGGTAAAACCCGATAAAAAGTTGTTTCCTGGGGACTGAACCCACAAACTTTCTTTTATAAAGGCCCAATAGATGAACAGAGGATTTAAAAACTTATAATTTAAAAAGTAAATTATTAAAAATTCCTCAGGTTTCATTATAGCGTGGTAACTAATATTTTTGTTTAAATAGACAAAGGCAAGTTTATTTATTGCGGCGGTTATTTCTATAAGATGTGGGATTTTTAAAATTTTGGCTTTTCCCACAATACAGAGTTTGAAAAGTTTGGGCCAATAAATTCCTGGGTTTCTTAAAAAATTCATACCGAAATTTAAGAAATTGAAACATCATAAATTATGAAAACCTTTATTAAATGATATCTAGTATTCGTGTAAATGCGAGGACAATTATTTTACTTTATTTTGTCTTCTTATACTCGTAATTTTATTTTATTTTCTAAAGTTGAAAACGAGGCAAGAAACAAATGCTACATAAACAAGTATACAATACAAGTTACTCCTTACGTACAATTATTATAATTGGTAATTTTAAAACATCGATTCCAAATGTCTTTTATATTTTGTTAACGAAATGAGAGGAGCATGTGACAAATTTTGGGAGGATGGGTTAAGCATGGCCCCTGCGAATTACTCCGTCAGACGACCTTTTTAGCGCTTTTATTGCGCCAACGGACTTTATGCGGTGTGGTTTGGGTGCTTTAACACCCGGTTGAGGCAATTCAAAAGTTAATATTTCATTGAAGTCAATGTTGTACTGTAGTATTGTTGTTACATTTATTTTAATAATCATAGACACAATTGTAAACCGTAGTTTTAACGTAGTTGCCCATTTTCAAATTTTTTTGCAATAGACGTCAAACATACATTTTGGAAAATACCAGTCGTGGATCATCATTGTTCTAAGACGAAAATGTCAGAACCAGATTGAATAAAATCAGCCGCTGAATTAGCTGATTTCAATTATAGAAGGATGTACGCGGATAGTGGTGGATAGTTTGTATGTAAAGAGAAAAACTTTTGTAAACATGGGGTAAAAAACTTTTCTCCAAGTAAGTTAAATCAAAGTGATTTTGCTATCATCTTAAGTGGTTTTGAGTTTAACTTATTCATAATTATCCAGAATTGGAAATATCTTTTGTTTAAGAAAATTGGACGATAAAAAACGCGGTTCGCTAACTATGTCCAACTTTAAAAGTGAATCCATTAGTCATTTTTAAAGCTTTTATTTTAAATTTACAAACATAGCTCTTTCTGATAATTTGTTGTGAAATACAGAGTAAGACAAGTGAATATAAGTGGAACATGCACTCAATAGGTATATGATTTAACATCCATACATCATCCCTCTTTGTCCACTGCTGGACAAAGGCCTCCCTAATACACCCATATCCATCAGGGGTTGAACCCCCCAACATGTGGTCAATCGGGGGTGGGTGGACCGATTTTTGCCATCCAACCATGGATCATCTTTCCCTCAGACAAGGGTATCGGGTTCTAACCAACTGAAACAACAATGAAAATTTGGAGTCCCCGGGAAATTGAACCCCATGACCTGGTTTAAAGCACCGCCCATACCACTGGCTAGGGGAAAAATTGCAAACGGATTGTGGACTAATAAACGGTATTGGGTTTTGTATTTAACTGAAAAAAATATTTTGAACATGACTTTCTTTCCATTACCACTAAAAACAGTTCATTTGTTTTAAAAATCAAATTTTACACTCGTATTTGACAGACTTAACACCAGTAGCCTTGGTACCAATCAGCTTTTGTATAACCAAATAATAGATTCCTATTTCATTTTAAGTAATCAAAAACGTACAAAGTAGACCCACGGCCGTATTAAAGAAAGATTATAAGTCTCAGGTTTCTTCCCTATTTGTCCGTTAAAATGAAAATTAAACCAAGGAAACTTCACCCGGCATATTTCCGTGGCGTGGAATCTTACAATATGTTTTTTTTTTCGGGTCATTAAGGATCCCCTTTAGACTTTGTTGTATTTCCACAAGTTTGCACTTTAATTTTGAGTTTGGTTAATTTTTATATTGGAATTATGGTTAATTGAATTATTTATTGATTAATTTTTTATGTGGAAAAATAACTTTTTGTGAGCAATTGTATATATTTATTATAATCATAATAAATATATAAATTGAAATAATAACTACTTATTTCTTTTAATAACCCGAAAGGAAATTTTTCACAAAATAAAATCACGTGAACTTTGTTAACAAAGCATTAATGTTTTTAACCTTTTTCAACGTTTACGGTATAAAAAAGCGTGAAAAAGAAATTTTAAAAAGCATTCAGTGAAAATTTTAAGTTTTTCTCTGGTTTTTCCAAAACGAAGTTGCCAAATGTTAAAGGGGTTAAAAACCAGGGGAAAGGAAGCAATCACGATTTTTTGGGCCTAGTAAAAAAGCTTGAACGTTTTCAAGACGTAGGTCAAATTCTTTTACAAACATTGTTCCTATATTTTCCTCCTTGTTTACCCTTTGTGAGATAAGAGACGTTATTTGTCATTGAATCAAATTGATTGCTTGAGGTTTTTAGATTTTTAAGATGAATAAAATTACCAGTGAAGAAAGTAAAGGAAAAAAATCCAAATTAAAGGTAATCCAATAGAAAAGTGCAACCGTTTTGATTATTATAGCTTCTGTTTTTTGAAGAAGAATGCAGCCACAATACATCTTTATGTTTTTTTATTCATGTAGTCCACACATGTTTTTGAAACTCACTAAACTTTCACCGGTTTTTTTTCATAATCAAAATTTCCCCATTTATAGGTTTAAGATTTTTGGTAAACTTTTCTGTATTTTAGATCACTTCCAAAAAAAGGTACTCAATTTGGAATCTTTTTTCCCGGGCTCTTTTTATTCTATTTTGTCCCATATTTTTAGATGGTAGTTTAATAGATATTTGAGAAATAAAAAAATTACGGTGGTGAAAATCACAAGTGTGATCAAAATTAAATTCTAAATTAAAATGATGTTTTTATAGTGAGTTTAAATATATATATTGTTAAATAAACAAAAAAAAAATTACAAATTATAATCTTACTTATTAGTGGTAATGTTTTCCTATTGTTTACCTGCGGTTTCTAGCTAATAAAGGTTTGTTAGCAACAAATTAAAGTAATTTTCTATTGATAAATAATGTTCGCAATAAATTATTTTCTTCCTTATTATATGTTTTTTTTTGTATTTTAAGCTTTAACTTATTTTGTTGTACCTATTTTAAGTAGTGATGTGTTATATCAGACAAACTTAATATTATCAGTAAATATGATTTTAAAATATAATATTATTGCTTACTTTTGTATAATGTTATTTACTTTTTCATTCTGCAATTTTTTTGGATTATTATAAAAATACTTTAAATAAAACTTTGTTCGAATTTTAATATTTTTAAACTTTAAACAATGTTGTTCGTAAAATGAAATTTGCCTTATTTAAAATTTCAAAGGTAACAATTTTTACATTTTTTCAAAAAATAGTACGATGCAAATATTATTTCTGGAGTATTTTTTATTAAAAAATATAAAAAATCTACTTAGATATGATAAACAAAAATACCACCTTTCACCAAAAATAAACAAAAATAAAAAAGTTGATATCCTTAAATTTTTAAAAATAATTTTATTCCAGTTTTAAAAAGAACGAAATATAAAAATTTTGTTAACTTTGAAAAAATAATAATTTCCTTTTTGTCAGAATAACGATATCTACCCGACCTCTTTCCCAAGTTCGTTTAATATTAGCCTGAAAATAAGAAGAAAGTATTATAAGCCTGTGCCTCAAACTCTCATATTATATGATAATAATTGGAGCTGAACTAAAACAAAGAAACTTTTTATAGGCAATAAAGATTGGGGGCTCTAGTAAGTTTCCTTATTCAAGATTTTATGATACCTTTACAAACTTTTCGTTGGTTTAAGTTCTGACATTTCTTGAGGAGAATGAAAAATTTATTTTAGTTAAAGATATTAGTATTTTCGTTATATAAATTTAAAAAAGGTTGAAAAAAAAAATCCAGAGGATGATAGTAAATAAACCACTCAACCTCAAAACCCTTGGGTAATTTCGTAAATCAGTTCTTAACGGACCCACTCGGCGAAAGGAATATTACACCAAATTTCGTCGTTTCTTTATGATTCCAAGAGATATCGTGATGAGTAATATGGTGGGAATTCATATAAGTAATTGGTAACTAATATTGTATTTTTCTTTTAGATTTAATAAGAATTTAAAAAATAATTTACAATCAAGTTTAGCAGGTGTCAGCACTAAACAGAGCAGTTTAACCCGTGAATAAACCTTAACTAAAAGGATAAACCTAAAATTTAAGGCTTAAAAAAAAATAGGCAAAAAAAGAAAAGGTTTAAGAAAATTGGAACAAGTCAAACAAGGAAATAAACGACGACCGAAAACAAATTCTTTTAAAAAAACAAAACAATATTTTAAATTTAAAAATATTGTAAACATGATAAGTAAACGAAACCTTGACCTGTTAATGTGACCAACAACATTTTATTAAAAAGATAGTGGTGGTCCCTTTTGGGAACCGCTTTCCACCAGGTGCCCATTTCTGCCCGGGCGTTTGGGAAAAACACTACTTTCCGGTGAAAGTATTTATTAAACGAGACCCCATTTTCTCCGGGGCCCAACGCGAACCACTGGTTTTAAAGGGTTTTGGGCGTGGTGACCCTGGTGGCCCATTCCCGCCCTGCGTTCAAAAAAAGAAAATTTTTGTTCGTTTGTTTCGTGTTCCAAACACCGATTTGATATAGGTGAAAACTAAAAGCATATTTTACTCAAATATATCTTTTTAGAAAATCCGTTCATAAAAACTCAAAATAATAGGGGTAAAACCGTGAACCAACTTGGTGATTGTAAAAGAATTTGGCATAAGAAAAATTGTTTTATGTTTTAAAAGCTTTCCAATTATAAATAACTTTTTATAAACAAAAATATTTTGTTAAATTTTAATGTAGTGGTAACTAATTTAATTCATTAATTGGAAATTAAAAAGGGTTCATTAATCCTATTGACTCGATAAATAAAATTTTTAAAAAAAATCTGTAAACTTTGTTTCCTCTTAAATAAAAGTAGTTCTTAAAGATACAACTGTTTTGGTTTGTTTTGAAAATTATGGTTCTTTTGCAAAAAATAATATTTAAAATAAAATTTAATCCAAAATTAATCAATGTCCCACCAAAATTTTCAGCCCCTTATTCTTCTGAACGAAATCTGAAATTTGGGGATTTCATCAAAATAATGGGTCCAAATTGGTTTCCAAAAAACAACTGGGGTTTAATAAATTTTTTTTAACACCAAAATTTCAGTTTCAACACCCAAACACATCAATTCGACAACGTAATATTTTTGATTTAAAGAGATGACTCGCGCTTGAACGTATAACAAAAATATATTTATTCCGAATCATTTTCTTTTTTGACCGACTTCCCATAAGAAAAGTATAATTCCTTTGCGTTTTATCGTTTCGTGCGCAAGACAAAAAAAGTATTGAAAATTATTTTTTCATTCTGGTTGGGGCAGGGATCTTGGAATGAAAGGAAAATATGAAAATAGTATTTTTGGGAAAAAAAAAAGCATTCGCAAATTTCTAAAAGAAGAAACTATTATGACTCCAAAAATATGGCCAAAAGCTCAAAAAAATTTACACTAAAGCTTTCGATAAGTGGCTTTGCAAAGTTCTCAGGTTAAAAACTTTTAAAAAAAGATGTTTGAATATAGAAATATAAAGTTTAGAAAGAAATGAAAATTATATAAAATTTTAGATTTAAGTAAATTTTTTTTAAATATACAGTTTTTACAGACTTTTTCAAACCTAAAACGGTGGGAAATTGCATGCACGAATAAAAAGTGTACATTATATGGGGTCACTTACAAGAAGTAGGAAGGAAAGATGTTTTGAAACCCAAAGACAATCAGCTTTGGATGGGGTTTTAATTTCAAGGAAAAAACCCAATATTCGTTAGATAAGCGGTCATAAAATAGGTAAGCAACGAGGTCGTTGAGAACTTTCGATTCTAATAAAATTATTTATAAGGACTTTACAGATAACTTATTCCCGTGAGGCAACGGGTGCTTTAAAGTTATTATTGGTTGGGCATGCGTGAAGAGAAGTAGGATCCCGTACGCTAAAAACAATGGTAACATTTTTTTGAAAGAAAAAACGTACTAAAGATAATGGAGAAGAAAACAAGGCTTAATCGTTTTGCAAAAACCGCCCATTTTGGAAAAGGTTTTAGTAAAATACTTTTGTTTGAAAAAAGTAAAATTTTGCCCAATTTTTCCCCTTTTTAAATAAAATTTGATGTTATTTGGGGGTTTAAGCAATTAATTTATTTTTTTTAATTTTCCTCCAATTTTAAAATTTTAAGAATTTCAATCTTTCTTTTAATAAATTTTTAAGAAAAAAGCAGTTTAATTTAATCAAAAAAGTAAAGTTCCCCCTTTTTTAAAATTTTGGAAGAAGGCCAATTTTCATTTTATGTTTTTTTCCCCCTTTCAAACCCTTTTAAGGTTTTAAAAACCGACGGAATTTACCGGGGAAATTTGTTAATTGAAGCCCATTTTATTTCGTTTCCCTTTGAAGATGAAAGGGTTACAGCACAATCTGAAACTTTGTTGAATGGTTTTGTTTTCCCAGGAACATTTAAAATCAAATCATTATTCTTATAAACCTGTTAGAATTTCAGGAATTTTATCTCCCCTTTCCTTTTCCAGTTTTGGGGACCGTTAAATTTTCCACCACGCTAGTCCAATGGCGGGGTGGGTGGACGGCCGACCTTCTCTTTTAAAAATTGGGTGATCAATTGCCTAACCAATGAAAAACGACAATACAAAGTTGTTTCCCCGCAGGATTCGAACCCGACCTCCGCCTTATAAAACTAGGGCCAATACCGCTAGGCCACAGAGGCGTCCATTATAATTTATAGAACAATATTTTAATTTAATTAAATATACATATCCATAAAATCTTCTATTGTAGTATGTGACTTATATGTATGTAGTTGACTGAACAGTTAAATTCCTTTTTTATACTTTAATAAATAGTAATATATCATTTGCTGCTTCCTTCCACTCACAAGAATAGATCCAAGAATAGATCTATAAAGAATTAATGTATTCCCATTATGTAAATAACAATAATATATTTTTTTATGTGTTGTACTAAAGTGTAAACTGTACTGGCTTAAAAATTATTTACAAAAAATCTTTTTAGGTAATCAAGGTTCTATTCAATAACAAATAACGACTCAAGTTTTATCCCACAAAGGGTAAACGAGGAGGAAAAGTATATTGCGAACGAAGTTTGACAAAAGAATTTGACCTACTGCATTGTTTAGAAAACCGTTCAAGCCAAGACGCTATTGTGCCCAAATAGAAAATCGTGATTGCTTCCATTTAACATCACTGGTACTGGGTTTATAGCTTATTTGGCAACGTTCAGCTCCTGAACAATCTGATTTATTCGAGAGAAATAGTTTGAAAGTTGCAGTGCTTAAAAAAATTTATTTATAACATTTATGCACTTCATTTTATAACCGTAATCGTTGAAAAAGTCTGAAAACATCGGTGGTTTTGGAACAAAATGAACGAGATATTAACTGAGAAAGTAACCTCAGTTTTGTGAACTAATACTGAGTATAAAAATTACTTAGGTCAATTGCACGTATTTATTAGTAGATTACCAGATTGTCGACAAGGAAAAAAACATTTTCCTTTTACAATTCTTCTTATTAAGAAATTTGATATTAACTGATACATTTTATGCAATAAATCAGCAATTCTCTATACTCAATATATTTATTTTGCCTACATAGGCAGACGAGCAGTCGGGCCACCTGATGGGAAGTGGCTACCGACGCCCATAGACATCGGCAATACCAGTGGTATCACCAACGCGCTGCCTATCGTGAGACATAGGGTGTTAAGTCTCGTTAACTCAGTAACGTTGGCTACGGTACCCTTCAAACCGGGACACAGCAGTGTTTTCCACTACTGCTATGCGGCAGATATAGGCAGCGCGGTAGTACATACCCGGACGGTCTCCTGTAAAAAAGAGGTCCTCCCACCAGTAAATATAAATAATAAATAATAATATAAATAATCGCTAAATAGTTACCGCTATTGGTTTACACGGATATCATAATATATCAAAAAAGAAAAACATATTGTAAGACTTCTGTACGCCACGTGAAATGTAAAACCGGGCTGGAAGTTTCCAAGGTTTAATTTGCCCTCCGTTGTTAACAGTACAATATGGGGAAGAAAGGCTGCCGAGACTTATAATACATTCTTAATATTACGGGACACGACTGGGTAAAACTTGGTATAGGAAAATCAATGTAATGACTGTTTTTCTCAGTACATATTTGGAAATATTATGTATGTTCATAAACATAAAAATGATTTTGTAAACCATAATATAAATACTAGGAATAAGCATAATTATGTTCTTCCAAAAACTAGGTTCCGAAGAACAATGAAATCTTTCATGGGACAATTTATACTCTTCTACAATAAAATCCCAGGAAATGTCCGGCTTTTATCTGTAACTAAATTTAAAAAAGTTGTAAAGGAACGTTTGTGTAATAAAGAATATTATTGTTGTTATGACTACTTCATAGATAACACACCCTGGTAATGAACTGTTCGCTCCAGGCTATTTAAAAGTAGTAAAATGTAAGGTATAATGTAAAAATTTTGTAAAATTTATTGAAAAAAAAGGAAAAAAAAGTCTCGCTGAACTTCTTAAGCCGGTTCTTCTCAGGTCAGAGGCTTCTATTTCCGAACTGGTGGTAGATTATTTGACAATCAATAAGAAAGTGTAATGCTTCCATGTCGAATAAATATATTTGAATTTGACTTTGACTTTGTATACAATATATAATACGTATGTAACTCTTATGGGTTGTTTCTTAAAATAAATAGAAGTATTGTACGGTTTAAATTTATCGGACTATAATATGACAACTGGCTTCACTTATAAAATTAGACATTAGCTAGCTAAGGGCAATTTAATTAATCGTTAAACTTTCTCTGTATCATAAGTTATCTTCATTATCATCATCAACATCAGCCGGTGTTAGTCCACTGCAGAACATAGGCAACCCCTAATGCACACCTTCTCCATTCGGGGGTTTTTGGACCGTATCCCACCACGCTAGTCCAATGCGTGTTGGTGGGTTGATGCATGGATCATCTTACTTTTCAGACAATTGTGTGATCGATTTGAATCGTATTGTCTTTATTAACCAGAAAACAACGATACTACAAAGTTATTTCCCCGCGGAGTTCTAACCCACTTGCACTTTGTCTGTTAACTTTCTCTTTAGTTCACAAAGTCTACCTCTATCCGCGTACATCCTTGCATAATTGAAATCTGCTAATTTAGTGGCTGATTTCATCTGCTCGTGCAAAGGCTTCTAACATTATTCAGTCAGTACCTTTTAATTTCACCATCGGGTAGTTCTAACAAATTTGCATTCGATCGTCGCTTCGTATCGGAAAACGTTAATTTCAGACGACCCATTCCTATAATTTCACTAATGCTTTTGGTATACATCAGCGGTGTAAAATCATTTCAAATCTGTATATTGCTACGGTACTTCATTTAATCAATGTAAATAATATAAATCTATATTTTTAATACGTCAAGCTGAGAAAATCAGATTTTTGTTAAAGATAAATTTTCAAATGATATCTTTTAATGCAGTTAGTTCATTTGACAGGCTCTAAATTTATTTCAAAATCTAGTTCAAAGAATGATAAGATCTACATAGTGGTATATCACTCACAGGATGTATGTTTGACTTCTACAGCATAAAAATAATCAAAATAGCACTCGTTCACCGACTACGACTTCACTGAAACATTAACTTTATAATTGCCCGAACCGGGCGGTAAAGCACCCAATACACACTTTACATAAAGCTCCGAGTTGGCGCAATAAAGCGCTAAATGGCGTCGTCTTAATGGGCGAGCGCTTAACCCGATCCCTCCGCAACAATTTGTATCACGTGCTACTCTCTCATGTCGTTAACAAATTTATAAAAACATTAAACGGAGCAACACCACCGTTTATAAATTACCAACAACATTATTTTAATAATTATAAGAAACATAATTAATTTATAGTGCAGAAGGTAAGAATGATGTTGTTTGTATTTATTAAATGACATGGATAAAAGGTATTTAATTTATTGTATATTTATGTAACTAAAGCGCTAAAATAAAGTATTTTTAATTATACTTTTGGTAGTGCTGTAGCAAAAACAATGGTCTATCAATATTTAAGTAAGTATGACCGTAATAGATAAGTTAAGTACCACCGTACAGTCAAATATGTAATATTATAATTATTATGGACAATCCATTATGATAAATAAACTTCCATAAATGTTTTCTTTACTAGAAATAAAAACATCTCCATTACATCGTAAATTATAAAAACACATCAATAACTAAAACTATTTACGAAAAAATAACAGTGAATTAAAACAGAAACGGAAACTAAGTAAGACCCATTAATTCTGCATATAATAACAATCTGCAGCTCTCCTTTAGAGCATATGTTAAATTAAATAAATTTTTGTCTTCACAGTTATAATTTACAATGCCTTGCTACTTGTAAACTCTACTGGCAATGCTAAAGTTAAAAACATGCAATTAATTGAACAAAAATATCCGATTAGTGTTAGGGATTTTATTTTCGTTATAAACTGTCTATACCTAACAAAACAACCGATTCGATTATATGACAATGACTTCGCAGATGTTTAAAATATATAGCATTAACAATTATGCGACATAACATTGCCAGGTAAGCATTGGCATCGTGCCAAACGCTGTTATGTAAAAGTGAACAAAATCCAGCCATTTCTATTGCGACCACAATAAACCGCCCGAGTAAAAGTAACACTCAGCTTTACCTATTGTTTGTGAATTCAAGTTTATGACCGCATTACAACAAAACAGTTTTAGAGCTATCTTGAAAATCTGAATAAATTTTAAGTTAATTTTGTTAGAATATGTATGGAGTTAATAATGTCGAGCATCTATATGATTGTAGAGTACAACAAACAACAAATTATTTAAAATAAACGCGTTATGGACGTTACTTTATAAACTGGAGGTCATAGATTCGTTGATGAACAGCTTTGTATCGAAAATTTTAATACTTTTAAGGGGCCAATTAGGGGTGAGCAGTACGTTTACCTGGGGGTTCCAATAAGTGATACCTACCCTGTCTATAAAAAAAGCAGCGTAAGACGGCACAAATGCGCTCATCAACCTCAGACATAAGATGTGATGTGTCTCTGGCAACGGTGCCCTTCAAACGGAAAGACAGCAGTATTTGCTTACGACGAATTTGCAGTAGAAATAGACACCGTGAAGGTTACCTCTTCTATAATTTATAATACAATGTGCAAGTTATAGGTCTAGGCTCTATAATTTTTCTTAAAAAACCAAATCAAGTATCTATTTTGGTCTTATTAAAATATAAGAAGGAATTTATGTGTTTTTATGTTTGCCAAATATTTCTTAAAGAGAAATTACCACTATCATTAGTCGTGATACATTCAAAACGTTTAAAAATAATATTTCTTAAGCTAAAACTAACCGACAATCTTAACTTGCATTCGAAAATTAGTTTGTAACAATCTTTAATTATATTTACGGGAAAAAAATTTCCGCTATTCAAATGGAACAAATACGTTTAACGCTGGAAATAGTAAATTGTGTGTGAAATAAAAAAAAAAGCAAAAGAGAATTTAGCAAATATATTATATAAAGAAAAATATAGTTCAAATCTCTATAACTAGCAACCAATTTATTGCAGACAGCAGTTATTACTATTTACTTGTTGCTTGTATTGTAGTTTTTTAAGATTAATCATCTTGCTTTATTTTAAGGCAAACGAGATTTTGATTATTTGTAGGTAAAATTACTACTGGATGATAAGCGATACGATTATAATTTACGATATTTTTAATGACTTTTATAGCGTTTTGATAATACAATTCTGTAATAAATTGGAGGTACATATTTGCTCGTGCCTAAAATTTACTTAAAATCTTGATTTCAATGTAATATATTAAGCCGATTTGCTCTCTTATTGTACTTTTTGGTACGAGGATAAACCTAAATAAATCAATTGGACTGCTGAATACTACTTACATTGTATTAGTATCTTATTATTAGCAAAATAACTTTAAAATTAACTAAATATCTTTAAAACAGGATATGAGAGCTTCAGTAATTTTCTTTTTGTATTTCTGAATGGTGGAAGGAGGACTCAATTGGGCACGGAGCCATTAGGAATCTGAACTGCATTTTCACGTTGCCGATACCGCAGGGTAAGAAGGGGCAGAAACGTGGCCCCTGACTATCGGACTGGTCTATAAGTTTGCCCTTGCTCAACACGCTATGGAACGCGCTATGATCTGTGTTTGTGTCAGATAAAATTCGTAATGAATTCAATCGGCGAATAACGAAAGTTACCGACATTGTGCTTTTGTACTATGACGGTGTTGTGTGGAGTGGCGGTGGGTTGATCATGTAGTCTGGGGATCAGACGGCTGATGGGCTAATAAGATCCTAGAGTGTAGGCCATGTTAGAAAAACGGAGTGTTATGCTATGTAGTTATGTTCCCCGACCAGGTGGGATGCCGATCTCAGTGCAGTAACCGGCTCTATTTGGAGGCAAGTAGCAGGGTATCGCCCGTTTCGGCGCTCAGTGGGAAAGGCCTATGTCCAGTAGTGGACTGTCAGAAGCAGATAATTGACGCAATTCGACGTCCAACATCTTTGTCAGTCGCGCGACTATGGGAAGGGTTTAAAATATCGGGTATAATTTAAAAAAATTGTAAAGTAATTAAACGCTAAAAAATCTCTAAAAATTGTATTATTTATCAAATTTAAACAGGATTCAACAGATTATCATACAGTTTTTATCGTACTTGTTTGTGCATACAAATATATAATAGCTAGTAAGAAATAAAATTAAATATTACTACTGCTCTAGGTTAAGTATTAAATCCAAGAAACTATCGAAGGCAATCAAGGTTTTATTCAATACCAAATAACGTCTAAACTTTTGTCCCACAAAGGGTAAACAAGGAGGAAAAGTATATTGCGAACAATGTTTGTCAAAAGAATTTGACCTACTGTGTTGCTTAGAAAACCGTTCTATCTCATATGCTATTGTGCCCAAATCACATCACACAGAACAGAACATTGTGATTGCCTCCATTTCACATCACTGGTTTTATAGCTTCGTGTAATTTATTTGGAAAAGTTCAGTTGCTGAACAATCTGCAGTTATTCTGACGAAATAGCTTGGAAATTTTGTATTTTTATAGCTTCATAATATTTATTTAAAACAATTCTAGCATTTTTATAGTAGCGAACTTGAGTAAAGGTTGAAAAGTGATTTAAAATAAAAAAAAACGGAAATGTACCGTGAATATACCATTGTTGTGAATATTATTTATGCATAAATCACATAAATTATTGTACGTAACTATTACTTTATTACTTGACAAGCATATCTTTTCAATTCTAAATAGATCATGATAATGTAGATAGGAAAATATAACGATATATCTAATAGATAATAGATAATACTCATTTTAACGACATTTACAAAGAACGAATATATTCAATATAATTATATATACTCACAGAAGTATATTAGGTCAGTACAAAATATTTAATGTATAAACTACCCAAAGTACATTATATAGTTTAAAATATTCTACATTATATTGGGCTAAGGTATGAAGGAAATTAACTTAATCTCGACCTAAAATACTTATTAAATCTAAGTTAATATCAAAACTTCGTCGAAACCACGCAGGAAAGTTTAACAGGGGTATCATAATATCTCGAAAAAGGAAAACATATTGTAAGACTTCCATACGCCACGTAATATATAAAGCCGGGCTGAAGTTTCGGAAGTTTAATTTGGCTTCACTTGTTAACGATACAATATGGGGAAGAACTGCCTCCGTAGCCTAGTGGTATAGGTGTGTGCTTTAGAAACCGGACATTGTGGGTTCGATGTTTGATGTCAGCGGGCTCAACAAATTTCATTGTTGTTTCCTAGTTGGTAAGGAAAATTTGGGCCATCACCCAAGTGTCAGAAAAGTAAGATGATCCATGCGTCGGATGGGCATCGTAAAATCTCGTCCACCCACCAACCCGCACTGGACCAGCGTGGTGTAAAACGGTCCAAAACCCTCTAATGGTGTATTAGGGGAGGCCTATGTCCAGCAGTGGACTATCACAGGCTGATGATGATGATGATGATGTGGAAGAAAGCTACCAGAGAATTATAATACTTTCTTAATAATACGAGACGCAGCTGGGTCTAATTTACGTTGTTTGACGTTACTTAGAATACGAAATTGTAATCATTTTGTTCACATAAAATGTATAAACATTTACTTATAAATAAACCCCCTGATGAAGAAGGTGTAGGCCTATGCCCAGCAGTGGACGAACACAGGCTGATGATGTGATATGAAATAAATATTTAAATCGTAAAAGACCTAAGTAGTTGAACTGAACTTAAATTAAGTATAAAATACTGTGTCACAATTTTTAGTAAAAGTAACGATAATTAAAAGAAGATTTAAGAAGAATAAAATTATTATTTTATTTAAAAAAGTTGTGCAAAATACACCGAGAATTATTGAGTAAAGATGAAAATGAAAAAAAATATTTATTTAATTTCCTTCTTTAAAAGAAAAAGTAAAATTTCTTTAAAGATAACGAATATAACTTAAAAACAATAAGAACGAGGTCTAACCAATATATTTCAGGAAAGACTGAAAAAAAATGAAAGTTTACAGCCGAACCTCTGAAAAGTTTTATTATTTACTTAGTTTAAATAATAAAACTGAAACAGTTTAATACTTAACAATTTTAATAATAATTTCAGTTTGTAAGTAAATAAAAATATTGTACGCATATAATACTACAACTTTTACGTTCTAAAAGCATATTATTATTCTAAAGGCTTGTCTCAGAAAATCAGCTTCCCGAAAATCCTGAAGCCGAAGGGTTTTTAATCCTTACTCGGGACTACCATCCGTTAATGCTTTATATGTATACAGATAGACAGTTGTAAGTCTTTTCCCTGAAGCATTTTGATCTTAATGCCGGTACAATCACTGTCCCAAGTTTCTACAATTGGTCATGTAAACCATTTTCGACTTTCGTGCGGCCTTTATAAAGGAACATTAGAACGCACATATTGTCTGTTACTTCCATATTTGTATATTTTGGGTCATAACTTTGGATAACAAACAGATCGTTTTATAGATCAAATTATAGAATCTTAAAAAATGTTCTAAATTTGCAAACATAGATATGTCAAATTAAATAAACTAGAAAGTAATCAAACCTTTCTATATAAAACTTTTGTGATTGCTTTACGACTTTAAAAATAAAAAAAATTCCGCTTTTCAGATAGAACACATGGATTCAACGCTGGAAATAGTACATTTTGTATGAAATATACAGAAAAAAAAACAAGAGAAAAATGAAGCAAATATATTATCAGATAAAGTTTCGAAATTACAAATTTTAAAAAATATAGTCAAAGTTTCTATGACTTGCAACAAACTTATTGCAGAGAGCAGCCGTTACTGTTTATTACGGGAGCTAAGATTATTTCTCTTACTTTTTTTAAGGCAAAAGGGATTTCGATTATTTGTAGTTAAATAATTAATTAAACTACGATTTAATTAAATCCCGTGATGCCGTTTAATAATACACCGAAGGAGTTGTATTATTGATTTTTATGCTTTAACTGTTTCATGTAAAAAATAGGTCCACTCGCCAAGCCGCATTGAACCAGCATGGTGGTATACGGTCCAAAACCTGCCTTATGTAGAAGACGTGATGATGATGATGACGGCTGATTACACATAATAACGGGGTATACTTTATATATATATATATATATATTCAATTAAAGCACTTTTTGCTTCAAATAAGAGTTTTATGCACATTAGCTTGGCTCGAAGGCGAGTTATAATTGATATTTGTTTTGAATATTCTATAAAGCCAGGCACATTACTAGGGCTTACATCCGTGGCCGATGAAGCTAAGTAAGTAAGCGGTGAGCTTGCTTCGAGGGTTGGAAGTTTATGCACGGCTGAAGATAAGCTGCAAGTTTGGGGATTAGGTCTTGTTTCAAAATTGTATAATATGACAACGTGCCCTCTGCGAGAAACGACCGCCCGATTTCCGCCACTGTATTTTAAATATTTAATATCTTTTGAAGTAATTTTTTATCAAAATGTTATGTATGACACGTTTTATGCACATACAATGATGATTTATGAAGGGATTAACTTTTAAGTAAACTTACAAGCTCCTATGTCTCGATATTATTGCCCGACATCAATACCAAAATGTTAAATAAGTAATCAAAGTTCTTTTCAATAGATAATACAGGTACAGCGTTAGTGAACAAAAGGTAAATAGAAAGAAAATAAGTTATTTCTAACAATGTTCATCAAAAGACTTTAATTTGTTGCTCGTGAAGTTATATAGCCTAAAATATAGTTATATTTATGTTCGTTCAGCTTATTTTTAAATAAGTAGTTTTTACTAGCTTAATACATACTGATGATATATTATGATAAAGTTAAGTATTTATTGTAATAATAAAATGAATAATCAACTTTCCATAAACTATTATCAGTAAAAAATATACTTTAAAGATTGTTTCTTTGTTTTTGATACCAATAAATCTCTTTATTTATCTATCTTGATACAACGGTTTTATTTAACTTTGAATAAGTGAAATGGGAGCAAAATGTTTCATATTGCCTTTGAAATATTAAGTCGTTGATGTTTCGTGAGTCGAATTTAGCCCTCGTTGTTAACGATATGAGAGCTAAGGGATTAGAATACATTTCATAATAAGCTAACTCTGAAGTCGAGCTGAGATTTGTATTATATGTCTTGAAATACAATAGAATCAAATAGACAAACTGACGTAGTTCTATATAATAGAGAATGCATACAAGTTTTTTAATTGTTCATTTCTTCCTGGTTTTTCGACCGATTTAGGATATAGTCCGGGTAGAAGGTGTTTTCTAAGAAAGGATCCGATTGCCTATAAATATTCCATGAAGTCTGGTAAGTTCCCAATATCTCCTTTCGGAGAAGGCAAAGCCTAGTAAATAAGAGGTGACCTTGTTTCATAAACATCCGGAATACTCTAATGCGATACCAACTGCGAATTCTTTTTACTTCATCGTTATTATCATCAACATGTGTTAGCCCACTGCTGGACATACGCCTCCCCTTATGCACGCGTCCTCCAATAAGGGGGTTATGGATGTATCCCACCTCGCGGTGGACCGACTCTTTACATTCTCATCCATCGCATGTATCATCTTACTTTTCAGATCGGCTCGATTTGCCCTAACCAACTAGGACACAACAATGAAAATTTGTTGAGTCCCCACAGGAACCCACGACCTCCGGTTTGTAAAGCACACGCTCTTACCACTAGGCTACCTCATTGATATATATTCTAGTTCAAAGACAAAGTCAAAATCATTTATTAAATTTAGACTCTACTGAGCACTTATGAACGTCAAAAATTATTCATTTACCATTTACCACCGGTTCGCAAACTCAGACCCAGTCTCTGCGGTCTTTTTTTTTATATTGGTATTTACAAAATATGACCAATACATTTTTATGTTAAGTTACCAGGGGATTAGTATATTATTCAACGAAAGAGCTGGAACTAATGCGATTGATTGATTTTTTTAATTTTTAGAAGGGAAAAGTTGAGTACGATTACAACTGGATGATACGCTATACTATTATAATTTACCATAGTTTTAGTGAGTTTTATAGTGTTTTGATAATTTAATTCAGATAATATAGCCTGTATGCCGTGTCTAAAATTAATTTAAAATCTTGATTTTGCACCCATTACCAAGCTGAACCATATTTTCACATCACCGATACTGCGGGTTGGAAAGGAGAGTCTTTAACCAATGAGTGCTTACCGTAATGACCTACGGGGCTGAAACGTGGCCTCTGACTGTAGGACTGGTCCATAAGTTTACCGTTGCTCAACACGCTATGGAACGCGTTATGCTCAGAGTTTATGTGTCGGATAAAATTCGCAATACATTCATTCGGCAAATAACGAAAGTTTCCGACATAGTGCAAGGGATTAGCTCGTTGAAGTGGCAGTGGACTGGTCATTTAGTCTTAGGAACAGATGGCCAAAGGGCTAATAAGGTCCAAGAGTGAAGGCCTCTTTAGGAAAACGGAGGATTGTGCCCCTCAACCAGGTGGGATGCCGATCTCCGTGCAATAGCCGATTCAATTTGGAGGCGAGAAGCAGGAAATCGGTCGTCTTGGCACTCATTGGGAGAGGCCTATGTTCAGTAGTGGACTCGTCAGAGTAGATCATCATATCATCATCATCAGCATGTGATAATCCACTGCTGGACATAGGCCTCCCCTGATACACCCCTATCCATTAGGGGGTTTTGGACCGTATCCCACCACGCTGGTCCAATGCGGGTTGGAGGGTGGACCGACTTTTTACATGCCCATCCGACGCATGAATCATCTTACTTTTTTAGACAATTGGGTGTTCGGCCCAAATTGCTAACCAACTAGGAAACAACAATGAAAATTTGTTGAGTCCCCGCAGGATTCGAACCCACGACCTCCGGTTTCTAAGCCACACGCCATACCACTCAGGCTACGGAGGCAGTTAACGCATCGGGCCGTGACCATGGGAAGAGTTGTAAACGTCGGGTATAATTTTTAAAAAGGATTTAAACGCGATAAAATCTGACGCATGGATCATCTTACTGTTTCAGACAATTGGAGGATCGGCCCAAATTGCCCTAACCAACTAGGGAAACAACAATGAAAATTTGTTGCGTCCCCGCAGGATTCGAACCCACGACCTCCGGTTTCTAAGCCACACGCTCATACCACTAGGCTACGGAGGCAGTTAACGCATCGGGCCGTGACCATGGGAAGAGTTGTAAACGTCGGGTATAATTTTAAAAAGGATTTAAACGCGATAAAATCTGACGCATGGATCATCTTACTTTTCAGACAATTGGGTGATCGGGCCCAAATTGCTCTAACCAACTAGGAAACAACAATGAAAATTTGTTGCGTCCCCGCAGGATTCGAACCCACGACCTCCGGTTTCTGAAGCCACACGCCTATACCACTCAGGCTACGGAGGCAGTTAACGCAATTCGGGCCGTGACCATGGGAAGAGTTGTAAACGTCGGGTATAATTTTTAAAAAGGATTTAAACGCGATAAAATCTGTAAAAATTGTATTGTGTTTATACAATAATTATTTCTTTTGTTTACTCGAATACTTTACATTATTAAATAAAATGACTTTACGGATTTTATCGCGTTTAGATTATCATACATTTTTTTTTGTATATGTTTGTGCATACATATCTATAGTAGCTACTCAGAAATAAAATTAATTATTACTACTGTTTGCTCGCTTAGGTATTAAATCCAAACAACTATCGAAGGCAATCAAGATTCTATTCAATACCAAATAACGTCTAAATTTTTATCCCAGAAAGGGTGAACAAGGAGGAAAAGAATATTGTGAACAATGTTTGCCAAAGAAATTTGAATAGCAGATAATGTAGATTGGATGGTAATGACATTTACAAAGAACGAATATATTTAATATAATAATATATACTTGCAATTGTATATTAGGTCCGTACAAAATATTTAAAGAAAAAACTACCCAGGGCAGTTATCATTACATACTTTAAAATATGCTACATTATATTTGGCTAAGGTATGGAGATATTAATACCGACCTAAAATAATTATTTAATGTAAGTTAATATCTGAACTTCGTAGAAACCACGCAGGAAAGTTTAACAGGGGTATCAAAATCGAACAAGTAAAACATATTGTAAGAATTCCTTACGCCACGTGAAATATAAAGGCGGGCTGGAAGTTTCCTTAGTTTAATTTGGCTGCCATTGTTAAGGATACAATATGGGGAAGAAAGGCTGCCGAGACTTAAAATACTTTCTTAATAATACGGCAAACGGCTGGGTACAATTTGTACGTTGTTTTACGTCATATTGAATATGAAATTGGAATCATTTTGTTAATATTAAATGTATAAACATTTACTTATAAATAAACTCCGATGATGTGTTGTGAAATAAATGTTTATATAGTAATAGGCCTAAGTTGATGACCTAAATTTTATATTAAATTATATATTCTACAATTTTTAGTACAAGACCCGATAAATAAAAGAAGATTTAAGTAAAATTATTATTTTATATACTAGTGAAAAAAACATTATGATTTATTGTATAAAGAAAAAAATAGAGAATAATTGTTTTTATTTTCTTCTTGAAATCAATAAAAGGATGTTTCTTTATAGAAAAAGAAAATAACTAAAAACAATAAAATCGAGGTCTAGCAAATATAATTTTGGAAAGGCTGAAAATTAATAAAAGTTTAGAAGCCGAGACTGTAAAAAGTTTCATTATTTACTTCGTTTTAGTATTAAGAATAAAACAATTTTTAAACAAGGTTCAAAAAAATAATTTCAGCTTGTAAATAAATAAAAATATTGCACGCTTTTAATACTACAACTTTTACGTTCTATAAAGTATATTATTAATCTAAAGGCCCGTCTCTGAAAATCTGCTTAATCCCGGAAATCCTGAAGCCGAAGGGTTTTTAATCCTTGCGCGGGACTACCATCCGTTAATACTTTATATGTATACAGATAGACAGTTGTAAGCCTTTTCCCTGAAGCATTTTGATCTCAATGCTAATATTCACTGTCCCTAGTTTCTAAAACGGTTCATGTAATTCATTTTCGACTTTCGTGCAGCATAAAGGAACATTAGAACGCACGTATTGTTTATTACTTAAATTTTTATCTATTTTACGTCATAACTTTTGAAAACAAACACACAAATTTAAACATAGATGAATAAAATTAAATAGACCAGAAAGAAATCCAAACTTTAACATATAAAACTTTTGTTATTGCTCTACGAGTTTAAAAAGAAAATTCTGTCTTTTATATGCACTTTAAAGTTAAAGGTTTGTGCCTTTATTAAAACCTTATAATTACATTAGGTTTATTAAGTAATTGATTCAATAGCACTTTGCATATACGAAAAATAGCTTTTTGACCGTCTTCCCAAAGGAAGGAGTTTGAGCTATCATTTAGTTCGATTTTTTTGTATAAATTTTGTTATAAGTAGATTAATTGATATTAGAGAAATAAAACATTTCCGGCGCCAAAAATCAAAGCTTCAGTCGATTAAATCGCAAATGCTGTCGAAACCGTAAACCTTAAAGTATGTTTTACGTAACTTTTATAAAATTGTCTATAATAAAGTCCGCAAGCGCATATATCTGTTTAAAGAATAACCCATAATAAGCATTTTAATGTACAATATTATTGAAAATTGCATTGAGGCATATTTAAAGCTCTATATATCTAATATAACGTAAAATGGCTGACTATGTGCGATGAAGATTACTACCTCCCTAGCTTAGTAGAAAGGGCTTTAAACCGGAAATCGTGGTTTCGAATCCTGCGGGTATTCAACAAATTTTCATTGCTGTTTCCTAGTTGTTTAGGTAATTTTGGCTGATCACCCAATTGTCCGAAATGTAAGATGATCCATGCATCGTTTGGGCATGTAAGAAGTCAGTCCACCTACCAAACCGCATGAGACCAGCATGGTAGGATACGGTCCAAATTGCGAATTCGCGGCGAATTTGAGGCACTTTAACTAATAGATTCTTTGTTTTCCTAAAATTTTCTTATCTATTTGAGAACATTGAATGGCAAGAAACGCAAGCATCCTATAAAAACATTAAAAAAATCTATCGGCTTGTCTTTAGAAGCTTGGTAAAATATTTTACATAAATGTTTAACGAAATATAAAATTTTGCAGAAGACTTTGTATTTAAAATAAAACTTCATCCACCGATGACGTCAATTGCAGGATACTATTGATACAGCTTGTTAAAGCCCCTTGCGTCACTCGCCCACGCTCTCAGTTATTCGACCTAATAAAACAAAGTAAAAAGTTCTAAATATAGATCTAACTTTTAAAGTAACTTCGCTGAAAATATATTACTGAAGGTAAAATTATGTAGGGTTTAACTTAAAAAAACCTTAACGTTGACTAAGTTATTGTACTTCATACTGATGTCAAAGAAAAAACCATTTAGACAATGCCAGCATATGTAAATGTAAATATGAAACTTTTACTGAATCCTTTTGAATTTTATTTATAAGAGCTCTAGATAATGAGGTCCATATGACATATCATTTTGTATATGTCATATACTTGACACGTTTGTGACGCAAACCTATTTGATTTTTAGTTACCAAAATTTACCTAATGCAACATTACAATTTTACTTAACAAACTAACTCATTAAAGCTTTTTAACAGAAACGTATAAAGAATTTACTTATATATAATAGATTAATGTTTGGTAATGATTGTCGCAGCAAAACGATAAGTATTTTTTTCATACAATACAAAATCCAATTTTAACTTTTATCTTGCCACAGTATTCATCTGATTCGTTCAAAAACGCAATGAAAAGTTTCCCAATCCATTGTCCATTCTCTTTTATCGGGGCCGTTTTTCTAAAAATGCCCGTGCGCGAAGTGATGGTGTTATTCGATTTAATTATTGTTTCGAAGGCTTACGAACGTTTTGTTTTTAACTTTTAGCTTTTGTTCCTATTGGTGGGGTATTTGAATATTCCGAAAATTGTACATACGATATTTATATTTGTAATAGCCTTTTGTATTTGTGCACACACACATGATATATAAAAAATTGTTTTAAGAAATGCTTTATGCGGATTATGTCACCTTTTTATTTAGTTGACAATACTCCAGATGTTTTAGAATTTTAGCTTCATAAATGACAACGGGACAGACTGGTTTTTCGTCTCTTTGTTATAGTTTTATTCAGTGTTGTCCTGCCTTCGTATTCTATTGGTATGGGCTCGCGCTTTAGAAACTGGATGTCGTGAATTCGAATCCTGCGAGGATTCAACAACTTTTTAATGGTATTTTCTACTTGGTAAGGGCAATAGCTGCTGGTCACCCGATTGTCTAAAAAATAAAATGATCTATGCATCGGATGGACATGTAAAAAGTCGGTCCTGCGCCCTATCGCCCTCCGGTCGTGTCGGTTATCTGTCCCATCGGGCTTTCATAGTATAAAATAATAGAGAGTGTATCTATGTTTGCGCGTACATTTGTGCGCTATAATATCTCCTGCACAGTCGGCTGATCTCTTATGTAGATCGACCGTACTCGTAATCAACTTGGATTTATCTGTTAATTATTACTCAGCCAACGACATTTATTTATGTTAATCATTGGTTCGATTTACTAATAACGAGCTTATAGTTGAGGGCTAGTAGTAATATAATGCACAGGTTCAACTTTATAATTAAATTTAACCAAATTTAAACTAAATTTAAAGGGATTAAATAGTTTAAGGTATTTTTAAAATAATATTTTTTTTTCCAATAATAATATGCTTTTATTATTTTTTAGTTACTTATTTATGTATCCAGGATTCAAAACATGTATAATATCCTTACCTTTTAAATTTTATATGACCATATAACTCTTTAATTAATATATACGAACTAATATACGCGTAACATATTTTGCGGAAATGGCTGGCAAAGTGTAATTGAAAGTACGGTGAAATATTTTACTGTAATGAGTAATTGGTTCAGCCGAAAATAGATATTGGAACTTTATTAATTTATCAAATAATATAATTGTCTGATGGAGTATGTAATATTTCATCATCTTCCTGATAACGATAATTATGTTAATCTAAGAACAACATTATCTTAAAATATTATTATATTGTATCAATTATGGTAAAGCTAGCCAACAAAAAATTAACTTATATTATAATATTATTTAACCGCATTCTGCTAGTTGCTTTACTTTCGTATCAATCGAATTATTAAAATCAGAAGATGTACTGTCGTATAAATAACATTATTAAAAGTTTTGATTTAGGCCCCACTCAAACGCAGAGGTATTTGCATCCAAATTAGCGCTGACCTTGCCACTTTATGTATCTCCAATGCTTTGAGGTTTAGTTAAGCATTAGAAAACATATATTGTAATAACAATCTGTAACAAGCACAATATACCATTCGTAAAGTAAACACTTTTGTAAGTCTTTATTATACTCTGTAAAAAAGCTCTCCCTACCTCCGAGTAACTTGATTCCTTTACTATAATCCGTTGCGTTTTAGTGGTTAAAATAACTGTTGTTTCGCAACCTTTCATATTAGCAAGATAAACATCCATTTTATTAAATCAAATTATGATCCCCGTTCTAACTTAGTAGATATACATTCGATACATTAACATCTACGATTTCAGTCAAATGAAGGTCACGTAAACATCCAAATGCCATTATGTTTATTCGCTAATAGACTTACTGGCAGCATCGAAAGTATTCTCAAATACCGGTGTTTCGATTCGCCTCCATTAGCCGTGTAAACATCGACGGAGAAAACGGCAAATGTTTAGTCTGCCAGTGCGTTACGAGGGAATGTTTTTCTTATAGCTGAAAGGACGAATATAGTTCCATTGTTTTTCTTACTTTGGATAACGTGAAAGCACCTAAATTCTTTGTGTAATGTGTGTGGTCCGTATTACTCTATGTTTTATCCGTCGAATGATGTTGAATAATATTTGTTATTTTTAAATGGCCTACGAAAGCCGTTGTATGTTTTTTGTATCTAAAATTATGTTAATAGCACATATACAATAATAAATTAATAAAAAACAAAGCCAATATGTTTTAACAAATTTTAGTTAAGATTGTATTCCCTCATAGGACAGGCTATGTCTAGTGTGATAGACTCCACTAATGTAAACGTTTCTATTGAATAAATATATTTTTAATTTTCATTTTCATTTAAATAGCGAAGTACTACCCGTAGAGAAAACTTAACTTCTATTCTATCTTAGTATTTAAAAACTAACAAATATTTATAAAAAAATCTATTTTTTACTTTCTCGTCGCTTAATATACGTTATCAATTATCATTGGTGTCATTAGCATCTGTAGGAAAAGTGTTACACAGACGATTTAGGTATTAATGTACATATATAAAACAGCATCCTACTTTATAGCCCAATTAGTATCAAAAAAACTTCAAGGGACGAAAACGACGAGCCTCACAGACCAAAACTCCATGAAACTGGGTCAATGCAGCTTAATTTCAATCTACACCTACCTGATAGCCATGTCCCGTTGAAGGGCTTGTAATGTTCTGTCAGCACGTCGTTGAGGGTCGGTCGTCTTCCTTTGACCCTGCTGCCGTCACCAGCTGGCGTCAGCAGTGCTATGCTGAACACGATCAGCCCCAGGACAGCTGCGATGACCAACAACGCGATCAGTATCCCGCGCCAGTTACGTTGGGTCGGTGTAGCGGCAGCCAACTCCTGAAAAGAATGTTGTTTTAAAGACGGGTGATTGAAAATAGTATAAATACGCTTTTGTTAATAATGAATAGGCTTTTAGAACATAGTCTGGTACAAAATTTAAAAATTGGTTGCCTGTAAAATCATCGTATCAGCCAGCGTATTAACTGGGTAAACGAGATTTAACGTCCCATATCTCACGGTAGGAAGCGCGTTGGTGATATCAGTAATGCCAATGTCTATGGGCGTCAGTGGCCATTTTCCATCATGTGGCTCGAGTGTTCGTCTGCCTGCGCATGTAATAAGAAAAAAAAAGAAAAAATATTAGCATATGGGTGAAAGTTATACGTGACAACGTCTTTTAGTAGAACAATGATTGTAATGTGAATATTCATTAGTATAGTAAGAGGAGGGTTAAAATAATAATAACAGTTCAAAATATTCAAACAAAAAATTCAACACTCGAGTGTAAGAGAGATGCAAGGCATAAACCGTTAAGCTTGACCCGCTTCTTCCTTCTGTCTGTCTCTTTCTTAGACGGCCAACTGGCCTGCTTAAGTGAGCGTCTCTCTTACACACACGAGAGACACGTGCCTCTTACTTTCTCTTATGGTTGCTTATGGAGAGCGTTACGTGAGCGGCGCTGTGACACAGTTTTCAAGATCCTCCCTATCTTGAACAATTTATAAGACGTTCTCACGTCAATATTGAAGTCGTTAAACATTGTGATACGCCTTAACGGTTTTTTTATTTTGAGCTTTAAAGCCTTAGTAGTGTAGTGAATTGGTTGAGGGGAATTCTTGCACGAATACAAATTTAATCAGCCGCAATTTTAAGTTTTGTATGCAGCAGTTTGGAGAACAATTTGGTACGGTTACCTAATGATCAAAAAGTTAGATAATATAAGTGTCATATGGGTATGTAAATAGCAAGTCTTTCTCGAAACCATCTTTGATAGTTGTTATTTGGCGCATACGTCATCGTCAATATTAACCTATACGTGTTCTAACGTCTATTCTATTCATTGAATACAATTAATCTATTGGGTTTGGTAAACACTGTTAATATATTTATTACGAATGGTTAAACCAAGCCGAAAAAAGACAAAATGCAAATATTAATAATTAAATTAAAGTAACCATTTATGATACATTTGTACATAAGATTTTACATAAAAACAATTGTTTCTGTTATTGTTGTGAATCATAAATAACATAAATACAAGGATTTATATGAATTCAGCACAGATAATTTATTTAAACGCGGTGCTTTGATCTGTCCTAAAAAAACGTACTTTTGCCATAAAATGTCACTAGCACAATTACATAAAATTCGTAAGAGGATTTTCATATTCGGATTCAATTTCTCTGAAAAAGTGTCTACCCTTTTCAAATTTTGTATCTGTGTTTGAACAAATATACCTTTATTTATGCGAGTTTATTTGGCATAACAATATATTCAAAAAGTTGTGCCTATTTCACATGTTTACATTTGAATGGGTAAAATATGATGTTTGATACATTTTTTTTAAATAAAATGCTTTCGTAATATTACTGTAAGAGAATTTACAGCTCGACTCGTGGTATAGCGGAATCGGCCCTTGCTTTATAAACCGGAGATCGTGGGTTCGGATCCCGCGGGGTGTGTTATCGTTGTTTTCTGGTTGTACTAAATTGGCTTAAGTACGAGTAGAACAACGTTAAACTATTACATAAACTATATTGACAACGTTAAAAAAATAGTAAAGAAAGCATACCTAAAGTTTTTACACATACATAGATACATCATCAGCCTGTGATAGTCCACTGCTGGACATAGGCCTCCCCTAATACACTCCTATTCCTTAGGGGTTTTGGACTATATCCCACCACGCTGGTCCAATGCGGGTTGGCGGGTGGACCGACTTTTTACATGCCCATCCGACGCATGGATCATCTTACTTTTCAGACAACGGGGTGATCGGCCCAAATTGCCCTAACCAACTGAAAAGCAACAATAAAAATTTATTAAATCCCCGCAGGATTCGAAACCACGACCTCTGGTTTCTAAAGTACACGTCTATACCACTAGGCTACGGAGGCAAATACATTTTTACAAAAAAGAAAATTAATACAATTGTTTTTTTTTATTTCATCTTTTCTTCCATCATTTTTATTTATATTAGCTGTTTTCCGTGGCTTCATCCGCCACGGAAACAGCTAGTATATAAATAAAAAAGATGGGGTATAAAGTGGCGATTATTCAGGTCTGGCGCCGGCGTGTTTTTTCAGAGGCTTGCAGCGTTTTATTAAAATTTCAGCAACATCTGTACGCGGGGTTTTTTCAAACGCTGGGAGCTGAAATTTCAGCGGCGTTTCATGCGAAATAACAATGATCTTACGTCGACTTTACGTCCTTGTTCATATTTTCTCTTTTTTATTCATAATGTTGATATGAGATTTCGTTTTCATTTCTTTCGTTTTGTATTATACGTATTTTAGAAACTTTATTAGAATATTCGCTTCTTAAATCATGTAATGTATTCTAAATTATAATGATACTGTACTATTTTGTACATATATAAAATAAAAGTAAATATCATATATATATAAAAGTTTTGACATATATATAATTGAAAATGATAAGATGAAAATTTTTTATAAAATTATATTGTTTCTTGCAAAATGTAGGAAATATAGTCAAACTTTTCTGATTTGAAATTAATTTATTTTGTTCTAACTTTACTATAAAAAGATGGAGTAATATATATTAAAGTTGATGCTTAGGTAATGTAATTTTTTTATTAAATCCTGCTTTATTAAAAATAGTGGCAAGATGTGTAGGGATCATAAAAATGCAGCTTAAAGCACCAAAATGTTTGGTAATTATTAAGACATTTACTTTTTTAAAATGAACATTATTGTTAAAAATAGATATTTGGTCAATATCAAAACATTTACGTAAAAAAATAGATGTTTTTGTTGGACATATAAAATAACAATAAAGCATAATCGAGTTATAGCTAATTGGTCATACAAAAAGGGAAAAGGCATAAATATACACACAGGTATACTGTTTACTTCGGTGTCGCCATTAACGCGGTCAATTGTCAACATAAACTCTAAAAATTCACAGATTTCAGGATCTGCAAAAGCAAAATTGGCGACTGCAAATATATGTTAAATAAACAAAGTGTTAATGATTTCATTATCCTAATGCTCTAATTGTTATTTAACCTTTTTAATGATTATATTTCGTGGAAACAAGCATTGTCAAAGGTTGAGCGTATAACGGGTTTAATAAATGTTGTCCGTTTAATCAAGTGTACTTCTTAATCATGACCAAGATTAATCATATAGTTAAATGAATTAAATCGCGTTTTTCCTTATAATAATTATATTTCTGGACGAATTACAAAACTTTATCCAGTCCTAAACTAAGCTGAACTAGTATTATGGAAACTAGATAATTGATAAATACATAAAATTAAATACATGATATACAGATACATGTCGCGATAAAAACAGTCATTCCGCTGGCCGCAATCAATGGTTATAATACGAAACAAAGTGGTTCGAACAAAGAAATTATTTTAGATGAGTATAAGTTTTACAATTAAGAAATTAAAACTGACTTATAAATAATTATGAAACTAAGTTCGGGCGATTTAAGTACCAGAAATCATGAAGATAGTTAAAAATTATGAATCGGCTCATGGAAATTATGAAATGGAAAGACTGAAACTATTTTTCCCCTCCTGGGATAGAAACCACTTCTTTTGGCGTAACAGTCAATAACCAGTACACAAAGTTTTCCGACTTTTGTCTATAATTATACCCGATATTTAAAACTCTTCCCAGGGTGACAGGGTTAAGTAATACCACCTGTTTAGGATTCAATAATATATAAAATTAAAACAAGTCAAATGCCTATGTTTGTTATAATTTATTTCAACGAAATATTTTAATTTAAACTTATTCTTTCGTATATTAAACCGTTCCTATTCTTGCTTAGCTTTTAGAATTTAGGTCGCGTTATTTCCATTTCGAATAATTTAAATAATGAAGTACAAAAATACCTCACTGATCATTTTATTTCATTTGGAATACATTCTGATATATTTAAATAATTCTGATATATTGATATATTTAAAGTAACTCTATCTTATTAGAAAGAACTTAATCAAATTTTAATGGAGGCAAACAACAAAATACACTTAGGCCAGTATAAAAAATTATGTTAGACGTAAAAATACATGGTCCGTAAGTTGAAAAGGGTAGAAAGATTTATAAGCTGGTTTTGGACTCCATAGAGGAGTACTAGAATAGGAGTGAATTTATATCAGGGAATAAAACGTTAATGGTCTGATAACAATTCGCTTTTCATTGCTATTCCGCGTTTATTGTTATGACGGTGTGTACGCAAATGTTTCGGATGACCTGAAAATAAAATGTTTGCTCAATAATAGCGTAGTTTTCACGCAAATAAATGCTAGGGACATTTAAGTCCTTAAAAGTCAATTAATTAAATAAACTACTGTACTATTAAACAAATAACAAGATAATAAATTAAGAAAATTAAAGAAAAAGGGAAGCATTGTACTTTAATAACAAAAAATATATAATCCTTAATTACAAAAATACAACCTCTTCCAAACCAGCTTACAAATTTGTTAATGTGTTAACGAAAAACTCTTCAGCTTTGTGTTGTAGCTCAGAAATTCTGAAAGGCAAAGGGTACTAAAGAAACAATTGCGTGAACAAAAGCTCTTCCAATTCAACGATCACTTGGCCATATTTTTTCATTTTCCTTTTCCCTGAGAAGTGGAACAACAGTACTTGACAAGGGGTCAAATCAAAATAAGCTGGTAGGCTGAATCAGTTCTATATTATTATCGCTACAAATTTTGAATATTACAAATTCCATAATTATTCAATTGAGTAAACAACATTTCTACAAATGCACACGGTAAATACATTTTATATAGAAATTATTAATATAAATTTAAAGTAGAAATGGATTTCTAAGACATTGTGATGCAAACGACATAGTTATATGGAACAACGTAAACGTTTTGCTGTCCTTTCGGTAAAAGGAATATACCACCCACGCACATACGCATAAACGCCCTCATGGCATGGTGCTGGTCACATTAGTGGCTTTAAGAAACAGCTGTGGTGGTGGCTGCTGATGATGATGATGAACACAACCGCCAATGAAATGCTCACTCCTTTCTTCAAATTTAAAATACCAAAAATAGTGTATTGCTAATGTTAATATATAGCGTGCAGAACGTCTCTCGCCGGTTCTCTCAAGTCAGAGGTGTCCTATGCGGAACTGGTGGTAGCGTCTTTGACAATTAATAATCAAATGTTAACTTCTATATTGAATAATGATATTGAAATTTGAATTATAGGTATAAAATCCCTAATATTGAGTAAGCTCGCTGTTTACCAGTACCTCATTTATTAATTGACTTGTCTTTGGCTTTCCAGAATATCAAATTGAATTTTGCCGCACCTATCGGCTCGTCTGTTGTAATATTCATAAAATTACGAGCTCACCCGAACGAAAAATATATCCGACAAAAACTGTTGACCCGTAAAACGTATACGTTAAGAACTCTTGTACAGCGTTAATCCATATTAGTACTTTGAGACTTTCATTGTGCTTTTGAGAGATTTGATCAATCACCAACAAATTTATAAAAAAATAATTAATTAAATCAGTTTTAAAAAATAAAACATCAATTATTTCAGTCCCTTAAACATTAAAAAATATAAGTAGTTACATAAAATATTTATATAGGGTATAAATAAAGACAAACATTAAAAATTATATTTTAGATTGTTAAAATATTATTTTTTAATATATAATTAAAACCACATTAGTGTGGATTTAAAGAGTTTACTACTTTTATTAGTGTAAAGTACAAATAAATAATATTGGAGTGTATGTTTGTAACATTAAAATAACCGTTTTTATGAGATAGCTGATGTACCTGGGTGCTACTTTTTTAAGAAAAAAGTGTGACTGATTTTTTTTTCTATTTAACCACGGAAAAAGTAACGGACTACAGCTACATTAAAATATATCAGTGAGAAATAGATGGAACAATAAGTAATCGGAGCCCACGTTCAGAACGGCAGATCAATTTCAACCTCGGTAGGCACTGTCTTGACCAGGCGGCCCTCAGTCGAGTGCTTACAAAAGAATTGTCTGGAAAATGTTATTAATATTCAATGTTTAACTTAAAAAAGTTAAATGAAGTGAGTTTTTACATGCCCATCTGACGCATGGATCATCTTACTTTTCAGACAATAGGGTGATCGGCTCAAATTGCCCTAACCAACTAGGAAACAACAATGAAAATTTGTTGAGTCCCTGCAGTATTCGAACCCACGACCCAGGTTTCTAAACACACGCCTATACCACTGCATGGAGGCAAGTATAGATAAGTTATCCATATATAAATTTGTATATATACATACAAAAGTTAATACTTACTTGTATATAATACAAAATTTATATATGGATAATACGACTACACCTAAATGGCACAAAAAAATCAAAGAATTTGCGTTTAGAATCTGTTTCGTGCTAAATTCAGCTTTTAAATAGAACAGTAACATTCCTTCTCACAGCTGCACTGGACAAAAAGATGAGATTTTTCAATCTTCCCGTTTCATCGGACCTTCTGTTGGTGACGAGACGGAAGCTGTTTTGTATTTTAAATAGTTTCCATTTTCCTAACGTTGTTTTTCTTATTTTGTATATTTCTGCTTCCATTTCGTAATATTTAAAAATGTGCCAACACTGTTTTAGTATCAACATTCTTTCTGATTGATAAAAGGTTTTAGTTGTTGAATTAATGTACATTTTGAGTTTAATTATTGAATGAAGTGTATTGTTGTGAATTAAATGTAATGTAGTAATAGATATTATTTTAGGGATATTGCTAATATTATATAATATGTATCGTTTGTGTATTGTATACGTAAGTTAAGCCCTGAATTTATTATGTCTTATTCCTCAACAACCGTTGAAAAATATGATTGAAATTACAAAACATTATTAGGCAAAATATTTTCGCCGAGATACACATGTTAAGCAAAAAAGGAAAAAAGAACTGATTAAGTCATGGTAATTCATAGATTTGTTTTGAGTTTCATTTTAAACTCTATATTATGATGCGAAAATAATAGTGGTTTGAAGAAGCAATTTGCCAAAGCAACATAATTTTCTTGCGAGATCATTATTATATATATATATAAAAACTAATACCTTACTTTGGTGAATTTCGTACTTTCTTGATTCTTTCTCCTTATTCCATTGATTATATAAACTATGAATATTATGTTAATACTTACTAATATCTCTTACAAAAAATGTAAGTAACAACTAAATCAATTTAGATAACAACTCAGTACATACTATATGTATCCAAGGTTCTTAAGTGACTTGTTATTAGTCCTTAAACATTGCAAGATAATATGTTTACGTATATAAAAATATGTATTTATTACGGCATATATCAAACGGTCAGTACATAAAAGAGTACGTTAGGCATTGAATAGATGGTCCGTAACTTGAAGAGGGTAGACAGATTTATAAGCTAGCCCTAGGCTACTTCAAAGCGTACTGGAATATGGGTTAATTTATAACGCATAATAAAACGTTAATATTCTTCTTGGTCTTATAACGTACACACACATCATCGGCTGACATAGGCCTCCCCTAATACACTTCTATCCATTAAGGGGTTTTGGACCGTATATCACCACGCTGGTGCAATGCAAGTTAGTGGGTGGACCGACTTTTTACATGTCCATCCGACGCGTGGATCATCATCCTTTTTAGACATTTGGGTGATTGGCCCAAATCGCCCTAACCAACTAGGAATCAACAATTAAAATTTGTTGAGTTCCCGCAGGATTCAAACCCACGACCTCTAGTTTCTGAAGCACACGCCTATACCACTAGGCTACGTAGGCAATGTTCTCAGCGGTCTCTTATAACAATTTTCTTTAATTTCTTTAATATTTACCTTATAGAAACAGTTGTTACATGTTGGCTTGGAGTATTTGTGTTCTGCTCCTGAACTGGTTCTTGCTTTGTCGTAGCCGTGGGGCACAGTACCTTCGGCCTGCTCAGCCGCGGGGAAGCTAAGCGGAACCTGGCCGGCCTACGGAGTAAGGCCCGCTGTAGAGGAGGTTGCTCCAAGCTGGCTACATAAACCAGCTTTGGATGCGCCCTGGAGTAGTTGTGTCGCTCTTCCTGTCCTTCGCAGCCAAGGTTCGCGGGGGAAGAGAAGTATCGGTATTTCGTAGGCTGATCTTACTTTCATTCGCGCATCAGGGGGGCCGCACCGCTGATGCAGTGTGGTGGGGCCACGGGAGGTGGGGACATATGACATGGTGTTTTCGATCTCTCCTACGTCTGCGGTCGAAGTGGTGCTAGCGGCCGAGCACCAAAGCCGCCACTGAGGGCTGAGAGTCTTGTCCATGCGTGGGTTGGGATTTTCTGGTTTCCATGATCCCTGAGTAACAGACTCTTGGGTGCCTGTTCTATAGGGGCCAGGACGAAAGGCGCGTTAGTTTCGACGTACTCAGAGGTAGGCAGATGGCCGTAGGTTGGCCGTCGACGGCTGGCGCTGGTTGAGTCACAGAGGACTGCTAAAGAGTTCCTGTGACCCTATCTCTAAAGCGCCAAGAAGCAACAACGTGGTGGTTTTAGTCGTTGCAAGTCCAACATAACCCGTTTTTTACCCCGCTAGGATGGTTGTGCATAGGCATTTCCCCACGGTAAAAAAAAGGATTTTTGGATTCTTAAAATAATAACTTTAACTTACAACATTATTAAAACACATGAATTAATATTTCTTAATCGAGTAATATTATTTTAGCTGTTTTTTAAGCGATTTTGTACGTCTTAGTGTTTGTGCGGCTATAATGCTAATTATCTTACGAATTTTGAATACTTCGTAACATTATGGCTAAAAGTTATAATATATCAAATTAATGATAAATGTAGACAAGGCATTGGGAAAGAACGTGCTAACACAACACACACAACCTCGCTTTCAAGCCACGCCTTGGGAGAAATGCCTCTTTGAAGGACGGAATCGAATACCTTTTGAAACACACTGAGAACGATCGAACTGCTTCGGGTAGGGAAGGACCCTCCCTGCCCGGAGCAGTTCGGTCGTCATTCCGTCCTTCCCGGGAGCCTTCCCTCCCTTAAGCTGCCTATGAGCCCGACTAACCTCTGCAAAGCTGACGTTAGGAAGCTCACCAGAATGATGCCGAGTTAGACTAGCACGAGAATCGTTAAACCAGGTTGAGGAGTCTGCGACGCATTCAATTTGCGATAGAAGTCCTCTATCTCTGACAAGATCTCAGGCTTAGTAGAAACAGTCGAGCCAGAACTATTCCTGAGCTTCGACAGATGGCTTCCTCCGAGCTTCTCCACAGAAAACTTTGACCCTCTATTCTGCTCAATCGCTTCAGATATTCGTTGCGTATGTGGGCACATAGTGCAGCTGGGAAGACACAATTTCAAAAGGGAAGGGTAGAGGATTTAGTTGAGCTGGGCAGCATTTAGGAAGCTGAACCACATTCTCACGTCGGCAATACCGCAAAATTTATAAAGCAAGTAATACCGCTAGGCCATGGAGGCGGTCTACTAATTTGATTCGGTTAAATATCTCTACAAAGAACGTTTTGAGGCACAAACAATAACACATTTTTATACTGAACTGACGAAGCCACCTACGAAATTCTTAGGAACACTCGTCTATTTACGAGTTAAATTAACCTTTGTTTTAAAACTAATCATCATCATCAGGCTGCGTTAGTTCACTGCTGGACATAGGCCTCCCCTATTACACCCCTACCCACTAGGGTGTTTCTGGACCGTATCCCACCACGCTGTTCCAATGCGGGTTGGTAGGTGGTGGTTTGGTCTTGGTTTAAAACTAATAGTGAAAGTAGTATCCAAGACCAATTTTTATACGTTTCTGTAAAGTGTCAAAATACTCGTGAATAATTCGTAAGCTTCATACGTGAACACACTTTCTCAATTAATTTTTCGTTAAGCTTTTATGCCGTCGCATGTTGTGCTTTGACATTTATAAGCGAGTTCGAAAGTGTAGTTTCGAAACACGGGCCAAGTTGTACCACTTATGTATCTTAAATTTGTGCAAGGCTCTTTATGACCCTAGTTTTTACGGGCCGATGGTTTTTGTTGAATATATTAGGCGTTGAAAAGAGGACAAAATTTCGTAAACATTACCAAAAAATATGAAAACGAAGGTATTTTTTTTATGGCGTACGCAGGCAGACGAGCAGTTGGGCCACCTGATGGGAAGAGATCACCGACACCCATATACATTAGCAATACCAGTGGTATCGCCAACACGCTGCCTACCGTGAGACATAGGATGTTAAGTCTCGTTTACCTAGTAAATACGCTGGCTACGGTGCCCTTTATACCGGAACACAGTAATGTTTTCATATTACTGCTTCGCGGCTGAAATAGGCACCGCGGTGGTACCCGCCCAGACGGTCTCCTGTAAACAGGCGACCTACCACCGGTGAAGGTATGGAAGTATAATATAAGTAAGGTATATTATTAGTATTAATATTTGAATGTAAATGCAATAATTAATAATAGTAATGTCAAAGATTTCCGTTTTGATCAAAAGGATAACACTAAATGTGTTGATTTAACACTTCCGGAGTGGTTAAGAAAAACAGCGTAATAAATGTATAGTAAATAAAAGGGTACTTTTAATATGTCACAAATTTTAACGCTGTTAACAAACCCGTAGTTTTAATGTGTTTTTATATTCTCCTTTCTATAGTCACTTGCTAAGTTGTCTGATAAACTGATAATAAGTTAAGTATCACTTTAGTAGTTATAAACTGCCTCCGTAGCCTAGTGGTATAGGCGTGTGCCTTAGAAACTGGAGGTCGTGAGTTCGAATCTTGCGCGGATTCAACAAATTTTCATTGTTGTTTCCAAGTTGGTTCGGGCAATTTGGGCCAATCACCCAATTGTCTAAAAAGTAAGATGATCCATGCGTCGGATGGGCATGTAAAAAGTTGGTCCACCCAACAACCGGCATCGGACCAGCGTGCACATACTCACCACTGTCTACAACATTACATATAGCTGTTGATGATGAAGGGATCTATCAGGTTGTAAAATTGACAATTTTAGTAATGTCCTTGAGAGTAGTAGGAAGTATATACCGTTGACAAAAGTTAGCCTTAAGCACGGGTATCTGAAATCTAAACAAAGTAAACCTATGAATGAAGTGGCGTTGTACGTATGGCGTTATTATTAGTTAATAATTTGTCAGAGATTGACATCTTGGTGCTGTAATGTCTATACAAACACTACATGTTAAAAGGCAGCCTTCCTGCCATTAGTTACATTTCATAAGCCAAAAGTTACGACTCTAAAGTGATTGAAATATAGAAACAGATGTCCAAGCACTGATTGATAACTTGAGCCGTTAGACTATAATTGATAGTCTCCACTAAAAATGATCTCAAAAGCAGAAACAAAGATAATAATATTTTTAACGAATATCCTTTCTCGTTTCTTCTAAAATATGTACTGAATCCTCCATGAGTTGAGTATAATAACCTATTGGAATAAGTGATTACAATTAGTGATCCAAAGTTATAATAGTAAGTAATTATTATGTCAACGGAACAGCAACGAAGCAAGCAAGTTCCGACGCGATCAGAGGTGTAGTTGGCGTTGGGCCGCTATGGGGCTGCTTTGACAGGCAGTGTCGCAAAAGATTGCCAAAGCGTTCCTGTCACCCCACCTCTCTTTGGCGCCAGGAATAAACAACGTGGTGGTTTTAGTCGGTGCGAGTCCGACATAAGCCGTGCTTGCCCCCGCGAGGGCGGGTATCCGTAATATTTCCCCACGTAAAAAGAAATTGTTGTCGTTTTCGTTTTATTCCACAACATTAATCGTGTAATGACTTTATTTATATTAAAGGCCATGAAACTTTGTGTATAATTATAGACCTATACAATTATAACACCTCATTTATATTACAGTAAAGTATATTTAAATATATCTCGCTATTCCAGAAGGACGAACGAATATAACGAACATGTGTTTCAGTAATAAATATAACACCTGCCGTGAATTCAGATTTCCTCTCAGTTTCGGGATTTATGCGGTTCGTTGATGACATAAATGGCATGCCACTGAAATGTATGTGAGAATGGAGTTACCTTTAAATTTTACTGACCTTGTAATAAAAGGGGATACTTAATAGGACTGCGTCGACGTTTTTTTATTAATTTAAGCTCTGAGACTCAATTATTAGATAAGTTATAACTTTAATTATCAAATAAAGTTAAAAAAGATAGGAAAAAAATCAGTTCCTTATTTTAAAGAACATATAAAGTAAAAGAAGTAGAGATCACATTAAATATTGTTAACAAATATATGATTAAGATCAAATTGCTTTTAGTCGTTAGGTCTAGAAGTTTTACTAAATAGACAGTAAGAACTATGGTTAGAAGTCGATAGAAATCTAGAAGTGCAAGTACTTCAAATGTGAGCACCATTAATACAATTGTTTGAAACACGTAAGAATATGATCAAAAAAACGAAGGTAGACAAAGATTTAAACATCAGTTGGATACAAGATGAATTTGTTTTTTTAATGCAATAACTTTTATGGGAACTTAAACTCTATGATCTTAAATAAGTTTTGAATGAGTCTAATTAAAAAGTGTTGAGATTATAATGCTTATTGTGCGTTATTATTAAAACAGTTATTTTTAATGTATATGCTATCGCAGACGTTAATGGAACCAATTCAAATATTACAATTATGTGATACATAGTCTTAGTCTATATTTTACGGTGTTGTCAGCTTTTGTAATTTAATCGCACCGTATTTTTTTTAATTTCTTAAATATCTGTTAAGTTACTTATCACATAATTATATGACAAAAATGGGACCTATAGGAACCTAATATCTATCATTTAAAAAAAGAATGAACAGAATCGGAGCGCTGCGAGCGGAGCAACGAGGTAACATATATAAAAAAACATACGCTCCGAATTGAGTACCTCCTTCTCTTGGGAAGTCGGTGAAAAACAGAAAAGCGCACTCACTAGTTCCTTAATCGGCTCACAAGTTTGTTCATATATACATAAAAATTAAACTCTTCTCCTTTTAAAGGTGTCAAGTTTCCTTCATGCGACTACTGTCTGGGTGTAAACACTACTGTCTTCCGGTTTGAAGGAACTGTAGCCAGAGTAATTACTGGGTAAACGGGTCGTAATATCTCGTCTTCGTGCGGATTAAGGATGTCTTACGCAGCTCTTCCCAAGGGTGCACCGCTTCACTTGCCGGCGAGTGACCTTCTCACCGCTAAAAACCAATAAAAAAGCACCTAGAATGTTCAGTCTCATCTAACCCAGTAACTAAAATAGTTGCAGCGCCACTAAATGGAACAAAGTAATGTTTGCATGAAGTAGGCACAAACAATTTTAGCCTCCAACGAAATTTTAGGCAAACACACAAAACAAATCAAACACTCTAATTGAGTATGACGTCTAATTGCAAGGTCGATGTTAATTTAAGGTAAGTCCATTACTCACATACATATCAGCGGCGTACCATTTTTGTCATCAACCAAACGCATAAATCCTGGAACTGAGAGGATTTCGGGATTTACGGCTGGTGTTGTATTTATTCCAGAAACACGTGGTTCGTAATTTATTGCGATTGTTATGGATTACGGGACGGGTTAGCTCCTATCCCCTTGACATGATATTTGGATATTTTAACCGTTTCGACCTTTAATATCCTGATTATTTAATCATTAATTGCATTCATTAAAATGGTTAAAAATTACTGATTATATTTATCTTACTGGTCTATTTTTTTAAGTAGAAATAGAATTTTTTGTAAGTTCATCGCAAACTTATTACAGTTTCCATATCTTTATGTAATATCCATAGAATATCGCCCTATTTTGAACACTTAAACTGTTCCAGAAAACCATTGGCTTATAAAAACTAGGGTCGCAAATTTATTACACATAAGTGTACAACTTGGGCCGTGTTCTGAGACTACACTTTTTGAACTCGCTTATAAATGTTAAAGCACAACGTGCGACGGCTCGAAAGCTTCACGAAAAGTTAATTGAGAAAATGTGTACACGTGTGAAATTTGGATGATTAGCCCAAAGTGCCATAACCAACTGGGAAACAAGAATGAAAATTTGTCGAGTCCCCGCAAGTTCGAACCCACGACCTCCGGTTTCTAAATCACACGCTCTTACCACCGGGCTACGGAGGCAGTTGACATACTATGACATACATGACATACTATTAAGTTTATCGTATGTTATTTATTTCTCTTCACTGCTAAAAAGTTCAGTATTAATACCTGATACTGCTTTTTTTAAAGTTATGAATTCCCTTTTTGATTCTGGTTGCGCAGGCGCGTGGTCACTCAAGTTTCGTCCGCCAAATTTGATTGGACCAACTAACTCGAGTGACGGCGATATGGTAGATCCTATTGAAGGGCCAGAAGCGAGGATGCGGTTCGAAGGAACATATGCGTAATCCGGCTCGTACAACGTGGTTATGGAGCCGTATTGGAAACGCGATAAAAGGAAGTATAAATACCTCGTCTGATGGCGGCACAGCTGCAGGCGTCTTCGTTGATGCGGTTGGGGTTTGCGGTAAACTTAAAATTATTAGTACGGAGCGTTGGCCATTCGCGTCGTGTGACTTTAAAATATGATGCGTTGCGTAGGAACTCCCGAAGGCAATTGTCGACTGCGGCGGCGCTGGCCGCCGTCCGCGTCACGAAATATTTTCCCTTTACCCTCCTTTCTTCGCGAGGTGAGGAAAAATTAAAAGGAAAAAAGGAAGGCAGACGAAAGGAGCGGTATTGTAAATTTTGCAATTTGCGGATGTGTTAGGCGACATAGAAATGCGCGCGAAGAGATGCTTTTAAAATAAAACGTGGTGGCCAAGTCTTGTTAATGTGGCCAAAACATTGAGTACTTAATATTGAACATAGCACATGTACTAAACATTTATCTAAAGTATGTGCCTATATCAGTAGCGTGTAAACACAACTGTCTTCTCTCTGGGCACCGTTTCCAGCGTAATTACTGGGTAAACGAGCATCTATATCACTTTTCTTATGGCGTATCAAAGTCATGTTTAAAACGCCCTGCTCGACTCATCACTTTAATAAATTTAACAAAAGAATCTAGTTCATAATGATATACAAATATTGAATCACCAATCAAATAATCCAAATCATTGATTCCCACCTATATATTGACACCTCACGATATCTCTGGAACCATAAGGCGTAGCGACGTGAAATTTATACTAAATTTATTTATTTATACGAAATACATATTTATACGAAATTCCATCCACAAGGGAGGTTGCTAGTTTATAGCATGGTTTTAGACGGCATTCATTAGGGGTGGCCTTTATCTAGCAGTGGACTAAAACAGGCTGATGAAGATAAATTTAGTAGAATAAACAATTAATGCTTTACATGTTACTCGATATTCTGTGCTTAACATTTAAAGATAACAAACTCCATGTTTATAAGCATGCCAAGCTGTTAATGTTATCGACCATACCCATTAATTCTGAAACTGAACACGTTTTCCTTTTCGTTTTGGACAGTCAATTGAATTAACGACGGAAAGTATGAGTTTTGGAACAGGTGGCGAATGACAGCCGCTTTTGATCATGATTGCCCGTTTTCTCTTTATACGTTTTTATTTTGTTCTTTGCTTTATAATTGTGCGGTGAAATTGTAAAGATTATTATATAAAATATGTTATAAATAATGTTTCTTGTAATATTTCCAGAGAATGCGCAGGTTTTGTTTATAATTCGAACGTTATATTGTGTACCTACTCGTACACCGTGGGTTATGTCTTATTATATAATATAAACAGTTTGCCTCAAATTATAACTTGACGATCCGTTTGGCGCAGTGGTTAGTGACCCTGGCTGTTGGGCCAAAGGGTGTGGGTTCGATTCCCACCACGGTAAAATATTGTGTGATGAATATATATGTTTTCTTGTGTATCGGTTTTTATGTATATATAATATGTATTTGTTTACAAAAAAATAGTAGGTCTATGTAATTATCAGTTATCCAGTTTCCATAGTACAAGCTTTGCTCTGCTTGGGACTTTTTTTTTTTTTTTTATAGCATACGCAGGCAGACGAGCATTCGGGCCACCTGATGGGAAGTGGTCACCGACGCGCATAGACATTAGCAATACCAGTGGTATCACCAACGCGCTGCTCACCGTGAGAAATAGGATGTTAAGTCTCGTTTACCCAGTAAAAGCTGGCTACGGTGCCTTCAAACCGGAACACAGCAGTGTTTTCACACTACTGCTTCGCGGCAGAAATAGGCACCGCAGTGGTACCACCCAGTCGATCTCCTGTAAACAGGGACCTACCACCGGTAACTTGAAGATGTTTTTTTTTATAGCATACGCAGGCAGACGAGCAGTCGGGCCACCTGATGGAAGTGGTCACCGACACCCATAGACGTTGACAATACCAGTGGTATTGCCGACGCGCTGCCTACCGTGAGACTAGGTGTTAAGTCTTGTTTACCCAGTAACAGCTGGCTACGGTGCCTTCAAACCGGAACGCAGCAATGTTTTCACACTACTGCTTCGCGGCAGAAATAGGCACCGTGGTGGTACCCACCCAGACGGTCTCCTGCAAACAGGGGACCTACCACCGGTAAAAATTTGTCCAGAAATATTATTATTATTTTAATTATATTAGTGTCATTAATATCGGAAGGATTAACAATTATTCAAAATTTACTTATTACATTATTTAAACTCTTTAAAACGTCTTAAAACATACTTTTCAATTTTAAAAAGTAAATTATGGATTTTGCAATTAGCTAGTACAGCTAGTAGCACAGTACAGAGAACAATTGTTACATTATTAATATTAACTTGTGGCATTAGAAAGTAGGAAAGCAAGAAAAGCGGAGAAAGTTAAAAAAGGTAAACTATTTAAAATGCAAACCACCTTCAAACCTTAGACTAACAGAAGTTTCAAAGAAACGGTAAGATCGAAAAATCCCCATCTCTTTGTAAAGTGCACCCGTCAGTAGATAAATGACGCCCCATTTAAAGAAAGCGGCCATTGAAATTAGCATGAAGCGGATTTCTAATGAAAGATATTAGCTTTTGTTTCAAGTGTTTGTCGTGGGTTCGAATCCACTTTTTTTGTTAATGTACGTTATAGTTGGTTAGGGTGTAACGGGCTAATGATCATTAATCGCAAGAAAAGATGAAGATGCAGCTGATGAACATGTAAAAGTTACGTCCCGGTCGTAAAACCATCTTTATCAATCATAATAAGATATGGCTTCCAATTTACCGTTATATAATTTATTTATTGAATATTGTTTTTTTTTCGGATGCTGTGGTCACACGCTTAGGATAAAAAAACTGATATTTTGATAGATACTGAAAGGTAATGACATTTTTTTTAATTGTTTTGTATAAAGAATCATACAATAAATAAAATATCCTTTTAGATTTTTTTACTTTCTTAATGTCCACTAAGCAGATAATCTGTGATAAGTTCAATAAACTTAAACTTAAAAATAAGAGTTTTTATTTAAAATTGACATATCTTTCATTTTCTTAATTTTGAACATTGGTTTGACAAAAAGTACTAATGTTATCTTTTAGCTTTATAGTTTTTTTATCTTTGGGTTTAATTTTTAGGATCCGAGGAAGGTGGCAAAGACCAACCATCCTCTCTTTCAAAATTTGGATATTTTTTATTTTCTATTGCTTCCCGAATCATCCTTAGTATAAATCGATGTTCTATTGCAAGTATTTTTGGTTCATCAAATCTAATATAATGATTAGGCTTGTCTAGGACATGGTCGCAAATTGCAGATTTCTTACGGCGTCGGTGCTTAACATCAGCTATATGTTCTTTTACTCTGGTCTGATCTTTTTGTTTGTCCAATGTAAGAGAGACCACAATCAGTCTAGTTTGGTCTCTTTTTTAAATAAATATAAATAACTAACGCGAAATATCCATAATTAGTGGATTTGATATAGATTAAGAAATATCAATTCGTGAGCTTGAATAATAAATTCAATTCAAGTTGTTTTCGGAGGATTCAAATACATTACACAAACGTGAAATGACTGTTTCTATAAGATAAATATAAACAAGAAGCTAATTATTATCATACCGCTAACGTTTCATTCTGTGATATAAATTTACCCATATTCCAGTATGCTTTGAAGTAGTCCAGCACCAGCTTATAAATCTGTCTACCCTCTTCAAGTTTCGGACCGCGTATTTAATGCCTAACGTACTCTTTTATGTACTGACCGTTTGATATATGCCCTCGTAGTAAATTTATTATTTTTTGATAAGTAAACAGTAGTCAGCATTTCTTCATATCAGAGAACAAATATTAATTATCGCCCGGATCTTACAGTAAAATTATAGTACATTTAAATTAATTTGGTTGCTATATAATTTTTGTAAAAGAAATCAATAAGTATTAACTTTTCACTCATACTTTTAATGATAAATGGAGTAAGAAGAAAGATTAAAGAGTAGATTACGTATTCTATAATATTATTAGAAAGTAAAGTTTAATCGGTGGGAATGTAGGTGGTGGAAGTGTAGATTATAATTTAGGGTAAAATTTTTAATAATTAAAAGTCACCTCAGAACGTATGATTTAAAAACCTTAGTGATAAAAGTAATTCTATTGTTTTTCTTATTTTTATGACTTTCTCGATATCATAAGAAGCGTCGTTGATTACTGTAGAGTACCAAGTTTACATAAATAATGATGTCGCAAGATAATTGCTTTGTTTTGGCAAATTATTTTACCATGTATTATGATTTTTTTTTTACATAGTATTTAAAATGAATCTAAATAAAATACTCCAATTTACTCACAATTAACGGTTTTTTTGCTTTTTGCTTTAAATGTATTTTAGCAAAAATATTTTTTCGTTTATTATATTATTCTCTAACTTCAAATATATTTTTGACTGAATGTCGAAGAAACTGAGTTATGTTTAATTAAAGGCGTATGTCACGTAAATAATAAGAAATACGAAGACAGTATATATCAATATATATATATAATAGGATATCACCATGATGTAATATTCTTCAAAAATAAACCACACAATTATTTATAACACGAAAAAAAACTATTTAAAATACAAAACAGTTTCCGTGTCGTCACCGACAGAAGGTCCGATGAAACGGGAAGATTGAAAAATCTCATCTTTTTGCCCTGCGCAGCCGTGAGAGGGAGAATAACTGTCTTATTTAAAAAAAAAAACTTAGCATAGAACAGATTCTAAATGCAAATCGTTTATATTTTTTGTGTAAGTGTATATTGTATGATGCGGGGACTTTTTCAATCTAAAAAAACATCATAGCTTATCTATTAGTACGTAAATTGCATTGAATATGTATGTAGTGCGTAAAGTAAAGATATAAATATAGTAAGTATTTTCTAGATTACTTATCGTATGTAACTGGATGCAATTACAGACCTAAAATAATTAAATAATTAAAAATGTATGTGTTTAAACCAGTCACTTTCTTTACTTTCTTTTTAAAATAGAAAAATTGTGTACTAATAAATTTAAAATTTTATTTCTTATAAATTTCCAGAACATTTCTTTTGTAAGCACTCGAGCGAAGGCCGCCTGGTCAAGACAGTGCTTACCGAGGTTGAAATCGATATGCCACCCTGGACGTGGGCTCCGGTTATTTATTGTTCCATCTTTTTCTCATACATTTAATTTAAATAAGCAAGTTTATTTTATACTGACACGCCCATATTAATAGACAACACCAGTAAATATTAGGTAATTCATAAACGTCAGTAAATATTCTCGTATATAACCGTAATAAGAGAGCGGCTCTTATCTTTTGTAGCCTACGGAAAATGTTTTTCGAGGGATTACATCTAAAGCGGTTACAAATTTTATGGCTTAATCCGAGCGGGGTCTAGTATTTTATGAATGCCCTAGATTGCTACACTCATCTCATCGCCTTGTTCGTATGTTATTTTGCGAGGCTTTAGCTTTAATAAGTTCTTAACTCATAAAACCGTAGGCAGAAAGATTTTTCACGAAAAAATTAAAAGACGGACAAGAAGTCTGTAATTAGAAACCCGTTAGTAATGTTTTAGTGTTTGCATAAAGGAAACTTGTTAGTAAGGACTATATTGATCTACGCTGCCTAAAAACCGCTAATCTCGCAACTTAGTTTATTATAAAAAGTCAATTGGGATTCTTTAAACAACTTTGAATTACTTTAAATTACCATTATATAAAGGTTACTGTTAATACCCTGTTATTTATTGAATGCCTATGGTTAAACTGACTGTAATCAAATAGAATATTTTATATTTTAAAATTGTCTTTTAAACATAAATTAAAATGTTAATTATTTAAAGTAAAACGATTTAAATATCGAGATAATTAGCCCTTACAAACCTCGCCAATTTGTAATTTTGTAATTACATTTTGGCGAGGCCAATAATTTTATAAACTAATAGTTTACAACTTTTTGTCCTTTTGTTTCTACAGTAAGTACTACTCTTTAAGAAGGCAATATTGAAAAACTAATGTAAAAGGTTGTTTTTACTGTAAGGACTTATCAAATAGCTATAATAGAAAAATTACAGAGTCATGACGATGTGACTACTGCATCAAAATAACATAAATTGTTGAATTTCACTATTTAAACCTAATAGGCATTCATATTGGAGCAGACTTATAACTATAAAAAACATTTTAGTACCATTATTAAATTATAGGACAAATTGAGTACTCCCGTATTTCTATTATCGAATGCAGGCAGTTGGAAATTTGAATTAACGCAAGAAAGTAACAAAAAATATATTCTTGGAAATAGGTTTCATTTGAAATTAGCTTCGCAGTAAGACTCCTCTAATTGCTTTCGGAGTTATCTCACTGTTCTCTGAGACTAATCTTTCATTTCAGGGCAGTCGGCGGCTGTTGGAGGCACTTTGACTGAATTTGCTTAATGCACTTTAACTTTTTATTTAAAATACAGCTTTCATTTATTTAATTCAATCTATAATCTTAACTGAGAACTGAGAACTTGTGTAAATTGATTTAATGTGTTGTGATTGAATGTATTACTTTAACTGTGTGTTAAAAAAAGTTTAGCTTCACCAACTGTACTTTGAAATCGTTGAAAAAATCTTAAGAGGATCCATATCCTGTATATGAGGTGATGTGTAATATAGCATGTAACCTTCTCAATTATATTAGGATAACTGTATTCAAATATCCGTATCAAATCGGATAGTTGCCCTACTATCTTTTGCGTAATGCGGAAACTATAGGTAGCTATACATTTTTAACAAGGAAAGACAGAATTTTTTCTTAGCTAATTTTACTATTTTTTCTTGGTGATTTTTTATTTGGTTTTACTATAGTTATACAAGTTGGGCGTCTATATTGGGCAAGCAAGCCAGCTGTATACTGGGCAAGTATCCCCCCAATCAATTTTGAACGTTAGGCTAGTATCCGCTATAGTTGGCAACTATCCTATTTTTAGAGGTAATTTTAAACTGCATTTACCTAAAATTAATAATAATTATATATATTTCATATATAGAGTAAGTTATTAATGAACTATGTTAGAGTACACTTTGAATAAAAAATGTTTTGGTAAACATTTTTTTAAAAGTGTGGCAACTATCCGGCTTTTATCCTATAACGGTTTAATTGTTTTTTTTTTATGTCTAGACATCATTATTCAAAACTGAAATTATACAATTCATCTTCTCTTGGCATTTAAGTATTGATTGGCTTTTTTTCTTTTAAAACTAATCAACCTAATGAGGTTAAATCGAAATTAAAATTAAATAATAAATGAAAAATTTGCCATTAAAATTCGTCTAATTACTATTGGAGCTGTTTCGCTGCTCTCAGAAAGTTATCTTTTATCTTTGAGCAGTAAGCTGTTAAAGAAAACTTTTCTGTATCTATACTAACATTTTGTTTATTTTAAAATCTTCAGAACTTAATGTCAGACAGTTTAAAAATGTACTAAGACTGTCAAACTATTTGAAATTGGATGTGAAATGTTTTTATTGTAGTCATTACATTTAGCCAGATCACAAAAATATAACTGATAACTTAATGTAAAATGCATTAAGTTATCAGTTATATTTTTGTAACTAGTTGATAAGTTTACAAGTTTATTTTATGATATTATTATGAAAAAACATCTTGAACGTATCATCGCTTTAAACAATTAAAAAAGAGACAAATAAGGTTCAGTCTCATTTATCCAGTAACTGAAATTGCTGCAGTGCCCTAAACAAAACAAAGTAGTACTTGCACAGTATAGGCAGAGATGAATTCTCTTTCACTCTCAAAAAGCTCTAGCAACAACCAAACTTTGGTCGAATACAACAAAAAGTACACAGAGACTAATTGAGTGTGCCCTTTTATTGCAAGGTCAGTGAAAATTGGCGGTAAGTCCATAACTGTTGTATATTTCAGTGGCATGCCATTTATGTCATCAACCAAACGCATAAATCCCGAAACTGAGAGGATTTCGGGATTTACGGCAGGTGTTGTATTTATTACAGACACACATGGTTCGTTATATATTGCGGATTACGGGAAGGGTTGGTTGCCATACTGTTAACATAGTATTTGTATATGATTGACGTTTCGAGTTTTGATACCTGTATCTCAGAATGCAGCTTTTTTAATGGGTTTTAAAGGTTGGTTACAATTAAGATTCAGTAAAGAAAGAAAAATTTTGTATAACCGTTAATAGTTGTCATAGTCTATTTAAAGTTCGATAAAAGCTCTAAATGTAAATGAAAAACGGTACAACTAATATTATTAAAATTAAGCCATAAACGGGGATAAAATACACACGTAATATAAAAGTTTTCTCACAACAAATGCCGGCCATTAAGAGGCGATTATGTAAGTTACGCGCCGCCATGTTTTGTCCGCGGCTTACAGCGTTTTATTAAAATTTCAGCAACACGAGTACAAGAGAATTATTCGAAAGAGGGGAGTGAAAACTCAGCAATGTTCTATACTAAAAAATATTGCGAAGTTATACCAAACACGGAGTAATTATGAATATATTATAATTATTATTTTAGCCTGTTTTACATCACTTCTACATTTATGTTTATTCATATATTTCAATTGGACGGAAATGCGTCTGTTCAATTTATAGTACGTTACCATAAAACGGCTTTAAATAAATACAGACATTTTTAATAAATATTTTATTTTATACAGAATAATAGAGACGATAAAGTTATGTTGGCCACGGCGGTCTCATGCTATTTGACGACATCCGCCGGACTATTTGAATGACCAGATGATTCGTAAAAAACTTAGAAGGGTGCTGGATTTTTCGTTGCATCACGTTACTTAGCGTATATATATGAAAGAAACATTAGATGACGATGAAGTTAATTTTTTCCTATTGGGAAAGGCAAAAGACTTTAGTCCATACAGCCAGGTCTTGTCATTAAGAAACATAAAAGTTAAACTTCGTTATTATACTTGTGACATATTTATTCTTTTCAACCTCTTTTCAACGCCTAATATATTCAACAAAACCATCGGTCCGTAAAAACTAGGGCCGTAAAGAACGTTGCGCAAATTTAATACACATAAGTGGTACAACTTGGGCCGCGTTTTATAACTACGCTCTTCGAACTCGCTTATAAATGTTAAAACACAACATGCGACGGCTTAAAAGCTTTTCGCAAAGTTAATTGAGAAAACGTGTGAATTTCTATGAATAATCCATAAGTGTTTTTATTGCTTTAGTAATGATAAACAATGTTTCCATGTAGTTCTTTATTATATTTAAGCAATTACTTACTCAACTGCCTCCGTAGCCTAGTGGTACGGTTGTGTGCTTTAGAAACCGGAGGTCATGGTTTGAATCTTGCGGGGACTTAACAAATTTTCACTGTTGTTTCCTAGTCAGTTATGGGAATAAATGATCTCCCAATTGTCTAAAAAGTAAGATGATCTATGCGTCGGAAGAAAATGGGAAAAGTCGGTCCACACACCAACACGCATTGGACCAACGTGTGTGATACGGTCCAAAACCCTCCAATGGATAGGGGTGTATTAGGGGAGTCCTATGTCCAGCAGTGGACTATCGCAGGCTAATGATGATGATGAAGCGATTATTTTACATGTAAAATACACCATCCATAACCTAAACTCGGTCGTAAAACATAAATTAGCTCAGATTAGACTTGTGTTGATAAATTTTCTCATATTATTTCTTTTAATTTAATAATGCTAAAAACGTTAAATGTTTGTACATGAAACTGATCTTTCGAGAGGTATATATTGACCTAACTTTTAATGCAGCGAAAACATTAAATACTAAATATTGAATACGGCATTTTGTACTAAACATTTATATAAAATAAAATTTCATGTTCTCTATCACTTAAAGTCGCAAAATTATTTATTCAAACCTCAACACCGAGCCGTTATTGTCATAAATTTTGAAATTGCAAACGTTCTACTTTTATTCTGGACAGTCCTTGAATGAACGACAGGAAGTATATGTTTTTTGCTCTTTAAACGTTTTTATATCTATTTTGCTTTACAATTGGGCAGTAATCCTAGATATTATTAGGATTATAGTATAAGGTAAATGTTCTAAATCAGCTTTCATGTAGTATATCCAGAGAAAGCTTATGTTTTGTTTATGACTCAACCGTTAAATAAAATGGTTCCATTTTGGTACCTACTCGAAAATTATATGTGTTTAAAGTATCTTTATTATATAAAATAAATTGTTAACTGCAAAATGTAATGGTATAAATTGTATTACTAATAGCATTTATAAAATTAAAATTGGTCGAGGGTAGTCAGCTCAATATTAAACTTTGTTAATAAATTTTGAAACATAAGCAAAGACGAGCCTTCTCTGTATAAGTATCATGCTCACTTCAAATAATCTAATTGTTTTTCAGCAAATTTGATAACATATGCAATGATAAACCAACATTTGGTAACCAAATAATAACGATTAGGAACGACTTTTGTAATCTAACTTCTTAGTAATATTATAAATGCAAGAGTTTATCATAAATGAATGTTACTGTATCACTTATAATATTGAAATAGTTTAAAGACAAAAACACTATTTAAATTGAAATATTTCAAGGGAAAAAAAACAACATAGTTTAAATAGAAATCGACTTTAAATGCCAATCAGCTTCAATCCCGTCACCAACAGAAAGTCCAATGAAAAATAAACATTGAAAAATCTCATCTTTTTGTAAAGTGCACTCGTCAGTTGATACATAGTTGGCTAATTTAATAAAAGTAGCTGAAATTAGTATGGAGTGATTACTAATGAAAGACTTAAATTAGAACACCGCAGTAGGGTAGCACTTTCTCATTAATGAAGTGGTGGTTGCTGGTTCGAATCGTGTAGCTAAACCATTTTTTGTTATAGTGTATAGTTGGTTATATGATATGGTTATATTATATTATTAAATAAAAAAGATATATAAGGATACGATAAATGAGCACGTTAAAAGTAGGTCCCGGTGGATAAAACTATCTTCGTCGATCATAATATAATTCAGTGCCTTTGGATAAATGTTTATTAGTTCAGGCGCCAGTTGGCTAACACAAAAACTGTTATTAGTGTGATACTAAAATGCTATTTCTGTTATGAAAAGTTTTCCTTTTTATATCCTTTATTGTACGAAGAAGTATATATTTAATAACATCTCCTTTTGTTACCGCTACTGTAAATACTTAAGTACATCTAAAAAGATATATGTTAACAGAAACTCTACTTACACTAATAGTACTCTACATTTATAATCACAAAAACTGCGTTCCGTTGTTTGCCTCCACAAGCCTCCGCCTATATGTTTAATTTTTGTTATATTATTACTTGTGTAAAGTTTCTTGCAAAATTCGTGAAAGAATAGAAGCGTTATCATAATCATAATCTACATTTGCAAAATAAGTTGACTTAGAAATATCAATTTCTTAAAATAAAGTTCATCATCAACCGTCATTAACAGCCTGTGATAGTCCACTGCTGGACATAGGCCTCTCCTAATACACCCCTATCCATTAGAGGGTTTTGGGCTGTATCCCACCACGCTGGTCCAAAGCGGATTGATGGGCGGACCGACTTTTCACGTGCCAATCCGACACATGGATCATCTTAATTTTTAGACAATTGGGTGATCGGCCCAAATTGCCCTAACCAACTAGGAAACAACAATGAAAATTTGTTTAGTCCCTGCAGGATTCGAACCCACGACCTCCGGTTTCTAAAGCATACGCCTATATCACTAGGAGACGGAGGCAGTTTCAGTTCAAATAAAGTTAGTTAAAGTAATTACTTTCAGGATACAAATATCCTACACAGACTGTTTTATAAGATAATTATTAACGAGAAGCAAATTATTATCACCCCACTAACATTTTATTCTGTACTAAAAATTTATCCATTTTCTAGTATGCTTTATAGTAGTCTAGCGCTAGTTTATAAATTATTATATTAAATATACGGACCATCTATTTAATGTGTGCTTCCGTTCTGTTTTATGTACTGAACGCACGTACGTACGTGATTAAGAGGGCATATATCAAATATATGCCTTCGTAATAAATACATCATTTTGCTGATGACGTCGATGATTTACGGTATTTTTTTATATGTGAGGTCAACTAATAAGAATTAATATTATTTGTAATAAACTCTTTATATAGAAAGCTTTACTACATAATTATTGGAATTTAAATGAAAGAAGTATAAATTTACAACAATTATAAATAAACGATAAAACAAAAAAGCGTGAAAAAATGTTAGCTCACTATACCTTTTTACCTTTGGATTAAACTTCAAAATTATTACAGGCAACGTTGACTACTCTAAAATATCAAGCTCACCAAAATAATCTTTCTTGAAATTTGTATTGCTTTGGCAAATTGCCTTTTGAAACCACTGTTATTTTGGCAGTAAAGTAATATTCAACCTGTTAATGTGTATAATCGAATATCATAACAAGAATTAAATATGAACCTGTTGATGTGTATTAACTAACTTTGCTTCTTTAGAAGCAAAGTTGATTAATTATAAATACATATGAAAACAAAACTGAAAACCTACGATACTGTATTTACTGAGAAATAACTTTATTTTATGTAAAACTACCGTTATCATGGTATGTGTTAGTTTCTTTAAATATATTTACTTTGATTATATGTAGCTACGCGTCAAACTATTTATAAACAACTAATTAATTGCCTGTTATAAAATTTTCTTAATCAAAAACTAAATAACTAGATTTTGACACAGATATCTTAAATATTTATTGGCAAAAAATTAGAGAAAGACTAGACTCTAACTCAATTGAAATCCTATAATGACTTCTAAATACTTTATTAATAATGAAACCTAAAGTTAGTTTATACAATATGCAGTTCATATATTCTGAATTCAGACACAACATTACCGAAATTAAACGATGAAAGTCAGCTTCGGAGCTAGTTAATTAAATACTTATCGAACTGAGCGAGCTTTAAATTACAGGTGATATTAACTAGAAGGCTTGTATTAACTCGACATTTCTCGACGTTTCTGAATATTGAAATTAGATGGGCACCGAAGTGCGGTACATTAAATATTCACGAGGCAGAATATGTATTCAGATTGAGCCTATTTAATAATCTTATTACGATTCCGCTCAGGAATATATATAACGGTATCTTAAAGTTTGTGTTTACTAAAATTTCGATTAATAATTTAATGAGAATCACGTATATGGCTTTGATTTACAATTATTTCGAACAACTTTTATGCTTTTAGTTCTATTTTAGCTTTTTAATTTTAGCTCTTATGCCATCGTTTTTTTGTTAAATAAACTCCATATCAAAGGAAAGGTGACAAATTGTAATATAAATCGGCTAAATTAATTACAAAACGTAATTCCGTATTTGTTACCAATTATATACCGTAAATTAATTTCTATGCAATGTTCGTAAAGTCATGCATATGTGTGTGCAACTTCTACTCCTAAACACAACTACCAATGATGTTCCCTAACTACTAAATCTACCCTTTGGTAGTGCAGATGATCCATTTCCGAGAATATTCTGGACGGCACAAATTCTCTAAATCGACCATTTAGCCCTGTGGCTTTTGAGCAAAGGCTGCTCTTAGCATATTTGGGAAAATCGGGGCAAGTGAAAACCGTTCATTTTGTATCGAATTACTTGATACATTTGGATACGACCTATTTCTGAGATGTAAGTACACAAATCTTCTTAATCTTTAGTTTCTTCATAAAGTTTTTATAGATTACTTATGGGGTAAGTTGGAATGAATAACGGATATACCATAATCATAATAAGACCCCATTATTTTTTTATTTCATATACTTCGTATGGGATAACTTTGATGATCTACCAAACATTATTCAATTTAATACTATCTTGCATATACGCGAACACTACACACGATTTATTCAAAGAATTCACGGATTGTGTCGCGTTGAATTCGTTTATTTACCACTAGCTCGGTATGCGTAAAACGGACAAATAATGTAATACCGGGTAAAAAAATTTTATAGGCGAACAAGTCCTTAACCAACCGTGACTAGTATTTAATTATTTCTATTGTTTACGTGAATTTAAAGCAACTTCAAACGTTAGTAAAAAGTTCTTAAGTGGACTTTTCACCATTATATGTAAAATAAAAACTCTTTTACTGTACTGACAGAGACCTCTGGATATTTATATTACGTGTTACGGCTTAAGTATGTCCTTTCTGAAGGTCATATTTCATGCCATTAACGATTGCAAATAACACTGTTTTATTAATAAATAAAATAATTAACTACCTGTAACTAACAGGTAACCCTAAATAACTCGCTTAACTGCATTAAAACTATTTTTGAACATTAAAATTAGGCCACCATTTTTTATTGAAATGTGGCTAATTTACGTTTGAACAAATGTTTACATATTTCAACGGAATTCGATTATTTTATTTAGCATTTCCGAGAGTCTACATTACTAAAAACAACGACGTTAAAGTAAATCCTTAAGTCAGTTATAATTATGGCTTGAATTAAAAAAAAATGCGAGTAGTATTTTAAATAAAGAAGTTCAAGTGCATTAAGCAGATTCAGACAAAGTCCCCCAACAGCCGCCGACTGCCCTGAAATGAAAGATTAGTCTCAGAGAACAGTGAGATAACTCCGAAAGCAATTAGAGGAGTCTTACTGCGAAGCTAATTTCGAACGAAACCTATTCCCAAGACTACGTTTTTTGTTCAATCTTACTTTCTTGAATTTAATTTCCACCTGCCCGCTTTTTATAATTGAAATACGGGGAGATTTAAAGAAACAATTTTCACATAGCAGTAACTTGCATTTATTTAACTGTTCTGGTAAGTTTTAACCCCCCTTTTTTTATAGCATACGCAGGCAAACGAGCAGTCGGGCCACCTGATGGGACGACACACCCGATGGTCATCGACACCGTATGACATCGTATGTATGTATGTATCGCCAACGCGCTGCCTACCGTGAGACATAGGATGTTAAGTCTCGTTTACCCAGTAAATACGCTGGCTACGGTGCCCCTTAAAACCGGAAACAGCGAGGGTTTTACACTGCTTCGCGGCAGAAATAGGCACCGCGTGGTACCCACAGACGGTCTCCTGTAAACAGGGGACCTACCACCTCTTTTAATAAGAATGCGTATGAGGTTGGAATATTAAAATGCAACAATTTGTGTTATATATATATATATATTACGGCTATTTGTTTGTGTCTATCATAAGATACAAAGTTTCATTATTTAGCTTCGACATTGGATATTTTCGTCGTGAGTTCGAATCCTGCGGGGACTCAACAAATTTTCATTGTTGTTTCCTAGCTTCTTAGAGCAATTTGGGTCGATCACCCAATTGACTGAAAATTAAGATGATCCATGCGTCGGATGGGCATGTAAAAAGTCGTCCACCCACCAACCCGCATTGGACCAGCGTGTAATAAAAAGGAAATAATACACCCCCCATTGGGGGAGGCCTATGTCTAGCAGTGGACTATCAGAGGCTGATGTAAATTTGGATATTTTAAGACTAAATTTGTGTAAAATCTCTAGTTCATCTTCGTACAGTTTTAAACTACAAAATTCCTAGAAAAACACCAGTTATGGCTCGTTAAGTGTATCAAGAGGCTACATTTCATCGTTTAAGTATCATACTTGCTTCAGAAACGTAACACCATTTAATCTACCGTCTAAATAGCTATAAATGACAATATCTAATTATTTTGATAATTTAATCGTTCTACTTTAAATAAGTTATGTATACGAATACAATATTAAAAAAAATCTGTCTACTGGTAGTTAATTTTAACCAAAATAATTAAGGAACTAACAGGCTTTTAAAGTTATTTGAAGAGAAAACTTAAAGCGACTTTATATTTTAACTAAGTTAAAAGATTAGCGGTTTCTAGGTAGCGGATTTATGTGGTCCCGACTAAGAAGTTTCCTTTTGCAAATACTAAAACATTACCAATAGTTTTTAATTACAGACTTCTCTTTTTTGGCCTTTTAAGTTGTTTGTGAGCGATCCTTTTGCCCGATGATTTTATGAGTTAAGAACTTGGATTAGGCTTAAGATAAGGCCTCGCAAATAACATACGAACAAGGCGAAGAGATAAGTGTAGCGATTTAGGGCATTCATAAATTACCCTGAAAGACCCTTTACGGACTAAGCCATAAATTTGTAACCGCTTTAGATGTAGTCCTGCTCAAAATATTATCTGTAGTTATAAAAGATTAGAGCCGCTTCGTTACAACGGTTATAATCTGCTGTTTATGAATTACTTGAGTATAATGAGCCTTCACTTTGTTACATACCTAATTTAGTAACCAATAGGTATTTATTTGTATGTAGTTTAATTACGTATTATTATTTTAAATGGCTAAGATGTCTTCCAATTTACATGGTCATGAGAAAATAAAAAGTTACGTTATTACCTCAAAGTAACCATCGCATGTTACGTACCGAGTAAGACAAAGGAGAGATACGAATTCTCATGTGATTTTTATAATTTGTCCAATAATTTTGTAGAGTCTCAAGGTGTGAATTAGCATTCAATAGTTATATGGATGTAGTAGAACATAATTATATATTAGAAGTATACTTATTCAAAACACATTATTCACTCTTTTCGCATTTAAGAAACATACGGAGCGATAAGTAATCGCAGCCCACGTCCAGAATGGCAGATCAATTTCAACCTCGGTAGCACTGTCTTGACCAGACGGTCCCTCACTTGAGTACTTACCGAAGAATTGTCTTGAAAATTTATTAAAAAATGAATAATATTAACAATTTAATACTTTAATTTAAAAAAGCATACACAGTGCGACATGTGTAATAAGGTGCATTTATGGTGAAATTTAACTGTCCTAAATTTGTAAGTATTGTTAACGTTTTAGATGCACTCCATTGGATGAGCTCATCTTCGTACAGTTTGATAATGTAAACTTTCTACATGAACAATGTCACTGTTCATGTATTAAAAATTAGTGTATAACTATCATATAAAATAGTTTTGTACAATTGTTATTTACGATTAGAATTTGCTATAGAACAGAACTCTCACTCGCAGGACATCAAGATAAGATTTTTCAATCTTTCCCTTTTCTCGTTTCATCGGACCTTCTGTTGGCGACGACACGGAGGCTGTTTTGTATTTTAAATAGTCTCCATTTTTCCAACGCTGTTTTTCTTGTTTCATGCATCTCTGCTTCCATTTCGTAAATTAAAAATGTGATAACACTGTTTTAGTTTCAATATTCTTTTTTATTGAATCAAAAAAGTTTTTCCACTATCTGTCATAACTATAATTGAAGCTTTAAATATAACCAAAAGGGCAGCACATTTCCAAAAACGTGTACTAAGCTAAAAGTAAGAAACTGACAGTTATTGAAAGTTATAACAAACTTTCATATTTAATTTTGTTATGATATTCGATTATACACATCAACAGGTTGAATATTACTTTACTGCCAAAATAACAGTGGTTTCAAAGGCAATTTGCCGAAGCAATACAATTTTCAAGAATGATTGTTTCGAGTGAGGTTGATATTTTAGAGTAGTCAACGTTGCCTGTAATCATTTTAAAGTTTAATCAAAGGTAAAAATGGTACGTGAGATAGCATTTTTCACGCTTTTTGTTTATCGTTCATTTATAATTTTTGTAAATATATATTTCTTTCATCTAAATTCCAATAACTATGTAGTAAAGCTTTCTATATAAAGAGTTTATTACAAATAATATTAATTTGTATTAGTTGACCTAACATTTAAAAAAATACCGTAATTCATCGACGTTATCAGCAAAATGATGTATTTATTACGAAGGCATATATTTGATACATGCCCTCTTAATCACGTACGTACGTACGTTCAGTACATAAAACACATTAAATAGATGGTCCGTATATTTAATATAATAATTTATAAACTAGCGCTAGACTACTATAAAGCATACTAGAAAATGGATAAATTTATAGTACAGAATAAAATGTTAATGGGGTGATAATAATTTGCTTCTCGTTAATAATTATCTTATTAAACAGTCTGTGTAGGAACTTTATTTGAACTGAAACTGCCTCCGTCTCCTAGTGATATGGGCGCATGCTTTAGAAACCGGAGGTCGTGGGTTCGAATCCTGCGGGGTGTATTAGGGGAGGCCTATGTCCAGCAGTGGACTATCACAGGCTGTTAATGACGGTTGATGATGAATTTTATTTTAAGAAATTGATATTTCTAAGTCAACTTTTTTGCATATGTAGATTATGATTATGATAACAGCTTCTATTCTTTCACGAATTTGCAGAAACTTTACAAGTTATAATATACAAAATTAAACATATAGGACGGAGGCTTGTGGAGGCAAACAACGAGAGCATTTTTGTGATTATAAATGTAGAGTACTATTAATGTAAGTAGAGTTTCTGTTAACTATACCTTTTTTGATGTACTTTAGTGTTTACAGTAGCGGTATTAAAAGGAGATGTTATTAAATAATACTTCTTCGTACAATAATGGATCATAAGGAAAACTTTTCATAACAGAAATAGCCTTTCAGTATCACACATAATAACAGGTTTTTGTGTTAGCCAACTGGCGCCTGATCTAATAAATATTTATCAAAGGCACTGAAGTTATATTATGATTGACGAAGATAGTTTTATCCACCGGGACCTACTTTTTACGTGCTCATTTATCTATCCTTATCTATCTTTTTTATTTAATAATACAATATAATCATATCACATAACCAACTATACACTAACAACAAAAATGGTTTTAGCTTCTACGATTCGAACCAGCGACCACCACTTCATAAACTATGAAGCTTCTGAGTGTTCTAATTAAAGTCTGTCATTATTAATCCGCTCCATACTAATTTCAAGCTACTTTTATTAAATTAACCAACTATGTATCAACTGACGGGTGCACTTTACAAAAAGATGAGATTTTATAATTTTTATAATGTTTATAATGTTGATTTTATAATGTGTTTGTTTATATAGTTACTTTAGTAACTTTTGCTTCTTTAGAAAGTTACTAAAAGTAAACAATATTTCCTAATTCAGCAGTCGCCCGAGAATTTTTTGGCTGACCAACAGTTTCCGCGTGTTACGAATTCCTGAAATATTCAAAGAGCCGTCTAACCTCTGAAGTCACGAGACTGAAAAGCGGAATTAGACTCGTGATCTGGGAAATGTATCTTATCGAATAATCTAGGTATTGGACCGTTTCAACGACCCATTTACTACACAGGCCTCGTGATGGGTAAACGTCAATTGAATTACATTACATGACGTATACGGGTTTAATCAGTATTCGGTTATTTTATGCCCAAGTTTTTTCAGTTGTAGCATATATTTATATTTAATGATAACCCACGTTAACAAATCCTTAATCACCAACCAAACTGCATTGGACGGGCGTGGTGGGATACGGTCCAAAAACCCCCTTATGGAGAAGGCGTGCATAGGGGAGGCCTATGTCCAGCTGTGGACTAATACAGGCTGATGATGGTGACGAAAATTTTACTTGAATTTTTTTGATGGCTATTCAGTTTATGAGCGTAGTAAAAATGTGTCTTGACCTGGCCATTAACGCAAACCAATCATTTTTGTGATTAACTGTTATTTACGAAGACTGTGGGTTCATTATTACAAATAGTCCGTGGGAATAACGTTGGATTGATATAGCTTGAGCAGATTGTGCTAGTGAAAAAAATTAATAATAGATACACAAAAATCTCAAACTTTTACGTAACTTTAAGTCTTTAACTTTGTCATTGAAATATTCATTGAAATTAACGAATCCATTAAAAGAGATTGAAAAAACTAAATAGCATCTGGGAATAAGTGAAACTCTGTAGAAGACTTGTCTTCTCTACGTTGAACTAAAACACTCTCGTTCTATATGCAAATGTTAAACGTAAAAAGACGTTCAAATTTAGATTTTTACAAGTCTTCTTATTAGCAAGATTTATTTTGTACAAAACAAAATGTAATAAATTCTATAGCATTCGTTTTAAACTTTAACTATTCAATGTCTTAGTTGAAATTTTATCGTATCTGAAAAAAATATGAATGCATGAAACTAACCTTAAATTTCGTTACCATCTCCGATAACTTATTGATTTACTAAATCCTTAATTTAAGTACAACACCCATTCCACAATTAAATTCAATATAAGCTAAATAATAACAAAAAGAATATTTAGTTTATGAAAGTTACACTCACAATGTATCCACATTGTGAGGTAAACTATGAAAAATTTGCCTAATGAAATTAAATTAAGAAAAACTATTGTACAAGTTGAATTTAAATCCCAATTTCTAATAACTAGCTTTGATTAAATGATTAATTTGGTATTAAGCTAAGAAAGAGTTTAAATTTTAAAAGTACTTTGCAGGTAGTGTGAATACGGACAATAAAATAGCTTTTAATCAAAAGAGTTTTGCATTATAATCTGATGCATATTAGAATAGTTAAAGTAGTTTAGGAACCAATTTACCATTTTGTTGCGAGTAAAACATCTACATCTTGCTGACAATGAAACTATGGTTAGTTTTGATGTTCAATCTTTGTTTACATCTTTACCTATAGAAGATGATCAATATTGTAACAAGAAAGTTGAGGAAAAAATATCTCAATAGAATATACATTTTACTAAAACATTGCCTAACATCTGGCTATTTATTGTGGGAAAGATGAGTTCTACATGAATGGATGGTGTAGCGATGGGTTGCGGTGTCTCCTATTGTTGCTGACATTTTATGGAAGACTTTGAGGAGAAGGCCTACTACTGTCCCACATCCAAGATTTATAGCGCTTGGATGATACATTTCCATCTTTCATAGATAAAATAAATGATTTTTAAACCCTACCCATTAATTCAAAAAATACAGTTTACTATGGGTTAGAAAAAATAACTTTACTTTTCTTGATGTTTTAATTATTCCAATCCCATAACACCTGAGCTACGAAGGAAACCAACCCATACAAATAAATATTTAAAGGCAACCCACCACCATCCATCCCAAAAAAGCTACCCCAAACTTTGTCAGAGGAAGGGATCGTGATGATGAACACCTGGCGGCTGAGTACACCATTTAAGCAAGTACGGGAAACAGCTTCTCCCGGCAGCGTCAAGTGACCAGTGAAACCCAGGGGGGAGTACCCTGTTCACCGGAGAGGAATGATAAGATTGGCTTTTGACGGGCTTCAATCAAAAATTTGCCGCTAAGAAGATTGGCAATTCCTACCACCCGTATGCAAATTTCCCACAAGATCCAGGAGGTAAATGTGGATTAGCCCTCTTTTATATTGGACAAACAAAGCGGCAATTAGCCGCGTGAAGGAACATAAGCTGAATTAAAAAAAACCCAACAAGTCGGCAGTGTGTGACCCAACCAAATCACCCAAACCATCCATCAGATTTGATGAACAAACTGCCAAAGGCACCGTTTTCCCACCAAGGATGATCCGTATATTGGATTAGAAAACATCCAAATTTCAATAGAGAAGATGGTTGCCCTTATCACCCCTTGGGATCCCATAATAAAAAATTAAAATTTAACCCCGCATAAACCACTGCTGGCTGTAAAGATAAAATCAGTTCATATTGCGTAGGTCGGAGTACAGACTAAAAATAATTAATAAAATTAAGATCCGGAAACCCCGCTTCAGCACTGCGAGAAGACGCATGACATCTTAGTCTACCCCGTGCCCACTGCCGCTGGAAAGTGTTCGAAACGTCGGGAATTTAAATATGTTAAATAAATGCGATAAAATCCGTAAAGTAATTTTATTTAATAATGTATAATATTCGCTAAAGCAATTGAAATAATTATGAGTACCATTTGTATGACTAAAAGTTAAACACGTGATATTAAATACCTATTGTTAAACTGAAGAAAAGTATTGAAATTATAAGAAAAAAAAATTGTTTAAGTTTAAAATTAACGTTTCTACTGATTTATGACATGGATAAGGTATAACAATTACGATCAGTATCTAAGATTTGTTAAATATTAATTATATTATATTATAAAATAAATATATTATAAAATAGCCGAAGATCGGAAGCGGTGGCGTGCATTAGGGGAGGCCTATGTCCAGCCGTGGACTGACACAGGCTAATGATGATGATGATGATGATATTATAAACAGTAAAAACTTTAATACGACAAACGAATTACAATCATAATCAATTAAATTTAACCAACTTGCCTAATCAGACGATATGAATGTTACCGCACGATCGAATGCATAAGAAAAGGGCTGGTACAGACCTGAGGCGCCAAGCAAGGGGCGCTAAAAGCGACACTGCAGTTATGCATAACTCTGAAGTAATGACATAAGTGCCTAATTTGTTAGCTTCTTGTCGAAAATAATAAAACGTAATTAAACACGTTAAGAACTGAAAAATAGATAAATTCAACAACATACAAGATATATTAATAACAATATATATGTATTATGATAATTATATAATACGTATATATTGTTGACGAAATTAGTACATATTTAAATGTAGGCTCACCTTTCTCAAGTAATTCACAAACGGCAGATTATTACCGTAAAAACAAAGCAGCTTTAATCTTTTGTATCCTACGGAAATGCTTTTTCCGCGGGATTACATCTAAAGCGGTTACAAATTTTATGGCTTAGTCCGAGAAGAGTAGGGGCCCTAAATCACTACACTTATCTTTTGCCATGTGCGTATGTTATTTTGTGAGGCCTTATCTTTATACTTTCCTAACCTATAAAATCGTCAGGCAAAAGGATCTTTCACAAAAAAAACTATTAGTAATGTTTTAGTGTTTGCACAAAGGATACTTGTTAATCTGGAGCATATTACTATTATAAGTTAAATGGAGTTTTCCTCTTAAGCAAATTTAAGTCCGCGGTTTTATTTGCGTGGTGATATTGATTTGCGATAATAATATTATAAGCCCAATGGTTTTTGTATTTCGTGCCAGAATTACTCGCCGATGAAAGATTTTTGTGTAACATTACATTTTTGTTATACTTTAAATAAACTAAGCTATTTCCTTATATATTTGGGCCTATAGGTTATTTTTATATAAGCTATCTATCTGCAAAATTTTATTATAATCCGTACAGCAGTTTTTAAGTTAAAGCATATGTGATAGTAGGATTGCAAAAAACGCCTTTGGTACGCTGTAAATTTCGGAATCACTATCGAAATTATATAAACAAAAAGAAACATTTGAATATTATAAAATATCATTGATGATCCGCTTGGCGTAGTGGTTCGTGACCTTGACAGTTGCGCCGAAGGGTGTGGATTCGATTCCCACTACAGAATAAACATCGTGTGTTGTCTTGTCTGGGTGTTTGTATCTCTATAATATGTATTTATTTACAAAAGAAAAGTTAGTCTACGCGTTTATCAGTGAACTAGTTTACCATTTGATGTTTTGTATTTCGTCCAGAAATATTAAATTATTATGAAGTTTCTTAATAATTTTCTCAGCTGGCTGAGACGAATAACCCTAAATAAAATATTACATATATAGGAATAATAAAGCAATAAATATAATAAACAGTAAATATAGTAGTAAGAGGAAGCCCTCGGCAGCGAGAATCAAACGGCCAAGGATTAGGTTGAAAGGAAGAGAAACCGGCGGAGGATGCGAGCGGTGTCCGGCACTACGCTTTTGCATTTGAGCTAGAAGCGGTCCGTCACGGAGTCCAGCCACCTCACTGCCATTTACCCGTTTGCAGATACGACTATGGGGATAATTTCGGTCGACATTCGACCCACCTCGTGAGCCAGATCCAGATATTTTCGTTTCTTTTCTGTTTCGGCTTTCACAAGGTTGGGGCCTGGCGCGATCATTTTCGAGCACGGCATCCGGCGAGTACTTGTAATACGGCAATCTCCGCTCCAAGGCCGTATTTCAGAGCGAGCTCTTGATGGAGTATAGCAGTAGTAGTAGCCAGGCTAGTAGGTTGTGCCTCCGCAAATACTCAGAGTTAGAAAGAGCCGAACAACCGGAGATAGTATGCCGCAGGTTCTCTCCAGAATAGCAGCAGACTCGACAAACGTCTGTGGTGACATCCTTAAGGATGTATCTCCTATAGTTGTTGGTCTTAATAACCTGATCCTGTATTGCACAGGCAAAACCCTCGTTTTCTCCGAAGAGATTACCGAAACGTAGTCAGTTTACTAAGGCGGTAGCGTCTACATGAGGCTCATGAAGAGCTTTGTAGAACCGCCCGTACAGCTTGTACTTACTTAATTTGTACTGTTCTTACAGAGGATGCACGCTTCTCGATTATGCATAGCTAGGGTGCTTAATAATCCCCTCCCACCATGCTGTCGTGGTAAGTACCACCTCATCACTGATCATCTCGGGTGGTGCATCCTGTGTGACGTCAAGACCACACAAGAGGTACTGAGTCGAACGCTTTTTTGTAATCTATCCAGGCGGCGGAGAAGGTCCGACGGTTGCGTTTGACTATTTTGCCTATGATCGCCTCTATAAGAAGTGGTTTCTTAGTCTCACGACCATCTACCTCGACATCCATTCTGAGCACGTGACATTATCCGGTTGTTATTTAAGTGTCGGATAACTTTCGTGCTCAGAATGGATGTAAGTGTCTTATAGATAGTAGTCAGACGCGTGAAGGGGCGGTACTTAGCCGGGTCAGTTGTTACCTTATCTGTTGGAACCAAGTGAGTCTCTTTTATCACTCTCGATGAGACGGTTCTAGTTGAACCGCTTCGACCTCTCGGTATATCGCAAAATTCGCTTTCCCCAAGCTGCGATCCTTTGCTTCAGGTCATCGATGCGCTCCGCCAGTCTTTGGGCCATGATCGGCTGGATCAGACTTAAAACAGTCTCTTATTATAATAATTATATTCTTTCCATATTGAAACAGACTGATAAAAAATAACCTTTAAATACTAATATTTAACAAAACGTTAAGTATACACTGTTAAAATTAGTTCTTTAGGTTTCAGGAAATTTAATACAACGCAGCGATTGAGATTGAACAAAAAATGAGGTCTAGGGAATAGGTTTCGTTTGAAATTAGCTTCGCAGTAAGACTCCTCTAATTGCTTTCGGAGTTATCTCACTGTTCTCTGAGACTAATCTTTCAGTTCAGGGCAGTCTGCAGCTGTTAGAGGGACTTTGTCTGAATCTGCTTAATGCACTTTAATTTTGTGATTTAAAATACAGCATTCATTTTATTTAATTCGAGCCTTAATCGTAACTGAATTAAGGTTTAAAAATGTCTTTAATATAATGTGATGTATGATGTATATGATTATTTATCTGTGTATTAAAATAAAAGTTTAGCTTGACAAACTGTACTTTAACATCGTTGTCAAGATCATAACAGGAAAAATATCCTTGATGTTAATGTGTAATATTATATGATAATAATATTATCAGAAGCGGTGGCGTGCATTAGAGGGAGTTACGCCCAGCTGTGGACTGACACAGGCTGATATATATGATTTTAGTATTTAATCTTTTTAATTTTATGGGAAAATATTTAAAGGTTAAACAATTACAAGAATAGTGTATTCTAGAAACCGTTGACCGTACCGGAATTACTTAATAAAATCATCAAATCCCGTATGTGGACATTTTCCGTAAATTAACCATTTTCTAAAAAAAAAAAACAACTGATTGCCTTATTTCGATGTCTTTTTTTTTATGGCATACGCAGGCAGACGAGCAGTCGGGCCACCTGATGGGAAGTGGTCACCGACACCCATAGACGTTGACAATATCAGTGGTATCGCCGACGCGCTGCCTACCGTGAGACATTGCGTGTTGTGTGTAAGTCTTGTTTACCCAGTAAATACGCTGGCTATGGTGCCCTTCAAACCGGAACACAGCAATGTTTTCATAGTACCGCTACTGCTTTGCGGCAGAAATAAGCACCATGGTGGTACCACTCAGACGGTCTACCACCGGTAGATGTTCAAAATTGTAATTTAAAGTGGTATTGAATGTTGCCGTAGTTAATTTTCCTATTTATAATTAATACTGTTTTGATGCAACCGTTAGTGGCTAACATGTATCCTTTCTGCACGTAATATACACATCCAGAGTCATAGTTATTATTGTTTATATACTGGTAAAAAGTTTAAGTCATTCCACATTAGAGTTCTTGACGTACGTTTGAAGTTGCTTTAGTTTCTAAAGTCTTAACTTTATTCAGCTCAGTAATTACTTGTGCACGCTAAATACTCATTAGATTTCAATGTATTTGTTATGTCATGTCTTGAAATCATCAGCTAAGAAAAAACTAAAACCATATTACCCATGTTTTGTAGCCGTTGCAGTACTGATTGTCTATTTTTTCTTATGAAGCTAATCAACCTAACGAGGTCGTATCGAAATAAAAATTAAACGTAAATGAAACATTTGCTCGTAAAATTCGTCTAATTACTTTTGGACCTGTTCGTTGCTCTCAAAAAGTTATCTCAGAGCAGTCAGCTGCTAAACAATACTTTTATATTGTTAAGTTTAAATTTTTAAGAATATTATGTCGGAAAATTCGTTTAAATATGTATAATAAAATATCTGGTGTAAAGACTGTTAAACAATTTAGAATTTTTAATAATATTTTTTTATTTATTATTTTTTTGCAGTTATTATACTTGTTAGATCTCTAAAATATAACTGTGATGTTATTACATTTTCCAGTTGATATTATTAATTAATCATTAATTGCAATACAACAAAATTTACATAAGGATCTTTATATATATAGCTTTGTTATGGGTAAGTAAAGATAAAATAAAAGTGACTAAGTAATAATTAATTATCAAATCCCCTAATTTACGGATTTTTCGCGTTACTTAAATATATTTATTACCGACGTTTCAGATTCTTTTCAGCATCCATGATCACGGGCAGACTAAGTTGGTATGTATATACCAAATAAATATATTTAAGTAGCGCGAAAAATCCGTAAATTAGTGGATTTGATATGATGACGAATACCAATAGATAATAGATAAGATTTGATATGTATAATAATCGCGTAAAAAAAGAAATAATTATAATAATTAATTAGTTATATATGTACATTAATTTACTTTTTACATTCTTTTTTTGTAAATTACATCATATTTGGATAAACATATGAATAATGAAATAAAACAACCTTATTCGAATTATTTAAACTATTAGAAAAATATATATTCTAAAACTACTATTATCCAACGTACTTTTTATCCAACGCACACCCATACATAATCTATAAGAACCTTATTCAGGAACAACGGACTCAGCAGATCATATCTTAACAAAGCTATTATCTCAATAATTCGATACTCAATAAACGGTTTTCACGTGCCCAGATTTTCCTCAATATGCTAATAGCAGCCTTAGCTCAAAAGCCACAAGGCTGAAAGGTTGATTTAGATTATTTGTGTCGTCCAAAATATTTTGGGAAATAAATCGACCGTCATACCGAATCCTACATTAATAATTAGGGAACATCACTAGAAGTTGTGTCTAGGAGTGGAGGATGCATTCACAGCGGCATGAGTTTAGAAATGAAATTCTTTAAATTGATTATTAATAAATACTGTTTTATGCTAAAATTTATCACCTTTCACTGGATAGAAGTTAATTTCATTACAATTGATTAAAAGGATAATAATAAAGTCATATAGTTTTAGTTGTTTGAAAAAATTTTTGTCCTAATTACATTATCAATTAAAATTTTGCTAAACGCAAGCTTTAACATATCGTAATATATATTTAATAAAATTATTAAATAGGCTCAATCTGAAACATGAATATTTTATGTCCGCTCTTCGGTTACCACCTTCATTTCAATATTCAGAAACGCTGGCGAGGTAATACAAGCCTTCTAGTTAACGTCGCTTGTAATTTGAAGCTCGCTCAGTTCGATAAGCATTTAATTACCTAGCTCTGAAGCTGACTTTCATCGTTTGATTTCGGTAACATTTGTGATTAAATTCTAAATAGTAATAACTGCATAATAACTTTAAAAAAGCAGGTTTCATTATTTAAAAAGTCGTTCGAAGTAGTTATTGGATTTTAATTCTGCTAGCACCTAGGCTTTCTTTCTATGATTTTGATTTAAATTTTATAACAGGCAATTATAAATAGTTAGAAGTGTAGGCGCATATAATAAAATGGGTAAATATATTTAAAGAAATTAATACATACCAAGAAAAGGTTAGTTTTACAAAAAAACAAGTTATTTCTCAGTCAATACATTAAGTAGGTTTTTAGTTTTGTTTTTATATAATTTATATAAACTAACTTTCCTTCTTTAGTAAACAATATTTCCTAATTCAGCAGTCGCCCGAGAATTGGATGCCCAACCAACAGTTTCCACGTGCTACGAATTCTGAAATATTCAAAGAGCCGTCTAACCTCTAAAGTCACGAGACTGAAAAGCGGAATTAGGCTCGTAATCTGGGAAATGTGTCTTATCGAATAATCTAGGTATTGGACCGTTTCAACGACCCATTTGTTACACAGGCCGAGCGGTTGGTAAACGTCAATTGAAATAGAGTTAATCATTATTCGGTTGTTTTTACCGAAGCTTCAATTATCTCGCTTGAGGGCAATGCTATATTAATTTAAATTATTCTTTAATCAACCACTAAACTGCATTGGACCAGCATTGTGGGATACGATCTAAAATAACACTATTGGAGAAGGCGTGCATTTATGGTCGGTCTACGTCCAGCAGTGGACTAACACAGACTGATGATGGTGATGATGAATTCCTTAATCAAGTGTATACGATAAAAAATGTTACGGTATTGAAAAGTTTGGTAAAAGACTTTCCATTAAATACTTGTAGTTTTAAAAATGGCATAAAAATTTACTTGCATTTTGTGTTATGGCTATACAGGTAATGAATATAATACACAAGTGTTTACTAATCAAAAAAGAATGTTTATGTGATTAACTGTTGTTCATGGAGACTGTTAATTAATTATTTAATACTCCGTAGCAACAAGGCTTGATTGAAGTAGCTAAAACAAATTGTATTAGTGAAAACTAAACACACAAAAATCTCTTACTTTATTTATAAAACATTAAGCATTGATATTCTTAAAAATATGCGTGTAATTTCAAATGGTTTTTATTGAGAAAATTATTGCAATTAATTGCAATAATTAAACGCGAATCCATTACAAAGGAGATTAAAAAACCTAACGAGATTAAATAGCATCTGGGAATTAGTGAAACTGAAGACAAGGAAAGCTGAACCAAAACTCGCTCCTTTTTTATACAAATGTTATCCATAAAAAGACGAACAAATTTAGATTTGTATAAGTGTTCTTGTTAGGAAGATTAATGTTGGTTAATACAAAATGTAATAAATCTTATCGCATTTGTTTTAAACTTTTAATTTTAATATTTTTGTCAAAATTTAATTATATCCAAAGAAAATAGACTAGTATCTTCTATAAGTTGTTGCTTTGCCAAAATGCTAATATAACTACAATACCCTATTCACTATGAATTTTAATTTATAATACAAATATGAAAAGGTTTTATTGCATTCATTTTAAAAGTGTAAACTATTTAAAAATTATCCCAATGACATGAAATAAAAAAAAAAACTTTTGTGCAAGTGAATTTAAATCTCAATTTCTTAAATTATCACTTGGTGTATTAAGCATAAGAATTGAAAATAGTAATTGTGTTAAAATTCTAAAGTACTATGCACAACCATTTCATCAAATAAGCAGTTTCTGCATTACAATCTGATGTAAATTAGAAATGTTATTTGCAGCTATAGTAATCTTAATTAACATTTGTTTTAAATGTGATTATACAATTCGCTTGCTTAATATTTATTTTAATCAGGATTGAATAAGAAATGAGTCATACTTATACGCGTGATATTAAATGGAAATTGGTAAAATGCTTTAGACTGAAGCAATTTAAGAACAAAAATTTGTTTGAATTTCATTGCAATGTTTTCACAGACTTATGGCATTTATCGAAAATACACTTTGCAATGACATGGAAACGTATATTAAAGATACTATCAATATCTACAGATACTAAAGTTATGATATTAATGAGTACGTAATCAAAACTTTAACTAGGTGCTCTAATAAAAACCTGAATCAATTAACGCTGCCCAACTTCCTAAACAAAGAAGAAAATAAGTTTTCCTAACGTAAGGCACTAATTTTACATAGACTATGAAGATGACGACATATGAAAAGTTAAAGCGACAATGCAGTTATGCATATTTATGAAGTCATCCGTTTTAATAGTACTCTCTATAGACGAGAAAATGTGTTAAAAAGTCAAGATGTTCGTAATATTTTTGCATCAAAAGCCAAAATGCCACTCTCTTCGGGAAAGTACTTTTAAGTGAATTTATTAGAGATCACATTTTAACTCTATCCTCAAATAAACATACATGTATTTAGATATTAACAAACTAGCTATTACCCGCGATTTTGTGCGCGTTGATATGGAGAAATTTCCGTGAGGTGTATTGAAATTTATTGTATAGTTACTAACACAAGACTGCCTCCATAGCCTAGTGGTATGGACGTGTGCTTTAGAAACCGGAGGTCGTGGGTTCGAATCCTGCGGGGACACAACAAATTTTCATTGTTGTTTCCTAGTTGGTTAGGGCAATTTGGGCCGATCACCCAGTTGTCTCGAAGATAAGATGATCCATGCGTCGGATGGGCATGTAAAAGTCGGTCCACCCACCAACCCGCATTGGACCAGCAGACTTACCACTTAGAAAGACTGAAGAAAAAGACTAAGAAAAGTTAAATTCATCATTCATTCATCATTAGCCTTTGATAGTCCACTGTTGGACATAGGCCTCCCCTAATACACCCCTTTCCATTGGGGGGTTTGGACCGTATCCCACCACGCTTGTCCAATGCGGGGGTGGGTGGACCGACTTTTTACATGCCCATCCGACGCATGGATCATCTTTCTTTTCAGACATTTGGGTGATCGGCCCATATTGCCCTAACCAACTAGGAAACAACAATGAAAATTTGTTGAGTTTCTAAAGCAAACGCTTATACCACTAAGCTACGGAGGCAGTCGAAGAGTTAAAACGACAATGCAATTATGCATAACTATGAAGTAATGACGTAACTGCTTAATCTGTCTCATAACCATGTAAATTAGAAGAGGTCTTAGCCGTGGAAAATAATAATAATACGTAAATAAACGCGATAAAATCTGAAAAATAAACACATATATTAATAAATGAATAGATTTTTAATACATCATTTGTTAACGAAATTAGTACATACTTAAATGTACGTTCACTTTTCTTAAGTAATTTATAAACGGCAGATTATAACCGTAACAACGAAGCAGCTATAATTTTAATCTGACTTATCTTAACTGACTTACTACGTAACAAAAGAGTTATGATACTTAATCTTAAATTTAAAGGAAGAACTCCTCACTTACATTTAAAGTTGCTGCGGTTCCAGATTTTTAATTTAATTCGGATTACTAATAATGTGTACACACTAAATTCGTTTGATTTGTTTTATTATGTCTAAATATCATTAACTAAGAGAAAGCTGAAACCATATTATTCATCTCCTCTTGCCATTTTAGTACTGACTGTAAGTAATTTTTATTAATAAATTGATTAATGTTTGGATAGACATGTAATGAATAAGTTAATGAAATTACTTATGAAATATTTGTAATAATGAAAAAAATAATAAGAGGCATTTTTCCAATAGTATTATTCACGTCATTTATCCCACAGTAATCTATAATATTTATATAATCCATAACAGCATTATTCGACGGGACCTTAAGACTTGTATTTGCATCTCAGATAAATCCAAATGTATCTAATAATTCAATACTCAATAATAATGCTTCGATTTATATAAATATGCGGCGAGACGCTTTGGCTCGAAAGACACGCAGCTGAATAGTCGAATTAACGAATTTGTGTCGTCCAGAATATTTGGGAAATAGATCGTCCGCCATACTGAAGCGTAGAACTAGTTAGGGAACATCACTAATAGTCGTGTTTAGGAGTGGAGGTTGCATTCACAGCGGGATGAGTGTAGAAATGGAATTCCTTTAAAATATTTATTAATAAATAATCAGTATTTATTTATAATTATTTTGTGGAATTTCCAAACTTCTTATACTAAAAAAACATTATTCACCATTCACTAGATAAAAAAATGTTTTATAGTTTTAGGTGTTTGAAAAAAAATGTATATCAAAGCCCTTTTTCAATTTTAGGTACTCATTACATTATCAATAAATTTTTACTAAACGTAAGCTTCAAGCTACCGTAATATATATTCACGAGTAGAATTGCTAATAAGATTATTAAATATAAATAGATATTCAATCGCATATAGCATATATATATATTTTTTTTAATAACCTACGCTAACCGTTATACGTAAAATATTGTTTAGAGTGCAATTACTTTTTAAAGCAATACTAAATTATTTAAATACGTCTTTAATCACCCATCAAACCGCATTGGACAGGCATACGGTCCAAAAACCCCCTAATGGAGAAGGCGTGCATAGGGGAGGCCTATGTCCAGCGGTGGACTAACACAGGCTGATGATGATGATAAAAAATTTACTTGCATTTTGCGTGATGCCTATTCAGCTAATAATAATAATAAGCATAATACAAATATGTGTTGACCTGACCACTAACTCTTATCGAATGTTTATATGATTAACTGTTGATTCATTATTCAATAGTTCGTGGGAATAAGGTTTGATTGAAGTAGCTTAAACAAATTATATTAGAGAAAAACTATCACTAATATTCACGAAAATCTTTAACTTTATTTACATAACTTCAAGAATTTATATTGCATTTATCGTAATATTTTTTTTAACATTCCATTGAAATTACACGAATCCATTACAAAAGAGATTGAAAAACGTAACGAGATTAAGTAGCATCTGGGAATAAGCGAAACTCTGGAGAAGAAAAGCTACGCTGAAAAAAAACACTCTCGTTCTTTATGCAAATGTTAAACAGAAAAAGACGTAGAAATTTAGATTTGTACAAGTCTTCTTATTAGCAAGATTTATTTTGTACAAAATAAAATGTAATAAATTCTATAGCATTCGTTTTAAACTTTAATTATTCAATGTCAGTGTAAAAAATATGAATGCATGAAACTAACGTTTAATTTCGTAGCCATCTTCGATAACTTATTGATTTACCAACATTTTTAAAATAACTAAAATACCCATTCCACCATGAATTTCAATATAAGCAAAATAATAACAAAAAGAAAAGGTTTTACAGCATACTAGAAAATTAACCCAATTAAAACCTAGTGTACAAGTTGAATTAAAATCCCATTTTCTAATAGAACTAGCTTTGTTTATATTACTAGTTCATGGAATAAGCATAACCGTTGCAAAGAGTAATTGAGTTAAAATTCTAAAGTACTATGCACGGCTGGAGTCGTAAATACGAACAATAAAATCGCTTTTATCAAATAAGCAGTTTCTGCATTACAATCTGACGATAATTAGATTTGTTAGTTTTAGCTGTAATAATCCTAATGACTTTTTTGAAAGGTGGTTTAGAATTAATTTGTGCTTAATTTGTTTCAATCAGGATTAATTATAAACAATCATATTTGTATCATTAAAAATAATAAAACACGCGATAAAAAATAGACATTGTTAAACTGAAAAGAAAATTAATATTATAAGAAAAAAAATCGTTCAATTACAATGTTTCTACTGATTTATAAAATGGATCAGGTATAACAAACATGATCAGTATCTTAGATTTTTTAAATATAAATTATATTATATTATGAAGTAAATATAATTATTTCTTTTGTTTACGCGAATACTATACATTATTAAATAAAATGACTATACGGATTTTATCGCGTTTATTTTACATATGTAAATTCCCGACGTTTCGAACACTTTCACGGGGTTGACTGAGATGTCATGCGTCTTGTAGCCAGTGCTGAAGCGGGGTATCCGAATCTTAATTGTAATTAATAATTAAATGAATATATTATATAATAGCCGAAGATAGGAAGCGGTGGCGTGCATTAGGTCTATGCCCAGCAGTGGACTGACACAGGCTGTTGACGATGATGATAATGATATTATAAACAATTAAAACTTTGATACGGCAAACGAATTACAATCATAATCAATTAAATTTAACCAACTTGCTTAATCAGACGAAAGGAACCCCACGATCAAATGCACAAAAAATACCTCTAACACACTTGAGGAGCCAACATTATATACCTATGAAGATGACGACATATTAAAAGTTAAAGCAACTATGCAGTTATGCATATTTATGGAGCCATCCGGCTTAAAAGTTCTCCCTATGGGCTAGAAAATGTGTTTAAAAGTCAAGATGCTAGTAACATTTTCCCATTTCACGACATAACGCCACCCTTAATATGGAAATATTTTTCAAGTAAATTCAAAAGAGAATATTCCCTCGTACAATAAACTTGTATTCAAATTCAAGTTTTAGAATTAATTTCTTATAAATGTCGGTTCGGATGTTTTGACCTGTTCATGTCCAATCTGCGAGAAACACTGCGATCGTCTTTTGGTTTTATTTGTTATTAATAGTCAATTTATGCATTACATTGATCTGACATTTTACATAATAATATTATCAAAGTAAGGATGCTGTAAAATATAATTTTTAAGTTTTGCAATAAAGTGTAAATAAATAAATTAAAGTGGGTTCCAGGGAATCAGCAAGTAGAATTAAAATTGACCCATGTATAAAAAAACACTACAAAATGCAATAAACAATGGCAAGTGTGACTTTAATTAGAAAATGTAAATTAATTTTATAATACCATCATTATTTACGAAAACCACTTAATTAAGTTACTATAGACATGGCATTATACAGATATAACATGGATATAAGACTATATGGATGAATTTTATCGTAAATTATGCGCAGTTGCAATTAATTTGAACGCACACAATTTACGCACTACTAACGATCCGTCGTAACCAAAGAGTTAATTAAACGCATCCCTTAATCTAGTTGTCTAGTAGTCTGCCCGTGACCGTGACGTTTCAGATACTGTAGAGTACGGAACTGTAAAGTATCTGAAACGTCGGCAATATTTCAAAACAAATTAAACACAATGAAATTATAAAATTGTTTTATTTTGTAATTTGATAATTCGACATTACATATTATGCAATTTTGAAATAAGACCTGGAGCGAGCATTCCATTACCAGGCTGTTTTATCATTTAAAGATTCATTAATATCGTAATAACCTTTAACACATAAACGTTCCTTGACTACCTTTTTAAATTTATTAATAGTTAAATTCTGAATGTTTACTGGGATTTTGTTGTAAAAAGGTATACATTGTCCCATAAAAGATTTACTTATTCTTCGCAGTCGCTGGAAGTAATAATTAATTAAATAGTTGCTGGATAATAGCTAATTGTTTTTATAAAAATTAGATAGGTACATCCTATCAAATGTCAAATAAAAATAATTATAATTTAATATATTATTAATGTCAATTACATATCAAATCCACTAATTTATGGATTTTCCGCGTTACTTGTATATATTTATTCCCGACGTTTCGGATTCTTTCCAGCATCCATGATCACGGGCAGACTAAGTTGGTATATGTCTGTATCTTAATGTTTTGAAATAACCGTCAGAGTTTTTTTTTTAAAATTGACATATCTTTCGTTTTTTTTTTAATTTTGAATATTGTTTTAACAAAAAGTACTTATGTTGTCCTTCGGTTTTGTAGTTTTTATATCTTTGCGTTTAATTTTTGAAATTATTTGATCCCAGGAAGGTGGCAAAGACCTGGTTGGTCTCTATTAAAATATTTGGATATTTTATAATTTCGATTGCTTCCCGAATCATCCTTGTTCTTATAGCGTCGGTGCTTAACATCAGCTATATGTTCTTTTACTCTGGTTCTTACTGGTCTTTTTGTTTGTCCAATGTAAGAGAGACCACATTCACAGTTTAGTTTGTATTTACCCGGTACCTGTAGAGGAATTTTACATTCGACAGATGGTAATAATTGGCCAATCTTCTTCGGCGGCTTATAATATGTTTTAATAGAAGCTCGCTTTAAAATATAACCAATTTTGTCGGATGTAAGGTAAGACGGCAGGCACTCTTTCGACTGTGGCTGGCTTCTCACGGTGACTGCGACGTAGACGTGGAACTTGGAGTTTATTGTCACGCAGCACCTGCTTGATATTCTCCAGTTCAGCCGTCAAATGCTCCTTGTCGCAGATCCGCTGTGCTCTCTGAAGCAAACACTTACCGACAGTAGCTAACTGCGAGGGATGATGGTGAGAATCACCATTTAAATATTTATTCGTGTGGGTTGCTTTTTAAAAACTGTATGGCTTAAGCTATAGTTAGAGTTTCTAATGATTAAAATATCTAAGGAGGCTAAGGAGTTGTTTGCCTCTATTTCCATTGTGAACTTTATTTCGGGATGCAAAGAATTAAGATGATCCAGAAATGCAGTGACTTGGTTTGTTGGTAAAATGGTGAATGTGTCATCTACGTACCGCCTATAGAATCTTGGCCGGATGGAGCCGTATTGAGGGCTGTCTCTTCAAAGTTCTCCATGAAGATATCAGCGATAATAGGAGACACTGGGCAGCCCATCGCTACGCCATCTATCTGCATGTAGAATTGATCATTCCACAACAAGTAGCCAGATGTAAGTCAATGTTTAAGCAGAGATGCATATTCATTCGGCATTTTATTGTCCTCAAGCTTCTTAGTTACAATTGAGATGCAGTCATCAATAGGTAAGCATGTAAATAAAGACTGAACATCAAAACTGACCATAGTTTCATTGTTCGTGAGATGTAGATGTTTAATCTCATTAACAAAATGGTAAGAATCTCTTGTGTATGCCTCGGTGTCCTCGTAGTGGTGACAGAACTTCCACAAGATATTGTGCCAGTTTGTATGTTGGTGAATCTATCTGGCTGACAATTGGGCGTAATGGAGCATTAGGTTTATGAATTTTAGGTAATCCATAAAGCTTTGGAGGTGTGGCACATGGAGGTATCATTAGTTTTACGTCAAGATTCAATTTGTCCACATAGTTCTTTGCAAGATCGCTTGTTGTTTTAAGCGTTTTCTGTGTGGGGTCTGTTTTGACTTTTTATAAGTCATCTCATCTGATAACAAATTTTGAATTTTGAATTGTAATCTGACTGTGACAACCATAGCATTTCCTTAATCTGCACGAGAATCGTCAAGTCTGTGTTAGCGATTTGGTTTTTGCACAGTACTCCGACGTAAAATAGACGATACTTCTCGACGTATGGCCTAGGTATCTTCCTTTTGGATGTTGTTTTTGAATAAAAATTTCTAAAATTAACAATAAAATAATTATATTATATAATAAAAATTAACAATATTATGCTTGCCTGGTTTAAGATCTTAGTCTTAACTTGGTCTGCCTGTGATCATGGATGCTGGAAAGAATCCGAAAGTCGGGAATAAATATATTTAAGTAACGCAAAAAATCCATAAATTTGTGGATTTGATATGTATTATATTAATATTTTAAGAACTTAAGATTTAATGGAAAAGAGTTTCATTTGTTGTTTCCTAGGTTATTACAAAATAAACATATTATTTATGGCTAAACATTAACCAAAGCAACATATATTGGTTTCTCATATAATTTTTTCTTTCACCCAGCCTTTTTGTAAATCATAATGATTTCCTATCGAACATAATACGGTTCTTATAACATTTGGCGTCTACCTTAGCTGTGAAACAGAATATCTAAAAGTTAGTTGGTATTAAGTTAGGACACTAGTAAGAATTATTTCTTTCTAATTCTTGAATTTTGGGTTAAAAAAAACATTAACATATTTTTAAAATTAAGAAATGTAATTTAATAATATTCTATATCGGTTAATAGTTAAAAGCGATACCACTGAATCTTCAGAGTATACAAAAATATATATCCATTTCCTACGTTGTAATCTTACAAACAAATAATAAAGGATAGCTGTTTCAATCAATCCATAGATGTATAGGAACAAAGTCAAAATGAATTACTGGTTAGTTAACCATTATAACTGCCTCCGTAGCCTAGTGGTATAGGCGTGTGACTTAGAAACCGGAGGTCGGGTTCGAATCCTGCGGGACTCAACAAATTTTCATTGTTGTTTCCTAGTTGGTTAGGGCAATTAGGCCGATCACCCAATTGTCTGAAAAGTAAGATGATCCATGCGTCGGATGGGCATGAAAAGTCGGTCCACCCACCAACCCGCATTGGACCAGCGTGGTGGATACGGTCCAAAACCCTCTAATGGATAGGTGTATTAGGGGAGGCCTATGTCCAGCAGTGGACTATCACAGGCTGATGATGATGATGATGAACCATTATAACAATGTAATAACCCCTGAGCAAGTTCGCAGCTGATTAATAGTCTATTGATGCCAACATAAATAACGATCGTTTAGACATGAGAAAGTAAAGTTGGAATATTGCGTTTTATTTCTAAAATGTCACAATTTTTCACTTAAGTGGTAAATATAATAATTATAAGTAGAAAGCATATATTAGAGATTTTATAAACTGTCATAACTAAGAGTCACTAACAGATATGATCCTGAGCCACCTGCATCCACCGACTTCCTGCATTTTTGCGCATGCCGTCCATCTCATTTAACTAAAACTGAAACCTCTTGGTTCCTTACTTTGGGATAATTCATTCTCATTATCGTTATCTTCATCTTCAGTAGCCTTTAGCAGTTCATTACTATCCACGTGGCTATTTTTAATGAAAACTAAGATGGCCAATTCTTGGTCAAATTTCCAACTTAAACCAGCCACTGCACAGCGATCGGCATCCCACGCGGCGTCCACTCCAGAACCTCACCTTAATTTCTCGGTTATTACATGTACACATATGTAAATGATAGATCGCAGTCAAGTTGCAGTTATATATTATCGGAATCAAATGCTAGTTTCTGGACGGTATAATGCTGTTACTGAAATGGGGTTGTACAACGAAATGATGCAATAAAGTACGCCATTACAGTACGTGATGTGAATTGTTAGTGCACTGAAATTAACATATTCGACGTAGTCTATTTGAGGGATATTCACTAGCGGGAGCATTTTGAATTTGGTCTATTATTTTTTTTATTCTATCAGTATTCAAGTGAACATAATTTCAAATTTTTATGGACCGTGTATGTGTGGGATGAAGAAAGTGTTATTAAAAAACCTATTTAACCCCTTATTATTAAGAAACCGGAGGTCGTGGGTTCGAATCCTGCGGGGACGCAACAAATTTTCATTGTTGTTTCCTAGTTGGTTAGGGCAATTAGGGCCGATCACCCAATTGTCTGAAAAGTAAGATGATCCATGCGTCGGATGGGTATGTAAAAAAAGTCGGTCCACCCACCAACCCGCATGGACCAGCGTGGTGGGATACGATCTAAACCCCCTTATGGATAGGGGTGTATTAGGGGAGGCCTATGTCCAGCAGTGGACTAAAAACAGGCTGATGATGTGTGATGTGATGTGAAACGTTACAAAATTTAAAAAAAAAACTCTACACTCGAATAGCAGAGCGACTGGCATCTGACCTCCGCAAGCCTAAGGGTAAACTGCATCTAAGAATAAATTAGTTGTGAGTGAAGTAAATGGCACTGACTTCCTATAATGACTGCCAAACGTGGGGCCTACTTTTTGCATGTCCATCCTCCTCATTAAGATATCTCCGTATCCATATTATTCTAACCAACGAGAAAACAACGATACCGATTAAATGAGAAAACTATTATATTATTTTGTTATTATAATTAATAATTAATTTAAACATTTTTTATCTTATTTCCCCGCAGGATTCAAACCCTCGTGGGTTTGAATAATTAAGTTATTTTTTCGCAAGACCTCGAATACTTGTCCCAGCAGACTTTAAATTGCTAAACCTATTTAGATTTTGCGTTAATAATAATTGCTATGACGTATTTAAATGGACTTCATATTGAAGCGAAAAGCATAATAAAGCGCTGGAACGCATTGAGTACACGCTGACAAACAAATTCCAGCGACCCGCTTCAAATTTGCATATAAAACGGAAACCTTTACTGGTGACGAATTAATAAGCGTTTTACGCTGCCTAGTGCTGTTATAGGCTTTACTGCTGGAAAATTATATTCAAATATTAAATAAATATGGACAATAATGTGTGTTGCGATTTTAACTGGCTTGCGTATGAGGTTTGTATTAAGAATCTAAGGATTTTACAGGAGGTTGCCTTGGAGAGTACCTCTGCAGTAAATGCTACTTTGCTTCATCTTCCAGTTTGATGGACGACGCCCATCCAGGCCAGAGAGAACAATGAAATAAAATATGTATTAATCTAAAACCAGTTTTAAATTAACACATTAAAATATTTATATTCTTTTACAAATCAAGGTTCAATTATTATGAGATATATACCTAGTAATTACTTTGACTCTGTGATAAATAAAAAGTTATCCTTTTTGTTAATAACATGCTGTTTTTATTCTATTACCCGTGAAATTAGATGTAAAAGACTTATCATCCATTATTAACTATTATTCAAATATTCAATATTCCAAAATAAGTGTTACACGCTCTGCGAGCATTGTAAACCCAAGAGCAAAAGCTGCAGATGAACCTGAAATTTGAATAATATGATTTCGGTTTTACGTACATCGCGTGAAAAGTGAAACAACAATGGGGCTTCAACGTAACACGTGTTACCTTTGGGAGAAAATAAAGTTAAAGTTGACATAAAAGTTAAAACATTTAAAAACATTCTTCATTCTATATGAATAAAACGTGTCATACATGTGCATCAACATAAATTTTTATTGAATGAGTGCCTTCTTTTTTTCAACATTGTAGGTTTTCTTTTACTAGGGAATGACTACGGATATATTGCATTACCTACTTCTACCGAATAGAAGCGGTAGATTTGTTACAGACGAGCTGTTGGTCCTTCTGATGGAAAATGACCACCGCTACCCATAGACATTGGCAATACCAGGGATATTACCAATGTGTTGCCCACGTGAGACATGGGATATTACGTCTCGTTTACCTAGTAAATACGCTGGCTACGGTACCCTTCAAACCGGAACACAGTAGTATTTTACACACTATTGGTTTACGCACAATAAAATAGCTTTCATCGAATAAGTAGTTTCTGCATTACATTCTGATGCAACTTGCGAACTCGAATTGTTATTACATTCTTTAAATGTGGTTTTGAAATTCATTTGTTGAGTATTTCTTTCAATTAGGATTGATAATAAAAAGTCAGACAAAAGTTAATAAAACATGTGATATAAAATAGACATCGTAAAAATGCTTTAAAACGAAAGCAATTTAAAAATATGAAGATGACGACATATGAAAAGTTAATGCATGCATATTTATGAAGCCATCCGGCTTAAAAGTTCTCCCTATGGGCGAGGAAATGTGTTTAAAAGTCAAGATGCTCGTAACATTTTCCCATTTCACGACATAACGCCACCCTTAATATGGAAATATTTTTCAAATAAATTCATAAGAGAATATTCCATCGTACAATAAACTTGTATTCAATTTCAAATTTTAGAATTAATTTCTTATAAATATCGGTTCGGATGTTTTGACCTGTTCATGTCCAAACAGCGAGAAACTCTGCGATCGTCGTTTTTTTGTTTCTTATGAATGTTTAAAGTAAACATTACTTTGCTCTTGCATTTTACATAATAAAATAATAAAAGTAAGCCTGCTGTAAGACTTAATTTTAAGGTTTTGCAATAAAGTGTAAGTAAATTAATTGAAGTTGTTACCACGGATATGCCAATAGAGCGTATACTTACAAATTGACCAAGAGTCATTAAACAAATACTAAAAATATAACTCTACCCAACCCAATATACAATAAAAAGTGTAAATTTAATTAGAAAAATGTAAATTAATGTTACAATACCATAACTATTCACGAAAACCATTTAATTAAGTTACTATAGATATAAGATTATATAGATACAACGGAGACTATATGAATAAATTTGATCCTAAATTATGCGCAGTTACAATTAATTTGAACGCATACAATTTCTAATTACGATCCTTACGACGGACTGAAGAGTTATTTAAACATATCCCTTTATCTAGTTAACCATCTGAATGAAAGCAGATCTATAGAGGATTCGTTTTAATACACAACCCCAAAAAAAATTCTAACAAAAGACCCCAAGAATCGTAATCGCATAGGAAAATATGTTGATGAAAGATAGTAGACGATGAAGCGTTAATAATAAATTTATACGCATCAATGAAATATTTTATCGATTTTATCGCGATAATTTGTCTTCCCGTGTATTACAAATCACAAAAACCTTGATATAATTGAAATTATGTTTATTTCTCATTAGGGGTACTAGTAAAAGGGAATATGAACAAAAAAATTGTTGTTTTGATAATATATGTTCACATAAATTATAAATAGCAACTGGCTTACTAGGCTTTCGAGTCACTTATAGTTTCTGTGGATAAAATAATTTGAAACCTAGTTATTACGGTTTTTACAAAAGTAGGTAATATCATCATCATCAGTCTGTGATAGTCCACTGCTGGTCATAGGCCTCCCCTACTGCAATGGAGAAGGCGTCCATTAGGGGTATCTAGACCGTTTCCTACCACGCTGGTCCAATGCGAGTTCGTGGGCGACTGACTTTTTACATGCACAAGGATGGATCATCTTACTTTTCAGAAATTCGGGAGATCAGCCCGTATTGCCCTAACCAACTAGGAAACAATAATAAAATCTTGTTGAGTCCCTGCGGAATTCGAACCCACGACCTCCGGTTTCTATAGCAAACGCCTTTACCTCAAGGCTTCGGAAGCAGTCAGACATATATAATATTGAAGCAGTTTAAAAACGTATTCGTATAATTTTTTTAATAATACCGTAAAGTGAAAAAAAATATTTACAAAGATTGATGCGACCATCAATAATGCATTTTATACTATTTACGTTTCAATTATATTTAATACTTAAATTATTACCATAACGGTTAATACTTTATCTCAAACTTATAATAAATTTAGTTTTTAAAAATTCATGTTGTATGTCGAGCTTTTTCAAAACAACTAATTAGAAAAGCGCTCTTGAAAACTGTTTTTTTTGCCTGTTCAGAGGTAAGCTCAACACCTCTGAATTGAGGCATATTTTAAATTTAACTTTGGTTTATTCCTAAATGCTAAATGATCAATAATTTAAGTTAAAATCGTTTAGTTCATTTATTTATATTATTTTATAGCGACAAAACTAATTTATCTCATGATGAAGTTGAAATTTATTCTATAAAGATAAGTTATAAGTATAATATAATTGTATCAACTCGTGATTTAAGTTTGAACGCCGTATTAAGTTCGAAGAACCATTATATATAACAAGTAACTTAAAATTCACGCTTGTAGTAATAAAATTCAAGCAATAAAGTAGCTTTCAACAAAAAAAACATGCATTTAATCTATTGCCTTGTACAGGATTATTATTTATATTTTGCAGTAATAATCAACTTTCAAACCAATAATTTTAGTATGATAAATTCCTTTATAAATAATATTAATAGATTTGGTATATTCTTAGCAAAATTACTCTTTACCTGCTTTAATCATGTCTACTTACATATTTAATGATACCCAAATATAATTAAATGCACAAATAAATTCTATGAAATCCGTAAAAAGGTCCTTTTACCACTTAATTTTAATTGGTATTTACAAAATAGTAAACTATGTACCTAGAGTCTCCGCATATTGTTTCGGTGAAGTTTTAAATATAATGCTGTAGTACGAATAATATTTTGTATTAAGCATGATTAAAACTTTACTCTCTATATTGGCATCAGCTTTATCGGCAGCTAGTATGCCATAGGCAAAATAACAATTGTACTGATTATATCTCGTTAACATAAATTTACTTTGTACTTTTGTCAACATTATTTTTAATACCAGAAAAGTATTGAAACTAAAATAAACGCAATATATTTCATTAGATAATGTGTAGTATTTACGAATATGAGCCACGAGTAAGAAACCACGTTAGCAAATTAGCGTAGATATTATTAATTTATAGGGAAATTATGATATATAAGGTGTATATAGCAGTCAATTTGAGGCCACATATTTTCCGATAACTACCCATCGTGTAACCCAAGTGGGTTATAATTAGTCGCACCCCTAACCTCCGGTATCCGGCTGAATAAGAGTCGATCGATAAGGGCTCCGTTCTAAAATAACACAGCCCAGAAAATTTCGTTACAAAGGACTTTAAGGATCGTTCTCGGATAGGACAATAACGCTGATTAAAGATTATAGAAGGTGTAAAGGAATTTACACTATAATATGGAAGGGATGCGGTTCAAAAACCCCTGAATGGATAGGGTTAGTTTAGGGAAGGCCTATGTCCAGCAGTGGACTATCACAGGCTGATGTTGATGATGATAAAGAAATGTGTAAATTATGTTTAATACAGGAAACTTTGATTGGATTAATTAAGATTAAATGAAAAAGAATTTAATTTGCTGTTTTCTAGGTTATTACTAAATATACATATTATTGTAGAGGCTAAACATTTAACATAGCGACATATATAACATTTTTTCTCATGTAATTATTTCTTTATCCAGCCTTTTCGTAAATCATAATGATTTCCTTTCGAACATGAAACGGTTCTTATAAAGTTTGGCTGCTACCAAGCTATTAAGTTAGGGCAATAGTAACTATTTTTTTCTAATTCTTGAACTTTGGATTTTAAAAAAATAATAGATTTTTGAAATTAAGAGGTGTAGCTCAATAATAATCCAGATCGGTTAATAGTTAAAAGCGATACCACTGAATGATATGGGGAGTCGTTGGTGTGCATGGTGTATACTTTAGAGTATTAAAATTATGTATCCATTTCCTACGTTATAATTTTACATACGGGTAATAAAGAGTAGCTATTTGGATCAATCCATAGATGCATAGGAACAAAGTTAATATCGAATCGTTTTGTATTAGAAACGTCTATAAAACATTAAAATTTATTTAACAGTAGAAAAATTCGTCTATAACTCTATAACCATTTTAAATAGAATATAAAACGCAATTTAGAGCTTAATTCAGGACACGTTAAATATTAAAGCAATTGGGTATTTCACATTTTGGCTATTTAGGTCTAAACTTTAGGCTTTAGGTTTATAGGGGTACATTATTTATCGTACTAACAACGTAAATTACACAGAATTACTAGTTAGTTAACCTTTATAACAATGTAATAACCCCTGAACAAGTTCGCAGCTGATTAATAGTCTATTGATGCCAACATAAATAACGATCGGTTGTGCATGTAGACTAGAGTTGGAATATTGCGTTACATTTCTAAAATATGGTCACAATTTTGCACTTAAGTGGTAAATATAATAATTATAAGAAAAAACAGTGTATCAGAAAATTTATCAACTGTCATTACTAAGAGTCACCAGCAGATACGATCCTTAACCACCTGCAAACACCGATTTCCTGCATTTTTGCGCATGTCCTACATCTCATTTAATAAAACGAAAACCCCTGGACTCCTTATTTTGAAATAATTTATTATCATCAACATCATCATCATTTTCAGTAGCCTTTAGCAGTCCTCTAGACATATGCCTATTTTCAATGAACGCCTAGACGGCCGGTCCTTTGTCACGTTTCCAACTTAAACCGGCCACTATACAGAGATCGGCATCCCACGCGGCACCCACTCAAAAACTTCACCACAATTTCTCGTTTATTGCATGTACACAAATATAAATAATAGATCGCACTCAAGTTGCAGTAATATATTATCAAAATCAACTGCTAGTTTGTGGATGGAATAATGCTGTTACTGAAATGAGGTTGTACAACGAAATGATGCAATAAAGTACGCCATTACAGTACGTGATGTGAATTGTTAGTGCACTGAAATTAACATATTCGACGTATACTATTCGAGGGATAATCACGAGCGGGAGCATTTTGAAATTGGTCTATTGTTTTTTTTTATTCTTTCCGTAGTCAAGTGAACGTAAGTTAAAATTTATAAGAACCTTGTAAGTGATAGATGGAGATAGTGGGATAACGGATCTTTTCTAAGGCCTTTTTAATATTATCATTAAGAAATTTTAATTACAAATATGAAAGTACCATAACTGCTTGAAAAAATGATAATAAATTAAAAGAATTCATTAATATTTCTTTCACCTAGCCAAGCTATCATGGGATCGGCTTTTAATTCATCCAGATTTACGCAAATTTTTTACGCAGTTTTTACGCAGAACGACTGGCATCTGACCTCCCCAAAGGTAGTTTAACCTTTGGGTTCAAGCATCTAAGGACGAATTGGTTGTCAGTTAATTTAATGGCACTGACTTCCTATACCGATTGCCTAAGGTGCGACCTACTTTTTGCATGCCCTTCCTCCTCATTAAAATCGGTATCTTGTTCTAACTATCGAGAAATCAACGATACCGATAATCATCATCATCATCATCATCATCATCAGCCTTTGACAGTCCACTGCTGGACATAGGCTCTAACTACACCCTATCCATTAGGGTTTTGGACCTATCCACACGCTGGTCCAATCGGGTTGGTGGTGGACCACCTTTACATGCCCATCCGACGCATGGATCATTTTACTTTTCAGACAATTGGGTGATCGGCCAAACTGTCCTAACTAACTAGGAAACAACAACGAAAATTTGTTGTGTCCGGTTTCTAAAGCAAACGCCAATACCACTAGGCTACGGAGGAAGCTATACCGATAATATGAGATAGCAACTACATTATTTTGGAATTATAATTATTAAATAATTCAAATATTTTTAACCCTTTTTCTCCACAGGATTCAAGCCCACGACCTCATTAACATTATGGTTATATATATAATACGAATATAAAATAGGACATTGATTAAATAACTTAATATTCCATGATTTAATAACTTATTTTAAACTTTAAATTGCAGAACCTATTAATATTTTGCGTTAATAATAAGTGCTATTTCGTATTTAAATGTACCTCAATTTGAAGCGAAAAGCATAATAAAGCGCTTGAACGAATTGAGTGATTACACGCTGACAAACAAATTCCAGCGACCCGCTTCAAATTTGCATATAAAACGGAAACCTTTACTCGTGATGAATAGCTAAGCGCTTTACGCTGCCTAGTGCTGTTATAGGCTTTACTGCTGGAAAATTATATTTTACAATTAAACAAATGTGGATATTAATATTGCGATTATGGCTTGTGTATGAGATTTGTGTTACGTACGTAATATCTCCTTTTACAGGGGGTTGCCTGGGATAGTACCACTGCGGTGCACACTACATTGCTACTATCTTCCAGTTTGAAAGGCATCGTCGCCAGAGTCTCTGTCTTAAATCAGTTCTAAATTAGGACATTTGAATATTCATATTCTTTACAAATCGAGGTACAAATATTATGAGATATATATATACCTAGTAATTACTTTGATTCCATAAAAATGATACCAATATGATTGAATCAAATATGATTTTCAAAATTCCAAAATAAATGATGCTCTGCGAGAATTGTAAACCCAGAACAAAAGCTGCAGGTGAATCTGAAATTTAAATAATATGACTTCGGTTTTGCGAACATCGCGTGAAAAGTGAAACAACATTGTGGCTTCAACGTAACACGTGTTACCTTTGGGAGAAAATAAACTGATGAAAGAGTACAAATTGCTTTTTGATGTTGTAACATTGATAATGCTGTTTACGGAATTGGACTATTATGGAAAGATTGAATAATATTGTAATGAAAAAAAACTGTTCAATCCATTAAAAATAACAAGATATTTGTCTTTTTGACCAACTACCCAGAGAATGAAGGTGAGTTAATTCGGAGCGTAGTTTTTTTTAAATATGTTGCTTCGTTGCTCTGTTCCTAATGCTTCGATTTTAATCATTCTTTTTTTATATGGTAAAGGTAAAATTATAAAAAAAACTGCTGTCATGTGGTAGTATTTCTTTTGTATTTTGCAAATAAAAGTTTAAAAATATTTACAAAATTAAAAAGCATTAAAAAAGAACAACCTTATGGATTAAATTGCGAGCGCTGGCTCAACTCACAACTACTTCTTTGTATTGGGCTATAAAAATGTCCACAAAAGCTGAATATGTTTTAAGAATAACCCACTAATAACTATTTTAATGCAAACATTTTCAAAACTTTTAATAAGGCATATCAAAAGTTCATAAAAATTTAAGGCCCATATAAAAGTTAATACATTTAAAAACTGTTCATTCTATGTGCATAAATCGTGTCATGACATTTTGATTGAGTATCTTAAAAGTATATCACAGATTAAAATGCGGTGGCACAAATCGAGGCAATTTGTGTAGTGTATACGTTGTCATACTGCCTCCGTAGCCTAGTGGTATAGGCCTGTGCCTTAGAAACTGGAGGCGTGGGTTCGAATCCTGCGGGGACGCAACAAATTTTCATTGTTGTTTCCTAGTTGGTAGGCAATTGGGCCGATCACCCAATTGTCTGAAAAGTAAGATGATCCATGCGTCGGATGGCCATGTAAAAGTCGGTCCACCCACCAAACCGCATTGGACCAGCGTGGTGGGATACGGTCCAAAATCCCTAATGGATGGAGTGTATTAGGGAGGCCTATGTCCAGCAGTTGACTATCACAGGCTGATGATGATACGTTGTTACCGGCTCAGGTAAAATAGATACACTGTTTGAAGTCGGTCATATTTTTCTGGTAAAGTTTTAAATGTTATTCATAGTTTTAATTTTCTACGATGTATTTAAAAAAAATTAAGTTAGTAAAATAGTCGTTTGAAGTAAATAACTAAGTTATTGAAAAATATAAACAAGCTCAAGTAATAAAAATATAGAAAGCAGTGACATTGTGGAGTAAAACAGATAACCTTTGAAACTCATAATTAAGCACTGGTACGTTGAAAACTTTGCTTCCAAATAAAAATGCAACGAGTATGAACATCGAGTGACATTTTTGTTGCAGCTCGTTGAAATTTGAATTAAACGTAACATTGTGAAGGTCGAGATGTAAACTTTATTTTTTCTTTCTACTCAACATAGTAGGTTCGCATTTTACTGTACTGAGATATATCCGTAGGGAATGAATACGGATATATTGCAAAACCTATTTCTACCAAATAAAAGTGGTGTGAGAACAACAATGTTTCGGTTTATACTGTAGGATAAATAGTGTAATTACTAGGAAAAAGAGAAGGAAAATATTATTATTTCCCTCTCTCTCTTGTCTTTTTATGCCAAGAAACGCAGAAGGGCAGTCGGCCCACCTGATGGAACGTGGTCACCGTTGCTTTTGGACATTGGCAATACCCCTGGTGTTGCCTACGTGATATAGGGTATTTTTTTACCGTGGGGAAATGCCTACGCATACCCGTCCTCGCGAGGGCAAAGGTTGGTTATGTCGGACTCGCATCGACTAAAACCACCACGTTATTCCTTCTGGCGCCTTAGAGATGGGGTCACAGGAACTCTTTGGCATTCTTCTGCGACCCCACCAGCGCTAGCCGCCGGAGCAGCCCCATCTCGGCCTTACGGCTGTCTGCCTGCTCCCTGGGCGCGTCGGAACTATCACGCCCTTTGTCTCGGTCCCTACATACCGGTGACAGACTCTCCCGAGTCTGTTACTCAGGGACCATGGGAGCAGGAAAATCTCAACTTACGCAGCGACAAGACTCCAAATCCACTAATTTACGGATTTTTCGCGTAACTTAAATATATTTATTCCCGACGTTTCGGATTCTTTTCAGCATCATGATGCTGAAAAGAATAAATAAATTTAAGTAACGCGAAAAATCCGTAAATAAGTGTATTTGATATGTATTGCGATATTACAAAAATTGTAATTAATAATTGGGATATTTGTTGTTAATAAATAAATTATTTTTTTTTCCTTTTAATATTACAATTTTTTGTGTTGAATCTTAACACTTTGAAAAAAGTAAAGAAGAGCTTAGGCCCATATAATGGTTTTTGGTAAGAATATTATTATTAAAAATATCAAAAACGGCAATTACAGCCGTGGGTATATTTAATATTTTTGATAATTTACTCCGTAGCGTAGTGGTATCGGCATGCGCTTGAGAAACCCGAGGTCGTAACTTCGAATCCTGCGGGGCCTCAACAAATTTTCATTGCTGTTTCGTAGTTGGTTAGGGAAATTTGGGCCGATCACTCAATTGTATAAAAATTAAAAGTAACTAGGCGTCGGATAGGCATGTAAAAAGTCGGTCCAACCACCAACCCGCATTTGACAGGGTGGTGGGATAGGGTCCATGATGGATGATGATGATTGAATAGTAATGAACTTTGAGGTTAATCCATATTTCACAAAATGTAAAATGTACATTCATTCATAATTGCTCGACAGGGAATAAAAAAAGTGTTTTTACTCTAAGAGGTTTTTTTTTAATTAATATTTTATTGGCGGTGAAGACGTGCCAACGGGTTATCTCATGGAAAGTGGTCACCGATAAGCATATACGAATGCAATGCCCGTGGTATCATGAACGCACTAACTACTGTGAAACAATTTTTTTTTACTTATTTATCTCAATATCAAATACTACCATTACAGATCAACCCAAAGCCCCAATTATACATAATTATTTTGAAATATTTGTATGTATATTTTGGTAAAAAAGCAATCGAACAAAAATATCGCATACATACATTCACAAGCGTCACTTCTTTATACATTTAATAAATTTATGTTAACTCTCAATTTATAGGTAAAATTCTAAATTACTCCAGTCCAGTCCCTCGTGTAAGTTACATTTTTATACCGTTCCAATAACATAAACTACAGAACAAAACATTGATATGTTAGCATTGCTACATTCCTGGAACAGCAAAGCAATTGCCTAAAAATTGTTAAAACATAATAAAGAAAACTTTAAAAAAATGTGAGCATTAAGCTGACTGGTAACTCTCATAGTAGAGATAGAATTGTCATCATCATCATCATCATCATCAGCCTTTGATAGTCCACTGCTGGACATAGGCCTCCTCTAATACACCCCTATCCTTTAGGGTGATTTGGACCGTATCCCTCCACGCTGGTCCAATGCGGGTTGGTGGGTGGACCGCCTTTACATGCCATACATGATAGAATTGTATTTTAGAATAATTTTGAACTAAATTTTTAACAGCAACATTGTGGAGTAAAAAACATAACCTTTGAAAGTTATAACTACGCACCGGTACGTTTAACACTTTGCTTTCAAATAAAAATACGACGAGTATGAACATCGTGTCACATTGTTATTGAAACTCGTTGAAATTTGCATAAAACGAAACATAGTGAACGTCGAGTTGCCAACTTTTTTATATCTTTATATTCTACATAGTATGTTGGCATTTTACCTGGGACTGACTAAGGATATATCGCAATATCTACTTCTACTGAATAGAAGTTGTGTGAAAACAACAATGTTTTTGTTTAAAATGTATGATAGTAACTACCATTAGACAGGAACTTTTGTTATCTCTCTCTCTCTAGTCGTTTTTTCCTCCGGTTTCTAAAGCAAACGCCAATACCACTAGGCTACGGAGGCAGTTACACGATATAAATACTAAACATTATTTCCAAATTTATATCACATCATCAGCCTTTGTTAGTCCACTGCTGGACATAGGCCTCCCTAATACCTATCCATTAGGGGTTTGGACCATATCCACCACGCTGGTCCAATGCGGGTTGGTGGGTGGACTGACTTTTACATGCCCATTCGACGCATGGATCATCTTACTTTTCGAGACAATTGGGTGATCGGCCCAAATGTGCCTAACCAACTAGAAACAACAATGAAAATTTGTTGCGTCCCGCAGATTCGAACCCGACCTCCGGTTTCTAAAGTACACACCTATACCACTAGAGCTACGGAGGCAGTATATAAAGTCAAATTCATAAATTACATTTTTTTTTTCAATTCAATTAATCTGTACATGGTATTTCAAATAGTGCCATCAAAAATTTTAATGTGCCTCAAATGAAAACGGAAATCGTAATAAAGCGCTGGAACGAATTCAGTGATTATTACTGACAAACGAGCGACCCGCTTAAAATTTGCATATAAAAAGGAAATCAGTGCACGAGTTGATTTGATTGATGACTAGATTGCCCAGTTATTTATAGGCAACATTTTAAATTAACAGTACTTAGTGTAAGTTACAATTTTATTATGTTCCGTAGCCTAGTGGTATGGCGTGTGGCTTAGAAACTGGAGGTCGTGGTTCGAATCTTGCGGGACCAACTAACTTTCATTGTTGTTTCAATTATTAGAACAATTGAGCCGGCAGGTAAAAGTCGGACCAGCCGCCAACCTGCATTGGACCAGCGTGGTGGGATACGGTCCAAACCCCTATGGATAGGGGTGTATGGAGGAGGCCTATGTGGACTAACACAGGCTCATGATGATGATGATGATGATAAAAACTTCAGAACAAAATAGAAATCATCGTACATACGCGAAATTGTTAATCTCTATATTCCTAAAACCGCGAAGCAATTCACTAAGAAACGGTTTAAATTTTGATTCATTGCACAAAAGATTCTGAGGCTACCCGTCGCGAAAATTAATATTTGCAAATGGATCTACCATATCTTTCAGCTTTCAGCGGTCACTGCAGTGGCGTGATTGCTCACTGGAATAGGAACCGAAATACGGTGGCCGAGAGTCGCATTTTGTCTGGTAATCCAGAATCTGTGAGGCTTTTTAGATGGATTTCGAATTTAGCTATGGATCGGATTGTATGCCTTTGAAAGTTTTGAATTTACAACTGGTTTTTAATGTTTATTTGTAATATTAACAAACTCTTATTATTTCGTTATCTTGTATTACTTTCTTTGAGTTAAAGCGTTTGTCCCGTTGAAACTATTTTTAAGTGAAGGAACGGAACGAATAGGAAAGCAAAAAATCTGGTATCTTATCTGATTGAAAGCTCATTCTAACCACCAAAGAAGCTACTATTACGTTGCCGCGTTGTAAAAAGCTATAGGCGATTTCTATTATACGGGGCATTTTTTAAAGTAATCACCGTTGTGGAATTAAAAAAGACGTGCAAATATATTGCAAGAATTTTATTTTTACATGACAGCCCTGTACTCTAATCTACTTTTCTATATAATTTGCGTGAATATTGAGGCATTTATCATAACGTGGCACTAGCTTTTGAATACCCTACGCATAAAATTCTGCCGCCTGACTTGTTAATCACTGAATTACAAATGTTTTGACTTCGTTACCGTGTGGAAGGCCACATTCTTGTCATTTCGAAACGGTATTTACTTAAAACATGCCTCGTATGTTGCAAAAGACTTATTAGAATGCTCAAGGTTTAGTTTACAACAGTGCTACATTATTTATTGTACCGATGTTAATTACACCAAACAAGTAGTTAGATTAACCATTATAACAAAGTAATAAACCCTAAGCAAGTTTGCAGTTGATTAATTCTAGTCTATTGATGCCAACATAAACAACGATCTGCTGGACATGAGGAATTAGAGTCGGGATATTTTCGTAACATTTCTGAAATGTGGTCACAATTTTGCACTTATAGCGGTAAAGTTAGCAATTATAAATGCTAACCTTATAATTGGATGTATTGCAGATTTTATTCAATAAACTTGTGATACTAACAAAAACAGCTCTCACTAAAAAACTTTTTGTTCTTTTCTTTATAATTTGCTTTGTTGTCCACGTGTTCTAATGTCAAAATTTATAATAAATCTTATTAATGTGTCGATATTTTGGGAAATTTTAAATTTCGGCTTTTGGACTTAAATTTACATGTGTTTTCGTACTTATTCTAACTCATCTCATGTTTTATAAAAGGAGAACAGTAATGATCATTTGCTACGTGACTTATCTGACTGTGCGCTGAGCATCAGTATAGTACATCACATTAAAAAAATACATATAAAAGCTTACTTCGTATAATTCATTATAATTAAAATTGGATTACCACGATAGTTCATTATAATTATCATTACAATATAAGAACGTTAAAGCCTAATGATTTGTATCGGCTTTCCCCTAAAAGTCACCAAAATGTACGTATCTTACGACACCTACATCCATCGATTACCTGCACAGTTGTGCAGGTTGTCAATGCAACTCATGTATTTAAATCAAGATCGCCGCAATTCTTCATTTCCAAATAATTCATCATTATTATCAGTAAACCTTAGCAGTTCAATTAAATAGAGAACTACACAGAGATTTGCATCCCACTTGCTCACCGCTCAATCTTCACTTTCATTTCTGACATTATAGGCCCTTCCGCCATCGGTTCTTTTGACTACAAGTTCTTGGAGATAATTACATATGCACAATAATAAAGATATATTAATCTCAAATACCAGTAATATATAACAAGAATCATATACTACTTTGAGGACGGAATAATGCTGTTACTGAAATGGAGTTCTACAACGAAGTGATGCAATAAAGTACGCCATTACAGTACGTGATGTGAATTGTTAGTGCACTGAAATTAACGTAGTCTATTCGAGGGATATTCACGATTGGGAGCATTTTGAAATTGGTTTATTATTTTTTTTATTGTATCAGCATTCAAGTGAACATAATTTCAAATTTATTTGGGCCATGTAACGGTGGGATGGAGATATTTATATAAATGTTGTAAAATAATGTGGGAATAAATTTATTTTAGGACTATTCCGTGAGTTATGGGACTACACTTTTGCACATTTCTTATCCTAGTTAAAAATAAAATTTAAAAATGCTACGAAATTAAAAATTCTAACTATTAGGATAAGTAGCCATTAAAATCAGAGTTTAGTCCTTAAGAGTAGGTAACTTATCTCCAGGAGCTGGTATGTTTATGTTTATTTTTGTGTACATAAGACATACCATTTTAAAAAAATCTCTAATTTTTTTCATTCGTACCACGTGCACATACCTTACACATATTGCTCTGCACCACCCATCGGTTGTCTGGTAGAGAATGCCTTTTGGCATTAAGTCGGCCATAGTACAAAACCGTACATAACGTTGAAATAAATAAGATAAATAAAAATTGAAAGTGTCCATTATCAATATTGTTATTATAATACCTTCTTAAATGGGACATTCATTAAAAATTGTTTAATTTTTTCAAAAACTTCAATTATCTGAAGAAAAAGACCCAGACTCCTGTAACAATGAGTAAATAAAATGGAGAACCAATTTTGCGTTATTATTAAGTGCTATGACGTATTTGAATGGACCTCAAATTGAAGCGAAAAGCATAATAAATCACTGGAACGAATTGAGTGATTACACGCTGACAAACAAATTCCAGCGACCCGCTTCAAATTTGCATATAAAACGGAAACCTTTACTCGTGACGACTTGCTAAGCGCTTGCGCTGCCCAGTGTTGTTGTAGGCCTTACTGCTGGAAAATTATATTTAACTATTTAACAAACGCGTGGGGCGCCCTGTGGCAAAATGGAGTTACGACATTCGCAAAATGGCCAGTAGCAGGCGCGATGAGAATAGCCGAAGATCGAAAGCGGTGGCGTGCATTAGGGTATAGGCATATATACATCAGTGGGCTATCATAGGCTGATAATGATGATGATGATGTATAAAGAAACGCTAGTACATTAATAAATATCAAGACATTTATTGCTTTTCGTTTGGAATACTTTGGTGTCAGAAGCGTTAATTCGAATTATCAAAATAAATTAATCCAATATAGGTACTATTAAATAAAGTCAAAGATTAAGATAAAATCGTTAAAAATATTTTATTTGTTTACAAGCCAAGACGCAAATAATAATATAAATATAAATTACTTAATCTTTTTATACCTATTACAAAGAGAGATTTAACTTTTTGTAACATACCGGCAAAATTTTATAATACGTATACTTATTTACGTGTTGATTTGTGGCACTTAAACATTGCATCGAGTTAGGTTAAGGTCATGTTTTTAAATTCACTTAGTAATATGTTAGAAATGTGTAGAGTAAAATGAAAAAGTAAAACAGAACTCAACAGTAAGTGTAACACGCCAGAACAAAAGCACGAACGTGAAATTTGAATAATACTATTTCTGTATTGTGAAGTCCGCATGAAAAGTGAAACAATTTAGTGGCTTTAGTGGAACACGTGTTACCTTTGGGAGTTTGTGTGAAAATAAATCGGTGCGAATTGTTCTTCGATGTGGTAACATTGAAAATATTGTTTATGGAATCGTAATGTTATGTAAAGTTTAAATGAGATTGTAAAAGAGAAATATTCTGTTAACACAATCCTATTGATTAATGATGAAAATTTTGTAATTTTTACAATAAATTTCTAATGCTAGAGCCGTAGAAAATTAAAATAAATCTTAACAATATTTTTCTGCGAGTAATTTCTACCTTTGTGTTTTAAAAAAAAATGCCTGCAAAGTATAATATCTGTAGTTGTTTTATTGTTAATATAAAAATAATGAATAAGTTATAATTGTGAAATGTATTAAAATGTTAAGCAGTCAATAAACATAAATGTTTTTTGTGCACTGCCATTTTTTTGTTATTAAAAACAAAATAAAGAAAACTTTTAAAAAATGTGCATTAAGCTGACTGCTAGCATCTCTCATAGTAGCAACATAGTGGAGTTAAAAGCTTAACCTTTGAAACTCATAATTAAGCACTGGTTCGTTTAGCACTTTGCCTTTCAAATAAAAACACAACGAGTACACGTGAACATCGCGTCACATTGTTGTTGCAACTCGTTGAAATTGGCATAAAATGAAACATAGTGAACGTCGAGTTGCCAACTTTTTTATTTCTTTTTATTTTCACATAGCAGGTTTGCGTTAGGACTGGGACTACCTAGGGACCGACTACAGTTATATGGCTACACTTATTTCTACTGAATAGTAATGTAATGTTACGGTTTAAAGTGAATGATAGATAGTGCAATAGCTAAGTAAAAAAGAAACATATTTAATATCCCTCTCTCTCTGGTCTTTTTTTACCAACAAAGCCAGACAAGTAGTCGGGCCACCTGATGGAAAGTGGTCACCGTTCATTTCTAATACCAAGGGTATTACAAATGTGTTGCCTATGTGGGACATAGGATGTTAAGTCTCGTTTACCCAATAAATATGATGGCTACGGTGCCCTCAAAACCGGAACGCAGTAGCATTTTAAACACTGCTTTGCGGCAGAAATAGGCACTGCCGTGCCACCGCCCCACATGACCCCCTGTAAAAGCCGACCTACCACCTTAAAAAGTTTCCTCGTATTCGAGGATCGTGGTCAGCATCAGAGTAGCGTGTCGAGGGGAATATCTGCCTCCATCGGTTTCTGTCCATTGCGTGTCTTATGGCCGTGTGGGAATTAGAGGAAGAACAGTCTTTAACCTGGTCTATCATGCTGGTACCCGTCCGTGTGATCGTAAGCGTTGCCATATTTGTTATAGTTAAGCTTTATTCCGAAAAGAACTGATGTAAACGAAATTTTATGTATCTTTAAACATTGTTTGCATAAATTTTATCTCTTAATTGGCTTAAATATTTTACAGACATTTGATATTTGTAAATAAGTAAAAGTATTTGTTGTTGCATTCATAGCTACAAACTCATTTTTCAAGTGTACCAAAAAATGTATCGTTCACGTGTTTATTAAACGACGTGTGCTGATTGATAGTAAGAATATTATTTTGAAACACTAGACTTCAGACTAATTGTATCATAAACCTATAAAACTAAAACTTTCAATTTATTTTTTAATTATATAATTTTAAATAATTCTATTTTAGTATAATAATAATATCAAAAATAACAATATTGCGCAAATGGCATCGAAAATTTTACAAGTACAATCCGATCCATAAATTTAAAAATTATGTTCCTTCAACAAATATTATTAAGAAATTCAAAACGAAATTACGGATTATACATATTACACATTATTCCCATACTAAATAAATAATTAATTTTAAAATTTGCTCATAATTAAATTAATCGGTACATTGTGTTTAATAGTGCCATTAAATGAAAACGGAAAGCGTAAAGCGCTACAACGAATTGAGTGATTACTACTGACAAACAAATTTTAGCGACCACCTTCAAATTTACATGTAAAACGCAACGCTGTGCACGAGATGAATCGCTAAGCGCTTTACGCTTTCCAGCTGCTGGTACGGCTTCATTGCTGGAAAATTTAAACAGTATCTAGATAAAAATTAAAGTTATAAATTGATATGATTAATTTACATAGTTTGTAATTAATATTAGATAAATTCGGTGAGTAAAGTTACCAAGCTTTAATTTTTCTTTACTACTGAACAATATTTGTTAACATCCTTAAATCTCAACCTTGGAAAAAGAAGGAGGAGATATAATAATGCTTTTGTGAGAATATTATTAGCTGAGGTACACTTCAAAACTGAAAATTAAAGCATGGTATAACGTAATAAACTTATAATAATTATAATGTTTATATTTTATGTTTAAATATATGATACAATTATTATAATTTTTTGATCAATTACCGTTAATTGAAACCGTTTATTACTTGTAGGATAATGTTATTTTAAAATTTAAATTTACTTCTTAATCAGTTAACAGCTCATGGAGATTAATAAAATGACATCCATCATGAAACTTAGATTCAAGGAACAGATACCATGAGTTACATTATCAATATTTTTTTCATTATGATTTATGTATAAGTACATTAATTATCGAAACTGAGGTCGTTTATAACAACTTACTTTATGTTATTGGATGGTTAGGATAATGGTCGATCACCGATTATCTAAAAGTAAGAGATCCATCGATCGAGGGCATGAAAAAATCAGTCCACCCACCAACCCGCATTTGACCAACATGGAGAAGACGTTCATTAGTGGAGGCCTTTGTCCAGCGAGGACTAACACAGGCTTTGATGGATGACATGATGTGACTGACAAAACTATTTTGAGTGTACGAGCGATCTTCTGAGGTGTCCAAAAAGTTCAGCTGTGCAACTGCCATAACGGTTATAAGCGTGTTGCATGTAAAAAATAAGGCACATAAAACATTGCATCGATTTAAGTTAAGGCCATTTTTTTAAATTCACGTAATATGTAAGAAATGTGTAGGTAAAATAAAAAAGTTATTGAAAAATCAACAAAAGCTGCAGATGAACCTGAAATTTGAATAGAGCGATTCGTGTATTGCGAACGCCGCATGAAAAGTGAAACAACATTGTGGCTTTTTCGAGAAAATAAATCGGTGCAAACTGTTATTCGATGTAACATTAAAAAATATTGTTAAATTGGTGAGTGGTGGTGAGTTGGTGGAAAAGATATTTTTATACTTTTTCAAAGACTTATATCTTCATAAAGTTATAAGACTGTGAAAAAAGCATAAAAATTTTTGTCTTGGATAAGTAAAACAAGGAACCGCTATCGAGTAGCGTATGCAATTTACGAATTATTGAATGACTGATGGCAAGTTATCATAGATAAAATCATATTTTAAATGTACTCATTTAAATTTACCAATAACCGTTTTTCTAAACGGAAAATAATCAATAAATCCTGCACAAAATATTTAGAAATTTCGTAAAGATTGGTATTTGCTAATGCTTCTACCTTTCAGCTTTTATCGGTGACTGCAGGACAGTTTTCGTCTTTTACTGGTATTAAAATCAAAATGCGGTTATTAAAAGCTGATTTTCACTTGGTCTTGTTATGGTTTAATGTTATCGCTTTTCAGATATGTTTTGATTTATGCGATGAATTGTGGGAGTTTGAATGCGTGAACTTTAACATGGAATATGAAATATGTGTAATAGACAGTATTTTACATTGCTTCTTTTAGTTCTTACGAAAATAATTAAATATATTTTATTTAATCACTTATAATATTGGTTGATATGAACATACTAACAAGTTCTCGACATATTCTACTGCTTATGGAATAGAAGTATAAAAACTGAAGTTTATCTGTCAAGTTTTGAAATTTTTTGTCAAAAAGATAAATTTTTCATATTGGGTTTGACTATCTCTTAATTATTTATATTCATAGTTTTATTCTCCAAAGGTATTTTAAATAATGAATAATTTATAATTGTGAACTATATTAAAATGTTAAGCAGTCAATAAACATAAATGTTTTTATGCACTGCCATTTTTTTGTTATTAAAAACAAAATAAAGAAAACTTAAAAAAAATGTACGCATTAATCTGACTGGTGACTCTCATAGTAGGGATAGAATTGTATTTTAGAATAATTTTGAAAACAGCAACATTGTGGAGTGAGAAGCACAATTTTTAAAACTCATAATTAAGCGCTGTTACGTTAACACTTTGCTTTCAAATAAACATACAACGAGTATGAACATCGTGTGACATTGTTGTTGCAACTCGTTGAAATTTGCATTGTGAACGTCGAGTTGCTAACCTTATTATTTCTTTCTATTCAACATAGCAGGTTTGCATTTTACTAGGGACTGACTATGGATATATGGCAACACTTATTTCTACTGAATAGTGATATAATGCTACGGTTTAAAGTGAATTATAGATAGTGCAATAACTAAAAAAGAAACGTATTTGTTATCCCTCTCTCTCTGTTTTTTTTTGCCAACAAAGCCAGGCAAGAGAGGCGTGTCGAGGGAAGAGTTAGCATCAGAGTGGCGTGTCGAGGGGATGATCTGCATTCATCGGTATCTGTCTATTGGTTGTCATATGACCGTGTGGGAATTAGAGAATGACCAGTCTTTAAGCTGGTCTATCTTGCTGGTGCCCGTCCGGGTGATCTGCCTTGGGTGATAGCCATATTTGTAATAGTTAAGCCATATTCCGGAAAAAAGTGCTGTAAAAAAATCTAACGTATCATTAGTCATTGTTTCATCATCATGATCATCAGCCTGTGTTAATCCACTGCCGGATATAGGCCTCCCCTAATGCATGCCTTCACAATTTCGGGGGTTTTTGGACCGCATAAGACCACGCAAGTCCAATGCGGGTTGGTAGGTGGACCGACTTTTTACATGCCAATCTGACGCATGGATCATCTTATTTATAAGCCCTAACCAATTAGGAAACAACTATGAAAATTTGTTGAGCCCCCGCAGGATTCGAACCCCCGACCTACGGTTTCTATAGCACTCGCTCTTACCACTAGGCTACGGAGGCAATCTTTGTTTACGTAAATTTTATCTCTAAATAGCCTGATTAGAGTATTTTAAGAAGATATAAGTTAAGAAATATTAGTTAAGTATTTGCATTAGCATTCATAGCTACAAAACTATTTCTCAATTCAATGATGAGCCAAAAAAGGTATCGTTAAACAATTTTATTAAATAACTGATCGCTTAATTAAAAATTTATTTTGAAACAATAATTAACTAAATTATCAAACAATTAAGATTTCAATTTAATTTATTTTCTATAATTAATATAATTTTAATTATCATGTTGATAAATTAATTAACAAAATAACATTGGTTTAATGTGCCAAATACAATTTAATCTGATCATAAATTAAAATTAAGTTCCTTCAACAATATAGTAAGAATTAAACAAATTAGTTTCAGCCCTTCATAATTTCCATATAAAAAATAATTTTAATGATTGCTATAGAATCAATTAATCGGCTTATCTGTTTTAATAGGCGCCATCAAATCATTTAATTGCTCAAATGAAACAGAAGCGAATACGTTAAAATTATTGGTTTATTCAAAAGTTAATAACAATTTCGAGATTTCTCATTTGACCAGCTGATAACAGTCAAACCCTGAGAAGAATCTAAGGCTTTCGTTTCCAGTGACATTACTGCTGGACTGTCATTCTGAAATTGTAATTAAAAGGACTATCAAGTTAGTAATGATTTGATATAATTTGATCAAAATTTATAGTATTAGATGTTGACATTCGATATCAGTCTTGGGGAACTCAAAACTTCTAATTGATAGAGTGTATTATGATTTAGCTTCCAGCAGTGGACATTAAAAATGTGTTTATTGAAGTTAAAACTCTAAGGTACTTATCAAATGATGGTGATATAATATGTGTAAAAATATTGTTATGTTTCGATTAAATACTCGTTATATTGTAGGAGAATCGATATTTTATGATTAAAGAAAGATGTACATTCATTCATTATAGCTCTATGGGGATTAAAAAATGATGTTTTTTACTTAAAAAGGTTAAAATTCAAGGTACTTCTTGTATTTTTTGCAACTTACATACTTTAGTACATTTCTTATTTCTAATGTTCCTATAATAAAAAAAACACATAAAGAAAGCTAATTATCGTAACTACTGATCTGCCTCCGTAGCCTAGCGGTAAGGGCGTGAGCTTTCCAAACTGGAACTCGTGGGATCGAAATTTTAATTGTTGTTTCCTAGTTGGTTAGAGCAATTTGGGCAGATCACCCACTTGTCTGCAAAAATAAGATGAAATTGGACCAGCGTGGTTGGATACGGTCCAAAAACTTCCTAATGGAGAAGGCGTATATTCGGGTCGCTATGTCCAGCAGTGAAGTTGTATTTGTGTATATGTAATGTAACTACCAACATACAGGAAATTGCTTATCGCTATATTTCTTCAACCGCAAAATTATTCACTAAACAAGTTTTTGAATGTTGATTTATTGCACAAAAGATTTCGAGGTTACCCGTCGTGAAAATTAATATTTGCAAATGGATCTACCTTTCAGCTTTCAGCGGTCACTGCGGTGGCGTGATCGCTCACTGGAATAGAAACCGAAATACGGTGGACGAGAGTCGCTTTTTGTTTGGCAATCGCGTAACTGTGAGGCTTTTTAGATGTATTAGGAATATAGCGATGGATCGGATAGTATGCCTTTGAAAGTTTTGAATTTAGAACTAGTTTTTGATGTTTAGTTGTAGTATTATTAGACGTTTTATGTAAATGCTTAGGAATGTTGAATACTCGTTCAACATTATTATAGTAAAGTGTTTTAAAAAAATATTTAAAGGGTTTGTTCCGTTAAGATTTATTTTTTAAGTAGGAAGGAAGCCTATTGACAGGTGGTTAGTTGTGGTGTCACCGCCGCCAATTGACATTGGGACCACCATAGGACAAATGAGTAAATTTAGAAAGAGTAGGCATATTTCATAGTCGTATTGTCCTGAAACAACGCTAACGACAAGAGATTTCAAAGAGTTCATGGCAAGAAGTAATATTGTTATAAAACGCACGTTAATGGATCGCCAGTCATGTTGATGGGATTTGGCATACTGTTGCGATGATTAACCGGTGAAGATAATCTACAAAATTGAATTAAATTTATAGTAGATTCTTATTTCTTACAGGTTATAGTCTAGAAAAATATCATATTTAATTTGCTGCAAAGTATCAGTTCATAAGCTTTAGGATTAAAATGACTTTCAGTGGGTTTGTGAATTAGTGGCTTTATATATCGCATTTCTTATGCGTATTTTCATCACGTCTTCTTCAAAAATTGTAATGATCTTGTCTGTTGTCAAAATATTGTTTATTGTAAAATTTAACGACAAGGAAACTAACTTACCCATTAAAGAAAAAATTGCATTTTAAAATTTTTGCAGGTGATTGTAAAAACCCTTGAAAACAATATTTAATTCAAAACTAAAATTTCCTTAAGAATTAAATTTAAAAAACTGTTTACATACAGTTGTTCCCTTTAATACATAGAGCTCCCTATTATTTAATACATAGATAATACATGGGTAGAGTCTACCCTGTTACCACGGCCGCTGGACAGTGTTCAAAACCTCGGGAACAAAAAATGTTAAAATCCGTTAGAAATATAGTTAACAATTTGATAAAATAAATAAAGCTTGTCTGACACTTGGCAAATACAGCACAAAACTATTTGCCATCCTATTGTTGCTTGTTTCATTTTATGGAAATTAAAAGTTAACCGATAAATTCATATTTATGCAATATCCATAACAAAATCAAAAATAACTTAGATTCCGCACAATAACTTAAACCTATGGTAGTTTTAGCTCCTATCATTTATTTAGTATCTAAATCATGAAAAATTATCCGCCTCCATCCATATATACACCGTTAATATTCGTGAATTCGTGACTCACATAATATCTGATAGATTTATAAGCAAATTTGTTATTAAACGCACTTTTATAGATGATGTTTGAATAGATATTTAAAAAAAGATTGTATGTATAAGTAACTCATATTTGCAACATATGAATAATGACCAGACTTAGATAAAGGATAAACAGATACACAAGAAGTTGATCCATGTTTTATTGTTTTATCAATTTCTGTCTCGACTTATTTAATATTCAGTATGACTATTTACTCAACATCACATCCATTAACATATGGAGCTTGTATATAGAAAAAAAATTGAAATGATTACGGTGTAAATAAATATTGGTTCAAAATCATAAAACTTTTTTGTACAAAGATAAATTTACAGGTGGCAGGTTCCCCTTAGGGGCGGTTACATTACACTACCTATGTGCACCCCAAAGTGATAATGCGGGCACTACCATGTTCCAGTTTAAGGGCATCATAGCCGGCGTACTTAATGGGTAAACCAAACGCAATTTCCTATGTCATACAATAGGCGGCACGTTGGTGATATTTCAGGTATTGACGATAGGCGCCGGTGACCACTTTCCATCATATGACCCAACTACTTGCGAAAGGACCAGTAAATAAGATACTGCAAAGAAAAAGGTGTAAAAAGACATGTGTTTCAATGCATAAAATTTGTCAATATGTTTAAAATTAATATAACATAACCTAAATGTCGTTTGCTTATCCTGGACAAAAACATAAAGTAATCAATACATAATACTACAATTTCAAATAAGAACTTAAGCACCATTTTCTTATACGCATAGATTACGTAAGTAATCAAAGTCAAAGTCAAATATCTTTATTCAATATGAAAGCATTGCACTTTCTTATTGATTGTCAAATAATCTACCAACGTGTTCGAAAAGGAAGCCTCTGACCTGAGAAGAACCGGCGTAAGAAACTCAGCGGACTTTTCTTTTCCTTTTTCTTCAATAAATTTTACAAAACTTTTACATAAACCTTACATTTTACTACTTTGAAATAGCCTGGAGCGAACAGTTCATTACCAGGGTGTGTTATCTATCAAGTAGTCATTACAACAATAATATCCTTAACACACAAACGTTCCTTTACAACTTTTTCAATTTATTTACAGATAAAAGCTGAACGTTTTCTGGTATTGTTCAGGAAATAATATGTTCAGGAAAGCTTTTCTAGCATAAAACATAAAAATACTATCAAGACAGTGTTTTCCACAATGTGACGTCAGCAGCGACATAAGACGTAAGACTAATAGGGTATATTTTTCAAGAGGACATTTTAAAGTTTTCAGCGATAATACAATGAACTTTTGGCCAAGAACGATTTAGCAACGTCTGCATTACGTAACTTGGACATTTATTCAATCTTAGTATGATATATGTAGCTCATTGCACGTAGGTTCCACTGCTGAAATTTAAAAAAATTGTTACAGTCAATACTATGGCGCTTGTTGAGAAAAATTTACGATAAATACTAAAGAAAAACAAACGCTGCGTCGAACGCATCGTCGCTGCGTGGACAGACTTTGACCATTCCCATGATAAAAGTCTGTCCACCCACCAACTTGCATTGGACCAGCGTGACCGTATCGTCACGCTGGTCTGGTGGTATTTGATGGGCGTCGTGATAGTGTATGTGTACGTGTGTTTTATAAGTTATTAGACAAGATGTTACATAGAAAATAAAAAAAAAAACATATAAGGCGATATATCAGAGTTTTAAAACAAAAAACATATTTTTATGCAGAAATTTATTTCAACTTCATATTAAATAATAAAAATGGCTTTTGAATTAAAACCAAGATTTTCTTAAAATCTTAATGTACTTCCATCAATTTTCTATACTATAACTTTGGAAAACATGAAATCAACAAAAATCGTGTCCAATATAACACGTGCCGTCTAATTTTCTAGATATTTTCAGACATCTAGAAAATAAGACGCGGGTCACGTTCGCACGAAGCGATATAATGGACGGGACGTATCTTCATTGTGCTCGTAATATGTTCACGATGGGGCAAAGACCTGATAGTTATGGTTTAAGCTGTAAATTATAGAAAATATAAAGATAATATATTGAATGTACTTGAGATTTAAAGTAAACACAGAAAATTATAGTTAGAATAGTTATATCATATTTATATACATTTTCAACATTTCATTCATTTAAATATTTATTTCTAATATACGGTTGTAAATGACATGTCATCAATTTATTTTGTTTAATATACTAACTTACTTTTGATGTTTTCATTCTGTACGCATTTCAATTATTATTTTTACCGAATCCTAAGGTTATCAAATATAATTTCCATGCATTGAACTCAGGCCGCTATAACACCTACTGTGTCATAGTTTTACTAAAGTTAAAATGAATTAAGAGAGCTTTATGAAATAAACAGTTACCACCTCTTTAGGTCGCTAGATTAAACTAAATTGCTTTAAGGCTAGACAAGTTTTTAAAGAGAAATATAAAAATAAATAACTCACATTATTTAACCTACATCAAAATATCCTATTCCAGTAAGATATATTTTAGACAGATCTTAATCAATGCACTGCATATAGCACATATAAAGTTCTAGTTTTATAAAACTATCGTTAAATGAGTAATAACTTGGCTAAAGTTTCAAGACTTGAAAGTTTCTTTACATTTGCCTAATAAAAACATCGTACGCTCGCTTTTGTTCTTAACAGTCTTCAGTCACGGTAATACAGTAGATAAGGCAAAACTTTTTCCACGATTTAAAGAGCGATCCTTCATGATTTGTACGTAATGCAGCACTGAGTAGAAAAATATGTCACGGGTCTTGGTTTCTTGTTCTTGGAGAAAAGTTTTGACCAACTAATATATTCTTAATATGAAAAAAAAAATGTTATTTAATAATCTAAATGAACAATATATTCGATGCAAAATTCGTATTATTTTTTTTTATTTGTTGTGTAAAAACAAGAGCTAGTGTTTTAATGTCTTTAACATATATTAGTTGTTAGTTATAAAGATTTTTAAGGACCGTGTATTGTTTAAAAAATTAAATTTAAGAAATTTTGATATTTTTATATCGAATACTTAATCATATATGTATATTTATTTTCAGTATGTAATTGATTTTATTACATATCTGCTTGATCTTATAACTACCATTACTCCACTATAAACTCTTCAGAATTAAAAAATTACAGGCTACTCAATAACTTCTTTAATAATATATACCATGCTTTATAATTCTTAACTTACATAACTTGTAATCTAAAGTTTTAACGTTACTAAGCGAACCATTAAAAGCGAAACAATGCAATCATCCAAAGCTCGTTATTAGAAACTGAAAAACAGATTCCTTTTGCCGTTATTATTGAGGTATTGAGGATGCCGAAACGTTACAATAAAATACGCGTCTGTGTGTATGACGTATATAAAATATATGTATATAATAACAAGTATGTTAATGTATGTTTAAAAATGTTTTTTTAATAGAATTTGGTAAATTTTAGAAGGTTTTTGAATTTTTGTAGATTGCCTCCAAATTAAAGCAACCAGCCCCAGGCCGACAGGGACCGGGATAACTTAATTTTGAGATTTATAAATAAAGTATTAACAAATAAATAGAGGTTAGAAAAATATTAACTATTATAATAAGTTAATATATTATAATGTGATCATTAATTATATGTACTGTACAGTACAGGAATCGATAAATTATTTACGCGACCACTTAACATTATTTAATCCTTAAAGGGTTTTCTCGGGTTTATTAACAAATGAAATTGTATTCTAGTTCCCCACTTTTCTATTACTTTCAGGACAGCCTGAACCGATCATATTATCCGGCCCAGGCTGGGCTGGATAATATGTAAAAATAATATTTTAAATAACTTATAAAGGCATTAATTAGTGTCCTATGTGCTCCAACAGATCTGTCCATGTGATTTGTAGATTTTCGGAATGGCTTATACTTAGCTCAAAAATAGGTTATGTTGCAGTAGAAATTGTATAGCTTTTATTTAGCAGAAGAATATTTTATATCGGTTATGTAGTTTTGAAGGATATTTGAAATAAATAAACAATTAAAGCTCATTTCATAATTTTACTATGGATTACGCTTAATGTTTTAGATTTTCGATCATAATACATCATAATATCTACAAAGCAGTATTGCGCTTATTTATTAATTGTCCTGACCATCGGTTGGGAATAGGACACCTCTGATCTGTCAAGTATAGGCGAGAGAAATTATATTTACGTATTCAATTTTACGGTGGTAGGTTACCTTTTACATGGGACCGATCTGGGTGGGTACCACCACGGTGCCTATTTCTACATAAGCATGTAGTGTGATAAACTACTGTGTTCCAGTTTGAAGGGCACCATGTGCAGTATTCACTGGGTAAAGCAGTTAACACCTATGTCTCACGGTAGGCAGCGCGATTGATGATATCAGTATTGCCAATGTCTATGGGTGTCGTGACCACTTTCCATCAGGTGGCTGACCTGCTCGTCTCTGCGTTAGCTATAAAAAACACAAAATTTTAGTTATTGGAATAACTCTTGCTTCTCTGTCTTTCAAACAATGATAAAATCCCATGCCATGTCACCAGGCCATAAAGCCAATGGACACATAAAATACAAAATTACTCAAGAAACTTTCTTGACGTCGTTAACGTCGCAAAAGGTCACGTTTCATGTAGCTTATAAAATAGACAAGAGGTATCTTAGTTGTACTCGTAATATATTGACGACCGGTCCAAAACTGGCCAGTTTAAGTTAAGAAATACGTGACTTACATACGATACCAGTTGCCCACTCTCAACTTGTCATTTTACATAGTAAACCGTAGCGTAAAATTTAATCTTGTTATAGAGTTTTAAATACCCGAATATGAAGAAGAATTTAGCTGAATTGAAGTTAAAATGAATTTCATATATGAAAATGATTTTTTTGGATTTTTATGTTTTTATAATTAGATCTATTGAAAATTTTCCTTAAATAAAACATATTCAAATAAGATGATTCAGTAAACATTTTGAATTTACGTTTGTCCAATATTTTGAAAGGTTTATTTATATATTCAATTGATTATTTCTATGTGTAATTACACTAATGTATAATATTTTCGGGCTGGTTTAGGAGTTATTTTTTTCCATGGTACAAGTCTTGCTTAATTTGGAACCAAATAGTGTTGTGTTATCGTCCTAGGATATGTATTATTATTTATTTATTTCAATTATTGATTTCAACCAACCCGCATTGGACAAGCGTGGTGGGATACGGTCCAAAAACCACCTAATGGATAAAGGGGTGTATTAGGGAGGTCTATGTCCAGCAGTGGACTATCAAAGGCTGATGATGATGATGATGATGATTTCGTTAACGAACAGTTTTAATTTGATGACAATCTTACGACGGAAACAGTTGTTAATTTAGCCGTGTTTTTTTTTCTATGATTAATTTGAAATCGAGTGAGGTGGAAGGTACTAATTCCCCCTTTTCACATTTATTGCTCCGCGGCCTTAAATTTTTAATTTCATGAAAAGCTTTTGATACACTATTAATAACTGCCTCTGTAGCCAAGTGGTATGGGCGTCTGCTTTAGAACAGCAGAGGTCGTGGGCTCGAATCTTGCGGGGACTCAATAAATTTTCATTGTTCTTTCCTAGTTGGCTAGGGCAATTTGGGACGAATGATCCATGCGTCGGATGGGCATGTAAAAAGTCGGTCCACCCACCAACCCGCATTGGACCAGCGTGGTGGGATACGGTTCAAATCCGAGTGTCCAGCTGTGGATTATCACAGGCTGTTGGTGATGTTGAAACTCCTAGTAAAGACGGTGTACGTGAGTACTGAAACTTTGCTTAGTTTGGGACTAAATGGTGTCATTTTATGGTCCCAATATTTATTATTATTATAATACCTGCATAAAAGTATTCAACGTAAACACTCAAGGAGTCTTACCTCTGTATAATTATGACCCGACTAAAAAGATGCTTTATATCGTTAACTTTAACAAAAGTGGGACGTAAAAGGACATTAAAATCGTTCAGAATAAGTAATAAACTAATGTATTGAAAGCCTTTTATGTACAAAAAGTCTTAGGCTGCATTTTATAAAGGAAATAAACGTGAAGAAAACAATTGCAAATTAAATTCAGGTAAAAAAAACCTGAAATAAGCGACATCTAATCAAAATTATTCCCATATTACTGCCTCTGCCTCCGTAGGCTAGTGGTAGGGGGTGTTCAGAAAGCTGAGGTCACGGGTTTAAATCCTGCGGGGACTCAACAACTTTTCATTGTAGTTTCCTAGTTGATTAGGGCAAGTTGGGCCGATAAACCGATTGTCTGAAAAGTAGGATGATCTATGCGTGGGAAGGGCATGTAAAAGGTCGGTCGTGCGCCTTACTGTCTTTCGTCGTGTCGGTTATCCGTCCCATCGGGCTTTGAAGTTATTAAGAAACAGGGAGTGCGCGGGTGTTTGCGCGCACACACATGCACTATATTATCTCCTGAGTAGTTGGCTGAGCTCTAATATAGATCGGCCGCCGTAGTCGTAGGTGTAGACTCTGACAGAAAAAACACAAAATATATTATTCATAAATGGTTTACGTATAATGGAAATAGCTATTCGTTAAACTGGTAGTAAGGTATTGCTTATTATCAAGCAAAAGGTTAGTGTTCATTAACAAACCTTTTCTATTTTACCATAACTATGTATTAAGCCACCAAAATGTAAGTGTTATTTTCGAGTATGAATGTATATTTATTGAATAAAAATAATAATCATACGACCATGAGGCCAACTGCTTTCTCAGTCGGATGACAAAAGTTTGACGTGATTAAAAGTTGAGGCAGTCAAACTATGACTAACTAGTTGGAGGTTCTTCTACGGCCATGACTTCGCTGAAACTATGTCATGAAGACGGTAACACAAAAAAAAAGTAATGGAAAATACTAAAGGTTTGCCAAACACAATCTTAATTAGTTAAGTTTTTTTAACGATCTAAGTTTAAAAAGAGTTAACAATATTTTCGTTTGTTAAAATATGAGACTAATTGTCATTTTATTTCATTATAAAAACAAAAACACGTATATAAAATTTACAAACTTTACGTAATCTTAACTTTGCGACTGAAAATAGATTTAATGAATATTTATTGTCACACAATATACATGTGTTTCAGCAGTTGATAGGCTGATATAAATAAAAAGTTATTTAAACTATATGAATATATAAGCATTATTTCAATTCATTAATTGTTTAATTTTTATTCTTATCTTATCTTTTATTATATTAATGTTTAATTAAACTTTAATTTTTTATGCCATCGCTCTTCGCTATGAGTATTGTAATAAATATAATTGTAAAAAAAAAATATATATTATTTGCGCATTTTCATTAACACGTAACCTATTTGTTACTAGCTGTCCAATCCACGACTTTTTCCGCGTTGAATAGAGCGAAATATCCACAAAGTGTTCTAAATATACTGTATATGTATAATATTTTGAGGAGTTGATCCTGAATGTGTCTATCATTAGGCAAAAATTTGATTATTTTAGCTACGACGATGAGGAATTTATTCATTCAAAATCAATATGGAAGTTCATATAAATCCCACTTTAGTCTCTAAATCATCACCTTGCACTTTTAAACTACAAAATTACTGGGAGAAAAAAAACATTTATGTCTCGTTTCAAAGTAAGAGACGAAATTTCATCGTTTATGTTCAACAGAGACGTTTTCCACATAACACTTTAACCCCTATTTCATCCCTTTCTACCACTTACATCGCAATAACTAATAGCCTGTATGTCCTTTCTTGTAATCTATTCTGGTATGTATCTAATTACATCGAAATTGTTTTGATAGTAAAGATATACAGACAGATAGAGTTACTTTCGCATTTATAATATTAGTATGGGTTCTGAAAATCTCTTTAAATGTATGCATATATTATATATTAAGTAAAATGTTATCTTCAAGAAAAATCCTTAGAACAAGAAAACATAATTGGCTTGATTTTCAGTTTGACACGTACAGTATAAGGTATCTTGAACGTATGTAAAATTGAGCTATAAATTATGTCCGTGTTTTTGCTTCTCATACATAATATTGCAAGATAGCTTATAAATAATTATTTTCTATGCTGTTTTGTAAACAGTGCTACAGTAATAATATATCATTTTATAAATAATTGCTGTAAAGATAAGATAATACTCTTGGTAAATATCATAGAAAGAGAAATTCGGATAATATCTCAGTTTACGGAAACAATTTGTTTTTATTTAAATGAAGCGTTCTCTCCGTCGCATAACTGAGAACAGAAACGCCCTTATCATCATGATATATAGGGAAAGAATTTAATTATGTCCTTATACTGTTTAACGTTCCGTCTCAGATTAATATTAAATATGTCTCTTAAACTGTGTTCATTCTTTCACAATTTGAGAAAGAAGTTTTGAAATGTGTTCCCCTATATATTTAAAAGCTTTAATATAAGCAAGTGTATGAAGATTAATTTTGTTCACTGTTATATACATTAATGACATATTTGAAAGCAGAGGTCAACATTCAACTTGGAAGTGTAAAGGAAATAATGAATTTAATCACTAGTTCAGTATCTTAGAAGGTCCCTTTTAACGGGTCATCGACTGGGGTGGAACTACTGTGGTGCATATTTAAGCCTCTTAAGTCTTCTGGTTTGAGAGCTACCATATTTTACTGGGTACACAAAATGTCCGTCAATAAGCTTTAGGTGAATTAGTTTTTGTATTTAGTTGTACTGCTTATGGACAGTGTATTACGTATGTCCAAGTGAACATCCAGCTTATTCAATAACAAAAAATAGCCTTTTCGAAACTGTAAGATAAGTAATAACATCTTTTCGCTATTTCAGTTATATAGTTTTTAAATCTTGAATTTTATCTTGAAAATAGGCATTAAAGCACATAAACTACGGGTATGTCTAAAATACAAAAATACTGTTAAAAATATAGGGGAAGGTTGCTACCCTTTAGCTGCCGCTTTATTGACTTAGTCTTCTTAACTAATTGCGCAGTCTTTCTTTAGCTTCGCAGAGTTTTCTTTGAGTCAAGAGAGGCAGCAGTAAACTTCAGCACACACTTCCGCTAATAAAGCTAAGTAAACGTTTTCTTTAAGGTTGAAAGTATTTTTTAAGAAAGTAAATATTAAAGTTTGATAATAAGTAAATAATATATAAAAAATAAACAGAGAAAATACTGAAATATTGATTATATGGTAACATAAAAACATATAAGTTTATATATATTAGATCATAACAAATATATATACTTGTTACAATTGAGCACTAGTAAAATAAAAAAACAGGACACTTGTTCATCATGTCACTTGTGGCCATTAAAACCGGTGGTAGGTCCCCATTTTACAGGAGACCGTCTAGGTGGGTACCACCACGGAGCCTATTACTGCTACGAGCAGTGAGTGTGGCTGCTGCTGTGTTCCGGTTTGAGGGCACCATAGCCATCGATTTACTGGGTAAACGACGCATAACCCTATGTCTCAAGGCAGGCAGCGCGTTAGGCGAACCACTGTATTGCCAATGTCTATGGGCGTCGGTGACCCTTCCATCAGGTGGCCCGACTGCTCGTCTGCCTGCGTGCCATGCCATAAAATAAAAAATATTAGCTTGCGCTATAGAAATGGGGGTTCGAATCCTGCGGGGATTTAAAAACTTTTCAATGTCGATTCCTAGTTTATCAGGGCAATGCGGGCTGATTACCCGATTAGCTGCAAGTAAGATGGACCATGCGTCGGAAGACCACGTAATAAGTCTTTCCTGGGTCTTATCTCTCTCCGGTAGTTACGGTTATCCATCCCATAGAGCTTTGAGAGATTAGGGATTGCACCAGTGTTTCCCCTTGGACACTATAATATCTCCTGCGCAGTTGACTGATCTCTAATATAGATCGGCCGCCTTAGTCGGAATGGACTAAAGAGGACATTATTATTATTATTACATGCACATGGAATTCAGTCAACTATTAAAATACGTATATATATATTTAATAAATAATAATGTTACTTTACTTTCCGGCTGTTGTACTATTAATTTAAAATTCAGCTTTTGCTATGAATTGTTTTAACGCATTCGAATTGACAAGCCATCGTTGCCACGTATTTAAAAGCCGCAAAGCTCGGTAAGCCACATTTTATTTCACCATTCGTGTAAATGTACGGCACTGTTGAAATAAATACCGCGATAATGTTACGAAATAAAGCCTCTTTCAATTGTTAAATGAAAATAATTTAGTTTATTAAAAAAAAACAGTGCAATCACTAAGTTAGTCTACAAAAAATTTATATGGACTGTTTTATTAGTATGATGCTTTAATCTTATTAACAGAAAAGCGTAAATGTATAAATTTCTACCGTCTTCCGGTTTGAAGGGTCCCATAGCCAGCGTATTTACTGGGTAACCGAGACGTAACATTCTATGTCTCACAGAGGCAGCGGATTGGTGATACCCCTGGTATTACTGCTGTCCATGGACAGCGGTGACCACTTCCCATCAAGTGGTGCGACTGCTTCTCTGCCTTCGTAGGCAATTTAAAAAAAAGGTATTTTATGACTTATGTTAAGACACGTTTTAGTCTAGTTTATATAAGATTTCGTATGACACAAATATTTATTACGGGCAAGTGTTAAACGTATTGTCTTTGTTCTCGGCGTTTATAAATTCAACAAAGACTTTCTACGAACTGTTTGGATTATGAAGCTCTGCTGCGAATAGATAACAATTAGACTACCGTCTGGAGGCGTTGAACGTTGGGCCAAAGCAAAGTTGCATGCAGTGGAATTGTGTAAAGAGAATAAAAAGGCGATACGATGTAAATTTACCTAATGTTACTTGAATCATGCTACGTAAAAGCAAATTAAACCTTAAAAAAATATCCGTGTGTATCCTAATTGTAATGAACAATTTACATCATTTTATCAGTAGCTTATTTAACGGAAAATTTTAATGTTTTAGGTTGCAAGTGTTTTTGTATAGAAAATTTTATTGCTTACAGACATTTACTACAAAAGACTCAATTACGCTAATGAAAATCCTTTGAAAAAGAAATCCAAAAAAACGTTTGTTCTAGTAGACTGATAAGACATAGGACTAATAATTAAGTTAAAGGATCGTCTTTTTTATTCAATCAATTGACCCGATGATTTAAGTTTTACTTGAGCTAAGTACTTCGATTAGTAATTTTTTTAAATGTCTGTCTCCGCAATGGCATTCAAAAGAGTATACAGCTAAGTTGTATGTTTAATATTTGCTGCTCAAAATGACATTTTAAAGTATTAGAAGTTTGCCTTTTCTTTAGAGCTAAAAAGTTTATAACACACAAAGTGGAGCAGCTTAAAAGAGGGGTAGATAATCAATATTTACTGTAATAGTAAATCAAGATAACTTAGATCTATGTATATGCTAAGTTGATAGGCTATTTAATAGCAATCGACAGTAGTTAAGCTTTTGCGTTACCTTAATGATCGGATAATTAATTGACTCAGCAAATTTTCATTGCTTTTTCCTAGTTGGCTAGGGCAATTTGGGACGTATGATCCATGCGTCGGGGCATGTAAAAAGTCGGTCCACCCACCAACCCGCATTGGACCAGCGTGGTGGGATACGGTCCAAATCCGAGTGTCCAGCTGTGGACTATCACAGGCAGTGGGGGTGTTGAAGGTGACTCTAGTAAAGCTGTGTATGTGTAGTATTGCTTAGTTTAGGACTAAATGGTGTTATTTTATGGTCCCAAGATATTTATTATTATTATAATACCTGCATAAAAGTATTCCACGTAAGCTTACTCAAGGAGTCTTACCATTTTCTACCGCTCATAAAGATTTAATGCCCGAATTATGACCCGACTAAAAAGATGCTTTATATCGTTAACTTTAACAAAGTGGGACGTAAAATGGACATTAAAATCGTTCGAATAAGTAATAAACTAATGTATTGAAAGCCTTTTATGTACTTAAAAGTCTTAGGCTGCATTTTATAAGGAAATAAACGTGAAGAGAAAACAATTGCAAATTAAATTCAGGTAAAAAAACCTGAAATAAGCACGACATCTAATCAAAATTATTCCCATATCATGTTAATAATATAATAATTCAACTGCCTCGGTAGGCTAGTGGTAGGGGGTGTGCTTCAGAAAGCTGAGGTCGCGGGTTTAAATCCTGCGGGGACTCAACAACTTTTCATTGTAGTTTCCTAGTTGATTAGGGCAAGTTATGCCGATAAACCGATTGTCTGAAAAGTAAGATGATCTATGCGTCGGATGGGCATGTAAAAGTTCGGTCGTGCGCCTCACTGTCTTACGTCATTTCGGTTATCCGTCCCATCGGGCTTTGAAGGTATTAAGAAACAGGGAGTGCGTGGGTGTTTGCGCGTACACTTATGCACTATATTATCTCCTGAGTAGTTGGCTGAACTCTAATATAGAGCGGCCTCCGTAGTCGTAATCGACTGGAGAACATTATAATTATAATAATTATGGATATCGTATCAAATATTAAATTCCATTTAATGTATCTTTATTGTGTAAAAAAATGTTAAATAAGCTAACAACTAGAAAAAAATTGATAAAGATCAATAAATGACTGATAGCCTCTGACAAAAAAAACAAAAAAAAATTAATTATTCATAAATGGTTACTTATAATGGAAATAGCTATTCGTTAAACTGGTAGTAAGGAGTATTGCTTGATAATAAGGTTAGTGTTCATTGACAAAACTTTTTTATGCATAAACATGTATTAGAAAGCCACCAAAAATGTAAGTGTTATTTTTTCTGTATGAATGTATATATTTATTAATAAAATGTAATAAAATCCTACGACCATGAGGCCAACGTACTTTCTCAGTCGGATGTCAAAAAGTTTGACGTGATTAAAAGTTGAGCAGTCCAAACTATGACATAACTAGTTGGAGATTCTTCTACGGCCATGACTTCGCTGAAACTATGTCATGAAGTCGGTAATACAAAAAAAAAGTAATGGAAAATGCTTATCTTAATTAGTTCAGTTTTTAACGATCTAAGTTTAAAAAGAGTTAAACAATATTTTCGTTTGTTAAAATATGAGACTAATTGCAATTTTATTTTATTATAAAAACAAAAACACGTATATAAAATTTACAAACTGTTACAGATGTAACTTTACGTAATCTTAACTTTGCGACTGAAAATAGATTTAATGAATATTTATTGTCACACAATATACATGTGTCAGCATTTCATAGGATGATATAATTAAAAAGTTATTTAAACTATATGAATAAATAAGCATTATTTCAATTCATTCATTGTTTAATTTTTATTCTTATCTTATCTTTTATTATATTAATGTTTAATTAAACTTTAATTTTTTATGCCATCGCTCTTCGCTATGAATATTGTAATAAATATAATTGTAAAAAAAATAAATATGTATTATTTGCGCATTTTTCATAACACGTAACCTATTTGTTACTAGCTGTCCAACCCACGACTTCTTCCGCGTTGAATAGGCGAAATGTCCACAAAGTGTTCTAAAATATACTGTATAGTATAATATAATTGAGGAGTTGTACCTGTATGTGTCTATCTTTAGGCAAACATTTTGATTATTTTAGCTACGACGATGATAAATTTATACATTGCAAAATGAATATGGAAATTCATGTAAATCCCCACTTAAGTCCCTAAATCATAACCGCACAGTTTTAAACTACAAAATTACTAGGAGAATATAAACACTTATGTCTCGTTTCAAGTAATAAGACACGAAATTTTATCGTTTTGTGTTTATACGTTTTCCACATAAAACTTTAACCCCTATTTCATCCCTTTCTACCACTAATATCGCAATAATTAATGGCCTGTATGTCCTTTCTTGTAATCTATTCTGAGTATGTATCTAATTACATCGAAATTGTTTTGACGGTAAAGATATACAGACAGATAGAGTTACTTTCGCATTTATAATATTAGTATGGGTTTTGAGAATCCCTTTAAATGTATGCATATATTATATATTAAGTAAAATGTTATCTTTAAGAAAAATACGCTGTATATCCTTAGAACAAGAAAACATAATTGGCTTGATTTTCAGTTTGACACGTACAGTACAAGGTATCTTAAACGTATATATAATTGAGCTATAAATTATGTCAGTGTTTTTTACATACTCATACACAACATCGCAAGCTAGCTTAAAAAAAATTCTATGCTGTTTTATAAACAGTGCTACAGTAGTAATATATCATTTTTATAAATAATTGCTGTAAAGATAAGATAATACTCTTGAGTGAATATCATAGAAAGAGAAATTTGGATAATATCTCAGTTTACGGAAACAATTTGTTTTATTCAAATGAAGCGTTTTCTCCGTCGCATAACTGAGATCGGAAACGCCCCTTATCGTCATGATATATGTGAAAGAATATTAAATTATGTCCTTATACTGTTTTAACGTTCACGTCTCAGATTAATATCGAATATGTCTCTTAAACTGTGTTCATTCTTTCACATTTTTAGAAAAGAAGTTTTTGAAATGTGTTCCCCTATATATTTAAAAAATCTTTAATGTTATCAATGTATAAAGATTAATTTTGTTCACTGTTACATACATTAATGACTTATTTGAAAGCAGAGGTCAACATTCAACTTGGAAGTTTACGGAAATAATGAATTTAATCACTAGTTCAGTATCTTAAGAAGGCCCCTTTTAACAGGTAATCGACTGGGGTGGAACTACTGTGGTGCATATTTAAGTGTCTTAAGTCTCTTAAGTCTTCTGGTTTAAAGGAAGCTACCATATTTACTGGGTACACAAAATGTACCGTCCAATGGCTTTAGGTCAATTAGTTTTGTATTTAGTTGTACTGCTTATGGACAGGCGTATTACGTATGTCCAAGTGAACATCCAGCTTATTCAATAACAAAAAATAGTAAGATTGGTAATAGCATCTTTACGCTATTTCAGTGATATAGTTTTTAAATCTTGAATTTTATCTTGAAAATAGGCATTAAAGCGCAAAAACTACGGGTATGCCCTAAAATACAAAAATACTGTTAAAATATAGGAGAAGGTTGCTACCCTTTGCTGCCGCTTTATTGACTTAATCTTCTTAACTATTGCGCAGTCTTTCTTTAGCTTCGCAGAGTTTTCTTTGAGTCAAGAGAGGCAGCAGTAAACTTCAGCACACACTTCCGCTAATAAAGCTAAGTAAACGTTTTCTTTAACGTTAAAAGTATTTTTAAGAAAGTGAATATAAAAGTTTGATAATAAGAAAAATAATATATAAAAAATAAACAGAAAAATACTGAAAATATTGATTATATGGTAACGTAAAAACATATATAAGTATATATATTAGATTATAACATAATATATATACTTGTTACAATTGAGCAACTAGTAAAATCAAAAACAGGACACTTTTCTGTTATGTCACTTAGGCTATTAAAATCGATGATAGGTCCCATTTTACAGGAACCGTCTGGGTGAAGTTCCACCATGGTGCCTACTTCTGCTGCGAAGCAGTAGTGTGAAACTACTCCTGTGTTCAGGTTTGAGAGGCACCTGTACCAGGTATTTCTGGGTGAACGACACATCGTGGCCCGACTGATCGTCTGCCTGCTGCCATGCCATAAAATAAAAAATATTACCTTGCGCTTATAGAAATGGAGGTAGTGGGTTCCTGAATCCTGCGGGAGATTTTAAAACTTTCAATGTCGATTCCTAGTTTATCAGGGCAGTGCGGGCTGATTACCCGATTGCCTGAAAGTAAAATGGACCATGCGTCGGAAGACCATGTAATAAGTCTTTCCTGGGCCTTATCTCTCTCCGGTAGTTACGGTTATCCATCCCATAGAGCTTTGAGAGATTAGGGATTGCACCAGTGTTTGCGTACCCTTGTACACTATAATATCTCACGCGCAGTTGACTGATCCTTAATATAGATCGGCCGCCGTAGTCGGAATCAACTAAGAGGACATTATTATTATTATTACATGCACATGGAATTCGTCAACTATTAAAAAATACGTATATGTATTTAATAAATAATAATGTTACTTTACTTTCCGCCGTTGTACTATTAATTTAAAATTGAGCTTTTGCTATGGATTGTTTTGACGCATTCGTATTAACAAGCCATCGTTGCCACGTATTTAAAAGCCGCAAAGCTTGGTAAGCCACATTTTATTTCACCATTCGTGTAAATGTACGGCACTGTTGAAATAAATACCGCGATAATGTTACGAAATAAAGCCATTTTCAATTGTTTAAATAAATATTAATCTAGTTTCTTTAAAAAAAACAGTGCAATCACTAAGTTAGTCTACAAAAAATTGTACTAATAGGCTGTTTTATTAGTACGATGCTTTACTCTTATTAACAGAAAAGCGTTAGTGTATAAATCACTACCGTCTTCCGGTTTGAAGGGTCCCATAGCCAGGGTATTTACTGGGTAAACGAGACGTAACATACTATGTCTCGCTCAGGCAGCGGATTGGTGATACCCCTGGTACTACTGCTGTCCATGGACTTCGGATGACCACTTCCATCTGCCTTAGTAGGCAATTTAAAATAATGTATATATATGTTATGACTTATGTTAAGACACGTTTCAGTATAGTTTATTTAAGATTTCGTATGACACAAATATTTATTACGGGCAAGTGTTAAGCGTATTGTCTTTGTTCTCGACGTTTATAAATTCAACAAAGACTTTCTACGAACTGTTTGGATTAGCCGAGAGCTCTGCTGCGAATAGATAACAATTAGACTACCGTCTGGAGAGCGTTGAACGTTAGGGCCAAAGCAAAACGGTGTATATGCGACAACATAATCCGGAATGAACACTTACAAGTTGCATGCAGTGGAATTGTGTAAGAGAATAGAAAGCGATACGATGTAAATTTACCTATTGTTATTTGAACATTGCTATTTAAAAGCAAATTTAAACCGTAAAAAAATATCCGTATGGATCCTAATTGTAATGAACAATTTATATCATTTTATCAGTACCTTATTTAACTGAACATTTTAATGTTTTAGGTTGCAAGTGTTTTGTATAGAAATTTAATTGCTCACAGACATTTAGACAAAAAGACTCAAGTACCTAATGAAAACTTTGAAAAAGAGATCCAAAAAACGTTTGTTCTAGTAGACTGATAAGACGTAAGACTAATAATTGAAGTTAAAGGATCGTCTTTTTATTTAATCATTTGACCCGATGATTTAAGTTTTACTCGAGCTAAGATCTTGATTAGTAATTTTTTAAATGTCTATCGCCGCAATGGCATTCAAAAAATAAACAGTTAAGTTCTAAGTTTAATATTTGCTACTCAAAATAACAATTTGAAGTATTAGAAGTTTGCCTTTTCATTAGAGCTAAAAAGTTTATAACACACAAAGTGGAGCAGCTTAAAAGAGGGGTAGGTAATCAATATTTACTGTAATAGTAAATCAAGATAACTTAGATCTATATATATGCTAAGTTGATAGGCTATTTAATAGCAATCGACACTAGTTAAGCTTTTGCGTTACCTTAATGACCGGATAATTAATGCAAAACGTTTACCCGATGGTAAGATCATAGTACCCTGTTTATTTATATACTCTCTTCATAAGTAAACAAGCTTACAGAGGCGACAATCTACCGAGAACACAGTTGTTGGACGTTACTTTTATCTAGTAATTAAAAGACGTTATTTTTAACCTAATATTTTTTAAGAATGGATGATTATAACTTATTATAAATATCATGCTTATAATATTTCGTCTAGTTATCAGTAATGTATATCAATTCAAAGTGGTCATCAAATGAAAAAGACGTGTTTGTCTTAGTTTGATTTCCAACAGCTGTTAACTAAACAAGCTACTAAAATATCTTATTCATCAGCAATCCTTACGCTTCGGACCTTGGTGGTAGATAAAAGCCTCTTTCAAAGGACACTAGAGACTGAGAGGCCTCAATAGTTGAATTTATAAAGAGCCTCACACAGAATATAGTATGAAAGGCATTCGCCCCGAGAAGTACTTTCTTGTTTTATTCATGAATATTGAGTAGCGCTATGATCGCCTTTTGTTATTTATTTTGACGCTTATTTGACGTCTCAATTAGGAGTCCATAATGAGCTTTCTTTTTTCCTGAACTCAAAGATAAACGATGAGGGGTCTCTCATGTTATTTACCATAAAAATGTACTCTAGCACAATGGATCTATCCTTACCATATGATATCTTCTCTTATCTTCCCTTCTTACATACATGCTATATTTACGTTCAAGTTTTTGTGTAATGAATGCTGTGTATTTATTATTATTGAATTTACTCCTTACATTGGTGGTAGTACCATGTGACAGTGACATATTTTATCCAAAGATTTTTGCGGGGTACACAGTAGACTTTGATCATTTAAATTATTGCGAAAATAACTCCCTACCTCAAGTGAAGAAGACTAAAGACGACGTGAAGACGTAAAGACGAAATTTCATATAAAAAATTTGTATGAAATTTCTTAATTTCATACAAATGTTTCTGGTAACTGATAGGATTAATTTATTCAGACGATAATGTTTGCGTTGATGTCAAAAGCAATAATCGTTAACCTAGTTTTAATACTGCCTTCCAATTGAAAATTACTAAAGGGATACTGAGCGTTACTCTTAATTAATTAGCCTTAACTTGCTGTTATGTCTTATCACATAAAAGCTAAGAGAAATTAATTAAGAATGAACTGTGATAAAATTTAAATTTTGTTAGCCAAAACTAGTATTAATTTAGCATTAATTTTTATTGACTGTTTTAGCGTCGTATATTTAAGTCTTGGAAATTTGAGCCTGGGAGTCTTAATGTGTCTTAATGTTGTCCTATTTTGAGATATTACTTTTATTATTACAAGGGTCAGCGTGCTTGTGGCTTAGAAAGCAGAATCAACAAAGTACTGACATAATTTTACAGTACAATCTTTCTTTTCTTATGACGAGTTAGCTGTATTAAATTAACGTTTTACGAATCATTCAACGTTAGCGTAAAACGGGACGAAAATATTAATTTGCAATGCTGCTAAGTAGGCACAAGATAAATAAGCTGAGAAAAGAACCATGTGTAAAATAGTAGTTAGCAAACATCATAAAATTCATTCATAACTTGAACAAATATTCAAGTTAAGAATGAATTTATGTTCGTTAATCTTTAACGTATAAACTACCAGATGAATTTAAATTAATTACATCATCATTAGCATGTGTAAGTCCACTGCTAGACATGGGCCTCCCCTACTCCAATAGGGGGGTTTTTGGACCGTATCCCACGACGGTGGTCTAATACGGGTTGGTGGGTGGACCGACTTTTTACATACCCATCCGACGCATGGATCATCTTACTTATCAGACAAATGGGTGATCAACCCAAACTGCCCTAACCAATAGGAAACAACAATTAAAAATTGTTAAGTCCCCGCAAGATTCAAACTCACGACATCCGGTTTTAAAGCACATGCCCTTACCACTAGGCTACGGAGGCAGCCATATAAGCTAATATTTATAAGAAATAAGCAAGTAAATTAAAATAGATTAAAGATGCCATGTGTCTAAAAAGCAATTCGGCGTTTACCCGAAAACATTTAGAAATAATAATTGTTATCACAAGCTACACTTCGCCTGCGTATTTATAAGTAAGAAGTAAGTTTCAAAGTAGCTTAAAGTACTCGTTGCACTAATACTGATACGTAAATGTAACAGCATATCGATACTTAGCAAGAACAAGAAAACTTATTTTCGTCAAGTGCACACATTTTTCATAACATTTATTCAAATTAATTTGGGACCACTTATCGCTTATCTTTGTTTTCAGACAACTATAAAGCTTTCTTTATAAACTCCTAATTGGGACATCAAATGAGCATCAAAAGGCGATCATAACGCTACTCAATATTCATGAAAAGAACAAGTACCTCTCGGCGCCATTCATTCTATATTCTGCGGGGTCTCTTTATAAATTCAACTATTAAGGCCTTACAGTCTCTAGTGTCCTTTGAAAGAGGCTTTTATCTACCAACAAGGTCCAAAGCGTAAGGGCGAGTAATGAATAAGACATTTTAAGATGTTTTTGCTATCAAAAGCTTTTCCAAACTAAGATAAGCTGAAAACAGACACATTTCGTGCGTTTTTGCATTATTTTTTTGCTTAGAATTAGTTAAAAAGGCCGATAGCTTCGCGAATCATTGAAACCGGATGTTTAGTAAAAATCCCCTATTAACGGAAAAAATATGTTTTATAAACTACACCGTGTCTCTTACCGAATTTACCATTATTAAAATTACAAATTGTAAATTATATTTTTTGAAAAAACCACTCTAAAAGTAGACACCACATGATTTGAGATGCCTGGGGATTTTCACTAATAAACAAGGTCTATATCTTACTAGCTAGTTTTATCTACTAGTTCTTACCCGCGACTTTGTCAGCGTAGAAATTAAGAAATGCCCGCACGGTATAGCGAAATATGATAAAAAGAATAATTTAAATGAGGTGGTTCATTGTATGTGCCTATTTTAATTCAATTCAAATTCAATTTGCCTTTGAAGAGTAGATAGTATGTGCCTATGCCTAGTTCATCCTCGCAAACTTTTTTTTAAATGCTGGAAAAACACCACTTATGGCTCGTTTCGAGTATATAGAAACATCATTACATCGTTTTATTGTCAACAGAGATTTTCATATAATCTTTAACCCCACTCTTATCGACCACTTTAATCGAAATAATTTAAAGCCTTTGTCCTTTCTTGTAATCTTATCTTAGTATGTACAATATTACAATTATATCGGTTCAATGGTTTAGACAGTAAAGACGGACGGACAGACGGACAAAGCTCATTTTGCATTTATCATATTAGTATCGCTTTATGAAATAACTGTATTAAGGCATGATACCTTAACATCGAATGTTGATTATAGAATAATGTTTCCAATGAGCAATAATCTTTCCCAATCTTTTCAACAATATGTTGAAAAGAGATTGGGAAAGAACGCTCGGGAGCCGGGGCTTGTATTAAAAGTACTATTTTCAGTAACACTTTATAATTCGGGTAGTAGAACGATGTATAGAAAATCGAATGCAGATTCTCGACTAACGACTATTCAAGACTCTCCTTAATATTTATATTCCTCCCTTTTTAAAACATTATGTGATAATCCATGTACATAACAATTTATTCTATAAAGCTATATAAAACAAGATGTAATGAAATAATAACAATGAATAAACTTTAAATATTACAATGACAGTATGGTCAATACTGTACAATAATATACAATACTTAAATATAACATAAGTTGCATAACATTGGGGCATCCTGTTCATATAGGTTGCCATTGGTTGTTCATCTTGATTTATTATTTCAGTATTATTATTTAATACCATTGTAGGTTATAATATTTCATCACCATGGTCAGCCTGTGTAAGTATACTACTGGACATTGTCCTCCCCTTCTCCATTAGAGGGTTTTGTTCCGTATCCTATCACGCTGGTCCGCTGCGGGTTGGTGGGTGGACCGACTTTTATGCCAATCCGACGTATGGACCATCTTACTTTTTATAAAGTGGGTGATCAAATTGCCCTTACTAACTAGGAAACAACAAAGATAATTTTTTGCGCAGGAATCGAACCCACGACCTCCGACTTCTAAGGCTACGAAGGCAATGGAGGAAGTTGTTATTACATTTAATTTATTTTATTGTGACGAGTAGGCCAACTTCTAAAGTCCTAAGTTTTTATTCTAAGCTACAGGTCGTATAAAGCACTAAAATTTAAGTGTTGAGACATCAAATATTAAAAGCAGAATCACTTTTTTTTATGAACAGCTTATATGAAAGATTGTATCAAATATGAAATATAATATAGATCTTCATTTATTTAAAACCAACACTACGTATCTTCTAGATCTGATTGGATGAAAAAATAATCATTGAAAAATTATTTTTTTAATGTCATGAATGCATTATGTTATATTGAAAAGTGATTGACATAGTCATAGTGGGAACTAGGTGACCTGAAACACATTTCCAACTTGTTATGTGTTATCGATTTCCTCCATTGCAAGAAAATATTTAATGGTTACGAGTTCATAAATAAAATGAAAAAAATGTAAAGGGTTGAGATTAAACTGTGTAAACTTTTTATATATAACATTTAATATATTTATATATATGTCCTTAAACGTAAGTTTTATTAAAAAAAAGGGCTCATTCAACTTAAACTTCCTCCTTTAATTTCTTTCATATTTGTATTTGAGATTATAATAATAATTTATTATGACTTCTAAGATGTCAGCGCATTACCTACTTCTCTTTGGGATTTAGTTAAAACCAGAAAAAAAACTATCGAGGGGTCATAGGTTAATAATGAAAACAGTGAATAATGATAATTAACCTTAACATAATTTGTTACTTTATGTTGTTACTTTATAATATGTAATGTATAAAATAAAATGAAAATAATATGTCTTACAGCTTAGTTTTTGTTTGTAAAAAAGGCTAATCTATTAAATAAGCTAAATAATAAAATTAGTAATCCTTATTGAGGCATGAACTAAACGTCAAAAGGCTTCGAAAGATTCCTTACTCTACTGATTATTCATGTAAAGACCAAGTAACCAAGATTAAAACTCTTTAATTCTATATTCTGTTAAGCGTATATATTTTGGCCTAGTGACTTCTTGAGTCCTAAAAGGCTTAGGCTTTTGCTTTTAAATATTCGTGACTTATTCATTTTGTAAACAGACACATTTTGTCTGCGAAAATGAAAATTTTGAGACATTAATAAACAAAATAGTTATTATTAATTGATTAAGCTAATAAAGCAGCACAGGAAAATTATTTACAAAATTCTAAAAAACTTCATTTAGCGTGGGACGCCCTGCGGCAATGGTGATGATGGAGTGACGACATTCGCAAAGTGGCCGGTGTGAGTTGAATGAGAATAGCCAAAGATCGGAAGCGGTGACCATTGTCAATAGGGGAGACCATTGTCCAGCAGTGGACTTACACAGCCAGATGACAACGGTGATAAAGAAATATATCTATGTCAATCCTTTCGCTCTTCACTTACTCCAAAAATTTAAATCGTGGCTAGTATCCGTCTAATAAGGAAGGAAATTCTCGATAATCTTCTGCAAGTTATAATATTTTAGATGACTTTATGATAAATGGACTCAATTAAACTCTTATTTAATTAGAGGGACGGAGTAATTTATGGAAATTGTGCAATTAATCACGAAATTAAATTCAACAGAGGGCTACTGTGGAATTAATTTGGTGAATTTTCTTGTTATGTTTTCTCTCAAGTCATGAAACTCTGTTATCAATTAAACATACTTTATAAAGATAAAGACATATATATAATTTTTGCTAACTATATCATTTCTAGTATTATTTAATAAGTAGAATAATTTCATAGTAAGGAAAGAGCATGTTCATTAAAAATGGGGAAAAAGCATAGTTAAATAACTTACTTATTTAATTTGACTTGCAATATGTTTCTACCAATTTTTTTACTTGAAGGAATAATTGAAATAGCAGAACTTGCACACAATACCGATATTTTTATTTACGTTCGAGTTTTTCTCATAAAACTTAGGTGGTAACACTTTTTGACGGCATTAAACGATTTGCTTTATTATTTGTTTGAATGCGTTTAAATACAATCACAGCTTTTATAATATGACAGATTCACCTGTGAAGCTAGTTTCTGCTCCCCAGTAAACGAGAAAACTGCCACCTGTTAGAGCCTAGCTTTGTTGTTAACAGGTAGTAGTAGTTTTTATATAATCAGGTTTTAGTGATAAAGTTGTCGAATACATTGAGTTGGGTCATGAAAAATATTACTGTATTTTAAGTTGAAGAGCACTGTAGCTATGGTACAAATATAAGTTATCTGCAATTATCATGACAAACAGAAAGGTAATTTCATGTCTATGAGAAGGATGTAATCTTCATCACCAATACAATATCTACCCTTTCTTTTTAAATAAAATTTCTTTTTCAAAAGATTTAGTTGTGATATGAATAGTAGCAGAAAAAAGTAGTAAAGATTTAGATTATAATCGACATTGTATTGACGATCTTAAGTTGATTAGACAAATAGAGAGTCTAGTAAAATTTATATACTAATACCAAGAAATTTCCTCATTAAGTTTGAACTAATTAATAATATAATAATAAACTTATCATAGCTTGTGCAATAGACACTAGACAACTAATAAAAACTGACTTACTTTTCTGTCGTAGAAACAATCAGACACCAGAAATACACTATATTCATCAAAAACTTTTTCCACAGTGGGATTCAAACCCATGCACTTTAGCTTAAAAGCCAAGTCACTAACCACTACGTCAAGCGGGTCATTATAATTATTGGGAGACAATAGGAGTTATGTTAAAACATTTCTATTTTTATTCTTTGTTATGTCCATTTCGACGTCAATAATGCGTAAACGAGGTTAATGATTACTACTCTTCTGGATCCACAAAAAGATTATCGACATTTGTATAAACATGAACGCTGTAAACCTAAATCGTAATTACGATTTTCTTTAAATAGAATTTCAACTGAGTTTTACATTTTACATGAAAAGAAGATTTTCTTTGTAAAAATCGCTAAGAAAGTATTGAACTACCCCTCGTAAAAAACATTACAAGAGCATTTAAAACAGTCACAATTTGTGCCATTATAAATAAAAGAAGAAGAAGAACAGTCACAAGGCTTTTCCTAAAGAAGATAGATGGGGTCAATCACAGGCTCTAAATTCAAAACCATATTTGACCTCGCTTTTCTTCTATACAGATAAATAACATGAACGGATTGTCTGTTTTTAATATCATAATAAACGTCTCTATATCATGACATTATGATAGATAATCGATACAAAAAACAAAACGAGTAATTACAAGTAACTTAGGCCACTTTTTTTTTACAAATTAACTGAGTTTTTATTATCTTACCACAAGAACAAAGGAGCACGAAACAAATGGTATAAATAGACTATTTAGCAATATATCTACAGCAATACTGCAGTAAATTGTATAAAAAAATATGTCTCAATTCGTTATGGGAACTAGGTGACCTGACACACATTGCCGACAAGTAATGGCGAATCGATTTCAAAACGTAGAAGATAGTTGTCCCATTAACGTGATTTGCAAATCAAACTGGGTACATTCCCAAATTGAAACAAATGTAACAACCTTTGTGTCATTACATAGCCTCTACTAAATTCACATTTTGGGATGTGAATATTTACATAGACATGTGAAAATTCTTTATTAGCTGTATGATTATGTAAATGCTTTCATTATTATATAATATTAACTAAATGTAGTAAATTATAAAAATTAATGTATAAAATGTCAACATTTTTTTTTATTCGAACTCATGAATTTACGCTTTAGAAAAAACTACCATAGTTATTTATTTATACTTCTGCACAAGTAGTACAGAGGCGGACTTAATGCATAGGCATTTTCTCCAGTCAACCGTGGGTGGTGCAGAGAGTGAAGGTGGGAGGTGCATAGAGAGTATGTAAACAGCAAAGCGAAATGACTAAAAGTATTCTAAAATAAATACATGATGTAAAAAATACATATACTACACATAAATATACATAGTCAAATGTATAAATTTATACTTAGACATATAACTATTTATATACATATATACACAAAAACCTATACAAATAATTGAATATCTCTATATGTATACATACGTATATACATAATTGACGATTTACTATTCTGTCGACAAGTTTTTTAGCAGGAACTCGTTTGCCATTTTTTTAAAAGTCATGACACTATTACCCAATCTGATTTTAAGAGGTAGCGAATTCCACAGAAGAACAGACGGGATAAAGAAAGAGGAATGCATAAAGTCAGAACGGTGAATGGGGCATTGAAGAAGACGATTGTGTGTCGAGCGAAGTTCTTTGTTACTGACTTCTCATAGATACTGAAAATGAGTAGATATATAAGAGGCGTTGTCGACGAATTGAGGAAGGAGTAGAGATAGTCAGAGCTCGTAACGAGCGTCGCCGGTGATAGGTAGCCACGCGTTGGAAACGGTATCTGAAACGTGGTCATACCTTACAATTGAAAACGAATCGAATGCAGTTATTTAGAAGTCGGTCAAGTTTGTTGAGGTGATCTGCATTCAGGTCAAAGTGGACACGTCACCATAGTCGATAAAGGGGAAGATCAAGGTCTGCACAAGCATGGTTTTAGTCTGTATAGGAGAAATTTTAAAGCGATACAGGCATCGTAAGACATTAGTAACTTTCTATAACGACACCTGCAAGCGTTGAGCGTTCCAACTCAGCGTCGAATCGATATACAGGCCGAGATTTTTTACATTTTGGCTGAGCGGAATAGGGCAACCGTTAAAAATTATTGGAGGAAGTGTGTTTGAATCCAATCTACTCAAGGTGCGTGCACTTCCTACCAGTATAGCCTGACACTTGAATGGATTGACCAAGCCAAATTTCAAGTACCTTAGAAAGGAAAGGCAAAATAGAGATAGGTCTAGACTATAATGTTTTTATGACTTTTTATCTTAAGGGTTTATTAAGATAATAAACATATTATTATTAGAAATACCCTACAACTTTTTAGATTGAATTTGAAATTTCACCGCAAGGCTAATCTTTATTAAAAATTATTTATACATTATAATTCTTTCTTATGAACTTTATACGTGTACACAACTATTGTTTTTTTTCAGAAAACTATAAAGTTATTATTTTGGATTGTTACATATCGAACAACTTTATTGAAACCTTATAACGAAAATAAAATAAAAAAAGTAAACAATGCAACAAAAAGCTATATAAATTACTCTTCAAGAATATTGTTGTGTACACATAAGCTAGACAATAAATCACTAACAAATTTCGCATCGAATCTCAGTCCCAAAATTAAATCACCCTACGCCCTCTACATAAACATCTATTATTAAGACTTTCTTACGTCGCTGCAAAATTGATGAAGGGTTCGTTGAGGTCTGAATAAACAGAAAACATGTTGTAGGATATTCCATCGTCAATTTGCAAAAACTTTAGAGTTTGTGGTAGATCTAGAAAAAGGCGCCTACCACCTCTTTTGTACAGGGGACTGTCTAGGTAGGTACTAACTCGGTTACTATGTCAGCTGCATAACAGTAGTATCTAATTACTCCTATGTTCCGGTTTGAAGGGCACCGTAGCCAGCGTATTTACTGGGTAAACGAGATTTAACACCTTATGCCACACGGTAGGCAGCGCGTTGGTACCACTAGTACTGCCAATGTCTATGGGCGTCGGTGACCACTTCCCATCAGGTAGCCGGACTGCTCGTCTGCCTGTGTAGGCATTAAAAAAAAGAAAAAAGTTTTGTTGTTGTTCTGTAGTTAAGTAATTTCGATGAAGATGTAGTTTATATATTGAAACTGGTATGAATATTTCAATTTAATGATGTGGATAAAGGTTTTGTGTGGATACCTTTTGTTTTGTGTTATTATTATTTTTTTATTAAGCACCTAAATTTCTTCTGACTTCACGGTCAGACAGTTGTATTGTAGTCGGTCGTTCATTGTTCTGTAGGATTTTTAAATTAGCATATTATGACTACATAGTATAAAACAAAATAGCTTTCTCTCTTCCTATATGCCCATGTAAGCTTAAATCTTTAAAGTACGCAACGGATTTTGATGCAATTTCTTTAAAAGTAATTTAATAGAGTGATTAAAGAGGTTTATATGTATAATTCATGCATAATATTGAATAAACACTGAGAGATTTATATATTTTTCGATAGATTTTACAGAATAGCTAATTATAGTAAATGAATAAATATCAAAATGTATCAAGCAGATAATTCCTTACTCCTCTTTCTTCATATTGTATTTAACTTAAACATCAAAAGTGTCGTTCCACTTGCAAATGATTTTATTTATCGTAATAATACTATAATATCCATAAACGTGTTTATAAATCAGTAATGCTTGTGTAATTATGTTAGAGGGCGTCCAATTTATGTTCTTGGAGGCGCCTCAACGCCGCCTGAGACGTAAATTATAACGAAAATATATGTCTTAAAGAAGGTAAAAGAAAATATATAATCGCAGAGAGATTTTAGACTGAATCGAGTGCCAAATTATTACAATTTGGTTCCTGATTTAAAATACTCTGATTTTTCTAAATAACTTTGATAAAGAAATGCGAAATCAAACAATATATTTGTCATTATTTCTTAGGGTCATCAAATGTTTTATACGATTATTATCATCATCATCATCATCATCTCATCAGCCTGTAATAGTCCACTGCTGGACATAGGCATCCCCTTATACACCCCTATCCATCAGGCGGTTTTAGACCGTATCCCACCACGCAGGTCCAATGCGGGTTGGTGGGTGGACCGAATTTTCACATGCCCATCCGACGCATGGATTGAACTGCCTCCGTAGCCTAGTGGTATGGTAGTGTGCTTTAGAAACCGGAGGTCGTGGGTTCGAATCCTGCGGGGACTCAACTAATTTTCATTGTTGTTTCCTAGTTGGTTAGGGCAATTTGGGCCGATCACCCAATTGTCTGAAAAGTAAGACGATTATTACATATGTAGTATTTGTAAACTGTTACATCATAAAAGTATTAGCTTCTTTCATTAGTAAATCTATCCGATCTTAGAGTAACAGTCCAATAATTTTCCTAATGATAACACATTCGCACATCGTTATTTACTAACTGCGGCTCGTCTTCAACCTCCTACACGGAAAATGCCAAGGACTTTCCTCGGCATTGGTAAGAAAATGCTCAAGTTAGATTTCACTCGACAGTTACACAGACCTCGTTATCTTTAAAGGATAACTTCAGGTTTGTAGTTGAAATACAAACATTTATTTGTGTTTTGATATAAACCCCTGATTTCAAAATGCATTTTTTATTGCATGTAACAAATTTAGCAGTTAGTTTTTCCTAATTTGTGTTAATAAAGTTAATAGACTCAATATATACATGGTATGATACATACACACATATACATACATACACTTATATACTTCATGTATATACATAAACATACTATATAATCGTAAATAACAGATGTTGTGTTCTGCTTCTTACTCTTGTATATCCCTAATCTGATATATGCAAATAGAACTAATATAATAGCTAGGCAGTGGCAATATGCTTTACTTGATTTATAAAGTCATAGGTAAGTTGTTTTAGCCAACCAATTTTTCAACTGATATTTTGATAAGATTTATTAGGTGGTAGGTCCCCTGTTTACAGGAGACCGTCGGGGTCGGTACCACCGCGGTGCCTATTTCTGCCGAAGCAGTAGTGTAAAAACACTACTGTGTTCCGGTTTGAAGGCACCGTAGCCAGCGTATTTACTGGGTAAACGAGACTTAACATCCTATGTCTCACGGTAGGCCGCGCGTTGGTGATACCTGTATGGCCAATGTCTATTGGCGTCGGTGATCACTTCCCATCAGGTAGCCCGACTGCTCGTCTGCCTGCGTATGCCATAAAAAAAATTATAGTGTCATTGATTTACTCCTATGTATACAAAATGACCAATGAAAACGCTCTTTTGTTCTAGTCTTTCGAGCGGATTACTTCACACCTGTCCTAGAATCAAGTCCATCTGGAAAGTGTTTAAAACTTGGGCAAAATAAAAAAAATTATATTAGTTAACATCAATTATTATTATTTATAAAGCTTATAAAGTAACAACACTCATTTCAATCTCATTTTAAAGATCAGCCGATATTGAAGTCTCATCCGGTATCAGCTTTCGAATAAATCCTGCGAAGATGTCCCTTTCGGCGATAAATCTCGAATGTATCAAGCGTTTCTGCTATCATTTACATTATGTTCAGATTAACAATTGCATAGTATTTGTTACGTGCCCCAAAGAGTTCCTTTTCATCAGATAAGCTTAATCTTATGCGACAACTTAAGAATGGATAAATTTTAAACACCATAGAGCACATGGTTTTATGTATGACAATAAGATACTGAAGTATATAAAAATCATTATCATCAATTCTCAGTTTTCTTTAATATTTTGAAAGGATTGAAAGCTTTCTAAAGACACACAATAAGTTGCTATCAAGTAGCTCAAAAATTACAAATTTTTATTAATTTTTTTACAGATAATTTTTATTTCAAACTTTATTAATAACATATAAAATATAATAGCGATGCCAAACTCATTGAATCCAACATTTAGCTTCCTTCGGCAGACCTTCTTTATAGTTTGTAAGGCAACGCTCTTAATTATAATAGGAATTAAAGATACATATATGTATAATGGATAGCGCTATTACAGCAATTTATCCAAGAAAAGCCAAAGGATAAAACAAAATGACGTAAATATAATAAAGGCGACGTCGCTAAGTGCAAACATCTGTTAGCGGATATCCTTATTAATTCGTAGCTTACGCCACAACATTTATTAAAGGGCTACGACCCATCCTAAGATAGGAGCTGAATTTTCTCAGAGCAATATTTTCCATGAAACGACAACATTTTGATAACGTAGTAAATTCATTTGCACGAATGATTTCAAAATATGTATTGGAAAAAAATATAAACCTCTTATTAAACAAACAACAGGTTTACAGTTAAATTGAATATTTTATAACTTATTTAAAAAGTATAACGATATAAGCACAGAGAAAAGTTTAATGGAAGAAATAAATAAGCATCTTACATTTTTTGCACAACATACTTCTTTATAATTTGGATCAAAACAAAAAGTGACCATGAAGCGATTACCGAATAAAAAGATACTTTCATCGACGTTTTAAAAAAATAGATTTTCAAAAGAACAGAAAAAAGGATGTTAAAGTTTTAATCTTATCTAACTACTATTCGATTCGGACAAGTAATAGGAATCAATTAAAATAAATCACTGTCCATATTGACCTCATAAAATAAATATTATATCTATAAATCGTGAATTTATAAGTTTATGTAATTATGTAAGGGGGCGTTAAATTTATATTCTTGGAGGCGTCTCGAAGTCGCCTAAGATGTAAATTATCACGCTAATATAAGCCGAGGTATTACCGTTAGGAAATTATTGAAGATGTATTTAATGTAAATTAATTAAATACTATTCAAACGCCCCTAAAATAGTTTTTGGGGCACATTAATGCATTGGTATCAAAAGTTTACTGACAGCAAAATGTTTTCAAAACTTTAACGTAAAAACCGCCAAGGACTTTCCACGGCATTGTTAAGGAAACGCTCAAGTTAGATTGCTCTCAACAGTTGCTCTGACATCGTTATCGTTGAAGGATAACTTCCTATTTTCACATTCAACTTCAAGTTTGAGGTTAAAATATTTTTGTTACAATTATAAAGATATTTCAAAATACCTTCTACTTCTATACAATAAGGAATATTAGTAGTAACAAATATAATTGCGTTTAGTTCCGAAGTTCGTTATTATATGCTACGCAGGCAGAGGGCTTGCTTTGTCTGTCTGCGTGATGGACAGTTATCACCGACGCCCAAAGACATTGGCAATACGAGTGGTATCAATAACAACGCACTGCCTACCGCGAGACACAGGATTTTAAGTCTCGTTTAATCAGTGATTACGCTGGGTACGGTGCTGGTCAAACCGAAACACAGCAGTATTTTCACACTCCTGCTTTGTAGCAGAAAAAACCACCACGTTGCTACCGCTCCAGAGGGCCCCCTGTATAAGGGGACCTTTCACCTCCCAGTTTCGACACTTTTTAAGCATCCGCCGTCACAGGGCAGACTAGGTTGTCATACGTTTGGAAATCATTCAAACTAAAAGCGTTTGCAAAACCGTTATTTGGTTTTAAACTTTTTTCCTGTCTTTTCAAAGATAATCTAGTTTAATTTTGAGTGATAAGTGTATACCCTTACTTTGAAATATATTAAATCGATTATAGGGTTCCAAGATGGCGATACCAACTAACTTTTCTGACGATAGGTATGTGATAAAGCTTTTTAGGAAACGAATAGTACAACGATATTTTTATAAACAATAAAATAAATATACGTGACGCCATTTAAAACCATTTATAAAGCCTTTGAAAGAGAACAGTCACCTTTAAATCTCATTCTAATAATCAGTTGATTTTCAACCCTAAGCGGTTATCTGGTAATAAATAAATCTTACCAAGATGTCTCCTTCAGCGATAAATCTTAAATGTAGCTTTTATCGCTTCCATTTTATTTGGAATTCAGATTAAAAGTCACTCAGCTAACGCTTAAACAACTAAAGTATTTCTTATATCTGTAAAGCGAAATCTTATCCCACTTTACTAGCTAGATTTTTTATATGTATGACAGACATACAAACGGTAATCAGCTGTATACACATCTATGTTAATTGTCATTGTCTTAAAAGGGCATTTTTCAAAACGATTTGGATTTTCAACAAACGATTTTTTAGCAGAATAACGAATCATTTACGTTCATTATATTACTTAAGATAAGTAAAAAACATAAGTAAATCCACGTAATTGAAATGAAAGCACATATATACTTATACAGAAAATGTTGCATTCATTAACTAATGATTTAATACTACATCAAACATAATGACATTAATACAATACGGTGACGTTGTAAGTCCAAACATCTGTTAACGGATCTAACGTATCTTTATTAATTCGAAGCTTACGCCTCAACGTTTATCAAAGGTTCTTCGCTTAGCTATAAGCTAAGTTAGCTTAGTTTAACTTTAATAATTAAGCTTTAGGAATAATTTGTAGCATGCAAATGTGCAGCGAATTATGATACTCAAATATTTAACGTCCCTGCTGTCCATTGATGTCAATAAGAATAGAAAAGAGTTAACGAACGCAGAAAGCAGCAGTTTTGAACAACTACGAAAATATAACGTTTCGTCAAGTATTCACTTTCTATTGAATTCTTAATTTTCCTATTAAATTCAAAGAAATTTTTATGCCACAATGCCCACCCGATAAATGCATCATCTTATTTTTCTGACAATTGGGTGATCGGCCTAAATTGTCTTAACTAACCAGAAAACAACGATAACAGTTCTTTTCCCCGGTTTGAACCCACGACCTGACCGACAATTTGGTTATTAGATAATCAAAAGAAAATACAAAAGAGAGAAAAAAAAAGCTTTATAAATTACTCTTCAAGAATATTGTTGTGTACCCATAAGCTAGACAATAAATCACTAACAAATTTCGCATCGAATCTCAGTCCCAAAATAAATCACCTATGCCTTCTACGTAAACATCTATTATTAAGACTTTCGCACCTTGCCGCAAAATTCATGAAAGGGTTCGTTGAGTTCTGAATAAACAGCAAACATGTTTTTAGCCTAGCATTTTATCACTACATAATATAAAACAAAGACGCTTTCCCTGTCCCTATATGCCTATGTATGCCCAAATCTTTAAAACTACAACGATTTAATGCGATTTTATAGAATTTTATAATTTATATAGTGATTAAGAGAAGGTTATATGATGAAGAAAAGGAAAAAGTCCTGAGTTTTACGCCGGTTCTTCTAGAGTCAGAGCTCATTCGAACCGTGTAGATGTTTGACAATCAATAGAAGTTACATGCTTCCATATTGAATAAAGTATATTTGCTTTGACTTTGACTTGACTATTGTCAATTCATGCATAATATTGTAGTGAAATGCTGATAAGTTTATATATTTATCCATAAATTTTACAGATATCATTATTGCACCTGAGCGAAGCCGGGGCGGGTCGGTAGATAATTATAATAAATAAATCGATATCAGAATTTATCAAGCTGTATAATTCCTTATTACATTTTGTGCATATTGTATTTAACTTAGTCATCAAAAATTTTGTTCCACTTGCAAATGACTTTATTTATCGTCATAATACTATAACATTCATTAAAGTGTTTATAAATCAGTTATGCCTGTAATGTTAGAGGGCGTCTAATTTATGTTCGTGGAGGCGCCTCAACGTTGCCTGAGACGTAAATTATAACGAAAATATATGTCATAAAAGATAAAAGGAAATATATTAAACGCAGAAAGATTTTACCTAAACTTGCCAATTCGGTACAAGACTGAATCGAGTGCCAAATTATTACAATTTTGTTCTCGATTTAAAAGAGAGTATTTTTCTAAATAACTTTCAATCTTTTGAAAAAAAAAATGCGAAATCAAACATTATTTGTCATTATTTCTTAGGGTCATCAAATGTTTTATACAATTATTGTATATGTAGTTTTTGTAAACAATTACATTATAAAAGTATTAGCTTCTTTCATTAGATAGCTTTCATATCCGATCTTATGGTAACACTCCAAAAATTTTCCCAAAAGCAAATTTGCGAATCTTGATTTTGAAAATTTACCAACTGCGGACGTTTTCAACCTCTCTACACGAAAAATGCCAAGGACTTTCCTCGGCATTGTTAAGAAAATGGTCAACTTAGATTACACTGAACAGTTTCACCGACCTCGTTATCGTTAGGATAATTCAAGTTTGTATTATAATGTACATATTTATATTGGTTGGATATAATTAAAAAATTTCAAAAATGCATTCTGTATTGTATGAAACAAATTTGGCAGTTATTTTTACTTAATTTGTAAAGTTTTTATAATATTAATAGTAGACCAGTTTATAGTTCGTTAAAATAAAGTTCAAAAGTTCGTTATTACTTGTGACAATTTAAATATTGTATTAATTATATTATTTTGTATAGACAATGATTATGACAATAATATAGTACGATAGTTGACATAATGCCTAAAGCTTTCTCCACCAGTCAACCAATGGATTTTTGAGATAATGTTGAATACGTATATAAAAAATTAGGGAAATATTTATGTTTAACACTTAAAAATGTTATAAGTATAATATAATATTAAAATACTCAATACATACATACATATAATTTATGTCCATATATAAACATTCTATATAATCGTAAATAACAGATGATATATTCTGCTTTATACTCTTGTATCTTCTGATAAATGCAAATATAACCCATTTAATAGCTAGGCAGTGGCGATATGCTTTCAAAATCGTCATCAGCCAGTGATAGTCCACTGCTGGACATAGACCTCCCTAATACACCCCTATACATTAGGGGGTTTTGAACCGTAACCCACCACGCTAGTCCAATGCGGGTTGGTGTGTTTTCTTGATCTTATTCAGTTATAGGTAAGTTACATTAGCCAACCAATTTGTCAACTGATATTTTGATAAGATGTTTTTACAGTGTCATTCAATATCTTCTCTAGAAATTCGATCAGACAATTATTTTCTCCTACAAATACAAAAGAACTCATAAAACGCTCTATTGTATAACGAGCGAATTACTTAAAATCTGTCCGGGAATCACGTCCATCTGAAAAGTATTTATCACCTTGTAAAAAAGAAAGAAAAAAAATCACTGAATTAATATTATAATAATAACGTTCTCCAGTCTGCCTCCGTAGCCTAGTGGTATAGGCGTGTGGCTTAGAAACCGAGTCGTGGTTCTGAATCCTGCGGGTGAATCCTAGTTGGTTAGGCAATTTGGGCCGATCACCCAATTGTCTGAAAAGTACGTTGATCCATGCAGATCGGATGGGCTTAAAAGTCGGTCACCCACCAACCCGCATTGGACCAGCGTGGTGGGATAGGTCCAAAACCCTCTAATGAATAGGGGTGTATTAGGGGAGGCCTATGTCCAGTGGACTATCACAGGCTGATGATGATGATGATGAACGTTCTCCAGTCGATTACAACTACGATCGGCGGGCGATCTATTCTAGAGATAAGCCAACAACGCAGGAGATATTATAGAGCAGATGTTTACGCACAAACAAAGGCGCACTCTCTGTTCCTTTATACTCTGAAAGACCTATGGGATGGATAAACGGCTACGACCGGTGTGGTAGGTGCAGGACCGACTTTTTACATGCCCATCCGACCCATGAATCATCTTATTTTTCATAAAATTGCGTGATCAGCCCAAATTGCCCAAACCAACCAGGAAACGACACTGAACATTTGTTGGTCCTGTGGATTCAGACCACGACCTTCGGTTTCTAAAGCACACGCCCATACCACTAGGCTACAGAGGCAGTGTAATGCAGTGCAGTAATATTATTTGATAACGTACTAAACGTTATCAAATAATATTAGATATAGATTCAATCAAATTAACCCCAGATATTTTAATCTTATTTTATGATGAGCTGATATTGAAGTCCCATCCGTCCTCAGTCAGTATGTCAGTATGTCCCTTTCGGCGATAAATCTCGAATGTATCATGCGTTTCTGCTATCATTTACATTATGTTCAAATGAACAATTGCATAGTATTTGTTACGTGCCCCAAGGAGTTTCTTTTTATCAGAAAAGCTTAATCTTATGCGACAACTTAAGAATGGATCAATTTTAAACACCATAGAGCACATGGTTTTATGTATGACATTAAGATACTGAAGTAAATAAAATCATTATTATCAATTCTCAGATTTGTTTAATATTTTGAAAGGATTGAAAGCTATCTGAAGACACACAATAAGTTTCTGTCAAGTAGCTCAAAAATTACGTCCTTTTTATATAGATAACGTTTATTTTATACTTTATTCATAACATATTTAATATTATAAAGATGCCAAACTCATTGATTTCCAACATTTAGCTTCCTTTGGCAGAACTTCTTTATAGTTTGTAAAGCAACGCTCTTAATTATAATAGTAATTAAAGATACATATTTGTGTAATGGATAGCGCTATTAAAACAATGTATCCAAGATAAGCCAAAGGATAAAACAAAATGACATAAATATAACAATTGCGACTCTGCTAAGTGCAAACATCTGTTAGCGGATATCCTTATTAATTCGTTGCTTACGCCACAACATTTATTAAAGGGCTACGACCCATCCTAAGTTAGGAGCTTAATTTCCTCAGAGCAATATTTTCCATGAAACGTCCCTAATTTTATAACGTAATAAATTCATTTGCAAGAATATCTGACTTTAAACGATGTATCGGAAAACGTGATGCACCGCTTATTAAAGTAACAACAGTTCTACTGTATAATTGACTTTAAACTGATTGTTGTGTTTCAATAAATTTATTTTGTCTACAAATCACTGTCTATATGATCTAATATAATAAGTTTTATATCTATAAATGTAATCATTAATTTATTAGTCTATGTAATTATGTCAGGTGCGTTCAATTTATATTCTTGGAAGCGCCTGGAAGTCGCTAAAGATGTAAATTATAACGCTAATTTAAGCCGAGATATAACCGTTAGGAAACGATTAAAGGTGTATTTCACGTAAATGCATTAAATACTATTCAAACGCGCCAAAAATGGTTTTTAGGGGGGCACATAAATGCATCGGCATCCAAAACTTACCGACTGCGCAATGTTCCAAAACTTCAACACGTATGGTTATCATAAAGTTATTCTATTCTTTAAAAGTAAGTAGTTACAACTTAAGACATCAATAACAACTGATGTTTCTTCTCTTTTTCACTGTTTCGGCCGGGGGAGCAGATCAAGCTAGTTTCCATAAAAAACACAGGGTTCATTTTTGTTTTACTGTTGCTGTTTTGTGTCCAACGCTTCATTGACGTTGAAAACAACTGAACACAACGCAACTCAATCACTTTTCACTAAAATAAAAGTAGATACTGAATAAAAAAAAAAAGTACTGCCTTTATATAAAGGATATGCGATACGTGTCACCATCGTGATAGTATTTGTACATTATTTGCTCCCTGCAATTTCAAGTAAGTAAATGATGATACATTTTCAGTTATTGTATTGTTTTTAATATTTCCGTATTAGTGATATTTTAGGTTAACTCCACCAACCCGAAACACGCGCAATATTAACCTCTTTTCTCGACCGACTGTCGCGTGTCCATGGACATGATTTATAACGGAGAAGGTCTCGCTCGGCGAAAACTCTGAATTTATCGCTGGCAAGGAAAATTTCGCTGAGATTTATGTAATGTGTCGTTGTCCCAAGACGTTAACTAAATTAGATGTATCCTTCATGTTAGAAATAAAGTATGAATAGGGTTCGAAGGGATGTCAGTAAATCTGTAGTATAAAACTATTAATAAACACTTTGCATAGTTTAAATAAAAACTGTACAGCTTCGAATAATCAGTGTTGATTTGCAAATAAAATAAAATAAATTTATTATACAGTAAAATTATTTGTGTGCTGAATAAGCAGACACAATTACTTTCGAAGTTATAACTGACACCTAAAGTGCTCTATAAAATAACTCTACGTGCAAATTTATAACTCTACAACAAAATAAACAAATAAACAATAGTTTTAAACTGATCTGCTTAACGTTAGCTTTTAGATTTTATTTTGCCCATTGCTATTGTTGTTATAAATTTACCTTTGTAAATATAAAATGAGACCTAAATAACTTAATTTTTCTCCATACTAAAATGGGAGAGCCGAGTACTGAAACAAATTTAAACTTTTTAAAGTCAACTTGTGCTACCATGAATTATGCATTGGTTCAAAATTTGCCACTCCGTAGAACTTTCTCTTTCGACGTTAGGATGAAAGTGAAATTTTCCTGCAATACTTTATTACAACTTGCAAAGTGCTACGCTTTGCTTCTACGATGCAGTATGCCGTAGCAAGTTACGTGAAACTGTAATAGTTATAGCATAGTAGCTATCGTATATTAAAGTTTAAAGCAATTTTACAATATTAAAACAAGGTTATTTATTTTTTAATAAATTACTAATTTTCGCCTTCGTGTTCTAAGGTATTGGCCCTTGCTTTATAAACTTAAGGTCGTGAAAACGATGCTGCAGAAAAACAACAGTTATGGTTGTTTCGGGTTGGTCAGGATAATTTAGGCCGATCACCCAAATGCCTGAAAAGTAAGATGATCCATTTGTCGTATTGGAATTGTGGCATAAAAATTTCTTTGAATTTAATAGGAAAAGTAAGAATTCAATAGAAAGCGGATACTTGACGAAACATAATATTCTTGTATTGGTATAAAACTGCTGCTTTCTGCGTCCGTAAACTCTGTTTTATTCTTATTAAGTCGATTTCTTAATAAACGATGTTATTTAAATACACTTTACTTTTTAGTACTTTATGGTAACATGTAATTTGTTCAATAAATCTTAGGAAAGATCATTTTACTTAATTAAATGCAGGGACGTTAAATATTTGAGAACCACAATTCGCTGTACATTTCTTAATTCCTTATAACATTTACCATCGGAAAATTGTTGCTCTAAGCTGACTTAGCTTATAACTAAGCTAAGATCCTTTGATAAACGTTGAGGCGTAAGCTTTGAATTAATAAAGATACGTTATAACCGTTAACAGATGCTTGTACTTACAACGACACCGTATTTTATTATATTATTTTGTGTTATGTAGTATTAAATCATTAGTTCATGAAAACAACATTGTCTGTATGTGTATACACTTGCTTTTATTTTAGTACCGTGGATTTACTTATGATTTTTACACGGTCCCGCTGTGTTTCTTAAGCCGGTTCATTCATTTCCAAACCAGTGGTAGTTTATTTGACAATCAATAAGAAAGTGTAATGCTTCCATATTGAATAAAGATATTTGACTTGGACATCATTTGAATGTCTTAAGTAATATAGTGAACGTGAAAGATTCGTGTTAATCTGCTGAAAATCGTTTGTTTGAAAACAAAACAGTATGCACAAAAATGCTCATTATCATATATATATATAATCATTCATTAGACAATGACAATTAACTTACTTATGTAAGCAGCTGATTACCGTTTGTTTTTACGTCCTCAGACAGCAAACAATTATTTGGATATATATATAAAAAATCTAGCTAGTAAGGTAGGATAAGATTTTTCGTACTAACATTTTCTTTATAAATAAAAGTTGTTGTGTAAGATTCCGCTTTTCAGCGTTAGCTGTGTGACTTTTAATCTAAATTCCAAATAAAATGGAACCGATAAGAGCTACATTTGAGATTTATCGCTGAAGGAGGCATCTTGGTAAGATTTATTTATTGCTTGATAACCGCTTAGCGTTAAAGGTCACTGATTATTAGAATGAGATTTAAAGGCAACTATTCTCTTTCAAAGATTTTATAAACGGTTTTAAATGGCGTAATGTAGATTTTCCAATTTATTTTATATCTTGATAAAAAGATCGTTGTACTGTTCCTAAAAAGCTACTTCACATCAGATAGATATTTACTATCGTTAGAGAAGTTAGTTGAGTACCGCATTCTTCAATCTCTATAATTGATTTAATATATTTTAAGCTAAGGGTATAGAGCACATATCGCTCAAAGGTAAATTAAATTCTCTTTACAAAAGAGAAAAATTTCAAACCAAATAAAGGTTTTGTAAACGCTTTTAGTTTCTAATCCAAACGTGTGACTACCGTATCCGCCCTGTGACCGCGAACGATTAAAAGGTTTGAAACCGGAAGGTGGAAGGTCCCCTATCGCAGGTGGCCGTCTGGGGCGGTACCAAAGCAGTGCCTATTTCTGCCGCATAGCAGTAATGTAAAAATGCTACTGTGTTTAGGTTTAAAGGGCACCATAGCCAGCATATTTACTGGGTAAACGAGACAGCGGTAGGCAGCGCGTTGGTATTACTTTACAACTTTACTATACTACTGGTATTGCCAATGTCTATAGGCATCGGTGACCAATCTTCATCAAGTGGCCCGCCTGCTCTCCTGCTTGTGTAGCAAATAAAAAAAAAGCACGGGAGATCGCAATTATATTTGTAACGAGATCTCTATCTTATGGTATAGAAGGTAGATAGAGAGTAGTAGATAATAGTTAATTTTACATAGTGCGTTAAAGAATTTTTCAGCTAACCGCTGCAGTACAATCCTACACAAAATTTTTATAGGGTAAGTTTCCATAAATCCGTATCGAAATGAAATAAAGCAACTTTGCATGCCGCACTCAATCTTTTAGAATGCAACGACTGCAGAACAATGCTCAAAAACGCTACACCTGCGTTTAAATTTTTATTTTAGCAACTTTGTGATAATTTTGTGAATAATAACTAATTTCACAATATTTTTAAATTTTATTTCAGCCTTAGTTATGATATAAAAAAACATTATTGTGGTCACTTTTTAGAAATTCTAAAAAACGTATCTTAAAACATTTGTATTCACAGAAGTCAATAATGCTTTAAGAATAAGCATTAGGTTAGTCGATAATAAGATATTTGTAAAGTGGTAGTCTCTTTAAATGTTGTGTCCCTAATATCTGCTTAAAAACTTTGTAAATAAAACCTTGAAAAAAAAGTCAATTATTAATACGGAAATGCCTACAGCCACATAATATCAACCCATAAAAGCATTAAATCGAAAAATTCCTTAGAGAGATCTACCGTGGTTCATAAATCACCATGATACTGGCAGTTTAACTTGCTAATTTTCCACCCAGCTACTTCGTAAAATCAAAGGTATTATGGTATTCGATTCACCAATTATACACGAAACGCTTTGGCCGGTCGTTTGTGTGAATTTCACTTTAGCTCCAACGGAAACTGGAATGAGTATCACTTGACCTAAATGCACTCCGGCCTGCTAATGGCACTTCATTATGACGCCCGCGTCTTGGGCGGACGCTGAAATATCAATAATGAAAGAGACTTTTAGGCCGAGATCCGCCTGAATATTACATAAATAAGGAATATTTCACTTATTCATCGACCGACGGAGCAAATAATGTTATGCTTTTTTAAAGGTAGTCAAGGAACGTTTATGTGTTAAAGGTTATTACGATACTAATTATCTTTTAAATACTAATTACCATATCCTGGTAATGAAATGCTCGCTCCAAGCCTTCTTTCAAAATTGCATAGTATGTTATGCATTGAAATTGCTATTTTTAAAAGATGACATGTAAAATAGCCCGCTGAGTTTCTTTCGCCGGTTCTTCACAGGACTGAGGCGTCCTTTTCCAAACCGGTGGAAGTGTGATTGGCAATCAATAAGCAAGTGTAAACTTCTATATTGAATAAAGATATTTGAATTCGAATTTGAAAAAATGTTAATGGGAAATTATTTTCTTTTCTCTTTATAATATTTTTATTTATTAGCTAGGAATATTTATCTATTTAAACAAATCAAATCATTTGTAGCTAAACCAACAAAACAAAATTACATATTATTTATTTAGAGTGCTCGAAATTACAGTCTTGATTAAACCAAGAATACAAAAAAGCATCTATATTTTTAACTAAGTAAAGTAACAAGTTTAAATTAAATACAGGAATAATGTTAACAAATTGTAATATGTATGACCAAACTAAATTTAATGTAAATATTCGTTTTAAAGTCCACTTTAGAACTACCATAGGCAAAAGCAATACCATAAACGTGTCTCTAATCTTACTTCAGAATATTCTAGCTCCATATTAAAACGAGTCAACGCAATCTGCTCACAAATAACTTCTTAAATCATGGCCAAGTTAAACGATTCATGCAATCAACTTGCACCCACCAACCCGCATTGGACCAGCGTGGTGGAATACGGTCAAAAAACCCTCTAATGGATAGGGGTGTATTAGGGGGAGGCCTATGTCCAGCAGTGGACTATCACAGGTTGATGATGATGATGATGATGATGATGATGATGAATCAACTTGCTAGCCATGACATAACATTAAACGACTTGCAGAGTATGTCGTGTTATTTTGTACGATAAATATGAACATGTTTTTAATCATGTTAGTCATTTAAAGCTCTGGATGATATATTTTAAGAATTCTATACTGAAAAAAGAATAAACACCTACAATTAATTCCATTTTATTCAGGAATACGTTATCTGACATGTAACATTTTTTAGTGTAGTGCAGCATTTTATCGAGCTTAGGAAAGCCCGTACTACACCGTTCATAGTTATTTATATTACCTTTGAAAGATTATAGCCTTGAAATCAAAAAATTTTAACAATTGATTGTAAATTTGAAAATCCTATTCATCATTATCTTCATCATCATCATCATTGACAGTCCGTGTTAGTTCGCTGTTGGACATAGGCCTCCTCTATTGCACGCTTTCTCCATCAGGGGTTTTCTGGACCGTAACCTACCACGCTGGTCCAATGCGGGTTACTGGGTGGACCGACTTTTTACATGCCCATCCCATGGATCACCTTACGTTTCAGACAATTGGGTCATCGGTCCAAATTGCCCTAGCCAACTAGGAAACAACAATGAAAATTTGATGAATCCCCACAGGATTGGAACCCATCACTACGGTTTCTAAAGCGCACAACCTTACCACGAGGCTACGGAGGCAGTTAGTTTAATGAATAGTTTGTTTTATATATAACCAATATGAGGCCTTTGTCCAGCAGTGGGACTGACACAGGCTGATGATGATGACGATGATGATAGCCAAATAATTGTAAGCAATTTTAGAAAAAATCGCAAGCCTAACGCGTGAACGATAAAAGTATTCGTTATAATAGAAAAGCGAAATCCAATTTGACTACTTTTGAAAGAATAAAATGTTATCCTACCTTAGTATTTAGGTTTTTATATATAACAAAGAGTTTATTAGCTATCTTAGAATAGAAAAGCAAGTGTTAATCAGCTGCTATCATATCGCAGCAAACTGTTTTAATTTTCAATAAACGATTTTTTCAGCATATCATGAACTAAATAAGTTGCCAGTGATTTCAGCGAAAACGATATTTCACGTTCATTGTATTGGTAAAGATTATATAAAATACATAAACAAATCTATGTAACTGGAAATAAGAACACACACAACCAAGCTTACGCCACAACGTTTATTAAAGATTCTCAGCTTAGCTATAAGCTAAATCAGCTTTGAGCAATTATTTTCCGATGGTAAATGTTATATAGACTTAATAAATGTGCAGCGAATTATGGTATTCAAATATTTAACGTATCTGCAATTAGTTAGGTAAAGGTAATAGGTATAGGTAATAAATTGTTAAGTTAGTGCAATGAAATAATATTTGCTTAACAAATTAGCAAAACTGTATTAAAAAGTAATGTCTATTCAAGAGATATTTTTAAATAAGATATTACGTAAATAAAAATGAGACAATATAGTAAAAAAAATGAAAACAGCAGTTTTGTTGAACTAGTAAAATATTACGTTTAGTAATTTTATTCACTTTCTTAAAAAATTTTAATTTTCCTATTTAATTCAAATAAATTTTTAAGCCAAAAATTTGATAAATATAGATAATTTGGAGGTGCCAACTTTTGATATTAATGTTAAGCACCAATTAAAATTTTCACAGAAAATTACCTAAAATCATTTGAAAATCATGATCTTGGTTTTGACATAGTAATAATTTATTTAAAACTTTAAAATATTACCGCTTAATATAACCGTATTACGTACCCTGCTACGTCGTAGCATTTTACCGTAGAAGCAAAGTGTAGCACTTTGTAAAATGATAAATCGATGCGGGAAAGTTTAACTTTCATGCCAACTTTGATACAGAAAGTTCTAAGAAGTGGCATATTTTGAACCAATAATTTTCATTATGTTCCCTTACTCGGTTCTCTTTTTATTAAACTGCTGCAAATATAATATGAAACACATCGTATTAAGTAATAATATTTAAGAAAAAATAGACCAAGACCAAGAATAAGATTAAGAAGTATACAAATAATTGCGCATCAGCAATTTTTTGATTTATGTAGAGCTAATTTTATAGAGCATTAAATGTTTTAGTACTTAATCTTCAGTAATCTGTCTGTCGTCCAGCATACAAATGATTTATATTAAATAATTTTCTATAAAAAAATCTTCCAGCTCCATTCAAAACGATTCGACGCAAGCTCCTCACAAATAACTTCATAGATTATAACCAAGTTAAGAGATTGGTGAAATCAAGTTACTTCATAACATTAAAGGCCTTGCTGGGTTAAATGTCTTAACATGTATAATAAATATGCATACACTTCATAATATTTAGTACAAATACTAATTATAACTTAAATAATATATACTAATGAATACTACACTTTAAATAACTTCGTGATAATAATGTTATTTAAACTTTAAATACCAGTAATCCATACATCATAAACCAGTCTGACTCACGGTCATAACTAATACAAGCGTACGTCAGTACGTCGTTATAGAAGTTCAGAAGAAACAAAGCCTAGTAATCGAAAATAAAGCAATTATTAAATTAAATTCATAAACTCGAAAAAAGTTTAACGGTAACAAGATATTTTTTGTGATAATATTCGCTTTTATAGAGGAAATTACGGACACTCCCAGATGTTTCATGTACGACAGTTCACACGGAGTAAGCGATACCTTAATGGTGTTCACATTCTGTCCTTATATCAGTGTCCGTGGCATGGCAGCGAATGAAAAAATGTTTGCATTTTTCTGGCATATTGTCTAAAAAGCTATTTTATTAAAAAGGAATAAATATTCAGTTGCCATATTATTTATAGGAAAAGATACAGTAGGTTTAAATCAGTGTTAGTGGTTATAGGAATGTTTAAACATGGATTACAAAAACCGGCTATGAACTCTATGCTAGATGCATGTTTCTCTTTTTAATTTTTTTTTTGTTTTGCACATTTTATATGATGTACAATAATTTATTGTTAGGTTAACGAGTTAATATTCTATATCCATAATTACTGTATCATATACCATTGTTGATTTGGTAGATCCTCTTTTTAAAGACAGGGAGATAGCGGAAAGGATTTTGCTGCAAAGCAGTAGTGTGCAAAACACTACTATGTTCCTGTTTGAAAGGCACCGTAATCAGCGTATTTACTGGGTAAACGAGACAAAACGTCCTCTGTGTCACGGCAGGTAGCGCGTTGCTGTTGTTTGTTGATGGGCGTCAGTGACCACTTTCATAGCTAATCTTACCTAACGAATAGACTAAACGCCGTTGAACTATTCGTGTTTTGTTAAGTACACGACATGATTATTTTGGGCTCCGTTATGTGTTGTTATAATGTCATGTAAAACTATAACCACCATCTACAATCAAATTACAAAATAAAAAAATTAAACTGAGTAACACTCATTATTCAACAACCTACTGCTTTAACGATAATCTTCTTTATTTAATTTTAATTTAATAACGAGACCGTGCGTCAAAGAATTTATCAACTAATAAATTATACAGCATAATCAAATAATAAAATAGAAAATTGTCTATGTTCAGGAGTCCGTCTGAACAATAGGATATGACATTTCAGTTTAATGTTCAACTATGGATACAACCCTGCGGTAAATGAATTTCCCAGCAACCACTACGTGGTACAAACGTGTTTATACAATTCCTTTAGTTGTTATAATTTTTCAAAAACCGTATCGAAATGGAATAAAACAAACGAAAATGCAAGAATATTATCAAAGCATGCTTAGATAATCGCTTAATTATAATACTACGCCTGCAAGATTTAAACTTTTAATTTTAAGCATCTTCATTATAAATAAATTGCTGTCAACACAGGCAAAGAGCAATTCAGTTAGCTTCACCTGATGGAAAGATGTGTCACGAACGCCTTAGACATCGGCAATACTTTAGATATTTCAAACGCGCTGCATACCGGATGAACACAAAGGATGCAATTAAGTCTCGTGTACCAGCAATTGCGTCATGGCTACGCTTGCAGCTTTAATGGAACACAGTAGTGTTTTCACCTCTTTTGATGTGCAATAGGCACCGCGGTGGTATGCCAGACGGCACCTGATAAAAGGGCACCATCTTATGTGATATCGATTATGATCACAATATGTTGGTAAGTTTTATTTCAGCCATTGTTTTAGTAAAAATTTTTTCCTGCCGTTGCTTAAATATAGAAAAGAAATGTGACTTTAAACTACTTAATAGCAATAAAATAAACGATACTGAAATATGTAAAATCTTACCTTTGGACATGTCCGTTAAAGACTCAGGTTTTAATTGTTTAAAAACTTTATATTTATATTTTTATTCTAGTTTTAGTTAAATATTTTATTGCTTTGTAAATATTATACATATAAAAAATTACTTTACACTTTGACTTAACATTCCAGCAAGGCCTGGTCTCCCGTGACCAGGCCGCATAAAAATAGATTCAAAATACTCAGGAATTTAAATGTAGAAATACGCGGTTAAAACCGTATTTAATGTTAAATTTTATTTATATTTATCTATTGTAGTTATGTCAAATCATGGAAAACTATTTTCACTATGCAAACGCCTAAAGCTACATAATATCAACTTATGACAGCATGAAATCGGAAAATTCCTATGAGAGATCTACCGTAGCTCATAAATCACCCTGACAGTAGCATTTTAACTTGCTAATTTTCCACCCAGCTGCTTCGTAAAATCACAGGGTATTATGGTACTCGATTCACCAATCATACACGAAACGCTTTGGCCGGTCGTTTGTGTGAATTTCACTTTAGCTTCAACGGAAACTGGAGTGAATATCACTTGACCTAAATGCACTCCGGCCTGCTAATGGCACTTCATTATGACGCCCGCGTCTTGGGCGGACGCTGAAATATCAGTAATGAAGGAGGCTTTCAGGCCCAGATCCGTTTGAATAGTACGTAAATAGGGAATATTTCTATAATGACACTTAATCAAGATTGAATAAGAAAATAATGTTTCGCTTTACCAAAATTTTAAAAGAAAAATAGTATTAATACACATTTGTTATGCCTGTAAGTATAAAATGTTTAAAAAACATTTTTTTCTATAACCTTTTTTAAAAAGTATCATAATCGATAACAAATCGTAGCCATAATATTGACAAATAAGAACATTTTTTTTAAATTTTAATTACACCATAAAAGCTTCAGAATCAGGAGAAACGCATAATATTTAAATATTTTTCTGAACGAGTAAAACTATATAGTCAGACAAGATAGACATATCATCTATGTTTATATGTCTATGGAATATTTCAGCTCAATTTCAAAACGAGACGACGCAATCTCCTCACAAATAAGTTCATAAATCATGACCGAGTAAAATGATTCATGCAATCAACTTGTTTCCCTTGACACAACATTAAACGACTTGCTGAGGTATCGTATTATTATGTACAATAAATATGCACACGTTTATAATCATCCTATTGAGCTTGAAAAATAAATCAAAAGGTTGAAACAAGTATATTTATGACTCATAATAATTACTATTAATAAAATAAATACATAAGTTATGGTTTGATATGAAACTTTAAGCCTTAACTTTAATTTTAGCCTGCCAAACGCAACTGAATGATTCGATCTTTTGTAAAGTTGTCAAAGCTTATAGAAATGCCTACTATTCTGTTATAAATTATATTGCGGACCAAGATGTGTGGAAGTAGTTAATATTCTGCGCTTGAAAATCACCTGGTAACTTAAAACATTAATGTATTGGTCAAATTTTGTAAATACTAATATTAAAAAAAAACACCGCAAAGTTCCTTGCCGGTTCTTCTCTGGACGAGTCTGAGCTTGTGAACCAGTGGTAAATGGATAATTTTTGACGTTCATAAGTGCTCAGTAGAGCCTAATTGAATAAATGATTATTAATAATTACTTTACGATTGTATCCGTTTATTTTACATTATCCGACGTGAACATTTCAGGTTGCCTGTCACGGGCTGATTAATGTTACTCTTCTGCCTAAGGAGAAGTGGTTTAGATCTAAATTTATTTATTTTTTAATAAAACATGAATACTCGAACCTCTAGTTTCATATAACCTTGTTTTCATCTTACAAATTCGTGCGTGGTTTTAGTTTAGCAAATTATTTAAATAGGGATCCCAAGACAGGAAACAACTTACTTCTCTATTGAGCATTGGACCTCGATCAGCTTCAGACTCCTTGGCTCAGAATCGCTTGGCGAGATTTGTGTCGATCAACATCAAGTATGTCAATGGTTTGTCAATTACTGGCACACGCCGACTGTGTTGGCTCTTACATATGAACTTTTTCAGCCATGTGCTAAACCTTCACAACGGGTTCAAATGCGCTTCGTTGGTCAGAATTATAATCAGATTAAATTAGCATCTGACTAACCACTGGTCTTTGAATTAATAATGCACGTTGCTGTAAATGCAACGCAAATAACTGCATCAGATTTGGCCGATAATCAGATTCATTGATTAAAGCCCGTCATCATAACTGGTTCACACTAGCAATGACAGTTCGCTTGCAAACAAATATAACAGACGTACATGTCAACGCGATGTGGCAATGCTTGTAAACATGCTGCTGTTTTGCTCGTGCGCATGCGAACATGTCCGCCAGATTGCTAACTCATGCGCTTGGTCTCTTTATAACCGGAGTGTTGGTCAAACTCAAAACAGCATTCTGTTTTCTGACAATTGGTTAGGACAATTTGACCGTTCACGCCAACTGCTGATATTAATATGAATTCATGCTGATGCATGTAAAAATTGAGTACCCACCAACCGCATTGGAATAGTGACAGGAACGATCCAATAACTAATGGAGAAGAAGTGCAGTAGGGACTATTTCAGCAGTGAAATCTCAGGCTGATGATAAGTGATGAAATCATCTATGTTGATGTATTGGTTAATTCATAAGCTATTTCATCATCGTATTAATTTTAAAGTCTTTAATCAAAGAATTATATTTAGAGGACTTCCACTAAGTGAAGGTTTCATCAATACAGCTTAGTACCACATTTATAAAATTAAAGGTCTATTATTTTTACTAATTAATAATATTAAAAAGACTCGTTAATCGTTTTTTGAGTTTCATTCTCTACTGAATATCGTTATCACAAATATCATCATTACTGAGATCGAATTTAAAATTGAAATAACTACTCGAAAAATCATTTGTCAAAAATGATTACATAGAGCTACAAAAACTACTTATTTTCTAACTTCAATATATAGCATTGATTAACTTTTATTATTTCAGTCCAAGTTGGTATGGTAAAATCATGTTAAACTTTCTCTCCTACTCATCACTCAACTCTCAATAAGCTTTTATAAATGCATGTAACACGTTACGGAATTTTACCTAACTTATTTTAATTTTGTAAATATTTCTATTAACCGAGAAACAAAGACATCAAAGGATGTTTTGACATACGACAATCTTAAAGGAGGAAACATAAGAAAGCGTCCTATTAAAAGGTTTACTTTGCAAGTTTTCCTTTAAACAAGAGCCTTAAAGTAGTAATGTAAAGATTACGTTGATCATCTTCAAGGGTTGACATATTGCGTTTAAATGTTCCTCGTTCATTATTTTGGATTGTGCGTTTTCCTTATCTTAAATTTTTAGGTAGGAAAAATATTTTTTTCCTTTTTAAATCAGTGATAATTGATGTTCAAACCCGCCCAACCTTTTAGGAACTTATTATTGTAGTTATACCTAATATTTTTTTTCAAATTTAATTATCTTATTAATTCCTAATTTTCTAGTCTGACAAACAATAATTTAAAAATAAAATAAATCCATGATGCGTTTAAATAATAATCTCATTAACTAAAGTTGTATTTTGTTAATATCTGTTTGCCTTTTATATAATTGATGAAACGTTAATTTCCATATTTTATTCATATCGTTATTATGGTAATAACTTGATGTGATATTGACATTATTTTTATTCCTTCACGCAGGTTCATATTCTCTTCGTTTTCAATATAAGAGGCCAGTCACAATCTACTTGTACACTCCTGGGTCTTGTAGGAATATTACTTGACAGGTGGTAGGATTGACCAATCATCTTCAGCGGCGAGAATAAGTTTTGATTGAGCCGCCTCAAAATATAAGCTTGTCAGTTACGCCTCTCACAAAGGCTAGAATGCAGGTCATCAGCTCCACTGTGCTGCCTTAACTGTGACCTGCCGTGGCGCAGCGAGCTTGTTGTCTCCTCAGTCCCACTTGCATACATGGTGCAGCTCATGCCGCCAGGTGTTCATCATCGCAGATCCCTCGTGCTCTGAAACAAGGTTTGCCACGTAGCTAACTGCGGATGGATGTTGGTTGAATTGCCTTTTAAATATTTAGTTTCAGATAGCGGTTGGTTTCCTATACACAGTATGCGCTCACAGGTGTTATCAGGATTGCCGAATAAGTTAAAACACGTCAAAGAAAGAGCGCTAACGAAAATTGCTTTTTCCTAACTCCGATAGTAAACTGTATTTTTGAATTACATGGGTTAGGTGGTTTAAAATGCATTTATTTTATCATATGGTAAGATAGTAAATGTATCATCCACTAAGCGCTTATAAAAGTCTTGGATGAATAGAAGGCTAGTGAGTGAGCCTTCTCCTCAAAGTCTTCCATAAGAAATGTCCACAACAATAGGAGACACCGGGCAACCCATCGCTACACCATCCATCTGCATGTAGAACTCATCTTTCCACAATAAATAGCCAGATGTTAGGCAATGTTTCAGTAAAAATGCATATTCTATTGAGATGTTATTTTCCTCTAACTTTCTTGCTACAATATTGATGCAATCTTCTATAGGTATGAGAAAACAAAGATTGAACATCAAAACTAACTCATAGTTTCATTGTCACAAGATGTAGATGTTTTACCTCGCTAACAAAAATTCAAAATTCATAGGTAATTCTCGGTGATCATGGACACGTCAGATTATAATTCTAGATTAGAACAACTGTTATCGGATGAAACTACTTATAGGAAGGTCAAAACTGACCCTACTACGAAAGCGCTCAAATTAACTAGCGATCTTATTAAAAGCACTCCGAAAAACTTAATCTTGACGTTAAATTGATAATACCTTCATGTCCCCAGCCCCCAAAATTGTATGGGTTGCCTAAAATATACAAATTAAATGCTCCATTGCGCCCTACTGTTAGCCAAATTGACTCACCTACTTATAAATTGGCTCAACATTTAGTAAAATCCTCTCACCACTTAGAGGACAAACAAGCGCGTTTACAAAGGATTCACCATTTTGTTAGGCGAGGTAAAACATCTACATCTTGCTGACAATGAAACTATGGTTAGTTTTGATGTTCAATCTTTGTTTACATCTATACCTATAGAAGATTGCATCAATATTGTAACAAGAAAGTTAGAGGAAAATAACATCTCAATAGAATATGCATTTTACTGAAACATTGCCTAACATCTGGCTATTTATTGTGGAAAGATGAGTTCTACATGCAGATGGATGGTGTAGCGATGGGTTGCCCGGTGTCTCCTATTGTTGTTGACATTTTTATGGAAGGCTTTGAGGAAGGCTCCTCACTGCTCCCATTCATCCAGATTTTATAAGCTATGGGATGATACATTTACCATCTTACCATATGATAAAATAAATGCATTTTAAACCACCTTAACTCCATTAATTCAAAATACAGTTTACTATGGAGTTAGAAAAATAATAATTCTTTAGCTTTCTTGATGTTTTAATTATTCGCAATCCTGATAACACCTTGAGCCATACCTGATAGAAACCAACCCATACAAATAAATATTGAAAAGGCAATTCACACCAATATCCATCCCAGTTAGCTACCGTGGGCAAATCTGTTTCCAGAGAGCACGAGGGATCTGTGATGATGAACACCTGGCGGCTGAGCTCACCATGTTAAGGCAAGTCTGCGGAGACAACAGCTGCTGCGCCACGGCAGTCACAGTTAAGGCAGCCACAGTGGAGCGAGTACTGCTGTTCTACCTTTGTGAGGCGAACTGACAAGCTGCACATTTTGAGGCGGGCTTCAATCAAAACTTATTTCAAGCCGCTGAAGATGATTGGCAATTCCACCACCTGTCAGTGCAATTCTCTAAAGACCCAGGAGTGCAGGCTGATTGTGACTGTGGCCTCTTATTTGGACAAACGAAGCGAGCAATATGAACCCGCGTGAAGAGACATAGCTGACATTAAACATAGAAGACCCAACAGTGCTAGTGTGTGCGACCATACCTTAAATCACCCAAACCATTACATCAGATTTGATCGACCACTAAATCCTCGCTAAAGAACACCGATTCCTACCAAGGATGATCCGTGAGGTATTGACATTAAAAACATCCAAATTTCAATAGAGAAGATGGTTGTTCTACCACCTGCTTGGGATCCATAATTAATAAATTAAAATTTAAACCCAAGCTAATCCACTGCCGGCTGTACAGATAAAATCAGTTCATTTTGCATAGGTCGGAGTACAGATTAAAAATAATTAATAAAAATTAGATCTGGTAACTCCGCTTCAGCACTGTGAAGAAGACGCATGACATCTGAGTCTACCGGACCACGGCCGCTGGAAAGTGTTCGAAACGTCGGGAATTTAAAATGTAAATAAACGCGATAAAATCCGTAAAGTAATTTTATTTAATAATGTATAATATTCGCGCAAGCAATAGAATAAATGATTTTAACTTTTTTTTTTATAAGCTTGCAGGCAGACGAGCAGTCGGCACCTGATGGAAAGTGATCACCAACACCATAGACATTGGCAATCTGTATCACCAACGCTGCCTACCGTGAGACATAGGATGTTGAAGTCTCGTTTACCCAGTGAATACGCTGGCTACGGTGCCCTTCAAACCGGAACACTAGTGTTTTCACACTACTGCTTTGTAGTAATAATAGGTCACCGTGGTGGTACCACCCAGACGGTCCCATGTAAAAGGGAATCTACCACCGGTAAAACTTTAATAACTTTAATAATGTATCCGTGTTTAAATTTAACACTTACCAACATTTATTGCTAACGGTCATGATTTATTGTTTTTTTGCCTACTCTGAGGTGATCGAGTATTTAAAGTTTACTTTATTTTGGATTAATAAAAACATGAGGAATAACACACAATAAAACAGTTACTTAAAAGTTTTGTACATATAAACCTTTCTTTTCAATTACTCTATCTAATATAATTCTGTTGCGTAGTTTTAAAGATTTAAGCACAAAGGGACATACGGACAGAGAAAGCGACTTACTTTCATATAATGTACAAGTCTATCCTGTGCCTTGAAGGTTCCGTAGCCTTAATTGGCGTCAGCTATTTGCACACGGGAAGACTTTTTCACTTACAACATTTCTCAAAGTTAAAGTCAATGCTGTGTCAAAACGAACGTCTGAACGAAGTGTTACATTTAATATTATGCGAACTTTATTAGCATGTGCTAAATTCACAATTCACTTACCGAAAAGGCTTGTTTGGTGATGTATTATGATTCAAGTATTAATATTTCATTAGAATAAACGTTTTAATATCATAATGCACGTTGCATTGTAAATGACAGCTGTCAAATAAAAGATGCAATCAAATTTGGCCAATGTGTTATATCGGACATCAATTATTAAATACCGATATTAATAACGGTATTCAATAATGCAAATGGACAACGTTATTCGACAAACAAATATAACAGAGACGTTAATGTTCAAGGATTCATTAGATTGGGTAAAAATATATTGTCTTATGTTTTAGCAAATCGCATTTAACCGCCTTCGTGGCCATGCGGCATTGGTCCTTGCTTTATAAACCGGAGGTTGTTGGTTCAAACCTCGCGGAGAAAACAACTATGTTTTGTCGTTGTTTTCTGGTTGGTTAGGACAATTTGGACCGATCACCCAATTGTCTGATAATTAATATGATTCATGCGTCGGATGGGCATGTAAAAAATTGGTCCATCCACCAACCCGCATTAGAATAGCATGGCGGGAAACGATCCAAATACCCCCTAATGGAGAAGAAGTGCAGTAGGAGACGCCTATATTCAGCAGTGAAAAACCACAGGCTGATGATTATGATGATGAAATCCCATCTCTGTTGATGTATTGGTTAATTCGTGAAGCATCTCATCATATGCGATTTATTAATTTTTGAAGGGCTTTTAATCAAATGTGTAATATCTTAAGAGGTACTTATCACAGAGCGAAGGTTTCATCAATTACAGCTTGTACTTCAAAATTACCACTTGAATCTTACTCGAAAAAATCATTTATCAAAAATGCATATACATAGAGCTATGCACAAACTACTTATTTTTCTAGCTTCAATATATACCATTTGATTAACTTTTATTTCAGTCTCAAGTTAATATGAGCTAAAATCAGTGTTAAAACTTTCTCTCTCCAATACTCATCAACTCAACTCTCTAATAAAGCTTTATTATAAAATGCATGTAACACGTCAGCGTGAATTTACGCTAACTTATCTGCTAATTTTGCTCAAACTATTTCTATGTAACCGAGAGAACACAGAAGACATCAAAGGATGTGTGACATACGACAATCTTAAAGCGTTAGAATGTAAACATAAGATAAAGCGTCCTATTAAAGATTCGTACCTGTGTGTACATAATTTTCCTTTAAACAAGGAGTACCTTAAAGTAATAATGATAAATGATTACGTTGATCATCTTCATGAAATGTTCCTCGTTTATTATTTTTGATTGTGCTTTTCGTTTTCATGCTGATTGTTAAATTATATTTTTTTTGTACTTTTTAAACCAGTGGATGAATTATGCCCATTCAAATCAAAAAATATTTTCGGCAGCCCTTTTTAGGAGCCTTCACTATTGTAGTTATACCTAATCTTTACTCTTTACAAAACTTGCGGCATGTTTATTTAGAAGTACGAAAAAAAACATTGAATAATATATGTTATTATTTCAATAATTTTCATACTTTAGTTTAATGACAAAGCAATGAATTTAGAAATACAATAAAATAAATTCATGCATGAAGTTTTACCAATAATAATGTACATTACCTAAAGTTGTATTTGTGTAACATCTGTTTGCCTTTTATATAATTGATAAAGACATTAATGTATCCATATTTTATTCATATCTGTTATTATAGGTAATAACTTGATGTGATATGTGACATTATTTTTATAAGTTATTATACATATTATTAGTTACATTAGACATATTTATGGTTCATAATACTTTATTCTGAGTAATAAACTAAGCGCGTAAATAATGATGGCGATATAGACTTTTGGCGCCAAACCTAATGGAAACCGGATATAATCGTGACGTCACTGCCGGCAACTAGTCTAGGCTTGTACCATATATTAGCTTCTGTCTTGACAAATGTACGTATTACTAATTGAGACGTTTTCTATTTTATGGAATGGAGTTTATCTTTTCATTTTGTTTTTTATTATTGCAATATTAAATACGCCAAAGTCTGCATATGCGTAAGTTATGTGCTACTCTTTTACACTAAAGCCCACGTTGAATTCTAAAATAAATTTTAATAACGTAGTTTACAAATCAAAATAATTTATAAACATATAGTATTAATTATCCAAACAGAAGAAATAAAAACAGAAACTATTTTTCAAGTAAGCTGAAAATATTCTACCATATTCGAGTTATTATAGAATGTGTAGAAAAAATATAAATGAAATTGGCTATAAGTCGGATATTTGAAAATTAATGACCTTTCTTGGCTCATGTCAGTAAATCTGAAAATGTCGGGCGTCAATATTTTTAAAATCATGGGGTATATTATATTGCCAATTTTTCCGCTCTGTTTAGATTTATTTCCCATATGTATGTCCATTTTACGTTCTTGTGTAAGATACTAAACTCAGTCAATTTGTCTCAGACACTAAGTCGATTAGTCGGTTGTCTGTTGGGAAGATATCCTTAGAGACATGCCGAGATTTCCTCCCAAAGATTACATCCACCCGTCCATGCATGCTAGATCTAATTGGATTACGTTATGGTCATTCAGGTTGTAAAATGAGACCTGAAAATTAAATTAGTTTCAGGTCTTATTATCTTATAATTATTAAAAAGAAAGATTTTCTGTTAAATATATTATTTTAGAAAAAATCTAAAGATATCAGATAACAAAGAAAGAATAATTTTTCAAAGATTTAAAACTTCTGGAGAAAAATTCATATTACGGTCCGATGTTTATTTCAGTTACTGAAACTTTTCGAGATAAATTTTCTTCAGCTAAGACAAGTCTTCTCCGATTGGAAACTTTGTGGAGAACTTTGCTAAGAACAAAAAACTGTCGTCGATAATAATTTACTCTTCGAGGGCGTTGAAAACTTTTTACATTTTTATTAACATAAAGTTTAAATGCTGGGGTTTTTATTACAGATAATATGACTTTAAAATTACTTCTAGTCTAAATGTCACTCTATGTTAATTTCTTTATAATTTTGTTCACCTCCGTGGTCCAGCGGTATTTATCGGTAGCCCTTGCATTATAAACTGGAGGCTGTTGGTTCGAATTTCGCGGGGAAACAACTTTGTGTCATCGTATTTTTTCTGGTTAGTTCGGACAATTTGAGTCGATCACCCAATTGTCTAAAAAATAAGATGATCTGTGAGTCAGATGGGCAGGTAAAAAATCGATCCATGATTTTATTTTAATCAAATCAGACGTTAAAATAATATTAATTAAACCATTAGCAACGAAGTTATATTGCGCATGTAACGTTATTGCTAATGGTTTTTGTAGCGCGATAGAATTATTAACGCTAAACGTATTACGCCACTTCATCGCTATGGGTTTCATTATTTAACTCAATTTCTATTGATTTATATATGGTGTAAAAACCATGATTATGATGCCTCCACTGTAGATGTAATAGTGCACATGTATGATGATGATAACCCAACGTCATCTTCTGCGGCATATATTATAAAATCCCTTCTTAAATGTATCAGGGAGTGTATTCTTTATTAAATAATAATAAGTAATAATAAATTATTGTAATATGCACTGATTTTAAAGATGATTATTAGAAGTATTTCGCTAATCACACAGTTTACAATATAATTACTAAAATATTAATGTTAACCAAAACTCCAACGTAAACACTTAAAAAATAAAGCAATAATGCATCTATATGTAAAATTATATATTTTCTAACTTAGGAACAGTAGGAATATTATCGGAGCTGTAGTAAGAAATGTTGGCATTCCGAAGGCTGGTATTGTATTGGAATCCCAATACCTACTATACCCTCCTCAAGGGACTGTCTAAATTCGTGAAGTATCTCATCGAAGTAACGAGACGTATTTTAGATCGTAAATTCAGTCTTTGTTAATATTTTCGGAACATTTAATTAATATACAATTAATGGATAGTTAATGGAGGCGTCGTGCATTAAAGGAGCCCTATGTCCTGCCCTGGACCAACACAGGCTGATGACATATGATGATGTAATAACATGAAGCACTAATGAATTAACATTCTGTTATTATATGCAGTTTAAAGAGTTCCTGTTTATAAGTATGATTTTTAGTCATTTATCGAATAAATAAAATTGGAGTACCTATAAATAATATAAGCAATACTTATAACAAAATACCATTTTTTATTTTTTGTCTGACTGTTAGACGGGACTTTTACCGGAAGATAGCTTATGTAACTGGGAGTAACTGAAGCGACTTTAAAAACAACATAATTTTTTGTTGTAATATTACTGATTGAACAAAGCCACAAGCAGCAGCTAGTTTTGAATATCAATGCAGCTTAGACTAGAGTATGTTATAACAGTTTCAGATTTCAGCATAACTGGCGTGTTTATCCATCACTTTATTCTATGACCTAGGCAGGACTTGAAGAGATTTAAACTAGGGTTTCTCAAGTAATACAATCAACAACAAATAGTAACACCAACAAGGCTTCAATACTTCACTGCCACGCTTTTATCACCTTAAACCCTTAGTACACGCGATTATGGCATTAACTTCACACGCTTTATGTAACAAAGTAAAAATATTTTAATTCTCACCACTTTATTTTAAATTGTGTTATAATAAACAATATGTATCATTAGATTAAATCCACTTTTGCACGTTGTTGATGTTGTCTGTATAGTAATCTCGTTAATAAAATAAATAATTGTTTGCATCTTTTTAAACTTTGTATTGAACATGGCATTTTTTAGCATTATTAAAGTACAGTGCTGTAAGTTAGACAATGTTCTCGTTAAAAAATAACTTTATGTATTTAAAATTACCGCTAATGAAAATGGAAATCTATTTAATCGAAAGACAAACGAAATTTTAATTTGTCTATTGTTTTATGCTTAATGTACTCGTAATTAAATAAGTACAATTTATAGTAAATTATTATTGAAGTTATTGAGTTATACTTCTTTAGGCGCGTTATGAAAAATGATGAGGTGAAATTTTAAGACCGTGACACAAAATTAACAGTTTATAATGAAAACAGGTGAAAATGTAATAAGGTCCATATTACATAGTGATAAGGTTGATTTTGTGTAGTGATAATGGAGTTGTCGTTTTATTTGCGATAGTTGTTATAATGTGCTCTATGAGTTAGGATTAAGGTTCGTTTTGGTATATATATATATATATATATATATATATATATATATATATATATATATATATATATATATTATTAATATATTTTATATTATTTAAATTTATATTAAATATATTATTATATAAATATATTAATTTTTGTAATGATGTTTATTCAACTTGATATAATGGTAATATTTTTATTCATTTAATATATCAACATTGTGATTTATCCATGTAATACGTTTTAGATAAGCGCCATCTAGTCACACATAATCAAAGCTTCTGATTTATAGTACGCTGTACAAGTAAGCCAACATCTCTTAGGAATTCTACATTTGTAAGCAACAGATGGCGCTGAACTACCAGATATATGATATATCAAAGTACATCTTGTGAATCCATAAATTCTTAATCAGAATTATTTATGATTAGTTCTTGTAAATCTATCATTTTTAATTATCTTAATTATTTTTGATTGATACTTACTATTTGTGAATATAAGTGAAAAAATTGTGCTTATATACTTTTCAAGTGCTCCAATATAATTGAGGTTAACTATCCGTATGTATTATTTACTAATACTTTTATTTAATATAATTAACACTAAATAATATTAAATTATTAATGTTAAATACTTATTATTGGTTATTTAATATTCTCAAAATAAAGAAATAAATTTAGAAAACTTTTGATAAAATGATAACTGAGAGTTCCGATTCAGACATTACGGGAAGATACTATGGAAGTGGACATCATTTAATTAAAAATACAATTCGAATAATAAGACAATTTATGTTAGACTTAATGTAAGAAAATAAATATTTATTTATTTAATTTTTCAAATTTAAACTGAACTTTGTTGATAATCCTTTTCCAATATTATTTTATTGTAATTAATTATTTGCATGCAATTAAAACTATTTTTAATGATGCCAAAGATATAATCTTCTCACGCGTACATAAGTACACGCACCCATTTTTATCGTTGCTATTTACTTACGTTACTATTTGTTGTATTTGGCATAGATTTACAAGGAAATAAATGTTCTATTGTGAAAAGTAAAAGGTTATCTGTTTTTATGAATATATTCAAACACTACAGTAGTATATCACATAGTATAAGACCACGTCGCATTGCCGGTCCCTATATCCCTATGTATGCTTAAATCTTTAAAACTACGGAAGGAACTTTGATGCGGTTTTTTTAATAGATGGAGTGATTGAAGAGGAAGGTTTATATGTATAACTCATATAATAATATTGAAGAAAAACGCAGGTAAATTTTTATATTAAGCCATAGATTTTGCAGATTTTGAATGGATAAAATAAAAACTTATTTCAATAATATATACCGATAACCAGGATAAATTGCGATGTCATATAAAGCAATTGGTTGAATGCCAAAACAAAGTTGACTTTGGCAACTCTGTCAGTTTGCACGATGAGCTAACTAATAAGTTAAAAAAGTGACAATAACGGTAGGTGCCTTATAAAGGATAATAATAGCAATTAATATTTGGTAATAATATTTATGAGTATGATGTGCATTGTTACATTATACAACAAATTTTTGCTGTAAGACATTAATCTTATACTCATTTATTTTTTAACCATTTTTTTTTAATTTAGTACAATTGCGGACTGAATTCTATTCATTGATATGGTGACATAGATAATTTCTAGTCAGTACATACACTCGCCGAAGGTGAATAGAACTTTAGACTTCAAAAAACAAGTTTTTTACATATTACAAAAATTACAATAAAGGACCAATAGTCTTGGTACTCTTTTCCACTTTAAAGGTTGTGTCAATAGTAAAAATTATTCCGTGTTTTAACTGGTTTTATGAACAAATGTGCGCTACATATAGTAGTCATCAAAGACGATCAATAAAACTGGCTCGATGTACAGTACATTGTAAGAAACCAAGAACAGATAATCAGTGTCAATGAAATACACCACCTCGGTTAAGGTCAACATGATTCATTCAAAGGATATGAGAGATATTTAAACATGGTTTAATGGAATAAAGAAGAAGGCAAGTTATAATTTTTTTTTAAATATAACGATATTTAAACTATGTTTTAGCCAAAATTTGATTTGGAATATGTTTATTTCTTAGTACTGTCCTTAAAGTGTCTGAACGATTATCCTTACCTGAAACATAACACTACTTACTTAGGTTTCTATTAAGATTATTACAAGAGTAAGCGCAACACAGGCGCACTCCTTTTTCCTCCCTTATTCTCAAAGCCCGATAGGACGGATGGACGAAACCAACACGACTGAGAGTAATGCAGACCGACTTTTAAAAGCCCATCGATGCATGGATATACTTTTTTCAGAAAATTGAGTGATCGGCCAAATTGCTACCACTGAGCAACAACAATGAAAATTTCTTGAGTCCCCGCAGGATTCAAACCCACGACCTCCAGTTTCTAAAGCACACTCCCTTACCACTAGGCTACGGAGGCATCATCATATATAACATCAACATATAGTAGGTTTATACTCAAAATTATATGACATATATTAAAACCATAATTTTATATAACCACAATGTCTATTTTTTTTCTTTTTTTAAGGCATACGCAGGCAGACGAGCATAGGGATGAAAAGTTCACCGACCTGAGACATAGAAATACAGGGTATCCTAAACGCGCTGCCTGCCGTGAGACATAGGTGTGGGTCTCATTACCAGTAAATACGCTGGCTACATGCGCCTTCAAACCCGAACACAGCAGTCTTCTCACACTACTGCTTTGCGGCAGAAATAGGCAGGTGTCCACCAGATGGTCTCCTGTAAAAAGGGGTCCTACCACCGGTAAAATAAGGTAATGTCTAAGCATATTTTAGCGAACACAAAAGGAATTCCTAATAACAGCCTGCTCAAGTGGCAAAGCAGCCTCGAAATTCTTTACATATCTTATAGTTTTATAGTCTTATAGTATTATAGCAGATAGTTTCTGTACAAAGCAGACATTTAGTATAAGACGAGAAAATTTTGGAAATACTTGATATGTAATATGAATCAAGTTTGTCAATTTTAACATAAAAATTGGTTTAATTCCCTCAAAGACTTCTTATATTTGATAGTATTAATTTACTTTTACGACTGTTATGTTTTAAACAGAACTTAATATTGAAAAATATTTGCTTTTAAATTATGTATTTTTTAACTTAATTGAATATAGTTCAAATATTACTTTTATAAGTTGTTGTCTGTTTTAGAATTAAATAGATTTTAAAAACAAAAAGTTTTGTTCAGTTATTAGCTAATTTTACTAAAAAAAAACAGAAAGGAACAAAGTTAAAAAGACTAGAATTGTACGATATCGCGTTAAAACTGCAAAGAGCTGGTTTTAACGCAATTATTTAGAAGAGTAGAGATAAATATCAAAGAAATCGCTATAAATTGTTAATGTGTACATAACATTGATTTTAAACTTGTGTTTTAAAATGTTTTTAAACGTAACAACGCAAGAATAAAATCGAGCTTATTCACAATTGGCATCGCCTAAAACAATATTTAGTAGACCCTTTTTTTTTACTTAGATGTTATGCTTTCAGACTCTTGTCATTTAGTAGACCCGGTTTGTTATTATTGACACCGTCGTGTTTATTGTGTGTTTGAAAGGTCAAAATGGTCTTTTGATGTTTGTATACTAAGAATAGAAGACAAAGGCAAGTCAATAAAGCGGACATTGTACTTAAAATGAGTTTAATCATTCAGCAACTAATCAGTACTATACTTTAATAACCTAGAAGATTGATTACCGATTATGCTTTTTGACTATTAAATGATTTATAAAAACATTGATGTTTATAATGCTCAAGTCATTTTAACGAAAAGAAATTCAAAATTTCTGCGGACAAAATTTTAATTTTACCAGCGCTGCGAGTAAGAACTATCCTGTTTAATCAACTGAATCTTTTAGCAAGATGTAATAGATCTTTGCAGGACACGCTAACTACATGGATTACTTACTGTTTTTCAATAACTTAATATCTGTCCAGGACGATGGTTTTTACATTGTTTTATTATTATTATATAAAGGTTAGGTTAGTATTATATGAAGGTTTCAGATTTGTTTTATTTTTTAATATCTAGTATGATAAAAGGTAACTACTAAACTTTGTTTGAAATGAAAATTTAGCAGTAATAATGCACGTCAGTGAAGGTTTACTTCACTCACATGACGCGCTTCCACGTTGTTTCCGAGATGCATCAATATTAGCACAGTACGGGATATCAAACACGTTACAATGCAAACTCATTTTGAATACTGTAAAACGTATTTTAAAGTGTCATTTGTATGGAGTATCTTGTTTATTTAATCTTTACAATTATATCCGATCGTCTTTGTCAGTGTTGTTAGATCAGAATTAGATAGCCAGCTTTATTATAATTAAGTCTTAGTAAAATAAAAATATTTTGTGCCTAACTTAACTCAAAGCCTATTTTTTTAAATAATTAAGAATTGAAATTGGATTTCTGTTTATCTTTCATGCTACTGGTTACAATTTATATTAATTTTGTCGATGTTATATATTGAATAATGTGCAAAATGGAGGCAAAGCTTTAGCAGAAATAGATAAAATAACGATCCATATTAAATAGTCTTTTTGTAGCGTCTTATATTGATACTTTATAGGTTAGTATTTACATTAAAATATCTTGAGTATTTTATAATGCAATGTTTTCAATTCTTACTTCCACTTTTATTTGCTAAAAAGTACTTCTAGGTTTAATTATTTTCTGTTAATTTAGGATGAATGATTAAAAAATAAGTAGATTGTCATTTTCGTATACTTTACTCTGTTTATCACAATTTTTATGGAGTAACATATTAATAAACATTATTCGAAAATAAACACTTTTTCTGTATATTTTTTTATTAGAGAGAATATAGTCTAACATTAGCATACGAAGCTGTTAGCCAGTACTTATAATTGTTGTTTGCCACTATTAAAGGGACGTAAAATGATTTAACGGCCGCATTAAACAAGATATGTTTAAACAAAAATGTATATACATCGAAAATTATTCGCAATACTTTTAGTGGAATTTAATATACAAATACAACGTAAAAATTATCTGTCACAAACAAAATATCTAATTCAAATCATAATTTAAGCTATATACCTAACTCTGAAATAAGTGGCGGCGTGCATTAGGGTAGGCCCATGTTCAGGAGTTGACTACCTCAAGCTGATAAGGACGATCATGATGATGAGTTGTAGGAAATAAATGCTGTCAATGAATCTATATAAATGACGATACAACTTTAAATAAAACGTATATTTTATGATTTAAAAATAATTATCGGTAAAGGAAACTCTTTTAACCAAACACCAACAAAAACCTGTTCAAGGCCATAGTTATATATCGTGTGTCTTCTAAACCGGGGTTTAACAAAAGTTAAGAAGATTTTGTATGTAATATTGCAAAGAATATGAATTGTTTTACAAGTATCTTCAGATTTCATTAACGCAGACAAAAAGCAAAAATATATTTTTTTTAAATCAACAGATAATCTATCAATAAACGGCGTTTAAATTTTAATGTAACATACAAATTTCATGAATAGGAACTAAATGGTTTTTTTTTTATAACAATCGATTTATAATCGCATTGAGAAACGAGATGTTAATTTTAAAACTTTGGCTTTGGATCCTAACTAAGATACAAAGAAGGTAAGAAGATTAATAAACGAGAAAGGATCACTCGATCCAATGGTCAAAGTTTTGCAGGAACTTCTGACCTGGTTATCGAGATCATTTATAAGTTAGCAGTGTCTTAGCTTTATGTCGAGTTTATAAAGGAGAGAGAAATTTAATTTCAATAGGACATAAAAAAAATGTTTAAGGAAAAGTTAGAAATAACACCCAAAACCGCTGAACACGGTATACCATAAGACAGAGGAATCCGGAGAGGAATATTACCTTTGCGGGTTTCGGGTTGAGGGGTTTTATAGCTAACTGGGCAAACCATATTTTTAAGAGAACGCCTATGCATATCTGTCTTTTGAATGAATGGATAATATGTTCTATACAATAAAAACAATATAATTATAAAAATAGGCAATTTGCTAACTGTTGTTATTTAAAATTCTACCAAGGTTTACAATATTAATTAGGCAATATTAGCAAAAAAGACTACGACATTATCATTAATCTTTATAGGACATTGTATACGCTTTTATAAGAAAATCACAGAAATCAATCAATCAGAAAAGGTATACCACTAGAATATTATAATAACGTGAATTATTTAATAAACAGCAATCAGGAAATAGATCTCTCGCATCAGGCTTCTTTTAAACAGATAAAATCGTGTATACACATAATTAAAAGGTAAGTGAATCAAAAATACTTATCAATGGAAGCCAAGCCGAGATGACATGATTTCCAAAGTCATAGATATATTTCAAACCATCGGTGGTGTTTTTGAAAGTAAATAAGCAATTTTAAAATAAAGTTAAAACAGTTGAATATAAATATTTTTGGCAAGTCTACGTAATATGTAAATTTGACGTACACAGAGATATTACACACGTGCTTGACTCGTATTATGTCGATTATCATTCTTTTTCTACACGAATATGTGTGGTGCTATCTGTTGTAATGGAAAAAACCGTTGTATCTGTTGCAATGAATACGTCTGCGTAGGCCGATACAAAACTGTTTCAAGCACGATAAAAGCGAGAAAATTTTATTTGTGAAAGTATATACTTTGCTTTTGTTTTACGATATGACAAAAGCTAATTATATCTGATTTTTCATGACTGTAGTTGAAAACGTAGCTATTTAAATCAACATCAGTACCTTTTTTTTCCTTTTTGTTCTACAGAAAATCTCCTTGAATATTTTATATTAATACTTACCTAATCACTGCTTCTCTGACTTTTAGTGATGACGGAGTTGTACTTACCTGAAAACAAATATTTTTATTAAACTTAAATATATTTAAATGTAGTTATATTGAATTCGAAAAAACAATAAAAACACTGAATAAACAGTGTAGCTTATTAGCAAAACGCTAAATCAATCCTGTAAAAGCTTCGATTTAATGGTACTCCATCCGTTTTTTCATCTAGCCTTTTTCAAAGTTATCATGAAGTCGGCTTCTAATCCATCCAGATTTACCTGAATAACAGTTTTTACGCAGAACACTGACTGGCATCTGACCTCCCAAAGGATAAACTGCATTCTAAGGATGAATTAGGTGTCAGAAATTTTAAAAGATCTGACATCCTATAACGACTTTTTTTTTAAATCATCATCATAAAACTTGTCTTTAAAATTCTGTTTTGAATGTAAATTTTTACGCGTATATTTTAAGCAACTGGTGTAACTCATTATACACTTTACCCACCAACCCGCACTGGACCAACGTGACGGGATACGGTCTAAAAACCCCCTAACGGAGAAGGTGTCCATAAGGGGAGGCCTATGTCCAGCGGTGAACTAACACGTTATAATAACACTTCTAAATATTTAATTTATTTTCTGTTTGAAATATCACTAAAATAAAAAAAACTTTCTTTCTAACAGATACTTAAGTAAAATATAATAGGGCCTGGAATGGCCACCACAACCCAAAGGATAAAATAAACTTTAGGCGGATGTAGGGCCTGGTGGGTTTGAAAGGGGCCGACTAGGGCGATACCTCGGAGCATATTTTTGGCATGTACTGAAAATTATTTATTATTATATTAAATAAATTATTTAAAAAATGGCAATAATGCATCTAATCAATGTTATATTATATCTGTCCTAACTTATGAATAGCACAAGCTAATCCGAATTATTCTATTCAATTTTGTTATTCCGAAGACTGGTATTATAATGGAATCCCAATACCAATTATACCCTCCTCAAGGAATTGTCTACATTCGTTAAGATGTATCTCATCGAAATAACGAGCGGTAGTCTTGTCCGTGAATTGACCGTTTCTAACATTGTCAGAAAATTCCATTTATACGGTACTAGCAGACCCTGCCACGCGTTGCTGCGGCTAGGTTTTACTTATTTTACATTGTAATAAACAATTTAAGGGCTTAAAATAAACGGAAAGAAAATATCAGTTAAAAGGACCACCATGTTTTATTGGAAAAATGTTATTTGTAAAAGAACAGTGAACTCTATGATGTTACCATTATACCTGAATACAATGAAAAGTGGTATAAAAATCGACTGAAGACGATTATTCAAAATGTTCTTTCTGTTGATCTCTTGCAAAATTCTAAACAAAATATTTCGTATCAAAAATTATTATTGATTATTTAATTCTTACTTTTCTAATTAAAATGTTATAATTTGAATGGATACATAGCACTACCACTAAAAATATTATTATAATATTTTAGATGCATGGTTATTAAAAAACAAAATACAAAAGTTGATTACATTCGTCGCAAGCGTAAGGAAACAACTATCGTATGAAATAATAAATAACAATTATATCGTACCTTCAATCGTATTCGCCATTAAATATAACATAAAAATATTTCCTTTATATAGGATACAACATCACTTTTATTAATTTTGCTCTGTAAAAATTAATTTCTAATTTTTACATTTTATGTTGTTGGCGCATGTTAAAACGTTACTATTATTATATTATTCATTACTTTTTTAATTGATGGCCTGGAATAAAATAACGGTTATAAAATAGCATTTTTGTTTTTAACTATAGATAAAACAGCGCCATCTATTGACACACACAGCGCAATCAATAGATATCGCCAACTGTCACAATAGTTTTGTAGCAAACATTTTGCATCAGACAATAATAGAAGAATAAATTGTTATAAAACATTATTACGATTATAAATTAAGATGTAAGCTATTCTATCTTTTAAGTCGGTTTAAACTGCACATGGTGGACAACTATAATTTAAAATCGGTTAAGTATTATAGGAGTTCATCCCGGACAAACATCGTGACACGAGAGATTTATATATATTAAGATTAATGTCATTTCCTGAAATTAAAAATAATGAAATATTACGAAAATAAATTACTAAGGAATAAATTTTTTTACGTCCGAATAGATTTCATACAAATATAGAGATAATTGACATTCCTTAATTAATTTAATGTTTGAAGCCTTCCTGTTTATTTGTATGATTTTTAGTAATTTATACCGCAGTTAAAACAATTAAAATCATTACTTATAACGAGTAAAATAAAACGACATAAAAACAATTTTATAAATCAAGATATGAATTTATTTTTTTTAGTGAATGTAGTCATAATACTATTGCGTTAATAAAATACGCGTTTTATTCACTATGGTATTTTCCGTAAGCAAAATTGTGATACCATCATATTTCCAGATGCTTGCATACGGCAGTTCTCATCGAGAAAATTAACACAACACTGGTAGTTTTCCATACTGTCATCTTAATCAACTGTCTCTCTAATGGCGATCGTAAGTGTAAATATCTTGCAATAATTTTAGACGAAACATGAACAAACCTTTTTAGTCTTTTTCTAGATTAACAACAACATTAACGAGTTTACTTCATAAAGAAGAATTATGAAACTTACGTAAAGTTTAAATCATCCTCTGTGCTCCAAAAATAATTTTAAGTATGATTTCCTATTAACAGTAGACCGGCCTTAAAGTCTGTTTTGGAAGGAAAGCATTGGCGTATTAATTGTAGTTCCGATTTGAACGGGAGTGTTCTTACTGTAAAAGAAGAATTTATGAAACTTTACGTCCTAAATCGTTAGGTAGGGGAATGATATTACCGATAGTCATAAGTGGAAGGCGTGTCGGTTACATAGTCGTAATAAATGTTCATTCAATAAAAAAAGATTCATGATAATTTAAACTTGTTATTAATATCATATATTAAATTTTGAATCACTTGTCTTTTTAGAAACTTTAAAGCAAAAATTGAACTAACTATATATTTATACACAATTTCATGCTTAAATATATTAATGTTTAGATCGACTTATCTATTTAGGTGACGTATATCTCAACACGAAGTGATATCAAAGGGAAGTTTCCCAGGATAGCTTTAAAAACGATATAGCGTTCGAATTAAATGAAGCTTCATTTCAAAGGATTATTATGTACATCCTCCTTTCATAGTTTGGTCATATTGATAGTTAAAGGTCAAATATACATAAAATTATAGGTTAAAAGACGAGGCGTTGCTTCAGTTAGTTATATATTTGTATGTGAAGAAGTTAAATACATTAAAATTAAATTATGAATTAGTTAAAAGTTAAACGATTACCTTAAAGATTTGTGTCGATCACCCAATTGTTTAAAAAGTAAGATGGTTCATGCGTCGGATGGGCATGTAAAAAGTCGGTCCACCCACCAAACCGAATTGGACCAGCGTGGTGGGATACGGTCCAAACCTCCTAATGGATAGGGGTGTATTAGGGGAGGCCTATGTCCAGCTGTGACCTAACACAGGCTGATGATGTATATATGTGTATGTGTAATATTCTCTGTTAACAATTTAATTATTGTGAGCCATTATATACTATCCCTTGGATGCTTAAATATATCAAATGAATTATTTTATGATATCAACTCTGTGACATAAGCAATCCAAATATAAAAAAAAACGAGCTTGTGCCTCAAAAGTTCTGTAATCTTAACTGGCATCGGCCGAATGTACTTGGGGATACACTTGAGTTTTTATTATGAGCTATTGTAGTAGAATCTGAAATGCCCTGCAAGTTTAGCTTCAAAAGTTTATATCGTGGCAACCGTCAGGTACCACCACGTTATAAGCTTTAACCCGGTATCAGAAAAAACTAAAAAAATAAATAGGTTGTGGTGCTATGTCGTGATACTAAAATTTAATTTGTTTACCTTATAAGCATGTGCTGAATTACCAAGCAGTTAGGGAAAAGGCTTTGTTAGTGATAAATTATTATTGAAATATTAATATTATATTCGATAAACGTTTCAATATCGTAATGCACGTTGCATTGTAAATGACAGCTGTCAAATAAAAGATGCAATCCAATTTTGCCAATAGTTGTATCGGATATCGATGATTAAATAACGATATTAATAACGGCATTTATAAATTCAAATGGACAACATAGTTTAACAAACAAATATAACAGAGATAGTAATATTTATGGCTGCTCCAGATTGGATAGGTATATATAGTCATATTTTGTAATTAAAACCGCGTCAACAACAATCTATTATCAGCTTTTTATTAATTTTTAAACAGCTATTAAACAAATTCTGGACAAATGTTCTTATTTCTAGTATCCTTAGCGGACAGACAATCACGAAGAAAGTTTTCAACTACTAAAGCTTGATTCTTAAACACTGAGAAAATGAAAGGTAAAGGTGGATTATTATTTATTAAAGACTTTATACATTTTAAGGAAGGTAAGGAGAAGGCGTCCAATCTGGCGTCTACATTATATGTTATTATGAATATTACAAGTATCGTCAAGTAAATTGGGCCATATTTTTATTTTTAATCTCCTTTCACAAGAAAATGTATCCTAAATTGCATTGAGCTATTTCTATATTTAGCATAAAGTATTTGTAGTTCGAGCTTCGAATGATAGCATCAAATAAAATTGTGTTGGTATTACATTTGTTTGCCTTTTACACGATTGATAAATGCATTAATGCATCTTTTATTTTATTTATATCTGGTATTATAATAACTATATGTATTATGTGACATCACTTTTATTTGTCATTATAATAATTATAATACTTACATTAGACACAGTCATGATTCATAATAGTCGTTCTTAGTAATAAAAGAACCGGAACCTAAAGAAACCGGATACGGCCGTGACGTCACTGCCGGCAACCAGTGTAGGCTTGTATATTAGCTTCTGTCTTGTCAAATGTACTTATTATTAATTAAGACGTCTTGTATTCTCTAGAACGGAATCTTCTTCTCTTTTCAATTTAGTTTGTTTATCCTAATCTTCATGACGCAAAAATTTGTATGATATAATTAACCCATTTATTAGCTACGATTTAACGCAAAAGTTTATGCTGGATTCCAAAATTTTTATTAACGAATTAGTTTACACATGAAAATAACTTAAAGACATAATGTATTAATTATCCAAAGTAATAATAAAAACTATTTAATCAATTATTTTGTGTACGTGAACACTACACAATATTACATTACCATAACTTTTAAGATAAACGTAAAAGAGCACTAGCTTATTGAATTAAATTTTTTTGACACTTAAATGAAATCATCGGGCTTAAATATTTTATTTATGTAGGTTTATGTATATATGTATATTTATATTATTTAATATATTTTATTTATATGTTATATACGTATATGTTCAAGTATGTATTCAGTACATTTATTATATATAATGTATTATTATATGTTATGTAAAATTTACTTATCTATATTGAGTACATATTTATTTTCTTAAAATATTTTTGAATGTTTTTCCTATTTTTAATTTGCTAATGCACCTTCCCACTATATCTCTGCATCACCCCAAGGTTGACTGGCAGAAAATGTCATTGGCATTATCCTCTGTACAGCTTGTACAAAAAGATTAAAAAAATAAATAAATAATTGAATAAAAGGAATTTAAACGGATTTTATCGCATTTATTTTACATTTTTAATTTCCAACGGTACTAATACTTTCCTGCGGCCGCGGTCACGGGATAAAATTTAAAATGTTTGGAATTAAAGATGTTTAAAATACAACGCGATAAAGTCCGTAAAAGTGCTTTATTCCATAATGTATAATTTCAATAATATATGCATTTGTGAAGTATGCATAAACAAATCTGTCATCTTCAGGTTATTAGGTATGTGTCGAAAAAAAATTGTTTGTGTAGGTTGCGCAAAGGGAGCTTGTTAATTAATATCAGTAAATCGAACAATGGCTAAAATAATATCAACAATCGGTTTAAACTGATGTCTTTTTTACATTGGCTTCTCTAAGACACTAAACTCAGTCAAATTGTCTCAGACACTAAGTCGATTAGAGGCTTGTCTCTTGGGAAGATATCCTCAGAGACGTTCTGAGATTTCCGCTCAAAGATTAAATCCACCCGTCCATGCATGCTAGATTTAATTGGATTACGTCATTGTCGTTTAGGTTGTAGGACAACCATTGTCAAATGAGACCTGAAAACTAAATAAGTTTCAGGTCTTATTATCATATAATTCAAATATATTTATTATCATGTAACAAATGAAGAACAATTTTAAAAGATTTAAAAATTTAAGGAGAAAAATTCATATTACGGTCCGATGTTTATTTCAGTTACTGTAACTTTTCGAGATAAATTTTCTTCAGCTCAGACAAGTCTACTCCGATTGGAAACTTTGTGGAGAACTTTGCTAAAAACAAAAAACTGTCGTCGATAATAATTTACTCTTCGAGGGCGTTGAAAACTTTATTCAGTTTTATTAACATAAAGTTTAAATAAATAATGGAGTTTTTATTACAGATAATATGACTTTAAAATTACTTCTATACTAAATGTCACTTTATGTTAATTTATTTATAATTTAATTCATCTCCGTGGTCTAGGCCCTTGCATTATAATCCGAAGGCCGTGGGTTCGAATCCCGCGGGGAAACAACTTTGCGGTATCGTATTTTTTCTGGTTAGTTAGGGCAATTTGGGCCAATCACTCAATTGTCTGAAAAGTAAGATGATCCATGCGCCAGATAAGCATGTAAAAAGTCGGTCCACCCACCAACTTGCATTGGACCAGCGTGACGGGACACGATCCCACGACCCCATAACGGAGGAGGTGTGAATTAAAGGAGAGCCTATGTCCTGCAGTGGACTAAGGCTGTTGATGATGCCATGATGATGTAATTACGAGGGTGGTCTGAAAAGTTTCCGATCTCAGAATGATAAAAGATTTTTTTCTTACTTTTTTTATTTATTTTTCGACATAGTCTCCTCACTCAGCGATGATCCCATTCTGAAACCGTCGAAATAGTATTCTGGCGTTTTTCTCGCAAAATAACAGTTGCACAAGATTGCTCTCTCATTTGATCGAAAATCTTTGTCACTCCGAGCCAGCTTTTTAGATGAGGGAACATTAAAAGTCGCTTTAAGCCAGATCTGGTGAGAAGCTGGATGGTCAAGCAGTTGAAACCCAACTGGATTTTTGCCGGTAACCGCTGAGTGTGTAGACAGCGTTGTCTTGGTGAAACAGGATTTTCTTTTTCTGCAAATGTGGCTGTTTTTCCGCCATTTGTACCTACAGCTCGTCAAGTAATGATGCGTAGTATGCTCCTGTAATGGTTTTTCCTTTTGAAGATAATCGATAAAGATAACTCCAGACTAACCCAAAAACATTCGCCATCACTTTCCAGCCGAAAAAATATTTTTTGCTTTTTTGGAGCTGGTTCCCCTTTACAGTCCACTGTTTTGCCTGTAGTTTTGTTTCGCGTATAATGGTTATCCAAGTTTCATCACAGTAATTAATCGGCGGCAAACTCGGATTTGTTGCCTAAACCGCGCCAACAGAGCTTTTGGAAATGTTCATTCGAACATGTTTTTGGATCTACGTGAGCAAACGCGGCATCTCAACGCGCGGACAGCTTTCTCATGTCTCAATCTTTGATTTAATATGTGACAAACACGTTCTTTGGACATTTTCATAACCTCTGCTATCTGCTCACTTTAATTCAGCGGTCATTTTGTAAACAATGTTTTCGTCAGTAGTGACAGTTTTGGACGTCCTGAACGTTCATCATCTCCCATCATCCCATCATCTTATGGCCACGTTTAAATTCAGCTGCTCAATCCATTCACATCATTAACACAGCTGCCGCTGTGTTAAATGATGGTGCAGAGTCCCCATACATTGAGTCCATCTCATCTTTGATTTGCGTAGGCGTATTTCCTTTCAAAAACAAAAAAATAATAACAGTTCGATACTCAATTTTTCCATTTTCACAAAAACACTCACTTCTCACTCAAACGACTGTCAACTAAAAACTACGCGTCCAAAATGGCCGACACTTTGGTGAGTAACTGTTAAAATATCCACAGCTACATTCACTAGCTTTTATTAACGAGTGGCGCCATCTTCGAGTTGAGGTCGGAAACTTTTCAGACCAACCTCGTATGATATTAATAGTTTTCTCGTCACCCATCCCACAGTGCCTAAAATCGATAGTCTTCGATCAGTGCGTCCTATCCGTTACCACTTATGGTTCGACTGGTCTACAAATTCAAAGTCGCTCAGCGAGCTATGGAGAGAGCTATGCTCGGAGTACCTCTGAAGGACCGCATCAGAAATGATGTGATCCGTCAGAGAACGAGAGTCATTGATATAGCCCACCGGATAAGTAAGCTGAAGTGGCAGTGGGCCGGTCATATAAGCCGCAGAAATGACGACCGCTGGACTCGGAAAGTTCTGGAATGGAGACCGCGGCTCGGCACACGTACTGTAGGACGCCCTGCGGCGAGATGGAGTGACGACATACACAAAGTGGCCGGTGTAGGCTGGATGAGAATAGTCGAAGATCGGAAGCGGTGGCGTGTATTAGGGGAGGCCTATGTCCAGCAGTGGACTGACACAGGTTGATGATGATGATGATATTAATAAAATTTTCTGAAATGAAAAATAATGAAATTTTACGAAAATAAATTAATTAGAACTAAAATTTTTATTTACGAATAGATTCCATACGAATACGGAAAAAATAATCATTCCTTTATTAATGAAAAGCTTTAAGGCTTTCTGTTTATTTGGATGATTTTTAGTTATTCATACCGAAGTGAAAACAAGTAAAATTATTACTTAAAACGAGTATAATTAAACGACATAAAACTAATTTTAAAAATCAAGATGTTTGTTTAGTTTTTCATAAACATTTATGGGATCGAATTAAATGAAGCTTCCCTTCAAAGGATTATTATGTACATCCTCCTCGATAGTTCGGTCATATTGATAGTTAAAGGTCAAATATATATAACATTGTAGGTTAAAGGACAAAGAGTTGCTCCAGTTAGTTATATATTTATAGATGAAAAAGTTAAATACATTAAAATGAATTTATAAATTAGTTAAAATTAAATGATTTCTTTAGTACCGTCCTTGGGAATCAATAATCAAGTATTACACTTATGTATTGCATAAAGATATTTGAATTTGTGTAGCAAAATGTTCCTTGTTAAAAATTTTAATAATTGTAAGCCGTTATATTCCGTCTCATGAATGCATAAATATATCAAATGTGTCATTTTATGATATCAACTTTGTGACGTAAACAATCCATTGATAAAATATAAAAACGGCCGAGCTTGTGGTTAAAGGTTCTGTAACTGACTGCTTGAAATTCTAAATTTTCTAATTTAAAAACTTTTGAATTTTTATGATCGGTAATTCTAGTTGAATCTGAAATGCGATGCAAGTATTGGATCAAAAGCTTGTATCCAGTCAACCCGGTATCATGGAATTGGACCAAAAGTAAGGCAAAACAACAATCAGAAAAAACCCAATAAATGTAATCAGTGGTGCTCTGTCGTGCTTATAAAATTTAATCTTTTGCCTTATAAGCAAAAACTGTGTGTTAAATTTACCAAGCAGTTACAAAAAAGGTTGTATGGGTGATAAATTATTATTTAAGTATTAATATTAAATTCGATAAAGCGTGTCAATATCATTATTTTGTTATCATCACAATTTTGTCATCGTTGTTTTGTTAATAACAGCTATCAAATAAAAGATGCAATCCAATTTTGCCAATGAATGCATAAATATATCAAATATCAAATATCATTGATTAATCCTGTTATTAATAGTGTATTCATAAATGCAAATGGACAATATAATTCAACAAAAAAACATAACAGATATAATAATATTTATGGCTGCAACAGATTGGACAGGTAAATATAGTCATATTTTTAGTAAAACACGTCAACATGTAGCATTAATTTGTGAAACAATTTATTATCTGCTGTTAATCAATTTTTTTTTAAATACTTTTGTAATATATTTTGGACAAATGTTCTTATTTTTCGTATCCCAAGCGGACAGCTAGTAAAGAGAAGTTTTCATCTACTAAAGCTTGGTTTTAAAGCACTGTGATTGATACTAAAATGAAAGGTTAAGGTTTAATTATTTAATAAAAGACTTTACAGATTGTAGGGAAGGGAAGGAGAAGGCCCCCGATCTGGCGTGCACCGCACCGCACCGTTAATTTAGCCCAAACTACTTGCAGTTCCAGCTTCCAAAGGTAGCATTGGTTAAATAATTATTTCTTTTGTTTACGCGAATACATATTATGGAATAAAAGGACTTTTTAAGGATTTTGTTTTACATCGGTCGCGGGGTAGGCACGACCGCTGGAAAGTTTTTGAAATGTCGAGAATTTAAATATGTAAAACAAACGAGATAAAATTCGTAATAAGTCCTTTTATTTCCGCGTTTATTACACATTTTTTTTATTGCATACGCAGGCAGTAAGTAAAGAAGCGCGTAAATAATGATGGCGATATAGACTTTTGGCGCCATAGTTAATGGAAACCGCATACGGCCGAGTCGGTCACTGCCGGCAAACATTCTATGCATGCCTATTAGCTTCTGTCTAGATGAATGTACGTATAATTAATTAAGGCGTCTTCTATTCTCTTTGGTTGATATTGTCTTTTCGATTTGGTTCTAATCCTGCTCTTAGAAGGGAAAACTTTGAATCAATGTATGGAACTTTTTATGCTTTTAATTAATCTTTAAATTAGATGGATTTTAATAAAACTTTGCATATCAATAATTTCTTAACATAGTCTATAATATATCCGAAATATATTATAGACTATGTTTTGTAAACATATAATATTGATTATCATAAACATAACAAATAGTATCTAAAATACAACAGGTGCTCGTTATGCGGCGGTGGTTTACATCAGCTACGTGTTTGTTAACTTTTACTCTCATTAAACTTATTGCCTAGGAAAGGATACTACAATCACATTCCTGGTCCCTAGTTACCAGTTTCTCTACTCCTGGTACCTGTAGTAAAGAGTAGTTAGGTTTATTTACGAAAAATCCTTGCGGAAGACCAAAGAATAAAGTAAGTATTTTTAAAAAGAGGATGGCTGGTCTTCATATTTCTTTAGGGTTCTTTTACTCGTAAAAATTAAGCCAAAAATATGTTTATAATTCTACGCAGTTTATTGAACCAGAAAAAGTTATTGGTATTCGTTTGTAAATTGTAACATAATATACTTTGAAATTTATATAACGACATTAAATTAATGTACTTAACGCATAGGTACTATTGGCTTATACTCGAAATTGTATAAATAAGTGTTATTGCTATTTTTTAATTCTTTCGTAAGTATACTAAATGTTATCTACTGTTACGTTATTCTTTTAAACTGATGCTTTTTTACATTGATTTCGGTAAGAGAATTATTGAGTAATATTGTCTCAAACACAAAGTCGATTAGTAAAATGACTGTTGGGAAGATATTCTTGGAGACATGCATAGGGTCACCATTGTCAAATAAGACCTGAAATTAAATAAGTTTCAGAACTTATATCATATTACCAATCTTATATTGTTCAGATATAAAATTATAAAAACAAACATTTTCTGTTAAGATATTCATTTAGAAAAAATGTAGAGATAACAAAAAAAAAAACAATTATTCAAAGATTTAAAACTTCGGGGGAAAAATATTACGGTCCGATGTTTCTTTCAGTTACTGAAACTTTTAAAGATAAATTTTCCCCAGCATAGAGTATCCCCGATTGGAAACTTTATGGAGAACTCTGCTAAGAACAAAAACTGTCATCGATAATGATTTAGTCTTCGTTGAAACACTAAACACTTGCACTATTTCTGTAGTGTATTGTTTTCTTTTTGCAAATTCGTAGTTTAAATATCGTGAAACAAAGTTAAAGAATATTTCTGTGCCAACGGAGGGATAGCAGGATATTAAATAGTATTTTATTAGGAAATATTACCATTCCGAAGATTGGTATTTTATTGGAATCCCAATACCAAATACTCCCTCCTCAAGGGACTGTCTCAATTCGTGAAGTATCTCATCGAAGTAACGAGAGGAATTCTAGACCGTGAATTCAGTCTTTGTTAACATTGTCGTTATAATTTCATTAATACCTCAAACTAATGAAATATAACATTAATGTTTATAACAGATTGAACAATTGACTGATGACTGATTAATCGATGAATGCTTAGGGACTGATTTTTTTTTATCTAAAAATGTATTCAATACAATTGTTAAAATAATTTACATTTCTCAATTAATTTGGTACTTGAAGCCTTACTGTTTATTTGTATAATTTTCGGTTTATTTTGAATGCTAGTTGGTCTTTGCGACTTCGTCTACGTAGAAAAAAACGGTGTATTGGAATATAATGTGTAAATAAGTTGTTATAATTTCTTATTCTATATAATAAGACACCAAGTTTCATGGGCTTATGTTCAATAATGACGAATTTCAACCACTTTTTTGACAACTATAAGTAGCCTTTATCCTATTCCGGAGTCAGTTCTAAGTATGTACATAATATACAATAAAGTATGTTTAGACAGTGAAGACGAACTGACAGAGAGAGTTACTTTCGCAACTATAACATTGAATATGGAATAGTATAAATAGATGTCGCTTAGACTAGAAAACCTTTTAATGGTTTATGTAGGTATGTAATAACATTTGCTGATTATACACCTGACTATATATCTGACGTGTTTATCCACCACATACTATGAGGCAAGACTTGAAGGGATTTAAACTAGGGTTTCTCAAGTCGTCGATCACCGTTATATAATCAATAACAGATAGTAACACCAGCACGGCTTCAATAATTTACTGTTAGGCTTTTATCATCTTAAACCCTTTGTAAAATGGAGGCTCTCACACGATTATGGCATTAAATTAACTTTATACATTTTATATTACAAAGTAAAAATATCTTAATTTTCGCCTCATTATTTTTAAATATTCATAATAACAAGTACAATTTATAGTAAATTGTAATTATTTAATTACGATTATTATCATCGCTGATTACTTAAATTTAAAATCTGTTGTGTTTAGCATATATTTACAAGGAAATGTGTGTTGTATTGTTAAAAGTAACAGTTTATCGCTTTTTAATATTCAACAATCATTTAATGATTACTTATTTTGAATGGATAAAATGATTACATATTTTATTAATTTATACCGTTAACAAGAAGTCGGAAATTGCGATGTCATATAAAGCAATAAGTGAATTGGGCAAATGCCAAAGCAAAGTTGACTTAGGCAGTTTGTCAAGAAGTCAAAAGCAATTGTTTTTATTAGTTATATATATATATATAAGAAAAATATTTATTATTTGTTCATTAGAAACAATTTTTTGTAGCAAGACACTAAACATTTATTTATCACTTGTCAATAAAGTCAATGAACAAATTTACATTTCAATAAATGACCATTAATCTTGATATTTTTCCAGTATAAAGGTGACGTCAATAGAAAAATTATTACATGCTTAAAAAGGGTCAATAAACAAATTCGTGCTGCAATCAGTAGTCATAAATAAAAAGACAGTCGATAAAATTGACTTGATTTACTGTACATTCTGAGAAATCCGAAACAGTGAATCAGTGTTTTTAACTTCTCTTGGTTAGTTTGTGATGAGTATGATACATTGATAGGATAGAATATTAGACATATCTTTAGTCATGGTTTGGAATAAAATATAAGACAATTTAATTCATATTGTTTTGAGATAACGGTGAATTAAATACAGTTTAATCTAGTTAAGTTTGAAAATTTAAGTTTTTTTTAATTATATAGCAACGGTGCGGGCCTCCAACTAATAATGCTGTTAATAAGTCGGCTTTAACTAAGTGGTAGACGTCGTGGTGACAATTCATCAATAAACAACTGTAGATTATGATGATTTTTCTACTTTGGCTGTATAATAGTTGAAAAATGTTTTGCCATTGACATCTATTATCAACTGGTAGCCATCAAATCTAATAATTTGATGGCTACCAATTAATTGGTTGGTGTAATTTTTTAAACGATTATAATCGGTTTAAGAATTACATCTATTTTATCCTGACGCGTGCAAAAATTCAATTTCAAAAGAAAAGAATTTCAAAAGAATTAGTTTTAATTTAAGTAAACATATTCAGAGGAATGTTCTAGCTATTTTGTAGTTGCAATGTGAGCAAATTTAAACCATTTTTGAATGTATCTGGGTTATTGCACTTGCTTGAAACCTACAAATAATAACAAAGCTTTTTGCTTAGATTTAATTTGATGAAAACAGTTTTTACTGTATATTATAGTAAAGTAAACTATGATTCATTACTGTACCAAAGCACCACAACTGCATCAAAGTCGTCAATATTTTTTTTTGATAACTTAGATACTAAATTTCCTTAGACTTGTATAATCTATAATTTGCTGCAACATTTTAACTTTGACGACAAATCATGCAACATATATTAAACTTTTGCTAAAAGATTATTTTTAAAATAATAAGGACATAATTTTAATGGCAACAATGCCGTACTTTAAAAGGAATTCCTAATAACAACCTCCTCAAGAGACAATGTAGCCTCGAAATTCTTTACATATCTTATAATATTATAGCTGAGTTTCTATTCCAAGCAGATATTTAGCATAAGAGGAGAAAATTTAGAAATAATTATTGTATAATATGAAATTTATTTGTTAAAAGTTTATAATATAATTTCAACCAATAAACTGGTTTCATTTTATTAAAGACACCCAAATATTTGAGCTAAACTGTTTACATTTATCTATACACACATATACGTTTATTTCTGTTTTATGTCTAATTTTAAATTGAAATAATATTTTTTTTACTTATATTTTTTAATTTATGGGATATATTTATCAGTCTATTACAGACTAGGCAATTTTTTAATAAAGTTATAAAACCTAGTTTCATAATAAATTATTTTCAAAATAGAATTTTCTTCAATAAGATCGTTTACGAACAAAGCAGACTAAAAACACCTCTACATTTTAGAGTTGTAATAACTCGCAGTAAAAAAAAGAAAGTGTCAGTTTCTAAAGCTATTAATTATACCGGAAAAGATATTATAATAAACTTGTTTATGTATGTATTAAATTTATCTAAATACACGTATTTTACAATGTTTTCAGGCGTAACGTCAGAAGAATAAAATCGAGCTTATTATCAACTCGCTTCGTCTAAAACAATATTTAGTAGTCCAGGTTTGTTATTATCGACACCGTCGTGTTTAATGTGTGTTTGAAATGCTTTAATGATCTTTTGATGTTTCTATTCTAAGAATAGAAGACAAAGGCGAGTCAATAAAGCGGACAATGTATTTAAAACGATTTTATAGAAATCCACCACTGGTCAATTATTCCATTCTACAAAATGTCTTCATATATTTTTTAAAGTGAAACTTCGCGCGTCACATTTTTCCGTTACGCGCCATCTTTTTAAGAATAAAAAGATGGCACGTAACGGAAAAATGAATCTCTACCACGCGTGATTCGAAGTATACTTTCAATGATACAAATAATTCTATTGCAATTATTGAAATTCAATAATAATCTTTGTAGTAAAAAGCTAAAATGAAATAATTGTAGAATTTTTATTTATGTCTATAATAATAAAAGCCTTTTAATAAACTTTATCTAATTTAACTTTATTTAACCAATTTGTGTATAGTTGCATATAGTAAATTATTTTTGAGTAATAACGTCATAAAGAAGTTTCACTTCTTTCAAGTGCGTTTTTTTATTTTACTAGCGATACTGGTAAAAATATTCTGTTTAGCCAAGCCATCTTGGTAAAATTAATAGTTTGCAGGAGACCATATTTAGTTATGGAATGCTAGAGAAAATATATTTCTAGTCACATGGTGCACAGCACTCATGTGATGCTTTACGTCACTTGTTACTTTATAACGACAAATATTTTACTAATAACAATAATTACAGAAGGCACTGTAAACATTGCTCCATAAAGCTCAACTTGTGTACAAAGTACAGTATCAGTTGCCATTCAAAATTATCTAGTTATTATATTTTAAATAATCTTTTAGCATAAGTTTAATATATGTTGCATGAATTTGTCGTCAAAGTTAAAATGTTAATCATTGATCTCGCTAAGGCTGTCAAATATTTAAAAACAAGAAATCTAAATCGAATTGCATCAAAATCGTAACACTCTTCATTTGTCGCTCAGCATCCGTCCATTTATTATTCGTCGGATGGAGATTACGTCGCTAAATGTTTATTCTCTTTTATCTTTAGTGCTTTTGTATCGATTGCCATTACAGTCTCGACCTTCTATCCTAGTTATTAAGTTCAGTTTAGCATGCTACGACCTAGCCGAGAGCTACGCAAACGGTTCTTTGTTTCAGTCCGTTAAAATTAAAACATGAAAAGGACGTTAAACCGCTCGTGAAAAGTACCGTCCACTGTGTATGAGCTCTTGTTCAAGCTTTATAAAGGCGACGCCAGAAAGCTAACAGAATTTATGTCTCTTAGGCTCAGAGAAAACATTTTATGAAAGTTTTATTGATTCTGGAATAAACAACCTTTTTCCCTTATTTGTATGTAAAGGAAAATATCAAAGCTAAGATTTGCCTGACTGACCAATTAAAAAGTTGAAAAATCAATTACCATAGTCTAGACTGTTAAAATTATTAAATATATTAATAAGGTGAAAATAACTTTTAATCAGTTTTTAACGGGGCACAAAGAATATCTTTAAAACAACTTATGCGTACCGAAATATAATTTGTATAAGAAAGAACTTTAATCTACAAATATTTTTAAATGAAATGTATATATATATAACGAGGCATCTGGTCCAATGGATTTTTAGAAACAGTAAGCTCAGCCGGGCTGACGTCACTTATCTCTTTATCAGGGTCGCTCATCGGCAATCAATGAAACTAAACAACTTATAATGAAATCTATAATAAAACAAATAGACTAACACTTTAAATTATTATAATTAAACAGTTATCACAGTTCTATAGTAAACGCGGTGTGCCAATCTTCAGTTTCAAAATTCTTTATCATAGTAAGCGCATTTTTCAAAGTGCTCATAATTCGCTCTGCTTGTCCATTTGCTCGGCTTATTCCTGGCGCAATCGCATGTATTTCAATTCCAAAACGATCGCAATAGAGTTTAAAGTCGCCGAGAAACTCTCGTCCACCATCGACTATAATCTGGACCGGGTTCAGAACAGATGTACAATACGTTTTAGGCTGCTGAGGCTGCTGCTTGGGCTCTTGTCATTGGAGTAGTCGAAGAATGCATATTTTGTGAATGCGTCGATGGATACAATCACATTCTCGTTTTGTCCTTCAGCGCTCCTCGTACCGAATTTACCGTAGACGTCCATATGGACGACTTGAAAAGCAACAGTAGGTTTTTCAATTGGATGAAGCTGTGCTTGAATAGCCCCGAAGACCCTTTTGAGGTTCTTTACACGGGCTGTCACTGGTCATGGTATCTACTAACGGGCGAAGAACGTCGTCACGCCGCTGTTCAATTTTTAACCACTGATATCCCCAGTCATATATTGACCGACATTTTCAGTAGAAGGGTTTCTACTAAAGTAATCTGCGTGCTGTAAGCGCTCGCCTTTTCTGTACTCTATGTCAAAGTTATAATTCTGTAGAAAAGCCCACCACATATGGATTCAGAGGAGCAAATCCTTTTATGTTTAGATGCCTTCAAGGCATTACTATCTGTTATTACCTTGAATTTCCTTCCATATAAATAATGTCTAAAGTGTTTTACTGCCCTCACTACTGCCAAGGTCTCGAGCTTGTAAGAGTGGTACCGGCTCTCAGTGTCCGTGGTGCACTGGCTCATGTAGACGACTGGATGCTTGCGATTCCGATGATCTAAACTAGTACTGCTCCATAGCCAATACTGCTTGCGTCGGTGTAAAGCTCGATTGGTGAATCTTCCTGAAAAGTGAAAGGGTAGGCGCAATAGACAGGTAACGTATTACATAATTTAGAGCAATATCGTGTCTTTCTTTCCATTCCCACTTAGCGTCATTCTTTGTAAGCTCGTAAAGTGGAACCATTACACGTCTGGGATAAAGCGTCTGAAATACCCAGCAAGCCCGTTAAATTGACGAACTTGTTGACAGTTTTAGGAATAGGAGCCTTCGTCAAAGCCTCTACTTTTCTTGGGCTTGGACTTACTTGTCCGTTTGATATTATGTTACCCAGATATTCAATAGAGCGTTTAAAAAAAAAAACAGTTTTATCAACGTTAATTGAAAACCCGGCATTCTGAAGCGCAATCAATATACGCTCAAGGTGAGATAAACCCTCAGAGAACTCTTTACATTTTGAAAGTACGTCATCGACGTAAACTTGACAAATCTGTGCATCGGAGCTTAATAGGTGAACAAGGGCTCTATTTATACACCGTTGGTATACTGAAACTGCATTACTAAGTCCAAACGGCTATGTTAAATATTCAAACAAACCATCCGGGGTTACAAGGCGGTTTTTCAATAGATTTCTCGGACACGGGAATCTGTTGAAATTCAGCTGCCATATCAAAGGTAGAAAAGTATACACCTCCAGCTAACTGGTCTATCTGATCGGAAATAATGGGTAACGGATAATGATCTCTCAGAGTATTTCTATTCAATTTGCGATAGTCAACGCACATACGATCCTTGCCATTTTTCTTTTGACCAATATTATTGGACTAGAAAAGGAGATTTACTATCGCGAATTTTGTGTTCAAGCAACTCACTAACTTACTGCGAACTTTTCCCGTTCAACTGGACTAAGTCTATATGGTCATCTCTAACCGAATCTCAAGCTCTCCTGTATTGACTCTAGTGAGAGGATAACCACAAATAAACTAATGTTCAAACTTGTTCAATATTATATTTCTAGTTCGTTGATTTGATCAATATTATTCAAATCACAATCTAAATTATCAAATTTTTCATTGTTAGATAGTACATGATAAACGATGGGCTGATGAACTAATTTAATACCCTGTGAGTGTACCATCACGCTTAGGTTAGTGTTTTCGATTAGATTCATTCCTATTAAAATATCCGAACAAATTTCGTAATCCGAGACTACGTGAAACTGTAGTTCTATACGTACACCATCTATGAGATACACCGTTGTTAATGTTGACAAGGATACTACTGTAAATTGACCCAACCCTTTAAATATTTAACCATGTCAATTCTTTTACCGGTAATTTAGCAGCTAGAGATTCACGGATTACAGAACACTCAGCCCGCTATCAAAATAGCCGCTATTTTAAATCCCCAATCATCACATCCAAAGAATTTAAGTTAGGTGTACCTACAGAGTTTATCTTGAAACCACTGTACGGTCTCGCTTATAACAAGTGTCATCAGTAGTCCTACCCTTGAGCAGAACTGCATGTAGGGTTTATCAGTGTTTTAGGCGCCGTTTATTTTGTTCTGGTTTTGTAGGGTTGAATATGGGTCTTGTTGATGCCAACAGTCATGTGTGTCATGACCCGATTTCTTACAAAATTGACAAAACAGCGAGAAATTAGCGAATCTCGCCCTTTTAGAGGGCCCCGCCACTGTACCAGAATGAGAGCGCTTAACACTCCGTATAGAAGACGCGACAGATATTAATTCAGGAACCGAAGATGCTCTAGCATTTAGTAGTTCAATTCTTAAGCGCTCATCTCCGATACAACCAATCACTGCCTCAACTGCATCATCATTTGAAAGCTTATCTTTGTAGTACGTCGCCATAATACCCAAGCTTGAGATAAGAACTGTGTAATGTCCTTTGAACTAGTATAGACATGTTCTCTAAAGCGTACAATATCTCTACCTTTAAGCAAACTACCCACTTTCATTCGAACTTCATAGTCACTAAGGTTATAAATTTCTTGGCATTGGTGATGAAGTGACACCATTCTCTGATTCCTATGTCTGAATCAGGATCATATGATGGCAAATATACGTCACTTATTTTAACCGGACTCTGCTTGAGACGTCATGCGACCGGATACATGCTTCATAGTTTGCATCATTTGAGTGAAAAATTCCATTGGGACCCATAACAGAAGTGTTCTGGTTGTCATTTAATTTAAAAGGATGGCCAGAAGTGGGTGGTAATCCTATAATGAAATCTATAATAAAACAAATAGACTAACACTTTAAATTATTATAATTAAAAAGTTATCACAGTTCTATAGTAATGAGGAATTAGAGGTACTCACAGAATAACCTGCCTCGCTGACAGCTCTCAACACAATGTGTTTTTACAATAAATCCAGCCCTTTTATATCAAAGTGGCGGTGTTTTGAAGTCATAACACTTCTATATTTACTATATTATTGGTTTAAATAAACATCTATTCTTTTTAATTTACTCAGACAATTCCGTAAATAAATCTTTAAACTAATACTAAAGTTAAATTATTTTATTACAGTATTTAATCAATCAATCAATCAATATTATGTGTTGCATCGAGTTATGTTTAATTAGTTTTAAGTAGTAATTCATCTTTAAATGAATTTGGAAAGGTATTCACAATGTCTAAACATTGCAATATTTAACACTTTGATATCTCGCGTTTTAACAGTGTTAGAGGGTAATCGCAAATAAATAGATGAAATTATTTAAACTCGATACAACACTTAAGAATTGATTGTCTATAACATTGATATCTTAATACAGACTAATAATAATAATTAAATCTTGGCAAGTTAACACCGTTTAACTATAAAGTTAATAGTTGGCACTACTTGCGCGACATATATATATTTCATTTAAGATTATTTGTATATAAAAGTAAAAACATGCAAAAGATTAATATCTCTCGAGCACGATAGGTTTTAGATAGTATTCTAATCTATATATAAATTTCAGATTTGAGATTTCATTTTTTTACTATCAGCATGATAGAGAGTTACAAAACGTTGTTTTGATATGAAACTTTTGCAGTTATAATGCACGTCAATTAAGGTTTACTTCACTCACATGACGCGCTTTCACATAGCGATGTTGTATCAACATTAGCATAGTACAGGCTATACAAACACGTTACAATCCAAACTCATTTTGAATACTGTAAAACGTATTTTAAAGTATCGTTTCTATTGACTATCGTGTTTATTTGCGCTTTACAATTCTGTCCGATTGTTATTGTCATTGTAATTTGCATTCAATGTTTACTTGCATTTAATTATTTGCTCGTAAAACGTTGCCTGACTCCTGCTCTCAACTGCCTCCTTAGCCTAGTGGTATGGGCATGTGCTTTAGAAACCGGAGGTCATGGGTTCGAATCCTGAGGGGAATCAACAAATTTTCATTGTTGTGTCCTAGTTGGTTAGGGCAATTTGGGCTGATCACCCAATTGTCTGAAAAGTAAGATAATCCATGCGTCCGACGGGCATGTAAAAAGTCGGTCTACCCACCAACCCGCATTGGACCAGGGTGGTGGGATACGGTCCATAACCCCCTAATGGATGGGGGTGTATTAGGGGAGGTCTATGTCCAGCAGTGGACTATTACAGGCTGATGATGATGAAAACGTTGCCGTTGTTTTTTGTTTTATAAAACGTGTTTTTACGATCCGTTTATATAACGTGACCTTCTTTAATTTCTAAAATAGATAAAAATGCATGTTCAGCTTTTTTATGATAACTTGACTAAGGCGAAAATGAGAGTATTTTGTGTACCGTCAAACTCGAAGCTCAATATATTTAATGATTACTGGTAACCCGACACGTTTTTTTTCTGTAGACACAGATTTTGATTTGTTTTTACATGCTACGAGCTATAAGTATTTAGAGTTTGCGTTTTTACCGGGGACCGTCTAGGACGATACTACCACGGTGCCTTATTCTACCGCAAAGCATTTGTGTAAAAAATTACCGTGTTCTGGTTTAAAAGATACCATTGCTAGCGTAGCTGTTTGGTTATCGAGACTCGTATAGTATCGTAGCATCCTACCTCAGAGTGTTTTGCGGAATGCTGTTTATACGCTACATTTTTATGGGTCAGGTGTTACACTTACTATCAGGTGTACGTTTTTCTCGTCTTTACACGAAAGTAAAAGAACAATATCCTTTTGCTAACAATTGTTTTTGCTCCCATTATATTTAGTCTAGGATAACGTTCAACAACTAATACCTCAAGCTTTTTAAGACTTATCGCATTGACTTTAGATAATATTACCTTGTCGACATCAACATTAAATATTCAATAGAGTCCAAAATGAAGGCAAAGCTTTTGCACAAATAAATAAATAAAAGATATAGTTGTAAATAACCGCTGAGTAGCGTCGCATATAGATATATATAGCTCAGCATTTACACTATTTTAAATGATTAGTCATGCAATATTTTTCATCTTACTTTCACTTTTATTTGAGCAAAGTACTTCTAGCTTCGATTACTTTATATTGACTTACGTCTTGGGTATTTTAAATAAAATGAATGTTTATTTTTGTATATTCAAGTATTTTTATTAAATGTGAACGTTATTGGAATATTTACGCGTTTCCTAAATAAAATATGATAAATAATTAGCAAAACCAGAAAAAGAAACTTGAAAACAAGAAGAGTATTGTCTACGGAACAAAACCGTTAGCCAGTACTTATTATTATTTAAAGACCGCATAAAACATAAGTGGTTAAACCAAAAACATTTTGAAAGGTTTACAATATGAATTCAAAAGGATTAAGAATCCTTTCCGGAGAATTTATTCACGTATGTTACAACGTTAAAATAGCCTGTAAAATAAATAAATAAAGCATGGACTTAAAACATCAATTAAGTTATAAACCTAACATAAGGCTAGCGCTGCGTGGCTGCGGCATAAAAATTTACCTTACCCATCTCTTCCCTTGGGTGTCATATAAGGTGACTATGGGTAAAGCCACAACTACACATCTATCTAGTGGCGGCCGACAGATGGTGGGATAACCATCTCCGCTTTTATATCCCAAATTTGCCGAGACCACCAATGGGCAGCAGCATTGGAAGTAAAAGGATCTGGAAATGACTCCGGTTGCCAACCTACTCGCCTGGCGTGGCAACTACGACAAAACCCACCAATAAAGCGTGTTATTTTTTTTTATTGCAGGCAGACGAGCAGTCGGGCCATCTAATGGAAGTGGTCACCGACGCCCATAGACATCGGCAATACTGGTATCAACAACGCGCTGCCTACCGTGAGACATAGGATGTTAAGTCTTGTTTACCAAGTAAATACGCTAGCTACGGTGCCCTTCAAACCGGAACGCATCAGTGTTTTCATACTACTGCTTTGCGGCAGAAATAAGCACCGTGGTAACAACCCAGACGATCCCCGTAAAAAGGGGACCTACCACCAGTGTCAGTAATGTAAGTCCCCTAGTCCAGGGCGCCCTGCTATTCCGGGTTACGGCAGTGGTCATGGCAACGGCAGGGGGTGCTTAGAATCCCTAGGTGGGATTCGGCTACCAACTACGATGACTGGACGTGGCATCATACAACTCACGGACATTGAGGTCCGACAAGAGGATAACAGAGCTGAAAGAGGAGGTAATCAAGTTGCAATAGGATGTAATGTGGTGTCATAGGATTATCCGAAGTCCAGAGACAGGGGGAGGATACGATAATCCTTGAATCCGCAACTTGCTTTACCACCGGGAGTGTGACCAAGTGTCCCAAGGAGGTGTGGGATTTAACGTAAGCAAGTCTCTTATTAGCAACATTATTAAAATTGAAAGTGTATCAAAGGTTGATTAACTTATACTCAAAATATCGAAACGGTATTTGCTGAAAGTAATCCAGGTATGTGCGTGGACATTGACATACTCTGATGATGAGGAGAAAACAATGTATGAGGGTATCTCAAGAGCCATAAAATCCTAAAAAACTCAATACATGGTGCTGATGGGGGACTTTAACGCAAAACTAGGCTTAAGGAAAGACGATGAGCTAAGAGAGGGCCATTCCGAAGTAGGGCAACGGAACCAAAGGAGCAACAGCTGCCTGACTTTATGGAGAAAGAAGGATTCCTTATTATGAACTCTTTCTTCAAAAGCAGCCCTACAAGAAGCGGACCTGGATTAGCCCCGATGGTTCCGACAAAAACGGTATTGACTTTATTACGACGACCAAACGCCAAGTATTTAATGATCACAAAGGTTAAAGCCATCAGTGTTCAGCGACTTGCAAACGTCTCGTCAGATAAAGTTTTCAGAAATTTCTATTACTTAGCTCTGCGGACGAAATGAGCGCCAAGCTCGTGGTAACAGTCCATACAGTGGGTTTGATAAGGCGCAACATAAGCCTAAAACCAAAAAAGTTTCCGATCACACTCTTAAACTTATGGAAAAAGACGGAGGATGCGGCTACAGTCTTCTTTTGACATGTCTGGCTACACGCAGTTGAACGGACAGATCTCCAAGTGTATGCGGCGTGACTTGCGCATCTTTACTACATCTTGTATTAAATAGACAATAGTACGAAACTAAGTTTCTAAAGTCTTCGCCAGAGATCATGTCGTGTCTGTCGGGCAAAGCCAGCCTATGCACATCGTCGTCGGAACCGCTTAATAAAGCAAGTGATGACGCAAGAGCAAAGCTTATCCCACACAACTCCAAAAATATTTCGGAGGTAAGTCTGGGCAAGTAACTTAATGAAATGAAAATGATTAATCTATAATGGCTTTCAACCAACTTAAGAACGTTAAAATCCCTGATGAGGACGGAATAACACCAGAGCTTCCGAAAACTAGTGGAGAACCAGTACTTGTAGTCCTTCAGAGGTTCTTTAATTTCGTCCTACAGGATGGTATTACGCCAGAAGCGTGGAGCAGAAATTTTTCAAAATAGGTGATATAAGCATTTTAAAGAACTATAGACTGTTTTCCGTTCTGAGCCGCGTTTTAGCCCTGTTCTCGACAGTCATCTTGAATCGTCTCGCTTCCAGACTAGATGACTTCCAGCCACCCGGAAAGGGTCTGTTGGATTTCGAAAAAGCTTTAGAACCATAGACCACATACTTACGCTGCAGTATATTATACAGAAAACTGAGGAGTATAATCTGCCTTTATGCTTGGCGTTGGTGGACTATACGAAATCCTTGGATTCTGTCGAAACTTGGCCAGTGATGCAAGCCCTTCAAATATTTAAAAATTACAAAACTGACAGCCGGTATATCGAGATGCTGAGGTGTTTACAGTAAAGCTACGATATTCGTACGAGTATAATTCATTAATACGAAACCTATTCAATTGCAGAGAGGTGTAAGACAGGGTGATGTTATATACCTGAAACTCTTCACCGCTGCATTTGAAGATACTTTCAAAGTTATGGATTGGAAAAGACGATTAGATATGCCGACGACATAATCATCATGGTGGAGTCGCTGTAGGGCTTAAACACTATGCTCAATGACCTCAAAAGTGTCTCTCAACAAGTGGACCTTAGGACAAACATGGATATGACGAAAGCCATGTCTAACGCTTATGTCATACTTACGCCGGTGGTTGTTGGAAGTGCTTTGCTCAAAGGTGTTGACGAGTATATTTGCATGTGATTAGTAGTCCCGTTAGGTAATTTCAACTTAAACGCAGAGGTCAATTGACGAATCAAACTCGGATGGGCAGCTTTCAGAAAGCTAAGACAACGATTCCTCAATGCCTGAAGACAACGACGGTAACCAATATACACCTATAATACAGGCTGAAGTGGTGGATAAAATGGAACCGATTGTTGCTTGTAATTTGTTCAATGTTTATTGCATTTAATTATTTCCAAAACGGTGACCCTGCCTCAACCGCCTCCTTAGCCATGGAGGGATGTGCTTTAAAACCGGATCATGGGTTCAACGAGGGAACAAAACCATTGTTGTGTCCTAGTTGGTTAGGGCATTTGGGCGACACCCAGTCGAAAAGAAGATAATCCTTGAGGCAAAATGGTTCCCACAACCCGATTGGACCAGGGTGGTGGATAGGTCCATAACCCCCAAGGATGGGGGTTTAGGGGAGGTTTTCCAGCAGGGACTATTAATGATGATGATGAAAAGTTGTTGTTTTTGTTTTATAAAACGTTTTTACGATCCTTTATATAACGGACCTTTCTTAATTTTTAAAAATAGATAAAATGCATGTTCAGTTTTTTAGATAACTTGACCAAAGGGAAAGAGAGATTTTGTACCGTCAAACCCGAAGCCAATATATTTAATGATTACTAAACCTGTTTTTTTTTGAGACACAGATTTTGATTTTTTTTACATGAGGCTATAAGTATTTAGAGTTTTATGTTTTACCGGGGACCGTCTAGGACGATATACCATGTTTTATTCTACCGCAAAGCATTTGTTAAAAAATTCTTTTCTGTTTAAAGATACCATTTAGCGTAGCTGTTTTTATCGAGACTTATAGTATCGTAGCATCCACCTCAGAGTGTTTTGCGGAATGCTGTTTATACGCTACATTTTATGGGTCAGTTATCACTTACTATCAGGTGTAGTTTTTCTCGTCTTTACACGAAGTAAAGAACAATATCCTTTTGCTAACAATTGTTTTTGCTCCATTATATTTAGTCTAGGATAACGTTCAACAACTATACCTCGCTTATTAAGACTTATCGATTGACTTTAGATAATATTCCCTTGTCGACATCTACATTAAATATTCAATAGAGTCCAAAATAAAGGCAAAGCTTTGCAAAAAAAATAAAAGATATAGTTGTAAAACCGTAGAATCCGTATAGATATATAAGGTCACATTTACATTATTTTAAATGATTAGTCATGCAATTCTTTGATCTTATCACTTTTTATTTAAGCAAACGGTTACGGCAGTGGTCATGGCAACGGCAGAGGGTACTTTAGAACCTCAGGTGGGTTTGGCAACAACACGATGACTGGACCTGCATCATACAATGCACGGACATTGGAGGTCCAACAAGAGGATAACGGAGCAGAAAGAAGAGGTGATTTGCAATGGGATGTAATATGGTGTCATAGGATATCCGAAGTCCAGAGACAGGGGGAGGATAGATAATGATTCCGGAACTTGTTTAAACACCGGGAGGCGACCAGGCCCCAAGGAGGTGTGGGATTTAACGGAAAGTCTTTATTAAAACATCATTAAAATTGAAAGTGTCTCAAAGGTTATTCACTTATAGTCAAAATATCAAACAGTATTTGTGAAAGTAATCCAGGTATGCGTGGACATGGACATCTGATGATGAGGGGAAACAATGTTTGAGGTATCTCAAGAGCCTAAAATTCTCCAAAACTCAATACATGGTGCTGATGGGGACTTTAACGCAAAACTAGGTAAGGAATGACGATAAGCTAAGAGAGGGCCATTCCGATGTAGGCAAGGAACCCAAAGGAGCAAAACGCCTGACTTTATGGAGAAAGAAGGATTCCTTATGATGAACTCTTTCTTCAAAAGAGGTAATCCAGGTCCCTTTTGTGGGCTGCCAAGAAGTGGACCTGGATTAGCCCTGATGTTTCCTACAAAACGGTATTGACTTTATTACGATGACCAAACGCCAAATATTTAATGATCACAAAGGTTAAACCGTCAGTGTTCAGTGACTTGTAAACGTCTCGTCAGATAAAGTAATTTTGAGAATTTTCTATTACCTAGCTCTGGGACGAAATGAGCGCTAAGCTCGTGGTAACAGTCCATACAGTGGGTTCTATAAGGCCTATCACAAGCCAAAAAGTTTCCGATCACACTCTTAAACTTATGGAAAAAGACGGAGGATGGGCTACAGTCTCTTTGACATGTCAACTGACTTCGCATCTTTACTACATCTCGTATTAAAGGCATTAGTACGGAACTAAGTTTCTAAAGTCTTCGCCAGAGTTCTTGTCGTGTTTGTCGGGCAAAGCCAGCTGACTAAGTTAAAGACCGATAATGGGGCCGTCATCTAGGATGTTTTGAGTTAGATCTAGAGATTCTATAGACAGCTATGCACATCGTCAAACCGCTTACTAAAGCGAGTGATGATGCAAGAGCAAAGCTTATCCCACACAACTCCGAAAATATCTCGGAGGTCAGTCTGGGCAAGTTACTTAATGAAATGAAAATGATTAATCGAGAATGGCTTTCAACCAACTTAAGAACGCCAAAATCCCTGATGAGGACGGAATAACACCAGAGCTTACGAAAGCTAGTGGAGAACCAGTACGTGTAGTCCTTCAGAGTTTCTTTAATTTCGTCCTACAGGATGGTATTACGCCAGAAGCGTGGAGCAGAAGTTTTTCAAGATAGGTGATAAAAGCATCTTAAAGAACTATAGACTGTTTTCCGTTCTGAGCCGCGTTTTAGCCCTGTTCTCGACAGTCATCTTAAATCGTCTTGCTTCCAGACTAGATGACTTCCAGCCACCCGGGAAGGGTGGCTGGAAGTCATCTACTCTGCTGGATTTCGAAAAAACTTTAGAACCATAGACCAGATACTTACGCTGCAGTATATTATACAGAAAACTGAGGAGTATAATCTGCCTTAATGCTTGGCGTTTGTGGACTAGAAGAAATCCTTGGATTCTGTCGAAACCTGGCCAGTTATGCAAGCCCTTCAAATATTTAAAAATTACCAAACTGACAGCCGGTATATCGAGATGCTGAGGTGTTTATAGTAAAGCTACGATATCCGTACGAGTAAAATTCATTAACACGAAACCTATTCAATTGCAGAGAGGTGTAAGACAGGGTGACGTTATATACCTGAAACTCTTCAGCGCTGCATTTGAAGATACTTTCAAAGTTATGGCTAGGAAAAGACGATTAGATTTGCCGACGACATAATCATCATGGCGGAGTCGCTGTAGGGCCTAAACACTATGCTGAATGACCTCAAAAGTGTCTATCAACAAGTGGACCATAGGACAAACATGGACATGACGAAAGACATGTCTAACGCTTATGTCATGCTTACGCTGGTGGTTGTTGGAAGTGCTTTGCTCAAAGGTGTCGACGAGTATATTTGCATTTCGTATATTTGTAGTCCCGTTAGGTAATTTCAACTTTAACGCAGAGGTCAATCGACGAATCAAACTCGGATGGGCAGCTTTCAGGAAGCTAAGACAACGATTCCTCAATGCCTGAGGACTAAGATCTTTGACCAAGGTGTGTTGCTAATAATGAACTACGGCACTGAGATATGGTCCTTTAGTGTCATCCGTATGAGGAAGCTCCAAGTCACCCAGCAAGCTATGAAGCGGGTTATGCTTGGTATTTCTCTGCGTGATAAAATGCGTTATGCAGACATTTGTAGATCAACAACGGTAACCAATATACACCCATAACTAGCAAGCTGAAGTGGTGGATAAAATCGGTAACCGTTAGGGAAGAAATTGGCGGCCTATAATGGGCGTCGCAGGGTCAGACGATACCCCACGAGATGGTGAGGACCTATGCAAATGTGCAGGAGGTCATTGGATGCTGGTGGCACAGGATCGTACCTCTTTGCGACTTATGGGGGAGGCCTATGCTCAGCAGTGGACTCGGACAGGCTGAAACGACGACGACCTTACTTAAGTATATAGCTCGATGGATTTGTAAAATTATGATTGCGTAAAAATTTTCTCAAACCTTCAAAGCCTGGATTTTCTTATGAAGGATAATAATGTGATAACGAGTGGAAAGAGAAACTGATGTAAATTACCATAACAGCCGTGAAATTGTAATTTAACAAACAAATTACACTAATGAAAACTAAATGGGTTATATGCTTTTCTTAGATAACAATCCATTTGTAATTGCATTAAGAAACGAGATGTTAATTGTTAAACTTTTCTTTTGGATTTTAACAAAGCCACAAAGAGCGTAAAAAGATTACGAAACGTAAAAAGATCACTCGATCAAATGGTCAAAGTTGTGCAGGAACTTGTGAGCCGGTTAATGAAATCATTTATAAGTATTGCTTGTCTTAGCTTTATGATTAGTTTGAACATTTTAATTTTAGTAAAGAATTTATTTCCAATTAAATATTTAAAAAAATGTTCTCTCTAAACATTCCTCTAAGCAGTTTAGTAATTACTCTCAAAACCGTTGAACAGGTGTTCCATAAAACAGAGCGCAAAGTTTTGGATTGAGGGGGTATTTAGCTGGTTTATTAACTGGGTAAACATATTTTTTTTCAGTAATTTCCTAAACATAACCGTCTTTTTAGTTAAAGGATAGATAATGTTGAACCCATGTCTATTAAAACATTATGTTTTCACTAAAAGGTTGTTCTCTAGCTCACCAAAGACGAACTTATCTTCTCTTTAGACCAGCCAGGTTTTCCCTTGTCTGGAATATACAGCAGCGTTTCCAGCTCCGCGAAAACAGTGGAGTGGAAACATATCAGGGAAAATCATACGCAGCGTCGTCCGTACAGTACAATCACTATCAACATCAAAAATAGTTTAGAGACATGTGATCGTGTGAATAATTTACTGATTTTGCCCATTGACAATATTTAGATATTACTAACCAAAAAATCGAAACATTGGAGCGACTGAGTTGGACCAAATTATGGTGCGGTCAATATCCAAAGGCGGCATTATACCGTGATTTTAATTTGGATTGGGCAGCCGTCGTTTCAGTGCGTTACAAAATGCAGCGCTGTTGTACACTGCATAAGGGCCCGTGGAATTTGCTAAATGTTATTGTTATCCTATCTTTTAGAAGGACAATGTGTACGCTTTTACAAGAATGTCACAGAAATCGATCTGAATTTAACTAATTATAATTGAAATAGTATAACAATGTAGTACACATCACAATTACGTAAATGTCTCATTAAACGGTAATTAGGAAATGGAACGCTCTCTTCTTTTAAACAGATAAAATTATATTTACACATATTTATTTGGAAAGTAAATCAAAAAAATATCCCAATGAAGATGCCGAGATTACATGAATAATAGTCCGCTGAGCTTCTTTTGCCTGGTCTTCTCTACTCAGGATTATGTATCGAACTCCTGGTGGCCAGTTTGAAATAAATAAACAAGTTAAATATAAAACAAAATAATATGAACTAAAATATTTATGTAATATGTCAAGTATACTATGTTTAGACCGATGATACGTACGTGATTGACTAGCCTTATGTCGATTGACATTCTTTTTCTGCACGTTTCCGTTCTATGCGGTACCATCCGTAATATGAGAAAAAATGGAATAACCTTGATTCTATAGGCGATTAAATACGTCTGCGTAGGCTATGAGTATCGCCGATACAAAACCATTTTAAACACGTAAAAAACAAGCACAATCTATTCTTAAAATAATTTGTTTTCTTTTATTGAATAAAAGGGACTTTTTACGGATTTTATCGCGTTTATTATACATATTTAATTCCTGACGTTTTACATATTTAACTCCTGATACATATTTAATTCCTGACGTTTCGAAAACTTTCAAGCGGCCATGGTAACAGGATAGAACAAAAAAAGTAATATCTAGACAAAGAAGTCAAATACAGATACGTTTTAAAACGTACAAAAGCAATTAATAAACAGTACCGCATATCATGAAAAGAGAATATTTTTATCACGTAAAAGCATTCAGAACTTGGTATTCGGAACGACAATAGAGAACGAGGGCAACAATTGTTTTACTGAGAATTGCTATTGAGCGTGAACAGTATGCAATTCAAAGCTTTGCTTGATGAATTAACGTAACGTTTCTATCGCCTAATTAATCTCAAGTATTTTATATAAGAAGGGACTCTAATGTTGTCCTTTAATCTAATTATGGCTGATAACTAAGTTTTGTTATCCTGTCGCCTTAAGCTTAGTTATTTATTTCAGTAGATAATTCTGTTTACGTTAAATACCATAGGGTGATCGACCCAATTTTTTCCTAACAAACCAGAAAACAACGATAACACGATGTCGTTTCCCTCGGGATTCGATCCCACGACCTCCGGTTTGTAAAGGAAGGGACAATACTGCTACACCACGGAGGCGGCTATGATCCATGCGTCGGATGAGCATGTAAAAATTCGGTCCACCCACCAATCCGCACAGGACAAGCGTGGTGAGATACGGCCCAAGAAGCCTCTAAGGGAGAGGCGTGCATAAGGGGAGGCCTATATCTAGCAGTGGACGAACACAGGCTGATGATGAATTTCCTTTATTTTTTGTTACCTGAAGCAATGATACTAGTTTTATTTCCAACAGATAGTAAGTAATATGATAATAAAGGAATTGCAGCGTAATATGCATCAATTCTGCTCGTTGTCCATTAACTTCGTATGTTGCGAGACATTTATAGAACACTTACTACTGCGCTTTAGAATTTAAACACAGTTGTATTATCACACTAGTGCCCTGCGATTGAAATAGTCATAGCAACTGTACTTCTCTCATTGTTCTCATTTAAATGACATTGTAAGGTTGATTGCGCGCATAGATGAAGTAATTGTTAAAGATCACTATCTTCAACTTATAACAATTATGAATGTGATCAGAATGCTGCAAGAGGTAAATAAAACTAAAAATTGCGTTTGTTTGTAAATATATAATTTTACCAGTAATATTTAAGGGAGTCGTTTTTTAGTATGATTTGTAAAATCAACAATCTGATACAACTATGATTTGTTTCTACAAATAATCTTATAACTTATACTAACTTTAGTATCAACAAAAGAGCGTCCTAACTGCATGTCTCTATTGAACTTGAATGAATTGGATTGAATTACTTTTATGGCATTGTCTAATAAGATAAAAGAAAGAAATCGATGGCTTAAAGTTTCTCTTTTCTAAAATAGATATTAAAGTACGAATAAAATTATTCTTTTTGTAATAAGTAAAAGAATGTATTGATAGGCATTTTAAAACCGAATGAAAATTATGTAATTATATAATTTATACCGCTAATTGAAATACAAATGTACCTTGGTTTACAATAAAACTCTTGATTGTAATCCTGCATATTTGCAAAAGCCTTGAATATAATTGGTAATATTCAAAAAGAAGTATCGATAATCAAAGCAAATCGCTGACACTAATATTTTTAAAATGCCATAACAAAGTTTTTATAATAAATTTTTTTTTGTCTAAAAATCTTGACCGAAAAAAAACCTTGAACATTATTTTACCAATGTCCTTGCCACATTTGTATATTTTATTAATCTTGGCATACATTCAGTAAAATAGAATTCAGTACGTGATAAAAACATAAAGGATAATCCTACAAACAAAACAGAAACAAATGTTAATATCACTATTTTTGCACGCGATGTTTACTTTACTTCTTAACATATACCATACTTCTTAATTTGATATCATTAGACTCAGTAAAAATTAAGCAAACTGCGTTTCTATGAACCATTTCATTTGCTTTATTTGTATAACTAAAACATTTCCAAGTATAACTTCCTTTCCTTATCGTGTTGTCACTTGGTGTCACAAGAAAAATTCTTACTTCTATACCAATTTACTAAGACAGCCAAATTTTACATGAACAAAATTACCTGAATAACAGTTTGATGCAAAACCTCCGCCTTACCGGGCAGACATATGTTCGTCTGACTATTTTTTCGAACTTGTTTCGAAACCTACAATGTCTCTATTTAAACACAAACGCCTATATGATGCTTATGCATATTACCTATTGCATAAAAACTCATTAAGTTTTATACTTTTCGGCAAATTGCTTTTAAAAAGGCTATAAATGATCCATTAAATGTTCAGATGTAAAGCCCCATCCCCCATCCCAATTTTACAAGGGACCGTCTGGGTGGGTACCACCACGGTGCCTGTTTCTACCGCAAAGCAGTAGTGTGAAAATACTACTGTGTATTGGTTTGAAGGACACCGTAGCCAGCGTATTTATTGGGTAAACGAGACTTAACATCCTCATGTCTCACGATAGATTGGTGATACCAGTATTGCCAATGTCTATGGGTGACGGTGACCACTTTCCATGAGGTGGCTCGACTGCTCGTCTGCTTGCGCATGCAAAAAAAAAAAATAAAAAAAAGGATGTTTCGCAGCTGCAACCTCTTGGAGTATGCGATTTTACAATAAATATGCAGTGTTTTGCCTATTTCAAAACGTCGACCCGTAAGCGTGAAGATAGCAAAACTGCTCCTGTGCCAAAGAAACATTTACGCCCATAATACCTCCTGCCCAATATCATTATTTCTCACGTTAAAATATTTTATCAAAATATGACTCCAATATTGTAGCTTGAATCATTATATACGAATTCTCAAAATAAAAATTTACTGTACATAGTTTATGTTCATCATCATCAGCCTGTGATAGTCCACTGCTGGACATAGGCCTCCCCTAATACACCCCATATTATACATACTTCTCATTTACTGTACAATATTCATTAGAGGGTTTTTGGACCGTATCCCACCACGCTGGTCCAATTGTATAGGCGTGTGCTTTATAAACCAGAGGTCATGGGTTCGAATTCGGCGGGGACTTAACAAATTGTCATTGTTGTTTCTTAATTGGTTAGGGCAATTTGGGCCGATCGCCCAATTGTCTGAAAAATAAGATGATCCATGCGTCGGATGCGCCTGTTAAAAGACGGTCCACCCACCACCGCGCAATGGTTCAGCGTGGTGGGATACGGTCCAGAAATCCCCTTAATGGAGACGGCGTGATGCATCAGGGAAAAACCTATGTCCATAAGATGTATAGCACAAAGCTGATGATGATGAATACAGGCTTCCGCCATCAGGGGGTTTTTGCGCGAATAATTTCTTTATTTGGGTGATTTACCCAAATTGACATGCGGTTTATAAAGCACACGCCCTTACCACTAGGCTACGGAGGCAGATAAGGCGTGCATGAAGGCCTATGTCCAGAAGTGGACTACCACAGGCTGATGAAGTTGTACATTTACTTTTTTGTAAAGCTTGAGTTTATATATAGCAAGCTACGATCGAAAAATTAAAGAAGTTCATTCGCTCCACAGTCAGTCACAAGTAACTTGCATATGCTCAACTTGATGTATAACTGACATTTATATAAATAAGGTTAACCTTATACGATTGTAAATTTTTCAGTTTATTATAGGGAATACGCGTTTATTTTAAACGTTGTACCTTGTAATCTTGGTTAAAGGCTTATGGTGGATTCATACAATCGATTAACATAGCTGAAAACATAATTCTGTCACTGCAAGGCTTACAAATGAATTTATTTACAATATCGTATTGTATAATATATTAAGGCAAAGCTTTTTGTTAAATGCTTTTCAGTGGTTTTTGTTACACGAAATGGAATATAATTGATTATAGTTTATGATTCAGTAAATCATCTATCCGGGACAGATAAACATACTTTGAGGTTTATTAAACGCGATAAAATCTGTTAAGTTTAACTTAATCTCACGAACATTTTAGATTTGTATTGTTGATTAATAATTTTAACTAAATTATTTCACATTGTTATTTTAAATTTTTATAATCTAATTACAATTAAATTCAATACTTATTATAATGAATTATTGCATTTGTTTGGTAAAGATGCAAAGTATGATGTCACAAGAAGCAAGAATTGGATAAATGCCAAAGCAAAGTTGTCTTTGGCAACTCTATTAGTTACCAAATAAAATAAGTAATATAAATTTAAAAAAGTGTAAGTGACGATATGAGAAATAATATAATAAATAATTATTACATGGTTGGTTGGTAGGTTGGAAAAGAGCTGGACCTATTCTATCTTGAGGCATGCAAATAATGCATTTTATCAGAAATAGTTTTAAATAAAGTTAGTGAATTCGAAGGAATACACTGGTCTTTTCGTAGTTGCAATGAAAACAAATTAAAACCACTTTTGGATATCCCGACAGGGTTATTATACTCGCCCTAAACCTACTAATATTTATAAAGCTTTTAGTTCAGAGTTATAGTTGATAAAAACATTATTAATATTATCATTAAAAAAACACACTATATTCTATAATTAGCCGCCACCTTGGTGTCAAAGTCATTTATTAGTTATAGTAATAATAATAATAATATTTATGGACAAATAACACAACATCAACTAGTCCCAAACTAAGCAAAGCTTGTTCTATGGAAACTAGATAACTGATAAATTCATAAGCTTACTTGCCTTCTGTAAATAAATACATATTATATATACAATACCCAAACACGAGAAAAACACTATGTTTATCACACAATATTTTTTCCCGGGTTTTCCGGGATCAAACCCTTTGGCGCAACAGTCAGGGTCACTAACCACGGCGCCAAGCGGGTCGTCAACGTTTCGTTACTTTATAATAACTCAGCTTTTCAATCACATCAGGTATAGATTTACATAACTGCCTCCGTAGCCTAGTGGTATGGACGTGTGCTTTAGAAACCGGAGGTCGTGGGTTCGAATCCTGCAGGGACACAACAAATTTTCATTGTTGTTTCCTAGTTGGTTAGCAATTTGGGCCGATCACCCAGTTGTCTGAAAAGTAAGATGATCCATGCGTCGGATGGGCATGTAAAAGTCGGTCCACCCACCACCCGCATTGGACCAGCGTGGTGGGATAGGTCAAACCCCCAATGGAAAATGGTACATTAGGGGAGGCCTATGTCCAGCAGTGGACTATCAAAGGCTGATGATGCATGATGCATAGATTTACAATTTGGTTAAATACTTTGAAACTGATATGGCATATTGAAGATTCATACTTAACAACGACATAGTTTAATATAACCACAAAGTCTAAGCATATTATAGCGAACACAAAAGGAATTCCGAATAAAACCCTCCTCTAGTGACAAAGTAGCCTCGAAATTCTCTACATGTCTTATAATATTATAACTAAGAGTTTCTGTTTCATGCAGATATTTAGCATGAGAGGAGAAACTTGTAAAATAATTGTTGTATCTTATGGAACAAGTTTGTAATTTTTAATAAATAAACTAGTTTAATTTTTATCAAAGTCCTTTAAAGATTTGATATTAAAATTTTAATAACATTTCTTTTCTCAAATAATTCTTATGGAATACTTTTATTTTATATTTGAAGACTAGGCAATTTTTAATAATAAGTTAAAAAATCTATTTTACAATTAAATAATTTATTAAAAAAACTTTATGAACAAAGCAGACAGAAAGGAATCTTGTCATATCATCATCATCAACCTGTGTTAGTCCGACCACGCTGGCCCCAATGCGGGTTTGTGGTGGACTGAGTTTTTACATGCTCATCCGACGCATGGATCATCTTACACGGAGGCGGTTGAAAATTCTTGTACAGTCTGGAATTGAAAAAAATGTGATAAAAACTGCAAGACTTAGTTATAACTTATGTAACAAAACGTATAATAATATTGTACGTAAACAATTTTTCTTGTATAAGATTGATCCTAATACAACGTGCTTCTATCAATGTTTTCAGACATAACGTGAGAAGAGTAAATTCGAGCTAGGTATTAACTTGCTTCGTCTTAAACAATATTTAGTAAACTAGAACTGTTATTATCGACACCGTTGTGTTTGATGTGTGTTTGAAATGCTTTTAATGGTCTTTTGATGTTTCTACTCTAAGAATACAAGACAAAGGCAAGTCAATAAAACGGACATTCTATTTAAAACGAACCACTGGTTAATTCTTTATTCCAATTGTACAAATTGTCTTCTTATATTTTTTTGATTTCACTAGTGATGCTGGTAAAAAAATATTCTGCTTAACCAAGCCATGATGGCAAAATATCTAGTTTGCACGACACGATAATTATAGAATACAAGAGAAAAATTGTTACAGGGTGAAAAGCTTTGATGATTTTAGTTTTGGGCGTTTCGATGATTATGGGTAATTTCACATGCCATTTTAAGAAATTTCTTTGATAAACTCAACCGTCACTCTAGTTATAGCAAAACATTGTACTGCCTAAAGCTGTCAAACATTTAAAAACAAGAAATCTAAATAGATTTGCTTCAAAATCGTGACACTCTTCACTTGTCGCTGAGCACCCGTCCATTTATTATTCGTCGGATGGAGATTACGTCGCTAAATGTTTTTCTCTTTTTATCTTGAGTGCTTTGGTATCGATTGCCATTACAATATCGACTTTCTATTGTAGCTATTGAGTTCAACTAAGCATGCTACGACCCAGCTGAGAGCTACGCAAACGGGTCTTTGTTTCGGTCCGTTAAAATGACTACATGAAATGGACGTTAAGCCGCTCATGAAAAGTACCGTCCACTATGTATGAGCGCTTGTTCAAGCTTTGTAAGCTTTTTATTAAAGGTAATAGAATTAAAATTAGTTATGTTTACGGAATATTTTTTTAGTTTTGTTGATTTTGAAATAAAACGTCTTTTTCGCTTATTTATGAAAAGAAAAATATCAAAGTAAAGGTTTGCCTGACTGCCAATTATAAGCTGGAAAAGTAATTAGCACAGTCTAGACTGTTTTATACAATATATTTATAAGACGACTAAAATTTTAAAAGTTTTTATGAGTTGCAAAGAAAATCTTCAAAACAACTTATGCCTACCAAATTATAATTTCGTTTAGTTTAACATTGATATAAGACTTCTTTGTTTTTCTGTATAATAGATTATTGTTTTTCAACAAGTACAAACATATTTTAAGGACGATAGGTTTTAGGCAGTTTTATAATTTATATACAGGTTTCAGTTTTGAAATTTATCAGTACGACTAACAGTTACTAAACGTCGTTTTGATATGAAACTTTAGCAGTAATAATGCTCGTCAATCAAGGTTTACTTCACTCATGACTCGCTTTCACATAGTTTGAGAGTTGTACTAAAATTAGCATAGAACGGGCTATACAAACACGGTACAATGCGAACTCGTTTTCAATATAGTAAAACGTATTTTAAGGTATCGTTTGTATAAACTATCGTGTTTATTTGAGCTTTACAATTCTGTCCGATTGAAATTGTCATTTGCAACTAATGTTTACTTTCATTTAATTATTTGCTTTTAAAACGTTGCCGTTGTTGTTTGTTCTATAAAACGTGTTTTAACAATACGTTTATCTATATCGTGAACCTTCTTTAATTTCGAAAATAGATTAAAGTGCATGGACAGTATTTTATGATAACTTGACTAAGGCTTAAATTAAAGTATTTTATGTACCGTCAAGCCCATCGTGTTTGCTGATTGCTGTTAATCCTACATGTTCTTTACTATGCTACGAGCTATAAGTACTTAGAGGTGGTGGTTTTTACAGGAGGCATCAGGAGTGCTACCGTGGCGCTGAATTTTGCCAGAAAGCAGTAGCGTAAAATCACTGCCGTGTTCTGGTTTAGAAAGCCATACCATAGCCAACGTGTTTACTGGATTCAACGTATTTATTGTGACGGTTCATCCTACTTTTGCGTAGTTTGCAAACTCGTGGCGTTATATGCTACATTTTTATGGGCAAGATTTACTACCACGTGAACATTTTTCTCCTCTCTTCATCATCATCATCATCACCAGCCTGTGATAGTTCACTGCTAGACGTAGGTCTTCCCTAATACATCCTATTCATTGGGGGGCTTTAGATCATATCCCACCTCGCTGGTCCAATAAGGGTAGTGGGTGAACCGACTTTTTACATGCCCATTCGACATCTTACTTTTCAGACAATTGGGTGATCGGCCATAACTGCTCTAACCATCTAGGAAACAACAATGAAAATTAGTTGAGTCCCCGCAGGATTCGAACCCTCGACAGGTTATAAAGCACACGCCCATGCCACTAGGCTAGTGAGGCAGGTTCCTCTCTTCGCTACACGTAACTAAATAATAATAATACAAGGTGATGTTTTTGCCCCAATTATTTTAAGTCAAAAATTACTTACAACAACAAATACCTTGCAGCCTGTGCTAGTCCACTGCTGGACATAGGTCTCCCCTAATACACTCCTAACCATTAAGGGGTTTTAGACCGTATTCAAAACCAGTATTTAATGGACGTGAAATTATTTAACGACCGCATAAAGCCTGACTTATTAAAACACAAACGTTGTAAGGAGGCGTATAATATACATACATGTAAAAGGATTACCAATCCCGTTAGTGTAATTTATTAACATATGTTAATAAAGTTAAAATTAACGGTATGGACATAAATGAACAAAGCGGGTTAACCGCCTCTCTGACCTAGCAACTTTGTGTTATTTATTAGGACGTTTCGGGCCGATCATCCAATTTTCTGAAAAGTAAGACGATCCATGCGTCGGATAGGTATATAAAAATTCGGTCTACGCATTGGAGCAGTGTATTGGGATACGATCCATAGACCCCCTAATGGCAATGCCACTAGGGGAGGTCAATGTCCAGCAGTGGACTAACACAGGCTGATGATGATGATGATTAATAGTAACTAAACGTCTTTTTCAATTTGAAACTTTATCAGTAACAATGCATGTCAATTATGGTCTACTGCAATCACATGACGCATTTTCACGTAGTTTGCGAGTTGTATCAACATGAGCATAGCTCCGGCTATACAAACACGTTACAATGCAAACTCATTTTGAATATTGTAAAACGCATTTAAAACTATCGTTTGTATGGACTATCTTGTTTATTTTAGCTTTACAATCCTGCCCGATCGTCTTCGTTATTTTCATTCAATGTTTATCTAAATTTAATTATTAGTATTTAAAACGAAATTGTTATCGTGTGGTAGAAATAAAGTGTTTTAACTATACATTTATTTATATTATAAATCTTATTTTCACGTTGAAAAAAGATTTAAATTACATGGTCATCGTTTTTAATAGCAATTTAGATGAAGGCAAAAAAATAAAAGTTTCTTGTGTACCATCAAACTCGAAGGCTTCTACTGATGTTTGCCCAATTATATTAAGTCAAGAATTATGTACAAAAAGTAATACCTCAAGAGTCTTCCGGCTTATCGCATAGGCTTTTGATAATATTCCCTTGTCGACATTAAATATTCAATAGCGTCCAAAATGGAGGCAAAGCTTTTGCACAAATGAATAAAACATTGTTGTTTTAGCCTAATAAGTCTAATGGGCCCATCGGCCATCCGTTCTTCGGACCACGTGACCGGCCCACTGCCACTTCAAAGAGCTAATCCTATGAGCTATGTCGGTAACTTTCGTTCTCTGTCGGATGAATTCATTACGAATCTTATCCGCAGAGAAATTCCGAGCATAGCCCGTTCCATAGCACGTTGAGCTACGGCAAACTTGTGGACCAGTCTGATAGTCAGAGGTCACGTTTCTGCCCCATAGGTCATCACGAGGAGTACTGAATTGGTTAAAGACTTGAGAATGTGGTGAGCTTCCTGAATGCTGCCCAGCCCAACTGAATCCTCCAATCGTTTTCCTCTCGAAGCTGTGTCTTTCATCTTCAATATGTGCCCGAGATAGACATATTCATCGACAACTTCGAGAGTAACACCATCGACATTGTTCATCCTTAGTCCGATACGTCGGGACGATTCATTTAAGCCGTGCAACATTTCCTGCAACCACTTCAACGACTCGGCCAATATGACAATATCGTCAGCGGAACGGAGGTGTGAAAGGTACTCGCCGTTAATGTTTATGCCACATCCAGTCCAGTCTAGGATCTTAAAGATGTCTTCCAATGTATTATTGAACAGTTTCGGGATATTACATCCCCTGTCTCACTCCTCGATACAATGGGATTGGTCGCGTTGACCCCGTAATCAGAACGGAGATATACGCAGCGCTATACAGACCTTTCAATACCTCGACGTATCGATAATCGACCTGAGATCGTTGAAGAGCATCCAAAACAGCCCAGGTTTCTACAGAAGCAAAAGTTTCTCAAGTCCACAAAGGCAAGGTCACAATAGCTGATTGTACTCAGAGGTCTTTAGTACAACTGCCTTATGGTGAAGATGTGGTCTATAGTGCTAAACCTCTGCGAATTCCAGCCTGTTTTGGGCTGGAATCCATCAGTTTGTTCGTGAGGCGATTCGTCATGACTCTTGAGAACAGCTTGTATTTTGCTCAAAAGTGAGATCGGTCGGTAAATTTTAAGCAGGGTATTGTCACCCTTCTTAAAAAACAGAATAACCTCACTTTCAAGCCACGTCTTGGGAGAATTACCCTGTTGAAAAAACAGAGTCGAATAACTTCCGTAACTCACCTAAAACGGGGTTACCTTTACCTGCTTTAAGGAGCTCGGTAGTAACTCCATCCTTTCCAGGAGCTCTTCCCCCCTTAAGCTGCTTAAGAGCCAGATTGAGCTGATCAATGATTACTGTAGGAAGCTCACCGGAAAGATGCCGAGTCAGATTGGCACGTGGACCGTTACCCCGGTAATCAGGTTCTGGAGACTGTTCTGTGACACGTACATTTTGCCATAGAAATCTTCGATCTTGTATAAGATCTCACACTTAGAAGAAACAATCGAACAAGAACAGTTCCTGAGCTTCGACAGATGGCTTCTCCACAAAAACCTTCGACCCTCTATTCTGCTCAATCGCTTCAGTTATCCTTTGCGTATTTGAGCAGCGAAGGTCTCGGCGTATCATTTGGCGGATCCGCTTCGAAAGAAGTTTCACATCTGTCGAAGTGGTGTCCTTATGGTTTCGACGTTCCTCCATAAGACCAAGCGTCTCATCGGAGAGTTTGGATTTCATGCCAGCATGCTTACTCCCGCAAAACCCTTTACCCACGTCACGTATGCAGTCCACTACGGCATCGAGTCGATCGTCAACTGCCATTTCCGATGTGTTAAGGGCATCGAATCGGATTTTAATTCCAGTTGGAATTTTTCAGAGCCCATCACGTTGTGTCGGAAGTTAGGTCGGAGAGTAGACTTCAGCAGGCGGGCCCGCTCTCACTGGAAACCCAAATTCACGATGCCTCTCAACAATCGGTGTTCGCTGCCGGTTTTAAACACACACACAGAGACATCCCTTAATATGTGTTTCTGGTCCGTCATGATGAAATCTATCTCGTTCCTTGTCACAGTATCGGGACTTTGCAATGTCCATTTCCAGTGGGGCTTCTTCTTAAAGTATGAGTTCATTAAGAAGAACCGTTCTTTTTCCAGGAAATTGACTAGCATTTGTACCCTGCGATTTCGACTACCGTCACCGTGACCGCTTAAAACGATTCGATGGCAGTTCGTACACCCACTTTGGCATTGAAATCCCCCATAACAAAATTATAGTGGGCCTTATAGGTGTTATGCAAGTCCCGGAAGACATGTTCAAATGTGGCCTCCACTTCATCGTCAGAGTGCGCTGAAGTGGGCACATACACTTGTATCACTTTGACGGTATACCTCTTAGTGAGCCTAAGTACAAGGTATGGCACCCTAGTCGACAAACTCGAGACTGCGATTATGTTGTTAGCAAGGAATTTATACCAGGAATCCCACGCCGCCTTGTGACGTGGAATGTGACGCCCCCACCGCCCACTTGACTGCAGAGCTGCCTTACTTTGGGAGTAAGGTCCGCAGTACAGGTACAATCAGTCATTGCCAATCCACCTGCTCAGCGTGGAAATTATGAGCATTTCTTTTAATAGACGTCAATGAAAGGCAACGGCCCCTAGTTCCCGGTAGTCCCACTATTCCTGGTCACGGTAGCGGCCATGGTGACGGTGACATCATCATCATCAGCCTATGTTAGTCCACTGCTGGACATAGGCCTCCCCTACTGCACGCCTTCTCCATTAGGCGGTTTATGGACCGTATCCTACCACACTGGTCTTATAAGGGTTGGTGGATGGACCGACTTTTTACATGCCCATCTTACTTTTCAGACAATCGCGTGATCGGCCCAAATTGCCCTTACCAAATAGGAAACAACAATGAAAATTTGTTGAGTCCCCGTAAGATTCGAACCCACGACCTCTGGTTTTTAAAGCACTAGGCTACGGAGGCAGTATTACCTAGATTCTATGGGCGATTGAATACGTCTGTGGGCTATAAGTATCGCCGATACGAAACTATTTTAAGCACTTAAAAAACGAGCACAATACATCCTTAAAAGTATTTGCTTGCTTTTATTGAATAAAAGGACTTTTTCGGATTTTATAGCGTTTATATACATTTTTAATTCCTGACGTTTCGAACACTTTCCAGCGGCCGTGGTCACGGGGTAGACTGAGATATCATGCGTCTTGTTGCTAGCGCTGAAGCGGAATTTCCAGATTTTTATTACATATTTTTAGTCTGTACTCCGACCTGTGCAACATAAAAATTATTGCAAAATTAAAAACATAAAATATTAAAATAACAGTTATGGTACACAATTGATACGGTTGTAATATGTAAAATGTAGACAAAGAAGTCAAATACAGCCAGTATCTATTACGGATACGTTTTAAAACGTACAAAAGCAATTATTAAACAGTACCGCAAATCATGAAAACATAATATTTTAATCACGTAAAGGCATTCAGATCTTGGTATTCAGAACAATAATAAAAAACGAGGGCAATAATTGTTTTTACTGAGAATTGCTATTGAGCGTGAACAGTATGCAATTCGCAGCTTTGCTATTGAATTTACGTAACATTTTTATCGCCTAATTAATCTTAATTATTTTATATAAGAAAGGTTTCTAATACTGACAGTATTGGAAACCTTTGAGGAACCTTTTACTCTAATTATGGCCGATAACTAAGTTTTGTTATCCTATCGCCTTATCCTCAATTATTTATTTGAGTATATAACTCTCTTTATTTTTTAGACGATGGGATGATCGACCCAAATTGTCCTTACCAATCAGGAAACAACGATAACACGAAGTTGTTTCCTCTCGGGATTCGAACCCACGACCTCAGATTTATAAAGAAAGGGACAATACTGCTAGACCTTGGAGGCGGCTATGATCCATGCGTCGGATGGGCCAGTAAAAAGTCGGTCCAGGAGGCCTATATCCAGCTGTGGACTGACACAGGCTGATGAGGAATTCTCTTTTATTTTTTGTTACCTGACGCAATGATACTAGTTTGATTTCCACCAGATAGTGAGTAATACGATAATCATAGGATTTGCAGCATAATATACCTCAAATTTATTTACTATGCTCTCGAAATTAAAACAAAGTTGTATTTTCACACTAGTAGCCTTGCGACAGAAACAGTCACAGCAACTGTACTTCTCCAACTGTCTGTATTGTAAGATTGATTGCGCATATAGATGCAGTGATTGCTAAACATCACTATCTTCACCTTATAACAGATATAAATGTGATCCGATCCGATCAGAATCCTACATGAGGTAAATAAAACTACGAAATGCATTTGCTTGTTACCAGTAACATTTAAGGGAGTGTAATTACTCTGTGATATGAATTTCAATCTAATACAATTTTAATAAATCGTTGTTTAGAATGATTTGTATAATCAACAATCTGATACAACTATTGATTGTTCTGCACAATATATCCTATAATTTACATTACAATTTAGGTATCTATAAATAGAGCGTCCCAACTGCGTAGTTTCATTGAACTTGATGAGGGACTGACTTAATTAGTTTCTCCGCGCATTGCTTTCACACAAAGATAAGAAAATCGATAGCTTAAAGTTTCTATTCTCCAAAATAGATATTAATGCACAAATAAAATGTTTCTTTTTGTAAAAAGTTAAAGAATGTACTGATAGGCATTTTAAAAACGTATGAAAAATTATTGTTATCATTTAAATTACGCCGCGAACTAAAATGCTTCCACTTGCATTTTAGTTGGTTTATTATAAAACTTCATTAAAATCATTCTTGACAATTTTTGTTCATAAACAAATTAAATGAAAATTACAATTTGCAGAGAACTTTCTTCTGTAATACCTACTGCAGCTGGCTTAGTTCCAACTATTCTGCACATTTGGCCAAAAGCCTTAAATAAAACTGGTAAGGGAATTAAAACTGTAATTTTCAAAAAAAATATCGAATATTAAAGCAAATCGCTGACCCCAAAACTTTTATAACGCTATAACTAAGTTTTTATATTGATTTTTAATCAAAATTTTATTTTGATTAAAAATCTTGTACTACGAAAGGCCTTGAACATTATTTTACCAATGTCGTTGCAAAGTTTGTAAATTTTATTAAACTTGGCATGTATTCAATAAAATAGAGGCAAATGCATACAATAAAATAGGTAGTTTCTTTTTATACTAAAGTAGGATATAGAAACATAAAGGGTAATCCTACTAACAAAACATAAAGAAATGTTAATATCACTATTTTTACACGCGATTTTTACTTTAGTTCTTAACTTATACCATACTCCTTAATCTTAATAGCATTAAACTCAGCAAAAATTTAGCACAAGCAAATGAAAAGGTTCATTCTATAAACCTTTTCATTTGCTTTATTTGTATAACTCGAACACTTCCAGGTTTAAGTTCCTTTCCTTCTCATGTTATCACTTGGTTTAAAAAAAACTTAAAAACGCCGAGCCAATTTACAAGATAATACAAGAAAAAGAAATAAAAATAAAATAAAAATTTACTGTTCATTATTTATGATTGTGTAACAAACAAAGACTTCGAGCGTATAAAATTGAGAATAAAGTTAAACAAATACATTTTTGCTTCCCATTTGTTTTATTGCGTTATATAATTTGGTACTATACTTATAAAACAGGGTCATGGGTTCAAATTCTACGGGGACTCAACAAATTTTAATTGTTTCTAATTGGTGGGGGCAATTTGGGCCGATCGACAATTGTCTGAAAAATAAGATGTTCCATGCGTCAGATGGGCATGTAAAAGTCGGTCCATCCACCAACGGACATTGGATCAGCGTGGTGCCAGTAGTGGAAGCTATGTCCATCAGATGAACAACACAAGGCTGATTATGTTGTACATTTACTTTTATATAAAGCTTGAGTTTATAAATAGTAAGATACGATTGAAAAATCAAAGGGGTTCATTCGCTCCACAATCAGTCTCATGTAACTTGCGTAGCTCAACTTCATGTATTACTGACATTTAGATAAATAAGGTTTACCTTACAGGATTGTAAATCCTTCAACTTATTAGTGGGAATACGCGTATAGATTCATACAATCGATTAACGTAAAACATAATTCTGTCATTTCAAGGCCTACAAATAAATTTATTTACAATATTGTATTGTTAAATATATTTAAGCAAAATTGTTTTTTTTTTTGTATAGGTTTTTGTTACGCGTTAAAGCATCTATCCGGGACAGACAGGCATATTTTGAGGTTAATTAAACGCGATAAAACTTGTTAAGTGTTTAACTTAATCTCCCAAACATTAAATTTAAATTTGTATTTATAGTTAACAAATTTTAACTATATTGTGTCTCATTGTTATTCTTATTTTTTCTGATCTACTTACAATAAAATTTGATAATCATAATAATTTAATAATACCTTTGTTTGGTATAGATGCAAAGTATGATGTCACAAAAAGCAAGAAGAGAATTGGACAAACGCCAAAGCAAAGTTGGCTATGGTTTTTGGGTTGGTAAAGAGCTGGACCTATTTTGTCTTGAGGCATGTAAATAATGCATTTTATCAGAAATAGTTTTGAATAAAGTTAGTTCATCCAGAGGAATATACTGGTCATTTCGTTGTTGCAATAAAAACAAACTAAAACCACTTTTGAACGCATGTGAGTTATTGTCCACGCCTTAAACCTGCTAATATTTAAAAAACTTTTAGTTTAGAGTTTTTGTCGATTAAAACCTTATTTAGTGAATAATATTATTGTTGAAAAAACGCACTTTATTCTATAATTAACTATTGAAGTATTGAAGTAGCTAATAAATAACTAAAAAATGTATTAGTTATTATATACTAACTCGGCTTTAAAATCACATCAGGTATGCATACAGTATTTTAAAATTCATATAGCATATTGGATTGGATTCATACTGAAAGATAACAACAAGATATGTTTATATAACGACAATGTCTAAGCTTATTTTAGCAAACACAAAAGGAATTCCTATTAACAGCCTTCAGAAGTTACGAAGCAGCCTTGAAATTCTCTACATATCTTATAATATTATATCTGAGAGTTTCTGTTCCAAGCAGATATTAAGTATAAGAGTAGAAAATTTAGAAATAATTGTTGTATAATATGAAACGAGTTTGTCATATGTAACAAATAAACCGCTTTCATTTTTATCACGGACTCCCAAATGCTTCATTTTAAAACTTAAATAATATTTCTTTTTGCAATTGTTTTGTATGGAATATATTTATTATATATATCTACTAGTTTATTTTTTTCCAAAGTTACAAAATCTATTTCATAATAAAAAATTTCGAAAACACTTTATGAACAAAGCAGACAGAAGAAATCTTCATCATCATCATCAGCCTGTGTTCGTCTCCTGCTGGACTAGGCCTCCCTATCCTTTTGGCCTGTACCCACCTCACTGGTCCGATGTGAGTTGGTGGGTGGACCAACTTTTTATGCCCATCCGACGCATGGATTATGGATATTGTACATAAACAATTTTTCTTGTGTAAGATTGGTCCTACAACATGCTTCTAACAATGTGTACAGACATAACATGGATAAGAGTAAATTCAAGCTTATTATAAACATGCTTCGTCTAAAACAATATTTAGTCGTTCAGGTTTGTTATTATCGACACCGTCATGTTTAATGTGTGTTTGAAATGCTTTAATGATCTTTTGATGTTTCTACTCTAAGAATAGAAGACAATAGCGAGTCAATAAATCGGACGTTGTATTTAAAACGATTTTAAACAAATAAACCACTGCTCAATTTTTCATTTCAATTGTACAAAATGTCTTCTTATTTTTTATTTCACTAGCGATAATGGTAAAAAAAAATCCGCTTTACCAAGCTGCCAAAGCGAAAGGTCCAGTTTGTACGACACGATATCTAAATGAATTATAGATTACCCGGGAAGAATCTTGTTACAGCTTTGATGATCATAGTTTTATAAGCACTAATTTCACGAGGCATTGTACAAAACTTCTTTGATAAACTCAACAGTCATAGCAATAGCAAAACATTGCAAACAACAACAAGCTCTAGTAATAGCAAAACATTGTACGGCCTAAGGCTGTCAAACATTTAAAAACAATAAATCTACATTGATTTGCATAAAAATCGTGATACTTTTCACTTGTCGCTCAGCACCCGTCCATTTATTATTCGTCGGATGGAGATTACGTCGCGAAATGTTTATTCTCTTTTTATCTTCAGTGCTTTTGTATCGATTACCATTCAATATCGACTTTTCGTCGTAGCCATTAGGTTCATTTTAGCATGCAACAGCCGAGCTGAGAACCACGCAAACGGGTCTTTGTTTCGGTCCGTTAAAATGAAAACATGAAAAAGACGTTAAACCGCACGTGAAAAGTACCGTCCACTATGTATAGGCGCATGTTCAAGCTGCGTATAGGCGCATGTTCAAGCTGCGTAAAGGCGACGCCATATTATATTTAACAGAATTAGGCTTAGAGAATACATTTTTTAAAAAGTTTTAATAATTCTTTTTCGCTTTTTTGTATGTAAAGGAAATTATTAAAGCAAAGTTTTTCCCGATTGCCAATTAAAGTTAAAAGTGATTAGTGTAGTCTGCTTATAAAATATGTTTATAAAGTGAAAACAATTTTTAATTTTAAATAATTTTGTTTCATTTAACACTATTATTAGACTTTTCCATTATAAATTGTTTTTCAATAACTACAATATCCAAACATACAAAAGTTTAATATCTCTCTAGGACAATAGGTTTTAGATCGTTTTATTTTGTTTTTTAAAAGTTTTTAAGTAGGATACTGCCTTCATAGCCTAGTGGTAAGGGCGTGTACTTTAGAAACCGGGTATCGTGGATTCGAATCCAGCGGGGACTCAAGAATTTTTTATTGTTGTTTTATAGTTGGTGAGGGTAATTTAGACCGATCACCCAACTGTCTGAAAAGTATAATGATCCATGCATCAGGTGGGCTTGAAAAAGTCGGTCCACCAACTCGCATAGGACCAGCAAAGTGGGATACGGTCAATAAACCCCCTAACGGAGAAGGCATGCATTAGGAGAGGCCTATGTTCAGCAGTGGACTAACACAGGCTGAGGATGATGATGATTAAAAGTAACTAAAAGTAGTTTCAATTAGAAACTTTAGCAGTAACAATGTGCTTCAATCAAGGTTTACCTCACTCACATGACGCGCTTTCACGTAATTTGCTAGTTGTATCAACATAAGCATAGTACGGGCTATACAAACACACTACAATGCAAACTCATTTTGAATACTGTAAAACGTGTTTTAAAATATCGTTTGAATGGACTTTCTTGTTTATTTAAGCTTTGCAATTCTGCCCGATCGTCTTTGTTATTTTCATTCATTGTTTATCTGAATTTAATTATTTATATTTAAAACGAATTGTTATCGTGTTTTACAAAAGACGTGTTTTTACTATACAAATAAATGTATAGTTATAAATCTTCTTTTCACATTGAAAAACGATTTAAATTACTGGGCCGTCCGTTTTAATAATAACTAAGATCAAGGCTAGGTAAAATAAAAGTTTCTTGTGTACCATCAAACTTGAAGGCTTCTATTAATTGTTTCCCAATTTTAATAAGTCAAGAATTACGTACAAAAACTGATACTTCAAGAGTGTTAAGGCTTATCGCATAGGCTTTTGATAGTATTTCCTTGTCGACATTAAGTATTCAATAGTCCAAAATGGAGGCAACGCTTTTGCACTAATGAATAAAACATTGTCGTTTGAGCCTAACAGCTCACTAACGAGCATAAACCTTCACCATAAGTTGACAAGTGGTGCGATCCCGTGCCACCTCCTGCACATTTGCACAGGTCGTCCATCTCATGGGAGGTCGTCTGACATTGCGATAGCCAGAACGAGGCTGCCACTTGAAATCCTTTCTTTCCCGACGGTTATCGGCGCTACAAGTTATGCGGCCGACCTTTGCTTCTTACTCTGCGAGCTATGTCGGTTACCATTGTTCTTCTACCGATATCTAGCATAGCCCGCTCCATAGCTCACTGAGCGACTTGGAGCTTTCTCATTCGGCCGGTATTGAAGGACCATGTATTGATGCCATAAGTCATCACTGTCAACACACTAAGGTCAAAAGTATCATGCCTCCACCCGCTTTCAGAAGCTCTGCTGTGATTCCGCCATCTCCAGGTGCTTTGCCGTTCTTAATTTGGTCAAGAGCCTTTCGTATCTTGCTCAGACTGATTTCCGGGATATTTTCGGAATTGTGTCGGATAAGCTTTGCCCTTGCGTTGTCACTCGCTTCAGTAAGCGGTTCCGATGACGATTTGTAAGGCTGTCCATAGCATCTCTTGATCTTACTCAAAACTTCTATTCTACCGCAGATGATGGCTTTGTCCGACAGACAGATCTCTGGCGAAGGCAACCTTGGATCAGTTCTATAGCTTCTTTAATACGATATGTATAGTTGATGCGCAAGTCACGTCGCATACAGAGACTTGGGATCACAGCAAAATACGACGAATAATGTGAAAAAAATCCTGGACATACAAAGCTGTTAGCAAGTACTTGTAATTATTGTTTGTACCACTATTAATAGGCGTAGATTGGTATCCAACCGAGCGGAACTCGAAGGAGCTACGCGCCTGAACATCAGTCCAAGACGCGCATAGCTGAATTCAGGAACGATCGGTGGGATCACGATCTGAGCAACCTACATCCTCCCATGTGGCCTTCTGGCGCATTCCCAAAGGCCTGCAGGCGGCAGCCATCCATCTATGCCGCCACTCATCCAACCCGACAAGCCCACAGCGTTTCTCGATGAGGAAAAGCCGAATGTCTGGCCGACAGTCTCGAGGCTCAATGCTCGCCCAGCTCACAACCGGTGAGCGCCGCTCATCTCCGCAAGGTAGAGAGCGAGGTTGACCGGTTGACGCATCTACCCCACGCGACGTACTCACACCGTAACGGAAAGCGTAAGTCGAATCGATAATCAAAAAGCTTAAACCACGGAAAGCCCCGGGCACCGATGGCATATCAAACCGCGTCATAAAGATTCTTCCGACTCATCTCATCAACCTCCTAGTCCTAATCTATAACGCAGCTCTCTCCAAGGGTATTTTTCCAAACACTTGAAGGATGTTAGTTATAGGCTTCTCAAACCGGGAAAACCTCCCAACCAACCTACCATCCTATCGCCCCATTAGCCTGCTTAAAGGCTTCGGGAAAATCTATGAAAGACTAGTTTTGACCCGCCTACAGGACTTTATGCAGGCTAATGGGCTTCCCAATCCAGTCCAGTTTGGCTTTCGGGCCAAACACTCCTGTACACATCAGGTGCACCGCATCACGGAGCACATTAAATCCCGCATGACACGGGGCCAACACACAGGAGCGCTTTTCCGACGTGGCGAAGGCGTTCGATGCAAAGTATGGCACGACGGCTTATATACAAGTTATATAAGCTCTGGCGTGCCTGACCGTCTCGTACTCATCATACGAGACTTTCTCTGAAGCGAACGTTCAGATACCGCGTCGAGGGAACAAAATCCCAACCTCACCCGCTACTAGCCGGAGTACCACAAGGCTCAGTGTTAGGCCCCGTCCTATTCACCCTCTACACCAACGACATCCCTCGAAACTATAAAGTTAGCACCGCCTTGTTCGCAGACGACACTTGCATTTTTTCATCCGGCATATGTCCTATATCCATCCAACGACGTCTCCAAGTCGCAGCCAGACGCTTCGGTGACTGGTTTCGACGTTGGAGAATCGAAATAAACCCATCCAAAAGCGCGGCAGTCCTGTTTACACACAGAATGCCGACGATCCCATCCATGATCCGATTCCAGACCACCCAATCCCATGGGTAAACAAAGTCAAACCCGTAAACTCGATAAATCCTCTCAGCTTCGCGTACATCAAGCAGGTCAAAACAGAGCGGCCTACGTCCTAGGTCGCCTATTCCCTTTAATTAATCCCAAAAGCAGCTGTCCTGCAGCAACAAGGTGTGCTATACAAAACAGTATCCGTCCAATCATGACTTACGCCAGTCCGGTGTTCGCTCATGCATCCTCATAATATCCACAAACCCAAGCTCCTGCAAAACAGGTTCATACGCAGAGCCACGGTGTGCACTGTGCGTGCGCAACCTTGACCTGCATGTGGACCTGAATTGCCTCCATTCATCATTTTTGAAACAAGTCCAATCAAATTCTTCGACTCGGCTTCGCAATATCCGAATGAGCTGGTACGTAACGCCGATTACGCTACCACGCAAATTAGTTCATCCAAACATAGGAAGCATCGTTAGATAGGCGACCGCGCCATATACTTATAGATCCGACGACGATATAACGATCGTGCAAGCACGTTAAATCGTATATCTGAACACCTTTGCCCTGCCGCCGAGGGCAACGCATACTCCGTACAACAGATTCGGCACGTACCAGGCCGATTCTCACCGACTAGATAGAGCGGTTATAGCTTAAACTAATATGTCCTAAAGCGACTGATCGAGCGAGGTTCGCCCACCGGGGCGCCCCTCGATACATGTTGCTTAACGGTTAGAAGGAACAAAAGCGATCAACCGAGCTGAGGTCTGGCCTCCTGGGCACCCTCGATTAGATCGCTGACGGTTTAAAAATCAGTGGTAGCCTGAGCCGAGGTCCTCTGGGGACCCTCGGAGCTAAGCAACAAATTAAGAGGTGAAGCCTGTGCACGCTTAAAGTTGCACAGCCCTCAACTCCGCCGGGTTGTAATGGTTCACCCACCAACGGAAGCCATCAACAAACGATAAACGATTAATGGCGTAAATTATTTAACAACCGGATAAAACATGGCTTGTTAAAATACAATCGTTGTTAAGAGACGTATGATTTACATCCAAATGGCCCTTGCTATATAAACCGGAGGTCGTGAGTTCAAATCCCGTGGGAAACAACTTTGTCTTATTGTTATTTTCTTGTTGGTTAGGAGCAACGGGCGATCACCCAATTGTCCTCAAGTAAGATGATCCGTGCGTCGAGTGGGCATGTAATAAGTCGGTCCACCCACCAGCCCGCATTGGACCAGCGTGGAGAAGGAATACACGCCCCTTAACGGAGAGGCCTAGGTACAGCAGTTGACTAACACAGGCTGATGATGATGGTGATAAAATTATATGTTAGTTATAAGTAAGGTACTTAAGTATATAGTTCAACGGGTTTCTAAAATTTTAATTTTATAAAAACATACAATTATTCAAAACCTATTATTTCTTATAAAAGATACCTCTTTAGGGCCACAACAATTAGGGGAAAGAGAATTTGGTTTCAGTTACCATAAAAGCCCTGAAATTGTAATTTACCAAACAAATTACACGAATAGGAACTAAATGAATCATATGCCTTTTTCAGATGACAATCAATTTATAATCGCTTTAAGAAACGAGATGTTTATTATTAAACTTTGCCTTTTGGTCTCAATGATGAGGCAAAGAGCGTATTAAGATTAATTAACGAAAAGGATTACTCGATCCAATGGTCAAAGTTTTGCTAGAACTTCCATTTTGGTTACCGAGATCATTTATAAGTACGAGGGTGGTCTGAAAAGTTTCTGACCTAACGATGATAAAAGATTTTTTTTTCTTACTTTTTTTATTTATTATTCTACATAGTCTCATTGTAACTATACACATTTCTCTTAGCGATGCTGCCATCTCTGTAACCCGTCCAAATAGTACTTGGCGTTTTTCTCTGTAAAATAACTGTTCACAAAGGTGATTGCCTCCTTTTTGACGAAAATCTTTGACCTCCGAGCGCAGTTTTTAGATAAGGGAACATAAAGAAGTCGCTTGGGGCCAGATCTGGTAAGTAAGGCGGATGGTCAAGCAGTTGAAACCGTAACTCGTGGATTTTTACCATGACAATCGCTGAGGTGTGAGACGGCGCGTTGTCTTGGTGGAACAGGATTTTCTTTTTCTGCAAGTATGGCCGTTTTTCCGCAATTTGTGCCTTCAGCTCGTCAAGTAATGATGAGTAGCATGCTCCTGTAATGGTTTTTCCTTTTTGAAGATAATCAATAAAGATAACTCCATGACTATCTCAAAAAATAGTCGCCATCATTTTTCCAGCCGAAAAACAGTTTTGCTTTTTGGGCTTGTTTCCACTTTGCAGTCCACTGTTTTGACTGTAGTTTTGTTTCGGGCGTAAAATGGTGTAAGTTTCATTTACAGTCATTAATCGGCGGCAAAACTCTGATTTATTGCGCCTAAACTGCGCCAACAGAGCTTTGGAAGTGTTCATTCGAACATGTTTTTGGTCTAATGTGAGAAACCTGGCACCCAACGCGCGGACAGCTTTCTCATGTTAAATCTTGATTTAATATGTGACAAACGCGTTTTTGGACATTTTCATAACCTCTGCTATCTCTTTAACTTTAATTCAGCGGTTGTTTAACACTATTTTGTGAGCTTTAGCAATGTTATCGTCAGTAGTTGCAGTTTTGGACGTCCTGAACGTTCATCGTCTCCAAGCTCTTACGGCCACGTTTAAATTTAGCTGCCCAAATTTCACTGTGGTAAATGATGGTGCAAAGTCCCCATACATTGAGTCCGTCTCATCTTTGATTTGCGTAGGCGTATTGCCTTTCAAAAACAAAAGTTTAATAACAGCTCGATATCAATTTTTCCATTTTCATAAAACACTCACTTCTACTCACTCAAACGACTGTCAACTAAAACTGCGCTTACAAAATGGCTGAAACTTTGGTGAGTAACTGTTAAAATATGCACAACTACATTCACTAGCTTTTATTAACGAGTGGCGCCATCTTTGAGTTGAGGTCGGAAACTTTTCAGACCACCCTCGTATTGCTTGAGTTTACTTTATGCTAGGCTTTTCACAATGATATAGTTTTCATTTCTTTTGGATTGGATTCATTTAAATTAAACTCATAACCATTGAATAGCTTTAATACAGAACAGAGCGTAAAATTCTTTTCCAGGTTTCGGGTTGAGGAGATTTTAGCTGGTTTAAAAACTGGGTAAATACTTTTTTAAGGATATTCCGAAGCATACTCGTGTATTTGATTGAAATGATAGATAATATTGAACCCAAGCCTATATTAACACTACGATTTTACTAAAAGCTGCTTCTCTAGCTCACCAGGGGCATACTTATCTTCTCTTTAGACCATCCAGGTTTACCCTTGGCTGGAATATACAGCAGCGTTTCCAGCTCCACCCACACAGTAGAGTGGAAAAGTTTCGGAGAAAAACATACATAGCGTCTTCCATACAGTATAATCATTATCAACATAAAAAAATATATTAATAAAGTAATCTTATACTTGTAATAATTTACTTCTTTTGACCTACATAATTATATAATTTTTAGAATAATACTAACCGGAACTGTGAAACATTAGGGCGGCTGAGTTGGACAAAATAACGGAGCGATAAACAGCCAAAGGCGGCATTATAACGTGATTTATATTTGGATTTGGCAGCTGTAGTTTCAGTGCGTTACAAAACAGCGCAGCGTACGCCACATTAGGTCGCGTGGAATTTGCCAATTGGTATTATTGTAAATTTTTCCAAAATATATTACAGTATTTCGATATACCAATAGGACTGTAAGGAGTCAGTAAATCTTTAATAGAACCACAACATCTTAATAAAATAAAATGATATATACATGTAATTAAATGGCAAATGAATGAAAAATATCTATTAATGACAGCGGAGGCGCGATGACATGAATAATATTCTGCTGTGTTTCTTTCCATGTTTCTTCTGAAGCCATGGTTGTATGTCGAACCACTGGTGGCGTTTGTAAAAGTAAATAAAAGTGCAGTACGAAATAAAGATTTGTATTTGAATAGTTTGGGCAAGTTTATGTAATATGTACAGTTTATGTATAAATAGAAGATACATACGTGATTGACTAGCCTTATGTCGATTGTAATTCTTTTCATCACGTATTCGTTCTATGTGGTACCATTCGTGATTTGTCAAAATTTAGAATAACCTATAGGCGATACGTGTGCGTAGGCTACGAGTATCGCCGATACAAAACTGTTTCAAACACGGTAAATGCGATCACAATATATCATTACATTATATTTTATTCTATTTCAATATACTAATTCTACTTCAATTTATCAATTTATTATATATCAAAAGTATACGCTTCGTTTTTGTTTTACGACATATCAAAAGAACCATCTTTGACCAACTGATTTTTATGTCACTAATTCTTAATATTTTTTTTAATTGTTATAAGTAGCACATTTATACCTTTTATTGCCTGCAGTGTATTTCTACGATAAAGTCTTTGTTTCATATTGATTACTTACTTATCACTTCCTCTCTAGACGTTCAATGATCACGGACTTGTACTTACCTGAAAAAAATATAATACGTTAAAAATGATTTTAACATTCCCGAAACTGGGCGGAAAAAAATGAATAAGTCATTAAAAGATTAATGAAAGAAAAAGTAACTAGATCGCTGTTTTCAATCTGATAGACTGAAAAATAAAAATTTTCGAATAGAAATTGAAACAATTTCGAGATATTACAAAATTTTTACTAGTGACCATGCACACAACATTAATATATTGGAACATTTTTAATATCGTATATAATACTTCTTGCTTTATATAATACTACTTATTGCTTTATTCAAGCGCTGCCTACCTATCTGGTTTACTAACCTAAAAAAAAGTCAGTCAAACAAACAAACTACTAAAGTAAAATAATACCAGGAATATTATATTAAATCAAATAATTTAGAATTAAATATTAAATACGCATTTTGGATAAAACTCTTTGTAGTCTTTTAACCCAAGCTTACTTTAAGAAACATTACAAATTAAACTCCCGTCAAGCCTTTTTTTTTTACCTTTTTCTACCGCAAAGCAGTAGTATAATATCACTACTGTGTTCCGGTTTAAAGGGCACCGTAGCCAGCGAAATTGCTGGGTAAACGACACTTAACATCAATTGTCTCAAGGCGGCGATAATCATATGCTGCATTTCTTATGGGAAAAGTGTGTCACCTATCAGGTGACAGTTTTGCACCTCTCGTCGCAGCAATAAATTAAAAAGTAGGCAAATAGGTAACACCGATAAAATCCCTAAACATACAGTTTTGCTTAAAAGAAAAGCATTATTTGAAAGCATTCAGATCCTAGTATTTGGATAAACTATAAAAAACGAGAGCGTCAGTTGTTTACACTGAGAGTTTTTATTATGCTATTGAGGTAACATTACTATGTATACTATTTTTATTGTATACTATTTATTCTTTTGCCTAATTCATAGTATTTCATATAAGAAGGACCTAGTACTACCTCGTAAGAAACCCTTTACTCTTATTATGGCCGTTAATCAAGTTTTTTTATTCTATCGTCCAAGTTTTTTAGTAAGGACTATCTTCGCCATATCTCCGTACGGGTGCAATGCTGATATCTGGAATATCCTCGGAACTATTCATTTAAATTGAATGTTGTGATGGTCCATTTTATCAAAATTAAACACAAACTATATTAAGGGTACAAAACGTATTAAATTGGATTAGGCTTAATGCTGCAGAGCTTAAAGTCAGTTCGTAAATAAGCCGTTTCTCAAGTAAAATGTGTGTAAATTTCCTAGTTGGTTACGGCAATTTGGGCCGATCACCCAATTGCCTGAAAAATAAGATGATCAATGCGTCGGATGCGCATGTAAAAAGTCGGCCTACCCACCAATCTGCATTGGACCAGCGTGGTGGGATACGGTCCAAAACCCCCTATTGGAGTAGGGGAGGCCCATGTCCAACAGTGGAGTTACACAGGCTGATGCTGATGTTATTAATTTAAATCCATCTGATAGTCTGGCTGGTCCAATACCAGCGTGGTTGGATACGGTCCGAAACCGCCTAATGGATAGGGGTGTATTAGGGGAGGCCTATGTCCAACAGTAAACTGTTACAAGCTGATGCTGATGATGAACTATCCTTTGGTCCCATTCTTTCAATAATTTAGTGATAAATACTTTAAGAAATATAAATAGATCTAGCAGCACCAAATATATGTGATAATGAAAAAAAATGCAACATCAAATTTTCTGGTTAAAATTTCACGTATACCTATAATTTTTAAAAAGTTCATGTAACACTCTAAAGTGTACTCAATTCGGAGCATATGGTTTTTTTATATATTTTACCTTGTTGCTCCGCTCCTAGTGCTCCGATTTTGTTAATTTTTTTTAAATATTAGATATTAACTTCCCATTGGTCTCATTTTTTAAAATAAGTTTATGATAAGTGGTTTCATTGATATTTGGGAGACAAAAAAATTACGGCACCACAAATTATAACCTCATGCGAATAAATTACAAACGCTGGCAAAACTGTGAAAGATAGACATTAAATACGTTTAACATATATATATAAGTTTACATGAAAGGTGCATTTAAAAGTTCTGTATTGTATGTAAATAAAACCTGTCATACATGTTATTTTGATTGAATATGTTAAGAGATAGAGATTTACAATGTAATAGCAGAAATCGCGCGGTATTTTGTAGTTTTCATCGCTTATATTGCGCAAAATGGTTGTATGCTGTTTGAAATCGGTAAAATTTTTTGGTTGAAATTTCACTTGTTATTAATTTTTAACTTAAGATTTATACGTTAAAACTAATCTTAATACAATCATAAAGTACGATGCATAAATTAGCAAGCATCTACAATAATTAATAGCCATGTTACACAATGTACCCAAAATGAAAACTAGACTTTAGGTATCCATAAATAGAGCGTCCCAACTGCGTAGTTTTATTAAACTTGATGAGGGATTGATTTAATTAGTTTCTCCGCACGTTACTCCGAGACAAAGGCAAGAAAAACGACTCCTTAAAATTTATCTTTTGCAAAATAGATGTTAAGCACAAAGAAAACAGTTCCTTACGTGATAAATTAAAGAATGTATTGATAGTCATCTAAGAAACGTATGAAAAAAACTAAAATTCTACTGACGCTTAACTAGAATGCAATTTTAGCTTGGTTTTCAATAAAACGCTTGAAATTAATCGTCCATACAATAATTTACAAATAAATAAAATAAATATTGAGGTTTTTAATTTACAAAAATACCTACTGCTGCTGGCTTAGTTCCAATTCTGCTGCGTATTTGGCAAAGGACATTAAATAAAACGGGTAAAGGAATTTACATAAAAATAATATTCACAAAGTTATATCAAGTATTAAAGAAAATAGTTGGCCTTAGCAAAATATTCTGCTTTATATGATTTCAATGGAAATAAGATTATTTCCTAAAAATTTTATCTGTTACATATTTGTATATGTTATTGAACTTGGCATGCATATGACGCATCCCATCCATCTCATCATGAAAACGAAAAAACAACCGTCAAAATATACGTTTGTTTTCAGCAGTATGAATAGTACAATTCGTGTGTTGTGTGGTTACTACCGCTATATTAAACGTTATTTGATGTATGATGATGACGTATTCAATTAGGTAGAAAATAACAAAACAGAAGGGAATGTTTATAGTTACCTTGTATTATACGTGCCTCAGAATGTAATAATACCTCCAATTTTGTAAACTATTGTTTAATTTATGCATTTCTGTGAAATATATGTCCCACTTTAATAAACAAATAAACAATAGAAGTTAAATAGTAAAATCATTTTTGACTTTGATAAAATGAAAAGTTTCGAATTGAAGATTAACAAGATTATTTAGATAATTTTGCGGACTGTTGAATGATTCAAGTATGTTTTTTAATCATTAGTTTTTAATTACCACTCATTAGATGTTGCAGCTACCTTACGTACCTATAATTTATATTATATGTACATATAATTAAGTGCTCAGTACACAATAAAATATTTTGTGGCCCTATGAATTTCCGATATTAACAGTTTAAAAACGCATAGCAATATATTTTTATTATTTCCCATTTTCTCACCTCTGGGTTGATCGTTGGTGGCATGACGATCTTTTTCTGCGGCGGTGATCGCAGTACCACGTTTTCATCTCTGATAATAATCTGCGGCTCCATTGCCAGCAGCTTCTTCTTGCACTCTTGCATCTGAAGACACTCTTTGTCCTTTCGGGACAACACCGACTCTGATGAGGCGTGCTTCGAAGATCCCATAGAAGTGTTCTTGCTTGATATTTTCAAGCTGTCCATTGAGGCAGTCATCTTGGCACTCTCCTTGCCGTTAGACGATGCCATTGTTTTACCACAACACTTCACAATATCACTCACTATATTTATTTGCTATATAGTTTTTCACTTCACTCTGGATTTTCTCTCTTCTTTCTTTACTTTCTTCTGTCCGTTAGAAGTCAAAAGCAGTCGCATTATAATGTTAAAAGTGTCGATTGATCAATTTTTGGTTTTCAAATTAAATACTTTGTTTTAGTGATATATTTATAATTCTATCTTAAATTTTAACTTATATTGAGTACTAAGGTTATACCTCAGTATTATATTGTTCTTTTAAAGAAGTCAATGTCTATTTTTAATAAATATATATTGAAAGTAAAAACTATGAAAAAGGACATCAAGTTAGAAACGTTACTGTAAATTTATTTATATTATGCCTAAACGTATTACTTACGTTTAAAATGTTAAAAGAATGCACACAATATGGAAAAAGATTGCACAGTAAATAAACAAAAATATTATATTTCCTTTTAACATGTTCTGATAAAATGGACAGCGATAAAGGCTGTCAAGTTGTGAAGGGCAAAATTTTATTCCATATTAAAAGAGCACCGAAAGTTGCAACATTTTACAAAATAAAACACAAAAAATTTACAGAAACAACAACTTTCGCAACAGCAATCAACTTAGATTTTGTTACATTAGTTAGATGAGCTTGGTGTTAAATCAAATTAGTTTAGCTTTGTTCATTTTCAATTTACTAAAGTGCAGTTTTTTTCTTAGTTTGTTATATAAAGTTTTTCTTTAAAGAAAAAAATGTTTTTATTATATTTAATGAACATTGTTTTAATGATAATTATTTATTAATCCAAACAATTACTTTCAATTTTTATATATAGCTTGTAGATGCGATCGTAAAAATAGATAGTTTAATTCGCTCCACATTTACGCAAACGCTTTTTAGTCAGTATCAAGTAACTTGCAGAGCTCAACTTGATGTATTACTGACATTAAGCCAATAAGGTTAACCTTATACGATCGTAAATCCTTCAATTTATTGGGGGGAATTCGCGTATATTTTAATCCATACGGTAAACCATAGTAAAAAGCTTATGGTGGATTCATACAATGTGAAACATAATTTAATACAGTGCAAAACATAATTCTGTCACATGCTAGGCTTGCAAATGATTTTATTTACGATTTCGATATTGTTAAATACATTTTTAGCAATGTTTTAATATAACTCTTTTATATCAAATCCACTAATTTACGGATTTTCGCGTTACTTAAAATATATTTATTCCGACGTTTCGATTCTTTCCAGCATCCATGATCACGGGCAGACTAAGTTGTATATGTCTGTATTTCAATGTTTCGAATAACCGTCAGAGTTATTATTTAAAAATTGACATATCGTTCGTTTTCTTAATTTTAATGTTGGTTTCATAAAAGTTCGATGTTCATCACCAAAAATACTGGCTAATGAACATCGATTTATACTAAGGATGATTCGGAAGCAATCGAAATTAAAAATATCCAAATTTTAATAGAGAGGATGGTTGGTCATTGCCACCTTCCTGGGATCCAATCATTTCAAAAATTAAACACAGAGTATAAAAACTTTTGTGAAACCAACATTAAAATTAAGAAAACGAACGATATATGTCAATTTTAAATAATAACTCTGACGGTTATTCGAAACATTGAAATACAGACATATCCAACTTAGTCTGCCCGTGATCATGGATGCTGGAAAGAATCGAAACGTCGGAATAAATATATTTTAGTAACGCGAAAAATCCGTAAATTAGTGGATTTGATATGTAATAATCGCGTAAATAAAAGAAATAATTATAACTCTTTTTGTTGCTTAAAAATACTATGTTGTTCCATTACAATTATTTAAATGTTTTAATCTTTTTTAAGTGTTACTGAACTGTTTTGTTTCGACACAAAATCGAAGATTATTTTTAATTGCCATTTGCATATATCATACATTTGTTTCATTTTCAAAGTAAGTGTAATTATTATCAAATTTTATATGAATTTCAACAACAAAGTATTGTATTACGATGAATAATTGAGATTTTAGTTTGAGAATCACATTACAATTCAATGCATTATATTTTTTAATGTTTCATTAATTTATCTCGCAACTTCTATTAATAAAATATAGTTAAAAAATTAATTAACACGAAGTTATATAATTTTTTTAGCGATCTTGTATAATTACTGTTTTAAGAATACTTTTGGCTTAGTATTATTGTTATAAACTAAGATAAGATCTCTCTAAAACATAAAGTCTGCTTCTGACAATAATTAGTAAAAAGTTTATTAGATGAGCATAGTTTAAATAGCATAACTTAGCACACACTACAATATTTCAAATTTCAAAAACTTTTACCAGACAATTAAATAGATGCAGATAAGTTAAATAAATTTAAGCTGTTCTTTTGTATAAGCTTCATATATCTTTTGACTCTAGTAAAACTTAACGTACAGACTGTTTGTCTAGTGAAAGTGTTCCTATGAGACTTTTTGACTACGAAGCCCTAAAGAACGTTTGATATAAAGGCTGAACAAGAAAACAACAGTCAATTCTTTTATTTACGGTTACTATGTGTAAAACATAGTTAAATAAATTAATCGCGATTTTCACATGTTTAATTATATTTTAACTCCTGAAACTTTCAAATTAACTTAGTTTTATTACTATTTAATGAACAAATTAAATTGCTTACTATAGAATGACAGCTGTATTGGGAAATCAGTTTAATGTTAGCTAATTGGAATAATCTTATTTACTTAATATTTGAGAAATTTACCTTGTATCTATGTAATAATTATCAGGCATCGATTTGATTAAATACTGTGCTAAAATATTCACAAAGGTACAACTTTGGGGTCAGTATAGAGTAAGTTTGTTTTTAGTTAATTGCAGTATTGCTGTTGAATAGTTTTCCTCTACTTCAATTATTAATTTCTATATTAGCACTCTAGTATCTTTTTACTTTACGAATATAAGTTTTTATTTTTTATAGTTTTACAGCTGCTTACATATTCAAATGTTAACTTGAAGTTATATGAATTGCAATTTCTACATTATGTTTGTTTAATATTAAATTAATGCTGAATCTTCTTAAATAGCTCGTTTATTTTTGATTAAGGTAATGAATATTGATAAAAGCTGTGCTGTCTTTAATGGTTTAAAAGATTGAATTTAAAAGCTGCCTTTTTTAATGTTTCACTATTACTACGAAACACTTATTTCACCTCGTCGACTGTAATTTTGTTCAGTTTTTTTGCATGAGTATTAAATGCTGTATTACCATATATACATAATGTCGCACTTTGTAAGAAATCTTTACCAATCTTCATTCTTGAGCCAAAACGCTGTAATATCACAGGACATAAAATATATCTGTGACTTAGAGATTTGGCTCCAATTGTACACTGTCTTAGACAGTTTTAAAAGTTATTAGCAAAATAAGTTAATATAAGTATTAGGCTGTCAATTAAATATAATAATGATTAAAATTTACGTGTTTATGATAATGTTTCATTGTTTTTTTTAATGTTTTCTATTTTGTGGCAACTTGTTTTTGAAATGCTCGTCTATCGATTAAATCATTTTTAATTCACTTTATAAAACCACAATGTATCTGAGGGTTATCCTTTAAAAATCAATCTCAAATCCTTTTACATAAAATGCCTGAAACTCAGTTCTTATTAAAGTTAATACCAAACAATAATACAAAATATATAGACGTTGTAACGCACGTACTTAAAATCTGTATTACTATCGATTACAATTTAATACTAGCATCTTTAATACGACACGATGTACGGCTTTGTGTTCGCGGGGAACCAGCACGAGAACCGCCCGCCAGCCTCCGCGGTCGGCGGCGTACTGAGCTCGGTACCCGACTGTGTTGCCATAGTACACCGAGCATAACCACGGACGAAATTTGAAATAACGAATAAAGGAATTCGAAAATCTGTTCTAGAACCTTCCTCCTTTATAATTTTGCTTCGTATGATATATAGTTAACTAGCTGTTGCGCGCGAATTCATCCGCGTGGTAATACCAAAAGTTATTATCACAGTTTAAGAACAAAGTAGCCTGAGGTACATCAGCTATCTTCCAGGGTAGGTCAGTTCATAATAGGACCATACATTCTAGAGATTACCCGGAACAAACAGATATACAGGCTGACAGACTAAATAAAAAAAAAACATAGGTATTGTTATGTAGTTCGGTTCGACAATGTTATCATTTAAAATAGTTATTTGGATGATATTTTTTTATTTTAAGTTATATTATACATGTGTAAAAGCAAGAAAAAAATAGTGCTCTGCGAATATGTATATATATTGGCAATCATAAAAAGACTAGCATTTTTATATAAGTGCATTGTTATTTCTTTTTTCTTTTCTTTTTATTTATGTTACCATTTTTTTTCTTGTATGTAAATGTCTTTTTGTCGAAATAAAGTTTATGTCTATGTCTATGTTACAGACAGGCATTCAAACTTTATTATATAATAATTGTATAGATAAGGTCTTCACGTTTTAACGTTTAACTTTAAAACAAACCAACTCATGAAGAAAGTTGTTGTAAGGAAGTAGCCACTCCTTAGCAGCTGACAAATTTTGGAGGCGTACCTTTTTCGAATAGCGTCATTAAATAGGACTGTATTCCGGTTTAACCGCTACTGAAGCTCATGTAAATACCGTTTAAAAAGACGCGTAGTATTCCTTCTTATGGAGCCGTATTGACTAAGTAAGACCTACGGAATCGCCTTTTTGTCTATTGGCTTTGTTGAGTAAGTAAAATAGTTTTAGATATTTTTTGTACGGAGTTTTGCAATAAATGCCTTAATCTACTAGTTATTCTCTAACGCTAGGCTTCCAATGTAGCTATATTAACTTTAGTACTAATATTTAAATATAAACAAAAATATTTGTATAACCTGTTTTGTGATATCTTATCTCATTGTATATTTGTTTTAAACCAGATTTAATCGCAACAGCACTTATTTTCAAATACACATTGTATTTGAAAATAAAAAGTTATACGCTATTCACCCACTTAAGGTTTTGGCAACAAGCGATAAATTTCAACGAATATATTTCACTTATTATTGTAACTTACAAACGTACGTGGAAACGTAATAAAAATAAATTATCAAATACACTTGCCAAGAAATTCGGCAGAAATCCAGCGCTGGCAACATTCGTTCCGATCCAAACTCTAGGGAGAAACGTATTATAAGTACATTATCTTTCTTGGGAGGACAGTCCTTTACGAGCTTTGAAATTTGAATAACTCACAATTTGTTTCCCCTCTTGTGCGACATCTCTTTCGCTCTTCGAGGAAAATCGAATAAATTAGTTGACGCTTTTCATTCAGAATTAACGGAATTTTCATGTAATAAAAGAGTGTTAATCTGTTGATGAAGTTAAATGAATAAAGCTTTACGAAAGTATATTACATTTTTCGTAATTTTAACGTTATATTCCTTGATACTCCCGTTCTATTAGTTCATAATGCTTCATGGTCAAAAGCTTTCCTAACAACACAATCCATGCTAATATTATCAATGCGAAATTAACTCTGGCCGTCTATCTGTCCCTCTTTACTGTCTAAACCATTTAACCGATATCGATAAAATTTGGTACATACTAAGAATGAATTTCAGGAAAGGATATAGGCTGTAAATGGTTGCGATAAAAGCGGCACAAAGGGTTCAAATAGAGGCTGAAAGTTTATATGGAAATTTATCATTGAAAATAAACAATAAAATTTGATATTTAAATTATATTACAATTAAAAGTTATGCGATCATCATCATCATCATCAGCCTGCGCTAGTCCACTGCGGACATAGGCCTCCCTAATGCACGCCACCGCTTCCTATCTTCGGCTATTCTCATCCAGCCCACACCGGCCACTTTGCAGAATGTCGTCACTCCATCTTGCTGCAGGGCGTCCTCATACGTTTGCCGAGCCTCGGTCTCCACTCCAGAACTTTTCGACCCAGCGGTCGTCAGTTCTGCGGCTTATATGACCGGCCTACGCCACTTCAGCTTACTAATCCGGTGGCTATGTCAGTGATTTTGGTTCTCTGACGGATCACGTCATTTCTGATGCGGTCCTTCGAGATACTCCGAGCATAGCCTTTCCATAGCTCGCTGAGCGACTTTAAATTTGTGGACCAGTCGAACCGTAATTGTCCAAGTCACGGCACCGTAGGTCAAAACGGTAGGACGCACTAATCGAAGACTTTCGATTTGAGGCACTGTGGGATGGGAGACGAGAAACCTCGACGAAGCTTATGAAAAGCTGCCCAGCCAGTCAGAACCCTTCTGTTGGCCTCCCTCAAAGTTGTTTTACTAGTTGGAGCGTTTGCCCTAGGTAAACGTACTCGGAAACCACTTCGAGGGAGGTGCCAGTCAATGTGATCGGTCCCGGATCAACGTGCTCGTTAAACATGACCTTGGTTTTACCTAAGTTCATCCGGAGACCGATGCGTGCAAAAGATTCAGCCAGGCTTTGCACATTTTCTGCAAGTCCTTTGCGGTCTCAGCCATGATGACGATATCGTCGCAATCGCAGATGTGAGATGTACTCGCGTTCACATTTATGCCGTGTCTTCCCAGTTGAGCGTCCTGAACATGTCCTAAGCGCGGCGGAGAACAATTTCGGAGACATGACGTCCCTTGTCTCACACCGCGGTGCAGGGGGATAGCTCAGTCTGCCCACTTTGACACACAACGGACATATGTGGCGGCGTTGTACTAGGATATCTCAGCATTACATTACAATTAAAAGTTATGCGATACATGTGTGTGATTTCACAGTATCCAATAGCATACAAAAAAGAAAAAAATCATTTAAGCAACCGTAATTATTGGTGGTGTAATGAAATAAACTACTGTTGTCATCAATGATGAATCAAGAGCATTGACTAGTTAATTTAAAATTAATTGTCAGTTTCAAATGACTGAATATGAATTACAACTCTACAACGATTGTGAATGCAAAAATTCTACACTATATTGAGTGATAATTACCAAACGCAGTTCGAAAAAACTTCAAAGGCAATTTCCAACACATCTGATTGACATTATTATATTTAAAAAACAATCCCATTTAACTCTAAAATCAACCAGTAATTTAGGCACACAAACTCTCCCTTCTTATACAGTACACCCATAAAAAGTTACCGAATAAACGTACCACACAAAATCGTAAAACCTTATCTAATAACGTCTCCGTAACATATTCTGTGTCCAGTTACATTACGTACAAAGGAATGCCCGTTCCGCAGTGTCCTTTGTCGTAGAAGGACACGAGATAATATTGGTGCTTTGGACACGTTGCTAAAGTTCTTTTATGATGGTAGATTGTAGTAAGGCACTATGACAACTTTTATGTACGGAGGACTCAGATATCATCTTTTGAAAACCTTATATAGTAAGGTCGTCTTAATGTCCCTAGCTGTGATTTTATGCAGCTTTCGCAACGCTTTTAAAAACTTTATTAAAATTCTGTGATATGGATCAGATTTGTAATGAATGTACTCAAAAACTACTGTGCTGATTTTTAACATTTTTTTACTAGAGGAAAGGCATATTATCCTCGTACTTGATGATACACTTTTATGTTACTATATGAACCACTTTTTATTTAAAAAAATCCATTTCTAAAGTCTGAAAATAACACTGGCAGAGCGTGGCCCGACTACAATTAAGCTATAATTGAGTGATATGACTATAGTTGGTTAGGTGTGTAGTTTTGATGAGTCAGCCAGGTGGTTTTTATTTTTGATCCGGCACAGTAATCGAAAAATTCCAAAAAGTAAATAGTATCTCATATCTTCATGAATCCTTTTTTCGTGACAGTAATGACGTTTAGCCAAGGTAAGAGGCACGACTCTGGATTAATCAACGGCCTTAAATTAATACTGCTAATATGTACTTTACGCTCTTGTAGCATACGCAGATATATAATATGCAGAACCTTTTATTCAGGCTTAGCGACTTTTGTATTTTATTTTAATCAGATTGAAGAGACTTATCAAATATTACTGATCATCAATGGCAACATGAATCTATTAAAATCTTGGTTTTTGTACAATAAGAGATATAAAGCTAGTCAACAACAGAAACCCTTCGAGTCCTCACAACTCTACTGGATTTATCTAACAAAGTCTTCGTCTAACTTGATGTAAGTTACGTTTTCAGACTTCATTTACTATACCAAAGAAATGCATTGACATTGATGAATGGTTACCGAAATGACGATGATCGAACGACGATCTTTAATGATAGCGCTACACGAACGACTTTGTTAAGTTGATGTTGGCAACAAATTGATGTCTTATTTAAGTCTGGTATAGGTCAATTTAATTGTTAACAGCTTTATTTTAACTGTTGGTTTAGTCGATTTGGGCCGATAAGCCGATTGTCTGAAAAGTAAGACGATCCATGCGTCGGATGAGCATGTAAAAAGTCGGTCTACCCACCAACCCGCATTGGACCAGCTTGGTGGGATATGGTCCAAAAACCCCCTAATAGAGAAGGCGTGCAATAGGCATAGGCCACCTCTAAGGCACTGGACATAGGTTAAGCAGTGGACTAACACGGGCTGATGAGGATTTATTTTAACTACTGTTAAAGAAGTAAGTATTTTTCTATGCCAGCAGCATTGTAAGGCAATAAAGGAAAATAAATTTGCTACAATATTCTTAATAGCCGCAGTCCAGATTTGAAATAACAAACTTTTATTAGTAAATGATTGTAATTATTGCTGTGTAATTATTAATTTTGGGTAATTATCAAAGTTCTGTTATTAATACTAAATAACTAGCACACTTGATAACATTGGCAATAGTCCATGCATTTAAAATATGAACCGTACATTTTGTTTTTTAACTTAACATTGTACTTGAGTCAGCTGATTATAATGAGCAGGTCGTATTCAAATACCAACTGAAGTAAATTAAACTTAGACATTATAGGTATCGAATCTGAAAGTAATTATTTTAAATGTGAAATTCCATTTGTCAATAAAGAATCTTGTTTATTGTTATTGCTTTTCAATTCAATTCAGTTCTTTAGTTTGATTGCGTTTCCTTATAAATTTCTATTGTTTTTCTTCTTATATTTATGCGCTAATTTAATGACTAAATGTCATTTTATCGTAGTTTTGTAAATCTTCGCTCTAACTATTTTTTCCTAGTTATTATGTCTAGGTGCTTAATCCAAACATTAAATAATTAACAGTTTTTGATCAAACTGGACGGTTTCTGATATTAATAATGATCAAATTACTAAGGGTAATAATGATCTATTAAATGTCAAAGGCCTGAATTGTCTTGACAATCTAGACCATACTTTGCATGCCTATTTGACGCAAAGATCATATTTTTAAATTAACTAGGATAAGATCATATTGACAAAGCTACCAAAAAACAATAGGCGTACAAGTGTTGTTCCTGCAAAATTCAAACTAATACCTTTCAATTAAAGTTGTGACACTCTTTAGCTTAAGCATTGAAATGTTGTGATGACTATTAAAATAACTTTTTACGTTTTAAATGCACTATCGATATCAAGTATATAATATATATAATACTATAATATATCTCAGGCATAACTATACTTGCTAATGTAATCAAAGTTTTAAAATACCTCTTCAGAAGAGATGAAATTCGAAATGAAATCGCCCGAGCTGACATTTAACATTAGGGGTGGAGCTATCGAGAGATCGGATTGAACTGAGAGCTCGCTGGAATTAATTGACTACGATGGGTCAGGTCATGACGGATTCGGAATGATCCATAATATAGATATACCGCTTTCTAATTCAAAGAAAAGCAATATTTTTGTTACAGTCATTTCACTAATACTAACTTAAATAATCGCCTCAGCACTACGATATGATTTGGTAACATTTTTTTCTACTAGCCGATATAGTGCTATTTTATAATCAATATAAATTAATATAAAATATAGTTACTTTTAATAAAAATGTCACCTATATACGAGTTGGGTGATCTTTTCAGAACTGAAAGATAATTTGAAAAATAATTGGTGTTTAACCACAAAACAGATAATAACTGCTTTTTAAATAATAGTAAGTATTAATTAAAATTATCGCAGTATTTTACATTCAATTAAGTTAATGCGTTATAAATAACATTTACAATAATTGCACACTTATGGAAACATGTTGTAATGAAATTACTCATCATCATCATCTCGTAGTAATAGTCCACTGCTAGACATAGGCCTCCCTTATACACCCCTATCCGTTAGGGGGTTTTGGACTGTATCCCACCACGCTGGTCCTATGCGCGTTGGTGGGTGGACCGACATTTTACATGTCGATCCGACGCATAGATCATCTTAATTTTCAAACAATTGGGTGATCAGCCCAAATTGCCCTAGCCAACTAGGAAACAACACTGAAAACTTGTTGAGTCCCCGCAGGATTCGAAACCGTCGTGTTTTCCAGTTTCTAAAGCACACGCAATTGATAGGTATACATTATTACTATTTGTTAAGTAGCTTTAATTTACTTCAGTTTGCACAGCCCACTCATCGCGATATGTTAAAGTAGGCGACAATATACTATTTTCAGTTGTAGTTCTTCTAGTGTAATATTAATCACAAAACAAACATACATGTAATTTTAAGTATTAAGTATTAAACAGCAATTGTTTTACACTTGAAAATATACTCTACACATAATACATTTCAGTCAAACCGCATTATACACATTACACCAAATCGTTCATGATTAACATAGCTTAAACACAACCAGGAAGAAGCTTCCGCCAGTTAAATAGTGAATATATAATAACGTGCAAATAAGTGTTGGAAATTAATTAAAACATTCCACGACCGAATCAAATTGTTATTCAAACATCGTTTCAACGGTTTAATGTTTGCGTTAGACACAAGTACATGTTCCGACCAGCAGTTAAGCAAATAGAGTTACGTTTCCTCTTAGGCAATTAACTTCTTTATTCATCTGCTTAAGGCTATAAAAATTATATAACAGCTAAGTAAAGCCTTGGGCACGGATTAGTTAGATCGTTTGTATTGACTACATACTATACTATACAGGTAAACAAGCAGTCGGCCAACTAATGGAAAATTATCACCGACGCCCATGGACATCAGTATCAGGGGTATTATTAACGCACTTTCCACCGGAATACGTTTACCCGGTAAATGCGCTGGCTTGTACCCTTCAAACGGGGACACGTTAATGTTTTTACATTTATGTTTTTGTTTTTTGCTTTGCGGCAGAAATTGACACCGCGGTGATTCTCTCTGTAAAATAATGTAGGACCAATATCTCAATCTCAAAAACTCAGAATAGATGTAACCATGTTAATAGTAACGCATAGCAACAAAGTGCTATTGAAGTATAGCGATGACATAAGTCAAGTCATTCAGTAATTGTCATCTTGGTGTCAATTAATCAAAAGGAACGTTAGCATTTTGACTAGTATCTCTATGCCATAGTTAACTTTTTATATCTGCTTAAAGTTTACTTTGGTTAAATTACGAGTATACTATACGTGTTGCATTGGGTTCGGTTCAAATTGGTATTTTATTATGAAACGACCATATCAATTAGGCTGTATCATTAATGCGCCAACATTTAGTTTGATACATCACCATTTTAATCGAAATGCGACTGTATCTGACCATTCCTTAAATCTTGAAGGTGGTAGAACTCTTTTTTACCGAGGATCGACAATACGCATCCGTTCGTTCATTGCTATTTTCATTGCAGAAAGACCATTCTTGGCTGTTTTTCTGTTTCGATACAACCATTAATCTAAAATCACGATTGGCTTAATCTAAACGTGACCATTTATTATCTCGAGGACGAGCGACTGACTTATGCCTATTCTGCCAATTATTGATTTGTCAGAATCGAAGCCACCCTTTAAGCTGTAAAATAACATCTAATTGTCTTAGAATTCAGATTCGAATTGCAGGACTCCACAAATTTTCTTGTTGTTTAACCTAGTTGTTAAAGGCAATTTGGACTCAGTGGTCAACCCAATTGTCGGAAAAGTAAGATTATCCATACGTCGGATGGGTATGTTAATTCAGTCCGCCACCAACCGCATTGGAATAGCGTGGTGGATATGGTCAACCCTAATGAATTAAACTACCTTAGAGAGGCTATGTCCAGCAGTGGACTATCACAGGTCTGGATTGATGATGGACTCATATTTTCATAACTAAATAGATTTTTATAAATATATACAATGGAAAAAAAGTCTTGAAGTTTATTCCAAGTTTAAATTTTTGTATTTAATTTCAATTTACGTACTTCGTATTAGCCTGCCATCTACCAGTGTGACGACAGAGGAAAACAAAAATAAAACTTTCGTTCAAGCTTTCCGACAAATACGCTCTACATTATGTCAAACCTACAACGTAATGGTTCCGATATAGCGCGCGAGATGGCGTTAGAAGTCAGGAAAAAGAAAAATAGATGGCGTAAAAAGCAGAATTTAGTTATAATTAAAAACTTAATTTATTTATATAGCCAATAATATTAAAATAATTTAAAACTAAATACAATAATTTGGCATTAATTCTCTTATATTATGTTATTATACACTTATTAAATTTTAAGAAGGAAACGCAAAAAAAAAATACACAAAAGTTCAAATAATTTAAGTTGTGTATCAACTAAGTACGTCTTGTAAGCAAATTATCATAAAAATATAATGCCATACGAATATACAAACTGTCATGTACGTATCGTTCGTCTATGTCTACCGCCCTCTAGCGCAGCTGTGGCAAATTTTTAAGTTCGTTGTTGCAAAAGCTGTTGCCGGCGTAGAGCAAAAAAAGTTTCACTAGATGTCATCTCTCTAACATCCACATCTGACAGTATTAAATATTGTAACCCATTTAAAATTACTAGTTTTACAATGTCAAAGTGAAATTAAAACTCATACATTAAAGTTAGAATTACACTTTTAGTCGTGGTTGCTTAAAGACCTACAAATATAAACAAAAAACTTAAAGAAGTACAATTACCGATGTTAGGCTTTCTAAAAGAAGAGGTATTTAATTCAAAGCGGAGTTTTGATTACTAATTGTTTTATGTATTTTTTGTTTTAAATAAAACATTATTAAGGTTTATATTATTTATATAAATAGTTTTATAGGTGTAAATAACATACGTTACCTAGTTGCTGAGCTCTGCAATATAACGATTTTGTCTTGAGGACATTAAAACAGCTATTGTTCGCTGCTTGATTAGGAAGTGAGACGTATTTTTGACTGACTTCCCAAAGAAGGAGGCACTCAATTCGGAGAATATAATTTTTTTTATATGTTTCCACGTTGATCCGCTCCTAGTGCTCCGATTTTCTTCATTCTTTTATTTAAATTATAGGTATTACCTGTCATTCAGTCCCTTTATTTTGAATAATTTTGTAATAAGTTTTTAGTAGTTTTTCAGAAATATAATAAAAACTACGGCACCAAAAATCACAACTCCGTGTGATTAAATTAGAAACAATATCTAAACCGTAAAAGATAGACAATAAGTTTGTTACATGTAATTGTAATTCGAAAACTGGTCTATAATAAAATCTGTAAGCGCATACATCGAAGTTTGAAGAATAAAGCACAATAACCATTATTATTCAATTTAAAACAAATGCATTTGTTGTTTAAAGCTCATTTAAGGTAATAAATTCTAAGTTAATATTAAAGTTAATATATTTAAATATTATTCTTTGTGCATAAAACGTTTCACAATGAAATATTGTTTAATAGATATTAGAGATTTAAAATGCAGTGGCGGAAACCGCGGTATAGTTTCATGCAGAGGGCTCGTTGTCACCGGCTTATATTGCGCAATATAAACCGGTGACAACGTGCCCTCTGCAAGATTTATTTAAAGTCGGTCATATTTTTTATAGTGTTAGTTATATTCAGAATTTATTAGTAACAACGCATTTTATTTACCGATCAATTGTTACCATTATACAGTAAAAATAGTGAAAAACTTTTTAAGATTCTTACCAGGTAGTTTATTGAAAATGTATTTTTAATAGATATCGCTAAGTCAGTTTAGCTGTCAACTATACAAGGGACCCATGTTGGACTGAAATGGAAACTTGTCAGTGGAATAAATCGTCTTTAATACACAAGGAAGACAAATCTAAACACGACCGAAAAGGAGTCCCAAAACGATTTCTCGTAATTGGAAAATACTTCAGTTCAAATTACCTCGCGTCTCTTTTTATTTAATTAGGTTCGATAAAAGTTATTTATGTAGAAACGTAAGGACAGCAAGGGAATTTTATTTTAAGATTAAGCACGGCCTAAGGGTATAAAAGTTGTCATAAAATATTAACATATTTATAATGATACATTCCAGAAATTCTTCCAAGTAAACTGTTAAAACTATTGTGAGAAATTGCACTTAAAATATGTACTACAAATGTTGGCAACATACAGATGTTGAAATATATATATAGACACCTTAACTTTTACCTGGTTAAAAGTAAATTTCAGTACCTGTGGTTTGTTAAAATAGTTAAGCAAATAGAAGCGAAGAGCTCTGTACCCCTTCTTGTCTATTTCTTTCTTTTCTTGGCAAAAATATATTACTTGTTAAGGTATTGTAAATTACAGTATCTTCACGTATTATAAATTATCAATCATACAACAACGACGACATTTAGAATTGTATTAAAAAGTTGCACTCCTTTAATTATCATCAAATTATCATACATAGTTAATAGCATAAGCTTTTGGTCATACATAGAAAAGTCAAATACAATAAATTACATACAAATATAAGGACAATGTTCCGAAAACAACTGAATATACTTGAACAAGTGGCAGTTGAACGTGCTATTATAAATTCAACACAGAGCAAATATTATATCAAGAACCGATACCATTTCAAATAACAAAGTTTGTGCAAACGATAACTTTCCTATGTGTGTATTCCCTATAAATTCACTTCAAACACTTTCAATTTATGAACGTACCCTTTAAACATATTTTAATGTTATGACAGATCGCTAGTTTCGAAGTATAGACAAGTCGGTTCCAAAAATATTTTTGACTTACATTGATGTATATATAGTATTCAATATAAGTTCACTTGTTATTAATAAAACTAAAGACAGTGGTTTACGAATACATTACAAAACAAAGCTGAAATAAAAACCTATTTGTCAGATGTTTCATACTGTGTAAATAATGATTTGTTTATGTTTATTGCAAGTAAGCCTAATGGTGTGGATATGAGCTGATCCGGAGGTTATGCTTGGCCGGTGCTTGAACTTGTCCCCCTGAACAGGTTCTCTCTATGTCGTAACGGTGGGGCCTGTACCTGCGACTTGGGCCAGCTGCGGGAAAGCTAAGAGGAACCTGGCTGGCCTGAGGAGTAGAGGCTTGTGTAAGAGGCATGTCAACTGGCTGGGAAGCTCAGCTCGGATGTGCTTAAAGGGTTGTGTGGACGTGGGAGCAGTAGACGCGTTGCCATTCCTGTCCTCTGCAGCCAAGGAGGAGTCATGAGAGCGGATGTGGGTATTCCATGGCATCTCAATCCTCCTATGACTCAGCGAGCCAACTCCATGCGTTGGGAAGGGCAATGGGAGGAGAATTCGCATGGTGTCGTCGATCTCCCTCCTTCTGCAGCCGAAATGGAGCTAGCGGCGGAGCTTAACATCGGGGCCGCCTGGGACTGGGAGTCTCTCTCTGTGGCGGAATTCCTAGGCTCTCATGGCCCCTGAGTAACAGACTCGGGAGTGAGTTACCTAACTACAGTGGCCGGATCGAAGGGCACTTGTTCGACGCGCCCAGAAGGAGGCAGATGCCGTAGGGCCAAGAAGTGGCTGCTTCGGTGGTCCAAGCGCTCAGTGGGTTGCAGATGAGTGGTAAGCACGTTCCTGTGTACCCCACCCTAAAGGCTCAGAAAGGAACAAAGTGGTGGTTTAGGAATCAGACGTACAATCTTTGCCCTCACGTGCGTGACGCGATGGCATTTCCCCACGGTAGAAAATAAATGGTCGGAGCGTGAATCTTGCAAGATTAAAAAACTTTTTATTCCTACTCAGTTGATGTTAATGCCAACTGATTACTTTGTAAAGAAAGATAATCCATGACGCGTATCTAACCTCAACCTAACCGACTTTACGATAGTAGAAATTGCCAGTCTTAAAAAGTAACCAATATTGTAATACATATCCATTACCATGTGAATTTGTTAAATATTGCGAAACTTATAATATAAATATTAGGAAAAAGCATAAACTTGTTTTCCAACTACAACACTTCGAAAAAAACTGTACTTAAATGTTGTCTTGTTTTGCATTTCTATTTAAAAGAAGAAAACTAAGAAAGGAAAGGAAACAAATAAGATTTTTAGATCATGACCCATTGTATTGTAAGTTCGAAATATCTGTACTATTATAATCTACATTTGATTGGTAAACCATCATCAGTTATGACAAGGGGTCAAAGCCTGGCATAAATTATCTTAGTTACATAATTTTCTAAGTCAGAGGTATTTTCATGACAGAAAATAGACTGGAATATTAGTTATATTAATATTGAATATGCCAAATTAAGCCAAATAATTTCATTAGTTTAGGCTTATTTTGCCTTACTAAAACCAAACAGTAGTTATTATTTTTATTTATTAAATTTGGAGACAAGAACTTCATCATGTTAGTAAGTATTTGACCTAGTACGTAATAATCGCTGCGCCCCTTAAATTTCCTCGCCAACATATGATGTTACGACTCCTTTATCTAGTGATTACAACGGCGGTGCCCTTCAAGCAAGAAGACAAGCGTTTATACACTCAGATTTGCGGTTGTAATAGATACCGTGTGGGTACATTTCCAGACGGTCCCTTGTAAAAAGTAGACCAAACATCTTTCAAGTTATTTTTTTATATAAATGCGTATTGTTTTTAGTAGTTAAACGGCAAAATTATCTAAACTCACTACTCCATGACAGTTCTGAAGTAAACTAATAATATGCATCAATAGACGAAGGTTACATCATCTTAACAGTGTAAATAACCAATAAAAGCGGTGTCGAACATGGTAAAATATTATGATTCAGTCGACTGTCATTCCGTCACTGGCTCTTTGGTCAATTCATCACTTTTTTGCCCGGCGTTCCTTTGTTTAAATCAATGTCAAATCTAATTTAGCTAAACTAGGAAGATTTATTTAAAAAAGGCGTATTTGCATGGTATATTTCTCTTAGATGCGATTTAAGTGAGAATCTTTTTCATTGCCTGCACTTACAAGTATAAAAACAAGATACTGTTTAACGGTTATCGTAGTGTAGTTACTAAGTAAAAGGTAAGGTACACTAAGTATGAATATACAGATACAACTTTTATTTAAGGCTTTATCACACTCAATTGCATTAAATTAGTGATTCGACTTAAACATCGAGTTTCAATAAGAGCTATCCTGTAGGCTACTTCAAGTCGCCAATTTTAATTAAAAGCAAGGACTTGACAACTGAATAAAAAAAATTGCCTATACGTTTGTATAATTTTGAACTAGTACGATCTTTTATTTATAGTGACTTAGACATAGACTTCAGTATTTCGACAACATTTCAACTTTAGGCTAGGCTTTACCTATTCCTAAGATAATCAATGATGACTCACGGTCAGACGGGCAGAGCGATCTTAAAAATTGTAGGACATTCTAAAGTATTCTATAGATTTTACTTCGAAAACACCCGTGGAACTCAAGTGTTTTTCGACAACTAAGAATCAAATAAAATGCATAGTACAGTCACAAATATAGCAAAAAAATTTTAAATTATAAAAATGCTTTTGAATTGAAAGGCACAATATAATACGAATAATATATAATACGAAGCACTAGCGCAAGAACCTAATTCATACTGGTTACATAGTTACTTTAACATAGAAAGTATTATAATGAAAGAAATTATAAGAAATATAGTAAATAAAAGTATGGCCCTGAGTTTTTTTCAGTTTATAACATTATTTTGTTTGAAGCCAAAGCAAAGCCGTATATAAATTGCTCAAGTTATTATATTTCATCGTCAAAAGAAAATGAGATCGCTATCGTATTGGTGCTGTCAACGTCGTAAGGGTCTGACACGACCATTTGTCAACGAAATGAATCGTGCACAATATAAAATTAAGACAGCGACACAAATATACGGAAAACTGCTCCATTTAACGCTTGCTAATTGGAACTAAAGAATTAACTTCAGTGGAATTTTTATGCAGTTTTAAATTTAGTAAATACATTAATAAAAATGATAATTTAAAAGATTAAGTATCATATGGAAATAATAATAAATGATAAACGTTGAAATGAACTGCCTCTAGCCTAGTGGTATGGAGTTGCTTTAGAAACCGGAGGACGTGGGTTCGAATCAACAAATTTTCATTTTGTTTCAGTTGGTTAGGTCAAAAATGGCCGATCGCCCAATTGTCTGAAAGTAAGGTGATCCATGCGTCGGATGGGCATGGTAAAAAGTCGGTCCACCCACCAACCCGCATTGAACCTGCAGTGGTGGATACGTCCAAACTCCCAATGGAAAGGGTGTATTAGGAGGACTTATGTCCAGCAGTGACAATCAAAGGCTAATGATGATGATGATGCTAATAATACATGTTTACATTGTGATTTCCATGTGTGATATCCCCTATAGACACAGTAGGGAATCAGCAGGCAGTCTGTCTCATAATCCATAACATTTGAAAATGAAACAAAAATGTATTGAATATACATACATTAGTATAATTAGAACGTCATAACTAAAATAAAATTTGAGAGATTGATAGTGACAATCCATACTAATATTATAAATACAAAAGTAACTCTGCCCATGTGTCCTTCTGTCTGTTCGTCTTTACTGTATAAACCATTAAACCGATTTCGATGAAATTTGGTACATACTTAGAATAGACTCCTCACATCATTGAAAGTAGTATCAACGTATGATTTCATCTTTAAAATCGCCGTTCAAAAGGAAAACGATAAAATGCCTTTAGTCTGTAAAAACAGTTGCACATGGTATCTAAAATATAAGTTTCAAAATGCAATTTTCTATCCATAACTATGGTAATATTTCGATTTTGTAATATACCCTGTATTATACAGCCATCTGTTAAAACTGTGGGTTACTAGCGAGGATACCGTCCATTTAATAACGACTTCCCAGTAACACATATATTAATTTGTTACGGCTAAGAACTAGATTGTTATTATAATTCTAATTTGCAATTCTCTTTAAATCGGCATTTATTTTATAGGCAGCAGACTTATTTTTCTAATACAAGACTAATACAATTGTAGAACATTGGCATACACATATTATTTGTTTTTCAAATCATAATATCAATATCTGCAATGTCTAACACAAACAAAATTAGATGTCACTGAGACTAAGTACATAGATTCTATTGATTCTGTAATGTTCAGACAGAACAAAGCGTCTCTGCTTAGTGTTTATCTCGACTGATGGATTAACCGTTTCCGTGGCCTAGCGGTGTAGCCCCTTGCTTTAAAAACCAGGAGACGTGGGCCGAATCCCACGGTATCTTTGCTTCATGGTTGACTAGAATAATTTAGACCGATCATCTAAATTACCTGAAAAGTAAAATGATCAATGCATCGGATGGGCATGTAAAAAGTCGATCCACCCACTAACCCGCCTTAGATCAGCGTGGGATACGGTCCAAAACCCCCCAAATGAGAAGGCGTGTATTCGGGGAGACCTATGTCCATTAGTAGACTAACAAGGGCTGATGATGATGAAGATGATGACTAATCTCATTACGTATATTAGCCTTGCAAGCCCAGTTCCATTACTAACATTGAATATACGTTATACTTACTAAATTTTCAAATATATACGATACAGTTCGTTATGAAGTGAATATAACTGTCTACCGTTAAAATTAATATCGACAGAGTTGTAACAACAAACAACTGAGTATACACATATGCACGTTGACTACGCAGGGATGAATTCCATGTAGAGAAAACATTTCAACAGCTGCTTGCTTTTGCAAATCAATCATGATTTTAATTAAATTTAACAGCATGTAAGTATTTAAATTAAATTACATTTAATTATCGTATTCTTTTCCGATGGATGAATCAGTTTCATGCTTCTAAAATAATGCACACAAGTTTTGAGCTCTTTATACCATAATAACTTAAAATATTTTAAATACATTATGTATATCGACAATGCTCTGAAAACAAATAACTATGCTGGCACACGTACACGTTGAACTCGTTGTTATAAATTTAACTCAGAGCAACTCATTTTCTGAAGAACTAAAACGATTTTTAATAATTAAGATTATACAAACGGTAATTGATTTTCTTCTTTCACCTTTAACCGTTCTAAGTAATCAACTGGGTGTATCCAAAGCTGTCTTCTGCAGTTAGCTTGGACAATCATCCTGACAGCTAGATTCCTCTAACTTACCCGCGACTAAACCAGGCAATGTGTACTGAACCCGTAACCACCTCAAAGTGGGAAGGTATTTGTGTTAAGTAACAGTTAACCCACGGCATTATAGGCATTTTATGAGTATCACAAGGTAAACTAGTTTCATATATTTTTAATTAAACAAACAATTTCCATAATATCTGTCTACCCTGTAAAGGACCATTATGACTTGAAGCAGTTATTTGTGAGAAAAATAAATTATCTACGCAATAAATCTACAGTTAAATACTTAATTAGAAAGAGGCGATCCCAAGATTTTTCGATATGGAAAAATACTGACTGAAAACTAACAGCTTTTTATTAACTTTTCCTAAGCTATATGCGTATTTATTCTCAGTGGAGTAATAGGATTGGCAGTAAACAAATCAAGGTTTGAGTCAGCTCATATATACGACTATAAAGCAATTTTTTTGTCTCATGGGACATTATTGGAAGGATTATTGTCATCAAAAATTGGTTAAATTGAAGTTTTATTGCAAAACAGTTCGAATTTTGATTTTGATTTTTAGAAATAAAAATATTTTGTTTCCAATATTGCTAATATTGTGATATAAACAATAGATTATAAAAAATTGAGCTATTTGACCTATAGGGTTAACCGAAATTGTAGTTCCTGAGAACTGCGTTTTCATCTAGCCAAAAAATCTTACATATTTTTCTCAAAAGCATTTAAACAGAATATTTACCTCTATAATACAGTATCTCTCGATATTTTCGGATAATAAAGCCAAAAGCCAGTATTCTGCATTATGTAAATTGAAATTTAAATACTATTGTAGTCTATTTTTGATTGTCAATGAACCGTCGTCAGTAATGACAAGGGTTCAAAGCATAGCATAAATTTTCTTAGTCATCACTAATTCAGCGAAATTATTATAATGGAAAATGGATTGTAGTTTAAATGATAGACGAATTTGTTTGTATGATATTAATCGAGACAAGTTTAAATAACTATTTGACTACAATTTTCCATATATTTGTAATGCCCAAAACCAAAAAAAAATCTTTTAATAAACGATTACTTAGGTCAAATACTTAATAAAGTCAATCATCATCATCATCATCATCAGCCTGTGATAATCCACTGCTGAACATAGGCCTCCCCTAATACACCCCTATCCACTAGGGGGTTTTGGACCGTATCCCACCACGCTGGTCCAATGCGGGTTTGTGGGTGGACCGGTCCAAAATTCATCCCCTCAATTCAATCCCCTAATGGCTAGGGGAGGCCTATGTTCAACAGTGTACTATCAAAGGCTGATGATGTGATGTATGTTTTAACGAAATTTAACTGCGTTTATCGTCAATTGTTTCATAAGTCATACAATTTTTTCTTATAAAAAAATTTACATTTTGTAGCACAAACTATTAAATAACTTAAATTCGTTTATATTCTTATTTCTAAACTAAATTGGACTTCACGTTCAAACTAAAACGTTATTATATTTCATCGTCAAAACTAAATGAGATCCCTATCGTATTTGAGCTGTCAACATTGTAAGGGTCTGTTATGGGCTGACGCGACCATTTGTCAACGAAATAAATCGTCCACAGTACAAAAATTACGTCAAGGGAGCAAATAGAAGGAAAACAGCGGCAATATTAAAGCTTCCTAATTGGGATAGACATCACAGACTTTTATCAACTTTTGTAGCGTTTTTTCATAGGGCTTAAAATAAAATAATGCGTTATTGATAATACAATAAAGTTATGGTGTGATTACAAAAAGACCAGTAAGAACCAGAGTAAAAGAACATATAGCTGATGTTAAGCACCAACGCTATAATCTGCAATTTGCGACCATGTTCTAGACAAGAACAATCATTATATCATAAAGAAAATGTATTTACTTTCTTAAATTGTTTAGTTTTTTTTATAATTCGTTGTCTGGCGTACAAATTTTACAATTTAAAGAAATCTTAAACTTTTTTACGACAAGAAAGCAAAAGAAATTTTTGGAACCGCAGTGCAATGCCAGTATATACACCATTGCAGTACCTCTGCTTATGTTCTGCTATATATTCAGCAAGAAATTGTTATGAGAATAAACAACTGTGCTTGCATATATGAACATTGCGCTGAAATATAATCAACGCAAAGACAACATGTCACGTACCGATCGCTTTTGAAATAACAAACTTTATGCTAATGGTAGGTCAGTTATTTTAAGCTGAAATACTACGATCAGCTATAATAAAATATCAAAAATGATATATGACTGATCTTTACTAATTCAATTTCAAATATCCTTATTCAACTATGGAAGCTTTACACTTATTTTTTTAACTATTATAATCGGATTTTACCGGCAACGTTATTTGTAAATTGAATGCAAAAAGATAGCGCAAATATCTTAATTGCCTAATCGGCTTGTATAAATTATTATTATTATTCACCAGCTAAATAATGTAAAAATTAATTGCAGCTACAAACCTAACGGAAACTTTTAGAGAAACTCAAGTTCAAAATCTAATCAATTACATCTAACGCTTCCCTAAATAAAATTGTGTCACACCTATTTTTAAACTTCGATTCTTCGCACGTTAACGACATCATGCTAAATCGTTTCGCTTTCAATTTATGGATACGCCATAACGAATGAAGCGTCAGAGACCATAATTTTGCTCACTTCTATAATCAATTTAGGAAAAGAATTTACTTAAGAAAATGTGCAGTTCGACTCAATTTTTACTAAATTACAAGCAATTTTAAAAGGTTGACATCGCGTAGGGATTGAATATGAGCGGGTGTACCATTAAGAACGGATTCGATCTTGGCGCCACACTTCAAAGTCAAAATTGACTAAACCATATTGGCTGTAGAGTCTGCCTCGGAATCATATACTCGTTTACCCGCTTATTATATAGTTCGCTTTAAAAAGATCACAGATTATGTCGCACTTGTACTCGTACATTACTGCATTGCGCCAGAAGAGACACTGAGGACACATCCCTGGTCAGCTCCTTTTAAATGACTTCTAAAGTTATACAAAAGAACTGAAATTCATCACAAATAATATTTTAACATACATAATTGTTTTTATCATACTCTGAAATTTTATGCCATATCTTTATAAATCACTGAATGATTTTTTATGATTTTTGTAATGGGTTTCCCCGGGGTAAGTGTAGCCTATGTTATTTAAGGTGAATGTAACTTTCTAATGGAGAAAGAATTTTGAAATTGGCTTCGTAGTTTTTGAGTTTATTCACTACAAACATAAACAAAATACAAAGCTCTCCTCTGTATAATATATGTATAGATGAACTATATGTCTCTCTCATTCACAAGCTAAATTATTGTAAAGTCACATCAAAATCGACTGCCTCCGTAGCCTAGTGGTAAGGGCGTGTGCTTTAAAAACCAGAGGCCGTGGGTTCGGATCCTGCGGGGTCTCAAAAAATTTTCATTGTTGTTCCTAGGCCGATTACCCATTTGTCTGAAAAATAAGATGATCCATGCATCGAATGGGCATGTAAAAAGTTGGTCTACCCACCGATCCGCATTAGACCAGCGTTGTGGGATACGAACCGCCAACCCTCTGATAGAGAAAGGGTGGCCTATGTCCAGCTGTGGACTTTCACAGGTTGATGACGATGAACATCAAAATCTATTCAATAGTCATTCCCTATAACGGTAACAAACATATGTACATCCATATATTCGTACAAATTTTTACATTTTAAATATTAGTAAGATTAAAATTATCTTAAGTTTGTTTTATCAAATTAATACTGATCAAAATTGTTATGTTAAAGGAATGCCATTTTCAGACATTGCTGTTGGGAAAGGAGAAACTTTTATTGCTTTCTAAAGTTTTCTGTATAAACGGCTTCGAAGCGTAGGTACCTACTGATCGCTTAATACGAACGAAAAAGTTTCGACAACATAATAAAATCATTATTCCAAACATCTGGTCGACGACATCTTTGAGAATTGGTACAGAAAAACTTTTTAAACAGAATTTTACCTTATGTTTACCGTAATTGAAAAAATAAATTTCTATTTACTAAAATTTAAATTAAAACTACGCAAATAAATGTTAAAAAAGTACAAATGTACAAAAAGCAATCAATCAATCTGAAAAAAAATGCAAAAATATGATATCATCGTCATCATAAACAGCCTTTAGCAGTCCACTGCTGGACATAGGAAAAAGACAATGAGTTGCTCATAAGTGTCATGCTGTGTAGGCCATTGGCAATTGAATAATTGTGGGGTCCCTATGTCTTAAAAATAACATATGCAAAGAACTTATATAAACAAAGAACCAAAGTAATAAAATCATAAATATATATAACATATATTTTTAAGTAATTTTAGCGAAAATTCAATGTTGTTTTAAAAAATATGCTAATATCTCCACAGCAACGTCAATTAAAGATTAAATATATGTATAAGACAATTAGATTAAACCGTAATGCGCAGCAGTTTAATTGCTTATTAGCTTCAGAGGTGACATGTTTATTATCAGATTTCCATTGAGCAATTAAGTCAAGCTATCCGTATGTAATGAACATAAATTATTGCACCGAGTTATTGCAATGCAGTTAGCCGGGAAAGGCTTATGCAAAGCGATGACTAGGAAAAACTGAAAAGCTATAAAATTAATTAATAATTTTTATATTAAAGCTGGTATAAAAATCCTCTAATTAATTTAGATAATTTATTGGTGATTATAATTTATTACTTACGAGTTATAAAATATTTATAATAAATAGCGTTAAAAACAACTAATCCTGCAATAAGTTAACAACTCAATGAAAACTCTAATTTGCATTGTACAAAATCTAACTGCAACTGCTTCGCACTGGAGCTATGCTGATAGAAAATATACCTACAATAATAAGCATGTGTTATGCATATAAACCTTACTCTTAAATCAACCTATCCATTAAAAACAACCGCATTGAAATCGGTTGCGTAGCTTGAAAGATTTAAGCATATATATGGACAGATAAAGCGACTTTGCTTTATACTACGTAGTGATTTAGTTGAAATATTGACAAAACGACTGCCTCCGTAGCCTAGTGGTATGGGTGCGTGCTTTAGAAACCGGAGGTTGTGGGTTCGAATCCTGCGAGGACGCAACAAATTTTTCATTGTTGTTTCCTAGTTGGTTAGGGCAATTTGAGCCGATCACCCAATTGTCTGAAAAGTAAGAAGATCCATGCGTCGGATGGGCATGTAAAAAGTCGGTCCACCCACAAACCTGCATTGGACCAGCGTGGCAGGATGCGGTCCCAACCCCCTATTGGATAGGGGTGTACTAGGGGAGATTTATGTCCAGCAGTGGACTAACACAGGCTGACGATGTGTTAACAAAACTTCTAAGTGCAGTCATCACTGTACTAAAAAACAACGCAAGCTTTCTGAGTAAAGTGATGACAATACTTAGGTTTACTAATATTTTATATCAGCTTACTCAGAGCTGGAATGACACCTCAAAATTACGCAAATTAGATGTTATAAGACAAAGTTTATTTTCGTTTTGCGTCATCTGTCTGTTATCTTTCCCGTTATAGTAATAAAACGTCTCCGCAACTCGAATATTCCAACTTGAAAGGAACCGATCGACTCAAAGTACTTCGTATTCCAATAAATTATTCCGAAAAAGAACCGTAATAAACTTTAATGTGTTTTGTTTCGCTGAGTTTTTGATGGTATAATAGAAAGGAAATATATGAACTTAATTTAATATAAGTCTAACGTTACCCACGTTTTGGTATTAAAAATCAAATACCTTTATTCAATACGGCAAAACTTTCTTATTGATTGTCAAATAAACTACCACCGGTTTGAAAATGGATGGCTCTGACATGAGAAGAACCGGCGTAAGAAACTCAGCTAGATTTTTCTTCCTTTTTTCAATAACTTACATTTTTTTTTTACAAAAAACATCATATTTTAATAGTTTGTAATAGCTAGGAGCGAACAGTTTATTACCAGGGTGTGTTGTCTATCAAGTAGTCATAATATATTTTAACACACAAACGTTTTTTTACAAATTTTTAAAATTTATTTACAGATAATAGCTTAACGTATGCTGGGATTTTGTTGGACTTAAACTTCGACCGTTTGATCAATGAATTGTTGCCGAGATGTTAACTACCAAGCCACAATTTACTAAAAAGAACTCCATTTAAGAGGTCATTTCGCTGCTATGCGTTACATTATTTACTTGTCAATGCTTTGTATAATTTTGATTTTAAAAACTTTCCAAAGAGAAACGTTCTGACGACTTTGTATTAAACCCGACTTCCTATTCGGTTTCGTTTCGTTTAACATTTTGACATATTCTAGCTAATTTCATAATAGTTTGATTTTAGTTTTGGTCAAGATTTATCATCATCATCACCTGTGTTAGGCCCCTGCTGGACATAAGACTCCTTAGGCACAACTTCTCCATTAGGGGGTTTTTGGACCGTATCCCACCACACTGGCTCAATGCGAGTTAGTGAGTTAATCGACTTTTTACATGTCCATCCGACGCATAGATCATCTTACTTTTCAGACAATTAGGTGATGGGTCCCTATTGTTCTAACCAACCAGAAAAAACTGACAACACAAAGTCGTTTCCCCGCGGGACTTGAACCCACTATCACCGGCTTATAAAGCAAAGGCAAATAACGCTAGACCATCGAGGCGAAAAGGTTTTTTTGAGTTTTCTATATCTAACATATTTAACTTTTGTTAATCGGAGATAATGTAGTCTAGTAACGGCAAAGTCATTTTTAAAATCGGTATAGTACCTACTTATTGAGCTTATTCTTAACAAAGAAAACAAAAAATCCTCCTTTTCCTCTTTATCATACGTATAAGAATGGATAAAGATATAACAAGTAAAGGGGAAACCCCTACATTTTTCCTCTGAGCAAAAGTTAAATCCTCATTCTATATTTTCGGTCATCAGGCTCTAGGGATTTTCTTTTATTGTATTGAATTTAATATGGTTTAAATATTTTATAGTTATAAACTAAACACAGTTATGTCAATACGTGGAAGTAAATTAAATAGTTATCGAATATTGTTAATTGATATAGTACAAAAACCTTTTTATTATTTTAAACATCCATGCTATTCTTAATTTTATAAAATATAAGTTTCATAATATATTTTCTGTACCTTATTTAAAACGATACAAACACAGCTCTCGTTTTAACTGCCATTTAATACCCATATAAATATAAAATTCTAATAAATTTTAAAAACTCAGTATATGTTTAGAAAAAAAAAGAAAAGTAAGAAAATGCTAGATACAAAAAAAAACTATAATCCGAATAATTGGTTTCGTCCATTATTGTGTTAACATCCGAAGGAACAAGAAACAATTAAAGCTTGAGTGTTTCAGTAATCGACTTATTTATTGATATACTAACTATTTAGGTGATCAGTACGTAATTTTCTCATTGTAAGGACGCAATAACTTTGAAATATGCGTAAGATTTTGAATTATTGCTTTAAAAATTAAAGTATAAGCACATATTTCTTAATAATATATATATATTTTATAAATAAGTATGTATTTCGATTGTGACTTCTTGTAGAAACTAATTCGTACTGTGATGTTTTTGTTTTAACTACGCGAATTCAAAATATCACTTTAGAAAAGTTAAAGTTCTCGTGTATTTTAACCTTAATATTGGAAAAGCAGCAAATCTTAATCAATGTTTTTACGCGAAGAAGCGTTTTGGCAGGTATGTACATAAACAAGTAATTTACAATTGTAAATGAAATCGTTTTATTTCAGGCATTTTATCATACGGTAAGCGCTCGTAAGTAGGCAACTCATCATCATCATCAATCTGTGTTAATCCACTGCTCGACATAGGCTTTCCCTTAATGCACGACTTCTTCTATAATCGAATCCTGCGGAAACTCAAAAAATTTACATTGTTGTTTCCTAGTTGGTTAGGGGAATTCTGGCCAAACACTAAATTGTCTGATAAGTAAGATGATCCGTCGGATGGGCAAGTAAATTGTCGGTCCACCCACCAACCCCCATTGAATCAGCGTGGTGGGATGCTGTCCAAGAACCCCTAATGGAAGGCGCGCTAAAGCCATGTCCAGGGACCAATACAAATAAAGAGAAATTTAAGCTTGAAGAATTTTTGTAGTCTTTTGTAGTTAAAGGAATAGAACATGAAAGGAGTAAAAATTAAAATTTTATTTCAGTTTTAAAGATTAATTATGTACTGAAGATTAGTTATCGCATACGCAGCTACTTAAGCATTCCTTGATTAATTAGTAATGATGCTTGAACATTTAATAAATAAAACCAATATCTATTGATTGTTTTTAATAATAACAAGTTATCTTAAAAGCAAGGGATTGTATGTGTCTACAGCTTGGAGTGTTTCCAGAAAAATTTTATCCACAGCGGGGAATGCAAGCAAAAAATTAAAAGATTCGACACTGGCAGTCATAACAAGCTAGGTAGGCTCAATAAATCTCTTAATATAAATAAAATTTAGTTCAATATACTTGGTAAATCTTGTATCTGATTTATTTTGATTCTTTATTTTTCACGTTTAATTTTTCTAATAATGTGTATTAGAATTATAAAAAAATACTTTTATATTTACACAAAAACACAACCAAAAGTTGTGTTTATATACTGAAAAACATGTTATTGATAATTGCACGACTTACTACTTTTAAGTGTGCTCATAGAACACGTAACGTCTCTCTAAACCTTATTTTAAATTGTTAAATATGAGCAATTTAAAGTAGGGCTACCTTTACTTTATTATCTTATTAATTTTCGGACTATTTTATATTATTTTACAATAATATTCGTAATGAATCTATCCGTTAAACAACTATTGTCATCGACATAGTGCAAAGGATTATGTCATTGTAGTGAGAGTTGACCGACCCACAGGCGATGTGGACCAAAGAACCGATGGTCGATGGGCCAAGAAAGTTCTAGAGTGGAGGCCGCGTTCGGGAAGACGGAGCGTTGGTCGACCCCGACCAGGTGAGATACCGATCTCCGTGCAGAAGCCGTTTCAAGTTGGTAACGAGTAGCAGATATCAGCTTTCTTCGTCTTAATTGAAAAAGTCTGTATTGTCGAGCTGTTGACTTTTAAAGGCTGTTGATGATGATCATGTTTCTAAATAACCTTTACATTAAAGCTAACTTCTTAACGACTTTTTGCACAACATTGAGTTATTTTTAAATTTTATATGAATTGTTCCAGGTCGTAAAACCATTACTGATTAGATTTTTAATAAAAACATATTTATACTTTACCGTGTTTTAATAGTAGACAAAGGAATTAAAAATATATAAAATAGATAATACTCAATAACGTAACATGTACATACAGTATACAGTAGTAGGACAGTACAGCCTTTTATACAAAAAAGACAGTCAGGTCATCATAAATTATCCATTTGGCACACAGTAATAATGAGATCCATTAGTATTTTTTAAAATTATTCATTAAATTGCTCTTAAATTAAATGCTACAGAAATTTTAATTGACCGGCTCCGTGGCCTATCGGTTTTGGCCTTGCTTTATAAACCGGGTTCGAATCCTGCGGGAAAACAACGTTAAAATGTATTTAATAAATACCTAATTTAGTTATTATCGTTGTTTTCCGGCTGGTTAGGACAATATGGGCCGATCAATCAATTATCTGAAAAGTAAGATGATTCATACTTCGGATATGCATGTAAAAAGTCGGTCCCGGTTAGCAAGATCATCTTTGGCAGTCGTTACAGGAAGTCAGCGCCTTCAAAATTTAGTGACAACTAATTCATCCATAGAACGTAGTTTACCCTTTGGGTTGTGGAGGTTAGATGTCAGTAACTCGGAGTAAAACTGTTATTCTGGTAAATCTGGATGGATAAAAATTCGATGCCATGATAACTTAGAAAAAATGGTAAGGTGAGAGAAAGATATTTAAATGAAATAACCAACATTTCGATTCAAATTTTAGTATCTGTATTTCATATAGAATTTCACACGTGTTTTATTGATTGTCAAACACGCTAAACTGGTTTGGAATAAGACGTCTCAGACACCAGAAGAACGAGCGAAAGAAACTCAGTGGGCTATCTTTTATGTCATCTTTTAAAGTAAGTAACAAACAATATAAGCATACATATTTTGTAATTTAAACAAAACCTAGAGCGACCATTCCATTACCAGGATCATCATTTTAAAAATTAATGTATATTAACTTTAAAAGATAATCATTCCTTGATAACATTTTTGAATATATTAAAAAAATCTATACACTGTCCCATAAAAAATTTACTTTTTCCTCTCAATCTAGTAGCTGTAGGAATTAAATTATGTTTGTTCTATGTATATATGTCATAGACATTACAATGTCTTTGTAAATAATTTATGTTTGTCAGCTATAAACATTTAGTCCTACATTATGTAAAATAATATTTATGAGAATGTGATTGGGATTTCTCAGTTTGCTCCAAGTGGCCGAAAAAAACGTAAACAATATCTTAAGGAATGCAGTAATATTTACATATAATAAAAATCGACAAGTGTATAAGGAAATGCCTTAAGTATCCTCGTCTTAAACCGGTCCTATCTCTATAACTTACGTTGGTGTTGAACCTATATAACGATCGACATGGACACAAAATCTGGACTTGTAATAGTTGATAAAAGTCAAGTAAGTATTATTCTTTTTTTAAGACTAAGACAAGGACTAAAATTTATAAGATGGATATTTCATAAAAATATGAAAGTGCATGAATACATAAAGGTGGTAAACGTTTAGACATTAAAATCAAAATATCAAAAATATAATTATCAAAATCTGAAAACCAAAGAATATATGATGTTGTTATTACTTGCTTTTTATATAAAATAGTCGTATAATATTATGACGTTATTGTAACTTAGTTAATGATATACGAAATTTCAATATTTATAGACCAATAAACATTATCTAGTCCTAAACTTAGCAAAGCTAAGTATTATGGAAACTATTTGAATAACAAATCAAGAGATTTACATATATTCCCCCAATATATATAAACTTATAACATATATAATACAGACTTCATGTTATATACGAACGCCCAGAAGCGACAAAAACACTATAGTTATGATACATTATTTTTTGCCGTGGTGGGAATCAAACATACGCATCTTTGAGTCAAGCCGAGGTCAATAACTACTACGCTAAGCGGGACGTCAAATAACAAATAAGATATAGAATTGATTAAGCATTATAAGTTATATCAAAAGTGTCAAATCATCAATAGAAACGTTGGTCAAAATGTGTTGGTCACCCAGTTTGTGGGAACGGTGGCTTCCTGCAAACTCTTTGTTAGATCAAGCTTACCAAGACAAGACTCTGAAAGCATAATATCATAGGTAAAAAAAAATGGAACTAAGTGTGGTATTTCGTTGCTATGCGTTTCTGTATTTGCATTAGTTTCGTAACTTTTTTGGTTTTAGATGAATTAAAGTCTATCAAAAGGTTTAAATAAACGTGATTAGTCGGTAAATGTAATGTTATTTATAAAGTACAGTTTTATTTTCACACCAAAATAATTTTTTTCTTGAAATGTTAATTAAACATAAATTTCATCACAAAGCATTTCTTAATAATGGTATGATAGAAATTATGTAAAGCAAACAAGTTTTCACGTTATCATAGTTACCTTACATTTCCTTATATAAAACATAAGACAAAGTCAAATATAATATTCATAACAGTTTTTTTGATTGTCAAACTACCAATGGTTCGTAAATGACATGAGAAGACCCGGCGTAAGAAACTCGGCGGGACTTGAGTAATATTATTATTATTAAATTTGATCGAGCAGAGTTGAATACGTTTCGACGACTTGTTCAGTACAGCGCATGAATATCAATTTATTCAGAACTAGAGCGTCTTAATATGTTAACAACTCAGGGAATCCCTTAAGACGCCGATACGGTTTTTCCTTAGGTAAATGTCATACATACTATCGACAAATTACCTTACCGTCAGTACGTTTGTAAGATTGAGTAATACCTATGTATTTTTGTTTTCAAAACTGATAAAATTGGTATTTATGTTTATCAAATTGCTTTAATTACATTGTATAAAGAAAAGAATAAAATATATAACATAAAAAAGAACAACAATAATATTAAATTAATGTAATCATATTAAAGACCTCTATTATCTCTCTAAAGAACAAGTAGTTTTGTGTTTTACAATAAGACTAAGACCGAACTAATTTGTTTTATAATATCCTATTCTCTTTTCAATTGACTAGAAAACACAGAAATATAAACATACATTTAATATCTTAAACAGCATTGTTTTGTCGATCCGTTATAAATAAAAAAGTATTAGGCCAGATTAAATCAGCGTAAACAAAGAGGTCCAATAAACTGGAACACACTGTTAGTCACCCATCAGCAAAACCTTGAACATCAGGAATTGTATAATTGGTAAATAATATCAGTAGATATAGGCCGTAATAATTATTTTAAATTCATGATCATCAGCCTGTGTTAGTCCACTGCTGGGCATAGGCTTGCCCAAAACACGCCTTTTCCATTAGGTCAAATTAGCAAAAATGATACCTTAAAATCAAACTAAAATAAAACACAAAATAATAAAGAAATCAAACGATGAAAATATTATACCTTTAATGAGCCAATGCGCAGGATAAGCCATGTTCATATTTTTTTAATCATAGTATAAAAACGACTAACAGTGTTTTGTCGTGTACTTCGTCAACGACCAAGAACAGGATTTGCAACATGCGTTTCGTCTTCCGTGAGTAAATTTTAACATTATGAGGAATAGCTATACTATTTATTTACGCATATTTAATTAACTTTAGTCATGAATTTTTCAGTTGATTCTTTATATTTATTACTGACGTTTCGGACCCTTACCAAGGTTTATGATCACGGGTTTAACTGATATAAAGAATTAATTGTCTTGTGTACTATGTTTTTCGATATATTAATCAAAAAATTGATCTCGATTTAGAAATTAAGATTTTATTCAGAAATGAGCATGATATTTTATGTTCTCTTATGTTTTATTTTTTCTTAAATATTTTGAAAACGTTATAAACCAAATAAGTAAGGGAAAAAAGAGTGAAAAAATTGGTTCGATGATTTCTTTAATATTAAATTTGTATGCAAGTGTACCATTGTTACGTAAACTATATGTGTATATAGTTTGAGGTAACTACGTCAATATTTAATTTAATTTTTGGAATTATTTGAATATAGTGATATCCTTGCTGTTGGCGGTGTTGTTGAGCACAGCTTCGGCATGCATCTGTACTGCGGACTACTCTCCCGTCTGCGCCACCAATGGCGTAACTTATACAACCAATGCAGGTAATTGTTGATATTAATATCTTGATTTTTCATTTAAACACAAACAGACATATGCTTAAAGGGCCTACAAACACATGCACTGATGCTCAAACGTACGCGATATATTTTATGTTTTAATGGTAAATGAGTCAACCGCCTCCATAGTCTAGCTCTTGGTCTTGGTTTGAATCCTGAGGGGAAACAGCTTTTTGTTATCGTTTTTTTCTCGGTGGTTAGAACTGTGTGAACCGATCACCCAACTGTCTAAAAATTAAGATGATCCATGCATGTAAAAGTGAGTCAACCCACACACCGCATTGGTGAAATGAGTCCAAAAACCACTAATGGTGAAGGCGTGCATTAGTGGCGGTCTATGTCTAGCACCAAACTAACACAGGCTGACAATGATGATGAATTCATGAGAGGCGCAGAATGTTCACCTGATAGTGACACGACGGCAAAGCAACGTAAGACGCCACATATCTGCTCACCGCCTTGAGAAAATAAATATCACGTCTTGTTTACCTAATTATTAATAAAACCCATACTGAAGGATAGTAGTGATACACGCTACAGATTTGTAATGGGAAACCTACCTGCTGTTTTTTTTTTTATGTTCTATATTAAATTTAACATTATCCTGTTTCCGAATTGAAACAAAACTTATTTTATTTTTACTAATGCGCCAACTTGAGTTTATATCATAAGTTACCACTATGGTGGTTTTAACGTTCTATTATTATTGAAAGTCAAAATTATATTCGGTTGTTAATGTTACATATTGTGATTAAATTATTACTGCAGCTAAAATCTTTAGAGAGAATCCTACAATTTTGCAATGACAAAATAGGAATTTAACAAAAACTTCCTCCCTGATCTGCTTCAATAATTCGGTTGTATTCAGGTAGCACAAAGTCTCGGTTAACAATTTTAACTATTATTTCATTTGGAAACCACCTCTTTTTTCCTTCTAGAGTTACAGGCTCATATTTTTCAAGCTGTAGGTCATAGGTTTGTACCAGTGCAATAACAATAAAACGTAGTTGTTATTTCCCGGCTTCTGAACAAGATAGCTCGATAAGCCAATCGTCCTAAAAATAACAGACATTTATGAATTAGGCTAAAAAAGGCCTAAACACCAGGATACCTGAAGACCTGAGATATGCATAATGCCTAGCAATATGAAGCATGTTGCGTATAGAAAATAAACGGAGTAAGTCAAATATTAAACATGTGGCTAACAACATAAAGTGTAACAAAATAGTCTCTAAATCACTTTGTTGTTTATCTTTTAGAATGGGCTGCGCTGGTGCGTCGTTGCGTTATAGAGGTGAATGCAGTAGCAGGTCGTAAATACAGTTGAGCCATCAACATAATTTCTCTAGGACCCAATAATCACATCAGAAAATACAACGAAATGTTTGTCAATTCAGGAACTCTTTCCAATATGTAAAATAAAAAAAAAAATTATGCGAAAAATTTTATAACTAAATTATTATTAATTCATTTTGCTTTTTTAAATTCTCTATGTTTTGAAATACCAATGAGTGACATGATGTTATAAATGTCACAATCTTTTTGCTAAATTAATGCGCTACGCTTCTTACAATAGAAGTAAACATTATAACCCATGACAGCGAAGTAGTGTCATGTAGCATTCTATTTTTGAACTGTCGCTGAAATGTCTTCACCGAGTGACAGTTCACTAATACAACACTGTATGACGGATCTCCATTGTTATGTATATTACTTACTTTCGTCACATATGTTTCAAGTTTCAATTAGCTAAATCACATGCATTAATTTATGCTGTTTATTTATTTATAACGTTATAAATGAAATTGACCATAAACCCTTCAAGTTTTTTAAGTGTATATTTCAAGTGAATTATCATTTTTGAGCAAGTTTTATACGCATTTAAATTTACCTACTTCTATAACGAAGATATACCTTTATGTTGAGCTTATGCGGGAAGATCCTGTTGTAATATTTACTTAAACACTACATTTTTATCCAAGCTCACATATTTCTACTATACGTGGTTATGAATGAGAAATGTAGAGAAAACATTAACATTCACGTTGTGAAATCAGAAATATTGATTTCCCCAACGGACGAGTCTTGATAGAAAAAGTTTAATAGTGTTTTGCACTAAGTTTTCAGTTCCTCGAGTCTGAATTTCATCAAAACCAATACAATCGGTCAAAATTCTTTAGAGTTACTTACATTTATGAGTTATAATTTTATTTTGTACTGAATATTGAACTTTACGTCTTAACGTTTTAAAGATACCCTATCATTATACTTATCTGCATTATTATGAGTAAAATATTGTGGAATAGGCATCTATAGTCCTATTTTCGAATAATAGAATTTTTATAATACAATGTAATGTTAACTGTAAAGATACTGTCATAACTGTAAAGATACTGTGGAGCGCAGCTAGTAAGCAAGTAGTATGTGTCATAATGTCAAAAATACGTTTATACGCGTGTTATTTACACTCATACTCTCGATGGCAAAATTTTCTATCATCATGATCATCATCAGTTATCATCATCATCATCAGCCTTAGTTAGTCCACTACTGGACACAGGGCTCCTCTTCTCCATTAGGAGTATTTTGTTGGTTGCTGTATTCTTTTCTATGGCAATAATTGTACATAAACGTAGTTTTTGCACTTCTTATGATTAGTTTTGAGAACTTTTATAACTCCTTATCCTGCTCATTTGAACAGTAATGCTAGCTTTTACATAAAAGAAAATACATATTACATCGGTACCTCTAAAAATTAAAACTGCCTTGATTGTTTCGACACTGCAAATAAACAATAAACAAGCCTAAAGAGATTGTAACAGAAGTATCTAGAACGGCTCTCGTGATATTTATGTCGATATAATGTCTCACTATCGTAAAATGCAATACCTTTAGTAGTACTAGTATCCCTAAGGCAGCAGACCGACGTGTTTTCTGCCGTGTTCGTAATCAAATCTTAAATTCCCCATTCAAGATATATTTTAACATTCTGTTAAATATAAACTCATATTAATATGTATGGCTGATAATTATTGATTAGCTTCTCAAAAGTAGAAGGTACTCAATTGAGCGCATTTTTTTAAATTTTTATATATGTTACTCTTTGCTCCGCCCCCAGCGCTCCGATTTTGTTCATTCTTTTTATATTTTTCATAATTTTTATACGTACTTTAATTATAAATATATAATATATAAATTTAGTGTCGCTAGTTTTTATCATTATCTTAAAAATTATTCTAAAAAATAAAAGCCTCTTTACAATACTTGCTTTATTCTATAAACTTCATTCTTGTTAAAAGCAGATGCTGAAAAGCCAAACTAATAAGAAAAAGTAGCTTATAAATACAGACATTTTAACAAGGCATTCATTATGCTTCTTTAAAATGCTAGTATGGTATTTGCTTCGAGCAAAAGGAATCATGAAGCTCATAACGTCACCGATATGAATCGAAATAAAGGCGCACTGCTTTTAGTTCGCAGTGAATGAGACAAATTTAATATTTAGCAGAATAGGTGCGTTTATATGCCAGAACACATTTTCATTTTGCCTGCGGAATGAAATGTATCTTAAAAAGTCCTGTATTTTCCATTTTCCTTGCATGTGATAATACTATTCTATATATCGTGAATTGCATGAATATATGCATATATATGCTAATTTATAAATATTCGTCATTAATGTTGAAATATAAATGTATATAAAATGCTATAAGAAAGATGTACCTACAACATAGTTAAATGGTTTTTAAATGTAGATAACGATTTTAAAATGCAGAGCCTTAAACCATAACTCAACATTAATGATTTTCTGAGTCATGAAGTTTTTTTTTATTTAAAATCCTGTACTACTTGTTAATAAATAAAACTTAGTACGCTTACCTTCATTGTTCGGATAAATCAAATTACATTTACAAAAAACATGATCATAAATATCTATATTAAGTAAATTCTTACAAACAACAGGATAGGCCTTTACAGGGGTCAACGTTAGTCGAATAATCGTTTCTACTTTTCCCCATTTCATCTGATGATAGAGCATAAATTCTCTCTGGGATAAATGTCCCATTTACACTTTTACTGTAAATGAAAAATACCTTTACGAGATATCACTTATATCCTGAGGGAAAACTAAATTACTTGTTAGCTGCTTTTTGACCGACTTCCCAAAAGAAGGAGGTCCCAATTCGGAGCGTATGTTTTTTATATATACGAGTATGCCACCTCACTGCTCCGCTCCTAGGGCTGCAATTTGTACATTCCTTCTTCAAATGATAGGAATTAGCTGTTAATTGGGCTTTGCTTGATTTTTTAAAAATAATTTTATAGTTAGTAGTTAATTAAATATTGAAGAAATAATGAAAATTACGGCGTCAAAAAACACAACACCGAGTGCGATTGAATTGCAAACGCTGCCTCAACCTTATGAGATATATTTTAACTATGTTCTACGTAATTGTACGTTAATTAGCCTGCAATAAAAAGTGCGCGAGAGAGTTATAATATATAGCCGACCCGATATTATTGTAAAGTTTGAATAAAATCCAGTTTTTGAGTGAAAGATTAACAAAGGTTTTTTTTTTCCTTACAAACACTTTCGTGTTCTCTGCTGCAAGTGTTGGAATACGGAACGATTCATAATCCAACATATCAAAATTAAATCAATTGTCTATGCTTTTTATTGCGACTAATTAGGGCATCAACATTTTACTATTTAGTTACACGCAATCTAAATTATCCTATTCAACATGAAAAGTTAAAAAAAATACTTCCCACAAGTGTCATGTTTTATTGATATAAAAATAAATAGGAATAAGGCTAGTCAGTAAAATTTCTGACCCACTTTGTACGTTTTTAGCTGACTGCCAGTCAACTGGACCCTACTGACCTATGCCCGTGAATCAAAAAAGATAAGCAGTCAGTTCGAAACATGATTCGAATAGGAACAATCAGTACGTAAACATGATTTAATTTTATGTGTCGGACAATTACAGGCCAAATCCACGTGTATCAATAACAAAATGTACTATAATATTACAATAAATTATTTTCTAATGAGCAAAAGATAATTATACTAAATAAATAAACAAGTGAAAACTAAAAAAAAACAATATAAATTTGAACAGCAACAAAGAAGCAAACACAATTAGTTTTAACAAATTTTGCTTAAAGTACATATTAATAAAAAATTTAACAGTGGGAATATTTTTTTTATGACATATGCAAGCAAACGAGCAGTCGGAAGTGGACACCGACGCCCATAGACATTGCTAATACCAATGGTATCACCAACGCGCGGCTTACCGTGAGACATACGGTGTTAAGTCTCGTTTACACAGTAAATACGCTGGCTACGGGGCTTTCCAAACCGGAACACGAATACTACAGATATTTCAATATAAAACTTCGAATTTTGTCGTGGATATTTTTTATATACAATATTCGTGCTCGCTGTTGTTGTGTTTGATGTGCACGAACTCGTTGCATTCTAAGCCTTCATTGTCACCGATAAATAACGCAATTCTGACATAGCAATACGACTATTTTCTTGATCTGTCTCTCTCTGGTCATCAGTGCGGTTAGCACGTGAGGTAGCTCTTCGCATATTTGATTGACTGCGACGACCTAGTTAGGTCGTCTTCTCCCGGCATCGTAACGTAATTAATCAAAGTGAGAAAATTTTTCGCTCACTTAACAGTAACTTAAAGTCAAGTTTCACTATCACAAAATATCAACAAAAAAGAGACACTACTTGGAATGTCACAATCACAAAGGATCACAAAAGCAAAGAAAGTTCTCGCGCACGTAGCGGTAATCGTCACTAAAAGATAGAAGGATGCACCATAGAATATCGTAACTATGATCGTAACACAATATCGTCAATCGTAATACTATTTTCCGTATTATGATTTTTCTATTTATTTTTTGGAGTTTGAACTGCGACAGAATAATTGACATATTAGTTGGTTGTCAATTGTCAAATCTAATGTCAAATATTTAACAAACTGTATCATAACAGTGTGTGTCTGTTAATAGAAATTAAAACCTTATAAATAGCCAGTATTTAAAGAAAACTCTGTTTTTTTAAGTAAGCATCATGGTGTGTCGAAAATAATAAAAAAACTTCATGCTTCATTAAAAAAATGCTTTTTTATTCAATACGTTTTGTTTGTTTTGAAATTAATTTATACCAAAGTTTAGGTATTTTATTTATCGATTAAGGCAGTACGAAGTCTGCCGGGTCAGCTAGATATGATTGAATTTGAACTTTATGCAGCGGTAATAAATTGCAAATTGACTCGTTGACGTTAGGAACACACCTAAATTGCTTAGACAACAGTGAGTGATTATTATTTGATATGAACTTTATTGAATAGCAAAAAGTTCAAATTCACTCTACATATAATTAAGAAAACGTTTGTATGGGAAATATAAAGGGCTAGACATTGGTAATACCAGTGGTATCACCAACGCGCGGCTTACCGTGAGACATACGGTGTTAACTCTCGATTTAAACAGTAAATACGCTGGCTACGGGGCCCTTCAATCCAGAACACGAATACTACCGATATTCCAATATAAAACTTCGAATTTGTCTTGTATATTTTTTATATACAATATTTTGAATATTTCATAACATTCGATACATATGCGGTCGCGGAACCGATTGAGGTTTAGTTCGATTTGCTGTAATGGTGTAACCAGGCCATCAATTAGGTGATTGTCTTATTTTGCTCTTACTTTCTGGAAAGCAACGATAATGGTAAGTTGTAACCCCCACCCCCCTGCAGGATCCCAACTTACGACCTCCAGTTTCTACAGCAGGGGTCACTACTACTAGGCTGTGAGGGCGATAAACATATGTCATTGCATTTTCAAAACCGTACATCGGTATTAAAAAAAAGGAGGTTAATTTACTTCACTAACACAGCTATAAACAACTGCAAAGCTAATTACTTTTTAGTTAGGTATAAGGGTTAGTCACACAGAAATTTTGCTATAACAGTAGCCTGGTATTGAGAAACTTCCAAAACCAAATGTGGGCATTAATGTAAACGTCTTATGCTGCTTATCAAACACGACGTTGAAATCTCGAGTGGACAGGACTTAAAAAGTTTGATCGAATTATATCAAGTAAGTTACCTCAATCATCATCTTATATCAAGTGTACCCATTAATCTGATAACAACACGTAAAGAAATTTTTCATGTGATGTTGTTGAGGAAAAAATATTTTATTTTGAATAACTTCATACAGTTTTAATTTCAGTTTCAATTTATATAATGTTCATAGAAACAAGCAATTTGATATTGTAGATTAATTAGGCCTTTTAACTAAAGGTGTGTGTTAAAAAAACTCTTTTTTCAAACATTTTACCGATCAAGATCTCCTAATAAAAACACATCTAATTTTCTATGTAGATATATACACACACATATATATATATTAAAAAAAAATTCTATTATTATAGATAAGTAGTCAATTTCGAGAGTACTATATTACATTTTAAAACTAAAATTAAGTTAAATAAATTAGCGATACGCAGGTACTAAAAGTAACATAAATAGAAAAAAAAAATCTTAAATAATAGTCCAATGGGGATTTCTCTGGAAAAGTTTGATCACTTTCTTGAGAAAGTAACGTAAGCTTTCTGATGGTAGAAGACTATGGAAATGGCTTAAATATCTGAACTACGAAATTGCTGAACAAGGCCTCTACAGCCTCATAAAGTTGGGCAAAGAAGATACAAAACTAAATAGTGAAGTAAAAACTTGTGATCCATCAGTCTTTGTTATAAATTTAATAATTAATCATATAATGTCATTTATAAGACGTTTATTAAGGTTTTTTTATTAAACATAACTTTGTTTCAGTATGTTCATAAGAACGAACTAAGTTATGTTCAACTACAAACCTTTTTTACTGTGGAATGTTAACACTAGGCTTGAGCTCAGTAAAAAATGGTAAGGTTTTAGCACCAATTTGTGGTATTTTAATTACATGCTCTGTAATATTTTGGTTGAATTGCTTGCGCTAGTAGTATAACTAGTAATAATTTCAGTTTAGAAATGGAATACTTAAGAGTTTTAAGCAATTGTATTGTTACTATGAATAGATAGGATTAAAATTACCAGGCAGTTTTTTTGAGAAAGCAATATTTATATACTGATTCGGCTGACGCAAAGTTAAATCCGATGCGATGTAAATGTATATACAAAAACAAATATTTCCATCTTGAATTGACGTACTTTATTACTAGCTATAGTAATAAATTAAACATATCTAATATTTTACAATTAGTAATTAAGTATAATTAATGGATTAATGCTTTGAAATAGTTTTATACTTGTATAAGAGAAAAGATTTTCCTTAGTTTTCCGAACGGTTCGTATTTATCATGCTCTCTAAAATAGCTTCAGCACCATTTCCATCAGTATACATCTCTTTATTATACAATGAAATTATTCAATTTGACATTGAATAAATGAATTGAATGACGCTAAAAAATACAGTCTCATAAATGGATATGAAAATGGCACTCGTTTAATGCGATTATTCATTGACAGTTCGGGTCGCATTATTAATATAAAGCCTTACCTATTTTAGTTCGAAGTTAATTACCTAAAGAAATTTGTTTCTTTTTTTAAACTGTTGCACAATAACTATATGGGTTAATTCTACTGCTCTGATTTACCGTTGACATGAGAATGGTAACAAATCTTTGGTATTTTTAATGTTGGAAAACGCTTGTCCTGGTGAGGGTAACGACGGGTTAAAACTACCCATTTGTTCCTTCCTGTTGTGTTAAAGGGACGCTTTCAGTAACCATACTAGCACAGCCTCCGAAGCCTAGTGGTATAGAAGTGTGCTTTAGAAACCGGAGGTCGTGAGAGTTTGAATCTTGCGGGGACTCAAGTTCTTCATCGTTGTTTCCTAGTTGGGTATGGCAATCTGGGCTGATCACCCAATCGTCTGAAAAGTAAGATGATCCATGCATCGGATGAGCATGTAAAAAGTCGGTCCACTCACCAACCAGCATTGAACCAGCGTGGTGGGATACGGCTTTAAAACCCCTAATGGATAGGGGTGTATTAGGTGAGGCCTTTGTCCAGCAATGGACTATCAAAGGCTTTTATGTATGTATTTATGTAATGTACTAGCACCAAAGCAGACCTATCTCCAGCCTATGGTCTACTTCATCTCAGGAAACAAAAAACCAGTAACCGGAACATAAGCATTTGTACTATGCTTAAGCAAATAAGTAGCGGTAGGACAACTAGACGGCCATGTAAAGGAGGCAGTTGGAAAACAGAATAAACAATGAAAACATATAATAAAAGTTGTGGCTATTAATTAGAGTTTATTGGCTTAACCTGAAAACAGACTCACTTGTCGGAAAATAAAATAAAACGGAGTACTTATAATTGGTCGTATAAACATGAATCCATACACTTTTAAAAGTCGGTCTAGAAAGTCAGGTCTGTTTTTCGCCTCTTTAGTTTCGATTAATAAATCAGACAATTGATTTATTATCCCAGAAAAGATATATAATTTATTAAAAGTCAAAGAGGTTTTCTTTTTCATAATTAAAATTGGTTAAAATAATCAAAACCATTGCGTGTTGGTCGGTCATCAGTGAACAGACATTGTCTCGAAACCGCTTACTGAAGACGACCAAAGCAAAGCACCCGGAAACTCAACAAAACATAGAAGCAAAATTCTTAAAGTTTTTGGCTGTTTGGCCCTTAGGTTCTAAATTGACGTGGTATATCGATGTTCTGGGTGTTGACAGAAAAGCCACGATGTCCGTGAGAACAATCCATTGTACGAAAGGCTATCAATAGCGAAAAGGTGTAAGGGGTGTTAATAACTGAAACTCTTTACCCTGCATTGAAGACGTCTTTAAATCCTATAATTTAAAATGACGATATAAGCATCAATGGCGATGTATTCGGTGAGATTTGCTGACGATATAGTCATCATAGCGGAGTCACTGGAGACCTAAATGCAATGCTCAATAACCTCAACAGTGTCTCTCAAACACGTGGTACATTAACATGGACGAGACGAAAGTTATGTCTAACGGTCATGTCACGCCTACGCCGGTGCTCAAGGTTGTTGACGGATATATATACTGGACAAGTAGTCGATTAGGTAAGTCCAACTTCGATGCCGAGGTCCATCGACGAATCCAGCTCGGATGGGCAGCGTTCGAAGCTGACATATCTCGTCTATATCCTCAATGTTCAGCAGGTCTTGCCCAATGTGTGTTGACATGATAACCATGTTCGCGCATACACACTGACGTGACATGGTGACAGAAGCTCCAAGTCGCTCAGCGAGCTATGGAGCGGCTATGCTATATCTCTGAGGATAAAGTGCGTAACGCAGCCATCCGGCAGACGAACCATTGTAACCGACATAGCCCGCAAAATTAGCAAGCTAAGGGCAATAGGCGGCCACTTAGCCTCGTAGTACCAACAACCGGTGGGGAAGAAAGCTCTGGAGGCAGCTTCATATTGGCCATCGCAGTGTCGACGACCCGATAAGATGAAGTGACAACCGGCAAATGTGCAGGAGGTCAGGTGTGGACAGGATCGTACCTCTTGGCGACTTATGGAGAGGCCTTCATGGGCTCTGAGGCTGAAACGACGAATTGGCAAAAATTATTTTGTACTTATGTCTTAGGCCCATTTTCAAAATTAATTCTTATATTTGTTAGAGTTAATAATTATTTTAAATAAAAGAAATTACGGAAACGCTGTGTAAAATAGATGTAAATATGTCCATCATTATCATTATAACTATTTTAATGTAAACTGTTAAAAATGCGCTGAGGCATTTTAAAGCGCATTTGAGTTAATATAGTATAAGTTTATATAGTATTAACATTAAAATAATCATCTATATGTATAGAACGTCATATATGACACTTTAATTCAATGAGCATCTTAAAAGTTACTCGGATAGTTTCTGCATGTATGGTTATATACCAGACATGAAGTCAGTCATATTTTTTTAAAATTTCACTCTTTGCCCTTTTATGGTTTTTTCACGTGTCTAAGATTAAGTAGGTATATAAAGAAATTTCAGTTAGACAAATTTAAAGAAAAAGGATTGGATAACATAATAAATCCAAAATATGCTAGCTTTTGAGGTAAGACTGTAAAGAGTGTCTTTGAATAAATTACGGATGGGATTAAGCTAGCAATGCGCTTTGACTTAGATCCTCCGACTATTAAGATTCAAGTGTGTATGTTAATCATGGTAAAATATACAGAATTGTAAGAATAACAGAAAAGCTAATAATGCGCTAGAGCCATTTATGTTGTATCGAAACTAGTAAATGTTAATTTGATTTAAAAGATCCTGAACCCTTGTAATAATTTTTAAATATGCTAATATGGTATATTAATGCAATTAAATAAAAATTAGACAAGAACGTAGAAATTGATGCTTTTTAGAAAAGTTCAGTTATACTGAAAAATCAGTTAAATAACGTAAAGTGATGTCACTGAGGTAGTTGATACTCGACTGGTCTTTGAATGGAACTGCTTAAAACAAAAGTTAATTTTTTTTAATATTTTATTGGGAACAATAAAATTGGTAATAATATTTATAGGAGTGAGGACTAATGATTCCTTAAGTCTTGATATAAATTATTATTTCAGCATATAATAAAATTTCTTAACCTTTGTGTTGTTTTCGTGGTTTTAATCTCGTTAATATAATATATTAATTGGTCTAAGTATAAGTAAATTAATTTAGGTCATCAGTAGAAATCCAAAATTTTCGCAGTTTAATCAGCCTTCCTGCAACATTGTATGATGCCCTTTATCTGTTCCTTCGATCGAAGCGTAAATTCAACGCAACTTTTCATGTACATTATAATTTGTCCACATGTTTGGTAGAGAGCCAATTTGAATAAAAGTACCGTGAGCAGGCGAGGCTTATTTTAGGTTGACGTATGTAAATTTTGTTTTGATGTATATAAGTACATAAATTTAACACTTTGTATAGATATATGTATTTATATATATTAACGTATGGCCGTATAAAACGTTTTGCTTTGTTTGGAAATTATGAAAATTACGCCTCATTAAATAATATATTATTAGCATTTTAGGTGTATTCGTCTGACTACTAATTAAAATCAACAAAATATATTCGAATTTTTGATTAAGAATCAGGACCTACTTAATTATCGTTTCATCGAATATTGAAAAGAAAAACCACAAGAGCTCATCATCAGCCGTATAGTCCACGCTGAACATAGGTCTCACCAACACACTTCATCCATTAGCGGGTTTGGACCGTATCCCACTACGCTGGTCCAATGCGGGTTGTTGGGTGGACGACTTTTACATGCCCATCCGACGCATGGATCATCTTACTTTTCAGACAATTAGATGATCGGCCCAATTGTCCCAACCAACTAGGAAACAGCAATGAAAATTTGTTGAGTCCCTGCAGGATTCGAACTTACGACTCCGGTTTTAAAGCTAAGCCCCTACCACTAGGCTACGGAGGCAGTTGAGCAAGAGGCAAGAGTTGTTGACAATATCAGGAATTAGACATAAGTCCAGGTTGATACCTGATAAACATGTCTATATATATTACGTTTACTTGTACTGGACCATATTTTGGCTTGTTTATTTGTAAGTATATGTTGACCATGAGATTAAAGCACAGAGAGTTACATTAATTTTACTGTTGGTTAAATTTAGTCATAAAAACTTCTTTCTTTCTTTAGAGTTTTAGAAATTTAGATGGTTTATTCCTTGCTTCCAGGTTTTTCAGATTTTTCGCACTTTGAGCTAAAATTGTTTTACAGTATTTTTAACGTTTGACAATTGACTTGTTTGGAACTGTTTATATTAAAAAAGAAAAATTGTTTATATTAATCACAGATTAATAGATAATTTAAATTAAAATCAATTTGGAACAATTTTCACACGCTATGATAGCGAAAATGTTAGAAACACTTTATATAAAACGTTGTTGTATCAAAAGGCTTTGTTTTATAGTTTGAATACAATTATTAGTCAACAAAATAAATAACTGTGGCTTTTGTTTGACACCTATGGATAGAGTTAAGATTGCAGAAATTTGCATCGGTGCATGCAGGGGCACTGGATCATTCCTCTTGTGATCTTGGGAAGCCCTTTTGTCACATTAATTAAGAGGATGTAATTGGTCGGATAATCGTTCCATTTAAAGTATATTTCAATTATAAGCTGTGCCAGTCCATCGGACATAGGCCTCTTATGCTTTTGGGGGTTTTTGGACCGTATCCAGCATGCTGGTCCGATGAATCTGTGCGCCGTCTTTTACGTGCCCATCGACACATGGATTATCTATTTTCAACAATGGGATCTGCCCCAACGTTCCTAATCAATCTAAATAACGATAACGCAGTTGTTTATACGCGGATTGAACCGACGACCGGTACGGTACCGACTGTACCAGCAAGCCACGGAGACGGTAAATATAATATTTTTCAATAATCAAATAATTTTAAAAATAGTGTTCCTATTGCATTTTGTACTATTGATTCATTTTACAATGTTATTACGATCATTATCCATAAACGTAGATAGAATTAAAATTACGCGAAATCTACGCAGTCAGTAATTGAAATTCCAACGGTATGAGCATTTTAATATTCATCCCACAAATATTATCCTTGTAAAATGTACAATATCCTTTGTTTTTCTGCACTGTTCAGATTTTCTTTATTTTGGTCACGTTACATTGTGCAGGGTTGGAATTACGGACTAGATGCTTTACTTCAATCACGCTCTGTCTCGTGAGAGGGATTATTATGTTCTAGATACTGCTAAATCGTTGTTTTATGCTGTTTGGAAAAAGAGGGACAATAACATTAAGGTGAGTATGCCACTATGAATTTTGCAATAAATGGACAGGCAGTTAATTGTACATATTTGTGTATTCCATTTCAACCTTTTTTTCACAATACACAACTGAATTTTACTTCGCGCTCCGGATGGAGAGCTTACTTGGACAATGGTCAAAGAACTGCCTAAGGAGATTCCTTTGCTCATAGATAATATCTGCTATCAAAGAATTAAATATTCTACACTCCGGTTCAACGATGTCTACCCACACACCAAACGCCCTTATGGCATGGTGCTGGTTACGCTTGAGTGGTACAGAAGGTAAGCACATATACGACGTCGAACAACTATATGGATTAGCCTATCTCTTTCGAGCGGCTGCATTCCAACGGACTCTAGAGCAATGTCAAACTGCCAGTTATATGGTCACGCTTCGCAGAACTGTTTTGCCAGCCCATGTTGAGTTAAATGCCCCGGGATCACGGAACTGCTGATTGCCCAGACCCAAGGTCAAGAAGTCCTCCAAATGAAGCCCTTGGTACGTTAACTGCCAACCGCCCACACGGCCAACTATCTCAGCTGCATTAAGTTCAAAACGAGTTTGCGAACCCCAGAAGCCTCCTCCAGGCGACCACCAAACCCATCCAACAGCCCCTGCCTTCTGCCACGTGACAACCAGGCCGGAGCCGACTCTGAGCGCACAATAAAGCCGCCGCCGGCTCATATAGCCCTTAATAAGAAAATCGCAGACTTTGATCTACACGAATTTAATCAAGCAGCAGATGCATGCCACGCTGCGGACGCTATGGCTTGATTCTAACCTTTGTAATACAGACACCCAAGCAGAGTCCCACACACCCTACACTTAGAGTGTAGGACAGACACCACATTCATGCCATCGGCCCCACCGGTGAGGTCGAACTTTTACACCCTTTGCTCGATACTTGTAGCTACACCAAATAAGATAGGAGCGTTGTGAGTTTCTTGACCATTCTTCCCAGCTTCAACGCTTAAGAAGTGGTAGAGTTTCGATAGAGCTCTTTTGCATTAAATTATCCGAAAAGCGTCTGAATCGAGCCGGCGTGCCCACCTGGGCAGCCCTCGATCGCACGCTAAGGGAACCAGAAAGTGATGGCCAGCCGAGGCTCCCCATCTGGGGGTCCGGTGCAGAAGTCTCTGGTAGGGAGACGGAGCCATGGTCAGGAATCCGGTATGTTCAAGGTTTACTCCAAAGAGCAGAGAACCAGTCAATAAAACTCATTTTTAAGGTTAAAAGTCAATATTGTCGCTTACAAACAGGTTTACACAATGTCTTTTTTTGTAAGTATATTCTCAATTTTGATTGGAATGTTAAGTTAACAATAGTCAGATTAAATATAATTTGAATTGATTTACACAGTGTAAATCTTTTGTTATTTATTAATAAAAAGTAATTGCATAAGTGTTGATTTAGCAGTATTCTTTTATTACTTCTCAGTTGTACTCTTTTGCACGATTTTAATACTAAATTCTAAATATTTTAATATAATCAAACAGACAAGTTTTAATGTTAAGCATTGCAAAGTTTAAACAATGTGTCCCATGTCAAGGAACTTTTAAATACGGTAAATGTAGAATAAGTGGTGCATGTATGTACTATTATGTAAGTTATTTCAGTTGATTAACTACCTCCGTAGCCTAGTGCTATAGGCATGTGGCTTAGAAACTGGAGGTCGTGGTTCGAATCCTGCGGGAATCAACAAATTCTCATTGTTGTTTCCTAGTTGGTTAGGGCAATTTGGGCCGATCACCAATTGTCTGAAAAGTAAGATGATCCATGCGTCGGATGAGCATGTAAAAAGTCGGTCCACCCTCCAACCCGCATTGGACCAGCGTGGTGGATAGGTCTAAAATCCTAATGGATGGAGGTGTATTAGGGGAGGCCTATGTCCAGCAGTGGACTATCACAGGCAGATGATAATGATTTCAGTTGATAATGATCTTTGTTTTAGTGAACTCGTTAATTCTGTCTGTTTGCATGGTAGAAACACAAGCCCGTAAGTGTCCTTTGACAAATCAACCAGTTTGTGGTGAAGATGGAGAAACTTACGAAGACTATTGCAGATAAAGTAAACGAGTTATGGCAATCGAATCATTTAAATTACCTATATTTTTGCCACTTTATGAAATACTAGCTTTTGGTTATATTTCTTACATGAACAGGTTATTAGTAAGTGAACTTTTGAGCGAGACTCTCAGTAGGAATGTAAACTTCTCCAGTTAAAGCACGCAAAGGATGGTTATTATTTTAGACATGTGTGTATCCGTTCCGCAATAGTGTTTTTAAAGTATAATATGTCCAGATCGTCTTTTCTTTTATCCGATTGAATTAAATAATATTTAAAATCATAATTAGTAACGAAGCTACTTATTCCTCCCTGCAACTATATACAGGTGTCCTAGAACTCAACGTCAAGCCTTAATGTTTTTGGGTGAAAGAGTAACACATCTATTTATACAAAACAACCGCATTTATAATATAAATAGAATTATTTCTACAATTTGGCACCTAATTTTATATTTTTTTCGTGTTTTTAGTATGGAGAATGCAAACATGTAATTACTCCATGAAGGAGAGTGCGAAAAAAGATGACTGTGAAGAAGAATAAAATAAAACAGTGAAATATAATTATTTATATTACATGTTTTGTAAACTGATCGAAAGTGTCTTGTTGCGTTTCAATTGACGTCTAACCTGTTTTGTAAAAGTAGGATTTAAAGTGGAAGGATTTTCTAAAATCGCATTTCCAGCAAAAAGAAAGGATTATTTGTAAAACTTAATACACAAAAAACAATTTTGCATTGAATAATACACATATTTTTAAATAATTTTTATGTCTTATTAATATTTTATTGAATATTTGAGTTCTTTGTTATAATTCTGGATTTTATAATCCATATTCTGAGCTACGACAACTATAGACAGCTCACAGCAGAATCGAAATTTGAAGAGCCACTTAAAGAACAATAAATTTATAAACACAGATATTTTATTATTGAATAAATATTTAAAATTGAGATAGTTTAATCAAAAGTTTATCCAAATCATTATATTAACAGCATCAAAAGTTTCTTGAGACTTAAATCCACATTTGACTTGGTAAACTATTCTTTTCCCATAAGTTATATAACGTTCTCAAACTTGCCAATATCCCACTTGTGACAGCACTCAACTGCGATCATGACTTGATAGTATATTGTTATACATATTAAATATAAGTAAAGCATCATATACTGAACGTCGCGCTTTTAACTTTGTTTTATATATTGATTCCCATCCCAAGGCTTTTAAGATGTCGTCCGTTCAACAGCACGATAAAAAGTTCTAATTAGAAACCATTAATGTATTAAATGGTTTTATTTATGGGTATAAATGGGTAAAACATTGACATAATCTGTGCGAAAATGTATCTTCTAATGTTTTCATTTCTTGCTACAATTCCATTTTAATAACAAATATTTAATCATAAGGTATTGAGTTATCGAAAACAGATGAGTAACGAAAAGTCAATATAACATCACGCCATTGTTTTATTTTATATTCTCTCTTCATGATGAATATCAAAATTTTATTGCGTTTAATTACTTTAGCAGTTATTTTAAATTATATCCGATGTTCCCCAGGATCCATGGTCACGGATCGACTTATATGATGGGCGTCGAAATTGTCAGTGTTATTTGGCCATTATTATTAGATTCGCTGGTCTAAAATATTTTCGACTAGCCTTACCATTACATAAGATTAGATAAACCACCATTCCTCGCAAAAGGACACCGATTCCTACTAAGGATGATTTGCGAGGCTATTGGAACACTGACATTTCGACGTATCTTTTTAAATGTTTCAATATATTAATATATGCAAATTATTATCATTTAATATACCCATATTTATATACTTATATCATTTCACACCAAGTATATTTAGTGTACATTGTTGCAACCTGCAAAGTAAAATTAATTTTTAAATCAATAAACATAATGAAATACCTTTTCATGTTTAGGATATTTTTCCAAAAAACATAAAAAATATAGAAATTAATTTCAATGCACCAACCCTGAAGACTGTTTGATCAAAAATATAAGTTAAATATTGACACAAAACTTATATATATTTCACCTTGTCTGAGTGTTGAAACATTTATATCGTCACACACAGGCAAAAAACGGAAAACGGACGGTTTATTAATAAAGCATAATGAGGTTATTATTTCGTAAGTATTTTCTAATGTTGCTTCAAATCGTAGTATTTTAATATATTTAGTGAATATTTTATCACTTTTTATTTAAATGTGTATTTGATCTAGTAAATTAGTCAAAAGATGTAAATGTTTGAAAAAATTAATAAAAGGTTATATTTCTTCATATTCAATTTTCTGAAATCTCTAGGACTGTTGTCTTTTTGTAAGCTTTTAAATATTAACTTATACTTTCATGAAAAAGAATAAGTGTGAGATATTGATGTATATAAACCGAGATTATTAAATTTAGCAGAAACTCTGTTTTAGTGATATCGCTGATTCTGGCAGTTTGCATGGGAGGAACACTAGCCCGTGTGTGTTATGCGCTATATCAACCAGTTTGTGGCAAAGATGGAAACACTTACGATAACAAATGCAGGTAAAGTAAATACATCATAGAAATCGTATCATTGGCATTTTTTCGCTCTATGAAATAGAATTCTAAATTTTTGTTAAATTTCTTACATAAACAGGTTATCAGTAAATGAAATTTTGAGCAAGACTTTCTGTAGATCATCGCAATTAACACACACAAACAATGATGACTAATTTAGACATGTATGTATCCGCTTTCGTTTCCATATGAGTATTTTGTTCCAGTAATTTTAAAGCACAATTTGATGTAAATCACCGTTTCTTTTTAAAGAATCAAATTCAAATATATACATATTCTTCATCATTATCATCAATATTTGCAGCCTTTATTCGTCTACTGTTGGACATAGGCCTTTTCAATTAATGCCAAGACGGCTGATTCCTTGCTACTTACAAAATAATCACACAAATCCTTAACTATCTTTGTTGATACGTTATCTTACCTCCTTGAGATTTCTAATTTATTTTGCAACCTGATTAGGTTTCACTGACTGAACTAATTTTCAAACTAGTTTACCCATAATTTGAAAATCAATTTATAAAGTTTCAAAGTACACGAAAACGTTGTATAATTACTACAATAATTATTATTACTAAGAATAACTAAAGGGATTTTTGATGTCTGGCATACGGTCATCAATAAAAAAAAAATCGCCAAATCGTCTTGGAACATTGTTTTGAAGAGCGATAGGTAGACCAAAAAGCGATGGATTGTTATATAGCTTTCATATTTGTTAGTAATTGAATACAATTTTTGTACAGACTTTTACAGTCTCGCATAAGAGATTGATTTATTTTCTGTCAGTCTATTCGCTAAAACTAAATTCACGTGTACTCACATATAAATAGTACTTTACACTCATTTAATTACACAAAATTTAAAGAAAAGAAGAAAATCTTGGGCCTGTCGTATTATTTGTAGACAATATAGGTATTGCTAGTTTTTTTGTGACTTCAAATGACCTTTATTATTTCGTTTTCCTTAACAGGCAATCCGATAATCAGCCCGCATTGCCACTATACCATTTGGCTACGGGAGAAGTTTTCTCATTATAGAGTAGCAATTCTCATTTCTTTCACAACATCCACCAAATAGCTACTGAATGTTAACGAATTTTTGATTTTTCTTCCTTTCTAGTATGGAGAACGCCGGCTGTCAGGCTTGATCATGAAGGAAAATGCGATGGAGATAATACTCAAGCATAAAGTTAAACAGTGAACTACTTAATTACAAGAAATTTTAAAGTAATTGCGGTATTTTTTGGTCCCACTATGGATATACATTACGTTAGGGCTAGGCTTTTTTTCAAAAATATGATATTTTAATGAAAGAAAGAAGAAATAAAGAAAAACGTTTATTTGGTACATACGTTCATTAAAAAAAAACGTTTGATAGATGGCAATATTTGAAATAACATAAATAGAAATAGTAAATCGTAATAAAACAACAAACATAAAAATACTACTAATGATTGTAATAGTTTCTTTATCGTTTAAATTATGTTGTAAAAGATGACAAAAAAGTCCCTTTCGTGTCTCTTTTGCCGGTTCTTCTCAGGGCAGAGGCATCCTTTTCCGAACCGGTGGTAGATTCTTAACAATTAATAAGTGAGTGTAACGCCCTATGTATGAATAAGGATATTTGAAATTGAATTTGTTATTTTCTTTTATGTTTTAAGCTATTGTAAAGCTTTTATCGCGGGCTTTGAGCGGGCGACCGAACCAAGAGATTCCATTACAAAAATATAACCTAACACTGAATTTTATCAAAATACAATGATGCTCGAACTGTCAATGAATACGTCAATAAATGAAAGAAGTGATATTTTCATATACATTAACTTACATAACGATAAAACCGATATTGTGTAACGTGAAAGAAAACGTACAGCAAATTACAAGCATCAGATCCTCCAGTAGATGTTTCCCCAATTAAAATCTTACAATATTCACAATATAATAACTATTTCGGAATAATTAACTAAAATCATCTAGCCCCAAAGAAAGCTTTTATTCTTTCAATGTTGCATAGTATATTTACGAGGAAGGCTATGTTATATACTTAATAAAAATGGGGAGGATGTGCAGATAAATGAGTGGTCTACACAAGATATGGAACTCCTAAAACAAAGCTGAGTGACATTCCACTCCATCCAACTACTCACCCGCAATAAGATGAAGTGTAAACGGTGCTGTGATAACTTATTTAACTACCCTAAATCCGTCGACGTTCCAAATTTTTAGAATAACTTTTTAAACGATAATTGGTCATAGAGAACTATACTGCTGCGTTAGTTGACTGTCCAAACTTTTATGGCCCTCGAGTAGAACACCCAATATTTTCACATTTAAAATGAAACAGTTTCTTAAAGCTAAAGGAAACAAAACCGACACCAATGAAACCGGCTTATCACAAAATAAAAAAATGGCATTTCGCTACTCCCCACTTCCTACTGTGCTAAGAATATGTATTAAAATTTGAGTATATTGTACAATAAAGTAAGCTAGAGCACATCTATATATAAAAATAACGAGGAACGGCAGAGGTACTTTCTTTGTCATTGCTTTGAAAACATGGAAAGCTATTACACACACAATAATGTGTGTTATTTGTAATGTCATTAATTATTCACAATGGGTAGCCTTGTGGCGCGTGCTTCAGAAACCGGAAGGTCGTGGGTTCGAAACCTACGGGGACTCAACAAATTTTCTAGTACCTTGAGGAATTAAATTATGTTTTGTTCCTTGTATCTATGCCATGCATGGCATTAGCAAGACTTATGGAAATCATGTCTTTTACATAAATTCTAAAATAACTATTCTGCTATAATCATGAAGTTCTATTTTATATAAAAAATTATACATAAGAATTTGATTAGGCTTTCTCAGTTTGCTCCAACTTGCCCAAAAAGTAAATAACATCAAGGAATGCGTACTACATAAATGTAATAAAAATAAACAAAATGAACAAGTGTATAAGGAAATGCCTTTAAGTTGCCTTGTCTTACTTTATCAGTAATGATCGTGGATGTTAAACCCATAAAACGATCAACATATAGACAAAATCTGGACTCGGAATATTTGTTGAAAGTCAAATAAGTATTATTCTTTTTAAGACTAAGAACCTGGTTATTTCATATATATGAAAGTGCACGAATACATAAAGCTGGTAAACGTTCCGACACAAAGCAAAAAATAAACAAATTAAAATGTTAAAAATATCATCACCAAAATCTGAACCAAAGAATATATGGCGTGGTTAGTTATCGCTTTTTATATAAGATAGTCGTATGATATTATGACTTCATTTTAGCTTAGTTATTAATATATTGGCTATATTTAAATATTTACAGAGGGATAAATATTATTTAGTCCCGAACTAACCAAAGCTAGTATAATGGAATCGATATGGCTAACTTATACTCCCCTGATAAATATAAACTTACAACAAATGTAATATAGACTTCATGTTATGTACAAACACCCAGAAGCGACAAAAACACTATAATTATGACACAATATTTTGCCCATGGTAGGAATCAAACCCACGCCTCTTTGAGTCACGTTCACAGGTCACTAACCACTACGCTAAGCAGGACATCAATTGACAAATAAGAAGTAGAATTTATTTAGGCATTACGAGTCAAAGCAGAAGTGTCAAATCGTTAAAAGGAACGTTGGTCAAAAGGTGTTGGTCACAAGTTTGTGGGAACGTAGCTTCTTGAAAGCTCTGTGTTAGACGAAGCTTTACCATAGACAAGAGTCTGGAAGCTACCTTGATAGTTAAAAAAATCAAACGAAGTATGGTGGTATTTCGTTGCTAAGCGTTCTGTCTTTGTATTAGTTCAGTAACTTTTTGGTTTTAAAGGGATCAAAGTAACATTTTAATTTTAAAAGACGGTTTTATTTTCACACCATAAATATCTTTTGGAAAGTTAATTAAACATAACTTCCATCACAAAGTATTTTTTTACAATTGTATTAACAACAAATGCTTTGTGATAGAGTTTATGTATAGTAAAAAGTTTTTCACCATCAGCCGGTGTTAGTCCACTGCTGGAAATAGGACACCCCTGATGTTGACCGACTGTATACAAGCCCATCCGACGCATGGATCATTTTACTTTTCACACAATGAGTGATCGGCCCAAATTGGCCTAACCAACTAGGAAACAACAATGAAAATTTGTTATGTCCCTGCAGGTTTCGAACCCATGACTTCCGGATTCTAAAGAACACGCCTTTACCACTAGGCTAAGCTAAACACAAGTCAAAGTCAAAGTCAAATATCATATTCATAACATTTTTTATTGATTGTCAAACTACTAACGGTTCGTTAATCAGATGCCTCTGACATGAGAAGAACCGGCGTAGAAACTCAATTATTCAAGTCCCGCCGAGTTTCTTACGCCATATTATTATTAAATTTGATCGAGCAGAGTTGTATACGTTTCGACGACTTGTTCAGTACTGCGCATGAATATCAATTAATTCACAACTAGAGCGTCTTAATATGTTAACAACTTAGGGAATCCCTTAAGACGCCGATAGGGTTTTTCCTGTAGGTAAATGTCATTCATACTATGACAAATTACCTTATAGTTAGTACGTTTGTACCGATTGATTAATACCTATGTACTTCTTGTTATAAATACTGATAAAATAAATATTTACGTTTATTGACTTGCTTAAATGATAATGTATAAAGTAAAAAATTAAATATACAACATCAAAAAGGATTTGTTCTATAATAACCTATTGTCTTTTCAATTGACTAGAGAATCACAGAAATATAAACGTACATTTAATAATGTCTTAAACAATATTGTTTTGTCGATCCGTTATAAAAAAAAGTGTTAGGTCAGATTAAATCAGCGTAAACAAAGAGGTCCAATAAACTGGAACACACTGTTAGTCACCTATCAGCAAAACCTTGAAAATTAGGAATTGTATAATTGGTAAATAATATCAGTAGATATAGGCCGTAATAATTATTTTAAATTCATGATCATCAGCCTGTGTTAGTCCACTGCTGGGCATAGGCCTTCCCCAAACTACGCCTTTTCCATTAGGGGTTAAATTAGCCAAAACGATACCTTAAAATCAAAACTAAAATAAAAACACAAACTAAAATAAAGAAATCAAACGATGAAAAATATTATTACCTTTAATGAGCGTATGCGCGGGATTTGCCATGTTTATATTTTTTAATCATCGTATAAAAGCGACTAACAGTGTTTTTGTCGTGTACTTCGTCTACGACCGAGACAAGAACAGGATTTGCAACATGCGTTTCTTCTTCCGTGAGTAAATTTTAACATTATGAGGAATAACTATCCTATTTATTTATGCATATTAAATTAACTTAATTCACGAATTTTTCACGTTGATTATTTATATTTATTACTAACGTTGCGGATTCTTACCAAGGTTTATGATCACGGTTTAACTAATATAAAGAATTAATTGTCTTGTGTACTATGTTTTTCGATATATTTAATCAAAAACAATTTGATCTCGATATAAAAATTAAGATTTTATTCAGAAAAGAGCTTGATATTTTATCTTCTCCTATGTTTTATTTTTCTTAAATTTTTTGAAAACGTTATAAACGAAATAAGTAAGGGAAAAAATGGCGAAAAAATAGGTACGACGATTTCTTTTATTTTAAATTTGTATGCAAGTGTACCATTGCTCCTTAAATATATATATGTATGTATATAGTTTCAGGTAACTACGGTCAATCTTTAATTTTAATTTTGGAATTATTTGAAAATAGTGATATCCTTGCTGTTGGCGGTGTTGTTGAGCACAGCTTCGGCATGCATCTGTACTGCGGACTACTCTCCGTCTGCGCCACCAATGGCGTAACTTATAGCAAACCAATGCAGGTAATTGTTAATATTAATATCTTGATTTTTCATTTAAACACAAACAGACATATGCTTGAAGGGTTCTACAAACACATGCACTGATGCTCAAACGTACGCGATATGTTTTATGTTTTTAATGGTAAATGAGTCAACGGCCTCCATAGTCTAGCTCTTGGTCTTGGTCTGAATCCTGAGGGGAAAGAGCTTTTTGTTATCGTTTTTTTCTCAGTGGTTAGAATTGTGTAAGCCGATCACCCAATTGCCTAAAAAGTAAGATGATCCATGCATCGGATGGGCATGTAAAAAGTGAGTCCACCCACCAAGCTGCATTGGAACATTCAGTGAAATGCAGTCCAAAAACCACTAATGGTAAAGGCGTGCATTAGTGCAGGTCTATGTCTAGCAGCAAACTAACACAGGCTGACGATAATGATGAATTCACGAGAAGCGCAGAATGTTCACCTGATAGTTAGTGACACGACGGAAAAGCAGCGTAAGACGCCACAAATCTGCTCACCGCCTCGAGAAATTAAATATCAAGTCTTGTTTACCTAATAATTGCTAAAATCCATACTGAAGGATAGTAGTGATACACGCTACAGATTTGTAATGTGAAACCTACCTGCTGTTTTTTTTATGTTCTAAATTAAATTTAACATTATCCTGTTTCCGAATTTTTTTTATGGCTTACGCAGGCAAACGAGCAGTCAGGCCACCTGATGGAAAGTGGTCAAGACACTTATAGACATTGGCAATACCAGTGGTATCGCCAACGCGCTGCCTACCGTGAGACATAGGGTGTTAAGTCTCGTTTACCCAGTAAATGCATGGCTACGGTGCCTTCAAACCGGAACACAGCAGTGTTTTCATACTGCTGTTTCAGGGCAGAAAAAGGCACCGCGGTGGTACTCACCCAGATGGTCTCTTGAAACAGGGACCTACAAACCGGTTGAAAGAAAACTTTTTTTTACTAATGCGGCAACTTAAGTTTATTTTATAAGTTACCACTATGGTGGTTTTAACGTTCTATTATTATTGAAAGTCAAAATATATTCAGTTGTTAATGTTACATATTGTGATTAAATCATAACTTATAAATCTAATTAAATAATTTATTATTTGTAATGGATTTATGTACTGTGCCGTTGTAACCGTTATTTTTGTTACGATAGAATATTTAACCTACAGCTAAAATCTTGTAGAGAGAATCCTACAATTTTGTAGTGACAAAATAGAATTTAACAAAAATTCCTCTCCGATCTGCTTCTAATAATTCGGTTGTATTCAGGTGGCGTAAAGTCTGGGTTAACAATTTAAACTATTATTTCATTTGGACCACACAAATACGCATTTAAAATGTTATGCTATTTTAGCAAACCACTTCTTTTTTTCCTTCTAGATTTACAGGCTCATTTTTTTCAAGCTGTAGGTCATAGGTTTGTACCCGTGGTATAACAATAAGACGTAGTTGTTATTTTCCGGCTTCTGAACAAGATAGTTCGATAAGCCAATCGTCCTAAAAATAACAGACATTTATGAATTAGGCTAACAGCTAAACACCAGGATACCTGAAGACCTGAGAAAATGCTCTAGCAATATAAAGCGTGTTGCGTATAGAAAATAAACGGAGTAAGTCATATATTACACATGTGACTAACAACATAAAGTGCAATAAATGGTCTCTAAATTACTTCGTTGTTTTCTTTTAGAATGGGCTGCGCTGGTGCGTCGTTGCGTTATAGAGGAATGATGGTAGCAGGTCGTAAATACAGTTGAGCCATCAACATCATTCTCTACAGGACCTAATAATCACATCAAGAAATACAACAGAAATGTTCGTCAATTCAGGAACATGTAAATAAAAAATAATTAAAAGAAAAATTTTATAACTGAATTATTATTAATTCATTTTTCTTTTTATGTTTCGAATTCCAATGAGTGACATGATGTTATAAATGTCACAATCTTTTTGCTAAATTATTGTGCTACGCTTACTTACAATAGAAGTAAACATTATAAACTCATGACAGCGAAGTAGGTCATATAGCATTCCTATTTTGAACAGTCACTGAAATGTCATTCACCGAGTGATAGTTCACTAATACCAACACTGTATGATTTGGATCTCATTGTTATGTATATTACTTATTTTGGTGACATTTGTTTCAAGTTTAAATAAGCTAAATCATATGCATTAATTTATTGCTGTTTATTTCTTTATAACGTTGTAAATGAAATTAACCATAAACCCTTGCAAGTTTTTTTAAGTGTATATTGCTTTATTTTTCTGTAACTAAATCAAACGTCGAATATTTAGATAATTTTGCCAGTTAAAAGTAAAGTTATCTAGTTAAAACAGAATAATCATTTTTGAGAAAGGTTTATACGCATTAAAAATTCTACTCTACTTTATAACGAAGATATGCCTTTTATGTTGAGCTTATCGGTAGAGCATGTGAGCTATATTTACTTAAACACTGCATTTTTATCCAAGCTTAATATTTCTACTAACGTGGTGGTATTATATTACCATGACATCAAAAGGTCTTCATAAGTCATGTATAATTTAATACCTGAATTATTGAGTAATGGCTTATTTACTTTTACTATTATATCCTTACCATTACTATTATATATACATTATAAATTAGCTATAATATCTTTTTGGTATCACGGGTTACTGTTATTCATATAAAATGTCAGACTTTTTATGAATGAGGAAATGTAGAGGAAAACATTAATATTCACGTTGTGAAATCAGAAATATTGATTTCCAACGGACGAGTCTTGATAGAAAAAGTTTAATAGTGTTTTTGCTCAAGTTTTAGTTCCTTGAGTGTGAATTTCATCAAAACCAATACAATCGGTCAAAATTCTTTAGAATTGTTCTACATTTTTTTAACTGCTCCTGTACCTAAAGGCTATAGGCGTGTGGCTTAGAAACCGGAGGTCGGGTTCGAATCCTGCGGGGACTCAACAAATTTTCATTGTTGTTTCCTAGTTGTTAGGCAATTTGGCCATCACCCAATTGTCTGAAAAGTAAGATGATCCATGCGTTCGATGGCATGTAAAAGTCTCACCCACCAACCTGCATTGGACCAGCATGGTGGGATACGGTCAGAAAACCCTCTAATGGATAGGAGGTATTAGGGAGGCCTATGTCCAGCAGTGACTATTACAGGCTGATGATGATTCACATTTTATGAGTTATAATTTTATTTTGTACTGAATATTGAACTTTACACGTCTTAAGGTTTGTAGAGAAACCCTATCATTATACTTATCTGCATTATTATGAGTACAATATTGTGGAATAGGCATCTATAGTCCTGTTTTCGAATAATAGAATTTTATAATAAAATATAATGATAACTGTAAAGATACTGTCATAACTGTAAAGATACTGTGGAGCGCAGCTATAAGCAAGTAGTATGTGTCATAATGTCAAAAATACGTTTATACGCGTATTATTTACACTCATACTCTCGATGGCAAAATTTTCTATCATCATGATCATCATCAGCCTTAGTTAGTCCATTCTGGACATAGGGCCTACTCTTCTTATTAGCGTTTTTTGTTGGTTGCTGTATTCTTTTATATGGCAATAATTGTACATAAACGTAGTTTTTGCACTTCTTATGATTCGTTTTGAGAACTGTTATAACTGCTTATCCTACTCATTAGAACAGTAATACTAGCTTTTACATGAAAGAAAATACATATTACATCAGTACCGTAGTATGATTACGAACACAATCGAATCTTAAATTCATTCAAGACATATTTTATTATTGATTAACTTGAGCGCATGTTTTTTTATGTATGTTACCTCATTGCTCCGCCCCCAGCGCTCCGATTTAGTTCATTCTTTTTATATTTTTCATAATTTTTTTACGTACTTTAATGATAAATATATAATATATTAATTTAGTGTCGCCCTAGTTTTTTATCATTATCTTAAAAAAATATTTCAATAAAACAAAAGCCTCTTTACAATACTTGCTTTATTCTATAAATTTCATTCTTTGTTATAAGATATATTGTTAAAAGGAGATGCTGAAAAGCGTGTGGCTTTTCAGCATCTCCTTGTAATGAAAAAGTACTTATAAATACAGACATTTTAACAAGACATTCATTATGCTTCTTTGAAATGCTAGTATCATATTTGCTTCAAACAAAGGAATCATGAAGCTCATAACGTCACCGACATGAAACGAAAGAAAGCCACACTGCCTTTATTTCGCATTTAGTTCTGTGAATGAGACAAAATTTATTATTTTGCAGTATAGTGCGTTTATATGCTCGAACACATTTTCATTTTGCCTGCGGAATGAAATTTATCTCAAAAGTCCTGTATTTTCCATTTTACTTGTATGTGATAATACTATTTTATATATCTTGAATTGCATGAATATATGTAAATATATACTAATTTATAAACATTCGTCATTAATGTTTAAATATAAATGAAAAAAAAACATGTATATAAAATGTTAACTGCCTCCGTAGCCTAGTGGTATGGGTGTGTGCTTTAGAAACCGGAGGTCGTGAGTTCGAATCCTGTGTGGATAGGGGTGTATTAGGGAGGCCTATGTCCAGCAGTGGACTAAAGATGTATATAAAATGCTATAAGAAAGATGTAACATCAACATAGTTAAATGGTTTTTAAATATAGATAACGATTTTAAAATACAGAGCCTTAAACCATATCTCAACATCAATGATTTTTGCAAGTCATTAGGTTTTATTTTTTATTTAAAATCCCGTACTACAAATATAAATAAAACTGTTTATAAGTAAAACTTAGTACGCTTACCTTCATTGTTCGGATAAAACAAATTACACTTACAAAAAACTTGAACATAAATATCTATATTAAGTAAATTCTTACAAACGGCCGGATAGGCTATACCTTTTACAGGGGTCAACGTTAGTCGAATAATCGTTTCTACTTTTCCCCATTTCATCTGATGATAGGGAACAAATTCTCTCTGGGATAAATATCCCACTTACACTATTACTGTTAATGAAAAATACCTTTACGAGATATCACTTATATCATGAGAGAAAACTAAATTACTTGTTAACTGCTTTTTGACCGACTTCCCAAAAGAAGGAGGTCCCAATTCTAAGCGTATGTTTTTTTTATATATACGAATATGTCACCTCGCTGTTCTGCTCCTAGGGCTCGAATTTGTACATTCCTTCTTCAAATGATAGGAATTAGCTGTTGATTGGGCTTTGCTTGATTTTTAAAAATAATTTTTATTTTGAAGAAATAATGAAAATTACGTCGTCAAAAAACACAACACCGAGTGCGATTGAATTGCAAATGCTGCCTCAACCTTATGAGCTATACTTTAAGTATGTTCTATATAATTGTACCTTAATTAGCCTGCAATAAAAAGTGCGCGAGAGAGTTATAACATATAGCCGACCCGATATTATTGTAAAGTTTTAAAAAATCCAGTTTTTGAGTGAAAGATTACAGACGTTTTGTAAGGATAAATTCCTTACAAATCCTTGCGTGTTCTCTGCGGCAAGTGTTGAAATACGAAACGTTCATAATCCAACATATCAAAATTAAAACCATTGTTTATGCTTTTTATTACGACTAATTAGGACATCAACATTTTACTATTTAGTTACACGCAATATTTTTTTTTTTTTACCGTGGGAAATGCCTACACATACTCGTCCTCGCGAGGGCAAAGACGGTTTATGTAGGATTTGCACCTACTAAAACCACCACTTTGTTCCTTTCTGACGCCTTTAGGGTGGGGTCACAGGAACGTGCCTACACTCATCTGCAACACCAGTAGCACCGGCCACCGAAGCAGCCACTTCTCGGCCCTACGGGCATCTGCCTCCTTCTAGGCGCGTCAGAACTAGGCGCCCTTGGTCTCGGCCACTGTAGTTAGGTAACACATCCTCCGAGTCTGTTACTCAGGGCCATGGGAGCTAGAAATTCTAGCCCACGCAGAGACGAGACTCCCAGTCCCCAGCGGCGGCCCCGATGTTAAGCTCCGCCGCTAGCTCCATTTCGGCTGCGGAAGGAGGAGAGATCGACGACACCATGCCGAATGTCCTCCCATGGCCCTTCCACACCGCATCAGCGTGTTGGCCCCGCTGAGTCGCGGAGGATAGGGAGCGGCCTACAACTACCGACGCTCCTTTTCCCCGCAACTCCTCCTTGGCTGCAGAGGACAGGAAGGCGGCACACCTACCTCCTGCAACCCGTCCCTCGCACCTCCAAGGGCATCCAAAGCAGGCTTCTGCAGCCCGCTTGGAGCAAGCTCTCCACGGCCGGCCTTACACCTCAGGCCGGCCAGGTTCCTTTAGCTTCCCGCGGCTGACCCAAGCCGCAGGTACTGCCCCAACGCTACGGCAAAGCGAGAACCTATTCGGGGAGTTACATGCAATCTAAATTATCCTTATTCAACATGAAAAGTTAAAAAAAAATACTACCCACAAGTGCCATGTTTTATTGATATAAAATAAATAGGAATAAAACGGTGCCGCTTAGGCTAGTCAGTAAATTTCTGACCTCTTTATACATTTTTGGCTGACTGCCAGTCAACTGCACCCTACTGACCTAAGCCTGCGAACCAAAAAGATAAGTAGTCAGTTTGAAAAGTCCAATCGTATCGTTAAGAAAGGAATACTAAATATTTTATGGAATTACGTTTTTACATTAACATTCAGTTTGAATAAGTAAACTCAAATATTTTTATAAAGTAAGGTGACTCAGCTGATGGTAAGTGATTACCCTTCTATGGACATTGGCACCACCAGAGGAGCTGTAAATGCGTTGCCGGCCTTTAAAGAAGGAGTAGGCTCTTTTATTGAAGGACTGTAAGTCATATCTGTCTGGAAATACTGCTGGCTATAAATCGCTTCAGAGCGCGCACGTGCGGGCAAGAAGTGACGTCTGAAACGTACGGTGGTTGATCGCCAGCCATCAAGGTAGTGCTGATTGTACTTGTCTCGTCATTTCGCCCCTTTAGTTTCGAATTAATAAATCAGACAATTGATTTATTATCCTCCAGAAGCAAGGATATATAATTTATTAAAAGTCAAAGTGGGTTTTCTTTTTTGGCTTAAAATTAATCAAAACCATGTCAGTGTTGGTCGGTCATCAGTGAACAGACATTGTCGTCGGAACCGCTTACTGAAAGCAGTAACGACCCAAGAGCAAAGCATACCCGGCACAACTCCGTAAATATCCCGGAAGTCCCTCTAAGCGAGATAAGAATTGCTCTCGAAAAACTTAAGAAGAGCCAAGTACCTGAGGACGGAATCACAGCAGAGCTTCTGAAAGCGGGTGGAGGACCGATACTTGTAGTCCTTCAGAGGCTCTTAAATTTCGTCCTACAGGATGCTATTACGCTAGAGGCGTGGAGCAAAATTTGGTGGTGCTGTTTTTCAAGAAAAGTCTCTTGAAGAACTACAGACCGATTTCTCTTCTGAGCTGCGTTTATGTTCTGTTCTCAAGAATCATCTTGAATCGTCACGCTTCTAGACTAGACGACTTCCAGCCACCCGAACAAGCTAGATTTCGAAAAGGCTTTAGTACCATAGACCACATATTTACGCTGCGGCAGATTATGCAGAAGACCGAGGAGTATAATCGGCCTTTATGGTAGGCGTTTGTGGACTATGTTTCTCATAGTCCTCATAGAACGCAAAGATTCTGTCAAAGTTTTGGCTGTGCTTGGCCCTTCAGCGTTGCCAAATTGACAGTCGGTATATCGAGGTTCTGAGGTGTTTGTACAGAAAAGCCACGATGTCCGTCCGAGAACAATCCATTAGTACGAAGCCTATCCAATTGCAGAAAGGTGTAAGGCAGGGTGATGTTATATCCCCGAAACTCTTTACCGCTGCATTGGAAGACGTCTTTAAACTTATAATTTAGAAATGACGAGATATAAGCATCAATGGCGAGTGTATTACCCATCTGAGATTTGCTGACGACATAGTCATCATAGCGGAGTCACTGGAGGACCTAAATGCAATGCTCAATAACCTCAACAGTGTCTCTCAACACGTGGGCCTTAGGATTAACATGGACAAGACGAAAGTTATGTCTAACGGTCATGTTACGCCTACGCCGGTGCTCAAGGTTGTTGACGGATATATTTACTTGGGACAAGTAGTCCGATTAGGTAAGTCCAACTTCGATGCCGAGGTCCGTCGACGAATCCAGGCCTATGTGGGCTCTGACAGGCTGAAACGACGAATTGGCAAAAATTATTTTTGTACTTGCTGTCATGTGGCCCCATTTTTCAAAATTATATTCTTATATTGTGTTAAGCAAGTTAATAATTATTTTAAAAATAAAAGAAATTACGGCAAACGCTGTTGTAAAAATAGACTGAAAATATGTTTTTCATTATCATTATAACTATTTTAATGTAAAAAACTGTTAAAAATGCGCTGAGGCATTTTTAAAGCGCATTTGAGTTAATATAGTATAAGTTTACAAAATAGTATTTACATTAAAATAATCACTCTCTGTGCATAGAACGTCTCATACATGACACTTTAATTCAATGAGCATCTTAAAAGTTACTCGGGATAGTTTCTTGCATATATGGTTATATTCTCAGACATGAAGTCAGTCATATTTTTGTTAAAATTTCACTTTTTGCCCTTTTTATGGTTTTTATCACGTGTCTTAAGATTAGTAGGTATGTAAAGAAAATTTAAAGAAAAAGGTAGTAGACTCATTTTTGCATAACATACATAAATCCATAAACTATGCTAGCTTTCTTGAGTGTAAGACTATAAAGAGTGTCTTTGAATAAATTACGGGTATGGGATTAAGCTAGCCGCAGTGCGCCTCGACTTAAACCCTCCGACTATTAAGATTCAAGTGTGTGTGTGTTAATCATGGGTGTAAAATATAAGCAGAATTGTAAGAATAATAGAAAAGATAATAACGCGCGAGCCATTTATGTTGTATCGAAATTAGTAATATGTAAATTTTGATTTAAAAAGATCCTGAACCCTTGTAAATAATTTTTAAATAAGCTTCAATATGGGTATATTAATGCATTTAATTAAATAAATTTAATTGGGACAAGAACGTAGAAATATGATGCCTCTTTAGAAAAGTTCAGTTACACTGAAAATCGGTTAAATAACGTAAAGTGATGCCACTGAGGTAGTTGATACTCTCGACTGGACTTTTTAATGGAACTGCTTAAAACAAAAAGTTAAGTGTTTTTTAAATATTTCATTGGGAACAATAAAATTGGCACATATATTTGTACGAATGAGGACTAAGGATTCCCTTAAGTCTTGATATAAAATTATTATTTCAGCATATATTAAAAATGTCTTAACCTTTGTGTTGTTTTCGTGGTTTTAATCTCGTTGTTAAGCTAAAATACCCAAATCAATAAACGTACAATCACAAACTTTCAACATTTATGATATCGGCAGAACATTTAAAAGTATACTATAATATTTTTTAATCCTTCATGCAAGAAAAAGATAAGTCTTCATGAAATTTAACAGTAAATTAATTTGGGTCACCAGTAGAAATGCAAAATTTCTCACAGTTTAATCAGCCTTCTCCTCGCACATTGTATGACGCCCTTTTATCTGTTCCTTCGGGATTCGAAGCGGTAAATTCAGCGCAACTTTTCATGTACGATATAATTTGTTCACATGGTTGGTAGAGAGCCAATTTGAATAAAAAGTACCCGTGAGCAGGCGAGGCTTATTTTAGGTTGACGTATGTAAATTTTTATTTTGATGTATATAAGTACATAAATTTACACACTTTGTATAGATATATGTATTTATATATATTAACGTATGGCCGTATAAAACGTTTTGCTTTTGCTTCGTTTGGAAGTTGAGGAAAATTACGCCCCATTAAATAACACATTATTAGCATTTTTAGGTGTATTCGTCTTGACAACAAATTAAAAATAACGAAATATATTCGATTTTTTTGATTAAGAATCAGGACCTTACCTAATTATCGTTTCATCGAATATTGAAAAGAAAAAAGGCAAGAGTTATCATCATCAGCCTGTAATAGTCCACTGCTGGGCATAGGTCTCCACTTAAATTTACTGTCGGTGAAACTCAGAGGTACTAATCTAGTCACATAAAAACATACTTTATTTTCTTTAGAGTTTTAGAAGAGTTTTAGATGGTTTATTCCTTGCTTCCAGATTTTTCAGATTTTTCTGCAGCTTTTGAGCTAAAGTTGTTACATTCCCTTTTTTTTAACCTTTTAACAATTAATGCATTACAATGTGTATGACAAGTGATAAATTTTACCAATTAAAAAGAAAATATTTGATTTATATATAATCACAGATTAATAGATAACTTTAAATTAAAAACCAAATTTGCATCAATTTTCCATGCTATAATTTATTTGATAATAGTAAGTATAATTTTTTGCAAGCAAATTGGCAACGATAAAACGAAAACTTGTAAACAGTTTCTTTAAAGTAGTGAATTAACGCCGATTACTTTAACAACCCTGTGAAATTTGAAGCTTTTGTTAAACTGGCACTGAATGAAAAACTTAAAACAACACTCTTATAGAGGGCTCACCGTGATAAGAATTAAACAGCCGCTGACTTAGGTATAAGCCTAGAGAGAAGAGACGTGCCTTGAATAAAGTAAAGTAAATATAACGTGAACAGTATGTTTTATATAGTTAACATCAAATCATTGAATTTTGTCTAGATTCTGCTTGTGATCCAGTATTTTACAAAAATAAACAAATATTAAAGTGCTTAGACGTAATAATTAAAGAAAAATGTTCCTTTACTTTTTGCAGATGTTATAACAGTTTGTTACTTAATATATACTAACCTGACTGAGGCTGAAATCGGTATTGATGCCGACAAGTTTCGTACCTATCGTGTATAATTTTAATTGTGGGATAATTTTACGGTTGCGGCATCGCTATCTACGCCGTATAATAGCGACATAATGTTAGAAACAGTAAGCTTCATCATAAAACGTTGTTGTATCAAAGGCTTTGTTAAGTTAGTCTTAGTTTTGAATTCAATTTATAAGTCAATAAAATAATATAACATGTGGCTTTCTTTGACACCCTATGAGATAGAGTTAAGACTTGTCAAAATTTGCATCGGTGCATGCAGGTGGCACAGGATCATTCCTCTTAGTGACCTATGGGGGAAGAGGATGTAATGTGGTCGGAGTAATCGTTTTATTTAAAGTATATTTTCATTATCATCATCAGCCTGTGCCAGTCCACTGATGGACATAGGCCTCCCTTAATGCTTAGGGGGTTTTTGGACCGTATCCTAGCATGCTGCAGGTCGCAGGTCTGTGGGCCGTCTTTTAACATGCCCATTCGGTTTATCTTACTTTTCTAACAATTGGGTGATCTGCCCAAATTGCCCCAACCAACCATAAAACAACGATAGCGCAAAGTTGTTTACACGCGCGATTTGAACCGACGACCGGTACCGGTACCGACCAGTACCGCTAAGCCACGGAGGCGGTAAATATATTTTAATGATCAATTAATTTTAAAAATTGTGTTCCTATTGCATTTTGTACTATTTGGTATTCGTATTTTTTAAAGTTATTGCGATCATATCCATGAACGTAGACATAATTAATAATTCACGTGAAATCTACGCAGTCACGTAAATTGAACTCCCAACGGTATGAGGATTTTTAATATTCATCCCGTACAAATATTATCCTTTGTAAAATGTACAATATCCTTTTGTGTTTTTCGCACTGTTCAGATTTTCTTATTTTGGTCACGTATACATTATTGCAGGGTTGGAATTACGGGATTCAGATGCTTTATTCCAATCACGCTCTGTCTCGTGAGAGGGTATTATTATGTTCATAGTATACTGCTAAATACGTTGTTTTATCTGTTGTTTGTGAAAAAAGAGAGGACAATAACATTAAGGTTAGTATAAACGGTACAGGCACAGGTAATTGGTACATATTTGTGTATTCCATTTCAACCTTTTTTCAATTGTAAAAAATAATAAATTTCCAAAGCTGTGAAGTTTTATTTGATATTAGTATCAAAAGTTTCTTGCGATTTAAAACTACAACATTAGACTTGCAAAGAATTCCTTTCTCATAACTCACATCTGTTTCTCCTCTAACTTAACTTAACGCTTACAAAAACTCTTAAACCACTATCCCGACTTGATCTGACATTGTAATGTATTTAAATGGCAATTGCAGAAACCTTTAAGAGGCTTTTATTTTATTATAACAATATTGATGAAAAAGATAATAGACATTATATTCTTGTTTTATTTAATTTTAAATGATAAATTTTTAATCATAATCGTGAATTTTACATTGGCAGATGACTAATGGAAACTCAACATTACATATAATGTTTCATTTTGTACATTCGTTAGTGTGAAGTGACATTGTACATTATTTATTAAATAAATTATTTGGAACTAGTTGTTGCCCGCGTCTTTGTCGGCGTGGAATAGGAGAAATGTCAGCAAGGTGTATTCAAATATAGTGTATAGTAATATTATTGAGGTGTATTTAGTGTATGTCATAAGATATATCAGACACAAAGTTTTGTGGCTTTAGTTTTGGCGATGACGAATGTTCGCACGCACTACTATGTCGCCTTACACAGCCGCAAATCGGTTACGCAATTTTTTCCCTTTCTTACTAGAACGCTCCTTTCATCTGCCCTCCTTTTTCCCTTTTGGTTTTTCCTCATCTCACCAAAAGAAGAGGGTATAAGGTGAATACTTCGTGGCGCGGTCAGCGGCCAGAGCCGCGGCATTCGACTATTGCCTTCGGGAGTTCCCACGCAACGCATCATATTTTAAGTTTAACCTGAACCCCAAACGCATCACCGAAGACACCTGCAGCTGTGCCGCCATCAGACGATGTATCTATCCTTCCTTTTATCGCATTTCCAATCGGCATCATTACCACGTTGTTCGAGCCGTATTACGCAAATGGTTCTTTACATCGTATTCTCGCTTCTGGTCCTTAATTAGGATCTACCATGTCGCCGTCACTCGAGCCAGTTGGTCCAATCGAATTGGCTGACAAAACTTGAGTGACCACGCGCTCGCGCAACCTTATTATACTCTCGTAGTATACTTAAAAGCTTAATTGATTTATAAATAATGAAAGCATTTTAATGTCTTTTAAAATGTAAATAGCTAACGATTTTCATAAAAAAATTGTCACACCGCTACCTCAAGAGGTCGGCTTATGCACAACTGTGTTATGCAACTCGTTGCTTAACACAATTCACAATACACAAACGACTTTAACTCGTTCGCGCTCCCGGATGAGAGCGTACTTAGGACAGTGGTCAAAGAACTGCCTAAGGAGATTCCTTGCTCATAGATAATATCTGCTATCAAAGAATTAAATATTCCCGCCCTTCTGGTTTAACGTATGTACTACTCACGCACCAAACGCCCTTACGGCATGGTGCTGGTTACGCTAGAGTGCTACAAGGCTGCGGACTCGAAATCCGCCTATAGGCCGATCGTGTTGTTGGACGATGTGGGAAAACTTTTTGAGAGAATCCTGGCGGCCCGCATCGTTCAGCAACTGGAGCACGTCAGCCCAAATCTAGCGGAGTGGCAGTATGGCTTCCACAAGGACCGACGACCGTCCACGTGGTGCTGTGGGCAAGGTCCCTGACGCAGGTTGCGGTGTCCCGGGTTGAGGGTGTTGTTGTCTCTCATAATCGCCAACGCTTTCAACACCCTGCCCTGGGCCTGCATAAAGGAGGCGTTATGATACCACGGGGTGCCTCGACGCATCGATGTGTCGAGTTCCGGTGCCGAGATGGGCTCGGGACCATCGAGGTGTCATGTGGTTCCACAGGGGTCGGTGGTGGGACAGCTTCTGTGGAACGTTGGTTTCGATTAGGTGCTACGTGGCGGCAATATCGAGGGTGTCGACATCACTTGTTACGCGGACGACACCCACTTCGCCGCCCGTGGCGCCAATTTTCGCAGGGTTGCGATTCTCGCCACTGCCAGGGTCGCTCAGTCTGAAGAAAAGTGCTACAAGGAAGGTAATCGCATATACGACGTTGAACAACTGTATGGGCTTAGCCATATTTCTTTCGAGCGGCCGCATTCCAATGGACTCCCAGAGCAATGTCACAACTACTGTTTCGCCCGCCCCCGTTGAGTTAAATGCCTCGGGGATCACGGCACTACCGATTGCCCCAGATCCAAGGTCAAAGAAGAAAAGTCTCGCAAATTACGAGCCCCCTGTATGCGTTAACAGCCGCAATCCTGGCCACACGGCCAACTATGTCAGCTGCACTAAGGTTCCAAAACGCAGAGTTCCCGCGAATCCCAGGAAAGCCTCTTTCACTGGGGGTCCTTGGTGCAGTTAAGTCTCTCGGTAGGGAGACGAGCCTATGGTAGCAGGAATGCGGTATGTGCTTATAGGTTTACTCCAAAGAGCAAGAGATCCAGTCAACAAATAATCTTATTTTTAAGGTAAATCGTCGTATGTTGTCGCTTACAAACAGGTTTTAAACAATGTGGTTTTTTTCGGAAGCATATTCTCAATTTTGATTTGAATTTTCCGTTAACAATAGTAAGATTAAATATAATTTAAATTGATTAACACAGTGTAAATCTTTTATTTTATCATGAAAAATAATTTCATAAGTGTTAATTTATCACTATTCTTTTATTACATCTCAGTTGTAGTCTTTTGCACGATATTAATATTAAATTCTAAATATTTAAATATAATCCAACAGACCAGCTTTAATTTTAAACATTGAAAAGTTTAAACAATGTGCCCCATGTCAAGGAACTTTTAAATACGGTAAATGTTGAATAGGTCGTGCACGTATTTACTATTATATAAGTTTTTTCAGTTGGTTAAACTTAACACTATCTTTGTTTTATTGAACTCGTTAATTCTGGCTGTTTGCATGGAAGTGACACTAGCCCGTGAGTGTCCTACCATTTGGTGGTAAAGGTAGAGAAACTTACGAAAACCAATGCAGGTAAAGTAAACGAGTCATGGTAATCGAATCATTTAAATTTCCGATAGTTTGCACTTCATGCCAAACTAACTTTTGCTATATTTCTTACATAAACAGGTTATTAGTTAGTGAACTTTTGAGCGAGACTCTTAGTAGAAATGAAAACTTCTCCAGTTAAAGCAAGCAAAGGATGGTATTATTTTAGACATGTGTGTATCCGTTCCACATTGGTACTTTTAAGTAACAACAAAGTCCAGATCATCTTTTCTTTTATACGATTGAATTAGATAATATATTTTTTAACATTATTAGTAACGAAGCTACTTATTCCTTTCCTGCAACCATATACAAAATATCTCAGTACTCAACATCAAGCCTCAATTTTTTTCTGTGAAAGAGTTATAAATATCTGTCTATACAAAACAACCGCATTTATAATATTAATAGGATTATCTATACAACTTGGCTCCTAATTTTATATTTTTTCCGTCTTTTTAGTATGGAGAATGCAGGTGTGGAATTACTCCATGCAGGAGAGTGCGAGAAAGATGACTGTAAAGAAGAATAAAATAAAGCAGTGAAATATAATTATTTATATTACATCCATAGTAATATTATAAATAGGAAAGTGTGTCTGTCTGTCTTGTCTGTGTGTCTTTCGTTCACGGCAAAACGGAATGACGAATTAACTTGATTTTTTAAATGGAGATAGTTGAAGGGATGGAAAGTAAAATGGGCTACTTTTTCCGCATTTTAACCCCTCACTTCTTTAAAATGGGGGGTGGAAGTTTGTATGGAGCATTAGAGTAGAAAGCTAAAAATTGGCATGCTGCCTAATTATGACTACCACAAAACTCGCCCATAATTTTTTTTAAATCTGCTACCAACCCCTTAAAAGATGGGGTGAAATTTTATATGATACTTTTCGCAGTTTTCAAGGCAGGAAGCTAAAATCGGCTTACAGACTATTGTTATTAATGAAAGTACCTGCCAGTTTTAGAAATCCTCTCCAGTCCCTAAAATAGGGGATGGAAATGTATGTGAGACACCGCAAAATTGGAACAGGTTCTTTGATACAAACGCTTAATAAAATAGTTTAATTAAAACGAATTAAATAAAACAACATTAAATCTTACCATAAATCAATCAGCTTTTGAGAAAATAAATATTATAAACATAAATAAAGGTGGCTGGGGTGAACTTAGCATAGCCGTGCTTTTCACATGGACAGCTGTATGAAGCATGTTCGTGCGTGTCCAAGGCCCAGAATCTTTTTATTCTGACCGCAAATGGAAAGACATATAATATAGTCTATAGTAGTGTGTTAAAATAAAATAAATAATGTGTAAAATTCTGTTCAGAGTTCTCTTCTGTATTCAGGAAAGTGGAGAAACAGTGCTACCCCGAATTTAACGCGAGCGAAGACGCGTGCTAAAGCTAGTGTTTAATAAATTGATCGAAAGTGTCTTGTTGCGTTTAAATTGACGTCATGCCTATTTTGTAAAAAGTAGAATTTAAAGTAGGAAGGGAGTTTATATAATAGCAGGTGGTTTATTCTCTGTGTAACAAGTCCTGTTCTTGACACTTTGGACACCAAAGTGCCCAAGCACACAATACTGTGTCCAGGCGAATATTGGAACTGTGAGCAGGAAACGTTAAAATTAAAATTGATTTAAAAAATTATTAAGAATATAAACTACTACTACTAAAAATCGCATTTCCAGCTAAAAGAAAGGATTATTTGTAAAACTTAATACACAAAAAAATATTTTGAATTGAATAATACACATAATTTTTAAATAATTTTTTTGTCTTGTTAATAATTTTTTAAATATTTGGTCCTTGTTATAATTCTGGTTTTTATAATCCATATTCTGGGTAGCGACAACTATAGACAGCTTACTGCAGAATCGGAATTTGAAGAGCCACTCAAAGAACAATAAATTTATAAATACAGATATTTTATTATTGAATAAATATTAAAAATTGAGATAGTTTATCCAAATCATTATATTAACAGCATCAAAAGTTTCTTGAGACTTAAATCCACATTTGACTTGCAAACTATTCTTTTCCCATAACTTATATAACGTTCTCAAACTTTGCCAATATCCCACTTGTGACAGCACTCCAACTGCGATCATGACTTGATAGTATATTGTTATACATATTAAATATAAGTAAAGCATCGTATATTGAACGTCGCGCTTTTAACTTTGTTTTATATATCATTCCCATGAATGCAAATTTTCCATATAAATGCAAAGGCTTATGCATTATAAGACGTCGTCCGTTCAACAGCACAATAAAAAGTTATAATTAGAAACCATTAATGTATTAAATGGTTTTATTTATGGGTATTAATGGGTAAAACATTGATATAATCTGTGCTAAAATATATCTTCTAATGTTTTCGTTTCTTCTACAATTCGATTGTTATCGAAAACAGATGACTAACGAAAAGTCAATATAACATCACGCCATTGTTTTATTTTATATTCTCTCTTCATGATGAATATCAAAATTTTATTGCGTTTAATTACTTTACAGTTATTTTAAATTATACCCGATGTTCCCCCAGGATCCATGGTCACGGGATCGACTTATATGTTGGGCGTCGAAATTGTCAGTGTTATTTCGGCCATTATTATTAGATTCGCTGGTCTAAAATATTTTCGACTAGCCTTACCATAACATAAGATTTGACAAACCACCAATCCTCGCAAAGGACACCGATTCCTACCAAGGATGATTTGCGAGGCTATTGAACATTGACATTTACACGTATAATTTTAAATGTTTCAATAACTTAATTATTATATCATTTCACACCAAGTGTATTTAGTGTACATTGTTGCAACCTGCAAAGTAAAATTAATTTTTAAATCAATAAACATAATGAAATACCTTTTCATGTTTAGGATATTTTTCCAAAAAAACATAAAAAAATATAGAAAATTAATTTTAATGCACCAACCCTGAAGACTGTTTGATCAAAAATATAAGTTAAATATTGACACAAAACTTATATATATTTCACCTTGTCTGAGTGCTGAAATATTTATATCGTCACACACAGGCAAAAGAACGGACAACGGACGGTTTATTAATAAAGCATAATGAGGTTATTATTTTGTAAGTATTTTCTCAATATTGCTTCAAATCGCAGTATTTTAATATATTTATTGAATCTTTTATCACTTTTAATTTAAATGTGTATTTGATCTAGTAAATTAGTCAAAAGATGTAAATGTTTAAAAAAAATTAATAAAAAGGTTATATTTGTTCTTATTCAATTTTTTGAAATCTCATAGGACTGTAGTCTTTTTTGTAAGCTTTAAATATTAACTTATACTTTCATGAAAAAGAATAAGTGTGAGATATTGATGTATATAAACCGAGATTATTAAATTTAGCAGAAACTCTGTTTTAGTGATATCGCTGATTCTGGCAGTTTGCATGGGAGGAACACTAGCCCGTGTGTGTTATGCGCTATATCAACCAGTTTGTGGCAAAGATGGAAACACTTACGATAACAAATGCAGGTAAAGTAAATACATCATAGAAATCGTATCATTGGCATTTTTTCGCTCTATGAAATAGAATTCTAAATTTTTTGTTAAATTTCATACATAAACAGGTTATCAGTAAATGAAATTTTGAGCAAGACTTTCTGTAGATGATCGCCAGTTAACACACACAAACAATGATGACTATTTTAGACATGTATGTATCCGTTTTAGTTTCCATATAAGTATTTTGTTCCATTAATTTTAAAGCACAATTTGTGTAAATCACCGTTTTTTTTAATGAATCGAATTCAAATATATACATATTTTTCATTATTATCATCAATATTTGCAGTCTTTATTCGTCTACGGTTGGACATAGGCCTTTTTCAATTAATGCCAAGACGGCCGATCCCTTGCTACTCGCTGTCAACTCGAGCCGGTTACCAACGCTCTATCGTCCCGAACGCGGCCTCCACTCCAGAACCTTTTGCATATCCTTACCAAGGCATTTATTAGATCATGAAAAGTCACGAAGCTACTTATTCCTTCACTGCCACTTAGCATTTTTCTATTTTTATGAAACTTAATAAACATATATTTTTTTGCAGACTAGAATCAGACATTTCATTCATAAATTACATGTGCGATAACCATTATTGGTGATGATAGTCATTATAGATTATATATTTAAAAGCCCAAAGGCTTAAGCTTTTTATTTCATTTTCAATTGCCTAAACTACATTCATATAGATTGTAGTCTATAAGCTATTCAAACGTAGTGTAGGACGCCCTGCGGAAAGATGGAGTGACCACATTCGCAAAGTGGCCGGTGTGGGCTGGATGAGAATAGCTATTCTTAAGTATATGCTATACTTAGTAGAGTTTCATTAATATACATTTAGTAGTTTTTAAGTAAAAAAGGTAGTAAACTTACGCCATTATCATCATGTATAATATTAACAGGATTATCTCAATAATCTTGTATAAATGTAAAATATAAATAGATATATTGATTTATTAGTATCTACTAGTAGCGTAATTGAAAATATTTATTTTTGTGTCTATCATTAGCTGACACAAAGTTTCATAGCATTAGCTCAATGATGATAAATTTACACATTGGAAATGGTATGTGTAGATTAGGGTAAATCCCAATTTAAGTCCCTTGTTCATACACTGTGAAAAAAAAGAAAAAAATAACCACTTTTATTAAATAAAATTACTTTATGGATTTTATCGCGTTTTGTCTTTACAGCCAGCAGTGGTATTATGCTTGGGGTTAAATTTGGGGCAGTGTGTGACCAAACCTTAAATCACCCAAACCATCACATCAAATTTGATCGACCACAAATCCTCGCTAAAGAACACCGATTCCTACCAAGGATGATCCGTGAGGCTATTGAGATCGAAAAAAACATCGAAATTTCAATAGAGAAGATGGTTGGGTTCTACCACCTGCTTGGGATCCCATAATTAATAAATTAAAATTTAACCCCAAGCATAATACCACTGCTGGCTGTAAAGATAAAATCAGTTCATATTGCATAGGTCGGAGTACAGACTAAAAATAATTAATAAAAATTAAGATCTGGAAACCCCGCTTCAGCACTGGCAACAAGACGCATGACATCTCTGTCTACCCCGTGACCACGGCCGCTGGAAAGTGTTCGAAACGTCGGGAATTTAAAATGTAAAATAAACGCGATAGAAACCGTTTTCCTTAACAGGCAATACGATAATCAGCCCGCATTGCCATATACCACTTGGCTACGGGAGAAGTTTGCTCATTATAGAGTAGCAATGCTCCTCATTTCTTTCATAACATCCACCAAATAGCTACTGAATGGTAATGAATTTTTAATTTTTCTTTCTTTCTAGTATGGAGAATGCCGGCGTCAAGCTCGATCATGAAGGAAAATGCGATGGAGACAATACTCAAGCATAAAGTTAAACAGTGAACTACTTAATTAAAAGTAATTTTAAAGTTATTGCGGTATTTTTTGGTCCCACTATGGATATACATTACGTTAGGGCTAGGCTTTTTTCAAAAATATGATAATTTAATGAAAGAAAGAAAGAAAGAAAGAAAAAGGTTTATTTGGTGGTTCACACAAAACAATAAAAATATAAAAGTAATACAAAATAAACAAATGCACCAAAAAAGGTGACGAAGTTTTTAAGCTTCGCGATTGCTGGTTTTCAGTGGAACCTAAAAAAAAATTTTGATAGATGGCAATATTTGAAATTACAAAATTTTACATCAATAGAAGTAGTAAATAAGAATAAAACAACAAACATAAAAAATACATAAAAACACAATTATATAAAATATTACTAATGATTGTAACTGTTTCTTTATTGTTTAAATTATGTTGTAAAAGATGACAAAAAAAGTCCCTTCCGTGTCTCTTTTGCCGGTTCTTCTCAGGTCAGAGGCATCCTTTTCCGAACCGGTGGTAGATTCTTAACAATTAATAAGCGAGTGTAACGTGTTACTTTCTTTATATATACTTTCTAAAAGAAGCCTTTTTAAGCTATTGTATAGCTTCTATCGCGGGTTTTGAGCGGGGCGACCGAACCAAGAGATTCTGTTACAAAAATATAACAATGATGCTCGAACTGTCAATGAATATGTCAATAAATGAAAGGAGTGATATTTTCATATATATTAATTTACATAACGATAAATCCGATATTGTGTAACGGAAAGAAAACGTACAGCAAATTACAAGCATCAGATCCTCCAGTAGATGTTTCCCCAATTAAAAATCTTACAAATATTCACAATATAATAATATTTCGGAATAATTAACAGAACATCATCTAGCCCCAAAGAAAGCTTTTATTCTTTCAATGTTGCATAGTATATTTACGAGGAAGGCTATGTTATATACTTAATAAAAATGGGGAGGGATGTGCAGATAAATGAGTGGTCTACACAAGATATGGAACTCCTAAAACAAAGCTGGTGACATTCCACTCCATCCAACTACTCACCCGCAATAAGATGAAGTGTAAACGGTGCTGTGATAACTAATTTAACTACCCTAAATCCGTCGACGTTCCAAATTTTTTAGAGTTACTTTTTTTAAACGATAATTGGTCATAGAGAACTATATTGCTGCGTAAGTTGACTGTCCAAACTTTTGATGGCCCTCGAGTAGAACACCCAATATTTTCACATTTCAAAATAAAACAGTTTCTTTAAGCTAAAGGAAACGAAAAACCGACACCAATGGAACCGGCAAATCACAAAATAAAAAAATGGCATTACGCTACTCCCCACTTCCTAATGTGCTAAGAATATGAATTAAAATTTGAGTACATTGTACAATCATGTAAGCTAGAGCACATCTTTATATAATAAATAACGAGGAACGGCAGAAATACTTTCTTTGTCATTGTTTTGAAAACATGGAAACCTATTACCCGCAATAATGTGTGTTATTTTGTAATGTTATTAATTATTCACAATGGGTAGCCTTGTGGTAAAGGCGCGTGCTTCAGAAATCGGAGGTCGTGGGTTCGAAACCTACGGGGACTCAACAAATTTTCTAGTACCTTGAGGAATTAAATTATGTTTGTTCCTTGTATCTATGCCATGCATGGCATATGCAAAACAAAGACTTAGGAAATCATGTCTTTTACATAAATTCTAAAATAACTATTCTGCTATAATCATGTAGTTCTATTTTATATAAAAAATTATACATAAGAATTTGATTAGGCTTTCTCAGTTTGCTCCAACTTGCCCAAAAAAGTAAATAACATCAAGGAATGCGTACTACACAAATGTAATAAAAATAGACAAAATGAACAAGTGTATAAGGAAATACCTTAAAGTTACCTTGTCTTAAACCGGTACTTTGTCAGTAATGATCGTGGATGTTAAACCCATATAACGATCAACATATAGACAAAATCTGGACTTGTGATACTTGTTGAAAGTCAAGTAAGTATTATTCTTTTTTTAAGACTCAGACAAGGACCAAAATTTATAACCTGGATATTTCATAAATATATGAAAGTGCATGAATACATAAAGCTGGTAAACGTTCAGACACAAAGCCAAAAATAAACAAATTAAAATGTTAAAAATATCATCACCAAAATCTGAACCAAAGAATATATGGCGTGGTTAGTTATCGCTTTTTATATAAGATAGTCGTATGATATTATGACTTCATTTTAGCTTAGTTATTAATATATTGGCTATATTTAAATATTTACAGAGGGATAAATATTATTTAGTCCCGAACTAACCAAAGCTAGTATAATGGAATCGATATGGCTAACTTATACTCCCCTGATAAATATAAACTTACAACAAATGTAATATAGACTTCATGTTATGTACAAACACCCAGAAGCGACAAAAACACTATAATTATGACACAATATTTTGCCCATGGTAGGAATCAAACCCACGCCTCTTTGAGTCACGTTCAAGGTCACTAACCACTACGCTAAGCAGGACATCAATTGACAAATAAGATGTAGAATTTATTTAAGCAAGTCAAAGCAGAAGTGTCAAATCGTTAAAAGGAACGTTGGTCAAAAGGTGTTGGTCACCCAGTTTGTGGGAACGTAGCTTCTTGAAAGCTCTGTGTTAGACGAAGCTTACCATAGACAAGAGTTTGGAAGCACCTTCATAGTTAAAAAAAATCAAACGAAGTGTGGTGGTTTTTTGTTGCTATGCGTTTCTGTCTTTGTATTAGTTCAGTAACTTTTTAGTTTTAAAGGAGCAAAAGGAAAAGCTTAGAAAAGTTAATTAAACATAAATTCCATCACAAAGTAATTTTTTAAAATCGTATTAACAATAAATGCTTTGTGATGAGAGTTTATGTACAGTAAAAGTTTTTCATCACCAGCCGGTGTAAGTCCACTGCTGGAAATAGGACACCCTGATGTGGACCGACTGTATACAAGCCCATCCGACGCATGGATCATTTTACTTTTCACACAATGGGTGATAGGCCCCAATTGGCCTAACTAACTAGAAAACAACAATGAAAATTTGTTATGTCCCTGCGGTTTCGAACCCATGACTTCCGGATTCTAAAGAACACTTCTTACCACTAGGCTAAGCCAAACACAAGTCAAAGTCAAAGTCAAATATCATATTCATAACATTTTTTTATTGATTGTCAAACTACTAACGGTTCGTTAATAGATGCCTCTGACATGAGAAGAACCGGCGTAAGAAACTCAATTATTCAAGTCCCGCCGAGTTTCTTACGCCTATTATTATTATTAAATTTGATTGAGCAGAGTTGAATACGTTTTGACGACTTGTTCAGTACTGCGCATGAATATCAATTAATTCAGAACTAGAGCGTCTTAATATGTTAACAACTTAGGGAATCCCTTAAGACGCCGATGCGGTTTTTCCTGTAGGTAAATGTCATTCATACTATGACAAATTATCTTAAAGTTAGTACGTTTGTACCGATTGATTAATACCTATGTACTTTTTGTTGTCAATACTGATAAAATAAATATTTACCTTTATTGACTTGCTTAAATGATAATGTTTAAAGTAAAGAATGAAATAAACAACATCAAAAGGATTTGTTCTATAATAACCTATTGTCTTTTCTACTAGAGAAACACAGAAATATAAACGTACATTTATTATGTCTTAAATAGCATTGTTTTGTCGATCCGTTATAAATAAAAAAAGTGTTAGGTCAGATTGAATCAGCGTAAACAAAGAGGTCCAATAAACTGGAACACACTGTTAGTCACCTATCAGCAAAACCTTGAACATCAGGAATTGTACAATTGGTAAATAATAACAGTAGATATAGGCCGTAATAATTATTTTAAATTCATGATCATCAGCCTATGTTAGTCCACAGCTGGGCATAACCCTTCCCCAAACTACGACTTTTCCATTAGGATTTAAATTAGCCAAAATGATACCTTATAATCAAAACTAAAATAAAAACACAAATTAAAATAAGGAAATTAAACGATGAAAAATATTATTACCTTTAATGAGCGTATGCGCGGGATTTGCCATGTTTATATTTTTTAATCATCGTATAAAAGCGACTAACAGTGTTTTTGTCGTGTACTTCGTCTACGACCGAGACAAGAACAGGATTTGCAACATGCGTTTCGTCTTCCGTGAGTAAATTTTAACATTATGAGGAATAACTATACTATTTATTTACGCATATTAAATTTACTCTATTCACGAATTTCTCACGTTGATTCTTTATATTTATTACTTACGTTTCGGACCCTTACCAAGGTTTATGATCACGGGTTTAACTTATATAAAGAATTAATTGTCTTGTGTACTATATTTTTCGATATATTTCATCAAAAACAATTTGAGCTCGATATAGAAATTAAGATTTTATTCAGAAATGAGCATGATATTTTATCTTCTTCTATGTTTTATTTTTCTTAAATTTTTTGAAAACGTTATAAACCAAATAAGTAACGGAAAAAAAGTAAAAAATAGGTTCGACGATTTCTTTTATATTAAATTTGTATGCAAGTGTACCATTGTTACGTAAACGTATATACGTATGTATATAGCTTGAGGTAACTACGGTCAATCTTTAATTTTAATTTTGGAATTATTTGAATATAGTGATATCCTTGCTGTTTGCGGTGTTGTTGAGCACAACTTCGGCATGCATCTGTACTGCGGACTACTCTCCCGTCTGCGCCACCAATGGCGTAACTTATAGCAACCAATGCAGGTAATTGTTGATATTAATATCTTGATTTTTTCATTTAAACACAAACAGACATATGCTTGAAGGGTCTACAAACACATGCACTGATGCTCAAACGTACGCGATATGTTTTATGTTTTTAATGGTAAATGAGTCAACGGCCTCCATAGTCTAGCTCTTGGTCTTGGTCTGAATCCTGAGGGGAAAGAGCTTTTTGTTATCGTTTTTTTCTCAGTGGTTAGAATTGTGTAAGCCGATCACCCAATTGCCTAAAAAGTAAGATGATCCATGCATCGGATGGGCATGTAAAAAGTGAGTCCACCCACCAAGCTGCATTGGAACAGCCTAGTGAAATGCAGTCCAAAAAACCACTAATGGTAAAGGCGTGCATTAGTGCAGGTCTATGTCTAGCAGCAAACTAACACAGGCTGACGATAATGATGAATTCACGAGAAGTGCAGAATGTTCACCTGATAGTTAGTGACACGACGGAAAAGCAGCGTAAGACGCCACAAATCTGCTCACCGCCTCGAGAAATTAAATATCACGTCTTGTTTACCTAATAATTGCTAAAACCCATACTGAAGGATAGTAGTGATACACGCTACAGATTTGTAATGTGAAACCTACCTGCTGTTTTTTTTATGTTCTAAATTAAATTTAACATTATCCTGTTTCCGAATTTTTTTTATGGCTTACGCAGGCAAACGAGCAGTCAGGCCACCTGATGGAAAGTAGTCACCAACACCCATAGACATTGCCAATACCAGTGGTATCGCCAACGCGCTGCCTACCGTGAGACATAGGGTGTTAAGTCTCGTTTACCCAGTAAATACGCTGGCTACGGTGCCCTTCAAACCGGAACACGGCAGTGTTTTCATACTGCTGTTTCGGGGCAGAAAAAGGCACCGCGGTGGTACCCACCCAGATGGTCTCCTGTAAACTGGGGACCTACAACCGGTTGAAAGAAAACTTATTTTTTTTTAGTAATGCGGCAACTTGAGTTTATATCATAAGTTACCACTATAGTGGTTTTAACGTTCTAATATTATTGAAAGTCAAAAATATATTCGGTTGTTAATGTTACATATGGTGATTAAATTATTACTTATAAATCCAGTTACATAATTTATTATTGGTAATGGATTTATGTACTGTGCCATTGTAACCGTTATTTTTGTTAAGATTGAATATTTAACCTGAAGCTAAAATGTTTTAGAGAGAATCCCACAATTTTGCAGTGACAAAATAGGAATTTAACAAAAAAATCCTCGCCCGATCTGCTTCAATAATTCGGTTGTATTCAGGTGGCGTAAAGTCTGGGTTAACAATTTTAACTATTATTTCATTTGGTCCACACAAACACGCATTTAAAATTTTATGCTATTTTAGCAAACCACCTCTTCTTTGCTTCTAGAGTTACAGGCTCATATTTTTCAAGCTTTAAGTCATAGGTTTGATCTAGTGGAATAACAATAAGAGGTAGTCGTTATTTTCCGGCTTCTAAACAAGATAGTTCGATAAGCCAATCGTCCTAAAAATAACAGACATTTATGAATTATGCTAACAAAGGCCTAAACACTAGGATACCTGAAGACCTGAGAAAATGCCTAGCAATATAAAGCATGTTGCGTATAGAAAATAAACGGAGTAAGTCATATATTACACATGTGACTAACAACATAAAGTGTAATAAAATAATCTCTAAATCACTTTGTTGTTTATCTTTTAGAATGGGCTGTGCTGGTGCATCGTTGCGTTATAGAGGTGAATGCGGTAGCGGGTCGTAAATACAGTTGAGCTATCAACATAATTTCTCTACAGGACCCAATAATCACATCAAGAAAATACAACAGAAATGTTTGTCAATTCAGGAACTCTTTCCAATATGTAAAATAAAAAAATAATTAGGCGAAAAATTTTATAACTAAATTATTATTAATTCATTTTGCTTTTTTATTTAACTCTTTATGTTTCGGAATACCAATGAGTGACATGATGTTATAAATTTCACAATCTTCTTTGCCAAATCAATGCGCTACGCTTACTTACAATAGAAGTAAACATTATAACCCATGACAGCGAAGTAGTGTCATGAAGCATTCTATTTTTGAACTGTCACTGAAATGTCTTCACCGAGTGACAGTTCACTAATACCAACACTGTATGACGGATCTCCATTGTTACGTATACTACTTACTTTGGTCACATATGTTTCAGGTTTAAATTAGCTAAATCATATGCATTAATTTATTGCTGTTTATATCTTTATAACGTTGTAAATGAAATTAACCATAAACCCTTGCAAGTTTTTTTAAGTGTATATTGCTTTTATTTTTCTGTAACTATATAAACGTTTAATATTTAGATAATTTTGTCAGTTAAAAAGTAAAAGTTATCTAGTTAAAACAGAATAATCATTTTTGAGAAAGTTTTATACGCTTTAAAATTTACCAACTTCTACAACGAAAATATGCCTTTTATGATGAGCTTATGCGGGTAGAGCATGTTGTAATATTTACTTAAACACTACATTTTTATCCCAGCTCACATATTTCTCCTACACGTGGGGGTGTGACATCAAAAATCTTCAAAAGTCATGTATAATTTAATACCAGAAATTATTGCAGTAATGGCTTTTGGTTTCTATGTATATAAATATATATATATATATATATATATATATTTACAGAAATCATTACTATCATATATACATTAAAAATTAGCTAATAATATTTTTATGGTATTACAGGTTACTCGTTATTCATATAAAAATATCACGACTTTTTTTGAATGAGGAAATGTAGAGGAAAACATTAATATTCACGTTGTGATATCAGAAATATTGATTTCCCCAACGGACGAGTCTTAATAGAAAAAGTTTAATAGAGTTTTTGCACTAAGTTTTCAGTTCCCACGAGTCTGAATTTCATCAAAACCAATACAATCGGTCAAAATTCTTTAGAGTTATTCACATTTTATGAGTAATAAATTTATTTTTTACTGAATATTGAACTTTACACGTCTTAAGGTTTTTAGAGAAACCCTATCATTATACTTATCTGCATTATTATGATTAAAATTTTGTGGAATAGGCATCTATAGTCGTATTTTCGAATAATAGATTTTTTTTCTTCTATCTTCTTTAATTATCGAATCTTTAATTATAAATATATAATGTATAAATTTAGTGTCGTCCTAGTTTTTTATCATTATCTTAAAAAAAATAAAAGCCTCATTAAAATACTTTCTGTAAGCTTATTTTTTTGTTATATTGTTACAAGATATATTGTTACAAAAGGAGAAGCTGAAAAGCCGCACTAATAAGAAAAAGAAGATTATAAAAACAGACATTTTAACAAGGCATTCATTATGCTTCTTTAAAATTCTAGTATCATATTTGCTTCGTACATACGGAATCATGAAGCTCATAACGTCACCGATATGAAACGAAAGAAAGCCACACTGCCTTTATTTCGCATTTAGTTCGCGATGAATAAAATAAAATTTAATATTTAGCAGAATAGTTTGTTAAATGCCCGAACACATTTTCATTTTGCCTGCGGAACGAAATGTATCTCAAAAAGTCCTGTGTTTTCCATTTTCCCTGTATGTGATAATACTATTTTATATATCGTGAATTGCATGAATATATGTATATATATGATAATTTATAAATATTCGTCATTAATGTTTAAATATAAATGTATAAAAACATGAATATAAAATGCTATAAGAAAGATGTCCCTACAACATAGTTAAATGGTTTTTTAAATATAGATAACGATTTTAAAATGCAGAGCCTTAAACCATATCTTAACATTAATGATTTTCGCGAGTCATTAAGCTTTTTTTTTTTTTTTTAATTCTGTACAACAAATATAAATAAAACTGTTTATAAATAAAACTTAGTACACTTACCTCCATTGTTCGGATAAAACAAATTACACTTGCAAAAAGACATGATCATAAATATCTATATTAAGTAAATTCTTACAAACTACAGGATAGGCTATACCTTTTACAGGGGTCAACGTTAGTCGCATAATCGTTTCTACTTTTCCCCATTTCATCTGATGATAGAGCATAAATTCTCTGTGAGATAAATATCCCATTTACACTATTACTGTAAATGAAAAATACCTTTACGAGATATTACTTATATCCTGAGGGAAAACTAAATTACTTGTTAACTGCTTTTTGACCGACTTCCCAAAAGAAGGAGGTCCCTTTTCGGAGCGTATGTTTTTTATATATACGAGTATGCCACTTCGCTGTTCCGCTTTTTGTACATTTCTTCTTTAAATGATAGGAATTAGCTGTTAATTGGGCTTAGCTTGATTTTTAAAAATAGTTTTATAGTAAGTAGTTGATTAAATATTGAAAAAATAATGAAAATTACAGCGTCAAAAAACACAACACCGAGTGCGATTGAATTGCAAACGCTGCTTCAACCTTATGAGCTATACTCTAACTATGTTCTACGTAATTGTACCTTAATTAGCCTGTAACAAAAAGTGCACGAGAGAGTTATAACATGTAGCCGACCCGATATTATTGTAAAGTTTTAATAAAATCCAGTTTTTGAGTGAAAGATTAACAAACGTTTTTGTAAGGATGGATTCCTTTTAAACACTTGCGTGTTCTCTGCGGCAAGTGTGAAATACGAAACGGTTCATAATCCAACATATCAAAATTAAAAACATTGTCTATGCTTTTTATTGCGACTTATTAGCACATCAAAACTTTACTATTTAGTTACACGCAATCTAAATTATCCTTATTCAACATGAAAAGTTAAAAAAAAATACTACCTACAAGTGCCATGTTTTATTGATTTAAAAATAAATAGGAATAAAAAGGGTGCCGCTTAGGCTAGTCAGTAAAATTTCTGACCCTCTTTATACGTTTTTGGCTGACTGCCAGTCAACTGGACCCTACTGACGGATAAGCAGTCAGTTTGAAAAGTCCAATCGTATCTTAAGAAAGGAATATTAAATATTTTATGCAATTACTTTTTTTACATTAATATTTAGTTTGAATGAGTAATCTCAAATATTTTCATAAGGTGAGGTGACTCAGCTGTTGGTAAGTGATTACCCCGTCTATGGACATTTGTACCACCAGAGGAGCTGCAAATGCGTTGCCGGCCTTTTAGGAAGGAGTAGGCTCTTTTATTAAAGGACTCTAAGTCATATCTGTCCGGAAATACTGCTGGCGATAAATCGCTCCAGAGCGCACACGTGCGTGCAAGAAGTGACGTCTGAAACGTACGGTGGTGGATCGCCAGCCATCAAGGTAGTGCTGATTGTACTTGTCATGCAGTCGCGTTGTACGGTTACAGAATGTCACAGGGCGTATTAATTTATTTATTTATTTAATAGGTTCACCAACGTACGTTCACATAAAGTATCTTACACGTCTAACATGATTCAAATAGGAACAATCCGTACGTTAACATGTTTAAATTTTATGTGACGGACAATTTCAGGCCAAATCCACATGTATCAATAATAAAATATACTATAATATTACAATAAGTTATTTCCTAATGAGCAAAAGATAATTATACTAAATAAATTCACAAGTGAAAACTAAACAAAACAATATAAATTTAAACAGCAACAAAGAAGCAAACACAATTAGTTTTAACAAATTTTGTTCAAAGCACATATTAATAAAAAATATTAAAAAGGGGGAATATTTTTTTATGGCATACGCAGGCAAACGAGCAGTCGAAAGTGGTCACCGACGCTCATAGACATTGGTAATACCAGTGGTATCACCAACGCGCGGCCTACCGTAATACATAGGGTGTTAAGTATCGTTTACACAGTAAATACGCTGGCTACGGGGCCCTTCAAACCGGAACACGAATACTACCGATATTCCAATATAAAACTTCAAATTTTGGCATGTATATTTTTATATACAATATTTTGAATATTTCATAACATTCGCTATATGTGCGGTCGCGGAACTGATTGAGGTTTAGTTCGTTTTGCTGTAATGGTGTAACCAGGCCATCAATTAGGTGATTGTCTTATTTTGCTCTTACTTTCTGGAAAGCAACGATAATGGTAAGTTGTAACCCCCACCCCCCTGCAGGATCCCAACTTACGACCTCCCGATTCTACAGCAGGGGTCACTACTACTAGGCTGTGAGGGCGATAAACATATGTCATTGCATTTTCAAAACCGTACATCGGTATTAAAAAAAAGGAGGTTAATTTACTTCACTAACACAGCTATAAACAACTGCAAAGCTAATTACTTTTTAGTTAGGTATAAGGGTTGGTCATACAGAAATTTTGCTATAACAGTAGCTCTGGTATTGAGAAACTTTCAAAACTAAATGTGGGCATTAATGTAAACGTCTTCTGCTGCTTATCAAACACGACGTTGAAATCTCGAGTGGACAGGACTTAATAGAAAAAGTTTGATCGAGTTATATCAAGTAAGTTACTGTACCCATTAATCTGATAACAACACGTAAAGAAATTTTTCATGTGACGTTGTTGAGAAAAAAATATTTTATTTTGATTAACTTCATAAAGTTTTTATTTCAGTTTCAGTTTATACAATATTCATAGAATCAAGCGATTTGATATTGTTGATTAATTAGGCCTTTTAACTAAAGGTGTGTGTTAAAAAAACTCTTTTTTCAAACATTTTACCGATCAAGATCTCCTAATAAAAACACATCTAATTTTCTATGTAGATATATACACACACATATATATATATTAAAAAAATTCTATTATTATAGATAAGTAGTCAATTTTGAGAGCACTATATTACATTTTTAAAAACTAAAATTACAACAAAAGATACGTGATCTTTTGTAAAGTTAAATAAATTAGCGATATGCAAGTACTAAAAGTAACATAAATACAAAAAAAAAATCTTAAATAATATACAATGGGGATTTATCTGGAAAAGTTTGATCACTTTCTTGAGAAAGTAACGTAAGCTTGCTGATGGTAGAGACTATGGAAATGGCTTAAATGTCTGAATTACGAAATTGCTGAACAAGGCCTCTACAGCCTACTAAAGTTGGGCAAAGAAGATACTAAACTAAATAGTGAAAAGAAAACTTGTGATCCATGTCAAGTCTTTGTTATAAATTTAATAATTAATCATATAATGTCATTTATAAGACGTTTATCAAGGTTTTTTATTAAACATAACTTTGTTTCAGTATGTTCATAAGAACGAACTATGTTATGTTTTTTACTGTGAAATGTTAACACTACGCTTGCGCTCAGTAAAAATGGTCATCATAGCGGAGTCGCTGGAGGACCTAAATGCTATGCTCAACGACCTAAAAGTATCTCTCAACACGTGGGCCTTAGGATTAACATAGACAAGACGAAAGTTATGTCTAACGGTCATGTCATGCCTACGCCGGTGTGCTGTGCTCAAGGTTGTTGACGAATATATTTACTTGGGACAAGTAGTCCGATTAGGTAAGTCCAACATCATAGTAAGTCCAGCTCGGATGGGCAGCGTTCGGAAGCTCGACATATCCTCTCGTCCAATATCCCTCAATGCCTGAAGACTACGGCCTTTGACCAATGTGTGTTGACAGTGATGACCATGTCTCAGTGCCATACACTGACGTGACCCCAATTTTAAAATTATATTATTACATTGTATTAAGCAAGTTAATAGTTATTTGAAAAATAAAAGATATTACGGCAAACGCTGTTGTAAGACTTCTTTATTGCTGCCATAAAACACATACATAAATCCATAAACTATGCTAGCTTTCTTGAGTGTATGACTGTGAAGAGTGTCTTTGAATAAATTACGAGTATGGGATTAAGCTAGCCGCAGTGCGCCTCGACTTAAATCCCCGACTATTAAGATTCAAGTGTGTGTGTGTTAATCATGGGTGTAAAATATAAGCAGAATTGTAAGAATAATAGAAAAGCTAATAATGCGCGAGCCATTTATGTTGTATCGAAACTAGTAATATGTTAATTCTGATTTAAAAAGATCCTGAATCCTTGTAAACAATTTTCAAATAAGCTTTAATATGGGTATATTAATGCAATTAATTAAATAAATTTAATTGGGACAAGAACGTACAAATATGATGCTTCATTACAAAAGTTCAGTTATACTCGTAAATCAGTTAAATAACGTAAAGTGATTTATGAGATAGTTGATACTCACGACTGGAGTTTTTAATGGAACTGCTTATAACAAAAAGTTAAGTTTTTTTTAAATATTTCATTGGGAACATTAAAAATTGGCACATATATTTATACGAGTGAGGACTAAGATTCCCTTAAGTCTTGGTGAAAATTATTATTCCGATGATTTCCGACTTTTCCGATTTACACTAAGGACCTTACTTTATTATCGTTACGATAAATATGAATATTGTAATGAAAGAAGAGGTCCTAATCCAGCCACATTCAAAAAACTCTTTATTTTCTTTAAAGTCAGCAGGGTTTGAGGAGGTTTATTCCTTGTTTCCAGGTTTTAAGAGTTTTTGCAACTTTTTTTTATGGCATACGCGGCAGACGAGCAGTCGGGCCACCTGATGGGAAGTGGTCACCGACACCCATGACGTTGACAATACCAGTGGTATCGCCGACGCGCTGCCTACCGTGAGACATAGGGTTTTAAGTCTTGTTTACCCAGTAAATACGCTGGCTACGGTGCCCTTCAACCGGAACGCAGCAGTGTTTTCACACTACTGCTTCGCGGCAGAAAAGGCACCGCGGTGGTACCCACCCATACGGTCTCCTGTAAACAGGGGACCTACCACGTATGTAGGTAGTAGGTAACTTTTGAGCTAAAATTGTTTTATGACATTATTTTTAACCTTTTGACAATTGACGCATTACAGTGTGTATGTTAACTGATTTATATTACCAATTAAAATAAAAAAATATTTGCATTATATAATTATTTCTATTGCTTGCGCGAATATTATACATTAGTAAATAAAATTACTTTATCTACCCGTGACCACGGTAGCTGGAAAGTGTTCGAGACGTCGGAAATGAAAATGTAAAATAAACGCGATAAAATCCGTAAAGTAATTTTATTTAATAATTTGCATTATGTATAATCACAGATTAATAGATAACTCTAAATTAAAAATCAAGGTTGCAGCAATTTTCCATACTATAATTTATTTGATAATAGTAAAAATATAATTTTTGCTAGCAAATAGGCAACGATAAAACGAAAACTAGTAAACACTTTCTTTAAAGTAGTGAATTAACGCAGATTACTTTAACAACCCTGTGAAATTTGAAGCTTTTATTTACCTGCACTGCATGAAAAACTTAAAACAACACTCTTATAGAGGGCTTGCCGTGATAAGAATTAAACAGCTGTTGACTGTTGTTAAGTATAGGCTTAGGCCTAGAGAGAAGAGACGTGCTTTGAATAAAGTAAATATAACGTGAACCGTGTTTTTTATACAGTTAAAACCAAATCATTGAATTTTGTTAAGATTCCGCTTGTGAAACATTTGCCTTCTTTCAATATTTCCCTGTAATAAAAAAAATTAAGGAGCGAAGACGTAGTAATTAAAGAAAAATGGTTATAATAAAAGAAAAATAAAAATTTAAACTAAATAGATGATATTTTAACGCGATAACTAATAGATGATATTTTAACGCGATAACTAATACGTTAAGCCCGGTGACGATTGCCCAACCACAGTTCGACCAGAAAAAACACTGCTTTGTCGCCTTTTTCATGGAGTACTTTAAAAAAAGTCCTTCGGACAGGTCCCATAGGGCTTTAGTATCCATAAATAAGAGTTGATTTATTTCGTAAATTATACCAACCAAAAGCATCATTATTATACCAATCTTTGTATAATAAGGCTCACATTTAAACAAGGAGAAACTTTTTTTTTGTAACTACCAGATAAAAAATTGCTGCTGCCATGTTAATTCTCGTTACGTTTTAATAAACTAAGATCATATTTTGATTACATACTAATATTTCTCAATTTGTAACTAGAGAAATATTTCAGTGCTAAGAAAAGTAAATAGTGAAAAAAATCACAAAAGTCGTGTCTACTTGAGCTCTGTGTGTATTGTAGTTGGTGTGAAAACAGTTTACGTTGGTCGGACACAGAATACGTTCCGAGTTACCAGTTCAACATGATAAACAGCGTGAGAATAAAGTGCTGCATAAACTTTCACGGTGCAGCAATTCTATCTACGCCGTATACTAGCGACATGATGTTAGATGATAGTTAGCTTCATCATAAAACGCTGTTGTATCAAAGTCTTTGTTAAGTTAGCCTAAGTTTTGAATACAATTTAAAGGTCAATAAAATTCATCGATACACAAAGAAGAAGAGAAATAAAATTTAAGGATTAAATAAAACGTTTAGGCTAGAAAGATACAATGGCAATAATATAACACGTTACTTACTTACTTAAACGACTTTGAATAGTTTAACTGAAGGGCATTTAGTCAGTGAATTTCAATTGGTGGAAGCAGGCAGAATCATTCCTCTTAGTATCCTATAGGAGAAGACTTTTGTCAGCATTGGACTTAAGTTTTGAAATTTATTTTCAAAAATCAATTATTTTTCAAAATAATATTCGTATTGCATTTTGTACAATTTTCAATTCGTATTTTTTAAAGTGATCGCGATCATATCCATAAAAATAGATAGAATTTATAATTTACGTGAAATCTACACAGTCACGTTATGAGCATTGAGCATATTTAATATTCCAACGGTATGAGCATATTTAATATTCATCCCGTACAAATATTATCCTTTGTAAAATGTACAATATCCTTTTGTGTTTTTCGCACTATTCAGATTTTCTTATTTTGGTCACGTATACATTATTGCAGGGTTGGAATTACGGGATTCAGATGCTTTATTCCAATCACGCTCTGTCTCGTGAGAGGGTATTATTATGTTCATAGTATACTGCTAAATACGTTGTTTTATGTTGTTTGTGACAAAAGAGAGGACAATAACATTAAGGTGAGTATGCCACTATGTAATTTTTTGCAATCAATGGTACAGACACAGTTAATTGTACATATTTGGGTTAAATTTGCAAAATTTTATTTAATATTATTATCAAAAGTTTCTTGAAATTTAAATCAACATTAGACTTGCAAAGAATTCTTTTCTCATAACTCACATCCGTTTCTCCTCTAACTTTACCAATATCCCGCTTACAAAAATTCTTAAACCACTATCCCGACTTGATCTGACATTGTAATGTATTTAAATGGCAATTGCAGAAACCTTTAAGAGGCTTTTATTTTATTATAAGAATGTTAATGAGAACTGCCTCCGTAGCCTAGTGGTATAGGTGTGTGCTTTAGAAACCGGAGGTCGTGGGTTCATTATTGTTCCTAGTTGGTTAAAGCATTTTTGGGCCGATCACTTGGTGTCTGAAAAGTAAGATGATCCATCGTCGGATGGGCATGTAAAAAGTCAGTCACCACCACCGCACTGGACCAGCGTGGTGGTTCAGGTCCAAACCCTCTAATGGTGTGTTGGGGAGGCCTATGTCCATGTGGACTATCAGGCTGAGATGATGATGATGATGATGATGTTAATGAAAAGATAATAGACATTATATTCTTGCTTTTTTAATTTTAGAAAGTAATTTTTTAATCATAATTGTAGATTAGACATTGGCAGATGACTAATGGAAACTCAACATTACTATATTGTTCATTTTGTACATTCGTTGACTGTGAGTGACATTGTCACATTATTATTAACTAAATTATTTGGAACTAGTTGTTGCAAAAAGTTAGATACTTCGTGGCTGCGGTCGGCGGCCAGGCTACATCTCCGAAGACGCCTGCAGCTGTGCCGCCATCAGACGATGTGTTTGTCCTTCGCTTTTATCGCATTTCAATCAGCATCCATAACCACGTTGTTCCGAGCCGGATTACGCAAATGGTTCTTTCGTCGCCATCCTCGCTTCTGGTCTTTAAATGGATCTACCATGTGCGCCGTCACTCGAGGCTAGTTGGTCCAATCAAATTGGCTGACGAAAACTTGAGCTCTGCCACCGTCTTATACTCTCGTAGTATACTCAAAAGCTTTATTGATTTATAAATAATGAAAGCATTTTAACGTCTTTTAAAATGTAAATAGCTAACGATTTTCATATAAAATTTGTCACACGCTACACTCAAGGGTCGGCTTGTGCACAACTGTGTTATACAACTCAGTTTGCTTAACACAACTCAGCATACACAACAGACTTTAACTCATTCGCGCCCCGGATGAGAGCGTACTTAGGACAGTGGTCAAAAGAACTTTGCCTAGGAGATTCCTTGCTCATAGATAATATCTGCTATCAAAAATTAAAATTTCCACACTTCCCGGTTCAATGTATTATAACCCACCACCAAACGTACTTGGCATGGTGCTGGTCACGCTAGAGTGCTACAAGGCTCCGAGATGGGCTCCGGACCATCAGGGTGTCGTACAATTTCCACAGGGGTCAGTGTTGGGACCGCTTCTGTGGAACGTTGGTTTGAATGGGTGCTACGTGGCGAAATATCAGGTGTCGACGTCACTTGTTGCATGGACGACACCCTCGTCACCGCCTGGCAGCCAATCCTGAGGCACTGCGATTCTCGCCACTGCCGGGGTCGCTCAGTCCACCGGATGCGCCTAAGTCATCCGGCGAGCTAGGACTGAGAGTGGCACTCGAAAAATCCTAAGGCCTTGTTGTTTTATGGGCCTCGAAACATCATCGTTTGACGGCGTCACGTCAACGTCAAGCCGACGATGAATTATCTCAACTAATCCTAGACCGCCGATGGAGGTTTTGCGCCATTTTCAGCGCCTCGCGCCAAGAGTAGCGAAGCAGCGGCAGCGAGACCAGCAGCTCCTGTCGCCGCCTGTACGCCGAGGTCGTTAGGTCCTGCGAGCAATCGCGTGGGCCGACACCTCCAAAGGAGTACGCCATTACTGAATAGAACCAGAGGATGTTGCCTATCCGGGCCGTGCAGGGGCTACCGGGACCATCTCCGATGAGGCGGCGTGCCTGATGGGTGGCTCCTTGCCCTGGGAACCTAGATGAGAATTCTCGCGTCGCTCTTTTCTGGTGCAAGGAGGCGAGGTTCGAGGGCTGGGCAGCCAGAAGAGATAAGGGCGTAGAGCGCTCCCTTGCAATCTAGGATTGGAGGCTGCGGCTGGAGCACTAGGCGCCGGCCATCGAACAGTGGAACTATACGCCCCGTTTTAAAGTGGTGGCTAGAAAGGACAAGGCTCCTAACATTCCGCGCGACGCAGGTTCTCGTGGGGCACCGTCACGTGCTACTCTGGCGTGCAGGGATCCGTAAGCTGGATTTTGCCAATGGAAAAAAAGAGTGCTACTAAGGAAGGTAATCGCATATGCGACGTTGAACAACTGTATGGCTTAGCCGTATCTCTTTCGTGTGCCGCATTCCAATGGACTCCCAGGTTAATGTCAAAACTACTTTCGCTCGCCCCCATTGAGTTAAATGCCTCGAGGCAGGATCCAGTCAGACAAATAATCTTATTTTTAAAGTAAATCGTCGTATATTGTCAGCTTACAAACAGGTTTTACACAATGTGGTTTTTGAAAGTATATTCTCAATTTTGATTTGAATTTTCCGTTAACAATAGTAAGATTAAATATAATTTCAAATTGATTAACACAGTGTAAATCTTTTATTATTTATCATGAAAAATAATTTCATAAGTATTGATTTATCACTATTCTTTTCTTACATCTCAGTTGTAGTATTTTGCACGATATTAATATTAAATTCAAAATATGTATGTATGTAAACATTGAAAAGTTTAAACAATGTGTCCCATGTCAAGGAACTTTTAAATACGGTAAATGATCAGATAGGTCGTGCATGTATGTACTATTATATAAGTTTTTCAGTTGGATTAAACTTAACACTATCTTTGTTTTAGTGAACTCGTTAATTCTGGCTGTCTGCATGGAGTGACTCTCTGGCCCGTAAGGTGTCCTACCATTTCGTGGTAAAGATGGAGAAACTTACGAAAACCAATGCCAGGTAAAAGTAAGATCGTGTCATAATCGAGACTTTGGTTATATTTCTTACATGAACAGATTATTAGTAAGTGAACTTTTTGAGGCAAGAGACTCTTAGTAGAAATGAAAACTTCTCCAGTTAAAGCAAGCAAAGGATGGTTATTATTTTAGAAATGTGTGTATCCGTTCCACATGGGTACTTTACTTAAAAGTACTTTACAACAAAGTCAGATCATCATTTCTTTTATATGATTGAATTAGATAATATATTTTTTATCATTGTTAGTAACGAAGCTACTTATTTCTTTCTTGCAACCATTACGGAACGTCTCAGTACTCAACGTCAAGCCTCAATTTTTTTCTGTGAAAGAGTTATAAATACCTGTCAATACAAAACAACCGCATTTATAATATTAATGGGATTTATCTCTACAACTTGGCTCCTAATTTTATATTTTTTTCGTCTTTTAGTATGGAGAATGCAGGTGGAATCTTTCGCTCTCGCCTGGAATTACTCCATGCGGGAGTGCGAAAAGCAGCTGTGAAGAAGAATAAAATAAAGCAGTGAAATATAATTATATTTACATCCATAGTAATATTATAAATAAGAAAGTGTGTCTGTCTGTCTTGTCTGTGTGTGTTTCTTTCACAGCAAAACGGAATGACGAATTAACCTGATTTTTAAATGGAGATAGTTGAAGGATGGAAAGTAAAATGGCTACTTTTCCCATTTTAACCCCTCACTTCTTTAAAATGGGGGTGGAAGTTTGTATGGAGCATTAGAGTAGAAAGCTAAAATGGCATGCTGCCTCAATTATGCACTACCACAAAACTCCTTACATATTTTTTTAAATCTGCTACCAACCCCTTAAAGATGGGGTGAAATTTTATATGATACTTTTCGCAGTTTTCAAGGCAGGAAGCTAAAATCAGCTTACAGACTTTTGTTATTAATGAAAATACCTGCCAGTTTTGAAATCCTCCCAGCCCTAAAACAAGGGGATGGAAATGTATGTGAGACTCCGCAAAAGTAGCTTATAGGTTCTTTGATACAAATGAATTATAAAATAATTTAATTAAAACGAATTAAATAAAACAACATTAAAACATTAAATCTTACCATAATCAATCAAGCTTTTGAGAAAGTAAACATTATAAACATAAATAAAAGGTGGCTGGGGTGAACTTAGCATATCGTGCTTTCACATGGACAGCTGATATGAAGCATGTTCGTGCGTGTCCAAGGAGCCCAGAATCTTTTTATTCTGACCCCAAATGGAAGAGACATATAATATAGTCTATAGTAGTGTGTTAAAATAAAATAAATAATGTGTAAAATTGTTCGAGTTCTCTTCTGTATTCAGGAAAGGGAGAAACAGTGCTACCCCAATTTAACGCGAGCGAAGGGCGTGCTAAAGCTAGTGTTTAATAAATTGATCGAAAGTGTCTTGTTGCGTTTGAATTGACGTCATGCCTATTTTGTAAAAGTAGGATTTAAAGTAGGGAAGGAGTTTATATAATAGCAGGTGGTTTATTCTCTGTGTAACAGTTCAGGTGTCCTGTTCTTGACACTTTGGACACCAAAGTGCCCAAAGCACACAATGCTGTGTCTAAGGCGAATATTGGAACTATGAGCAGAAAACGTTAAATAAAAATTTATTTAAAAATTATTAACAATATAAACTACTATTCATAATGGATTAATTCTACTAAAATCGCATTTCCAGCTAAAAGAAAGGATTATTTGTAAGAACTTAATACACAAAAAAATATTTTGAATTGAATAATACACATAATTTTTAAATAATTTTTTTGTCTTGTTAATAATTTTTTAAATATTTGGTCCTTGTTATAATTCTGGTTTTTATAATCCATATTCTGGGTAGCGACAACTATAGACAGCTTACTGCAGAATCGGAATTTGAAGAGCCACTCAAAGAACAATAAATTTATAACACAGATATTTTATTATTGAATAAATATTTAAAATTGAGATAGTTTATCCAAATCATTATATTAATAAGCATCAAAAGTTTCTTGAGACTTAAATCCACATTTGACTTCATAACTATTCTTTTCCCATAAGTTATATAACGTTCTCAAACTTTGCCAATATCCCCTTGTGACAGCACTCCAACTGCGATCATGACTTGATAGTATATTGTTAGTACATATTAAATATAAGTAAAGCATCGTATATTGAACGTCGCGCTTTTAACTGTTTTTATACTATTGTTTCCCATGAATCAAATTTTCCATATAAATGCAAAGGCTTTTAAGATGTTGTCCGTTCAACAGGACGATAAAAGTTCTAACTAGAAACCATTAATGTATTAAATGGTTTATTTATGGAGTATGAATGGGTAAAAAGTACATAATCTGTGCGAAAATGAACTTCTAATGTTTTCGTTTCTTGCTACAATTCCATTTTAATAACAAATATTTAATCATAAGGTATTGAGTTATCGAAAACATATGAGTAACGAAAAGTCAATATAACATCACGCCATTGTTTTATTTTATAAATATTCTCTCTTCTATAAATTAAATATTCTCTCTTCATGATGAATATCAAAATTTTATTGCGTTTAATTACTTTCAGTTATTTTAAATTATATCCGATGTTCCCCAGGATCCCATGGTCACGGGATCGACTTATATATGTTGGGCGTCGAAATTGTCAGTGTTATTTCGGCCATTATTATTAGATTCGCTGGTCTAAAATATTTCGACTAGCCTTACCATTACATAAGATTTGACAAACTCACCAATCCTCGCAAAAGACACCGATTCCTACAAGGATGATTTGCGAGGCTTAGAACTGTTGCATAATTTTAAATGTTTCTAATAACTTAATTATTGTAAAGCTATTATCATTTAATTACATATTTATATACTTATATACATATATCATTTCACACCAAGTATATTTAGTGTACATTGTTGCAACCTGCAAAGTAAAATTAATTTTAAATCAATGAAAATATTGAAATACCTTTTCATGTTTAGGATATTTTCCAAAAACATAAAAAATATAGAAAATTAATTTCAATGCACCAACCCCTGAAAGACTGTTTGATCAAAAATATAAGTTAAATATTGACACAAAACTATATATATTTCACCTTGTCTGAGTGCTGAAACATTTATATCGTCACTACAGGCAAATAAACGGAAAACGGACGTTTATTAATAAAGCATAATGAGGTTATTATTTCGTAATATTTTCTTAATGTTGCTTCAAATCGTAGTATTTTAATACATTTTAGTGAATATTTTATCACTTTTAATTTAAATGTGTATTTGATCTAGATAAATTAGTCAAAGATGTAAATGTTTGAAAAAATTAATAAAAGGTTATATTTCTTCATATTCAATTTTCTGAAATCTCATAGGACTGTGGTCTTTTTTGTAGCTTTAAATATTAACATACTTTCATGAAGAAGAATAAGTGTGAGATATTGATATATATAAACCGAGATAATTAAATTTGTAGAAACTCTGTTTTAGTGATATCCTTCGATTCTCAGCCAGTTTGCATGGGAGGAACACTAGCCCGTGTGTGTTATGCGCTATATCAACCAGTTTGTGCAAAGATGGAAACACTTACGATAACAAATGCAGGTAAAATAAATACATCATAGAAATCTATCATTGGCATTTTCGCTCTATGAAATAGAATTCTAAATTTTTATTAAATTTCTTACATAAACAGGTTATCAGTAAATGAAATTTTGAGCAAGACTTTCTGTAGATGATCGCCAGTTAACATCACTGAAACAATGATGACTAATTTAGAACATGTATGTATCCGTTTTCGTTTCCATATGAGTATTTGTTCGGTAATTTTAAAGCACAATTTGTTAAATCACATTTCTTTTAAAGAATCAAATTCAAATATATACATATTCTTCATCATTATCAGCCTTTATTCGTCTACTGTTGGACATAGGCCTTTTCAATTAATGCCAAGACAGCCGATCCTTGTACTTCACAAAATAATCACTACAAATCCTTAACTATCTTTGTTGATACGTTATCTTACCTCCTTGAGAGTTTCTAATTTGATTGCAACCTGATTAGGATTTTCATGACTGAACTAATTTTCCAAACTAGTTTACCCATAATTTGAAAATCAATTTATAAAGTTTCAAAGTACACGAAAAACATTGTATAATTACTACAATAATTATTACCTGAGAGAATAACTAACAGGGATTTTTGATGTCTGGCATACGGCCGGTCATAAAATAAAAAAAATCTGTAAATCGTCTTGGAACATTGTTTTGAAGAGCGATAGGTAGACCAAAAGCGATGGATTGTTAAATAGCTTTCTCCATATTTGTTAGTAATTAAATACAATTTTTGTACAGACTTTTACAGTCTCGCATAAGAGGTTGATTAATTTTCTGTCAGTCTATTCGCTAAAACTAAATTCACGGTAGCCTCACACATATAATAGTACTTACACTCATTTAATTACACAAATTTAAAGAAAAAGAAGAAAATCTTGGGCCTGTCGTATTATCTGTAGACAATATAGGGTATTGCTAGTTTTTTGTGACTTCAAATGACCTTTATTATTTCGTTTTTCCTTAACAGGCAGTCGATAATCAGCCCCATTGCCATTACCCATTTAGCTCGGAGAAGTTTTCTCATTATGAGTAGCTATTCTCATTTCTTTCTAACATCCACCAATAGCTAGCTGAATGTTAACGAATTTTTGATTTTTATTCCTTTCTAGTATGAGAAGCGGCGTCAAGCTTGATCATGAAGGAAAATGCGATGGAGATATTACTCAAGCATAAAGTTAAACAGTGAACTCTTAATTACAGAAATTTTAAAGTAATTGCGGTATTTTTGGTCCCTATGCATATACATTACGTTAGGACTACTTTTTCAAAAATATGATATTTTAATGAAAGAAAGAAGAAATAAAGAAAAACGTTTATTTAGGTCATAAGTTCATTAAAAAACGTTTGATGAGATGGCAATATTTGAAATAACATAAATAGAAATAGTAAATCGTAATAAAACAACAAACATAAAAAATACTACTAATGAGTTGTATGAGTTTCTTTATCGTTTAAATTATGTTGTAAAAGATGACAAAAAGTCCCTTTCGTGTCTCTTTTGCCGGTTCTTCTCAGGAGCGAGAGACATCCTTTTCCGAACCGGTGGTAGATTCTTAACAATTAATAAGTGGTGTAACTCCTATGTATGAATAAGGATATTTGAAATTGAATTTGTTATTTTATTGTATTTTTAAAAGCTATTGTAAAGGTTTTATCGCAGGGCTTTAGAGCAGAGCGACTGAACCAAGAGATTCCGTTACAAAATATAACCTAACACTCGGATTATATCAAAATACAATGATGCTCGAACTGTCAATATATGTCAATGAAATTAAAGGATAATATTTTCATGTACATTAATTTACATAACGATACAATGAAGTACATTGCAAGTTACAATCATCAGATCCTCCAGTAGGATGTTTCCCCAAATTAAAATTCTTACTAATAATAATAATATAATAATATTTGGAATAATTAAACTAATTCATCTAGCTCCAAAAGTAAGCTTTTAATCTTTCGAATGTTGCATTGTATCATGTTACGAGAGCTATGTTATATGACTTAAAAAAATGGGGAGGGATGTGCAAATAAATGGCAGGTGAACTACCACAAGATATGGACACTCCTTAAAAAACAAAGCTGGTGACATTCCAATCATCCAAAACTCACCACTCATAAGTGAGATGAAGCTCTTTAAACGATGTGCTAGATAACTAGTTTTAACTATTCCTAAATCCAGTGACAGTTAACAAATTTTTTCAACGTTACAGTTTTCTAACTGAATAATATGTCATAAAGACTTTATACTGCTAGCATAAATTGTCTAGTCAAACTTTTAAGACCCTCAAGGTAGAACACCCAATATTTTCGCATTTTGTTTAAAATATACTTTTGTCACAAAGTCTAATTTGCAAACGCATATAACGATCACAATAGTAAAACGGACATTAAATTAATAAAAAAGCATTATTCTTCTCCTTACTATAGAAAGGATACCAGAATTTGATCAATTACTCTGTAGCTTAGTTTATCATGAAAGCGCATGCTTACAGAGCATTCGGAGGTCGTGCGTTCAAACCGCAACAAATTTTAATAGTACCTTGTAAGAATTATGCTATGTTGTGTATCATTGTGTCATATAGCACTGCAATATGCTCACAAGCTTATTGTAAATCATCGGTCTTTTAAATAAATTACTAAGAGAATAATTATTCTAGTCCCTATAATCATGCTAGTTCTATTTTATATAATGAATTATACAAACTTTGATTGAGTTCTCAGTTTCTCAACTCGAAAAATAAATAACATTCAAGAATGACTATACATAAATATAACTACAAATAAACTAAAACGAACAAGTTTAATGGTAAATAGCCCTTTAGTTCCGTTGTCTATACATACGTCAGCTACTTAATTCATAATAGATCGTGGATATTTCAAACCCATAGTAGACGGTCAACAGATGAGACAAAATCTGGATCTTAAAGTTTGTCTGAAGGTCAAGTGAACGTATTCTTACTTTTTAAGACTGAAGAAAGGACCAGATAGAATCTGAGTACTTACATATATATATAAAATGCAGAATACATTAAGGTACTTAGTTGAAGACGTTCCGTCCTGTAAGCATAACTTGAATAAACAAATTAAAATAGTTAAGAAATATCATCTCAAAATCTGAAAAGACAGTATATCTTGATATATGCTTTTGAAAAGACGATTAGATCGTATGAATTCGACTTCATTTTACATGTTATAAATACATCGTTTGTAAGATATTTGACAGGAATAAAGTATTCACTTAGTCCCAAAGGTCCCTGGAAATAGACAGCTAGTATAAGTGGAATCGATGTAACATACCCATCCGTCATACATTTTAACTTTTACACATATGAGTGTATAGTACTTCATTTGTGCTAACAACTCAGAAGACAAAACACTATATTATGAAAATATTGTTTGTCCTGCATGAGTCAAACCCTGACGTCTTGAAAGACAGCTTTCACTACACTAGCTTAAACAACAGTCAAATAACAAATACAGATGTAGAATTTTATTAGAAGTTAGTCAGAAGTCAAAGTCGTTAAAGATCTTGAATCAAAGGCTGTTGGTCACCATTGTGTCGAGACTGTCAGCTTTCTTGGCTTATTGAAAAGGCATCTGAGGCAAGAGTCTGAAGCTACGTTCGATTAGTTAGAGACAAAATCAACAGTTTAGATTCTGTGCAAAGCGTCTTCAATCATTTATACAAATGTAACTATGGCCGTTTTAAAGGTCTTTTACCAATTAGGTAAAGTACATGTTCAATTTACACAAGAGTTTTATTTTGACGTTGATATAATATGCTTTTGAGTTGTCAATACTGATAAATTCACATATCTATAGACTTGCTTTAATTGTCAAGTATTAAACAACATCAGATTGTTCGTATTAAATTTCAATTGATTTATAATGTTTTTCATCGTGATTAGAGAAACGATCGTAATTATCCACTGCTTAAACAACATGGTATTTGATCCGTATAACATACAACAAAAGTCGTTAGCTCATGATTAAATTTCAGCTTTAACAATGAGGTGATACGGACACACAAGTTAGCCCTATCAACAACAATGTGAACAACAATGAAAATGTTATGGTATAATGTCCTGAGGTTCAAACGCACATATTCTTCAGTTCTAGAACACAGCCTTGTATCCAGTACATTACTAAACACAAGTTTCAATAGTCAAATGTCAAATGATACCTTAAATTCATAACATTTTATTGATTGTCAAACTAAAAGCATTTTCAACTAAATACCGACATGAGAGAACGGCAAGAAACTATTTATATAAGTCTTTATGAGCGTACGCGATTCTTAGCATATTATTATTTTTATAATTTGATTGAAACAGACTTGACTACAGTGTTTTCGACTGTACTTGTTCCACGTACTGGCATGAAGATCAGATTAATTCACAACAGCAGTCCTCTTCCGTAAGTAAATTTAACATAGAGGAATACTACCATATGCATAAAATTGCTTTATTCGATCGTTTCACTGTTGTTAATTGTCATTACATGACGTATGACGGATTCCTTACAAGTTTTAGATCACGGGTATAGTCAGGAAAACGTTAAATCTAATACTTGTACAGGTTGTCAACTAATGATAAAATAAATATTGTACGTTTATGTACTATGTTTCAAATAATAATGTATAAGTCAAAAAATAGATATCGACATCAAATTAAGATTTTATTAAAATAGTCTTAATCAATTTGATCTTCTCCTATAATGTTTTTCTTAAATTTGATTAGAAACTATTAGTAAATAAATAACGTAAAGGAAAAAAGTCTTAAACAACATAGGTTTCGACGATTTCGTTATCTATAATAAATTTGTATAGAGTAGCCACTTAAACGCTCCAGCGTAATGGTATGAGGTCAGATGAAACTGGAACCTGGGTTAGATCTTGCGGTGATCAACAAAGTTTCATTGTCTGTGGATAGGTAATTCCGATCACCTAATGTTGAAAATAGATGATCCATCGTGAGATATAGGCATGAATAATCGTCATCACATTCCCCATTGGATCATCAGCCTGGTGGGATACGGTCCACCAATGGCTAGGGAGCAGTAGCAGTGACTTGCCCAAACTACGCGCTTTCGATTAGGGATGTAGAATTGTAAATGTACCATTAAATTCGAAAATATATATATGTATAAAGTTTGAGTAAAATACAGGTCAATCAAACGAATTAAATTTTAATGATCTTTAAATGAGCGATATCGCGATTAGCATGTTCATATGCGTTTTAGTAAGTGAGCTTAACAACGGCATGCATCTGTAGTGTACTCTCGTCTGCGCACCAATCGGCCAGACCGAGACAAATGCAGGTAGTATTTGCAACATGCTTGTTTTCACTCTTACCAAACAGCATAAGACTTAGTCTCAACATGTCATGAGGTAATAACGCTATATGTTTATGTTTTAATGCAGTATTAAATTAACTTTATTCACAAGTCTATGCTCGTTGAGTTATTTGATATCTGAGGTACTTTGGTTATCGTTTCTTACTCAGGTTTAGATCACGTGTGGCATATCAATTGCTAAAAAGTTAAGAAATCATGTACAACAGATGGGTTTAACTAATATAAAAAGTAGTACTTACGCATTGACTAGTTGATATATTAATCAAAACACAATGGTGATCGTGCGATATGGAAGGTCTAGTGTCTTATTCAGCAAACTGAAGCTGGCTAATGATGATATCTCCTATGTTATGATGCTAGAATTTCACCTGAAACGTTAGTGACACGACGAATAAGCTAAAACGGAAACTGCTCACCAGCAAAGTAAAAAAATAGGTTCGACTGATTTACTTTCTATTAAATTTGTAAACCCATAGCTGAAGTGATAAGTGAAATGCCTCCGTAGCCTGAAGTGGTATGGGAGTAGAAACCGGAGGTCTGTGGGTTAATTTGCGTGACTCAAAGTTTCATTTACATGTTATCCTAGTTCGAAGTTAGAAACTTATTTTTACCATCACGCATTGGTCTGAAATAAGATGACCACTATGGTCGGTTTTATGCTAAATGTAAGTCAAATATCAGTTCATCTTACATTACCATTGGTAACCAGCGTGGTGATACTGGTCCAACTAAATCTTAGAGAGAGGTCTATGTCAGCAGTGGACAAAATAGAAAACAAGAATTCCTGACCCTGATCTGTTGTGAATCAGTGATGTGCACCATTGTTAGCGTAAAGTCTGTTAAAATTTATATTATTTCATTTGAGTAACTACGAGTCAAATACTACATTTTAAATTTAATGGAATTATTGTAAACCACTTTGTATCCTTGCTAAGTTTCAGGCTCATGTTTAAGTTGAGTCAGGTTTGATCCAGTGGATAATCAATAAGACGTAGCGTTACTCTCCCGTCTCTGCACAAGATAGTCGATAAGCCAATCGTAACCTAATGCAGTAATTGGACATTGATATCTTGAATTTTCATTTAAAGGCACAAACTAGAACCTAAGACCCTGACAAAGGTCTAGCAAAAACATGCACTGATGCTAAACAGTAAACCGATAAGTTTATGATCCATTATAAAGGCTATAATGAATACAAACTCGCCTCCTAGTCACTCATTGGTTCTTGGTTTAGAATGCTGACGCTGGAAGCTTTGTCGTTATCGTTTTCTCAGAGGTAGAATGCGGTAGCAGATCAGAAATACCCAGTTGAGCTATCAACATAATTTACGAGACAATCAAGAACAGTGTCCATGCATCGGTCATGGGCATGTAAACCGATGTCACCACACCAACGCCATGCATTGGCACGTGGACAGCCCTCCGTGAAACGCCTAAGTGGTCAGAAGAAACTCAGTCGTCACATCGGTGCATCAGTGCTGTACAGTAAGTGGAGTGTCTAGTGTCTGCCAGGAAGTAGCACAGTGTCTGACGATGATGATGCGTTCGCGCAGCGCGCAGATATGCTTCACGCCTGATCGGGTTAGTGACCGACGAAATTTCGCGTATCAGACGACCTACAAAGCTGCTTCACACGCTTCTGTTGAAATAAATATCACGTCTTGTTTACCTATTATTTACATTTGCAAATTAAATTCATCCCACGTTTACTGCAAGACGATTAAGTGTAAAATCAACGCTACCACCCACGTGGTAATTGATAACCTTATCCGCTGTTTCATGTTCTAATTATTACAATCCTGTTTCCGTTGAAAGAAAACTTATTTTTTAATGCAACGGTTTATATCATAAAGTTCCACTTTTTTTATTTTATTTTGAAATAAAAATATATTCGTTTTTAATTTACATATTGGATTAAATTATTACTGCCCTAAAATCTTTTTTAGAAGAATCCTTTTAATGACAAAATAGAATTTAACAAAATTCCTCCGATCTGCTTAATAATTATTTGTATTCGGTGGCCAAAGTTGGGTTAAAAATTTTAACTTTATTTCATTTGGCCACACAAAATACCATTTAAAATTTAATCTATTTTAAAACCCCTCTTTTTCCTTCTAAGGTTACAGGCTCATATTTTTTTCAAGCTGTAGGTCATAGGTTTGATCCAGTGGAATAACAATAAGACGAGTCGTTATTTTCCGGCTTCTGAACAAGATAGTTCGATAAAGCCAATCGTCCTAATAATAACAGACATTTATGAATTAGGCTAAAAGGCCCTAACACCAAGGATACCTGAAGACCTGAGAAAATGCCTAGCAATATAAAGCATTTGCGTATAGAAAATAAACGGAGTAAGTCTATATTACACATGTGACTAAAAACATAAGTGCAATAAAATGGTCTCTAAATTACTTCGTTGTTTTTCTTTTTAGAATGGAGCTGCGCTGGGGCGTCGTTGCGTTATAGAGGTGAATGCGGTAGCAGATCGTAAATACAGTTGAGCTATCAACATGAATTTCTTTACAGGAACCAATCAAAGAAACAGTGTGCTTGTCAGCTCTCAGGTCGACCGGACCAGCCGCTCGATCCGCTCCGCTACCTGCGCCATCTGCTTGAGCCACCCGTGGCGCCCTCCCCGACGCCTCGAAGTGGCAGAAGAGAAGACGTCGAGTCGTCGTGTCATCGTGCATCAGTGCTGTGCAGTACAGTGTAGTGTCAGGTGTGTGCCGGAAGTGTCGAGTGTCGACGCGTTGGGCGTACGCGCCTGCGCGCGAATAGCTGTGTAGCCGTCCGGTCGGGTGAGTCGTTCCGATTTTGCCTATCAATTTAATTTTCCCTTTACAGCGTTCAGACACCTTCTGTTGGGATGTAGGGACCCTTTTATATTAGTTTACATTGCCAAATTAAATTCATCTGCCACGTTTCACCGCGAACGTAGTTAATTTAAAATCAACGCACACCACCCACGTGGTATATTTCTTATCAATTATCGCTAGGTTTGCTGCTGAGCGGACCGATATTCACCTAGCGCTCCTAAAGCGCTGGTTTTCCTTCTAACGTTAGGTTTACACCTCCCTGCTCACTGGGGCGGGAGGTGTGCACCCACCCCGGCCTCACCGGGGTGCTCTTGCACCGATTAATTAAATTCATTGCGTAGTTTTGGCAACATCGCCTAACGATGTTGCATTTAATGCAGGAAGCCCTAGAGGGCATAGGCCTCAACTTTGAGGACTTACAAAACAAATCGCCGGAAGCGATTAGAGAAGCCATCCGCATGGCAGTTATCGCCAACGATGGCTCATCAGACTCGTCGTCCGATTCGACAATAACGTCAGCCAAGCCCAAGAAGGGCAAAAAATCGCGCGCCGCAGCTAGGGCCACGTCGGAGGAGTCCCGTAAATCTTCCTCCGAAACCACGCAGACAACGTCCGACTCCGAAATGGAAGTCGAAGTAGGAAACGTAGGCTCGGACACCGGTGAATCCGAGACGCGGAGGGCTTTCTGCCCATTCAATCGCGCAAGAAGAAGCGCAAAAATAGGTCATCACCAGCCACATCGCCGACACCGGACCCGCCAACCAAAGCGCCGAAATCGTCGGCCACCGAATTATCGGCCCCGAGGCCACTAGAGCCAACCCCCGCCGCCTCACGGCAACCAACGCTAGCTTCACAGCCGGCGCATCACGACCCTCAGCTGGCTGCTTCTCAGCAACCCGCCCGCTGCCTCACAGCAAGCACCCGTCTCCAGAGACAAGAAACCACCGCCCTATATACATTAGGTCACAAGAAGTGGGCCGAACTCGGTCTGCCCTTTCCAACCGCGTAAAATTCACGGCCAATGATTCCGCCAGTGGAATCAAATCCAGTAGAGACGGTGCAAGCGCACCGCGACGTCACTAAATATCTGCTCGAGAAGCAGTATTACTATCACACATTCGCGCTCCCGGAAGGCGCGTCCTTCGAACAGTGGTCAAAGGGCTGCCGAAGGAACTGCCAACTCAAGAAATCTTCGAATTTATCAAATCGAGAACATCCCAATTTATTCCGCTCAAAGGCTGTTCCACCGCGGACAAAAAAGCCGTACAACGTCGTCCTTCGACGCTCGGCAACGCTCTCAGAGGCAAGAAAGTTTATGACCTTAAGCACTATGCGACATCGGTCGCATCTCATTTCTAACGCGCCGCATTCGAACGGCCTCCCAGGGCGAGTGCCATAACTGCCAAGTTATTCGGACACACGGCCGAATTGCCACGCACGACCCCGTTGCGTGAAGTGCCCTAAGGGGACCATGGCACCCCAGACTGCCCACGACCTCCGGGACCGAGAAGCCCTTGCTACGTACGAGACCGCCGGCATGCGTAAACTGCCATGCCAGAGCCACGGCAACTATCTAGGGTGCCCCAAGGCGCGCCAAGCGGAAGCTCACCTCCACCATCCACCATCCCTAGGCGCCCACCGGTGCCATCCCTCACTCCCTTCCCGCCCCTCCGGCCTGCCCCGGCAGGCAGATTCCCAGCGCTCGCGTGCCCCCATGCCAGCGTGGCAACAACCGGCCCGCAACCTGCGCCGAGGCGCTCCGCGTAGCGCCGCACCGCGCGCCCCGCACCTACAAGCGCTCGCGAAGCTGCTCCCAGCAAGCTAGCCATGCAATGGCAGCTCTGGGACTAACACTGATGTGTTAGTTAATGACAGTGAACTTCTGCGAAGTCGATAGGCTCACCGCCGAGTTAGATGTCACCGTTGGCAACTTCGCCCGCTTGGCTGTACTCACGCAAGTACAGAAACTTGATCGAACTTATTCGTGGGAACTAAATGGATAATACACCACAACCTTTGAAAAACGGCCCGGGCCGCGTAAAAGCCACGCGCATTCAACCTGATCTTTTTCAACGCAAACGGTCTCGCGAAACAAACGGCCGAAGTCAAAGAATTCCTTCTGCGAAACGACGTGAGACATTCTACTGGTGCAGGAGACATTCCTAAAGCCCGGAAGAGGAGATCGAAGATTGCTAATTTTAATATCATAGAAATGACAGGACCGGCGCTTACAGGCGGCACTCTCATTATTATATAAAAGTCACTGCACTGCGTAACAATCGACACGCATAATCGAATCTAAAAGCACATAGAAGCCTCGATCTGTAGGTTAGCCATGTCAGGTCACGCGCCGATTACAATAGCTTCGGTATATTTACCATGCAGAGACACCTCATGCATCACCCAATCCGATTTCGAGACGCTATTATCCTTGGAGACGCCGTCATCCTCGCCGGCGATTTCAATAGCAAGCACACCCGATGGAACTCATCACTACAAATCCGGGGTCTAGCATTAGACGAATTGTCAGACAAGCTCAATTTCAGTGTGGTTGCGCCGTTGATGCAAACACACTTCCCACACGTGAGTGGGACAACGACCGGATATGCTTGATATTGCTATCGTAAAAACGTCAATCTCGCTCTCAGGAGCATAGGGTCATCGATGACCTAACCTCAGACCACCGTCCCGTGCTCTTAAAGCTAGGACCCGCAAATCACCAAAACACAGTTCTTAGAACTAAAGTCGACTGGCACAAGCTAAGTCACAGCTCAGACTCCTACTAGCTCACCTCATTTAGATACCATGCCAATACCCTAAACACCGCTCACGACGTGAATCTCGCCGCTCATGCGTTCACAAGTCATGTTCAAAATGTCGTCGAGGTCTCCTCAGAGGCAAATCCAGTGGAGAAGAACCCCCGCTGGGCCTTGCCAAACGACATCAGGACCTCTTCGCGACGCAAGAGGCCGCGATTCGCGCCACGATTGGTAATCCAGCAGAGCGAAACCGAAGGCAGCTACGCGCCCTCGAACATCAGTCCAAGATGCGCATAGCTGAATTCAGGAACGATCGGTGGGATAGCGATCTGAGCAACCTCATCCCTCATGTGGCCTTCTGGCGCATTCCCAAAAGCCTCAAAGGCGGCGGCAGCCATCCAACTATGCCGCCACTCATCCAGCCCGACAACCCACGCGTTTCTCGATGAGGAAAAAGCCGAATGTCTGGCCGACGAGTCTCGAGGCTCAATGCTCCCAGCTCACAACCGGTGAGCGCCGCTCATCTCCGCAGGTGAGAGCGAGGTTGACCAGGTTGACACGCATCTACCCCACGCGACGTACTTACCCGTAACGGAAAGCGAAGTCGAATCGTTAATCAAAAAGCAAACCACGAAGCCCGGGCACCATGGCATATCAAACCGCGTCATAAAGATTCTTCCGACTCATCTCATCAACCTCCTAGTCCTAATATATAACGCAGCTCTTTCCAAGGTATTTTCCAAACGCGGAAGGATGCTGAGTTATAAACTTCCTCAAACCAGGAAAACCTCCCAACCAACCAACCTCCTATCGCCCCATTAGCCTGCTTAGGGCTTCAGGAAAATCTTTGAAAGACTAGTTTGACCGCCTGCAGGACTTTATGCAGGCTAATGGGCTTCCCAATCCAGTCAGTTCGGCTTTCGGGCCAAACATTCCCTGTCACATCAGGTGCACCGCATCACGGAGCACATCAAATCCCATGACACAGGGGCCAACACACAGGAGCGCTTTTCCTCGACGTGGCGAAGGCGTTCGACAAGTATGGCACGACGGGCTTATATACAAGTTATATAAGCTCGGCGTGCCTGACTCATCTCGTACTCATCATACGAGACTTTCTCTGGAAGCGAACGTTCCGATACCGCGCCGAGGGAACAAAATCCAACCTCACCCGCTACTAGCCGGGTACCACAAGGCTCGATGTGGCCCCGATCCTATTCACCCTCTACACCAACGACATCCCTCGCAACTATAAAGTTAGCTACCGCCTTGTTCGCAGACGACACATGCATTTTACATCCGGCATATGTCCTATCTCTATCAACGACGTCTCAAGTCGCAGGCCAGGCGCTTCAGGCGACTGGTTTCGACGTGGAGGATCGAAATTAACCCATCCAAAAGCGCGGCGGTCTTGTTTGACAGAATGCCGACGATCCATCCATGATCCGACTCCTCGACCACCCAATTCCATGGGTAAACACAGTCAAATACCTCGGGTAACCCTCGATAAATCCCTCAGCTTCGGCCGACATCAAGCAGGTCAAAAACAGAGCGGCCTCGTCCCTGGGTCGCCTATTCCCGATTAATCAATCCCAAAAGCAAGCTGTCTCTGCGCAACAAGGTGTTGCTATACAAAACAGTTATCGGTCCAATCGCGGCTTCGCCGGTCCGGTGTTCGCTCATGCATCCCAATCAATATCCACAAACTCCAAGCCCTGCAAAACAGGTTCATACGCAGGGCCACGGGTGTCACTGGTGCGTGCGCAACCTTGACCTGCATGTGGACCTGGAATTGCCCTCCATTCATAACTTTTTAAAACAAGCATCTATCAAATTTTCGACTCGGCTTCGCAACATCCGAATGAGCTGGTACGTAACGCCGCCGATTACGTACCACGCAAGTTAGTTCATCCTAAACCAGAAACACGTCAGATATAGGCGACCGCGCCATAGCTACAGATCCGGACGACGATATAACGATCTTGCAAGCACGTGTTAAATCGTACTATCGAAACACCTATTGCCCTCGCCGCCGAGGGCAAACGCATACCCGTACAACAGATTTCGGCACGTACCAGGCCGATTCTCACCAACTAGATAGAGCGGTTTTGGCTTAAAATTAACATGTCCTAAAGCAACTAATCGAGCCGAGGTTCGGCCCACGGGGGCGCCCCCGATACATGTTGCTAACGGTTTAGACTAGGTTCAGAAAAGAGACTGATCGAGCCGAGGTTCAGCCCTCCTGGGCACCCTCGATTAGATCGCTGACGGTTTAAAAATAGTGGCAGCCCGAGCCGAGGTCTCCCCTCTGGGGACCTTCGGAGCTAAGCCAACAAATTAAGAGGTGAAGCCTGTGCACTTAAAGTTGCACAGCCCTCGACTCCGCCGGGTTGTAATGGTTTAATCCACCACGGAAGCCATCAAATAAACGATAAATTGGCTTTTTATTTTACTCTTTATGTTTTGAACTGCCTCCGTAGCCCTAGTGGTATAGGCGTGTGGCTTAGAAACCGGAGGTCGTGGGTTCGAATCCTGCGGGACTCAACAAATTTTCATTGTTGTTTCCTGGTTGGTTAGGGCAATTTGGGCCGATCACCCAATTGTCTGAAAAGTAAGATGATCCATGCGTCGGATGGGCATGTAAAAGTCGGTCACCACCAACCCGCATTGGACCAGCATGGTGGGATACGGTCGAAACCCTCTAATGGATAGGGTGTATTAGGGGAGGCCTATGTCCAGCGTGGACTATCACAGGCTGATGATGATGATGATGATGATGATGTTTTGAAATACCAATGAGTGACATGATGTTATAAATGTCACAATCTTTTTCAAATTAATGCGCTACGCATACTTACAATAAAGTAAACATTATAACCCATGAGCGAAGTAGTGTCATGAAGCATTCTATTTTTGAATTGTCACTGAAATGTCTTCACGAGTGACAGTTCACTAATACTAACACTGAATGACGGATCTCCATTGTTATGTATACTACTTACTTTGGTCACATATGTTTCAAGTTTAAATTAGCGAAATCATAAGCATTAAATAAATTAACCATAAACCCTTAGATGTTTTTTTTAAGTGTATATTGCTTTTATTTTCTGTAACTAAATAAACGTTTAATATTTAGATAATTTTGTCAGTTAAAAAGTAAAAGTTATCTAGTTAAAACAGAATAATCATTTTTGAGAAAGTTTTATACGCATTAAAATTTACCTACTTCTACAACGAAGATATGCCTTTTATGATGAGCTTATGCGGGTAGAGCATGTTGTAATATTTACTTAAACACTACATTTTTATCCCAGCTCACATATTTCTCCTACACGTGGGGGTGTGACATCAAAAATCATCAAAAGTCATGTATAATTTAATACCAGAAATTATTGCAGTAATGGCTTTTGGTTTCTATATATATAAATATATATATATATATATACATTTACAGAAATCATTACTATTATATATACATTAAAAATTAGCTAATAATATTTTTATGGTATTACAGGTTACTCGTTATTCATATAAAAATATCACGACTTTTTTTGAATGAGGAAATGTAGAGAAAACATTTATATTCACGTTGTGAAATCAAATATTAATTTCCCAACGGACGAGTCTTAATAGAAAAAGTTTAATATTGTTTTTGCACTAAGTTTTCAGTACCACGAGTCTGAATTTCATCGAAACCAATAGAATCGGTCAAAATTCTTGTTATAAATATATTTTGTACTGAATATTGAACTTTACACGTCTTAACGTTTTTAGAGAAACCCTATCATTATACTTATCTGCATTATTATGAGTTAAATATTGTGGAATAGGCATCTATAGTCCTGTTTTCGAAAAATAGAATTTTTTAATAAAATATAATCTTATTTGTGTCGCCTAGTTTTTATCATCTTTAAAAATATTCCAAAAAATTTAAGCCTCAATACTTTCTGTAAGCTTATTTTTTGTTACATTGTAACAAGATATATTGTTATAAAAGGAGAAGCTGAAAAGCCGCAATAATAAGAAAAAGAAGCTTATAAAAACAGACATTTTAACAAGGCATTCATTATGCTTCTTTAAAATTCTTGTATTATATTTGCTTCGAACAAAAGAAATCATGAAGCTCATAAGCGTCACCGATATGAAATAAAGGCGCACTGCTTTTAGTTCGCGGTGAATGAAACAAAATTTAATATTTAGCAGAATAGTGCGTTTATATGCCAGAACACATTTTCATTTTGCCTGCGGAATGAAATTTATCTCAAAAAGTCCTGTGTTTTCCATTTTCCTGGTATGTGATAATACTATTTTATATATCGTGAATTGCATGAATATATGTACCTAAATTATAAATATTCGTTATTAATGTTTAAATATAAATGTATAAAAACATGTATATAAAATGCTATAAGAAAGATGTACCTACAATACAGTTAAATGGTTTTTTAAATATAGATAACGATTTTAAAATACAGAGCCTTAAACCATATCTCAACATCAATGATTTTCCATGAGTCATTTAGTTTTTATTTTTTATTTAAAGTCCTGTACTACAGGTTTATAAATAAAACTTAGTACGCTTACCTTCATTGTTCGGATAAAACAAATTACACTTACAAAAGACATGATCATAAATTTCTATATTAAGTAAATTCTTACAAACTATACACTTTTACAGGGGTCAACGTTAGTCGAATAATCGTTTCTACTTTTCCCCATTTCATCTGATGATAGAGCATAAATTCTCTCTGTGATAAATACCCCATTTACACTATTACTGTAAATGAAAATACCTTTACGAGGTATCACTTATATCATGAGGAAAACTTAATTACTTGTTAACTGCTTCTTGCCGACTTCCCAAAAGTAGGAGGTCCCAATTCGGAGCGTATGTTTTTTTATATATACGAGTATGTCACCTCCTGCTCCGCTTCTAAGGTTAGAATTTGTACATTCCTTCTTTAAATGATAGGAATTAGCTGTTAATTGGAGCTTTGTTTGATTTTAAATAATTTTATAGTGAATAGTTAATTAAATATTGAAGAAATAATAGAAAATTACAGCGTCAAAAACACAACATCGAGTGCGATTGAATTGCAAACGCTGCCTCAACCTTATGATATATATTTTAAGATATATATTTTGAGATATATTTTAAGTATGTTCTACATAATTGTACCTTAATTAGCCTGCAATAAATAGTGCGGGAGAGAGTTATAATATACAGCCGACCCGATATTATTGTAAAGTTTTAATAAAATCCAGTTTTTTGAGTGACAGATTAACAAACATCCATCAATCATCCAAGTGTTGAAATACGAAACGGTTCATAATCCAACATATCAAAATTAAAACCATTGTCTATGCTTTTTGCGACTAATTAGGACATCAACATTTTACTTTTAGTTACACGTAATCTTAATTATCCTTATTCAACATGAAAAGTTAAAAAGATGCTACTCACAAGCGCCATGTTTTATTGATATAAAATGAATAGAAATAAAATGGTGCCGTTTAGGCTAGTCAGTATAATTTCTGACCCTCTTTATGCGTTTTTGGCTGACTGCCAGTCAACTGACCCTACTGACCTAAGTCCGCGAACCAAAAAAAAATAAGCAGTCAGTTTGAAAAGTCCCGTCATATCTAAAGGTAAAGAATACTAAATATTTTATGGACTTACTTTTTACATTAATATTCAGTTTTAATGAGTAATCTCAATTTCTTTTATAAGGTAAGGTGACTTATTATCATCATCATCACCTATCCACTGCTGGACATAGGCCTTCCCTTATACACCCCTATACATTGAGGTTACACAGCTGATGGTATGTGATTACTACCGTCTATGGACATTCGCACCACCAGAGGAGCTGCAAATGCGTTTCAGGCCTTTTAGGAAGGAGCTAGCTCTTCTTGGAGGACCCAAAGTCATATCGGCCTGGAAATACCGCTCTCGACAAAATCGTTCCAGAGCCGACTCGTACGCGGCAGCAAATGGCGTGTGAAACGTAGGGTGTTAGACCGGCCATTAAGGTAGTGCTGATGGTAATCATGCAGTCGCGTTGTACGGTTACAGAAGCTCATAGCGGTATTCATTGATTTATTTATTTAATAGGTTCACCAACGTACGTTCACATCAGTTTCTTTTACGTATTAAACAATATGTGACGAAAAATAACAGGCCAACTCCACATATATCAATAACAAAGTAAACTTTAATATAACTTTACTAACATAGTTATAAACAACTGCAAAGCTAATTACTTTTTAGATAGGTATAAGGGTCAGTCATACAGAAATTTGCTATAATAATAGGTCTAGTATTGAGAAACTTCCAAAACTGAATGTGGAAATTATTGTGAACGTCTTCTGCTGCTTATCAAACACGATACGACATCTCAGTGGACAGGACTAATAGAAAAGTTTGATCCAGTTATACCAAGTAGGTTAATGTTACTCTTAATCTCATTACTAACACATAAAGATTTTTTAAGTGGTGTTGGTAAAATATAAACATATTATTTGTAATAACCTTATAAAGTTTTTATTCGAGTTCCAATTTATACACAAAACTTAAACAATAAAGTTGATTTTGTGGATTAATTAGGCATTTTAAGCAAAGGTTGGTCAAAAACACTCTTTGCTTCAAACATTAACGTAAATTCTATTAATTTAGATAAGTAGTTAATTTTACGAGTACTAAATTACATTTTAAAACTGAAATAAAAGTGAATGCCAGGTGTTTATTTAACTAACATAGGAACATCTACATTTGGTTAATGAACGAAGAAAAGGAAGCACTGAACAATAACATATACAAAAATATTTCTTAAAAAAATAATGCGAGGTGAATTTTCTGGAAAAGCTTGATCAGTTTCTTGAGAACGTAAACATATGCTTTCTTATGGGTAGAGACTATGGGAATGGCTCAAATGTTTGAGTTACGAAATTGCTGAACAAGGCATGATGCCTTGCCTGATACAGAACTAAATAGTGAAGTGAAAACTTGTGTTCCATGTCAAGTGTTCGTTACAAATTGAATAATTAATCAAAATAATGCCATTTAGGCGACCCTTGTTAAGAGTTTTTACTAAACATAACTTTTTTACTTTGTTCCTGAGAACGAACTGAAACGAAGTTATATTTAACTAAAATTTTTAATGTGGAATGACTGGGCTTGATGGCAGTAAAAATGATCAGTTCAGTAGCGCTAATTTGTGGTATTGAAATTATTTGCTCTGTAATATTTTCCTTGAATTGCTTGCGCTAGTAGCATGACTTATAATTATGGTTTATAAATTTAATACTTAAGCGTTCTAAGCCATTGTATTGTTATTATGGTAGACCGTGGTAGGTCCCCTGTTTACAGAAGACCGTCTGGTGGGACACCGCGGTGCCTATTTCTGCCTGAAGCAGTAGTGTGAAAACACTACTGCGTTCCGGTTTGAAGGGGCACCGTAGCCAGCTATTTACTGGGTAAACAAGACTTAACACCCTATGTCTCACGGTAGGCAGCGCGTCGGCGATACCACTGGTATTGTCAACGTCTATGGGTGTCGGTGACCACTTTCCATCAGGTGGCCCGACTGCTCGTCTGCTGCGTATGCCATCAAAAAAAATACGAATAGTTAAGACTAAAGTTACTAGGCAGTTTTTGAGGAAATAATATTTTTATACTGATTCGCCTGACTTTAAGTTAAATCCAAAAAAATATTTGCATCTTGTGTAAGTGATAATATTAGCTATTGTTGTTAATAAATCTGAATCTTGAATTACAACAATAATAATTTTGTATAATTAGTGTTGTGTAGTCAAATTAATTTGAATCTTTCTTTCAAGTTTTAATACTTGTGTTTAGAGTTCAGGTATTTAAACATGTAAAGAGAAGAGGTTTTCCTTCGCAAGTTTTCGGAACAATTCGTATTTATCATGCTCTCTCAAATACTATATACTTCTGTATCATAATCCATCAGTCTATATCTCTTTATTATACAATGAAATTATTCAATTTGACATTTGATACGCAGATGACTGAAAGTGCTAAAAGTTCCCAAAGATTATGATGATACAGTTTAACTACAATCAGATCTAACGAGATTTGAGTCATTCTGCGATAGGAATAAACTTGACTTAAACGTAGAAAAGTGTTTTTTCATAACATATACAGGAAAAAATTACTTTATTGAGGCAAATACCTTCTAAAAGGTACGGCTATTGATCGAGTATTTAAGGCTCGTGATCTTGGTGTGTTATTCAAGATCATAAACTTGTACATGATAAGCACATAAATAGCATTATATCTAAAGCCTACAAATCACTTGGTTTTATTATACGCAGCTCGTCAGTTGTCAGTGAAGTAAAAACTATAAAAACTCTTTATTGCTCTTATGTTAGACCTATACTTGAATATGCTTCTCAGGTTTGGAACTCTAAATACCAGACATACATTTCACGCATCGAAGGTAACCAAAAGGTTCCTAAGATATCTCGATTGGAAGTTACATATCACATCATTAGACTATAACGATAGGTGTTATGTTCCCTTACATGTGCGGAGAAATATCAACGATGTATGCTTTTATTTAAATATCATTGAAGGATCCATTAACTCAGCTCGAGTGGTTATCTGAAATTACTTTAAATGTTACTTTATTTAATCAAGGAAAACGTAAATCCTTTGCATTCCAAAAGCTCGTTCTAACTATAGATGTAATGCTTTTGTAATAAGAATAGCAAAATTTATTTACTTGCATATGGATAATGATAACTATATATATATATATATATATATAATATATATATATATAATATATATATATATATATATATATATATATATAATATAATAATGATAATGATAACCGCATCAGAAATGACGTGATCCGTCAGAGAACCAAAATCACTGACATAGCCCACCGGATTAGTAAGCTGAAGTGGCAGTGGGCCGGTCATATAAGCCGCAGAACTGACGACCGCTGGAGTCGAAAAGTTCTGGAGTGGAGACCAGGATCGGAAAACGTAGTGTAGGACGCCCTGCGGCAAGATGGAGTGACGACATTCGCAAAGTGGCCGGTGGGCTGGATGAGAATAGCCGAAGATAGGAAACGGTGGCGTGCATTAGGGAGGCCTATGTCCAGCAGTGGACTAGCGCAGGCTGATGATGATGATGATGATGATGGATAATGATCCATTTCTTACCTGACTACAGTCTAGAACAATCCTTACACAAATTACTTTAATAGTCTTAGTCAATAATTAAGTAAGTGTTTGTTAGCTATATTTTGTTCCCACTGTGTTAATAAGATTACACCATATGTGAAAACTTGTAATTGGCTTTTTAATTAAAACATACAAATTATTATAGTAAGAATATTAGCTGAAGTTTTCCAAATAAAATAAAATAAATTAAAAATAGACACTAAAAAAAACAGTCTCATATATGGATAAAAATGTCACTCGTTTAATGCGATTATTCATTGACAGTTCGGATCGCATTATTATTACCAAGCCTTGATTATTTTAGTTTAAAGTTAATTACCCAAAGAAAATGGTTTCCTTTTTTAAACTGTTGCACAATAACTATGTGGGTTAATTCTACCTCTGATTTACCGTTGACATGAGTATAGGTTGTCCTAGAGAATCCCTAGTATAGGTTGCCACTTTGTCGTAGTTACCTGATCAGTACCTGCGGTATTTTTAATGTTGGAAAACGCTTGTCCTGGTGAGGGTAAGGATGGGTTAAAACCACCCATTTGTTCCTTCCTGTTGTGTTAAAGGAACGTTTTCAGTAACCGTACTAGCACAACATCCTAGTGGTATGTGCTTTAGAAACCAGAGGTAGTGGGTTCGAATCTTGCGGGGACTCAAGTTCTTCATTGTTGTTTCCTAGTTGGTTATGGCAATCTGGGCTGATCATCCAATTGTCTGAAAAGTAAGACGATCCATGCATCGGATGAGCATGTAAAAGTCGGTCCACCTACCAACCAGCATCGAACCAGCGTGGTGGGATACGGTCCAAAAACCCCTAATGGATAGGGGTGTATTACGGGGGGCCTATGTCCAGCAGTGGACTATCAAAGGCTGATTATTTATGTATTTATGTAATGTACTAGCACCAAAGCAGACCTATCTCCGGCCTGTGGTCTACTTCATCTCAGGAAACAAAAGACCAGAAACGGGAACATATTAGTATTTTGCACGCTATCGCTTTTGCGGCCGAAATAGTATTGCGTGGTATCTCCCCAGACGGCCCCCATGTAAAAAGGGGAGGTACAAGTTGGAAGACGGACATAAGAACAATGAGAAAACATTTAATAAAAGTTATGGCTTATTAATTAAGAATTTATTGTGCTTAATACCTAAAACAGAACACTTCGTAGGAAAATAAAATAATAACTGAGAACTTTTATTGATTGGTCTTTATAAATGGTACCTATATACTTTTAAAAGTCGGGTCTAGCTACCACTATCTCGTCATTTTGTCCATTAGTTTCGGAATTAATAAATCAGACGATAGATTTATTATCCTCAGAACAAGGATATATAATTTGTTAAAAGTCAAGTGGTTTTCTTTTTTCAAATTCAAATTGGCTTAAAATTAATCTAAACCATATCAGTGTTGGTCGTTCGATACCGATACATGATCTATGATTATTACTAACCGAATTTGAAATTTCCTTCATAATACAATCATCTAACGTCAAATGTTTTGCTACTGCTGAAACAAAGTGTTGGTACATATAGCGCATTGAGTTAATATAGTATAAGTTCATAATAGTAAACGTAACATTTAAAGAATCATTCTATGTCAAGACGTGTCATACATGACATTTGAATAAATTATACCTTAAAAGTTACGGGAAAGTTTTATTATATGGTTATATACCCTGTAAGTCAGTCATATTTTGTTAAATTTCACTTTTGTCCTTTTTTTTTCACGTGTCTTAAGATTAGTGTATGTAAGAAAATTTCAGTAGACAAATTTAAAGAAAAGGTATTAGATCAATTTTAGCTGCAATAGAACACATGGTGTAAAATATAGCAGAATTGTAAGAATAATAAAAAGCTAGTAATGGCGAGCCATTTATGTTGATGTTAAAACTAGTAATACGTAATTCTGATTTAAAAAGATCCTGGATCCTTGTGGAACATTTTAAATAAGCCTTCAATATACTGGTATATTAATGCTTTAATTAAATAAATTTACATTGGAAGTAACGTAAAATATATTATGCTTCATTAGAAAAGTTCAGTTATACTGAAAAATCAGTTAAATAACGTAAAGTGACAGCCACAGAGGTAGTTGATACTCCGACTGGACTTTTTAATGGAACTGCTTAAAGAACAAAAAGTTATTTTTTAAATATTTCATTGAAACAATAAATTTGGTCACATATATTTGAACAAATGAGGACTAAGGATTCACTAAGTCTCGATATAAATTATCTTTCAGCATATATTAAGAATGTTTAACCTTTGTGTTGTTTTGAGTAAAATACAATTAATAAACGTACAGTCACAAACCTTGAACATCTATGATATCGGCAGAACATTAAAAGTATACTATAATATTTTAATCCTTCATGCAAGAAAAGATAAGTCTTCATGAAATTTAATAAATTAATTTGGGTCACGTCATGAAATGCAAAATTTCTCAGTTTAATCAGCCTTCTCCTCGCACATTGTATTACGCCCTTTATCTGTTCCTTGATAGATTAGCATAAATCAGCGCAAATTTCATGTAGATATAATTTGTTCACATGGATTGGTAGAGAGCCAATTTGAATAAAGTACCGTGAGACAGTCAGAGGACTATTTAGGTTGACGTATGTAAATTTTATTTTGATGTATTAAGTCATTAGAATTTACACACTTTGTATAGATATATGTATTTATATATACTAACTGTATAGCCGTATAAAACGTTTTGCTTTTAACCTGTTTGAAGTTGAGAAAATATACGCATTAAATAACACATTATTAGCATTTTTAGGTGTATTCGTCGTGACAACAAATTAAAATATACGAAATATATTGTTTATCATTAAGAATCAGGACCTTATAATTATCGTTTCATCGAATATTGAAAAGAAAAGGCAAGATTATCATCATCAGCCGTAATTAGTCACTGCTGGACATAGGTCTCACTATAAATTTACTGTCAGGAAACTCAGAGGACTAATCTAGTCACATAAAACATACTTTATTTTCTTTAGTAGTTTAGATGGTTTATTCCTTGCTTCTAGATTTTTCTAGATTTTCTGCAGCTTTTGAGTACAAAGTTGTTTAATTCCTTTTTTAACCTTCAATTAATGATCAATGTGTATGACAAGTGATAAATTTTACCAATTAAAAGAAAATATTCTTATCTATAATCCTAGATTAATAGATAACTTTTAATTAAACAAATTGGCAACAATTTTCCATGCTATAATTTATTTGATACATGTAAGTATAATTTTGCTAGCAAATTGGCAACGATAAAATCGAAAACTTGTAAACACTTTCTAAAGTAGTGAATTAACGCCGATTACTTTAATAACCCTGTAAATTTGAAGCTTTGTAATGGCACTGCATGAAAAACTTAAAAAAAACTCTCTTAGAGGCTCATTGGATAAGAATTAAACAGCCATTGACTTAGGTATGCCTAGAGAACACTGAGACGTGCTTTGAATAGTAAATAAATATAACTGAACAGTAATGTTTATATAGTTACATACAAATCATTTAATTTTGTTTAGATTCTGCTTAGCATCAGTATTTTACAATAATAAAAATGTTAAAGAAAAATGTTCTTTTACTTTTGCAGATGTTATAACATTTGATAATAATAACCTGACTGTAGGCTGAACTCACCTGAAATCGGTATGCGGTATCGATGCCGACCAGTTTCGACCTATCGTGATATAGTGATAATTTTACGGTTTGCAGCATCGCTATCTACGCCGTATAATAGCGACATAATGTTGAACAACAAGCTTCATCTAAAACGTTGTTGTATCAAGGCTTGTGGTGCACTAGTTGAATTCTATAAGTCAATAAACTAATATAAATATGGCTTTTGACACCCTATGAGATAGAGTTAGACTTGTCAAAATTTGATGAATTGCAGTAGTGGACTAGGATCATTCCTCTTAGTGACCATGAGAGCCTTTTGCATTGGACTGTAAGAGTAATGCCGTAATCGATTCTATTTAAAGTATATTTTCATTATCATCATCAGCCTGTGCCAGACCATTGCTGCACATACGCCTCCCTAAATCCTTAGGGGGTTTTTGGACCGTATCCTAGCATGCTGGTCCGATGCAGGTCTGTGGGCCGTCTTTTTACATGCCCATCCGACGCATGGTTTATCTTACTTTTCTAACAATTGGGTGATCTGCCCAAATTGCCCCAACCAACCATAAAATAATGATAGCGAAAAGTTGTTTACACGCGCGATTTGAACCGACGACCGGTACCGGTACCGACCAGTACCGCTAAGCCACGGAGGCGGTAAATATATTTTATTTTCAATGATCAATTAATTTTAAAATTGTGTTCCTATTGCAATTTGTACTGTTTGGAATTCGTATTTTTTAAAGTTATTGCGATCATATCCATGAACGTAGACAGAATTAATAATTACGTAAATCTACGCAGTCACAAATTGAACTTCAAGGTATGAGAAGTTTTAATATTCATCCTATACAAATATTATGCATTCTGTAAAATGTACAATATCCTTTTTGTGTTTTTCACACTGCTCAGATTTTATTATTTTGGTCCGTATACATTATTGCAGGTTGGAATTACGGGATTCAGATGCTTTATTCCAATCACTCTGTCTCGTGAAGAGGTATTATTATGTTCATAGTATACTGCTAAATACGTTGTTTTATCTGTTGTTTGTGAAAAAAGAGAGGACAATAACATTAAGGTGATATGCCACTATGTAACTTTTTGCAGTAAATGGTACAGGCACACTTAATTGTACATATTTGTGTATTCCATTTCAACCTTTTTTCACAATACACAACCGACTTTTAATTATTCGCGGATGAGAGCTTGCTTAGGACAGTGGTCAAAGAACTGCCTAAGGAGATTCCTTGCTCATAGATAATATCTGCTATCAAAGAATTAAATATTCCCACACTTCCGGTTCAATGTATGTGCTACCCACACACCAAACGCCCTTGTGGCATGGTGCTGGTTACGCTTGAGTGCTACAAGGAAGGTAAGCACATATACGATGTCGAATAACTATATGGGATTCGCCATATCTCTTTCGAGCGGCCGCAGTCTAACGGACTCGCAGAGCAATGTCAAAACTACCAGTTATATGGTCACGCTTCGCAGAACTATTTCGCCCGCCCCCGTTGAGTTAAATGCCTCAGGGATCACGGCACTGTCGATTGCCCCAGACCAAGGTCAAAGTCCTCGCAAATTGTACGAGCTCCCTGTGTGCGTTAACTGCCGTAATCCTGCCCACACGGCCAACTATCTCAGCTGCACTAAGGTGCCAAAACGCAGAGTTTCTGCGAACCCCAGGAAAGCCTCCTTCAGGTGACCACCAAACCCATCCAACAGCCCCGCCTTCTGCCCCACGTGGACCAACCAGCGCCGGAGCCGACTCTGAGCGCACAATAGCCCGCCGCCGGCTCATATAGCGCTTATAATAAGAAAATCGCGAGATCTCTTTGATCTAGACGAATTTAATCAAGCAGCAGATGCATTTGCCACCGCTGCCGGCGACGCTATGGCTTGATTTTCACTTCTTGTGTATACAGACACCCAAGCAGAAGTCAAACACACCCTACACTTAGAGTGTAGGACAGACACACACATTCATGACATCGGCCCCACCGGTGAGGTCGAACTTTCACACCCTTTGCTATATGATACTGTAGCTTAACACCAAATAAGATAGGAGCGTTGCTGGAGTTTCTTGCATCACATCTTCTCCCAGCTCCAACGTTTTAAGAAGTGGTAGTAGAGTTTAGATACAGCTCTTTTAGCTATCAAATTATCCTTGAAAAGCGTCTGAATCGAGCCGAGGCGTCGGCCCATCTGGGCAGCCCTCGATTCAGCATGCTAACGGGAACCAGAAAGTGATGGCCCAAGCCGTCGCTCCCCATCTGGGGGTCTTTGGTGCAGATAAGTCTGTCGGTAGGGAGACGAGCCTATGGTAACAGGAATCCGGTATGTGTAAAGAGCACGAGACCCAATCAATAAATATCCTTTTTTAAGGTTATATAGTCAAAAATTGTCGCTTACAAACAGGTTTTACACAATGTGTTTTTTTTTTGTAAGTATATTCTCAATTTTGATTGGAATGTTTAGTTAACAATAGTCAGATTAAATATAATTTGAATTGATTTACACAGTGTAAATCTTTTGTTATAAGTGTTGATTTAGCAGTATTCTTTTATTACTTCTCAGTTGTACTCTTTTGCACGATCTTAATATTAAATTCTAAATATTTTAATATAATCAAACAGACAATTTTCAATGTTAAACATTGCAAAGTTTAAACAATGTGTCCCATGTCAAGGAACTTTTAAATACGGTAAATGTAGAATAAGTCGTGCATGTATGTGCTATTATGTAAGTTATTTCAGTTGAATAAACTTAACACTATCTTTGTTTTAGTGAACTCGTTAATTCTGGCTGTTTGCATGGTAGAAACACAAGCCCGTAAGTGTCCTTTGACAAATCAACCAGTTTGTGGTGAAGATGGAGAAACTTACGAAGACTAATGCAGGTCAAGTAAACGAGTTATGGCAATCGAATCATTTAAATTACCTATATTTTTGCCACTTTATGAAATACTAGCTTTTGGTTATATTTCTTACATGAACAGGTTATTAGTGAGTGAACTTTTGGGCGAGACTCTCAGTAGGAATGTAAACTTCTCCAGTTAAAGCACGCAAAGGATGGTTATTATTTTAGACATGTGTGTATCCGTTCCGCATTAGTGCTTTTAAGGTTTAATATGTCCAGATCGTCTTTTCTTCTATTCAGTCGAATTAAATAATATTTAAAATCATAATTAGTAACGAAGCTACTTATTCCTCCCTGCAACTATATACAGGTGTCCTAGAACTCAACGTCAAGCCTTAATGTTTTTGGGTGAAAGAGTAACACACATCTATTTATACAAACAACTGCATTTATAATATTAATAGGATTATTTCTACAATTTGGCACCTAATTATACTCCATGCAGGAGAGTGCGAAAAAGATGACTGTGAAGAAGAATAAAATAAAACAGTGAAATATAATTATTTATTTTACATGTAATAAACTGATCGAAAGTGTCTTTTTCCGTTTCAATTGACGTCATGCCTATTTTGTTAAAAGTAGGATTTAAAGTAGGAAGGGATTTTATACAATAACAGGTTTATTCTTTGTGTAACAAGTCCTGTTCTTGCCACTTTGGATACCAAAGTGCCCAAGCACACAATGCTGTTTCTAGACGAATATTGGAACTATGAGCAGGAAACGTTTAAATTAAAATTTATTTAAAAATTATTAAGAATATTTTATGTCTTATTAATATTTTTTTAAATATTTGGTTCTTGTTATAATTCTGGTTTTTATAATCCATATTCTGGGCTACGACAACTATAGACAGCTCACTGCAGAATCGGAATTTGAAGAGCCACTTAAAGAACAATAAATTTATAAACACAGATATTTTATTATTGAATAAATATTTAAAATTGAGATAGTTTAATCAAAAGTTTATCCAAATCATTATATTAACAGCATCAAAAGTTTCTTGAGACTTAAATCCACATTTGACTTGCAAACTATTCTTTTCCCATAACTTATATAACGTTCTCAAACTTTGCCAATATCCCACCTGTAACAGCACTCTAACTGCGATCATGACTTGATAGTACATTTATACATATTAAATATAAGTAAAGCATCGTATATTGAACGTCACGCTTTTAACTTTGTTTTATATATCATTCCCATGAATGCAAATTTTCCATATAAATGCAAAAGCTTATGCATTATAAGATGTCGTCCGTTCGACAGCACGATAAAAAGTTATAACGAGAAACCGTAAAAGGTATTAATGGGTAAAACATTGACATAATCTGTGCGAAAATATATGTTATCATATTTTTCCTCTTCCTTTTCTTTCTGATTAGTAGTGTCAGTCTATGCTAAGGTTTTGAGTGTATTGAAAACAGTAGACTTACGAAAAGTCAATATAACATCACGCCATTGTTTTATGCCATATTCTCTCTTCATGGTGAATGACACAATTTTATCGCGTTGAAATGTCACTGTTAATTTGGCCATTATTATTAGATCCGCTGGTCCAAACGACAAGCCTAAACATTTCATAAGATTTGCCTAACACACAAATCGTCGCACCGACTCCTACCAAGGATGATTTGCGAGGATATTGAGATTAAAAACATCCTAATTTTAATAGAGAAGATGGTTCAAAATTTAAACCAAGCACACAAATACTGCAAGACCTTATGTCAGTTGTCAGCTCAGTATGTGTTAATCGGATCATACTATTTTATATTTCAAATTGACGGTAGCCGAATTAACACTGAAATATCGACACCCAACATCTTAGTCGGTCCCGTGATCTAGAACCCTGGGAAGTCGGGTATAATTTTAAATGTTTCAATAAATTAATTATTCTAAACTTTTATCATTTTATATACACATATATGTATGTATATACATATATCACTTCACATCAAGTATATTTATTGTACATTGTTGCAACCTACAAAGTAAAATTTATTTTTAATGAATAAAAACATTCTGATACTTTTTCATATTGAGGATATTTTCCTAATTCATAAATTAAAAAAAAAAACTAGAAAATTCGTATCGGTGCGCCAACCCTGAAGACTGTTTGCTCAAGTATATACGTTAAATGTTGACACAAAATTTATATATATTTCACCTTGTCTGAATTTTAAAATTTTATCGTCACACACAGGCAGAAAAGCGTAGGTCATTAATAAAGCATAATGAGGTTATTATTTCGTAAGTATGTTCTCAATGTTGCTTCAAATCGCAGTTAAATTTTCTATTATTTAAAGTGAATCTTTCGTCATTTTAAAATCAGACGCGTTCTTGATGTTGTAAATCAGCCAAAATATGTAAATATTTAAAAAAAAAGTTATATTTCGTCATATCAAATCCACTAACTTACAGGATTTTTCACGTTATTAAATATTTTATTCTGACGTTTCGGATTCTTTTCAGCATCCATGATCACGGGCAGACTAATGTTGGTATGTCTGTATCTCTACGTTTCGAATAACCTCAGTTTTATTTTAAAATTGACATATCTCCATTTCTTAATTTTTAATGATGGTTTGACAAAAGTATTAATGTTGTCCTTCGGTTTTGCAGTTTTCTATACTCTGCGTTTAATTTTGAGTGAATTATTGGATCCCAGGAAGTGGCAAAGACCAACCATCTTCTCTATTAAATTTGGATATTTTTAATTTTTTACTTATTCGAATCATCCTATGGTATAAATCGATGTTCATTAGCCAGTATCAGTCAGGTCGTCAAGTATTATTCATAACGTCGGGAATAAATATATTTAAGTAACGTGAAAACTCCGTAAATTAGTGGATTTGATATGTATAATAATCGTGTAAATAAAGAAATAATTATATATTACGTCATGTTGGGTTTTCTGGAATCTCAAAGATGCAGCATATTTTGTAGCTCATAATATTGACTTATATTTTCATGAAAAAGCCTAAGTGTAAAATATTAAGATCTATATAAACCGTGCCAAGCTAATTTATATACAGATATATGACAGATAACTAAATGAAACGAAACTCTGTTTTAGTGATATCGTTAATTCTGGCTGTTTGCTTGGGAGGAACACTGGCACGTGTATGTACTATGGTATATAAACCAGTTTGTGGCAAAGATGGAAAAACTTACAGCAACGACTGCAGGTAAAGTAACCATGTCCTAGTAATCGTATCATTGACATTTTACCCAACATTTCTGCGCTCTATGAATTATTATTCTAAAGTTTTATTATATTTCTTACATAAACAGGTTATCGGTAAATGAACTTTTGAGTGAGACTTTCTGTAGAAAAATGATCTTCGCCAGTTAAAACATAGAAACAATGATGACTATTTTAGACATGTATGTATCCGTTTTCGTTTCCACATTAGGAATTTAAAAATTATGTAAATCACCGTTTCTTTTAAAGAATTGAATTCAAAGATATGCAAATCCTTGCCAAGGGATATATTTGTTCATGAAAAGTTATTAATCTACATGTTCCTTCACTGAAACTTATTCTATTCTATAAATATTACTTCTTTATATAAAACTTATGTTTTGTTTTAAGAAACTAATATACTGGCTTCATCCCGCAGTATTATTAACGGCGCGATAACCATTATTTGTGTTAATAATAATTAAAGATTATATATTTAAAGCCAAAGGTTTCATGTTTTTTTTATTTTATTGGCTACTATGCTACATTCTTATTAGTTATCCTATATATATGTTATATTTTTGAGGTGGTTCATCAATATTAATATAGTTGTTTTTAAGTAAAAACGTCCATCAATACAAATTTTCGCATTTATAATATTAAAAAGATAATGGTAACAGGATTATCTCAACAATATGGCACTATTTTTTATTTATATTTTTAGCATGAAGAATGCTGGTGTGCAATTACTTCACGAAGGAGAATGTGAAAAAGCTGACTGTGATGAAGAATGAAATAAAACAGTAAAATATACATATTTCTTATATATGTTTAATAAACTGATCGTTACTGTCTTGTTGCGTTTCTATAATTTGCGTTCATCTTGTAAACTGTAAGATATAAACAGATGTATTGATTTTTGAGTACCTACTGGTAGCGGAACACAAAAGATTTTTATAAATAGTAGGTGTATGTTCTTTCATTAAGATTTTTGATGTGTGTAAAAACTCTTCATCACTCCGTGATGGACTGCTTTTATTCCAAAGGCAAAAGTAATATATCTCGAAAAATAATAAAGGAGGATGTGTGTAAAACGGAGCAACAATCAGCTAATGGCTGGTCACTTTCTTTGCAAGAATAAGTGAGAAGATAAATGTTTAATGCTTATTATATTACTGAAGGTAATATATTTTGTTTTTACTTTATTAAATTACAGCAATGTTATGTCCAACCGTGTTATTATATTTATTGATTAAACTGTTTTCTGTTTGTGGTATGGGTCTGATTATGGTAAAGGATTACTTGAGTATCATTGGGCCAATGTATAAAGTTTATCAATGTATATCAAAAAATAAGTAGGTCCTAGTGCATTTCCTTGGGATATGACATAGAAGCTTGAGGAAGCTTCGTAATTTAACTATGAATTTAAACTATTAGTATTCTAACCGTTAGGTATGAAGTAAGTTTCGATGTAATATTTCTAAGTCCTAAATTTTTTAGACTTGCGAGAAGTATCAGCATCGTTAGTGCATTTGTGCTTTTTGAAATTGAGAAATATCTTTTCCTTGATTCCATAGTTATTCCAGATTTATGTACTATTGATTTTGTCTTTATAAAACCAAACTATGACAGACTAAGTGGCTTATATTTCTCCAGATAGTAGGACAAACTATAATTTATACTCATTTCTCATCTCATTAGCCTGTGATAATCCACTGCTGGATATAGGCGTTTTAAACCGTAATCCCAACCCAATGCGGGTTGGCAGGTGGAGCGACTTTTTACATACCTTTCCAACGCATGGATCATCTTACTTTTCAGACAATTGGGCGAACGGCCCAAATTGCCATAACCAACTAGGAAGCAACAATGAAAACTTTTGAGTCCCCCGCAGGATTAAAACCCACGACATCCGGTTTCCAAAGCCCATACCACTAGGCTACAGAGGCAGTCTTTTTTTTTATTTTATTTTATAGCTTACGCAGACAGACGAGCAGTCGGCCACCTGATGGAAAGTGGTCACTGGCACCCATAGACATTAGGCATGCCTGGTGGTATCACCAACGCCTACCTACCGTGGAGACATAGAGTGTAGAGTCTCGTTTACCAGTAAATGCTACTGGCTACGAGTGCCCTTCAAACCGAACACAGCGGTGTTTTTCCACTACTAGTTTCAGCTTGGCAGAAATAGAGCACCGCTGAGTGGTACCACCAGACGGTCTCCTGTAAACAGGTACCTACACCGGTAAAGTCTATACTTATTTACATTATTTTTAAAATAGTTATTAAATGCCAAATCGACTTGTGACGTGATTTTCACGAGCGATAGGTAGACCAAAAAAGCAATGGATAGACTCTGTGAGAGAAGGCATGAGGAATAAGGAGTAAGTACTAAAATGACGAATGATAAAGAGGATGGAAGGGAAAAACCTGTTGCACAAAACTTATCTAACGGGATTAGGGCTGGTAAAAGAAAAAAAAATGTTTTTATAACCTCAAATCAAAGCTACTTTTTAATAAGATAATATTGTAAAAGCTTTTACATTCCTCGTAAATCATTTAAAAAAAAAGAATTGAATTATTATTCGCTAAAAAAGTAAATTTATGTCTACTTACTTATAAATAGTACTCATTACGCTCTTTTTATTCCATCATAGAAGATTTACACTTACCTAAAACAGAAAAATTAAGTTATAAATATTTATAATTACTATATTTACCCCCTGATGGAGAAGGTGAGCATTAAGGAAAGCCTATGCCAGCAGTGGACTAACACAGACAGATGATGATATTTACAGTTAACATGTATTATTAGAGATGTTTTAATTTAAGTTCATTGGAATGAAGAAACAAAACACATTAGTAATACTTTTGTCCAGTGTTTAGTCAGCATTGGTCCAATAAAGCATTCTACTTTTCCCCACTTGATCGTAATATTTTTTTTACTGTTATAAATTTTCCTCTCAGCCAGATGGAAAATTCTTTTAAAAAACTAGATAACAATGATAATTATAATAATGCAGATAATAATGATAATATAATAATATTTCGGGACAATTAAAATAACATCATCTAGCCCCAAACTAAGCAAAGTTTGTATTATAGAAACCATATGGCTGGCAAATACAAAGATTAACTATTCTTTGTACTGCCTACTTTTAAATTTGAATGGGCATGCAAAGCCAATTTCGACAAAACAGACGTCATTATGACAACACAGGTGCGGCTTACATTGTTTTCAGAATGTTTAAACAGTTTATTTATAATGTCCCAGCCATATTACCAAAGCAATTAGTCAAATAAAATTAAAACTGTGTAAACACATCCAACGACATTTGTTTTATACATGTTTTGTTCACTCAGGTAACTACGAGGACTGCACTAAAAGTATCGGAAATGGAATATTTCTGCTATTTCTGTCGTATTGAAATCTTTTTAATAGCAAACTCCTTGGTTTTGAAACTCGAATACCATTTATTAATTTTAAAAAAAGATTCTCGCTCTTGTGACAAGGTCTTGCCAAACTTTTTTAGTCGTTAAAAAAATGGACATGACTCGAGAAAATTTAAGAGCGATGATTTATTATGACTTTTGAAGTGGCTCAACACCAAAAACAGTTGACCGGATGATTTCTGCATTTGGTCATGAAGTCCTATCACAAAACCACAATTTATGGTTAGTTTGCTGAATTTCAAAGTGGACGTGTCAAGCTAAATAACTATCACCGTCAAAATCGTCCAAAAACTGCAATTACACAAGAAAACGTTGGTGCTGTGCGTAAGCTGATTGAGGAAGATCGACATGTGACATATCGCAAAATTTAGGCAACTTTAGACATTAGCATGGGTCACATACAAATAATCTTGCATGAACAATTAGGTGTAAAAACGTTGTTTTCCCGATGGATACTGCATTCGCTCGGTGAAGAGCAAAAAGTAGCTAAGGGGTGGGATTTTCGTAAAACGGAAAAGAATATTGCTACCAAATTTCAAGTCGCTACGCCTTATGGTTCCAGAGACATCATGCTGAGTCAATATATAGAAGAATCTCTTTGATATATACAGATTATAAAATTTCCAACTAAAACATTTTTCTTATTTTATGATAACTTCTATTTGACGAAAATTTTCTTCTAAAATATAATTAATTCATTTGACATTTACATACTTCCTTGTAAGATCGTAATTAACACTTTGCGTGTAAGTAATTTAAGCCGCATTGCCTTTACTGCGCCATTTAGTTTGACGCATTACGTCCCGTTCTTTATGATCCCTATAAATATATATGTAGGGATCATAAATTAATATATATCTATAAATTATTAAATAAAAATTTAACGGATTTTATCGCATTAATTTTAAATTTTTAAATTCCCGACTTTTTTACACTTTCCAGTGACTATGGTATCGTGGTCATGGGGTAGATATATAATTATTATAATAAAATGGAATAGAATTTCTTACTCACGAAAAATCTACTATTGCGTCACCTTCACAGAAGATATTATTTGATAAACATTACACATCATCAGCCTGTGATAGTTCACTGCTGGACAGAAGCTTCTCCTAATACACCCCTACCCATTAGGGGATTTTGGACTGTATCCCACGCTGGTTCAATGCGGGTTGGTGGGTGGACCAACTTTTCACATGCCCATCCGAAGCATGGATCATCATACTTTTCGAATAATTGGTAGATCAGCCGGAATTGTGCTAACAAACCAGAAAACAACGATTACACAAAGTCGTTTACGAGAGGGATTCATACCCACAACCTCTGGTTTATAAAGAAAGGGCTAATAATCTTTGTGCATCAGTTCGAATTTTTTACATTCGTTACGATAGCGGAGACAAGCCTCATCTACCTATTGTAGTATGAATAGTCGTCGTAAAAGTACTAACATAAATACGAAAAAGAGTTCTCGAAATGAAATTCAATTCATATAAATTTTATTTTATAACAATAAACATATAATTACTGTCCGTAAATTCTATGTATAATCGGTTGCAAATGTATTCGAAAGAAATAAACAAAAGATGTGTACATTTTTATCAAAATAATTTTACTAAAGGTATTTGAATTAATATATAAGTAATATAGAAAAGTATATTCCAAAATAGAATAATATTACACAGGTAATACTGAAGATCAAAGACAGTCCTTAACGGGATCTCATTGTAATTATTACCAAGGACCTCAAGACAAAATTTCAAAGGAAGGTATCAAATTCAGTTCAAAGACTCTTAAAATTGGTTCCTCACCTTTCGGGAATTTCCTTATAGTGAATGATGAATCCTTCATGAATTTAACCGAAACTTACAACTTCTCAAGTTGATATGAATGATACTCATAAAATTTAAAGTAACCGTTGTATACATTTAATTATTTTATTGGCGAATATTTATATTAAAGTCAAAGTCAAATAATATATTCAATATGGATGCATTACACTTTCGTATTGATTGTCTTATAACCTGAGAAGAACCGGCGTAAGAAACTCAGGACTTGTTTTATTCCTTTTTTTAATAAGTCTTACAAATTTTTTATATAAAACTATATATTTTAGTAGTTTGTTAACAGGTGTGTTATGTATCATGTAGTCATTACAACAATAATATCCTTTAACACTCGAACGTTCCTTTACCACCTTTTTTAAATTTATTAACAGATAATAGCTAAACGTTTTATGGGATTTTGTTGTAGAAGAGTATAAATTGTCCCATGAAAGATTTCATTGTTTTTTGTAACTTAGCTTTTAGAAGAACCAAATTATGTTTATGATTAGTGTGTATATGATGTGTGTCACAATATTTTACAAATTAATTTTGATGTTTATAAACATTAATTATAATTTCAAATATGCATTGAGAAAATAACAGTCATCACATTGATTTCCGTAAATACTTTTCTCAGCGATTCTATAGGGCCCAGGTTAAAAACTGCTCGAATCGCTCTCTGTTGAATTACGAAAATAGTATTTATATCATCCGCCTTTCCCCATAGTAGAATACCGGTAGACATTATTCAGTTAAAAAAATTGTTAAAATATATCGAACGGGCTGTTTCAGAATCGGTTATTTGTCTTATTTTTTTGACATAAGCTGCTGAGCTCAGCTTACTCGCTAGCCCATTAGTAAAAGGGCTTCGTTGCAGTTTAAAATCTATTATGATCCCGAGAAATGTAATTGAATCTACGTGGTCCAACACCTCTCCATTTACAACCTCATCACGCCCAGCCTGAGGAACATTAGGAATCACAAACCGTTACATTATACATTTCGTTTCATTTTTGTTTAACATAAAATATCCTGTTTTCGAGAGTGTATTATTTACATCGTCATTTTGCAAGTAAGGTCGTTTTATTCTGAATACGAAATATGTGTCATCAGCAAATTAGAATCTCGTAATTGTTCTCAACCTGGTTCGTGATTAGGCCCTGGTAGGTCATTAATATAGACCAGAATGAAAGGCCCCAGAATAAATCACTGTGGGACACTTATACCTATCGGATCTCCGGGAGATCTCTTGCCGTTCATGTCAACTCTCTGAAATCGATGGCACAAGTACGAAGTCAGAAGGACGAGTGCGTCGTTTTGATACCGTAGTGGTTAAATTTCTTGGCCAAAATGTCATTGTGTATATGGTCAAATGCGTTGATTTAATCGCAGAAGCCTAAAGAATCGTGTCACCCTTCCCATGCATCAAATATAGTTTTACCACATGAGCACCTGCATCAGAACGACCCCGTGTAAAACCGAATTGCTTGTTATTAAGTATGCCATGAGAATTAAAATGTACAAGTAAATGGTTTAGAATTATTTCCTAAAAATTTCACTAAGAGCAGGCAGAATAGGAAAAGGCCTAAAGTTATTAGGGTCCGTCATACTGCCTGATTCAGAAATGTACACTTGTAATACAATTATAAAAATAGCTGCCAGGCAAGGTGAGATAATATCAACAACAGAATTTATTACCTTTACAGAGATCCCCCATAGATCTACAGTGTTTTTTTATGTCCAATGATTTAAAAGCGGACACAATATCTTTATATCTTACGTTACGAAAATAGACATAATCTCTAAATTCTGTGATATTTTCTTTTAACCAACACTTGGCAACTGTTGGATAAGAAACAAGTAACTTGGTGTAATGTCTAAATTTTTTTTAAGTTACGATGAAACATCTTAATCAGAATTTATTTTTCTATCATTAACATTTAACCCACTTTCTAGGTTTTTGTTTACAGCCCTTCCTATTCGCCAGTAATTATTTTTCAAGTCATTTTCATTTTGTCCTATGCAACTTTAACTTTGTTAAATACGTTATTTATTTAACTTCGCTGTCCAGCATTTTTTAATTATTTTGGAGTAAACATTACATTTATAAAAAGGATTGATTGTGGTTGAAAGTCTTTTCACTATATAGTTCATATAATCTATGTGGTTTCACGGGCGCGTGTTCACTCAAGTTTCGTCAGCCAATTTTGATTGGACGAACTAGCTCGAGTGACGGTAATATGGTAGATCCTATTTAAGGACCAGAAGCGAGGATGCGGTTCGAAGGACCATGTGCGTAATCCGGCTCGGTGGTTATGAAGCCGGATTGGAAATGCGATAAAAGGAAGGATAAATACCTCTTCTGAAGGCGGCACAGCTACAGGCGTCTTTGTTGATGCGGTTGGAGTTCAAGGTAAACTTAAAACTATTAGAACGTAGCGTTGGCCATTCGCGTCGCGTGACTTTAAAATATGATGCGCTGCGTAGGAACTCCCGAAGGCAATCGTTGACTGCAGCGGCGCTAGCCGCCAACCGCATCACGTCAGTATTCTCCTTTTACCCTCCTTTCTTCGCGAGGAGGGTAAAAGGAGAATATTTCTTAAAGGACTTGAGGAAAAATTAAAAGCTAAAAGGAGGGCAGGTGAAAGGAGCGGTATAGTAAGAAAGGGAAGGAAGATTATTGCGTAACCTATTTGCGGCTGTGTTAGGCGATATAGAAATGCGCCCGAACACTTTGTTTGCACTTATGTATTCCAACTGTTGCCCATTAACTAACTTCACACACCATGTAAACATTTTGCCCGCCCCACGATTTCTTTGGACTTTATTGTAGACTATTTTAAAGAGTACTATGACGTTAAATTTTTTTTTTCTCTATCTTTTACGGTTTTCCTAGCGTTTTTTAATTAATTGTGGAAGGTTGTGATTTTTGACTCCTACTAATTGTAATAATTTTCAAAATTTCCTAAATATCTATTTACTTACTGACATGACCAAATGACCGTAAATACCATTTAAAAAAGAATATACAAAATTGGAGCTCTAGGAACGGAGCAACGAGGTAATATTATATACAAAAAAAATACGCCCCTCATTTTCACTGATAATGACATCAAGCAGGGCAATTTGACCACAGTAGATTCACATGTCAGCACATTATGTATCAATAAAAAAAAATGTATTGTCTTATACTTTAAAAAAAATCGTTTCTGAACTTTTATTTATCCTCTATTCTGTTTTCATAGCCGGAGGTTATATTGGTTAGAAACCTACGGGGACTGAACTAGTCCTACTAGGTTGTTTCCCTAGTTGGTTAAGGTTAGTTCGGGCTGATCTCCTGATTGCCGGTAAAGTCAGAAGATCCATGGGTCGGATGGGCATTTAAAAAGTTGGTCCTGCGCCTGCTCTCTCGTTCTCTCTCTTTCCCTCCCAGGGTATGACACTTATCCGTCGCCTTGCACCTGCGTTAGCGAGTACCTTTGTGCACTATAATATTTCCTATAATATATCCAATCTCTTATCTAGTATATCAGTTGAAGTCAACTCGGAAAACTTGTTCCGTATTGAACTAATCATAAAAGCCATAAGTTATTTCTAAATGATATTTATGTATAGGTAATTTTGTATGTTTATTGGATAATACTAGACCGTATAATAATACTCATCAAACATTATGCGCATATCAACTTTTTTCAGATTTATATTACACAGGACAATGAAATATTTATTATAACATCAACTTCTTTGATTAATTTAATTTAATCGAATCTTTGCAAATCTGTTTACCGGTGGGCACAGGTCTTTTTAAATCTTTTCCTAATTTTGTCTATATAATATCAGATCATGTCTCCGGCAGTTCCAAATTTTATTATCAAAAATATGTTTTATTTTGTTTATCAGTTATACGGTACTATATTATTTAAAATCTTTGCTTTGTTTCACATTGCATTAATAGATCTACTTTTAGTCATCAATTATGCCAATTAATATTTTAATTTCATTCACTTAATAAATATCGAAAATAGTGCTAAACTTGTCAAACATTAGCCACGAATTTCGAATTCAATATTGGTCACTTTGTTTTATCATCAAGTTTAAGATTTCCTGATTAATATATAATAATACGTTGATAAATGGTTAATATAATAATAGTTGTATTATATTAAGTAGTGTTATTGAAAGCAATAGTTAAAAATCGTGGCCTAGAAGCTAAAACCAACGGCAGTTCGTAAAACTATCACATAGTATAAAAGAAAGTCACCTTTTTATATCCGTATGTATGCTTAAATCTTTCAAACTCAACGGATTTCGATGCATTTTTTATAGTATTAGTGTTTGAAGAGGAAGGTTCCTTTACACTAAACTTCCTTAGCTATTTTAATTAACAATAAAGCAAGCTTAGTGGTTTTTATGTAAAATAAGTTATCAATAATGTATATTAATTTCCCAATGTTTTTTACTAGGTGTTTCATTAATTTTAAGATAAGGGGTGGATAAATCGTGTTCAAGCTCGATAAAAATGTTTTTCCATTTTATTAAAAATAAATAGAACCCTGAAAATCATAACAGTTTTATGTTTTCGATAAATTGAAATATTCTAAGACTTATCGTTTATTGGACTGCTTAAAGTCTGTTATTTTCTGTTTAAAATATTGCCCTAGAAATTTTTTTTATCGTCATGCCAAGGTTAGAATACAATAAACTTAAATCTAGGTTAAAATTAAAGATGGTAGTTTAAGTAAATAAAATAGTTTGGGATCTTAGACCTAAATTTCTATGGGTTCGTTAATTTAGATATGTCCAGAGAATCACTGAGAAAAACCATTAGTTGAAGGCTATTCTTCTTCTTTTAATTATCAGGTTTGAGTTTTGAATCTCGTCCACGACCTTCATTTAATTTTAAAACCAGCGCGATGGCATCTAAACCCAAAGACTTTCTACATTCCCTATCATGGATTTTCTTTAACATAAAATTTGGGTGATGAGCCCATATTTTAATAACTGAGTCAAGAATAGAGTCCGCGCAGGATTAAAGCCTCAGGTTTTATTAAGACATATGAGTCACGAGCAGATTATCTTTATGTTTCTCATACTGTTGTGATTAGGCCTATACATTAAGTTCCAGTAACTAAAATTATACTTTTGGATTTCACTGTATCTATCACGCTGGCTTGTCTTTACCTTCAGAACACAACTAGAACTTGGAACAGGAAAGATGATTGACGACGAAGTTTTTAGCATGGAACAGTTAGGCAAATATGAGCCAAACAAATTAAAGGACGATTAGAAACTTTAATGTCCTGGAAGATAAAGAATCTGTACCTCTGATATAATTTTTTCTTGAGAACTAAATATCTTAAATAATACAAATATTCTATAATTTACCATTTTTCTAAACTAAGTATATGAAAAGGAAATTTAAAAATGGTTAAATTTTTGCTAAATTTCATAGAGAGGTGATTTAACAAATTGTTTGGTGTTCCTCCTCTGCCTGGTTTCGATTATCACTTGAATATTCAACTTACTTAAAGCGCCAAGGTGTAACCATCAAGTGACTTAGGTAGGGTTTACCGATCCCATGAGATCTTCATTTTTTTATGTCAATGATTTAAGCGACACTTTCTCTACACGTTGTACGTTGACATTTCAGGGTTATCATTTACATTCAAATTGCATATTGTCAAATATTTTATAAGGATCATCGCCTTATTTGATTATTAAAGACCAATTTGTTATTCAAATTTTTGAACAAGATAGAACACTTAACAATACGAATTTCTTTTCAGCGTTTTTTAAATTATTTGATTTTATATTTATTATTAACCATTCCTGTTTATGTTATCTAATATATCCAAAATTATTATTTATTAATTAGCTACCTCTCAGCCTACTAAAATTGCAGTACTTCTTTTTATATTCTTTCAATATGTATCTATCCGACCTTTTTTTTACAGAACAGAAATTTAAGGAAAGTTAGATTTATCGATTGAAATTTTTCAAGCAATTAGGAAATAGTTAAGTACAAATATAGTTTTAAACAAACATAAAAGGACGATTAAGAAACTTTTAATTTCGCGGAGGATAAAGACGCTAGCAAACTAATATAAATTTTCTTGAAAGACTATTAAATATCCTTTAAATAATATAAAATATTCTTAATATATTTACATATAATTACAAAAAACATAAGCTTACACGAAAAAGGATATTTATGTAAACTTGGTTATGACTGTAGGTACTTTCCATAAAATTTTATTTTTATCAAAATTTTTGTACTTGGTGTTTCCTCCATGTGCTCCTCTTGTGGTTTGGCACGTAGGGAATATTCACCTACTCCTCTACCAGCATCAGTTACTAGCTCACTAAGGGTGACTGGAGGGGGGGTTTTACCGCCTAGCACGTCGACAGACATGCTCGTACGCGTTTAGATCAGGACTACAAGCTGGCCTTTCTACGGTTGGTATTGACCTTTTCAGGGTTATCATTCACCATTCAGAATTGCATAATGTCAAATATGTTTATTAAGGATCACATCGCCTTATGTTTGACTTATCCTTACCCATTTTCTATTGGCAAGATAGAACAAATGATAGAATAGATAACCAATATTCCTTTTCAATCTTTTTTTTTATTTATTTGATTTTGTAATTTAATTATAACCAAATAGGTTCGAGGACTTAATTTAAATATAACCAAATAGTTTCATTATTTTTATGTTAGATTATGTCAAACACTATTTCTTTTCAGTTAGGTAGCTTTTTTATTTACCAAGTTATTAAAACGTTTTTACACGACCCATTATTTTTGCTCATAAGTTAATTTAAATTTTAGCACTGCTAATGCGGTTTAAAGAGTAATGGGCTGAGTGGAAGATATTTATGTTATGATGATATATTACCAACACCTAATTCACTAGAAACGGCAATAACGGTATAGCAGTTCCTCGAACATGTTTTCGGAAACATATATACATGACTTTTACAAGAAACAAAAGACAAAAATATGCAATGCAATGTATTTACGCAATTAAATCGAATTGTTTCGGATTCATCGTGTATTTTTGATTCGAACTCTTTTCAGCGTTCATTGTCTGTGACACAGGTCAGCCAGTAAAGGGATATGTATGAACCTCGTTGTCACAATTTAAAATGGACACCACTTTTTATACTTTTAATTGGTCGAAAAAACCTGATGTACCATCAGATGCAGTAGCTTTTGTAGCATTTTGATATATTTTTTTATTGTAGCGTCCCAAGCGGATAGAAAAAGACACTAATAACAAAGAACAACCCTTCTCAAATTTTAAGTTCACGGCTGTGTGAGTCATCCTGGATGTAAATCCATTTTCGACGTTGGCACCGTGTTTTAATTTTAATAAAATCTGTGTGTTCCAGTAATCACAAAAAGCCAATCACAGTGTTAATCCCGGTCTGCAAACCGATCGTAGACGATCTTTAGATGACATAAAAGAATACCTTACTCTGTGTCGGCAAAACGGAGAAGTGTAAGAAACTCGACGTTTATGGTTCTGCCACATCCATCCCACTCTAGTGTCTTGAAGTTTTTGTTATCGATGTTTCGAGAATATGATACCCCCCCCCCTGTCACACCCTTTCCACCCCCTCCACTATGGAGACCTTTCAGCATTTTGAAGTATCGATAATCGACCTGGCATCATTGAAGAGCTTCTAGAACAGCCCAGGTTTACACAGAGTCAAAAGCTTTCTCTTAGTCCACAAAGGAAAGGCAAAGAGGCTGATTGTACTCAAAAGACTTTTATTCAACTTGCTTTATGGTGTATATGTGGTCTATGGTGGTAAATCCTCTGCGAAACCCAGCCTTGTCCGGTAGCTGGAATTCATTGAGCTTTTTACTTATAGGTTATAGGTTTAGGAGTTTTTGACGCGTACAATGTGCCGTAGTAATCCTCTGTCTCTAATAAGATCTCAAGCTTAGAAGAAAACGTCGAGCCGGAGCTGTTCCTGTGCTTCGACAGATGGCTTTTTTCGAGCTTCCCCATTAAAACCTTTGACCCTCTATTCTGCTCAATAACTTATCCGTTGTGCATTTGAGCAGCAAAGTTCTCGGCGTATAAGTTTGCGGATCCACCTCAAAAGAAGTCGTATATCAGTCTATTTGAACATGACTCTAAAAACTACAAAGTCACAGGACAACAGAAATACTTTTTGCCAAAGCAATGTTTAAAATGAAGAAAATAGAAAGATATGTCAAAATTTAAATAAAAATCGCTGACGGTTATTGCAAAACCATCAAAATACAGACATATACCAACTTAGTCTGCTCGTAATCATGGATGCTGAGTCCGAAACGTCAGGTAAAAATATAATAATTAAGATCGAGCATGAAAAATCCTAAACTATGGTTTGATATGTACAATAATCGCGTAAATAAAATAAAGAATTATGTGAAATCTATCTCGTTCCTATTCACTGTATCGGGACTTTGCCTTGACCATTTATTTAACTAGCATTTGTCCCCTGCGATTTCAACTGCCGCGTAAGGATCTAAAGACGATTCGATGCTTGTATCATGCACCCACTTTTGTAGTGAGTGGTGTGTGTGGCCTGTGGCCCCCACTTCGTCGTCAGGTCGTGCTGAAATTGGCGCGTGCACTTGTATCACGTTGGAGGGTATAACTTTTAAAGAGTTTAAGTAAAAATGCGCTACCCTACTCGACATGCTGGATACTGAGATAATCTAGTCAACAAGGGATTTACAGACGAGGAATTCCACGCTGCCCCTTGATAGATGTTCGTCCCCTTGAAGTAGAATAGGTGACCCGATGACAGGGTTACGGTACCCTCTTCTGGCATTCGGACTTCACACAAACCTAAAATGTGCCAACGGACTTTAACCAGTTCTACCTCCAGCTCAGCCAGGTGTTCGCCAAGTCTTAACGTTTGCCCGTTGTACGTAGCCAGGTCAGGATTTTGGTGGTAGCGGTCCGTAGCCTGAGGACTCTAATTAACCCCCATCCTGCCGTTACCATAGCCGCTGATGCGCCAAAATTAGGGAACCACCGGGAACCAGAGGCCGTTTTATTTTATTGGCGTCCATTAAAAAAAATCCTCAAAATGCCATGCAACGCAGGTGGATTGGCAACTGACTGATTGCCCTTGAACTGTGGATCTACTTTACTCTCACTGTAAGACAGTGCCGCCGTTAAGTGGGCAGTGGGGTCATCACATCCCCACGCCTACATTACTGCTAAATAATCAGTTTAAAGATGAATAAATAAATTAATGGAATCAAAATATTTATATTTCTACCCTTTAAGGGTAGCTGTCAAAAGATATTATTACAAAATTATTCTGAATAATGCAAACGGCAATTAGTGACCGCTTCAAATACACAATCAGCAATTCACGCACTCGTTAACAGTGAAATTAACGCTGGATAATGGGAGTTTACTAACAAGTAGGCTACTATCGGAGCAAATAAACTTTTAGTTTATATCAAATTGCAACTGGTGTAAAATTATTCATAACATTACCCAGTTTAAGGATTAGGTACTTGTGTGAAACGTTGCAGCGAATACTTTCGGTGTGGATTTGATGCTAAACTCTTATTTTTATCAGACTAAACTCTTAATTTTTTCAAACAAATGAGACTATTAATGAAAATAATGTTTATTCGCATGTCCAAAAACGTACTACGTACTACGAAGAGTATGTTTATTAATAGTAATATTTGGCAAAAAAAAATTAAGAGCACATAAATCAATTGTAATATTAATACGATTAATCTCTTGCCTTCGACTGACATGTGTCTCTCAATTTCGATACGAATCATCTTTTTTTATTACCAGCATTTTATCTAGTTTATGCGAGACTACCGAACAAACATTTATTTCACGACACGCTTTCTTTATGCAAATTGATGGAATTTTGTGAGAAAAAAAAGCAAAAAAAAAAATTATAAAAATAGTATTGATATCAACTCTCCGTAATCACTTTCCAGTAACAGTAAGTATAGGCTGATCATGCTTAAAGACTGAGAAGGTCTGTGGTTCTGATATCCTGTGAAGGACTAGAATCAAATTTTCAATGTTGTTTCCTGTTGGTATAAGGTCATTTAGCGATCACCCAATTGTCTGAAAAGTAAGATGATCCATGCGTCAGATGGGTATGTAGAAAGTCGGTCTTCCACCAACTTCGCATTAGGACAGGTGGGGAATTTACTGTCCAAAATCTATATTGGATGGAGAGTTGTAAAGGGAGATACGTCCAGCAGTGGACTATCACAGGTGATTATGATTGATATCAAGCTGCTTCATTCACACATTTTTTTTTTCAAAGTAAACAGAATACATCCACTGAAATGACTTATACGACTGAGTTTAAAATACTGCTTTTCATTTTTAATTCATCACTCTATATTCAAGTGAAAGGTAATTAAGGAATAAAATATTTATGGATTTCACTCGCTTTAAATAAAGTCTTCTGTTTATGCTAATTTCAGCTCCACTGTGAAACGGGGGCAAGGTTTGTTTAGACAAGTGATACGGTTTCCACTCGTCTGAAGCTTTCACATAATAAGCACGAAGGTGGAGCAAAACATGAATTGTTTCTGTACATTGTACGGTATTATTTTGGTGTGTGAAGTTGCGTCAAACGTGAAAATAGTTTTTTCAGTAATAAAAAATAGGGGTAGCGCCGCTCAGCTTACAGTTATTAACATGCTATGGTCATAATCGAATTCTCTTTTTGTTGCCTGATCTTTGTTATTATAATAAATATGTAAAGATGTTACAAATACAGTCCAGGTGGTTATCGTGGTAGCTTATGAAAATGGCATTAAGAAAAAAAGAAATAAAATCATTGTAATAACAAGCTATTGACATTCGGGCAGGTCGTGTGTCGGGTGACGGTGTGAGTTACAATTGCCCCCATTGTAACTCAAAACACATATACATGACATTGATTGATGACGTAAATACAATACCAGCTGTGATCAAATTCTACTGCCTATTTTATATTATCACATGCAAAGCGGATAGCTGATTAACCTTGCAATAATATAACCGCGCAATTTTAAAATAATTTAAGTAATATTTAATAAAATTAGTTTAAATATTTTATATTTACATACAATATATTTTGTATAGGAATTAAATGTATGAAAATGTATAAATAATTTAAGCCTGTCTTAGACTCGACAAATATCATTATAGCATTCTTTACTAACGCTCGCTATAACGTTGGGTATTATGGAATTTAACCAAAGGGGTTTTATTACCAAGCACGCGATATGCTAATACCGGGCTTCGTATGCAAAAATCCGACGGACCTAACAACGTACAAACGATATGTTCATGTACTCGTATAATTAATGGTATATTAATGGACGGGTTGAATTGAGGTAAAATTTTATTAGTTTTTTTCATAACAATATTATATTTAAGATAGACCTACTTTTTTTCTTCCGTTTACGTGGGGAAATGCCTACGCATACCAGTCCTCGCGAGGGAAAAGACGGGTCGTGTGTGACTGTCTGAAAAGACATATTACTTGCCGAGAGTCTTATAAAATGGCGCCTCAAAGGTGACATCACTCGAACATAGTATTTTGGTGAAACCTAGTTTTACGTTATTGTTTATAATTCATAATTGTAATATTAATATTCCTAGTTATTTATTTAAACGTTTCTTGCATCTTCATTCTTTCATTCTTGCATTGAGTTTCGATTTCGGTTTGTTGGGTAAATAAATCGGTTAAGTGAAATAGATTGTGTTAATAAGTTGGTTGTTTCGTTTAATCTTTTACGTAATGTGTTCTGAACCCAATCGTTTTAAAAACGCTTCTACAATCGGCGCTTCGTCAAATACTATACAGAAAGTTTAAAAGGCGTACTAGACTTATTAAACGTAATGAATCTTCGTCCTTTGCCATAAACGACCCTGTCTACAAGTTTACACAACACGTTTAAGGTCGGGTCGACACTAATCCGTACTTGTCTGGTGTAAGAATATTTTCCACTCACACTTCATTCCCTGTGACCCTTATATGAAATATTACTTAGGTAATAAGTTTTTGGTATATTTTATCTCTGCTATTACAAAAAATCAACATCTTGGTCCTTCCCGTGACTTACCTGTGACCCTGGGAATAGTCTCAAACGTCAAGTAAAATTTTAAAATATTTGTACAGTATTTAAATGCAATAAAATGCGTAAAAGTGTAATATTTGGTGTTTTTCTTTAAAAAACTTCGTTAAACCAAAATGTAAGACAAGAAAGAGTATTCCAAAATGTCAAGGTCTGTGATAGACATATACAAGAGAATATACAAGAGAATTTTTGGTGTTTTACTTGAACTTGGATTCTTTATCATATTGGAACAATTCAGTGACGAATTCTTTTGTGTTTTATATATATTTCTTATTTTAAAATTTTACTTAAAAATATAAATCAAATACTTATATGTAAACTTCGACTACGGATTCAATGTATTGTTATAATTTCAGGGAATAGGACCGCTTAAAGTCAATATCATAGTATTCTTACTGTAAAACATTAACTGTAGATTATTAATATCTAAGTTTAATGTACATGTTTTTAACAAAACGTAAACTTAGTTTGTGCATCATTTTATGCCATAATTCTGACAAAACAAGTTAAGTTCAAGGATCGATATTAAAGTTTAAACTCTAAGATATAATAATAAAAAAAATAACAATCCTTTGATTTTATTTTTTTAATTACTTTAGAAGTAATTGTAGAGGTTAAACAGTATTATTTATTATATTTTATACATATATTACGTGAGCAACTAACAATATTATGTTATCCCATGCCATTTCATTTTACACAAACAACGTGTATATCTTAACAGTGTTTGACAGTTAATAAAAATATAAAGATAAGTTTATAAGTCGGTTGCTAAATATTTTTGTAGCGCTTTGCAAAGTACGTGAATGTTTAATATTTTCTTTGGGTATCTTGTGAAAGGTTTCCGAATACGTATAATTTTTCCGTTTATACATACAGCTTTCAGTTAAAATTGCCAACATAGAGAAAGAATGAACATTAGAAAGCATCTTTTGAAATTTTTCTGCTCCAAGTTTTGATTGAAAAGTATTCTTCGCTGTTGCCATTATTTCTTTCTAGATAAAACATTACTTTGTTTTTTTTTTTTATTGTTTGGGAAATAGAAATAAACTGTGCATTACAATAAGTAAAACGAATAACTTTGATAAAACTGTCGATGTTATAAGTTAATATAAACTTTTTTAAACTGAGATATGTATTAAACATCCTTCACTATAATGCTTAGAAGCTTAAATGCAATTTAATAGATCTGCTGCTAAAAATATAAAACTTTTTAAAATTCAGAGTAAAAGAAATTTGAAATAATGATTGTTAATAGTATATAGAAGACAAAGGTTTATAGTTGCAGTAAAAATAAATTAAGTCAAAATTACTGAATAGAATTAAAATTCTTTCAAGCTCTTGATGAAAAGATAGAACTGTATATAGCTTATCGATCAGTGATCAGTGTCGGACGCCCTGTGGTCAAGATGGAGTGATGACATTCACAAGTGACCAGTGTGGGCTGTATGAAATAGCCGAAGATGACATAAGCGGTGGAGTGCGTTAGGGGAGGGCTATGTCAAGCAGTGGACTGAACAGGTTGAAGGTGATGAAGATATTGACCAGAACTTGTCAAGGCAATGACGTAAAATATATTCAATGCATGCAATGCACATATAGCGGTCGTAAATCTGATCGAAGGTTAGTAAACGGTAGCAGTTCATAGCAGGTGTAAAATTTGAAATAGGTTAGAAGGCGTAAGGTTTAAATCCTGCGGGAAATTACTTTGTGTTTTTATTTTCGTGTTATCGTTGATTTCTATTTTCTCTATTAGGTCAATATTGGCCCATACGCCCATTATCTAAAAAGTAAGATGCTCCTTCCATCGGTGTAGGCATGCATGGATATGATAAAAATTAAGCCATCTTTAGCCGTCGTTGTAGTAGGTAACTTAAAGGCACTAATCCTTTAAGTATACTGACAACTAATTTACCCATAGAATGCAGTTTACTCTTTGAGTTGTTGAAGTCATGATTGCATGATAGTCATGCAAAATGCCCGTCGCTCTGCATGAAATCTATTATTTAGGTAAATCGGAATGGATTAGAATCCGACCCCATAACAACTTGGAAAAATAGCTATATGAAAATATTAACTAGGATATAAAATTACAATTTTTTTCTCTATGAACCCTGTTTAAACCTTTGACCTCCAGTCCGTAAACCAAGACCAAGGAAGTGGTTAAAATTTACCTTTCTGAACGGAACAGGAAATTTTAATTTCCCGATAACCTCCATAAATTGGTGTTTCCCCTAAAGAATCGTTAAAGCCCAGTAAATATTGTTGCTCCAAAAATGGCAAAGGGCGCATTGATAAAATGAACTTTTAATGTGGTTTGTAAAAAGTAATCAGGGATGGTATCAGGGTAAACAATTTAAGGAGTTTCCCACCATAAAAAAAAAAAAGACACACTGAATTTAAGAAAGAATTTTTTTGTAAATAAATTTTAAATCAAATTAATTTAAAATGATTTTCGGAAAATTTAGAGTTAAAAGTTGGCCAAAAAGTTTTTTTGACCATTTAAATAAAGGTGGAGTAGTATTGAATTTTTCTTTTTGGAAAATAATCTTAACACGGTCTTAAGCCTAAAAGGTTGGTCCCCGGGATAATTCCATTTAACAAAACTTTACAAACACCAACCCGCCTCCCGCTGAATCAAACAGTTTTTGTTGATTTCCGTTCAGCCTTTGTTGTCCCTGTTGGCTGGCCTCCCTAACTATCCATTGGGTTTGGATTCCCCCGTTGGTCCAATGCGGTTGGTAGAATATTGTTGATTTGCCCCAAACCAAATAAAATGTTTTGTTTATTATCGAAATAAAATGATAAAATATTGACAATTTAAAAGAAACATATTTACCATTATGTAAAGACATTGCAATTTAAATGATAAATTGATATTTTTTAAATGTTTTGGTAACCAAGAAGATAAATTTATAATTAAAATTAATTTGGTTTTAAATAAAAATATTTTTTTTTATTTTAAATCATACTTGATTAAAACAATTTATTTATCAAAATAAAACATGGAAAAGGATATGAATTATCTGTTTTTATAGTTATTAACGGCCTTATATAATGAGTTATTAGTTCAAAAGCTTTAGAGGGATATGAAAATTAAACACAATTTAAATTCGAGAAAATAAACATTAGATACTAATAGAAAATTTATGTTGAATAAAGCAAATTTTTCTGTTTAAAAATTAAATGAAGATATGAGAACATGAAAAAATCTCATTATTAATTATTAAAGTAGTAGACCACGGCCGCTGGAAAGTGTTCGAAACGTCGGGAATTTAAAACTGTAAAATAAACGCGATAAAATCCGTAAACTCATTTTATTTAATGATGTATAATATTCGCGTTAACAATAGAAATACCCATTATTAATCTTCATAACATTAAAAAAAAAATAAACTTAAAATTGAGATTGTCTTATAAACAATAATGGCTCGAAATTGTATAGCCATGTTTATGTTGTCTTGAGTGATATTAAAAATGGAACAACTATTACTCTCAACTCCATTGTTTTTTTTTATTATTGCATACGCAGGCAGACTAGCAGTCGGGGCCACCTGATGGAAAGTGGTCACCGACGCCCATAGACATTGGCAATACAGGTATCACCAACGCGCTGCCTACCGTGAGACATAGGATGTTAAGTCACGTTTACGCAGTAAATACGCTGGCTACGGTACCCTTCAAACCGGAGCACAGTAGTGTTTTCACAATACTGCTTTGCGGTAGAAATAGGCACCGCGGTGGTACCCACCCAGACGGTCCCCTGTAAAAAGGGGACCTACCACCGGTAAAAGGTAAAAGTGACGAGGCAAAAATCTGCTCTTGATCAGACCCTAGTCTCTCGGATTCGGAGTCTTTATACAGCCGTTTACTTTAAAACGAACACGTTACCTTTTCGCATTACATTAATGTTAATGACTAGCTGGTCTTCCTTCACGTGGAAGGGTTACAGATTTTCAAATATGCTTTTCTAACTATTAAAAGAGGATAAGCTTTTGTGCACAGACACGCCTTTTTTTTATATTAACAATAATATCGTAATTATTACTTATGCCGTTGCTATATCAAATCATTATCGTCTACAGCCTGTGATAGTGAACTGCTGGACATAGGCCTCCTCTAATAAACTCCTATCCATTAGTGGTTTTGGACCGTAGCCGACCACGCTGGTCCTATGCGGGTTGGTGGGTAGACCGACTTTTTATATGCCCATCTGAAGCATGGATCATCGTACTTTTCAGACAATTAGGTAATCGGCCCAAATTACCCTAACCAACTTAGAAAATAACAATGAAAATTTATTGAGTTCCCGCAGGATTCGAACCCACGACCTCCGGTTTAAAGCACATGCCCTTACAACTAGGTTACGGAGGCAGTGTATCACTACATAGTATAAAACAAAGTAGCTTTCTCTGTCCCTATATCACTATGTACCCTTAAATCTTTCAAACTACGCAACAGATTTCGATGCGGTTTTTTTAATAGATAGAGTCATTGAAGGGGAAGGTTAATATGTATCAGCATAGCTCCCGTGCGAAGCAGGGGCGGGTCGCTAGTATAAAATAAATAAAGATAATCAAAGCACTTTTAGTTTGCCTCCAGTATTACTAAAATTATTCTTGACATTGTAAACTATTTTAGCATCCAGTGTAAATTTAATTAAATTGTCTAACTAAGATTATTCTTATTCATTACTTTTGCTGAGAATGAACTTCAGGGAGTCGGTTTTTTGTGACTTGAATCTTTTACTGTCATCATTGTTCACCAACGCCTAAATAATGTATATCTTCAAATGACAAAATGGTTTTGATCATAAAATTTAATATAATTTTATATTAATGATTACCAATAACAAGAAAGGCATATTTTAAACGACACTAATATTTGTTTATAACATCAATTGAAAATGAACGTTCAAAGTTATATTTGCAAACTTAAATACACTTACTTATATTTTTCTCCTAATCGAAAAGATGTTAAACCTTTGATTTTGGGCAAAATAAAATGCATATTTTTCTATACTAATAGTATTTTTCCGTAATGGGCAAAAAATTCAAAGAACGAAAAGCTTGCAAAGCCTATTCAACGATTTCGTTTCAGACCTAACGACTTCCGCCACTATTCATCATTAAGCTTGCGTCTTTATGGAATCAGAATTTCAAAAAAAAAATATGCAACTGATATCAATATACCGTATAATCCATAGTTCAACTGATAAGAACAACCAAAAAATTGTTCAAAGAAGAAAAGATTGTAAATAAATAGGCAGACAGGTGAACGGTAGGGGTCAATAACTGATTAGAACTTTCCTAACAAGCATCACAATTTAAGTTTAAGTAAGAAGCCTCAGATAAAGGTACGAGTTTGAGGGGCACCGTAACCCGCAATATTACGGAGTGAAAAAAACGCTACATCTTATTCATATCGTAGTCGCAAAGTTGGAATACATATCGAACGATGTTTCAAAAAAAAAAAGAGAAACGTGACCCTCGTTGAACGTGTTTTGCTAAGTGCCACTTTGTTTTCCAACACTTCGTTACCCCAGTGACACATTGCCATGGCAAAAAAAAATTAGAGAACTTTTAAAATTTGTTCTTGGTTATGAAAACAGAAGCTTAAGAGATTCAGTTCTAATTATTTTGGGCATTTATAATAGTACAAATACTCAGAAGCATTAGTAATATTTTTCAACAAATTTTTATAGTTGTTCCTTCTCAAGGTGTAGTTTGGGTTAAAACATAAAAAGTGAAGTACATCAAATATAAAAACTATTTTACTTCTATGCCTACACAAAATGTATATGTGTATAATAAAGAAAATATTATTTTTATCTTATTAAGAAAATAAACAAGTCGTCGTTCGATACATGTTTACTGATCCTAACATTAACATTCGTTAATAGATCAAAATATCTCAAGCTGATGGCTTTGTTTAACTATCTTTACTAAAACAGAGGAGATTTCTGTGCCTCAATAGCTTTCAATATCATCTTGAGTAAATGATAAAAGTCATAAATGCATAAAATTTTATTCGTTTAACGTCTGGAACGTCAATAATATTGTTAACTAAATTAATGATAACATTGTAATATATAACTGATACATTTAACAAAATTTAACAGCATTTGATTTACGTTTTTGCCTGTCTGTCAGTTTGTTTAGGAGTTTAATCTCTGTGGAATGGTCCGATTTTGCCGGGACTGAAAGATAGCTGATGTAAATGGCAGTAACATAGGCAACTTTAAAATATAACATATATTTTTTATATACTACCACGCGGAAAAAGTCGCTGGCAACGGCTAGAAACTTAATATAATTGAAAAATGTGTAATATTTTTAATTGATATCCATGGGATAATCAGAACGAAAGTACTATTTTGTAAAATAAACAGGGGTATTACAGGCTGCCCTTGTAAGGGTGTCTGGTCATTTTTAATGCATTGGCTGACAAATACTGCTGGTGTAGTTTAACGCTGATTAATTGTATTCGTGTGTGTTCTTATCAGGTAACTTATTATCTCCATATAGCACATGTGCTGTTGTTAAATGTGAAAACGTTTCTTGAATGTTTGAAACATAAAACTGAAATAAAAATAAATCTTATAATAAAAATCACTATAAGCTTTTTTTGTTACCGTATCGAGACTTACTTGCGTTAGTCAGTTAAATATAATCAAGACTCATATACTGTGATAAAAATAAGCAAGCGGTAACTAAAGAACACTTCTGGAGGAAAATTTATTAAATAAAGTAAGCGTAAAATGCACACTAACTACAATTATTTATATTATTTGTATAGTGTGATGAACGCAAGAGACTAAATTTATGGTATTTTGATCTAATATAGAGGAAAAATATGAAAAAAATATAATAATTAATTTTAATTTAATTCATCATCATCAGCTTGTGTCCACTGCTGAAAATAGCCCTCCCCTAATGCAAACTTCTCCATTATCCCACCACGTTTGTCAGACGCGAGTTGGTTGGTGGACCGACTTTTTACATGCCCATCCGACGCATGGATCACTCTACTGTTCAGACAATTAGGTGATAGGCCAAAATTGTCCTAGCCAACCAGAAAACAACGATAATACAAAAATGTTTCCTCGCACAATTTGAACCCATGACCAGCTTATAAAGCAATAGCTATAGGATATTTTTCTTTGATAGTTGGAAAACTACCGCCCTATATCCATCTTGTCCGCGCTATCAAGGTCTTTGAAAGACTTATTTATAACGCAATATACCCACAACTACATATTCATACTAACCCAACAACATGGGTTTGTGCGGCGTCGCTCAACGATTGCCAACTTATTACTTTATACTACTGAACTTTATGAAACTATTGACGGTAATGGACAAACTGACAGCATATATACAGACTTCGAAAAGCCTTTGATAGGGTAGATCATCAAGTTCTACTACAAAAAATTGCCTATAATGGTATACGTGGTAACTTATGGCGGTGGTTTAAATCGTACATCACAAACCGAACACAGAGAGTTGTCATTAGCGGATATGAATCTTCTGAAGTACATATTTCCTCTGGAGTACCTCAAGGGTCCATTCTTGGGCCATTGCTTTTTATTTTATTTATAAACGACATCAATCAATGTTTTAGCTTCTGTAAATTTCTTCTTTATGCAGATGATCTTAAAATTTATCACACTATAAATGATCTTAACGACCACATTTTAATACAAAAAGACCTAGACAATTTCTCTTCCTACTGCATAAAAAACAAACTCTCATTAAGCATTAAATGTTACTCAATAACTTTACAGAAACATAATATTAGTCAATATAGTTACTCTCTTTGTGGTGTAAATCTAGAGAAAACCCAACTCGTACGAGATCTTGGTGTCACTCTCGACTCAAAACTTACTTTAGATGTCCATGTCAATAATATATGTAACCAAGCCTTTAAACTATATGGATTCGTTATTAGAGCTTGTAAAGACTTTAGAAAATCCTCAACCTATCTATATTTATATAAATCTCTTGTCAGGCCCCAATTAGAATATGCGGTACCCATTTGGAATCCCTTTTACGAGCAATATTCAACTCAAATAGAAAAAGTGCAGAAAAAATTTCTTAAAACGGTTGAGTACAAATGTACCAAAAAATATCTAGATTACTCTTATCTTTTAAAAAAATATCAAATATTACACTTTAAGGATAGACGTGCCAACAACTAAACACTATGTTGATGTATGACCTACTACATCATAAGATATAGATTGCATACCGTTAATTAATAAAATACGTTTTAATGTTCCTGTTCGCCTAACACAAGGTCAACTCTGTGTCCTAAAACTTTTGCAAATGCTAAATGTCGAACTAACGCTGGTAAATGCTCCCCACTTTTCAGCCTTATGTCCACATATAACACATATTTTAATCATATTGATATATTCTCGATGCGTGCCGGCAGTTTTAAGAAATCAATTATAAGGCACTCAGTGACACAAGTGAAGCGGACACAATACGCAATGCTCACTAATTACTTTGAAGCAACTAAAATGTTAAAAGCACTATTTTCATTTCTATTTTCAACAATTTAAAACACAGCACGCACACACACACACACACACACACACACACACACACACACGCACACACACACACACACACACACACACACACACACAACACAACAAGCATGCACGTATTTTAATTTTACTTTAGTTATTTTACTCTCAAAGTCATGTTAAGATTTCCCTTTATATTAAATTAAGATAATTAATTGTGTTAGATAAAATTTACGTTCATTCTCAAATCATGTTAAATTTTGCAGTAACCAGTGACAGATGATGTTGGTTTTATAGTTATTTAAACTTTAATTACTACTTACATGTAAGACTTCTAATTGTGAAACTGTTTGTTTGTCCACAATAAATAAATAAAAAAAAAAAAATAGTTTGGAAAAAGGTCCCATATTGTTTTCGTTTTTGGAACACTATAGTATAAAATGGTTTGAAGAATTCCATGAACCAAAAGAACCGTTTTATAAAGAATTGTGTACCATTCAATACTAAGCCATGTTTAGTATTTTACGAAAACCGAAACTTAAACACCAATTTTTTATGAGGCAATAGATGCCACAAAGAAACATTATGTTGAATAAATTTCAAATACAACTCGTAATCTTCAGTAAAGTCATCTCAAGTATCTGTATTGCATGGTGCTTACCGAATTGGCTACACGCACCGATTTGTAAAAGATTAAGCTATTTGTTTTTACCTTAAATTGGAGTAATATTTCCTACCATTTGTCCGTCCCGGCTTTGCCTGGGTTGTTTTTATTTATATTTTGCAACTTTAAGATAAGAACAGCTGGTATCTGACATATATAACTCGAAGATTTAACGGCATTCATTGGACGATTTTGTTGTCAGTAAATTTCTATATTATAGGCCAAATATTGTTTTGACAACCTCTGTACATTCATATTTGATGGAAGGACTGCCTTACATTTTATCCAATTGGGTGATCGGCTTGTATTGTATCAAGGTGCTCAGAATTCACGTGCTCAGAACATATACTACTGATTACTACCAATTTTATTTTTATCTTTGGAATTTGTAACTCTGATCACGTAAGCATTATTGCAGGAATGGCATTAAGGTTTCAGGACGAATTATTCCAATCACGGTCTGGCTCCCAGAAGAGGGTCTTTTTGTCTCAAAAGTCTACTGCTACGTGTATTTTTCTATCAATAGTATATTAGGCTGAGTAGTAGTATAAAAATAAATGTTTCATAGCAATATTACAGGAACAAATCAGTCGATATGCTTTCCGTGTAATCATAATGTAAGTCGCATTCGTCATACTGTGCTAACTGTAGTACAATATGAAGAAAATTCAATTGATTTTTTTTATTTACGTAATTTCCTAAGTCTATCTTGAATATTGCAAAAAATTTTAAAATTCAGTTAAGTTTTTACAATAACCAATTGATAATTCTTCCAAACTTTGAAAGATCTTTTAATATTAATAAAATATATTTTTAAAATTAAATCACTATTTCCCATGGCTTTACTGAAAATCAGCATCCACGAAGTTCTAGATAACTTCTTGACTTTATGTTGAGTAAAGACCAATTTGGTTCAAAACAATTTTTTAATTTATACATATTTAACTTGACATGTTAAACTTATCTTACATATCTGCCAAACAAATATTTTTTTTCTTCTTTCTGCTATTCAATATTCTTAAAAAGAGTTTTTTAGCGTGTTTATATGTATTAGTATTCAGTTATCTACTGCTTATATTATGGTTCAGAAGTGTTTTATGTTATTATTGATGATGCAGTATTTTACGCTTTATGTACATTTTGTAAAAACATTATTAAACTCTGTAGTGACCAAAAGCGATTTCAGATAACATGATTTTCTACTTTACCGCAGCGGTGGTTTGATTGGAAATTTTTAAAATTCCATTAGTGAAATTACTTTACCATAAAGTGGGAAGCTTAAGAAGAGCTTTATGCAGTCTTTAGGGTACCTCAGGAAATAATTGATTTGGATAATGCTTGATCCTTATAAGATTCCCTTCTCACTATCTCTATCACAGACATTATTTAGGAAGATTTGTTATTAACCAGTTATTACAATTAAAACATTTTCTTTATTCCAAAACGTTGCAATGATTTTTCATGCTGATGTTTTTTTGCGAAAAATAATTACCTCAATAGTAAAATCATTGTTGTCAATAATATACTTTCAATTCTGTAATATTAGTGATAATAAAGTATTACTTCCTCCTAGCCATTTATCCAAGATATTACAGGGCCAGCTTTTTATATAATTTAGATTTATTCAAAAGACACTCTTCGATACATAATCTATCCATATATTTATGTTGATTTTTATGAAAACATGGAATTTTTGTAAACAAAGATATATAAGATCTAATGACGCCGAAACATTGGGTTTTCTTTTTGCTCATACACATTGGTTTAAGATATCATAGGGTCGGCCGATGGTCGTCTTGGAATAACAGTTTTTACGCAGGGCGACTAGCATTTGACCTTCATGACACATGGGGCAAACCGCATTCGATGAATTATTTAGTTGTTAGTAAATTTAGACCTATAACAACTGCCAATGATCCCCTGTGACTAACTAGGTTTGACCTATTATATGGTCACACATAAATTAACAAAAAGTCTATGTCATTACAACGATAATGAACTTGCGACACAAGTTTACATTTGGGGGTGTGGAGGTCCTTCAGGTAAATCAGAGTTGATAACAAGCCGAGACCATAATAGTTTGAAAAAACGGTATGGTGAAAAAAGAAAATTATACCGAGCGTTTGTTTCAAACTGCATAGAAATATTAAAACCAAATATTTATTTAACTAAAAAATATGGCTCCAATATTAAGCGATTTTTGACTAGACACACAATCTGAAAAATATACTTTAGAAATTCTTGGCATATACTGTACTAAGTATTCTGGTATAGTATTTGAAAGGGGTTACAGTAGAATGTGCCATGCAAGGGAAATGTAGGTTAAAAAATGAAGAAGACTTTTGCAGAAAGGTCAAAATATATTCTCTTTATTGAGTGGCAATAGAAAATCTTATGTTTGGTGAATTTGTGTATTACCTTGTAGATCATTGATTGTTATTTTAAATGAAATTATCAATGCCTTTTATTACTCATTACGTAAAAAAACTAATTTTGGGTCTTCGGGTTTTTTCCATTGTTTTTTATTTTTTTATTTTATGGAGACGTTGCTGTGACTACTTTCCATCATGCCGTCGTAGCCAATTAAGTAAAATGGTTATTATTAATGCTTACTGTTATTTATTTGTATTTTTGAATGTTGTGAATTTTTCAAATAATTTCAGTCTTTAAAAAATTGTTAACAAATTTCACATGTCTTTCAAAATACATTATACTCAATAGAATTCCTACTCACTTGAGGCATAGATTGTTTGAGTTAATTTACGAGCGCTTTAGGAATAAGTAGTTTTATCCGCATTGCGTGCTCTGCGTCATTTTCTTACACGCACTGCCTTACGTACATTATTTACTGTTGAATATATCCATTCCGAAATTTAAAGATAAAGATTCGTTAAAATACTTATTAATAAATTCATCTTATTTCTTAAAAGCACTAAATTTGACCAGAAATTCAGCCGCTGCCAATAAATCTATTTTACTGGTCGTAGGTCTTCTTTTTAGGGACTGTCTGGATCGGTACCACCGCGGTGCCTATTTCTGCCGCAATGCAGTAGTGTGTTTACTACTATCCGCCTTGAGGGGCACCGTAACCACGATATTTACCAGGTAAACGAGCCGTAACATCTGATGGCTCAAGTAGGCAGCGTGATATGCCTGGTATTGCCGATGTGCCATCAGATAGCCCGACTGCTCGTGGCCGTCGTTGACAATATATATATAAAAATCGGCACCACGGTGGTACCACCCGGCCTACTGTAAAAGAGGACCACCTCGAAAAATATTCTAATATTAATATCCTCTCCTGCAATAAAGATTTTTATGTATAGAACAAAGTGTTAATAGGCATATAGTTTCATCTAATGTCCCGTCCTACAAATAAAATGCTTCTGGTAGAAGTAAGCACTAAAATGGTATTTCTCCAGCCAAAATGAAATAATTTGTTAATTTTATCACTTGTAAGACTTCATATGATGCAAAGAAAACTAGGTTTAACTTATTGAAGAAGTAATCTTTGCGTTCCTGTTTTAACATTTTATTTGATGTATTAAAATTACTGCGAAATTATTATTATTTTTTTTATGGCATACGCAGGCAGACGAGCAGTCGGGCCACCTGATGGAAAGTGGTCACCGACGCCCATATGCCATACGCAATACCAGTGGTATCGCCAACGCGCTGCCTACTGTGAGACATAGGGTGTTAAGTCTCGTTTATCGAGTAAATACGCTGGCTACGGTGCCCTTCAAACAGGAACACAGCAGTGTTTTCACAATACTGCTTCACGGCAGAAATAGGCACCGCGGTGGTACCTGTAAAAAGGGGACCTTCCACCGGTATTATTATCCTTAACCTTATTACTAGAGATAGTCGTCAAGCGATAGTTACAAAGACTCAAAGAAGATTTTTGGAGTTTGCGATGCTATTGATGGCATGGATTTTGAATACTATCCTACATTAAATATGTATCTACTATCAAACCTTATAGAATTGAAAGTGAGATTGTGGATAAATTTAACATTACACTTAATAAATCTGAATTTCTCTGGAAATAAGATCGATTCTAAGAAATTTGTGTCTGATCTTTGAAGCTGTTGCCTAAGTTTATATATGCACACAAATAATTATAGAACCAAATTAATTTATGTTTTAAAATGAAATGGTATATGTAATCCACAATTGTACCCATGAGCTACTGTGAGAAAAAACTGAAAAATAATTGAACGCGGAACGCAATCACTAAAAAAAATTATTCATAATTATTGTAACGTTACTTTTAGCATGCGTGACTCTCCGGTCAAAGATTTGTTTATGCAAGTAACAAATAAGCTTCGGATAAACAAGTCATCATCATCAGCCTTTAATAGTCCACTGCTGAACATAGGCCTCCCCTAATACACCCCTATCCATTAGGGGTTTTATCCCACCACGCTGGTCCAATGCGGGTTGGTAGGTGGACCGCCTTTACATGCCCATCCGACGCATGGATAATTTACTTTTCAGACAATTTGGTGATCGGCCCAAATTGTCCTAACCAAGTAGGAAACAACAATGAAAATTTGTTGAGTCCCCGCAGGATTCGAACCCATGATCTCCGGTTTCTAAAGCATACGCCTATACCGCTAGGCTACGGAGGCAGGATAAACAACTAAACTGGGTACATAAGTTGTGTGAATTTATAACATGAAGAAACTTTGCATAACTTTTAAGAACTTTACAGACCAATCTTGTATGTAAATATAACGTTTTTAAGTATTTGCAATGCCATACTAGTAATATTATAAATGAGAAAGTTTGTTTTTTACGCAAAATCTTCTCAATGAATTCTATTTAAACTACACAATTTCGTAATTACAGTTAGCAATTTCGGCGAACACTGCAAAAACCTTTAAACTAACAAGTATATAATGTATTATAACCATTATCAAAAAATTATTAGTCAATAGTAGTTCAAAAGGTTAAAATAAATAGATGATTAACTATAATAAAATAACTTCAATACGAGGAGAATAACATCATTGATTTCGCCGCAACAGTTGCAGTTAACTTCGCGATTGCGCGGCACACCGTCACAAAAAATCGACATCCTGAAGTTAGCTAACAAATAAAAGTAAGTAGGGTAAATGAGAACGGAGTACCGTATTTACGACATTTAATGAAGTGTTTTCGAGCCTACCACAGTTTTTTAGCTTTAGTTCAGGTAAAACATACATAAGTATAAATGTTCTCAAATAGTATAATAATGTATTACAAGATAATATTATAATAGTTTCTTGCGATAATGAGTTTTATTAATTGTTTTAAATTTTTAGTTTAATAATTATTATAATGAAAAAATGTTTTTTGGTTTGAGTTCGTTGCTATAATTTAGTGTTAGTCGATGAGATGTATATTTTTTTGCTAGTGGCGTATTTTCTGTAAACGTAATATATATAAAACGGCCAAAGATAAAATTTAGATAAAAATAATTGACTCTTGTTACCCGCAAAAGAAGTACAATTCTAATTTTGACCTTGCTATGTCATAATTAATAAGCCAATTAAAACCACATCAGGTTAAGACTTTTAGTACTTATTTATTAATTCTATTTTTACTATAATTCAAAACACAAATCAGAGGATGCGGCATTAAAATTAAATTACTTTTCTAACAGAATATTACTAGCTAATATGCCAAAGTAACATATAATATAATTTAATATTATATAATCAAAATTGGTACAAATGAAATGAAATAGACATTTTTTCTTGATTGATATTTCATAATTATACTTAGATTTTTACTAGCATAGAAACATTTTTAAAAGGACCATATTTTTCAGATTAGTTATACGACACGCTATTAATTCCGATCTGTTCACAGTAAATTTGAGCCACGCGACAGTGATTTACTTCGTACACTGTTTTTTTGAAAAAATATGCTTAGTTTCCTGGATGAAATGCTTTTTCAATATATATTATAATTTTCATTATGTATTTTTTATCTAAAATATGTATATGTAGATCAGTTGCATCAACGGACAATATATGGAGATCTACCAATTATGTCACTTATTTTACAATTTAAGCTTCATACATTGTTCGAGAGCCTAATATTTAAGTTTTAATTTGCTTTTAAGAAATACGCTTAAAATGAATTTTTTTGATGATTAAAATCATCATGTTTATAAAAGTGCCTAACATCTGAACACACAATAGGTTTAATATTAAAATATAAATAAAATCGCTTTTTGTATCATTTAATTTTAGTAATAAATTACTAATTTATTTTAGTTGTATGGTAAAACTGGCCATATTCCAAGCATTAGCGCATCGTTCGTGTGGTTTACCTCACATTGTTTCCGAAGCAGTGGCTAGACTGCCACCTAAAATGTGATGCGTACTTGTGTTCTTTACAAAATTATTTGCTTAGTGTAGCTAATAATTCTCAATATTTAGTTTTGTTTCAGACAAAATCAAACTACTTATGGATTTAAAGGAAAACAAGAAAACGCAAAATTAAATGCCTACACATGGTCCTTATCGTAAATATACATTCAAAATGATAATGATCTTTTTATACTGGTTTCTTGCTAATCCAATCTTTCTGCCCGCATAAAAATAAATATATTTTTTAGGTGTGAATGGAACTGCTGTGATGTGACGAGCATAGCCTTCACATACAGTATCTATGTGATCTACCTTACCGTCTATATATATACTTAGAGGTGACAAGACTTTCGTCCCTATCCATATATATATATATATATTTATGTATATATTCTTAAACTAACACATATTTGTCAGGAACAGATAACAACAAAAAAGAGTTCAATACAGTACACATTTGTAACATGTTAAATTGATTTGAGTTATTTACGGAATTGCCCTATCTGAACCTTGGGTATAAGTTTGAAAGATGCCTCCATAAAGTAAGCAAAAAATAGTATTCATGTATAGTAACGATGTGAAATTGTGTTTTTATTTTTATTTAGATGCATCCCGCAGGTTATAATGCTTGATCTTGACTGAATAAATATCAATAACCATGTTATGGGTGTGACATTACCACATTTTTTTACGTTATTTTTTATAAAAGGACACATACCTTTTTTATTGAAAACATGTTCATACCGTATTCACATGTTCGCCATATTTTCGATTCTAAGAAATTAGACAACGACTAAATTCATTTGCGTTTAAGATCATTTATAGTAGCTGAAGGAATTAACTAGTGAATTACGTATTAATTACTTAAACAAATCATAAACATGCTTAATATAGTTCGTGCTATATAAATACTTTGTGACGTATGCATAGCCAGCAAAGTAAACAAGCTAATTATCATTTGTCCACAGTTATTAAAAAATAAATGATATAACCTCGATGTACGATATATTTTAAAGGGCTACAATCGAAAAATACAATTTTAACATAGTGTAACATGTTCTCTGGGTGGAAGGTCCACTTTTTAGGGGCGTCGTCTGATGTGGTGCCACTGCGGTGACTAATTCTGTCACAATCAGTAGTGTGAAAACACTACTGAACACGGTTTTAAGGGCACCGAAGCCAGCGTATTTACTAGGTAAACGAGGAATAACATTGTCCCACGGTACGCAGCGCACTGGATAAACCCCTAGTATTGCCGATGACTATGGGTGTTGGTAATTACTAAATAAATTAGAAAAAAAATTATCACAAATTGTAAATTAGTAAATGTTACTCAAAGTTAAAAGATGTCGTGTATGAAATGAAATATATTGTTGGTTACACTTCTCGATTAGATAGCATTTCTTATAACATGAAAAATATATGTACGTAAAATGGTTACAGTAGGTGGTAGTGACCTGGCTACCGCAATCACGATACAGTTAACTTAAAGTTAAACGTTAATACAGAACATCTTTCTATATACTATCTAAAACTTTTATGAATATCAAATAATATGTACCATAATACAATAATTTTTGGCATAACAATGTATTGCGGTGGTATTTGCACAAGTTTCGAATAAAATAATGGTCGCTTAACGGTGAAGTTTAAGCGTGCTTCATTAATGCAGTCGAGTGCAGTTAGCGATCCAAATTGTAGTTTGAACAGTGAACGAAACGCTGGCACTTGGAAGTCCGAGTTATAAAAGCGTTGCGTTTTTTTATTAAAAGTATTATGATTGGGTTTTCATTTGTTAGTATTTTTGTTCGTATAAAAACTACAATAAAATGTTTAACGTATTCAATTGATCATTTGATGTGTAAGTATTAAAGTTATTATGATATCATTCAAATTCTTATTATACTTTTATGAGGACCTTTTACGTTTCGACGTCAATAATTCTTAACTGTTTTTTTTTTAAAATTTAAAATCACTTTATTAAGAATTTTTTATTAACCGTTTCACTTGCAAACGGCATTTTTAAATTTATAAAAATTTCAAAGGTTATTTAACATGTTATATATGAATTAATTAAAAGTTTTGCTAATGGAAAAAAATAAGAAAATCTTTGTATTTTTTTCTAATGTTTAGTTTTTTAAAAGTAACCTTTGCGATTTTGCACTTAAATTCATAGCACGTACCTTATACAAACCTTGTAGCTATGGGTCATGTTTTGCTTATTTAACTAATTGGTCTGTTATGTTTAAAACAAACAAAGTTTATATCGTCCCAGGGATTCTTGACCCTTTGGACGAAAGGTAAGCGGATATTAGTAGGACAGATTTTGGTTTAATGGTGTATAAATCAAGTTCTTTTTAATTGGTCACCTTAAATTTTTTATAGGTAATTTACCAGGTTTCAATTATTACCTTTTCATAAATGATATATAAATTTATATAGTTACGTTTTGGTATTCTTGTATATCTGGATGAATTAAAATCTGACCCAACGACAACTTGGGGAAGTAGCTAGGACGAAGGGGACATGAATAATTAAACTAAGGGAACTTGTTTTTTGATATAATTCTGTAACATTTTATGCTTGATTACACATGGATAGAAAAAAAATTAAGTTTTATGCACTAGAACTCAGAGCTATTGTGTATTTGTAAAATATTTAAATTGACGTTAGTATATATTAACGTTTTTCGACCTGTGATAAATTTCAATTTTACAAAGGAACGCCTGGCATAGTACAAACGCAGTGTTTATTTCTGTCAAAGATACGTAGTGTTCAACATTTCTATGTTCCGTTGTGAAGGGCGTCGTAGCCAGCTTAATTATAAGGTAAAGGACATCTTAATCTGCTTATGTTATTAGGAGGGCGTATAATTTATCATCAGATCAACGTCCATCATCCTGCTCGACTACTCCCTCTTACCATAAAAAGTACCAGAAATTTTCTGTATCACCGAATTATTTACATTTTGAAAACTTAGTTTATTTTAAGAAAAAAAATAGAATTAAACCAGGCAAAAAAGTTAAAATCAAGGTTAAATATAGTCATAAAATAAATATTCTTAAATACTAAAACACAATTCAGGTGTATTTAAAAGATCGTTTGAATCTCTTTCCAAGCATAGCCAGTGAAGGATTGGCTAATAAAACAGTCCATTTAGCAGACCCAATACAAAACTTTCCCTCTAAACAAACTAAATAGAAATCTTTCCTAAATAAGGCTGCGTGCAGTCAGTTATTGTTTAAGTGATAAAATGTAACAATTTTTTAACTTAAATAAACAAATATAATAGTAAAATAACTGATTACGTGAACTTGCTCGGCAAATACTACAACAGTTTTTATTTCTGCATGTCAATAGTGTTTTATACAATCAATACTGTTATCATTGACATAAATAAAACCCCTTTAAATGATTATAAATTATAATATTAAAAGTATTTAGAAACTTTAAATCGGATTAAGTATATGTAATTAGCCATTTGAAAAGGAGTATAATTTAAACTTCAGCAAAGAGCGTCTAATAGAGAACATTTCAAACCAGCCCTACTGTTACCAATCAGAAAACATCAACATCTTTCTAGGATAAACTCATACAACAAGCGTATTTATCTAAACCTATATATCACACATAATTTCAAACTACTAAGTTGCTAACATTAATACATTTTGCTTTAGATAAAGAACAAATTAAAAGTATTGTAGCGGTGCAAATAACTTTGCTAAAAGCTATCGTTGTAAATTTGCTGTTGACATGAACCTTGTCGTGTTTAATGAACGCATTAATTTAACACCAAACTCGCACACATGATATTTATCAATGACATCCGCAAACACAGTATTTAATAATAGAAATTAGTGCTGCGATACTCATGTTTTGCTTTAAGAACTTATTTTGAATACCATTTATATCCCTTATTTATTTTGAAATTACAATTAAATACATGACTTCATATTAACAAAATGTAATTTATAATGATTTTCATGCAAAATATTGCATATAATATGAAAACACAAGCAGTCAGGCCACTACTATCCGTACGCCACGACCCCAATTCAATGAACCAACTAATAATTTAACAAAAATTGCATGTCAACTGCTTATACCTATATATATATATATATATAAAAAATTGATTATCATTCATGAGATGCCCTTCATCATCATCATCATCATCGGCCTGTGATAGTCCGCTGCTGGACATAGGCCTTCCCTAATATACCCCTATCAATTAGGGGATTTGGACCGTATACCACCACGCTGATCCAATGCGGGTTGGTGGATAGACCGACTTTTTACATGCCCATTCGACGCATGGATCATCTTACTTTTCAGACAATTGGGTGATCGGCCCAAATTGTCCTAATTGTCCTAACCAACTAGAAAATAACAATGAAAATTTGTGGAGCCCCCGCAGGATTCGAACTCACGACCTCCGGTTTCTTAAGCACACGCCCATAACACTAGGCTACGATGGCAGTTGCTTATTTACGCCCAACTATACCGAAATTTCATGTTTTCCATTGTTCGGTAATAAGAGACGCTAAGGAAAAAAACCAAAAAAGAGTTAATAACGCCCGTTTTCAAAATTGAAAAATACCAGCTAAATCTATATATTTAAAAGAAAGTCGTGTTAGTTACTATTTATAACTTGAATTTTGAACTTGAAGAATGGCTGAACAGATTTGGTTGAAATTTAGTGAAGAGGTAGCTTAGAACCAGGAAAAAGAAATAGGATACTTTTTATCCCGGCTTTTTAAAAATTTGAGAATACGTTTTCTATTCTAACATAAGCGCTTTGAACAATACTAACTTTATAATGTAGTTTATTACATTTGACGATTTAAACAAATGCTTCTATAGAAATAATTGATAAAGATATTGGCAGGAAACATATGTGAAATACTTAATTTATTATTTCCCACAAAAAATATGTACATTACGGTTACTCAGAGCCATTATACTTAATATTAAGAGTTAAATCTAATAAGGAGTTTTGATAAGTTTGCATAAAATGCCATGAAAGTTAGTAACATTTCAAATGATTATTTGCTTATAAAGACCATACGTATGTTTACTTTTATTTACAGTTCAATTATCATTTTTAAAAATGCCCAACTTAAGTCGTAGAACTCGCGATGCTGCGAGTCAATGAGACATGAGCAAGTTAAACTGACGAGAAACGCGAAGCGGGGAATGAAGTTGAACGGAATCGTTAGAATCAAAATCAATAACACAGAAATGTTGCGTTTAACCTCTATTGAGCTGTCTTTAAATGACGTTATTTAGTGCAACAAAAGTTATTCAAGAAAATGTTACGCCATCATTCAAGATTCAGGGTCAAATATATGTTTTAACAGGTTCCTTATTGCCAACCCGCCCAATAGTGACTACAAATTCTTGCAAATTTATATTATGGGCCATTCAGCAAGTCGATCAGCGTTGTGTCAACAATAATTCGGTGAAAAACAATTGTAAAACATAGAAATGCTATGCAATTTTCTCGAAAAAGAAGGGCTCTTCTTAATGAACTTATACTTTAAGAAGAAGCCCTACAGGTAGAGGACATGGCAAAGTCCCGATACTATGACAATGAACGAGATAGATTTCATCATGACGGATCGGAAACACATTTTCAGGGATTCTCTGTGATCAATAGGTTTAAAACCGGTAGCACACCGATTGTTAAGAGGCACCGTAAATATGGGTTTCCAGCGAGAGCGAGCCCGCCTAATAAACTCTACTCTCCGACTTAACTTCCGGCAAACCGTGGTGGGATCTCAAAATTCCAAATGTAATTAAAAACCGATTCCATGCCCTTAACACATCGGAAACCACGATGGCAGTTGACAAGGCACTCAATGCCGTACTGGAATGCATACATGACGTGCGTAAAGGGTTTTGCAGGAGTAAGCGTACTGGCAAGAAATCCAAACTCTCCGATAAGACGTTGGGTCTTATGAAGGAACGTTGAAAGGATGACGACACAACAAATGACTGACGCGATTGAGCAGAATAGAGGGTCGAAAGTTTTGGTGGAGAAGCTCGGTTGTTTTTCCGAGTCTGAGATCTTCTTTGCGATGTAGGATTTCTATGGCAAATTGTACGCGTCACTGGCTCCTCAACCGGATTACCGGGTTGTTGATCCTCGTGCCAGTGTGACTCGACATCTCTCTGGTGAGATTCCTAACGTCAGCTTTGATGAGGTTAATCTGGCTCTTAAGCAGCTCAAGGGAGATTTGGAAGTTATGTTTATTCCGTCCTTTAACAGGGTATTTCTCTAAGGCGTGGCTTGAAAGTAAGGTCGTTCTGTTTTTAAGAAGGGTGACAATACCCTTCTTAAGATTTACCGAGCAATCTCACTTTCAATCCAAACATACAAGCTATTCTCGAGATTCATGACGAATCGCCTCACCAACAAGCTTGATGGATATGGAAATAATAATTCTTTAGCTTTTCTTGATGTTTTAATTATTCTCAATCCTGATAACACCTTGAGCCATACTGTGTATAGGAAACCAACCCATACAAATAAATATTTAAACGGTAATTCACACCACCATCCATCCCAGTTAGCTACCGTGGGCAAATCTTTGTTTCAGAGAGCACGAGGGATCTGTGATGATGAACACCTGGCGGCTGAGCTACACCATGTTAAGCAAGTACTGCGAGACAACAAGCTTGCTGCGCCACGGCAGCGTCACAGTGACCGAGTGAAGGCAGCCACAGTGGAGCGAGTACCTGCTGTTCGACCTTCTAATTGACAAGATTGGCTACATTTTGAGGCGAGCTTCAATCAAAAATTATTTCAAGCCGCTGAAGAAGATTGGTCAATTCCTACCACCTGTCAAGTGCAATATTCCTCAACAAGATCCAGGAGTGTACAAGCTAGATTGTGACTGCGGCCTCTCTTATATTGGACAAACAAAGCGAGCAATAAGAACCCGCGTGAAGGAACATATAGCTGACATTAAACATAAAAGACCCAACAAGTCGGCAGGTGTGACCATACTTTAAATCACCCAAACCATTACATCAGATTTGATCGACCACAAATCCTCGCTAAAGAACACCGATTCCTACCAAGGATGATCCGTGAGGCTATTGAGATTAGAAAACATCCAAATTTCAATTGAGAAGATGGTTGGTTCTACCACCTGCTTGGGATCCCATAATTAATAATTTAACCCAAGCATAACACCACTGCTCGCTGTAAAGATAAAATCAGTTCATATTGCATAAGTCGGAGTACAGACTAAAAATATTTAATAAAAATTAAGATCTGGAAACCCCGCTTCAGCACTGGCAACAAGACGCATAACATCTCAGTCTACCCCGTGACCACGGCCGCTGGAAAGTGTTCGAAACGTCGAGAATTTAAAATGTACAATAAACGCGATGAAATCCGTAAAGTAATTTTATTTAATAATTCCCGATAGTGATAAAAATCCTGTGTTACGTGAAATCGTTACAAAATATGATTCAGAAGAAACATCTCTGTGAAATATTAAATCCTAATTCTCCGTGTATGCTTGATGGAATGTATTCAAAACGCATTCTTAAACTTTAGAATTTATTAATAGTAGAAACTTTTTTGGAAGTAATGATTTTCCACTTTATCGCCGGCGATCCATTGATGATAACGGGAGGTCAACATTATATTCTCCTATTACCCTTCTTTATTCGAGAGATGATGAAAAAACTAAAGGAAAAAGGAGGGCAGGCGAAAGGAACGGTATAGTAAGAAAGGGAAGAAGATTATTGTGTAACCAATTTGCGGCTATATTAGGTGACACAGAAATGCGCGCGAACAATCACTTCAGTAAAGAAGCTGGACATTGAAATTGATCACGGTTAGGTTGTTCCATTTACTCCGTTACTATTCAAAACATTCAAAGCACACATTAATGTTGAATATTGCCAATCCATAAAGTTGATTAAATATATTTGCAAGTACGTGTACAAAGTTCACTAGGAACATTGCTGTCTTTGGACTGGCTGCTGAATATTCAAACCATGATATCACCGATTTTCACATAGGACGCTACGTTAGTAGCTACGAAGCGATGCCGCTTATTTTTTCGTTTCCGATACGTGAAAAACATCCCACTGTAGTTTACTTACCGTACATCTGGAAAATGGTTAAAGGATGTACTTTACAAACTCAAACGTATAACAACGAGTTAAGAGGCCGCCTTCCAAAATATTGGCCAGTTCTTTAAAATGTGCCAGCATGACGACTTTGTGGAACATTGCTTTATTCAAAATGCCACAACACTTTACCTGGAATGAATCGTTAAAATCTCAACTCGGAAACAAGGAAAACCAGCTCCAGATTACCGTCAAGTATGTTCTTAGACGCTCCCAGTGTGACTTGAAAAATATTTTAGTACGATTGAATTTGGAAACGATTGTATCGCAAAATGGTATAGGTAGGTATTGCAGCTACGTTGTTGGATGGCGGTCGAGCAGCTCATTCCGCATTCAAGTTTTCATGAACTTGCAAATAATGAAACACAAACTGCAACCTTTCGAGAAATTATGCGTTCGAAACAATATTGCAGCAGAGCAGATTAATAGTTTGGGGTGATTGTTCGTCAAATATTCTTTAACAGGTTCTTTAACCCCCAATAATAATACAAATTTTTAAATTTATATTATGGGATTCAGCAATACAATCAGGTAAACAATGGTGAAAAAAACAATTTAGCATAACTAAAAGTTTTAATGAACATAAAGAATTTGTTAATTATTGACCGCTTTACCGACTAATTAAAAATTGACAAAGAGCGGACGGAAACCCAAAACTTTAGTGATCATGGGTGAAAACTTTTGCCGAGATTTTGTTTTAATCCGGTAAAATCGCGCAATACCACAATATTCTATTTTAAGAATGGGAAGTGGATATAATTTTTAATGAAGATTATTAATCCAGATATCGAGATTAACAAAAAGTTGTTTCATGAATTATTATTCATACAGACTGATCTTCATCAACCACTGTTAGTCTACAGCTGGACATAGGCCTCCTCTACATATACATGAATACGCTCAAGATGCTATGTCGTATGTACTTCATATGGCGTAGGAGGTAACGACCCCACCGTCCGCTTATGCGGAGCTGCCTCTGGCAGAAGGTAGATCCGCGGTACTGGTACACAGTTAATCATTGCCAATCCGCCTGCTTGGCGTGGCAATTACGAGAATCGTTTTAATGGACGTCACAGAAGAGAACGGCCCTTCTCGGTAGTCCTACTATTCCTGGCCAGTCCGATGGCACGTTTAGGGATGTGCGAAACCGAAGACAGGACGAGGACACCGTAACCTTGTGTACGAACTGTCGGAATCGCAAGGGACAAATGCTATGTAACTTTCTCGAAAAGAAGGGCTCTTCTTAATGAACTTATACGTTAAGAAGAAGCCCTACAGGTAGTGGATATGGCAAAGTCCCGATACTGTGCAAGGAACGAGATTTCATCATGACGGATCGGAACCACATTTTCAGGGATATCTCTCGTGAACAATAGGTTTAAAACCGGTAGCAATCACCGATTGTTAAAAGGCACCGTAAAATGGGTTTCCAGGAGAGCGGGCCCGCCTGATGAAATCTAATCTCCGACTTAACTTCCGGCAAACCGTGATGGGATCTCAAAATTCCAAATGTAATTAAAACCGATTCCATGCCCTTAACACATCATAAACCACGATGGCAGTTGACGAGGCACCTGATGCCGTAGTGGATATACGTGACGGCGAAAATATTTTAATTTTTTCGCACGTCACACGGGCTTTGCAGGAGTAAGGTGACTGGCAGGAAATCAAAACTCTCCGATTAGACGTTGGGTCTTATGAAGGAACGTCGAAAGCATGAGGACACAACAAATAATGAAGTGATTGAGCAGAATAAAGGTCAAAAGTTTTGTGGAAGCCGAAGAAGCCATCTGTCGGAGCCAGAATAGTTCTGGCTCGGTTGTTTCTTCTGAATCTGAGATCTTCTTTGTGATGGAGGATTTCTATGGCAAATTGTACGCGTCATTGTTATCGTTCCTCGTGCTAGTCCAACTCGACATCTCTCTGGTGAGCTTCCTAACGTGAGTTTCTGATGAGGTTAATCTGGCTCTAAGCAGCTCAAGGGGATTTGAAAGTTATTTTATTCCGTCCTTTAACAAGGTATTTTTCAGGCGTGGCTTGAAAGTGAGGTCGTTCTGTTTTTAAGAAGGGTGACAATACCCTGCTTAAGAATTACTGAGCGATCTTACTTCAAGCCACACATAAAGCTATTCTCGAGAGTCATGACAAATCGCCTCATCAACAAGCTTGATGGATTCCAGCCATCGGAGCAAGCTGGGTTTCGCAGAGATTTTTGCACCATAGACCATCTTCACCATAAGGCAAGCTGTACAAAGACCTATGAGTACAATCAGCCACTGTGCCTACCTTGTGGACTATGAGAAAGCTTTTGACTCTGTAGAAATCATGGCTGTTCTGGCCTTCTACTATCAAGTTGATTATCGATACGTCGATTCCTGTGGAGTCAAACGAGACCAATCTTATTGCATCGAGGAGTGAGACATAGCGATGTAATATCCCGAAACTGTCCACTTATGCATTGAGGACGTCTTACGACCCTAGCCTGATAGGACGTGGCATGAACATTAACGGTGAGTACCTTTCACATCTCTGTTCTCTGACAATATCGACATGTTGGCAGAGTCGTTGAAGTGCTTGCAGGACATTTTGCACAGCTTAAATGAATCGTCCCGACGTATCGGACTCAGGATGAACTTGGACAAGACGAAAGTTATGTTCTACGAACACGTTCCCCGAGTCCGGTTAATATCGATGGTGTACCTGAAGTTGTGGATGAATATGTCTACCTGGCACATATTGCAGTTGGGAAGACACAACTCGGAAAGAAAAGCCGATAGAGGATTCAGTTGGGCTGCGGCACTTAGAAGCTAACACCACATTCTCACGTCGTCGATACCGCAGAGTTTAAAGACAAAAGTCTTAAACCAATGCTTACTTCCCGTCATGACCTATGGGGCAGAAACGTGGCCTCTCACTATTGGACTGGTCCAAAAGTTTGCCGTAACTCAACGTGCTATGGATCGCGCTATGCTTGGAGTCTCTCTGTCGGATAAAATTCGCAATGCATTCATCCGGCTAAGACCGAAATTTACCGATATAGCGCAAAGGATTAGCCTCGTGAAGTGGTAGGGCTAGGTCACGTGGTCTAAAGAACGGTCGGTCAATGGGGTCATAAGGTTCCAGTGTGGAGGCCACGTTCAGGAAAATGGAGTGTTGGTCGACCCGTGGTGGATGGTGATCTCGTGCGGTAGCTGGTTCAATATGGCGAGTAGGAGGATCAGGGGAAAGGCCGTGCGTCCAGCAGCGGACTGATAGAGGCTGCTTGATGATGATGATGCATGATGTACGATGTACGATGATGATGATGTTATGGCATAACAGATTTGATTGCATGAGCAATTCAAAGTGGGCAGAAATTGAACAAGAATTAATTCTTGGGCAATGACCTATTGATCGCAAAGGTGTTTGCACATGCACACATCCTCATTTGGTTGGTAGAGAGAATACAACCAAATGAAATTGGCAATGTGATCTGTGGAAATTCTGATAGTGATAAAAATCCTGTGTTACGTGAAATCGTTTCAAAATATGATCTCAGAAGAAACATAGAAGGTATTTGTGTATTTTAATGAGGATATGCCGTTATTCAAATCTAATTTAATGTTAAGGTCAGTTTATAGAGTTATAACGTGGTGACCACAAAAATATTTAAACACTATTTCACTAGTTAAAATCTGGCTATCGCTGCTATATATAATTAGAATTAAATCAAAATAAACTAATTACTAATTTGTAATTAAGATACTATTGAAACAAGTATTAATCTAGTTTTGTAAACCAGAATATTTGAATGTTTAAGCAACATATTGAATAGATAGCGTCCTTTGTTTCAACTCCTTCTTATAGTACACAAGCTCAGCGCAGCTTTAAGTAGTTTATTCACATAAGTTAAACGACAAATAGCTAAACAAACGATGCATTTAGCAAACTACATCTAAACCTGCTACTTTATAAGTAAATATAGTATTTACATTAATATTTCCAATTATTGTATCTATCGCGGTTTCCGGATCTCGCATTTCAATTCTCGAATATGTTCTGAAGTATTCTTTTAATATAACTATCATGTATGAAATTAAGGACTATTTACATTACATATTTACTATACATTTAAATTAACTCACACTATATAGCCTTAAATGAGGTTTGAATATATTGCAGTATTTAACAACGTTTTACATTAAAATGTTTTTTGTGGGATATTCTTAAAACGTAGCATATTGCCCTCGTCGACTTTTATAGAACATTTAAGAAATACAATTATGTAGAACATATTTGAAGTGTAACTTTTACGGTTTCGGCAGCGTTTGCAATTTAATCGCACGATGTTGTGATTTTTGACGCCGTTAATTTCTTAATTTCCTAAACTACTAATGTACAAAATTATAAAAAAAAACCATACCAAATGACAGCTAATACCTATCATTTGAGAAAATAATAAACAAAATCGGAAGACTAGCACGGAGCAACGAGGTAATATATATAAAAAAATTAATAAAGAAACATACGCTCTGAATAGAGTAGTTCTTTTGGGAAGTCGATCAAAAGAATGGTGGAGTAGTTGTTAAGGAAATTTAATAAACACAAATGAAGAAGAGAAAGATTTAAGAAAATAAAAAAGAGCCAGTTCAAAGACTCATCAAATTGGTGCCTCACCTTTTGAAATTACCTTATTATCGATTAGGAATCTTCCATGGACACAATGCTTACAAGTTGAAACGAATGATTCTCATAACATTTTAAAGATTAGGACACGTACAGTTTGACTGGTTCACAAATTTAATGTCGCTTTGCAAGCTATGGAGAGGGCTACGCTTGAAGTATCTCTGAAGGACCACATCAGATATTATGCGATCCGTTAGAGAACCAAAGTCACCACAGAACCAAAATCAATATTTTAAGACTAAAATACTATAATATTCTGGAGGTTTGTGGAAAAACACATGTAATTGAGCCTTTACCAATAAAATACCAGTGCTTATTAACTCTTCAATTAGGGATTATTTATAAATTACATATTTCTGACCACAGGAAAAACCAAGAAACTATAAATTAATTTTGTTAAAAGGAACATGACAGTAAAACAGTTTTGTTTATTCATTTCCTATAATGATTAACCCAGTCCTCGAATGAGATTTACTAATTCTTAGAAAATAAAAATAAAAAATTTATGATGTAACTTCATGAATGCCCCCGTAGCATGAATAATCTCTTGACGTTTACTTCTTGCATCGTAAAATTTGTTCTATAATTTATTACCTTTTCTTCTTTTTAATATCGAACAAATCAACTTGAATAGGTTAAAAAATAAAGATCACAACATATTAATGATCCTTAAATTATACTAAAATAACTTTATTTATAAAGGAGTAAATTTAAAAAGAACGTAAAGATAACTAGATCAAGGAGTCATTCAATTTCATAAAGTGTACAATTAAATAGGAACAAATACTTAATGGAATTTGGTACTGTGCCAAAATTCAGCTTCGAAGGTTCTCCAAATTGATGACTTATCCATCGAGGGTTTATTTAGTGTGGAACTGTTTTAACAAAATTGACAATTTTTCAATTACCGTTCGACATTGCAATTTTAATTTAGTTTAATTTAAATAAGATTTAAGTATTTTACTACATACTATATATATATGTCGGCGCAAGTAGTGCCAACTATTAACTTTATAGTTGAACGGTGTTAACTTGCTAAGATTTAATTATTATTATTAGTCTGTATTAGGATATCAATGTTATAGACAATCGATTCTTAAGTGTTGCATCGAGTTTAAATAATTTCATCTATTTATATGCGATTACCCTCTAACACTGTTAAAACGCGAGATATCAAAAGTGTTAAATATTGTGATGTTTAGACATTGTGAATACCTTTGTAAATTCATTTAAAGAATTAACAAATGAATTACTACTTAAAACTATTTAAACATAACTCGATGCAACACATGATATTGATTGATTGATTGATTAAACACTGTAATAAAATAATCTAACTTTAGTATTAGTTTTAAAGATTTATTTACGGAATTGTATGACTAAATTAAACAAGAATAGATGTTTATTGAAACCATTATTAATTGTAAATATGAAAGTGTTATGACTTTAAAACACCGCCACTTTGATATAAAAAAGGCATTACATCAGATTTGATCCACCACAAATTCTCGTTAAATAACACCGATTCCTACCAAGCATGATTTCACGGATCATCCTTGGTGAAATCGGTGTTCGTGCCATTGATATTAGAAAACATCCAAACTTCAATAGAGAAGATGGTTGGGTTTTACCACCTCTTATAAAATAAATTAAAATTAAAACCTAAGCATAATACCACTGTCGGCTGTAATGATTAAACTAGTTCATTTTCGATAAGTCGGAGTGCAGACTAAAAATAATTAATTACAATTAAGATCTGGAAACCGCGCTTCAGCACTGGCAACAAGACGCATGATTTAAAATGTAAAATAAATAAAAAAAACAATATTCAATGATTGCTCATCGTTTTTTGATACTGAATGTGTGGTGAATTTAGAATAGTAGACTAATAAGTGAATTAGGAGCAGTAATTTTAGAGAGTCATTACTTTGAATTCTTCAACAAAAAGTACGATAGATTTATTGAAGACTGTAATTGTAAATTATATAAATCCTTAAATTTTTTTTATGATTTTTTTTCTGGTGACAAAAAGCTTGATTTAAGGTAACATACTAACAAGCTCTTAGAAGAAGAGACGAAAATGAACTAATGATCTAGGACAGTAGTTAAATATCATAAGTTTTGAACCTTGACAAATTACGTAAATTACGCCGAATAATCAGTTGAAAAAAGAATTTATATTAACACTTTAAACAGTAGCTGTCAAAGGATATTACATCAAAACTATTCTGAATAATGCAAACGTTAACTAGTGGCCGTTTGAAATACACAATCAGCAATTCACACTTTTGTTAACAGCATAATGTGCTGCATAATAGAAGTTAACTAACAAAAACGCTGCGATCAGAACAATAAAAGTTTATATTAACTACAACTGGTGTAAAAATTATTCATAACTTTACCCTGTTTAAGATTAGGTGCTTATTGTGAAACGCTACAAGGAATACTTTCCGTTTTGATTTGATCCTAAACTCTTATTTTTATTACACATAAATAAACTAGACTATTGATGAAAATATTTTTTATCGTGAGCCTAAAAAAGTACAACGTACAACGAAGTAAATGTTTTTTTAATAGTAAAATTTGCCAGAAAATGTTAACGGCTTCAAAGTGATCAATAATATAAATTCGACTGATCTCTTGCCTACACCTGACATGTTTCTCTCAACTTTTGGTGACGTTTTCGCATTTTATATCACAGTGTTTTTAGTACTGAAGCACCACTTACTCGCTACTAATTACCTTTTGGCATAACCAGAATTTTATCTAGTTTATGTCAATTACATCTATCTGTCAACTACCAAACAAGAATCGATCTCATGATTCGCTATCTTCATCCCAATCAATGGAATATTTTAAGAAAAAGAAAAGATAAAAAGAATAAACCACAGGAAAGTAATTTTGGTCATTAATAAGTGTAATAAACGAATTCTCCAAAGATTAAATAATTTATATACGTTTATTAGATTTTTTTTGCTGAATAAGAATTGATCTTTTTTATTCACAGTTTAGTGTACATTTTATAAGGTTTTCAGAAGCAAACAAGAAACATTCAATAAAAATTATTTATGAAACAGACTAAAAGTTCTCTAGATCATTTTTAATTCTTCACTTAATATCAAAGTGGAAGGTATAAAGATAGACGATTAAATATTTATGGATTTCGCTCGCTTTAAATAAAGTCTTCTGTTTATGCTAATTTCAGTTCCACTGTGAAACGGAGGCAAGGTTTATGTGGACTAGTGATACACTTTCCACTCGTCTGAATCTTTCGTATAAGAGGCACGAAGGTGGAGAAAAATATGAAATATTTTTGCTCATTATAAGGTATAGTTTTGATGCGTAAAGTTGCGTGAAATTTGGAAATGGTTTTGTAATATTTAAAAATCAACGCAGATCCGTATGTCTCAGAACTATTTATAGTCTATGGTCATATTATAACTTTGTTTTTTATTGTTACGAAAGAAATTTTTAATATATAATATTATTTTCATCATTTAAGGTATTTTTAATTTCATTATAATTCGATAGGTTCTTGTAATGTCTAAGGCCTATAAGTTACTAATTATGAGATATATATTATAACTCATAATTTAATATATTTTAGTATTTATACATAAAAAAATGTACATTATATTTTATAAAATCGTTTATTTGAATCTGATGCAAATATCGTTCTAGCGTTCTTAACTAAAACCCGCTTATAACGTTAGATATAAAGGAATTTAAGTAAAGGATTACCAAGCACGCGATATGCTAATAACAGGCTTTGTATTTAAAAACCCGACGGACTAAAAATTACAAAACATATGTTCTTGTACACTTATTTTAAATGGTATATTAATGGAAAAGGTTAAGTTAGGGTAAGTTATATCACTTTCTTTAGTTTACAACGCATCTTACTTTGATGCGAAGTTCTTTTAAATTAGATGCCAGAAACTAACTATACCTGGACTATTCCGTTTATTTTTATGTAAACATTTTTTACTGCCGTAGGCAGTCGGCCTACCTAATATAAAGTGGTCACTGACGCCTATTGACATCGGCAATACTAGGGGCACCACCAATATTTAAGTGAGACATAAGATTTTACGTCTCGTTTACCCAGTAAATACACTAGCTTTGATATCCTTCAAACTGGACGGTAGTATTTTACACAGTTCTCAATTGATGCAAAAAAGGCTTGAAGGGATTGCTTTTGAATAACCACCTAAATACACCAAATGATTGTTTGCCCATCCCACGCATGAAGCATTTTACAATTCAAGCAATTAGTTTATCTGCTTCATTGCTATAACCAATCATAAAACGAGTATTTATGCTTAATTACTTTATAATCTGTATCCGTATACATACTAAACTTGATAAGCATAATGAATCATCGTCCTTTGCTATAAACGGCCCTATCTACAAGATTTCACACCTCCTTTAAGGTCGAGTCGACACTAATCCGTACTTGTCTGGTCTAAGAACATTTGCCGCCCACATTTAATTTCCAAGAACCCTTACTTAGAAAACAAGCTTTTGGTATATTTTTATGTCTTAATTTTAAAAAATCATCGCCGGTTTGATTGAGCGTGATATGCGTAAATGTACAATTTTTGATGTTGGTGTTTATCACTAAAGACACTTGTAAAACCAAAAATCTTATAAAAATATAAGATAACTACTGTGTACTCTTATAAAATATGTCGAAGTTTAAGCATTTGCGCGAAGTTTACAATATAAGCTCTGAAGTTGTTAGTGCGAGATTGGAAACCTTGGCAAAACCGAAACTTAGTTTGTGCATCCTAATATGTCATAATTCCCACAAAACACATTAGGTTCAACGCTTCGATATACAAGTTCGAACTATACTATATAATATTAAAAAACTTTTGGCCATGGACTGGGTCCAAGGGGTCTAAAACTTGGATTTATGTTTTTAAATATTTGTTAAGTAATTCAATAGCTGAAATTGTATTCTATATAATATATTATACAGGTATTACGTTAACAACATAAAAAATATGTTATCCTTGACATTTCATTTAATACAAACAACGTGTATATCTAAACAGTGTGTGACGTTTAAAAAATATAAAGATAAGTTTATTATTCTGTTGATAAATATTTTTTTTTTTGCAAAGTATGTGAAAGTATGAAAATTAATATTTTCTTTGGGTATCTCGTGAAAGGTTTCCGTACTCGTATGATGTTTCCGTTTATACAGCTTTCAGTTAAAATTGCCAACATAGAGGAAGAGTGAACATTAGAAAGCATCTTTTGAGATTTTTCCGCACCAAGTTTTGATTGAAAAGTATTCTTCGCTGTTGCCAGTATTTCTTTCCTTATAAAACACTGTTTTGCTTTTTTCTTGAATGGAAAATAGAACTGAAATAAACTATACATTTTCAATTATGAAAACAAAAATACTTTTAACAAAACTGTAGATGATATAAGTTAATGTAAACTTTTAAAAAAAACAGAGAGATATTACACTATAATGCGTACTAGTCTAAATGCAATTTAATAGATTTGGTACTAAAATCATTATATTAGATTAGATGAACCAAAATACTGGCTAACAATCATCGATTTATACCAAGGATCATTCGGAAGCAATAGAAATTAAAAACTATCCAAATTTTAATAGAGAAAATGGTAGGTCTTTGCCACCTTCGTGGGATCCAATAATTTCAAAAATTAAACGCAGAGTATAAAAATAAAAAAACTACAAAACCGAAGGGCTACATAAATACTTTTTGTCAAACCAACATTAAAAATTAAGAAATCGAAAGATATGTCAATTTTTAAAATAAATACTCGACGGTAATTCAAAACATAGAGATACAGACATATACCAACTTAGTCTGCCCGTGATCACGGATGTTTGTCATATTCAGGACGTTAGGAGAAAGGCTTTGTTCGTTTCGACCAGACTCTATCACCTAACGAATTCTCAATTTAAAACGTCACTCATACATAAACTTCTATCGTACAAGGTATGCATACGAACAATCATGGCTTATGCATGCCAAGTTTTCGCTCACGCATCCTCCACACTCCTAAAGCAACTACAAGTAGTTCAAAACAAATTCATCCGCCGCGCCACTGGGGCGCAGTGGTACCAACGAAACGTAGATTTACACAGCGACTGCAAATTGCCAACACTCCGCGAGCACTTTAAAAGTTAACTCGCAAACACATCGATAAAGTAGTCAACCACAGCAACCCTCTGCTGGTAAAAGCAGCAACGTATACGGCCGATCCAAACGCGTCTAGCCAAAAGCGTAGACCGCGAAACGTTCTTCTCGACCCGGACGAGGAAGGGTCGCTGAGACTCCGGACCCGTCGGCGTCCCGGTTCGTAAACCGATCGTCGACGATCCTTAGGAGACATAAACTAATGCCTAACTCACGTATGTGGGCCACCTAGTTCGTGGGGACGGAGCTTCGCGAACTCTGTGTTAGATGAAGCTTACTAAAGACATGAATCTGGAAGCATAACTTCAAGGATAAAAAAAGATCACGGATGCTGATAAGAATCCGAAACGTCGGGAATAAATATATTTAAGTCACGCGAAAAATCCGTAAATTAGTGGATTTGATATGTATAATAATCGCGTTAATAAAATAAATAAATAACTGATATTTATTTCGCTATGAGAATTTTATTTAAAAATATTTTGTTTACTTTTAATATTTTATTATATAAAAAAGGAAAACAACTTAAATAAAGCAACACCAAACACTAATTACACTGTGTCTCCCTTTCATGTCTTAGTTTATGTAGAAAAATGGCTAAAAAGCATCAAATTTCAGTACTTTAAGAACTTTGGTACTCGACCATGTGAGTTTCGGTTTCGGTTTCGGTTTCGGCCGAAACTAAACTCATGGCCGAACTTTCGGTTTCGGTTTCGGCCGGAAAACCAGTTTCGGTCGGACTCTATCTATAATAAAAGCGGTAGTGTTGAATTAAATAAGTCATCAGGCACGGAAAATGTTTCTCAACAAAGTGCTCTAATATTACTTCATATATTTAGGGAATTTTAGTCTTCAAATAATATTTCATATGTAACAACTGGATAAGGATTAATAGAAAATAAAATAAATCTACTAATATATTTATATTTCAAATCACCATAAATTATTTACCGTAACGAAGTGTTTTTTACAACAAAAAAATTAAGTAAATTAACAAGAAAGAAAATATTCAAAAAATAACATGAGCCTTTTTTATTGATGAAAGATGAGTGGATTTCAGATGGTAAGTGACCCGCGCTGCCCAAGAAAATGAAGAGTAAGACACCACAAATCCCTTCGTCGCGGTGAGACATTAGGTATTACGAAACGTTCATCCAGTAATTACGCTGACTACGGTGCCCTTTAAACCGGACCAACATAGTATTTACACACTACTGAGTGGCGCTTTTAATAAGCGATGGTACTACCGCAGACGGTCCATTTAAAAAATACAGACGTATTTAAAAACATGAACAGTTTATGGCCTAGTATTTTTTTTCTAAATTTTTTTTTTATCTTAACGTCAATCAAACCAAATTCAAACTCGTTTATTTAGCGTAACGCATTACGAGCGGCTGATAGTTTTACTAACAATTAAAAATAAACAATGCGATAAGGAAACATAAATTAAACAAAAACAGTAGCACTAGTATGTAATTATATTCAAGGAAATTCATAGTAGATATTTAAAATATTTGATAGCTTAACAATTAGAAATATGATTTCACCGAAAAAGCGGTTTATCAGCTAGTGTTCGAATACTAAAGCATTTAATTTTATTTGAATGGTTATAAAATCATAGGACAATTTTTTTTGTAATAATTTATGTTTTAGTTATCGCAAACAATTTTCATAATTTTTAAGGGCCGGGTAAATCGAAATACAAACTTTTAACATTTAAATATATGTAAATTCTTTTATTTGCATACATACAACACGTAACTAAACAAAATAAATTTTCATAGCGTTAATTAAATTTCTAATTAATAGCTTATTTGCCGTCGCATTAAAAACTGTTGAGCTGCGATTGCGGGAAATTTAAATATAAAGTAAAACATCTGTATAAAAAGATAAAACTCAACAAGTGCTTTTATTGAATAAAATATATGTATAATGTTAAGCAATTAAATATTAAATATTGTAAAATTAAATAAGTGTTTCATAATACAATTGCTTGCATTTATTACTGTAATGGGTGTACCAATAATGTGCTAATATAAGAATGCAAGTCAAAAATTAACGTTATATAAGCTTCAGATGGATTGAATACTTAATCCCTCAATCGATGTATAATTTATTATAACTTAATATATGTCCGTGGTCAATTTATTTATTTTATTCTTTATGCACAAATTATGTACAAAGGCGGACTTAATGCCAATGGCATTGTCTACCAGTCAACCTTTGGGTGGTGCAGAGATAATAATGTGGGTGCACAGGGATAGGCTAATAAAAAGAAAACTATTCATTTATATATAAAAAAAAATTAATATAATACCAAATATTAAAACACATAAACATATTTATACATACATACAAGAATATACATAAATATATACATATATATAAATATAAATAATGCATAATAAAACATGTACATTTATACATAAATACACTTATATACATATAACATACATATATCTACCATATTGATTAACTATTCAGTAGACAGTTTGTTTATAAAATAATCCTTTTTCCTGCTTTGTTTTTAATTTCTTTAAAACAAAGCGACTTTTCTCAACCTGATCTGTGGAGGTAACGCATTCCACAGAAGAATGGACTTGATGGAAAGGAAGCATGAATAAAGTTAGAGCGATGGGAAGGACATAGGAGAAGACGGTTATGCATCGAGCGAAGATTTTTATTATTAGTTGAGCAAAGATATTGAAAATGGGAGGAGAAGTAAGCAGGAGTATCAGAAGAGTTAAGAAATGAATACAAAGTTGATAAAGCTCTCAGCGAACGTCTTTCACGAATAGGCAACCAGTGCAGTTGCGAGCGATAGGACGATATGTAGTCATATTTACGGAGATTGAATATGAATTGAATGCACTTATTCAGAAGTCGGTCCAGTTTATTGAGTTGATCTGCATTCAGGTCAAAATAGCACACATCACCATAGTTAATTAACGGGAACACTAAGGCCTGCACGAGCAATTCCTTAGTGTTTGTAGGTAAAAAAATTTTAAGTCTATACAGACAACGCATAACATTGGTTACTCTATGACTAACATGGATTACTTGGTCTTTCCAACTTAGCGTTTTTATGTTTTTGCAAAAAGGGATGGTAACATCATTTAACATAATTTAAGGGAGGTTAATCATCAAATGCACTTTTTGCATGTTACGCGAACTGCCTATTATTATACTCAAGTCGTCGAGATAAACCGCCTGTAAAAAAAATTAGTTAAATTAAAAAAAAAAACGGATGAACCTTTTATTGCGGTTAGTTAGTATGCATTAGCCAAAAAAGAGACAGAATTAATTTAAATAAAGTCTAAACTCAAACTCAATTGGCGCCGAGATATCGAGCACGCTTATTGAGTCTCCGTTTTTGTAAATGCCATTTCCAACCTCTGCGGCCCTGCGCTATTGTACCGTGGTTTAAAATTCGAAGGTCGTGGTTTAAATGGATTTGAAACCTGCGGAAAACAACTTTGTGTTTTTAATTTGGTGTGGTTGTTGCTTTCTGGTTTATAAGATAATATGGGACGATAACCCAATTGTCCAAAAACTAAGAAGATCCATGCATCGGATGGGTACGAGAAAAGTCAGCCGGTACTTTCAACCAAGGCCATCTTTGCCGGTTGTTATAGTTTATCAGTGTTTTAAAGTTTACTGACAAGTTGTAGATATCAGATGCTTCTCGCTCTGCGTAAAATCTATTATTCAGTTAAATCTTAATGGCTTAGAATCTGACCTTATGATAACTTGGAAAAAAAGCTTTACAAAAGAACTGAGGTGGATATATAAAATACAAAAGCATTACAATTGTTCTTCAGGAACCTTGTTTAAACGTTTGACCTCTAGTCCGTAAACCAAGACCAAAGAAGCAGTTAAAATTTATCTCTTTCATAATGAGAACAAAGGAAATATTTGAATATTGCAGATAAATTCCATAAATTGAGTAGTTTATAGCCGTAAAGAATCAGAAGTTATAGCTTAACAGTGAAATATTGTTCAAGGTACGCAATAAATTGGTGAATGCTGGTGGAGCATTGATAAATAACCTAGTAATGTGTTTGTATATTAAAGGGATGAATTATAATAGGAATAAACAATTTATAGCAGATTTTTATTTATAAATAGAAAATAGATACTACCTCTTTCTTTTTAAGATAAATTAATTTTTATGAAATAAGTAAATGGTATATATCATTTTGAAATTTAATTTTAATATAATATTTACGTGAGCTGGAGTCGAAAAGTTCTGGAATGGAGACCGAGGCTCGGCAAACGTAGTGTAGGACGCCCTGCGGCAAGAGTGGAGTGACGACATTCGCAAAGTGGCCGGTGTGGCTGGATGAGAATAGCCGAAGATCGGAAGCGGTGGCGTGCATTAGGGAGGCCTATGTCCAGCAGTGGACTAACACAGGCTGATGATGATGATGATGATGATGATTAACGTGAGTTAATAATTTAAAAATTGGAAGACAAAATTTTGTATACAACGATTTATATCTTAAAGGAAATAGTATCTCGTATTTACTTTAAAATTAATTACCTACATAATGTACTAAAAACGATGTTCTCATCCGAATTTCTTTACAAATTTTTTTGTCTTAAGTATATCCTAACAGTATTCATAGCCTAGATAACTTGATGATAGAAAAAAATGCGAAAACGTAGTTACGTGGATTTTGTTGGATGATTACTTTTATAACAAAACTTTATGCCGTAATGAGTCCACAATAGTACTGATTATTACCTGATACAAATAAAGAATGTACTGATTTATTATGAAAGAAATAATTCATGTTTAAATTGTAAGAAAGATTAATTTACTAAATTGACATTAGAATGTTTGTATACAAGAAATTTACATGTAGTAAAATTACATATCATTTAATGTTTTAGGTGATGAAACATACATCTAAAATTTACAGTAAAATAAAGCTCAATTAAGAGTTAACCATTGACATTTTTGGTCAAAGTTTTAGTTTAATATTTATATTCATATAAATTTGTAATAAAAATAACTCTCAATAACTTAAAGGTAATAACTTTTAATCTATAGACAATATTTTATTTAAAATTTACGTTACCTAATATATAAATAAAATAAATTGACTAGTTTCAAATTTAATAAAATCTCCGTTGCTTTAAATCAAAATAATTAAACTATTTATGTCTGCAAAATAAGCCTTTAAAAAAAATCATTAATCAACTGTTTTATAAGATTATAATTATATTAAATTGAGTTTTTCCTATACAATATAATGCTTATATGTTTCATAGCCATGTTTATGTTGTCTTGAGAGTTCTTAAAAATGGAATAACTATTACTCTAAGCACGAGCACTAGCTATTGTTGAAAGTGACGAGGCAGAGATTTTAAAATGCTCTAGATTTGTGACAGCTTGTCTCTCTTGTTCGGTGTCTTACTAAAAGCGTATTTTTTAAAACAACCACTTGACCTTTCGCATTGCATTCAGTTTAATTACCTAAGTCTAGCAGGTACCCGCGTCTTCTAAGTTCAAATATAATGTATTCTTATATAAATAAGGTGAATAAACTGTAGAAGCCTATAATTAAACAAAAGTTTCATAGTGCTATCTTTAACAAAGACGAATTTCCAACTGATCTTTCTTCCCTATTTCAACTCCTTAAATTTTTTGCAATAATAAATATCCAATGTCCTTTCTTGGAATCTTTTCTATTGCACTGTTTTCTTTTCATCAACTCGTAGGATAATAAAGAGGGAAAGCAATACCCTGCTCACATACCATTTTAAAGACAAACATATACCATGGTATGTTTACTTCTACTTATGAACCCGTTGTACATAAGTAATAATAGAAATTGGAAACAAACTATATAGAGTCTTAGTTAAAAAAAAAAAGTTGGAAAAATTAAAAAAGAGCGTGTTTAAAAAAATTATGCTCTTCCCATCTCCTAGCACGCAGACTGCATTCAGGAGTCTTTTCGTAAAAAAGAATAAGCTATTGAGCACAGACACGCTAATAACTTAGGTTTTATATATTGAAAATAATATCATATTTTATTCAGTTGGTGTGTTAAATAAATAAAGACGAATTAAGCACTATTAACCAGTGAAATGATGATGTATAGCAAAAATATTTCTTATGCAATCTTTTTGCTATATTTAAAACATTTCTGATTAACAACATTAAAACAGAGTAACGTAATAGAATATTGTAAATGTGTCATTCCGACTGTGACAGAACTCGAAGGAAACGATGTGAAAGGTTTTTGCGCAAAGCAATTTACGCGTCACGCTATTTCTAGATTCGTCAAGGTGTCATTCCGACAATTGCCTGCCTAATGTGTTTATAGGACATACAATAAATATCAGGAAAGAAAACGTACATTACGTTTCTAGTATTTACAATAAAATGTGTTTGTGAAAGTGTACTACATATGTAAATGCGTTAGATGTTATACTTCTTAAGCGTCACAAGATAAACATTTGATGTTTGTGGTTGTCGCAAAACTTAAAAATCACAAAAAAAACTTAAATTGCGTCTACAATCAACTTCAGAGAGTCGGTTTCACCGTATGCGCGCGAATCTTAAAAATTTACAGTCATCATTATTCCCTAACGCGCCAATGATGTATATCTTCGTAAGAGAAAATGGTTTAATAATGAAATTAAAATTTCATATTAATGATTAGGAATAACAAGAAAGGCATATTTTTAACGACACTTATATATCTTTATATCTTCAATTGAAAGTGAACGTACAAAATTAGTAAACTTAAACACACTTATGTTTTTCGTAAACCTTCGTTTTGGTGCAGAATAAAAATACATTTTTTTTTATACTAATAGTATTTTTTCATAATAGAAATGATATTGACAGTATGAAAAGCCAGACCTTATGACTTCCGCCACTGTTCATCATTAAGCTTTCCCCTATGAATTTTTACTAAAAAAAACCTTATGCTATCAATATACCGTATAAACGATAGTTGAACTAAATATAAAAAAGCGAAAAATCATCCCAAGAAGAAAATATTGTAAATGAATAGGCAGGCAGGTAGACGTTGGAAGTAAATGGTCAGGAACTGATCAGAGCTTTCCTAACAAGCGAACCACCAATTAAGTACTAATGATACGTGAGCAGTCCCCTGTTTAAGGAGACGTCTTGGTAGGCACCACGTGCCTGATTTCTGCGCAGCAGTAGTGAAAACACGCTGATTCCGGTTGCAAGGCACTACCAGCACGATGTTTCACTGAAAACAAGACTAAACCGTCTCACGTAGCAGCGCGTGGCGATACCACGGTATTGTACGTCTGTGCGGTGACCACTTCATCAGGTGTCTTCCGACCTCGTCTCCTACCCATGAGCATTACGAGAAAAAGACGCAGTCCATATCTTAGATGCAAAGTTGAATACATCAAACGATGTTTCAACAAATAAAAAGAGAAACGTGACCCTCGTTAAAGGTTTTTTTGCTAAGTGCCACTTTGTTTCCCGACACTTTACCCAAATGATACATTACCAAAGCAAAAAAAACAAAATGAGGGTTACGATTTAGACGAAATTATTGATTAATTTCTTAGTATGAAATGTTTATTCAGAAAGGTAAAAAAAGTCTAGTAATATTTTTAAAATAAATTTAATTGTTTTTCCTGCTAACTTTTTAAATTATCGAATACAGGAGAACGCGAGTATTATACTGAAAATAAAGTTTAGATCTAAATGAGAAAATTACCAAGTCATCGTCCGATACACTGTTATTGAACTTAACGCGTCCTAAAATATTTTATTAGTGTTATACATATAAGGTCGATGAGTAATAGTCGAGATCGGAATATCCAAGATGATATTGGTATCCACCTTTCTTGTGGAATAAAAAAGTTGGTTTCTTTATTTCAAAATGAAATCAATTAAAAATGAAAAAGGCATAGACACAGAAAACTTTATTCGGTATAAACCTCCGGAAATATTCATAGCTACAAATAATATTAACAATTGCATTGGATAAAACAGTCCACGTACAGTACGTTTTGAATCCACTGCACTACTGTGTAGTTTTACGGCTTGATGTATTTGAATTGTCCCTGATATTTTTTGATATGATTTCCCCGTGTAATTTAATTCTACGATATTTCTCATCAGAAATAAGTTATCTTTTACGCATGCATGTTTTCCATGTTGATACTGTAGACGGTGTTTTTATGCGTCGGCTACCAAAGCTGCATGTCCCAGCCAGCTCAAGGTTGATTCATTTTAATAACATTTTTAAATTTTTTTTAGGTGGACGTTTGTAACAAAGAAATATATGTTTTATTACTATAACCTGTCTCAGCTATTTTAAGTAACCGTCTTATGAGAAGTTCGTTTAGTTAAGAAGCATCTTATAGCGTGATGAATGCTGAATAGAATTAACAAGCGTCAACCTGAAGTACATGTTTAGAAGCAAAAGCATGCTCATGAAATCAAAGTAAAATGAAAAGAAAAATTCATCCATGTCTTATTCTGTAAATGGAAAATGCAAGTAACTGCATTTTTACCGAGAAAAGATACGAAACAATATTTTATTAAATTCTATGATTAGTCAATTATTGGGTTATTAATCATAATGAGAATTTATTAATTTAGAAAGTACTAATTAATATTTAACTGGGACTGTCTTGCCTCTACAGAAGTTTTCCAAATAAAGGCAGCAATGAAACGGTACTAAAGGTAATGCAAAACTCACCCAGCGTAATGGTATGGATGTTGTAGTTACATTTCAGCTCGAGTATCCTAACGTGAAGAATCAGAATAAGGAAATCCAGTAAGAGACCTAGTTAACCTCTTCATTTTTGAGCGTTGAGTTGCAAGGCTCAAGTGACAATGCAGTGACACTTAACACACGATATAAACGCCAGACTGGCAAAAAGATTCTAGAGTGAGCGTCACGGACTGAAGACGTATTGCAGTAAAGAAGTTGAATGCCAATGTTCTATTTAGCATGTCCAAAATAGGAAACAAGATGATATCGGAAAGTGACTAGAACCGACCTTTTAATTTAATTATTTAAATTAAGCCTTTGTTTTAAGTGATATTATTATTTTAAGGTTAGATTTAGTTAAACTGATATGATCTATAAATACCAAAGAAAAACATAGTATGCTAATAAATTTCTAGAACAGAACGCAATCTTCAATCTGTATTGTATTGCATGTGTTTACATCAATGTACAGAACACGATTTGTACAATGTGAAACCATTTGATGTTTCTCTCTTGATTGAGGTAATATTTGTACCAGGTGAGTCCGTATCCAGCTTTGTCTGGTTTGTTTTTTATATATATGTGAAATTTTAAAGTTAGTTTGAGTAGAGATTATATGGATTTTCAACATTTTTCTAGTATCATATATACCTATTGGTATTTATTAAAATCTCAAAGATATTCCATAAGAATAATGATGACAATTAAATGATAACATTTCTCTTTAAAACTAAAGAGAACCATTGCAAAATGACCTCAGTTTGATTATTGAAGTTGCTTATACTTATTGAAATAAAACAAACATGACATTAATCTCTTTTGCCATGAGTATTCTATGTATCTATTCCATGAGTGTTCTAGTATTTAAGGGAAGTGATCTATAATGATTTCCACATCCAAGTTTGAAAGGGCATAATTATATACTTAGTAATAGGCGAATAGCGAATTTAGGTTTTCGAAATAAATTAAATAATTTACGAGCGCTTTCGGAATAAGTAATTTTCTCCGCATTGCGTGTTCTGCGTCATTTTGTTAAAGGCACTGCCTTACGTACATTATTAACCATTGAACATATTCCGGTATGACATTTAAAGATGAAGGCTATTTCAAATGGGTACAATAAAATGCATGTTATAGATTTAAAAAACTAAATTCGACCGGAAGTTTAGCCACTGCTAAACAACCTATGCTTTGACTACGGCTGAATCGTTCTTTTTTATTTTGTGCTTTTAATAGACATTTATTATTTTATTTGCTTGGCCTGAACAAAATCCATAGCCCCCCTAATAGAAAAGGCGTGCATTAGGGGAGGCCTATGTCCGCAGTGGACTGACAAAGGCTGATGATGATGATGAGAAACGGCTTAGAAACATCAAGACATATAGAAAACTTTAAGCATATATTTTCTTTAATAAAAAACTACAAACTTTAAATTATCATTACATTAAGGATCGCTTAAAGATATATCTTTTCTACATAGTATCTAACCTCTATAACCAAACGGGTAAACTGCATTCAAGATAAGATTGGTTGACAGTACGGGCATAGTATTCTAAATGTGTATTGTGATCAAAATTCACAGCATTTCTTTAAATTTTAAACGTTTCAAGGATGTAACAAGTAAGCTTTACTCTTGTCTCCACTAATTGTAAATTGTACTAGTCAAGAAAATCAGTATATTAATTCCATGTAACATTTATATAGGAGATGTTTTACTACCAAAAAATGTAAGAGAAACTATATTTCCTTAGTAAATGAATGTTTTATGAATATTTATAATGTCCAAAGTTAAAACCAAATTTGTAAGGAACGACTAACAAAAAAAAATTAATAAGTAACATAATTTTTACTTGCTGACATTTGACATAAGCTTTGAAAAGAATTGCTACACTAAAGTATTAAGATATTAAATTACCATAGAAACCATGAAAATGTTATTATTATATATAGATGTTCCCGAAAGGTTAACGTGCAGATCTTGGTTAAATTATATTGATAAATGCTATCGTAGTGAATCAACACAAGTTCAGATTGTTTATATACTGAGCTTCTATTGTCGATTCAAGGAAATTGGACAAACTTCGGAACTATTTTATTTAAACGAATTTATCTATAAGAATAGCGCCAAAAACAACACAGCATTTAATATAGTTTGAATCTCCATACCTAGTGGCTATGCCGTCTTTGAATCGCATAAAAATAGTAGATAGCTGCTGGGACCAACAGTTCTCATGTTGTTTTCTAGTTGGTTAGCACATTTCATTTGTATCCAGTTGGTTGGTCTGGAGATGATCCATTCGTCAGGATGGCATCTAAAGTGGTCACCACCCAACCCGTATTGGACCAGTGGTGGGATACGTCCATAAACCCCTTATGGATAGGGGTGTATTAGGGTAGGCCTATGTCCAGCAGTGGGCTAGCAAAGGCTGATGATGATGCGTCGGATGGGCATGTAATAAGTTGGTCCACCCACAACCCCGCATTACACCAGTGTGGTTGGATACGGTCGAAAACCCTATGCAGAAGAAGTTGCGTGAGGGGAGGCCTGTGCCCAGCAGTGGACTAACACAGGCTGATGATGATGCTATAATCACCTCGCCGAGTAATCGGTATAAAGCGTTGAATTTAAATCAGGATGGTCTGATGTTTCATGGGCGATAAAAGAATTATGATCTTCCAATCACTATCGCTTGAATAGTAAGGTTTTCCTTGTATGGATGGGTAGGTTGAATGTTAGTATTTAATTTTACGGTTTTTATAGGATGTCAGTGAGAACGTCGTTGTTCTAGATACATGTTTGAAAAAAATATATATAAAATGATCAACAATTTTCTCAGTGATCACCACTCCTACAGCTTTTACCGTCCTACTCCTTTTACTGTGACACTAATGAAGGAAGAAAGGTTAAATACAGTATTAAAAAAAAACCTCTTTTTATACTATATTTCACTTTAGTGAAATAGTATGTGTCACAATATAATTTGTTATGTTTTGGCATAACACAAAATTGTGGTGGTATTTGCATAAATTTCGAATAAAATAGTGGTCGCTTAACGATGAAGTTGTAGCGTGTTTCATTAATGCAGTCGAGTACAGTTTGCGATCTAAATTGTAGTTTGAACAGTGAACGCGACACTTGGAAGTCCGAGTTATAAAAGTGCTGCGTATTTAATTAAAAGTTTAATGATCGAGTTTTCATGTGTTAGCATTTTCATTTTTATAAAAGCAACAATAAAAAGTTTTAACGTATTCAATTGATCATTTGATGTGTAACTTCTAAAGTTTATTATAATATCATTCAAATTCTTAATGTAATTATGTAAGAGACTTTTAAATCCATTATTCCTTTTAACGTTTCCATTAATCCTTTAACTTTTGCTCTGTTTCCATTTAATTTTAGTAAGAAATATTTAGTAACAATAATAAAAACTCATTCAATCAATCTAGCACACTAATGCACTAACCATACACATACACTAATGATTTTTTGGATAAATTCACATTGGTGGAGTTATCCGCACAACCCAGCGGGTTCGAGGGCTGTGCAACATTAGTGTGTACAGATTTCACCTCTATTCTGTGGTTTAGCTCCGAGGGACCCTGAAGGGGGACCTCGGCTCGAGCTGCCACTTCTATATACACCGAAAGCGTGCTTGATCGAGGGTGCCCACGAGGGCCATGCCTCGGCCTCGATTAGCCGCTGATCTCATCATCATCATCATCAGTCTGTGTCAGTCCACTGTTGGACATAGGCCTCCCTAATGCACGCCACCGCTTCCTGATCTTCGGCTATTCTCATCCAGCTCACACCGGCCACTTTGCGAATGTCGTCGCTCCATCTTGCCCCAGGGCGTCCTACACTACGTTTGCGGAGCCTCGGTCTCCACTCCAGAACGTTTCGACTCCAGCGGTCGTCAGCTCTGCGGCTTATATGACGGCCCACTGCCACTTCAGCTCACTAATCCGGTGCGCTATGTTAGTGATTTTGGTCTCTGACGGATCACGTCATTTCTGACGCGGTCCTTCAGAGATACTCCGAGCATAGCCTCTCCATGCTCGCTGAGCGACTTTAAATTTGTGTACCAGACGAACTGTAAGTGTCCAAGTCTCGGAACCGCAGGTCATAACGGTAGGACGCACTGATCGAAGACTTTCGATTTGAAGCACTGTGGGATGGGTGACGAGAAAACTCGACGAAGCTTATAAGAAGCTGCCCAGCCCAGCCGAATCCTTCTGTTGGCCAACAACTTTGAGGGGGACTCAAAGTCGTTTCTACCTAGTTGGAGCGTTTGCCCTAGATAAACGTACTCCGAAACCACTTCGAGGGAGATGCCATCAATTGTGATCGGTCCCGGATCAACGTGCTCGTTAAATATGACCTTGGTTTTACCCAAGTTCATCCGGAGACCGATGCGTGCAGAAGATTCAGCCAGGCTTTGCACCATTTTCTGCAGGTCTTTTGCGGTCTCAGCCATGGTGACGATATCGTCCGCAAATCTCAGATGTGAGATGTACTCGCCGTTCACATTTATCCCATGTCCTTCCCAGTTAAACGTCCTGAACATGTCCTCAAGCGCGGCGGTGAACAATTTGGAGACATGACGTCTCCTTGTCTCACACCGCGGTGCAGGGGATAGGCTCAGTCTGCCCACTTTGGACTACGACAGACATAGTGGCGGCGTTGTATAGACATCTCAGCATCTCGATATATCTCCAATTAATTTGGCACTTCTGCGAGGACTCCAGGAAAGACCAGGTCTTGATGGGGCAAAAGCCTTCTCAAAGTTAACAAATCCTATGCACAGTGGTAGGTTATACTCATGTGTCTTTTGTATAACCTGCCTCACTGTGTTGATGTGGTCTATGGTGCTTTAACCCTCCGAAATCCAGCCTGTTCTCAAGGCTGCGCTTAGTCGAGTTTTCGGCAAGAAGATTCGAGATGACCTTCGAAAACAACTTATAGACATGACTCAGGAGCGATATTGGCCGATAGTTCGTCAAAAGGGTTTTATCACCTTTTGAAGGACACATGACCAAACCCCATGTCATGCTTCAGGAGCTCTCCCGGAGAGAAGCGCAGAGTTAAATAAACGACGGAGTCTCTTTGCACCAGTTTACGCGACCTTCAGAAGCTCCGTTGTAACTCCATCCTCTCCCGGGCTTTTCCATTTTGAAGTTGCTCAAGAGCCCTTCGATTTCGTCTAGGCGAATTCTGGAAGATCCTCCGACACATGGCGGGTAAGAGACGTCGAGAATCCTTCTATCCGGCTCCGGGTGCCTGAATGCGACGCTATAACTGGCTGTAAAAGCTTTCAACCTCTGAGAGAACCTCTGGTCTCGAAGCGACGACTTCTCCGTTCTCTTTGGTCAACTTCGTTAGATGGCTTCTTCCAAGCTTTAATACGAAGACTTTGACCCACGGTTGTGCTTAATAGCCTCTGTACTGAGAGCGTATGGAGTGACGGAGGTCGCGCCTTACCAGCTTGAAGATGGTCTTGTTAAGAACCCGCTGTTCGAACGAAGTGACGGTTGGATCATTTCGTCGCTTTGCCAAAAGTTTAGACTTTTTGCCCGTACGTCGCAGACCGCAGAGTTTGCACCTCGTCCCGACGAATTTCTACCACTTGTTCGAGTTCCTTGTCAACGTCCACGTCGATTGTAGCTTTTCCAAGACAGCAAATCGCATTTCCAGATTGATCTGAAATGTGCCAGGATCAATGATAGGCTGGAGCAGATGAGGCCGGAGCGTAGACCTATTAATCGGGACTCATTCAAGCTCCAAATCTATATTCAGGGTGCCTCTCCGAAGTCGGTGATCACTCCGGTCTTAAACCTTGTGATCACTGAGACATCCCTGAATATGCGCTTTTGTCCGATATAATGAAGTCTATCTCATTTTTGGCCAAGTATCGGGGCTCTGCCTGGTCTTTTTCTTTGGGGCTGTTTCTTAAAGAACGAGTTCATTAAGAACAGCCCCTCTCGCTCGAGGAAATTGACGAGCATTTGCCCCTATGATTTCTGCTCCTGTAGCCATATGATCCCAGCATCGATCTCGCAGCATGCCTGTACTCCTACTTTGGCGTTGAAATCCCCTATGACATCGTTGAAGTGAGCCTTAGTGGTGTTCTTCGACATTATCATCCGAGTATGTCGTCGTTGGTGCGTACACTTGGATAACTTTAGGCTGTATCTATAAGTCAACTTTAACACAAGGTACGCAACCCTCTCCGACACACTGGATACTTCAGCAACATTGTCAATGACGGGTTTATTGATAAGGAACCTGACTCCGCCCTGTGATGGATTTTCTTCCTGCCTAAAGTACAGAAGATGGCCCAAATCTAGAGTGAGAGTACCCTCGCCCTCTCTATGGACTTCACTCAATCCCAAAACGTGCCGTCTTATGCACCTCAGCTCCTCTTCCATTTGGGCTAAATGAGAATATAGCCGTAGCGTGCGTCCGTTGTACGTTGCGATGTTCAGTTGTTTTGGCGGCCTACGTACTCCCTGGGGATTCTAGGACCCCCGCCCCAGCCATCGTGGCCGCCGCCTTGGCCGTGAATAGCAAGGCTACCGGGAACATCAGTATCGAGGGCGCCCTGGTAGGCCGAACTCGGATCGATCAGTTGCTTTTTGGACACGTTTGATTTGGCTTTAACCGCCCTATCTAGATGGTGAGAATCGGTACCTGTACGTGCCGATATCGATTGAATGGAGTGAACTGTCTGCCCTCGACGGCGAGGGCGGTGTGCGTTTTGTCTCAGTGCTTTCACACGTGCTTGTATGATGATGATGGTCGTGTCATCGTCCGGATCTGTTAGAACATGGCGCGCTCTGCCTTTTTATGATTTTGCAGGAAAGCTTAGTACGAAGCGGCGGGCTCCGTACCAATCTATTGGGATGTTGCGAAGCCGAGTTAAAGTATCTGTTTGATGCTTGTTTAAGAAATTGCGGATGGTGGAATGGCCCAGATTCATGTGCAGGTGAATGGTTGCTAGATAATCGAGCACCTAGCCCAGCGCATGAATCTGTTTTGCAGGGCTTGGAGTTTATCAATATAGGATGGTCTTCGTGTGCAAAGATGGGGCTGAAATAGGTCATTAGGGACGGATTACTGTTTTATAAAGCAACACCTTATTACGCAGTGACAGCTTGCTATTAGTATTTAAAAGGAAAACAGGTCGACCTGAGGACGAAGGCTGTTTCTGTTTTTGACCCGCGTTAGTGCGGGCCGAAGGATAGGTTGTGATCTAGGATTGCCCCTGAGTAGAGTTTGGTCCTGACTGATCCAAGGAGTGGGGCAACAAGCGAGGCGGATATTTGAAGGAAGCCATCGCCTTCTTCGAGAAAAACAGAATGGCGCCGCTTATGGATGGGTTGATTTAAACTCCAGTTCTCTATTTCTCTGAGAAGAGGTCGACGTTTTTAGCGATGGCGCACCAAGTACATCCGGTCTGTGGTTACATCGTGTTGAAAGTGCGTTTGGATCAACGAGCAAATAAGCATTTCTGACAGTGCATCTAGTGATAACTTGGCTACGAAGCGGTGGCGAGGGTGGCTGTGAGGCAGCGCTTGTTTTAGGACCGTGGAACGTAGGAGGTTGTTTGCTGTAAGGCAGCGTTGGTTGTTGGCCGAAACGGCTATGTTTGGCCTCTGAGGCCGAGAAGGCTGGGCCTTGCGGCCGAAAGGTCGTCGGCCAATGATTTCGGCGCTTTGACGGGTGGATCTGGTGATGGAGAGGACACCGGTGCTTATTTTTGCGCTTTTAGCGATTTGACTGGATGAAATCCTTCTGCGTCACTGTCGTAGGCTTCCTTGGCCTCGACCTCGGTCTCGACATCCATTTCGGATTCAGACGATGAAGTTGCCTAGGAACTCGGGGAATCTTCGGTCATGGTGTCGGAATCTTCCTCCGATTGCTCTGACGCGCGGACGTAATGACGTGCGCTGGCTTGTCGTTATAGTCCTCAAAGTTGAAGCTGAGGTCGGACAACGTGTATTCTAGAGTAGGCATTTTGCCTTAACGCGTGATTCTATTTTTATTGAAACGACTATTATGCAAGCACCCCCGGTGAAGCTCGGGGTTGTGGCCTCACCCTCCCGCCCCAGTTAACAGGGAGGTGTAAACCTAACGTGGTGAAATACTCTAGCGCTTTAGAGCGCAGGTAGGTACCTTTCGCTGCCGTCTAGCGCAGCAAGCGACGTTATAGTTGACTCTGATTAATACCACGTGGGTGGGTACCTGTTAATAATTTACGTTCGCGGTGAAGCGTGGCAGAAAGAAAATAAAAGTATATTGGCCCTACATCTCAACAGAAACCCTGTGAACGGGGAAAAACGGAACGGACTCACCGGACGGCTACACAGTTATCAGTCGCGTACGCCGAACGCATCAACACTGTTGCTCCGGCACACAATGGCACCAAAACGCACAATCACTACTGCACTGGTGCTTCACTAACTCGGCGTCTTCTTGCCACTTTGACGGCATCTGGGGAGGGCGGCCACGAGTGGGCCAAGCGGAGGCGCAGGTAGCAGGAGGATCGAGCGGGCTTGTCTGGTCGATCCGAAGGCTAATTATGTACTTTTTTCTACACCAACGAGAATTTTTTTCTCCATTAAAAACAAATGTTAAACCTTCATATTATTGCGCAGTACCGTTCTGTTTATCATTTTCAAGTGCTGGCAAATCTTAAAATTACTTTACTTGCCCTTAACGATAATCAAAAGTTATTGTATCGTTAGAGTCATTTATAAATCTTTGAATCTTCACTTCAGCTTTAAAAACTAAAGAGAGATGCTATATTTATGTAAAAATATACTTCAAAGGTCGTTAAACATATTACTAATAAAAAATCTAAGAATTAATTACGTCTTGCCAATGGAAAAAAATTCGGAAAGACTTTGTTAATTCTTTTACATACAAAAGTTTTTGACTTTAATATGTCTTACTTCATTGAAAATGAAAAAAAATAGACGAAGTAATCATTTGTGGTTTTGCATATTGATTTATGACACGTATATAATACAAACCTTGTTTGTACGGGTCATGTTTTGCTTGTTTAACTAATTGGTTCATTATCGCACCCCTGTTATGTTAAAAACAAACAAAGTTTATATTGCCCCAGGGGCTCATGACCTTTTTGACGGAAGGTTAGCGGATATTAGTAGGACATATTTTGGTTTAATGGTGTATTTTAATCACGTGCTATTTAATTGGTGACCTTATTTTTTTTTGGTAAAATAACGATAATTAGTGACATAAACCTTTAAGGTTAAATAATATGATAAATACGGAAATTTTGTGTGGATATTTTACCAGGTTTCTATTATTACCTTATTGATATATAAAAAATTATATAGTAACGTTTTGTTATTCTGGTATATCTGGATGAATTAAAATCTGACCCAACGACAACTTGGGGAAGTAGCTAGGACGAAGGGGACATGAATATTTAAACTAAGGGAACTTTTTTTATGATATAAATCTGTAATATGTTATGCTTACACATGGATAGAAAAAAAATTAAGTTTTATACACTAGAACTTAGAGCTATTGTGTATTTGTAAAATATTTAAATTGACGTTAATATATATTAACGTTTACAAAGGAACGCCTGGCATAGTACCAACGCAGTGTTTATTTCTGTCAAAGACACGTAGTGTGTTAACATTTCCATGTTCCGTTGTGAAGGGCATCGTAGCCAGCTTAATTTAATGGACATCTTAATCTGCTTATGTTATTAGGAGGGCGTATAATTTATCATCAGATCAACGTCCATCATTCTGTTCGACTAATCGATCTAAACATAAAAAGTTACAGAAATTTACCGTATAATATTTTATCGTCGAATGACTTTTATCTCCAACACTGAGTTTATGTTTAAAGGCTTTTAAGAAAAAACTCAATTCCGGTATTTTTATGCGGAACGATTGGCTAATAAAACAGTCCATTTAGCAGACTTAATAGAAATGTTTCCTCAACAAATGTGCAGTCAGTTACATTTATATCACTTTATGCAATAAAATGTAATATATTTTATTACTATACATAAATTATTAGTATATTAACTGTGAATCGATGATGAAAGTCAAAGTCAAATATCTTTATTCAATATGGAAGCATTACACTTTCTTATTGATTGTCAAATAATCTACCACCGGTTCGGAAATGAAGCCTCTGACCTGAGAAGAACCAGGTAAGAAACTAAGCGGGACTTTTTTTTTTCTTCAATAAATTTACAAAATTTTTACATAAAACCTTACATTTCACTACTTGAAATAGCTCTGGAGCGAATAGTTCATTACCTTTAGGGTGTGTTATTCTATCAAGTAGTCATTACAATAATAATATCTTTTAACACACAACACACAAAACGTTCCTTTACAACTTTTTTGAATTTATATACAGATAAAAGCTGAACGTTTTCTGGTATTTTATTGTAGAAGAGTATACATTGTCCCATGAAAGATTTCATCGTTCTTAGGAGCCTAGTTTTTGGAAGAACATAATTATGCTTATTCCTAGTATTTATATTATGTGGCTCACAATGTTTTACAAAATCATTTTTATGTTTATGAAAATATGATGTCCCAGGAAAATCTACTACAGTCCTCATTTCCGCTATACGGCAATAGTGTTTTACTTATACAATCAATACTGTTTTCATAAACAAAAATACAACCACTATAAATTATTATAAATTAATTTAATATTTATATTAGAAGTATTTAAAAGATTAATATCGTACTTAGAAAATGTAATTAGCTACAGCAATAATCCAGAGAATGTATAATGAAATGACTTCCAAATATGCTTAAATATGCTGTTTAAATATGCTGTTGGACATCCCTTATTTCATCTTTTGAAAGCAAAGTGGAGAGTAATTAATGATTAAATTATTTACGGACTTCGTTCGTTTTAAATATTGTCTTACTTTTACGCTAATTTTGACGTTTTTGCAAAATTAGAGCAAGGCCTGTGGATAGAAGTGATACATTTCTTTCTCCTAATGCACGGCTGGAATTGTTCTACAGAGCCAGATTGTAATTTAAAAAAGGATTCTTTTTGTCAGTAAAAAGTTTCTAGTTTGTTGACCTTATTTTCGGGAATATGAGTTACGTGCAATTAAACCTTGCATGAATCATGCATCATCAGCCTGTGTTAGTCCACTGCTGGGCATAGACCTCCCCCAACTTTACAATCCTACTGTGAATTATAAAGCAAAAAATCTTAAATTGGTTAAGCATATGAATATAACAAATGAATTCTAAGAAACCGTAAAAAATACGATATGGTATCTATTGTACCGGGCAAATTAAAGATAGTCCAGCTAGAGTAGTGTAGAGTACCTACTAGTGATAATCAAACTTATATAAAAGAAAAACTCAATGAAAATATTATTAAAATTAGAGTATTTAGTAGTTTCAGTAAGATCTTATAGTATACTAGACCTGACTTTCATTTATTGCAAATATTCTTTTGTTAGAGAATTTTTGTAAGTAATATTTTCAATTAAATTTTTCTTTTCGGATAATTTTCGTGTTATTTAAAGTTTCAATTACAAATATTTTATAAAAGTAATTTTTTATTCTAATTTTCTAAATCCAAACGCTACTTTAATTACTTTTATTTATCGACACTTGACGACAGTAAAACAACATGCAGCGTCCGCGCTGTTCACTTATTGCGCCTGAGTAGCTTCTGGTTTAGGAGATGTAACATCACCAAATGTTTAAAATCACCACATAAATATCTGTGGTTTCAAAAACATACGTTATTTTGACTCTTTTCATAGACATAAGAAATAAAGAATACACGATCTCTTGTAACACTTTTTAACTTAACTTGTAACAAATATTTAAGAGCCGTACCGGCTAAAAGTCAAGCATGAGATTGTTTGGAACTTAATATGGTAATGAAGTACGAAACCGCGATCTATTGATTACTCATTGACCGTGAGCAGTATAAAACGTTTATAACAAAGCGCCATCTACAAAAAATTGTTTGTTTTCTTAGTTTGGTAGATGGCGCTAAGGACAAAAAGCGACAATTGCATTTCAGCGCTCTTAAATTAGTGTCATCTACTGGGAGCCTCAACATCTCAAAATAGCCAGTTTTAGGGCGATATCATTTCGTTGCACTAACTGGTGTCTCTGTATATTATCTACTTTGTGATTATAAGCAATATTTGTAGTAGAATTCAATGATCTATTCTAATTTGCTAACATTAATACATCATGCTTTAGTTAAAGAACAAATTATTTTTTTTTTTTTGCTTAAAGCTACCGTGCAAATGTGCTGCTGACATTAGTCTTGACGTGTTTAATGAACGCTCAAATAATTTAACACCAAACTCTCACACATGATTTTTATCAAAAACATCCGCAAACACAGTATTAATTAATGGAAGTTAGTGTTGCAACACTCATGTTTTGCCTTTAAAGCTTATTTCGTATAGAAATTATGTCTTTTATTAAGTTTCAAACTACTATTAAACACATGACTTCAATATCAACAAAATTTTATTTAAAATAACTTTCGTATTATATAGCAATATTTTATTTTACGAAAACTGTAGCTAAATAAATAGTTACTTCCCAAATTATTTAGTAAAATAAACCTAAGAATGGCGCGAAAGTCTTTCTTATCGTAAAGATAAGCTAGAAATGATAATTAAAAAAAATACGAAAAGAATAGTGTAATCCAGTCCTAAACTTAGCAAAGCTCAGACTTTGAAAAATTTTAGAAGACGATATTTTTTAATAGTTACTGTAGCTGAATTTTTTTTTAACAAACGCCTGAAGTACCTGTGAAACATTCGCATTGCGGCTTTTACACAATGTTAGACTGGAAAAATCCAAAAAAGCTTTGTTGGCGTCTTTTGAAACTATCTGGCCGTGATAGTTTTGTGTTGGATTGTGTACTACCTATATACGTTATTGTTAACAGAGTGCTGTTTTAAATGAATACGTTTTCAAACTACATGCTACGGAATTTTTTTTATATAAATGCATTAAGGATTAGAAATAGTTTTTTTTTTACCTACGCAGGTATACGAGCAGTCAGGTCGCCAGATGGAAAGTCGTCACCGATGCTCTAAGACATCATCAATATCATCATCCAGTAAATACGCTGGCAAACCGGAACGTAGTAGTGTTTACACAATACTGTTTTGCGTCAGTTATAGTCACCACGATAGCCCTTAGATAGCCTTTTGTGATAAGCAAATTTACCATCCGGTAAAATATATGTATTGCCTATGCAATAATTTATATAATTAAGTAAGACGCACGTCATGTCAGAACCTTTATATCCGTGACGTCAAGCTACTATACGTATTCATACAAAGCCATAACCAACTTCAATACACCAAATAACTAGTCGGATTAAACTGGGACTTGTTGTCACTAACAACAGTTCTAATCATGTAAACTCAAATTGTAATATCCTTATATGGCACTGAGAATTACAGTATAGAGCTCTGCTAAAACTTAAAATCATAATCCGTACTTAATGTACTTACGAGGTATTCAGTAAAAAGCGGAATGTTTCAGGGAAACAAATAGCGGTGATGTTATTATAGTAACCAATGTTAAGCAGATATTAGATTATAGGAACCCAACCCACTTTGCCTCTGTAGCCTGTGCTTTAGAAAAGGAGGTCGTGGGGTCAAATCCTGCGGGGACTCAACAAATTTTCATTGTTTTTCCTAGTTGGTTAAGGAAATTTGGGCCGTTCACCCAATTGTCTAAAAACTAAGATGATCCATGCGTCCAATGGGCATGTAAAAAGTCGGTCCACCCGCCAAACCGCATTACACGAGCTAGGTGGGATAGGTCCAAAACCCCTAATGGATAGGGGTGTGTTAGGGGCCTATGCCAGCAGTGGACTATCACAGGCTGACTATGAATCCACTTTACCATCATAGAATAAAACAAAAATGGCTATACAACTGCTAATACCTATAATAATAAATTATATATATAAATAACAGTATTTATGTTCCACACCTGGCATGTACAAAATAAGTTTTAGAGCAGATAACAAGAACAATTAAACCGAGGTACTGAACAATCGGAATGAAGTTAGCTAAAACGGAAATTTAGGATTGAGTCTGACAAATCAACTGTTTTATTGCTCTTCGCTTGAGTAAAACCTTGCAAACCAATTAGACACTAAAATATTATTTTTAGCTTTATATACGTATGTATATATTTTTATAAGTTAACATTGACGTGTTTTATTTTATTAGAAAATTTGTGATATAAAACATTTAATTCGTTTCTCAAAACTTTTACGTATTAATAATGTTATATCTGCATAAAAAGAAATAGATGAAAAATTTCTACTAGTATATTAGTTATATAAGTACAAGTTATTTAAATGTAATATAAACAATTTATTTTTTGTCCCCAAACGTTTATTTTGTCAATGGATTTATAAAAAAAACCACGATCTTAAAAATTCTAACTGGTTTTTAATATATATGGGACAAAAAGCATTTTTTTTGTTATTAAATATAACCACATATATTGTTTACTATTGTTATTGTTGAAATTTCAGAAACTATTAAATTACATTCTTTTACGTATTAAGTAAATATTCCTGAAAATGTAATATAAGTTTTTCATTTAAGTTTGGGCCGAAACTATTCTTATAGCATCTCATGAATGATGATCAAAACCTTTTCATACCGTGGGACTTTATATGAATATTTGATCCCTCATCGCAAATCCGATTTAACGTTCAATATTATAACGATGTGGTTCTATTAATACAACTGAAAAAATTGTGTCGTGAGTGAATAATGCTTTAGATCATATCATAAAAGTAATCTCATAAACTTTCAATGATCAGATAAAAAACCCTTAGAGCTGTTTCTGCAGAACTGATGTGACGGTAGAACTCGTAGGTACTTTAACAATCCCACTAGTAGCTGTACTAATATTCCATGTTTACTATTGTGCCATCAACGAAGCCAAAGATAAAAAAAAATATGGAAAAACCAATGACTGTTTTTAAAACCAAATGTACCTAAATAAAATAACCAATTCAAATTTGGAATGCTTAACCAAAGAGAGACGAGCACTCGGGCCACCTGAATAAAAGTGTTTACCGACGCTCATTGACATCGGCAATACCAGGGCTATATAAAACCAACATAATACCAACACACTGCCCACGTGAGACGTAGGATGTTAAGTCTCGTTAACCCAGTAAATGTGCTGGCTACGGAGGCCTCCCTACTGAACACAGTAATGTTTTCATACTACTGCTAGGCGTTATAAATGGGCACCGTAGTGGTGGTATCCTAGATGGCCTCCTGCGAAAGGGAACCTACAAATTAGATTCGGTCATTCGTTTAATACCGGAGGTATACAGCACATAGCTTTCATAGCTTTAAGTAGTTTATTCACTTGAGCCAATGAACAAACAGTAAAAAGTAAACATACGATGTATTTAGCATATTCCATCTAAATGTTCTGGTTTATAATTACATATAGGACATGACTAACATTTCTGATTTTTTAAGATTTGTTCCTATTTTGTTCATAGTTATGATTAAAAAATGGAAACAATAAAATCCAAAACTATTGTTTTTGATGACAAAAAAAACTACCATTCAGGTAACGTAAAGATGAAAAAGTCGTTTACTATTGTATGTCATTTTAGCAATAAATTAAAAAAAAAATTGAAGGCTATTAATAAAAAATTTAAAGTTAAAATATATTTATATTCCAGTGGTTTTAAGCAGGTTTTTTACAGGCCCGTAAGAAGTGGTACCATAGCGGTGTCTTTTCTGCCGCAAAGTATTAGTGTAAAACATTGCAGTGTTCCAGTTTTAAGGGCACGGTAGTCACCGTAAGTACTGGGTAAACGAGTCGTATATTACGTCTCGTTACGCCTCACGGTTGGCAACGCGTTGGTACAGATACCCCTGACGATGCCAATGACTAAGGGCATTAGTAACTGATATTTATAGAAACCAAAGCTCCTAATTTCTTCTATCTTCATTCTTTTGAAAGGCCACTTCATAAATGTAAATTGACAGAATGCCGATTTACAAGATTTTGATGTCTAATGGGATACTAAAAATTAAAAAAGAAAGGTGGAGTAGTTACTGAGTAAATTTTAATAAACTGATAAATAAAGTAGAGAATTATTTTTGATGATAAAATAATGTTACGGAAGTAATTTCTAAGATCAAAGACACTTTGCCGAATCTTATTGTACTTATCACTGGGTACTCCAGGAAGTATTTCAAAGGAAGCCATCAGAGCCAGTTCAAAGACTCTTTAAATTGGTGCCTCTCCTTTTGAAAATTACCTTATTGTGAATGAAGAATGCGTAATTGATACAACGCTAACAATTTCTTAACTTGAACGAAGGATCGTCATAAAATTTTAATGATTTGAACACTTAGGGTTCAACTTAGTTACATAAAGTGTACAATTTAATTGGAATAAACACTTAATGGAATTTGGTACGGAGCCGAAATTCAGTTTCAAAGGTTCTTCAAATTGATGACTAATCCATCGAGAGGTTATTTAGCACGGCACTCTTTTAACATAGTTGACAATTTTTCAATTACTGTTTGAACTCGTTATTTTTAAAAAGTTTTAAGCACACGTATATACTCGTTTTATGTATAACACCAGGAGTTAAAAACTAATTAATATAAAATATTATTATGTTAATTAATATTTCATATATAATTAATATGAAATTGCGAATTTAGTTTATTTCAAGAATAATTTGAGTAAAACTTATTTCTTTCAATGATTTTTTCAGGCATTGTGATGTACATGACGAGAATACTAGAAACAAAAATAATGTTATACTTCTAGCAACTAGACTGCGAAGAGTAATGAAATCTTTTATGGGACAACGTGTAGGTTTTTACAACAAAATCCTAACGTTCAGAATTTAACTTCACATTATAAAACAAAAAATATTTACAAAAACCGAATATTATAACATATACACTACAATTTTTAAATCTTATTAATACAATAAAACAAACGAACACAAAAACACCTAAAATATTTGATTTCTTTGATATCTTGTTACAAGTTAATTTTATTAAAGCACTACTATTTTTACACCACCGGTTTGCAAATGGTACCTTAGATGAACCGACACAAGAAACTCTTAGAAAATTAAAAGAGTATTTTAATGCTTAAATGTACTGAATACGCTCTTCAAACATTTTCAGAAAATCCATCGAATCATCAGACTGTGTTAGTCCACTGCTGGAGACTGTGTTAGCCGTCCCCTAATGTAGGCCATCGCCTTCGATCTTTGGCTGTTCTCATCCAGCCCACACTCACCACTTTGCAAATGTGTGTCAATCGTTGTAGGTGTTGTTTATTCAATTGTCTTTTTGAATTAAATGAACCCACCATATTGGTATCACCAACGCGCTGCTAACCATGAGACATAGGATGTTAAGTCTCGTTTACCGAGTAAATACGTTAACTATGGTGGCCTTCAATCTAAAACACAGTACTGTTTTTACACTACTGCTTTGCGGCAGAAATGGGCACCGTGGTGGTACCGCCCCAGACGGTCCCCTTTACAAGTGGCTCTTCCAGTTACAATTTAACAACACCCTTTAACTGTACGTCGAAGGCAATTTACTTTAACAATCTGATACTACAGGTATTTTTTTAATAAAGGAGTGCAACAAGTAAAGTTTGGACATGTCACATTTCTTTTAAAAGATTTCGACCTTCAAACTTTTTAACGATTTAGAACTCGTTAGTTACTTTGGTTACGAATAAATTTTGAGTTTAAACAGCGTTTTTTATCGGTGAATCAAAGCTTAATTTAACGTTTTTATCACAATGACTAGTAGTACGTAATTAGACAAAAACAAATTAATAAGGGCTTTAAACTGCAGTTAAATATTTTATAATTTAAACCTTGATAAAAAACTTTATTAACAATAAACAATACTTAATAAAACTTTATATGGTTGATGACGCATGGCAGTATATAAAAACTATTCTGCATAATGCAAACATTAATTAATAACCATTTGAAATACACAATCAGCAATTCACGCACTGGTTAACAGCGAAATTAGCGCTGGATAATGGGAGTTTACTAACAAACGATCCGTTATCAGAACAATAAAAGTTTATAACCATTTATAACTGGTGTGAAATTATTCATAACTTTACCCTGATTAAGATTAGGTAGTCAATGTGAAACGCTGAGGTCTTACTTTTTATGGAATCATACTTAACTAAAAATACTATAAATAATAATAATCCTTAATCGCATACCTAAAAAAGTTACTACTACGAACTGTATGTTTTTGTAATAGTAAAATTAGCCAATAAACAACTGTTAACAGCTCCAAAGTCAATCGTTGTATCAAAAGAAATATAATAATAACTAGCGACCCGCCCCTACTTTGCACGGGAGCTATGCTAATAGAAAATATGACTACAATATTAAGCATGTGTTATACATATAGACATCTTTAATCACTGTATCTATTAAAAAAATCGCATCGAAAATCGTAGAGTTGTTTCGAAGATTTAAGCATACATAGATATAGGGACAGAGAAAGCGACTTTGTTTTATACTTCGTATTGATACGATTGCTTCTCTTTCTGATCTCTTGCCTACCCCTGATATGTTTCTATCAATTTTTAAGTGTTTTGTCTTGAATTTTAATAACCAAAGGTGTTGTCTAATAACTGGAAGTTTACACATTTCTTATCACAGTTTTTTTTAGTACTGAAGCATCGCATACACCTGGACATAACCAGAGTCTTATCTAGGTTAAGAATGTCAACTATTACAAAAAGAATTAATTCATGACTCGTTTTCTTTAAACCAATCGTTGGGATATTGTAAGAAAAAGAAAATGTAAAAAGAGCTCTAGTTTGTGGGAACGGAAGCTTCTCACGATCTCTGTGTTAGATAAAGCTTACCAAAGATATGGGTCTGGGAGCATAACATGAAATATAAAAAAATATTAAAAGAGAAAACATCACGACAATATTATTTTTCACTAATAAATACAATAATCGAATTTCCCAAAAATTAAAGGCTTGTAATATGTTTATCAAGAAATATTTTAATGAAATAACAATCTATATCGTGCTCCTGATTTACCTAGGTAAGCTTTAATATATTTTTCAGAAGCAAACAGGATTTTTTTGACAATTGAAAATAATATATAAAACAGACTAAAAGTTCTCTTTCTCATTTTTAATTCATCACTTAATATCAAAGTGAAAAGTAAGGAACGATTAAATATTTATGGATTTCGCTCGCTTTAAATAAGGTCTTCTGTTTATGCTAATTTCAGCTCCTCAGCACGGGGGCAAGGTTTGTTGAGACAAGTGATACAGTTTCCACTCGTCTGAAGCTTCCTTAAAATAAGCACGAAGGTGGAAAAATATAAAATGTTTTTGCTCATTATAAAGTATTATTTTGATGCGTAAAGTTGCGTGAAATTTGGAAATAGTTTTAAAATATTTAAAAATCAAGGCCGTATGCCTCAGAATTATTTATTGTTCTATGGTCATATTCGAACTTTGATTTGTTTTTTGTTACGAAAGAAATTTTTATTATTCAATATTGTTTTTATCACTTATTTTTTAATTCATTGTATTTCGATACGTTCTTCTTCTTTTAATGTCTAAGGCCTATGAAGAAATATATCTCGTCATTAAATATATTACAGTTACATTTAAAAAAAAAAAAACATTATAGTTTATATAGAAATTAAATGCATAAAATCGTTTATATTTGAATCTGAGGCAAAAATCGTTCTAGCGTTCTTCACTAAAACCCGCTATAACGTTACATATAAATGAATTTAACTTAGGAATTTTATTACCAACCACGCGATATGCTAATAACAGTCTTTGTATGCAAAAATCTGACGGACCTAACAAAATACAAACGATATGTTCTTGTACTCGTATTATAAAAGGTATATTAATGAAAAAGGTTAAATTGAGGTAAAGTTATATTACTTTTTAAAATTACAACGTATTTAAGTTTAACGTGAAGTCCTTTTAAATTATAAGTCAGATACTAACTAAACTTGTTCTATCTTCCTTTATTTTAAGATATCTTTTTACTGCCGAAGGCAGTCGCTTTAGCGGTTTCGCAGTTCTCATAGAACGTGGTCACTGACGCCTATTGACATCGGAATTACCTGGGGTACCAATGTATACGTGAGACATAGGATGTTACGTCTCGTTCACCCAGTAAGTACGCTCACTCAAGTTACGCTAAGCGGTTTATCAGTTAGCTAAGACGCTCTACGAACCGAACAGTAGTATTTCACACACTAAATCAATGCAAAGAAGGCATCAAGGGATTGCTTTTGAATAACCACCCGAATACACCAAATGATTGTTTGCAGCATTTTACAATTCAAGCAATTATTTTATCTCCTTTCATTGCGCTAACCAATCATAAAACAAGCTAAACTTTATATGCATAATGAATCATCTTCTATTGCCATAAACGACTCAATCTACAAGTTTTCACTCCACGTTTACGGTCGGGTCGACACTAATCCGTGCTTGTGTGGTCTAAGAATATTTTCCGCTTACATTTCATACCCAAGGACCCTTACGTAGGTAATTAGTTTTTGGTATATTTTTATGTCTTAATTACAAAAAAATAACATCATGGTCCATCCTTTGCCTTCTTTTTGACCTTGGAAAGAGTTCGAAAAATAAAAAAGTTTCATAAATATAACGAAAAGTAGTTAAAAGTGATATGCAAAATGCGTAAATGTTTAATTTTTGGTGTTGATGTTATTTATTAACTTATTTTAATTGCAAAATATGTCAAATTTCAAGTATTTGCACGATGTTTGAGTTGTTTGAGTAAGATTGGAAACCTTAGCAAAACTGAAACTTAATTTATGCATCATATTATGCCATAACTTTGACAAAACATGTGGGGTTCGATAAACAAGTACAAACTTTACTATATATTTAAAAAAAAGCAACAGTCTTCTGGTCATGAACTGGATCCAAAGGGTCTAAAACTTGGGTTAAAGTTATTAAATATTTGTTATGTAATTCATTCATTAACTTGTTAGACATAACGTGTAGTACATTATAAACGATAAATACGTAAAATTGTATCGTTTATAATGTACTACACGTAACTATCTGAAGAGTGTTTGACAATTATAAAAAACAATAATAAGTTTATTAATCTATTGTAAATATTTTTATAGTGCTTCGCAATGTATGTGAATGTTTAATATTTTATTTGGCTATTTTGTGAAAGGTTTCTGAACACGTGTGATGCTTCCAATTATCAGCTTTCAGTTAAAATTACAAAAATAGAGGAAGATTCAACATTAGAAAGCATATTTTGAGATTTTTCTGCTCCTAGTTTTGCTCAAAAGTATTCTTTGCTGTTGCCAGTATTTCTTTTTGATAAAATACTACTTTGCTATTTTCTTGAATAAGAAATAGAAATAAACTAGTACATTTTCAATAATGAAACCCTACTTTTGATAAAATTGTCGATGATATAAGTTAATGTTAATTTAAAAAAAAAACAGAGATATTAAACCCAAACATACTTCACTATAATGATTGGTAGCCCAAATGCAATTCAATAGATCTGGTACTAAAAAATAATGATTGGCAATAAATATACCTAATTCAGTCATTAAGTCAAAATTGTTTTATTTAATTTAGGCTCTTTTAAGCTCTTATAAACGTTAAAAGTTACCACGAGTTGAATAAATTACCCTCTTCAATTAAAATAATTTGTTTACTTTTACTTTGTGTACAATAAAAGCATTAGTGTTGAATTAAAGAAGTTATTAAGTATGGAAAATATTTCACAACATAGTGCTTCTATATTACGTCATATCTAAAGGGAACTTTACTCTTCAAATGTTATTTCGTACGTAACAACTAGAAAAAGATCAATAGAAATTGAAATAAAGCTAACACTACTATTCCTAAATCCCCTAATGGATGGAGGTGTATTAGGAGAGGCCTATGTCCAGCAGTGGACTATCACAGGCTGATGATGATGATGATGATAACACTACTAGTTGTTACTCATAACGAAGCAACCAAAATAAAAGTGAAGGAAGTCATTATAAAAGAAAATATTTAAAAAATAACATTGGCCTTTAAATCACATCACAAAAAACCTTTCTTTTATTGATTAAAGAAGGGTAGGCCTTTTTAAGATGCAATAGCGCATTGCACTTACCATTATTTTAAATCGCCCATTAAACAATGTTGCGTTAGACCCCACAAATCCCTTCGCCGTCAGACGTAATTACGCTGGCTACGGTGCCATTCATACCACACGACGGTAGTATTTAGACACTACTTATTGGTGGCAGTAATAAACGATTATACTACCGCAGATAGTGCATTGTAAAAAATAGGGCTATAACTTATTTAAAAACAATGACATAAGTAAACTGAAGATAAAATTGAAGATTAATTAAAACAATAGCTCGAGTATGTAGTTGTATTCACTGATACTCGTATCATATATTTTAAAATATTTTAATGCTTAACAGTTAAGAACATATATGTAGACACTGAAAAAGCCGTTTATCAGCTAGTGTTCGTAAATTAAAGCAATAAAAATTTATATCAACGTCAATAAAATCGTGCAAATAAATTTTGTGTAATCTATTTTCACTGATCAAAATACTTTTTTAAAAATTTTAAAGGTCAAACAAAACTTAATAAACAAATTACATATTTGTGTATTCCTTTATCTGCACTCATATTATATGCACCACAAATAAACAAAAGACGTTTTCATCGTGTTTATTATATTAATATATAGCTTTATTCTCGAGCAATTGCGTTAACGGTACTGCAGAAAGCAAGATAGTGGAGATTAAAATTAAAGCTATAAAACCCAAGAACTGCTTTTATTTAATAAAATACACGCACCGATGCCCTTTAAACCAGAAGCTAGCAGTGTATACAAACTAATGATTTGAGGTAGAAACGGCAACGAGAAGGTTCTACACCATATGATCCTTTGGTGTTATATTTACAGCTTGTAAAAGTAAATTAATGTGTTTCAATAGAATCGATCTCATACATAACCCATCAGTGAGATTTACATAGTAAATATAAAATTTATTTCGTTAATTCTACGTTTCAAACGTTGCCGAAACTCATTTACAAGGTCACGGAAATAATTTAAAAAAAACTTATTGAGTTATTTTTAAAACTTCATCAAATATAAATTGCTTGACTTTATAGCCCGTTGTTTACAAGTGATAAAAGTAATAAGAAACAAACTACATATAATGTTTGAGTCAACAAAAAGTGTACAACAAGTGAAAAAATTGTAAAAATAAGTCAACTTTTACAAGTAATTAAAAAATGGCGTGTTTAAAAAATTATGCTCTTCTGACTCCTCAACGCAACCTGTTTTTTCTTAAAAAGGGATAAGCATGGATATTGTCTGCCTCCGTAGCCTAGTGGTATGGGTGTATGCCTTAGAAACCGGAGGTCATGGGTTCAAATCCTGCGGGGACTCAACAAATTTTCATTTTTGTTTCTTAGTTGCTTAATGCAATATGGGCTGATCACCCAATTGCCTGAAAAGTATGATGATTCGTGCGTCGGATGGGCATGTAAAAAGTCGGTCCACCCACCAACCCACATTGGACTAGCGCGGTGGGATACGGTCCAAAACCCCCTAACGAATAGGAGTTTATTAGAGGAGGCATGTCCAGCAGTGGACTATCGCAGGCTGATGATGATGATCATGATGGATATTGTGCACAGACACCCTCTAAATTTTAGGTTTAATATATTAACAATAATGCTATTGGAAAATAAATTAAAATAGAGATTATTTAACCATTGTTTAATTTGCTTTCAATATTATTTATAATCATTCTTGACATTGTCATTGTTGAGAGTAATATAATTCTTTTTGAATGGTTACCGTTTTTTTCTTATGCATTATTGTTGTATATTTCTTTAACAACAATAAATCAGGGTTAGCGCTATACAATATTGCCAATGTTGTCATTTCAGACTGTGACAGAACTCGAAGGAAAGGGTGTGAGACGTTTTTGCGCAAAGCAATCTACGCGTCACGCGATTTCTACATTCGTTAAGATTGACACCATTCCAACAATTGCCTGACTAACGTGTTTATGGGACATACAATAAGTAATATAAATGAAAACGCGATGAAATATTTTTGGTGTATAAAAAAAAACTGTGTGTGTGTATAATTACGCGCGTTAAGATTTATAATTTTTTGGCATTACAAAATAAAACCTTTTAGAAATTTTATCCTCTGCCTTAATACATTGAAAGTATAGTTAAAACGCATAACCCAGTTAAATGAAATTTATTTCAATGTCACAAAAAAAATTAAATATTGGCTATAGCCCGCAGCGTAAAAATTTACTTTACTACTTTAATAAGCATAACTTCATAATTTAAATGTTATTTTAGTTTTAACGAGTAACCAGAAAGTCATATTTCAAACGACATTAATATATCTTTATATCTTCACTTGAAAATGTATGAGATGAGTTGAACAATATAATTGAATTTAAACACACTTACTTTTATATTTCGTCGTAAACAAAATGATGGAACATCGTTTCGACGCAGAATAAAATACATATTTCTCGTAACTAATAGTATTTTTCCGTAATGGGAAAGATATTGAAATTATGAAAAGCTTGCAACGCTTATTCAACGTTCGTTTCAGACCTAATGACTTTCGCTACTGTTCATCATTAAGTTTGCGTCTTTATAAATCCAGAATTAAAAAATTTTGAATCTTGTAAGAAAGAAGATAATTAATGACTATGCAAACTAGTGAATGTTAGAGGTAAATGGTCAGGAACAGATTAGAACTTTCCTAACAGGCATCACCAATTAAGTTTGAGTGAGAAGCTCCAGAAGAAGTTACGAGTTTGAAGGGCTAATTACGGAGTAAAAGAGACGCAACGTACGTTTATTTTGAATTGTTGTAAGTCCATTTTCTTTTGTTTCGAGAAAATTAAAGGTTACTATATTTGTTGATTTAAAAATACAGGCAAATCATATGAGATCTGGCATTGTTTTTATTGTTTTGCCAACATTTAATTTGTTTATATAAATTAGCTTTTGGCTAATTACACTGCGAAAACACAAATTTATGTGCTAAATATGAATGGACTTACACCACTTTTAAAATTAGACACTTGTAAAAATTTAAATTTAAAAAATCAAATATCCGATTGACCTGTTACACATTAGTATTTTTTATCTGTTTTTTTCTGATTTTTATGAAATTCTCCCCTTTAATTTCATAAAAAATTAATTTATCCTGTTTTCTACATTGTGCTATTACATTATAGTATTTATTTACTTCTCACTGGTTATGCGCTGTACATTTTTCTATTTTTTTAATATCTATCTTTTGACTTACGAGTAGTTGAAACACGGAGGTGAAAACCGCGGGACACGCCTAGTATAAAATTTAAAACAAAAATAACAAAATACTGATCGGCATCCATCTGCCACCTATCTATGTCATTCGAAATTACACCACTTTCAAAATAAACGGTCCATATCTCGTAGTTGCATAGTTAGAATACACATAAAACGATGTTTCAACAAAAAAAAAAAGAGAAACGAGACCCTCGTTAAAGGTTTTTTTACTACTTGTTTTTACTACTCGTGCCACTTTGTTATCCGACACTTCGTTACCCCAGTGACACATTGCCGCAGCAAAAAAAAATCAGAAAACTTGTAAAATTTGTTCGTGGATATGAAAACAGAAGCTTAAGAGATTTAGGTCTAATTATTTTGGGCATTTATGATAGTGTAGTCCAGTCATTTACGCTAAAATTATGTAAGAATCTCGGAATTCAAGATACCCAGCTGTAAGTCTGTGAATAATTGTATATTGACACCCTAAAAGTTGTCTCAAAACCTACATATGGTGGAGTGTAAGCAACTTTTAAATTTCAAAGGTCACAAAAATCAGTTTTTTGCGCTTTTTTTGGAAATATCTCATTCCCTATGGGTTTTTGCTATTTATATTTATTAGTAAAATTGTAGAATACTATATTCTCTACAAATTTTGTTGAAATAATTTTCTTATACGGTGAACCGTTTTCAAGATAGAGGGCGGAGAGCGTGCGGTCACAGCATCACTTCAGGTCAACCGGTGCCTTCGGTCGAAAACGCGCCATATATAGAAATATGATAAACAATCGATAAATCAACGATTATAAATATTTGTCAATTATAATTTTCTTCATGCAATGTTCTATATCTATTTAATAATACTAATAACCGTTTACTACAATAGTATTCTACAATATTGCTCAAAATATAAATAGAAAAATACCCATAGGAAATGAGATATTTTCAAAAAAAGCGCAAAAAACTGATTTTGGTAACCTTAGACTTTGAAATTTAATAGTTGCTTACACCATATGTAGGTTTTAAGACAACTTTTAGGGTGTCAATATACAATTATTTACAAACTTACAGCTGTGTATCTTGAATTCCGAGGTGAACTTACTATAATGACTGGACTAGTACAGACATGTTTAGTCAGCACCATTAGGAATGTTTTTAAACAAATTTTTATTCTTGTTTCTTCTCAAAGTGGAATTTGGGTAAAAATATAAAAAGTGAAGTACTTCCAATATAAAAAAAAACTATTTTACTTTTATACCCACACAAAAATGTATGTTTATAATAAAGAAGATATTTTTTTCTATCTTATTAAGAAAATGAATATAAAGTAATAGCTAATAGATCAAAATATCTCAAGCTTTATTTAACTATATTTACTTATAAAAAAGGAAATTTCTGTGCCTCAAGCTTTCAATATCATCTTGAGTAAATAATAAAAGTAATAATTGTATAAAAATTTAGTCGATCTGAAACGTCAAGAACATTATTAACTGGATAAATGTTAACATTGGATTATAAAACTGATAAATATAAATAAATAACAGCATTTATTTTTAATTTTTGCCTGTCTATTAGTTTGTTAAGGCTTTATGGAACGGTCCGATTTTGAAATAGGAGTAACTTAGGCGACTTTAAAATATAATATATATTTTTTATATATTACCACGCGGAGAAAATCGCTGGCAACATCTAGTAACTTAATATAATGAGAAAATATTTTTTATTTCATAATCAGAAAGAAAGTTATTTTATTATGTGAAGCAAGCGTTAACTAAAATAGACGTCTAGAGGAATATCAAATGAATAGCACCGGTGGTAGGTCCCCTTTTTATAGGAGACCGTCTTAGTGGGTACCACCGCGGTGCCTATTGCTGCTGCAAAGCAGTAGTTTGAAAACACTGCTGTGTTCCGGTTTTAAGGGCACCGTAGCCAGCGTATTTACTGGGTAAACGAGACTTAACACATAGTACTTCAGGTGGCCCGACTGCTCATCTGCCTGCGTGTGCAATAAAAAAAAAAGGATAAAGTAAGCGAATATACATTAACTACAATTTTATATATATTATTTGTATAGTGAGATAAATTTAGGGGACTGTTGATTTTGTGGTGTTGTGATTTAATACCGAGAAAGAAATGAAAAAAATATTATAATCAATTTAAATTTCATTCATCATCATCATCAGCTTGTGTCCTCTGGTGAAAATAGGCCTCCCCTAATGCAAGCCTTCTTCATTATCCCACCACGTTGGTCAGACGCGAGTTGATTGGTGGACCGACTTTTTACATGCCCATCCGACGCATGGATCATCTTACTTTTCAGACAATTGGGTGATCGGCCCAAATTATCCTAACCGACCAGAAAACAACGATAATACAAAGATGTTTTCCTCGCGCAATTAGAACCCATGACCTCTGTTTATAAAGCATGGGCTAGAGATATTTTCAATGACAGTTGGAAAAATATCCCATATTATTTTCGTTTTAGGATCACTATAGTACAAAATGGAGTGAAGAAATCGTTGAGCCAAAATCACTGTTTTATATAGAATTCTAAGCCATAACAAGTTTGGTATGTTACGTACACCGGAACTTAAACACCAACTTTTTATGAAGCAATAGATGCCACAAAGAAACATTTTGTTTAATAAATTTCGAAGGGAACTCGTAATTATCTGCATTGCACGGTGCTTACCGAATTGCTACACGCACCGATACGTAAAAGATTTTTACCTTAAATTGACGTAATATTTCGTACCAGTTATCCGTCCCGGCTTTTCCTGGGTTTCTTACTTGGGTTACTTTGTCTTACATTTTGCGACTTTAAAATAAGAACAGCTGGTATCTGACAAATATAACACGAAGAATAAACAGCAAAGGGATCTAATTTCCCCATAAATTGGGTGGATCAGTTTATATTGTTCAAGGTGTCAGAATTCACGTGCCGGAAACGTATAATTATTAAACAACTTTTTTATTTTTGGAATTTAAAACTTGATCAAGTAAGCATTTATTGCAGAGATAATTGGCTTTCCAGGGCTATTTTCCAATCACGGTCTGGCTCACCGAAGAGGGTCTTTTTGTCTCGATAGTCACTGCTAAGTGTATTTTTATATCACTAGTGAGTAGTAATATAAAAATGAATATTTCATAGCTATATTAAATCAGCCGTTATGCTTTCCGTGTAATCATCATGTAAATCGTATTTGCCATAATGCAAACAACAAACAAAGCAAAGTGAAGAAAAGATAACGTTTTTTTATAAACTCCCTTAAATTTTTCGCCTGATATAAAATTTTAAAATTAAGTTTTCACCATAAGCAATTGTATATTCTTTCAAACTTTAAAAGATATTTTAATGTTAATTAAAATATATTTTAACTTTTAATTACTATTTCCTAAGTTTTTACTGAAAATCCACGAAGTTCTTGATAACTTCGTGACTCTATATTGAGTAAGGGCCAATTAGGTACATAACATTTTTTTATTTATGTATATTTAACTTAAAATGTAAAACTTATCTTACATATGGGGCAAAAGAATATTTCTTTCATTCTTTTTACTTTTCAATATTCTCAAAAGGAGTTTTTAGCTTGTTTATATTTATATCGTTTAGTTCAGATGTGTTTTATGTTATTATTGATTATGCAGTATTTTACGCTTTATGCACATTTTGTAAAAATGGTCTTAAACTCTCTAGTGACCACAAACGATTTCAGATAACACGATTTTCTACTTTACCTCAGCGGTGGTTTGATTGGAAATTTTTAAAATTCCATTAGTGAAATTACTTTACTATAAAGTGGATGTTTTTTTGCGAGAAATAATTACCTCAATTGTACAATCATTGTTATCAATTATATATATATATATATATATATATATATATATATATATATGAAAATATTAATTATTTATGTATATGGATTTTTATGAAAATATGAAATTTTTGTAAACAAAGATATATTAGATCTAATAATGCCGAAACATTTAGTTTTCTTTTTGTTTATACATATCGGAATGACAGTTTTTAAGCAGAGCGACTAGCATTTGACCTTCATAACACATATGCACTAACTGCATTCGATGAATGATTTAGTTGTTAGTAAATTTCGACCTATAACAACTGCCAATGATCCACTGAGACTAACCAGGACTGACCTATTGCATGATGTTCTGATGCATATGGACATCCTATGCGTGAAATTAATAAAAAGGTTTACGTTATTACAATGACAATGGACTTGCAACACAAGTTTACACTCGAGGACCTTCGGTAAATCTGGATGGATTACATGCCGAACTCATAATAACTTGAAAAAAATAATTAATATTCAGCGTTTGTTACAACAAAAGATGGCATTCGCAAAAAGGTCAAAATAAATTCACGTTGTTAAGATTCCATAGATTTTTATTAGCCTTTTTTGTATCAGAGTGACAATTGGAAATATTATATTTGGTGACTTTACGTATTAGGTTGTAAATATTAATTTGCTATAGAGAAGAACTAATTTTTATTATTTTTGCTTTTTGGTGGCGTCGCGGTTCCTCCTTTACATGTGCCATCAGGTAGCCCGATTGCTCGTTTGCCTGCATAGCCAATAAAAAAAAGCTTTATTTTTAGGTAATGCTCACTAATAGTTTTTTCCTTTTTTAACGTCTTCAACATAATCCTATTAGTCTTTATAAAATTGTTAACAATGTTCAGATGTCTTACGAAATACATTATACTTAATAGAATTTAAATTCACTTTCAACATAGTTCTTTGAAATAATTTACGAGCGCTTTCGTAATAAGCAATTTTATCCGCATTGCGTGTTCTGCGTCATTTTGATACACGCACTGCCTTACGTACATTATTCCCATTTGAATACATTCCGTTCTGACATTTAAAGATTCTTAAATATGTTTACTAATTAGTTTATCTTTTCGCTGAAAAGTAGTAAACTCGATAGAACGTTCAGCCGCTGCCAAACAATTAAAATTTTTACTTCGACTGAATCGTTTGTTGTTATTTGATCAACCGGTTCCACACTTTACTGGTATTATTGAACTATTAATAAACATTTTGTCATGTATTTGCTCGGCCTACACAGTTTATAAACATGAAGACATTAGTCTTTAAACATACATAATTTTAACAACTTTACTTTTATTTTTAAAATTCGTATTTTCTAAATATAGCAAAATTAAACGAATCTTGATGTAACTGTTTATTGATGTATTTTAATTTTTTTTATTGCTAACGAAGACGGACAAGCAGTCGGGCTATGTCACATCGGCATTACCAGGCATATTATGCCTACGTGCGACATAATATGTTACATCTCGTTTACCCGGTAAATACTCTGGCTACGGTGCCCTTTAAACTAGAAGACTGTTGTATTTTACACACTACTGCTTTGCGGCAGAAATAGACACCGTGGTAGTAAGAACCCGGACGGCCTGCTGTAAAAGGGGACCTACCTTCTCCAAACGTACTCTAATATTAACATCGTCTCGTTTAAAAATATTTTTATGTATAGAATAAAGTTCTAATAAGTACATAGCGTTCATCTGATGTTCCGTCCTACAAAGAGAGTACTTCCTGGTAGAAATAGGCACTGAAATGGTACTTCAAAGGTAGCTGTAAATGGAAGTCACCTTAAAAGAATGAATAATGACAATAAAAAAGATGTTGTCAATTATTCAAAGGTTATTTTTTTTTTCAAATTATTGATTTATTTCTTCACTTGTAAGATTATATTTGATACACAGAAAACGAAATTTAGTTTATAGAAGAAGTAGTATTTGCGTTCCTGTTCTAAACATTTTATATTATGTAGTATCATAACTGCGAAATTATTATTAACCTTATTCCTAGAGATAGTCGTCAAGTGAAAGTTAGAAAAGACTTAAAGAAGGTTTCTTGGAATTGTGGATGCTTTTGATGGAATGTATTTTAAATACTATCCTACATTAAACATTTATTCACTTTACAGAATTGAAAGTGAGATTGTGGATGAATATTAACATTACATTTAATAATTATAATTTCTCTGGAAATAAGATTGATTCTAAGAAATTTGTGGTCTTTGCCACTTTTTGCTTAAGTTTGTGAGTTTAGAGTGATAAAAACAATTGTGAGAAACATAAATAATTTTATGACTAAATCAATAATAGTATTTAAAAATTAAAGCAGTAGTAGTTATTTTGACTTTATGATGCCTAACTCCTCAGTTTCATCCTATGCCATTGTCGCTGCAATGGGTTGCAAACGTCGAAAACTTTAAAAATAGTTAAACGCGTGGCATTCCGGTCAAAAATTTAATAAAGTTACCGTTGTTATAATATGGAGTGGCAGCCTCGTACTGGTCATCGCAGTGTAGGACGACCCCCCATGAGATGGAGTGACGACCTTTACCTTGACCGGTATATGCGCGAAGTCGGTGGATGCAGGCGGAGGAGGTCTATGACCAGCAGTGGACTTTTCGAACTGATTTGATGATGATGATGATGATGAATATCGCTTACTTGAATTGATGCAAGTAACAACTGAACTTTGGCTAGATAAGTCAAGCCAATGTACAAAGACTGCATTTCTAATTTAAATGTAAATAAGTTCTGTATAGTTATAACAAGAACAAACTTTGCATACCTTTTGAGAACCTTAAAGACAAGTTATATATGTTAACATTAAGTTTTTTAGGAGTATTTGTAATGCTGTTATACTAATATTAAATATGAGAAAGCTTGTATACATGCGTGCAATGTGTGAATAAATGTTTTTTACTTTTTCAAAAAAAAGTACACAACGAATTGTAATTAAACTTCACAATGACGTAGCTCCTACGTTAATGTAGGTTATAGATAATGATTTGATAAAATATATATTATATTGAACATTGAAAAGTGTTATATAAGTAGAAAAGAATCTACTATCAGTGAGCTAATCTGGCGAGCACCCCAAAAACCTTTAGGCTAACAAGTATAAAATGTATCATCACCATTTCCAAAAATTCATAAGCGAACTATTAATATAAAACCAATTATTCAAAAACATATATTAACCGCTAAACAATTACTTCACTGCTCTCAGAGCACTTCTCTTCTATAGTATAAAATGTATTTCAGACCGCCCTATTTCATAATTAATCAGCCAATGTAAACCAGATCAGGTTTAGACTTTCAGTACTTATTTATTTGTACCATTTCTATTAAATTTTGTAATAAATTTACATTAAAGTATGCGGCATCAAGATTAAATTAATTTTCTTAAAGAATATTACTAGGTAATTTCTCAAACGAGCATATTACATAATAAAATGTAACTACAACATTTAGCATGTGTTATACATATAAATCTTCTATTCAATCTATAAGAAAAAAGGCATCGAAATTCGTTGCGTAATTTAAAAGAATTAAGCATATAGGTATGGAAAGGAAGGAAAAAATGTTTATTAGGTAAATTGAATCAATACAAAAAGTTTCCCTCAGTTTTCAGTGGAACCTAATATAAAGATAGGGACAGACAAAGCTACTTTGTTTTATACTATGTAGATATATATGTATATATATATAGATTTTATATAGTGAAAATTGGTTATTATGAAATGAAGTGCACTCTTTTTTTATAATTAATGTTGCATAATGAAAATCAGGTTTTACCGTATTTTTCAGATTGGCTATATGACACGCTATTAATCCCGATCTGTTTACAGTAAATTTGAGCCATGCGACAGTGATTTACTTTGTACATTGTTATTATGAAAAAATATAATTTGTTTCCTGAATGAAATACGTTTTTAATATACATTATAACTCATCATAATTTTCAGCCTGCGTTAGTGTGGACTAATGTATTCAAGGAGGCCCATGTCCAGCACCATTGCCAATGCATGCCCACACCATTCGGGTGTTTTTGGACCGTATCCCACACCGCTAGTCCAATGTGGGTTGGTGGGTGGACCGTCTTTTTGCATGCCCATCCAACGATTATCTTGCTTTTCAGACATTTTGGTGATCGACCGAAATTGCCCAAACTGACTATGAAATTCTATTGAGTAGGATCCCCGCAGGATTCGGACCCTCGACCTCCGGTTTTGAAAGCACACGCGCTTACCTCTAGGCTATGGGGGTAGTTATATTACAATCATTATTATATTATCATAAATGGGACACCTATGTCAAGCGGTAGACTAACCCTGCAAAATAGAGTAAAAACACTGCAAATGTTTTTTCTCCGTTTTGCAGGGTATCGACATTATGTGTGCCGAGCTTCGGTCTCCACTCCAAAACATTACGACTACAGCGGTCGTCAGTTTTGCAGCTCATGTGACCGACTCACTGCCAGTTAATACTATTTAAGCTCAAATATGTCGAAGCATTGAAAGCTTTTTTGACTATTAATAAGCAAGTGCAATCATTCTATATTAAATAAAGATATTTAAATTTGTATTTGACCACGTTTGCAGTGAAATTTTGAAATTTTGCTTTACCGAAATCCATAGTTACTTATTACTTTGGCAATTGTACAAAATGTCTAAATAAATACATTTCATCATTACAGCTAGTTTAAAACTTCCCTCTCATTAAACTCTAATCAGTAAAATAATTCCATAGAATTTTATGTTAGAACTAAACTTAAATTTGCATAATTTCCTATAATAGTTTCATCGTTTAAAGTTTATTATTATATTTGTACTAAATAAGGATGAAGTTTTTGTAGCAAAATAGTTAATTAGTAAAAATATATGGGTTAACTTTACATGGCCATTATAAAACGATTATGTAAAGACATATCATCTTCTATTTCAGCACCAAGCTATATAACCAAACGAATAATCTGCATTCGAGAAATGATTGGATGACAGTACAAGCATAGCATTGTAAAAATGTGACGGAACAATTGCTTAGTACAATTCATTAAATATAAGATGTTGCAAGGATGTAACAATCAAGCTTTATTTTTCTCTCCTCTTAGCGTACTTACTAAAAAAGTAGTACTTGTTAAAAAATCGTCTAAATATCATTTCATAATTATTACCAGTTATTTTTTACTGTAGAGATAGATGGATATAATAAACAAATTTAAGAAACTATAAGACATTGCATCAATCATTATCTTATTATAATTTACTAATGTAAATTATAACTTCACAGTTGACAATAAACGGATATTAACCAAATGAATATAAGTTCAGTACAGTACACATTTTTTATGATGTTTTATCAATCAACTGTTGAGTTTTTTGTAAATATTTCAATTTACAAAAAACTCTACACTTAATATAGTGCGCTAAATATGAAAAAGATGCCTCCATACAGTAAGCATTAAAATAATATTCACGTGTAGTAACGATGTGAAAATGTTTTTATTTTTATTTATGAGATGCGTCCCGTAGGTTATAATATGAGATCTTGGCTGGTAAATATTTATAACCATGTTATGGGTTTGACGTCCACACAATTTGTCATTTTATATATTTCCAAAGAAAACGAAAAATTTTCTGAAAGCATGTTTGTAACGTATTCTACATGACCGCCATGTTGTTGATTCAAAGAATTCTAACTTATTCAATTTTAAATAATTATCTAGTGTTATACTAAATCACCAAAAATTATAAACATGTTTAATAAAGATTATGCTATAGACTTTGGATGCGAATAGCCGAAGATCGGAAGCGGTGGCACGCATTAGGGGAGGCCTATGTCCAGCAGTGGACTAACACAGGCTGATGGTGATGATAATGATGATGATGATAGACTTTGTGTTACAAAAGCTATTCAAACATAGCTGACAAAATTTGGAAAAAGATTATAGATTATTAATAAACCACTGTCGTCAAAGAAAATTAATGATGTAAACTCGATGAGTGAAATTTTTTGAAAAAGTGCCATCAGAAAATTATTTTTTTTTAAAATAAGTTAAATATTTAATGCATCGAGATTTGGAAAGAGCAGCTAGGGCATAAATGTGTAGGTATTATTTATAACATTGAAAATGTAAAATTAGATAATGTTTTACAGGATAAGAGGAATAGGCCCTTGCTCCTAAAGCAGGAGATTTTTATTTTGCAAACAAAAAAATCAGTTGTTGATGTTTTTTAGGCGATTAAAGCATTATGGCCAACCAACTCAAATGCCTGAAATGTAAGATTTTCATTTTCAGATGGGTAAGTAGAAAGTTTGTCGTATTCTTGGCGACCATCTGCAATTATTATAGGATTTTAGTGAGGACTTTGTCTAAATTGGAGATTTATTAAAAATCTCTTCAAGTCTATCATATATCTAATTTTCAATGGTGGTAGGTCCCCTTTATAAGGGCGGCCGCCTGGGGTGGTACTACCGCGGTGCCTATTTCTGCCGCACAGCAGCATTGTACACACAACTGTGAGTCGGTTTACAGGGCGTCGTAGCCAGTATATTTACTGGGTAAACGTGACTTATAATCCAATGTCTGTCGGTAGGCCGCGCGTTGATGATATCACTGGTATCGCCAATGTCTATGAGCGTCAGGGACCACTTCCCATCAGGGGGCTCTATCACTCGCCTTCCTGGCCAATAAAAAGGTAGTAAAAAATAAGTATTAAAAAAATGTCTGCGTGTACTAGCGTACACTCGTAAGAAGTAAAGTAAAACTTCTTTATGACGTTATTTTGCAAAAAATAATCTATTATATGCAACTTTACAGAAATTGGTTAAATAAAGTTAAATTAGATAAAGTTTAATAAAAGGCTTTTATTATCATAGACATAAATACAAATTCTACAATTATTTCATTTTAGCTTATTACTACAAAGATTATTAATGTATTCATTATTGTAAAATATTGTTGTAATAATAATAAATACATCATGGATAGTATACTTCGAATCACGCGTGGTAGGGATAATAAAAAGAAGGCGCGTAACGAAAAAATGTTACACAAATTTTTTTTCACACTCCGATAAAGAAGTTTAACCTCAATTTTTTATTGGCATACGCGAGCAGACGAGCAGTCAGCCACCTGATGGGAAGTGGTCACCGACGCCCATAGACACAAGCAATACCACTGGTATCGCCATCGCGCTACCTACCGTGAGACATAGGGTGTTAAGTCTCGTTTACCCTGTAACATACGCTGGCTACGGTGCCCTTGACCCGAACACAGCAGTGTTTTCACACTACTGCTTTGCGGCAGAAATAGGCACCGCAGTGGTACCCACCCAGACGGTCTCCTGTAAACAGGGGACCTATCACCGGTAAAAAGGGGACCTACCACCGGTACAATTATTCGTATTTTTTAACAATGCTTAGTATTTCTAATTTTAAAAACACTGCTATCTAGTTACAAAATGTAACAACAATTTGAACCATACACTTAAGTATTTAAAACGGTTACTAGAAAGTTTACATAGATGGTGTTAAATCTTAATTTTATACAAAAAAAAGATGGCGCGTAACGGAAAATGTAACGAAAAAATGTTTACACTAAATTTTTTTCCAACCCCGATAAAGCAGTTTCACTTCAAGAAACCTTTTTTACATAATTTTTACCTTTCATGAGTATCAAAATATATCAAATAGTGTGATTCGTAATATATTAACTTTAATTTTGGCATAACACAATATCGTGGTGATATTTGCATAAATTTCGAATAAAATATTGGTCGATTAACGATGAAGTTTAAGCGTGCTTCATTAATGCAGTAGAGTGCAGTTTGCGATCTAAATTGTAGATTGAAAAGTGAACGTGACGCTGGCACTTGGAAGTCCGGTTTTATTATTAAAAGTTTAAATATTGGGTTTTCATTTGTTAGTATTTCCATTTTTAATAAAAGAAACGATAAAATGTTATATTTATTTATTTATTTATTTATACTTCTTGCACAAAGTAGTACAGAGGCGGACTTAATGCCTCAGGCATTTTCTCCCAGTCAACCTTGGGTGGTGCAGAGAGTGTGAAGGTGGGGAGGTGCATAGAGAGTATGTAGAGCGACATGACTAAATATATTCTAAAAATAAATACATGATGTAAAAATACAAATAAAATATACCTACAAATAATTGAATATCTATAAATATATATATTTATACATATACATACATGCATAAATAGTTGACGATTTACTATTCTGTCGACAAGTTTTTAGCAGGAACTCTTTGCCATTTTTTAAGTCATGAAACTATTAACCATTCTGATTTTAAGAGGTAGCGAATTCCACAGAAGAACAGACTGGATAAACAAAGAGGAATGCATGAAGTCAGTTAGTCAGTTTCAGTTCAATTCTGTTAACGTTTGAGAGTGGACGTATAACTCTTTATCTATTAAATCTGCAATTACGATATATTCAACTTTTACCCTTTGAACATAGTGTTAAGTGTTTTAATCGGTGAAACGAATTGCATGCAATAATTGCACGCGTTAATGGAAATAGTGCCATCTCCGTCTAGCGATCCGTGTACCTGCAGAAGACGACCCGCGCCCGCGTCGCAACTCTGCTGCATCTCGGTCACACTAAGGAATTCTATCTATCCGTCACTCTCTGATTTTTACCTGCTTGTTAATCGCAAATTGTAAATATACGGAGCAATGAATCGCACACTCCAAACAAGTTTCTTCAAATCCGGAGCTGTGCGCACCGACAAAGGATGACAACGTAAATATTCGAAAGCGGAAGCAACCAGCTGATTATATCAAAGAAAAATTGCTGAGATTGTCGAACAAAAATTAAATGATAAATTTAAAGAATTTCACCATAACATTCAGAAAATTATAACCGAAACCATTGATAACTCATTATTAAATTTAAAAAATGAATTTCAAAAAGTGTCTGAGAACATTTCTAATATAAACGCTTCTATCCTTACACTCGAGACTGACAATGCAAGCATACGGGAAAGCATCACAACTATTACCACACGGCTCACTGCTATGGAGACTTCACTGACAGATACTAATAAGCGCTTTGATACTATCGAGGACCGAGTAAAATCGCTTGAAGCGAAGTGTAGTAATGAGCTTTTGAATCAAGTCAGCGCTTTAGAAAATAAAATTTCTATAATGGAGCAACAGTCTCGCGACTGCAATTTGGAGATTGTTAACCTCCCAGAACGGCGTAATGAAAATCTCACAGGGACTGTTATTAAACTTGCTGCAGTGGTGGGCATGAAGATGACTGCAAGTGATGAGCTGGTACACCGCTGCCCCACGCCAATACTAAAGACGGGCGCCCAAAGAATGTCATCGTTCGACTTCATTCGAAAATGCTACGGGACAGTGTAGTTGAGTCGTGCCGCTCAAAGAAGGAAAAGGACAAGAGATGCCTAACGTCTGAAGATTCTCAATCACGGGACAACTACACAACATCTACGTTAATGAACATTTGACCCTTAAAACAAGCAGTTATTTCTGTGAAACTCGCACTGAAAGCTAAAGAGCGCGATTATAAATTTGTTTGGGCAAATCGGCACCATCCTCGTTCGTAAAACTCCTACGTCGCAGGTACTCGTTATTAGATCAATACAGGATATCAAAAATTATCTAGGGTTATATATATATATTAACCCGTATTATCATATTATGATTATGTTTACCTTTATTTTGTATCTTTAGTATTAGATTTATATACGTGCACTGATTACATAAAAATATAAACCACACTTATTTTGCGCACCTACACACGCCACACACACACTCAAAACAGTTCTCACTCACATACAATTTACTGACTTTCTTACAAAACAACTTAATAACAAATGTTGCTTGAATTTACGACGTAGTAAAATAAAAAATACCAAGTTAATAAACATATTACTGCTTTCAAATATATAGACTTAACTCGTTGCCTTATTATTATTATTAATACTATAACTTTAACGCTGTATAAATGGCTAATTTAAATAAATTATCAATATATTACCAAAACTGCGCGGACTTAGAACTAAACTGCATGTATTGTTATGAACATTCTTCAGCAGTCATATGACATAATCGTATTAACCGAAACATGGCTAAATAATGACATATCTAATTGTGAATTTATTGTCGCTAGATACAATGTTTACAGAAGTGACCTTAATTACGCGATAACGGGGCAGCGGGACGGTGGCGGGGTGTTGGTCGCCGTAATGAGTAACATCCGTGTAGCGCCCTTTGCCTCACGTCTACCCGTTCTCTCTCTTTCTCCGATTATTGACCATATACTTTTACAAATAGGTAACGAACCTAAAAAGTTACTAATTAGCGCACTTTATATTCCACCAGCAACTGACTGTAACAGTTATGAAACCTATTTTGTTTTTATGCAATCTATCCTAGAGGAGTTTTCAACACAAAATTTCTGCATTATTGGAGACTTTAACGCTCCTAGAATTGGACTGGAGTGCTCGTCATTATGGTCTTAAACCAATACTTACAGGAAATAATATAGGTTGTACGATATCAAAATCTATAGCAAATTTTATTTCACAGTTGACTTGTTATCAACTAAACTACTTAAAAAACTGTAATGACCGTATTCTAGACTTGTTTATAACAAGTAACGCGGATTGCCAGTTGTTTCCCACACCGCTTAGTGTTGTTCCTTTGGATAAAAATCATCCACCGTTTTACGTTTTATTACCTTTGACTGATTGTATTGAACAAAAAATAATTAAACCGAGAATTCACTATTATTTCAATAAAGCGGATTATAACATTATCAATAATGAACTGTCGGAAAGAAAGTGGGATGAAATATTTAAAATAAATCAATTGAAGCCTCGGTAACAGTCTTTATGAAACTATTTACGATATAATTACAAAAATGTGCCCTCTAAATTAGTAAAACGATCACACTATCCCATGTGGTTTAATAAATCATTAATAAAACTTTTCAAAAAAAAAAACGATACTGGGTTAAATGGAAAAATTTGGAAATATACTTGATCATAATAAATTTAAAAATATAGATCAAAATTTGACATTGAAAGCAAAATTAGCTATCGTAACTACATGAACAGGGTTGAAGATAATATCAGTCGAGACGTAAAATATTTTGGAATTACGTGTCAAATAAAAAATATCAATAATATTCCCGCTGTAGTATCTTACAATAATGAAACTGCTGACAATCCAATAGATATTGCCAATTTATTCTCTACTTACTTTGAATCGGTTTTGAACCGTCTTCACTACGGAAGATTACAATATAGAGAGTACACAATTTTGTTTTTCGGACATTACTATGTCACAAAATATTATCTCGAAATCATTCTCTCCCAAGTGAGATCGTCAACGTATTGCAGTCTCTGGATACTTCCAAAGGACGGGACCGATAATATTCCACCAGTTTTCTTAAAACACATCAAAACAGATATGTCCGCCTTTATTGTATTTATTTAACAAATGTTTAAGAGATGGTGTATGTCCGAGTATCTGGAAGTCTGCAAAATAGTACCGGTGCACAAAACAGGATCAAGAATGAATGTGGAAAACTACCGCCCTATATCCATCTTGTCCACGCTATCAAAGGTCTTTGAAAGACTTATTTATAACGCAATATACCCACAACTACATAATTATATACTAACCCAACAACATGGGTTTGTGCGGCGTCGCTCAACGATTACCAACTTATTACTTTATACTACTGAACTTTATGAAACTATTGATGGTAATGGACAAACTGACAGCATATACACAGACTTCCGAAAGGCCTTTGATAGGGTAGATCATCAAGTTCTACTACAAAAAATTGCCTATAATGGTATACGTGGTAACTTATGGCGGTGGTTTAAATCGTACATCACAAACCGAACACAGAGAGTTGTCATTAGCGGATATGAATCTTCTGAAGTACATATTTCCTCTGAGTACCTCAAGGGTCCATTCTTGGGCCATTGCTTTTTATTTTATTTATAAACGACATCAATCAATGTTTTAGCTTCTGTAAATTTCTTTCTTATGCAGATGATCTTAAAATTTATCACACTATAAATGATCTTAACGACCACATTTTAATCAAAAAGACCTAGACAATTTCTCTTCCTACTGCATAAAAACAAACTCTCATTAGCATTAATAAATGTTACTCAATAACATTTACAAGAAAACATAATATTAGTCAATATAGTTACTCTTTGTGGTGTAAATCTAGAGAAACCCAACTCATACGAGATCTTGGTGTCACTCTCGACTCAAAACTTACTTTAGATGTCCATGTCAATAATATATGTAACAAGCCTTTAAACTATATGGATTCGTTATTAGAGCTTCTGAAAGACTTTAGAAAATCCTCAACCTATCTATATTTATATAAATCTCTTGTCAGGCCCCAATTAGAATATGCGACCCATTTGGAATCCCTTTTACGAGCAATATTCAACTCAAATAGAAAAAGTGAGAAAAATTTCTTAAAACGGTTGAGTACAAATGTACCAAAAATATCTAGATTACTCTTATCTTTTAAAAAAATATCAAATATTACACCTTAAGGATAGACGCCTACAACTAAACACTATGTTGATGTATGACCTACTACATCATAGATATGATTGCATACCGTTAATTAATAAAATACGTTTTAATGTTCCTGTTCGCCCTAACACAAGGTCAACTCGTGTCCTAAAAACTTTTGCAAATGCTAAATGTCGTACTAACGCTGGTAAATGCTCCCACTTTTCAGCCTTATGTCCACATATAAACATATTTTAATCATATTGATATATTCTCGATGTGCGGCAGTTTTAAGAAATCAATTATAAAGGCACTCAGTGATACAAGTGAAGCGGACAAATACGCAATGCTCACTAATTACTTTGAAGCAACTAAAATGTTAAAAGCACTATTTTCATTTCTATTTTCAACAATTTAAAAACACACAGCACACACACACACACACACACACACACGCACACACACACAACAACGCATGCACGTATTTTATTTTACTTTAGTTATTTACTCTCAAAGTCATGTTAAGATTTCCCTTTATATTAAATTAAGATAATTAATTGTGTTAGATAAAATTTACGTTCATTCTCAAATCATGTTAAATTTTGCAGTAACCAGTGACAGATGATGTTGGTTTTATAGTTATTTAAACTTTAATTACTACTTACATGTAAGACTTCTAATTGTGAAACTGTTTGTTTGTCCAATAAATAAATAAAAAAAAAAAAAAAAAAGTCAGAACGGTGAATGGGGCATTGAAGAAGACGATTGTGCGTCGAGCGAAGTTCTTTGTTACTGACTTCACATAGATGCTGAAAATGGGTAGTTATATAAGACGGCGTTGTAGACGAATTGAGCAAGGAGTAGAGAGTAGTCAGAGCTCGTAACGAGCGTCGCTGGCGTATAGGTAGCCACTGCAGTTGGGAACGGTATACATAACGTGGTCATACTTACGTAAATTGAAAACGAATCGAATGCAGTTATTTAGAAGTAGGCGTTGGTTGAGGTGATCTGCATTCAGGTCAAAGTAGCACACGTCACCATAGTCGATAAGGGGAAGATCAAGGTCTGCACGACCATGATTTTAGTCTGTATAGACAGAAAATTTTTTAAGCGATACAGGCATCGTAAGACATTAGTAACTTTCATAACGACACCAGCGATTTGAGCGTTCCAACTTAGCGTCAAATCGATATACAGGCCGAGATTTTTTACATTTTGGCTGAGCGGAATAGGGCAACTGTTAAAAATTATTGGAGGAAGTGTGTTTGAATCCAAACTACTCAAGATGCATGCACTTCCTAACAATATAGCCTGATACTTGGATGGATTGACCGCCAAGCCAAATTTGGTACACTTACTTTTAATTGCAGTCAAGTACTGGTTTATTACACGTATTGCCTCAGAAAGATTGTCGACTGGTTGTTGAGTGTACAATTGTAAGTCATCGGCGTAAAAACGATACGCACATTAAAGATCATGGAGAATAAAATTAATAAATAAGGAAAACAGAAGTGGGGAGAGAATTCCCCCTTGAGGTACACCAGATACAAGATTGAGCCAACGTGACGAAGAATCGTCAGCATTAACCGATGCTGGCACCCTCGAAGATATGAGAAAAATCATTGTAGTACTCCACCCGAGAGCATTAAATGTGAGAGGATTGCAAGAAGGATATTATGACTGAAAGCATTAAAGGCCTTCGTGAAGTCGATTAGAACCAAAACAGTAACCATGGTTGACTCCTTGCTCGCCTTTATATCGCCAGTCACTTTCAGTAGGGCAGTAGTGGTACTATGGCCAGGTCTAAAACCTGATTGCAGTGGACTAATCAGCTTATTGCTGAAAATGAAGCGGGAAATTTGTTTATTAACGCAAAATTCAAGTACCTTAGAAAGGAAAGGCAAAATAGAGATGGGTCTAAAATGAGAAAGAAGTAAAGGATTAGGACATTTGGGAAGCGGCCGGACAAGAGCATTACGCCATAAGGATGGGAATGTTCCAGTGTCTAGAGAAAAGTTAATGATATGGGTAAGCACTGGGACAATGAAATCAAGGATGGGAATAATCATACGCCGGCAAATTTTGTCAATGCCAACTGCATCGGATTTAATGGAAAGGATGGCAGTTTTGATCTCTTCGAAAGTCATCATCATCATCAGCCTGTGATAGTCCACTGCTGGACATAGGCCTCCCCTAATATACTTGCATCCATTAGGGGATTTCGGACCGTATCCCACCACGCTGGGCCAATCCGGGTTGGTGGGTGCACGACTTTTACATGCCCATCCGACGCATGGATCATCTTACTTTTCAGACAATTGGAAGTAACCGGAGAAAATTTAAAAGGATCGAGAGAAGGTCGCGTCAAACCATTTAAATAGGAAATAGTATTACGTACAGTTAAATGATCTAGATGGTCTAGATGGTTAGATAGAGATGAAATGGCGATTTAAATCATCTAAGGTAATTGTGCTAGGAAGATTTGATATTCGCGACTTACCGATGCCTAGTGTTCCAAGGAACTTCCAGACATCGGCAGGAGTAGATTTAGTTATGTTATCAGAAAGTATCGGCGTTTAGCCTTGCGTATCATCAGATTACACCGATTTCGAGCCAATTTGTAGGGGGACCAATTGTTATCAGTGCGCACTTTTTAAACCTACGAAACAATCGATCCCTACGTCTCGTTGCCATGCGTATGCCTTCGGTTAGCCATGGAGATGGTGGACGACTAACTTTTACTTTTTAATGGGAGCATGGACGTCAAAAGTTTAGTGATAAGAGTGTTCAAAGATTGAGTCTTGTCCTCAATATTGTCGCAACACACTCCATTCAAGTTTTCCAGCATCTTCGCGCAGCTTGAAGACATCAAGCATAGCAAACGATCGCACGAGGATATAAGAAAGGAAAATTAAGTCGTGGAGAAAAACCAGGTGAAGGATGTTGACCATGAATGGAAACTAACGAAGGATTAGATGTTACGATTAAGTCAAGCCAAGTATCTTCTCCGGAGGGTTATGATGGGTGGCGTTAAGAGGCAATATATGAAAAGAACTAGACTTCACCCTATGTAGGAGTTTAAGTGTACGAGAAGATTTGGCAGAAAGGATGTTTGTGTTAAAATCTCCCATGACGACATGGTCACATATCGAGTTCAAATAATTATTTTGATGTGTAAATATTAAATTAATTGTAATATCTTTCATATTCTTAAAGAATAAAGCAACTTCTGGCGTAGTACCAATGCGGTGCCTACTTCTGCCGTAAAAAGTAGTGTGTAAGCACTTCTATGTTCCAGTGTGAAGGGCATTGTAGCCAGCTTAATTATTAGGTAAAAGACATCTTAATCAGCTTATGTAGGTAAATAAGCCTCCATCATCTTGTTCGACTAATCGCACCTTCCATAAAAAAGCAATAGAATTTTTTTGTATAATATTGTATAATCGAATGATTTTTGTTTATAACACTGAGTTTAATTTTTAAGGTTATAAAAAAATATTAATAATAGATCGATGAATCAAGACAACGAGATTAAATATAATCATTATATAAATGTTCTAATATTATTACACATATATATCTCACTTTATGAATAATTATTATATAAAGCTGTATTAATTTTTCATTTAGAATTATTTACGAAATTGTTTTTAATTAAGTTATAACACTTTATAATTACTAAAATGTTATGGATTTTTAATCTGAAATAAATGTTACAACGATAATATAAGCTCACTTTAGACATTTTCATGATATCGATTCATTCACTTTACTAGTTTATTGACTGGAACCACGGAAGGATTGGCTAATAAAACAGTCCATTTAGCAGACCCAATACAAAACTTTCCCTCTGAACCAACGTAATAGAAATGTTACCGTAAATAAGGGTAATTGTGGGCGCAGTTAGTTACATTTATATCATTTTAAGCAATAAAATATAAGATTTTTCTTTACTTAAATATTACATAAAAATTATTAGTATATTAACTGATTCCGTGAATCTTACTCGGGAACTACTACTACAGTCGATATTTCTGCTGCAAATCAATAGTGTTTTACTTATACAAGCAATACTGTTAATAATTGATATAAATAAAACTACTTAAATTATTATTTTAAAGATTTTAAGTTTAATGAGACTTAGTATATATAATTTGACAAGCAGCAATAATCCAGAAAATTTATAATGAAATAACTTTCGCTTATATATGCTGTTAGACAAGAGGAATAAAAGAATTCATCTTTTTAAAGCGAAGTGGAGGGTTATCATTACAAATTTTGGTGACTTTGTTCAGATATTAAAACTGTTTTTAACCTATATGTCAAATTTAGTGTTTCTAAATTGCAACTGCCTTCGTAGCCTAGTGGTATGGGGGGTGAGCTTTAGAAACCGGAGATCATGGGTTCGAATCCTGCAGGGACTCAACAAATTTTTCATTGTTGTTTCCTAGTTGGTTAGGACAATTTGGGCTGATCACCCAATTGTCTAAAACATCATACGTTCCATCCGTCGGACGGGCATGTAAAAAGTCGGTCCACCCACCAACCCGCATTGGACCAGTGTGAAGGGATACGGTCCAAAACCCCCTTATGAATAGGGGTGTATTAGGGGAGGCCTATGTCCAGCAGTGGACTATCAAAGGCTGATGATGATGATGATGATGAAATTTTTTCTTCAAGCAGATGATCTTAAAATTTATCACACTATCAATGATCTTAACAACCACATTTTTATACAAAAAGACCTAGACAATTTCTCTTCCTACTGCATTAAAAACAAACTCTCATTAAGCATTAATAAATTTAGACCTCCCTAATGGATAGGGGCGTAATAGAGGAGGCCTATGTCCAGCAGTGGACTATTACAGGCTGATAATGATGAATCAAAATGATAAAATTACTATTATTAGATCTTAATCAGAAATTTAAGGACGTAATGGTTCTAAAATAAAGAAATTTTCTAATGAAGCTTATGCGCATTTTAATGTACCATGAGCAAAAAGTTAAAGTTAGAGGTTTAGGTAGCAAAAACTGGGTAGTACTTTTTGGTTATGGCTTTGCATATAATCACAAGATTCATTTGCTCCCATTTATAAAGAACAGGCTGATATGAAACGAGTTAGAACTAAAATCAAATAAGGGTAAAATTTAAATCACAGCTAAGAGCGTTTAATATAAAAGTAAAAATGGGTATCAAAATATCCTCATTTTGAAACTTTCACAGGTTTCACCTAAACAGCAAGCGTATTTCTTTAAAAGTCTATATTAAACATAATGTAAATCTATTAATAATTTAAATATATATAAATATATTAATGTTGTAACATTAGGCCTTAGATATAAAGGAATTACAACAAATTAAGAGGTCCAAATGTGCTGTTGACATTAACCTTGTCGTGTTTAATGAACGCGTCAATTTTACACCAAACTCCGCACACATGATATTTATCAATGACATCCGCAAACACAGTAATAATTAATGAAAATTAGAGTTTTAATACTCATGTTTTGCATTCAGAGCATTTATTTTGCATTTCGCATACAAAGTGTATCTTTTATTTATTTTCCAACTACAAATAAATACATACTTTATTTCAACTCAATATTACTAAAAATTATTTTTGTATTATATGCAATATTTTGCATATTATACAAGCAGTCGGGCCACCTGATGGTAAATGGTCACCGATGCTCATGAACATCGGCAAAACTAGGGGTATCATCAACGCGCTGCCTAACGTGAGACATAGGATGTTACATCTAGTTCACCCAGTAAATAAGCTGTCTACGGTACCCTTTAAACAGGAACAATAGTGAAAAAACACCACTATGCATCGCGGACCTGCTGCAATATATGACTGCCTATACAATCAACATTTATATTTATGTACGATGTCGATGTCAGACTGTTAAATGCGTCAATACTAAGCCAGCACCTATTTGGATACACAATAACTGATCAGATTATACTTGGGACCTGTTGTCACTTATGACAGTGCTAATCTTTTTCCAATTGGAATATCCTTGAATGATCATTATAACTACAGTATGGAGCTCAGCATAATCCGACTAAATGGATATACGAGGTATACAGTGGAAAACCCATGAAGAGTTTTGGTTTTCCCGTGCGCCAGTATTACTGTTTCAAGATAATAAATCGCGGAAGTTAGAGGAACCCAATCCAATTTATCAGACTATAATTACACATAAACTGCTAAACAAGTGCTTTTACCTGTATACATGAATAACTTTATTTATTGTCCCGACTCGATATGTACAAAATAAGTTTCCGGGTAGATAACAAGAACAATTAAACCGAGTTACTGAATGTTCGGAATTAAGTTAGCTGAAACGGAAGTTTCGGATTGAGTCTGCCAAATCAACTGTTTTATAGCTCTTCGCTTGAATAAAACCTTCCAAACCGAAGTGAAAACAATTTTAACATCTTATAAATTATTTTATATAGTTAATTATCTATATAACACATAAAATTAAAGTGTCCGTTTGTAACATTAAAAAACCGTTTTTAATCATAGTCTGTCAATCAGTCTGTTTTTCTCGCTAATTTTTGGAATGCCCATTCCGATTTTTACGGGACTAATGTCTAAAAGATAGCTAATTAACCAGGGGTAATTAAAGCTTCTATTACTCATAAAACAAGCTCAAAAGATTTTTTTATATATATTAGCACGCATACATAATCACGTGCAATAGTTATGTTGAATATGTTTCTGAGATAGACAACTGTAATGTAAATAAACGAATACCTATTTTTGTTTATTTCTGAAACAAAGGTAGTTTTCATTATTTAAATATTTATATATAGTAAATGCATCAGTTACATGACGCACCTACATACCTTTATAGACTAGAAACAAAAATCAAGTTTTATTTTAATTATATCACGAGAAATAAACATAACAAACTTTTGATTATAAGAAGCAGTACTAGTTTAAGAAAAATAAGGTTAGGACTATCTTCTGACAGATACTATTGGCCTTAAGTGCCTTTAGTTATTCTGACATGTAATTGATCCATTGAATGTCATTCTTTACAATTTTTGTTGCGTAATAAATTGCGTAATATAATATATATTTTTTAAAAAAAGCAGATGACTTTATTTAGAATTGGAAATAGTTAAAAAGAAACGTTAAATGCCTGAAATAAATTAATCATCCAAAACAAACTGTAGTTATTTATTATCTTTCTTCGAATTATATTATAGAATATTTGATGTTCTAAGCTTAATATAGTGGACGACGAATGAAGTTGTAGCGTAATTTTCATTACCGATGATAACTTACTCAACAAATTATAGTTTATTTCTGTAAGCTTTGCTCTATGTGCTAAATGATTGTATTTTCATAATTCTGATTTCATTTTTCAAAAAAGATTATATATGAAGTTTTTTTTTAGGATATATTAGTCGAATAAATATTTTTAATTTTATGTAACTACACATAATTTTCACTATAATTTGTGTGGAAATTCTTGAAACTATGATATTACATACTTTTATGTACTAAGGAAATATTCCTGAAATTTTGTTACATTTTTAGTTAAGTTCGGGTCAAAACTTTTCTGAGAGCATCTCATGAATGATAATCAAAACCTTTTCATACCGTGGGACTTTTATATAAATATTTGATCCCTCATCTCAAATCAGATTTTACGCTTTATATTACAACGCTGCGGTTCCATTAATACAACTGAAAAACTTGTAACCATGACTGAATAACGGTCTAGATAATATAAAATGTAGTTAAATATAGACACAGTCTTCAAAATTTTAATTTTTAACGTTCAAATAAAGAAAATACTTCGAGCTGGTTCTGTGGAACTGATGGTAGAACTCGCAGGCACTTTGACTATACTACACGTAACTGAACCAATATTTCATGTTTTCAATTGTGCCATAACCGGAGTTGAAGAAAAAAAATATGAGAAAAACGAATGAGTGACTGTTTTCAAAACTCAAATGTACTATGTATGCTAAATGAATTTATAATGTAGATAAGATATTTTGAATCAAAGCGGTCAGAACAGTACTTTTGGAGATGGTAGGTCCCCATTTACTGAAGGCCATCTGGGGCGATACCATCTTGGTGCCTATTTATACCGCAAAGCTGTAGTGTTATAAAACTGTGTTCCAGTTTGAAGGACATCATAGCGAGCGTATTTACTCTGTAAACGTGACTTATCATTTTATATCCCACGGTAGGCAGTGATGCCACTGTTATTGCTAATGTATGTAGGCGTCGGTGACCACATACTATCAGATGACTCGACTGCTTGTTTACCTTCGTAGCCAATGAACAAAAAGTACAATAAAACGCTAATATCATAGATGAGGAATAATTAAAGAAATAATTTGTTATGATGTCAGCAGCCGACCTGCAATTAAAACTGATTATAATACCTTCTAACTCTGCTTAGATCAATGTGAATATGACTACTTTACCATTTTAAAACATATTCCTCTCACAAGTCATATCACCATGAGTCATGTTCTGCTTGTTCAACTAATTGGTTAATTATCCCACACCCGTAATGTTATGAACAAACAAAGAGTAAATTGCTCTAGGGGCGTTGTCAGATCCTTTTGGACAAAGGTTACCGGATTCAAGCGTAAAATATTCCGAAGCCGAAACTACTATAAAATTATTTATTTTGTGTATGCATAATTAAACACGGAAGCAATGTGTAATAATCTAAGTCAATTCTGTTAATTTATTAATTTTAGTGATTACATAAAAAATATTTGTAAAAATAAGTTTAATTAGCAATAATGTAATAAGAATCACTACATAGTATAAAACAAAGTCGCTTTCTCTGTCCCTATGTCCTTATGTATGCTTAAATCTTTAAAAATACGCAACGGATTTGAAGCGGGTTTTAAATAGATAGAGTGAAAAAAATCAAACATAATATTGTAGAGAAACGGTGTTAAATTTATATATGTTTCCATATATTTCACAGATATCAGTATTGCACCCGTGCGGAGCCGAGGCGGGTCGCTACTATCTTATGTAACGTTTTTCATATAGTTATTTATTTTAATATCAAATACTACAATTGCAGGCCACCAGAACGCGACAGTATAGTGAAATACCAATCGATGATCTTGAAATAATTATTTTATGGATTAATTTGGATTATTCACATAAAAGCTAACTGACAAAAAGAGTATATTAAAATTACGTTTTACATGACAGCACGTCAGGTCAGGGAATATAAACAACTGATTTTATACATTAAAGTCACCGGTGTTATATCTCCAGCTTTCCTTATAGTCAAATGAAAATGTGCAGTTTATAATTTCTAACACAACAATTTAAAGCTAAGCAGTAAGATGTCAGAAACCGTCAAAGAAAAAAAGTTTCTACTTAAGAACGTCAAGTTTGGTCGCAAGAATGACGTGGAAGCAAATCCGGCTACTGTCGACTTATAATTTAATAGATAGTCTTACAGTGCTGGTATGCTTTGAGTATTTTTAAAATAATATAATGTGAAATGTAGCATTGTTTTGATAGCTTTGCGAAGAAGCTTTGCACGTATTTCTGTATTTCTATATTTTAATGAGGATATGCCGTTATTAAAATGTTATTTAATGGTTAGGATAGTTTAAAGAGTTGAATCAAACACTAATTGTCAAGTTGAATTTTTGCTTTTGATACAATCACTGCTATCTAAATATTATTGAAAGTAAATCAACATCAACTGTATGTGTGCAGGCTTGTAAAATGTCTGGTACCCCACCAATGTTAACAATACGGGTTGCATTTTAGCAGCGTCGTAGAATACGTTCCAAAAACCGCATAATGGAGAAGGCGAGCATTTAGTAAATCCTATGTCCAGCACAGGACTAACACAAGCTCATAAAAGATGAACTGAACATTCAAATTCAAATTCAAACAAACTAAGATCAAATTCAAATTAATTAAGCTAGTGGACAAATAGCTAAACAAACGATGAATTTAGCATACTACATGGAAACCTTCTATTTTAAATAATAATAAGTTAATATAGAACATTGCCAATTATTATGGTTCCTTTTTGTTTATATTTATAGATGAACAATTGAAACAATAAAATACGACTCTTATTTAATTTTGATAAAGCTTTCTTTCAGTTAAAGAAATCAATAGAAAAATTGATCTACTCTAGTACGACAGATTTATTTTTCTTCTACTCTCGTATATTATTTAGCGTAACATTATCAACAAAACATTAAAAATTTTACATTACTCCAAAAGATAGCGATTAAATTAGAAATCGAAAAAAAGTATTTATATTTTAGAGGTTAGTGGTACCCGTTTTTAGGGGATTCCGCCTCGGTGCCTATTTTTGCGGTAGTATGAAAACACTCCCGTATTCCAGTTTAAAAGGCACCGTAATCAGTGTAATTACTAGGTAAACGAGACTTTATATCCTGTGTCTCAAGGTAGGCAGCGCGTTGGTATACATACCCCTGGGATTGCCGATGTCTAAGGGCATCTTTGAACACATCGATTGCCAGTCTGCCTGCGTATGTAATAAAAAAAAAATAGAACATTCACTTCCTCATTAAAGCTTTATTGTCATAAGTCTGAGCATGTGCTTTATTATTAAATACCATCCAACAAGAAACATCCATTTAAAAACTTAAATAGAAAAAACATTTTATTTTAAAACATTGTTCCTCATGTCTTATTCATAGACTTATTTCGAACTAGAAGCTAATTAGCGAATTAAATATTTATGACGTTCGCCCGTTTTAAAATACGAGCGAACTTCCATTTATGATAATTTAAGCCCCACTGCGAAATAAGATCAAGGTTTATTAACCAAAGAGAGAAAAATTCTGGTCTGTCTTGTTGTATGTATGCAGTTTTGATTGAATAAGCAATAACGTGATGAAATATTGAAGATAAACTTAGCTGTTGCACAATAATTCGGTTTTTCAATAAAAAATATTTAAACATAGTACTACTGTATAATATAAATAACAGCAGATAAAAGTAAAAAAAAATGCAATTGCAAACCTTAGAAATAATGTTTTAAGCGACCTTATGATGTTATGATGTTATATCATCATCGTCGTCATCATTAGCTGCCTCTATCCGTCTACTGCTGGACATAGGCTACTCGCTGCCAACTTTAACCGGATATTGCACGGCATCCCACCTGGTTGACCAACGCTCCGTCTTCCCAAACGCGGCCTCCACTCCTGAAGCTTTTTGGTCCATCGGCCATTAATTCTTCATACAACATGACCTGCTGTACAAATATGCACTGCGGTGGTACCCACCCAGACGGTACCCTGTAAAAAGGGGACCTACCAGCGGTAAAATATAATTATAATTACCGGTAAGTTATAATATATTATGTCTAAAAGCAATCTTCACACATAAAACGTTTCTATAGATCTCAGCTATCAATAAACAACGTTTAAATCTAGTGATTATGCATCCAAGTATTTAACTTAATCTATATTTTATTGAACCAATAACTATAACAAGTAATAAGCACGTAAAAATACAAAAACGAAGTGTTACAATTTGGTAAACATTGCTGTTTTATTAAAATGCTTTTGGTATTTGGGTCGTGTCAAATGAACGCGTCATTATAACACCAAATATAGACACGATATTAATTGCTGGCATTTGCAAATGCAGTGATAATTAGTGGCACCCGTGACATGCCGCAAATGGATTGATTCCAAATAACTTTTTGACTTAAAAGGCGTAGCAATGGTTATAGTGAAGTACAACTAGAAGATTTGTATTACGAAGCACGCGATATGCTAATAATAGACATTTATGCAAATCTTTTTTGCATAATACCATATATTATCGTAGCGCAGCCTAGTGGTAAGGGCGTATGCTTTAGATACCAGTGGTCGTTAGTTCAAATTCTGCGGGGATTGAACAAATTTTCATTTTTGTTTCCTAGTTGGTAAGGGCAGTTTAGGCCGATCACCCAATTGTCTGAAAAGTAAATCCTTGCGTTGGATGGGCATGTAAAATTTCGGTCCACCCACTAACCCGCATTGGATCAGCGTGGTGGATACGGTCAAAACCCTAATGGATAGGGCAGTATTAGGGAGGCCTATGTTCAGCAGTGGACTATTAAAGGCTGATGATGATGACTTATTTATTCAAAGCTTATTTGTTACTTAAATACAAATTTTTGACCGAGAGTCAGTTGAGTTCGGATCAAGAGTTGAGGCCAGTGTGACGGGATACGGTTCAAACCCCCCTAATGAAGAAGGCTTGGCCTTGGTCCAGCAGTTGAGTAATACAGGCTGATGATGATGATGATGATGATAATGAATGATACATTTATACAATAGCATAATAGCAGTAACATTGTAATTTTATAAAATCTTAAAGGGTAACATTAAGCTAGTAGCTAAGACATAAAGTTTTAGGTGAAATGCTTTTCTTTATAAAATGTGTTAGCATGTCTTTTGTTAGACACAAGTTTAAACTTGACTGGAAAAAAACATTTCCATTCTAACGTTTTTATAACTACGCGAGCATTGACTATAACAGAAAAACATAAGAAAATAGAATTAAATAACGTATTAAGGATTCTGATTCTAGTCACTTAAGGTATTAAGTGACTCGAATCAGAAACTTTGGACTCTCTAATGTTTTGTTGCCTTACACTGGAGTGTGTGGCCTTAGCAGAACAAATAAAAATTATTTAATTCGATATTTTAATTATCTATATAAAATAGATACAGATCTACTAGTGACGCAACGTATATCTGTTTCTGTTTCCGCAAGTGCGGAAGTTCCGCGCGCATTTAAACATCCGTTTCTGCCTCTTATGTGTTTTGTATTTGAAGTTATGCTTCTAGACCTGTGTCCGTGTGAAGCTTCATCTATTACTGAGTTCGGAGGATTGTGAGATCCCTCGAACTTGGTGACTAAAACTTTAAAGAAATAGCCACACGGATTTAGGATGCGTGAGCATTGCTGGGGCGTGAGAACCTGGAACGCGGGTGTATTTCGTGTACGGGTGTGTGGTCTCGCCGTGCTCTTGAGCGAGGTAGACCCAAAAGTGTGTGTGTTTTATCCCTACTTGTGTGTATATGCCATTATCGGCCGTATGCAAGCTTTAAATAATAAAAGTTTGTAATTAAGAGGCATTTTGCTATTTGTGTTGGTAAGATAGAAGAGACAATGGGAGACATAAGCGGCTCTTCTTCTAACCCCTTTGACGTGGCTTTTGAAACATGTAACTGTCGAAAGTAACACCTAAATATTTGGCTTTCTTATCCGAGGGAATCGGTTTGCCGTAGAGGTTCAATTGCCCGAGAGTTGGAACGGACGTGTGGCAGGACGAGTGAGGTCAGCTCTGACAGCAGACCGATTAAAGTATATTGCTACACTTTTTTCGGGATTCACATCAATCCTCCATATGCGAAACCAATCGCCTAGGCTATTGATTGCACATTGTTAACTGGTGAGTTTACTGGTGATAAGGGATGGTGAGGAAGAGGAGTAATAGAGGGCAATGTTGTCTGCGAAAAGCGCAAGGTTAACATTAGAGCCTTTGGGAATATCGCTAGTGTATAGCGTGCACTAGTAGGGAGCGTCTGGTTGAGAGGGTGCCTTCTAGTCGATATCGAAAAGAGCGATTTGAAAGGTAGGCTTGTATGATATGCTCAAGTCTGTCATGCACATTGAAAGAGTACAACTTGTAGAGTAAACTGTTGTGTCAGACTTTATCGAGTGCCTTTGCGACATCGAATAGAACAGCCCCCGTGTAATGGGATCTAAGGCCTGACTTTGTTTTGTTTAGGCCCGTCAGAATGTATTCTGTAAGGCGATAAACCTGGTCGGAACAGGAGTGTTCAGGACGGAACCCGAATTGTTCCTCTGGTACGAGGCCATTGGAGAAAATGTAATCCCTTAATGATTATGCGTTCATACAATTTCCCCATACAGTTGAGGAGACTGATTGGATGATAGCTCGTCGGTTGGTTTAGTGGCTTACGCGGCTTTCGTATGCCAGACAATGGCCTCCTTCCATTTGTCAGAGAAGGAACAGGTGGCTAGAAATACATTGAAAATGCTCGCTAGTAGACAAATAATCGGGCCCGGTAAAAGTTTTAATGCCTTATTACTACTAACTTTAGGTTTCGGGCCAATTGCCAGTAGGCAACATGCGCTGGCTCTAATTCTTCCGTTAGGTTATGCCACGAAGTTTCGCGAGACCGCATAAAGACTCACTCTTTATGCGGTCTCTAACCTGAAGTTGTAAATACCTAAATAATGCTTGTTTCTGACCGATATCTATCGTACGCTCGTTGCGCGGCATTTTTGTCTCTTATCAGATATCGAATGTCGAACGGCAGGCCAAAGTTCCGGTCGGTCGTAACTTTTACCGTTTTCTCGGACTCTTCAATGGCCGATGAGATGTGCGACTTTATGTTGTTAATGGCATTATTTGCCTGATCTAGGTTACAAACTACATTTGGGATGTTTTCACAATTCTGGGGGTTCATTGCCTTGAGTTTAATCTCAAGGCGATGCCAACCCACTACGGTTTTAGTCATAGGGTCCGAACCGGCGTCTTAGCCCAAATTACATAAAACCGGCCTGTGGTCAGAATCTAACTCGTGCAGTGTCTCTATCGATAGGACATCGAGTGAGACACCCTTTAGAATAAATAGATCTAGTGTGCTAGGCGACCCTCTACTATCTAATGGATATCTAGTTGGGGTCTCGGGGGCTATTATATTAATGTTGAGTACTTTCTCGAGACCCTGCAATATTGTGCCATTTGAGTTGTTTCTGATGTCGATCCAGTCGCGGTAACCGTTTCTGCTTCTGTTTCCGCAACTTTTATAACGGAGATTTAAACGAAAGTTTACAACCGACGGCCGAGAGTCACGCATGCGCGGCTCAAAGCGCTTGCGTGTCGCTGGTTGAGCGCGCGGGGGAGGGGTCAAACAGCGAGCCGCGCAGGCACTTGTCACATTTGTTTGTTTACGTACTTTTTCGTTAATGTAAGCGCGTAATATTTTCTGCTGCTGTTTGTGTCAATACATTTGCGACATGTGTGTAACTTAATGACGATCAGCAGAACCAGACAATCTAGAGAGTTAACTAAATCCATTTACGATGATAGTGTATCTTGTGTAGTGTGAGTACACATAAAGGCGCCGAACTCGAATTGAGGATGAAGTCCAGCCAACGTCATCTTCAATCATGAATTCATCATTTAAAATTTTAGAATCCATGTCAAGTACAAACGAAGACCAAAAAATCTCGACTACAACTAACGAGAGTGACTATATCCTTTTGGAGATATAGTCACGTTTTCAGGAGTACAATAAGGAAAGAGATCACCTTTAAATGAAGAGCCTTTTGTGTGGTGGAAATTAAATTCACACAAATACCGAAATGTTTTGCCAATAATTGTCAGTACCCCCCGTCGCGAGTGGACAATTATTTAGCGGAGCTAGTCATATATACGAAGAACGCCAGATCAGATTGTTAGGTGTAAAAGCGGCCAAATTACTTTTTATAAAATATAACATGCCATTACTTAATTTTAAATATTAATAAAATGTTCAGTTGCAAAGTTGCAATATTGTTTTCTATAGTAGATTTCTTATATACTTATTTCTCATCTAGATTTGGTAATTTCATAATGGACCGACCAGATAAAAGCCAGTCTGTCAAGCACTATTAACGAATGCTCAAGAAAACAGCTTATGGAGACGAGTGGCGACGTATAGTCCAACAAGCCTCTCAGAACCCTACGTAGACATAATGGCCACGACCGCTCTGTAAAGAGTGTACCGAATAAGAAGAAGAAGAAGATTTGGTGCATTTGATACTTAATAAAGAATCATATTTGTAAACTTGTTTTTTTTTTATATTATTTACACTTCCGTTTTCGCATCCGTTTCCGTTTCTGCTAAAATTTACTTTTGATATCTGTTTCCGTTTCTGGTGACGCAAAGACACTTTCGTTGCATCACTAATATGTACATACTACATGTATGCATTATGTACCTTGTAGTTTTATTGTATCTAAAACAATTACTCATTGTAGTTAACAGTACAATAACTTATCATGTAAACACAATCATTTATTAATGGACCCTTAAGCAATTTAAAAGTCTATAAAACATAAGCATATTAATAGTTTAATGTAACAAATGTAATGAAAAATAATAAAATTAAAATTTCTTTTCTGATACTTACTGATATTTACAATTTGTCAGTAACGAAAATATTGATTTGGCTAAAGTTTGTTTAAAAGTTCATAAAATAACAGTGCGAATTTTCCGCAATGCAGCTTTTAGAAAATATCGGAGGTCAAAAATATTTGTAAGCGACTTTTCATATAAAGAGGTCGAGACTGTCTTTGCTTTGGAATGTTAATTTTCTGCTGTGTGTGTTGTGTATAAATTGTGTATTTTTGAAAATAAATGTCCGTTGTGATATAGCAAGGAACTTTAACAATACATTTACCAATAAGAAGCAAAGAAGATATATTTGAAAGGAGAATTTAACAAAGTTTTTATAAAATGAAAAGACTTTTAATAGATTTTTTCGTTTGTTTACATTTTATAATAATTTACCTCTGAAATTTTTCAAGCAAATGGGGTCAAAAGACAGACTAAGGTGAATCAACATTTTTAAACATTCAAAGTTAAGAAAACTTAAATCAACCGTTAAAAAGCAATCTCTTGCATCTTTAAGTTTATGTTTGCCATATTTCATGTCTCTTGAAAGAAGCTTTATTAAATTTTAAGATTTGATAATATTGTTTATCTTTAAAATATTCCATGTTTTTGACAAAGTTATATTAAACTTCAAGGTTTTATAATGTTTGTGGCATGAACTATTTAATAGTTAGTGCAAAATTGGAAACCTTTGCGAGCTGGGAAACTTTGCAAAAGCATCATGTTTGAGTAGACAGTTATTATGCTTAACTTAAGTTTAGCTAAAAGCTTTGAAACTACTTTGATGTACACATAAAAATAGTTTAGCTTAAGCGAAACAAACAGTTACAACGAAAATTATATTTTTTGTACGACAGGATATAAGAATTTTTTCGTTTGTCTCTGTTATAATTGCCTTATCTTTTCCCCTATAATTTTTCTGCTAATTAATAACTCTCAATATTTAATTAAAACTAAATCTTCAAATTAATTTTCTACTAATATATATTTCTGTTTTTTCATTTTTGATGAGAAAACTAATTGTAGTTAAATGGAAAAATGTATAAATGTTACTTATGCTACTAAGAAAACCGAAAATTAATATTTGTCTCATATGTATTTTTATTAATATTCATAATGCATTGAAAACTGAATGAATCAGTATCTTTAAACTAAGAGTGACATTAATTTTATTTATTCTGCAATATTAAAAACGCCGAATTTAATGACAAGAACCCATTGAATAAGTGGACTTGGAATTCATAAAAAAAATCTATCATTTTCCTATCTAAAATAAATAAAAGCATTTCGTACTTAACACCGATTGTAATTCTTAATACAATTTCAACAATTTGGGGACAAATTAATAATCAATAGCAAGAATTTATTTTAAATTAGATTATTTTCAGTTAAATTATTAAATTTTTCTTTTTGAATTTCACGCGCGTATTTTATTAAAGCTGCTGGAACTTTTTCGATTTTGCTGTGATTTTTAATTCCGTTGTCAAGTTTTGTTCTTCGTTAGACCACCTATATTTATATAATATAATCCATAATCAAAAATTCTTTGAATTGTTTGTGCCTTAAGGCAGATGTGTTTACTAAAGCCCACGAAGACAAAGATCAAAATCATCTTTTTCAATTCATAAAGTAATTTTGATGTTGAAATGTACAAACTATCATACAAGTATTGGCGAGAAAATTTTTTCTCCTTGTAATATTCTGTAGTCATAAAGTGGTTCATAAAAATAAAACCTTGTTATCAATGAAACGAGAATTAATAGGAATTAAAGCAAAGTAAACTACACGTCAAAGTTATTTCGTCAGTGTTCTAACTTGGTAACAGTAATTTTAAGATGCTCATGCATTTTTTATAACCTAAGTACATTAAAATTTAATAAAAATTCAATTTTAAGGTTCATTTTCTGGCCATTTTCCAATGAATAACATATTGAACTGTCTCCGTAGCCTAGTGATATGGGCGTGTGCTTTAGAAACGGAAGGTCGTGGGTTTGAAACCTGCGGGGACTTTCATAGACAAATTTTTATAGTCGTTTTCTAGTCCATTTGGTAGTTTATTTGACAATCAATAAGAAAGTGTAATGCTTCCATATTAAATAAAAAAATTACTTTGACTTTAATGTGTTTGCCAGTTCGTTTGGGTACCCGCCAACCCGCATTGGACCAGCGTGGTGGGATACGGTCCGGCCGTAGACAATCAAGGGCCGATGATGATGATGAAAATATAGTGTATGACACGTTTCATGCAAATAAAATGAAGAATTTTAAACTCTAAAACTGAAACGGACGTTCCATGATGGTCTTGACACCAGTTGCACGAGTCCTTTTACTCTTTAGGCAATTAGGTGATATCGTCCCATATTATACTAGCCAACTAGATAAAAGGATTTCGCTCTTTTGCCTGCTGGATTTGAACCCCCAGAACTGGTTTGTAAAATAATGTTACAGCATAAACGGAGAAAATACTCGAATATTTTGAGTAAAGTTTCCACCATAAATTGAACAGTATATCGCGGCAATGAATCAGAAATTACAGCTTAATGGTAAAATATGGCTTGAGCTACGCATAAAACTGGCAAATGGTCGTAGCGCATTGATAAATCAAGTAGATAATGAATATATAAAGTAATAATAGGCAAGCAATTTTTTGGCAAACACGATATAATTTTATGTTTTAATTAAGCTAACAAGTTCAATGACTTTTTTTCAAAGCATATACACTATCTTTTACTCGAACTTTATAGAAAACTGGTATTTTATAATAAAAAATGTAAGTCCCTTATGTTAGCCTACATTTAGGTAATTATATTTACTGAAATTTGGTATAATAACAAGAAGTAAACTAGAATTGAAATACTGACAAAAAATTACTCTATTATATTGGAATAAATATTTTATCTTTTTGAATAAATAAATGTGCAAGAGGTAGTGTTCAATCTTTAGGTGATTCGCTATTTTTTATGTACCTTTTGTAATCATGAAAATAATCCTATATAATGGAAGTCGTTTCCCTTCTGCTCCACAAATAACTAGTCGAAAACAAAAAAAAATACGTAAGAGTCGACTTATATGCCGTTTGTGCTTCTGGACGAAGCTAAGAGGCAGGTTCCTCTTAGCTGGCCTGTGGTGCAGGGGCAGCCATAGAGAAGGTTGTTCCAAGCGGTCTGAATAAGCCCGCTTTGGATGCGTCTAGGCGGGGGCAAGGGACGGATTGCGGGGGGTAGGTGTGCCTTCCTGTCCTTCGCAATCAAGGTGGAGTCGTAGGGGAAGAAGAGTGTCAGTTTTCCGTAGACTGCTCTTCCTATCCTCCGCGACTTGGCGGGGCTGCACCGCCGATGCGATGTGGACCGTGTGTGAGGGAACATTCGGCATGGTGCTGTCGATCTCTCCGCCTTCTGCGACTGTGTAACAGACTCGGGGGAGTCTGATACCTAACTACAGGGGCCGAGACGAAGAGCACGTTAGTTCTGTCGCCCAGAGAGAGGCAGATGCAGATGGCAGATGGCCGTAGAGCCAAGATGGGGCTGCTCCAGCGGCCAGCGCTAGTGGGATCGCATAAGACTGCACAAGGGTTCCCGTGCCTCCATCTCCAAGGCGCCAAGAAGAAACAACGTGGTGGTTTTAGTCGGTGCGAGTCCGACATAGCCCGTCTTTGCCCCTGCGAGGACGGGTATGCATTTCCCCACGGTGAAAAAAAGGATGAGGAAACGACTTTAACACCATGCCCTGGGCATGCATAAAAGAGGCGCTCCGTTTCCACGGGTCGCCTCCCTACCTGCAGCGCATCAACAGTGCCTACCTGTCGCACCAACGTGTAGAGTTTCCGTGCCGAGATGGGCTCTGTACCATCGAAGTATCGAGTGGAGTCCCACAGGGATCTGTGTTTGGACCGCTCCTGTGGAACGTTGGCTATGGGGATGAGATTGGGTGCTACGCGGTGGCAATATCGAAGGTGTCGACGTCACTTGTAATGCGTACGACAGCCTCATTGAGAGGCAGCGTGTCTGTCGGATGGCTATTTGCTCTAGGACCTGGATGCAGAAATCCTCTCAACGTTCTTCTGGTGCAAGGAGGCGAAGTCTCGAGGCTTGCTGGCCAAGCTCAGAAATTAGGGTGCGCAGTGACGAATTGCGCTCCCTTGTTATACAGGAATGAGAGCTGCGGCTAGATCACTTCAGCTCCAGCCATCAAACAGAGGAGGCCATACGTTTTAAAATAGTGGCTGGAAAGAGAACACGGCTCCCTAACATTCCGCGCGACGCAGGTTCTTTCGGGACACAGCTGTTTCAGGAAGTACCTGTGCCACGTGGCTGGTAAGAAGCCTACTGAGGCGTATGTCCGGCCCAGCATGCGCTAAAGAACCGCCCTGGGTTGAGCATAGCCAAGAGCTGCGTAGCGTCATGGCCCAAAAGGAACCCGTGCAAAGAGACAGAGAGGCCAACAGCGCCCTGGCTATCCGCAGAGGAAGGCCAGGGCGCCAAAGAGAAGCGTACGCGTACAACTTTCCCCCTGATACTAGGCTCCTGGGCGGCCGGCAATAGGGTATCAGCCAACCAGACAAGGGCTCGCAAAGGGGTGCTGCGCTGTTTGTTCCGGCATGGCAACTAAAGCGACCTTCATGGTGTCCTAACACACCCGGAGAGTCGTGGTCCGCGAGGGTCAAGTTGCGCCAGGATCACCGAAGACTGTCAGCAGTACCCGTAGCCACATCTACAGCGATATGGGAAAGACAATACATTTACGACGTAGAACAGTTCTGTGGGATTGGTGGTCTCATTTCGAGCGGCTGCACTCCAACGGACTTCCCAGGCGTAGTAATTGTTTTACCCACCTCGTTGCGTTAAATGCCTCGGGGATCATGGCACCAATGAATGCCCCAGGCCCAAGGACGAAAAGTTCTTTCCACCTTCGAGCTCCCAACGTGTGTTAAGTGCCGTAATCCAGGCCAAACAGCGAACTACCTCGGCTGCCCTAAAGCAGCACAACGCAGAGTTCCTGCGTACCCCAGGAAGCCTCTTCTAAGCAAATAATCCTCCCAACCCATCTTCTAGCACTGCATTCCCACCTCCGTCCTTCCAACGACTGGCAGTTTCACCCTGCGTGGCAACATAGTGCGCTGGAACCAGCCCGAGCGCACATTCTCAGGCTTGCCACAGCCTCAAACACTCAGCATGCTAGCCATAGCAATGGCTACATTAAGCAAGATGCATCAATATTCATGAAGTCACTGGTTTTTTTTTATATTGACAATTTCAATAATGTTGCGACTGAATTCACTGCCGCAGGTAGCGCGATGGCTGGGCTCAGTATTCTTGTTAATTAAAATAATTTAGTTAACACCCATAAGGTAAAACAGGTTTTGACACCCACGCAGCAATCACATACACTCTACACTTAGTAGTGTAGGACAATACACACACATGACATCGGCTCCACTGGTGAGGTCGAACACTCTTTCTATATGGCACTTTTTCTCCCAAGAAAAGGTGGCGCAAGAAATTCACTCACGCTCCCTATCTAATGTGGTGTGAGTTACCACCACATAGATAGAGTAGGAGTTTGCGCCACCTTTCAGGAGAAAGGTGCAAGAAACTCCACCGTGCCAACTCTTTAAGAAGAGGTAGTAAAAAATCAATGCTTATAGAAGTGTCTGAATCGAGCCAAAGCCTCGGCCAACCTGGACTGCCTTCGATTCAGCATGCTAACGGGAACCATAAAGTAATGGCCTGCCGAAGCTCCCCATATGAGGGCTCTGGTGCAGTGCAGAGACACGCCTGTGGCAACGGCCCCCACACCCGTTACGTTCTAATAGGTATTTTCCCAGAGCGCGAATCCTGTCAAAAAGACCTGTACATATTGCGTAAAATAGTTTTACGCTGTTTGAAGTCGGTCATATTTTGTAAAATTGCACTTATTAGTGTATCATATTATATCACGAGGTACATTGGTATGTGGCTGAGGCATAGAACTCAGCCTCCCCATCTCTTCCCTTGGGTGTCGTAAGAGGCGACTATGGGAAAAAGCTATACTGCACATCTATTCAGTGGCGGCCGACAGATGGCGAGATGGATCTCCGCTTTTAGATCCCAAAGTGCCGAGACCATCAACGGGCAGCAGCGTTGAAGGTGCAAAGGATCTGGAAATGACTGCGGTTGCCAACCCGCTTGCCAGGCGTGGCAACTATGAAGTGTGTCAGTAATGTACGGCCCCCAGTCTGCTCTGCTATTCCTGGCTACGGTAGCGGTCATGGTAACGGCAGGGCAGGGGTGCTAAGAATCCCCGGGTGGGATTCGCCTACCAACAATGATGACTGGACCTGGCAACATACAACGTACGGACATTGAGGACCGACGAGAGAATAACGAAGCTGGAACTGGAAGAGGAGGTAAACAAGTTGCAATTGGATATAATAGGATTATCCGAAGTCCGAAGACAGGGGGAGGATACAATAATACTTGAATCCGGCAACTTGTTTTACCATCGCGAGGGCGACCAACTGTCCCAAGGGGGTGTCGGATTTATCGTCCGCAAGTCTCTCATTAGCAACATTGTAAAAATCGAAAGTGTGTCTTCAAGGGCTTGCCTTATACTCAGAATATCGAAATGGTATTCGATGAAGGTCATACAGTTATACGCGAGGTGGAGGCAATGTAATAACATCTCACGAGCCATAAATTCCTCTAAAACTCAATACATGGTGCTGATGGGGGACTTTAACGCAAAAATAGGCAAAAGGAAAGAGCCGCGTTTATGTTCTGTTCTCGAGAGTCATCTTGAATCGTTTCGCTTCTAGACTAGACGACTTGCATCCACCCGAACAAGCTAGATTTCGATAAGGCTTTAGTACCATAGACCACATATTTACGCTGCGGCAGATTATACAGAAGACCGAGGAGTATAATCTACCTTTATGCTTGGCGTTTGTGGACTACGAGAAAGCCTTTGATTCTTTCGAAATTTGGGCTGTGCTGCAGGCCCTTCAGCGTAGCCAAATTGACAGTCGGTATATCGAAGTTCTGAGGTGTTTGTACACCTACTTCTAGTAGTACGAAGCCTATCCAATTGCAGAGAGGTAGGGTGATGTCACATCTCCGAAACTCTTCATCGCTGCATTGGAAGACGCCTTCAAACTTATGAATTGGAAAGGTCTTATAAGCATCAATAGCGAGTGTATTCTCCACCTTACATTTGCCGACGATATAGTCATCATGGCAAAGTCGCTAGAGGACCTAAATGCTATGCTCGATGACCTTAACAGCGTCTCTCAACACGTAGGCCTTAGGATGAACATGGACAAGACGAAACTCATGTCTAACGGTCGTTACATGCCTACGACGGTAGTTGTTGGGAGTGCTGTGCTCGAAGTTGTTGACGAATATGTATACCTGGGACAAGTAGTCCGATTAGGTAGGTCCAACTTCGATGCCGAGGTCCATCGACGAAACCAGCTCGGATAGGCAGCGTTCGGGAAGCTACGACATATCATCCCGAATGTGTGTTGCCAATGATGACCTATGGCACTGAGACATGGTACTTCACTGCCGGCCGTAAAGGCCTCGCTGCACGACTTGGAGCTCCAATTCGTGCAGCGAGGTATGAACCGGGCTATGCTCGGTATTTCTCTGCGTGATAAAGGGCGCAACGCAGCCATCCGCAGAAGAACCATGGTAACCGACATAGCCCGCAAAATTAGCAAGCTGAAGTGGCAATGGGCCAGCCACTTAGCTCGTAGAACCGATAACCGTTGGGGAAGAAAGGTTCTTGAGTGGCAGCCTCTTACTGGTCATCGCAGTGTCGGACGACCCCCCACCAGATGGAGTGACGACTTGCAAATGTGCAGGAGGTCGGTAGATGCAGGTGGCACAGGATCGTACCTCTTGGCGACTTATGCGGGAGGCCTATGCTCAACAGTGGCTCTGACAGGCTGAAACGACGATTGTATTATTTCATATTACATTATTGAAAACAAAGAAATACAACTTTCAGCCTAGTAAAATATTTAGTACAAAGGTTGAACACATAAAAACAATAAACTTTGTATTTATTCTTACAACGTAGATTTACAAGGTTGTAACCTTGAAATAACCTTGTTGTTTTAATTTGTAATAAAATCCGATTAGTATGTAGTTTAATGAATATAAGACAAGCAAAAGACTCTTATATTATTCATTTTAGCTTTTCTTTTAATTAATTAATGCTGCAAACTAAATTTCTCTAATTACTCCTGATCACAAGCTGTTATTGTCTACGCCCGAGTCTTTTGATCCGTCCAAAGGTTTAATTAAAACATTAAATGTAATAGAATATCAAAGCTTGTTAGAAGATGCCCGATAATTTAAAACTTCTCAGAAGCATGATATAAGGCTTATTTTTTGTATTTTTATACTATATATTTATTTAAAAAAGAAAGTAAGTGTACATATTTGTCAGTCATCATGTTTCCACAGAACAAGATTTGCTTGATAATGTTGTATTATTCCTCCATTATTACTCATCCTCATGCCTCCGTAGCCTAGTGGTATAGGCGTGTGCTTCAGAAACCGGAGGTCGTGGGTTCGAATCCTGCGGGGACACGACAATTTTTCATTGTTGTTTCCTAGTTGGTTAGGGCAATTTGGGCCGATCACCCAATTGTCTGAAAAGTAAGATGATCCATGCGTCGGATGGGCATGTAAAAAGTCGGTCCACCCACCAACCCGCATTGGACCAGCGTGGTGGGATACGGTCCAAAACCCCCTAATGGATAGGGGTGTATTAGGGGAGGCCTATTTCCAGCAGTGGAATGTCACAGGCTGATGATGATTACTCATTGTCTTAATATACCAAATCAAAACTCGGAAAGTATCGATATTTGTGTGAGAAGCATAAGACAGTCATCGAAACATTTTTAATTTTACGACAAAACGAAGAAAGACAAAACCCAAATCAAATCAAATCGAATCATTTATTTCAGACTAGTAGGAATACAGTCCATACACCATTAAAAAAATTCAATACTAATACAAATACAAAACAAGACAAGAACAAGAACCAGCTTTACAATAACTTCAAAAATAAATTAATAATAAACTTACAATACAAACATAAAAATAAATAATAAGGGATAAACAATCTACAAAGTATGCAACCGAATCCAATGTTTTTGAAACGGACAGTCTGCCCGTTCAGATATAATCCGTAGAATGCCATTTGAGCTTCTACGAAGACGGCTAAGCCTTGAAGCTGCTCTTTTTCGAACAATGGCATGGAAACCATCAGTATGCGCTTCGGCAAACATTTGTGAGGCACTGCAGTACCAAGGCCTTCTCAAGAGCAACCTGAATGCGTTATTGTACTGCACGCGCAACGCGTTAATGGTTTTAAGCGTATAGTTGACCCACAGGCTACACGTGTAAAAAGTCTGGCAGAAAGCCTTAAAAAGTAACACTTTTATGTGCTCGGTACAGCGAGAAAACCTGTGAGCCAGCATATTGCTTCTCACCGCCAACGCCCTACGCTCCCTCTCTATGTCATCATTGTCAGAGAAGTCTTCCGTAACCCAGTGTCCCAGATATTTGTATCTTGATACCTGCTTAAATGCAACACCCCCTAAAAAAACTTGTGGAACGGAAGCGATCTTATGCCCTCGAGACTTAAACATTATTATTTCACTTTTAGTTACATTATATCTGAGCCCATGAGCACTGACATACTTCTCGCATATGTTTAGTAGCTTCTGAATGGCACTTATCGAAGGTGCTAGCAACATCATGTCATCAGCATAGCTGAGGTTATTGACACATTTACCGTCAATTGAATACCCTATCCCAGTGCCACTGAGTTCCTCAATAAGCTCATTTATGTACAAATTAAACAGACTTGGCGAGGTTAACCCTCCCTGCCTAACTCCACACTTTAGTTTGTACTCATTAGATAATTCACCTGCCCAGCGTACAACATTAACTTGATGGTTGTCCCAATATTCAAAAACACCCACAAGTTCATCCGGAAGATTACAATTTGACCTAAGTTTATACCAAAGCAACTCATAGGATACTACATCGAAGGAATAATAATAATAATAACCAAAGGATTATTGCTATTCAATAAATGTATACCACAAAGTTGTTATTTTATAAAATCGCCATATTTTATAAAAAAGAATAAACAACAACAATTATAAAACTCGGCACGAACGCCAGTCATTGTTAGAAGTGACGAGGCGGAGATTTTAAAGACGCTCTAGAATCTGCGACAGCGAGTTTCTCGGATTGGGCGACTTCATAGAAGCGTCTACTTTGAAACAACCACTTGACCCTTCCCCGGCGCATTCATATTAATGATGACCCCGCAGTTGTGGATCCGTCACAAGTGGTGGCGTTTTTTGGTTTTTACTTTTTTAAATTATAACTCATCGGGGCGCATATTCATATATTTTTATTCTTAAACACTAATGGCTTCATAAGTAAACACGTGGTGATTGATGATTCGCAACCTTTTTTAATAATCATGCTATGAATAACCAATTATAATGCTCCATGTTAGCGCCAATCGATTTTGACATTATACTGTTACTTTGTAAAATCCGTAGTATCTTATTTAGCTCGGTAATAAACAAACGATAACCTAACTATACAAAGTTGGATTGCGCAAAACCACATTCTTTCTTTTACTTTTAAATTACTAGATCTGGCAACTGGAACAAAACTTGTTAGAAATCGTAATCAAGATTGATTTCAATCCTAATTGAATTAAAAATGTAAAACGAAAAACCAGTGACCCTAGAAAAGTTCTTAAGATTTTTGCACCACACACCATGAATATATAAATTATATTTCCCTTATGTGACCTGCATTATGTGACCAATACATCACTTTTAATAACACATTTAGTATGGTGCATATATACTTTGTATTGTTTCTGGAAGAACAAAGACTAGTTATTTATTTGTAATAATATCTTTTCCCCGAAAAATTCTTCCAAGTTATCATAAGGTCGGCTTCGGACCCACCGAGATTGACAGTTTTTTCGCAGTGCGACTGACTTCTGATCTATTTGATAATTAATTGATTTTCAGTCAATTTGATAGTACTGAGGTCCTATAATGTCTGCCAAGGATATTCATGACAAACGGTAATGATTTTCCGCTTGCCATCCTGTACTTGGATCACGAAACAAATCAGCCACGACAATTGGGTGCTTAGCCCATTTAACTTTTAGCAACCAGAAAACAACTTTCTTACAAAAATTGTTTTCCGCGACTCGAACCTCGGCCACGGCCTCATCCTTTAAATACCGCTAGGATTCGAAGGCGTTTTATAATCTTATGTATTCTATTTAAAGTTAAATGAATGCAGTTATTATACTTTCCGCTCGTCGCTTCTAACTGGTACTACGACCAACATTCCGCCCACGATGATACTCTGTTCTTTTCCGGTGATGGCTCAACAACAGCGTTTCGTTTATCCGCCTACATTCTATTTGTTTTACGGCTATTTTGACACGAACTATTTTTAGCACTATGGATTAATTCAGATTAAAATGAAACTCAAAATTTTATAATATTTTAAAAACAATAATTAAATATCGTGAAATTATAGTTTTAGTGCAAACCAATATTAATAATAATGTTCTCCAGTCGATTACGGCTACAGCGGCCGATTTATATAAGAGATCAGCCAACAACGCCGGAGATATTATAGTGCACAAGTGTACGCGCAAACACAGGCGTACTCCCTGATCCTTTATACTCTCAAAGCTCGATGGGACGGATAGCCAACACGACCGACGAGACATAAGGCGCAGGACTGACTTTTTACATGCCCATCCAACGCTTTGATCATCTTACTTTTCAGACAATAGGGTGATCAGCCCAAATTGCCCTAATAAATTAGAAAACAACACTGAAAATTTGTTGAGTCTCTGCGGGACTCGAACCCAAGACCTCCGTTTTCCAGAGTTTGGCTACAGAGGCAGTGTAGAAGGCAGTCTAAAGATCGAAAGTGTAATTATATACATACTTTTATTTTACTTACGATTGATATTGGGGGTATAATCTTACTCAAATACACAATATAAAATGTTGATACGAATGATTAAATATCATGAAATTATGTTTTTAACGCAAACCAAGGTTACAGACACAATAAATAAAAACGAGTAATCTACCAACATTTAAATTATAAATAAAAGATGTGTCTCAGAACCACAAAAGTCTAATTGATAACTATTATAAAAATTACAAAAGTTAGTAAATATATGTTTATTTACGATTTCCATCATTACACGCAATAATTTGTCTTTATAGTTTTATACAACAGTTATTCATCATCATCAGCCTGTGTTAGTCCTGCTGGTCAAAGGCTTCTCCTAATGCACGCCTTCTCCATAAGGGGTTTTGGACCGTATCCACCTCACTGGTCCAGTGTGAGTTGACCAACTTTTTACTTGCCCATCCGACGCATTATGACTCACTTTTTAGATAATGGGGTGATTGGCCCAATTTTCCTAAAAATGATTGTTATTACACTGTAGAAATTAAAAGAAAACAGTTCACAAAACGTTTGACTTAGCGAGAAAATAACGTTAACATTGTTTTTTTGAGGTCAAAAAGTTACAATTAAAAATATATTATGTTCTTAACGCGTTTCTTTTCAACTATTAAATCCCAAAGAATATAATAATTTTAAAGAAGATGTATGAGTTCTTCTATGATTTAGAAAATCATTATTTTTCTTTACTAAAATATATTTCATAATAATAAATTTTAATACAGTGCAGACGGTAACCTACATTCTTTAACCTGTAATAAAGATAGACACAAATTTACGGGGTCGTGAATTTCTGAAGTAAAAAGTTAAACACAGTTGTGATAAATCCTAAGGCAAGTTAAAATTTTTAATGACTTTTATCTGAACGGTTTTTACTTTTCCATACTTTTAAACCTTGAGGCAAAGAGTTCAAAAGCATGAAAGGCATAAAAGCCTATTCAATGATTTCAACCGAGTACTAATGACTTCCAGAATTTCATCGTCATCAAGCTTATGTCATGTTGAAATTATGATCACGTGAAAATATTATCTGAAGTTGGAAGATACACTAGATAAATGTTCTTTTTTTTAAATTTCATACCAATTTGGCATTTCTCATTATTTTTAGACACATATATAATATGTATGTATGTATATATTACGATGATTATAATATTACGATAGATTACGATGATTTTATTTTTATTCCTAAATTATGGAGGGGTATTTTAACGCATATTTTGGTAAGTGCAACTAAGATCTTTGCAAGTTTTCCCTATTTACATTGTCTTCTCAAATTTTAACTGTGTTCATTTTTCATTATCTATTAAAATCTTACGATAAATATTTTAGTGTGGTATCTTAAGTAACGTTTAGTCTGATGATAAATTATACCTAAGTGATGAACTTTTATTTTATTTAAGGTTAAGGTCAAGTAAAATATAAGTATATTGGACTAAAAAGATTTTGGTAGATAAAGAGAGTTATCGCATAAGTAAATATCGATGATATTTAAAATATTAAAGAGTAAAATTTGAAATATGTTTTCAATAAAAAAAAATATAAAATAAGGTACAAAATCATCGCAATTTATCTGCACAATACGTAGTACCAAATTGGACTGTTTCGCAAATTAGTTTGTAAGTTAAGACAATAAACACAGAAAATATTAGCCATTTTTAATGAAAAGTATCAATTTCATTATTACTAGTAACATCAGCCTGTGTCAGTGTCCCCTGATGCACGCCACCGCTTCCGATCTTCGGTTATTCTCATCCAGCCCACACCGTCCCCTTTGCGAGTGTCGTCACTCCATCTTGCCGCAGGGCGCCCTGCACTAAAGAGGACACGGCTCCTAACATTCCGCGCGACGCAGGTTCTCTCGGGCACGGCTGTTCGGAGGTCCCTGTGCCGCGTGGCCGGTAGGGAGCCTACAGAGGAGTGCCACCACTGTGGCGTATGTGCCGAAGAGACGGCCCAACACGCGCTGGAAGAGTGCCCAGCCTGGGTCGAGCAGCGCCGAGAGCTGCGTAATGTCTTGGGGACGACCTTTCGCTTCCTGCCGTAGTGCGCAGGATGCTGAGAGCTGAAAGGTCGTGGGGCCGTCCATCTGCTTACTGCGAGGACGTGATGGCCCGGAAGGAGGCCGCAGAAAGGGACAGGAGGCCGAGAGCGCCCTGGCTATCCGCAGAAGAGCCAGGGCGCCGAAGGTGGCGTAGCGCGCAACCTTCCCCTGACACTGAGCCCTGGGCGCCGGCAAGGTGCCGCCGCCCAGAGAAGGGCTCAAGAGGGCGCCGCGCTGTTTGTTCCGGCACAGCGCCTAAAGCGACGTTCAGGTGTCCCAACACACCCGGTGAAAGGAGACCGAAGTCGGGGTCGCCGAAGATGTCATCACGCCCGCAGCCCAGCTACAGCGACATGAGAAAGGAACAACCGTTGGTTTTGTGGGATACGGCCGCTCCATCTGGGTCCAGGGAGCCCCAATATCCCGCTGTCCCTCACTTTGGCGGTGGGGAATCCTAAGCTGGATTTTTCCAACGACAAAAAAAAGGCGCCCTACACTACGTTTGCAGGGCCTCGGTCTTCACTCCAGAACTTTCCAACTCAAGCGGTCGTCAAGTATGCGGCTTATATGCCGGCCCACAGCTTACTAATCCGTTGGGCTATATCGGTGACTCTGGTTCTCTGACGGATCACATCATTTCTGATGCGGTCCTTTAGAGATACTCCGAGCATAGCTCGCTGAGCGACTTTAAATTTGTGGACCAGTCGAACCATGAGTGTCCAAGTCTCGGCACCGTAGGTCATAACGGGTAGGACGCACTGATCGAAGACTTTCGATTTGAGGATCTGTGGGATGGGTGACGAAAAAATACAGGTAACACTGGTGCTTTATAAGATTACTTGCTTTGTTTTTGTCTATATACGAACTTAACGATCGATAACAGTCTAGCAACAACACGAATACTAAACATGTATTAACAAAACTTTCACTTAACCTTTACAAAACTAGGACTTGACGTATTTTCGACATTAACTTAAGATATTCAAGCTATTCGCTATTACATTATTATATTGTCTTATAAGACATGTTGATAAAAATATGAATAAATTTAAATGCTTCCCGTGATATTCTTTATATTATATTATATTATAATGTCAGATTGTCCATTGAAATTGCACTATATGTAACAGCTCAATCAATTGTGTGACGTCCCGCAAATTGCTTTATGTAAATCGTCCCACCGTCCAATTTGCCCTAAGCGGCATTGATCGTTCTGTTAGCATGATAACCCATGTCACACATTGGCAGGGATTTACTGATTTCGTGTTGAATGGAAATTTATCTAAATGAAAGTAAAGTTTTCATGATTACATATATATATGTATATAGGTTTCTACTTCTATTATGTTTCTATTTATTTCATACGCAATGTTCTACATTAAATGCAAAAGTAGATATTGATTGAAAAAAATCTTTCATAAACAGTAGATAGAGATAATGTACAGCCTGTAAATGAAATAAATATTGTGATTTTATTTCTTCATTTTTTTGTTAAAACCTTATGCTCAAATTGTACAGAGGCAGCCTTAATGTCGACAGTATTTTCTGTCAGTCAACCTTAGGGTGATGCACAGAAAAGTGGGAGAGTGCAAATATATGCCTTTAGAAATTTGAAGTTTTGATAAAAATATATAACTAAAAATGAATAAGTAAAATACCACAGATGTACATTAACAAAAAGTAAATATATATATATATATATTATATATTAACGAATAAGCACATAATATTTATATTATGTGTATATATTCGTACATACATAATAATTAAAAAAAATGTTAATGTTAGCGCTTTATTGTTTGTATAAGGGTTTTAATAGCTGTATATTTTACGCTCACAATTTATATTAGAGTTATGATGTTTTAGCCAAAAATGACGGATGTATTTATACGATTTGTAAAATATCATGCTAAAACGCTTTATTACGTTGTCTCGCCGACTTTTTACGTTTTAACTACGGAGGATTGGGGACAATCATTTTGTTTATACAGCTTACTTAAGAAATTGATTGAGTTAAGGTTGAAATATACATATATATATATAAGAGTGTACTTTTAACCTTTTTAAACTTGATCTCTTTGATTTTGCTTATTATTAAAACCAAAAAAAGCAGGTACGAAATCGTTTTTTTAAATAAACAATAATGATACGGACGGGAAAACAATAATAAAAAATAAGGGGGCTACAATATAATGTTGATTTAAATGGGTTTTATGTCATGTTTTAAAATAGATTTCTGCAGTTAACAAACAGAAACACTTGATATGTGTCACAGCTTACATTATTCAAATTAGAATTCGAAGAAAAATATAATTTGAGTTTATAATTGTGATAGGTATAACTTTAGTTAAAAATATTTAAAATCTACTATCAGCACTTGTCCTTAACCATTTATTAGGCATTGCTAGAACGATATCCCTTTTCGGTACCAGATAAGCATTAACTGGAGGCAGACCAATTTTATCTCTATATTTTTTTTATTTATATTATTTTAAGGTTAGTAACTCAATTTACGCGTCCGATGAGAATTTGTGCGGTTTTTATGATACAGTACGTGAAAACCACTATTAATATAATACACCATAATAATTATACGTTATTCCACATAACTTACACGACGAATTGAAACCGTAAGTCGCAAACTTGCAACATGGCTTAAACAGACAGGCTAAGAAATATACTAGATGGAATATAGATATATTAACATAAACCTACATAGAGTTATCTTTCACTAAAAATTTAATAACTTTACCGCCAATAAGATTTTTTTCTATATATTTTCACAAAATTTCAAATAATAACGCTTTTAATCATGTACGATATAGTACAGCCAAATCTACTTTCAAGTTAATTAGTTTCTTGATACCTTTTTTGATTTTACGACTCTCTGTCTTTGATGATGTCCAATAAAATTTCTATAAACTATTGTGCTATCGTTTAACATCAAGAAATAACCTCATATACTAATTAAAGAGAATTAAAATTATCTAATAAATTCTTGTCTAAACAATTCTTAATTTTTCATTACATTAATTGGCCTTTTCGTAAGAGTTTTTTTTATCACATTATCCGACTCCGAAGAATTTCATTACGATCATGTTTTACTACGAGCCTAAAAAATCTCATCAAATTATAAACTTGAAAGAAACAATTTATGTTACAAGACAATATTTACTTTTAAATCGTTTAGAAAAGTCAAGGTAACCGATATTTTGGATTCTTTGGCAAAATAACTATAGGACTATTTACACATATGCATGTTTAAATTTTTCACTTGCATCAACTGTGCTACAATTCTTAAAAAACTCGAAAAAACTTCGCCAGGGGCACTAGGTAAAAATAATTTTTAAGCAAAACCTGCGTTGCAATGGGTATAGTGGCGTACAATTAGAAGTTTCTTTACCCAGCACGCGATATGCTAATAAAAGATATTTATGCAAATATTTTTTGTATTTATAATTATAGTTTATAATAGATTTCTCATCTACTTATTAGTTTAAAACTTAAACTCTAAATGAAGAGGTAGAGACTGTAAGATCTCTTTTGCAAAGTACCATTGCTCATTATTTACGAAGCTTAAATCACAGGTTCGGATTTTGTTGGATAAAAAACCTTAGGGCTATCTATGTTTTATAGGTGGTAAGGGCAACGTGATCTGATCACCCAATTGCCTAAAAACTAAGATAAGTATTGTGCTAGATGTGCAAGTCGGTCCAGGTTGTCAAGACGAACTTTGGCAGTAATAATAGGTCATTCAGTGGCGTTAAACTTACAGACAACCAATCCATTCATCAACTGCATCAATGAACAGATACTTTCATAGTCCTCAAGAATTTTACAAACAATTAGCGACCCGCCCCTGATTCGTACGGGAGCTATGCTGATAGAAAATATACCTACAATACTAAGCTTGTGTTATACACATAAACAATCCTCTTTAATAACTCTATCTATTGAAACACACCGCATCGAAATCCGTTGCGTAGTTTCAAAGATTTAAGCATAATTAGATATAGGGGCAGAGAAAGCGACTTTGTTTTATACTATGCAGTGAAGGGTTAGTTTTTAAAGGGTTTATTTCAAAATAATTCAATATTTGTATTTATATAAGATATTAAACACGACACGATTATAACTACACGAGAATTTATTATAAGAGAAAAAGATATCAAGCACAATTAAACAACATTAACATTCCGAATTAAGTGAGTCGAATCGGGAGTTTTGGACTGAGTCTGACAAATCGACGGTTTCGTTGCCTTACACTCGAGTAAATGGACTTCAGAACAAATGAAGGACATTCGCATCGTTATGGGGTTTTTGGACCGTTTCCCACCACTCTGGTCCAATGCGGGTTGGTGGGTGGATCGACTTTTTATATTCCCATCTGACGCATGGATCATCTTACTTTTCAGACAATTAGATGATCGGCCCAAATTGCCCTAGCCAACTAGGAAACAACGATTTAAATAAATTAAATGATGGTTACATTAAGATCAATTATAAAAGTATTGCTTTTGCCGAAGTTTGTTTAATAGTTATTAAAAAACCATAAGAATTTTCCGCACTGCGGCTTTCAGAAAATATTGCTTAAAGAGATCGACAGTCTTTGCTTTGGAATGTTAATTTACTGTCGTATGTGTTGTGTTTTATTGCGCTTTTTCTAAATTAACATTTATTTTAAATTAATGAGGTACTATCACGATGTGTTAACTAATAAGAAGGAAAGTACGTATATTTTTAGAGAAATAGAACTAAGTTTTACTGAATAACAGGATTTTAGCGGACTTTAAAGCCTTTACGCATATTTAATTGTGTATTAACTCCCTAGGTTTCGTACATTTTAAAGCGTCACAAGACTGAGGCGAATCACCGTTTTTTAAACTAGTTGTAGTAAACTTAACTCAACCGGTAAAAAGCAATATCTGCCGTCTCTGAGTTTGTGTTTGTAATATTCCATGTCTTTTTTAAAAAGTTATATTAAATTTCAAGGTTTTATAATCTCTGTGACATAAACTATTTAATAGCCAGTGCAAGATTGGAAACCTTTGCGAGCTGGATAACTTTTCAAAGGCATCATAAACATGATGCCTATTCAAATGACCAGACAGTTATTATGGTTGATATAAATTTACCTGAAAGCTCTGAAACCTCTTTGGTATACACTCCAAAATAGTGAACTTTAGTAGGATAAATATCTACATAAAAAATTACATTTTTAATATTTATTTTACACTAACATTGTTAGTTATCTAAATTATAGCTCATACTTTTTTCAGTAATCTATATCTTTTTTCAATTAATATCGTTTTTAACTAAGTTATATGTTTTCATAGTTATGTTATAAAATAAGAGAATACATATGTAAAGTATAATTATGTACTTACCAATTCATTAAATATTTTATTGAGACGATTAGGCTATGCATCTTTTATCAATAATTACATATGTTCTGTTCTGTAGGACCATTATAAATTGATTCCTTCTTCAGGAAAAGAATGTCTTTAATCTTAACCGAGTTGTGATTATGTCACCAAATCACCGTTTTTTGGCGTATCAAGAAATAATATCTTACGGCTACATTTGTATTTTAACAAATTGCAGCATTAAGAATCCTTTTTTAATAAATATAAATCATAAAAACATATCCATTTTTCAACATAAACAGAGGAAATATTCGACTATTGTGAGTAAAGTTTTCACCATAAATTGAACAGTATATCGCGGCAATGAATCAGAAATTACAGCTTAACAGTGAAATATGGCTTGAGCTACGCACAGAACTGGCAAATGCTCATGGCGCATTGATAAATTAACTTGATAATGAATATCTAAAATAATGATAGGTGAGTAGTATTTTTGGAAATAACTTATATAGTTAGTAAGAATGTTCCTTCTGTTGATTGCGCAAAATTGTAAACAAAAGAGTTACATTTAAGAACTGTTATTGTTTTTTTTATTTCTTAGTTTTCTATTGAAAATTTTATAATTTTTATGGATACGGCACTACTACCATAAACATAATTTTAACGTTTTAGTTGCATGGTTATTAAAATATAAAGAACAAAAGTTGATTACATTCGTCGCAATAGTGAGAAAACAAATATCGTATGAAATAATAAATAACGTCCGTCGTTGAATATGTCATCAAAATATTGCCTTTATATAGGATACAATATGACTTTTATTTAGTTTTGGTCTGTAAAAATTATACAATTTATAATTTTACACGCATGTTAGAAAGTTATTTTATTCATTACTTTTTTCTTATTTAGGTAATGCCTTGATATAAAATAACGGTATTAAGAAAATTCATTTTTGTTTTTAACAATAGATAATAATTATTATTTAATTAAATGACTAAAACTAATTAATTAATTTGTTGGATTAAAATGCACATGGTGGAGCAAATATATTTTAAAATCAGTTAAATAAGCTTAAACTGCCTCCGTAGCCTAGTGGTATGGGCGTGTGCTTTAGAATCCGGAGGTCGTGGTTCAATCCTGCGGGACTCAACAAATTTTTCATTGTTGTTTCCTAGTTGGTTAGGCAATTTGGGCCGATCACCCTATTGTCTGAAAAGTAAGATGATCCATGCGTCGGATGGGCATGTAAATAGTTGGTCACCCACCAACCGCATTGGACCAGCGTGGTGGATACGGTCAAAACCTCCTAATGGATAGGGATGTATTAGGGAGGCCTATGTCCAGCAGTGGACTATCAAGGCTGATGATGTATGATGTAAATAGTTTAAGAGTACATCGTGGACAAACAATGTGACACATGATTTGAATATATTAAGATTTTTTATTTATATATTAAACGAGTGTGCATTTATCTGAGGTCCCAGATTATTGTTCCGGTGAATGTGGATAATTGAGAGTCAGTACTGTTTTAAGGCATGCAGTTTGCCAACCTTTTTTTTGACGGGATCTGCTACCCCGTGTAATAAACCGATTATAACTTTACCGGAAGTGAGGCGGGACCCGTTGCCATAGGCACGTCTCTCTCGAAGTGACTTGAAGCCCCAAGGGCCCCCAGAGGGGGAACCTTAGAGCTCCGTTCGATTTAGACGCTTTCTTAAGGATATATTTCATAGCTCGAATAGCTCTAGCTAACATCACTACTTCTTCTTATAGCGTAGACGCTGGTAGAAAAAGTGTCGCAAGAAACTCCAGGAACGGTCATATCAAATGTGGTATTAGGCTACAGTGTCACATAGCAAAGGGCGTGTATATTCGACCTCACTGGTAAGGCCAATGTCATGTGTGTGTGTGTGTTGTCTTAAAGTATCAATGTAAAATTATGCTATACCGATGCAAATTTTATGGTGTTAACAGACTCGAATACTTACCTTAGTTTCCCTCTATTTATTTTAGCATTTAAGTAACTTACCTGAAACAAAATAATTAAATGTATTATTATGATATATATAATTATTAATAAATTTGCGTTCCAATGTAAATAGAGACTGCTTCATGTAAAACAAATTTATTTTGTTGTAAAATTTAAATACTATTTACAGAAAACAATCGATAACAAGCTTGCGCTTATCTACTTAACTTTCTCCCTTTATTTCTTGAATTTTATGTTATACATATTTTAGAACAAACAATGCCATCAAGAATTTTTTGATATTATAAGTTTTTAAACAAAAAGAATTCAGCTTTCAGTTCCAATAAAATGCTTGATATTGCACGTGAACACAGAAAAATAAAAAAAATCATACTTCTTTTCTTGTCTCGTGGATTTACAAGGTTTTTATAGTAATTAGTAAAAAACCTCAGGTAATCAAATGTTATTTCATACATATCATCTTCATTATCATCACTGCTGGACAAGGGCCTTCCATGATGCACGCCACTGCGTCCGGTCTTCGGCAATGCTCACCCCGCCCACGACAAACGAAAAAATCGTTATAGGACGGGCAAAAGACTTATATAAGTCATTTTAACTTCTTCATCAGCCTGTGTAAGTCATACGTACGTACGTACTTCCGGTCTTCGGCACACCGACCAAAAAATGTATATGAGACGAGCAAATGGCTCTAATATTAGTCATTTTAAATTTTTTAATTTGTAATTAACGCTCTAATGTAATTTTCTCTAATAGCACCTTATGAAAATCTATCGTAAACGCCCGCGTCTTTTGATCCGTCCAAAAGTTTAAATAAAGCATTAAATGTAATAGAACATCAAAGCGTGTTAGAAGATGCCCGATAATTTTAAATTTCTTAGAAGGTATTTTAATAGGCTTATTTTTGTCTTTCAGTTTCACATTTTTTTTAGTTTTTTTTACTCTTGGTACAATTGTTCTTGTTACATTATATCCTTTAACCCTTATTGCAAAACACCCCAGAAGGGTATTATGTAAAAAGTGTTATTTTCTATAGAGATTTGGTGTAGACTGTAGATAGTTGGTTTTGTAAAGGCTTCGTCTGGGAAAGTACTACAGTGGTGCCTTATCCTGCTCCAAAGTGGTAGTGTATAACTATTACTGTCTTTCAATGATAAAGCACTTGGGCAGTTACAAAAGAAAGTAAATATACCTATTTGGCAGTCATCTAGGTTCCAGAATTTAAAAAGGGTTTGGGACCAGAAGATGTTGTGTTATTCGTTCGAACGGATGTTTATAAAAAGCAATATTTATGTCACAACGAATAACTTGCAACTCAAAATAAAAAATAACAAAATATGCGCGAGAAAATTATAACACACTGAAACGTATACATTTTTTTTTCTGTACTATGTCAAAACCATGTAATAGTTTTAAGCAATAATTATTGCCTTTTAATGAGTTATTATCACAAAGGTTTTATTTTAAGAAATAGCCACGTTGTATTAAAAGACAATTTAAAAAAATAAACAACAACAAGAGAGAAGTGACGGGGCGGAGATTTTAAAGACGCTCTAGAAATCTGCGACAGCTAGTTTCTCGGATTTGGCGAGTTCATAAAGGCGTCTATTTTGAAACAACGACTTGACCCTTCCCTGGCGCATTCATATTAATGATGACTCCACAGTTATGGATCCGCCACAAGTGTTGGCGTTTTTATTTTTGGCACTTTTTTAAATTATAACACAGAGAGTCACGTCACAAGCAGATTCATCTAATGTAAAACACTAATGGCGTCAGAAATAAAAACGTTGCTATTGGTGAATCCCCGCCATTATGTATAAATACGTAATGATTACCTTATCACATCACCCAACAAAAATATTGACATTATAGTTTGTCTTTGTAACATCAATATCTCATATTTTGTATAAATAGTAAAACTTTTGTATAAATAGAAAAAAAAAATCCTGCTGAATTTCTTACGCTGGTTCTTCTCTGATCAGACGCTTCCATTTCCAAAACAGTGAATGTTTATTTGACAATGAATAATAAAGTGTAATGCTTTTATATTGAATAAAGATAATTGACTTTGACTTTGACTTGACTTTATTTGGCTTGACGAAAAATCGTAATCAAATTTGATTGAATACCTGCACCAAACACAAAGTGCTTTAAAATTTTTTGTGAGAATAGAGACGGTTTCTAGTAAAAGCGCTATTGGTTTTGTACTTGTAATTAAACTTCGCATATGGCCACCTAATAGTAAAAAGTAAAACGACAATAAGCACCTCAAAAACAACCTGATGTATTCACACACACCTAAAGAATAATTTATGTTTCCTAAGCTTGACAACGCTTATTGTACATATACTTTGAATTGTTTCTGCAAGACCATAAAAAGGTTATTTATTTTAATAATGTCACTGTAATTGCTTTCTCATGGATTCAATCCACGGCCTCTGGTGTCAAGCAAAGGCCAATACCTCTAAGGGCACGAGGCGTGTATAAAAATATATTACGTTAAATTTATATTTAAGATAAATATTGAACGATACTTTAATTTTCCCTTGTCGATCCACACTTGAGCAGCACAACACTCCGCCCATGATGATACTCTGTTCTTTTCCGGTGATGGCACAACAAAGGCGTTTCGTTTATCCGCCTACAATCTATTTGTTTCATGGATATTTTTAATCAAAATATTTGAGAAAAGACATCAATGAAGAAAAAATCCCCGAATTCCGTACTGATAAAGCTTGAGGCGAAGTATGAAAGGCACCAAAAGCCTATTCAACGATTTTAGCTGTGACCTAATGACTTCCGGTAATGCATCCTCGTCAAGCTTGTGTCTTTCGGAATTAATGACCACGTGAAAATATTATACACTCGTCGCAAAAAGTAAATTTTTCATAAAAGTAGGATATTTTTTTATTTCATAGCTAATTTATGTTCACTGCCTCCGTAGCCTAGTGGTATGGACGTGTGCTTTAGAAACCGGAGGTCGTGGGTTCAATCCTGCGGGAACTAACAAATTTTCATTGTTGTTTCCTAGTTGGTTAGGGCAATTTGGGCCGATCACTCAGTTGTCTGAAAAGTAAGATGATCCATGCGTCGGATGGGCATGTAAAAAGTCGGTCCACCCACCAACCCGCATTGGACCAGCGTGGTGGGATACGGTCCAAACCCCCCAATGGAAAGGGGTGTATTAGGGGAGGCCTATGTCCAGCAGTGGACTATCAAAGGCTGATGATGCATGATCAATTTATGTTCATAGCTAACAATAAAGGGGTTATTTTTGGTGTCTCAGTGGACCTAATTTAAAATATTACGTAGATTTTACATTATATTTAATTTCTAAATCTTGCTAGTGTATTTAAACTCTCACTTATTAGTACGATCTTAAGGATCTTAAAGTAAGATAGAAATTTATGTGATTTTAATTACATAAAAATTTTAACAAAATAATAGAAAAAAATAAAAATATTACCGGTGGTCGGTCCCCTTTTACAGGAGACCGTCTGGTAGAATACCACCGCGTGCCTATTTCGCCTGCAAGCAGTAGAGTGAAAACACTGCTGTGTTCCGGTTTAAAGGCACCTTAGCCAGCGTATTTACCGGGTAAACAAGACTTAACACCCTATGTCTCACGGTATGCAGCGCGTTGGCGATACCACTGGTATTGCTAATGTCTATGGGCGTCGGTGATCACTTTCCACCAGGTGGCCCGACTGCTCGTCTGCTTGCGTATGCCATTAATATATATATATATATATATATATAATACATATGAATGCAAGACTGATATAACAGAACGTTGTGCTTGAACAATTCTATCTGCAACATGTACATATTGTTATCGCAATGAGCTCTATTCTTAAAGGTCACTGTGAAAATTGATTTCACAAAGTAGTATTGCGTGGCGTCACCACATTGGATCGGAACTGTTTACCGATATGACTGTGACAATGACAGTCTGACGATTTAAATAAGTAAGCCAAGTTGCATTGAATTGTGACAAAAACTTTCAAATAGACAAAGTAATGCTTTTACAATTGAGTACGTAACTATCTTATTTATTTGCCCTACTCCCGTACGAAGAACTAACTAATAAATACATCAGATAAAACTTCGTCTGTGCGGAAATTTAGTATCTTTTGAAATATTAATTTTGAACTATCCATTTCATTAAGGCTTTCTTTAATTTTTTTTATTTATTCTATACTCCTTGAGCCACAATAAAGATGCACTAAACATCATTGACTACCATAGATAAGATAACTTGAGATTAGAACAGGACATAAATATAATGAAATTCTAAAGAAAAGTGATCACCTGATTTAATACATTTTACAATACATATGACCGTTTTCAATGAAATTGAGTTAAACATTTCTTATGTGCGTATTTTACTAAGTAACTTTTCAATACTTCTAAAGATTAATCTGATTTAATGATTCTTTAATTGTTTTAGCCAACAATGACGGATGTATTTATTCGATTTGTAAAATATTATGGTAAAACGCTTTATTACGTTGTCTCGCCGACTTTTTACGTTTTAACTATTGAGGATTGGGTACCATCATTTTGTTTATACAGCTTACTTAAGAAATTGATTGAGTTAAGGTTGAAATATATATATATATATATATATATATAAGAGTGTTCTTTTAAGCAACTTGATCTCTTGATTTTGCTTATTATTAAAACCAAGTAAAAGTAGGTACAGAACAGTATTTTTAAATAAACAACAATGATACGGACGAGAAAATAATAATAAAAGATAAGGGGGGCTACAATATAATGATTGATTTAAATGGGTTTTATGTCATGTTTTAAAATAGATTTCTGCAGTTAACAAACAGAAAACACTTGATATATTCACAACTAATTATTCAAATTAGAATTCAGACAAAAATATTATTTGAGTTTATAGTTGTGATAGGTATACCTTTAGTTAATAATATTTAAAATCTACTATCAGCACTTGTCCTCAACCACATATTAGGTATTAGTTAGAACTATGTCCTTTTCGGTACCAGATAAGCATTAACTGGAGGGCAGACCACTTTTATCTCTCCCTTCGCAGGGTATTATTTTAAGGTTAGTAACTCAATTTACGCGTCCGATGAGAATTTGTGCGGTTTTTATGACACAGTACGTGAAAACCACTATTCATACTAACCACCATATATATTACCATACGTTATACCACATAACTTTACAACGAATTAAAACCAGTAAGTCTCAAACTTGCAACCATAGGCTTAAACAGGCTAAGAAGCCATAACGTTTTGCTATTTATTTTCACAATTTCAAGAATAACGCTTAAATCATGTACGATATAGTACACATAAATCTACTTCAAGTTAATTGTTTCTTGATACCTTTCTTGATTTTACGACTCTCTGTCTTTGATGATGAAATAAGAATTTATATAAACTATTGCGCTATCGTTTAACATCAAGAAATAACCTCAAATACTAATTAAAGAGAATTAAATTGTCTAATAAATTCTTCTCTAAGCAATTCTGCAATTTTCTTTACATTAATTGGCCTTTTCGTAAGAGTTTTTTTATCACATTATCCGACGCGAAGAATTTCATTACGATCATGCTTTACTACGAGGCCTAAAATACTCTTCAAATTATAAATTTGAAATAAACTATTATGTTACAAGACAATATTTACTTTTAAATCGTTTTGAAAAGTCAAGGTAACCGATATTTTGGATTCTTTGGCAAAATAACTATATATAACTATAGGACTATTTACACATATGCATATTTATATTTTTCACTTGCACCAACTGTGCTATAATTCTAAAAAAACTCGAAAAAACATAGCCAGGGGCACTAGGCAAAAATATTTTTCAAGCAAAACCTGCGTTGCAATGGGTATAGTGGCGTACAATTATAAGTTACTTTACCCAGCACTGCATATGCTTAATAAAGACATTTATGCAAATATTTTTTGTATTTATAATATAGTTTATGATATATTTCTGATCTTGTCATTAGTTTAAAATTTAAACTCTAAATGAAGAGGTAGAGACTGTAATATCTCTTTTGCAAAGTACAATTGCTTATTATTTACGAAGCTTAAATCACAGGTTCGGATTTTGTTGGATAAAAAACCTTAGGGTTATAGTTGTTTTATAGGTGGTAAGGGCAACGTGAGCTGATCGCCCAATTGCCTAAAAACTAAGATAAGCATTGTGTTAGATGTGCAAGTCGCTCCAGTTTGTCAAGACGACCTTTGGCAGCAGTAATAGGTCATTCAGTGGCGTTAAACTAACAGACAACTAATCCATTCATCGAATGCATTGATGAACAGATACTTTAATAATCCTCAAGAATTTTACAAACAATTAGCGACCGCCCCTGATTCAGTCAGGAGCTATGCTGATAGAAAATATACCTACAATACTAAGCTTGTTTATACATAACAATCCTCTTTAATAACTCTATCTATTGAAACACACGCATCGAAATCCGATTGCTGGTTTTTTTTTTTTTTTTATTGCTTACAGGCAGACGAGCAGTCGGAGCCACCTGATGGAAAGTGGTCACCGACACCCATAGACAGTTGGCAATACCAGTGGTATCGCCAACGCCTGCCTACGGTCGAGACATAGGGTGTTAAGTCTCGTTTGCCAGTAAATACAGCTGGCTACGGTGCCCTTCAAACCGGAACACAGCAGTGTTTCACACTACTGCTTCGCAGGCAGAAATAGGCACCGCAGTGGTACCCACAGACGGTCTCCCTGTAAACAGGGGACCTACCACCAGTTTCAAAGATTTAAGCATAATTAGATATAGGGCAGAGAAAGCGACTTTGTTTTATACTGTGCAGTGAAGGGTTATTTTTTAAAGGGTTTATTCCAAAATAATTCAATATTTGTATTTATATAAGATATTAAACACGACTAGATTATAATTACACAAATTTATTATAAGAAAAAGATATCAAGCACAATTAAACAACATAACATCGAATTAAGTGAAGTCGAATCAGGAGTTTTGGACTGAGTCTGACAAATCGACAGTTTCGTTGCCTTACACTCGAGTAAATGGACTTCAGAACAAATGAAGGACATTCGCATCGATTATAAGGGTTTTGGACCGTTTCCACCACTCTGGTCCAATGCGGGTTGGTGGGTGGATCGACTTTTATATTCCCATCTGACGCATGGATCATCTTGACTTTCAGACAATTGGATGATCGTTGCAATTACCCTAACCAACTAGAAACAACAATGAAAATTTGTTAAGCCCGCAAATTCAGAACCCGACCTCCGGTTTCTAAAGCATAAGCCCATACCACTAAGCTACGGAGGCAGTTATACCGATTCATGTCTTGTACTTTTATTGTATAAAAAACAATTACTCATTGTAGTTACAATCACTTCTTATTTAACACAATAATTTATTTAAGGAACCGTTGAGCAATTTATAACTCTTTACAACATAAGGATATTAACACTTTAATGCAACAAGTTCTGTTAAAATTAATTAAAATTAAATGATGGTTACATTAAGATCATTTAAAAAAGTATTGCTTATGCCGAAGTTTGTCTAATAGTTCTTAAAAAACCGTAAGAATTTTCTGCACTGCAGCTTTCAGAAAATATTGTAAAGATCGACAGTCTTTGCTTTGGAATGTTAATTTACTGCCGTATGTATTGTGTTTATTCGCTTTTCTAAATTAACATTTATTTTAAAATAATGAGGTACTATCACGATGTGTTAACTAATAAGGAAAGGAAATACTGTATATTTTAGAAATAGAACTAAGTTTTACTGAATAACAGGATTTTAGCGGACTTTAAAGCCTTTACGCATATTTAATTGTGTATTAACTCCGTGGAGTTTCGTACATTTAAAGCGTCACAAGACAGACTGAGGAATCACCGTTTTTAAACTAGTAGTGAAAACTTAACTCAACCAGGTAAAAGCAATATCTGCCGAATCTTTAAGTTTGTGTTTGCTAATATTCCATGTCTTTTTAAAAGATTATAATTAAATTTCAAGGTTTTATAATCTCTGTGAGCATAAACTATTTAATAGCCAGTGCAAGATTGGAAACCTTTGAGGCTGGATAACTTTCAAAGGCATCATAAACATGATGCCTATTCAAATGAACCAGACAGTTATTATGGTTGATATAAATTTACCTAAGCTCTGAAACCATTTTTTATACACCCAAATAGTGAACTTTAGTAGGAATAAGAAATAATTAAGAATTTTTAATTCTTAATAAACTAAATCATAAAACATATCCATTTTCAACATAAACAGGAGAATATTCGACTATTGTGAGTAAAGTTTTCACCATAAATTGAACAGTATATCAGGCAATGAATCCGAAATTACAGCTTAACAGTGAAATATGGCTTGAGCTACACTGGAACTGGCAAATCTCCATGGCGCATTGATAAATTAACTGATATAAGAATATCTAAAATAATGATGAGGTGAGTAGTATTTTTGAAATAACTTATATAGTTAGTAGAATGTTCCTTCTGTTGATTCGCAAAATTGTAAACAAAGAGTTACATTTAAGAACTGTTATTGTTTTTTTATTTCTTAGTTTTCTATTGAAATTTTATAATTTTATGGATACGCACTACTACCATAAACATAATTTAAACGTTTTAGTTGCATGGTTATTAAAATATAAAAAAAAAAGTTGATTACATTCGTCGCAATAGTGAGAAAACAAATATCGTATGAAATAATAAATAACGAATATTTACAGTATCATCTCCGTCGTCTTAATCATATCCGTCGTTGAATATGTCATCAAAATATTGCCTTTATATATACAATATTACTTGAAGTTACTTTTAGTCTGTAAAAATTATACAATTTATAATTTTACACGCATGTTAGAAAGCTATTTTATTCATTATTTTTCTTATTTAGGTAATGGCCTGATATAAAATAACGGTATTATCAAAATTCATTTTTGTTTCTAACAATAGATAATAATTATTATTTAATTAAATGACTAAAACTAATTCATTTTAAGCGTTTACTTTTTATTGTCCTGATTCTCCTATGATCAACAAAAAGTTTATACTATTAAACACCTTTTGACACATACCACGCAACCAATAGATATCGCCAACTGTCACAATCGTTTTGTAGCAAACATTTTGCATCAAACAATAATAGAAAAATAAATCGAAATAAAACAATATTGCGACTATAAACTAAGATATAAGCTATTCTATATTTCAAGTTGGATTAAAATGCACATGGTGGGCAAATATATTTTAAAATCGGTTAAATAGCTTAAACTGCCTCCGTAGCCTAGTGGTATGGGCGTGTGCTTTAGAATCCGGAGGTCGTGGGTTCGAATCCTGCGGGGACTCAACAAATTTTCATTGTTGTTTCCTAGTTGGTTAGGGCAATTTGGGCCGATCACCCTATTGTCTGAAAAGTAAGATGATCCATGCGTCGGATGGGCATGTAAATAGTTGGTCCACCCACCAACCCGCATTGGACCAGCGTGGTGGGATACGGTCCAAAAACCTCCTAATGGATAGGGGTGTATTAGGGGAGGCCTATGTCCAGCAGTGGACTATCAAAGGCTGATGATGTATGATGTAAATAGTTTAAGAGTCCATCGTGGACAAACAATGTGACACATGATTTAAATAAATTAAGATTTTTTATTTATATATTAAACGAGTGTGCATTTATCTGAGGTCCCAGATTATTGTTCCGGTTAATGTGGATAATTGAGAGTCAGTACAGTTTTACGGCATGCAGTTTGCCAACCTTTTTTTTGACGGAATCTGCTACCCCGTGTAATAAACCGATTATAACTTTACCGGAAGTGTAGGCGGGACCCGTTGCCATGAGGCATCGTCTCTACGAAGACTTGAAGCCCAAGGGCCCCCAGAGGGGGAACCTTGGAGCTCAGTTTGATTTAGACGCTTTCTTAAGGATATATTTCATAGCTTGAACAGCTCTAGCTAACATCACTACCTCTTCTTATAGCGTAGACGCTGGTAGAAAAAAGTGTCGCTAAGAAGCTCCAGGAACCATCTATCAAATGTGGTATTAGGCTACAATGTCACATAGCAAAGGGCGTGTATATTTGACCTCACTGGTAGAGATCGATGTCATGTGTGTGTGTGTGTGTGTGTTGTCTTAAAGTATCAATGTAAAATTATGCTATACCGATGCAAATTGTAATGGTGTTAACAGACTCGGATACTTACTAGTTTCCCTCTATTTATTTTAGCATTTAATAACACCTGAAACAAAATAATTATATGTATTATTATGATATAAATAAGTATTAATAAATTTGCGTTCAATGTAAATAGAGAGATATAAAACAAATTTATTTTGTTGTAAATTTAAATACTATTTACAGAAAACAATCGATAACAAACTTGCCTTCTACTTATCTTTCTCCTTTATTTCTTGAATTTTATGTTATACATATTTTAGAACAAACAATGCCATCAAGAATTTTTGATATTATAAGTTTTTAAACAAAAGAATTCAACTTTCAGTTCCAATAAAATGCTTGATGTTACAAGTGAACACAGAAAATTAAAAAAAATCATACTTATTTTCGTGTCTTGTGGGTTTACAAGGTTTTTATAGTAATTAGTAAAAATCCTCAGGTAATCAAATGTTATTTCATACATATCATCTTCATTATCATCACTGCTGGACAAGGGCCTTCCATGATGCACGCCACTGCGTCCGGTCTTCGGCAATGTTCACCCCGCCCACGACAAACGAAAAAGCGTTATAGGACGGGCAAAAGACTAATATAAGTCATTTTAACTTCTTCATCAGCCTGTGTAAGTCATACGTACGTACGTACTTCCGGTCTTCGGCAATGCTTATTCCGCCCACACCGACCAAAAAATGTATATGAGACGAGCAAATGGCTCTAATATTAGTCATTTTAAATTTTTTAATTTATAATTAACGCTCTAAAGTAATTTTCTCTAATAGCACCTTATGAAAAGCTATCGTGAACACCCGCGTCTTTTGATCCGTCCAAAAGTTTAAATAAAGCATTAAATGTAATAGAACATCAAAGCGTGTTAGAAGATGCCCGATAATTTAAAATTTCTTAGAAGATATTTTAATAGGCTTATTTTTGTCTTTCAGTTTCACATTTTTTTTTAGTTTTTTTTACTCTTGGTACAATTGTTCTTGTTACATTATATCCTTTAACCCTTATTGCAAAACACCCCAGAAGGGTATTATGTCAATGTATTCTATAGAGATTTGGTGTAGACTGTAGATAGTTGGTTTTGTAAAGGCTTCGTCTGGGAAAGTACTACCGTGGTGCCTTATCCTGCTCCAAAGTGGTAGGGCATAACTATTACTGTCTTTCAATGTTAAAAGCACTTAGGCAGTTACAAAAGAAAAGTAAATATACCTATTTGTCAGTCATGTAGGTTCCAGAAATTAAAAAGGGTTTGGGACCAGATGATGTTGTGTTATTCGTTCCAAAGGATGTTTATAAAAAGCAATCTTTATGTCTGCAACGAATACTACAGCTCAAATTAAAATATAAAAATATGCGAGAAAATTATAACACACTGAAACGTATTCATTTTTTTTCTATACTACGTCAAAACCATGTAATAGAGTTTTAAGCAATAATTATTGCCTTTCAATGAATTATTATAACAAAGGTTTTATTTTAAGAAATAGCCACGTTGTATTAAAAGACAATTTAAAAAATAAACAACAACAAGAGAGAAGTGACGAGGCGGAGATTTTAAAGACGCTCTAGAAATCTGCGACAGCTAGTTTCTCGGATTTGGCGAGTTCATAAAGGCGTCTATTTTGAAACAACGACTTGACCCTTCCCTGGCGCATTCATATTAATGATGACTCCGCAGTTGTGGATCCGCCACAAGTGTTGGCGTTTTTATTTTTGGCACTTTTTTAAATTATAACACAGATAGTCACGTCACAAGCAGAATCATCTAATGTAAAACACTAATGGCGTCAGAAATAAAAACTTTGCTATTGGTGAATCCCCGCCATTATGTATAAGTACGTAATGATTACCTTATCACATCACCCAACAAAAAATTTGACATTATAGTTTGTCTTTGTAACATCAATATTTAATTTTTATATTAATAGTAAAACTTATTGAAAAAAAAATCCCGCTGAATTTCTTACGCCGGTTCTTCTCAGATCAGACGCTTCCATTTCCAAAACAGTGAATGTTTATTTGACAATCAATAATAAAGTGTAATGCTTTTATATTGAATAAAGATAATTGACATTGACTTTGACTTTGACTTTGACTTGACTTTATTTGGCTTGACGAAAAATCATAATCAAATTTGATTGAATACCTTCACCAAACACAGTGCTTTAAAATATTTAGTGACAATAGAGACGGTTTTTAGGAAAAGCGCTATTGGTTTTGTACTTGTAATTTAACTTCGCATGTGGCCACCTAATAGTAAAAAAGTGAAACGACAATAAGCACCTCCAAAAACAACCTGATATATTCACACTAGACCTAAAGAATAATTTATGTTTTCCTAGCTTGACAACGCTTTTACATATACATTTATTGTACATATACTTTGAATTGTTTCTGCAAGACCAAAGAAAGGTTATTTATTTTAATAATGTCACTGTAATTGCTTTCTCGCAGGATTCAAATCACGGCCTCTGGTGTGCAAGCAAGGGCCAATACCTCTAGGGCACGAAGGCGTGTATAAAAAATATATTACGTTACATTATTATTTAAGATAAATATTGAACGATACTTTAATTTTCCGCTTGTCGATCCACACTTGAAGCACCACAACACTCCGTCCATGATGATACTCTGTTCTTTTCCGGTGATGGCACAACAAAGGCGTTTCGTTTATCCGCCTACAATCTATTATATTTTTAATGGAAATATTTTGAGAAAAAGACATCAATGAAGAAAAAAATTCACCGGTGGTAGGTCCCCTTTTTACAGGAGACCATGTGGGTGGGTACCACCACGGTGCCTATGTTCCGGTTTGAAGGGCACCGTGTCTACTGGGTAAACGGACTTAACACCCTATGTCTCACGGTAGGCACCGCGTTGGCGATACCACTGGTATTGCCAATGTCTATGGGCGTCGGTGACCACTTTCCACCAGGTGGCCCGACTGCTCGTCTGCCTGCGTATGCTATAAATATATATATATATATATATATATATATATATATAATACATATGAATACAAGACTGATATAACGAGAACGTTATGTGCTTGAACAATTCTATCTGCAACTATGTACATATGTGTTATCACAATGAGCTCTATTCTTGAAAGGTCCACTGTGAAATTGATTTCCTAAAGTAGTATTGCGTAGACGTCACCATATTGGATCGGAACTGTTTACCAATACTGCGAGACAATGACAGTCTGACGATTTAAATAAGTAAGCCAAGTTGCATTGAATTGAGACAAAAAACTTTCAAATAGACAAAGTAATGCGTTTACAATTGAGTACGTAACTATCTTATTTATTTGCCCTACTCCCGTACGAAGAACTAACTAATAAATACATCAGATAAAACTTCGTCTGTGCGGAAATTTAGTAACTTTTGAAATATTAATTTTGAACTATCCATTTCATTAAGGCTTTCTTTAATTTTTTATTTATTCTATACTCCTTGAACCACAATAAAAATGCACTAAACATCATTGACTACCATAGATAAGATAACTTGAGATTAGAACAGGACATAAATATAATGAAATTCTAAAGAAAAGTGATCACCTGATTTTATACATTTTACAATACATATAACCGTTTTCAATGTGAATTAAACATTTCTTATGTGTGTATTTTACCAAGTAACTTTTCAATACTTCGTTCCAATAAATCAAAAACCTTCCTTTTTTTCGTTTATATAGGATTAGCGTTTCCTTCAAACTAGCGCCTCATACATAATGCATTATTACAAAGAATATTTTTTTTTATAATATATTTCCATTTTTCTTACGACCTTGCAGTCGGGTTAAAACCCAAACCAAGTAATAATTTAAACATAGAGCTATCCATGCCTAAGTCGGATACATAAAAAGTCGATTCTAGCTGTTGAAACCTTCATCGTTAATGCAATTATACTAAGTAACGTCCAATCAATTTTACGTTCACCTAATGGTAAGTGATACACCCTTCTCACAAGCGTAAGATGCTACAAACCTTTTCACCACGCTGAGAGATCAAATGTGACATCTTTTTACTCAGTAATTACACTTGCTGGCTTCACTTTAAAGTAGAAATCAGTGATCATAAACTACTGCTTTGCGACAGAAAAGGACACCGCAGTGATACTCACCCTTTTATATATCAGATAAATATAATATTGAACTTGATAAGTATTAGCCAAGAATGCAGAAAATTGTTAACTTTTAAGACAGACTTACCTCATGCTTATGATCTTTTTTCATAGTACCGCCATGGCCACCAGTACTCTGCACCGTGTTCATTGTTGCTTCTTAATGTCACAAATACAAAACACAGCACTTTGAAACAATTCTTTACTTGTTTCTTTTTATACTTCTAGTCTATTAATAATTAATTTGGAAGCGTTAAATATTAGTAAGTACTTATTAGGGTTAGATTCCACTACCGGTAAATGGACAATTTCACTACGAGGCACTGTTTCAACACCTTTATACACAACACACCTTAAATTTAAAAGATTTGTTTATATTACATTAAGAAGGAACCCAATTTACTTCGTCTTCTCTAGTCTTAACAATGTTAGCTTTTTATTATCTTTGACTACTTCTCTATGATAAGTAGTTGCGAGAACTTAATTAGCATAAAGTAAATTTTATAAAAATATTTATAATTTAATACAGTTTTTGTTTAGTATTTTTAATTACTTTAGTCTGAAGAAATATGACATGACGAAGTTACTAATTTGGAAGATATTAATGAAGCTTAAGGTCAATTAAATTATGTGTAAAGTGTAAAGGAAAAGATAAATTAAATATAAAAAGAGACAAATGATATATCAAAAATATTGGAAAGCAAAATTAGATTTTTTTTTAATGAAATAATTTAATATAATGCAGAAAATCATTATAATTTATTTAAACTGTTTTGCAAATATATTCTGGGCAAATTTAAATTAAACCTCATATTTTTTGTATTTACTGTAAATACAAAAAATATTAGCTATTTTAGGAATACATCAAATTCATCATCACAGGCAACGCTGGTGCTCTATAAGATTTTTAGCTTTTATTTGTGTCACTCTTCAAACTTAACGATCGATAATAGTCTAGCAATATCGCGAATACTAAACAAGATTTAATAAAACGACTTTACAAAATCTCAACTTTAACATAAAATATTCAAGCATGTTATTTACGTTGCTATAGTTAAGATATTTTATGAAGGTATGAATAGACGTATGTACTTTTCGTTTTACTATCTGCATTATAATTATTTCTTTTATTTACGCGATCATTATACATATCAAATCCACTAATTTTAGGTTTTCGCGTTGCAAACATATTTAATACCGACTTTGTTCTTTCCAGCATCCATGATCACGGGCAGACTAAGTTGGTATATATGTAGATATATAACGCGAAAAATCCGTAAATTAGTTGATTTGATATATCTGCGATATATTTTATTGTTAAATTCAGAATTTCCATTGGAATTATACTATATACATAACCATTCAATCACTTGTGTGACGTCCCGCAAATTGCTTTATGTAAATCGTTCCACCGTCCAATTTGCCCTAAGCGGCATTGATCATTCTGTTAGCATGATAACCCATGTCGCACATTGGCAGGGATTTCCTGATTTCGTGTTAAATGAAGGCTATCTAATAAGGTTCCATTTGTATGCTTGCTATCTTACGATGTGTAGGATTTCCTTTAAATGAAATATATATATCTAAATAAGGTTTAATTTGTATGATTGTATGTATTGATGTACTGATTTAGATGGAGTGTCGACATTTGCAGTCGCGTGTATAAGGGCCATGTCCGGCAGTGGACTATCACAAGCTGATAACGATGATGATGATGATATGCTTTTTTTTATTTTACTAGATACTGATTTGAAAAATCTATCATAAATAGAAGATAGAGATAATTTACAGCCATACAAAAAATATTGCCATTGCAGTTAGTATTAGCGTTTTAAAGTCATTTCAATTCAATATTTATTAGTTTTTAAATACATATATATTACAGAATATTTCCACGTTACGAAAAACTGAATTAATGCCTCTTTCATTGTTTTAACAAACAGTGACGAATGTATTTGTTTCATTTTAAAAATTTATAACCAAACCAAACACCATAATTATAGAAAATACGTATTTATATAGCATTTTAGGTGACATATTATATATAATTAATTGTATCTTCATACAAGTGTATAATAATTTTATTTAATGCGAAAGACCTCAACTGAAACAAGGAACAAAGAAAGATTTTGTATGGCAAAAAAAATCCGGGCATTATATAACACATGCAAAATACTGATTTGTAATTATGGCATTTTTTATTACAGTTAAGAACTATGAATCCGCCATCAGCACTGGCAACAACACGCATGACATGACAGTCTACCCCGTGACCACGGCCGCTGGAAAGTATTCTAAATGTCGGGAATTTAAAAATGTAAAATAAACGCGATTAATTCCGTAAAAGTGTGACAATGTGTAGTATATGCGAAAACTAAAGAGTTAATTATAAGTAATGACATTTGGAAAAAATTTAAAAGCAAAAATGAAAATTTCATAATTTTTCGTTTTTGGGTCATTTAATTTCAATGAACCTGTATGTATTCTAGTTAGGTTCGAAGAATTATTTCTTGGCAAGCGCTTTATTTATCACTTAAATCCATATGGCGAATTGGGGACAGTCGTTTTGTTTATACAGCTTACTTCAGAAATTGATTGAATAAGGTTAAAATATATATAGAACATTGTTTTTTGAGCAATTTGATCTATTGAACTAGCGTTTTACTAAAAATCAAGAAAAAGGAATAATATATAGTAAATAAAGTGTAAAATATATATTGTTAAATGAACAATAATAATATTGACGAGGAATACTGATGGCTACAATATAATGATGGTTTAAATGGGTTTTATGTCATGTTTTAAAATAGATTGTTGCAGAGCTTCTATCTCAAGTTAGCACAGCTTCTATCTTAAATTAGAAATCAAACAACCACAAAATTTAAGCTAATCATTCAAATTATAGTTTGATGAGTATAATTTAATTAGAATTATTTTAAATTTTCTATCCAAATTTACCCTTATTGGGCATTTTGTGAACTATACCCTTTTGGTAGAGATAACTAGCTAGTGGATAAAACTTTTATTCTCCTTCAGGTTTATTTTGGCTCAGTTACCGTCCTGTGAAATTTGTGTAGTTTTTATGTTACAGTACGTTAAAACCGCTATTAATATATGCTCTGTATAACCATAACATATTATGTTACAATAAGCTTTACCCCATAACATTTCACTATGCATTAAAACAATAAGATGCAAAGTTGGGAAGTGGACTAAACAAGCGGGCTAAATATTATACTATTTTATTATATTAAGAGATGACAAACCTACATATATGACTAAAAATTTCATAATTATACTGCCAATAAGATTTTTTGACTAAACCCTAAAATATTATAACTTTTAACAAGTAACTGAACAATACCCGAGCCTAGATAAAGTTATACAAAACTTATTTATCACATAAAATTAAAAAAATTACGTTTCAAATCATGTACAATATAGTGTAGACATATCTACTTTCAAGTTAATTAGTTTCTTGATACCTGAGTTGATTTTACGACTCTTTGGCTTTGTTGATGTCCAATAAAATTTCTATTAAGTTTGTTTTAACGTTTTATACCAAGAAATCAATTAAATTACTCTGGAAGAGAATCAAAATTATCTAAAAAAACCTAATTTTTCATTACATTAATTGACCTTTTCGTGAAGAGATTTTGTAACATTATCCGACTCCAAAGAATTTTATGACGATCCTGTCTTACTATTGGCTTAGAAAATATTGATTGATACATGAATTTGATATAATTTCATTAAATTTTAACGTTGTAAGATACAATTTACTTTTATCGCGTTTTGAATGTTAAGGTTACCAATATTTTAGTTTCTTTGCCTTAACAACTATATAAAACTTTAATTTACATGTATACGCATAGTTTTAATATTCACTAGCATCAACTAAGCTACAATTCTCAATAGTATGGTAATAAAATTGCGCGTTTTATGTACTTCTCATATAAGCTTAACTAGGGTAATGCACTAGGACTTTTAAATGATTTTTCTTTATATTAAACAAGCTATGCGTTTATAGGTAAACTATATACATTATTACGAAGAGTTTCCTTGGTTAAACAAGTTGATACCGGGAACTAAAATATTAATTTAATAACATTCATACCGATTAATTAACGAAGGATTTGATAAATATTTTTTTAATAACAAGGTGCAATTGTGGTGCAAAGGCGGTGACGTGATGAAGAGAAAATAGCGTGTGTGGTGAAATATGAAGATGTCAGAAACTGACTTTTTCACTCTGACATCTATCAACTTATGATTTGATAATAAAAAAGTATACTGTTTAAATATGTATGTATATATAATGTTTATGATATTAAATATAATTTTAATTGATTACTGTTAGGTTATACCTAAAGAAACAAAATAAATTTCAGCTTTTGATGATTTGACACTTACAAGTTCTCGCAACTTCATGTGTCTATATTATCATAAGTGATATTAAATATAATTTTTGTTTGCATATGTAGCAAATTTATAAACATCTAACTCTTGCAAAATAAGCTTTTTCTTATGTAGTTATTACCTGACACTTCAGCGTAAGCCTAACAGTAGATTTATTTAAATAACACACCGAGATAAAAATTTTAATTACAATAACATTCAAAACTTGAAATGTTTAATTACGAACGAGAACACGAAGCGATTTATTGAATAAATAACAACAGCTTATTGTTATCACAGCACGACGTCAAATAATCCTTATAGATAAACTTTATTTACATCACATTGAGACTTTTAAAATTTAATAAATTCGATAATTTAATTTTGAAAGAGAAACGATTTAAGGAATAGAGAGAGATTAAAATCTACGACAATTGCGAGCGAAGGACAAAGAACTCTAAACCGATAGCACATAGGTGTCTAATTGCGTTGCACGTAAATCGCGTTGACACCTGTAGATTCGTTAAATTGTACTGTATTAATAAAATGCGCCACTTCCGTTGAATAAGCGGGGTTGAACTACGAAAGGGGGGTTAGTAGAGGGTTGGGGAGCGGGACACGCGGCCGCCCCAGACGACGTCACGCGTGCGACTGAGCTGTGCCCAGTTGCCGGGTCCCGCAAGGATGAAGACTGGGCAACCGACTTGCGCGCGGATTTGTTCCTGATATCGCTTAGTGTTTCTGGTTTCGGATCTGTTGCGGATATCTGTACGCGTGATAGCTACGGTGACGAGGTGTGGTCATGAAGCAAATGTGTTTTTAGGATGATGATAACTTTAATTATAATGTGACAACACGTAATGTATTAAAGATGTATATTTTTTTAATGTTTTAGGTCATTAAGGTTTATTTATTGCTATTATATATTTGGGATGTTTTTTTTTGTTTATATCGAAAGTAACGCTCATAATTCTTAGAGGCATTTTGCTTGGTTACTTAATTTAAAAAAGTTACATAAAATTTTTATGGAATTCCCGTGCGTTTTACTTGCACAATCTTTAATAATTTAGAATGTTTACTCTACTGGCAGTGACCAAGTGTAGTCAAAGCATTTTATTAAAGAAAATTGAACAATATTTTATGAACGTTTTTGTAAATAACTGACTTTACAATATTTCCCTATTTTAAAATTAAAACTGATGACACGATAGCTGAAATATATATTGTGAACCTTAGTGTATTTACTTACTATAAAATACAATATTTTTGCATTAAAGGCTATTTTATTATAAAAGCTTTGTCTTTTAGTATAAAGAATTGGATCTAACAATGAAAATTTCTCCAAAACTTCATGAAACATTTCTAACAACGACATATAAATAATGCAAGACTCATTCTTTAACAGATCGATGTTCTATTGTCGTTAATCCCCTTTATTAGTTATTTTTATCCTCCTCCTTGTGTCGTATTCCTTGTCGTGATCTCCATGAATTATCTTGTAGACTTTATTTTTTAATTTTTTTATTGGTTAAAGCGATTAGAAACCGAACGTCGTGGATTCACAAAAGTGGTGGACAAATTTTCATTGTTATTTCCTAGTTGGTTAAGGCAATTTGGGCCGATCGCCCAATTGCCAGAAAAGTAAGATGATCCATGGGTCGGATGGGTATGTAAAAAGTCGGTCCGGCCACAAACACGCATTGGAACAGCGTAGTGGGGTACGATCCAAAATCTAATGGGTAGAGATGTATTATGGGAGGCCTATGTCCAGCAGTGGACTATCACAGGCTGATGATAATGATGATGATGAGACATGCGTTATTTATGCGTATAATTTTATAATTGAATATATAGCAGCAAGAAGAAATCTTTTTATTGTTCAACGGGAAAATATTTAGAGCCACTTTAATAACATCATCTAAGCTCGTTAATAATTGCTAAGTACTGATTGCAAACACTGTATTTTAATTAATGAGTTTAAGAACCTTTGTACTCTTAATAAATAGATGACAAGATGTAATTAATGTGTAGTGAAATCTGTTTACATTACAAGAATTGCTCTTTTCCTAAATAAATAGTTACTTTTTTGGCTATTTAAATTGTGATGATAAAAAATATATCAATTCTCTAGTTATAAAATAAATTCAATAAAAATTTTACGTTTTAAAAACGTAGCTTTATTTTTAAAATTCAAAAATTAAGTAACTAAGTACATTTTTCAGTTAATTTTATAAGAATCATTTGTGTTATTTTTTATAAAAAGTTAAAATGAAAATATAATTGAATTTTTCACAAGCAAGGAGACTTTTTCTGTATTAACTTGAGACAAAAAAAACGAGTGAAGAGTAAAGATTTAAGTACTACTATAACAGTTAAAAAAACATTGATATAATCTGAACTTTTATTTGATTTCAAAAATACAAAACAGGTGCTTGATTACCTTGGTCTGCGCAATCTTCAAATAATAACACTCGCTAATTGCTTTAATGCTTTTGCAACTTAATTGTCTACTTTGTTTCTTAAATTTACAAATCTTTAATTTTATTACATTATTATAAAAGTCTTATAATATCTTTATATAATATTTTTTTGAGTATCATCCAAATTTCCATCTTGCTAAATAGCAAGTTTAAAATAATCTTTCCATTTCAAAACTTAATACAGCTCCGTATAACATTTAACAAAAAAAAAACACTAGCTTCATTTTATAATGCTTAGGACTGGCAAAGTATAACATTTAAATTTTTGTTTGCAAAAATGATTTCAATATGTTTATATATAATAGATTGTTCTAAACATATAACGTAACATCATATAGTCCAAAACTAATCAAATCTTGTACTATAGAAACTAAATGACTGATATGTACATAGTTCTTAATTTTCTTTTCTAAATAAATATATCTTATATAGATACAAACACCTAGACGCGGGAAAAATACAATATTTTCCCCGTCGTCGGAATCGAACCCACAGACTTTGCCGTAACAATCAGGGTCACTAATTACTACGCCAAGCGGGTCAACCAATATTTCTGTAAACAAAACAGTAAAAAATATCTTAGTACTATAATTAAAGGGTTTCTATCTAACTAAAACAGTACAAATATTATCATTTTCGAAAAATGTGAGTTGGTTTAGGGATATTCACCTTCCCCCGAAGAGGTTCTCACTTTGTCTTAGCGGTGGGGCTCAGTACCTGCCGCGTACTCAGCCGCGGGGAAGCTAAGAGGAACCTGGCTGGCCTGTGGTGCAAGGCCGGCCGTGGAGGAGGCTGCTCCAAGCGGCCTGAATAAGGTGCGCCTAGGAGGGTGCGATGTACGGGTTGCGCCCTTCCTATCTTTCGCAACCAAGGTGGAGCCGCGAAGGAAGAGGAGTGTCGGAATTCCGTAGGCCGTTTCCCCTATCCTCCGCGACTTGGCGGGGCCGCAACACTGACGCGGTGTGGAGTGGCCGTGGGAGGAGGGGACATTCGGCATGGTGTTGTCCATCTCTCCTCCTTCTGTGGCCGAAACGGTGCTAGCGGTGAAACCCAAGACCGGGGCCACCGGTGCGGGCTAGAAATTTTGCCCCGTGTTAGGATTTCCTGAGTCCCATGGTCCCTGAGTAACAGACTCGGGGGAGTCTGTTACCTGTGTATAAGGGCCGAAACGTAGGGAGCGTTAGTTCTGACGCGCCCAGAAGCAGACAGATGGCTGTAAGGCCGAGATGGGGCTGCTCCGGTGGCAAGCGCTGGTGGGGTCACAGGAGACTGCCAAAGAGTTCCTGTGACCCCATCTTTAGGGCGCTAAGAATGAACAATGTGGAAGTTTTAGTCAGTGCGAGTCCGATGTAACCCATCTTTGCCCCCGCGAGGATAATACACCTCGTATTAGGGGAGGCTTATGTCCACCCGTGGACTATTACAGGCTGATGATGATGATGATTACGCACTGAGACACAGTTTAATTACGCACTGAGTCATGAACTGTAACAGCTTGTTAAGCCGAATCTTAAAAGGTCCTTAAAACCCGAACTTAGTAACGGTTTTAAACGTTTTAAGTGATTTAAATAGGCCCCGTAGTAATTCTGTATATGATGTACAGTTTATATGCTCAATTTTCATATCATTTCTTGTACATTGAAAATATAATAAAATAGTACATATAGAGGCAGCTGTCAGCATAATATTTACTTATGAGTATAAATTGAATAAAAACCAGACCAGCTTCGTACCTTTACTAATAATTGATAGGACATAGATAATACGCGATATTACAAAATAAAAGCACTATTAAACTTAAAAGATATTAATCGGAGATACTATAACGTCGATAAACATTCCGAAAAATAATGGAAATTGTGGTGGAAAACCTTGTAGACAAGATTTTAACATGAGCATGTTATATACTGAGTTTCCAATTGTATTACGTCAGAACCAAGAATATTTACACAACGATCCGCGCAATAAAGTGTGCAAACAGCTCACATCATTCGATTTAAACATGGAACGCAATTGATGTTTGTATTATCTACAACTGTATTTTAAATTAAATTTATAATAGTTACTACCAGTTTAATCAAGTACCAGTCAAAGTTTCGTCAAAATTGGACTAGCCATTCCCATGATTAACCAGAGCGAACAGACAGACACAGACAAAAAGTTTAAAAAATGTTGTGTTGTTATATGTATCGGTGTAATGTCACAATGTTCTGATTTAAAAATGGTTATTTGATGTTTACATACACGCCAACTTTATATACATTATGTATAGCATAATCCTTATAAATATGATAAAAATTATTAGATTTTTCAACACAAACTTTATTACAATGCTGTCAGTCTAATAGGGAGTTTATAAAACTAAAATATAATAATCGCGTAAATAAAAGAAATAATTAAAATATTATATTTAACATTATTGATATTTAACAAACAACAATTATTCTTAATTATAATGAACCTGCATCAGGACACTGATGGCAAGATGTGAGTGACGACATTCTTAAATGGCGGTGGGCTGATGAGTAATAGCGAAGATCGGAAGCGGTGGCGTGCATTAGGGAGTGCTATGTCCAGCAGTGGACTAACACAGGCTGATGATGATGATAATGATAAATGAACCAACAATTGCTTTTAAAACGTTATAAAAGGGAAACACGAGACTTCTTACAATGAATTGACTTTTTATTCATACAAAGAGATATTAAGAGGAACAGGATGAGAGTTACTGACATAGCGCAAAGGATTAGCTCGTTGAAGTGGCAGTGGGCCGGTCACGTGCTCGGAAGAACTGATTTTCGATGGGCCCATAAGGTTCTAGAGTGGAGGCCACGTTTAAGAAAACGGAGTGTTGGTCAACCCCCGACCAGGTGGGATGACGATCTCCGTGCAGTAGCCAGTAAAAATTGGCAGCGAGTAGCAGGGGATCGACGATCTTGGCGTTCATTGAATAAGGCTTATGTCCAGCAGTAGACTGATGGGGGCTGATTATGATGACGATTATGATTATGAAGGAAGACTTGTTTATTTTGAATGGGCTCTGAAACTATTGAATCGATTTGAAATATTCTTTCAATACTAGAAAGCTATTTTCGACTAACATAGGCTACTTTTTACTCTTGGAAAATTCATATCAAGAAACCAAAAATAACACAGGCGTGAACGGGCGGTTAATTTATAATACTCACTTTTCAACATATATTAAGAGATGTCTTGTTATATACCCTGTAAGTTATTTTTTAATCGCTTTTCATCCACAGTCCATTGAGTTCAACGCGAGTATATGACCTTATTTCTATACTACCATTGATATACAGACGTGGTTCATTACAAAAGCGCTACTCCTTTTGTTTGCTCGATAATGGCACAAAAGATCATTCTCTTAGAATCGAAACCCGAACTTTTATAGGAATTTTATTGCAAAGTATTTGGACCTGTAGTATTTATTTATTTATTTCAAAGAGCTAACAAAAGAATAACATATTATTTTGTTATAAATAGTAACAATGTGATGATAGTAAGAAATAACATGATTCTACTGAAAGGTAGTTACAGCGTAGATATATAGACATGTGGTACGATAACATAATCATTATTACAAAAAGTTAGAAGGTGGTTAGTAAATACCTTGGAATAAATTATAAATGCAAAGAAATTTAAAGAATAAATTAAAATTTGTAAGTTAGTAATGGTTAACTATTTTAGCTTTAATGTTTTTTTAAATTATCGTTAAATATATATATGGTTTTATCTTTATTCACAAAGTCATTGTACAGTCTGGCCTATTCATGTAAAGTATTGTTTATTTCGTTGCCTTTTCTTTTACTGCACTTTACTAATTTTTATAACGCAATTATTATATACGATGCATCAACACATTCGTTATGGTCCTAGGAAAATTGTCTGTAAAGCAGGAAATTAGGTTAAAAGCTCTTAAAACATAGCCCCATCGTATTTATCTTTATAGGGTAAATCACTTCACTCACTTAACTTCAGATGCTATCTCTATGTTCGATCCAACTTATTACTATCATAATATAAAATAAGAGTTTTAGTTTAAACAAAAATAAAATAACATAGCTTTCAACTCGTTTGGATTTTTCAGGACTTTTTTCTTACAGTATTGTTTAATGTACTGAGTGTGAGTGTTGCGTTTATTAATATAAGTTTATTAATTTGATTAATTAGCATAAATAACTAATCTAGTATAGTTTTACGGGGTCAAATGTACATATAGATCATACCATAATTATACCGTCCCATAAATGCATAATTATACATAATTGTAAAACCAAGGTCATGTTTAACGAGCACGTTGATCCGGGACCGATCACATTGATAGCACCCCTCGAAGTTGTTTCGAGTACATGTTTACCCAGGGCAAACGCTCCTAACTAGGTAAAAACAACTTTGAGGGGGAGGCCATACGAAGGATTCGGCTGGGCTGGCAGCTTTTCATAAGCTTCGTCGAGTTTCTCGTCACTCCATCCCACAAAGCCTCAAATCGAAAGTCTTCGATCAGTGCGTCCTACCTGTTTTGACCTACGGTGCGAAACTTGGATACAACTTTAGTGATAATCGACTGGTCCATAAATTTAAAGTCGCTCAGTGAAGCTATGAGAAGGTGCTTTACGAGTATCTCTGAAGGACCGCATCAGAAATGACGTATCCGACAGAGACCTAATCACCGACTAGCTTAACCGAATATTAGTAGCCATGAATGTCGGCAGTGGGCCGGTATAGAAGTAACGCCCAAACTGACGACCGCTGGAGTCGAAAAGTTCTGGAGTGAGACCGAGGCTCGAGCGAAACGTAGTTGGACGCCCATAGCAAGATGATAGACAATTCAGCAAAGTGGCCGGTGTGGGCTGATGAGAGTAGCGTAAGATCGGAAGCGGTGGCTGATTAGCGGAGAGTACCTATTCCAGCAGTGGACGAACACAGGCAATGATGATGATGATGATGATGATGATTAATGCATTGCATATCACATCGTTAATTCTTTTTGCTGTAAAATATTAATGTGATAAACAATTTAAAATTTTCTTTCTAGTGAAATAGAACTATTCCTATTAAAAGAAAAGTTTTTTTCCACTTGTATTTTAACGGCTAAGGTCAGAATTCATGTGTAATTAAATACAAATCTATTCAACTCTCAAGGAAAACAACTCCAAAACAAAAACATCAAATACTACCTAGCCTAGCGGTACTGGCCCTTGCTTTATAAATCGGAGGTAGTGGGTTCGCATCCCGCGGGGACACGAATTTGTGTTTTCGTTGTTTTCTGGTTGACAATTAGGACAATTTGGGCCGATCACCCGATTGTCTTTTTTTACAGCAAACGCAGGCAGACGAGCAGTAGGGCCACCTGATGGAAAGTGGTCACCGACGCCCATAGACGTTCGCAATATTGGTATCACCAACGCACTGCCTACAGTAAGACATATAATGTTAAGTCTCGTTTACCCAGTAAATACGCTGTACGATGCTCCTATAACGGAACACGCAGTGTTGTCACACTTATGCTTTGCGTCAGAAATAAGGACCACGGTGGTTATCCAGACGGTCCCCTGTAAAAGGGACCTACACCTGAGTAAAAAAGTAAGATGATCCATTTGTCGGATGGCTACTGTAAAGTCGAGTCCACCTGCATTGGAAAAGCGTGGTGACAGTACGGCCAAAAGTCCCCAAATGGATAGATTAGGGGAGGCTCTATACCAGCAGTGGACAAACAGGCTGATGGTGATGACTGATCTGTATTTTAATGTTCTATTCTATTCAGTTTCACTAGAGTTAATGATAAAATTTATTAGAAATAAGAATGACATCAATAAAATGAATCAAACTGTATGCAGTCATCACTTAGTAAGCATTAAACCAAGCTACATAAACAAGCTTTTAGGTACTTGGACATGTTACGATGGAAGCTGTTCCGCAATAGATTGATGTCGTTTCAGTATAAAAACACAGCCAATTCGCATGTCTGTATAGCATTACTTATACCATTAGTCTCAATGGATCGTTACAGTTAAATCATAAAAACCTGTAACGACAATACGCTAAGAGTAAAAATCACAAAGCATTGACATGTTGTTTAAAGTGATCTAATTATCTTAGTTAAATATTAATTTGATTTGACTAGATTTAGTCAATCTGTGGATTCAATTCCTGGGGAAAAATAGATGGATCATTAATGGGCCGATGGAAACGATAGCCCACACGTGACCAGCGAAGTAGCATAGTCAGAAACCAATGAGATAATCGGCCGTGTATTGCTCTAAGTCCAACTAGGAAACAAGCAGATGAGATAAGTCTGTTATTTTAATTATCCCTGTCAGTGATTCAAAACCTGTAATGATAGAAATTAAATATATACACACTTAATCTAAAGAGCAAAATAGCTATAAACTATGTTTTCTAATTGTATTTACAAGACATAAAACTTAGCTCTTGTTTACGAATGGAACTGTTTTCCGCATTATACGTTTAAAAAGAAAAAGCATATGAGATGCGGTCTCTGTTCATCTGAACTCTTTTGATGGATCGTACAGAAATATAATGAAACTCGTCACGAGGCAATATCTTGATCATTTCGAATCCTTAATTTTTCACTCAGTGTATGTTTGTATTATTCTTGTTCAAAGTTTAAAGTCATCCATTGTTTCAGAATGTTTTTAATATATTAATCGTAATTAAATAAAGGCGAATGACATAGTCATCGACAAAGCTACTTTACAGAACAATACTTTAAAGATTGAGGAATTGTATACAATGAAGGACTACAATAAAGTTGTTACCCACAGAGTATATTAAAAGACCAGTATCTAATACATTAGTAGATGACAACTAGACTCTAGTCATATAAGACTATTATAATTTTTCTTTAGCATAAACTCTAGCTGTTACAAAAAGGCTTTTATTACGCCAATGACGTTTAAGTAGCACAAAATCATCGACGTCCACGAATACTAGTAGATAGCATATATGAGCGTTCACTAGGATTGTAGCTTGTCATAGTGTGATATTTTAACTTTTCATTGAGTGATGTATCAAATCGTACTTTTTAATCGTTTACCATTGAGATCCAAATGAATCCATTGTTTCGATGTTTTAATATTTAATCGAATTTAATAAGGCAAATTTATAATACTGAAATAAGGTATTCAAAACAGACTTTTTAAAGATTAAATTATAAGATCGGTCTAATATAATTCGTACACAGTTATTATCAACGTACTCTATATTAGAACAGTTGTCGTGAAATAGTTCTATTCTTATATACATAAATTCTCTTTCTAAGCTCTAAGGTTACCGAAACCAGGGCTTTGTACGCAATGGAGTGCAAGGATGGTTTGACATTGATATACTGCCGCCATCCTGTCCTCAAATGAAGCTATGGAATGTCGCGTGATAGGATAGTTAGTGTGCTTCTGGGATGACAACTACTTTATCTCATTCGCGACTAGGAGGTCAACCAATTTTTGTACATTTTAATGATGGATGGTTAGTCAAGGAGGGACATTAGATGGCATCATAAGATTCCTTTTCGTTTATAGCGGATATTATCCAGCCATGGGAGTTAGGTAATCTACTGTACCTGACCTATACTTGAAGAGTGTAAAGTATTTTATTAAGCAACACTACTCTTTCTAGTATGTTACTGCACAAAGGGCAGTTTATAAAATGCCTTGTAGTCGACGCGCCCATAGTGTAAGGTGGTAGTGCATGTGATCGAGACGAAGAGTCTGCTATGATGACCAACGCTGCTAGTTCGTTGCAGAGAAACTGCCAGGTTGTTTGGTGGAGTTACGAAGGTGGCATGCGAGCACAACACAACTTTCAGCTAATATACCCGCTGCAAGGGCATGGATTTGTTGGTCCTATTGCAGAACAATTCGACAGAACATATTCTAGCAGTCGTAGACATGGAAAGGCGTAGATAGAATCCTTTTCTAACGCAGAAATACGTAGACTTCTCACAAGACGTGTATGCCCAAGTCTCCTTCTGCAGGAAAGTACTAGGAAGAGTTTTTGCTCTATACATCTAAGTGCGATCGTGAACGTTGAGCAAACATGAACCTATTAATATACCTTCCTGCAAGTGTGATAGTGGTCCATGGAAAATAGCAGTTACAAAAATTTTATTTTGGGTATTCTCAACTGTTTGCTTTTTATTTGTTTACGTAATACGTAAAGTTCTGGTCCAACTTGTTCTAGTCCTTCCCAGCAATACAGAAGGCCTTCTCTCCATATTTAGAGGTTTTGACCTGATCTAATGCGTTGATGGTCAAGATAGCACCAGGATAATGATTTTGCTATTTACAAAGGAATGAATTATAGTCAGCTTTTAAATAAGGAAGGATTCAATTCTATGCCATTTTGTTTAGAAACTGTCACTGTAACATCTAAACCTCAAGAGTTTGACCACTAATTAAAAAACAATTTGCATTCATACATTTTAAATGTTGTTTTCTGCATTACAGTAAGTATTGCGTTTAGTTTGAATTGGAGAAGCAAGAAGTAACATTCTATATCCAATGTTTGGATTGTAAAATCATCGTAACATTATTGATTGACTACTAATTAAAAAACAATTATGTTTTAATTTAACATAATTGTTTATGTAGCATCTTTGTATGCAAAATTAAAATTGATTTGAATGAGTAAGAATAATCACTCATATAAATGCTTTGATTGTATCGAACATTATTGATTGCCTTGACACATTCACATACTTTTAATTTCAACATAATTCGTATTAGCTTTGAAAGATTAAAATTGAGAGATAGACAGCTACATCATTTTAAAGAAACATTTGATTGCCTTCTCATTCACAACTTTCTTCAACATCGTATGGGCTAAAATTGATCGCTTTTAGAAGAAATATGTTGAATACACATCGACTAAACGCACCACGTTGTTCCTCCCTGTCGCTTAAGGGGTTCACAGGAACGCATTTGCAGACTTTACGAACTCACCAGCGCTATTAACAAAAACAGGCACATCTCAGGCCTACGGCCCTCTGTACCTATAGCCGCGTCGGAAGGAGTACATTCTCTTACACGGCCCCTTTGTCCGGGCAATCCCGAATCTGTCACTGGAATCAGAAAAACGAGATTCTTCTAGACCCCATCAGCGGCTTTGGTATAAGACTCCGCCACTAACCTAATATCAGCCACAAAAGAAAGAGAAAACGACGACAGCATTTGACATGTCCCCTAACCCGACGGGCCCTCCACACCAACTCAAGCAGCGTCCGCTACGGCTGTCCTTACTCCTTAGGTCGGCCAAGTTCCTCTTAGCTTTGCCGCGGCTGGACCAGGCTGCAGGTGCTAAGCCCCACCGCTACGAGATAGCGAAGGAGTTCTTGACTGCTGAAATCGACCAAGCTTTAACTAATCAGTGATAATTACTGTACCCAAAGTAGTTAAGTGCAAACATTTTTTACAATATTGTTAACGAGATGTAACATCTGATCATCATCTAATTTTTATACCGCGTTTTCATATGCTGAGCATAACGCAGACACAGATATAAATCAATCAACGATAAAATATCTAAAAATTGGCAACTTAAACTAGGCTAAATCAAGTTTTAGTTGTTAAAGCAGGACATAGACTTTATGAGAAGATAAAGAAACACAATGTAAGCACATCACTCAGAGGATTTGCTTCAACCGGCGTACATTGTTCAGTTATAAGCTTCTGTACAAAGGAAATAGGTTATTGCCGTAATAACAGACGCTGTCTGTTCGTCGCCTCCTAGTTTATTTTACTTTTACACCCCTGCATTATTGCAGTGAATGTGCTCCAAGCTATGTTAACCATAAATAAAACTACAGTGTCAGAAACTTTTATTCCTCTTAGTCAAAAAATAAAGGTCAAATTTCTTGATTTACCGTGTGAGTTCCTGTGCTGTTATTCTCTAAGAGCTACCATTATAACAAAACTGAGGATTTTAGATAAAAGTAACTATACCTACTGTAAAAAGATAAGTAAAAGTATATTTAATGTGTGTTCATCACCTTTCTTTACATTTTAATATAAGGTAGTATAACAAGGGCTGTTACTGTTTCGTCGAAAAGTAAGTACATTTTTACAAATATTTTAGTTACAATAATGTTATTTAGGCATTATGAAAAAAACAATCCTGTGAATTTCCTTTATACTTAGTCCAAGGCCTAATTAGCAATTAAATTGTGTAAATAACTGAAAGATTATTGCTTGCTAAAGTCTGAATTCTCCACATATTAAACTTTCATATAATAAAGGGAATACTTGTATCATATTTTTCTCGAAGCCATAATCTGTTGATTTTTTACCTACATTGCTACCGTTGATTTACGTGCTCACATTTATTCATATAAAAATTGTGGACAACTCCGTTTTTGTTGTTTGACGTTTTCATAATTTACATCTGAAACAATGGCTTGTTTTAGTGCAAAGTAGAAAAAAGTAATAATGAGAGAAAGTTTTGTGCTATTTTCGTATAACTTTGTTGGTATTTGAAAAGTAGAATACCTTTTTAATTACACGTTTTATAATATTATAACGTAGAGAATATTTTCTGTAATAGAGATAGATCAAGAAAATAACTCTAAAAGAAGTGGAACAAGATTCAAGGGCAGTTTCACGTGAATGTAATTGATACTTTACATTATCGGAAATGTCTTCAGCCTTTTACGTATTTCATTTGGGAAAGTAAACCTGTCTAAATTACGTTAGGCTTGGAAGGCGTTGATATATGGCATCTCTTTTCAGTATAAAAAGTATGTAATTGCTTATTATATATATATACACTTACTTACTTTAATTAAATATAAACGAGGAAAAAGTATAATGTAATAAGAAATCCATGTCGATTACAAAATAGTCAATTTTGTTATCGACGATGTTGTGATATTGTGGATGAAACCTTGATATGTACTGTTGAATGCATTTCACTAGCTCCTATGTACTTGTGGAAAAGTTATTTTACTTAATTCTGTTTTCTTCTTTATGACTACATTTATGAAGTAAATATACTCTAAGACGTACGACACGCACCTAGTTAATGTTAAAACACACTTCATATATATACCATGAGGTTGTGGTAATACTAATAAGATAATATGAAATACATGGGTCATCAATTAGAAAAATCTGTTTTTGGAATACTGCCAATTAATAGTGTCGGTGAACAAAATATTTTATTCATGTAGCTAATAAAAATAATCGGTAACCTAGATAGAGAACAGGCACTAAAATCAAAGTAGGCGATAGGAGATGAAAGTAATTTATTTAGTAATAAAATATTATTAAATTAGAGCTTTAGCAATAATAGTTCGTAAGCTTTTGATTTTATGTAACTAGATAAATGAACTACTAGACCTTATTTATGCAAATTGGCAGAATTAGAAAGATATCGCTTCGACTTTTTATAGGTTCCTTTACTTCTATAGCGTTCTTGACAATTTAAAGAATTCTGCAAGCCTTATTTACCACCACTGCACAGGGCTACAAGACATTTTCTACGAAAGAAAAACCAAATAGTAAAAGCACCATCTCTCATCATGTATTCTTGATTTCTAAATGGTTTAACGTAATTTCAGTATGAACGTAATACCAGTTTTAAAGAGTCTTTTCTGCTTCTCTCATACCTCGATACCCAACTCTTCATGAAAAACCGTTCAATTCAAGGCATTACATAATCTACTCATTATAATAATCCACATATTATAATCATAATTATAATCTTAATATTTCAATCTGTACGAAAGATATTTTTGAGTCAAACTTAGCGCTGTCTGTTGGTCTAAATTAATTTTAATATAAGGCCCTCATTACTAACCATATAGACACTAAATTTGAAGAAATGAATAATGGTCTAAAAGAATTGCGTGACAAAGTAGAAGAGCGAGAGAAGAGACTTTAAATTGGAAAAAATAGTGTTCAAAGAATTTTAGTGTTTTATGTTGATTAAAAAGAAAATCATTATCTTCAACTTCTAGAACATATCATTGAAAATTATCACGAGTCTTGAAAGTTGAAATTCTGAAGGTGAACTGCAGTCACTACGAAGAATAGGCAGAAAGGAACCAGCCGTCCAGTTTGAATACTTTAAACTACTTTTATGGAGAAAATAATCAAAATTCTGCATAATATAAAAGAAGAATACCCTCCAAATATTGTTAAAGTTAAGAAAAGAGTTGAAATGAGAACAGTAAAATCAAATCGAAAAGGAAATTAGCGATTTTTGAAATACGACAAGCTCAATGCAAAAGATAAAAGGATACAACAAACATCAAACGACAATTTTCTGTTTCCCTCCTAAACCAACACCTGTTACGAAAAGTTAAGTAAACACACTACTATTCCACCACGATGAATGAAAGAGAAATAAGAAGTTCAGGTCATAACCCAAGAAATTAGGACCTTAAAATGGAAAAACATCTTCTGAAGCTTAGAAACATAAAGACAGTAAAACTGACATTTTATACAGAATGATACATTAAGAAATAAGAAAATTTGAAAACTATAGAATTACCAAAGTCAGCAAAGTCCTTTGAGTAGGTAATTAAAAGGCGTATAAATATTTAGACGGTAACAAGCAATTGATAACGCAGCTTTTAAGCTCCTTGGGATCGATTGTCACACAGACGTGATCTCATTGATCAAGCAACAAATTTGCTAGAACTCTACACTGCAACTTTGAGTCTGAGCAGTTTAAAATACCACATACAAATTAGATCCAGTGCACGATCATGGAAATGAATCAAGCTACAATAGACCTAACCAATAAAATCAGCAAAGTCCAGGTCCAGATGGCGTGACGAATGAAATGATTAAGACAGGTAAGGAAAAACTTTTAAAGCCAATCACAGCTCTATGTAATACTATATTATTTAAAAAGGTACTACCAGAAGCATGGACACGCACAGAAATTGTTTTATTAAATAAAAAAGGAGACCCTAAATAAATAACAAATTATCGACCTATCACCCTAATATTATGTCTATATAAAGTATTTGCATTGACCCTTCTAAGACGCATAACAAATTGACGAAAATCAGCCAATAGAATCAGTAGTGAGTTTTATAAAAAATAATCACAATTGATCCATTACTACATTGATTGATTATAGAAAAATATACAGAGTACGACTTACGATTTATGTTGCATTTGTTGATTATTTAATAGGCGTTTGACACAATATCTCATAACTCATATGAGTGCGCCTTAAATGACCAAAGAATTGCATTGATTATATAGAACTTCTTAAGAAAATCTATTCAAATAGTACAACATGGGTGCGCCTCGAAACGAAAGGACCAACATTTTCACGTAGAACGTGGCGTAAAACAAGGAGATCCGATTTCACCCAAATTGTTTATAGCCGTCCTAGAATCTATTTTCAGGAAAATTCACTTTGGCACTTAAAAATCAAAATAAGAGACAAAGCAAGAGACATTTTAAACAAATAATGAAATTAAAGTGGAATGGGCAGGTGACCTACGAGAACTTGACAACAGATGGTCTCAACTAATTGCATCCCATTATAAGAAAAGAAGAAGGTAGACTATCAAAAGATGGAGCGACGATATAGAGCAACGACGATGTGGTTGGAAACTATGGGCACGACTGGCTCAAGACAGATCATTGTTGGAGTGGTTTGGACAAGGCTTTTACGTTTACAAGGCCCATTACATTTAACTTAACACTCAACATAATTTAATTAGATAAAAGTAATACTAACTAAACTAATAAATCAAATAAAATTTTGTCACTGTCAAATGTATAAGGGATAAAATAAAGCTTTATTATTATTATTATTTATTATATAAATCCCTCTAGTATTGAAGTGAAATGTCAATACTATAAAATTTACCTTTAAATATGAGTTTTTTGTCGTAAAAATGTCCTGAAATGGTTGGTTACATTTACGCAATTTTTTCATATTAGATAAATTTATGCCAGAGTGAAAACATACGCAGACACTTATATGAGAACTTCTCTTCAAATAATTCTATATAATTAAAAGCATCACTATTTCAAATATCCGATTCTGTTAAGTGTTATGTTAATTGTTTATGTTTGCGAATTTCGCTTGTTTTAGACAGGGCATTCTTTAAAATGTCATATGTAGGTATATGTATATTGAATGTCACAAAAATATTATTTAAGTCATAAAAGAAAATTTGTATCAATTTTAGTAGTATTATATTATCACTTTCCATAGAACTTTCTTAGACGTTGACAATATGAAAATGGCATTTACATTATAAAAAATAGAATAAAATTGTAATAATTGCCTAAATTCAAAACACTTCATTTTACTATGAAAAAAAAGGAAAATTGAAATGGATACCAAATTAAAGAAATATGATACATATTTTATCTAAAGTTATCAGTTTACTATCAAGATATTTAAAAAGTAATCAGTAATCGCTGGAAAACTTTACAGTCGTAAAAACAGGACATACACTTCATGAAAACTTAAAGAAATACATTGTAAGCGCTTTACTCAAAGGATTTGCTTCCGCCGGCGTACATTGTCCCGTTAGGAGCTTCTGTACAAAGGAAATAGGTTATTGCCGTAATAACGTCTGTTCGTCGCTTGCTAGTTTATTCCACTTTTACACCCCGACGTTATTGCAGTGGAACACTTTTAGCAGTTAACCACAAATCATGAATACTGTATAAGTTTTATAGCTCTCTGTTTGCGGTCACCCTTCAAGGATAATCAAACTTCTATCATAGATAACATTTATCTTGCTTAAACATTTTTGCTATAATTTAAAACCAAAGGAATAAAATTTAAGGCCAGTAGCTAAGATTTCACATTAATTCAATTGTATGTCTATCACGAGCAGAGGAGTATTTTAAAAAATAGCTCAAGAAAAATAAAATGTTAAGAATAAAGAAAACAATGAAGTTATCGTTCCAAATGAAAAAGACGGCGCTTTAATTTAATTTATTATTTCTGGGATGTTTTTCTAAATAAGCAAACATGTTAAATTCTGAAAAACTGTTAGGATTTATGAAAGAATTCATTTAATTTAAAATTAAGGTCACAAATTTCAAAATTATAAACAAAAAAAATGCTAGTAACAATCACAAAGTTACACACGTTTCATATATAAAGCTTTGCTGCTTAACACAGAAGCTTTATATCATATTTCTACCTGAAGTTGCGACTTTTACCGGATGTACCTCCATAAGTTAATGTAAAAATGTTGTCGAGTTCCGCTCTCCATGTTTCCCTTTATATACTTTATGTCCTTAATGGAGGTCGCGTAAAATGTAAAGCTCCTTATAATGATAATAATAGTACGGTGAATAATTTACTATTTCCATAACAATTTTCATAAATATTTTCATTTGCTATTTTACTGTAAACTGCAACAAAAAAGAAGGTATTGCTTAGTTTTTGACTTAAAATAATCATTACTATTTTCTAAATATTCAGTCTTATAATACTGCTAATGTATAAAGTGACTACATCATGATCATTATTAACACCATCAGCCTGTGCCTCCCCAAATGCACGCTTTCTCCATTAGTGGGTTTTTAGAAGGTATCCAACAGGAAAAAAGTTTAATTGTTAAATATTTTACCACCGCAGCAGAGGTAGAGGACAGGTTAAAATATATGGGTAATTTAGCCGTTACTTTGACCGATGTGAATACGACTTAATCCGTCCTTGCTTCTATTAGGGCAGATATGTGTCGACATTTTCCTACGTAAAAACATATTTTCTTATAACTGTTTTGTTTACACAATAAAATTAAAAAAAAGCATTTAGAAATATTATGCTGACGGCGCACAACACCTCGATAGCCCAAAGCCGATCTCGGCACGTAAACTCTACACGTCGGTGCGACAGGTATGCCCCAATGATGCGCTGCAGGTATGGAGGCACCCCATAGAATCGAAACGCCTCCTTTATGCAGGCCCAGGACAAGGGGTCGACCGGCCCTTGCGGATGCCATACTGCCACAGGGCTCTGGCGAACCGCCCACCAACCGGCTCAAAGCTCCTGGTAACCTAGCTCTTCCTGGTCAAAGCGGTCACGGTAACGGCAGCGCAGCGGATTGAATTGTGCGTGCAATTTTAGCCAATAATTGATTAGGACAATTTGGCCCCATCACCCAATTATCTGAAAAGTGAGATGATCCATGCGTCGGATATGTAAAAAGTCAGTCCACCCACCAACCCGGGTCAGACCAGCTCGGTGGGATACAATCCAAAAATCGCCTAATGGGAAAGTCGTGCATTAGGGGAAGCCTATGTCGAGCAGTTGACTAACACAGGCTGGTGATGGTGATGATGATGATGATGATAATGGATAGGGGTGTATTAGGGGAGGCCTATGTCCAATAGTGGACTAACACAGGCTGATGATGATGATGATATAGAAAATAGTAATGAAAATTAGAACAGAATAATGTGAATAATTAAGCAAAACTTTATTTTTTGTTGTTATTACTAATATTAATAATAATATTTATCAAACTTGTTATTAAAATAGTAAAATATTCACCGTACACTTTTATCATTATAAGGAGCTTTACATTTTACGCCTCTTTTAATTTACCTCCATTAAGGACATAAAGTATATTTATTTTTACGCCACAAACAATATTTTTACATTAACATATGGAGGTACATCCGGTAAACTAGAGCTAAGCAACTTCAGGTAGGAATATAATATAAAACTTTTGTGTTAAACAGGTAAGTGTTATATATGAAACGTGTGTAACATTGAGATTATTGCAGGCCTTTTTTTATTTAATTTAAATTTCTTTAAATATAGTATGTCCAAAAAGTCAATATTTTACTCAGCGATTATTTGGGGCTGAGGTTATAGACTGCTCAAATCGCTCTTTTTTATATAATTCATTATTTCCCCATAGTAAAATACCACAAGACATTAATATTGTGAAAATTACTAAAATATACTAAAAGGGCTGTCTCAACGTTGTTTACTTGTCTAATTTTTTCGACTGCATAAGCCGCTTACGTAACCTAACTCGCCATAATATAAAAGTTACAAGTTAAACGTTGTAGTCAAAGGTATAGTTTAGTTCCGGAGGTCTGCGTCTCAAGGACAGTAAAATGCGCAGAAGGCTTAGATGACTCGGTGTCAAAAGAAGATGTAATCGCTGCTGTCACGAAACGTATTTTCTGCCCGCCTGACGTACGGGTTGGCGACATTAGATACCGCGGAATATTGAGCGCAGGTGCAGCATTAGTAAAATGCCCAGTAGCGGCTGCAATGCTTCTCGCCGAGGACGGACGTCTTCTAGATGGTTGGAGTTCTACTCGGATGAAGCTGCTGGAACCGTGATCCATGCGCTGTTTCCGCTGCCTAGAGGTGGGACACACGGGTCGTCGTTGCACTTCTAGTGTTGATCGCAGCCATTTGAGTCTCCGCTACGGTAAACAACCTATGTATACGGTAAACACATTGTGGCAAATTGCATAGCAGATCCACACTGCCTGCTATGTGCATTGGATGGTAAGCAAGCCGATCATGTTGCTGGTGAAAGAAAATGCCACCCCCCTCAGAGGAAGGGCAAACTAGCCGTCAGGACTCCGGCCCAAGCCCATAAACAAGCCGGTTCGAGTGAGGAAGCTATGGAAGTCTAAAACCCTGAACTACTGCACTAGTGCGCAGGATATTTTCCTGCATTGCATGTTGGAGTGGTCCATTGACGTGGCAGTTATTTTCGAGCCGTATTACATACCCAATCGACCCAATTGGGTGGGTGATACGGAAATGACAGTGGCTATAGTCGTCCCTACAGGAGTGCGTTCTTCTCCGCTGTCGTTAGTGGCACGAGGAGAAGGTTACGTCGCCGCCACCTGGAAAGACTTTGTGCTCTTTGGCATTTACTTGCCCCCGTGCAAGCCACTCGCAGAAGTCGTAAGACACGTGGATGAGATCGAGGCAGTTGAAAGGCGCGAGTCTTTGAGACAGGTCATCGTCCTCCGTAACTTTAATGCCAAGAGCGTTTTGTGGGGGTCTCCCACAACAGCTCCGCGTGGTGAATTGGTACAGGCCATTGCGTTCGGCCTAACGCTTTTAACCGGGGCTCCGTCTGTACATGCGTGAGGCCACAGGATGAGTCCATTGTGGGCCTTTCGTTCGCAACTCCAGTGGCTTCAACGTGAATACTTAACTGGCGCGTTCTGCAAGAGGTAGAAACGCTGTCGGACCACTGTTATATCAGGGTCAAACTGGCCTTAACATCTGACGTAGAGGTACATCGTCCCGCCGAGACCACAACAGCTTTCTCGAGGTGGTCTCTAGCCAAGCTGAACAGGGATGTAGCGGTGGAGGCGTCAATCGTCCAAGCTTGGACGATGCGGCACCAGCAGCCTGTTGTGGTAGAGGATGAGGCACGCAAGTTTCACCAGAGCCTATGGCAAATTTGTGACGCTTCAATGCCACTCGCCAAGCGCTATACTCCAAAACGCCAGCTGTATTGGTGGTCATTATAATTACTAATTTGCGCGAGGCATGTGTTTCCGTGCGACGCCAATACACCCGACAAAGAAGGCAGCGTATGCGTGACCTAGTCTTGCTTCAAAGACTGCATGACGCTTATAACGCCACAAAGAGGGATCTTCAGCTCGAGATCTGCAGGTGTAAGAATCAAGCTCGTAAGAATTTGCTCGATGGTCTTAATAGAGATCCATGGGGGCGGGCGTAGCTGGTCGCTCGGAAAAAACTTAGGGCACGGGCTCCCCCATTGACGGAAAGTCTCCAACCAGATGTGCTGTCGGATGGAGTGGCCGCGTTGTTTCTAGATGAAGTGGTTCACTCGGCGCCAGTTGTGGTTGAAGTCTCCCACGAGCAGGATCAGGCGGAGAATATCCCACTCATTACTCAGGCAGAGTTTCATGTTTCATCTACAAGCTCAAAGCCAAGAAAACTGCCCCTGGGCCGGATGGTGTGCCTGGGCGCGTCCTGCACTACCCCTGGGTGAGTTGGCTGAGTGGTATGTGGGTATACTGAATGCATGCCTCGAGCAGGTTCAATTCCTTTCCTGCTGGAAGGTAGGAAGACTTATGTGTTACTCATGAAGGCGGGACGACCGGCAGACTCGCCATCTGCGTACCGTCCCATTGTGCTGCTTGACGATGCGGGTAAGCTTTTCGAACGAATTCTAGCGGCCCGTATCGTCAATCATCTTTGCAGCGTTGGACCCGACCTGGCAGATTGCCAGTATGGTTTTCGGGCTGAGCGGTCTACGATCGACGTTATTTCAAACCTAAAAGATCTTCCAAAGAGGTAGTTTCCGGAGGTGGAGTACTGTTGGCGGTGTCTTTTGATATCGCCAACGCCTTTAATTCACTGCCCTTTGAGCTGATTGATTCGGCCTTTAGGTTCCATGGTCTGCCGATGTTCTATATGGAGTTTCTATTATGGAACATGGTATGAGGTCGTACTCCGCGGTGCCCTCCTTAATGGGTTGCGTGTCATTTGCTATGCAGATTACACTTTAATCACGGAGTGCGAGCAGTATGCTAAGAGCACGCTGCTCTGGAGCAGGGGAAATGGCTGACCCACAGCCTATCCTAGAAGATGGAGTCCTAGAGACTAGGTGCGAGTGGCATAGCGACCGCATGACTTAGTCAATCTCGCTTTGCCGCCAGAAACGCGCAGAGAACAAACTCTGACGGGTTTTAGTGGGTGGAAATCCCACATAACCCCGTTGCTGCTTCCCACGGTATCGGGTATCTTTGAAAGATTTCCCCTCTTTTAAAAAAATAAGGTATAGTTTAGTTAAACACATAAAACTGGAATATATATTACTATAAATGTATATCATAATAAATTAATTAATTATTAAAATTGTGCTAAAGAAAGACAAGTTTACTGTTCCAAATGTTTAGAGACACGATTGACGTGGCCCTTCATTCTTGTACCATTTCTTTTAAGTTTTTTGTACGATTGATTTAGATTTCAGAAAATTTATTACTAATAACAAAGTCTATTTTATATAAAATAAATAATGTATGCAAAAAAAACATAAATGTTTTACTCAACTTTATAATATTTATTAAATAAATATAAACTAAGTTGTTTTTATTATTACATGTCCCAATTTTCAATATTCTTTTCTCGTGTAAAAGGTAATTTGGTTGAGATGTAAATTATAATGAAGACGGGTAACAAACATTTTTACATGAAAATATGAGAGCACTTAAGGCAACGGTATAGAATGTAAAGTATGTAAAAAATTTAAAAAAATTGTACTTTTGCGAAAACAATGAAACAAGAATAGTCTTTATTAAAATTAATACTAAAATTAAAGAAGTTTAAGTAAATCTATATAGCGCATTTTCAATGGGTTGGTCGCTGTTATATTTAAAATAAATAGCGGCTTACCACTGCTTGCCTTAATAAATTAAAAAGCAGCATTTATGAGCTGCCAATAATCAAGTATGAAATACAGAACATATTCGGTTAGTTCGTGACAGTTGGCGAGTGCACATTGTTCCCGTTAAGTCAACCGATAAAACACGTAAAGTCGTAAAATTTTTTACTTATTCAGAGATCAGTGTTATATTAAGTAAAAATAATCAATTTAATATAATTTGTTTTTCGAGAAAGTGACTAAAACAGTGTTAAATAATCGAAAACACAAACCTTTTTGGTGGTGTACAAGTTTTGCTGGCGAGTTCAACAAACGAATAATTCTTTACTTACCTACAAGAAAGTCTTGTTTCTCGAGAACGTTACATATAATATATTCAATTACTGTGGCACGTCATAGTCCGGGTAGCTCAGAGCCCCGTTGCGTAACTGATGCACGTATATGAGCATTAAGGAGCTGGTTCTATTCCCCGTCCTGAAGTCACTTTTTGTGAATTATTAATAATTTGTTTTTAAGAGAAGAAATTGTTATTTGCAACGAATTTAAAACTAAAAATCATCGTTGCCAAAATAAAAAAATTTAAAATTTAAAAAAAATTGCTGTACAGAAATGTCTACAAACGATTTGAACTGGGGTTGTTGCAATAGTTCTGCTTCTACCGATAAATTTATAAAATGCATAACTTGCGCAAAGAAATTTCACTTGCTTTGTCTGTCCTATAGCGAAGATGTTCCTCTCGATAAAAAAAAATCGTGGACCTGCCAGCTGTGTAGCGCTCTGCGCCCAAAAGAAACTAAGTCAGATTCCACACCAATACGATCACATGCAAATGTTACTATAAGAGGCTCCAAGAGACAAGCATTACAATCACCCCCAGGGACAACTGCAGTATCTAGTGATGACATTCGTTGCATTGTTCAAGATATAGTGCAAAAGGAAGTTAACGGTTTAGTATCTAAAGTAAGTAGCGTCATTAGAAATGTTTTTAGTGCTGAACTGAATGCAGTCCTGGCAGAGGTGAAGGAAATGAGACAATCAATGGAGTTCCTAAACTCTCAATTTGAACAAATCAGAAAGGAGTTTAAGGAAACTAAAGAGACTGTGAAGGATCTGCAGTCACAAAATAATAACTTCAAAGAAGAATTGTTTGATATTAAAACCCGACTAAACATTTTGGAGCAACACGCAAGATCTAAAAATGTTGAAATACAATGCGTACCAGAGAAGAAAATGAAAATATTGTAGAAATTGTTACTAAAATAGGTAATGTAATAAACTGTAAAATCAATGAAGAAGAAATCTCACACTGTACTCGAATAGCAAAGATTGACCGCAGTAACGCCCGGCCTAGGTCGATAGTAGTACAATTCAATACAAAAAAAACTCGTGATTTCTTTATGGCCGCCTCTATTAACTTCAATAAAACAAAGAACACACATAACAAGTTAAACACTACGCATCTTGGATTGGAGGGTCAGCAGGCGCCTATTTTTATAGTGGATCATTTGTCACCCGTAAATAAAACCCTACATGCCGCTGCAAGAAGAGCCGTCAAGGAGAAAAGTTACAAGTATGTGTGGGTGCGAAATGGACGTATATTTATAAGACAAAACGATACCTCAGATTATATTTTGGTTAAAAATTTAGACGTTTTAAAAAACTTAAAATAACTGTTTGCATTTTTACTTCATTATAAAACTGATATTTGTTTGAGTGAATTTAGGCATAATCAGATACCTTCACTCTGTCTATTTACTACCAAAATATAAGAGGTCTTAGGACCAAGACTCATGCATTTTTTAGAAATTTAATGTGTTCCAACTACGAAATTGTCGTTCTAACTGAAACATGGTTAAATAGCACCATTGTTAATTCTGAATTGTTTGATGATAGATATATGGTATACCGAAGGGATAGACAGGACTCAGGATTCGACAATCATAAAGAAGGGGGCGGAGTTCTCATAGCGGTAAGCAAATATATTAAATCAAAAAGACTTTTGAATTGGGAAAGTAAATGCGAGGAAATATGGGTCAGCATAGGTGACACACAAACAAGTTACGGTCAGATTATACTGTGTGCCATATATCTGCCTCCACCAATTCGGAAATCTTTGCTAGACCATTTTATAGACAATTTTAATCGTGTATCTGAACATATTAAATCTCGTATGTGCGTCATTGGTGATTTTAATATGGGTTATGTTAATTGGAATTTAGTGTATAATTCTTCAACATACCTGACTACATCTTTAGGTCAATGTATTATAAATTTTTCAAACATGAATAATTTAAGACAAAGCAATTATATCAGTAATTCAATGAATCGAACACTTGACTTAGTATTTGCTGATGTAGAAGTGTGTGACGTGTCAGAAGCTAACGATTTGTTATGTCCCGCAGATCCATTACATCCTGCGCTTTTAATATTTATTAAACACGATATAAACCTATACCTTCCATATAAAGATACTATCCATAAATTAAACTTTTTCAAAGCTAACTATGAGCTCATTAACCAAAGATTATCAAAAATAAATTGGAACAACTTGTTTGCAGGGTTGACTGACGTTAACATCATGACAAAATTATTTTATGAAATTCTTACTGAAGTTATTAAATCATTCGTCCCACTAACAAAAGTTACTAATAGTAAATATCCTATGTGGTTTTCACCCGCCGTAATTAAGTGTTTACGTGAAAAAAATAAATACAGAAAGAGATTTTTAAAATACCGTAACCCATTAGATCAAATATCATATCGCTTGCTCTCTGAACGTTCCAAATTAATTAGTAAAAGTGCTTTCAATTCGTATTTAGAAAAAATCGAAAAGGGTATCTCACAAAACCCAAAATTATTTTGGTCGTACGTAAAACAAAGGCGCGGTGGAAAGGGATCGTATCCAGCTAGTATGGAGTATAGTGACGTAACTACGTCCGACGGAAAGGATATATGTAATATGTTTGCTTCACATTTTTTATCATCTTTTTCTCCATTAAACACCCAGAGAGATATTAAGTTTTTTTGCAAAAGCACTATGGAATATAATGACACCCTGTCTAGGATTAACATCGATCATGATACGATATATAAGCATCTTAAATGTATTGATATAACAAAAGGTGCAGGCTCAGATGGGATTCCACCAATATTTATAAATAAATGCGCATCATATTTAGTTACCCCCTTATATAGTATTTTCAATACCTCTCTACACACCGGGTCTACCGTCCGTATGGAAAACTGCAAAAGTCGTGCCGGTTTATAAATCTGCAGAAAAACGATTAATAACAAACTATAGACCTATATCGATATTGTCAGCCGTAGCAAAATTTTGAAAATTGATTTGCCCTTACATCAAATGTCACTTCGAAAGTTTGTTCCGAACATCAACACGGTTTTATTAAAGGTAGATCTACAAACACGAACTTAGCTTTGTACGTTGATGATATCATAGAAGTCTAGACAAAATAAGCAAGTAGATGCTATCTATACTGATTTTTGTAAAGCTTTTGATCGAGTTCCTTTTGATATCCTTATGAAAAAATTACAATATTATGGATTTATAGGCAATATATTGCAATGGCTGGAATCTTACCTAACAAACCGGACTTTTAGTGTTGTTGTAAATGGTTTTACATCTCGAAATGTGCGTTACATCAGGGGTACCCCAGGGCTCTCATTTGGGTCCAATATTATTTAATATCTACATTAATGATCTCCCGGACGTTTTTAATTATTCTTCGATATATATGTATGCAGATGACTTAAAAATAGTGAGACCTGTAAACACTTTTAATGATGTTTTAATGCTACAGAAGGATATTGATGACCTAAATGAGTGGTGTAAGAGAAATGACATGATGCTTAATATTGGTAAATGTGCGCATATAAAATTTACCCGAAAGTCAGATATTATCTTATCTTCATATTATATTCAGGAAAACAAACTACAAGAAGTTGAAAACATTAAAGACTTAGGTGTAATAATAGACAAAAAGCTTACTTTTATTCCTCATATTGACCACATAACTAAAAACGCATCAAAATGTCTTGGATTTGTCCTAAGAAACGGTAAGGTATTTAAGAAAATTAAAACGAAAATATTATTATTCAATAGTCACGTACGATCAGTTTTAGAATACGGCAGCATCGTATGGCGTCCTCATTATGCAACGCATTCATTGAAAATAGAGAGAATTCAAAAAAGGTTTGTAAGGCATTTAGAATATACTTTAAAACCGTTTCCTTCTTATAAAAGTTATTCGTATACCTCTGCGATTAAGTCATTTCAAATAACAACTTTACAAACACGCAGGGATATGTTAGACCTAATTTTCTTATACAAAATAATAAGATACAACCTACGTTCACCTGGTCTTTTACGCAAACTACAATTTAGGGTGCCATTAAGAATGCCTCGTAAGCCTATTCTTCCACTGACGTATCCTATTCGTAAAACGACTTTAGGTGCTAACTCTCCAATACTTAGATTAAGCAAACTGTTTAATATATACAGCGATAAGTTAGATATTAATGGAACATCACTGTCGGAATTTAAAAGGATGGTTAAGAAAGTTTTATGACTATATTTATAAGTTTGAACTGTTGCTATTTTTTTAATTTAATTTAATTTTTGTTGTTTTTACGTATTTAGCTAGTATATTCCTTATCTTTTTTAATTTGTAATTGTACTTGTAATAAATTTACAATGTGTTTTTCTCTTTAAAAATTAATGTAAGGTGTGTAATGTTTTTCTTACCTTGATAATTGTATTTAAGTTGTTTTTTGTCAGTTAAATGTATTTTTATTTTTTCTTTTCACAAAACAATTTGTCAATGTGCTAAGCCACCATATTTTTGCATGTTATGTTTACCTGTAATTGATTGTGCATTTAAGACTACTAAATTGTATTTCTCAAATTTAGGTGTTTGTATCAAGTGTAACAATTGTTGGTGAACTAAATAAATAAATAAAAAAAAAGAATACTCCAGATAACTGGACGAAGCTTATGTTATTTTAATATGAAAATTTTAAACCATAAAATAGCTTAAAGGTTACTAAACCCTTCTTTAGTACATCAGCTATAAAGACAAAAGACTTGCATTAAATGTATATATAAAGGAATTTTACTTACTTTTAATGCAAAGCAAACAATATGTACTAACATTTTTCATCCAAGGTTAAAAGCAAATCTATTTACAATAACGCTAACTCTACCAGTTTAAGTCACATAGAGTGTAACTTTAACTACTTCTACAGTCGTAGACACATCATAGGCAATCGTACAAATGTTTCGCAAACGCAGCGATTAAGTGCCGGAAGCTATACGATATCCATTTCCGGTTTGCATTTACGCTGTTATGTTTATTTTTCTTTGTTGTTATCCTTTATGTTACATTTTATTTTATAACCCATCTTATAAGGAATATAAAATTATTTTATTTCATAAGTTTGATTTTGAATAGACATAAAGCTTATTAGCTACGTATCTAATATCTTATTGAAAAAGATTTGTTAGTACTAGTTTACTACTTAGGGTACCTTTCTACCAACCTAACGATAACTTAGTAATTCCATTATCCCTAATGATACATAAATATGTTAAAAAGAAATTGTCTTTTCTAAGCAAGAATATATGCTACAAGATAATAAATTTCTTTTTTGTTCCGAAGTAAATTTAAACATTGGTCTAAGTCCTTACTACTGATGATAGTTTAAACTATATTTAATGACCCATTAATAGCTTTAAAGTAATACATTTATTTGTTTATGATCGGCTAATATACTTTTTGTATATCTTCTATTTTTCCAACGATTTTTCTTATTTTCTCCCGAATATAATTAATTACGCAATATGGCTTTTTCTTAGAATGACATCTATCTAACATAATGACAATAGTCCTAAAATAATATATGATTCTTCGCGTAACCCGTGTCATGTTAACTGAATTTATTATGAGTTTAAGCACTTTATATTTGAAGTCAATAAATTTTTATCGACTTGTATGCGTTAAGTACTCATTCTCTAGTAATTTATCTTATAGAGAATTTCTATGTGCTTTTTATACATAAAGCAATTTATTTATAGTTAACACGGTTTTAAAGTAAACTTAAATAGCCAAGACCAATCGCGTCAGCTACTGTGAATTAAATTGAAAAGTTGCATGTATGGAAACCAATGCGGAATACTAAAATAAAAAATGAGAATAAATAATTGTATGAAACTTGTGTCTACATGCTTGACGACTCCCTTGGCGTAGTGGTTAGTGAGCACGACTAACCCGGATGGTGTGGGTTCCATTCTCACCACGGGAAAAATGTATTTCTCGTGTTTGATTGTTTGTATCTAAATTATATGTTTTATTCGATATGTATTCATTAAAAGCAAAAAGAAAAGTATAAGACGTTGAATGATAACAAAATTTAAATCCTGACTTGCATGAACCTGCGAGTATTTTAAAAATCCCTGAACAGCTCCAGTAAGAAAAAAAACCCTGAAAAATGGATACCACGGCAGAAAAAGCATTTAAGTGGTAGTACTACTGCAACCAGGACTACGCCAAGTTGATATTGCTCGACAACTCAACATAAACCGTTTCCGGGTGAAACGAGTATCTCAGCGGTTCCAGGAGACTGGAGGTTACATCGACGTTGCACATCAGAGACGACCGCTATATTGTGTTGACAGCTTTGCGTAACGATTCTCCGACGCTATAAAATAAAAGCAAAAAGAGGAGGAGGCTGCCCCAAGCCTACTAGAGAAGCCAGTTTCGCATGCACCTAGGATGGTTACGCGGACAGGGAAGAAGGCGGAGTCAGGAGAAAGAAGAGTATCGGTAGTCACTAGGCCGCTCTCCCTATCCTCCGCGACTCGGTGATCCATACCGCTCATGTATTGTGGAAGGGCTGTGGGGACATTCGGCATGCTGTCATTGATCCCTTCTCCTTTTGCGGTCGAAGCGGTGGAGCTAAACACCTATGCCGCCACAAGGTTCCAGGAGACTCGGACCGGCAAGGGTTGTTATCTCCTGGCTTCTATCGCCCCTGGGTATTATTTGTTGATTAGGGGAAGTATGGGGAAGCTCGAATGTGGGCCGAGACGAAGGTTACATGAGTTCCGACGCGCCCGGAAGTAAATTAGCTTAGCGCTGGTGGAGTTAGAGAAAAGTGTAAAAGCGCCCCTGTACGCCCACATTGCAGTATATATTGCACATTTGCAGTATATATTATAAATTGAACTAAAAACACTGCAAGTGGAAAAGGAAATCAATTGTAACTAAATTTCAGCACACTATTGTTAATTAATTTATTACAGTATGTTGATAAATATTATACGTAAAGAACAGCAAGTACTTATTTTAAAATAATACTTTATTATATGTAGGGTTCATATTAAATAAATTTGTAACTGCTTTAAATACTAAACAAAGTGTACTTTAATTTTTTTTCTTAGGAAAAATGGATATATACCTGTACAAATATTTTGTATGTGTCCTAAACCTTTTAGAGCATGTAAAAACAGCATGTTTGCAGACAGAAAGCATGTTTCTGTTTTTTTTTTTGCGCAATAAAGAATACTTTAGCAACAAATTGTTAAAATAGCAAAAATAGCAAATTTGCTGCTGTTGTTTTCGTTTAAAGATTTTTTGAAAACGAAAATTCCGTTGGTAGATTTTATTGCATGATACGTTTCAGATTAACTTTTTTTAAAACTTTTCTTTATAATTAAATCTAATCGAAAGAACTGCAATATAGAGTTGCGAATTCGGTCAAGAGGATCCGAATAGCGAGCATTCAAACAAGATCATAAACGCACGAAGCCTATTCCGATTTAATGTACTATAATGGATATAATATTGGAAGCTTTCATGCTAGAATTTGCGTGTCCCACTTTTGAATATGAATGCTAAATAGCTACTTCTCTTTGTCTTTCTTTACTTCATCCTTGATGATCTACAAAAAGTTAAAATAGCGTCAAATCTATTTTTTAGATTTAAGCATTTTTAATAGGTATGTTAAAATAGACTTATCGTTGTTCTACCATTCGTCAGTAATAAGTTTCGGATTCATATGATTTTAGATATTTAACAAAATGTATGTAAAAATTTATAGAAATATAACTATCGATTGATACGTTTATACTTCATTTTGTATTGACATTTTTTATCGAACATGTATCCTTTTATGGAACAAAAGGATAAATAGGGTATATCCTTGTTGTTTAATATATCTTGTGTGTTATTGGGAAATTTCTGGATTACATATTCATGTATTCCAGAAATATTTCAATAAACAATAAATGTAACCCTATCTCTTTAGATAGGATTACGTTTATTTTTCAAGCATCGTCCATACCGACTCTTTGTTTCCAACAATTTTGTGGTGGTGTGTTTATCTTTGTGTACAATAACCACGATAGAAAAGTTAATAATTATTAAACTGATCGATCACTGTATGGTTGTTCAATATCTTGCCACCTTTACTAACCTAAAGAGGACAGTTTGAAACGAAGGGTTAATATAGTCGATGTGAATACGGCATTATCCGTCCTTACTCCCATGAGGGCAGATATGAATAGACATTTCCCTACGTAAAGAAGTACTTTTGAAACAATTAAACTAAAAAAGTTATTTATAACTACTTAGTGTAGATGAGATTATCCATCGTGGAAACGATAAAAGCAGTTGTAAAGTTTTGCTCCGCATTGACACAGACGTTGCAACTGAATAAATTTACTTAAGCGGTGGCACAGAAGTAAATATTAAAAAAAAGTTCCTTTATAGACATTGTATTTTAGTTTACAGATGAAGATGATGTTAAATAAAATGTCGGTATTTTATTGTTATATGACACTGTTCAAATTGTATATATTAAAGAATTAACATTAACATTTTGGGTATGTAGTCACTTTATTTCTTCGTAGTGTAGCGAAACAACACGTCACTAATATCAGACCAAAATCTAGAAAGACGCAATAAATATTTTATGTTAAGAACAAAAGCAAAACTTTCTTTTTTATTAATATTACAGAAAAATAGCAAACGAGACATTATTATGAAAATAACAAGTTAATCACCATATAATTTTTATCATTATAACGAGCTTTACGATTTACGCGACCACCATTAGTGGTATATAGTATGGAAAGGAAAACGTGGAGAGCGGAACTGGCCAATATTTTTACATTAACATACGGAGGTACATCCGGTAAAAGTAGACGTGGCATCAGGCAGACATATTAATAAAGCTTTTGTTTTAAAAAGGTAAATTTAATGTACGTACGTGTGAAACATTATGAATATTCAGTGTAAGTAGTAATCACTGTAATGTAAAATACAATATTTTTTTGTGTTGTATTTTTATTGTATGATGTAATGAAAGCAATAAATAAATTGTGTATATATGCTTAATTAACAACTAAATATATTTTTCTATGCCTAATGTACAACTGTCTTTAATTAACTTTAATGTTTATCGTAATTTGTCAATAATTATAATTTTTGTTTTTTTTCGAAAATAATATCAAAACTTTTATCTTTAAGTAACGCTAGCGCTGTCTCTTTATTTATAGTGGTAAAAAGATTGTTTACTTTATCTATAATTTTTTTTGGGATATTTTCATTTGTGCACCTGATAGACACCTAATTACGATTATTTCGAAGTTTATGTAACCGGAATCTCTTCTAGATTTTTATCTTTCGTTTGTAAATAATAGGTTTAAAATTTTTTAAGCGAGTTATGTGTTATCCTTGATACCAGAACCTCGATTATCCTAAAAGGAAAGATCACAGACAGAGAGCTATAAAACGAAGACAGTATTCATGATTTACGGTTAACTGCTAAGAGTACTCGACTGCAATAACTTAGGCGTGTAAAAATAAAATAAACTAGTAAGCGGCGAACAGACAGCGTCTGTTATTAAGGGAATAACCTTTTTTCTTCGTACAGAAGCTTCTAACGGGACAATGTACACCGGCGGAAGCAAATCCTTTGAGTAAAGCGCTTTTATTGTATTTCTTTATGAAATGTATGTCCAGTTTTACGACTGTAGAGTTTAAAGCGATTAAGATTTTTTTATGTCATTAAATATTAGTGAAATGGTTGTGAAACAAATTAGTGGTATGTTTCAAATTTGAAATCATTACACCTAATTTTAAAAAAGAAATGCCAATTCATCATCATCAGCCTTTGATAGTCCACTGCTGGACATAGGCCTCCCCTAATACACCCCTATCCATTAGGGTTTTTGCCAATGCCAATTAATTTAATTAATTTAATGATAACTAATGAAATCGGCTTTCCGCCAATCGCATAAATTTTCTATTCTGACAAAAACATAACAGATATAATATATTATTTCGTAAAAAAAATTATAAAATTTACTTCCTGAAATAATAGATACTACAAGTCGTTTTTTCTCATAATGAATGAGAAATGAAAAAAATATTATATGTTTTAGTTTTATCAATTTTTAAAGATTCTGAATAAATGTTTTCAAGGCTACTATTTTTAAACATAAACTTATTTCCTAAAAACAAGATGCTAAAAGTATAACTTAGCAAAAGCAAAGTCGAAATATAATCATTTTATGACTATATAGGTTACTTTCGTCTCCGAACTTTGGTGGGGTCTGTTCTTTTAGACGCTTAAATTGGCTACATCAATAAAACCTCTGTTAATCAGTAATATAAATAGTTTTATTAAAGATTTTTTTAAACTAACACAATATCTTTGAAATATATTTAACGAGAATCTTTAATTTTGATTGGTCTTTACATTTATTTTAAAAGATAAGAAACACGCTTTCAAGTTTTTTTTATTTTATTACAATGAATTTTCAATACATAATATTCTTGAATTAAATTAAAAACTTAACTTTTGCAAAATAATAACACGCTTTTAAAACCTGTGACTGAAGTAATTAAGACAGGTTTACTGTTTCAAATGGATAATGTGAAAGGCTGAGAACATTTCAAATAATGTAAAGTATCAATTACATTGACGTGGTCTGCCCTTGATTCTCGTTCCATTTCTTTTAGACTTTTTCTATATTTTCTTTTTATTTCTTTTAGAATTGATTACTAATAAAAAAAGACTAATTATAAATGTTTTCCTCAACTTTCTTAGTATTAATCATGTAAATATAAACGGATTTCTTTTTATAATTATATGTCTTATTTTGCCTTTTCTCATACGCAAGGCTGAAATGTAAATTATAATGAAGACGGGTAGCAAAAAGTTGACAACGTTTCGTTGATCACATGAAAATATGAGAGTACATTAGCGGTATTGGCCCTAGCTTTATAAACTGGAGGTCGTAAGTTCTAATCCCGCGGAGAAACAACAAAGTGTAATCGTTGTTTTCTAGTTGGTTAGGACAATTTGGGCCGATCAACCAATTGTCTGAAAAGTATGATATTCCACGCGTCGCGCGATGGGCATGTAAAAAGTCGGTTCACCCACTAACCCGCATTGTACCAACGTAGTGGGATACTTTCTAAACCCCCTGATGGAGAAGGTGGGCATTAGGAGAGGCCTTTGTCCAGCGGTGGACGAACATAGGCTGACGATGATGAAGGCAACGGTATACATAAAAATAAATAGATTATACTTTTGCGAAAATTATTACATAAGAATAGCCTCTAAAATATTTATTACACGGGCGTTAAGGTTAAAATGAATACTACAATAAAAGGTTTATAATAGAATACCTTTGATAATCATTTTATGCAGTTCTTATTTGAGAGCACCAAAATAAAAATTATGAAATAGAAAAAACCCTTAAAAAAAAGTCTCGAGAAACAGCTAGTTAGAGATTGGTTTTATCCTCAAATATTAATTATGAAATACGTTGTTATCTATTATTATCCTTTAATACCCTGAGCTCAATTATCCTAACAGAAAGGCTTGGTTTCTTTTCTCTTTAATTATCTCTCGTGACGAAACTTGATTAGTATAGATCCTATACCAGACTATTTACATTAGATACAATTGTTACAGTCTCAAAATCTAATATAAAATGTATTTATTAGACAAGGTGCAGAAAGAACAACTTTTTTTTCTTATATTTACGCGATTGTTATACACATCAATAAGATACAGACATATACCATCTTGGTTTGTCCGTGATCATGGATGCTAGAAAGAGTCCGAAACGTCAGGAATAAATATATATAATACACGCGGAAAATCCGCAAATAAGTGGATTTCATAAGATTTATATACCTATTATAAACCTTAAAATTACCTAAAACTTAGTACTGACTTTTACAGTCAGCTACCGTGCGCTCTAAATATTTTTATTTTAATAACTATATTAAAATATGTAATATCGATATAGGAAATATTTTCCGATTAAAGAATAAAGAAATTTACGCATCTTAAAAAATCTCTCACAATAAAATTATTCTATTTCTTGAAGTTGTTGATAATAATAATAATGATCACACACATTGAATCATCCGATGATCATAGGTAATTCGTAAAGCTTATATTACTTAATGATTTATAATTTTATCACCGTTGTATTTGTCTGTTTTGATTATCGAGGACATTCCGACCGAATTTGCAGTTTTATTTGAAGGAATTTCAAATATAATTGCAAATTCGGTCAAGAGGATCCAAATTCGTTTATGGTCTTCTTGAATGCAGCGAGCTTTTAATATATAAGATAATGAACGAAAAAAGGTTATCCCGTTTTAATATTCAGAATATTGGTGATTTTCATCCTAGTATTTGCGTGTCCCAATTTGGAATATAAAGAGTTTTGGACCTTATCCCGCCACACTGGTCCAATGCGGGTTAGTCCTTACCTTCGTCTTAAATATTTTACGAAAAGTTAAAAGAGATTTGATTGATTAATGCACTTTCTAAGTTTCAATCGGTACGCTTAAAATAAACTTCTCGTTTTCCTACCATCCGTCAAGACCAAATTTCAGTTTCAAATGATTGCAGTTATTTAAGAAGTATATGAGTGGAAACGTAATGTTACCTTTTTTTATAAAAATATATCTATAGATCACTATGTCCTCCTTTCTTTTCGAATACACATCCTTTTTATAGCATATTGCAAGGATACGTATGGTATATTTTTGTTATGCGATATATCTTGTTCGTTATTGGGACCTTCCAGGAACACATATTAATTTATTCCCGGAAGGTTCCAATAAATGATATGTGGAGCCTATCTCTTAAGATAGGAATATGTATAACTCGCTTCCAAGCATCGTTTTTATTGACTCTTTGATTTGACTCTACAATTCAGTGAAACGTATCATTTTGCGAGCAAAAACCAAAATGAATGAAGTTAAACATCTTGCAGATGGCAGATATGTTTAGACATTTCTATGCGTAAAAATAATTCATTCATTAATTGTTATTTTTAAAAAATTAAACTTAAAAACGCATTTAAATAATATTTTAATGTGCTTACGCCAATACTACGCATGTTTTAATAAAATATTTTTTAATTTCGTTTTGAAGTTTCCTGACGTTTCAGGCACTTTACAGGATCTATGGTCATGGGCAGACTGAGGTGTTAGTCGTCTGTCAAAGCATTTTACCCGGACACCGTTATTTCTGTGTTTTATTAATCATTTAAAATAATAAGCGATAATATCTGAAAGTCCTTTATTAAATTAATGCATTTAGAATTTCTATGCCGGCGTCGTTACTGTTTCCTTAGCCTAAATAAGATATCCGTTGAGGTAGCCATAAAAGCGGTTGTAAAGCTTTTAATGCAGAATATAATAAGACTTAATGCAGTCTTTGCAACCGAATAACAACTAAAAGTTAAATGTACTTAAGCGGTGGCACAAAAGCACTAGACGTAAATATAAATTTAAATTGTAACAACTTATGCTATACTGAAACACAAATTTTTAGCTTACTTTAACAAAAAATAAAAAAGCTAATAAAGTTCTCACACTAGCGTTACGTTTGATTGAATAAAACAATATTAATTACAAATTGAAGTAAAATTTTCGCTAATATATACAAAGTACAAGTAAAGACATTGACCCATAACAGTACTTACAGTTTATTTCATTTTGAATTTTATATTGATACGGCAAAATATATCATATGTATTATTATTATTGCAACATGTTACTCTAATAATATTAAACAAAAGTGCCCGTGAAGCAGATAAGTTATGGATAAAGCATAAAATTTCGTTATTGTTAATAATACAGGCTAATAACGAAGCAAAGACAACAGTAAAATAGCAAAAGAAACGTCGTTTTTAAAATAGCAATTAAATCCCCATATTCTGTTCATTATCATAACGAGTTTTATGTTTTACGCGACCGCTAATATGGATGTAAAGTATGGAAAAGGAAACGTAAAGAGCGGGACCCGACAGCATTTTCACGTTAACAAAATGAAGGTACATCCGGTAAAAGTAGACGCGGCTCAGGGATAAATACAGGTACGTGTAATTTACGCGTGAAACATTGTGAATATTTAGTGCAAGTAGTAATCACTGTGATGTAAATTATACTCAATAATTTTTATCGCTTTCAGATATTAGAGGCGAACAATAAATTGTGGATGTGTGGTTAATTAACAACAAAATCAATTTTATGATAACTTTTTATGTAATTATGTAAAACAAACTGTCTCTTACTAACTTCAATAGTCATTATAATTTATAATATAATAAAATTTTTGGTTAATTGGAAAATAATACCGGTAATTATCTATTTGAATAGCGTTAACGCCGCCTTTTTACTCACGATGTTAAATAGATTGTTTTCTTGATTAACAACATTCTATTTGTTTTCTTTTTTGTATTAGATAGACACATGAGGTTTAATAATTTTAAAGTTTATGTAACTGGGATTACTTCTAGTTTTTATTTCTTTTGCATGTGAGCTTTGTTAAAAGTCAAGAAATACTACTGAAATTGTCTTACCGAGTTATGTTTTATCCTTGATACTGGAACCTCAATTATCCTAATGGATTGGCCACAGAAAAAGAGCTGTAAAACGAAGACAGTATTCATGATTTACAGTTAACTGCTTAGAGTTTTCTACGCAATAACTTAGGGTGTAAAAGTAGAATAAACTAGCAATCAACGAACATACAGCGTCTGTTATTATGGCAATAACCTATTTTCTTTGAATATAGGCTCCTAACAGGACAATGTACGTGCGAAAGCAAATCACTTTACCGGTGGTAGGTCCTCTGTTTACAGAAGACCGTCTGGTGGAGTACCACCGGTGCCTATTTCTGCCGCGAAGCAGTAGTGTGAAAACACTCTGTGTTCCGGTTTGTAGGGCACCGTAGCCAGCGTATTTACTGGTAAACGAGACTTAACGTCCTATGTCTCACGGTAGGCAGCGCGTTGGCGATACCACTGGTATTGCTACATGTCTATGGGCGTCGGTGATCACCTCACCATCAGGTGGCCCGACTGCTCGTCTGCCTGCGTATGCCATAAAAAAAATCATCTTATGTCATTAACTGTTAATGGAATGGTTGTGAAAAATTACTAGCATGTTTCGAATTTAAAAACATGACAATAAATTTTAAAAATAAATACCAATTAATTTTAATAATTAAGTAATAATAAGTTATAAAATTTTCTTTCATGTCAAAAACATAACACATATTTATTCTATTCAAATATTATTTCGTGAAGAAAATATAAGACTCATTTCGTGAATAATATTTCATCAAGTTTTATAACTAAAAGCCCAAAAAAAATATGTAATAGATACTACAAGTTGTTTGCCATGCTAAAGTATAACTTAGCAAAAGCAAAACCGAAATATAATCATTTATGACTATATAGGTTACTTTTCGTCTCCGAACTTTGGTGGGTCTGTTCTTTTAGACGCTTAAATTGGCTACATCAATAAAACCTCTGTTAATCAGTAATATAAATAGTTTTATTAAAGATTTTTTAAACTAACACAATCTCTATGAAATAAATTTAACGAGAATCTTTAATTTTGATTGATCTTTACATTTATTTTAAAGATAAGAAACACGCTTTCAAGTTTTTTATTTTATTACAATGAAATTTCAATCATAATATTCTTGAATTAAATTAAAACTTAACTTTTGCAAAATAATAACACGCTTTTAAAACCTGTGACTGAAGTAATTAAGACAGGTTTACTGTTTCAAATGGATAATGTGAAGGCTGAGAACATTTCAAATAATGTAAAGTATCAATAACATTGACGTGGTCTGCCCTTGATTCTCTTTCCATTTCTTTTAGACTTTTCTATATTTTCTTTTTATTTCTTTTAGAATTGATTACTAATAAAAAAGAATAGTTATAAATGTTTTCCTCAACTTTCTTAGTATTAATCATGTAAATATAAACGGATTTCTTTTTATAATTATATGTCTTATTTTGCCTTTTTCTCATACGCAAGGCTGAAATGTAAATTAAAATGAAGACGGGTAGCAAAAAGTTGACAACGTTCGTTGATCACATGAAAATATGAGAGTACATTAGCGGTATTGGCCCCAGCTTTATAAACTGGAGGTCGTAGGTTCTAATCCCGGAGAAACAACAAAGTGTAATCGTTGTTTCTGGTGGTTATGACAATTTGGGCCGATCAACCAATTGTCTGAAAGTAAGATATTCCACGCGTCGGATGGGCATGTAAAAGTCGTTCACCCACCAACCCGCATTGTACCAACGTAGTGGGATACTTTCTAAACCCCCTGATGGAGAAGGTGGGCATTAGGAGAGGCCTTTGTCCAGCGGTGGACGAACACAGGCTGACGATGATGAAGGCAACGGTATACATAAAAATAAATAGATTATACTTTTGCGAAAATTATTGCATAAGAATAGCCTCTAAAATATTTATTACACGGGCGTTAAGGTTAAAATGAATACTACAATAAAAGGTTTAAAATAAATATAATAGAACATATAAGAACAGCGTGTAATCATTTTATACGCTGTTCTTATATGAGAGCACCAAAATAAAAATTATGAAATAGAAAAAACCCTTAAAAAAAAGTCTCGAGAAACAGCTAGTTAGAGATTGGTTTTATCCTCAAATATTAATTATGAAATACGTTGTTATCTATTATTATCCTTTAATACCCTGAGCTCAATTATCCTAACAGAAAGGCTTGGTTTCTTTTCTCTTTAATTATCTCTCGTGACGAAACTTGATTAGTATAGATCCTATACCAGACTATTTACATTAGATACAATTGTTACAGTCTCAAAATCTAATATAAAATGTATTTTTTAGACAAGGTGCAGAAAGAACAACTTTTTTTTCTTATATTTACGCGATTGTTATACACATCAAAAAGATACAGACATATACCACCTTGGTTTGTCCGTGATCATGGATGCTAGAAAGAGTCCGAAACGTCAGGAATTAATATATATAATTCTCGCAGAAAATCCGCAAATAAGTGGATTTCATAAGATTTATACAGTTATTATAAACCTTAAAATTACCTTAAACTTGTCGTGTGCACTAAATATTTTTATTTTAATAACTATATTAAAATATATACTGTCAATATAGGAAATATTTTCCGATTAAAGAATAAAGAAATTTACGAATCTTGAAAAATCTCTCGCAATAAAATTATTCTATTTATTGAAGTTGTTGATAATAATAATAATGATCACACACATTGAATCAGCCGATGATTCGTCAAGCTTATATTTCTTAATGATTAATAATTTTATCACCGTTGTATTTGTCTGTTTGATTATCGAGGATATTCGATCGAATTTGCAATTTTATTTGAAGGAATTTCAAATAAAATTGCAAATTCGGTAAGAGGTTCCAAATTGTTTATGGTCTTCTTGAATGCAGCGAGCTTTTAAATATATAAGATAATAAACGAAAAAAGTTATCTTGCTTTAATATACAGAATATTGGTGAATTCCATCCTAGTATTTGCGTCTCCACTTTTGAATATAAAGAGTTTTGGACCATATCCCACATTGGTCCAATGCGGGTTGGTCCTTACGTACTTCGTCTTAAATATTTTACGAAAAGTTAAAAGAGATTTGGTTGATTAATGCACTTTCTACGTTTCAATAGGTACGTTTAAAATAAACTGCTCGTTTTCCTATCATTTGTCCAGAACAAGTTTCAGTTTTGAATGATTGCAGTTATTTAAAAAATATATGAGTGGAAACGTAATGTTAAAATGTTTTTATAAAAATATATCTATAGATCACTATGTCCTCCTTTCTTTTCGAATACACATCCTTTTTATAGCATATTGCAAGGATACGTATGGTATATCCTTTTTATGCGATATATCTTGTTCGTTATTTGGAACCTTCCAGGAACACATATTAACTTATTCCCGGAAGGTTCCAATAAATGATATATGGAGCCTATCTCTTAAGATAGGAATACGTATAACTCGTTTCCAAACATCGTCTTTATTGACTCTTTGTTACCAACAATTCAGTAAAAAGAATCATTTCGCGAACAAAAACCAAAATGAATGAAGTTTAACATCTTGCAGATGGCAGATATGTTTAGCAGTTTCTATGCGTAAAAACTAATTCATTTATTAATTGTTATTTTTAAAAAATTTAACTTAAAAAAGGCATTAAAATAATAATTTGTTGTGCTTACGCCAATACTACACATTTTTTAATAAAATATTTTTTTGATTTCGTTTAGAATTTTTCAATCCGAAGTTTCAGGCACTTTACAGGATCTATGGTCATGAGCAGACTGAGGTGTTGGTTGTCTGTCAAAGTATTTTACCCGGACACCGTTATTTCTGTGTTTTCTTAATCATTCAAAATAATAAGCTATAATATCCGTAAAGTCGTTTATTAAATCAATGCATTTAGAATTATTATGCCAACGTCGTTACTGTTTTCTTAGCCTATATAAGATATCCGTTGAGGAAGCCATAAGAGCGGTTGTAAAGTTTTAATGCAGAATATAATAAGATTTAATGCAGTCTTTGCAACCGAATAACAACAACAAGTTAAATGTATTTAAGCGGTGGCACAAAAGTACTAGACGTAAATATAAAATTAAATTGTAACAACTTATGCTATACTGAAATACAAAATTTTTAGCTTCCTTAAAAAAAAAAAAAAAGCTAATAAAGTTCACACACTAACGTTACTTTTGATTGAATAAAAACAATATTAATTAGAAATTGAAGTAAGATTTTCTGTAATATATACAAATTACAAATAAAGACATTGACTCATGAGAGTTTTTACAGTTTATTTTATTTTGAATTTTATATTGATATAGTAAAATATATCATATGTATTATTATTATTGCAACATGTTACTCTAATAATATTAAACAAAAGTGCCTGTGAAGCAGATAAGTTATGGATAAAGCATAAAATTTCATTATAGTTAAAAAATAATACACGCTAATAACAGTAAAATAGCAAAAGAAACGTCGTTTTTAAAATAGCAATTAAATCCCCATATTCTGTTTATTATCATAACGAGTTTTATGTTTTAAGCGACCGCTAATATGGATGTAAAGTATGGAAAAGAAACGTGGAGCGGGACCAACAGCATTTTCACGTTAACAATATGAAGGTACATCCGGTAAAACTAGACGCGGCTTCATGGAGACAGGCTACAGGTACGTGTAATTTACGTGGAAACATTGCGAATATTTAGTGCAAGTACTAATCACTGTGATGTAAATTATACTCGATAATTTTTATCGCTTTCAGATATTAGGGCGAACAATAAATTGTGGATGTGTGGTTAATTAACAACAAAATCAATTTTATGATAATTTTTATGTAATTATGTAAAACAAACTGTTTCTTACTAACTTCAATAGTCATTATAATTTGTCATATAATAACATTTTTGGTTAATTGGAAAATAATACTGTAATAATCTATTTGAATAGCGTTAACGCCGCCTTTTTACTCACGATGTTAAATAGATTGTTTTCTTGATTAACAACATTCTATTAGGCATGTTTTCTTTTTTGCACCAGATAGACACATAAAGTTTAATTATTTTTAAGTTTATGTAACTGGGACTTCTAGTTTCTATATCTTTTCCTTGTGAGCTTTGCTAAAGTCAAGAAATACTAGTGAAATTGTCTTACCGAGTTATGTTTTATCCTTGATACTGGAGCCTCAATTATCCTAATGGATTGACCACAGAAAATGACCTATAAAGCGAAGACAGTATTCATGATTTACAGTTAACTGCTTAGAGTTTTCTACTGCAATAACTTAGGGATGTAAAAGTAGAATAAACTAGCAATCAACGAACAGACAGCGTCTGTTATTATGGCAATAACCTATTTCCTTTGTATATAGACTCCTAACGGGACAATGTACGCCGGCGAAACCAAATCATCTTATCTTATGAATCATCATTAACTGTTAATGAAATGGTTATGAAAAATTACTAGCATGTTTCGAATTTAAAAATATTACAACAAAATTTAAAAATAAATACCAATTAATTTTAACAATTAAGTTATAATAAGTTATAAAACACATATCACATATTTATTCTATTCAAATATTATTTCGTGAAGAAAATATAAGACTCACTTCGTGACTAATATTTCATCAAGTTTTATAACTAAAAGCCCAAAAAAGTTATATAATAGATACTAAAAGTTGTTTGTTGTCTTTTTTTTACAAAGTAATAAATTGTCAAGATACTTTATTTATGTTTGAGTTTTTCAATTTTTAAATTATTAATTAAAGGGCTCGTAAAGTTAATAAATGTTACAATATAAATATTGCCTACAATCTGAATGGCTGTAATCATTTTTATAGCTTAACATTTTAATAGGAATATCTATTTATACCCTAGTTAATCATACTTATGTTGTGAATATGAATTTTATCGTCCTTTTAATAAATTTAATTCAAGTAATAAAAAAGGTAACTAAAAAACATTTAGCCGGACAATTAACAAAACATTATCTATTATTACATTATCTAGATTCAAAGTAAGCAAAACTTGTAATACGGAAACCAGATGATTGATAAATTCGTAGACACTATTTTGTAAATAAATATATAACTGTAACTTATCAACAACTATTAGCAAAGTCGTAATATAATAATATTTTATGACTAGATAGGTTACTTTTTGTCTCTGAATTCTGTTTTTTGTCATTTAGTTATAATGGCTACATCATTAAAACCTCATCACTTATTTAAAAACGGAGTTTTATCAAAGAACACTCATTGTTTGTACTAGCACAAATTTAAATTTGTATATACGAAACACTTTTCGAAATTATTTTTATTGCCATGAATTTTGTACACATAATATTGTAAAATTAAAAATATTTGCTGTTGACAAAACTAGAAACTGTATAGTAAAAATGTATTTACATTTATTGTTGCAAGTGAAACGTAGTTGTCAAAAGTATATTTCAGTTAAACATATAAAACTGGAATATATTTCACTATAAATGTACGTTATAATGTAGTAACATATAACTAAATAGCTTAACTTTTGCAAAAGAACAAAACGCTTTAAAAACCTGAGCCTGAAGTAATCAGGACAGGTTCTCTGTTCCAAATGGATAATGTGAAAGGCTCCGAACCTTTCCTATAATGTAAAGTATTAATTACATTTCAATTTCTATTTCTTCATTGAGTTTTTGTCGATCTATCTAGGTTTCCTAAAATGTATTACTAATAACAAGGTCTCATAACTTATGATAAAAGAATAATTGTTTGACTCATCTTTGTAAATATTTATTAAATAAATATAAACTAAGTTCTTTTTAATATTACATGTCCCATTTTGCCGTTTTTCATATATAAGGCCGTTTGGTTGAGATGTGAATTAAAAAAATAAGAAATAAACAGATTACACTTTTGAGAAAACGATGAAAGAAGAATATACTTATAATGAACAGCCAATAAAGCTGAAATTATTATTAAAATTAAGGGATTTCAATATAAATATTGACATTCCTCTTGACAATCATTTTAAATGCAGTACTTATATGAGAGCACCAAATTAAAGTTATAATACTGAAATCCTCTAACAAAAATAACGTCTTTAGCAACAGCTAGTCAGGGATTTCTTTTGTACTCAAATATTGAGGACAAAATGCGTTACAATCCATTATTATCTTTCCATATTCTTCCGATATTATTGATTATTCTTATAGAAAAGCTAAGTTTCTTATCTCTTTCATTATCTTACGAATGAGTGTGTTATTGAATAATTACAGCCTTTAGATCTCACATAAGTAGTTTGTTAGATCTAAAGGCTGTTTTAGGTAAGCTGCAAAAATAACATATTTTTGTTTAATTGATAAAACAAACATTTATGATACGCAATTTTTTTGATATTTCCTCACTGTGCAGAATATAAAAGATAAACGTGAATGCTTTTAAACATTTGTTATTTTTATACCCAACTTAAATTCAAAATTCAAATATCTTTATTCAATATAGAAGTGTAACACTCGCTTATTGATTGTCAAGGACGCTACCACCGGTTTGGAATAGGACGCCTCCGACCTGAGAAGAACCGGCGAAAGAAACTTAGCAGGCCATTTTGTCATACATACAGTTCCATTATACGTATATTATATTTGAAAAGCCTGAAACGAGCATTCCATTACCAGGCTGTGTTATCATTTATAAATTAATTTATTTTATTATAACCTTTAACACATAAACCTTCCTTTACTACTTTTTTAAATTTATTAACAGTTAAATACTGAACGTTAACTTACTGTTTACTGGGATTTTGTTGTAAAAAACGTATACATTTTCCCATAAAAGATTTACTTATTCTTCGGAGACTAGTAGCTGGAAGGAATATATCGTAAAATTACTTCAGACCTAGCAATATCATTTAATTTCGGATATCATGAGTTGCAAATACAAGGATTTTTTTTAAATATATCAAAGTTGACAACATGAAGACATTCAGAAATTTTGTAGAAAAATCTCTATCAATTAAATTACTCTATTTAATATAGTTTTTGATCATAATAATAATAGTATATATTAAATCAAATGAAAATCATAGACAATAATCCGCAAAACTTTTAAAATGTTCTAAAATAGTGTTTTTACGTACAACATTCTATTTAATTGTCGTTGACATACATTAGATGTTCATGAAATGCAGTATTAAAAAAGCAATCAAACGTTGAGAAGAGGCGGTTCTGCAGGCAATAAAGTTGTGTGAAGTAATTCGAGAGATTAATTGCACACTAAATGTACCTAGCTCCTAATTTCTCACTAAACTAAAATATGGTCAACTACTATGACAAAATTGATAACTTAATGTATACCAAATAACTTAATTTCAATCTGATGATGATCATATGACATGTTTAAGCCTCAAAAAGATTTTTTTTTTTTTACTGAAGATTAGAAACTTTTTTTTCTGTGGAGAGAATATCTTATATATCATCTCTAATATGAAAATACTTAGAGCCTAATTTAAATATGAATTTTATATAGAAGATTCAAGAACTTTGGTTGAATGCACATCGAAAGAATTGCAAATTAAAGTTGCGAATTCGGTCAAGAGGAACCAAATAGCCAGCATTCAAACAAGATCATAAACGGAAAAAGCTTATTCCGCTTTAGAATACAGAATATTGGATTTTCATGCTGGTATTTGCGTGTCCCACTTTCGAAAATGAAGGCTGAATAGCTACATACATATGCGTCCCTGCTTATTTCGTCCTCGATGTTTCACAAAAAGTTAAAATAGATTCGATACATTTATGGTCTTTGTAAGTTTTTTAAAGTACGTCAAAATAAACTCCTGGTTTTCCTACCATTCGCAGGGAACAAGTTTCGGTTTCATATGATTTCAGATAATTATCCAATGTATGTGTAGATACATAAAAAATATCTTTAGATCGATATGTCTTGCTTCCTTTTTGAGTACATATTCTTCTTTTTATATTGCAAGGATACGTATTGTCCTTATTACGTGTTATATCGTCAGTGTTAAAGGAGCCTTCCTGGAGTACATCTTTATTTATTCCAGGAAGGTTCCGATAAACTACAAATGACAGATAGATGAATTTGAGAGAAACCCTGTCTCTTTAGATAGGATTACGAATAATTCGCTCTCAAGCATCGTTTATACTGACACTTTGCTACCAATAGTTCTGTGAAAAGTAAATTTTCGTGATCCAAGATAAAAAAATAAACAAATATTAAACTGTCAATCGACTACTGTTTGGTTATTTAATATCTTTAATATCTTACCACTGCTGAAGCAGAGGAAAATTAAAAACATACGGTTAATTTAGTCGATGTGAATACGACATTATCCGTCCTTGCCCCCATGAGAGCAGATATGTATCGACATTTTCCTTACGAAAGTACGTTTTTCATTAATTGTTCTTTCAAAACAATGAAAAAAAAGGTATATAGAACTGTTATGCCGGTGGCGTTATTATATTCTTAGTTTAAATAAGATATCCATCGAGGAAGCCATAAAAGCAGTTCTAAAGTGTTACTCCGCAACGCTATAGACGTTGCAACTGAATAAGAACAACAAGTACTTAAGCGGTGGCACAAAAGTACTAGAGGTAATTATAAAATGAGTGGTTATAACAACTAATGCTATACTAAAATACAGATTTTTTCCCTTACTCTAAAAATAAGTTCTAGCACTAATTTGGAGTTTCATTGCATAATAACAATTTAAATTAGAAATTGAATCTAAGTTTACTATTAGGTTTTATGTATACATTGTACAAATGAAGACATTGATCCATAACCCATTTGAGTATTAAGCTACAATTTATTAAATCTTAATTTTAATTTTGATTCATATAAATTTTCAATCACTGGTCTTTCCAATCACTGAAATTGGTGACGATGATGATGATTGTATCAGGTCATTTTGTTTTTTTATGTTATTTTTTGTATGAAACAGTGATAATATAATTTAAAACAAGTAACGAATAAGTAATTTATAAAGTTTAAAATGTCGTTAAAAGATTTGGAAAAGCACTTGTCAAAGACGAAGCGAAACTTTTTTTGCTGCAGTACAATAGGAAAGGAGAGGTTCTTATTAAAATAACTAATTAACAATAACATACTCTTTATTATTATGACAAGTTTTATGATCTACGCAACCTCCATTATGGATGAAAAGTATGGAAAAGGTAACGTGGAGAGCGGAACCTGACAGCATATGAGCATTTCACATTAACATATGGAGGTACATCCGGTAAAAGTAGACGCGGCCTCAGGGAGAAATATGATATAAAGCGTCGGTGTCATACAGGTACGAGTAGTCTTAAGTGTAAGTAGTAATAAATACTGTAAAATATATTCAACCTATTTTTTATTGATTTCATTTATTAAAGGCGATCAATAAACTATGGATATGTGGTTAGATAACAACACAATAAATTTTATGATAAATGTGTATATAATTATGTTACTACCTCCGTAGCCTACGGCGTGTGCTTTAGAAACCAGAGGTCGCGTACACTTGTGCAGTATAATATCTGTAGTTGGCTGATCTCTAATATAGATCGGCCGCCGTAGTGGTTCATCCACTGGAGAACACATTATTATATAATTATGTAAAACAAACTGTCTCCTGCTAACTTTAATAATTATTATAACTTGGCATAAATTTGAATTTTAGGCTATTTGGAAAATAATACCGAAAATTAAATGTTTAAATAGCGCTAACGCTGCTTTTTTATTCATGATGGTATTTAGATTGTTTTCTTGATTTGTAACATTCTGCTTGGAATATTTTAATTATTTTGAAGTTTATCTAAATAGGAGTACTAACAGTTTTTTTAATAATTTATTTGTGCACTTAGTTAAAATTCAGAAATACAACTGAAATTGTTTAAGCGAGTTATGTGTTATACTTGATACCAGAAACTCGATTATCCTAATGGAATGACCACAGACAGAGAGCTACAAAGAAGAAGTTTTCTACTGTAACAACTTAGGGGCGTAAAAGTAGAACAATCAACGAACAGACAGCGTCTGTTATTATGGCAATAACCTATTTCCTTTGTATATAGACTCCTTACGGGACAATGTACGCCGGCGAAAGCAAATTCTTTAAGTGAAGCGCTTACATTGTATTTCTGTAGCTTTTCATAAAACGTATGTCCTGTTTTACGACTGCAGAGTTTAAAGCGATTGCGAATTATTATGTTATTAACTATTAGTGGTATGGTTATAAAAAATTACTAGCATGTTTCGAATTTAAAAACATTACAACAAAATTTAAAAATAAATACCAATTAATTTTAATAAGCGATTGCGAATTTTTATGTAATTAACTATCAATGGAACGGTTATGGAAAAAAAATGTAGAATGTTTTGAGAGTTTAGTGAAGCGTATACTCAGAATATTAAAGATATTCACTGAAGGTACGCGCCGACCTCGACACACCCAGATGAAGAAGTAATGAAGAAGTAAAGAAGAAGTATGAAGACATATGTCAGGCCATACATAGTTCCATAACTTACTTCAATGTTGTTATGGGAGACATCAACGCAAAGTTGCGCATAAGAAGCGAAGAACAGAATGAAAATTAGGAATTTTGGATATAAGCAATGAAACCCCGGGGGTTACAGACTGGCCGACTGTCTGGAGAAAGAGGACTCTTTGTGATAAACTCTTCCTTTCAGAAGCCGCCTCAGAGAAAATAGACCAAGCTGAGTCCTGACGGTTCTACAAGCAACGAGATTGATTTCATCTTGACGACAAAATACGGATGTTCAGTGATATCTTTGTGATCAACAGGGTGAAAACCGGCAGTCATCACCGAATGGTTAGAGGATCAATGAATATCGACGTCCAACTAGAAAGGCGTCGCTTGATGCACTCTACACTCCGAGACACTCGCGCCCATATTTAAAACCTCAAGAACTTTTAACTTTACCGGGCTATTCGCTTTGATTGTCTATAAGAAGAACTTGTGGTAGACGAACTAAACAGTAGTTTAGTAGAAGCTGTTTATACGGTAGGATCTAAATATTTAAGTTATCGCCGTAGAGATAAACCACAAAAACTCTCGTTCTTCACTCTTGACCTGATGGCCAAATATCGATCTGTGACGCTGCAGTCTTCCAATGACGCTTAAGCATATCGGCAACTCAATAGTCGGATTTGAAAGTCCTTGCGACCCGATGTGCGAACTAACAAAACTGTGCGCATCAAAGCAATAATTGAGCGTAACGGAGGCTCCGAAGTAAGGAACTTTATTGTGGAAAGCCAGCAGTCTAGGCTAAAACAGACAACGCCGCGTTGCTTTCACGAAGCAGATGTATTAAGAGATTGAGAATTCTACGGCAGCTTTACACCTCGGTTGCTACACACACTGTTGGCTTGGCTGAAGACCCAAGAACTGAATTGCTTCGACACTTTAGTGATGATATCCCGGGCATCAGCCTATGTGCGATTCAGATGACCCCAGAAAAACTTAAGAACGACAATGACCGGGTTAGGACGGAATATAAAATGTTAATGTTACGGACCCAAAATATTAATGTTAATTATTTTAATATTACTCATGTATAACATACAGTTTTATATATAAGTAAAATACCGACATTTAATTTTAATCATCATCATCATCGGTGAACTTAAATCATAAATGTATAAAGTAACTTCAAAATTTATCGTGTCAATGCGGAGAAAAACTTTAAAATCGCTTTTATCGCTTCCACGACAGATATCTCATTTACATTAAGTAGTTGCAAGTAACCCTTTTAGTTTTATTGTTTAAAAAGAGCAATTAAATAAAAAGTCCTTTTTAAACAATTTAAAGTACAAACTTAGGGAAATGTCTACACATTTCTGCCTTCATGGGAGTAAGGTCGGATAATCTCGTATTCACATCGACTATATTAACACTTTGTTTTAATCTATCCTCTTTACCTTAGTAATGGTGCTCAGATATTGAACAACCAAACAGTAATTGATTGACAGTTTAATAATTATTATTTTTTTATCGTGCTTATTGTTCACAAAAATATACTTTCCACAATAGGTTGTTAGCAAAGAGTCAGTCGAGACGATGCTTGGAAGTGTACCGTAATCCTATCTTAAGGGATAGGGTTCCATTTATAGTTTATTGGAACCTTTCTGGGTTAAATAAAGATGTATTCCAGTAATTTCCTAATAACAAACAAGACATATTACATAAATAGGATATATTCTACTTATCCTATGAACATGTTCGATAAAAGGATGGAATAAATAAAATAAAAACATATCAATCTATAGTCATATTTCTATAAATTTTTACATATATTTTTTAAATATCTGAAATCATTTGAATCGAAACTTGTTACTGACTAATGGTAGGAAATTGAGACGTTTATTTTATCGTACCCATTGAAACTTAGAAAGTGCATAAATCTATCAAATATATTGTACCTTCTAGTAAAACATCGAGGACGAAGTAATAAAGTACGCATATGTATGTAGCTATACAGCTTTCATATTTAAAACACATGAAAATATCTAATATTCTTTATATTAAAGCCGAATAAACTTTTTTCGTTTTGACCGAATTCGCAACTCTATATTGCAATTCTTTCGATTCGTTCTCAACCTAAAGGTTTTCAAATCAAGTACTATTAAATAATATTTTAATTTTGTAAATGCTATAAGTATAAACCTAATCGGTATCCTTTTTTTAAATAAAGATGATTTTTAAATAAAGTCAAATGTAAAATACTAGTTTTACTCGTTTTGACTTTAACCACTTTTATATCTCACGTAGTTTAAGCACAGGAAATGTTTTAAGGTATTTTACATTTAACAAATTATCGAAATTGATTGTTAATCTTTTAAGACCGAATTTTACTTTTGTGAGTAATTGTAGTTAATTTAATTGCGAACTACATTCATTTACAATGCAATTCATCACTTGAATAAGTTAACACAACTTTAATGGCTACAGAACCGCGTCCTTTTGTTGGTTTCTTTATGACCGTTTTTAATGAACATCTAATGAATGTCATCGACGATAAAAAAGGATAAACACAACGGTGATAAAATACCGTCTTATTTTATAATCTACAGAGGCGAAATAACAGTAAGTTTATGCAACATGTACATTTGAATTTAAGAAAAAAGTATGTAGTGTTTGAACTTCTATTCTATCTATATTATAAATTCGAAAGAGAACACGGTCAAACAGACAGACTTATAACTCTGTCTGTCTGACCGTCTTCACCGCCTAAACCGTTGAATCGGTAGTGATAAAATTTAATACAAAAGAAAAATAGATTCGAGGAAAGGACATAAGTTACTTGTGATTGTGATAAAAGTATTCGAGAGGGTTCAAATGGAGGGTAAAAGTTAAAATCCATTTTCGTCATTGTTGAACATAAAACACATATACAATTAATACACTTTGTTGTCTTTCTATTTTACATTATTTTCAAATAGACTCCGCTCATCCACATGGACAAATTCGCGGTGGTTACCAGCTAGTTACCATATAAATACAAATTATGTTATTTGTTAAGACTAAAATAAATCAATAAAACCTTATACTATAGGTACAAATTAAGTTTCGTCATGGGAGGTAATTAAAGAGAAAGGGAACTTCGCATTTATCTGAGGCTAATTAATAGCTCAGGCTAAGGAAGGATAATATTAGATTGTTGCTCATTTTGTCATTATTATTTGAGAACAAAATTACCGTCTGACTTGTTGTTTCCCGAGATTTTGTTTACAAAGAATTCCAATGTCAAGGTCGATTAGACAAAATGTTTTAAAAATGTTATGGCACTAAAAAGAGACATAAATTAATACCTTATTGATTGATAAATTTTAAGAGCACGACCTGTATTTCAAATTTTTTGACAAGCAAAAAAAATTAAAACTGGCGTCTTTTGAATTTTCTGATTGATTTAATTATAAAGAAAAGCTTTTGAAAAAAGTTTATCTGAAACGTATGATGCATAAAATCTACCAACGGATTATTCATTTAAAAAATCTTTAAGCGAAATTACTGGCAACAAATTATATGGCAAATGCCTCATTCGTGTCACATAGGATGTCTTGTTTACCTTGTTAATACACTGGCTACTGTGCCCTCCAAACCAGAACACAGTGGTATTTTCACTCTACTGCTTTGCGACTAAAATAGGCACCGTGGTGGTGCCATCCAAGACGGCCCTGTTAAAAGGGGATCTAACACCTCTCAAAATTTCAGTTTTAACAAAAGAAAAGCTGTAAAAAGTGATAAAAAGACATATTTGCTGTTTACGTAAGTTTCCTAATCTTTTCGTATTTCACGCCGGGAAGAAAATGTTCCTCATTTATTAATTCTTGCTTCAGAAAAACAAATTTCCTAACTTTGTTATTTTCTGTTTGTTTTTTAATTAATAACACCAGCTTCATTGTCTTTACGTGACCCCTATCAACGCTTTTAATAAGCAGTTCCGTGAGATCCATTCACCACGGTTTTTTTTCATCACAAACATTCTTTCTTAAATAATGTGCCAGTTAAAAAAATATTATTACTGCTTAAATGTTTAAGCTATATTTTAATTATAATTACTTCATACCCAAAATAGGTGTGATTCCTGAAGTATAAATTTTTCTCCTATTTATTTTATATATATGTATATATAAATATATATATGTCTTACATAGCATCACTGTCGTTATAGTGTCCTAACAAATCCCTGGATAACCCACTGGAGAACTTTTATCTAGAAAGAATTAACGGTTTTTGATTATATATGTGTTTTTATATGATTGTAATAGAAGCTATTTTGACAATTTATTGCTAAAATATTCTTGATTGCGCAAAAAAAAGAAACAATAAAAATTTGTTATCACATGTTCTAAAAGTTCCATCTATCCATTTTTCTTAAATAAATAAAATTAAAATAGACTTAGTTTAGTTGTTAAGACATTTAAAAATATATTTTATATGAACCCTACATATAATAATGTAATATTTTAAAATAAGTACTTTCTGTTCATTGCGCCTAACATTTAATCAACATACTGAAATAAATTAATTCACAATAGCGAGTTGAAATTCAGTTACAATTGATTTTCATTTCCACTTGCAGTGTTTTTAGTTCAATTTATTATATAGACTGGAATTTTTTTTATACCAAAGTGTTATGAAATAAGATACTTGTGCATATATTAGCATTAAAAACTTTTCAAAATTTTAGTAGTAGTTTAAAGTTATTATGATTAAAAGAATAAAACTGTTGCGGAAAAAGCTTTAGAATCGTTCAATCTTCTATTGAGTCCTGTGTCTCTGTGTCTTTTCTGTCCCGCGATGACTTTTAAAAGTTTTGCGCGCAAAGGATAACAATACAAAATATAACGATACAAACTGAGCACGAAATACTGTACCGAGCCTTGTAACTGAAAAATAGAACTATAAATAGTATATCCTATTATATCCAAGTGTATTCCTTCGACTTAACACTAATAAATCCTTTCGCTCTTGTACCAAAGTAAATTCAGAACATTAAATTTCGTATTTGTAGCCCAGTGAAATAGGCTCGAATGCGTAAGGTTTTTTGCACCGTGGAGAAATATCTACGCTTACGGATGCGCATTGACTAAAATCTCCAAGTTGGTCCTTCCGGCTCCAGCTTCCGGCTCACAGGGGCGCTTTTACGCTTTTCTCTAACCCCACCAGCGCTGAGCCAATTTACTTCCAAGCGAGTCGAATCTCATGTATCTTTCGTCTCGACCCATACTTTTGGGCTTCCCCATACTTCCCCTAATCTATTACCCAGGGGCGAAGGGAGCCAGGAGATCTCAGCCCTTGCCGGTCCAAGTCTCCTGGCACCTTGTGGCGGCATAGGTGTTTAGCTCCACCGCACCACTTTGACCGCAAAAGGAAAAGTGATCAACGAAAGCATGTCGAATGTCCCCCACAACCCGTCCACACCACATAAGCGGTATGGCCCACCGAGTCGCAGAGGATAGGGAGAGCGGCCTACGGAATACCGACACTCTCCTTTCTCCTGACTCCACCTTCTTCCCTGTCTGCTTAAACGTCCTAGGTGCATGCGAAACTGGCTTCTCTAGTAGGTTAGTTCTCTATTATCCCTTTTGCTTTTATTTCATACTTTAATGCCTAGCTATTTCAACCTTTTTGACAGCATTGGTTTTTCTATAACACAATATATGTAATACCTATAAATGTTAACATACTCTAGTTATTTTAAGAAACATTGTTAAAATACTGTTATTTACAGAATTTCTAAACTCATTTTATTTAAATAAGTGTTAGTTAAAATAAAATGAGTGTTATTAGAGTTATTATAAATTCCTTGTCGATTTCTTGTCCTACTACCTATATAATTTAAATTGAATTCCCTTTTTAAACCAGGAGAAACAGAAATTATTTTTATGTTTAGTTAAGTAAAAACTCATTTTATTTAAACAAGTGTTAGTTAAAATAAAATGATTTCCTTATTAAAAATTGAGGACTTTAAAAAGATTTTTGTTTATTAAAAACGTACAGATCTTGTAAAATATTGTATTTTAAACATATTTTTAAAGTAGCTTTATCAGAATAAGGTTTAGTGTTGTTTTGAAAACTGTGATTAAGTGAAGAAATTAATGCGGTAGCGTGTTTCTTACCGCAATGAAGGTATAATAAATTCTTGTTTTCTTAAAACTACTCCCCAAACTTTATTATAGACGCTTGGGTATACATATACTTTTTTATTAGCAATGCAGTGAAAATTTTGAAATCTTATACTTTAAAAGCAAAGTTAGCTTACAAATCGTTAATTTTATATATTTTTTTTATTTTCCGTAGTAGGAAGATACTAGACAATGGGGACCCAATTCTGTGTATAAAAGAACTGTACCAATAATTAAAAAAAATTTTACCATCTAAAAATTGAGAAGATTCTCAATCCGGATGATATGGTTCATTCGCTTCTGTCGTTTAACAAACTAAAGTTTGCGTTATATTTGGAAGTAATTTAAAGCAAGTTAGCTTATTAGGAGAGTCTTGGACTGTATCCCACCACGCTGGTTCAATGCGGGATAGTGGTTTGTTTGCCAGAACCTTGGTTGTTCAGCTGGGAGTAACGCGTGCAAGTGAGGCCGGTTGGATGGGAATAGAAAAAAGGAATAGTGACAATCAGAAGCGATGGCGTGCATTAGGGGAGGCCTATGTCCAACAGTAAACTGACAAGCTGATGTTGATTGTTTAGCTTATTAAAAAAGATTAGAAGTATTATTGTTTTTATATAATTTCGCTCATATTGTTGTAGTTACCATTTCGTCTTCATCAAACAAAGACTGATCAAAAGAGTCTTATTCTTTTGATCAGTCTTTGTCTCGTAGAAACCGTATCAGAACTAAAATTCGTTACGCAAACACATAATAAGGTAAAAGAAAATTAATCATAATCAAATATTTATGAAAATAAATACATATGGCATTACTAAAGTTTAATTCCAAAAAACGAACATTAAACGCTAAAATTGTGCTTTAAACCACTCCAAGCTTTGTATGAATGCTTCAGGCCATGCAGTAATTACCTTGCCTTTGTCCAAAAGCAATCCTTAGAAATGTGTTCAGATTTTTAAAATACTCGCAGGTTCATGCAGGTCTACATTTAAATTTTGTACGTTATCATTTAACATTTTATACTTTTCTTTTTAAAATTTATATAAATATATATCCAATAAATACATATAATATTGATACAAACACCCAAACATGAGAACAGCACCATGCTCAGACATTTTTCCCGTGCTAGAAGTGGAACCCACACCAACCGGTGGGCTAGTCGTGATCACTAACCACTACGCCAAGGGGGTCGTCAATTATGTAAACACAAGTTAAATCCTAATACATATTTTAATATTATATTTTAATATTCCGCACCGGTTTCTATACATGCAACTTTTCAATTTAATTCACAGTATCTGACGCGAGTGGTCAGCCGCTATTTAAGTTTACTTTAGATGCATTTTAACTATAAAAAAATTTCTTCATAAATAATTAGAAGCACATTAAAAAACACATAGACAGAGAAATCCTCTGTAAGATAAATTGCAAGAGCGTGAGTACTCTAGGCATACAAGTCGATAATAATTTATTAACTTTTAATAAGACACGATATATTATTTGACATGGGCAACGACGAATAATTTAAAATGACACGAGTTACGCGTAAAATCATATATTATTTTTAATAACCGTCCACAAATTTTATCTGACGCTATTGCCATTATATAAGATTGGTGTCATTCGAGGAAAAAACCATATTGAGAAATTAATTATATTCGGAAGAAGCTAAGAAAAATCGTTGAAAAAATGGAAGATATACAAAAAAACATAATATGTATTATATACGTTATAGTGAAACAAATACATGTTTCACTATAACGCTATTTAATTCGTCATAAAAATATTTCTACTTTTGTCAGTAATAAGGACTAAGTTTATATTTAAATTTACTTCGGAACGCAAAAAAATATAAACTTATTTTCTTCTATCATATTATCTCGTCTAGATAAGACAATTCAATTTAACATATTTATGTATCATAAAAGACAATAGAATTACTAAATTATTCCATCGTTAAGTTGGTAGAAGCCGTAGCCTTAGTAGTAAACTAGGAGTAACCAACCTCTTTTGCTGAAAAGACTGCCTCCGTAGCCTAGTGGTATGAGCGTGTGCTTTAGAAAACGGAGGTCGTGGGTTCAAATCCTGCGGGGACTCATTGTTGTTTCCTAGTTGGTTAGGGCAATTTGGACCGATCATCCAATATTCTGAAAAGTAAGATGCGTCGGATGGGCATGTAAAAAGACGGCCTACCTACCAAGCCGCCGGTCCAACACCAGCGTGGTGGGATATAGTCCAAAACCCCCTTAAGCATAGGGGTGTATTAGGGGAGGCCAATGTCCAGCAATGTACTATCATAGGCTGATAATGATGACGATGATGAACAAACCTCTTTTAGTAAGATATATTAAACGTAGCTTTCTGTCTATTTAAAATCAAAATTATGAAATAAAATAATTTTATTTTCCTTATAAGATGCATAATAAAATATAACATTAAGGATATCAGCAAAGAAAAACATACATAATGGCGTAAATGCAAACCGGAAATGGATTTCCTGTAGCTTCCGTCACTTCATCGCTGTGTTTGCAAAGCATTTGTACCATAGTCTATGCAATGCTACGAGGTGTTACGACTGTAGAATTAGGTAAAGATACGCTATGAATGATTTACAATGGTAGAGTTAGCGTTATAGTTAAAAATAGATTTGTTTTAAACCTGGGATGAATTATGCTAGTTCATATTTTTTGCTCTAGAATATTAGGATAAAAAGTAAGTACAATTCGTTTATTAAAAAAATTTGTGCAAGTCTTTTGTCTCTATAACTGATGGATTAAAAAAAGGTTTAAAAAGTTGGTTACTATAAATATTAAGTTTTAATATTATCACCTTTAACCCATTTTATGGTTTAAAAATTTCGTATTAAAATAACATAAGCTTCATCCAATTATCTGGCATATATTCAGCATTTCAGAATTGCGTATTTCGCAGATCATTAATGCTGCTTTTTACTTTAATGAGGCAATCGAATTAAATAAACCGACGTCAGTTGGTAAGCCGCTATTTATTATAAATATAACAGCGACCAACCCATTGAAAACGCGCTATTTACTTTTCCATAATATTTTTATGTTAATTTTTCATGGTTGTATTTTATTTATTTTTCGCATATATAATATTTACTGCCTCCGTAGCCTAGTGGTATAGGCGTGTGGCTTAGAAACCGGAGGTCGTGGGTTCGAATCCTGCGGGGACGCAACAAATTTTCATTGTTGTTTCCTGTTGGTTAGGGCAATTTGGGCCGATCACCCAACTGTCTGAAAAGTAAGATGATCCATGCGTCGGATGGGCATGTAAAGTCGTCCACCCACCAACCCGCATTGGACCAGCGTGGTGGGATACGGTCCAAACCCTAATGGATAGGGTGTATTAGGGAGGCCTATGTCCAGCAGTGGACTAAAAAACAGGCTGATGATGATGATGATGATGATGAATATTTACTCCTATTATAGATTAAATCAATTTTTTGCAATTCACAACTTTAAAACTAATCATAAAACGATTTTTTATAATAAATTTTTACGATTTTAAGAAAAGCAAGTTTTGCGTCGTGGCAACGACCAATTTTAATATGTAATTTTTAAACCTTATAATGGCGTTCTTGGAGCTTAAGGAGAATTAAACTCATGCTTACAGACAAGATTGTAATGTTTAATGTCAGTTTAATGATTTTTTGAATGATAAGACCCTCTGGAATTGGAATGCTTGCTTCAGTTTTTTTTTAATTGTAATTGTTTGTTTATTGTTAATTTTTGTATCAGAGGCTTCCTTTTCAAAAACCGGTGTTAGCATTTTGACCATCAAAAGCGAGTACAATAAAGTCCGCGATGGCATATATTCATGTTCTAACAATACCCATAATATGCAGCATATAATACAGTTTATGTTTAAATTAAAACAGTTGCATTAAAAAAAATTATATTCATAAAACGTGTCATAGTTGATATTTTGATAAAATGTATACAAAATTTTGATAAAAGATATCAGTGATTTACTATGTAAGAAACGCAATGACAGAAACCGCGAGGCGATTTTGAACAGAGATCATATTTTACCTGCTTATATTGCATATAATAGTTGTACGCTACTTGCAGTTGGACATATTTTTTTGTAAAAATTTTATTTGTCATTACTTGCCTGATAAATTATTTAATCAAGATACGTATTTCATTACAATGATTACTTTTTAATTTTTGTTTTAACAATGTCAATCACGTCTCATGTATTACACGTACCTGCTTAACACAGAAGCTTTATTCATACGCCTCCCTCAAGCCACGTCTACTTTATCGGATGTACCTCCATATGTTAATGTAAAGATGTTGTTAGGTTCCGCTCTCCACGTTTCCCTTTCCATACTTTGTATTCATAATGAAGGTTGCGTAGAACATAAAGCTCGTTATGATAATAAGAAGCATTTGTGGATTTATTTGCTATTTTAATAACAACGTCTCTTTTTGCTATTCTGCTGTTGCAAAGAAGCCTTTGCTTCGTTATTCACTTGTTCTTTTTTAATTTAGCAAAGTTTTAAACGTTGTAGATCACTTATTCGTAAGAAGTTTTGTTTTATATTTCGAAATAACATTCCACAAAAAGTAAATAAATAAGATATCGTTATCCAATCAATTTATATATTAAAAATTAAATTGAAACCAAAATAAATTGTAGTTTATTACTCTAATGGGTCAATTAGCCTTTGTTTTTACTACGTATATATTACGAATAAACCATATTTTAATTTCTAATAAAGATTGTTATTATACAGTGAAACACTGGAACTGTATTTATTTGTTTACTTTTTGCCAAAGTAAGGTAAGAATTTTGTATTTCAGAGTGGCATAAGATGTTACAATTTCATTTTATATTTACGTCTAGCACTTTTGTGCCACCGCTTAAGCACATTTTCTTGTTGTTGTTATTCAGTTGCAACGTCTGTATCAATGCGAAGTATAACTTTACAACTGCTTTTATGGCTTCCGCGACGGATATCTTATTTACACTAAGAATACAGTAATGCAGCCGGCACAATAGTTCTAAATAACTTTTTTATTTCATTGTTTAAAAAGACCATTATATAAAAAAAAATTATATGGCATAAAGAGGAGAATTTGCTGTTTTATGAGTAAGTATGCTCCTTTTTTACTTCTTACTACTATTTGCCCTCATTGGGCCTAGGTAATAATGACGTATTCACATCGACTAAATTAACCTTTTGTTTAAAATTGTTCTCTACCATAGCAGCGATGGCAAGATATTGAACAACTAAATAGTAATACTAAGAAGCTAGTTATACGTTATCCTATCTAAAAAGATGGTACCGTATGTCAATTATTAGAACCTTCCAGGAATAAATAAATAAAAATGTATTCCAGGAAGGTTTTCAATAACACAAAAGACATAGTACGTAACGAGGATATACCATACTCATCCTTTTAATATGTTAGATAAAAGGGATGTGAATACAAAAGGAAAAGAAAACATATCGATATTTCGATATACTTCTACAAATCTTATAGAATTGCCTTATATATATTTAACCGTAGTAATAATTTAACTTAAAGTCGATCGTATGACACCGAAATTATAGCTATGGTAAGAAAAAAATTGAGAAAAAAGAAAAGTATATTTTAACATGCCTATTAAAACTATTAAAGTGTATGAATCAATCAAATCCGTTTCAAGTTTTAAAATTTTAAGGATTAAAAAAGGAATTTTAGGGTGTTGCTATTAAGGTCATATTCAAAAGTAGGACACGCAAATACTAGCATGGAAATCTCCAATATTCTTTATATTAAGGCGGAATAAGCTTCGTGTGTTTATGATCTTGTTAGAATGCTCGCTATTTGGATCCCCTTGACCGAATTCTCAACTCTTTATTGGTTATTCTTTTGATTCGTTCCTAATTCAAAGGCTGGAAACAAGTAAGGTTAAAATAATTTTAATTAAAATGTTATAAAGTTTAACTTAACTTATTTTCAAAAGGGATACTGCCCTTTGTTAAATAATGAATTTTTCTAAGTGTGAAATGTAAAAGAAAATTTTAATTTTTGGACTTTTTATCCAAAAACATCTCATAAGTTTTAAATTACAAACTATTTTTAGGGTTAAAAGACCCATTTAAAATAAATTAACCCTTGATTGGTTAATCTTTTAAGACCGAATTTTACTGGTGTGAAATTGGAGTAAGTTTAATTACAAGCTACGTTCATTTAGTGCGCAATTCATCGCTCGAATAACTTCACATATTTTTTATTAAATGCCGCGTCCTTGAACTTTTGAGTTTTTTAAGACCTTTTAATGAACATCTAATGAATGTTCAATTAAAATAGCGCGAACATTATTAATGAATCATTTATAAAGTTTTGCGGACCAAAGATCATCGGATGATTTCATATATTTGATTATTATTATTTAAAATATTCAAAATAATAATTATTTAATTTCTTAAAATCTTGGATTCTTCACGGTAAAAAAATTTAATGATATTATGGGTTTTTAATTTAATTTTCAATTAAATTCATTTTTACAAAGTGCAGCCCAGGTTAATTTTAAGAACAAGCTTATTTAAATATCGTTAAAATTTAAAACGAATAACGTTTTTTCATTTAGGGCAACAAATATTTTTTTTAACAAAAAAATATACGTAATATCCATACCAATATTATAAAATGTGAAAGTAACTTGTCTGTAGAACTCACTGTTCTAAACCAATTTTATTTTAAATACCAAAATACAATTCCAAGAACAGGTTATTCACTATGTGAAAAAAGTAAATGAAAGAGTTGAAATGGGGGATGAAAGTTGGAATGGAAATTCGTCATTGTTGAACATAAAACACATTTATAATTAATACACCTTTTTTGTATTACCAATAAAAACATGTTTGGGTTCCATGAAAAGACTAATTATTCATAAATTGTTTATTAAGGGTATTTTATTTTATTAGTCAGGGAGATAATCAAAGAGAAAAGTAAATTAGCCCTCGGTATAGGATAATCAATAGCTGAGGATAAGGAAGGATAATAATAGATTACTGCTTATTTTGTCCTTATTATTTAAGAAGAAATTGTCGGCGACTTGTTGTTTTACGAGAATCCCATTAAAATTTGGATGTCAAATTCGACTAAACAAAAAATCCAATAATTGGTTGAGTAATTTAAGATATAAATTTTTTTAAAATTCTTTTGAAAAAAATATCAAACCATTATTTTGCGAATTTTCGGTTTTGTAATTTATATCCCTACGTTTCAATTTAATCCAAACAACATAAAAAGAGTCCGAAATATCGAATAAAATATATATATACAAACGCGAAAAACACGTAAAAATATAAGATTTGATATTTATAACAAAAGGCGGCCAAAAAAAATAGTTAAACAAAAACACTTATAAAGACGTTTTCAAATTAAAAAAATTCCCAATGATTTTATCGCGTTTATTTTTAAATTTCCCCTTTCCGAACACTTTCAGCGGCCTGGTACGGGGTAGACTGAGATGGTTCCGGCTTCGCCGGCAAAGGGGGGTTTTGGATTCTTTTTATTAATTATTTTTAATTCCTTCCCGGACCTTGCAAATGAACTGATTTTATCCTTGTACAGCCTTAGTGGTATTATGCTTGTTTAAATTTTAATTTATTAATTATGGGATCCCCAAGAGGTTAGAACCCAACCATCTTCTTAATTGAAATTTGGAGGAATCTCGGCCTCACGGATCATCCTGGTAGGAATTTGGTTTTTAAGCGAGGATTTGGTCGATCAAATTGATGTTAATGGTTTTGGGATTTAAATGGTCACAAAAGCCGACTTGTTGGGTCCTTGGCTTTTAATTATATGTTCCTTCACGCGGTTCCTATTTGCTCGCTTGTTTGTCCAATATAAGAGAGGCCAAGTCACAACCTGGGCTTTAATTCCTGGGTCTTGTAGAGGAAATTGCACTTGGACAGGTGGGTAGGGAATTGACCAACTTTTCAGCGGCTTGAAATGGGTTTTTGATTGAAGCCCGCCCCCAAAATGTCCAATCTTGTCAGTTACGCCTCACAAAAAGGTAGAACAGCAGGTACTGCCCATTGGGCGTTCTACCTCACCGTGAGCGCCGGGCGCAGCAAAGCTTGTTGGTCTCGCAGACTTTGGCTTAACATGGTGTAGCCTTCCGCCAGGTGTTCATCATCACAGATCCCTCGCGCTCTTGGAAACAAAGATTTGCCCACGGTAGCTAAACCCTGGGATGGAAGGGAATTATTTAAAATTTATTTGTATGGGTTGGTTTCATACACAGTATGGCCAAGGTGTTACAGGATTTGAAATAATTAAAACATCAAGAAAAGCTAAAAGAATTATTATTTCAACCCATAGTAAACTGTATTTTGAATTTATGGAGTTAAGGTGGTTTAAAAATGCATTTATTTTATCATATGATAAGATGGTAAATGTATCATCCACATAGCGCTTTATAAAATCTTGGATGAATGGGAGCAGTGAGTAGGGCCTTCTCTCAAAGTCTTCCATAAAATGTCAGCAACAATAGCTTTATTGTGGAAAGATGAGTTCTCATGCAGATGGATGGTGTAGCGATGGTTGCCGGTGTCTCCTATTGTTGCTGACATTTTATGGAAGACTTTAACTGACAAGATTGGCTACATTTTGAGGCAGGCTTCAATCAAAACTTATTTCAAGCGTGAAGAAGATTGGTCAATTCCTACCACCTGTCAAGTGCAATATTCCTCTACAAGACCCAGGAGTGTAAGCTAGATTGTGACTGTGGCCTCTTATATTGGACAAACGAAGGAGCAATAAGAACCGCGTGAAGGAACATATAGCTGACATTAAACATAGAAGACCCAACAGTCGGCAGTGTGTACCATACCTTAAATCACCCAAACCATTACATCAGATTTGATCGACCACAAACTCGCTAAAGAACACCGATTCCTACCAGGATGATCCGTGAGGCTATTGAGATTAAAAACATCCAAATTTCAATAGAGAAGATGGTTGGTTCTACCACCTCGCTTGGGATCCATAATTAATAAATTAAAATTTAAACCAGCATAATACCACTGCTGGCTGTACAGATAAAATCAGTTCATATTGCATAGGTCGGAGTACAGATTAAAATAATTATAAAATTAAGATCTGAAACCCGCTTCAGCACTGGCAAGAAGACGCATGACATCTCAGTCTACCCCGTGACCACGGCCGCTAAAAAGTGTTCGAAACGTCCGGAATTTAAATATGTAAAATAAAAGCGATAAAATTCTTAAAGTAATTTTATTTAATAATGTATAATATTCGCGCAAGCAATAGAAATAATTACGTTTTTCAAATTTAAATATTGATAAAATATAAAATTTTCTTCTTTTTAAAAATAAAAAGTTTAAATCTGAAACCTACTATGCAATTAAATTTACCAACCAATTTTTCATTTTCGAAAACTTCCAACGAAAAAACAGCAACAAATTATATGGCTACTGTTTCATTTGCATACAATTTGTTGTCAAAAATGTTAATGTCTCCTTTAGTACACTAATAATACTTTTTGATGTTATTATTTCAACTTATTCATTATAACATGCATGTTCAAAATACACGTTTGGTTATTTAAAAATTGCTTGAGATTGGAAAACGTATAAGAAAAATTTCTTCTTATTATTTTGTTACAGATCATAAACTAAAAAGACTAAAACATGTTAATGCCAACTGAGGAAATTAATTTTACAAGATTTCCAACCAGCAGGCGTTATTGCAGCTAAAATGGAACATATTGCACATAAGCACCCTGTTCTTGAAAACGATTTGCTCTATTTTCCACGTCAGATCACTAAGACTGCGGTCTGCTGGATTATTTATAAATAATTCCCTTGTGTATGCAGACATATAGTTATACGTCTTAATCTTTGGTTTATACGGTAGAATTAAAGTTCTTTCTTTATTACAGATGCGACTAGAAAGTAATGACTTTCTTAACAGTTTATGATCAGAGCATTTTACAACAAATTTAATAATCCTGAAATGTTCAACAATTTAAAGCAATCACCTCAATCGAAGCAATCCATAAAAATGTTTTTTTTATTATCAATCTATAAAACTTCAAAACAACACAGAAAAGCGCCTTATAATTTGAGCAAGTAATAAATATTCAGTATATTCCAATGCCAACAACATTTTGATAAAGCTAACCAAAAGACTCATATACTTGTATATTATATTATAACAATGTACTTACACAAATGCCTTTAATATAATACCTACGTCAATGTGTGTTAACATTGACCCGTCACTTGACCCATAGGTGACAAAAGCTTTTTTACCTTAAGAATAAACTTGATTATGATCCAGCGTACGGAAGTATGGGATTATAGGAGACCCTAAAACTTAACTATAACAATATATGATGTCAAATATATATAAACCTTTTTGCTACTTTAAATTACTTTTTGAAAATTTGAAAAAGAGAATACTGAAAGAATTCATGAATTCATGAATTCATCAATCTCTTTACCGGCTGCTAAGTTAACATAATTGCTAATAGTAAGATACACATATATCATCAGCCTTCGACGTATGGGCCATTTTACTTTTCATACAATTGGGTGATCGACCAAAATTTCCCTAACCAACTAGGAAACAACAATGAAAATTTGTCGAGTCCCCGCAGGTTTCAAACCTCTGGTTGCTAAAGCACGCGCCCTTACTACTAGGCTACGGAGGCAGTTAAGCTTTCAGCAAGTTATTACATATTTTTAAAGAGCGGCTAACTGTCGTAAGAGGTAACGTAGTGCAGCTAGCATTAATATGGCATAAGAGTTATCACCAAGATGTTAACTACTGGGCAATAATACACGAATAATAATGGAATAAAAGTAATTTATGTTAATTTTTGTTCCTATTCATCTGTGGCATAATTAGCTATAAATAATAAAAGTAATCCTTATGTATATATTATTCAAATCTTATTATCAATGAACAAATCACTGTTGCACTGTATGAATTTTCTCTTCTCTTTCATTATATTTTTTTTTTCTTCTCTTTCATTACATATTTCTCTATCATTATATGTTTCATTATATATTTTCACGATTAGTTTCATTATCCTGTTTGCTTTTATCACTTATTTGAACGCCATGCTATCTGGAATAGGATTTTATTTATATTATAATACATATGCTGTAATGCCATGTTTCGCTAATATGCTACAGCTAAGATCATTTTAAGAAATATAGTAAAAATACTCTTGTTTATAGAAACAGTGAAACGATTAACATACCAAATTTAGTATTTTTTATAATATGTATTCTACAAAAATTATTTCTCCGAGTTTAAATAGGGAGTTTTATTTTGATTTGATAACGTAAAAAGAAGTAGTTCCACAAATCGACAAAGAAAATTAATAATATCATAAGTGTTCAATGAAATAAGTTGATATCCTAATTATAAGTTGAGGAATTGAAACAGGATTTTTGAAAATATCATATTGTTAAACATTTTTTCTTAAATTAGTCTTGTTAGAATAAGTTTCCGTATAGTTTTAAATACTGTAATTAAGCTAAAATTAATGCAGTAGCGTGTTCCTTACCGCAATGAAGGATATACATTCTTACTTTCTTAAACTACTTTCAAAACTTTGTTTTAGACGCTTGGGTAAAATACATGAGAGTAAGCTCATTCTATTACTTAAATACATTCAATTTTTTTATTACCAATACAGTAAAAATTTTGGAAACTTATATCTAAAAGCAAGTTAGCTTACTTTATTTTCAATTTATTTCGTTTTTTTTTTATTTTACGAAAGGAAGATAATGAGAAAATATAGTATATGATGCCCACGTGCAATGCAATGCGCACGCAATACAACACACACACGCTTTATATAAAAGTGCATTAATCATTTTAAAAATTTACCTATATTATAATACTTTTTACTCATAGATAATTTGTAACTCAGAAGTTATCATATTTTGGAACCTGCAACGTGTTTTATATCATAGCTATTTTACAAAGACTAGCATTTTAAACAATAAAAATACAATGATTTCAGAATTATATACTAACCCGCGACTTCATCCGCCTGAAATTGCGAGATAGCAAAATAAATGAAGTGTTATATTGTATGTCTATCATGACGCACAGAATTTCATGGCTTTAGCTTCAACATTAAGAAATCCACATTGCCTTTCATCTTCAGTTCGTATCATCATCCTCGTACAATTTAAACAATTTTCTTTCATAGTTTTATGTTTAACAAATACGAATTTCCATATAAACATTCATCACCTATTTAAAAAATAATATACCACTTTTATGGCATCAATTACTAGCCTATGTACTTTCTTGAAATCTATTTTAAGTATGTACCAAATTTAATTGTCATCGGCTTAATGGTTTAGAGATTTTGTAATATTAGTAAAGATTTAAGTGCCTCAGATTGTTTTAATCCCGTTAAAAAGAGTAAATAATACATATGTTTTAACCCGTAAATGTAGTATAATCCATTACATTAATAGTGAGATTAAACTTCGTGAGAAAAACATTAACAGCTGAAATATACACGAGACTGAAAATGGTGAAATGCAATCCGACGGAAATTAATGTCTGCAGGTTTCCGGCATGCCGCCACTTCCCAGTGCAAATGGAATCGCTCAAAGGCACGGGGTGTTTGTGAATGATTTGTTCCATTTTCTACGTCAATTCTTCTATTAGAGTAAATGGTGTGTAAGTAAGCTTTTAGTTTGCTGCATCCATTTACTGTTCCAGCTAACTTTAATCTGTTTCTAATGGTTACAATTTGATATTTGCTTTAGCCTTCTGTTGCGATAAGATAGAAACCAAAAACGACGGGAAAAAGAACAGGTGTTAGACCAGGACAGGTTATCCCTTTGTCGTAGCGGTGGGGCTCAGTACCTGCGTCCTGATCAACCATAAGAAAGCTTAGAGGAACCCTCGCTGGCAAGGAGTCAGGCCAGCCGGAGGTGGCGGGTTGGAGGATGAAATGGACGGTAAAGAAGGCGGTAGACGTGCGGCTATTCCTGTCCACTGAAGCCAGACCCACGGAGGATGAGAAGTGTCGGTACTCCGTAGGCCGCTCTCCTCATCTTTCGTGACTCGAGGCTTAAGCGGTGTGGAAGGGCCGTGGAAAGAGGACATTTGGAATGGTGATGTCGATTACTCCTCGTTCTGCGGTCGTAGTGGTGCTAGCGGCATAAATATTGGGGCATTTAGGCCACCGCTAAGATATATGGCACCAGAGTAAGGGATTTGGGGCAGTCTGCTGCCCAAATGTAGGAGCTGAGATAAAGGGCGCATGAGTTCCAACGTACCCTGAGGTGGATTGGGCCATAGGCCAGAGACGGGGCTGCCTCGTCGTACTGAGAGTGTGAAGCGTTCCTAAAAAAACAACGAAAACATTGAACGATAATAACTTTAATCAAATAGAAACATTTTTTTAAATAATTTTATATCTATAATCTTAGTAAAATTATGCCTCTATTAAAATTTACATAAACTTATGATACTAATGTATAAACTAATATCCTATCTCATAACGCTCTCCTGTAAAAAATTGCAGTCTATATTATAAATTGATCAAAAAACACTGCAAGCGACAATGAAAATCTAATGTAACTGAATTTCAGCCCACAATTGTTAGTTAATTTATTTCAGTAAGTTGATTAAATATTGGACGCAATGATCAGAGCAACTATTAATTCAAAAACATTACATATAAAGTATTTGTGTTTTTACATATTAAATCCACTAATTTACGGATTTTCCGCGTTGCGCGATGCTTCCTGAATCATCCTTGGTATAAATCGATGTAATATAAAAAAAAAATATCCAAATTTTAATAGAGAGGATGGTTGGTCTTTGCCACCTTCATGGGATTCAATCATTTTAAAAATTAAATCCAAAGATAAAAAAACTACAAAGCCACAGGTCAACATAAGTACTTTTTGGCAACCAAAGTTTAAAATTAAGAAAAGAAACAAATTTCAATTTTAAATAAAAACTCTGACGGTTATTCCAAACATTGACCAACTTAGTCTGCTTTGTGATCATGGATCCTGGAAAGAATCCGAAACGTCAAGAATAAATATATTTAAATAAACCGGAAAATCCGTAAATTAGTGAATTTGATGTGTATAATAATAATAAATAAAAGAAATAATTATAGTTGTGTTTTTGATCAATGTTCTCTTTCAATTATATGTGGGGTCCGTATACAATAAAATTGGCTACCTTATTTTATTTGTAGACGTTAGAAAGTTTATCTTTTATTAAAAAAGGATACATTCAAACAAAAAAATTCTACACGTTCTAACGTTTTAAGAGCATTTAAGAAAAAAATGGTAAATGCTAGTTATTATTTGTACAATTAAAGATATTTTGGAACACATATAAATTATAAACAATCGTTTATTGTTTCTAGATGAAAGTTATTCAGTGGTAGCCTCGTATTTTCCAAAGCCATCGCAGTGCGGAATTATTGCGGGCATGTGCTTTTTTAAAAACCAGCGGTCGTGTGTTCGAATCCGTCGGGAACTCAACAAATTTTAATTTTTGATTCCTAGATAGTTAGGGCAATTTGGGCCGATCACTCAATTGTCTAGAAAGTAAGATGATCCACGCTTCGGATGGGCATGTAAAACGTAGGTCGAACCGCCAACCCGCATCGGACCAGCGTGATGGGATATGGTGCAAAAGCCCTCTAAAAGAGGAGAAGGCGTGCATTAGAGGAGGCCTATGTCGAGCAGTGGACTAACACAAGGCTGAAAATGATGATGATTATGATGTGATAATGACGTTTATGATTTAAGAGATATTTTATGTAAATTACTTTTCAATTGCTATAAAAAAATTGTTGCGTTACTAACGTAATTTTGTAAATCTCTGGAAAAAATTGTTTTTCTCACGTTAAAAATTGTTTCACAATTTTTTTACAACTTCAGTAAGTTTTTTTAAGCTTTTCTTCTAAACTTACTAAGCTTAAAAATAAATAATAAATATTTTAGGAATATAGGTAATTTTAAAGGAAAGTAATCATTATAAATATAAAAGAAAAAATATTTAAACGGGCACTTTGTTTGAAACTACGCCGTAATGTATATTCTCGACGGAACTGCTTATTAAAAGGGTTAATAGAGAGTAACGTAAAGACAATGGTGATCGCGTATTAATAAAAAAAAAAACAAAAAGAATTAAAAAAGATACAAAAATAATGTAACAAAGTTGATGAAAGTCGTTTTTCTGTATCAAGAATGAATAAACGAGAAAAATATGCTTCCTGTTAAGATTTACAAAAAGATTAGGAAACGTACCCTAACAAAAAATACGCATTATTAACACTTTTTACAGCTGATCTTCTGTTAAAACTTAATTAATCGGAAAACCATTATTTTCCTCTTTCAACAGATATATACAACAGATTGGTTTAGTTCTTAAAATTTAGTCTCAGTACTATTAATCGAGCCAAAGCAGCATATATATGTCTGATAAATTTGAGAAAATACTTTGCGTTTAGGTCATCATTCTGACTGGTATGTGGAGGAGACTAACTATCAAGTAGTTAGCTACAAACACACACCTACACACAAATACTCATTATTAAGTACACAATTTTTATTTATTAAAGATAACGAACGGTGTTTTTTTAACTTCCAAAGCCATATTAATATCTCATTAATGTTGAATTATTTAACAAAATGTTTGAGATTGTGACGCTTATTAAATAAAAAATACGAAAAGCTTTACATGTAAGATGTCATTTGAATTCAAATTTAATAGAAAACATTAAATAGTATTCTAACACAAACATTTGAAATTGGAAACTAAACATTTGCTTTTCTGATATCATAAAAATGCGAAAACGAAAAAGCGCTGCCCGTAAAGTACAACCCGACGGAAATCTTGTCTTGGAAAAAAGTCTTGGGTTTCTTTCCCAGTGCAAATGGAATAGATCGCTCAAAAGCGCTGTGTTCATTGTGAGCGAATTGTTGCATTTTCCACGCCAAAAAGCTGTACCGCAATTTCTTTATGGTATCAAATTTAAATAGTTATTATTAATAATGAAATAATATAGCATTGTTTGTAAATTTAGAAGATACTCAACTCGGGTGGAATATTTTTTATGTTTGTGGCAACTTACAAGCTAAAGTTTGCTTTTATCTTTGAAAGTAAGTAAGCAAAAAAGAACAAAACATAAGTAAGAATTAATGAAAGTAAGTTCAATAAAAAATTTTCACCTCAACAACATACGATGGTTTTCTATTTTTGTGGTTCTCATATTACGGAAATAAATAAGTAAATATATATGGATTTAAATACCAGAAAAAGTGCACATTTAGTGTTAAAAATGTTCTTTAAAGTTTCTCACTCCAACCTTTGTATGCATGCTTCAGGTCATGCAGTAATTACCTATCCTTTGTGCAAAAGCAATCCTGTTGAGCATGTCTGTCCGTCATAATTTATTTTTTTATGCTGTTCTTTTTGAATCTTTAATAATTACATAAAATACAAATATTTACAAACACTCAGACTCGATAAAAACACAAATAATCATCATACATTTTTCTCGTGGTGGGAATCGAACCGACTCTATGGCCAATTAGTCGAAATCATCCGCCAAGCGGGTCTTCAAGCGTGTAAACACCACTGAAATCCAATTATATATTTACATTTTCCGGAGTGGTCTTCATACATGCAACTTTTCAATTTAATTCACTGTAGCTGGCACCAGTGGTCAGCCTCTATTTAATTTAAAATTAAAAGCGACTTAACCATAAATGATTTTCTCTATGTACACTATATATAGTTAAGTTTTGTTACGGGTAAGGATTTTCTGAGAAATGTCTCATGATCGAATCAAACTTTTATATAGGAATAAATTAATATAATAGGTTAAAGCAACTTTACTTTAAATATAATATTACACGTGTCTTATTATGTTAGCAATTTTAAACTGTACTGTGTCAATTTTAAACTACGTAAAGATATCAAGCTTTATTAAAAAGAAAACAAAAAGAATGTTTTAAGATTAATTTATTTACAGAAGGTTACATTACCAATATGCTTATCTTTATAAATTAGGTCTCTCTATGAGTTTACAGGAGCAAAGTTTTATAGCAGGTTATGATGTAAATTTGATAAAACAATGAAGTACTATTGCAAGTGATGAAAAAACTTTACTTAATGTGAAATTATATGTATATTATTTTTATTATGACATTAGTGATAAAGTAATAGAATATTTATAACAAAGTTTAAACTCCAAGAAAGAAAACTTTGAAATCAACGTATAGGGTAACGGTATATATTGGTGATATAAGTAATTTGGATATTTTCAAACACTTTTGTATGACTGCGTTAGCGAATATCTTTGTTCGCCAAACGCTGAGACAAATTACTGGAGCGAGTGAAAGGTTTTATACCGTTTACACTTGTAGCAATTCAACGCGGTCATACAAAAGTGTTTGAAAATATCACCAAATTACTTATATCACCAATATATCTCCCTTTACCCTACATTGCAAATTACTTTACATTTTATTTATATATAACAAGTCAAATTACTGCCAAAGTACGTTCAGTGTATTTATGTATGTATTTACTGTACGAACACAGTGATCTTTCAAAGGGAATTTAATTAACTTAAACGTTTTCATCTTAGTTGCCCGGATCCAAGTGTAAATATTTGTTTCCATAAGTAATAAATTCAAATTAAAAGAATGCAAATGGATTTCATAGGTTTTTTTTTAAGTTATACTATAAATCACACACTTAAAGAATCATTTGACTATATTCATCATCTAAAAAATTGCATGAAGTAAAATGACTACAGCGTTGCATAACTTTTTGTTAAAAATTAAAATTAATTCACGCATGTTGCATTTGTTGGTCATTTTGAAGATGTTATTTTTTCTTTTGTGTAACTCGTAAGGACTTCACTAAAATTAATTGCAGAGATAGACATTAGAGTTGGACTAACGGTAATTTTTCCATCGCTTAATGGTTGTGTTGTTGGTTAGGGCAATTTGGGCCGATCACCCAATTGTCTGAAAAGTAAGATGATCCATGCGTCGGATGGGCATGTAAAAAGTCGGTCCACCCACCAACCCGCATTGGACCAGCGTGGTGGGTTACGGTCCAAAAACCCTCTAATGAATAGTGGTGTATTAGGGGAGGCCTATGTCCAGCAGTGGACTATCACAGGCTGATGATGATGATGATGTAATGGTTGTCAAATTTAGTGAACCTAAAAATATAACCGACGCTTTGAAGTTAAAATACATGATAGCTTATATGAAACCTTGTCTATAAAACGAGGTTGACATCATGCAAGTGAAATAAAGCTATTTTATGTTTATAGATATCTATAAGCTAAATGACTTTTTACTATTTCTACAGCATTAAGCAAGAAATTGGTTTAAAAAAATAAGCTTTGATGACCGTCATTAGTGGCCGGTAAGTACTTTAAATGTTTTATTGAGTACAGTTTTTACTTGCATCAAATGTTATGGACACTGTGGCGTGAAAAATAAAATAGAATTTAAAAGTCGGAGGTCCTTCAACAGGACGAGCGGATAACTTCACGTATCCCACTCGGTAGGTCTTCAGCTTACGCACAGCATCAACGTTTTCTTGTGACTGCAGTTTTTGGACGACCTTGACGGGGATCATCACTGACACTTGACACGTCCACGGTGAAATTCAGCAATCCAGCGATAAATTGTGGTTTTGGATGGGGCTTCATCACCAAATGCAGAAATCATCCGATCAACACACATGTTTTTGTGTAAACCCACTTCATAGAAAGTCATAATAAATCATTACTCTTTAATTTTCTCTAGTTAATTCCATTTTCTTCAAAATTACTGTTTAAGTTTGCCAAGACCTTGTGACAAGACCGAGAATCTTTTTTTAAAATAAATAAATGGTTTTCGATTTTCACAACCAAGGAGTTTGCAATTAAAAAGATTTTATTATGACCGGAATAGTGGAAATATTCCATTTCTGATACTTTCAGTGCAGCCCTCGTATTAACATGTTATATTGATTTCAGGTTATGATTTTCTGGATACGAAAATAATTTATTTATATATCGTATGTATATTTCTTTGATTTAATAGAAACATATATTTAATAATTAATTTATTACATTATATATATATATATATATATTGCGATACGTAATAAGCACGTTTTATATCTATTCAATATATAAATTATTCTTATATTATTAGCGCATTTAAAATGTGTAAAAAATAACACTTTACAGGAAGAATAACAATCAAGAAAAACGTACAGAATATCGTAAACGCAAACCGGAAATAGATTCCCTGTAGCTTCCGGCACTATTAACGGTGTTTGCGAACTATTTGTATCATTTACTTCCATAGTGCTACGAGGTGTCTACAACCGTAGAAACAGTTAACTATTTAACCTTTGTCTTCAAATGGTGTTAGCGTTTTACTTAATTTATTACTACATTTAAAGCTGTCTTTATTTTTTTTTCTTAAAACCTCTGGTTAATGTTGGATTAAATCGCATATAGTTGATTGCTTGTGTGATAAGTAGTGTTACAGTGAAAAAACTTATGGGTATTTGTATATAATAAATATTGGATATTTTATTAAATTGATAAAGCCTTTCGTATGTGAACTTTGAATGTTTTCATTATGCAATTCGATTTTTTGGTTTCAAGACGAGAATTTACATAGCTTTAATAAAAAAACTCAGATAATAAAGTTACATCCAATTCTTTGACAAATATTTCACATTGAAGTTTTCTAATCAGTTAAGTTTTTGCAGCTCTTAAACGCTGCTTTATAATTCGATGAGAGAACAATATCATGGCCTAAAGGTATTGGCCTTTGATTTATAACTCTTCTTTATAAAGGTCTTCGGTTCGAATTCCGCGGGGATACAGCTTTGTGTTATCGTTGTTTTCTAGTTGGTAAGAACAATTTGGGCTGATTACCCAATTGTCTGTAAAGTTAGATGATCCATGTAAAAAGCCACCCACCAACCTGCATTGGACCAGCGTGGTCGGACACGGTCCAAATACCGCCTACTGGAAAAGGCGTGTATTAGAGGAAGCCTATATACATCTGCGGACTAAGACAGAACAATGATTAAAATTCAATACTAAAAAACAAATTAAAGCTATACGCCATTTTCTTTTAGTTTATATTTTAATAGATTGTTAAAAATTATATTTATGTGTTTAGACTATGGCATAGCGAATGAATTGTACTTGTACTAACATCAAAAGGTTGGTTACATTTGTTCTTTACTGGCAAGATTACGGGCTAAACATTTGGTACACAAAAAAATTTCGTAATAAACCTAATTTTCATGTCAAGAGATGACAAAAACGAGTTTTTTTGATAATTATGAGATAAATTTTGATAGTTAATAATTAATATAATGAGTAAAAAAAAATAAAAAAAAAATATGACCGACTTCCTATGTAGAGTTCGTTGTTACTTGCCTATATTGCGTAAAATGGTTATACGCTGTTAGAAGTCAGTCATAATTTTTTGCTAAAATTTTACGGGATTAAAACTTACACTTTAATATTATGAAGAGCGATTGCATATATTTTTGCAAAAAACTTCAACTTGTGAACGATGACAAATATATATAACAAAATATATTAAGTATTTTTTCATTGATGATTATGGTCAATTGATTGTTTGAAAATCTGCTATATTGAACAATTAAAAAGAAAACACCTCTGAAATCCATTTACATTCTTTTAATTTAAATTTATATTTTACAGAAACCAATATTTACACGTGCCCCAGGGCAACAAAGATGAAAACGCTGAAGTTAATTCAATTCCCTTTGAAAGATCACAGACCGTACAGTAAATACATAAATACACTGTAGTTTGGCAGCAATTTGACTTGTTATAGATAGATTAAATAAAAATAATCTTCAATGTACACGTTATTTCTTAAGTTTGCTTTCTTAATCTTATAATTTGCACGTTATATAAAGTTTTTTAACCGCCTACAATACTATTTCGCACTTTTATCAAATTTGCAACATAGCTTTAAAACATTGTTCCTGTAAAATCATCGGGATAACTAAATTATAAAGTATATGAGCATTTTCGTAATTTGACTTTCTATAAATTTATTATCATGAAATAATCTGCAATACAGGTTTTCTGTTAAATAAAGCTAGTTATCTTACAGTTGAAAATTATACTATTACATTAAATGTAAAGTTTTTAGTTAGAAACCCTTGCCTATAACAAAGCTTTACATGTAATTCCTTTTTTCACAGAGAAATTATTTTACGGTTAAGTCGCTTTTAAATTTAACTTAAATAGCGCTTGACCACTGGCGCAAGCTACTTTAAAAAGGTGCATGTGTTGGATTTAACTTGTGCTTACATGCTTGACGACATAGTGGTTAGTGACCCCGAATGCGCCAGAGGGTGTGGGCTTGATTCCCACGGGAAAAATGTGTGATGAGCATGTTTTCTTATGTTTGGTTGTTTGTATCTATATTGTACGTATTTATTATTATTGGATATGTATTTATTAAAAATAAAAAGAAAAGTATAACACGTTAAATTAGAACCTACAAAATTTAAATGCTGACCTGCACGAACCTGCGAGTATTATAAAAATCTGAACACGTTTCTAAGAATTGCTTTTGCACAAAGGGAAGGTAATTACTGCATTGCCTGAAGCATTCGTACAAAGCTTGGAGTGGTTTAAAGTACAATTTAGCCTTAAATGTGCCTTTTTATGGGATTTAAATTTATTTACATATATTTTAGTAAAATATGTACTAAAAAATATGATTTTTTGGCCTTTTTATTCATAAATGTTACCTCGTTACTCCGCTCCCCTTGCTCCGATTTTGTTTATTCTTTTTTTTAATGATAGATATTAGCTTCCTATTGGTCGCTTTTTTTCATAATTTTGTAAGTGGTTAAACAGATATTTAAAAAATAAAAAAATTACGACGCCAAAAATCACAACCTCGTGCGATTAAATTACTAACGCTATCTAAACCGTTAAAGATAGTCAGAAAGTATGTTGTACATAATTGGACTACTTAGATTGTTTGAAATCCACAATAGTGTTGGTCGACCCCCGAGGAGGGATAGCGATCTCCGTGCATTGGCCAGTTCAAGTTGGCAACGAGTAGCAGAGGATCGGCTGTCTTGGCGTTCATTGAAAAAGGCCTATGTCCAGCAGTGAACTGATATGGGCTGTTTACGATGATGATTATGTGTCCATATTTTAAGGATAACGCACAATGATCATTTTATGAAAACATTTTCAAAAATTGCAATCAGGCACATTCAAAGTTTATTTAAGACAGTTTAAGTTTAAACGTTTAAAAATGTTTACATGTTTACTGTGCATTATTCTTAAAACATAGATATATGCTAACCTAGACTTTTTTACTAGCATTAAGTGTAATAGAAAAAAAATGCCTTATTTAAATGCCAGTAGCGTTTTAGTGAATTAATGATACATGTTCCTAAAATATATAAGCTTAATTAATTTTTTATAACAGCACTGATTAACAAACGTCTCTCAAAGGTACAAAAGAATGAGAACTCTGCGCATATAAGTCCATAGTGAAGTGTTGACTACAAATATAAAGTGTTTAATTTATGATGAATTCATTTTTTTTTTGTGCGCATACGCGGAGACGGACGAGTCAGGCCACCTGATGGAAGTGGTCACCGACACCCCAGACGTGCTTAATACCCAGTGGTATCGCCAACGCGCTGTTAAAGGGTGTTGAGGTGATAAGGTTAGGTGTTAAGTCTCGTTTGCCCAGTAAATACAGCATGCTGAGTGCCCTTCAAACCGGAACACAGCTGTGTTTTCACACTACTGCTTCACTGAGCAAAAGTAGAGCACCTGCATGGTACCCACCAGACGGTCTCCTGTAAACAGGGGACTACACCGGTGTCATTTAATATTAAAATAATAAAAAGAAATAAGTTATCCTAAAAAGGCGGAGCCTAATCTAAAATACAAGATTGTGAGTAAAAATATATAGGAATCTCATTTAGTTACGCGTAGAATCATATGTTATTTTTAATGACGGGCCACAAATTTTATCCGACGCTATTGTCATTATATTAGATTGATGTCGTTCGAAGAAGCCACACTGAGTAATTGTATGCGGGTAATATCTTGGAAAATCTTTGAAGAAAATTAAAACGAAGGTTTTGTCAGGAAATTAATGTTTCAAGGTTAAAGTTTATTTGTTATGTTAAAGGTATAATTCATTATGATAACAACTTAAGTACCACAGTTAAACGCTGTGTGATTAATCGTAAACCACTTTAATGACGGTCAGTAAACTGTTATTTAATCATTGTTTTAAATTATAAAACTCGATGCTAAGGTAGGTTGTTATTTTTTTTAAAGCGAATCTATCTTATTGTATGTACCGAATGTGAAATTTTAGTTATTTATAAATAGTTGTTAATGAAACAATGGATAAATACTAAATTCATAGTGTTAAATACAGATCTAAAAGTGCGCATTAAACGCTTTAAGTCCATTTAACTACAATCTTTGCTTTATACATTGGTTTTAGGTCACAAAGTTATTTGTACCCATGCCTTCTTTAGAAGTTATTCTCAATTTTTATTTGTTATTTGAAAAATTATGAAAATTTATTACCTTCGAGAATAATATTTTGTAATATTTGCTTTATGTTATTGCTGATTAGAAAATTCTTAAAAATAAACATGAATAAGTGTCGTAAGAGTATAGTAGATAAATATTCTTATATTTATTGCTACCTGGACTGCCTCCGTAGCCTAGTGGTATGGGCGTGTGCTTTAAAAACCGAAGGTCGTGGGTTCGAATTTTGCGGGGACTCAACAAATTTTCATTGTTGTTTCCTAATTGGTTAGGACAATTTGGGCCGATCACCCAATTGTCTGAAAATTAAAGATGATCCATGCGTCGGATGGGCATGTAAAAAGTCAGTCACCACCAACCCGCATTGGACCAGCGTGATGGAGTACGGTCAAACCCCTAATGGATAGAGGGTGTATTATTATTATGTCCAGCAGTGGACTATCAGAGGCTGATAATGATGATGATGATGTCATTTATTGCTCATATGAAATGTATAACAGAATACAATGTTACACGAAGGATAACGCGAAAGAAAAACATACGAAATAGCGAAACTAAAAACCGGAAATGGGTTCCCTGTGGTCCGGCACTTCATTGCTAGTGTGTGTAAACAATTTGTATCATTTACTGAAAAAGCACTGCGAAATGTCTACGATTGTAGCAGCGGAAAGTCCTGCTCGTCTCATCGCTTTAACCAATGATAAAATGTACCAAAAATAAAAACTGTTCGTTTATATTCTTTCATAAATCGTTTGTCTCTGCCGCTGACTTCTTAAGAAAAAAAAGGCTTAAAACTGTTTTTTTTTATTATTATTAAGCAATGCTATTTAATAGTTTAAAACATTATATTTTACGCTCAATATTAAAAAGATGAGATTCATTCAGTTATCTGAAATATATTACACATTTCGAAAAACCGTTGCTCGCAGCTCATAAATGTAGCTTTTTAATTTGATGAGGCAATTGAATCAAATAAACCGACGTCAGTGGTAAGCCGCTATCTAATTTAAATATAATAGCAGCATAACCATTGTAAATGCGTCATATACTTTTCCATAATATTATATGTTCGTTTTTATGCTATCGTTTAGTTTATTTTCACGTTAATAATATTTACTCGTATTACTGATTAAATCTAAGGTTTTCAAAATATTGACAACAATAAAAAGATTTTCTCGCAATCAATTTTTACGATTCCAAGAAAAGGTTGCATTTTGAATAATTTCTTAATATAAAAAGAAAACTGTTTACTACTAAAGCAATTGTATTCAAGACAATCAAAGAAAAACGTTTATGCGACGCCGTGGCCACGGCCGTGCCGTTCTTGCAGCTTAAGGAGAACCACACGTAATATAAGGAATATTTTAACTCATTAACACACACAAGATTGTAGCTGGTTAAGTATTAATGTATGATGTTCTAATAATCAAAGTAAATGCAAGTATTAACAAAATGAATTTTTATTCTCAGTTTTATTAAATACTAATAGTCCATCCACAGCTATTCGCGTGTTAATTATAGATTCTTGAAATGGATTTTCCTGGGTTATAAAGCAGCCTATGTTAATCGAGGTGAGTGTAGCTTTATAGTATTGAAAAACATACACAGAGTTACATATTTTGCCTTTATAATATTTGTGTACAGATAATCTACAAAAACCATTAGCATTAATCAAATGCGTTGCAGACGGACTTCATAATATTTTTTCTTAGTTCAGGTACAACCGTTACGTTATTCATTTGTTTTCTGTTCAGATAGTGTGATATTTAAAAAAAATTTAATAACAATAATTTTCCTTATTATAAGTCCTGACGCGAAAAATATACCGTGTATCCATAACTGTAAATTTGTGACATAAATTTGCTTTGTTCTGTAAAAACATGCATAAACTTCTGCTAGATATGTGTCCATATATAAAAAATATTACTTTGCCTTATTTGACACTCTAAATTAAATACAAAAGATTGCAATATAAAACTTTATAGTGTACTTATTATGTTAAAACACGCGGTAACTTTTAAACGTGAGTGGAATGCGGTATTAAAAATGTCGGTTGTGTCGCATACGTAAAAATCTGCTACAAGGCAAAACTTTCCTTGACACCCTTCTTTGTGTTTTTATAAATTGTGTGATATAATTTTTGTATAATACGATTAAAATTTGGCTAAAATATATATTTTGTATGACTGTATTATACTAAATAGTATAATACAGTCATACACACACACAAAATTTTTATTAATATATTTAAAAAATAAGTACTCTAATTTACGTATTTTGAATAGCAGCTTTTCTTTGGGCCATAATTAGTTGGTAATATGTCTAAAAATTTTAAGCTCCAAATAGAAGTTAAAATGGAATAAATTTTTTCATGAAAGCTTATCTCTTTGTAGACTTCAATGTTAATACGTGTAGTATTTTTAAATATGTAGCTCTTTATATATAGGAATGTTTTGGCCAATTATACCAAAGACCCCACTGTACTAATCGTAATCTAACGATTCAATTGAAGCCGATTTACCTCAGTCAATGTACATTTAATAATGCAAAAGTCCTTGAGAAACAAAATTGTTTTTCTCCGTCTATAAAATGATTAGCCGTAATTGCTCTAACAAACTAAAGACCCGGTTATGTGTAAGTCGAAGTATTGCACTGTGGGTTTTGTACCAATCCATCCATGTCAACCCAACTAAGTCCACAGCTGGGCATAGGCCTCCCTCATGAGCCGCCAAGAGGCACGATACCGCGTTGTCCCACACTGCGATGACCAGTATGGGGCTGCCACTCGAGAACCTTTCTTTCCCAACAGTACTTAGGCTACTTTTAACGGTACTCTACGAGATAACGCAGCCTATCACTCAGATAAACTCGAGCATAGCCCTATAGGTCACTAAGATATTTGGAACTTCCTCACACAACCAGGAGTGCAGGAACACGTCTTAGTGCCTTAAGTCATCACTGGAAATTATAATCAAAATTCCTTTAATTTTTATTTGTAGCTATTTATTATATTGTATAAATCCTTGATTTAAATATAGTTCGACAATATAGTGCTTAAAGTTATTGCTGATAAGTGTACGTCTGTACGAACGGATTATTTTAAAAAAAAATCTTACTTTTTCTTACCGAAAAACTTTAATACAATTTTTGTTTACCACATGTATTTTCAAACGAATTAATTTAAATTCAAAATCATTAATTTTTATATCGCTTTTCCCAGAGTAAATTTTTAAATAATGTTGTTTAACAGTAACAGAAAACAGCTAAATGAAAAATTTTTGTACAATTTGATATCGACGACACACAATTCTAATCAACTCGTTGAATAAATGGTTTATAATCAAACTATTGTTAGCGCCTATGTTAATGGAATTTCGTTAAATATTCTCGCATTATTTGAGGTTCTACCCATAGAATGCCGTCATTATTCAAGCTAATATGATAGTATTAAATTGTTCTAATTAAATGTTCTATTGCGATACGAACAATGCCATTCGTGGTCGGCCTTTAGTCATATCTATTTTGTATATTAATTAATATGCTACGAGTCGTATAAAAATGATAAAAAGAAATACTTCATACCTACAAAGGCGGAGTCTAATCTAAAATACAAGATTGTAAGTAAAATTAAAAAGGAATCTCTTTTAGTTACGCGCAGAATCATATATTATTTTTAATGACGGGCCACAAATTTTATCCGTCGCCATTGTCATTATATTAGATTGATGTCGTTCGAATAAGCCACATTGAGTAATTGTATGCGGGTATTGGCTTGGAATAATCTTAGGAGAAATTTAAAATGAAGGATAATAAAATTAGTTCTACCCAATATTTTTTGTTAGAAAACTAAATTATTTTTTGTATGTTATATAAAAAATATAATTCATAATGATATTAACATGTAGTAAATTAATTTAATCTACTATTATAACAGTCAGCAAACTCTATTTAACCCTGGTCTTAAATTATAAAACTCGATGCCATAGGTTATTTTATTATTACATTATATGGAATTATAATATGCAATATTTTTATTATTTTTTAAAGCAACTCTTAATTTTGTTAGAATAGGAAATTCAAGTCATTTATTCATAGTGTTTAATGTAACAATGGGTAAATACTAAATTCAAAATGATAAATACACATTTAAAAGTGCACATTAATCGCTTCATGTCTACTTAACAGCAATCTTTGCTTTATTCATAGGTTTAAAGTCACAATTTGAACTACCTGGTCAACTGCTTTTGCAATTTTTATTCGTTATTTGAAAAATTATAGAACTTTTTACCTTCTACTATATTATCTCGTAATATTTGCTTGAAATGATTCTGGATTAAAAAATCTTTACTATAATAAATAAACAAGATTCATGAGAGAAAATGGAAATTACTAACTTTTTCTTTCTTATATAGTAGATAAATATTCTTTTATTTATCACTCATATAAATGTTTCATCATCATCATCATCAGTCTGTGATAGTCCACTGCTGGACATAGGTCTCGCCTAATACAACCCTATCCATTGGGGGTTGTATTAGGCGAGTGCCCATCCGTCACATGGATCATCTTACTTTTCAGGACAATTGAGTGATCGCCAAAATTGCCTAACCAACTATAAAACAACAATAAAAATTTGTTGAGTCCCCGCAGAATTCGAACCCATGACCTCCGGTTTCTAAAGCACACGCCCAAACCACTAGGCTACGGAGGCAGTTGGCTCGTTAGCTCAGCGGTTAGAGCATTCATTTAAATAATAAAATGTTTAACAAAATAAAATGTTACATGAAGAAAGGAAAACATGCGGAATAGCGGCACTTCATTGGCAGCAGTGTGTGTAAACCATTTGTATCATTTACTGCAAAAGCACTGCGAAATGTCTACGACTGTAGAAGCAGTTAACAGTACACTCTCTGAAATATTTATATAGTAAAGTGCTCAAAGTCAAAGTCAAAATCAATTTAGGCTCTACTGAGCACTTATGAACGTCAAAAATTATCCATTTACCACCGATTCACAAACTCAGTGATAGCTTAGAATAATTTATATTCAATTTAAAATATTATTTAAAATAAATTCGCTTAAAACCTGGGGCGTATAATGCCGCTATAAATTGTTACTATTATTAGATTTGCAGGAGATAGATATTGATATTTTGCAAGGGACCATCTGGGTTGCCTTTTCTGCGCTAAATTAGTATTGTGTAAACACTACTGTCTTCCGGTTTAAAGGCACCATTGCCCGCGTAATTACTGGAAAAACGAGACTATAACATCTCATGTCTCAGGGTGGAATAGCGGATTAGAGGCCTACGCTGCTTTTCTTATGGGAAGGTATCACTTAACACCAGGTGAAAGTTCTGATCATTTCATCGCTTTAACCAATGAAAGAATGTACTAAAAGTTTATATTTTATGATAAATCGTTTGTCTCTGCAGCTGATTTCTTAAGAAAAAGTCTTGTAAATGTTTTTTTAATTATTACGCAATGTTATTTAATAGTTGAAAACATTATATTTGATGCTCAATATTAAAATTAATTAAGTTTCATACAGCTATCTAAATTGCACATTTCATAAAAACATTGCTCGCAACTCATAAGTGATGCTTTTCGATTTAAAGAGGCAATTGAATCACATAAACCGACGTCAGTGGTAAGCCGTTATTTAATTTAAATATAATAGCTGGCAAAACCATTGAAAATGCAATATATATTTTTCCATGATATTTCATGTTTATTTTTATGCTATCATGTTGTTTATTTTCACATTAATATCATTTACTCGATTAAAATATATAATCTAAAATTGTCAAAATATTGACAGTAATAAAACGTTTCATCACAATAAATTTTTATGACTCAAGGAGACCAAGGTTTCATTGTAATTAATTTCTCAATATAAAAGAAAACTGTTTACTACTTAAGTAATTGTATTCAAGGCAATAAAACAAAATCACATATGGGACGCCGTGCCTCGACCATGCTGTTCTTGCAGCTTAAGAAAAACCACACGTAATATAAAGAATATCTTAACTCAGGCTTACTGACAAGATTGTATTTTTACTATTTGAGTATGATTTTCTAATTAAAAAGAAATTTAATTAATAACAAAATGAACCTTCAGTGTCAGTTTTATTAGAAACTAGCAGTCCGTTCACGGCTATACCTGTGTTCTTTACAGATTTTGAAATGGATTTTTCTGGGGTAAAATAGCCTATGCTACTAAAGGTGAACGAAGCTTATAGTTTGACAAAACACACACAAAACAACCATATCTCCCTTTATAACATTACTTTAGATATAAACTATTTTTTATTTGCTAGACAAGGACTTGTTGAAAGTAAAAAATGCGAAAAGAAACCATTAGCATTAATCAAATGCGTTGAACGACGGATTTCATAATATTTATTAAGAAAATTAATTCACATACAACCACTAGAATATTCATTTGTTTTCTGATGAGATAATGTGGTATTTGAACATAAATTAAATAACAATAATTTACCTTATTATAATATATTATAATATTTTGAAATTGTAAATGTAAATATATTACATAACTTTGCTTTGTTCTGTACAAACATGCATAAACTTTTCTAGATATGTGTCCATAAAAAAAAAATTATCACTTTCTCTATTTGTTACTCTAAATTTAATACAAAAGATTTCACTATAAAACTTTATAGTGTACTAATTGTGTTAAAACACTCGGTAACTTTTAAACGTGAGTGGAATGCGGTATTAAAAATGTCAGTTGTGTCGCATACGTAAAAATCTGCTACAAGACAAAACTTTCCTTGACACGTTTCTGTGTATCTAGATAAATTGTTTGATATAATTTTTGTATCATACGATTTAAATTCATCTAAAATATATAGTATGATACAGTCATACCTAATTAAATTTAATTCATGTATTTAAAAAATAAATACGCTAATTTAGGTATTTCGAATTGCAGCTTTTCTATGGGTTATAATTAGTTGGTAATCTGTCTAAAATTTTAAAGCTCCAAATAGAACTTAAAATGGAAAATAATTTTTCATGGACGCTATCTCTTTGTAGACTTCAATGTAAGTACTCAGTATTTGTTTAATACGTAGCTCATTGCATATATGAATGTTTTTAAGCAATTACATTAAAGACCCCGCTAATATAATCGTTATCTAACTATTAAATTGAAGCCAATTTACCTGTACAATGCTATATTTAATAATGCCAAAATCCTTGTGAAACAAAAATGCTTTTCTCCGTTTATCCAATGATTAGCCGTAATTGTTCTAACAAACTAAAGATATGCCTGTCATGTGTAAGTCGAAGTATTGCACGGTGGGTTTTGTACCAATCTATCTATGTCAACCTAGGTCCACTGCTGGGCATGGTCTCTCTCATCTGCCGCCAAGAGGCACGATCCTGGGCCACCAGCATCCACTAACGTCTTGCACATTTGGGTGGTCGTCCTACAATGCGATGACCAGTACGGGGCTGCCACTCGAGAACCTTTCTTCCCCAACAGTACTTCGGCTAAGATATTTGGAAGTTCCTCATACAGCGAGCAGTGAATGAAAGTCACGTGCGAAAATTTAAGCTTGTCTAAATATTTTTGATTTGATTATTTTTTTTCACCTTCTTGCGGATTTAGGGCTCAGTATCAGGAATACATTTGATATTTATTATATATAGCGTATTATATCTTAGAAGTATTGTTTTCTTATCGTTATATCTGAAAATTGAAAAGATGTGGACTCTTCGAAAAATGAAACCGTTTCAAAATCCAAAAGCCGTTGCAAAAGAAACAAAAATATATTTTTTGTAATAAGTAATCATTTTTCAATTATTCTTGAAAGTGTAAACTCATTTCTATCGAGGTCTCAGTTCTGCGTATTTATATATTTACTCTACCAACATTGCGATTGTTTGAGGCAGAATTTAATTATCTTTGGAATTTCGGCCGTCTTGACCTTGAGCGATCCTGCCCCGGTATCTCCTTTAAATAATCGATTAAAAAAATTTCAAAGTTCTCCTTTTCCTTTGTTATAAAAACATACTTAAACAAAGCATTGTTCAATATAATTTTTATCATTATGAGTAGTATAGTATGTATACAGATTGTCCCGATTAAAATTAATAAATTAATGCCATCGGTCATCTTAAATTCACTGCAATGTACTCTATTTATTGATTACAATTATCACTTTGTTTTAAAGAGGTGAGATTCAAGACACAAGCGTAAAAGCTGTTAACTTGATAGAATTGGGTAAATTAGATGCTAAACAAGCTAAATTTATAAAACACGTCAGAAAGCCTTATGGAATGCTCTACATAAATTGGCGTTGAGACACCAAAGTCCGATATGTAAAGCTCAATATTTAATATTATTATCATTTAAACTGTATAGGATAAGAATATAAGTTATATAGCGTCATCCAATTTAAATTCAAAATTTCGCAGTGGAATTTTCCACAGCGTTTCTCATAAATGCAGCTATTCATTTTAACGCACAAAAGTGGCGTAATGGCTATGCTATTTAAGTTATGTATAATAGCGACCAAACCATAAACGTAATAAATTTAAATGTTGTCAGAATTACAGAATAGAAAGACTGGAACGGACACACGTTCCAGTTTATTTTGATCACCATGATAGACAAAACAATTCTTATACAAGACAATAGTTATATACCTGAATTTATCAGCCGAAACTGTGAATTAAAGGTTTATTGGCAGTTTTATTTCATAGCGCCTGCAGATACACGGCTTTGCGATGTCTACAGACGATTTCGATAAACTTTGAAGGTGTTTATCCCTTATTGGGTTAAACTTAGTAGTATATAATGGAGGTAGAACTTGTCTAAAATAATGTCTTATTAAGTTACCGTACGCGTCACAGTTCGAACTTATGTTACTACTATATACTTTAATACTGACATTTACGGTATAGGATGTTGTTATGTACTTGCTATTTAGGAGTTCATCAACCTTGTTCCCGCGATACGATGCATCTTAAAGGGTTCATAATCAATAGAAAAAAATTAATGGCAGGAGAGTAGCAAAAGTATATTAATTGCTTTATCTATTATAACAGACTATTCAATCTGATAGTAGCAGTGCTTATCATATTATTATAAGAACAAGTGCGCCGTGCTATTTTCTAAATATTCATATTTACTGCTTGAACTGCAATATTATATTCCATATTATTGCCATGAAAGCCCTACGATTGTATGTTGTCTGAGGGGATTGGTTAAACCTTGATTTTTAGGAATTTATAGGATTCCATTTAATTTGAAAAGTAATTGTCTTTTCAAGAAGGTTTATTCATGCAACCGTTTATTCCCAAATAAAAAATACTTTATTATAATCTATACGAATAAAAAAAAAATTTAGTGTCTGTTTGTAACATTAAAATAACGGTTTTGAAACGAGTACAATATGGTATATGACGATAAATATAACAAAACATCATTTTTAGGTTTTGTCTGTTTTGTTTATTTTAGCTAATCTCTGGGATGGCTTGTCTAATTTAGATGGGACTCTCACTAAAGAGAGATGACGTAACTAGGAGTAAGTTACGCTACTTTGAAGTCGAGGCTTCAACTAGTTTTAAATAAAATAAATTAAATTTATTGAATAAGTTTTTCACTAAGGAAGTAAAGAGTATGAAGTAAAAACAATAATACCAATATGTTCAGTTGTATTATTTTTATATTTTTATTAAAATTGAGGTAATAAGATATGAATAAAAGTTTAAAAATTTAAAGTAAAATAATTAATTAAATAATTTCTAAATCCAAAAACTTTTTTAAAAGACTTTGGAAATAATTTCGTTTTTGGAAGTAGGAACTTAAAAAAAACGAAACCGCTATTCATTCCCTACTAATATTATAATTGCGAAAAGATTGCGTTAAATGGGTTAAAAAGAAATATTTTTCACATATATTATAAATAAGTTGAATTTTAAAGATGAAATTTTTCTATAATTTTTGTTTTTGTTTCAATTTTTAAAAGATGGCGAAAAATGAAGTTTTCTTTCTTAGTTCTTTCCCAGGTCAAAGTGATTTTGAACCGGTGGTGGTTTGGCAAAAATTTCTCTCCTTATTGAAGTGGGGTAACCTTTAATCCCTTTTTTTAAATTTCAATTCAGGACGAAAATTTAAAAGGAAAAAACAATACTTTTATATTAGTTTGATATGGTAAAAAATGGTTAAATATTTTGAATCAATTAATGTTCATTAAAAAGTATTAATTATATAATTTACTTTAAGTTTTAATGTTATAAAAAAAAAAGTATAAAATAAATTGTTTTTAAAAACTGATTTATTTTTTTTTAAAATCTTAATTTCTAAATTTATTATTTATCTAAATCCACTATGTTTAATTAATTAATTTTTGTATAAATCCTTGATTTAAATATAGTTCACAATATAGTGCTTTAAGTTATTGTGAAAGTGACGTCTGTCAAACGGGCTAAAAAAAACATTATTTAAAATAACAAAACTTTACAAAATTTGTTTTACCAGTTTTTCAAAAAACACTAAATTCAAATCTTTTTTTTTTTCCTTTGTAAAAAAATTTTAAATAATGTTATTTAACATTAAGAAAACAACAATGAAAATTTTGGAAATTGTATTATACAACACACAACTAATAAACTGTTGAAAATGGTTTTAATCAAACATTTTACCCTGTTTTGGTTTCGTTAAAAATTTCCCATTATTTGGTTTCCCCATAGAATCCGTCATTATTCAGGCTAATATGATAGTAATTGTTCAATTAAATTTTTTTGGAACGTCCATTCTGGTCCCTTTGATTCTATTTTGTATATTAATTAATATTTCAGGTGAATAAAAATTATAAAAAATAATTCATAAAAGGGGGTCAATCTAAAATAAAGTTTTGGAGTAAAAATATGGAATCTCATTTGTTCGGGAGTTATATTATTTTTTGACGACCTAAATTTTCAAACGCCATTGTCATTATATTAGATTGATGTCTTCGAATAACCACATTGGTAATTGTTGCGGGTTTGGCTTAATAATCTTAGGAGAAAATTTAAAATGAAGGATAATAAAATTGTTCTCAATATTTTTTTTGAAAACCAAATTATTTTTTTGGTTTAATTAAAAAATATAATTCTTATATTTTTAAAGAAAAATTTAATCTACGATAATAGGTCAAACTATTTCCCTGGCTTAAATTTAAAAACTGTCTTGGTTTTTTTTATTATATTAATTTTTTTTTATTTTTGCCTCTTTTAAATTTTAAATAAAATTTCAGTCTTTAAATAGTTTAAAAAAATTAAATACTAAATTATAATGATAAATAAATTTAAAAAATTAAGTTCATTCTTTAAAGAAAAGCAGCAACCCTAATCCGCTTTTTTGGAGACGGGATGTTATGTCTTTTTCCGTAATTACCGGGCAATGGTCCTTCAACCCGGAAGCATGGTTTACCAATACTAATTTAGGCACAAAAAAACCCATTGGTTCCCCAAAATGGGACCTATTTGCAAACTTAAAGTAAACAATTTAGGCAAAGGCCCCAGATTTTAAAAGGTTATTTTAAATAATATTTTTAAATTGAATATAAAACTTAAACTTCACTTTCTATAAAATATTTCAGAGGTGTCTTTAACTGCTTTACAGTCGTAGACATTTCGATGCTTTTAGTAAATATAAAATGGTTTTACCCCTTCAATGAAGTGCCGGGTTCGGAATCCATTTCCCTTTATTTTCCTTTCCAGTTTTTCCTTTCTTTTAACATTTTATTTTTTAAACATTTTTTTTTAAATAATGTCTAACCTATAACGAGCCAACTGCCTTAGCCTAGTGGTTTGGGCGTGTCTTTAGAAACCGGGGTCATGGGTTCCAATTCTGGGGCCCCAACAAATTTTTTGGTTTCCTTGTTAAAGGAACCCGGGATCACCCATTTGTCTTTAAATTAAGATGATCCATGCGTCGGATGGGGCAAATGAAATCGGTCAACCCACCAACCCGCATTGGACCAGCTGGTGGGTGGTCAAAACCCCTAATGGATGGGGGTGATTAGGGGGCAATTTGATGGACTATCAAAGGCTGATGTATGAAACTAATCGTTATCAAATTAAATGAAACCAATTTAATTCAATTTATTTTTAATCCCAAAATCCTTTGAAACAAAAATTTTTCTCCTTTATCCAATGATTAATTGTTTCCAAAAAACCTGCGTGGTCAAATTTGCATGGGTTTTGTACCAATCTATCCATTCAAGCAGGTCCACTGCTGGGCATGGTCTCTTATGAGCCCCAAGGCACGATCCCCGCCACCTGCATCCACTAACTCTTGCACAGGGTGGTCGTCCCACTCGATGACCATGGGGCGCCCTGGAAACCTTTCTTCCCCAACAGTATTAACTAAGATTTTGAATTCCTCTTACAGCCCCAGTGAATAAAGTCCGTGCGAAATTTAAACTTGTCTAAATATTTTGTTTATTATTTTTTTCACCTTCTTGGTTTGGGGCTCAGTATCAGGCCATTTGATATTTTTTATATTGCTATTATATCTAAAATATTCTTTTTATAGTAAACCGCTTTTTATAGCTGCTTTGAAAAAAGATTAGAATCTTCAAAAAAATTTAACCCTTTTCAAAATTGCCGTTAAAAAAACAAAATAAATTTTAGAAAAGAATTAATTTTTTAATTATTCTTTTTGGTCAATTCTTGAACCTCATTTTATCAGGTCTCAGTTCCGTATTTATTTATTTACTCTCCAACTTTAATCGTTTGAGGCAGAATTTAATTATCTTTGGAATTTCACCCTTGACGATGATCCCACCATCTCTTTTAAAAATCGATGAAAAAAAGGTTCAAAGTTCTCCTTTTTCTTTGTTTAAAAACTTTTAAAAAAGTTGTTTATTTAACTTTTTAATCTAATATAGTATAAAGAATGTAACGATTGTCCTGGTTTAAAAATAATAAATTGGTCATCGGTCATCTTAAATTCTCTAAAATGTACTCTGCTATCAATTACAATTATCACTTTTTTCTAAGGGTGAATTAGAACACATAAAGCTATTATTTTAACAAAATAAAGTAGATTAAAGCTAAACATGCTACATTTATAAACACTCAGGAAGTCAATGGAATCCCATAAATTGGCACTAAGACCAAGTCAACATGTAAACTAAAAAAAATTACATTTAAACAAGGGATAAGAAAAAGGTTTATACCATCCAATGTAAATTAAAAATTTCCGTGAATTTTCCACATTTCTCAAAACCATTTTAACCCGCCGGCGCCAGTGGCTCCCGCATTTTTAAAATATAATACGACAAACCAAAACGGAAATAAATTTTAAATGTTGTACAATCGCGTAGATAAATGGAACGGACAGTTCCGGTTTATTACATCACCAGATTGACAAAAAATTTATAAGAAATATTAATAATGAATTTATCAGCCACTTTGTAAAGGTTTTTCAGTTTTATTTCATAGGCCCTTGAATAACCGGCCTTGCGATGTCCCTAACGATTTTATAAACTTTAAGGTTTTATCCTTTATTGGGTTAAACAGTATATATAACGAGGCAGAACTTTCAAAAATAATTCTTATTAATACCACCTCACAGTTCGAACTTTTGTTAATAAAAATATTTTATATACTTTAATTTTGGGTTCATCAACGTTTCGAAAATTTCATAATCTTCAAAAATCAATGAAAAAAATTTACAGGAGGGGAAACACAAGTATATTTGCTATAAAAAGTATTTAAAATTCAATCTGTTGTACGTGTTTATCTTTGTTATTAGTAAAAGTTAATTTTCTGATATTCATTTTTCTTAATCAAAACTTTCTATTTCCCTTTTAAAAACCGAGGAATATTAATCAATTCCAATTTAAACATTTTTGCAAAAGTGGTCATGGATTAACTGTTACAAACCCTACCCCAAAACATAATGCAACTCTTTATGTTTCGCCTTTTATTTTTAACAAAAAATTAATTTTTAAATAATTTAAAGCTATTCTTTTCCTTCATTACCCGTTAAAAAGGAAAATAAAAAATAAATTAGAATATTTTTATGCCCGTATTATAAGTTTCGATTTTTAAAAAAATAAGTAACAATTCTGGAACTGAATACCCCAAAATCCTACTGGGATTGCTTTCGAAATTTTTAGCATCAGATTAAAGGGAAAAATCTTCGTCCGAAACATCCCAAAAATAATTATTTTAAATTTGATTATAACAATTTTTATCTTTTTGGGTCTCATAATCAACATCACCGGGATGTCCATGCTGAACTGGGCCTAATACCCCCAATTGGGGGTTTTTGGTCATCCCACCCGCTGGTTTGGGGGTGGGTGGACTATTTTTTATCCGACGAAATCAATTTTTAGCAATTTGGGATCCCAGTTGCCCCAACTAAAACAACAACAAAAATTAGTTGGTCCCCGCAGATTCGATCCTCGAAGCATACCATTAGGCTCGAGGCAGTTAAATAAAAAGCCCCTAATTTTGAAATGTCTTAAAAAGTTATATAAGTTGTTTAGTTTATTTTTTATAATATATATCATTACATTGTTTATTAAAGAAATGTTTACCACAAATTTAAAAGCCTTACAAAGAATAAAAAGGGGTGGCATTTAAAAACTACATCAACAAATAACTGTTTAATTTGTTATATTTCTAAACAAATACCGTTAATAAAAAACTGTAATTGAAAGTTTTGGAAATGTTCGAAATTTGAGGTTGAAGCGCAGGTTTCTGTCGCTAAAATAATCGTTCCGGAACTGGACTCAAAGTTTGTTCAAACCCTTTCTTAGTCGATTTCTTTGTGAAGTGAACGGTGATTAAGACGGATTATATTTGTTTATATGTAGCGTTAGAAACCTTTTGGAGATAATAAAAAAAAAAATTAAAATTTATAAAAACACCGTTAAAAAAAGCCTGCCCCTTTGGTAAGGGCGTTGCAGAAACCGGAGGTCGTGTTTGAACCCCGGATCTCCAAATTTTCATTGTTGTTTCAGTTGGTTAAATTAATCCCTTGTTAAAAATTAAGATGATTCTTGTCTGATGGGCAAAAATTTGGTCCCAAAACCGTATTAGACCAGCGTGGTGGGATCGGTCAAAAACCTCAATTGAAGCGTTTATTAAAGGCCTTGTCCAGCGTGGTTTAACACTGGGGTTTAGACCAAACGTTTGGCAAATCAGAGGTATTATTTTACCAGAAGTTCGGTTTAAAGCGTTTGGAAATTTTATTAAAAAAAATTATAAAAAACCCCTTTTAAAAACCAAAATTTAAAGTTGTTTATTTATAAAATAAAAAATTCCATTTTTGAAGAATAATTGTTTTATTAAATTACTTTTGGATAAAATCAACCAAAAAAACCAATTTGTTTTTCTTTTCAATAATTAAAATTTTGGTGTTTTTAATTAAAAGGAACTTTTTGAAAAAATTTTATAACGTAATCCAAAATAACTTAGTTTTTTTCTTTTTTTTTTTATAAAATTAATTTGATATTTATTTACTTCTCGTAAGAAAAGACTTTATATTCAATAGTTTTTTATAAAATTTTAAATAAAAAAATAAAATAAATTTTTAAAAAGTTTTCCATAGAAAATTTAACGTGAATAATTTTAATAAAACAAAATAAAAATAAGTTTCCCCCAACTTACTTTTAATAAAAACTAAAATAATTTTATCCCTTTTTAAAGAATTGGGGAAAAACTTTTTTAGGGCTATAATATAAAGTTACAAAAGCTGCTATTAATTTTTCTAAAATTTAAAACGAAAGATTGTATTTGAAAATGGTCTAAAAAAAAATATTTAGGAATGAAGTTATAAGTATCGTTGTGACTTTTTTACTACTTGTTGAAATAATCAAAGAGTTAAAAAATGGTAGTGAGGTCCCAAATTCTGACCTAAAAAGCTTTTCTAATAACTTTGCTTTGTACATATTCCCCAAAGGTGGCTAACTCAATTTTGTCCCTATTTCCATTCTCTTACGGTGAAATCAAAATATCATTTTAAAACTATTTTTTTTGTCTTACAGTTTATACAATTTTTTAAAGATTACACCTATAATGGAATTCTCCTTAAATTTTTAATAAGATGATAATCTTGTAAGTTTGTTTATTGTTTTAATTTTATTAAAAAATATAACAAAAATTCCAATTTTTTCCCATTCTTCTCAGGTCGAGGCGTCCTTTTCCGAACCGGTAGTGGTTTATGACAATCAACAAGGTTAAACGCTTTTGAAAAAGATAGTTGAATATACTTTTATATTTAATTTAACATATAATTTTAATAAAATTTTTTTTGTTTACCGATTATAAAATATTGAATAAAAATATTTTTACGGTTTTATCGCTTTATTTTACAAATTTAAATTTTTTATAAATTCCGACATTTCAACACTTTTTAAGGCATTAGGGTAACTAGATATCAGGTCTTGGCCGGGAGGCGGGGTTTCGATCTTCGAATTTTTTTTATCCCCAACCATAAAATGAACTGATTTTATCGTTACAGCCGGAGTGGTATTATGCTTGGGTTTTAATGTTTATTTTAATATTTTTGGAAAGTATAAACGGAAAATACTTTTTATAAAGCACGATGATTTATTAAGTATATGGGTTATACCACATGTGTTGCCTATTTATGCCGAAAGCTGTAATGTGAAACCACTGTGATACGGTTGAAAGGGCACCTCAGCCCGTGTATTTATTGGGTAAATGAGAAAAACCTACATATGTCTCACGGTAGGCAGCGCGCTGGTGATACCACTAATATTTCCGATGTCTATGGGTGTAGGCGACCACTTCCCATCAGGTGGCCCGACTGCTCGTCTGCCTGCGTAGGCAATAACAAAAAAAAACTCGAACATAAATTTTCTTTAATACGTCTATTTTCAAACGAGTTAATTTAAATTTAAAATCATAAGTTATTGTATGGCTTTTCCAAAAGCAAAATTTTAAATTATGTTGTTCAACAATAATATAAAACAGCTTGATGTTAAAATTTAATACAATTTAATGTTATATGTCATACAATTATATTGAAAGCGCTATATAATAGTTAAAAATCATATCAAACAATTGTTAGCGCCAAAGTTAATGGAATTTCGTTAAATATTCTCGCATTATTTGAGATGTTGCCTATAGAATGCTGTCATTATTCAGGCTAATATGATAGTAGTGAATTGTTCTGCATGAAATTCTCTATGCAAACTGAACAATGCTATCTGCGTGGTTATTCCTTTTTGTCATATCTATTTTCCGTATCGTGTGAGTATTTCAAATAATTAAATTTATTAACATGTTTCTATCACTTTAGGCAATGAACAAATTCATAACCTATTTTGTGATTATAGTAAAAGATCACACGCTAGTTGTTCAATTAAATATCTCTTTTCGTTTATCTCTTAAAAGCATTCATTTCTATACAGTTTTTTAAACGTTTAAGAAAAATGTTTAATTCATCACAAAATCTAAGAAGACTTAATCACGAATCTTGCTAACAATAATCTGTGATTTTGAAATTGAAACCTAATCTAATCCGGATAGGGTGGATGAAATCTCTTTGTTTTCGATCCGACAAAGATAATCCTTTAAAGAGCCTTCTCAGTGAAATTTGAAAGGATTTAAATAATTAAATGGACGTATCCAAAGGATATTAGAGTTGTCTGTTAAATCAGGCTAACGAGTTAAGAGACTTTATCATTTATCTACACGTATAAATCAACAGCCTGTGATAGTCCACTGCTGGACAAAGGCCTCCCTAATACACATCTATTCATTAGGAGGTTTGGACCATATCCACGCTGGTCCAATGCGGTTGGGTGGACCGACTTTTTACAGCCCATCCGACGCATGGATCTATTATTTGTTGAGTCCCCGCAAGATTCGAACCCACGACCTCCAGTTTCTAAAGCATGCCCATACCACTAGGCTACGGAGGCATCTACACGTATAATAAATTAGAAGTGTATGTTTGTATCATTAAAATAACCTTTTCGAAATGATAACATTTTGATGTATAACCCATACATATTACAAAACAACAGTTTTAAATAAATATATCTGTCTGTATGTTTGTCTGTCTTTCATTTTATTCTATCTAATCTTTGGAATGATTTGACGTGACTTTCACTATAAGATAGCTAATGTAACTTTGCTGTCTTTAAGTTTGTTCTGGCTAATCTTTAGAATGATTTGTCAGATTTTAGGAACTTTCACTGGAATATAGGTAATATAACTGTAACGAGTAACTTAGGCTACTTCAGTAAAGAGAACCAACAGATTATTTCGTTTCTCACTTGGAAGATGTCGTTCGTAACAGGTAGTTAACATAAAATTTTTACGTGGTGAGGTTCCTGTTTACAGGGGAGACCGTCTGGTGGTACCACCGCGGTGCCTATTTTGCCAGCGAAGCAGTGGTGTGAAAACACTGCTGTGTTCCGTTTGAAGGAGCACCGTAGCAACTATGTTACCGTGTAAAAAGACTTAACACCCTATGTCTCACGTAGCAGCGTCGCGATACAACTGGTATTGTCAACGTCTATGGGTGTCGGTGACACTTCATCAGGTGCTGACTGCTCGTCTGACCTGCGATCCAGTAAAAAAAATTGACTATAAATGATTTAATCGGTTACTCATAACAGTAATTAAAATTGCGATAAAAATAGCTCATTTATTTTAAACCGAAACTACCTTTATTTGATTTTGTTATAATTCTTATCTGCATAAAGACGTATTTACGAGTATGTTTTATTTAATAATCTTTTGAAACGAGTTAATGAATAAATAATCCAAGTTGTATAAATCAAAGGATATTTAAAAGAAATTACAAAAGTAAGAAATATTTATATCCAAAAGTATATGCATTCTTATATTCGTTATCGTCACATTTACCCTGGATTTGTAATTTTTGTATTGCATTCTGATGCTATTATTGCCTAATCTCTGTGGTATTTAATTGTTAATACAACCAATAAATATGTATGAATAATAGGAAGATTGGAGACTCCTATGGCTCAAGTTATTAAACCGTTTCTTTATAAACCTCCAGCCGTGCGTTCGAATTGCTTAGGGAAACAACTTAACGTCATCGTTTTTCTGAAAACAAAGATGGTTTGTGCGTAGAATGGAATGTAAAAAGTCGGTCCCAGTTGGCAAGACCATCATGACCATGGCAGTCGTTGTAGGGTGTGAGTGTCTTCAAAACTAACGGCTAATTCATCCTCAGGGTCCTTGGGTTTTATCCCAAGGTCAGATACGAGTCGCTTTGCGTAAAAGCTGTTATTCAGGTTAATCTGGATGCTATAAGTCGACCACATGATAACTTGGGAAAATGCAAAAGTGAGAATAGAAAATCTCAAGATATATGAAATGTGTTCTTTAATTTAAAATTTAGCAGTTTTAAACCAATATTATCTAATGTTGTTATAAAATATTTTTCTTACCATACACAAAATGGTTTTGAGAACATGAGTATATTTAAGAACTGTACTAGTAAAGATTAATAATTAAAGACCTTATAATTTTTTCTAGTTCATAAGCGTTAGTTTTAGCTTTATTTAAGTAAATCGCATGACGCCTAATCCGCTTGGACGAAATATCTTTGAGGCACCGAAAATGTTTAAATTAAACCGCGATAATCCTGCGAATTCTCTCCGACGTAAAATTCATTAGCGTTTCTAATTTCGACGAATTATATTAAATTTAGGTAAGACAGCTTCTCACATTTATGCGTTCAGAAAATTTTCCTAGTATATAAATTATTGTGACGCTCTCTTAGTTATTTAGGGCAATAGAGTAAGAAAAAAATTGGTATTGAAACGCCTGTTACTGAATAACACTTTACTACTTTTTTGAGAAAAGTATGATCAATGGTATTTAATTCTTGAATGGCAAATCAAAGATTTTTAAAGGTTTTACTGATTTTACTGACGATAAATTCTGACAGAAATAACTTCAAAATCAAAAAACTGACGACTGATTAATCAGTTAGACGTAAATAAAATCAGACATAAAAATGTATAAAATTTAATAACGACTTAAAATCGACCTATCAAAACAAAAATTGAAAAATTTCATCGATTGAGAATGAAAACTAAAATCTATAAAATCTTGGCTTTATTTCCAAAATCTACGAGCGATTGGCAGAATTCAGTTTTATTTTGTTGTCGTGGGTAGCCTAGTAACAGTAGATAAGTTGCTGAAATTTAAGGCCGTATAGTGTGACAACTAGTTGCAAAGCAGTAAAGCTTCATTTGTTGACCTGGTTTCAAATATTTTAGCATTGCTTCGTAAACGTTTTGACATTCTCAACCTAAAATTGTTAGACAACGGTGTAACAATTTTTACTACGCATTTAGTTAAAAACCAAATCCATGATTGAGTTGTTAAAACTTTCCTTAAACTGATAAACGTTTATTATATGTATATATAGTACACTTTTCTTTATTAGCTACATGCACAGACGAACAGTCGGGCACATGATGGAAAGGGGTCCCAACGCCCAGCGCAATACCAGTGGCTACCAAAGCGCTTGCTACCGGAGACATAGAATCTAAGTCTGCGCACCCAGTAATAACGCTGGGTACGGTACCCTTCAAACCGGAACACAGTAGTGTTTTTTAACACGTTATGCGGCAGAATTAGGCACCGCGATGGTACCGCCCCAGACACTCACCTGTAAAAGACGTACAACCAACGACTGACATAATGACAGATATCTATACAACACTATTGACATTCTGCAGAAATAACTATTGTAGTAAGAAACTTTATTAATTTAGTCCTCCCAAAGCCTTCAAACGAAATAAATATTTTAGACGATGACACTGATTGACACTGGTGACACACATTTTCAGGTATCTGTTTTTTTTTTTTATCAATTCGTTATCCCAGCTATTTTAAAGTTTCCACAGGGTTCTAATTCATTCAGATATTAATGCCCAATTTGTTTTATACAATTAGATAATCAGCCATATTTTCCTAACAAACAGCAGTAACTTAAAGTTTTTTCCTGCAGGCACGAACCGATGATCTTGCAAAGGACGGAGGTGGACGTTATGATTACCAAATAAATGGTATACATTTTAAATTGTACTTCTTGGACAAACTTTTAATATCACATCGTTGCAATAGTCTAAAATATGAATAATGTTCAGTTTTTATCATAAGGCTGCTCTTTGTTACTTAAATTTACTTAAAATCAACTCTATACCGATGACATGTGGAAAGTGCAATTATTTTACCAAGCGTAATATATATTTACAACAAAGACTGTTAAATGTCCACTGTGTACATAATGTTATGAAATAGTTGCTAGCTGAAAGCAGTTAGTAGACAATTTGTTACTAACATAAGTTAGCATTAAGCTAAAACTGCATTTTGTACAGCATTAAAATTACTAATAAAAACTTTGAAGGTGTTTATCCCATGCGTTAAACTTAGTAGTATATAATCGAGGCAGAACTTGTCTAAAATAATGTCTTATTAAGTTACCGTAGCGTCACAAAGTTAGAACTTATGTTACTATAATATACTTTTATATACCTTTAAACACTTACATTTACGTTAAAGGATGTCTTATGTACTTGCTATTTAGGGTTTATCAACTTGTGTTCACGCGATACAATGCATCTTAAAGGGTTCATAATCAATAGAAAAATAATGGCAGGAGGGAAGCTAAAAGTATATTAATTGCTTTATCTATTATAACAGACTATTCAATCTGATAGTAGCAGTGCTTATCATATTATTATAGTAACAAGTGCCGCTGCTATTTTCTAAATATTCATATTTACCGTTGAACTGAATATTATATTCCATATTATCGCCATGAAAGCCGAATGATTGTATGTTGTCTGAGGGATTGGTATAAATCTGATTTTTAGGAATTTATAGGATTCCATTTAATTTGAAAAGTAATTGTCTTTTTCAAGAAGGTTTATTCATGCAACGTTTAGTCCCAAATAAAAATACTTTTATTATAATCTATGACGAATAAAAAATTTAGTGTCTGTTTGCAACATTAAAATAACGGTTTTGAAACGAGTACAACATGGTATATGACTGATAAATATAACAAAACATCATTTTTAGGTTTTGTCTGTTTTGTTTATTTTAGCTAATCTCTGGGATGGCTTGTCTAATTTAGATGGGACTCTCACTAAAGAGAGATGACGTAGCTAGAGTAAGTTACGCTACTTTTAAGTCTGCAGGCTTCAATCTAGTTTTAAATAAAATAAATTAAATTTATTGAATAAGTTATTTCACTTACAAGTAAAGAAGTGAAGTAAAACAATAATATCAATATGTTCAGTTGTATTATTTTTATATTTTTATTAAAATTGAGATAATAAGATATAAATAAAGTTTAAACCAACCTTAAACGTAAAATAATATCCAATTATGATAAAATAATCTCAAATCACAAAACTTCTACTAAAGACTTTGGAAATAAATATCGTTTTTAGGAAGTAGGTAACTTAGGATAATATAAAGTTACGAAGCTGCTATTCTACTCGTCCTTTCTACTAATATTATAATTGCGAGAAAGATTGTACGTTAAATAGGTCTAAAAGTAAATATTTGACAGAATGAAGTTATAATATACGTTGCAAATTTTTAAAGATGTTAACTATATGCTACTAATTGTTTGTTTATTGTTTCAATTTTTTATAAAGATGGCGAAAAGTACCGCAGAGTTTCTTTCTAGTTCTTCCAGGTCAAGGTGACCTTTCCGAACCGGTGGTAGCGTTTTGACAATCAATAAGTGAGAGTAACGGTTTTATGTTGAATAAAATATTTTAATTTAAATTTCAATTCAGGACAGACAAATTTAACACGAAGTAAATAAACAAGTACATGTTTATATTGATGATAAAATTGATATGGTAAAAAATGGTTAAATATATATTTAGTAATCATTAAAATATGATGTGTAATATATAATATTACGTATAAGTTTTAATGTTATATTTTAATATTATTTATAAAAAAAGTATAAACTGAAATTAAGTTTAAAAAGCACGATGATTTATTATTTATTTAAAATCTTAATTAATCTAAATTTATTATTTATCTAAATCCACTATAGACATATTAATTAATTAATTATATTGTATAAATCCTGATTTAAATATAGTTCGACAATATAGTGCTTTTAAGTTATTGCTGATAAGTGTACGTCTTTTTACCGGTGGTAGGTCCCCTTTTACATGGGACCGTCTGGTGGGTACCACCACGGTGCCTGGTTTCTACCGCGAAGCAGTAGTATGAAAACACTACTGTGTTCCGGTTTGAAGGCACCGTAGAGCGTATTTACTGGGTAAACCTAGACTTAACATCCTATGTCTCACGGTAGGCAGGCGTTGGTGATACCGTATTGCATGTCTGCAGGGTGTCGGTGACCACTTTCCATCAGGTGGCCCGACTGCTCGTCTGCCGCGTCAGCAATAAAAAAAAACGTCTATACAAACGAGCTATTTAAAAAAAAAACATTATTTAAAATAACGAAAAACTTTAATACAAATTTTGTTTACACATGTATTTTCAAAGGAATTACTTTAAATTGAAATCATTAATTATTATTTCGCTTTTCCTAAAGAAAATTTTAAATAATGTTATTTAACAGTAACAGAAAACACTTAATGAAAATTTTGTACAATTTGATATTATACGACACACAATTCTAATAAACTCGTTGAATAAATGGTTTATAGTCAAACTATTGAGCGCCTATGTTAATGGAATTTCGTTAAATATTCTCGCATTATTTTAGGTTCTACCCATAGAATGCCGTCATTATTCGCTAATATGATAGTAGTAAATTGTTCTAATTAAATGTTCTATTGCGATACGAACAATGCCATTCGTGGTCGGCCTTTAGTCATATCTATTTTGTATATTAATTAATATGCTACGAGTCGTATAAAATTATAAAAGGAATAATTATACCTACAGGCGGAGTCTAATCTAAAATACAAGATTGTAAGTAAAAGTAGAAAGGAATCTATTTAGTTACGTGCAGAATCATATTATTTTTTAATGACGGGCCAATTTTATCCGACGCCATTGTCATTATATTAGATTGATGTCGTTCGAATAAGCCATTGAGTAATTGTATGCGGTATTGACTAGAATAATCTTAGGAGAAATTCTAAAATGAAGGGTAATAAAATTAGTTCTACCAATATTTTTGTTAGAAACTAAATTATTTTTGTATGTTATAAAAAAATATAATTCATAATGATATTAACATGTAGTAAATTAATTTAATCTACTATAATAACAGTCAGCAAACTCTATTTAACCCCTGGTCTTAAATTATAAAACTCGATGGTATGGTTATTTTATTATTATATTATATGCTATATTTTTATTATTTTTAAAGCAACTCCTTAATATTGTTAGAATAGGAAATTCCAGTCATTTATTAATAGTGCTTAATGTAACAATGGGTAAATACTAAATTCATAATGATAAATGCACATTTAAAAGTGCACATTAATCGCTTCATGTCTACTTAAGAAAAGCAGCGTAGGCCACTAATCCGCTATTCCACCCTGAGACATGAGATGTTATGTCTCGTTTTTCCAGTAATTACGCGGGCAATGGTGCCCTTCAAACCGGAAGACAGTAGTGTTTACACAATACTAATTTAGAGCACAAAAAGGCAACCCATATGGTCCCTTGCAAAATGGGACCTATCTCCTGCAAATCTTATAATAGTTAACAATTTATAACGGCATTATACGCCCCAGATTTTAAGCGAAATTATTTTAAATAATATTTTAAATTGAATATAAAATTACTGTAAACTATCACTTTACTATATAAATATTTCGAGAGGTATACTGTTAACGCTTCTACAGTCGAGACATTTCAGTGCTTTGCAGTAAATGATATAAATGGTTTACACACTATGCCAATGAAGTGCCGGAAGCTACAGGAATCCATTTCCACTTTTCATTTTCGCTATTCCGCATGTTTTCCTTTCTTCATGTAACATTTTATTTGTTAAACATTTTATTATTTAAATGAATGCTCTAACCGCTGAGCTAACGAGCCAACTGCCTCCGTAGCCTAGTGGTTTGGGCGTGCTTAGAAACCGGAGGTCATGGGTTCGAATTTGCGGACTCAACAAATTTTCATTGTTGTTTCCAGTTGGTTAGACGATTCGCCGATCACCCATTTGTCTTAAATTAAGATGATCCATGCCTCGATGGGCATGTAAAAGTCCGTCAACCCACCGAACCCTCATTGGACCAGCGTGGTGGATGGTTCCAAAACACCCTAATGGATAGGGTGTATTAGGGGAGGCCTATAAATAGCAGTGGACATCAAAGGCGATGATGATGAAATCGTTATTCAACGATTAAATTAGCCAATTTACCTACAATGTTATATTTAATAATGCCAAAATCCTTGTGAAACAAAAATGCTTTTCTCCGTTTATCAATGATTACCGTAATTGTCTAACAACTAAAGATATGCCTGTCATGTGTAAGTCGAAGTATTGCACTGTGGGTTTCGGTACTAATCATCCATGTCAACCTAGGGTCTCTGCTGGGCTAGGTCTCTCTCTATGAGCCGCCAAGAGGCACGATCCGCGCCACCAGCATCCACTAACGTCTTGCTACATTTGGGTGAGTCGTCCCACATGCGATACAGTACGGGGCTGCCACTCGAGAACCTTTCTTCCCAACAGTACTTCAGCTAAGATATTTGGAAGTTCCTCTACAGCCTGCAGTGAATGAAAGTCACGTGGAAAATTTTAGCTATCTAAATATTTTTGTTTGATTATTTTTTTACCTTTCTTGGATTTAGGGCTCAGTATCAGGAATACATTTGATAATTATTATATATAGCGTATTATATCTAGAAGTATTCTTTTAAAGCTAAACCCTGCTTTTATAGCTGAAAACTGAAAAGATGTAGACTCTTCAAAAATGAAACGTTTCAAAATTCAAAAGCCATCAAAAAAAAACAAAATATATTTTATTGTAATAAGTAATTAATTTTCAATTATTCTTTTTTGAGTCGAATTTTAAAGTGAAAACTCACCTATCGAGGTCCAGTTCTGCGTATTTATTTATTTACTCTACCAACGTTGTAATCGTTTAAGGCAGAATTTAATTATCTTTGGAATTTCAGCCCTCTCGACCTTGAGTGATCGCGCCTCGGTATCTCTTTTAAAAAATCGATGAAAAAAAGGTTCAAAGTTCTCCTTTTTCTTTGTTATAAAAACTTACTTAAACGAAGCATTCTTCTATTTAACTTTTTTTAATCATTATGATAGTATAAGAATGTATACAGATTGTCCTGGTTATAAAAATAATAAATTAAGGTCATCGGTCATCTTAAATTCTCTAAAATGTACTCTGTCTATCAATTACAATTATCACTTTGTTCTGAAGAGGTGAGATTCAAGACATAGCATAAAAGCTATTATTTTAATAAAATAAAGTAGATTAGAAGCTAAACATGCTACATTTATAAAACACGTCAGGAAGCCGAATGGAATGCTCTACATAAATTGGCACTAAGACACCAAAGTCCAACATGTAAAGCTCCAATATTTAATATTATTATCATTTAAACTGTATAGGATAATAATATAAGTACTATAGCGTCATCCAATTTAAATTCAAAATTTCGCAGTGGAATTTTCCACAGTGTTTCTCATAAATGCAGCTTTTCATTTTAACGCTCAAAAGCTGGCGCCAGTGGCTAGCCGCTATTTAAGTTAAGTATAATAGCGACCAAACCATAAACGGAAATAAATTTAAATGTTGTACAGTATTCATGAAAATATGCATATAAAGACTGGAACGGACACACGTTCCAGTTTATTACGATCACCATGATTGACAAAACAATTCTTATACAAGACAATAGTTATATACCTGAGTTTATCAACCGAAACTATGAATTAAAGGTTTATTGGCAGTTTTATTTCATAGCGCCTGCAGATAAACGGCCTTGCCATGTCTACAGACGATTTCGATAAACTTTGAAGGTGTTTATCCGTTATTGGGTTAAACTTAGTAGTATATAATCGAGGCAGAACTTGTCTAAAATAATGTCTTATTAAGATACCGTACGCTTCACAGTTCGAACTAATGTTAATATAAAATACTTTTATATACTTTAAACACTGACATTTACGGTAAAGGATGTCGTTATGTACTTGCTATTTAGGAGTTCATCAATTTGTGTTCACGCGATACGATGCATCTTAAAGGGTTCATAATCAATAGAAAAAAATTAATAGCAGGAGGTAAAAGTATATTAATTGCAATAACCTTAATGTATTATAACAGACTATTCAATCTGTTAGTAGCAGTGCTTATTATATTATTATTAGTAACAAGTGCCGCTGGCTATTTTGTAGATATTCATATTTACTGCTTGGAACTGCAATAACATATTCTGTATTATCGCTATTAAGACCGCGTGCGAGATATCGCAGCTCAATTCATGTGTGTACTGTTATTGCTATGTGATAATACTGTTACCCCATAACCCGTACCATAAACATAATGCAAGCTCTTTATGTTTCTGCAACCGGTATTTTTAGACAGAAAAATTAATTTATTAAATAATTTTAACTAGCTATTGACACAACTCGAAGCATACCATTAGGCTACGAACGCAGTTAAATAAAAAAAAGCACCCTATTATAATTAGGTTATGTCTTAAACAAGTTATATAAGTTGTTTAGTTGTAGTTTGTGTATAATATATATCATTACTATTGTTTTATATCAACAGAAATGTATTACCAGCAATTTAAAAGCTCTGTACAGAAGAATAAATAAGGACGCTGGCATTAACAAACTACTTTTATCAACAAATGAACTGTTGTAATTTGTTATATTACTAGAACAAATACCGTTAATAAAGGCAACTGTAATTGAAAACTTATTTGAAGTATGTTCTTCGAAAGTTCTAGAGAATCGAAGGCAGGTGCTTTTGTCGCGAAGTAAATGAATCGTTACACAAGGAACTGGACTCAGATGATGTTTGTGCTCGAACTTCCTTTGCTTAGTCGATTTACTTTGTAAAGTGAACGGAATGAAAGTTACAGGGTTGTATATTGTTTATTATAGCGTTAGTAATCCTTTTGTGAGTTAGTTAAAATTATTAAAGCCGTACATAAACACACCGTTAAAAACTAATAGCCTCCATAGCCTAGAGGTAAGAACACGCCCTTACTTCAGAAACCGGAGGTCGTGGGTTCAAATCCTGCGGTCTCAACAGATTGTCTTAACAGGCATAATCAAAGAAATATTGATTTCTAGTGATTCTTGGTCAATATATATATTATTAGGAATCAAACTTATCGAATGGTTATGTTTATATTTGTATTTATACTATTGACGCAAAAGACTGTCATTCTTACCTACACTGTAAAACTAAAATTTACTAAAAGATTTATTCTACAACCAACTGAATTTAAAATCTGTGACTTCTTTTTTTACTGAAGAGATTTTGCTTACTAGAAATCTTATTTTAAAAGTAACACTGAAAAATAACCTGTTCACTAAAATGTAAGGTAACTAAAACATAATTAAAAAGATCAGTTACTAAGTTGATTTTGCCTTGGGAAGAATACGTAATTCTAATATAATGTTGCAAAACGTTTTATCAATATTTATTAAAGTTACTTAGACGAAAGTTTCGAATACTCAATTAGTAATTATATTCATCTAGAGTATGTCTTAAAATATTCAATTAATAACAGTAAACCACACTATAAACTTAAAAAATATCCTGATCATTCATTTCAAATAAATAATTATTTTATGATACAATAATTAACAATTCATTACGCAAACCACAAAGTAGTTTTTGGCAGCACGTTACATTTTAAACATAATTTAACTTAAAAATATTTAATACTTACAAAATGTAACAAGAAAACATCACATTTACACGAGGCAATATCAACTGAAGAATCAACATCAACTGTGAATACCTCTCACTCTGGCGATTTTCGGATGATATTGTCATCATGACGGTGCAAGATTAGCAAAAAATGCTGCCAAGCCTCAGCTGACGTTTTTTTTGGATGTACATCAATGAATGAAACATGTAAATCCTGAACCAGCAGTGAATATAGGCAAATTTTAATGCGGGTAAAATGTAAAACTTAAATTGCCTTAAATATACTCGACTACTGTACTGTCATTTACATAAACCTGATGAAATAGAAGACGTCCGCATGATAACTTGGCCAAACGCTAAGATAAAAGATAGACATTTAATAAATTATCTTAAACTCTTGAGTAAAGATTATGAAATGACAATAAAACGCTGACAGTGCGTCTCAATTTTAATAATTTATTTGATATAAGTCAACTTAGTACTTATATAAGTATGAATAAATACGGAGAACGTACTTAACGTTCAGCGTATTTATTCATTCCAACAAACTTCGATGCTTTCAAAGTAAAATTTAATCAACGTTGTCACTTAATCCTTCTTAACCCTGAGGGAATGGTATAAACCTTGATTTTTAGGAATTAATAGGATTCCATTTAATTTGAAAAGTAATTGTCTTTTTCAAGAAGGTTTATTCATGCAACCGTTTAGTCCTCAAATAAAAAATACTTTTATTATAATCTATACGAATAAATAAAAATTTAAAACATTAAAATAACGGTTTTGAAACAGTACAATATGGTATATGACGATAAATATAACAAAACATCATTTTTAGGTTTTTGTCTGTTTTGTTTATTTTAGCTAATCTCTGGGATGGCTTGTCTAATTTAGATGGGACTCTCACTAAAGAGAGATGACGTAACTAGGAGTAAGTTACGCTACTTTGAAGTCGCAGGCTTCAACTAGTTTTAAATAAAATAAATTAAATTCATTGAATAAGTTATTTCACTAACGAAGTAAAGAAGTGAAGTAAAACAATAATACCAATATGTTCAGTTGTATTATTTTTATATTTTTATATTTTTATTAAAATTGAGATAATAAGATATGAATTAAAGTGTAAAACCATCCTTAAACGTAAAATAATATCCAATTATAATAATATAATCTCAAATCACAAAACTTCTTTACTAAAGACTTTGGGAAATAACATTATCGTTTTTAGGAAGTAGGTAACTTAGCGATAATATAAAGTTACGAAGCCTGCTATTCTGCTCGTCCTTTCTACTAATATTATAATTACTGAAAGATTGTACGTTAAATAGGTCTAAAAGTAAATATTTGCACAGAATGAAGTTATAAATATACGTTGCAATTTTTTAAAGATATTAACTATATGCTACTAATTGTTTGTTTATTGTTTCAATTTTTTATAAAAGATGGCAAAAAAAGTACCGCAGAGTTTCTTTCCTAGTTCTTCTCAGGTCAAAGGTGACCTTTTCCGAACCGGTGGTAGCGTTTTGACAATCAATAAGTGAGAGTAACGGTTTATGTTGAATAAAATATTTTAATTTAAATTTCAATTCAGGACAGACAAATTTAACAAGAAGTAAATAAACAAGTACATGTTCATATTGATGATAAAATTGATATGGTAAAAATGGTTAAATACATTTTAGTAATCAATTAATGTATCATTAAAATATGATGTGTAATATATAATATTACATATTAGTTTTAATGTTATATTTTATTGATAGAAAGTATAAAGAAGTTAAGTTTTTAAAAGCACGATGATTTATTATTTATTTAAAATAATCTAAATCAACTATAGACAAATTAATTAATTAATTATATAGTATAAACCTTGATTTAAATATAGTGCTTAAAGTTATTGCTGATAAGTGTACGTCTGTACGAACGGATTATTTTAAAATAACCATTATTTAAAATCACGAAAACTTTATTACAAATTTTGTTTACACATGTGTTTTCAAACAAATTAATTTAAATTCAAAATCATTAATTTTTATATCGCTTTTCCTAAAGATGATTTAGAATAATGTTGTTTAACGGTAACAGAAAACAGCTTAATGAAAAATTTTGATACAATTTGATATTATATGACACACAATTCCAATGAACTCGTTGAATAAAAGGTTTATAATCAAACTATTGTTAGCGCCTACGTTTATGGAATTTCGTTAAATATTCTCGCATTATTTGAGGTTCTACCCATAGAATGCCGTCATTATTCAAGCTAATATGATAGTAGTAAATTGTTCTAATTAAATGTTCTGTTGCGATACGAACAATGCCATTCGTGGTCGGCCTTTAGTCATATCTATTTTGTATATTAATTAATATGCACGAGTCGTATAAAATTATAAAAGAAATAATTCATACCTACATAAGGCGGAGTCTAATCTAAAATACAAGATTGTGAGTAAAATAAAAAGGAATCTCATTTAGTTACGTGCAGAATCATATATTATTTTTAATGACGGACACAAATTTTATCCGACGCCATTGTCATTATATTGGATTGATGTCGTTCGAATAAGCCACATTGAGTAATTGTATGCGGGTATTGGCTTGAATAATCTTAGGAGAAATTTAAAATGAAGGATAATAAAATTAGTTCTATCGAATATTTTTGTTAGAAAATTAAATTATTTTTGTATGTAATATTAAAAATACAATTCATTATGATATTAACATGTAGTAAATTAATTTAATCTACTATAATAACAGTCAGCAAACTCTATTTAACCCCTGGTCTTAAATTATAAAACTCGATGCTATGGTTATTTTATTATTATATTATATGCAATTATTATATGCCATATTTTATTATTTTTAAAGCAACTCCTTAATATTTTTAGAATAGGAAATTCGGTCATTTATTAATAGTGTTTAATGTAACAATGGTAAATACTAAATTCATAATGATAAATACACATTTAAAAGTGCACATTAATCGCTTCATGTCTTCTTAACAGCACTCTTTGCTTTATTCATTGGTTTAAAACTTTTTACCTTCTAGTATATTATCTTGTAATATTTGCTTGAAATGATTCTGGATTAAATAAAATTTACAATAATAAATAAATAAGTGTCATGAGAGAAAATAGAAATTACTAACTTTTTCTTTCTTATATAGTATAGAAATATTCTTTATTTATCACTCATATAAAATTTTCATCACCATCATCATCAGCCTGTGATAGTCCACTGCTGGACATAGGTCTCGCCTAATAAAACCCTATCCATTGGGGGTGGGACCTTATCTCACCACGTTGGTCCAATGCGGGTTGTTGGTGGACCGACTTTTACATGCCTATCCGTCGCATAGATCATCTTTCTTTTAGACAATTGGGTGATCGGCCCAAATAGCCCTAACTCAACTAGAAAACAACAATGAAAATTTGTTGAGTCCCCGCAGAATTCGAACCCATGACCTCCGGTTTCTAAAGACACGCCCAAACCACTAGGCTACGGAGGCAGTTGGCTCGTTAGCTCAGCGGTTAGAGCATTCATTTAAACAATAGAATGTTTAACAAAATAAAATGTTACATGAAGAAAGGAAAACATACGGAATAGCGAAAATGAAAACCGGAAATGGATTCCCTGTAGCTTCCGGCACTTCATTGGCAGTAGTGTGTAAACCATTTGTATCATTATGCAAAAGCATCTGCAGAAATGTCTACGACTGTAAAGAAGTTAACAATACACTCTCTTTAACATTTATATAGTAAAGTGATAGCTCACAATAATTTTATATTTAATTTAAAATATTATTTAAAATAAATTTCGCTTAAAATCTGGCGCGTATAATGCCCTATAAATTGTTTACTCTTATTAGATTTGGAGATAGGTCCCATTTTGCAAGGGACCATCTAGGTCCTTTTTCTGCTCTAAATTAGTATTGTGTACACACTACTGTACTGGTTTGTAGGGCATAGTGCCACGTATACCATATAACATCTCATATCTCAGGGTGGAATAGGCGGATTAGTGGCCTACGCTGATTTTCTTATGAGAAGGTATCACTTAACACCAGGTGAAAGTTCTGCTCATTTCATCGCTTTTAACCAATAAAAAATGTACTAAAAAGTGAAAACTATTAGTTTATATTTTATGATAAATCGTTTGTCTCTGCAGCTGATTTCTTAAGAAAAAGGCTTGTAAATATTTTTTATTTATACGCAATGGTATTTAATAGTTGAAAACATTATATTTGATGCTCAATATTAAAATTAATTGAGTTTCATAGCTATCTAAAGTAAATTGACATTTCATTAAAACAATGCTCCAACTTATAAGTGATGCTTTTCGATTTAATGAGGCAATTGAATCAAATAAACCGACGTCAGTGGTAAGCCGTTATTTAATTTAAATAAAATAGCGGCAGAACCATTGAAATGCAATATATACTTTTCCATAATATTTCATGTTTATTTTTTATGCAATCATGTTGTTTATTTTCACATTAATATCATTTACTCGATTAAAAGATATAATCTAAAATTGTCAAAATTTGACAGTAATAAAACGTTTCATCAGAATAATTTTTATGATTCCAAGGAGACCAAGGTTTCATTATAATTAATTTCTCAATATAAAAGAAAACGTTTTACTACTTAAGGCAATCAAAGAAAAACACATATGGGACGCCGTGGCCTTCGACCATGCTGTTCTTGCAGCTTAAGAAAACCACCGTAATATAAGGAATATTTTAACTCATGCTTACCGACAAGATTGTATTTTTTACTATTTGAGTATGATTTTATAATTACAAAGAAATAAAATAATAACAAAATAAACCTTTAGTGTCAGTTTTATTGAAAACTAGCAGTCCGTTCACGCTATACCTGTGTTCTTTACAGATTTTTGAAATGGATTTTTCTGGGGTAAAAATAGCCTATGCTAACTAAAGGTGAACGAAGCTTTATAGTATTGACAAAACACACACAAAACAAACATATCTCTCCTTTATAATATTAGTTTAGATATGAACTATTTTTTATTTACTAGACAAGGACTTGGGTGAAAGTAAAAATACGAAAAAAAATCATAGCATTAATCAAATGAGTTGCAGACGGACTCAAAATATTTATAAAGAAAAATTTATTCACATACAACCACTAGGATATTCATTTGCTTTTCTGTTAGGGTAATGTGGTATTTGAAAAGAAATTAAATAACAATAATTTTTCTTATTATAGTATATTATTATATTATAGTCATGAGGCCTAAAAATATACCGTATATCTCCAAATTGTAAATGTAAATATATAACATAACTTTGCTTTGTTCCGTACAAACATGCATAAACTTCTGCTAGATATGTGTCCATATATAAAAAAAATATTTGTTACTCTAAATTTAATTCCAAAGATTGCACTATAAAACTTTATAGTGTACTAATTGTGTTAAAACACGCGGTAACTCTTTAAACTTGAGTGAAATGCGGTATTAAAAGGTCAGTTGTGTCATACGTAAAATCTCACAAGACAAAACTCTCCTTGACACGTTTTTGTGTATCTAGATAAATTGTTTGATATAATTTTTGTATCATACGATTTAAATTCATCTAAAATATATAGTATGATACAGTCATACCTAATTAAATTTAATTCATGTATTTAAAAAATAAATACGCTAATTTACGTATTTCGTATTGCAGCTTTTCTTTGGGTCATAATTATCTGTAATAGTGATCTATCTAAAATTTTAAAGCTCCAAATAGAACTTAAAATGGAATAGAACTTTTCATGAACGCTATCTCTTTGTAGACTTCAATGTAAGTACTTAGTATTTGTAAATACGTAGCTTATTGTATATTTGAATGTTTTTGAGCAATTATACTAAAGACCCCATGAAACTAATCGTTATTAACGATTAAATTGAGCCAATTTACCTGTACAATGTTATGTTTAATAATGCAAAATCCTTGTGAAACAAAAATGCTTTTCTCCGTTTATCCAATGATTAGCCGTAATTGCTCTAACAAACTAAAGATATGCCTGTCATGTGTAAGTCGAAGTATTGCACTGTGGGTTTTGTACCAATCTATCCATGTCAACCTAGGTCTACTGCTGGGCATAGGTCTCTCTCATGAGCCGCCACGATCCCGCGCCACCAGCATCCACTAACGTCTTGCACATTTGGGTGGTCGTCCTACAATGCGATGACCAGTACGGGGCTGCCACTCGAGAACCTTTCTTCCCCAACAGTACTTCGGCTAAGATATTTGGAAGTTCCTCATACAGCGAGCAGTGAATGAAAGTCACGTGCGAAAATTTAAGCTTGTCTAAATATTTTTGATTTGATTATTTTTTTTCACCTTCTTGCGGATTTAGGGCTCAGTATCAGGAATACATTTGATATTTTTTATATATAGCGTATTATATCTAAGAAGTATTCTTTTTTTATAGCTAAACCTGCTTTTTTATAGCTGAAAACTGAAAAGATGTAGAATCTTCAAAAAATTAAACCGTTTCAAAATTCAAAAGCCGTTGCAAAAAAAAACAAAAATAAATTTTATTGTAATAAGTAATTAATTTTTAATTATTCTTTTTTGAGTCGAATTCTTGAAAGTGAAAACTCATCTATCGAGGTCTCAGTTCTGCGTATTTATTTATTTACTCTACCAACGTTGTAATCGTTTAAGGCAGAATTTAATTATCTTTGGAATTTCAGCCCTCTCGACCTTGAGTGATCGCGCCCCGGTATCTCTTTTAAAAAATCGATGAAAAAAAGGTTCAAAGTTCTCCTTTTTCTTTGTTATAAAAACTTACTTAAACAAAGCATTGTTAATATAATTTTTTTATCATTATGATAGTATAAGCATACATGATTGTCCCGATTAAAAATAATAAATTAAGGTCATCGGTCTGTACAATGCTCTACAATGTACTCTGTCAATCAATTACAATTATCACTTTGTTCTGAAGAGGTGAGATTCAAGACACAAGCCAAAAAGCTTTTATTTAAATAAAATAAAGTAGATTAGAAGCTAAACATGCTACATTTATAAAACACGTCAGGAAGCCGAATAAAATGTCTACATAAATTGGCACTAAGACACCCAAAGTCCAACATGTAAAGCTCCAACATTTAATATTATTATCATTTAAACTGTATAGGATAAGAATATAGTTCTATAGCGTCATCAATTTAAATTCAAAATTTCGCAGTGGAATTTTCCAAGCAGTTCTCATAATCAGCTTTTCATTTAACGCACAAAAGCTGGCTGAGTGGCTAGTCGCTATTTAAGTTAAATATAATAGCGACCAAACCATAAACGAAATAAATTTAATGTTGTACAGTATTCATGAAAATATGCATATAAAGACTGGAACGGACACACGTTACAATTACGATCACCATGATTGACAAAACAATTCTTATACAAGACAATAGTTATATACCTGAATTTATCAGCGAAACTGTGAATTAAAGGTTTATTGACATTTTATTTCATAGCGCCTTCAGATACACGGCCTTCGATGTCTACAGATGACTTCGATAAACTTTGAAGGTATTTATCCCTTATTGGGTTAAACTTAGTAGTATATAATGGAGGCAGAACTTGTCTAAAATAATGTCTTATTAAGATACCGTACAGTCACAGTTCGAACTAATGTTAATATAAAATACTTTTATATACTTTAAACACTGACATTAACGGTAAGGATGTCGTTAGTACTTGCTATATAGGATTTCATCAACTTGGTTCACGCGATACGATGCATCTTAAAGGGTTCATAATCAATAGAAAAAATTAATAGCGGGAGGGAAGCAAAAATATTAATTGTCTATAACCTTAATGCATTATAACAGACTATCAATCTTTAGTAGCAGTGCTATCATATTATTATTAGTAACAAGTGCTGCGGCTATTTTCTAGATATTCATATTTATTGCTTGAACTGCAATAACATATTCCGTATTATCCTATTAAAGCTCATGCGAGATATCGCAGCTCAATTCACATGTGTACTGTTATTGCTAAAGTGGTCTATGTGATTATACTATTTATAACCCCGTACCATAAACATAATACAAGCTCTTTATGTTTCTGCAACCGGTTATTTTAGACAAAAAAAATAATTTAATTAATAATTTTAACCTGCTATTGCTTATTCCATTGGCATTACAGTTAAATAAGGAAAATAAATAAAATGAAATAAGACATATTCTAAAGTACACGTATTATACGTAAGTAACGATATCATTAAAAAATAAGTAACAATTCGTGGAACGTGAATACACTTGCAATTTGTTATTTTACTAGGATTGTTGTTCAGCAGTTAATTTAGCATCGAGATTAAGGTTAGACAAAGTAAACTACGTCCGATAAGCATCCTTAAATAATATTATTTATGAATTTGATTATAACTTAATGTTTTCATCTTTTATAAAGGTCATCATAATCAACATCAGCCTGCGATAGTCCACTGCTGGACATAGGCCTCGCCTAATACACCCTTTTGATTAGGGATGCTAATTTAAAAGCTCTGTACAGAAGAATAAATAAGGACGCTGGCATTAACAAACTACTTTTATCAACAAATGAACTGTTGTAATTTGTTATATTACTAGAACAAATACCGTTAATAAAGGAAGCTGTAATTGAAAAGTTATTGGAAGTATGTTCTTCGAAAGTTCTAGAGGATTGAAGCGCAGGTGCTTCTGTCGCGAAGTAAATGAATCGTTACACAAGGAACTGGACTCAGTTAAAGTTTGTTCTTAAACTTGCTTTCCTTAGTTGATTTACTTTGTAAGAAGTGAACGGTGATTAAGACGAGATTATATGTTGTTTATATGTAGCGTTAGTAAACCTTTTAGTTGAGATAATAAAAAAAATAATTAAAATTGTATACAAACACACGTTAAAAAATAGCCTGCCTTTTTAGCCTTGTGGTAAGGGCGTGTGCTTTAGAAACCGGAGGTCGTGTGTTCGAATCCTGCGGATCTCAGCAAATTTTCATTGTTGTTTCCTAGTTGGTTAGGGCAATCTAGGCCGATCACCAAATTGTCTAAAAATTAAGATGATTCATGTGTCTGATGGGCATGTAAAAATTTGGTCCACACACCAACCCGTATTAGACCAGCGTGGTGGGATACGGTCAAAAACCTCCTAATTGAGAAGACGTGTATTGAGAAGGCAGGCCTATCTCCAGCAGTGGTTTAACACTGGCTGTTGATTTATGTACACAAACGTTGTAGGCATAATCAGAGGAATATTATTTTACTAGAGTTCGATGCTTAATATACGTATTTGCGGGAGTCAAATTTGTATATAATAATAAAAATATTGATGAAAATGCCACAAACCTCTACTGTAAAACCAAAGTTTAGTAATGAGATTTATTCTATGAAATAAATAAAATTCCATTCTGTTGTAAGAATAATTGTTTTTATTAAATTGACTTTTAAGAAGGATTATAAATGCAACCATTAAATACTGCAAATTAAACTGATATTATAATCTATACGAATAAATAAAATTTTAGGTGTCTGTTTGTTACATTAAAATAACGGACTTACATTAAATTTCGAAACGAGTACATTGCGGTATATAACTGATACATCTACCAAAATAACATAATTTTTTGATTTTTTTTTCTGTTTGTTTATTCTAGCTAATCTCTGAGATGGTGGGTGATATTTAATTTAGACGGGAATCTCGCTGAAAGAAAGCTGATGTAACTGTAAGTCGCAGGCTTCAACTAGTTTTTCTATAAAATAAATTATATAATATAAAATAAATTAAATTTATTGAATAAGTTATCTTACTTACGACGTAAAGACAATAATATCAATATATTCAGTAGTATTCTTTATACATTTTAATAAAATTGAGAATAGAAAATACAAGTTAAAGTCCATAGCCAACCTTAAACGTAGAATAATATAACAATAATAATATGGTTCCCTACTCACAAAACTACTTTACTAAAGAATCTGGGGAAAATAATTATCGTTTTTTAGGTAATAGGAAACTTAGCTATAATATAAAGTTACAGACGCTGCTATCCAACTCGTCCTTTCTACAAATTTATAAATGCGAAAGATTGTATGATGAAAAAGGTCTAAAAAGTAAATATTTGCACGAAATGAAGTTATAAGTATACGTCGCTAGACTTTTTTAAAATCCTACATTGATTGAAATAATCAAGAGAATTAAAAATGGTAGTGAGAGATGCTGCATATTCTGGCCTAAAAGCTTTCCTAATCAACTTTGCTTTGTGCACATATTCGCGGCTTAAAGCGTGACTAACTTAATTTTGTCCTATTTCCATTCTCTCTCTACGGTGAAATGCAAACTATCTATTTTAAAACTATTTTTACGTTTGTGTGTTAAAGTTTAGTACAATGTTTTAAATGATTACACACTATAAGTAATGGAATTCTCGCTTCAAGTTTTTTTCAATAAGATGATAATCTTGTAATTGTTTGTTTATTGTTTTAATTTTATTGTAAAATACAAAATAAATTGGCAGAGCTTTTTCTTTGTTTGTTCAGAGGCGTCCTTTTCCGAACCGGAGTGCGTTATCCTCCGCAGCTAGTGGTATAGGATTTGCTTGGAAACCAGGTCGTGGTTTCGAATCCTGCGGGACGCAACAAATTTTTAATTGTTGTTCCTAGTTGGTTAGGACTATTTGGGATCACCCAATTGTTCTGAAAAGAATGATCCATGCGTCGGATGGGCATGTAAAGGCAGGTCCACCCACAACCCGCATTGGACCAGCGTGGTGGGATACGGTCCAATCCCCTAATGGATAGGGTGTATAAGAGGCCCGTCAGCAGTGGACTTAAGGCTGATGATGATGATGATATAATGGTTAATATAGTTTTAATATTATTTCTTTTGTTTACGCGAGTACTATACAATATTGAGTAAAAAGACTTTTTACGGATTTTATCGCGTTTATTTTACATATTTCATAATTTTTATAAATTCCCGACGTTTCGAACAATTTTCAGCAGCCGTGGTCACGAGGTATCATGAGATACCATGCGTCTTGTTGCCAGTGCAGAGGCGGGGTTTTCAGATCTTACTTGTAATTAATTATTTTTAGTCTGTACTCCGACCTATGCAAAATGAACTGATTTTATCGTTACAGCTGGCAGTGGTGTTATGCTTGGGTTTTTAATGTTGTATTTTAATATTCTTTATGGAAAGTATAAACGGAAAATAATTTTTATAAAGCACGATGATTTACTAAATATTTAATATAATCTATACCAACTATAGGTTAAAAATATGGTATAAATTCTGCCCTTAAATTTAGTTCGACAATACAGTGCTTAAATTTATTGCTGATAAGTAAAATTTTACTTATCTGGTAATCTGGTACCGTCTGGGTTGGTACCACCGCGGTGCCTATTTATGCGGCAAAGCTGTAGTGTGAAAACACTACTGTGATACGGTTTAAAGGGCAACGTAGCCCGCGTATTTATTGGGTAAACTAGAACAACCTACATATGTCGCACGGAAGGCAGCGCGTTGGTGATACCACTAATATTTCCGATGTCTATGGGTGTAGGCGACCACTTCCCATCAGGTGGCCCGACTGCTTGTCTGCCTGCGTAGGCAATAACAAAAAAAAACTCGAACATAAATTTTGTTTAATGCATCTATTTTCAAACGAATTAATTTGAATTTAAAATCATAAATTTTTGTATCGCTTTTCCAAAAGCAAAATTTTTAATTATGTTGTTCTAAAACAGCTTGATGTTAAAATTTAATACAATTTAATATTATATGTCATACAATTATATTGAAAGCATTGTATAATAGTTAAAAATCATATCAAACAATTGTTAGCGCCAAAGTTAATGGAATTTCGTTAAATATTCTCGCATTATTTGAGACGTTGCCTATTGAATGCTGTCATTATTCAGGCTAATATGATAGTAGTAAATTGTTCTGCATGAAATTCTCAATTGCGAAACGAACAATGCTATTCGTGGTTATTGCCTTTTGTCATATCTATTTTCCGTATCGTGTGAGTATTTCAAATAATTAAATTTATTAACATGTTTCTATCACTTTAGGAAATTAACAAAATTCATACCCTATTTTGTGATTATAGTAAAAAGATCACACGCTACGTTGTTCAAATAAATATCTCTTTCTCGTTTTATCTCTTAACAAGCACATTCATTTCATACCAGTTTTTTTTAAACGTTTAAGAAAAATGTTAAATTCAACACAAAAAATCAAAGAAGTACTTAATCACGAATCTTGTAACAATAATCTGTGATTTTAAGAAATTGAAGCCTAATCTAATCAGGATAGGGTGGATGAAATCTCTCTTTTGTTTTCGATCCGACAAAGATAATCCTTTAAAGAGCCTTCTCAGTGAAATTTTAAAGGATTTAAATAATTAAATGGACGTATCCAAAGGATATTAGAGAGTTGTCTGTTAAATCAGGGCTAACGAGTTAAGAGACTTTATCATTTATCTACACGTATGAATCATTAGCCTGTGATAGTCCACTGTTGGACATAGGCCTCCCCTAATACACCTCTATTCATTAGGAGGTTTGGACCGAATCCCACCACGCTGGTCCAATGCGGGTTGGTGGGTGGACCGACTTTTTACATGCCCATCCGACGCATGGATCATATTACTTTTCAGACAATTGGGTGATGGGCCCAATTGCCTAACTAACTAGGAAACAACAATGAAAATTTGTTGAGTCCCTTGTGCAGGATTCGAATCCCACGACCTCCAGTTTCTAAAGCATACGCCCATACCACTAAAGGCTACGAGGCATCTACAGTATAATAAAATAGAAGTGTATGTTTGTATCATTAAATAACCTTTTGAAATGATAAATTTGATGTACAACCATATATTACAAAATAACAGTTTTAAATAAATATGTCTGTCTGTATGTTTGTCTGTCTTTCATTATATTCTATCTAATCTTTGGAATGATTTGACGTGACTTTCACTAGAAAATAGCTAATGTAACTATGCTGTCTTTAAGTTTGTCTGGCTAATCTTAGAAAGATTTGTCAGATTTTAGCGGACTTTCACTGGAAGATAGCTAATATAACTGTAACGAGTAACTTAGGTACTTCAGTAAAGAGAACCAACAGATTGTTTCGATTCTCACTTGGAAGATGTCGTTGTAAGGTAGTTAAATATAATTTTACCGGTGTAGGTTCCTGTTTACAGGAGACCGTCTGTGGGTACCACCGGGTGCCTATTTTGCCTGAAGCAGTAGTGGAAAACACTGCTGTGTTCCGGTTTGAAGGCTACCGTAGCCAGCGATTTACTGGGTAAACAAGACTTAACACCCTATGTCTCACGGTAGGCAGCGTCGGCGATACGACTGGTATTGTCAACGTCATGGGTGTCGGTGACCACTTCCATCAGGTGCCGACTGCTCGTCTGCTCGATGCCATAAAAAATTGGCTATAAATGATTTAATCGGTTACACATAAAAGTAATAAAAATTGCGATAAAAATAGCTCATTTATTTTAAACCGAAACTACCTTTATTTGATTTTGTTACAATTCTTATCTGCATAAAGACGTATTTACGAGTATGTTTTTATTTTAATAATCTTTTGGAACGAGTTAATGAATAAATAATCCAAGTTGTATAAAACAAAAGGATATTTAAAAGAAATTACAAAAGTAAGAAATATTTATATCCAAAAGTATTTGCATTCTTATATTCGTTATCGTTAACATTTACCCCCTGGATTTGTATTTTTTTATCATTGAATTCTGGTGCTATTATTGCCTAATCTCTTGTGGTATTTAATTGGTTGATAGGATACCAACTACATAACAATTATGCTTCGCATAATAGGAAGAATGACGACCTCTATGGCCTAGTGCTATTAAACCGTTTCTTTATAAACCTCCAGCCGTGCGTTCGAATTGCTTAGGGAAACAACTTAACGCTATCATTATTTTCTTATTGGTTAGAACAATTTGGACCGATTACCCATTTTCTGAAAAGAAAGATGGTTTGAGCGTAGAATGGAATGTAAAAGTCGGTCCCAGTTGGCAAGACAGATGGTCTTGCCTATTGGCATCGTTATAGGATGTGAGCGTCTTCAAAACTAACGACTAATTCATCCTCAGGGTCCTTGGGTTTTATCCCAAGGTCAGATACGAGTCGCTTTGCGTAAAAGCTGTTATTCAGGTTAATCTGGATGTATTAGAAGTCGACCACATAATAACTTGGAAAAATGGCAAAATAAAAGTGAGAATAGAAAAATCTCAATATATATGAAATGTGTTCTCTTAATTTGAAATTTAGCAGTTTTAAACAAATATTATTCTAATGTTGTTATAAAATATTTTTCTTACCATACTCAAATGGTCTTTGAGAACATGGTATATTTAAGAACAGTACTAGTATTAAAGATATAATATAATTGAAGACCATATAATTTTTTTTAGTTACATAGGTATACGCACGGTTAGTTTTAGCTTTATTTAAGTAAATCGCAATCACGCCTAATCCGCTTGGACGAAATATCTTTGTAGGCACCGAAAATGTTTAAATTAAACCGCGATAATCCTGCGAATTCTCTCTGACGTAAAATTCATTAAGCGTTCCTTAATTTCGACGAATTATATTAGATTTAGGTAAGACAGCTTCTCACAATTTATGCGTTTAGAAAATTTTCCTACTATATAAATTATTGTGACGCTCTCTTAATTATTTAGGGCAATAGAAGTAAGAAATAAAATTAGTATTGAAACGCCTGTTACTGAATAATACTTTACTATTTTTTGAGAAAAGTATGATTAATGGTATTTAATTTTTGTGAATGGCAAATCAAACAATAAAATTTAATAACGACTTAGAAATCGACCTATCAAAAACAAAAATCGAAAAATTCTATCAGATTGAGAAATAAAAACAAAAGTCTATAAAAATCTTGGCTTTATTTCCAAAATCTACGAGCGATTGGCAGAATTCAGTTTTTATTTTGTTGTCGTGGTGTTACCTAAGTAACAGTAGATCTAGGAAATTGCTGAAATTTAAGGCCACGTATAGTGTTGACAACTAGTTGCAAAGCAGTAAGCGCTTCATTTGTTGCACTCGGGTTTCAAATATTTTAGCATTGTTCGTAAACGTTTTGACCAGTCTCAACCTAAAAATTGTTAGACGAACGGTGTAACAATTTTTATTACAGACATCTAGTTTAAAAACCACAAATCACATTATTGAGTTGTTAAAACTTTTCCTTAAACTGATAAACGTTTATTATATTTAATATAGTACACTTTTCTTTTATTAGCTACGTAACAGACGAACAGTCGGGCCACATGATGAAAAAGGGGTCCCCAACGCCCATGGGCAATACCAGTGGTATTATCAATGCGCTACCTACCGAAAGACATAGAATCTTAAGTCTTGCGTACCCAGTAATAACGCTGTGTACGGTGCTCTTCAAACCGGAACACAGTAGTGTTTTTCAACTACTATTATGCGGCAGAATTAGGCACCGCGATGGTACCGCCCCAGACACTCACCTGTAAAAAGACGTACAACCAACGACTGACATAATGACAGATATCCATACTACACTATTGACATTCTGCAGAAATAACCATTGTAGTAAGAAAACTTTATTAATTTAGTCCTCCCAAAGCCTTCAAACGAAATAAATATTTTAGACGATGACACTGATTGACACTGGTGACACACATTTTCAGGTATCTGTTTTTTTTTCTTATCAATTCGTTATCCTAGCCATTTTTAAAGTTTCCACAGGGTTCTAATTCATCCAGATATTAAATGCCCCAATTTGTTTTATACAATTAGATAATCAGGCCATATTTTCCTAACAAACAATAACTTAAAGTTTTTTCCTCTCAGGCACGAACCGATGATCTTGCAAAGGACGGAGGTGGACGTTATGATTACCAACAATAAATGGTATACATTTTTAAATTGTACTTCTTGGACAAACTTTTTAATATCCCACATCGTCGCAATAGTCTAAAACATGAATAATGTTCAGTTTTTTATCATCTGGCGCTCTCTTTGTTTCTTAAATTTACTTATAATCAACTCTGCACCGACGTACATGTGGAAAGTGCAATTGTATTTTACCAAGCGTAATATATTTACAACAAAGACCGTTAAAATGTCCACTGTGTACATAATGTTTGCACGAAATATGTTGCGCAGCTGAAAGCAGTTAGTAGACAATTTGTTACTAACATAAGTTAGCATTAAGCTAAAACTGCATTTAGTACTAGCACTAAAATTGCATAAACGCGGTCTGATAATTTAGACCAGTGTTCATTACCTAGTTCTAATCTTTATTATACTAGTATCACCAGTAATTATATACTATAAGAACTTTACTATTACAAAAGTTAATAACAGATAAAACAGTCTTAAAATACTTTTGGCAATTAGATCAAGTCAGTCTGGTATAAAAATACGGCCATTTCTCATTTCCTCCTTCTAGTTTTATCAGTTACTAGCTGATGACTGCGACTAAAGATTATATTTTTTTCAGTCAACATACTTTGCAGAAAAATGAAACCCAAAAACTATTAAACGTATTCATCACACTACGTTTTCAGAGCGTCAGTCTACTCCAGAACTCTCCCACTCCAGCGGTCGTCAGTTCTGCTGCTTATGTGACCGACCACTGCCACTTCAGCATTAATCCGGTGGGCCATGACGGTGACTCTGGTTCTCTCATCATTTCTGATGCAATCCTTTAGAGATACTACGAACACAGCTCTCTTTATAGCTCGCTGAGCGACTTAAATGCATTAAAAAAGTAATTCAAATAAGACACGATAAAGTTTTGCAGCTCGATAACCAATTATTTAACGGAATTGGATCCACGTCGGGTTCGTTTAAACCGGATCCCGTTGTAAGCTCCAAAAATGTTTAAACCCGACCGCTTTAATCCTGCAAAGAGCCGCCGACGTGAAATTCATTAAGCGAGCTTTAATTTCGGTGGATTCAATTTAAGGATAACACAAAAGGTTTGTGCTATTAATTGTGATGAATTGTTTAGTAGCTAATTTATTGCTTTGACTATAGCCTATTTCAAAACCAAAGAATAGTGGTCATTATTTATTAAAATTGCGCTTTTACTAAACAAATATGTTTAACAATACTGGTAACACATTTATCGCAATCAATTAAACTATTTTTCGAAATTTAGGTGCTTCTAGTATCCATGGTCACGCGGCATATTATGGTTGCATATTTTACATCACAATGTATTTATAATAACTGTCAGACCTTTAACTGGACAATTTTTTACATTTAACTGATGTTTACTTTAATTTGACAAGAAGAATCAATACTAATGCTTTAACATTTATCAGTGCGGAATGGGCTAGCTGGGTTTTAATTTTTACAGATAATTAAAAAAAAGATAGCTACCATGTTGGTGCATCCATATTCATCCCGAAAATACCAGGTTGTCTTGAGCTTTAGATGTCCAACAGTATGCTGAATTTATAATAAATATACTAAAATCAAACGTTTAAATTTAAGCTAAAAGAATACTTGATTTCAAAACAAAAGTCCAGCACTGCTATTTAAAACATGAACAAATACAGGTGCTTAAAATTAAAATTATTATGTAATATGAAAAACTTTAATACTGTGTCTAGTGCTAATGGTGGAGAAATATATTCCGGTATTATACAGCATAAGTAACCTCTTGTTTTATTTAGTTTAAAATATTTTTGTATTATATGAATTTAGTCAAAAAGCGCCATCAACCTCTACATTACACGGGTCAATTAAAATCAGCATTTACGAAGATTCTCTTGTCTTCGTGATCGAAGCTGAGTGGATGCTATGTATGTGCACAAGCCATTAATTTTTTTTTCTTTACTGTAATTTTCAATATTCAGTGCCAAATAAATGTTTTTCTTTCTTTCTTTCAAATACATTAAGCAGTCAAATTCATAGATGCAAGCATATGATGAGGATATGCTGTAACTCCCATTCTACAGTTAACACAGCCGCAAATTGGTTACCAGCAATCTTCCTTCCTTTTTACTGTACCGCTCTTTTCGCGCCCTCCTTTTGCCTTTTAATTTTCCTTATCTCGCGAACAAATGAGGGTAAAAGGAAAATATTTCGTAACAGCAGTCGAACAATTGCCTTCGGAGTTCCTACGCAGCTTATCATATTTTAAAGTCACGCGACGCGAATGGCCAACGCTCCGTTCTAATAGTTTTAAGGTTACCGCGAACCCCAATCGCATCAAACGCCTGCAGCTGTGCCGCCATCAGACGAGGTATTTATCCTTCTTTTATTGCATTTCCAATCCGGCTTCATAATCACGTTGTCTGAGCAGGACTACGCTCATGGTCCTTCGAACCGCAACCTCGCTTCGGGTCCTTAAAGAGGATCTACTATATCGCCGTCACTCGAGCTAGTTAGGTCGATCATAATTGGCTGACGAAACTTGAGTGACTACGCGCCCGCGCAACCACACCCTATCCACCTTTCTACGAAAGAATTTTATACAATCAATAAATTGCAGGCATAAAAATATTTTAAGCTTAGATTCCAGGCCATTCTATTATAAGTGGCAATGAAGCAGCAGATCGTTGTGCCAAATTTAACGCTATAGTTGTCGGTGACCCATGTTACTCATACATTTCTACCTAAGACCTGTGCTCTATGGACAAACTAGTACTAAGAAATTTTGGGTTAAATGTGGCAGAAAACTAACAAAGTTAAAGGCAAATTGGCAATCAATGAAGTATCAATCCAGCATGTTTCCGACCATGGTTTTTAGATAATTTTTTTTTCCAAATTAGTTACCTCCGTTTTAGTTCTCCTAAGATTGGGACATGTTAGCTCTGCAGTGTTTTTTGCATAACTTCGCATACTGGATAATTTATTATGCCAGTATGGCTTAGCAGAGGGTACATTAAATCATATTTTTTTTTTTTCAAACTTTGTATTTCCCCTTTATGATATACTACCTAGTTCACCTACCTTTTAACCTTATAATAAACCATACTTTATTGAAATTCTTTGTAAATTTATCCACGCAAATAATATCAAAATTGAAACTCCTACCCTTTTCCCTTCTCTATTTATAAATGTTTTTTCGGTCTATATTTTAAAATGTCGTGTAAAGCTGTATTCCCCCTAACCCATTGTTTTGTGTTTGTCCCAGAAATCTCAATTAATTAGGTGTTTATTTTACCGTACAGAACCAACTTTTACCGGTCAGTTTCAACCAAATACTTTGTTTCTCCCAACCTTGACATTGGCAGAATCACCGAGTTAATGTTGGTGAAGCCTTAAAGTTTAAATAAAGAGAAGTATTTTACGAGGCCTTGTAGTTTTAATAATTCATAATTTTTTTATCATAATACGATTCCAAGCAGATGGCAAAGAGTGCAGAATCATGTTCGTTACGAATAGATGTTCATTAGCATGTATTTAAGGTTAATCAAATCTAATGTTATGGTTGGATTGGGATAACATCTGGTAACAAACTCATCAAATATAACTAAACACATAAATTAAATATTACCTTAAATTTAATCAAAGTGTTGTTGGTAATTACCCTATACCAGGATACTATTATTAATAAAATTTAGCGAAGGGCTATAGATATTACAGAATATCATGACAATACGATTTTTTTTTGCGAAAATGAGAGATACAAAATAAAAAAATAAAATGTGTAATGCATGTAATTTAAAAAAGGTTGATAAACAAAACTTATTTCTGTTAGTTGAAAATACATTTCTGTTTATTCGTGAGAAAGCTTTGATACTAGATTAGAATAAAATTAACAACACAATTAAACAAAATCATGATTATATATATACAGCATATTATATTTTGTTATATGAAAATATTATTAACGGATATATTTGTTTATAAAACCTATCCATTTGTGATAGTAAGAAAATAGTTAAAACAGCCAAACAGCGCTACCTATGCTGACTTGCGTGTAACTACAGAAATATCGCAACTTCTCCCAAGTGCAGTTTCCGACAAGCGATTACAGAGGGCGCTTTCATTCTAAAGGCGAAACCTTTTTTGGTCTGATATCAAAATAGGCTTGTTTTTCTTCACTTATCGTAAGAGATGTCGTTGCATTATAGTTTTTAAAATTATACAATACAAATTACACAGTATGTACATATTTTACAATAATAATTTTTCATTTAAGCAAATTTCTCGCAAAAATCTCAGCGGGACCAGTACTGATGTTAAAACTAGCTTAAATGTTAACAGTCATGTTTTTTTAATTTAATATTTTTTTGTGCTTGGCTAATGTTTTCCTATCAGGAAAAGCAACAAAAGTGAGACGATAATACTAATAAGAATGAAAGCCTATTTATTTTAAATGATTTCTTGCTCTTCGTAAACTTCTTTTTTGTATTTAATATTGTAACACTAATATACTTTTAACCGATATAAACCGTGCGAGCTACTTTATAAATTACTTTACCAACAAATAAAATATGGCACTATTTCTAGCGACGGAGTCATAAAACTTATCAATACTCAAACATGTAGTTCGATAAAAAGGTAATTTTATATTTATGTACGAAACATACGTATGGCTACTTATTTGAAATCAAAATGTTTTCATCCATTTTATATGTTATTGTTTTGAAAATATCAGTAAGTAAATGCAATGTTATAAATGACGAAAATCACAGTGATTTATCAGTGAATGGTATAGCAGATGTACTCGTTGACCTTATCGGTGCTGACTTAAAAAAATCTCGAGTGTTTGAATTAAATGAGAAACTAAACAAAATCAGAAGTTACATTATTGACAAAAAGAAGTATTCAGTACTACTTAAGAATATTACAGAGGAAACTAATTTAAACAAAACAAACTTTTTCAATGCTCTCTATGACAGAGATCACAATCATTTTCTTGTGGGAAACGAGAGCAAAAGTTTATATTTGAAGTTGAAACAAAAGATGAACAGAGATGATATTACAACATTACTAGCTGGACGTCGAAACGTAACAAAAATGAGCAAGTCAGCAAGGAAAAATATCGGAATTGACTACATAGACAGATATGATGACTACGATAAGGAGGATGAAGATCAGAATGTGTTAGATACAATCGTTGATGAGCTTTTAGCTGAGGCGCCAAATGACGAACACAAATATAGCTTTAAGGACAACAATGACGATTATTGGGGTAATGGTTCAGTATTATCAAATCTTAGTAGTTTAAATAGCAAATAGTTTTACCTAACTTTCTATAAAACCGATAAATTAAACTGTACTCCAATTAAGCTTATATTTCACCAAGTAAATATTTATATTAAAATACATCCAAGGCTATCATTGCATCATTAATTTGTCTATCATTTACCTAAATAATTACTAAGCTTTCTAAAACCTCTAATTCTAAAAGGTATACTTACAACATTTTTATTAAAAACTGCAATCATTAGTAGAATTACGAGAACATCAAGAAGTCCTTATTTGCAATATCAAATATTTTCAGCCTCAGTCCATAAACAACTTTTAAGTAATAAACTCCCTACAAGAAAATAACAACTGGTCTATTCGAAACAAAAAAGGCTTCTTAATTTTCAAACTTCTATTGCTTTAGATCCGCAAGGTGAATTAGAAGACCTTAAAGAATATCATCAACATGACGGACGAAGAATCTTCAAGGGTGAACGGACTACAATAAAAGATTACCGTTCATGGTGTCAGTGCATGTTATGGGACGATTCTGGTGCGGTGGCGCCCTCTACTGGCACGATTTGGTGCTTACCTCAGCAGCCTGCTTACAATTGTTCGTACTATTTCCTTTTTAAAAATTATTCCATTTATATATAGATATGGGAATGAAAGATATAATCATATATTATAATTATCTAGGATGCATAATAATCGATTCTTTCGAGAGAACCCTAGAGTGTTGCAAGTAAGGATTGGGAGTAATCATAGCAGAATCGGTGGAGAGATGGTAGACGCTCTGGAGGTAAGAGATTTTAGTTTTAAAATGGGCCTGTACCTTATCATATATTTCCTAAGTTAAAGTTTATGTTAACTTTACTTAAAATTATAGCTTATGAATCAAACATGTTAATAAGCAATTTGATTAACATCAAAGAAGACGAATTTAAAATAATAGCGTCTCTTCGGATATTTTTACTCTGAAATAGATATATTATTTCTATTTATTATACATGTTATAATATTATTGCTTTTAGGTATATTTTCATCCATCTTATGAGCCACGCACCTACGAAACAATATAGCAATTATACGTCTTCGTTACCATCTTTATTTCAATTATCACCGTGTTCCTAAGTTAATCTCCATTTCCACTGAATCCGGTGGTGTTCCTTTAACATCAGAAGTACTTCTTCTAGGATGGGGCGTAAAGAAGGTAGGTGTGAAAAATTTTGCAATTTGTAAGTACAAATTTGTATCACGTTACTTTTGCATTAGGATAATAGAGAATAATTTATAGGCTACTGTTTAATATACACTATGTCAACATATTTTTTTAAGTATCATTGTATATAATTTAGATACATATATTGGAAGTAATAAAATAAGCCTCAAAAATGGTTTATTCGCCGTAATTTACCTTATAAAATTTAACGTCATTGAGCAGTCGGTAAACAATCATATTATCTAAAACATATTTAAATAACGACTGTTAGTTAAATTACGCTAGGAAACTTTCGTAAAATCTTCTATAGTTTGTATATTATTATTTATGTTACAGCTTTCCCAGAAAATGGCCTTTGAGCCAATATTTCTTCAAAGGAAACTTTTACCAGTGTATCCAAACGTGTTTTGCAAGGAAGTTTATGGAGAGTAAGTTTAACTTTTTAATGAAATAAGGTGTACGTTAGGGGAACCAGTAAGTTATATCTAATCAAAACTTGGCTTGGATCGCTGTATTTCATTATTTGTAAAACTCATACTATACATTTACTGGAGAACATATAAGATAAACGAAATTTGTTAACGATTGTTTGCTATTGCCGTTTCGTACCCTTTCTAAAAATATTTTTGTCAAGTATATATGACTTCAATAAATAAATATAATTGCTAAAAATAATGGAAAATGCTATTTCAATATTTAAAAAATAAAAAAATGCTTTTAGCTATTCATAAAAAATACCGTGTACGTAGTTATAGAAGTTTTTGACAACTTAACTATGTTAATTATTAAGTTATGTTAATATACTTAGATTTTCAGTATGCAATAAATTGCTGCAAAAAATATGTCATCATATCAGCCTATCAAAGTTCACTGCTGGCATACATAGGCCACCCCCATGAGCCGCCAAGAAGTACGATCCTGCGCCACCTGCATCCACCGACTTCCCGCACACTTGCACAGGTCGTCACTCCATCTCAACAATATGTCATTAGGAACTTATTTTGCGAATAAAACTTAATTTAAGTAGAGGGAGAGCCGATCAAATGAAGCACGTACTGTTTATAAGAAGTTACTTTTTCACAGAAAATTTATCTCTTCAACAATGTTTTGTGCTGGCACACTGACAACTGGCGAAGGGGCGTGTGCGGTGAGATTTAAAAAGCTTATCATTTTTAATTGTATTTATTAATATATATTTCAAATATTCGATTTTAATCGTGTTTAATTACTTTACGATTATTAAAAATTATACCCGACCCACCAGACCCGTGAGCATTGACCTGAAATGTTGGGTATAATTTTAAATAATTCTAAAGTAATTGAAGGCGATACAATCCCTTGAACTGCATCACTTATAATGTGTCGCATTCGCGGAAGCAAACGAAAGTATTGTGTTTAAACCGATAAAAGATTTGTGATTGATTAACTAGAATCGGTGATCTAAAAATAACTTTACAATTAAATAAATATCAGGTATATAAAATATAATAAGAGCATAATAATTAAAACGATTTTTATGCTTTTAAAACAATAACACAACATTGGTATCTTAATCAAGTGATGATGACGCTATTTTATCAATGAATATTAGAATCAGCACATTTAATGAAATAAAAATTAGCTCAAATATTAATAAAAGTTTTTCGTTTTATGCCTGCTCTATTAAAGCATAAATTTAACGTTTGTGTGTCTTTGCTCATACACAAAAATGTACAGTTACTATATAAAAGTATGAAATGCTATTAGTTGCAGAGTTATTAAACGTCATAAAGTTTACGGCATATTAATTTATGGCTCCCGTTTGCAAATATATATACTTTCAACACAATCGACTATTAAAATTCGTACAAGAAATTTAAAGTTGAGCTATTTTATTTGTATTTTAAACATAAGTGAAACGCTTTTTGTGTACATACAAAGCACGACGCAGGCGGACCAGCTGTCATAGGAGGTAAACTAGTCGGTATAATATCCTTTGGGCCGACTGTTTGTGGCTTTCCGAATGCACCTACGGTCTTTACATTGGTTGGAGCTTTCACTGACTGGATAGAGACAGTCAACGAGTCGGTGAGTTACGATGTAACAAGTAAACTTCTCTAATACTTTGAACCTAGTAAGATTAATAATTTAACTAACACTTAGTTATACAAGACCGCTGTTGGCTTTAAGTCAAACAATCACTTAATCTGGTTTTGATACTTTGTTAACAGCAGAATACAATATTTAAACCATTTTTAGTTAAACGTCAGGTTAAGGTACAAAAACATTATCTGCTTCGAACATGCACTGGTGTAGGTTTTTAAATTTTTCTTAGATTAAATAATTAAAACGATTAGACTTTTGTATTTTAATACTACAACAATTCAAAGGTGATAATTTTTAATTTACATAACATTTACCGATACGCCGTTTTATAATAAAACCTTGTAAACAAAACGGGAAACCACAATCTCTTATAGCACTAACATTCAGGTAGTCAATAAAATAGATCAATACTGTATTATATTTAAAGTTAAAAAGCGAAAATCAAACATATCTTCTATTTAGTACTAAAATAAGCAAGGTACTATGAATAAATGTATCCATTTTTCTCCCAGATGCCAACTTACTACGTGGGAAGAAATTAACGACTACAAAAAACCCTAAAGTTGCTTTGAAATATTTCGATTTCGCTCAATTCACGCATGAGAAGGGCAAGTATTTTGGCTTTGAAAAGACTACGCCTAAGTTACCCCGAAATCTACGCCTTAGACGACCTAGACGAGATAAAATCGGTGATTCGGATTAAGGTCATGGTTTAAAAATAAAAACTTAATTATATTATCTCTGTATGTTTTAATAATGATAATAGAAAAGCTTAATAAACTGTGTAAGAACTGAACATTTGTTTCAATTATACATTTTACAATTGCGAATAAATATGGGGTGTAAGGGGATCCTAACAACATCTTCGGAACCCAAGCCAACCTCACCTGCACGTGGTGCACCCTGCCAATCAACGAACGAGACTCTGGCGAACCACCAACCAACCCGCATTGGACCAGCGTGGTGGGATACGGTCCAAAACCCCCTAATGGTTAGACGAAAAACGCCCCGGCCCCCAGTTCCCGGTAGCCTTGCTATTCCTGGCCAAGGCGGCGGCCACGGTAACGGCAGGGCGGGGGGTGCTAAGAATCCCCGGGAGTACGTAGGCCGCCAAAACCAACTGACCATCGCAACATACAACGGACGCACGCTACGGCTAGATTCTCATTTGGCCCAACTGGAAGAGGAACTGAAGTGCATAAGATGGCACGTTTTGGGATTGAGTGAAGTCCGTAGAGGGCGAGGATACTCTAACCCTAGAATCGGGCCATCTTCTGTACTTCAGGCAGGAGAAAATCCATCACAGGGCGGAGTCAGGTAAAGCTGTCAATAAATCCCTCATTGACAATGTAATTGAAGTATCCAGTGTGTCGGCGAGGGTTGCGTACCTTGTGATAAAGCTGACCAATAGGTACAGCCTGAAAATTATCCAAGTGTACGCACCAACGTCGACATACCCGGATGATGATGTCGAAGATATGTACGAGGACATCTCAAGAGCCTTACATAACACCACCAAGGCTCACTTCAACGTTGTCATGGGGGATTTCAACGCCAAAGTAGGAGTACAGGCATGCAGCGAATCGATGCTGGGATCATATGGCTATGGGAGCAGAAATCATAGGGGGCAAATGCTCGTCAATTTCCTCGAGCTAGAGGGGCTGTTCTTAATGAAGTCCTTCTTTAAGAAACAGCTCCGAAGGAAATGGAAGCAGAGCCCCGATACTATGACCAAAAATGAGATAGACTTCATTATATCGGACAAAAAGCGCATATTCAGGGATGTCTCAGTGATCACAAGGTTCAAGACCGGAAGTGATCACCGATTTCTGAGAGGCACCCTGAATATAGATTTGAAGCTTGAACGGTCCCGATTGATGGAGTCTACGCTCCGGCCTAATCTGCTCCAGCCTATCATTGATCCTGGCACATTTCAGATCAATCTGGGAAATCGATTTGCTGCCTTGGAAAATACAATCGACGTGGACGTTGACGAGGAACTCGATCGAGTGGTAGAAATTCTTCGGGACGAGGGTGCAAAATTCTGCAGTCTGCGACGTACGGGCAAAAAGTCAAAACTTTCGGGAGAAACACTAGATCTCATGGCAAAGCGACGAAATGATCGAACCGTCACTTCGTTAGAACAGCGGGTTCTTAACAAGACCATCTCCAAGCTGGTAAGGCGCGACCTCCGTCACTCCAATACGCTCTCAGTACGGAGAGCTATTGAGCAAAACCGGGGGTCCAAAGTCTTCGTACAACAGCTTGGAAGAAGCCATCTAACGAAGTTGACCAAAGAGAACGGAGAAGTCGTCGCTTCTAGACCAGAGGTTCTCTTGGAGGTTGAAAGCTTTTACAGCCAGTTATACGCGTCGCATTCAGCACACCCAGAGCCGGATGAGAAGGATTCTCGAGCCACTCTTACCCGCCATGTGTCGGAGGATCTTCCAGAAATTGGCCTAGTTGAAATCGAGGGGGTGAAATCTTGAGCAACTTCAAAATGGAAAAGCCCCGGGAGAGGACGGAGTCACGACGGAGCTTCGGAAGGCCGCCGGTAAAGCGGTGCTGAAAAGACTCCGCCGTCTATTTAACCTGCCCTTCTCTCCGGGAGAACTCCTGACGCATGGCATAGGGGTTTGGTCGTATTGTTCTTCAAAAAGGTGATAAAACCTTTTGAAGAACTATCGGCCAATATCGCTCCTGAGTCATGTCTATAAGTTGTTTTCGAGGTCAACTCGAATCGTTTTGCACGAAATCTCGACGAAGCGCAGCCTCGAGAACAGGCCGGGTTTCGGAGAGTTACAGCACGTAGACCACATCCATACAGTGAGGCAGGTTATACAGAAGACACTTGAATATAACCAGCCCTGTGCATGGCATTTGTGGACTATAAGAAGACTTTTGACTCCATCGTGACCTGGTCTTTCTTCGAGTCCTTACAGCGGTGCCAAATTAGTTGGCGATATATCGAGATGCTGAGATCTGTATAATGCCGCCACTATGTCTGTCGTAGTCCAAAGTGGGCAGACTGAGCCTACTACCGCGGGGTGAGACAAGGAGACGTCATGTCTCCGAAATTGTTCTCCGCCGCGCTTGAGGACATGTTCAGGACGCTCAACTGGGAAGGACATGGCATAAATGTGAACGGCGAGTACATCTCACATCTGCGATTTGCGGACGATATCGTCATCATGGCTGAGACCGCTAAGGACCTGCAAAAATGGTGCAAAGCCTGGCTGAGTCTTCTGCACGCATCGGTCTCCGGATGAACTTGGGTAAAACCAAGGTCATGTTTAACGAGCACGTTGATCCGGGACCGATCACAATTGACGGCACCTCCCTCGAAGTTGTTTCGGAGTACGTTTACCTAGGGCAAACGCTCCAACTAGGTAAAACAACTTTGAGGGGGAGGCCAACAGAAGGATTTGGCTGGGCTGGGCAGCTTTTCATAAGCTTCGTCGAGTTTTCTCGTCACCCATCCCACAGTGCCTCAAATCGAAAGTCTTCGATCAGTGCGTCCTACCCGTTTTGACCTACGGTGCCGAGACTTGGACACTTACGGTTCGACTGGTCCACAAATTTAAAGTCGCTCAGTGAGCTATGGAGAGGGCTATGCTCGGAGTATCTCTGAAGGACCGCATCAGAAATGACGTGATCCGTCAGAGAACCAAAATCACCGACATAGCCCACCGGATTAGTAAGCTGAAGTGGCAGTGGGCCGGTCATATAAGCCGCAGAACTGACGACCGCTGGAGTCGAAAAGTTCTGGAGTGGAGACCGAGGCTCGGCAAACGTAGTGTAGGACGCCCTGCGGCAAGATGGAGTGACGACATTCGCAAAGTGGCCGGTGTGGGCTGGATGAGAATAGCCGAAGATCGGAAGCGGTGGCGTGCATTAGGGGAGGCCTATGTCCAGCTGTGGACTAACACAGGCTGATGATGATGATGATGATGAATAAATATAAATTGAGAAGATTCTTTTGAATTAAATATTTTTTATTTCCAAATAATTTAGTTCCTATAGATAAAAAAAAATCCATGATAATACATCGACAGGTATGTGTTTTGGAGATTAAACAACTACCTTCCTGCGTAGATGTTTTTTTTTTCACTCCGCGTTAAACCGGTTAATACGGCTTACTACATATTTTTCAGCAACTTACCTGAAACAAAGAAAATGATATATTCGATTAAATAATAATAAAAACCAAAGCTAATTTTAAAACTATATCAAAATTATACCAACAAAAATTTGTTCGGAGTAACTTATTTCTTAAGCTTTTAAAACATACTTCTTCTCACTGAATTGTACTAGAACCTAGCTCCATAACTATAAAAATCACTCGGAGATGTTTTCTTATCTTGTAATAATTATATTATGTAAAATTTTTACTTCGAAATTTCGAAATAATGACAAAAAAATAACAGATTTTTTTTAATTTCAGTTAATTTCGCAGTAAAACTTACCATGTATTCAATTTATATAGTATTGCGTATTTATGTAATGTAAATAAACAAAATTTTTTAACAAAAAACAAACCGACTTTAAATCGATTGACGAGATATTGCACTGTTAATTGTCCATTTGGTGAAAACATAGTTAATCTAAATTTCAGACTATTTTAGTTTAATCATGGATGCCACTGTCTGAACTGAACTAAATTGCTATGGGACTAAACGGGAAGCACCTGCTTACATATTTAAAAAAAATCCAAATCCGTTCCCCCAGGCGAAAGTTCTGAGGTAACAAACATAAAATAATACAGGAGAATTGGGAACCGCCTCCTATTTTTGAAGTCGGTTAATCATCATCACTCTGTGATAGTCCACTTCTGGACATAGGCCTCCCCTAATACACCCCTATCCATTAAGCGATTTTTAGACCGTATCCCACCACGCTGGTCCAATGCAGGTTGTGGGGTGGACCGAATTTTTACATGCCGCCGGTTAATAATATAAGCAATATCATTAGTAATTTTTTTTTGAACAATAACGTCTTTTTTATCGTGCATTATAAAGTCACTTAAATGACTCTGTTGTCGTTTACCTGTAAGAGTAAGCACTAAATATACGAGAAATTTGTAATGTGTACAAGTGCTACTTTTATGCATTTTTAAGATCCACAAATTGTAATAGGATACTAAACTAGGATACTATAACTTAGCAAGATTCGTAAAAATAAATATTAATCTTCTTGTAGAGATGGTTCTTCCAAATTATAATTTTTTTAGCAATATTATAAGAAAATGGCCGTTTGAAATTCTAGTTACCCAATCTTAGACACGGATTGATTTGACAATGTGAGGGTAAGTTGGAACTGCGACTCGAGTTTCAAGTGATCAAAGTGAGTGAATAAATAACAAGACATGGAGAAATAGGTAAAATATACTTTTCTCAGTGATTTTTATTCAAAGAATCTCTTTAACGAGTACAATACAAGAACACTTTGTTTTTTGTACATTCAGTTATCAAATATGTACCAATACAATTTAAATCAGAATTTGATTCTGTATCCAATTTATATAGGATAAAGTAGACTTTCAAATCTTTAATATATTACGTAGTAGGAAATCAATATTATTTACATACGTGTCCATAATTAAAGGTCAGAAAGCACCAACTATATTATAGCAAACCAACTATATATGTATAAGCACCTTATCATATTTTTTAATTTATAAATATGTATCAAAAATGTTGGTCTCCTGTTAGATGAAGCTTACCTTAGACTAGAGTTTGGAAGCATAACTTTATAGTTAATAAAAGAAGAAAGGTTTGACATTTACAATAAAATATAAAACGATTTTGATAAAAGCTTTGCATTTTTATAATATATATTTTTTTATTTAATATACAAAGCTTTATATAGTTTTGCTTTTTTTCATTTTATTGACCATTTTACATATTTTATAAAGACTTTATAGGTTTGTCAGATACAATTTATGTATAGTAAAGTTATCATAGCTATAATCAAAAAGATCTGGGTCATACTTAATAAAACGGAGACGAAATTACGACCTGGATCTTTATATTTAAAAGCCTTTTTACGGTGAAGACGAAGGACGTGACTGGAATAACTTGGGAATCTTTGGCAAAGCTTTCTTCTTTAGTAGAAATTATTCCGTGAAATACTCTTAGTAATTAGCAGTATGAACCTTTAAAGTTAAAAAATGAAATTACCTTAAACTTTTAAAGAAAAAAATTTAATATTTTTACATTGCTTTTTAAATAGAAGTGAATATTTAAATTCAGATCTTTTATAAACAATTTAATGTATGAAACCAATTTTAGTAGTTAATTTATAACTATAGATTTTTGCCGTCCACTGCGTAAGTGTTATTTTATAAAATAACCGAATTAATCTGAAAACCCGATTCGACAATCAAATATTTTTTACTGTTCCAATCAAGGACTATGAATATTTGAAAGTCAATCTGCATAGTAAAAAATGTACGAACATAAAAGCCCTTTTTGCTTTGTATATTTAATATAATATTTAAAGTACGCAAATTATTATGATTGACTAAAGTTAGAACTAAAAATATTCTAAAAAATATTGTTATATTTTATCTTATCACTATATACCTATGCTTGAAAACAAAACTTTGGTATTGTAAAAATATCCGTATACTATCGATCTTCAAAACTTTTATTTAATTGTCAATTTATTTATCAAAAATATGTGTAATATATAATAAATTAAGTGTAATGATAAAGGAGAATCAAAAGGAGTTAGTCTTTCTACAACATACTTAGGGAAACGTTCAAACCCTGAAGCACAGCTCTTAATTCTAGACAGTGTTTTACAGTCGCCGTAGATAGCTGTGAAAGGCGTATTATAAGCCTGAGGTAGGTAAGAATGTCAGTTAATTTCTTTTAATAATTTATATGATGAACGCCTTTTAGTGATAGATACTTTAATGGTACGAATATTAAGAAAATGTTTAAATTGTATAGGTTTGAAATTCTAGGGAAAGAAATTAGGGAAAGAAATAGAGTGTGTGTGCAATAATAGATAACAATAAATGCTTAAATCTGCTTTGTTTTGAGTTACATTGTACAATTTGTAGAATAAAAATACGATTCCTATATTCATTTATCATATTTAACTTTGTTTAGGTTTCTTTTAACGAAGAACAAGTTGAAAAGTTTAATTATAACAATATATTTCAACGTACTTTTGAATTAATTTCAAGCGTCATTATTTTTGTAAGCATGTAAAAGTAACAGTACGCTACTCTTAAAATTATTAACGATGATTCTAAACATGCTACAAATAATGCAGCAGAAAATTTGTTGATACATTCAAAAATACAAGTTATTTAAAAACAATACAATTATTTTTATAAACATTTAAACAATAAGTGTTTAAAATATATGTGTGAAGGATTATTATTGTATTTGACTATGATCATTATTCTAGGCTTTCTAAAGTTGACTCTAAGAAATATTTAAAAACTGAACATTTACTTTAATGCGTTTCTCATCTTAGTCCCATATTGGTCCTATTCATGTATATATCATACGCTCGGCATTTGATATTGTTACTGATAGGTGAAGCAAACCACTCTCCGTCTCGAGCAAGACTCGTTTGTCATAGCTTAAGGTCGTCATAAATCATGGAAACTGTATCCGTCCTGACCTTTAGCATATTACTATAGGAACTATGGAAAGAATAAATAAAGTTATAGATGGAAATAGTCTTAGCATTCAAATCATTATATTAAACAACAAAATAAGGAAAGAACGAAACTAGCAAAGAAAAAAATATGTACGTGATAATAATATTGATGACGGAATGGAATGGCATAAGAATTTTTTAATTAAATCTAATGCACTAACAATGATGCATGTCTGTATTAGTATTTTGCCAATAATTAAATATTCAAATTATTGTGATCTAGTGTCTTCATGAATATAAACATACCATCCGCAACTCGCCTTGAACTCATTAGGTGTGTTCTACGAATTTTTAGGCAATAAAAACAGTTAACCTATTTCTTTAAATACATATATTATAAAACTTTTTAAAACTGCTTGTGTATTTTTTACTTTCACCTAGCCTTTGCTGAATTATCACGGGGTCGGCTTTCGAATCTATTCAGATTTCATATCACACACACACATCATCAGCCTCTGTTGGTCCACTGCTGGACATAGGCCTTCCCTAATACACCCCTATCCATTAGGGGGTTTGGACCGTATCCCACCACGCTGGTCCAGTGCGGGTTGGTGGGTGGACTGACTTTTTACATGCCCATTCAACGCATGGATCATCTTACTTTTCAGACAATTGGGTGATCGGCCCAAATTGCCCTAACCAACTAGGAAACAACAATGAAAATTTGTTGCGTCCCCGCAGGATTCGAACCCACGACCTCTGATTTCTAAAGCACAAGCCCATACCATTAGGCTACGGAGGCAGTTATTTCGCTTCGGTTTTCGGTCGCTTTGCGTAAACATTTTTATTCAGATTTACCTGAATAAAAATGTTTTCGCAAAGCGACCGGCGTCTGACCTCTGCATCCCAAAGGGTAAATTGCGTTCTGAGGATGACTTAAATGTCAGTAAATTCAATGCCACTAGCTTTTTATAACGACTGCTAAAGGTAGTAGACAACCAGGACTGACCTTTTTACAAGCCTATCCGACGCATGTATCGTCTTACTTTTTAGTTAATTGAGTGATCGGTCCATATTGTCCTACCAGATAACAGCGATAACGATTATATAAGACAATTATTGATAGGTATTCGAAACCACGACCTTCGGGTTATAAAACAAGGGCCAATACTGGCAGGTCACAGAGGCAGTCTTTATTTAAATGTTATAGTTTTTAGTTATGTATTTTTTCGCATAATCCTCTAGCTATTGGTTGCACAAATTTTAATAACCGCATGGTAGAATTCACATTCATTTAAAATACTTTCTGTTTTTTTTTCTGTTAATTTTTTATTTAGGCTGATGACGTAAAAAAGTCTATTTAGTTAAGATGGTAGTCATCAAATGTATGTGATACAAGTATTTTGTTGTTGATTATGTCAAAGTACTTACGACTGTTGGATATAGATTTAATGAAAATGTATCGATATATTTTATGACATTAAAAAGAAATTCACCTTTATGTAGTCTTAAATACAACCGGAAGTTATTAGTTTTTATTATTAGCTACGAAGGCAGACCACTCATCTGCATAGAGATACTTGTTGGTAAGAATTTACTATAGCCCATAGACATAGGCAATACCAGTGGTATCGTCAATGCTCTACCTACCGTGAGACAATGGATTAGTTAATATCTCCAAAATTAGTTAATATTTTAGTAAAATAGATGCATACAATCGGGTTTATAATTTAGCAGTCGGCAGATGCTGCGTAACCTCATAAATGCACCTGTTTCATATGCCATTAGCCTTAGGCACTAATGACTAGCGCAAATTAGAGGCCTAATCTAATTTCACAGCTCGATAACGCTCCTGAGGTCCCAGCTGGCGCGCGTCAGGAATACATTTACCGATTGAGAGCATATTTAAGTACAGCTTAGCTTTAGGTAAATACAGGTGAGAAACACCATTATGTACTTCAAGTGAAGTCTTAAACGGGTTGAGGAAAGAAAAAAGTACAATTTTACTTAAGGGATTTTAATGTTACCCACAACTTCGTTCGCGTAGTAATATATAAAAAAAACCTTTCTCTAATAAAAAGAGGCTTAATTTACTACCAATTTAATCAGCTATCTCTCAGCAAAAATTCCCTCTAAACCGGATCAATTATTACGGAGATTAGCCGGAACAAACAGACAGACAGCCAGTCATAATTTTTGTTTTAATTGTGTCGTTCGTTTTATAATATGTACCGGTTAGGTATTTGGATGGACCCATTTTAAATTGGTTAATGTAAAAGTACAAACAGACACAATTTAATTTATTTGTATTGACAGAAGTCAAGAGCTTGTCAAGTTTGAATGTTCAAAAATAACGAACCACACCGTGAATTTATATACCAATTCATGACCTAAATTATCCTATTCTTTATGCAATAGAGCATTGACTCTGTTTTCTGTATTACCTAGTCTCTAATTAAAACTTCCCAATGTTATTACTGTTGATTCTTTACTTAGCACGTTTTAATACGTTAAAATATATTTTTAAGAACACCTATAAAAACTTTGGTAACACTTAAGTTTTACGCAGCATTCATAATCTAGTTTAACCGGTCGCGGGAAAAGAGTTCTCGAGAAAAGAGTTCACTTCTCAATTATAAAGGATGAATGTTGTATTAATGAGAAAAAGTCATTAAAAATCATTTAGATGTAATATTTTTCAGAAGCAATGGTTTCATTTTAATTTTTTTCGGCTTTGGATTTAAGTTCCCCTTTTACAGGGGGCCATCTGAGTACCATCGAGAGTCTAGTAGCAGTAGTGTGAAAACACTACTGTGCTCCGGTTTGAAGGGTATCTTATGTAGTATTTGGCATATTTACTGGGTAAATGAAACATATAATACTATATAGGCAGTACATTGGTGATACCCCTGGTGTTGCCGATGTCATTGGGCGTCGGTCACTACTTTCTATCAGGTGGCCCGAGGGCTCGTCTGGCTTCGACGGTTACATATATAAAAAATACCTCATTATCATAGCATACAATTGTAACAAAGTGTTTTTAACTTAAATTTTCTTTTGTTTTCGACCTACTTACCTACTCTGATCATTTTAATAACACAATTTTGTAATCCTTTTTCTTAATAGATATGGACGATATTTAATAAAAATATGTTGGTGCATTTATTAATGTAATACTAACTGCACCAAAATAATAATTGAACATTCTTTTAATTTAACATAACTTAAAGTTTAGAAAAACGTTGCAAATATTTATCCATTGGACGGTTTTAACTATCAAACACACCAAGTCGTCACTCTGCGCCATCTGCGTCTACGGGTGCCCCTGTGCTTATAAAACGCTTTTGCCCAACTGCTGACGTTATCGCGTTTGTGCTACTACTCTACCTGAAGCGGTCGACGAACTTGTTGCTTAACACAGCTGCGTTTTTAGCCGTTTGACTGAGCCAAACCAGCTGTTTTTACAGTTCCGCAGTCGCCGTATCGCACATTTTAATCGTGTTTTTATCTGCTGGGCCTAGGATTTCATGCGCACGGCATTCTACCGCGTAATAGTCTTTGCGTTGGGTCACGCACCCAACGTGTTAGTTAAGGCGCGACCTAAATCGGGTGGTGGTGGAACGAGTATTGGTGGACCGCTTTGGTGTCGATACCAAAGCGTGTATAGCAAAACTCAGAAAACGAACGGTCATGAAGTGGACCGACGCGATTCATGTCCTCATAATGGAGAATTGAGAATTGCCCCGCAGACCTCGTCCTGCAAGCCTTGGTAAACAACTCCATTTCCTACAGACGATGATGACGACAATTATGACGACGTCAGCATCCGTAGTAAATCAGATATGGGGGTCGAAGCGACTATCAACCTCAAACTCGATGACGGCTTCAAAACCATCAAATCCAAGTTCAACTGTCAATCAAATGGAAAAGGGGGCACTATTTTTATACATTCCCGCTCCGGGATGAGCGTTTACTTAGGACAGTGGTCAAAGGACTGTCTAAGGAGATATCCCATACTCAGAGATAGCTGATGCTATGCTATTAAATGACTTCAATTTGGTACATATAATGTACCATCCAAGCACCAAACTGGTCACTCTAGAGCGCTCCAAAGAAGGCGAATGGATTTATGATGTCTAACCACTGTGTGGAATCAACCGTCTCAATTTTGAGCGGCCACACTCCAACGGACTCCTGGGCAGTGTCACAACTGCCAGTTATGCGCTCACGTTTCCCGTAACTGTTTCGCCCGCCTTCGTTGCGTTAAATGTCTTATGGATCACGGCACCAACGATGGCCCCAGACCCAAGGACAAAGCGGTCCTTGCAACATTCAAACCCCCAGCGTCGACTGCCGCAATCTCAGCCACACGACCAACTACCTAGGCTGCTCTTAAGCGCCAAAACGCAGAGTTCCTGTGATTCCTCGGGAAGCCTTCTATAGGCGATCACAAACCAATACATCCAACTACACCGTATCTCCACTCCCTGTCCTTCCATAGCATGGCAATTATACCCTGCGTGGCAACAGACAGTGCTGGAGCCTTAGTTAAATAATAGCGAATTTAATGAGCTCATTATGCTTAAATGTTCTTATTTTAATGTCATGAATTTTACTTACGTTTATTACCCCTTCACTTTTATTAATTCAATCGTCTCTCGTGAAAAATAATTCAATCTCTTTTTTTTATTAATTTTTACTAAAACTAGTGTATTATATAATACAAATTTATAATTTACAGAAAATTAAAGATTTTGCGTCCAGTATCCTTGTTTATATAGTAAACAATAAAAATAAGTGCTTCGGTGATCGTGACCACAACTGCGTACTTTTTAAATATAATAAAACAATTATAATGACTGCGGTTATCATATTGTTATTGTCATAAATAAAAACATCGTTTGTTGGTTCGTTAACTTAAATAAACTTCTAAAATATTAAACCGATTTAAAATAATCCTTCAAATAAAAACCTTGAGTAACAAAGCTACTTTTTACCCCAAAAATTCCATTTCAAAGATCTTAAAATAACAAGAGCAGAGTTGAGGACAGACTGCTTGTATTTATAGACTGCTTATATTACAGTTGTTTATTCAATAATTTTAATACAGCAATGAGAAAAAAACTTTTTATAAAAAACTAAATTGCTATTAACTCACTTAAAAATAAATATTATATCAAAACTTTCCATTGTGTAGTTATTGTTTCACAACACTTTTACAAACTTTATAAAAAGAGTACGAAAATGTACAACAAATTCAATCGACATTAGCGAGTTTTATGGAACGATATCTTTCTGAGAGAGAGGTAATCTTTCTGAACGATATTGGCATTGAAGCTAATGAGCTGATAAGACGTACGAAAATTGCGATGTTAACTCTCGGAATGGGAATCATTTAGGATAATATACTTTGCTTGGCTAGGGCAATTTGGGCCGATCACCCAATTGTCTGAAAAGTAAGATGATCCATGCGTCGGATGGGCATGTAAAAAGTCGATCCACCCACCAACCCGCATTGTACTAGCGTGGTGGGATACGGTCCAAAACCCCCTGATGGATAGGGGTGTATGAGGGGAGGCCGAGTTCCAGCAGTGGACTAAAACAGGCTGATGATGATGATGATGATGATGATGAATATACTTTATCATTCTTGTGAAAAATCGCTTTTTTCGCTGTATTGAAGAAAGATTGTACTTTTCGTAGGTGATGCTTATACACTCATTTAATGATAAGACACAACGAAGTTTTAGTGTAATTTTTTTTTATTATGTCATCATTTAAAACGTTTATAAGATAAATAGTATAAAATGACTGATGAGCTATTATATAATAAGGAAGTGCTTCCGTAGCCTAGGGGTAAAGGCGTGTGCTTAAGAAACCGGAGGTCTTGGGTTTAAATCTTGTGGGGACTCAACAAATTTTCATTGTTGGTTAGGGCAATTCGGGCCGATCACCCAATTGTATGAAAAGTAAGATGATCCATGCGTCGTATGGGCAAGTAAAAAGTCGGTCCACCCACCAACCCGTATTGGACCAGCGTGGTGGGATACGGTCCAAAAACCTCTTGAATGGAGAAGGCGCGCACTAGGGAAGGCCTTTGTCCAGCAATGGACTAACACGGGCTGATGATGATATACTTAATACTAAATTTACAGAACAAGATGTGTACATTCTTTGATGAAAGATATCTTCGCAGTTTTTGTACACAGTATCCACTAGTCTTCCCAGAATCATTTGCAAATCAACACGGTACTTTGAATTTTTCATCGTTCAAAGGAACGAGCCCCGTTCATGAAACTTTCATTCAGCCTTTGATGTAAAAGAAGTTTTACATTATTCAAATATGCAACTTTAAAAGAGTTTTTTTTTATATTAACGATCTTGTTACCAAGTTTCGTTTCGTATGAGTCTTCTTCGATATTTTACAGGGGCAGGATAATAGTATTACTCAAATATTTCTTCTTTTAGAATACCCGAAAAATAGCTTGTACCAACAAACTAACTGGAACTAAATTTGTAATTGAACGGCAAATATTTGGACGGATGAGCTTTTTCTGATATTTTTTATTGTATGTTGAAATTAGTAAACATTATTACTGCCATTACATTTATGAAATTTTACATATATACATAAACCGTCTTTATCTAAAAATTAATTAACGAAGCAAACTATTTTGCTTTTATTTAGGTTGCCAATATTTGGTCCTTAAACTCAAAACTACATGCGCTCGATTATAATGCATGCGATGTTAAATATAAAGAAACATTCGCAGCGATTAGCATTTTTTTTATTGCCGACAGAGGCAGCCGAGCAGTCAGGCTTCCTAATGGAAAGCTATCACTGACGCCCATGGACATCGGCAATACCATGGGTATCACCAATGCACTGCCTACCGTGAGACATAGAATGTTACCCTCGTTAACGCAGTAAATACGCTGGCTACGGAATCCTTCAAACCTGAACACGGGATTGTTTTCAGGCTAAGGCCGAGATAAGCACTGTGGTGGTATTGCCCCACAAACCACGAGTAAAAAGGGGATCTACCATGTCCAAAATAAATATAAAGAAAAGAATAGCCTAATATAGTATCATTGCTTACTCACTGTTAAGATACACTTGGAAATTATTCCACACAATTGAATAGGTAAGCGGTACTTTGATAGACGGAACCAAATAGAATATTTTACGCTCGACTGCTCGTTAATTAAGTTCGATAGCGCTCTTAACCACAGAGTGCTGCTAGGTATGCTATTAAATACATATTGCATAGACCATACAATGATTCACTTCTTTTACCCTCAGCTTGACATTTTAGACTATAAAATTCCATTAATTTACTTTACCTTAGTATTTAATAGAGCATTAAAGTAGTAATTTTGAAGATGATGAATCATCCTGAACTTGATAAAACATTATGATTTGGACTGAAATAATCTTTAAACATTTTAAGTGTAAACTTTTCCATTGTATTAAACAGTCGTTTTATATCAAACTAAGATAATTCGTTTTCAAATAAATTAGAATGTACAGATACCTTTTTTATAGTCGTCTGACCTCTACTTCGATTTCAAAAAGACGTCCCAGACGGTTCTAATCTGTTAGATTTATTGCCATTTTATTTTTAAATGTCTATTAGTAATTATGTTGCGGCTCAAATCTTTCTTGGCTAAAAGAAAATTTAGCGATTTTTCTGCTTTTGTAATCAACACGGCTTTACTGAAATACTTAAAATAAATAAATAACCTTGTGGTATGGGTGTGTGCTTTAGAAATCGGAGGTCGTGGGTTCGAACCCTGCGGGGACTCAACAAATTTTCATTGTTGATTCCTAGTCGGTTAGGGCAATTTAGGTTGATCACCCAACTATCTGAAAAGTAAGATGATCCATGCGTCGAATGGGCATGTAAAAAGTCGATCCACCCACTAATCCGCATTGTACCAGCGTGGTGGGATACGGTCCAAAACCCCCTGATGGATAGGGGTGTATTAGGGGAGGCCCAGTTCTAGCAGTGGACTATCACAGACTGTTGATGATTATGATGATGATGATGGTGAAAAATATTTAATACGTGATTATTTTTTGGTCTATTAACGACTATTTTAATGTAGTCGTAAATATAATATTACTCTGGCCACTGGAATGATAAAAAGAAAAAAACTTCACGAGCTCCTGCAATTAAAGTTATTGAATAGTGCAACACCTCTAAGAAAGCATTGCTATTTGGAACCATCGCTACGCAAATTATATTAGACTCTACGTTCATTTCTAATAATTTGCACCATTGGATGTGTTTTTATGTGTGTTCAGCTAATTCATCCATAAAATGCAAGTTAGTTGGGTTGTGGCGATTAGATGCCAGTCTTTGCGTAAAAAGTGTTGTTTAGATAAATTTGGATGGATTAGGTGACGACCTCATGATATCTTGGTAAAATTAATTGGTTAATCTATAATTGTTATAAGTTTACTCAAGTATAGCATGAAACGAATTACGCATGAGGATGAAGACGATTATGTCGATGTTAATATCCGAATCGGATACGAAGGTCGAGGCACTAATCAAATCCAAACCCGATAACGGTTTCAACCGTCAAATCCAAGAAGAAGTGCAGACTTCGCGCCTCCTGTCCTGCACCCATCCTCCCGTTAAGGCTGCAATGCCTAACGCACCCAACATCTGCTCCCAGTAGGCCGCAAAAACATCGACATCCCAGTCGAGCCAACCCACCCCGAGCATCCATCCCGCTGATACCAGGCATCGCTCTACTCTTTTCTCCAGAAAAAGGCACTATTTTCATACTTAGACAGTAGTCAAAAGACCCCTAAAGAGATCCCACGTTCCGAGATAGCTGACGCTATCAAAGCACAAGATATTCCTGCCTTTTCCGTACAAATAATATACCACTCACGCCTAAACACGCCTACGGCATGGTATTGGTCACTCTTGAGCAGTCCAAGGAAAGCAAGCGCATTTACGACGTAGAACAGCTTTCTGGGATCCGTCGACTTACTTTAGAGCAGCCACACTCCAACGGACTCCCCGGGCAGTGCCACAACTGTCAGTTATACGGTCACGCTTCGCGTAATCGTTTGGTTTGCCCTCAATACGCGAAATGTCTCAAAGATCACGGCACTAATAATTGCCGCAGACTCAAAGACAAAGAAGTCATTGCCCCTTTCGAGACCCTAGCGTTCATCAACTAATGCAATCTCAGCCACACGGCCAATTACTTCGGCTGCTCTAAAGTGCCAAAACGCAGAATTCTTGTGAACCCAAGGAAAGTTTTAGGTGACTACCCAACCCATCTAATAACACCGCCTCCTTTCAACGCATGACAATGCCGCTCCTCATGGCAACAAACAGCGCCGGAGTCGTCTCCGAAGTATTAAGTAGCTAGATCATTTCGATCTAGACGACTTTAATTATGCCGCGACTGAATTCGCTGGCGCAGGTAACGCAATGGCTAGGCTCAGTATTCTTGTTAAATAATAATTAATTTAGCTAACGCCCTTAAGGCAAAATAGGTTGCGACATCCACGCAGTAGTGGTGCGCTGAGTAGTGTAGGACAATACACACACACATGATGACATCGGCCCCATCGGTACATCGGAACATACACACCCTTTGCTATGTGACAGTGTAGCTTAACACCGTATAAGTTAAGAGCGTTGCTGGAATTTCTTGCGCCACTTCATCTCCGAGTGCCAACACTTTAAGAATTTGTAGTAATGTTGGTTACAGCTCTTCTCTTGCTCTTAGATTATTACACAAATAAGCTTCATCATAACCGAAGTGCGAGACAAAAAGCGCACTTGTAGTTAAAGATAACTGCTATTAACTTAACTACAAGAAAGACCTCACCCTTTTAAAAAACTTACAATAGTCGGCGCTAATACCGATTTCACGTGAGTTCAGCAGTTTATAAAATATATTTTCGTCATAACTAATACAAATAACAAATAAAAGGTATGATCTGAGGATAATTAAGATACTTTAGTAAGCTAGTTCAATATTAATTAAATGCCATTAGATAGATTCCTCCAAATATGTATTTATAAAGAGCTTCTAAAACAATTAGACGGATATAAGGTAGACAAAATGTATAGAGACAGATAAAGCCATGACAATAAAGGGTAAAATTGAGGGAAAACGTAATGCAGACCTCGCCCTAAGGATTTATTGAATGCAATAAAATTTCAAAGTTTAGTTTTAGTTCGGGATTTACGAACTCAGTAAAACTTTGACAGACATACGAACAACACCTCAGTCAGCCCGTGACTCTCGGCCCTGCAAAAGATCTGAAGCATCGGGCAATTAAATTAAACGCAATTGTGCCCGTAAAGTATTTGATTAAATCAAAATAAATTAATTCAATCAATTTCTGTAAAACAAACACTCTAAATTTATATACTTAATGATGTGGAAAAGTGCTCACTAACTGTATATTTTACTTTTAATGATACTTGTAAACAAAATCACCCCATAAATTGATCTATTTTATGTTATAATGAATATAATGCAATAATTAGAAGCCTATTCTATGAGGAAACAAATGAGGACATTATGAAAGGGATTCTTTCTGGAAGACAAACTGTCGCCCGCCACTTCATCCGTGTGGTAGTATGTGAAAATTTAGAACTAAATAACCGTATCCCAAGTTACTCCCTGTCACATCAGCTATCTTAAAGTAAAAGATTTCTTTTATGCATGAAAATACAAGAAACACTTTGGTAGCACTTGAGTTCTACCGCAGCATTCATAATTTAGTTTATTTGCTCGCTGGAAAATAGTAACACTTCTCAATTATAAAGGATGAATGATTCAAAAGAGTTTTTAAGCAAGACAGGTCAAGACTAGTTATATTAATGAGAAAAAAGTCATGGAAAAACATTTAAGCTGTAATTTTTTTACAAATTGTCACTATTTATTTATTATTACTAAAACATTGTTTAATTTTAACTTATAGTTTAGAATTTTGACACTTTTTTTTTCAATATGGGGTAAGACATATTTTTTTGTCGCATATTATCGGATCGAAATATTTACAACTTTAAGTCTCTTTTCGTCCCGATTAAATAAGACCAAAAAAACTTCACTTGTAAAGTTATGAATGAAAAATACTACAAATACGTTTAAGTATTCATTATTGTAAAAGTAAGTGCCCTGAAGTAATAAGCATTCCAATCAAGTAACATCATAGAACTGTCTCCTAGCCTAATGTATAGGCGTGTGCTTTAGAATCCGTAGTCGTGGGTTCGAATCCTGCGGACTCAACAAATTTTCATTGTTGTACCTGTTGGTTAGGGCAATTTGGGCGATCACCATTTGTCTGAAAGTAAGATGATCCATGCGTTAGATGGCATAAAAAGTCGGTCCACCCACCAACCCGCATTGGACCAGCGTGGTGGGATACGGTCAAAACCTAATAGATAGGGTGATTAGGAGCCTAGTCCAGCAGTGGACTATCAAGGCGATGATGATGAACATCACTTAAGGTATACAAAAATTTATAATGATTATTATTTTTCAGTCGGTTGTACTATTAAACACACTTACAACAATAGTTTTGATTTAGATTGTTGACAATCACCATTGCCGAAAGAAAATTAGCTAACAGTTGATTAGTTACATAGTTTTGTTGTAAACTAGCAACCAAAATTTTAGTGACCAAATAGCCCATGCTATGAATACATTATGCTTAACTGTTTTACTCTGCTGAATTTAATGTCAGAAATTTGACACACGTTTATTATATATGTGGTTCTCACAGCACACGAAACCGATTAGGAGAATCACCAGTTAGTCAGCGTCACGGTTCGCAATTCGATCGTTGACGATCTTTAGGAGACACAATATAGTGTTGATCACTTGGTTGACTCTGTGTTAGATAAAGCTTACCATAGACTAGAGTTTGGATGGATATTTCATAGTTAATAACCCCAGAAAAATCTTCGAAAATCCTAAAAAGTGTACGGACTTGCTCGTGTCATTTCAAAGATCTTAAATGACACGAGCAAGTCCATAGACGGACTCTGGTTTTAATACAATTGTTTATTAAATAATTTCATAGAAATGATCATGGTATTCAGACCTTAAGGTCTGAAACGAATCTTGATGCTCAATTGGTTAACCAGCTGATGGACTGGTTCCTCGAGGAGACTGACCCGTATTAACTGCCTCCGTAGCCTAGTGGTATAGCGAGTCCTTCAGAAACTGGAGGTCATGGGTTCAATCCTGCAGGGACCAACAACATTATTTTGCTTCCTAGTTGGTTAGGACAATTTGAGCCGATCACCCAATTTGTCTGAAAAGTAAGATGATCCATGCGTCGGATGGGATGTAAAAGTCGTCCACCACCAACCGCATTGGACCAGCGTGGTGGGATACGTCCAATCCCCTAATGGATGGAGGTGTTAGGAGGCTATATCCAGCAGTGGACTATCACAGCTGATGATGATGATTAAATAATTTGGTTACAATTGTTTTAAAAAACTATTAGTACAAAAAAACTCAATTGCTATTAGCTCACTTTAATCTAAATAACATATCATCGCTTTTCATTAGATAGCAATTGTTTTAACAGCTCTTTTACAAACTATTAAATAAGAGTACTAAAATGTAAAACAAATTCAATCGGCGTTAGCGAGTTATATGGGGCGATATCTTTCTGAAAGAGATGTAATCTTTCTGAACGATATTGGGATTGAAGTTAATGAGCTGATAAGACGTACGAAAATTGCGATGATAACGTTCGGAAGGGAAACGTTAAGGATGTATTCTATCTATCTTGTGAGATAGTGCTTTGATAATTTAGCTTTAGACTTTCACGTTAATTTAATCAATAATTTGAATAATTAAAATAATAATTTTGTTTTATGGCATACGTAGGCAGACGAGCAGTAGGGCCACCAGATGGGAAGTGGTCACCGACACCTATAGACGTTGACAATACCAGTGGTATCGCCGACGCGCTGCCTACCGTGAGACATAGGGTGTTAAGTCTGGTTTACCCAGTCAATACGCAGTAATAATTTTAATGATATGAACATTATATTAAAAATGATCAAGCCTCCTTGCTTGCATTTACCTATATAATACTCAGTTCTATAGACCATTACTAATATTCAAATACGATTAGTTTAAGGTCGAGTTTTGTCATTGCTAAATAAAAAAAATCTTTACTTACGCCCTTACGCTCATTTGATGATAAGATAAAGTCATTTTAATATTGTTATATTCATAATAATATTGTTTTAAATCGAATAATACGGAGACAATAGAAAACGTATTTAAACCAAGAGTTAAAGTCATTTTTTTGGATTTAAAGTTAGAACAAATATCATAGCAACTAATTGTTATCAATGTATGTAACAAACATTGTATGTTTGAACAGAATTTTATATCTAAATTATTATTTTTATAGACTTGAATTTACACGCAGATTATTTAGTATAAGCAATCCTACAATGGATGTAAATGTAGTACATGTTGAATCATACAGAGTCAATGGCCATATTGGTTCAAAGTAAAAGTGTTCGTTAAAAATGAAAGTGTAAGTGCATTAAATTTAAATCACAAATAACTTAAAAATCTTTAACCTAGCTTAATCATTGTAAACCTTCGTGTATTTTAAATCCTAGAATATTAATTATATCCTTCTTTTAGTCATACATTGTTGCATATATGTTATAAGCAGACACAGTGAAATGCCCTTTATATTGCTTAGGGAATGGTAAGAATGTGTGTGAGCAGAGCTTCAGAAAACTTCTTACTGGGATACTGATAAATCACAAGAGACAATCGTTCTTAATGAAATAGTTAACGAAATACCGTGCTAAAGCGCAAACATTTATCCACTTGCTGTCCTACTAAGAATCTTCGCAGACTAGATGACTGTTATCTAGTAGCATTGCACACCAACGAATGTTTAATTACTATTTCGGTGCAGATACTATTACGTGTTCAAGGGCCTATTTGTATTAGGTAACATTAATACATTTAAAAAAAAATTGAGTCATTAAACTAAGTTTTATAACTATGGGACGAAATAAAACTTTCAAAGACGTTTACTTATGTGCAAAATAAATTATCTTAAATAATGTAAAAAAAAAATATCTTTGCATCATTTGTACACAATGTACACTAGCGAGACTCATCTGAATCATTTGCAAATCAACACAGTAATTTGAATTTTTCTTCGTTCAAAGGAACGATTTCTGTTCATGAACTTTTCATTCAGCCTTTGATGTGAAAGGAGTTTTGCATAAATCAAATATGCACGTTCCGAAGAGTATATTTTTTTTATATTAACGATCTTGTTACGAAGTTTTATTTCGTGGACGTAATCCTCAATAGTCTACACTGCGAAATAAGGATTGAAGACAAGATTTTTATTTACCTGGAATCCCCCTAATTGCTAATCTTACCACTATAAAACCTTAATTGACAACCTTGATCTCACGATCCTCCTAAATCTTCAAAACTAATTAAACGTAATATTTATATACTGTACTATGTGTAATATATATGTAGTTAAACGTAGTATCTACCCACTCACTTGAGATGCAATTGAAAATAAGTCTACACCCTCGTATAAGCGATATGTTGATAGACTGAACCGAACAGAATATTTTACAGTCGACTGATCGTTAATTAAGTTTGGTAGTTCTCTTAGACACAGAGTTCTGTTCGATATGCTCTATAAAGTATAGTATATATACAGTTTGTATAGACTGTACTGCGGTACAGTACATTTGTTTCCATTACAGTATTTGTTTCACTTAGCATAATCAAATGATTTTTCTAATTGCTAAGCTTTAAACATTACCAAGGTGGTAAATTTGAGAAGGATAAAATACCCTCATATTAATAACACAGTAAGTGCATTAGGCTTTAAAATATTTTATAACTTGTAAGATTTCTGTTGTAAAAAATCTTTCATAGAACTAAATAGTTAGTGGTACATTCAGGTTTATAAGAGCTCGCCAGAGCCAAAATTGACATAATTGTACCAAACTAAGATAATTCGTATTCAAACAAATCAAAGTCTACGGATGCCCTTTTTTAAACTATTTGACCTCTACTTTGACATCATTTCAACTAGACAACCCAGACGGTTCCCAATTTAGTAAATTTTTAGATCATTTTTCTTTTAACTGTCTATAAATAATTAATGACACACTTCATTCTTTATATACAGGTGTCCCATTTAGAATGGATAATCCTTGAGCGCCATAAGCACAGCTACCCGGCACTCGAAAAAAAATACACAAAGAAAAAATTCCAACTGGTACTCAAGTTATGATTTTTTAAACGTAAATCCATTTTTTATGATGTTATTGTCAATTTATGTGCACGCGACTGCAAATTAATGAATTTGCTTACGTTTTTGGTGTTATATTACTCCTCACAGACTATACTATTACAAAAGTAATAAATAACATGAGTATCTATTGTACTTTTTTAACAAAATATATCAATTTTAATTTTAGTATGAAATTTGATCACAAAATAATTTTGACAAAGTTTGAGAGTGTTTCATGTAAAAAAAAGTATGGAAACCAAGTGGCCAAGTATTTAAAAAAATGCGCAGTTAATACAGTTTACAAAATGGTATAATACATCATTTTATCTAATACTATTACGAACTTATTGCTATTGAGATGCAAAAGGGTAAATACGACTAAAAAGAAACGATAAATATATTATTAAATTTTAATAATAAGAAATTGCAGGTGTACATAAAACAATCTTTATTTATAACAGGTGTTCAAATTGTCTGCCACCGACTCTAATACACGCTCTACATCTTCTAATAAAGGCTCTACTAAGAAAGCGTGCGTAGCGTCGTTCATTTATTTTTGAAGCGGCCTCTTGAACACGGCTGCGTAATTCCTCCAAATTTGAAATCGTTTTCGAGTACACCTCTTCCTTTAGCAACCCCAGTAAAAAGTCAAGAGGGTTTAAATCTGGGGATCGAGGAGGCCACAAATGGGACCCAAACGACCAATCCATTTATTTGGATATGTGGCATTTAAATAAGAACGGACGTTTGCACCATAATGTGCAGGACAGCCATCATTCTGTAGCCAATGGGATTCCCTTATCTCCTCAGGCACTTCTCCCAATAAGGTTGGGAGATCATTTGTAAAAGTTTAAGTAACTTTGGGAAGATAAATTTCCGGCAGTTCGAAAGGACCAATAACTATCCTATTTAATATACCAGTCCAATAATTTATTTTGAACTGGTATTCGACTCTCTTCTCGCATTAGATTTGGATTTGAGAGTTGCCAGCTTGCAGATTATGCATATTAAAGTATCCGTCTTTTTTAATGTAGATTCGTCGCTCCATAGAATTTTTTCAAAGAATTGTGGATTTTCTTCTATTTTGTCAAGCATTTGTCGACAAAAACAATCTTGCATAGGTAACTCTCTCGGTTGCAGAGCTTGGACGCGTCTAATATGGTAAGGATGATATTTATTTATTTTCAGTGCACGGTGCACGGTCGTTTTGGATTCCGGTGCGACGTGATATTGCTCTTGTAGAGGTAGATGGGTCTTGCTGAATTTCATCAAGCACAACATCTTGAGTATTAATATTCACTTGTCTTCCGGAGCTCGTACCACCAATGCCGCTGCCAGGTATTCTGCCATCCGAATAACAACTGTGGACTCTGATGAAAACACGGTAATCTGGATGACGCGCATTAGGGTACCTTTCCTATAAAGGCTGCAGCGGCACTGGTTGCCCCGCACTCACCATAGATGAAGTGCATATTGGCGTATTCTTGTGCCGTGTATTGAATGCGTGGCATTTTGATTCACAGAATCAGTCCAGATACAAGCCAAGGCGTCGTAAAATTACCAAACAAAGTCCAAATCAGTAAGCAAAACGGTAGTCCAATAAAGTAGCCAGAAGTCGTCGTTATAACACTGATTCAAACTCACGGAGAAATGAGAAAGGAATGCACACATGTGTTACCGAACAAGTCGAGAGACGCACTAAGTAAATGTCTTTGCTATGTGCCTAAAACCGATCCGATGATGACCAAACCGGTCTACAGTGTAAAATGTTTGAACATAGTACTATCCTCTCACTCACTCATACTCTACAAAATCAACCTATCCTTGTCTCGTGTAAACAAAAATGGACGGCTAGGCCACGCTCAGGTAGTAAATAGTATTGTTACACCGTCCCTAGTGCAATAAAAGTGACCCTTTTGTTACTGTTTAAGTCTAGGTAATTGTTTTTCAATTTTCGTCTTAGTTACCCTTTTGCATCTCAATAGCAATAAGTTCGTAATAGTATTAGATAAAATGATGTATTATACCATTTTGTAAACTGTATTAACTGCGCATTTTTTTAAATACTTGGCCACTTGGTTTCCATACTTTTTTTTACATGAAACACTCTCAAACTTTGTCAACATTATTTTATGATCAAATTTCATACTAAAATTAAAATTGATATATTTTTGTTAAAAAAGTACAATAGATACTCATGTTATTTATTACTTTTGTAATAGTATAGTCTGTGAGAGTAATATAACACCAAAAACGTAAGCAAATTCATTAATTTGGCGTCGCTGTGCACATAAATTGACAATAACATCATAAAAAATGGATTTACGTTTAAAAAAATCATAACTTGAGTACCAGTTGGAATTTTTTTCTTTGTGTATTTTTTTTCGAGTGCCGGGTAGCTGTGCTTTGCGGCGCTCAAGGATTATCCATTCTAAATGGGACACCCTGTATATATATATATAGCTTTATTGGAAGACTCAGTAATTATAATATTCTAACGGTAGAGATTATTATATTATATTTTTGACTAACTCTCCAAAAGAAGGAGGTACTCAATTCAAAGCGTATTTTTTTTAATGTATGTTACCTAGTGATTTTGTTTCTTATTTAATAAATGACAGATATTAGCTGTTATTTGGTATAATTTATCTACGCATAACATATTTGTGCTACATAAATTGGTCTATAACAAAGTCCGACGAAGCATATATCTACGTTTTAAGAATAACCCACAATAGGAAAGCATTTACATGTAAACTTTCACTAGAGACATATTCAAGGTCATTTGGTAATACAGTTTAACTTCACATAAAAAAATGCATTAAAAATTCCTCATTCTATGTACATAGATCGTGTTGTAGACGACATTTTGCCTAAATGGATACCTTAAAAGATATCAGAAATAAAAATGCGGTGGCGGAAATCACGACGCAATTTCGTACGGACAGTGCATTGTTACTTGCTTACATTGCGTAAAATAATTATACTCTGTTAGTAGTCTGCCTTATTTTTTGTTTAAACTTCACTTGTTAATTAATAATTAAATTGCAGTTAAAATACAATAGACCTCATCATCATCAGCTTGTGATAGTCCACTGCTGGACAAAGTCCTCCCCTAATACACCGCTATCCATTAGGGGGTTTTTGGACCGTATCCCATCATGCTGGTCCAATGCGGGTTGGTGGGTGGACCGACTTTTTACAGACAATTGGGTGATCGGCCCAAATTGCCCTAACCAACTAGGAAACAAAATGAAAATTTGTTGAGTCCCCGCAGGATTCGAACCCACGACCTCTAAAAGTCTAAAGCACACGCCCATTCATCTAGGCTACGGATGCTGCTGTAAGTAAAATACAAACCAAAGGTAAAGTAAAATACAATAGACCTATAAAGACTCAATTGGAAGCTTACTTTTTAAATTTATATACACATTATAGGAAAATATTTAAAACGCATAAAATTCTACTTACTTATCAATTTCTATTCGATAAGCAAAATTGGCCTATAAAATGTAATGCAAATCTAGAGCAATTCAATTTCCAACGCTGTCAAGCAATCTTGACTGTACCTTAAGATTACAATAAGTATACTATGATCGATTAATTTTAATATCCTGTGGCAAATTAGAATATACTTTAAAAACATTCAACATTTAACAATAATTCAATTAGAAAAAGTTGTCAAGGAATGATTGTGTTTTAAACTACAATGTAAATAAGTTTTTAAATCATAACATACTCTGGAAACGGAATGCACGCTACAGGTTAGACCTAATAAGACGATAATTCTTTAAACGATGACGATTTTGCGTTCTTGATAATATATAAGTTTAATTTTAAACTGCGTCGGATGGACACGTAAAAAGTTGGTCCACCCACCACCCCGCATTCGAACAGCGTCATGGGATACGGTCCAAAAAACCCCCCTAATAGAGAAGGCGTGCGGTAGGGGAGGCCTATGTCCAGCAGTGGACTGACACAGGCTGTAAATGATGATGAATTTTAAACTCAACGATGTCCTGATATAGATTTCTCTAAATATGTATATATAGAGAGAGCTATTAAATACTATAAGATGGGTGTTGAGTACACACAATAGATAGTATATAATAGTTATTGGTTGAGTACACACAAGATAGTATAATAGTTACTTCCAGCGATTTCATCTGCAATATAACAAAGAAATTATATTCATCTGGCAATATAACGAAGAAATTATATTAAAAATAGCTTAGTTACTGCCAGTATCACATCATTGTATCAGTAGCATGTTTCAGTAAAAGTACCATCCAAATCGAACTAACCATGCGAGAGAAATAAGTAGACTAATAGAAAAGTATCTAAAAGAGTTGTTCTGTTATATGTACCGGTTATATATCGCTATGTACTCATCAAACGTTTATTTTTATTTTACAAACAGACACTCCAATTTCATTTATTTGTATAGATATATAAATTTCATTGCAAGCTAAGGTTGATAGACATTAATAAAACCGTGACAATAATGGATCATATCGATGGCCAAATACGTGACACAGATTTCGCATCAAGGATTTATCGGATGCTATAAAGCAAAGGAAAGTAATTTCGTTAATATACGGATTTGGTTGCAGTAAATTTTAAAATGTCGAGAAAAATGTGGAAAATTAGGGTGAAGCATCTTTGGATTTATTTCGAAATGAAATAATTATAATCTTTTTTATTGAGCCAATTTCTCAAGTTTTCATGGGTTTGATTTCTTATCCATCCAGTTTTACTTGACCCTCTCTCCTAGCAATTTTTTTCAGTTATCATCAGTTAGGCTTCTATATAATACAGAACCTGAATATTTTTAAGAGTGGCCCTTTACTTTCTTAACCTTAAGGGTAAATGTAGTTTACATTTAAGGGGTGGATCAAGAATCTCAAATTTATTGTTCAATAAAACATCGAAATTAATGGGCTTTGATGTACAAAGATCATCATCAATAGGAACCTACTTTTAACAATTCAAATAATTCCTATAAGTGACTTGAACTTCCTTTGGTTTGTAAAGAAAAAACTAATATTCTATACAACGGAGGCTAGTAAAAAAAGCAAAATATGATCTTGTATTCTACTAGCTGGTACTCGTATCTTCGTCCACGTGAAAAAACTAGGTGTCTTCAAAAAAAATTTATAGTAACATCAATAAGGTGTATATCTATATAAAAAAATACAGTTTTATGTGCTTTAAAGACGAATTTCCTCATAAACTTTTATGCACCACTTCAACCCTCCCCACCACTTTCTTGCATTAATAGTAATAGTAGAATGTCCTTTCATGGAATCTTTTTTTATTTTTTTGGGTGTGCCAAATTAAACCAAAATTGTTGCAGTGGTTTAGCAGGTAAAACGGACAGACAGTTGGGGTTCTTTCTGAATTTATAACATTAGTATGAATTATTGTGTTAACGTATAATTATAAATGGCATACTAACAAATATATTTTTCCCAATTTATGTGGTTTAGAAAATAAAATATGGCGTCAATAATGCGTAATGATTTAATCACAATATAATAACAAGCAAGACAACGTCGGAGTTCATTAAAAAAAACAAAGTGAATTACTCAGTTACTGAATAAATCGTTTGTCTGAAAATTTGTTTTACTTAATAACTGACTTTTTGGGGAAATAGATTGCAAACTACACTTGAAATTATTTGTAAGCTCTATAGAATGCATTTTATTAATTCTGATAATAAAACTAAACGCTCTTACGGTATAATTAAAACTACTAGTAGAACTCAACATGCAACACAGTCTGTACTAAGACTGACCTACCTTATACCCAGAGTTATCTGTTGCGAAATTAACTGCGTAATATAATTTCATAGCTGGGAACTCTCTGGAGGTTTAAGCTGGCGCAAGTCGTGAATACGTTAAATAACCAAAATGATATCTTACCACGCGTTGCACGTACAAAATGTGTTGTAGTAACGAGAATAATATCCTATACTATAGATTAATCTTGTATGGTAAAAGTAATTATTTTTCTAGTTTCGTTTTTGATTATAATAAATTACGCAAACTTGTGTATTTGTGGGATAAGAGAGACTCATGATTTTTTTGCTTCGAAGAATAAATATAAATGTAGCATCGTATTTACCGCAACATGTTTCATTATAAGACATCTAGAAAATTTTATGTATTTGGTAACTTTTAAAATGATTTCATATAGTTATTTTATACACTATTTTATACTAGACTGCTATAGTATAAAATAGTGGAGTGAAGTTTATCATTATTCTTTAAAAAACTGTCATTACATAAACATTAAATATATTTAACAATAATTCCTCTTTAAATTTTTCTTTCATAAAACTTGAAAAAAGGCTTTTTCATTGTTAATATATCGGGTTTCCATTTACAATTAGAGTAAGCAAAATCGTTTCCCCCATAATTTATTAAGGGCCTTTGATCCATCACGTACTATTAAGTGTCGTAAAGGATTAATGAAAACAAAAAGTCTCGTTTAACATTTCTAAAATCGAACGTAACGATTTGAAGGTTTGCTAGTCATGATAAAAGTAAATTATGGGCACATACTCTATATACATAATGCTTTTATGTTAATAATAACTACAATAATAATAACTTTTTTCGGACCCTCTCCGAAGCTGAAACATACCGGTACCTGGGCATGTCACAAAACATAAGTATCGACGAGGCCGGTGTAAAACAATCAGTTCGCGAAGTATTTTATGGACGCTTGACAAATGTGCTAAATAGCTTTTTGTCAGGCGTAAATAAAACTCACGCGTATAACGGTTGGATTATGCCCATCCTCGTTTATACTTTCGGCATTCTCAGGTGGTCTCAAACCGAGCTAAACACCCTGGACAGAAAACACCACCTTGACTTTGACAGGATGCACCACCCAAGATCGTCATTTTTTTTTATTTTTTTTTCTTATTATTTTTTAATTTATTTATTTTATTTTATTTTTTTTTGATGGATCTCGTGCTCATCTAATATGGTTAAGCTACAGTGTGTAATTTCGACCTCACCGGTGGGGCCGATGTCATGATTGTGTGTGTATGTCCCTACACTCTAAGTGTAGGTGTGTCTGGCTACTGCTAGGTGTCGCTACCTAAGCCTTAAGGGCAGTAATTAAATTCTTGTATTTAACAAGAAGGAAAACCTAACCATCGCGTCGCCGGCGCCGGCGAACTCTGTCTGCTGCTTGATTAAACTCATCTAGATTAAAAGATCTAGTGATTTAAGAAAAGACGCGGCGTTATTGCCAGTGCTGCCATTGCTATGGCTAGCATGCTGGCTCTTTGAGGCGGCGGCGGGCCGGTGTGCGCTCGAGTCGGCTCCGGCGCTGGCTGTTGCCACGCGGGCAGAACTGCCAAGCGTTGGAAGGACGGCGGGTGGGAATGCGGTGGTATTGATGGGATGGGTGGTCGCCTGGAAGAGGCTTCCTGGGATCGCAGGAACTCTGCGTTTTGGCGCCTTAGGGCAGCGAGGTAGTTAGCCGTGTGGCGGGATTGCGGCAGTTAACGCACGCAGGAGGTTCGAATGTGGCGAGGACTTCTTTGTCCTTGGGTCTGGGACAGGATGCGGTACCGTGGTCCCCGAGGCATTTAACGCAACGGGGGCGTGCGAAGCAGTTCCGCGCAGCGTGACCGAATACTTGGCAGTTGTGACACTGCCCTGGCAAACCGTTAGAATGTGGCCGCTCAAAAGAGAGACGGCCGATCCCACACAGTTGCTCGACGTCGTAGATGCGCTTACCTTCCTTGGTGCGCTCGAGCGTGACTAGCACCATACCATAAGGGCGTTTGGTGCGTGGGTGGTACATACGTTGTACCCCTAGGACTAGAATTTCTAGTTCTTTAATCGCGGAAGTTATCTCCGCGCATGGGATCTCCTTAGGCAGCCCTTTGACCACTGTCCTAAGTACGCGCTCATCCGGGAGCGCGAATGTGTGATACTGGTGCTCCTTTTCCCTAAGGAATAAGGTCACCTTCCTAAAATCGTCCGGGTTGTCTAATGTTGTAATTTGTGTGTTGTAATTTGATCCCTGATTGCTATCAGAGGCTTCAAATTTAAATCGGTTTGATAGGGCCGAGCGAATCTCGACGCATTTCTCCTTCTCGCGGAGGTAGATGGGCGGTGGGCGTTTCCTACGGGTGCCTGAGAAGGCTGGGATGGCTGGGGGGCGGGGCGTGGGGCAGGGGTCGCCTAGGATCGGCTGAATGTATGGAAGGGTTTTGTCGCCTGGGAGGACGACGTTTGGGAACCTGCTGAGGGCAGGTCGTGGAATGTCAGGCTTTGCAGCCTTGACGGAAGGACGGTGTGGGGGATGAGGTGCGCACCTTGCGCTTCCTCTTGGATTTGACGGTTTTGAAGCCGTCGTCGGGTTTGGGGTTTTGGAAGGCCTCAACCTCCATATCCGATTCCGTGTAGATGCTAACGTCGACATAATTGTCGTCGCTATCATCCACAGGAATTGATCGGTAGTCCAGGCGTTTGAGTGGGAGTTGGAGCGGTGGGGCAGTGTTCTGCGATTAGGATGTGCATCGCGTCGGTTAGTTTTAAGATATTTTTCGACCGAGCTTCTCTCTAATCGCCTTGGTGTCGAGACCAAAGCGAGTGGAAAGCTCCCGGTCGACTATCTTAGCGGCTGTCTTTGTCTAGCTGAGGCGAGACATCTGCGGCGTCATCTGACGCAATCTGTGTGCCCCGGCGGTTGCCGGGCGTAGTTTTCTTACCGCCCTGCCGGCTACGGCAGGGAGGTGTGTCTGACTTGCTTCTGAAACAGGAAACAGAATATTAAAACGTTCGGTGGGCCTAGTAAAGTCGTGAAAACGACTTGTTCGGCCAAGAAACAGAATTAATTAACCCTAAGAAACAAGATTATGCGCTTAGCTACAAGCGGCTAGCAACACAATTGTGTTATGCAAACGAGTTGCAAAACACAGCTGCGTACAAGCCGACCGCTTGAGGTAGCGCAATAAATTCCACCGCGATGACGTCAGCGGTGCGACAAAAGCTCTATGAGCGCAGGTGCACTCATAAAACGCAGATGGCGCAGCGAGACGGTTTCACGGCGGCGGACGATGACTTCTGCGAAGCGAGCTTGAGACTTGCGGCGAACACGTGCGGTCGGGACCGCTGCTGGAGGCGCTCTGTAGGGATATGACCAAGATCGTCAGTGATGAGGTTGTACTTACCACGAAAGCATGGTGGGCGGGGCTTATTAAGCGCCCTTGCTATACATAACCGTGAAGTGTGCAGCCTACGTAAGTCATCCCGGCGAAATCGGTGATGTATTCTACGCAGGCGTCGTTTAGAGAGATAAAGGACTTACCCCACTATCCTTAGCCAACGAACAATGGCAAGACCCAGCAGTGCTGAGCGTCTCCGTCCGTGAGACTGTATGGAAAGAGAAAGAGCTACATGGGAGGTTCTTCCAAGCTCTTCACAAGCCTTATGAAGTCGTTACCACCTGAGTAAACTGGCTACGTTTTAGTAATCTCTTCGGAGAAACCAAGGATTTTGCCTGTGCAATACAAGATCGGGTTATTAAGACCACCAACTAAAGAGATACATTCTTTAGGATGGCACAACATACGTTTGTCAAGCCTGTCGAATTCCTGGGAGATCCTGCGCCATATTATCTCCGGTTGTTCAGCTCTTTCAAACACTGAGTATTTGCACAGGCACAACCTAGTAGCCAGGATACTCCACCAAGAGCTCGCTCTGAAGTAAGGGTCTCGTGGAACGGAGATTGCCGTATTATAAGTACTCGCCGGACGCCATGCTCTAAAATGATCGCGACAGGCTCTAGTAGGACCGGTCCATCATCACGAACAGAACGATACTGGCCAACAAGCCTGATATCTTGCTGACGGACCGGGCACTGTCAAGGGTATTTTTGTTTGACATCGCTATCCCATTTGACAAGAATCTTGTGAAAGCCGAAACAGAAAAAAAGAAAATATCTGGATCTGGCTCACGAGGTGACTGACATGTGGGGTCAGTCACTTATTTATTTTTCTACGTTATTTTTATACGTATTCTTAATTAAAATCACTACATAATATTAAAAGTGTCCCTTTCTCTGTCCCTATATCCCAATGTATATTTAAATCTTTCTTTTTTAAATAGATAGAGTGATTGAGGAGGAAAGTTTATATGTTTATTTGTATAACAAACGCTTAATATTCTAAGTATATTTTGTATCAGCATAGCTCCCGTGCGAAACAGGGGCGGGTCGCTAGTGCCATACAAAAGCCAAGCAAACAAAAGAATTTAAAAACTTGTTGATCGTTTTCAAGGACAATGAACATTAGTATAGCACTTTTCATTTAACAATATTTATGCAAAAAAATATGCCATTTTTATTTATTTGTTAGTGCGATGAGAGCAGCGGGACGTTCACCTGATGGTAAATGATATGCCCATAAGAAAAGCAGCGGAAGACGCAACGAAAACGCTCACCGCTCTCACATCTCTACTACGTAATTACTAGCCGTTCAAACCGGAAGACAGAAGTGATTGCACGATACTAAAAAAACTTACTGCGTCAATACTACCCCAGACGGTTTCTTGTAAAATATAGACCTACCTCCTGATAAATGACTGACTTCGAATCTAAATATGGCACCTAAAAAATAATAAAGTAACAATTTTTTAACAGCCGTTGTAAATGATATATGAAATAAATTTGATATTTTCATTTATTTTACTAACCATTTAATTAACTGTTGCAATAGCAATGGTTGGGTTAGTAAAATCAATTCATTAAAAAGTAACTAAATGAATACATTTAGTTACTTTTTAATGACAAAACATCCACATTTTTAATGACAAGCACATTCTTAATAATATCGGGAATAAAAATTAAGTTTGTTAAAAAAAGTTATAGGGAAGGTAAAAAAGCGTAAAACATTTTAGTTTCCGAATGGAAGTGCCTAAATCTATTTAAATCACGTTTTCAGAAATTTTGTAGTACGTAAAAAAATCTGCTAACAATTAAGCTAAAGTTACTACTTATATTTATACATTCTCTGAATAATGGATAATAATTATACAGGCCATTAACCAAAAGTAGAAATTTAAAAAAAAACTGATTAGTTTAAAACAAATGTAACTATTAATTAAATTTACGGTTGCGGGTTGGATTAGTATGTGTAAATTAATTTTAAAACAGTATGTTCTAGTAAAAAAAACTAATTTCTTACTTGTTATGAGAAACATTATGAACAAACACTAGTATTTTAAAAAAAAAACATGAGTTTTGATTTATCATACAAAACATCGATTGATAGATACTTAATACTTCTATATTATTTTTAAATTTGTGTTCTTTTAATTTAAGGCATGTTTTAGTTAACTTTTAATTCATATTGTTCGCTGTTAAAGTAAACTCGTGTTAAAAATTGTTAAAAACCTAATGAAATAAATAAATACTTAAAAACATACTTGAGTGAATACATGAGTAAGTAGATAGGATAAGCGGAGTTAAAGCGAATAAACTATATTTATTTCTTCGCCCCATAAATCCTTTTGCGTGCTAGTTTAGTTACTGCGCTGAATTTTGGTGTTGCGGTAAATCTTTTTCCAATAAAAGCTATTACAGCGAATACTGGAGAGTTACGGATTGCCGCAAATATTGGATCCTAAATAAAATAATACAAACTAGAACAAGTATGAATCTACTAGCTGGTATGGAGTAAAGTTAAGCATATTTAAGTGTTAGTAATGTTTATATGTTTCTAAGTAAACCTACAGTAAATATAATTAACTGGAAAGTTTATTTGAACAAAACCTGACATAAACAATAAAAGATATGGGATTTTGTAATAAATGGATACTGACCATAGAAGAGCCAATCATCATCATCATCATCATCAGCCATATAGGTCTACCCTAAAGCACGCCTTTTTCATTAGGGAGTTTTTGGAGCTTATCCGACCACGCTGGTCCAATACGGGTTGGGGGTGGACAGATTTTTTACATGCCCATCCGACGCATGGATCATCTTACTTTTCAGACAATCGGGTAATCGGCCCAAATTGTCCTTACCATCCAGAAAACAAATATAATGCAAAGTTGTTTCTCCGCATCATTCGAACCCATGACCTCCGATTTATAAAGCAAGGCCCAATACCATTAAAACACGGGGGAACTCTATTTCTAGTGCAGAAAGTAGCCGGCAGAAACAAAGAGTGGATTTAAGTAACATTCGGATTGATGGCTTATAATTTATTTGTAAGTGCGGGCACGGGCACTATCTTCTAACTAATTGGTGGCTATTAGTTTAGCTGAGTTTAAGAATTATCCTCACAAAGTATTAGGGTCACAAATAAAGTTAAGTAAGCCGAAAAGTGCAAATAAGCCGTAAGTGATGGTGTATAGACACACCTCATAGTTTTTTTTAACGATAACTTAACCTTAATTTAGTGATCATTAAATATATGAAATAAATTATATTTCAATCACTTATTATGTGAAATAAACTATACGTAAATGAAAAAAAGACAAAGCTAAAACATTTTAAAAAAAATTACCTACCTTATTTTCTTATTGGTAAAATTTTCATACTTTTACCGCCGTACTACTGCCTCCATAGCCTAGTGGTATAGGCGATTGCTTTTGAAACCAGAGGTCGTGGGTTCGAATCCTGCGGGGACTCAACAAATTTTCATTGTCGTTTCCTAGTTGGTTAGGGCAATTTGGGTCGATCACCCAATTGTCTGAAAAGTAAGACTATCCTCCTATTAAGTTTATCCTGTGTTGTGTTGAAATGTTTATAAAGTGTATTGCGAAATTATTGATTTATGAAATCAAAGGCTACATTAAGGAGACGCCTTAATGATCTAGCAGTAATGGCCCTTGCTTTATAAACTGGAGTGGGGAAAACGAGTTTATGTTATCGTTGTTTTCTGGTTAGTTAGGAAAATTTGGGTGGATCATCTAATTGCCTGAAAAGTAAGATGATTCATGCGTCGGATGGGTATGTAAAAACTTGGTCCACCTATCAATTTTTGGGACTTCAAGTCAAATCAATTTCGTGGTGGGATACGGTTCAAAAACCTCTAGAGATGGTGTGCATTACGGTAGGCCTGTGTCTAACAGTGGACTAACAGAGGCTGATGATGATGACGATAATGACATTACCGACAGCATAAGAGGTACAATAAGGTTCCTGCTGTATCGTTTTTTATAAATATGAATCGCTACAGGCAGAACAGCTAATATGCTTTAGTAAAAATAAAGCTCGTTCTACAGTACAAACATTCTCTCAATTATTTCTCCTGTCATTGCCTGGATGGTTTTGTTTATAATTACAAAAGAAAGCATATTCATATAAACTTTGACAAAATTATAATACGAATATTTTTTATATTTATTTTGTTTTGTTATTGAATAGAAAATACACTTTGTACTAATATAATGTCAGGAAAATAATAATAATATATATATATATATATAATAATAATATGGACATTATCAATATTATAATGTTTGCAATCTCTTTTATTACGTGACATCACAACATTTTATGCTTCAATTTAAGTGTTAAAAACTCAGCAGAAAATTATATATTTTAGTTTAACATTTGACAATTCATCCTCCATGTTTCTGTCGCTGCTTAAGTAACGAATAACGAAAACAAATTGCGCCATTTCATGAAACTCGTTTATGTTTCAAAGCGGAATTTGATTGCAACATTTGAATCGTTAATAAAACACTTGATGAGAATAAACACGTTATATCCATATAATTTAATGCATAATTAAGGATTTGCATAAATGTGTTTGCACACTAATAATGTCCTCCTAGTAGTTTTAAACTACGGAGGCCGATATGTAGTTGATATTAAAGAGCATACATACGTGCACCCCCTTCGTTCACTACCATTGTCCGACGGGTCGGAAAACTGTACAGGAACAGAACAAGATCAGGCCCAGGATCAACATTTTATTAGCCCATCCGACGCGTGGATTATCTTACTTTATAGACAATGGGGGTATTACATTGGCCCTAACCATCAACAAACAACATTGGAAAATTCTTGATATCCAGAAGGATTCGAACCCACGACCTTCAGTTCAGTAAAGGCATACCACTAAGCCAGAAACCACTAAGCTACAGAGTTTGCTAAATATCCTTGTAGCATAGAAACTATAGACCTTTCAAATGTCACAAGAAGTTGGTGATGGCCAATTTCTATAAACTCAAACTTATATTCATCAACCTACAATAAATAGATTTTAATAAATGAAAAAGAAATATTCAATAATACGCTTTTTTGAAAATCATAACATTGTACGATTTAATCATAAATAGCATGTGTCTACTTACGACATGGAAGACACAGTAATTACATTAATATTATGATAAAGTTATCCTGATAAAAGTAAAAATTAAAGGCTATAAATTATTTAAAAATTAAAGGAGACTAGATAATTTTTTTTCGCATAAGCTTTCTCAAAAGTGCTAATTTCGAAATGGTTCATACTTTTGTTAAAAATGATAATATTTTCTTAAATAAATAAGACCTTCTTCTTGCTGAATCACCATTAAAATTTTTATATTTTAAATAGTGATTCGGCAATAGTTCATTATATTTTAAACCTACCTATTATATCGTATATATGTGTAAATTTAGATAGCATTCGTTTATTTAGATCTTTGATAATATGAAATATGTTTCTGTTTACTTTTTTATTCCACTTCTTATCGTGCTGTATTATTAAGGTATGTATTTGTATCCCTTGGATACAAATGAGCCGTTTGTTCACGTTTAAAATAATTATTATCTCGTGTAAGCTCTTGGACGCTATCAATAATAAAAACATAGGAGCCTAGTTTATTAAACTATTTGTTATAGAGTGCAAATCTAATTTTCTTTACAAACGAGTGATTTTACAATTTTACCGAAGAAAAGATATTCGATGGAAGTAAACCATGCTCTTACATGTTTTACGGTTGATTCTAATAGAGAGGGTTACGTACTTGGAATGCTATTGACCATTTATTTATGAATTTACTTTACAATAGAAAGTAAAGTTTTTATGCTATTACTTTTGGCGTTACCAAAGATGGCAACGTTGAATAATCACCGTTATATTTAAACGTTAAGCTCATGCCTCTATTTTTTTATACATAAAATATAAGTTCTCTAAATTTTTTATATTAGGTTTCTAAATTCCTCACATTATTCTAAATAGGAACTGAGCAACATGGAATCGAAAATTTTTGTAGCTAACAACTTGCTATCCGATACACTCAACGGCTCCTTAAACGCGGAAGCCAATTCCAGAGCAATTCAATTTGCGGAAACGGACCACGGCGAGCCAATGTTACTGATGCGTAAGTCAATTATGACAGTTCAGATTGTATCCTATTATTGTAGCAGATACCAATTTAGACAATGTTACAGCATTTACTTCACTTACTAAAGTAGTGTGATGGCATAAATCACGATCAATAACATTATTCGTGATTTATGTTGTTTTTTCTCTTAAATTTAGACTAAAATTTGATCAGTACTTATAGAATACTTTTATCAAAATTTCTAAATTTAGATAAATCCTAATTTTAGACATAATTTTTATAACAATAAACTTTTTAAATCAACTACCAGTAAATTGGTTAAGATTCGAAATACGGCAACCTACTTGACTAGGAATAATTTAATGCCTGTACGTATTTTATATTAGTATACGAGAGGCACTAAAGAAGAAAAAGAAGAGAAGGAGAATTATAGCATGTTATAGAAAACTAAGAGTAGCCTTAAAGTATTACGCTTTTAAATATACACGTGTATTTTGTTTTTTTATCACAGTTGTGTAATTTTTATACAAACTATGTACAATGGATAGTTATCGATATGTTTATACTTAAAAATATAAGCATATAATTTAACTTTCAATTTTCACTGCTTTGTGCTCAGATCAATAAATCTTTATAGAAACCAAGAACTAAGCTTTTCCATTATTGATGGAGTAACTCTGTGTTAGAACATGCAACTTAATATTCTATTTGCATTTTCTAGTATGAATTTTTGTTATCATAATAGAGAATGTACGCTTTGGTGGGTGCTGCAGAAACGCCAATAATAGCTATTCTATGTAATAGTTTGCTAAATGCAAAACTGATTGAACGCACTCAAGTTATTTATTCGTGTTTAATGTAGTTTTCGTAAATTCATTGTCACCAATCCTACCTTTTAGAAAGAAGTATTAAGAAACTGTTAAATATTATATTTTGCTTTATTTATTATTTCCGAATGTTTATAAAAATATTTACAGAAACACTCACACTAAGCAAGTGACAAAACTGGATTAATAAAAAATATTGAAAGAAATAACAAAACAATAACGCTGAAAGCATTGTATATAACAAATGCTTTGAAGTCAAGCAAAGTAACCAAACAAGAGCAATAATTAAAGAAGATATGTCAGTAATTTAAGTATAAAGCTGAATCTTTGGGTTACAAATAAACACATGTAAAATTTTTTAACAAAATAATTTCTATCATGTTTCACATGTCTATTCTAATAAAAACTTACGTGATACCTAAAAAAAAAAACACCTAAACTTTGTTTTACCTATTATACCTTTACCCTAAAAATAACACATTTCGATGTTAATAAAATACTATGTTAATTCTCACGAGTTCCCCCCTGGCGCATACTATGAATACATTAGATAACCCTGTAACACTTTACTTTGTAAAGAGTCATACCCCTATAATATGGTCAGCTTGTGATTCGATCTTTGTCAAAGGATCGTTGTTAAATTGGCACACCTAGGTATAAAGGAAAAATACTTGTGAAGATATCTTTTATTACTTTTTTTGGCAAAATTGGTTAGGGCATTGCAGGTCAATCCTGAGTCAGCGATTGTTCCATGCGTCGGATGGCCTTGTAAATAGTCGGTTCTGCGCCTGATCTCTTTCATGTTAGTTACCCGCCCCATCGGACAATGTGGGTGAAAGAATAGGGAGTACACCTGTGCTTACGTGTACATTTGTGCACTATAATATCTCCTACGCAGTTGGGCGATATCTCTTATACAGATCGGCCGCCGTAGTCGGAATCGACTAGGAGGATATTATTGTCATATCTGACTTTTAAAATTTCTTTAAGTTTTACATACATATATCTTTAGGCAATATTGCTGAACCATTTTATTCAATAGATAGTATTTAAACTTGATTTTTATGCATTACAAACGAATCATCAGATGCTGTCTGTTGACATTTAAGAATCTTGTTCGTTATTTGATATAAAAAAATATATTTATATAAATAACTGCCTCCGTGTCCTAGCGGTATTGGCCCTTGCTTTATAAAATGGCATTGCATCCCGCGGCGAAACAACTTTGTGTTATCATTGGTCTGTAGTTTGATAGATAGTATTTTAACTCGATTTTTATGCATTGCGGTACAAATAACTGTCCTAAGTAGTGAAATTTAAATATTCAAATAATATCAAATAGAAATGACTTCGTCGTAGGCATCATTTGAAATTTCTGAGATCAGTTGGGTAAGGCGCTAATGGGGCGGCGATATTCGCATTAGGACTTTGAACTGTCACTGTCAAAGGGACGTTTGCAGTTTCTTTATCATGCATCGTACTCAATATCATAGTTATATTTTAGCGTTGTCGAGCTGCATACTTTGATAAGGTTCTGAAATTTTATTGAGTGTGGATTAAATGGGGGATACAATATGGCCATGTTAGTGTCATAAAGCACACTGATTCAGAGAATTCATAAATCATGTATGTGCTCTAATTCAAATGTTTCGACATACATACATGTAAGAATTTCTAATGAAAAAATTGAATTTGTTCAGTTGGATACATTATCTACCTTCATATATTAGCTTATGTTAGATTCCACACTATCAAGTTAAATATGTACCTTTATTTTTTAAGTAACTTTTATTAATAACTAACTTTATTAATACATTAGAACATGAAAAATCAAATATTTATTCTTTGTTAAATTGGTATTCTAATATGTGAAAGCATCCATAATTATTCAGTTGTATTCTATAATGCAAGATTTATAGACCTTGTTTGGGAGGATTAAAAAACCAATGCATTGTTATGTATTAACCGAATATAGTCGCCACCAATACTGACTTACACGCGAGTTCAGCTGTTTGTAGTACATTTGTAAAGATCAATCATGCCAGTTTTAATTGTTCAAAATTTCTATAGAATTTTGAAAGTATACGTTTTAGGCGTAACACAGGGAAAAAATCTAGTCCAATTCCAACCACTTTAACTCTGTCGTACCCGGCATTGTCGATGCGCAATGATCTAGAAGAATACAAAGGCATATTTGTACCCTTTTTTGTTGGCAATATAAAATGTGTCACTAATGTAGCTCTTACATAAAGCCTTTCCACAGTAAGAAGCCGTACAAAAAGCCAGACATGTTATGCTTCATTCGAAATCAAAGTCAAATATTTATATTCCACATAGGAGCATAAAACTCTCTCATCGATCGTCAATTAGTCTACCACCGGTTCGGAAATGGATGTTTCACCAAAGAAAAACCGGCGTAAAAAACTCAATGGGTTTTCTTTTTTCAATTAACTCTTTACAATATTAAAGAAAAACAAACAACATATTTTCTTAGATTTATATTGCCTAAGGCGAACAATTCATCACAAGGGTATTTTATCATTAATCTCGTTATTAAATCAAAAATAGACTTTCACACATAAATGTTTCTCAACAAATTACAAACAGCTGAACGTTTTTGGGTTTTGTTGTAAAAGCGTATAGATACTGTTTGTTAAAATTTTGGTTATAGGTCGAGATAGTATCGATACTGTATTACAATTAATAAAGTAATATAATTATATCTACGCTAGTATGTCAATTCCAAACTTTGATTGGCCCAGATATACTGATTATTAAAATGTTGAATCCGTCTAATAACTTTGACATAATTAAACTCGAAGCATTTCTGATTGGAATAAAACAATTTTTTTTTCAATTGTATGTTATTTTTGTATTTTAAAGATAGAAATTTAAAGACAGTTGATTTTTTTAGGAAAATACGTAAAATAGAAGAATGAACAACGTTCACATTTGTTATATCTCCTAAAAGAAAAACTGTGGACAAATAAGCTATGCATTACATTGGCACTAATACTGATTCGCTGCACCTATCTTTGTCCATAATGCTCCAAGTGTAAATGTGATAATAATTGTCTCTTGTGAATGTATATTATGATGACCTTTGTTAATCATTTGCTTAAGTTCTTGCACCAGTAATATTAAATGTAATTCTAAAATTAAGAAGCCGCAAGACCGTGTAGTTCATTGTTATTCTGAAATTGTAGTAAATTTCGTTGACTAAATCAAAAGAAATTGAATAAAATGCTGTCCTCAAAATATTTATATACGCGTTTATGACATATTAAGTAGTTTTAAATCGTGTATACAACAGTCTGTTTAACTGTGAACAATAGGAAGAAATATCTTTACTGTTTTAAAAAATTCTCGCTCAAAAGAACGTGACCGATCAAAGGCTGCACATAACTACTAAATAATTTCTTGAATAGGTTTAGTAAAATAAAGCACTTTTCTCTTATTTGGACATTTATTTTCTATGATATCACAAAATTATATTTGCTGTACTTTATTTGCTAAAATTAAAATAATTTATCTAGTTTTTGTATGAATTAATAACAACGGTGATCCATGTACCTATTTCATTAAAGATAAATTACCGCAATACGTGTAACAAAAAAGTGAAATTTTAACAAAATAACATGACCGACTATTAACAGCGTGTAACTATTTTACGAAATAAAAGCAGGTAACAACTCCACGTACGAAATTCCTAGGAATAGGCTATAATAACAAGTTTTATGTACATAGAAAACTTATTATTTTAATGCAATAACTTTAATGTGAACATAAACTGTATTATCTTAAACTAGCTTTAAATGTGCTAGATTGCAATTTTTAAAAAGATTTACATTTAAATTCTTATTGTGCGTTATCCTTAACCTCCTGACACCCAGCGTAATACTCAAAAAACATTAAAAACAAAAAATAACACTAAATATTAAATAGCTGGCAACCGTGGCGTATGAATCAAATACTCAGCAACACTAATATTGTCTGTTAAACGTCCTTAAACCGTGTGATGAAAACAAAATGGGTGATCAAAATTTGCGCGGCTTGAGAACTCGAAGTAGGTGTAAGTAAATCTGTATTTATTGAAATAATCTAATTGAAATTTTAATTGTTTTGTTTTATTTTATGTTGTTTTGTAATTAATCGTTGTTTATGCGCAACTATTTCCGCATAACAATGTAAAACACTTCTAATATAACCTCAAATATTTTAACGTATTACACTCGGGGTTAGTTGTTATGGGCACTGTATTTTTATGTATTATGTATATACATTAGGCCTAACTGGCTTTTTTTTCAGATCTATAAAATTATGAAATCTTGGAAGCTCTCGATGTATCCGATTTAGATTTTAGTTACGGTATAGCGATAATGATCGTACGTTTGTTCTGGAGCCAAGTGATAATTATACTTTTTTAATGGCACCGAAATTATTTAGCGAGGTAATAGATCAATAATTTGCGCGTTATGTTGATTCACCGACGCTCCTTTTCAATGACAATCAAAGACTTTCTTAAGCATCCCAGTGTAAACTTGGGTCTTATTTTCTAACGAAAAGATTGTTATACTAAGATTTAGTTAGATAATTTCAGGTTTAGAGCTTAGAAATATTGGAGCTTCTTCATTGTCTAGGCATGAGAATTATTCCAAGTCAGTTCTCCAGTCTGTCTGCAACTAGTTTTAGTACTCTACGTTGAAAATTCTGAAAACTGGCCTGGAAGTAACTGCCACGTCGGTTATTAATTAAATTCCGATGAAAGTTTTAGCAGTCACAAGCAAGTCTTCTAATTTTAAATCAAATATATTTTCATATCTTTGTTGTGTCGTAAGTAATGTTCATTACCAAATGAAACGGTGAAATTGGTTTGAAAAATAACGATTTATCTATTTGAATATGAAAATTACACTTAAAAGTGATGAAATATTTAAATTCAAATTCAGTATCTTTATTCAACATAGGAGCGATACACACCTTATTAATTGTCAAAAACTACCATTGGTTTGGAAAAGGACGCCTCAGACCTGAGAAGAACCGGCGAAAGAAACTCAGCGGGACTTTTTTTTATCATTTACATTCGTAATTAAACCTTAGAGATCAATAGGAAATAAATTGAGGGATTTAATTTAAAAACATGATTGAATATCATGATTGAGTGTGATTATCTGGACATACATTTATAAAAAGTTTGTGTAATTATAATTCTTAAATATTTTGTTTTAATATTATTTAACTCGACTTAGGTGTTTTGCATGTTATGTATAATGATAATTTTAAATAATAAATATATTTTTATATACAATTCTGCGTCTTTTTACGATATCTTATTGTCATATACAAACCACCGTGTTTCTTTTTTATTCTTTAGCATGCGTGCAGCATGACTTACCTGTAACAAAACAAAAAAAAAGCTTCGAAAATACAAAAATTATAAAATTATATTCTTATTCAATTATGATTCTTTAACCATTTCTCTATACCGAGATATGATTTCAAATTTCATTGTAATGAACTCTAAAAATCGTGAATATTTTAACGTAATCATAAAACTTGCAAGCATGTAAAGGTTCCAGTCACTCTAGTTAATTTTATATTTATTATGCTGTAATACAGCAATATTTTTGAATATGAGCGTTTTTTTTTATATTTATGATATACATGTAGTTTATATGTATTTACGTATGAATAATTTACAAAACATTCAAATAAAACGATAACTCAAAAGTATTACGGAAATCATTGGCTCGATTTTTTGCTGCAAATACAGAAATGCAAGAATTAACCTATTACTTTCATGGCGGTAACAATATTCATTGAACATACAGAACCGTAGTTAGAGTCAATTGCGATTTAATTATGTAATGATTTTTTGTAGTTTACTCTTTAATGTTTTACCGACAGACTTAATACACCGCGCGCATAGGCCACGAGTAAACCGTATTAGGGGACATAAAACCGGACGCAAGCAAACTCCGAAGTTTGCTTACCACCCTCCTTGGGAGGCACCTCACAAGGGTCAATATTTGTAGTGTAACGTGACATCAACAATGGCCTTTAATTGCGTCCAGTTTTCGACACGACAAACTTTATAGATGTACGAGTCTCTAGTGGTGGGTACTTGATGACTCCACACACTTCATACTGGACACAGCGGTGAATCAATATAAAGATTGAGTCCGCGCTGTGTAGGCCTATTTTAAATTTGACGTTTACAATTTTTTTTCACATTTTAAGTGTTTGTTAAGGTTCAATGGCTACATAAGCAGCCAGTGACGAGAAGTAAGATGTTCCCACCGAGCTTTGTTTCGTATATATCATCAGCCTGTGTTAGTCCACTACTGGACATGGGCCTCCCCTAATGCTCGCCTCCCTCGTTAGAGGGTTTCCAACCACACATGCCCATCCGACGCGTCGATCATCGAACGTTACAGACAATTAGGTGATCGGCCCAAATTGCCCTAACCAACTAGGAAACAACAATGAAAAGTTGTTGGGTCCCCACGATTCGAACCCATGAACCTTTGCCTTTTTTTGTAATTAATAAAAGTACCTCATATTCTTTAACACTATTTCTTGCTACTCTTATTTACTTATATACGCTGCATAGGTTTTTTTGTATTTTTTTCTTTCTTTAGTTTTCTATCTTCATTACAACTTACGAACTAACTAATCTATGGCTTATGGCATATATATAAGCATGATATAACAATAAAAATTACAGAAAATAATTTGAGAATATTGCTTCTTACTCTACTTGAGTGACACAGAGCCGGAGATCTCGTCGTCACCTTTGCCGTGATGGGCTTTCTTACCGAGTTAAAACCCTTTATACTCTGAAAGCCCGATGAGCTATGTATCACTGTACCCACGACAGTGTAAGAGTGAACATTAACTTGTTTGTGTGAGAATTAAAATTGCAATATCTACAGTAAAACACTCATAAAATTGCCTTTGTTTTGCATGTATGTGAAGCTTTTTTAACAAACTTCGTGATTGTGTAATAAATTCAACCAAATATCTACAGCCAAAGGAGTAAGAAATTTTTTTAATTTTATTTAAACGTCAACATACCAACGACCCTGACCTACCACAACCCGCGGTCAGCCCGCTGTGACGCATTGTATCGTATTTCTTCATAATATCTTCTTAGCGCCTACTAAAAGCTCAGAGCATTTGCTTTAACTAAAATATTGCAATTGTTGTTATTTAAACATTTTCGATTGCATATTATATTGATTATTAAGATGGAAAAAATATTTGTGGAGCATGTAGAACACCAATAACCGATAGATGACGAAATGAGGTGTTCGATGGAGATGTCTGGAATGTAAAAGTAAAATACCTAAAAAATATAATACAAATACACCTATACGTCCTCCAGCCCATCTAAATGTACCAAAGCCAGATGATTTAAATCAAAGCAATGTATCGTTGTGGAAAAGTCTGAGATAACAAATGACTTTCTCACGGAAGACAGGTTAAAGCACTTCTTAGAATTAGAAAGACAAGAAATAAGCTCAGTTATTCAATCTAGTCTCAAAGGATTATCTGAACAGCTTACTGCAATACGAAATCAATGTTCGGAGTATCAAGAGTCTGTAGCGTTCATAGGCAAACAGTCGACGACATGCGAAAGGAGTTCATGGACTTGAAAAAGCTCCTTGCAGCCAGAAAATAAATCTCTTAAGGATAGCTTAGCCGAACATGCTATAAGAATTAGGGCGAAGGAAGAAGAAAATATCAGGCAGCAGCAGTGGAGTAGATTGCAGAACATCAAGTAAGAGGTATTCCTGAAAACAAATCAGAAGATACTTTAAGCATTACACATACACGCATACTTTAAAATTATCGCAACATATCGATGTTGCTGTCAAACAGAATGATGTTGAATTTGCTCATCGTGTACAACCTCGACGAGCCGGAAACTTGACAAATATACATCCTATCATCGTTCGCTTCACGCAACGTGCAATTAAAGATAGAATTCTGGCAGCGTCACGCAAGCATCTTGCTCTTAATGCTGGGCATCTGGGAATGGGGAGGATAATAATCGGTGTTTATTAATGAACACCTAACTAAAGAGAATAAACTTTTATTAAACTCTGTAAACAAAGAGCTAAAAGCCAATTACAAATTTGTCTGGACAAAAACTGTCGTTTACGTCCGAAAAACGAAACACCCCCCTTTCCTGTGTCTTCAGCGGAGGATTTGACCAAGATTGTTTAAAAAGTACTATAGTTAGCTTTCATGCTGCATATGTAGTGTTAAAACTTCTACTAATGAACTTCAGCTACTATTTATATTTAATACAGTTTTTTCTACTCAAACACCTAACTCCATTCAATTACCACATAACACTTCTCTCATTCCACTCAGAACATCTCTTCCAGATAGTGACTGTGACAAAAGAATAAAAATATTAAATTTTTACCGCACCTACAGCGAAATGTCAGTAAATTACCTAATATTTTATTTATATGGCGTTTTGACTCTTCTTTCATTTTTAAATATTATATGACTTTTTAATAATGTCTTGACTCTAGCGCATCTGTTTCGATATACTGGCATATTTCATAGTGAACAAAGTTGGCAATGATAAATTATCTTTATTATATCAAAACGTAAGGGGCCTACGGACAAAACAAACATATTTTGCAATAACTTATTATTGTCTGGTATCGACATTGTAATGGTCTCGGAAACTTGGCTTTGCGATGGTATTTTAGACGCTGATCACAGTTACAAAGTTTTCGTCGAGATCGGGGCTTACTGGGAGGTGGTGTCTTGATTTTGTGTCGTTCCAAGTTACAAGCTACGCGAGACTAGATTTGAATGTCAATGATCTTGAAGTGATCTGGGTACCAAGAAGAGACATTGGCGTAACATTCAAATCGTTGTGTATATATTCCATCTAATAAACATTTACCAGTAAGAACTAATGAACTAATTAATGCTCTATCTATGATAAGTAATAAATGCCCCAACGATCTTGATAGTTGCGGGTGACTTTAATCTTTCATGTATTGACTGGACAACGGGCGAACCTGTAATAGTTAGAAAGGTTCCGTCGATATTCAGAATGCGGCCTCAGATCTCCTGTCTTATTGTTCTTTTATAGATCTTTCTCAACAAAATACTATTGAAATAATCAGCACAAGATGCTTGATTTAGTTTTTTCAAATCGTTCCCTCATGGTTGCAAAATCTAACGACGCACTAGTAAATGATGATATTTACCACCCTGCCATTTACATGTCTAGTGCAGATATTCTAATACCACCTCTTAAGATGTCATGTACAGAATACAAATACCAATACATGGGGTCGACGACAAAACACACACATTTATTGAACAAGAAAAAGACATAGATAAAGTAACTGAGAAATTCTACGAAATTATTTACAAATCATTTGATAAATGCGTACCTATAGTCCGCTCCAGTGGCCGTTATTCTTATCCCGTCTGGTACAGTAAAGCTCTTATTAACTTGGTAAAAGAGAAAAACAAAACACACTCTCTTTGGAAAAAGTTTAGAAATCCTATCGACTACGCAACATTTTCAAAATTAAGAAAAAGGCAGAAGACTCTTTAGGAACAATACCATAAATCACACGTAAAAAAAATCAAACAAAGATTAAATCAAATCCAAAATTGTTCTGGAGTTATGTCAAGTCAAGACGTAAAGCTTATTCCGATTATCCCCAACAGATGTCATATGGTGAGCTAAAATTATATAGTCCATCACAAATTTGTAATTCATTCAATAACTTTTTTCACACAAATTTTACATATACTAAAAATAATTATTAACCATTAATTGAGAATGACAATTCAAACTCAAATATCATCCATAGAATTGAGATTAGTATAGACTTAGTACATAAAATGATAAGTAAGCTTGACACTAAAAAAGGCGCTGGTAATGATAAATTACCACCGATACTTTTTGTCAAATGTAATAATTCGTTATCTGCGCCTATAATACAATTTTTTAATAGATATCTTAAGGCCGGCCACTTTCCACATATCTGGAAGCAAGCATATATTGTGCCAATATTTAAAAAAGGGCCCAAAACAAAGATTGAGAATTACCGGCCTATTTCAATTTTAAATGTCCTTAGTAACTTATTTGAAAAACTTGTTGTCTATCCCGTTATATTACGTTCCGTACCAGCTGAACAACATGGTTTTATAAAGGGTCGTTCTACAGACACGAACCTGGGTATTTTTATCGACTCTGTTACGTCAAGTATCGATGGTGGTTCTCAAGTGGATGTGGTCTACACTGATTACGAGACGGCTTTTGACCGCGTTGACCACAACATACTGTTGCGAAAACTTTACGGGCTTGGTATTGACATTATTCCACCAGCACCACGTCACGAGTGTTTGCAATTGGGAACTCACCACAAGTCTTTTAGACCCTTAAACAACTTAGAGGCGTACTGCGGGGCACGCCATTCGTCACGAGGACCCGTCTGTTCGGGTTGTGGACGTCCCCGTATCCACTACCCCGGGCCCTCACCAAGGACCCACTCTCCGGCAGCGCATCGGTTGCACGGTAGGGTCGTCCTCCTCTCTCGTTTCGCCGCCTCTTTCTGAGGTAATACTGCTGCACAGAAAGACTACAACGCCTTCCATGCTCTTTTTCTCCCGACAATAGCTTTCACCATAGTCGGAAGTGAAAGATTGGTGCCTAAGGCCGCGGTGAGGCGGAATCGTGGCTCAGCCAAGGCTGGGCATTCTGCAAGTGTGTGCTTAGCAGTGTCCTCAGCCGCCCCACATTGGTGGCACAATCAACTGGGCGCGTATCTCTCCCCAATCTATAATCTCATTCGGAGCCGGTTAAATCTCCCTTGCCTGGATCCTGATTTTGCATAAAAATCTCCAGTGACCAACAAAGGACCCCGAAGACTTACTCCAATCAGTCTCCTCACTTCCTCCAGAGACGTTTTAAAGTCAGCAAGGGACATACGTGGAGAGAAATAAACCGCCACCACCGTTATACCCCCAAGAAGGGCAGAAACGTATGCACAGTCTTTTTGCACTCTTCCGAGGCGAGGGGAGCCGGCAGCTAAGTTACTATTGCTACCCGGCCGCTACTGTCACCTGCCCGGTTTTTGCGGGCTGGGACAGAATAGAGCTCCGCTACTATAGCCACATGAATCAACCTCTGCGCCAAGGTCTGGACAAGAAGATCCTGAGCTCTGGCGCAGCGGTAGATGTTCGCTTGCAGTAACCGAGAGGGCATAATTATCTACGGACATACTGGGTCCATACTCATCCCGAATTATGGCATTGTTGCTGCCAGATTGTCGGGCTGCCTTAGATGGAGGATTCGGGCCTCCACTGGATCTGCCTCTGCTTCTGCGAACTGTAGTGTAGGATTTAGTGCCAACTCGATGATTCGCCGGCTTCTTGGCAGCATCACATACGACGCAGTGCGGTTCCGCAGCAGTACACTCTCTGGCTATATGACCGGGTTGGCTGCAGCGGTAACAAAGTTAAGCACGATCTACGCTGGCTGTGCACTGCGCTTAGACATGCCCAGACTCGAAGCAACGGTAGCACTGTATAGGCCAAGGGTCAAGCAGTGTGACCCTTGCCGCGACCCAGCTCACCTAAAGTCGTCCCTTTTCTGCTTCTTTTTTAGCAGTAGCAACTGGACACCTCAGCCATACTGTACCGAGGCTAAATCCAGTTTGCTGAATTTCACCGACCCTGACGTCCTCAATACAGCAGCCTCCATCGCGCGATATTGCTGATGCCACCTCCTCCTTTGAAACGGAGTCGTCGAGGTCTGAAATGCGCATGTCAACGCATTTCGTTAGTCGAGTAACCCGGACCACATCTTCCCCGAGTACCTCCCTCAGCTTTTGTACGAGAGAGTCCGCTTTCACCTCTCTGTCCTCACCCGGAATCTCCCAAACGCGGGCTGCTGTTACTGCGTCCCGACATCGTACAACTTGCAACCCTTGGTATAACGACTCGTTATACCAAGGGTTGCAAGTTGTATTTCCTTCGTGCTTTGGAAATGACGTCCTTATACGTCAATCCCTTCTCAGTGGCCTCTGGTCGCAGCGTTACCACAACAGCAGCCCTGCTTGGAGGTCACAGTTTCTTCTGCCGAGGTTTGGCTGCCTTCTTAAGTGGAGTATTTCTCGAGGTGGCATTCAAAAGCTTTGCTCGACCCATTTAGCCTACGACCATCCAACCATCGCTCTTAGGTTGAGGCCCCAGCTGTGATGCATGCCTAGGAGCCACGGATGAGACAGGAGCAGCCTGAGCCTTTGATTTCTTAGCCCTTCTTCTATTCTGACCCCTTTTCGACTTAGAAGCCACAGTATTTCCGACCACTTCCGCAAAACTTGTTTGAAGCGGAGCCGCTTGTGGCTCCGTCTGCCTCCTATCTGCTAGAACAGGTGGCTACGCTCGTTTCGCAGGGAGAATCCCGTCCTCAATGCATGCAATTCATGCATCAACGATATTTATTATCCTCTCTGTAAACGGACGCATTATCGACTCTATTTGAGTTACCATGTCAGAGCCAGACATGGTAGCCCCGGTATCACCTGTGCAGTTGTGGCACCGATGATCGCTTCTCTTTAGGTTTATTCCCAGTTGAGTGTGGCAGGATTGGGAATGCTAGAACAACCTCCATATTCTTATCAGCTTGACGCACCGGCGAATATGCTGGTGGTGACCGTTCTCTGAGAGTCTCAACCCTGTTCCGTTGGCGCAGCTGAGTGCGAAGATCTTGCAGTTCAGACTGGGGTTTATCCACTTTCTTTTGAAGTCGTGGTGTCTCTGAGTCCGTGGATCGGGCTACGACCTTTTCAAAGTGCTCGCGAATTATAGCACTGGCTTCCTTAGCACTAACAAAGGTCCTTTCAGGTTGCAGACTTCTTTGCCACCATTTCAATAGTGGAGCAGCTCTTCTCAATATCCACTGCCCAGTCTACTACCTCCTTGATCGGGTTCAGGTGTAGATCCTCTGGTCGAGCAGCTCGCCTAGCTCTGATAGAACTAGCGATTCACCGAGTCACCATGAGTTGAAGCCTCGCCGAATGACTTTTCTTTCCGTCTTTTGTAGAAAGTCAGGATTGAGGAGGATCTCCTTCTCGCAGCTATATCACACATAAGCTAACTTTGTCCGTCTCCGGTGCCGCGTTCGCACCGACTGGAGCGAGATGGACGCTTCCCGCGGTTAGTACTATTCTCGCAGCGATGAAGAAAAACCTTCCTTCACCTGTCATGTGACGAATCCCCAACCGTCTCACACTTGCTCCATCCCCAGTGTGTTTTGCATAGCAAAGAACATGGAGAGGCACCAACCCCCTCGCCAGATTGTCAGCGAATACACATTGCCATCTCGCACTCGCAGGAAGCTTCCCGCGCTTCTCGGGTTCCGCTTAGTCTGACCACTCACTTCAAACCTGTCCGGCATGGTTGTACCTATCCGGCATAGCGCCCTGAAGATCATTGTGGTTGAAGAAGTTGATCATTGTGGCTTTGAAGATCTCCCCCCACCAAGACAGGGTAGGAACCCACAGGAGGTATAAAAAAAAAAGGTTACCTACCTTACGCGACAATTAAATATAAGTAAAAACACAGTCGTTAATAGCGTACGTTCAGTGCGTGGATGTGTGAGTGTGCGAGTATGCGTATATATCTATATTAATATACGAGTTTTCTGTATGTTGTAATGATTCGATTAAAAACTATTCGAATTAATTAAAATAAATATTTATTTATTTATTATTTACTTATTCTTAAAGTTTTCTTCAATTTCAGTTGCATTAAAATTAATAGTAACAACGTTATTCTAACACTACCAGTCTGTCTACGGGTGTGACCTTGTTATTTTTGTATTTTTAACATTGATACTCTTGGTGTAAAAATAAGCCTATGTTACGTAAGTTAAATGTAGCTAAAAGCTGAAAGATTGTTATCTAATCGGCAACGTTGCTTATGAGATCATTCATTACAAAACTCTTTAAAATATTAGCATAGATACAGATTGTTATAACTATGTCATAACTGTATAGCCTAGTAACTACACTAACGTTGTCGTGATATCGGATCTAGGTCGAAGAGGATCTATTTCGCATGATTTATGACGAATTCAAACGACGACGAACGAAATGCGACTGAAACGGAGAGAGGTTTGTGTCACTTACCATTGTCAGGTGTCATATTAAAGAGGAATGAGTAACACTTGTTTGTTGAAAGGTACACAGTTAATATAAAATATATAAGGAATATCAAACCTAAAAAAAGCATTGAGTGTTTGGAAAAAGGATTAAGTTGTTTAAGGACATTTTCAGTATTTTTTTTATGCGTCAGCTAATGATCTTAAAGAGCAAAGAACTAGCACGCTCCGTAATATTACGAAACGGTAATCATTGTATTCGATAAAAAATATATTTAGTAAAAAACACCTAAAGATTTACTTAAGTCTGCTATCGAATGAAATAATACATAATTTACTATGATTCACTCATTTTATATTTAATATTCATGCCTTTAACACATCTTGACCTTATCTCGTATAAATTGTTCAGCAGAAATTTACTGACGTACTAAAGTGCCTTAGGCTTGAATTACGTCTATAACGACTCTTAATCACCAGTAGGTCATTTATTACATCAAATCAATCCGATTTTATTGAACGCAGTTCTTATTTGCCTGAAATTCTAGATTTTACTAGATACAACATACTAGAGATTTCGTTATATATTAAAAAAAATCAAAATAATATAAATGTCAATAGGGTGAACACAATTTGAAATTAAAATAAAAAGATGCTGTAATCGAAATGTTATTTCTTTTTTGTCTTAGTAATAAATTTTGTAAGTGAAAATGGGTCATGTTTTTATACGTCTGGGTCGCTCATTGCTTAGGCTTTTATTTATCTGTGGACATTTATAGGCTGATATTATGATGAAGATGAATTCGTTATTAAAATGTAGACTTAAACATATAGTTGGCCTTACAGAACGAAGTGTGTTTTTGCATAATACTCTTTGTAAACCTCTTAACATTTATAGTTTTTCCAATTTTATATAAACTTAGTGCCTTTACGACTACTGTTATTCGACGCAGTAAAATCGCTTTTACTTATTAACATAAGAGTTTTACTTTAATTCAATCAATATACCTTTAAGAATACGTTTAATAATATTTCTTTAAAAAAATAAACATTATATTATAAATGATCAAGCCTCTTTGCACGCATTCATATAATAATCAGATTATTAGAAATCTGAAGTACATGTTCTAAACGACTAGTTTAACATCAAGTTTTTTCGTTGCTAAAAAATGCTTTTCATAGTTGACGCTTACGCTTATTTTATGATAAGATAAAAGAAAATATGTTAAAAAAATTTTAATTTCCGTTTTGGAATTGGTATCTGCTTGTATAATAATGTTGCAAATAATACAATGATATTGTTAACGCACTAATACCAAAAGAGATAACATTACTTTTATTGATTTAAAAGTACTTTAAATATAGTAGCACGTAATTGTTCAACAATTTCAGAATACACATTACTTAAAATTCTATAACGTAGCTCAATAGCTGTAAGTATCGCTGTCAGTAGCTTCATGTATTTTAAATTAGAGGACATTACTTATATTCTACTTTTATTTATAAATTGTCGCATTTTTTTTATAATTACACAGTGAGATACCTTTTTAATTTCTCCAGCAATTGTAAGAATGAGTGTGTGCTAAGAGACAAATAAATAAAAAGAGACATGCGTTCGTAATGAAATAGTGTACGAAATGCTGTGCTAAAGCGCAAACATTTATCCACTTGCCATCCTACTGGGAATCTTCTCATACTAGATGACTACTATCTAGCATTGCGCACCAAGGAATGTTTAATTACTATTTCGGTGCAGATACTATTACATGTACTAGCGTATTTGTATTAAATATCATTAATACGTTGAAAAAAGAAACATGTGACATGAAAATTGTGTCATAAAACTAAGCTTATTAACTATAGGACATAATACTTTAAATGTCGTAAGCTCCTAAAAAATATTTGTAAATTAATACCAAAAAATTATTATTTATCTTTCTACACTATTTTTACAATTCAGAATGAGAACTAATAAAGATATCTTTGCATCTTTTGTACGCAATATACACTAGCGATACTCTTCTTAATCATTTGCAAATGAACACAGTGATTTAAATTTTTCTACGTTCAAAGGAACGAGTTCAGTTTATAAAACTTTCATTGAGCCTTTGATGGGGAAGAAGTTATGCATAATGCAAATATGCACCTTCCGAAGAGTTTATTTTTTAATATTCACGATGTTGTTAACAAATTTAAATTCGTTGGCGCCATATTCAATAGTTCGCATTTGGAAATAGGGATTGAAGAGAAGCTTTTAACATACCTGGAATCACCCAAATTGCTAATCTTGCTCCTATAAAACCTTAATGTCACGATCTTTGTACATCTTCAAAAATTGTAGGGTACATGTAACACAAGTTTAATTTTTAAAGTAATCAAACGTTATATTAATGTTTACTTACTCACTTGAGATGGAATTGGAAATAAGCTACACGTCGTGTAAGCGATATATTGATAGACTGAACCGAATAGAATATGTTACACTCGACTACCCGTTAATTGAGTTCGGTAGCGCTCTTAAACACAGAGCTCTGTTCGATATGCTCTATAAAGTACAGTAATTTTAGAAATATCGAAGAGAATTCCAAAAAGTAAAAGGATGACTACAACTGAACATCTCTTGTACCTAAAAACATTGAAATGGCTCACGTGACCCCAACAACAACCACCAGATGTCTCGTACGGACAAGTCAATGCGCAACACCGCCTTAAGCCACTCAACACAAAAACACTATCACAGATGCACAACACACGAGGAGATTTTGGTTTCGGATAACAGCTTATAGGAAGCTCTTACCCGCTATATTTTAAACCCGACTTTTATACACAATCGTACAGAGACAGAACGGCAATATCGAGACTCCTTTTCTCTAATTACCCGCATTTGAAATAGTATTCGGTCTGTATATATACAGTTTGTAAAGCCTGTACTACAGTACAGTACATTTGTTTCCCTTAGCATAATAAAAAGCTTTTTCAAATTACAAAGCTTAAAACATTACTAAGGTATTGAAAACGACAAAAGATTCTAATATTAAAAAACAACAGTAAATGCTTTAGATTTTAAAATAATTTAAACCTTGTATGACTTTTTATTGTAAAAAACGTTTTTATTGTAATGCAGAAGATTACCATTTCATTCGAACTAGCCATTCCAGTGGCAAGCCAAAGCAAAGAGACTAATAGAAATATATGTAAAAAAGTCGTTCTGTTATATGTACCGGTTATATATCGCTATGTACTCGTCAAACGTTTATTTTTATTTTACAAACAGACACTCCAATATTATGTGTTTGTATAGTTTTATAGATAATATTGCAAGCTGAGGTTGATAGACATCAATAAAGCCGTGACAGTAATGGATCATATTGATGGCCAAATACATAACACAGATTTCGCTTCAGGGATTTATTGGTTAAGATAAAGCTTAAAAACTAACAACTGTGAGCGAATGGATGGAAACAAGAGCTTATCATTTAATAATGTTTCATAATCAAGTAATGTAATGTCGTAAGATAATTAAAAACGAGCAGTTGTATACGATTTGATGCAGTAAATTGCAGTAAATTTCAAATACGCAGTTATTTTTGTGAAAAATATGGGAAATCAGGGTGAAGCAGTCTTTTTTTATTGAGCCATTTTCTCTAGTTTTCATGGGGTTGATTTCTTATCCATCCAGGTTTACTTGACCCTTTCTCCTAGTGATTTTTTTTAGTTATCATCAGGTAGGCTGCTAAATTATGCAGACCCTGATTTTTTAAAACTGACCTCTTACTTCTTCAACCTAAGGGGTAAATGTAGCTTACATTTGAAGGGTTAAGATTAAATTTGATGGGCTTTGATGTTCAATGATTATCATCAACAGGGATCTACTTTTTTAAATAAATAAATCAAAATAATTTCAATTAATATTTTGAACTACCTTTGGTTTGTAAACCAAAGACTAATATTGCTAGACAACGGAGGCTAGTAAAAATGCATTTTGTATCTTGTTGCTAGCTAGAAACAAAATAAAATACTCTGGTACTGTATATTTTGTCTATAAATTTGTTTTTGTTAATAACGGACTTGTAAGGTATATTTACTTTGTTGTTAATTACACTTGCAATTATTTGTTAACTCTATAGGATGCATTTTATTAATTCTGATAATAAAATTAAACGATCTTACAGTATAATTGAAACTACTAGTAGAATTTAACATGCAACGCAGTCTGTACTAAGACTGACCTACTTATTACCTAAAGTTATCTGTTGCGAAATTAACTGCGTAATATTATTTCATAACTGGTAACTCTCTGGAGGTCTAGGCTGGCGCACGTCATGAATACGTTAAATAACCAAAATGATATCTTACTACGCATTGCACGTACAAAATACTAATTAATTAGTTGTATTGTGTTATAGTAACGAGACTAATATCCCATATTACAGATTAATCTTGTTTGGTAAATGTAAGTAGGTATTTGTTGGCATCGTTTTTTAATATGATAAATTACGCACACTTGTTTTTATTTACGATATAAGAGACTAATATTTTTTATAGAAGAATAATTATAAATATAGTACCGTAGTTAAAGTAACGTGTTTTATTATTAAACATCAAAAAGATTTTACACATTTAGTAACGTTTCTAATTAGTTTATAACACTGCTATAGTATAAAATAGTGGCGTGAAGTTTAACACTATTCTTACTTAAAAAAAAACTATCATAACATAAACATTTACAATAAATTCTCTTTAATTTCTTTCTTTTATAAAATTTTAATAAAGGCGTTTAATTGTTAAATATAACGAGCTTCCACTACAAGTTTCAGTTAGCCATTCTTTTTTCCAATAATTTATTTAGGGCCTTTGAATGATGATGAATCACGTACTGTTAAGTGACGTAAAGGAATAATGAAAGTCTCGTTTGACATTTCCAAAATCGAACGAAAAAATCTCTTCTAACAATTAAGCTTGCGTTGCGTTCCATATATATTTTTACATTTTCTGAATAATCGATAATAATGCTCTTGGCTAATAACCAAAAGTGAATATTAAAAAAAAGAGTTAGTTTCAAACAAATGTGACTAGTAAATAAATTTGCGGGAGCGACTTTGATTAGGAACATACTGTTTTGAAATTATTTTATACATTACATTTATTATCTATTATTTACATTTTATTTATTTCAAAAAAGTATGTTTTAGTAAGAAAACCTATTTTCTTATTTCTTATGAGTAGTAATATAAATAAACACTAGCATCCTTAAATACAAAATATGCTTTTAATTTATAACACATACCATCAATTGATAGATATTTTTTTTAAACATCATTCTTTTAATTTAAGGCATGTATTAATTAAAATTTAATTGAAATTGTTAGCTGTTAAAGTCGACTTTACAACACGACAAACGATTGTTAAAAAACAATTGAATAAAATAAATAAATATGGATGAAAATACTTGAGTAAATGTATGAGGAAGTAGATAGGATCAGCGGAGTTAAAGCGAATAAAATATATTTAGTTCTTCGCTCCATAAATCGTTTTGCGTGTTCGTTTAGTTACTGCGCTGAATTTTGCTGTTGCGGTAAATCTTTTTCCAATAAAAGCTATTACAGCGAATACTGGATAGTTCCGGATTGCCGCAAGCTTCGAGCAATATCAAATCGTAAATAAAATGAATCTAGCTTCGTGTATGTAGTAATGTTAGGTATATTTGAATAATAGAAAATGTTATTTTATTATATTAGTATACCTATAGTTAATATAGTTAATTGAAAAGTTATTATCAAAACCTAAAAAACATTCGAAGATATGGAATATTCTAATAATTGGAAACAATAATAGAAGAGCTAATCACCACCATCATCATCATCAGCCTGTGTTAGTCCACTGCTGGATATAGGCCTCCCCTAATCCACGCCTTCTCCAATGCGAGCTGGGCATGGATGAATGACGCATCGATCATCTCACTTTTCAGACCATTGGGTGATCGGCCCAAATTATTGTCATAACCGTCCAGAAAACAAAGATAATAGAAAGTGGTATCCCCGAGGGATTCGAACCCATGACCTCCGATTTATAAACCAAGGGGTAATACTACTAGGCCACGTAAACGGTTAAAGATCTAATACCTTCGCTATTTCTAGCGTAGAAAGTAGTCGGCAAAAACAAGGGGTGGATTTAAGTAACATTCGGATTAATGGCTTATAATTTGTTTGTAAGTGCGGGCACGGGCACTATCTTCTAACTAATTGGTTGCTATTAGTTAAGCGGAGTTTAAGGAATCATCCTCACAAAATATTAGGTCACAAATGCAATTAGTGCTAGTACGCCATAAGTCATGGTACACACACAGTACATTTTACCTTACCTTAATTTAATGATAGCAATTATTTCATTAATTATGTAAAATTAACTTATGTAAATGAAAAAAAAATAATCCTACAGACTGGATAATAAGTTATTAATAAAAATTTAATAAAGAAGTAATAAAAATTTAACCAACAGGATGGTTAAATTTTTATTACTTCTTACGAATCAAAAATCTATTTTTATCGTCTTTAGTGTTATACGATATTGTTAACAAGTAGAACTTGTTTTTCTTTAGGTTCAAATATATATATAGCTCCAAGTCGCTCAGCGAGCTATGGAGCGGGCTATGCTTGGTAAAGTGCGTTACGCAGCCATCCGCAGAATAACCATGATAACCGACACAGCCCGCAGAATTAGATAGCTAAAGTGGCAATGGGCCGGTCGTAGAACCGATAACCGTTGGTGAAGTACTGGTCATCGCAGAGTCGGACGACCCCCCACCAGATGGATTAACGACCCGTGCAAATGTGTAGGTGGTTGGTGTAAGCAGTTGGCACAGGGTAGTACCTGCCCCCCCCGAACAGGTTCTCGCTTTGTCTTAGCGGTGGGGCTCAGTACCTTCGGCTTGGGTCAGCCGCGGGGAAGCTAAGAGTAACCTGGCGGCTTGAGGAGTAAAGCCGGCGTGGAGGAAGCTGCCCAAGGGCTGAACAAGTCCGCTTTGGATGCGCCTTGGAGGTGTGGAGGACGGGTTGCAGGAGGTAGGTGTGCCCCTTCCTGTCCCTCTCTGCAACCAAGGTGGAGTCGCGGGGAGGAGTAGTGTCGTATTCCGTAAGCTGCCTCCCTATCCTCCGGACTAGGGGCTGCACCGCTGATGCGGTGGAGAGGCCGTGGAGGAGGAGACATTCGGCATGGTGTCGTCGATCTCTCCTCCTTCTGCAGCCGAAATGGAGCTAGCGGCGGAGCTTAACATCGGGGCCGCCGCTGGGGACTGGGAGTCTCGTCTCTGCGTGGGCTGGGAATTCCTAGCTCCCATGGCCCTTGAGTAACAGACTCGGGGGAGTGAGTTACCTAACTTCAGTGGCCGAGACGAAGGGCGCACTAGTTCTGACGCGCCCAGAAAGAGTCAGATGCCCGTAGGGCCAAGAAGTGGCTGCTTCGGTGGTCAGCGCTAGTGGTGTTGCAGATGAGTGTAAGCACGTTCCTGTGACCCCACCCTAAAGGCGTCAAAAAGGAACAAAGTGGTGGTTTGGCGAATCCGGCATAAACCGTCTTTGCCCCCGCGAGGACGGGTATGCGTAGGCATTTCCCACGGTAAAAAAAAAAAAGAAAGGTAGTACCTGGGGGAGGTCTATGCTCAACAATAGGCTTTGACAGGCTGAAGTATTTCATCTCTCCCATTGTATAAAATGTATATATATGGTAAGAACTAAGAAGAGCACATCCATAGCCTACAAATCCCATTTACAAAACATATAATAGCAATATATTGTTATATAATTCGTCTGTCCATCCGTCCATCCATACACGCTAAAAATACATTAAGCGACCGCTCTAAGGTTTTAAATTGAGCGTCGTTTGAAATATCTCCTTTAGGTCATTTACGTAAACAAACTAAGAATCATCTGATTTTAATAGTTTATGTGAACCATAAAATACAACAATCCAATTAAAATGGAGCAATCATTTAAGACGAACGAATTTTAACCAATAAAGTAAACGCACACACAGACATACACACACAGCATAAACTCAAACTGTGAAAAAGGGGCGCTCATACAATAAGTAGAATTAATCTCAACGATTAAAACACGCACACATACACACACATTCAAAGTATATATAAATAAGGAAGACTTTTTTATCAAAAGAATTTATGGCTTACTCGACTACAAAACAACCTACATTGTAACCCCTCCATCCTATATTTATACATAAAATCAGTTAAGCGACGGGTCAAGGACTTGTGATTGAGTGCTTTAACATCTTCAGTTATTTTTAAACTTGATAATGTTTTGGATGTAAGAAAGGAGCTTATTTGTTAGCAATATAATAAGAAAAAATTAAAAAAAATGTCGATGAGTTATGGATTCATTAAAATTTATTCGATTCAAATGTTTCCCTTTTTTTCTTATACATAAAAAACAAAGAAGTAATATCAACATAAAGAAAAACATTTACTTTCTGTTTTTCCTTTTAGAATAGATCACTAATAAGTTTGTCCACTTGCAAAATAGCAGCTAGTATGTAAAATATATTTTAGGCAACTTTTATTTTGTAGCCACTTGCATGAGTTTTGTATCTTTTTAAAAATATTGTCGAATTTAAGTTCAATAGAAACATTTATAATACGTTCTAAGTTAATCAAAACGTCATTGAGAAAACTGATTTATGTTGGCCTAAAGGTGATGGGTTCAAATACCGCGGGGAAACAACTTTGTGTTATCTTTTTTTCCTGGTTGGTTCGGATAATTTCGTCCTTCGATCACCCAATTGTCTGAAAAGTAAGATGGTCCATGATAAAAACTCGGTCCACCTACCGACATGCATTGGATCAGAGTGACTAATAGAGAAAAACTCATTAATAGAGAATTCATGCATGAGGGGCGGTTTAAGTCCAGCGGTAGACTAACAAAGGCTGATGATAATGATGTCGATGCTTTAAGGAGAGCATAAAAGGGTTCTGCAGTATGTCCTTTGTAGAAATATTAATTGCTACTTGCAGAACGGCTAATATGCTTTCGTAATAAAATTAATGGGATATGGTCCAAAACCCCCTAAGTGGAGAAGGCGAGCAGTAGGGGAGACCTATGTCCAGCAGTGGACTAAGACAGGCTGATGATGATGAATTAAATTAATAGCTTGTACTACAGTACTACTGATTGAACAAATTATCTGAATTATTTTCCTTGTCAACTATGTGCGTTATTTTTTTATACATTTGTATTGTTTTTGTTCTTAATTATAAAAGAAAACTTTTTTCTATGGGACTAAAACCAAAATCGGTATGCAATTTAATTAAATAATGTGATGTAGAAACTTCTTTAGTCCACCACTTTTGCAATGAAAACTCATTCATTTTATGCTTCAATTTAAGTGTGTTTACAAATTAAGAACTGAGCAGAAAATTATATATTTTAGTGTAACATTTGAATATTCATCCTCAATGTTTCTGTCACTGCTTAAGTTACGAATTGCGAAAACAAATTGCAACATTTCATGAAACTCGTTTATGTTTCAAAGGGAAATTTGCTCGCAACATTTGCATCGTTAATAGAACACTTGATGAGAATAAACACGTTATTTCCATATAATTTAAAGCATAATTAAGGATGTGCATAAATGTGTTTGCCAACTTATAATTTCCTCCTAGTAGATTTTAACTACGGCTGCTGATCTATGTAAGAGATCAGCCAACTATGCTGTAGATTTTAAAGAGTATATGTGTTCACTCCCATAGTCCCGAGGTCAGGCCCAGGATCAACTTTTTACATGCCCATCCGACGCATGGATTATCTTACTTTATAGACAATGGGGCTATCGCATTGGCCCTAACCATCAAAAAACACCATTGAAAAATTCTTGATACCCAGAAGGATTCGAACCCACGACCTTCAGTTCTCGTAACGTTAAGGCATACTACTAGGCCAGAGATACCGCAGTTTGCTAACTACCCTACTAGCGCAGAAATTATAAAACTTTCGAATGCCACAAGAAGTTGGTGATGGCCATTTTCTAATAAATCAAACTTAATGAGGTACTCTATATAAAGTTATTTCGTATTTTATCTGGTTTATCGTCTAGTAGATTGATTTTTCTGGTAAAAAATGATAAAAATGTATGGTCTAAATTCTTGAACCTTTAATTACCAGTTTTTTTGAAAATAAAAAAGAAATATTGCGTTATTCTAAATCATGATATGTCTGCTTACCATATGGAACACACAGTAATTACAACAATATTTAAGCTAACTAGATCAATACAGCACTTGTTTACTTTTTTGCCCGTAATCCTTATATAAAGTCAAAACAAAAAAATGTTTATAGGAGCAAAGAGATTTTAAGTCAATTTTAAGAATTTTTTTTGCATTAGCATTGTCAAAAGTACTAATGCCAAAATAGGTTATATTTTTGATAAAAATGAAATTGTCTATCTTTTTAAATAAATAATAAGCTTCTTACTGACTCACTATGAATATGTTACATTTTCAACCATATCTTCTATCTATCTATCTTATTTTTAATAATATGAATGTTTAATATATCTTAAATATATATATATGCTCAACTTCATATCGTGCTGCACCGATTACTTGTACCCCTTGTAGACGTATATATGGGTTGATATGTTCACGTTTTAAACAATGTTTTTTTTTTGTATAAGCTCTTAGACGCTATCAATAATGAAAACGGTTTGTTCCATACACTTTTAAGTTTATATTTAATATACCTAGCTCCTATATATATAATTTAAAGTAAAAATCTCAAACTAGGGATTTTACAATTTAACGAAAAAAGATTCTATAGACATAAATGGGGACGTTAATTAATCACCGCAATATTAAAACTCATTCTTCGATTTTTTTTAATAGCATTAATATAAGATTTCTTCTAACTACACTTTTCAGCAGTACCTGAATTCCTTGTTGTATTTTAAATAGGGATATATAATAGTATATCAACATGCACTAAATTCATTACCTCCTTTCTTTATTCTTTTGGAAAATCGGTCAAATATTCCAATAACAACATGATAATAAAATACTATCAATATTCATTTGATTTTCACAAAAGCAATACATTCCATTCTATTCGTTTTATGGCTAATAACTTTCTATCCGATACACTCAATGGCTCTTTAAACGCGGAAGCCAATTCCAGAGTAATTCAATTTGCGGAAGCGGACCACGGCGACCCATTGCTACTGATGCATGAGTCCATTATGACAGTTCAGACTGTGTCCTATTATTGGGGCAGATAATAATTTAGGTAATGTTACGGCCTTACTTTGCTTACTAAGTACGTTTGATTTACCTTAGTGACACGACATAAATCACGATCAATAACATTACTAGTGATTTATGTCATTTTTATTAAATCTAGACATAACTTCGATCAGTAGATAAAAAACGATTTTTTTAAATTTTTTTGTTAATTTAAATTTTCAACTTATTAACTTAGATAACAATTAACTTTTTAAATCATATATGATCAACTATGAGTAAATTTATTAAGATGCAAAATACAGCACTTTACTTGACTATGAATTATTTTATGCCTGTAGGTGTTTTCTATTTAGTATACGAGAGGCACCAAAGAAGAAGAAGAGAAGAAGAAGAATGCTATAGAAAACCAAGAATAGCGTTAAAGTATTACGCTTTTAAATATGCACGTGTATTTTGAAACCGTTTTCTTATCACAGTTGTGTATAATTATTTCTATTGCTTGCGCGAATATTATACATTATTAAATAAAATGACAGATTTGTAATTATTATTGCAACCTATGTACAATAGATACTTAGTGATATGTTTATATTTAAAAGTAAAAGCAAATAGAAGTGAAAAAAGACTTCGTCGTAGGCATCATTTGAAACGATTCTGAGATCGAGGTTGTGTAAGGAGGTAATGGAGTGGGAGACATTTGACGAAATTGGCACTTTGAATGTCATTTGAAAGGCATGTTTCAGTTTTCTTTATATACTCAATGTATGTTATTTGTTAGGGTTGTTGAGCTTTATCACTTTGTAAAGGAGGTTCCACAAATTTAATTGAGTGTGTGATTAAATGTGGGGATACAATATATGGCCCCAGATTGCTGGCCAGAACGCAACAGCTGATTCAGAGAGTTCATAAAACATGTATGTGCTCTTATTCCAATGTATCGACACTTATTCGTTAAAAAATAAGTTAATGTGAATTTAAAATATTGGAATCTCGCTCTGTAGAAGACTATATCTATATAACCTGTTATTTATAGGTATCGAGTAGCAATATTTATTTTGATTCCTCTAATACGGTAAAGTTGTACATTTATTTCTTAAGTAGCATTTATTAGAAAAAAACAAATAAAAATTACGTTTGTTTTTTATTTTATTAACAGTCAAAAAAAATTTTTTTTTCTTTATTATATTACGGTACAGTATGTTATATGTGAAAGCAGTACTTAAGTTACCCATAGTATTTATAATCTGAAGACTTCTGTGACCTCCTGCGGGAGGCTTAAAAATGTGGAAAAATTGTGTTGCAGAGCATAATTAATTTATTAACAAAACTTAACATCTCATGTTGAAGGCTACGGATTGGCGGGCTAATATCGTCTCATGGTTATTAATAGCAGAGCGTGTTACTATGAAATGAATACTCTTGTTGTTTCCTCCCTTCTTTTATAATGTTTTTTTTTTGTGCTGTTCACTCATTTGTATTAGTTGACGTGAAAACGAATCTCATCAGATGTTGTCTGTTGACAGTAAAAATTCTTGTTCGTCACTTGATATAAAAAAATATGTTTACTATAAATAACCGCCTCCGTTAACTACATCCGTAGCCTAATGGTAAGGGTGTGTGCTTTAGTCGTGGGTTCAAATACTGCAGTGACTCAACTAATTTCATTGTTGTGTCTAATTGGTTAGCGCAATTTGAGCCGATCACCCAATTGTCTGTAAAATAAAATGATGTCGTATGTGTAAAATAATACTGCATCGGGTAGGCATGTAAAAAGTCGTCCACGTGGTAGGACTTGGTCTGAAATCTCCCTGATGGAAAAGGCGTGCGTCAGGGGAGGCCTTTGTCCAGCAGTTGACTAACACAGGCTGATGATGATGGCTATGAATAACTGCATTAAATATGTTTCAATTATATTGTATTAAAATGTTTATTGCTTGCGTAAGTTTAAATAATACGTCATTTGCGATTTAACTTTGTTATATTGAGTGTAAAGACAAAAGGCTCGTTATAAGCGACCAATGTTTTCAATCAGAAGACAAAACAAAGTAATACAAAAGTTTACAAGGGATCGTCTTGTTTATGGCAAAAGGTTCAATAGAATGGCAACTTCGCCGACCGAATCAATCTTTCTTGGTATTATGTTACAAGCCAATGTTTCACAATGTTTTTTATTATCTGCTTTCGTTTACATTTGATAATAGCGTGCTCTGTCTGATAATTAATTATTCTGTTTACGAAAATACTTCACATTATTTATTAGAAAAGATTATTAGAGGATCTAAGATCATGCATCTTAATTTTTATTATTAATTGCAAATATAAATTATTAGAAGTAATTAAAAGTGATTCATTTATGCGTCTATATTATTAATTTTTAATTCATAGGTGTTTATCCTCTTTTTGACCGACTTCCCAAAAGAAGGAAGTACTCAATGGAGAGCGATTTTATAATTTAAATGTTACCTCGTTCTTCCACTGCTAGAGCTCCGATGTTGTTCTCTTTTCAAATGATATATATTAGCTTCTTATTGGTCCTACTTTTTATTAATTTTGTGATAAGTGGTTTAATAGATAAAAAAATATAATAAAAAAAATGTAATTTAATATTGATTAAATTACAAACGCTGCAAAAACCGTAAAAGTTTCACATAGAGTAGACACATAGAGAAAAGATAGACATAGAGTATATATTATTACTCAATGTAAGTTCTATAATACTTTCGTTTTCATTTTGCTTTTGACGATAATTTTAAATTATATGCATTTAACAAAATAAATAAAAGAATTACAAAAGAAATATGAATCATCATGCTATCTACCTTAAAAAGTAAACATTTTTAAATGTAATTACTTGTTCAAATAGATGTTTAGCACATAGATTTTTAACAGCTTACTTTCATAACTTATAAAATAGGCTATTTGCTATACATTTAAAACGGCGTTTAGTCATATTCTGCAACAATCAACGATATTATGATCTTGTTAACTAATAAAGGCAATAAGAGGTGTTGTTGCATTAGACTAAAATTGACTGTAAGTACATACACGGGATGGATCAAATATAAAGATGTATTGCAGGTTGTTATTGTAATGTGCGACTTACCTTACTACGAATCTAATATTCTATACACAAAATATCTCTAAACCGGTCTCGCACTCAAGTGACCGTGAAATTATTCCACTAGTCCTGAAAAAGGACCTCCGATAGGTCCGAAACGAGTAGTCAATTCTGGCTTCACTAAAGTCTTAATTGTTTAATATTTCTATACAATATAAAAAGTAAACGTTTAAGGCTTAACACGAGGTAAAAATCTTGTTCAATTCCAACCTCTCTAACTCGGTTTTACCCGGTATACCGGTGGTAGGTCCCCTTTTACAAGGGATGGGTACTACCACGGTCCCTAATTATACCGAATAGAAGTAGTGTGAAAACACTACCGTGTTACGGTTTGAAGGGCACCGTAGCCAGCGTATTTACTGGGTAAACCAGACTTAACATCCTATGTCTCACGGTAAGACCGCGTTGGTGATTCTAACAGTCTATGGGCGTCGGTGACCACTTTCCATCAGGTGGCCCGACTGCTCGTCTGCCTGCGTAGGCAATAAAAAAATGTGCAATGAACTAGAAGAATACAAAGGCGTATGTGTACCCTTTTTTGTTGGCAATATAAAATGTGTTATAAATGTAAATCTTACATAAAGCCTTTCCGTAGTAGGAAACCGTACAAAAATCCAGACATGTTGTGCTTCATTCGAAATCAAAGTCAAATATCTTAATTCAACATAGGAGCATAAAACTCTAATTGATCGTCAATTAGTCTATCACTGGTACGGAAATGGAATCCCTGCCTAAGAAGAACCGGCGTAAAAACTCAGTAGGATTTTTTTCCTTTTGTAATAAAACTCTTTACAAAAATTAAGAATAACAAACAACATATTTTCTCAGATTAAAATTGCTTGGAGCGAACAATTCATTACTAGGTGTGATATCATTAATATAGTCAATACAGCAATAATATACTTTCACACGTAAACAAATTACAAACAGTTGAACGTTTTCTTAGATTTTGTTGTGCAAGCGTATCTATTAGGTAATTTGTTTGTTACAATTTTGGTTATAGGTTGAGATAGAATTGATATTGTATTACAATCAATAAAGTAATATAAATATATTTTCGATTGTGGTTGGTTAGTTTGTAGATTGTGTCAATTCCGAGGTTTTAACTGGCCCAGATTTACTGGTTATTATCGAATTCGTCTAATAACTTTAACATGATTTTACTTATTTCATAATTGAATAATATATTTTAAAGGCAGAAATTTAAAGGTAGTTGATGTTTTACGGAAATAACGTAAATATAAGTAAAAAGAACGTTAACATTTCTTGTATATCCTAAAATAAAAACTGTGGACAAATAAGCTTTCCATTTCATTGGCACTAATTCTATTTCACTGCATCTATCTTTGTCAATTATGCTCTCAGTGTTAATTGTGATAATAATTGTCTATTGTAAATGTATATTGTTATTACCTTGGTTAATCATTTGTATAAGTTCTTGCACCAGTTTGTAATAATGTAATTCTAAAATTAAGAAGACGCAAGACCGTGTAGTTCATTGTTATTTCGAAATTGTAGTAAATTATGTTGACAAAATCAAAATAAATAGAAGATGCTGTACTCAAAATATTTAAAACGGCGTTTGTGACATTTAAGTTGTTTTAAATCGTGAATACAACAGTCCGTTTTACTGTGGAAAAGGTAGAAATAAATATTCCGTTTAATTTTTTTTCTCGCTTAATAACACGTGACTGATCGAAAGCTGCACATAACTACTAAATAATTTCTTGAATAGCTTTAGTAAAGTAACGCTCCTTTCTCTGATTTGGACATTTTTTTCTGTGATATCGCAAAAGTATATTTCCTTAATTAAAATAAATTATGTGATTTTTGTATTAATAACAACGAAGATCCCTCTACCTACTTCATGAAGGATAAATTACCGCAATACGTGTAAAATAAATGTGAAATTTTAACGAAAAAATATGACCGACTTCTAACAGCCTACAACTATTTTACGCAATGTAAGCAGGTAAATGCCTCCATAGCCTAGTGGTATTGGTGTGTGCTTAGAAACCAGAGGTCGTGGGTTCGAATCCTTCGGGGACTCTACAAATTTTCATTGCTGTTTCCTAGTTGGTTAGGGCAATTTGGACCGATCATCCTATTGTCTGAAAAATAAGATGATCCATGCGTCGGATGGGCATGTAAAAATTCGGTCCACCCACCAAACCGCATTGGACCAGCGTCGTGGGATACGGTCCGAAACCCCCTGTAACATTTAACTATACTATCTTTAATAAGCTTTGAATGTACCTGATTGTTTAAAATATTGTGTGATGAACGTGTATTTTTCCTGTTCATAAGTGTTTGTATCAATATTATGTATTTATTACAAAAGAAAAGTAGCTTTATATATTATAGTCATCTAGTTTCCATAGTACAAGCGTTGTAGTTTGGAGACTAGAAATGTTTAGCTATTTGTCCAGAAATATGTATAATTATATGTTTAGTTTTTGCAAAAGCAAAATTAAAACAAACTGAACTAAATTTTAATTATGTTGAAAAAAAAACTTTTTTATGCGTTAACCGACATAATATTTATTTCCTCCAATTAAGTTGTTTCACTAAAATACTTATAAACCTGTCAGTAGTACTTAAAATAGCAATACGTGACGTGGCATGGATACCTAATAAACTTGAAAGACGTCTATTTACTGAACACAATAGTAGCTAATGTCATTGACATGGGAATAGCTCACTTAGTAAGGCTTCCACTGGAACAATCAGCTTTATCAGCACTCATAACGATTACGCTCGAGTACAGGAATGCGGTCAGAGAATGTTTATTGTCTGATATTTAAGACATAACTTCAACTTAGAATTATTTATTATTTCCTATACTATTTTCTCTGAAAAACTTAAAGTAAAAGAAAGCATTTATTTAAATTTATTAGTTTTATTGTATGGCTTTTTGGCTACTTCGGAATAAATTAGATCTTTTTTTATTGGTGTACTACTTATAAAAAATGCTTAAAAAAATTGCACCAAATGACAGCGATAATGCCTATAATTTAAATAAAGAATAAACAAAATCAGAGCACTAGGGGCAAGCAATGAGGTAACATATTAAAAAAGGGTCCAAATTGACTACCCCCTTCTTTTGGGAATTCGGTCAAAAGAGACAGACTAAATATGGTACTAAAAAAATAGCATGTTGTTGTCCTAATTAAACGTTCCACAGTCACGATTTTAAAATAAAAAAAAACTAGTCCCTTTCAAAGCCAGTTCAACAGTGAATCACGACTATAACATGGTGCATTTCATTCGGGCAATCTCCGTTTCTGATTCTAATGGAAAAAATCCTTTAAGATTTTGTTATAAATTATAATAATTAATTAAGCTGTCTCTTTCCTATCAAATCCTATAATCTATACTAATATTATGAAGAGGAACGATGACGAGACGAAGACGCATCCATCAGGAAAATCCATTTCAAAAATCTAAAAATAACATAGGAATAAACGTGTATGGGCTGTTATTATAATTTAATACACGGTATAACATACATTGATTTGGCCAGTGAGTAAGTTTAAACACAGGAACACAGTATGTTTCATGTCAAACATATGTACACTCTACGATTGATAGACATCTACTTACGTAGTACGACATTAGGTAATGCTACAAGCAGGTTATCAACTCACACAATAGGGCTTTCGATGCAATAATCAGCTTTCTAGAGTCCGAACAAAATTATCGTTTAATTACAGGAACGCGATCTAAATATGGTTTAATTGTCAGTAAATTGGACAGAGGCAGATAAATTAGAAAGAAGAAAAGAATATTTATTTTCTTTATTTACGTTTCTATCATATGAATTGTATGTTGATATTGTTTTTTTTACCAAGGCCGAATTCGCGAATGTTAATCAATGAATTATTGTTTTCTTTGGATTTAATAAATTTAAGGTATTGCAGCGATTAACAGACGATGTAACAGTTTAAAATTACATTATTTATTTGAACTTGTTGAGTGGATTAGTTTTTAAGGAACTGGCGTCCTATATTGACCTACCAAAGATGGCTCTGACAAGAAAATCAGGCAGCTTTCTAACCATGCATGAAACTGTCCTTCTCATTTTTGGTGAAATCACCTAAATTAATCTGAACAACCAAAAAAACCAGAAAGCAAAGAAACACAAAGTTTTTCAAAACAACGCTTATAGAAAAGCCTACTATTCTGTTATAAATTACATTGAGGACCAAGATGTGTGGATTTGTTTATACTCTGCTCTTGCCCCTAGTAACTTAAAAAAAATGTATTGGTAAAATTTTGTAAATGCTAAAATTAAAAAAAAAATACCAAAGAGATTCTTGCCGGTTCTTATCTGGACGGGTCTGAATTTATGAACCGGTGGTAAATGAATAGTTTTTGACGTTAATAAGTGCTCAGTAGAGCCTAAATTTAATAAATGATTTTGACTTTAACTTTTGGCAACAGAATCCAAGCCTATGATCTTAGGGTTGCAAACAAGGGTCATTACCACTTAACCATGGAGACAGTTTTGGTGTGTCATTGTATTTGAGTTTGTCCTCCTTCCGGATGTCTTAAAGAGCCCGGATCGTCTATTGAAGCTGCTGTGTCAGAGCGTTAACAAGAAAATAAATAACATATAACCATCCCTCAAACCAGATAGCCAGCAAAAGGATACTTGCCACCTACGCAAGTTGCACGCTCTTAAGCCTGCGAAAAGTCAGAACTCCAATCACTTCCTTGTCCCGTTTCGGGACATACTTTTGAGTCTTTACAACTTCGCTAAAAGCGAGCAATTGACTACAAATCTTTTTTACGTAGAGAAATGTACTCATTCGTATTAACTAAATCTATCACATGGATAAACTTCTAGCCTTCATACGGAAGAACTAGGTGTATATACTGAGAAGTACCACTACGTCATAATGATGACATTTTGGAGGGGGGTACCAGAACTGGTTAGAAAGACAGGGTGTTGTTCGAAGATAACGTTGCATTTAATACCTAATTTTAATTGTGTAAATTCCTCAAGGCTGTCATTGATGAATCGATCTGGATTTAACAATGAGTGTGCAATTGTGTAATTTGAAATTGAGTTACGCTGTTCGTATTTATTTTAAAATGTTACTAATTGAAAAATCTAATTTAAAATTTAACGATAATCCCATAAGATAGACCATTGTGGTTGCAATATTTTCTCTTTTTATTTTTTTATCAATATTATATTCAGAATTTACTTGCTTATATTCTAACTTATAATTTGACTGGGAGTAAACTAAGTCGGTGACACGAGATGAAACAATATAATGTTAAGATAGGTCAGGGGCACCCTCAGAATTTAATGATTCAATTTCTGTGAATGTTCACATTTACAATGACTGTATAGAAATAAACAATAATACGCAGGAAAAGAAACTATTTTAATATGTGCTTTTACGTAAAGGAGATTTGAATCCTTAAAGCCACTCCATTAAATATGTTCTCTCCACAAAAATTATTCATATAAATATATCGATCTAATTGAAATTATTTAAATGCTTCCTTTGATAGAAATGTAATCTATTAATTAGTGTTACATTGCTCCTGCGTTCCTACTGTAGTAGTAATAACATAATTATGTATCATTATTCTAATCCATGATATAACACAAAACTTAGATTTAAATCTTTCATTTAACTTGCAGTAGATATCACTCACAACCTAATTCACATTCACAGCTTTACAGTCAAAGATATAGAACATCAATTTCACAACACACATCTGCTCCACTCCTTCCTTTACTTAATGAGCAAGTTAATGCCGTCGTCTTATTACTTTCACATTGTTCAACACATTTTCTACCCCAGATAAAAAAAAAATATGCGTTACAGATATTAATAACTATATAAGCGTTTATAGGTTTATATTAAAAAAATCTTTGCTTTTTTAAATAAAAGTTTGAACATGAAGATTTTAAATGGGATCGGCTTAGTTGATAAATTAAAAATATATTTAATTGAATTTTATGGGACAATATACTTTTAAGTAGAGGCGAAAATATTTGGGGCATCGATAGATTAGTAAGATGATGTATAATATTTACTCATCGATGCTCTTTTTTTAATGACTATCAAAGACGATCTTAAGTCTTATTGTAATTTTAAGTGTTAAGTGTTAAACATGTTATATATAAATAAACTCCTAAAACTAAGTAAAGAAAAATATTGTTATTCATAGATTTAGGTACATAACTTTAGGTCTAGAGCTAACAAATACTAGAGTTTATTCATTATCTTCATGTAAGAATTATTCCGTACCAGTGGATCTACCCTGTCTGCAACTAGTTATAATATTTTACTATGAAACTTCTGATAACTGGCACGGTTATTAATTAAATTCCGAAGATAGTTCTAGAAGTCACAAGCCAGTCTTTAATTGTAACTGCCTCCGTAGCCTAGTGGTATGGGCGAGTGCTTTAGAAACCAGAGGTCGTGGTTTCGAATCCTTCGGGGACTCAACAAATTTTCATTGTTATTTCCTAGTTGAGCTAGAGTAATTTGGCTCGATCACCCAATTGTCTGAAAAGTAAGATGATCCATGCATCGGATGGGCATGAAAAATCGGTCCACGCACCAACCCGCATTGGACTAGCGTGGTGGATAGTCCAAAACCCCTAATGGATAGGTGTATTAGGGAGAGCCTATGTCCAACAGTGGACTATCACAGGCTGATAATGATGATGAAGCCAGTCTTTTGATTTTAACTTAAATTTCTACTCCTTTGCTATGTTGTTACTAGAATTCATTAAAAAAAAAGTTTAAATAAGTTTTGAAAATATCGCGTATCCAAAAACAATTATGAAATATAGAATTTTTATATAGTAATTATTCAATAAAAACTAAATAAATTGAGGGACAAAATTTTAAACAAGTTTGTATTCAAATTCTTGATATTCAAGAAAATTTATTACTAATAAAATTTAAATAATATTTTCGTGAACTAACTTACTGTAATTGTCGACTTGCAAAGTAATCACCATTTGTTAGATTAGCAAATTAAGTTTCAAACTGCACAAGCCTTGAGTGATGTAAAATGTTTGTTTTAGTATTCTTTAACACGAATTAGATGCTTTGCATACTATGCCTGTCGATAATTTCAAACATTTTTCACATAATACAATGGTTATTTGCGCTTATTGCGTTCATTTTATTTAATAATATATATTATAATTATTTCTTTTATTTACGCGATTATACATATCAAATCCACTTATTTACGGATTTTTCGCGTTACTTAAATATATTTATTCCCGACGTTTCGTTTTCTTTTCAGCATCCATGATCACGGGCAGACTAAGTTGGTATATGTCAGACATATAAATATATTTAAGTAACGCGAAGAATCCGTGAATAAGTGGATTAGAAATATATATTATATTCAAACATAAATAATATAGTATCATCAAACCACTGGGACATTTTTTTAAGTTCTTTAGATGACGTGCAGCATGACTTACCTGAAACAAAACAGAAAATATTGATATTAATAAATGCTTTGAAAATTCATAAATAAAACAGCCCATGATTATTGTTAAAACAGAATTTGTGGAATTTAAATACATGTATTTATGATATTAAGCGATTTGTATATTTCCAATTTCATTCTTTTCATCATGAATCGTAAAACTTGCAATTTGTTTAGCGATACGACCAAAACATATCGAATCGGGTATAAATCGAATACCGATTTCCCTGATTTATGACAAAAGTGTAAAATACAACTATTGTGACACTATATTTAATAACGTAGCTATGTATTGTTTGTAGGACCTCAATATCTTACGGATTATTATGTGATCTACTTGCAATAATAAAGTCTAATATTAGGTTTTGTAGTATTTTTTTTAAGCAATAATTTTATATTGTGTAGTTTATTAAGCAATTATTACTTATGTAAATAAAGATTTTACAGATTTTATCGCGTTCAATTTCGGTTACAATTATCACAACATAGTTCACGGGCAGTGTTCACGTGAATGATGAAAGTATAATGCTAATTAAAAAGACAGTAAACATTAAAATCCGTACAAGACATACCGAATGTTAGCAAAATAAACTTTATATTTCATTTTACTGTCAGTAACACTTACGTACGGCTTTCTGAGTTAATTTTGCCATGAGTGCTTTTGTCTACTAATCATATCAAGGTTTCAGAACCTTCACTCCTTTTTATGAGCTATAAATAGTAACATTTATGAATATATTTGTGTAAACAATTTCATTTATGACGTATTATTTTTTATTGTATGTATTCATGTAAGTATTTAAATAAAACGTAAACTGAAAAGTAATTAGGAAATTATTGGGTTGATTTATTGACATACGGAAATGCAAGATATAACCTAATCCTTTCATTACTATAATAATGTTCATTTTACGAATAAAATTTTAGTTAGAGTTGAACGACGATTTCTATTTTATTTAGTAACGATTTTATGTATTTTATTTAGGAGACGAAAAATAAGTATATATACTTTATTATGTTTTGCTGACAGACTTAATATACTGCGTGCGTAGGCCACGAGTAAACCGCATTAGACGACATAAAACCGAAGGCAAGCAAACTCCGTAACATTCAGTTTGCTTACCACCCACTCTAGGAAGCACCTCACGACGGTCAATATTTGCTCAGTAACGTGAAATCAACAATGGCCTTTAATTGCGTAGTACCATGCCAGTAGGCCAATGTAGTACGACCTGACAAACTTTATAGACCTACAACTAGTGGTGAGTAAGTACTTCATAACTCCACACACTTCACACTGGACACAGCGTAGAATCAATTTATATTGATTCCACTTCTTTTTCGATTCCTTTTTTACATTTAACGTTTACTTTTTTTTTAATTATAAGTTTTTTTTGGCTCAATTCACTATCAAGGTATGCAGGAATACGCGATAAAGTAATGCTTGTTTGAGTTTGTAAAAGAAACCATTTTTTTTTATTTTAAAGTATGTGATTTACTTTTTAATAAACCGGCTATTTCTTATAAATAATTTAATAAAAATCTTAGAACACAAAAGAGGTAATACTACAAATTAACTATTGATATTTTTTACATTACACTAAGTTTTTTTTATTTTAAAGTATATATATCTTTGAAATGAATTTGATGTTAAAGAATATTGTATTTCATGTGTGTAAAAGGGTTTTTTAAGGGTATTATTAAAGTGATCTTTTATCTCTTTTTTCATTTCAACGAAGGTAGACGTGCAGTCGTTCCACCTGATGGGAAGTGGCCACCAACTCGATCATAGACATAGGAAATATTAGTGATATCACCAACGCGCTGCCTACCGAGAGACATAGGGTGTTAAGTTTTGTTTACCTAGTAAATACGCTGGCTACGGTGCCCTTTAACCCGGAACACAGTAATATCTTGTAAAAGCTATGCAAATATTGCGATTCAGGTAGATCTCTTTTTCATAAGCTTTCGTCTGGGTAGTACCTCCGCGGTGCTCGTCTTGCCGCAAATCTGAGCTGTGTAATAACTTATACTAAGTGAACGACAAAGTTATTTAACTGCCTCCGTAGTCTTGTCGTATGGGCATGTGCTTTAGAAACCGGAGGTCGTGGGTTCGAATCCTGCGGAGACTCAACAAATTTTCATTGTTGTTTCCTAGTTGGTGAGGGCAATTTGAGTCGATCAACCAATTGTGAGAAAAGTAAGATGATCAATGCGTTGGATGGGCATGTGAAATGTCAGTCCACCCACCAACCCGCATTGGATCAGCGTGGTGGGATACGGTCGAAAATCCCCTTAATGGAGAAGGCGGGTATTACTGAAAGCCTATGTCCAGCAGTAAACTAATACAGACTGATGATGTTAATGAAGTTTTTTTAAAATCCTACGTAGTAACTGGATAAACGAGACGTTCGAGCGAATTTGAGGCGTTTCATGGTGCCCTACTTGTGAGTAGTGCGTACCTACTATGCCACTTAACATGAGGTGATCCCTCTGCTGGTCTCGTAGCTTTAACAATAAAATGTTATATTATATTTTAGTGTTAATAATATTTTATGTTAATAATAATATATAAGTGCTACCGATCCTCCGACTAATCAAAAAAGTTCAAGGCTATGTGTAAGACTCGAGGCATGGTAATACAACAAGTATATTTTTATCGTTTCTATCCACTATTTCTAGGGCTATATATGAATGAAAAGAAAAATAAAATTACACCAAAAAGTTAAGTCTATTACAATAAAATGTTTCAGAATGCTCGAGAACACATTTGTCGCAGAAAAACTATTTGCTGTTGGCTTTTCTAACAATAGAACACTTAAGCCGCTTGATCGTTGTTACAGATCGCTTGGCTTATTGAGGTCAGACAAAAGCAACTTTTAGTAACGAGCATATGACGACTTGTTATTAATAAAATAGAATAAAAAAACCTTTTTTAAAAAATGCTACTTTTATTTCGGTTTTTAAGAGTGTGTGTGTTCATTTAATTTCCGTTAATCCATAATGCAAAAATACCGAAGTAATTTTTTCAAGCTATGTTTTTAGCTTACACATTTAAATTACTTGCAGATAATGATTTAATTAAATTAATAAATATAATAACATTATTAGGTAAAGAATTTATAATTATTATTTATTGTTTTGTTTACAGTAAATATGAACGCGAAAATCTTTGATCGAATACAAAAATATTAATTTTTTCCTCAAATATGGACGTATGTAAAATAAACCTCAAATTTATAACAGAAATATTCAAGTTTTATGGTTAATGATAAACGTCTAAATAAAAGGAGTCTCCGTGACAACATCATTTACTTAGTGTGACATACATTTTATACCTACTACTAAATGCATTGCAGTCGTTCTTAAGACTGAAAAAGTAAAAGTAAGTTATTAAGACTAAAAGAATAACTATCATTATTACAAAAATAAATTAATGTAAGTGTTGCGTACATTATAATCCATTAGAAAAATATGATGAAACATTTTAGTACCATCTCTATAATTGACTTAAGCATCAGCAGCAACGGCTCTGCGTGGTCCATTTTCCGCAGATTGAATTGCTGTGCTATTGTTACTATTGTTACCCGTTTATGGGCCATTGTTCTTGTAAGATAAAACTTGATAGCCGTAAAACGAATTGATTCAATTTTATATGCTTGCACTTCAAATATTTCGTTTCTGTTAATATGATGTATATGTTATTTTAGGCTTTTGTTTTCTAATTTATATTGGAAGGATAAGATTTTTTTGATATTTTTATCGGAAATTATAAAGAAAAATGTTAAGGTTGGTTCTAAAATAGAAAAATGTGTAATAAGTTTTTTATTGTCTTAAAAGAGGTGTTATATATCTAAAAAAGCATATTAAATTGAAGTGTATGTTTGGTAAATCAAAATAACGGTTAAATGATAACTTTGTGATATATAACCGATGCATTTAACAAAACAAACTTTTTAAAAATTTTGTAAGGTAGATGATGTAACCGGGAGTAATTAGGCTACTTTTTTTATCTAATTTTTCTTTTAAAATATTGCAACACGGATGAAGTCGCGTGTTACAGCTAGTATTAAATAAGAAAGTTAAAAGTAGTACTAGAAAATCCCTTTTTAGCTAGTCTTCCACGAGATACATTCTCAGTGCCATTCATTTGTAGCAAGCTTTCGTACAAGACTAATGATGTCACTTGTCAAAGCTCGTGACGTCAATCTGTGGGTAAAGTTAAACTTAAACTTTCTTAGTATACTTTACGCATGTCTCTAGCGTCGCATATTTCAAACTGCATGGAGTATGAGAATATTGATATTTATCTATAGTCTTTTTAATGTATTATAAACTTGCCATCGTTACTTTTAGCCCCGAAATATATTTTATTTACACCAAGTAACGTTAAAAGTGAAAAGTAAATTCAATTTCAAATGTTACGTCTACTATGCTTGATACAACCTCTGTTACCCTTGATTTACTTTTGCTATCATTTAATTTAACAATAATATATTTAAAATTATTTCAATAGTTGAGTTTGTATATTCTTCGTCACCAAAAACTTGACATTTCTAATGGGTTTAATAAATAACAAAGAACATTGTTTTTAGTGTTTCTCCATTGTGTGTTAAGTTGCTTATGTTGACCACGACCGCTGGAAAGTGTTCAAAAGTACGAAACGTAAAAAGCAACGCTCTGAATAAAACTGGTCAGTATACAAACATGCAAGAAATCGGTGTAATCAGGTGATACGCAACGCTAAACGCCGACACGTTCTTAATAGTATTTCTTCTTCTTCTTAATCAATATTTGGAAGTTTCTAGGAACTCCATTCTCTAGTTCAATTCACTTAGATGACCTGAATTTCCATTTCTACAAACATTCCTTCAATTAATTATGTGCAGTCAAGAGAAACCATTTCGTTTTTAAATGGTTTGGCGCATCCTCATATAAATTCTTTTATTTTCCAGTCACTACTGACGAAATCAACAAAGTCATCATAACCATAAATTCAATGTTGCTGGTGTTAATAAAATCACCGGTGCATGGTAAGCCTATACTTACCCACATCCTTTCTGCTATACATTTCAAAATAAACTTTTCCTTAGAAAGTACTAAGTTTCCTCCCTTATGGCGCAAAGCCTTGGTCCGGCCTATCCCAAAGTGTTTCAATCCTTCCCATCCAGCACACTACCGACTTATCCCTAGTCTGCCTTTTTTGTCAAAGGTTTTGAGTCCTGCGTCCTTGAACAATTATCTCAATTTGTTCACAGTAACAATTTGATAAATCCGTTACAACCTGGATTTCGACCAGGTCATAGTACCACTACCGCCCTCCTGAAAGTGACTGACAACATTAAGAGCGGGTATAGAAGAACAATATAGTATCAGTAATGGTCTTAATTGGTTTCTCAAACGCATTTAATGCCAGTCAGTCACGACATCCTCTTAGCTATCTCTCGTATGTGATGCTTTCAGATTGCATTGGAAGCATTGGAATGGTTCTCCTCTTATCTTCGTGAAACATGCAGGCAGCTTATTCCGATGATTCATCATCTGATTAAGCTTCATGTCACTGCTGGTGTTCCACAAATCATCTCTCAATTATTTATTTTCCGGTTTTATCGACTATATCACTCAAGAGCTTCAGTCGCGTATCATCTCTACGCGACGACCTTCAGCTTTACAGCCAAGTCTACCATACAAAAGCTTTTTGAGCATTAAATCGGATAATCCAGGACCTTGACAAAATAAAAAAGTGGTCTAATGATTTTGGAATACCTGTAAATTCATTAAAATGTCAGGCCCTTTTGGTTGGCAGTCGTAGCAACGTCACTGTATTGGATTTTTGGTCTCTCCCATTAATTTTAGATAATAACTCCACTATACGTCTAAGTAAAACTGTCACAAATTTGGGCTTGGTAATTGATGAAAATTTAAGTTGGAATGGTCAAATGTCACAAGCAAGTCAAAAAGTAACGAGTGCCTTGCGCCTTTGTACAGACTTAAAAACTTTTTGCCAACCAAGACCAAGGTAATGCTTGTACAATCCCCAATTTTCTTATAATTGACTATGGTGACGTTTGCTATTTCGACCTGAATGCAGATCAGCTCAATAAATTAAATCGACTTCTCAATAATTACATTTGATTCATTTTTAATCTATGTAAATATGACCTCGCTTCGCCATATTGTTCCAAACTGTCGTGGTTACCTATACGCCAGAGGCGGTCATTGAGAGCGTTGACAACGTTGTTTTCTTTCCTTAGTTCTGCTACTACTCCTTCTTATTTAACTTCCCATTTTCAATATCTTTGCTCGCTTAACGACAAAAATCTTTGCTCTACAAATAATCGTCTACTTTCTTCTCCTTCACATCGCTCGGATGTCTTTCTTTGTTCAATCTGTTCTTATGTGAAATGCGTTACCTCTTGAGATCAGGATGGCAGAGAGTTGCCTCATTTTTAAAAAGAAAGTTCGGGAACACTTGCTCAAAAAACTGTCAGCTGAGTAAAAATTCTGCTTTATTATTTTTTTTTGCGGATAAAGTTCAAAGGTATGGTGGTATAAAGGTATCATAGTATGAATGAATGTATATTTTCTTAAACTTTTTAAAATATGTATATATTTTTATTTACAGTATATATATTTATGTTAACTTAAGTAAGTATACGTTTGGAATATATTTTAATATTTCTGTCGTCATTTTATTAATGATATATAGTAATTTTGATTTAATGTATACACATATAAACTTTAAGCTTATTAAAAATCTTTCCTTTGTTTTGTTATATCTGTGCACCTACCGAATTTTCTCTATACCACCCAAAGGTTGACTGGTAGATAATGTCTTTTGGCATTAAGTTCGCCTTTGTACTTGTGCATAAAGCTTTAATAAATAACAAATAAATAAATAAACGTCGGGAATTTAAATTGAAAAATAAATACGATAAAATCCGTAAAAGTCTTTTTATTCATTAATTGCTTTTGATATTTAGTATTAGATTACGCTGTATATTTGTTAGTTTATTTAACTCTTTTTATGAATTTAAGAAATATTACTAAAATCTAATTTTTAGAACACTGTTAAAAATTAATAGTAGGTAGGTTGGCAACCACTAGACAATTAGATGTGTATACATTTTTTTCATAGAAACTATAGGCTTACTTACTTACCTTTCACGACTGTTAGACTTAACCGATTTCAATGAAATTTGATACATACTTAGAATAGATTACACGGAAGGTCATAGACTATTAATTATTGCGATATAATTGTATAGTAATTACGATTTTCATAAGTGTATGTACAAGTCACCGCCTTGTAGTGCAGTTGGTAAATTGACGTGACATCTTTCCACCTCAGAAAAGAAAGATATCTGTTAGAAATCAATCACGTGATTAAGTTCTACTTTTAACTCTGGATACAATTCCACAAGCTGAGATCAATATTTTCAAGTATTAGATAGCTATCCCATGCAGAAATTTGTAGCTTTAAAATGCGCTCTTAAATTCACAAGCAGGTTACATGGACCTGTGACGAACGCTTAAGTTCACTTAACCTCGAGCAACCTTCAACGGAAGACCACGTGTAGCCTCGTTAAAATGAGCCACCGCGAGTTTTTAACAAGAACACAATATTTAAAAACAACTTTTAGTTTAAAAATGTGTTATTGTTATAATGATGATGATGACGATAATCTCCTAGTTGATTCAGCCACTAGCGGCCAATCCATATTAGAAATCATCCAACTGAGCAGGAGACAGTATAATGCACAAATATAAATATATATTTTCTTATGTAAACATTTTGTTACTCATTTCGGTTAACGGGCAGATAATTTCCTTATTCAACTACCAACTAAAGTGAACTAAAATACATGGCCACCCTTTTTTTCTTAAAGCTCGACAGAGTCTAAATTAAAAAAATTTTGAATCTTTTTAAAAAAAAAATAAATCGCTTGGAATTGAAAAAGCAATTTATTAAACCTTTTTACTACTGCCCATAAACATTAAATGCAAGAAATTTCCTCAATTCCTACAAATTAAATGATTCTGATTTCTTTGGCAAATGTTTTAAACCTCAAATCCGTTTGCATCGTCGACTTCAGAATCCTTAGAAAACATTAATAAATGTATATAAAAAAATTTAAATTTTTTCCCCAAAAAAATTATGGACTTCTTCTGAAAATGACAAAATAACGATAGAAATAAATATAAAAGAGAAAGCGCGACCATAAACGGGCTTAAAAAGGAGCCGCAAAAATAGCTAAAGCTATCACAAAGCTTTGAAGCAATGTATTTTTAATATTTGAATACGGAGTATTTTGAATACTGTTTCACCTTGCTTTTATTACATATTTATACACTACAACTCAAACGGAAGTTCTTTAACTAATAAAACAAAATATTTTGTTTTTTCTCTCTATTTAACATTAATGCGAAAATAATCTTTCCTCAGTATTATAACTGCAATTCGCCTAAACAAAACCGTAAAACAGAATCCCTATCTTATAATGAGCTCGGTGTCTTAATGTCCATCGGCACCGCAGTCATACTACCCTGAGGTTCATCTTAATTTGGCAGGTATTCTGTCGTAGAAGGTTGCTCAAGGGTGAGCTAACTTAAGAGTTCGTGAAGTAGGCCAGGGCGCCGAAGAGTGGCGTACGCAAGCAACCTTCCCCCCTGACACTGAGCCTCTGGGCGGCCGACAAGAGGGTGTCCACCGCCCAAAGAAGGGCTCAAGAGGGTGTGCCGTGTTGTTTGCTCCAGCACGGCACCTAAAGCGGTCCCGTTGTCCCCACACACCCGGCGAGAAGAGGCCCGCTAGGGTCACGTCGCACCGGGGTCGCCGAAGACTGTCATCAGTATCCCCGGCCCCGGCTACAGCGACATGTGAAGGTTTTTTAGTGGGTGTACAGGCCGCTCCACCTTGGCCCGGAAAGCCCCACATATCCCTTCTGTTCCCTCACTCTGGCGGCGGGGATGGTCCATGATAGTTGCTTGCACGATTCTGAGTCAATTTTCCAAGCTCCAGAAAGCTGAATAAGATTTTGTAACTACAAAAGTTTTATCTTCATTTTTAGAATTTAATTTGGAGGAAGATTAGAACTCGAATCACGAAACGTTTCTTGTCTGATGTAAATGGAAGTCGCGTCAATTTACCAACTGCACTGTACATGTGGCGCTTGAACATGCATTTACTGTTAACGTAACTACAATACAGAATGAGGTTTTATTACTGATAGCGATATTCTAAGAAAAATTTGCTTTTAAGTTATATACTTAACCACCCATCATGACTATAGAAAAATATATGACCCTAAAAACATAGGTTTTTAAATTTTTTTACAAAAGACAAACTTAAGTCGACGTTAATTTATTATTATTATAATCGACCTGTGTTAGTCTACTGCTGGGCATAAGCCTTCCGTAATGCATTTCTTCTCCATTAGCAGGTTCTTGGACTGTATCCCACCATGCTGGTCCAATGCGGGATGGTGGTTTTGGCTTGGTTGCTCTAAAGCAACGGTACGTCTCTGTTGATTTAGGAGCGAGGATTTTATCAACGGCGCGGTCATTATCAACCTTTCAATATCCTCTGTTGAACACTGGCCCTACCAGCCCAAAGGTGCCATACGGATACACTTGAACTTACAAATATTATTTACAAAGAGAAAAAAATTAACAACAATAATTTGATTGACGCACTCATTAATAGTAAAATATCTTAAATTTTCTAAAAACTTAAATAAAGCCTCAGTTAAATCTAAAATTTAGGGCATGAAAGAATTGCGTTCAATAAAATCGGAATCATTTGGCGTAATAAATGGCCCACTGGTGATTTAGTGTCATCGTAGATAGCTGTAGAAAGCGTGTTTCCAGCCTAAGGCACTTTAGTACATCAGTAAATTTCCGCTGAACAATTTATACGAGATAGAGCTAAAATGTGTTAATGGTATGAATGTAATCATTTTATATGATTAATATATATCTATTTGAAAATGGTTTACTAACGTTTATCAAATAGATCTGATAATTTTCTATAAATGAAAAGAATCTAAAACAAAATAGATTTTCATTGTTTCTCTATACTTTTTAAATTTCACAACTTAGTAATAATCCTACGCTCTAGCTGTTGCACGTCATTAATACATTACTATTAAGAGATTGTTTTCGACGAAATACTAAGGTAACGTTAATAAAAAACAAAGACCTAAGATTTCTTTACTTTAATTTGCTATGAAATACAATATTTTTAATAAATAAAAAAATATTTACAGGTATTATCGAGTTTAATTATTGTAAAATTATAAATTATACAGTGCAGGTTGTGATCATATTTTTAACAAGCCCAAACATACAATTCGATAAACTACAAATCTTCGTAAAAAAATAGAGTTTCATTCCAGTTATGATTTACAAGGCTTTTTAAATATACAACACTCGTTTCAATAGATTAGAGTTGGGTACTACCACCTGCTAGGGTTTTTTACTTCACCAACATTGTTTCTTACAATAATTAACACCTCCATGGGTTATAAATTGATTATAATTTCAATTATAATTATTTTATAACTCGACCGACCATTAAGGAGCTAAACAACATAGATAATATAAAGCCAAAACTAAACGTTGAAAATATGTTATCCCGGAATTATATTTCATTATTTCACATATTTTTATCACATATTTACGACCACTTCAACGATATTCATCTTCTATACAGTCGCATTTGGTGAGGTATATCATTAGGCATTTAATCAATATACTATTCTTGCATATGACACATAATTTTGTCTTTTTCTAATTAACATTGATACGAGAATAATTTTTCCATTGCAATAATCCCAAAAGAAACCGTAGAACAGAATCCTATCTCATAATTAAATCGCTATCTGTAGAATAAGCCGCATTATACTGCTAGGATTAATGTCCATCAAATTTACAAATTATCTACGCAAATATTTTGTACATTCAAATAATAGGAGAATTAGTTTTACCCCTTTCAAAGTTAATGGGTCTTTTGTAAACGGTAATGTTGGGTTTATTCGTATAAATAATAAAATATTAATAGACTTAATTTTTTTACATAAAATAATTTTCTAAGTAATAATATATAAAAGTTATGAAAACATTTCTCTGTAAACGACTAGAGTATGAAACTTAAAGGAATTTAAATATATTAATTTTTCGCATGAACTTACAACCACAGAATATACCCTTAACAATATCTCTTATACATAGTCAACAATATATCTTTAGTTTTCTCGTCACCCATCCCACAGTGCCTCAAATCGAAAGTCTTCGATCACTGCGTCCTACCCGTTATGACCTACGGTGCCGAGACTTGAACACTTACGGTTCGACTGGTCCACAGATTCAAAGTCGCTAGGCGAGCTACGGAGAGGCTTTGCTCCAAGTATTTCTGAAGGACCGCATCAGAATTGATGCTGTCCGTCAGAGAACCAGAATCACCGATATAGCCCACCGGATTAGTAAGGTGAAGTGGCAGTAGGCCGGTCATAAAAGCCGCAGAGCTGACGTCCACTGGAGTTGGAAAGCTCTGGAGTGGAGACCGAAGCTCGAAAAACGTTGTGTAGGATGCCCTGCGGTAAGACAGAATGACAACATTCGCAAAGTGGCCAGTGTGGGCTGGATGAGACAAGTCGAAGATCGCAAGCGGTAGCGTGCATTCAGGGAGGCCTATGTCGAAGCGAATCTATTGCAGACTGAGCGCATATCTGAAGATCATCAGCATATAGATGATATGCACAATTAAGTTCTTGAGTTATAAAATTTATGAAAACTGAGAATAAAATAGGGGAAAGAATACCGCCTTGAGGGACGCTACTGGCAATATAGCCATCTAGAACTCAAGTCGTCGTAATAAACCACCTGTTGGCGCCCTCGAAGGTATGATGAAAACCAATCCAGCGCTTAATCGGATATCATTAAGTGAGTTAGGATAGCTAAGAGGAAATCGTGACTGACGGCGTTAAAAGCGTTATAGAAGTCAATGAGGACTAAAACGGACAGTAACCATTGTATTATCCATGCCTACCCTAACGTCGTCAGTGAAGGATTGTAACATTTAGGAAGAGGACGAGCTATAGCGTAACGCCATAACAAAGGGAAGGTATAGGTGGGTGACTAGAGAAATTAGGGAATCAAGAATAGGAATTATCATCCGTCGTCCGACTTTGTCGAAACCGACGACATTGGATTTAATTGTAAGGATGCACTTTTTGATATCGTCGGAAGAGACAGGAAAAAAATAAAAAAGTTAATATTAGGGCGCTTCAAACCATTTATGTATGAAACTGTTGTAGACGTTATTAGATTATCCAATCTAGAAGAGGTAGTGTAATGTAAATTCAAATCATCTAATTCGATTCACGATGGAAGGTTTGATATTCGCCTCCAGATATCAGCAGAAGTTTATAAAGAAATGTTCTCATGGATACATCGGCGTTTGGCATTGCGTATCATCAGAATAAATCGATTATGTTTTGTTTGCATTGTTTATAAAAAGACCAATTTTCTTCACTTGATGTTTTTAAATTTTCTAAAAGCACGATCTCGTCCCCTCATGGCTATGCGAATTAATTCAGAGAGCCATGTAGCCGCACTACGTCTCTTTTAATTTTTTTTTATGGGGCGTGGACATCTTATGCACGTGCAGCACCTCAGGTTTAGGTTTGGGAGGTTTTAGGATATAAGAGAGGAATATAAGGTCATGATGTGAAAAACTAGGAGCGAATATTGTCCTTGAGAGGATATTAGAGAAGGATTTGAGGAGAGGAATACATTAAGCCAAGTATCTTTACACGAGACATTATAATGGGTTGGTTCAAGAGGTAAAATGTGGAGACAACTTGATTCCAGGAATTTGCGGGTACGAGAGAAGTTAATTGCAAGGATATTGGTATTAAAATCGCCCATGATGACATAGTGCGCGTACTCCGAACCCAAAGATTCCAAAACCGTTTCGAAATCGGTGAAATAATCAATATTTGGGGGACAATACACTACGCCGAATACCATTTTGGCACTTTTTACGTCGACCTCAAGAAACAAATACCCAGCCGAAGCAGAGTAATTTTGAAGGGACGAAGCCAATATCCTAAATGGCAAGTTACTTTTTAGGTATATAGCTACTCGACCGCCACCTTTACCTAAATTCATAAATAGGTCATTTCGCAGAAGGATGTAGCCAGGAAAGGAATACATAGTTGAGAGTAAATGTGGTTTGAGCCAGCTCTCCGAGATCAGGATATCATGTACATTACAACTACAAAAAGCATCATACAGATCAGTAAAATGGCTAGGGATGCTTTGAGCATTTAAATGACATATATTAATGAAGCTTTAACTATTTTTTGAAAATGTTTTAGTTAAGAACTCGCCCAATGTACTTCTCAGTGAGCTAAAACTGTCGTTCGATTCGTTAGCAGAAAAATACAGCTCGTAATCGGTTTTATTACACATGTTATATATATATAATAAAATAATAAACCTACACAAATACATTATAGTTTATATTCGATATCCCTCAATCTATTTCATTAAAACTTATTCGAAATTTAATTCATAACGAATTATTAAAGCTTTTCATTAAAATATCAGTAAAAACAAATTTCTTTTTTTTGAATAATTTAAAATTACAAACGACTAAAAACAATTTTTAGTCGTTTGAATAATGTAGATAATAGCGAATTTATCAATAACATACAATTAATTTCAGAATATTAAACAACTAATTTTACTCAAAAAAAAAGCTGTACCGGCAATATGAATCACCACATATTTTATTTAATAAATCAGATTTTATTTAATTATGAGACTGTAAAAACATATCAATATCGTTAATATTGCTTTAATGTATGTGCAATTCCATAATTAAATAAATGCATTAATGTATATCGTAAATAACAGTATTTTCTGATTTTACTATATTGACGGCTTACTCAGCTTTCTACGCTAAAAACAGAATGGTTCATACTTTCTGCGCGTATAAAATCAATATATCATCTATGTTTTCTGTAATAATGCTGTGCTGCTGGGCAAAATTTCATTTATTTTATAAGTCTTGAATCCCTCTGAGCCTGCGTGTTAAATAGGAGCTGTAATTTTGATTATCATTAGTCTTTAGAATGGCAATAGCATTTCTATATTGTACTGCTTCTACATGGTCCAAATTACCGGTGATAGTCCTCATTATTGAACCTAAACCGTCAATCAGACCATTTTTTGTTCGCTTTGGCTCTACGGTTTCAAATGCTTAAAAAATTAGTTAATTTTTGTTGCAAATATATCAATATTTACAGCTCACACAATATATATATAAATATATATATATATATATATGATTATGCAATTCACCATCATCAGACTGTGATAATCCACTGCTGGACATTGGCGTGTCCTAATACACGCTTTCTCCGTTTTTTACTCAACAAATTTTAGGGCCATTCGGGCCGATCACCCACATGTTTGAAAAAAAGATGAAACATGCCTCAGATAGCCAAATAAAAAGTCGGTCCACTCACCAACACGCATTGGGATATAGTCCAAAAACCCCCTAAAGGAGAAGGCGTGCATTGTGGGAGGCCTATGTCCAGCATTGGACTAATACACGCAACAACGTTTTTATTGTTGAGCAATATAATTAATAATCGACAACAGTTATTATTTTTTGGAAATATATGTATTTACCGCAATATAAAGTATTAAAAGTTTATACCTTGCTTGACATTCGGTAGTCGAAAGTACAATACTTTTTAATTCTTTGGTTTTTATAGTAAAATATGATGAGCTGTGGAACTAGATTAGGCCTCTAATTTGTACTAGACTGAGAACTTAAATGATGACAAACGAGTCGCGGCTGAGATCGGGAGTGATTTGTTCCACCTATTAGTTTCAGGTTTCAAATGACCGAAAAAAATATCTTTGTACAAAACAATTAAACTTTATTTTAATATCCTTAGGCCTTTCTAAATGAATAATTGTACTTTAATTCTCATAGAACAATCAATAACAAATATATAGTGATCATTTTAATGTTTATTCTTTTCTAAAACGACCAAAATAATAAAAATAACCAAAACAATCATAATCAAATAGCCCTCGTAAATGACGATAACGCGATGCCTATTATTGCTGAAAAGTAGTGGCGAGGAAACAGTACCGTATTCCGGTTCGAAGGGCACCGTAGCCATAAAAAAAGTTATGAAATCAATGAAGGCTCAATTGGACGATCAGCGAAACAATTCTATCAATTCGGTTATGCAAAAAGCGTAGAGTATCGTATCTTTTTTATTAATAGAAAATTTTGAAATATGTAATGTAAATCTAACTAACCTATTTTTAAATAGAAATATAAATTTTATGTAAATATGATAACATTCATGCCATTAACACATTTTAGCCCTATCTCGTATAAATTGTTTAGCGGAAATTTACTGACGTACTGAAGGCTCGAAACACGCCTTCTACAGCTGTCTATACTCGACTCTAAATCATGAGTAGGCCATTTGTTACACCAAAGTGATATTATTTTATTGAACGCAATTCTTATTTGCCGTAAATTCTAGATCTTACTAGTGTTTTATTTTTTTAAGTTATTGTAGTAAATAATGTAAACGTGCGTCTTATATGAACATCCTTTTAGTATATAGCAACTATGTGACATACCTTATTATATTACTTCCTTCCTTAATTGACTTCTATAAATTGCGTCAATCAAAATATTGTTGTTTATTTAGTTTTACTAATTAATTTTTGTAAGTTCGGGTTGATCTAGATTGTACCTCTGGGCTGATAAGGTCTACGTTCAGAAGAGGTCATTGATAAGCTGATATGATGGTAAATTCGTGACTAAAGTGTGTATTTCATAATAATTTTACAAACCTTAAAAAGTGGCGCCACTAAGACCCATGTTGTCAACGATTATCATTACGGGTGGCTAAGTATACCTTAAAAGCTAATATTTCTATAATAATAATATCGCTGTGAGTGATAAAATAAAATGTTCAAGAGCCGAATTACAGAGCAGTTAAAAGAGCAGGTAAATTGACGTTACTTTCGTTTAATCAAACAAGAAAGATGTTTTTAATTTGAGTGCTAATTTTCCTCTGAATACAAGTGTAATAATTAAGATAACATTTCTGAAGTTAAACAAAAGAAGACAAAATCTCATGTAGCTTTCTGGAGCTTGGAAATACGACTCAGAATCGTGCAAGCAGGTTTCATAGACCTGTTACGAACACTTAAGCTACGTACTTTTTTTTTTTTTTTTTTTTTACCGTGGGGAAATGCCTACGCATACCCTTCCTCGCGGGGGCAAAGACGGGTTATGTCGGACTCGCACCGACTAAAATCACCACGTTGTTCCTTCCTGACGCCTTTAGGGTGGGGTCGCAGGAACGTTTTGCACTCATCTGCAACCCCACCGGCGCTGGCTGCCGAAGCAGCCCCGTCTCGGCCTTACGGCCATCTGCCTCCCTCTGGGCGCGTCGGAACTAGCGCGCCCTTCGTCTCGGCTCCTGTAGTTAGGTAACAGACTCCCCCGAGTCTGTTACTCAGGGGCCATGGGAGCCAGGAGTTCCCTGACCACGCAAGGACCAAACTCCCAGCCCCCAGCGGCGGCGCGGATTTTAAGCTCCGCCGCTAGCTCCATTTCGGCCGTAGAAGGAGAAGAGATTGACGACTCCATGCCGAACGTCCCCTCCCCCCACGGCCCCTTCACACCGCATCAGCGGTACGGCCCCGCCGAGTCGCGGAGGATAGGGAGAGCGGCCTACGGAATACCGACACTCCTCTTCCCCCGCGACTTCACCTTGGTTGCGAGAGACAGGAAGGGCGGCACACCTACCTCCTGCAACCCGTCCCTCGCACCCTCCTTAGGCGCATCCAAAGCGGGCTTATTCAGCCCGCTTGGAGCAGCCTCCTCCACGGCCGGCCTTACACCTCAGCCCGGCCAGGTTCCTCTTAGCTTCCCCGCGGCCAACCCAGGAAGCCGCAGGTACTGAGCCCCACCGCTACAACAAAGCGGGAACCTGTTCGGGGGGAACTTAAGCTACGTACTTTTTTGGATGCTGAAAAGAATCCGAAATGTCGGGAGTAAATATATTTAAGTAACGCGAAAAATCCGTAAATTAGTGGATTTCATATGTAAAATAATCACGTAAATAAAAGAAATAATAAAATACAATGTGTAGTTTTTTTATGACATCGTAACTTTATATCATTAGTATAAATTAAGTATCTACCGAAACTAAAAGCATCTATAATAATAGATATAGTTTATATAGTAATTAAGTCTCAAGCATGTATTCTACATATGGAAATCCATAATTTCTACACATTAATAGTCGCCGCAAAACATTGAGTACTTCGTTAAAACTCGTTGAGCCTTCGAAAGCCCTTGTTAGCCGCAACGCCGCACCCCAGCCGCTAATGGAGTTACTATTACTTCGCTATTGCATTATCGGATGGAGTGGGCTATGAATTATGTATCGTCAGTTTTATGGATTAATCATTCAACACGCTTATGAATTTCTGGGCATTAAACGTTGGGAACTATCTCATAGGTTTTAACATTTTGTTTGTCATATCATATTTAAAACAAAATTTGTTTTAATCTTCAAATCTTTTAAATCAAACGAATTTTTGACGTTTATAATTTTTTAATAATATGTTTATTATTTATAACCTACGTTTTATAATATTACTTCAAATAACTGCTTCCGTAGCGTAGTGCTAAGGGCGTGTGCTTTAGAAACCGTAGGTTGTGGGTTCGAATCCTGCGGGGACTCAACAAATTTTTATCGTTGTTTCCTAGTTGGTTATGGCAATTTGGGCTGATCACCATGCGTCGGATGGGCATGTGAAAAGTCGGTCCACCCACCAATCCGCATTGGACCAGCGTGGAGACCCCGTAAGCCCAGATGGAGAAGGCGTGCATTAGGGGAGGCCTATGTCCAGCAGTGGACTAACAAATATGATGATGATGACTTCAAGTAATAAAATCGACAATTGAAAATAAAGTAAATGCTAACACAATTAAAAATAATACTGCAATGCAAATCATATTCCTCTTAACATGAACGAAGTAATGAGTCAATGAAAATTTTATAGGTAGGAGTAGATACGTAATCATACGTCTAGCTTTTATAGGATATAGTTAGTCCACAATGTGTTTGAAAAGGTACTAAAGGTTTATTGGATTGACATATTTAGTGCGATGTATTTTAATTAAAAAATCTAGCTTAATTTAACAATAAAGTAACATGTCTATTGTAATCGTACACTAGGTAAAAGTAAAAACTGATAAATATATTTATAATATGACTGATATAATTCAAATTATAGTAATAATAATCTTTAAAAGTATATCTTGTGCTATATGAAAAAACTTTCGAACACTTCGTAACATTTTCTATACAAGTGAAGACGTCGGTATTTCAATTTTTAAATAGGTAAATATGATTAAATAAAAAGACTTTTAAGTCGAATTTTATTAAATCATGTGTTGTATTCGCGTAAACACAAGAATGTATAAGTTAAATATGTCATGTGTATATAATTTACAAAAAGGTATTTTGTCGAATTTCTTTGTTTATTCAATTAAGTCAAATAAATTTTGTTGATTTATTTAATAAGTTAAAAGTCATTCAAGTTTTAAAGCTGCTTTTTATTATTAATTTGTCGTTCAGACCTGATTTATTAGTTAATAGTAATCATTTTAGAATTTTATTATCAAATAGATAATTAATGTAATTGATAAATTAAAAATTACTTACCTTAAATTGTTTAATATTAGGTTTACAAACGAAATAAAAAAAAATGTTTAAATGCTATGTATTATGTAAGAATCAATAACGCCATGAATTTCATTTTAATTTATTTAGGAGTTTTCCGGCTTTTAGAAATGTGTAATATCCATCTAGGTCAGGGAATTTGTTGTCTTTAGTTTTTGTTTTTAATATTTCATCAACATCAGCCTGTGTTAGTTCACAGCTAGACATAGGCCTTCCCTTGTGCACGCTCTCTCTATTAGGGGGTTTTTGGACCGTATCCCACCACGCTGGTGCAATGCCGATTGGTGGGTGGACCGACTATTTACAAGCCAAAGTAAACACTACCAAATTTTTCGATGGAGTTCCCTCGGGAACATGTTTAACATGGTCCAAAGATGCGTGTAAACTAATAGCTGAAGGAGAAATATCACGTCTGAGATTTGGAAAGACGATGATTGCTTTCCAAGAATGCTAGATTTTGACAATTTGATATTATCTTTTTCCTACAAAGGCAGACGGGTAATCAGGCTGCCTGTTGGAAAGTGGTCACCAACGACCATTGACATATACAATACCAGGGGCATCACCAGCGCGCTGCCTATCGTGAGATCAAGGATGTAACCTCTCGTTTACCCAGTAAATACACTGGCTACGGTGCCCTTCAAATTGGATCACGATAGTGTTTTCACACTATCGCTTTGCGGTAGAAATAAGCACCACGGTGACGGTAGACCGCCCAAGACGGCCCCCTGTAAAAAACCACCTCTAAGATACAGCTATATAGCTACTATATCTTGTGAATTTTGCTACAAGAATCTCAATGTTAGATGTTTTTTATTTAATCATAAATACATTGCAATTTCTCAATCAGTCCAATTCGACCTACAGGTAATTGTTTTTGTTTTAATTCAAATATGCTCCAGTTCAGTTTTTGAATTATAAGTATTAAACCAGTTGAGGTATGATGTATATTTTATATACTATGGCAAATGAGATATCTAAATTTTTATAATCTTTAATAAGCATTTAAGAACAGTGTTTTCAAATTTAATCCAAGGAAGTTTTTTTTTGCTAAAAATTTTAGTATAATACCTCAATTTCAGGGCGCTTGTTAATTAATGTTCGACTTGTATACTTTGATGTATAAAATCAGGTCAGCACTTATTCATAAAAAGAAATAATATCAAAATCTAAGCAATGCTATGGAATTGTTTCGGTAAATAACTTATTGTTTAAAGTGAGTTTTTGAATAGGCGATATATCGGTCCGAAATCACCTAAATAGCATTAAAAATAATGTTTGCGTTGCAGAAAACTAGTATTTCAAATAAAGTATTATAACGTTTTAGTTAACAGTCAGACAAATTTAATTCATACAAATGAGGCAAACTAAAATTTTAATGTTTCGGATTCATCCAAATATATTTGTGTATGTTAACATGTTTCCTGAATTGGTCGAACATTTATCAGAGAGAAAAGATAATCCGGCTTAGTACAATCCCATGATGGAATTAAAAGCTGCCCCACTAAGCCGTAACTATGTTTAGTTTTTTTTGTGTTGTATTCGGTAAATTGTAATTATGTCATATTCCTTATGTATTTTGCTAATTTTTATAGTTCAACCAATGGCTTGATCTTGTAAAGTGCTACTTTTACCTAACTTATGTAATCAAATAACTTTAATACTTAATTATTCTTAGTATCCGTGAGCAAACATAAATTACAAATGGTGCAAACGAAGTTTTACGGTATGTGTTTCTGCTTTAGGCTAGCAAACAGTGGTTTGTTGATTTATTCTAACTCAATCTTCATCAAGTCTATATCAATTCATGGATTCTTTATTTTTATTTTTATTGACGTGTTATTTACTACTTTATTAATAGTTGACGTGTTATTTGTTCCTTACGAAATTAAGTTACACTTGTTTAATTGCTTTACCGACCGACCGGCAATGGATAAACGTTGTGGGATACGGTCTCAAAAACACCCTAAATGGAGAAGGCATGCATTAGGGGAGCATTATGTCCAGCAGTGGACTAACACAAGGCTGATGATGATGATGATGATGTTTATAATCTATTAAAATTCATTATATAAAATGAACAATAAATCTTTTCAAAAACAATTATTATTATAGTAATTTTTTAAAAGAACAGAAAATGGTATTTACATGCAAATGCATCAACATTATTTCTAAAATAATTGTTCATTTTCAACAATCATTTAAAAATCAAAATTCCACAAATATATTAAGACTTTACGTATGTAAATATTAATAAAATTTTGTAAACAGTTCACCCGTCTCGATCTTGTTTGTTCACGTCGCAGCCGGCACTCGACTGGTGCGAGAGCACGCCCAGGGGGGTTTGGAAACAAATACGGGGGCCAAAATTCACATTTGAGGCTTGAGAACAAAAAATCTGAAGCAATTTCACAAGGGCAAGGTTATATTGAGATAAAATTTCCCGAAGAATTTACCAAAACCTTTTTAGTTTTTTGTAAATCCATTTTAATGTAATCCAACACCATGAGCATAGAAACAGTCAAAATCAAAACAGTGAATTTCTTGCCTCGATTTTATTCCGTTTTATCAATAAACAGTCTGTTTATTGATAAAACAGTAATCTTTTTAAATTCCTTCCCACATTTCACAAGCCTTAACCGCATTATTCATTCTGCGCGTCATGCACGGACAGACTGACAGCCGCGCGACAAGTGGTCGAATGTAATATTAAGTCGAGGGTTGCTGAAAACTGTGCGGTATATTTTGATTTAATTTATTATCCAATAAACAAGTTAAAAACAAATCAAATTGAAAATGAACAGTTACCTAGTTCTAGTTACTCACGGTTAGTTGAAACTTTATAACTATAGGTTTTATGCGTGATTTTATTAGTTTTCTTGTCACTTTTGTTGATTCTGTATCCCTAACCTACTGTATCGCTTAGACCGACAGATCAGTATTGATGCCGGCTTTCTTTAACTAATAGATACCTCAATTATAATACTGAGTTTAAATACTGGTTACGCCACTAAAGACACAAAATGAAAAAATTAAGAAAATTCTTAAGACGTAAATAGCGTTTCAAAGGTATGATTGTGAAAAATAATATTAGGAATATTATCAGTTTTCACTTATTCTCCAAACTTTTTGTACCAGGTGAGGTTTTAATACAACTATGAACTTAAAGTGACTTATGCTTATTTATTTTTATTGGTGTATCTATTTTTATTTACCAATAAACAGTTAAACCATAGCAAATAGTACTCTACTCTTATATTTTGGTACGCTTTAAATGTTCAAAAACTTAAATAATTTAGAAACACTGGTAAATAATTGTTAATCCAATCCTTGCAATCCTCTCCCATTTAATGATCTGAAGACGTGTCTGTCTAACAAGCAAAGCCAAATAAAAAAGACTAAGGCGGGGCTGTTATCTTTACTAAATTACTTCTACATTTGTATGGAGTGAGATGTAAATAATGTTTGGACAGCTATGTGCATCATCGTTGGAACCGCCTACAGAAGCGACTTATAACTGAAGTTGGAAGTGGAGCTCAGTACGTGTAGTATATCCCAATCGCGCAGCAAAAACCGTGACTGGCCTGTTGTTTGTAATATTGTTACAAAATACTTATTATTAAATTACTCTTAACAATTAATATTGCAATACGTGTTATCTAAATAAAATGTAAATATTTACAAAACTGAAGTAAGTTAATGAATTTATGATTCCTTTAACTGTCATAGTAAAATCTTTTTTAGTTTCCAAGTCTAATTTGTCTAAACTATATATATTATATAAAATTGCATTACCTTAATGAGTATGTTTTGTAAGTAAATATTGTTTCTTTAGCAACAACGATACATCATCATCATCATCATCATCATCATCATCAGAATAAGGTACAAAATCATCGCAATTTATCTGCACAATACGTAGTACCAAATAACTAGTTTGAACTGTTTCTGCAAATTAGTTTGTAGTTAAGACAATAAACACAGAAAATATTAGCCATTTTTATAGAAATGTATCAATTTCATTTTACTAGTAACATTATTATCAGCCTGTGTCAGTGTCCCCTAATGCACGCTACTGCTTCCGATCTTCGGTTATTCTCATCCAGACCACACGTCCCTTTGCGAGTGTCGTCACCCATCTTGCCGCAAAGCACCCTGCACTAAAGAGGACACGGCTCCTAACATTCCGCGCTGACGCAGGTTCTCTCGGACACGGCTGTTTCGGAGGTCCCTGTGCCGCGTGGCCGGTAGGGAGCCTACAGAGGAGTGCCACCACTGTGGCGTATGTGCCGAAGAGACGGCCCAACACGCGCTGGAAGAGTGCCCAGCCTGGGTCGAGCAGCGCCGAGAGCTGCGTAATGTCGAGGGCACGACCTTCGCTTCCTGCCGTAGTGCGAGGATGCTAGAGAGCGAAAGGTCGTGGGCGCCGTCCTTGCTTTTGCGAGGACGTGATGGCCCGGAAGGAGGCCGCGGAAAGGGACAGGAGGCCGTGAGCGCCCTGGCTATCCGCAGAAGAAGGCCAGGGCGCCGAAGAGGGCGTACGCGCGCAACCTTCCCCTGACACTGAGCCCTGGGCGGCCGGCAAGAGGTGCCCGCCGCCCAGAGAAGGGCTCAGAGAGGAGCGCCGTGCTGTTTGTTCCGGCACGGCGCCTAAAGCGACGTTCGGGTGTCCAACACACCTGGAGAGAAGAGGCCGATAGGGCCACGTCGCGCCGGGTCGCCGAAGACTGTTATCAGTGCCCGCGGCCCCGGCTACAGCGACATGAGAAAGGAACAACCGTTGGTTTTTAGTGGGTATACCGGCCGCTCCATCTTGGTCCGGGAGCCCCACATATCCCGCTGCCCCTCACTTTGGCGGCGGGGAATCCGTAAGCTGGATTTTTCCAACGGCAAAAAAAAAAAAAGGGCGTCCTACACTACGTTTGCCGAGCCTCGGTCTCCACTCCAGAACTTTTCGACTCCAGCGGTCGTCAGTTCTGCGGCTTATATGACCGGCCCACTGCCACTTCAGCTTACTAATCCGGTGGGCTATGTCAGTGATTTTGGTTCTCTGACGGATCACGTCATTTCTGATGCGGTCCTTCAGAGATACTCCGAGCATAGCCCTCTCCATAGCTCGCTGAGCGACTTTAAATTTGTGGACCAGTCGAACCGTAAGTGTCCAAGTCTCGGCACCGTAGGTCAAAACGGGTAGGACGCACTGATCAAAGACTTTCGATTTGAGGCGCTGTGGGATGGGTGACGAGAAAACTCGACAAAGCTTATGAAAAGCTGCCCAGCCCAGTCGAATCCATCTGTTGGCCTCCCCCTCAAAGTTGTTTCTACCTAGTTGGAGCGTTTGCCCTAGGTAAACGTACTCCGAAACCACTTCGAGGGAGGTGCCGTCAATTGTGATCGGTCCCGGATCAACGTGCTCGTTAAACATGACCTTGGTTTTACCCAAGTTCATCCGGAGACCGATGCGTGCAGAAGATTCAGCCAGGCTTTGCACCATTTTCTGCAGGTCCTTTGCGGTCTCAGCCATGATGACGATATCGTCCGCAAATCGCCAATGTGAGATGTACTCACCGTTCACATTTATGCCGTATCCTTCCCAGTTGAGCGTCCTGAACATGTCCTCAAGCGCGGCGGAGAACAATTATAATATTACAAAGTTGCTCAAGAGCCCCCCTCGATTTCGTCTAGGCCGATTTCTGGAAGATCCTCCGACACATGGCGGGTAAGAGTGGCTCGAGAATCCTTCTCATCCGGCTCCGGGTGTGCCGAATGCGACGCGTATAACTGGCTGTAAAAGCTTTCAACCTCCGAGAGAACCTCTGGTCTCGAAGCGACGACTTCTCCGTTCTCTTTGGTCAACTTCGTTAGATGGCTTCTTCCAAGCTGTTGTACGAAGACTTTGGACCCCCGGTTTTGCTCAATAGCTCTCTGTATTGAGAGCGTATTGGAGTGACGGAGGTCGCGCCTTACCAGCTTGGAGATGGTCTTGTTAAGAACCCGCTGTTCTAACGAAGTGACGGTTGGATCATTTCGTCGCTTTGCCATGAGATCCAGTGTTTCTCCCGAAAGTTTAGACTTTTTGCCCGTACGTCGCAGACCGCAGAGTTTGGCACCCTCGTCCCGAAGAATTTCTACCACTCGATCGAGTTCCTCGTCAACGTCCACGTCGATTGTATTTTCCAAGGCAGCAAATCGATTTTCCAGATTGATCTGCAATTTGCCAGGATCATTGATAGGCTGGAGCAGATTAGGCCGGGTATTAGGAAAATTAAAGCAAAATTACCCAATAACTAGACGTAACATTTCATGTCTCAGGCTAGGCAGCGCATTGCTAATACTCCTGGTAATGCGAACGTCAATGGGCGTCGGAGATCACTTTTCTTCAAGAGGCCCGATTGCTTGTCTGCATTCATAGGTAATAAAAAATCTTTAATCATGTTGATCCGGAAATGCTGACAAAGTGATTCCAAAGTGCAAACGTAGGCATGGCATTAAGTGGTTGAGTTTAGGCACGTCTATCGTCAGCTATTAAGATAGTATGAATGGTATTTGAGATTTTGTCACGTTTTTTTAGTTGGTATAATTACATAGAACTTTTCAGGTCACTCACCATTATAAATTCGGTAAAATATGCTAGCCTCAAGATATGGAAACAATCGGGAAAAGCTTGCTAGTTGATTCGGGAAAACATTATACTTACCAAGAGATTAAAATATTAAAAAGAAGTTATTGAATCAATCAAGTGTCGATTGGGCAAAGACAATTCAATTGAATCGAATTTACAAAAGCGTGTTATCTCGAAATAGGTTGTTTCGAGTATTTGAGCACAAAGTTTTATCGTTTTATGTTCAACAGGGACGATTTCAATATAAAATTTTATCCCCTATTTCGACCCTTTAAACCACTTTTATCACAATAATTATTAGCCTATGAACTTTCTTGGAATCTATTCTAAGTTTATACTAAAATTTATTGAAATCCGTTAAATGTTTTAAACAGAAAAGATAGACATACAAACAGACAGACAGAGTTACTTTCGCATTTAAAATAATTAGTATGGATTTACTTCGCGTTTGTAATTTTGACGTGCATTTCACCTATCCGTATTTTGTGGTTGAATGCATAGATCACCGGTTAATTTGCGATATGAGTTTTCCGCTGCACGGTTTTATATGTGACAGTTGAACTGATGTTTTTCATTCGAGACGTATTTTAAATAATATATATTTTTTAAAATACAAATATAAACATATTAAAAAACATAAATATTTTTTTTAAATATAAAGTCAATATCATTTATATATATCCCATATTTTATATTTAGTCGATGCGTTGACAAAGAAGTTCCGAAATGAAGGGGTGATATTGACCCGATTTATTTGTATGAACGCTGCAACGTGACATTTTGAGGGCGAACATATCAAATATTAAGCAATAAAAAATTGAGCTTAGAGTTAAAAAAATTGGAACTGTATGGGTAATGGAAAGGTAAGAAAGTTGAGTAATATCGACATTTCATTGTATTTGTAATTAAGATGCCGACGTAGGACGGATTTGCTTTTTATTTCTTTTTTATAAAGCAGAATAGTTTTCTTTTTTAGTCAGGATACGCTTGGCCTTCAAGTTCAAAACCTACAACTAACCTATTTTCTTGTAAATCACAAGAGTTTTTATCGCAGTTTTGTACATAAGAAACTTTGTAAACAAATCACAGCTCAATTTCTTCCGTAAAATTCATTGCAAAAAACTCATTAACAAAACAAGTTCATTTAAATCAATTTATATAGGGCTCGCGGCCCGTCAAAACATCTTTTATAAAAATGTCAGTGCCTTTAAATAAACTGCAATCTCCTCCATCAGTCAAATGTACTTTACATCCCTTGGTTACGATGTTAGAAACATTATTGTTTTGCGCATACTAGTTAAATTTTAAGCTAACTATTACATTTTTGCACCCCACGAGTCACGTAAAATAACCGTGCATAATTTAAATATGATTAATAAGATACTCGAAACGAGCTATTAGTGGTATTTTTCTAAGAATTTTGTAGTTTCAAACGGAACGGGGTGAGCAAGCGGATGAAAGTCAATATGCAAATTCGTCACCGTCGAAGCAAAACCCATAAGACTTTGTGTCTAATGATATGCATGTACAGTAAATCACCGCATTTATATTATACTATACATTATAATTCAATACATCTCGCGGATAATTCTCGTATTGCACGCGAACGAAATCGCAGGTTACAGTTATTACTGTCATATCCAAGCATCAAAGCCTATATTTGCCTACATAGCTTAGGGGTATGGGCGTGTGTTTAGAAACCAGAGGTAGTGGGTTCGAATCCTGCAGGGGACTCAGCAAACTTTCATTGTTGTTACTTAGTTGGTTGCGGCAATTTGGGCCATACTCAATGATCTGAAAAGGGAGATGATCCATGCGTTGGATGGGCATTTAAAAAGGCGGTCCACCCACCAACCCGCATTGGACTAGCTTGGTAGGACCAAAATTCCCTCATGGATAGGGGTGTACTAGAGGAGGCCTATGTCCAGCAGTGGACTATCAAAGGCTGATGATGGATGATGATTCATAGCCTATAGTTATAGCAGCTACTATAACATTTTATTTATAATTTAAACAGTTATTCATGGGTATGATACAACTAAAATAAAGCAAATCATTTATTAAATATACACACGTTTCATCTCCGTCACCTGTCTGGTGAAATGTGAAATAATTGGTTATTGAAAATGTGAAACACGATAAAATCCTTAAAAAGTACTTTTGTTCAATAACTTAATTGTACTTTTGTTATGAAGTTTTCGATAAAACACCTCTAATTTGACAACCAATATAATATTTTTTTTCTTTTTAAAGGATAAATAATGCATTTATCCTATTAACTAACTGTTCATTTGCTTTTTCGAAACACAAATTAGTAATTAATATATGGAAATAGATTTAATTTTTGTATTCATTTCTCTAGTTACGTTATAACACGATGATGCAGAAATTTCCCAATCTAATGCTATAAGTGCATTTAATTGGTGGTCAAACATAATTTCAAGCTCTGTAAACTTTAGCCTTTGCGGTTTTCAAATCCACATTAATTTGGTCCATAAACAAAAACGGGGAATTCCGTTTGTATTTATATCTTCTAAATAACTGACTAACTTATTGATAAGTGTTTATAGATTTATAAATTTATTTTAACGATAATTTTATTAAAAAGTTAGTATTTTCAATATCATTTTATGAATATTTAAACTATTCTAACGACGAGAGTGCTAACCTGATCGTAAGTGATTCGCCCAGCGGATAAGAAGCGCAGCGTAAGACGTTTTAAATCCACTTGTTTACCCAGTAATTACTCTGTCTACGGTGCCCTTTTGACTAGAATAAAGAAGTAATTACGCACCACTGCTTTTCGGCAAAGAAATTAACCGTAGTAGAACTACTTCAGAAGTTCGCTGTGAAAGAACCTACCTTGAAAAACTTTACCAATATTTTTATACTTCTTTATCAAGTGTCGAGTGAAACAAGATTACAGTTTTAACATATCTAAATAACAAATCTAGAAATACGACTTGACTTGCGTTTTTATTTTTAATTATACGAACGACGCAAGGAAAATTTACCGAAATCTACTTATTGTTACGTTTTTTCATCTTTAAGGTTGTTTATCAGTATTGTGAAGAATCGGATATGTTGAATATGTTGAATCTAGATAGAGAAGGATCTAGAGACAGATAATTGGGGACTCGTCTTGACGACTATACTATACTAACATGTGAAATTTTTCCAAATTATAAACCATTGAACATTTAATAAACCATTATTTATAATATTTAGGGAAACACGTTTCAATACTTCCCTAAGAATAAATCATAAGCGCTTAAGTTGATACAAATAATAAATACATATAAAATTTAAGTATTTCGGTAAACTTTACACACAAAAAATGTATTTTTTATTTGTGAGGGTAGAAACCTTAAAATATTTATCGTTCATAAATCTTATCCCGTTCATGTTTGCTTCCTCCGCAAACGGAAAACGGTTGTGGTAAATTTATTTCCAATAGTAGGTATAACAATGAAATGGAAGTGATACGGAAATTGCTTCCCTATCCTGGTAAAAGCAAATCGTTTGAATAAAATTTCTATCTAGAACTTAATTGTTGGCATTATTTTATTTAGAAATTTGAAGCTAAATTTTCGCAAGATGTTAAATGAACACAATAATATCTTCATCATCATCATCATCATTATCAGCCTGTGTTAGTTCACGGTTGCCTCCCCTAATGGATCATCTTACTTTTCAGATGAATGGGTGATTGGCCCAAATTGTCGTAACCAACCAAAAAGCAATGATAACACAAAGTTGTTTTCCCCGCGGGATTCGAACCCAAGACCTCTGGTTTATAAAGCAAGGGCCAATACCGGTAGTGCACGGAGGCAGTTAAAGTTTATAACATGTTACTAAGAGTATTTGTGTGAAAGGATATGGTTGGTTTAGTGGTTTCTTATATATTTTACTATAGCACAAACTTAATTATTATCCATAAATCTTTTTAAGGTGTGCGTTGGATTAGAAAAGCCGAAGATCGGAAACGGTGGCGTGCATTAAGGGAGGGCTATGTCCAGCAGTGGACTATCACAGGCAATGATGGTGATGAAATATTTTTGTAATTTAGATTATACTAGCGGATCCGACGTTTTTTCCCGATACAAGATAAAAATTTAACTTTTTAAGAGATTCAACATTCAAGTCTACCATCTATCAAATTTAACTTATACAGCCTTATTGCCTTTATGTGTTACAGCGATAACACATAATCATATCACTAGCTATAAAAATAAGTATTAGGTTCCTAATTACAAAAAAAATATATATAGCACAAATGGTATTCTATAAATCACTTTTTGTTGCTAGAAATTCTTAAGTTTTGATTGGATTGGCTTCAAAGCTAAAGATATTGGATTTTGTGTACAAATATATAAACGCAATGCGACTTTTATAGGAATCATTGGGTAATGATTAGCAAAGTTGGGCAACTTTGCTAATCGCATTAGCATAATGGAGAAGATCCAAGTTTATTTAAAGGCTTTATGTCTAGCAATGGACCGTCCATACATAGGATGGGCATGTAAAACTTCGGTTCTGTGCCCTAATTCTCTCCAGTTGTTTGGCTTTCGTTCTATCAGTTTAGGTGAGTGGAAGAAGAGGGAGGAAAACGTGTTTGTGCGTACCCTTGTGCACTATAATATCTCCTGCATAGTGAGCTGATCTCCAATAAAGATTGGCCACAATAGTCTAAATCGAGTAGGAGGATTATTATACATAAAGAATTATCCTATATCAATATTAGTACAAAAGAAATAAATGATTGGCACCTACCCAGTTGATCTATTCAACAACACAATGACGCTTGTTACAGGCACATATAGATCACGGATGCGATCTGAGCGTATTCAGAAATACAGAGAAATTCCATTGTTAGGTCTCAATAGAAATAAATGGCATATTTTAATTAAATTTTAGACCTTACTTACGTAACTATCCTTGTCACTCGTTATATTTTTGTGATAAATAATTGTCTACAATATGTTTTAGTTTAATAGTATTGTAAAAAATTGTGTTCATGATACTTACACTTTTTTCTTTCTACTTTATAAAACATTTAAAAAAAACACTTACATAACAAGAACTATATTTCTTACAAAAAGTTTTGCGGAATCGCTCCAAATCAAGCGGGGAAACTAGGAAGCAAATTTCTGAACGTCACAAACCTCTCACAATCTGAATTGAGTACTTCCTTTTTTTGGAAAGTCAGTCAAATCAGTGTCGTGACTAATGACACATGTCTCTAAAAGAAAAATTGCGTATGTTAGTGCAGACTATTGCAGAACATAGGTGACAGTAGATGAAATATTTGTATCAATTATTATGCTTAACTAACATACTAGTCCTCGAATCTTGCGGGGAGTCAACAAATTTTCAAAATTTCAAAGTCAACAAATTTTCATTGTTGTTTACTAGTTGGTTAGGGCATATTGGACCGATCACCAATTTGTCAGAAAATCAAGATGGTCAATGCGTCGGACGGTCGGTCAAAGTCGGTCCTCTCTCGGGACTCGGTTCAAAAACTCTCTAATGAAGTAGGCGTGCATTAGGGGAGGCCAATTTTAAATTAATGGTACTCCAACACTTTTGTATGGCGGTAACAAGCGATTAATTGAATTCCTAGCTTCAACTATTGGCGGCAACTTTTCATAGCCTTGGTTTAATCATCTAAGTCAATTGCCTTATGCAAAGTAAAATAGTAAAGTAACACGAGAAGAAAAAATATCTTAAATGTTTTGATGCCCGGCAACGTTCAGCGGAAAGCGATAACTTGCAACAGGAGTAAAAAAGATTTGCATTACAAGTGCAATTAATCAATTGCCAATCCGCCTGCTCAGCGTGGTAATTATAAAGAACTCCTTTTCAATGAACGCCAACAAAGGAAAACCAGCTCTAGTTCCCGGTACTCCCACTATTCCTGGCTACGGTAGTGGCCATGAATACGGTGCAAGGGGACCGAAGACTCCGAGTTACGGATCGCTACCAGCAAAAATTTGAACTGGCTACGAACGAACGTTGAGACTTGGCGACCACCTGGCTGAGCTGGGGATAAAACCGGGCAGCATCCGGTGGCACGGTTTAGGGTTGCGAAGTCCGGAGACGAGAAGAGGCCACCATAACCTTTCCACTGGGTCACCTTTTCTACTTCCGAGAGGGCGACCATCCGTCATAAGGTAGCGTTGGATTCCTGGTCAATAATTTATTAGCTCGCAACATTGTCGTAGTTTTGAGTAGTGTACTTTGCGTTGTGAATTATAATAAAATATATTTAAAATATATTTGCATTAAAATAGCAGTGTAAATAAACTATTAACATTTGATCTATTATTAGCATCACCTTAAAGAAAAGTTAAACATTAACAACACAAAAATCAATAGAAAATAAGAATTTTAAACAGCACCATCTCCTACCAAAGAGTGATAACGAGAGGATATAATATTCATAATAATAACCGAAAACAAGAAATTCATCACAAACAAGAAAGATTGAAATAAGAAAAATTGGGAAATTACTTTATACCTACTCGCGGCCGTTATACACGTGGAAAAATGAAGGAAAACTCAAGAAAGATCAAAAAATAAATATACGAAGAACATATTTCATAATAGATTTATATCAAGATTTTACATTAGAATAAGAAGTTTTGTTACTATTGTTATAGTAAGGTTTACTAAGTTGATTTAAGTTTATGGCCGTTAAAAATATTTGTTTGCTTAAAAATTATTTATACATTACTCTATATTTGTTACAGTTTTTTTAGTGTATTGTATTTTTATCATTGTGTTTATTTAAACGGTGAGTGAGGCATCGTCAGCACTGATCTGCAATTTGTCTAGGAGAAGGTTACTCCGAAATGAAACCCGGCTTTGGGGTCACCGTCAGGCGCAAGTAGTGTTTAACCCGAAAAGCGGCAGACTCCTGCAGTCGACACGTATCGCTTTGGCGTTCCTGCGGGCTCTGTTGGGAAGACCGAGAGGGTGGTATAGGCTTTGGGCGATCCTGTGCTTCCTTAATTGCGTCCCAGGCGATGCAGTGTCTGTGGAGAGGACACTTCACCCACGTCAGCTCGGCTGCGTGGATAACAACACGGGGAGTGGCAGTGACCGGTTATTAGCCTGCGCTCATGGGCGTACGCGCGGGCGCCAGGGGTCACTCTCGACAGTGGGAGGGTCCATCGTAGACCCACTGATCAATGTCGCTCCCGAATTGGCTTATATAGCCACGAAAAGAGGTGTTCCTCTGATCAGACACATGCTTAAATCGTCTGTAAAGACGCAAAGGCCTTTGATGATGACTTTGCATTGTTCTTAAACTCACTAAGAGGTAATCCCTTAAAGTGATACAAGTACCCTACAAGTGACAATAAAGTGAAGGTCACTTGCGAGGATGTCTCCCGGACCTTGCATAACACACACAAGGTCCACTACAGTAATGTCATGTCTCATGGTGTCGGTAGTCAAAATCACAAGGTTGGGATAATGGTTAACTTCGTTGAGAAGGAAGGGCTCTTCTATATGAATTCATAGTTTAAATATATAGGGATACTAGAGGGTCAACAATTTTTGCAGAACTTTGGCAGAAGCCAGTCGAAGCTCATGAGCAGCGCTGGCTCGACTGTTTCTTCTGAGCCTGGTATCTTATCGAAGATAGAGGACTTCTATTGCAAATTATGGCCTCCTGATCTTCAACCTGATTTTCTGGTTAAGGATATTATTTATATCATTCTGGTAAGCTTTGTAATGTCAGCTTTGATGAGCTTAGTCTGACTCTTAAGCAGCTTAAGGAAGAAAGGGTTTCTGGGAAGGATGGAATTACGACCGAACTGCTTCGGGCAGGGGGCGACTCGGGTCTAAGTGAGTTACAAAAGGTAATTGATTCCGTCCGACGTCCGAGACGTTCTATTCCAAATCAGTAGTAACATTACAATGATTAAGCAAGTGTAATACTTAAATTACGAATCCATATATTTCTGTTGAAATTAATTACCTGATGTAATGAATTCTTCAATCCCAACCGACATTAGATAAATATCATAATAGTGAGTTAAGTATACTAAACAAATTATATGCCATTAATACACCATTTTTTAATATTTAACTTAAATTGAATTTTGAACAGTAAATTCAGTCTTATCTCTACTATAATATTAACGCTCCGTTTAGATTTTTATATCTTTGCAAGCAGTTACTTATCTCCTACATTTAAGTGTACCACAAAGGCCACGTTTTCTCGAGCTTTATGCTCTCAGTAAGATTATTGAACAATGTACAATAGAAAACATTGTCCATTAAACGTATAGAATAAATATGATTTACAACAACTCAATTTCTCTTTTTTTTAAATTATGCTTAAATCTTTAAAAGTACACAACTGATTTGGATATGGCTTTTTTTTACTAAAAAAAGCTATTTAAGAGAAACGTTATATATATAATTCATGCATTATATTGTAGAGAAACGATGATAAATTTATATATTTATCAATATCCAGTATTGCACTTGTGCAGAGCTGCTTTATTATTATAAGAAATTTCTTAATCTCTTTAATTGTATATTAGTAATTTCGTTTATTTACAGTAACAGAAACTGCCTCCGTAGCCTAGTGGTAAGAGCGTATGCTTTAGAAACCGGAGATCGTGGGTTCCAATCCTGCGAGGACGCAACAAAGTTCATTGTTGTTTCCTAGTTGGTTAGGGCTATTAGGACCGATCACCAAGTTGTCTGAAAAGTAAAATGATCCATGCGTCGTATGGACATGTAAAGTCGGTCCACCCACCAACTCGCATTGGACCAGCGTGGTGGGATGGTCCAAACCCCAATGGAAAGGGGTGTCTTAGAGGCCATGTCCAGCAGTGGACTATCAAAGGCTGATGATGCATGATGGCATGCATGCATGATGCATGATGCATGTACAACAGGCAGATCGTTTATTATCAATCGTAAATTAGGTGCTTAAATTGTTCTGGTATTATTACGTAACCTAATTCTACAAACTTGTATACTCCTCTTAATTATTCTATCTCTATCATTCCCTGATTGTTCGAATAAATACAGATATTGACAATAATACAATAAACAAATGAAATAGCTTTTTTATCTTCTTTAATCCGTTCTTGTACAGCTTACAAAAGGAAAATAAAAAAGTAAAGGTATTCCGTCTGAAAGATAGAAGAGAGAGAGACATTTTATTTAACTAAGATTTATTGCTTTGCAAATTTATTTTCCCCGATAGGCACATTTTCCTTAGATAAATATTTTTTATCGGTCATTTGATACCTAAAACTGATTGGTGGCACAAACCTCTTCCCGTCACAGCCGCGAGTCGTTTGTCATCATTTAAGTTCGTCATAAATCATACTAACTGGATCCACCCCAACCTGTATTTGATATCACTGAATCGCAATTTCGGAGAAATTAATCTAATCGGAATAAAGAAATAATCTCTGAATTAATGCAATTTCCGACTATAATTTGGACAAAACAGTATATCAAGCGCTAATTTCTTTTTACACACAGGACGATGAGGGAGAGGAGAGTGACAGAGACATGTTATGTCCCCGAAACACTTAAAGATGTCGGCGAATATCGTATATCGTAATATCGTACGCAGAGGTAAGTCGATTAATCCAACTCTAGAAAGTTACAATACACTTCGTCTTATACTCGATGACGATATAATGCAACAAAGTTTTACTTACCAACCATTAGAATATAAGCTGAGACGACATCAAAGTTATATTTAAATAGATTGTACCCTTAAAACTCCACCGCAATTGGATGCCGCGCTTTAACAAGTGGCGGCAACCTTCTGATTGTCTTAGCTAAATGTTTTAACTCGCTTTAAGTTCGACTCAAGTTTGTTCAATATGAAAGTAACACAAAAAGTTATATTGTTTTATAAGAATATCAATGACTTTTTGACATGTAACGGTTAATGTAATTAGATTTCCGGTTTATCTAACTCGTCAATCACTATCTTTTAGCAATCAATATGCCATATTTTTAATTTTACTCAGACTTCTGACTTTTTAAAGTTATACTCTTTAGGCGCGTTATGAAAATGATGAGAGTGAAATTTTACGATTTGTCACACAAAATTAACAGTTTATAATGAAAACGGTGAAAATGTAATAAGGTCCATATTACATAGTGATAAGGTTGATTTTTGTGTAGTGATAATGGAGTTGTCGTTTTTTATTTGCGATAGTTGTTGCATAATGTGCTCTATGAGTTAGGATTAAGGTTCGTTTTTGGTATATATATATATATATATATATATATTATTATTAATAATATATTTTATATTATTTAAATTTATATTAAATATATTATTATATAAATATATTAATATTTGTAATGATGTTTATAACTTGATATAATGGTAATATTTTTATTCATTGAATATATCAACATTGTGATTTATCTATGTAATACGTTTTAGATAAGCGCCATCTAGTGACACATTATCAAAGCTTCTGATTTATAGTACCTGTACAAGTAAGCCAACATCTCTTAGGAATTCTAACATTTGTAAGCAACAGGAGGCGCTGAACTACCAGTTATATGATATATCAAAGTACGTCTTGAATCCATAAATTCTTAATCGAATTATTAATGATTAGTTCTTGTAAATCTATCATCTTTAATTGTCTTAATTATTTTGATTAATATTACTTACTATTTGCTGAATATTAGTGAAAAAAATTGAGCTTATATACTTTTCAAGTGCTCCAATGTAATTGAGGTTAACTATCCGTATGTATTATTTATTGATATAAATTAAAATACTTTTTATTTAATATAATTAACACTAAATATTATTTATTTATGATAGTTGTTGATAATGTGCTCTATGAGTTAGGATTAAGGTTCGTTTTTGGTATATATATGTATTATTATTAATAATATTTTTTATATTATTTAAATTTATATTAAATATATTTTAAATATATTATTATATAAATATATTAATTTTTGTAATGATGTTCATTCAACTTGATATAATGGTAATATTTTTATTCATTTAATATATCAACATTGTGATTTATCTATGTAATACGTTTCAGATAAGCGCCATCTAGTGACACATAATCAAAGCTTCTGATTTATAGTACCAGCTGTACAAGTAAGCTCAACATCTCTTAGGAATTCTACATTTGTAAGCAACAGATGGCGCTGAACTACCAGTTATATGATATATCAAAGTATCTTGAATCCATAAATTCTTAATCGAATTATTAATGATTAGTTCTTTGTAAATCTATCATCTTTAATTGTCTTAATTATTTTGATTAATATTACTTACTATTTTGAATATTAGTGAAAAATTGTGATTATATACTTTTTCAAGTGCTCCAATATAATTGAGGTTAACTATCCGTATGTATTATTTATTGTCATTGTAATTAATTATTTGCATGCAATTAAAACTATTTTTAATGATGCCAAAGAAGTATAACTTCTCACGCGAGAAGTACACGCACCCATTTTTTTTTTAATTTTCATATTTGTGCTTTTTTTATGATGTCTTTTCTTTTTTTAACCGTTTAAAGAATTTTAATCAGAAATGGAAGAGAGGAAGAAGAGGTTTTCAATTTGAAAAAAAAGTCTTGGATACTAAGAAATATAATAATACAAAAGTATTCATCTTTACGATAACAGATTGCTTAATAGCTTACAGCTTCAATCAAAAGTCATGATAACCAGGTAAATTATATTAAGTAACATTATCGAGAGAATGGGAAGAACAAGAACAAACGCAATGAAATTTCGAGATAAAATATAATGTTCAAAATCATTGCCAGTTTGACAACTATCTGAACAATAACATAAATGCGTCTTTAAGAATCAATAAGCAAGCGTTAAGTTCTATATTAAATAAAGACATTTAAATTTGAGTTTGAATGCTTGCAATAGAATTTTAACACCTGGCAAGCTCGGTAATTATGTACAAAGAGGATTTTAAGTTATACTACTTTTAGGGTTTTGAAAATGAAATGGAATTTTACGATGGTCACAAAAATTAACAGTTTAATGAAAACGGTCAAAATGAAAAGGTCCATATTTTTGTGATAAGGTTGATTTTGTTAGTGATAATGGAGTTGTGTTTTTATTTTGATAGTTGTTGCATAATGTGCCCCATGAGTTGGGATTTCGTTTTGGATATATATATATATATATATTTTTTAAATATTTTTATTATTTATATTTAATTAAATATATTATTAAAAGATATTAATATTTGTAAGATGTTTATTCAATTTATAATGGTAATATTTTTTATTCATTTAATATACATAAAAAAATTTAAATAAAAAAATAATTTTAATAAGTACCTTAAATTTGACAGATTGTATTTTTAAAACTAGATACGACAAACCAATGTTTTGACTTTTAAATTTTCCATTCCAACGTTCCAAGGTATGAATTTAATACCAATCATCAGAATAAAAGTGAAACGATATAATATTTTGAGATTAAATTTAAGGGTAGTTTTATGGAAATCCTTTTAAAATATAACCTTTGATGCGTTCAATTAAGATATTCCTTTAACTTTAATATTTTAGAGAATGGGAAAAATGAGAACCAAATAAAATAAAAAAAACGATTAAACCTTAAATATATATAACATTTAGGAGAATTTGTCCAAGAAATTTTTTCTTAGATTAATCCAAAGTAAAGGTTTATTTTAAAAAATCAGTTTATCTTTCACTGTTAAAAACGCAGAGAAACTTTAAGAGGGCGGCGCGTGTCGTTCGGTTGAAGGTTGCTCAAGGTTGCGAACCAAAGTTCATGAAGACCGTTAAAATGGGTCCCACTTTTGAATTTACAACATTTGAACCTTTGAAATATTTCCGACACGCCTTGTCTATAGGGAACCCGTTGTTTACCACCGCCTGAACGCAAAGGTAAAGTTATTAAATAATTTTTGTAGTTAAAGAAATTTGCACTCGTCAAATCCACTAATTTATGTAACGTATTTTTCCGGTTATTTTATATATATATTCCGACGTTTGACCTTCCAGCAATTGATGCTATTTGGCACTGGGTTGGTATGTCTGTAACCCATTTTCGAACATCTATTTTCTGAACAATGTAACGAGTTCTTTCCAAAATTTATGGTCATCAAATCAATACTTTAAATGTAAAGAGATGTTTTAACATCGGCATTTGTAATGATTAGAGGAGTAAGAACTTTTTTTTTTTAATCACCTTCTTATCAAGAACTATAAAAGATTTCAAAGTTCTAAAAAAAAAAATTTAACAAAAGTAAAAACAAAAATAAGAAATTTGGTTCAATAAAAATGAGATCATTTTCAAGAAATGCCATGGGAAGAGTCGATGGAAGCTGTAGAAGGGATTTTTTAAGGCCTTTAGGACGTCATAAATTTCGCTGAAATTTATAGATAAGGTTTGGATGTGGGATGTGATTAAAATAAAATTTATAAATAAATGAAAAAAGCCTTTAAAAGCAGATTTCAAACAAATTTTTATGATATATATATTTTTATAGGTGCGATTATTACGGAGTTTGAAATTTCCTTCAAAAAGGTTCAAAAGTTTCATTTACCAGTGCACAAACCTCTCCGATGCGTGCTCGTTTCATCGAAATTTGTCTTTTTTACGGATGACTCAGTTGCTGGAGTTAACCGCCAAACGGCGGGGGAGGGTTGGGCAACTTTTGCCGACTTAACCCCATTCTTTTTAGCTCCCGACCCCAAGGACCCCGGCCGGGCGTTATTTTTTATCCCTTTGAGCGGGTTGACGAGGGGCCAAGATGGTTGGTTTCGGCTGATAGCCGCTGGTTCCATGAAATTCCCGTTGGGGCCATTTCTGAGGGCCCGGTGGGCCGAACCACGGCCTGATAGGTTGCTATAGGATTTTGGGAGGTCAGGTCCAGGCCTGCTGGGCACTTGTTGGGGAACCCAAAAGGAGGAGGCTGTATTTGAGAAGAACCCGGGGTTTGGGGATTCGGGCCTACCACCATCTCCGGCGAGGCGGGGCCTGTTGGCTGGCTCCCTTGCCCCGGGGACCTAGACGCCAGAAACCCGGTCACTCTTCTTTCCGGCGAGGAGGGGAGATCCGGGGTTTACGCCAGCCCCGGAAGAAATAAAGCAAGAGAGAATTGGCCCCTGGCACAGGAGTGGGAGGGCCGGAGCACCCCAGCGCTGGCCGTCAAACAATATTTGGCCAACGCCCCTGTTCCCGGGTGGTTAAAGAGGGACACGGCCCTTAACATTCCCGCGCGGACGGCAGGCCCCCCGGGACAGGCTGTTTCTGGGAGGTACCAAAGCGTGGCCGGGGAGCCTTCAGGTGGGCCACCACCGGTGGCGGGCCGGGAAGAGAAGGCCCAAACGCCTGGAAGAGGCCCAGCCTTCAAGCCCAAACCGGAGGAGCTTTAGTGTCGGGCACGACCTTTCGCTTCCCGCCGGGCCGAGGGAGCCTAGAGAGGGGTCGGGGCGCCGTCCCGCCTTTTGGCAGGACGGGGCCCGGAAGGAGGCCGCGGAAAGGGACAGGGGGTGGAAAGCGCCCCTGGCTTGCAGGAAGGACCAGGCGCCGGAAGAGTGGCGCCGCGCGCAACTCCAGCCCCCGGCCACAAAGGACAAGAGAAAGGAACAAACCGGTTTTTTAGTGGGTATACCGGCCGCCCATCTTGGTCCGGGGGTTCTTCCAACCCCCCGCTGCCCCCACTTTTGGCGGGGAATCCCAGGCCGGATTTTTCCAACGGCAAAAAAAAGGAATTTTTGGTGAGGTTTATTAAAACCAAATTTATTTTGGTTGGTGAGAATCGGCAAGGTACGTGCCGATATTAAGGTAAGGTGTATTCGAATTGCCCCTCGACGGGAAAGGACAAAGATGTTTGCGCGCCCGTGAGATAAATGCCACGATTGTTATCCCTTTTCCTTCGTCGTTCGATGAATGGTTTTGCCAGTGAGAGCCGGTTTAAGCGGCAAGTTTCAAAATTAGTTCGTTTGGAAAGGCAGCTGAGCCGAAAAATTGAACAGATGCCGTTTAAGTACCGTTGAATGGGGCCAATTTCAGGATCCAGGGGGCAGCCGTTGCGGCGGTAATACGGCACCCCAAAGGGGCCCTTGAAAGGCGGGCCCGTGCGCAAAGCGGACTGGATAAAGGAAAAAGGGACGTGGACCGCCGGGCAACACCCATGGCGAGGATAATTTGTTTTTGGATTGATTAATGGGAAAAAGGACCCAGGACGTAGGCCGTTTTCCTTTTTTGACCCGCGCGGCGTGGGGCCTTGTTAGGATTTATCTGATTACCCCGGAGGTATTTGGTCTGTTTGACCCAAGGGATAGGGAATCTAGGAGTCGGACATTGAAGGAAGGCACGGCCTTCGTCGCGTGAACAGAATGGCGCGCTTTGAAGGATCGATTTTCTATTCTCCATTTCCGGAACCATTCCCCAGGATTTTGGCTGGGGATTGGAGTCTTTTGACTAACAAGGACAGGAAACTATGGTTGAATGTTGCAGGTATCATTCGAATAAGGCGGTGTTCAAGTTGCTGGGGATTGTTAGTAAAAACCCCCGACCTAGATTATATCGCTTTAACGTTACGTTTATAACCAAAAATTTGTAGTAAAATGGAAAGAGGCCCATTTGTATAGTTAAATTTGAAAAAAATTGTATTTACCTTCTGGTTCATAAAGAAAATGCATAAAAATTTTATTGGTTAACTAAACTAACGATCTTGAATACAAGCCGCGCTTTGTTTACTTTTATTGTTAACAGTGTTTTTGAATTAAGATTTCACTAACCTATGCTAATATTGTAAAGAGCAAGGCTATGTATTGCTGTGTGCCTGTTTGTAATGAATAAAAATTAATAATTCTTTCACAATTAAAAAGCTTTTTCCAACTTGAGTAACAAAGGCTACTTTTTACCCTAGGAAAATCCATTTAAAAATGGGATAGGCCGGATGGACAAAGGGAAAAATTAACAGCAACTGAATAACCAAAACAACATAACTACTACTATAGTGAAATAACTTTAAACCCAAGAGGGAAAATTAAAACTAAGTTTCAGTTACTATGTATTATCTTAAACCTATTGGAAATTCAAAGTTTTCGGTGATGAAGTTTATACAAACTTAATAATTTCATATATGTACATTCAATATTAAATTAAATTATAGCATAAGTAATGTTAAGGTTTTAAAGATTATACAAACAACTGAGTATAGCAGGCCTAATTTTCGAGCTAAGCCGAAAATTGAAAAAATAGCCATTATGAAATATTTTATACCGATGCGTTCCCATGTTAAAAAGACGTATCTAAAGCTGTATTGAGATGCACCAGGAAAAGTCGAGGGCTAGATTCCCACCAAAACCAACGGTTCCCCTTTCATGTCGCTGACCCGCCAGGGAAATATTGATAGCTTGATGACCCGGCACGACGTGGCCTCATTCCTTTTAGTGTTCCCATTGTTTGGGACCCCGGACCGTAGAATTAAACCTAAAACCAGACAACCTAAAGCAATCTAAAAGTTTGAACCGAACGTTGAATCAGATGGTAAAACCAATAGGTGTCAATAAGGATTAACGTTTCTCTACTTTTATTGGCGTGGGGATTTTGTTTTACGAATCACACATTAAAAGGCGGAGACATATTATCCAAAATATTAAGATCTATCCTGAGGATCGGGCGTGTGTGCCTTACTGAAGTTCTGGTCGTTCCGGTATGTAGACACAGAAGTTTTGCTTTATAGCCAACTCGGGTCCAGCTGTCTTTTTAGGATGAGCACGTTTACCTTGCGTCTTTATTCTGATTGAGGAAGGAAAGCCCTTTACCAATCTGCGTTAAAGATGTTTTAAAAAAGGATAGATTTTTTAAAAAAATAAATATTGTTACTCACGTGGTAAACAGGCACTTTAAACTGGAAAAATAAAAATATTGGCTTCAAACAGAAAGATTAAAAGGTAAGTTAAAAGTACCACAGATTGAGTCACGAGCCCGATAAATGACACTTAGTCTTGTACAAAGGATTGAAGAATGCCACCGAGAGTGTGCCATTGGTGACAGTGAAGATGTAATTTCGGCAGTATTTCAAATTTATTTTGATTAAAAAATAAATATAAAAAGGGGAATATTTTTATAAAGAGTTAATTACATTTGTAAGAAAGTTCCTTTTACAGTGAGCCATGTTTTATTTTATACAAATATATTTTTCTTAAAATTGAAATGCATTTTTAAATACTTAATATAGGACTTAAGTAATATTTTTGAACCGAGAGCGAATACTTATAATATAGTTTGAAAAATCATTTGTATACATCCTGAAAAATTATATATTCACTAGCTTCATAATGGTTTAAGCTAGTAGTATAATTAACATCAATTGTAGATAAGCTTGATGACTTCAAGCTAAAAAAATAAGTAAAAAGCTTACAATTATTTACTATTTATCCTATTACAAATATTTACTACAGAAGAAAAAAACTTTATTGAGCATGAAAAAAAAAATCTTCTTTTACATAAGTCGAGATATTTTGGAGAGATTTGATTGTTAAAAACAATATTTTACTAAAATTAATTCATCATCTAGAAAATTATTTCCAAGGTAATAAGATGATAAATAACTAAAATAATAGTTGATTCTTAATTTTAATATTCCAATTAACCAACCTTCCAACCTGTTTTGAATTATTTTTGAGGTAGAACATAACAAAACTTAAGGCAAAACGTTTGTTCAGATATCGGCTGTTTGATGGTCGGTGAGGAAAAATGTAGACCAAATAGAAAAAAAATATATATAATATTTTTGAGTTGTTTTGTTTGATCTGATTATAGCTGAAGCAATGAAATCCCTAAATGATTTTTATCGATTTTATTCGTTACACGTTTATAGTCACGTCACGTTTATAGTAAAACCTTTTTTAGCGCCTTCTTTTAAAATTTATACAATACGATCTATTAATGTAATTTTCAATAGACTCATTACGATCAGGAAAAGCAAATACTTAGGCATTTACTTATCTTTCACAAAATCATACCTAACTTACTAGATCTCTTAATGTGGTAAAAATATTTTAAACCTTACTTTTATATAGGGATGAAATTTAAAAAGGAGAAAAAAAAAAATACCGACCATCTCTTACATAAAACTAGTAGATAGCAAAACCTTAAGCGTAATTGTGTCGTAAACAGTCAATGTGTAGAGCGTTGCTTTTATTTAATCCATATCTGCCACTCCCAAGTCGTAGCAAGTTACTAATAACTAACGTGTTTTTAGGGTATCGTAACATACTCGTACTTCTCTTATTTATTTATTTCACTATTCTATAACGATACAATACTATTTGTAACGAGGTAAAAAGTTATGTTAAGTTGTGCTATTGAAACAAGATGACAGAATCAAGACGTACAAATATATTAACAAAAAATTATATTAATTCAACACTGAATCCATCATGAGTGGTGTTAAATCAATATGTTACATGAATTAGCATAATGTTATACAAACCGCCGACGATATTTCATCAGTCTCGGACATCAAGTACAAACAGGACTTACCTGGAAAGAAACAGAGGTTTTACAGTGATGGCATAATTTGCAAAATGATGATCATGCGGTTATTAGCTTTCAATGCCCTACTTTGAAAGGGAAAATATAGAACGAATCACCCATACGCCAGATCTGTCATTTCCATGGGGGACGAGTGACGATCCTAAGTTTTATTAACAAGGAATGATCTATTCGCATGGATATTAACTTATTGTTTAAAAAAAAGTGAATAGACGCCTTAATGACCATTGTGACTGGATTCAGTGCAATAAACTTTACCCGATTGTCCTGCTTTACGTGGAACTATGCATCTTAGTAAACAGGAGCCAATCCTGTTTACTAAGATGCATAGTTCCATAACCACTCCCTTCAAGGTGTCATGTATGCAGCGTTATCAGAAGAGTCAATGTGAAGAAAGCTTCGCCGTGCGCACACTCATACATTCAAAACAAGTTTTTTGTATTAAGGTAACAATTTTTTTATGTTTACTACTTAAGATAAACGCATATTAAGTGAAAGTTAGCTAACTACCCGTAACATATAAATTGACTGACAATAGCTAGCAGACTAGTAAATCGCCGATTCTTAGTTACAAACGTACGCTTTTTAAAGTAAACATATAGTACAGTACCCGGTGCGTGTAAGCTAAAAACTATCATGAAAAAAATAAAAAATACTTTTTTTACAAAACACAATTCTTAAATAATAATTCATGATAAAATACCAATTATTACAATTCATATGTAGCCAATTGTACTTGTTATCGTGGCGAATAGAATCGCAGTGAATTTTAAAATGCCTCCCTGATCTTTATACTCTATAATAGTACACTTGTAGTGTTTTATATGTGTGTCAACCGAAATCGATATTTTATTTTGATATTTTTCCAAAATGCCATATTTAAGTGCCCTCAAAAATAAAATTTATATTTCAGAGACGTTCCGTATTGTCATCGTTTATTTGTATTACGCTTTATATTTGTAAATGATTTCGTTGTCATGTGTGTTTATGTGATGTGTTAAAAATTCTTATTATATATATATACGAACACCCAGACACAAGAAAAAGACCATGTTCATCACACAATATTTTCGCCGTGGTGGGAATCCAAACCACACCTTCTGGTGCAATAGTCAGGGTCACTAACCACTACGCCAACTAGTTCATGAGGACGGAAGCTTATCGCGAACTCTGTGTTAGATGAAGCTTACTATTGACATGAGTCTGGAAGTATAGCTTTAAGTATCAAATAAAAAACTACGCCAAGTGAGTCGTTATATTCGTTCGCTCGTTCATTTATATTAAAAAAATGTGTCTTTTGAAAACTTTAAATGAACTATGCTGTAGCAGAATTAATTTTATCTTCAGACGAAAATCATTCTGTTTTTTATTTTAAAACTTTTAATATTGAAACCAAAATGTGATGATTAGACTAAAAATATGTTTCTTATTTAATCGAGCGCTGTGTGCTAATTAGGCATGAGTGTTATTTTACGCCATCAGTTACAATAACTGGTTACGCGATATGAAATGCAATAACCGTTTCGTGTCGAAAGTAGTAGTAAAGTAGTTATTTTTGTAAACACGTTATTCGTGTGAACTCGGCCGTTGTCGTCTTCGTTCGTCAATTGAGTGAGCGTAAAGCGCTATATTTCTATCGCATCTTGCCTTCCGATGGCTCCAGGAGAGAGATGGCAGATCGAGAATTGCCGAGTAAGGAGAGTCGATCAAATGCGTCACTGCAGTGACGCATTTAATTTTCATAGGATGACTAATACACATAGATACCACATCTGAGTGACCTAGTTGGTAAAATAATGTCTTATGATCCGGGAAACCAGCAGCTTTTAAAATGAAAAGTAAAATAAAACAAAATAAAGATTTTATTTAAGCCGTGAACAAACAAAGTAACAACGGTGTATATAAAAGGAAAGATAGTTATAATAAAATAGATCGGAAAGTGTAAACACAACTAAAAGTGAAAATAAACAGTAAATATTAATCATCGTCATTGTAACAATAAAATTTTATTTTAAATAGCCAGTAGTAGTATTTTTATTCAAATCATATTCGTAATCGTAGTAAACACCAATCAATCAATAAGAAATTTATAATTGTAAACCGGAGTATGCAGAAGAGTAAATATATTGATTTAATATTTAGGCATTAAACACGAAACCGTTATTTTAGTTTCGTATTTAACCTATAGTTGAGAAATGAAAGTAACCGTATAGTTGAGAAACTTATGTATGCACAGTAGCTGGATGAAAGTAGCTAGTTATAAAAATAACTAGTTTTAAAACAAGCAATGCCGTCCACGTAACTGGTTCCGTTTCGTTTCTTAAAAGTTATGTAACGACCCACGTCTAGTGCTAATGTAACCATACTTATTTGTTAAATATTCTTACATAGATATATTTTATATTAGACACATTATTTTAAAGCCTTTGAACATTTTGTCTACAAAACTTTTATATTTAACTTTTATCAACCGCACAAAGGGGCTTAATCGTAAATTTTCATCACACACATATCCTTCGCCCGTTATTAAGCCACCGCTGTCACTAAGCGTGGTAAAACGTTTAATTTTCTTATTTTTCTTGGTGAATGCTGTGCGATAATATTATATTGCAGTAATCTTAATATTCTCAGTTGTTATTAAGCTTTTATAAAGTTTACTTCAAAAGAATTTTGGCTACATTCTGCAAAAAGAGGTGTTTAAACAGTGGCTTTAATTAGTTATAACGAATATATTGAAAGACCAACCTTCAATATATTCTTTATAACACATACTCAAAGTTATTCGACCCGAGAAAATTGCTAAGTCAATCACCTAAGCATTTTCATTAGTTACCATGAGGTAGTCTTCTGATCCATTCGAATTTACCTAAATAACAGATTTTACGTATAGCTACTTGCATCTAGCCTTTTGAACCCAAAAAGAAAACTTTATTCTTTGCATAAATTAGTTGTCCGTAAATTTAAAATAAAGCCCTGACATATTATAACAACTGTCAAAGATATTCTTGGCGACCAGTACTTGTCCCATGCCTATCCAACGCGTCTATCATGTAACTATTCAAACGATTAGGGTATCGGCCGACGTTATCCTGAGCAGCCATCAATAACAGAAATTGGTTTCCCCGCGGGATTTGAACCTACACTCTTCAGTTTGTAAAGCAAAGGCCAATACTGTAAGGCCCCTAAGGCGGTCAGTAAACAGTATGACTAAGGACTATTATTTCAAATAAATGTAATGAACTCTGACACGCGTTTTGGTCACTTGCTGAACATTGGAAATATAAAACTAGCTCTGTATATTACTTTTCTTATGTTCTTAAAAAGTATAGCACGTTTAGTTCTTATAAAGCACTGTGCTATTTTTTTATGTCTATGATAACTTTATTGTTAATAATATTAAAACTTCTATGCTTCCTTTTTTCTCTTTTAAATTTTTATTAGTTAATACTTCTCCCGTAAGTAACAAAAATATTCAAAACTTTTCTCGTTTATCATGTTTCCTAGTTGATTATACAGCGAAAATAAAAAAAAAAAAACACTTATTGCAGATACTTTTATACTCGGCTTTTATTTTCCTTATCTCCGAGTTCAATATTGATGTCAGGATCAATTCACCCACGGGATGTCACGTTGCAGCGTCCATACAAATGATCGGGTCGATGTGATCCTATTTAGGGACGAGCTCTTTTGAAGAGGCGCTTATAGAATTGTACTGTCTGAGGTTTGTGTTAACAATGTCTCAAATGAGATCATAGAAGTTTTTTTTTTTATAATCAATTTGATGCATTCTTTTAAACATCGTAATTTACCAATACATGTATAAGAAAAATTGTTAAATTAAATTAAAACATTTTAAACTCTGAAAGATCTAAATATAAATCACAAAAAAGTAGACTAGGAATAGACTTACTGTCATATATAATATATATATATATTTATACAATATACAGATTATTATTATTACATCATTCGGGATTCAAGCTTCAGAGTTGTTGTTAGGAAATCTTTATTTGGAAAATCTAAACATTTTAGGAAAATCATATAACATCTTAGGAAAGTCTGCAAATCTAAATGTTTTAACATCATGCGTCCGATAGGCATGTAAAAAGTCGGTCCACCCACCCGCATTGTATCAGCGTGATGTGATACGGTCCAAAACCCTCTAATAGACAGGGGTGTATTAGGGGAGGCCTATGTCCAGCAGTGGACTATCACAGGCTGATGATGATGAATTCAACATCCAAAAAACTTACCTCAGATGATAAATAACTAAAATAATAGTTTAATCCTTAATTTAATTAATCCCATTGTAATGTACATAAATCAACTATTTATTTTTTGTTTAAATAGAAGTCCATTATTTATTTTAAATTTTAATAACGCTATTTGCGTTACGTCCTTTCGAATAAAGAGAAATTTATTTCCGTTCTTATAACTATAACACCTTACAGCTCTTATATTGGACGCTAAATCACTAGAAAGTCATTCAATTTCTCAAAGGAATATCCATGATGTGGCCGTATATCTAAATCGCCTTTATTTATGCGTAAGGTACGATATTATATGTTGATAAATTTACCGATTTTGTCTGTTTTCTTTACAAAAGTAACCCTTATATGGTTCGCTTAATTCTTCTTGCTAGAATATTTGATTTTGGGAAACTGGCGATAAACTGCAGCACCTATTTTTGCTTTTAAAGAATAATCGAAAATTAGCCTGTAAATAATAGTATTTGACCGCTTTCCATTGATGCTAATAAATAGAAAAATATTATATTTTTTTATCTCCGAGTGGTGTGTGGATATGTGGGCCATTCTTTGATTGCGTGCATCATCTGAGTGGGGAGCATTTCGCGTAACATTATATTATGTTTATCTTTATAATTTTTCTTTACACATTATAAATGATATCAAAACTTTTTTAAAATAGTTGTATACAATTTAACCCACACAAAATGCTGAATTTTTAAATCATTCTTTATATTCTTTTGAAAAATTACATCCTTTTTATTATTTTTCTTTTTTAATTTACGTGTATCCAAAATATAAACATATAAATTTCATTTTCCTTCTGTCCGAATTTCACAACTCACACTATCTGTACTATTCCTTTCGATAATATAAAACATTTATGTCAGTTGGAATTCAACATTATACTCTGATATTGAGTGTTACCGGCAAATAAAATAAAATTTTCATACAGTAAATTGAAACATTTTTAAGTAACAAAAACTACGCATAACCCTTCAGAGCTGAGCATGGTACGAATTTCACCTAAAATAACGATCTCGACCTAGATTCATTGTTAATTGTATATTCAAAATGCCACTGTGTTATCAAACAGTCTATTTTTGTAAACTTCCGCGTGCTAAATAAATAATTATTTCATCGTAACACAAGATTACTTTAAGAGTGTAAAACTCTCATGCTAAACTGCCCCTAGATTATTACAATATATGTAATTCTAACCTTCAATCATCGTCAGCCAGCGTTAGTCCATTGCTAGACAATTGGGTGATCAACTAGGAAAGCAATCTAGCCAACTATGAAACAACAGTGAAAATTTATTTAGTACCCGCAGGATTCGAACCCACTACCTCCTGTTTCTAAAGCACACGCCCTTACTACTAGGCTACGGAGACAGCAGCTAACTTCTAAATTGTCTTTATTTCAGAACATGATTAACAAAATAATTATAGCTTCTGAATTGACCGCTGTGTGAAAAACAAATGTATCCTTAGATGTTGACTCGATTTCATACGTCTCAGATACGTTAGCGATATTTCTCGGGACCAAGGGAGTTAAAAGGGACTCGCCTTTTAGTTACCGTGAATTCGATATATGACGCGAGTTTTCACTGGCGGTGAGGGAGATATTGCTTTCTTACAATCAAGTAAATGTTTACTAATACTGGTCAATTTTATCCAAGAGAGTATAAAAACGATGAGACCTAAACTCCCTAAAGTCAATATATCTTAAATATTAAATATATACAAAATATTGAATCACTTTTAAGAATAAGTTAGGTTCAATAAAAATAAATACTATAGTTTCGTAACACTGTATAGTCGTTGTTCTCGTCTATTTTAAGTTATGAAAAAGGGCGATTTTATATTAAAGACTACTAAACTTTTTAAATTAAAGCTAGGCTGATTGAAAAAAATAAATAAATAGACGTAGTAACGAGACTACAAGGATTTTTATTTAAATAAATTTATAAACTTTACCTGTCAAATATCGAATCTAAACAGTTTTTGGTCAAAACAGTTCCGAAACGTCTATCACGTGTCAATTTGATGTTTACATTGAAAAGCGGATAAATTTATCTGACAGAAACATGAAACAATTAATAACTTTGCAAATAACGTAATATTTGCTGTATTTTAATATACGTTTAGAAATAATTTTAAATATTACCAAGCAAATATATTTTTGTTTCTACAAGCCAATTTACTAAGTAATCAAGAGGTCTGCTTCTAATCATTTTTCAGAATAACATTTCTATCGAAGAGAAACTGGCAACCGAACCCTACAGCTCGTAGACCCTAGGGTCCCATACAATAAACTGCCAAATAATAGATTAGATGGACAAAATTATTGAACGAACGACGCGAAAACTGTTTTTAATACCCGGAACCGACATTTTACATGCCAATCTGACACTTGAGTATTTGCTCAACTACTAGTACTATATTACATTATTTTACGCTATAAATCTTCTATGGATGTAATTTTACCTAAAAATCGTCATTTCTTAATTGTTTATTTACAAAGTATTATAATGCGAAATGTATACAAATTGAAAACCAAAAAAATTAAATGTAAACAGATTCCTTTGATTTCCTAAATATTCAATAACGTTATAAATACTTAAACGTTACATTTTCAACTTTTCTACGAAATCTGATCATATTTTTTAATTGAAATATCACTCTGAAGTATATAATGAAAATTGACCCTAATTTTGTTTCCTATTTAAGACGTAATGTACATATCGTATATAAGACAAAAAGTTTAAAGCAATGTAGGTCAACTGTTTTAAACAGTAATTAAAATAACTTACAATTTATTTTTTATGCATATTATATATACATATATATGTAAATATTATGCATATTAAATCCACTTTTTTACAAATTTTTCGGGTTAAATCTTTGGGATTTGTCGTAAGTATCCGTCTTAGTCTGCCCGTAGTTATAGGCCTTGTAAAAATTCCAAAACGTTGGGAATAAATATAAAGAATTTATCCCAAAAATCAGCAAAAAAGTGGATTCATAACTCGTGGTATTTAAAGTTTTAATTTTTTTATTGCCTACACAGGCAGACGAGCAGTCGGTCCACCTGCTAGAAAGTGGTCACCGACACCCGTAGTGTTTTCACACTACTGCTTTGCAGTAGACATAGGCACCGCGGTGGTACCCACCCAGACGGCCCTTGTAAAAAGGGGACCTACCATCGGTAGGTTAAATTTATGATAAGTTTGAACTTCAATAAAAATTGTCCACAATTGTACAACTGCATAATCGTTTGACTCTGATACGTTTAAGTTTTTAATTTAATAACTTACAATACGTGCCGTTAACATACTAATGAATTGATTTATTTTAAAATTAACGGTAATATCTCGCAATTTATGTTCTATAAACCACTACTAACTGAAATCAGATATAAGACATCAAAAAGATATTAAAAAGTCAGGAAAACAGAATAGCTAATATAGTAGAAAAGAAAAACATTTGCGTTGACAATGGTTTGTTCATAGCGAAAGTTTCATTATATTCTCAATTTCGTCGACAACAAATAACTTATCATTGCGTCTCAAGCTGGCATTAAGCTCTGACAAACTCATTTCATACAGTATTGTAGTATATATTAAAACTGTGTTCGTGCAAAACTTCAAAGGAATTTTGTGGTTTAATAAAGCATTGTTCACGTTTCATAAAACCCTTAACTCAAAATCTTCGTGACAAAATTAATATCAAAAATCGATCCTAAATAAGATTTCCTTTAAGTATCATATCTTAGTTGTGGGTTCGAATCCTACGGGGACTCGACAAATTTTTATTGTTGTTTCCTAGTTGGTTGAGGCAATATGAACCGATCACCAATTGTCTGAAAAGTAAGATGATCCATGCGTCGGATAGGCATGTAAAAAGTCAGTCCACCAACGCGCATTGGACCAGCGTGGTGGGATACGGTCCAAAACCGCCTAATGACTAGGGTACACCCCTAGGGGAGGCCTATGTCCAACAGTAGACTATCACAGGCTGATGATGATGATGATGATGATAATAATATAAACGCGTGAGGTTGTGATTTTTGAAGACGAAATATTCTTCATTTTATAAATATCTATTAAACTACTTATAACAAAATTATTTACGTTTGAAATCGGACGTCTCTAACCCAAAGAGATAAGTAAATTCAAAGTCTGGATTAAATGTCAATAAATCGACCCGAAATGATATTACTTGACGCCTGAGACTTAAAATTGAGGTAGATACGTGTATTTATAAATACATATTTTTCTAAATTTAAAATTAAACTAGTACGTTTTGCACATAAACCAGTTCAAATTTTACAACCCCTTAAGTCCCTTATAAAAAATGCATGCAATGAATTTTTTATAATGGACTTAATAGGTCGTAAATTCGGATTTGGTAATAATACTAATTAAATCAGGTTCAGGTGGCACTAGGCCGTTTATATAGTCAGAAGAACGGATGACCGATAAGCCAATAAGGTACTATAGTGGAGGGAAGAAGTATGTGCTCTCCGACCTATGCAAAATGAACTGGTTTTATCGTTAGAGCCAGCAGTGGTATTATTTAACGATAAAACTAGTTCATTTTGCATAGGTCGGAGAGTACAGAACAAAAATAATTAATTACAATTAAGAGCTGGAAACCCCGCTTCAGCACTGGCAACAAGACGCATGACATCTCAGTCTACCCCGTGACCACGGCCGCTGGAAAGTGTTCGAAACGTCGGGAATTTAAAATGTAAAAATAAACGCGATAAAATCCGTAAAGTCATTTTATTTAATAATGTATAATATTCGCGCATTTTTTTAATATTTAAGTTAAATCGAATTTTGAACAGTAAATACAGTCTTATCTCTAATATAATATTAATGCTCCGTTTAGATTTCTCCATATTTGCAAGCAGAAAGGTTTATGATGTATTCTCGAGGTTTATATTCTTCGTAAGATTATTCAACAATATACAAAGGAAAACATTGTCCATTTAATATTTTGACTAAATATGATTTACAACTGCTACAATTTCTCTGTAAGTTATTATTTAAATTTTTCGTCTAATTTACGATGTAACCTACAATTTCTTGAAAAACTTTTGCGCCATTTTTACGTTACCTAATTCTACCAAATCATATTATCCTCTAAATTATTCCATTCCAATCATTCTCTGATTGGTATGAATAATAAAACATCAATTACAAAGTTGATTAAACAGTGTCCATAAATTTAACAAAATTTTCTTTGACTATCTATTCCATTATTATGTTTTTAAGATTTGAGTATTCTATCAACAGATTTCTTGATCAGTCTGTCTGTCTGAAAGATAGACGAGAGAGACACGCTTTATTAAACTAAGATTACAATGTTTATCAAATATATTTTCTCCAGAGATCGATGGGCACATTTTTCTTAGATAAATATTTTTTATCTTTCATTTGATACCTGAAACTGATTGGTGGCACAAACCTCTCCCCGTCTCAGCCGCGAATCGTTTGTCATCATTTAAGTTCGTCATAAGTCATACTAACCGGACCCGCGCCAACCTGTATATGATATCGCTGTATAGCAATTTCGGAACAAATAAATTAACTTGAAAATAGGAATAATCTCTGAATTAATGCAAATTATAACTGTTTGAACGTTTTAGACTGATACTGGTACCACCGTGGTGCATATTTCTGCTGAAGGTGGTAGGTTCCCGTAAGAGTTCCCGTCTGTGACGGTACCACCGTGGTGCAGTAGTATTTTACACACTACTGTCTTGCGGCAGAATCAGGATAGAATACCACTGTGTTCCGGTTTGAAGGGCACCGCAGCCAGCATATTTACTGGGTAAACAAGACGTAACGTCCTAAGTCTCAAGTATGCATTGCGTTTGTTATACCTCTGGTATTGCCGATGCCCATGGGCGTCGGGGACCACTTTCCATCAGGCGGCTCGACCGCTCTTCTGCCTTTGTTGGAAGTATAATAAACTAGGTAATTAGTCATAAAAGCAAAAATGTTTCTTTAGTAAATATTTCATATAAATTAGATGACACATTCAATTTGAGTTGCCTAACATAATCTTCAATTAATATAATTTCTATATAACAAAAATTTCGAATATACTCGCGTACATTTTAAATTGAGGTTTACGTTAAAATAAAAAATCATTAAGTATTATTAAGTCAGTAATACAAAAGAAACACGAGCCTCATACTCCATTAGCGTAAACCCGTAACAACTAGTACAAATTAAATGCCTAATCTTGTTTATATCTCGATAGGGCTTTTGAGCTCCATCTGTTGCACGTCATGAATATATTGAGATATTTGGCGAACATGTACGATATTAACTAACTAAGAAATAAAAAATATTGAACTTTAAGAGTAACTAAAAGTCAATAGTGTAAAACCATTTGTTCATGTATATTCTTAATGGTATCCAAAATATTTTTAAGAAATTAATATTTTTGGCATTGGTTCCTTTTATATAACTGGACATCATTTTTATGTAAATACTAAAGCTAATCATTGATAACTACATTTAGCATAAATTTTCTTTTGTTAGTTATTCGAGTTTTAAGTATGATTCCTTGCGGTCCTATATAATGAACGTTTAATACTCCTAGTAACCTGAGAAGGCAATAATTATGTGTAATATTATCAGGCGGTTATATTATAATGATTAGGACTGCATGAACGGTAGATCAATGGAGGAACTATTTCGAAAACTATGGATAGATCATCGTTGTAAAAGACAATAAAATATGATAAAGAGTTTTATGTTACATAAGTATTATTATAAGTATTACATCGTCTTCCAGTTTATAGCCTCTCCCATTAACCGTGAACAGTACAGTCCTAAGCCATCTGCCGAATTCCTGCATAATTTGTCACTACCGTTGTAATGACTATCAAAAAAACTCAAAAAATAAATAAACAAAAAATCTGATGATGAAGGAATAACTAGACACGTCCTATATTTAATGTTTTCTGTTTTACGAGCACCTTTGTATTTGAATCCTTAGCCAAAGTATCATGTAGGTATACCACTGCCGTCTATATGGGTTAATTTTTTGTTGCCTTCGTAGTCTTATTTTTGTTGTACATAGGTATGTATAGAATTGCGCTTCAAGGCTCGGTTCGAATCTTGAACCTTGGTTCTTTTTGGTGTGTGATAGCGCGTAAACTTGTGCATATATATCTTCTGCGTAAATGGCTGATTATTGAAAAGGATACTATTAACACTCTTTATTTTAATTTTTCCTGAAATGTTTTCTGTTTTGTTTTTCAAAATAAATAAAAATCCCGTTAGAAATTAATTAAATTTATAAGCCAAACTACAAAAAAGCTAAACAATTTTCATCATGCACAGAGCAGCCAATACTATTATAAAGCGTTGAAAAATTATATTTTCCATGCATTTGATACATTTATCTTTTACGAAATACTTTTAATAACTTCAAATCTCCTCCACAATATAACCGCAATTGGCCGAAATGAAACCGTAGAACAGAATCCCTATCTCATAATTGACTCGTTATCTGTGGAATAAGCCGCATTATGCCGGTGGGATTAATGTCCATCAAAGTTACGAGGAATATACGAGTGTACTACGTGTGTACATTAGTAAAATACTAGCATAACTGTTACCTATTTAATAGTTTTTGTGCTTTTACTTTTTGCTATAGTATTTTAAGCGGATTAACTTTATCCCCTAATAAGTTTGCATTTAAACTGTATATTTATATACTTCTATGACTAATAAAACAGAAGTATTTAAAAAAATATCTGTTAACGCTACAATCATCATTATCATTAACAAAAAAATATCAAAAGTATTTCATTTCTCTAAAGATGCTGTAAAGATATTTTGCTTTTGCTTGGATTTTAAGAACAAGGAACTATTCGTTTATTAAATATTTTTGAAAAACACCACACATAATTAATTTGTGCTTTAATACAGTGCAAATAAATTTCAATTAAATAATGGAAGACTATAAATGTATTTTTATTAATAGGCTTAGTAAGCCTTTTACAATTATAAGTTAAAAATGAACGAAAGCAATGAACTATAAAATATTTAAAGTTACATATGTATACCTTATGAACTTTACTTTGTACGCAAAAAGTTATATTAATCATAAACGAAACGATATGTTTTTACAGTAAGCTACTGTAATCAAATTAAAATATTGGCGATTCATAATCCTGTGTGTTACAGGTGCAGTAAAATTAATTGTTAATTATTCTGCCATGAATTAGCCTTATTAATAAATTTTTACTATCTGCAACGTATATATGACCAATATATATAAAACAAACTATCAGTCCACAGTTTAAATGTTTAATTTCTCTTGCTGTGGCCATGGCCCATGTCAGGGGTATCACAGTGTTGTGATTTATACACGAACGTAAATACAGTATAAGTTCTTCTCTTTCTTCATTATCTCACCTAAGAACGTATTTTCTATATTCCCATGTAAATTACCTTTTCTTAATTATTTCTTATATTTACGCGATAGTTATACATATCAAATCTACTAATTTACGGTTTTGCTGCGTGACTTAAATATATTTATTCCCGACGTTTCGGATTCTTTCCAACATCCATGATATCTCATTGAGATACAGACATATACCAACTTAGTCTGCCCAAAACGACGGGCATAAATATATTGAAGTAACGCGGAAAATCCGTAACTTAGTAGATTATTAACTAAATTTCATTTAGTTTATTACAAATAGATTTAAGTCTTTTAGTAATATTATATAATATGGCACAAGAAGATAACTATTTACAATGATTAAGGTTTTCATGCCAAGAGCATTTTTCATTTTTTGTCATGTTTTTACTTGTTATCAAAAAATTGTTAATCAAAGTATTTGTAATGAAGAATACGATAAGAAAAGTAAAGTAAGTAAGCAAATAAAATTAACGACTTAAATATATATTAATAACATTTTGTTGACCATTCTAATGATGTCAAATTATGTTTAATAAGTGCCACTGATGTAAGCAAGTTTCGAGCTGAGCGCATCATATATTCGTTTTTAAATAACACTCTCGACCTACATTTTTATACAGCTCTGGATTAAAGCGCCACTTCGCATGACTTAGCTAGATCGATTACAAATATAATTCAACTTGATAAGTTATAATCCTTTACTTCCCGCGTTCAACGAGCACCAGCATAATTTTTAAATCATTTCAATTTCTTCTCAAAAATTCTCAGTTTGCTCCGAGCAGCCGCCTGGAACGGACGTATATTCGTGCGCTCCTGCATGGAAATAGTACCCCAGCAAATTAGTGCTGTGTCGTCATGCGACTCTAATTGTGTTAGTGTAGTGAGTGCTCCAAGGCAGGCTCCAGTTACATAAGTTTTTTATACACTTTACACGCAATTTTTTATTTCATTTCACTTTTGCTTGCCTCAACAGAGGGCAGCTAGGTACACCTAGCGCTCTTAAAGTGCTCACATAGTTTTAAAAACAAGCACACAACTCCCCACACAGGTGGGGAGGACTAGATTAGTTACACACGCCACCGGAGGGGATCGCCCCCGAAGGCCTAGAAAAACATGGAGGTCTCCCTAGAGGAATATATGCGCACGACATGTCCCTATATATTCGCAGAAATAAACAATAGGTATAAGAACTTCAAGGAACACCTGCAAAACGCCATGCAGCCCGCGGCCCCCGCGCCCGCCACTACTGAACTAAACGTGCCGACTTATGACCCTGCTCCGCCACTATCTACCTCTGCCGCAGATTGTGGCCTAGAAAATATCTTGGACTCGGAATCAGAGAACTTATTCATGGATATCGACCCTACTAAGGCACCCAAACGCGTCCACGACGATATAGATGATGACGGTTTCGAAACCGTTGTTTCCCGTAAAAGGGGCAAAAAACGCCCAGCCGCTGTAAACCGCGAAAAATACTGCGCTTCTCCCTCACCAACTCCTAAAATTAGGTCGAGGCCCGCTACCGAGCAGGTTGAAACCTCGAACATTTATATGGCTGAACGAAGGCCCATCTACGAAAAAGCGAGCTGGGTGCAAGTAAATAAATTCATGAACAAAAATAAGTATTATGACGTCAGGTCTAAAGATACGCGACTAGGGATCCGCGTAGACCCCAGCACGGTAGATGACTTTCGTGAACTCACACACTTTCTTCGGAGTAGCCGCATTCAACTTCATACTTACGCTCTCCCGGAGGACCGTAAATTACGTATAGTTGCACGTGATATCCCTAAAGAGGTGAATATCGAGTCCATAAAGGCCGAGTCTCAGGGATATCCCGTGAACACTGTGCGGAGGCTTTACCACCCGCAGTCAAAGGTCGTCATGGACCTTCTTATGTTGGAATTAGACCTTACTCCCGAGGGTAAGGCTATATTCAATATTAAATCCATTTGCAGTCTATCCGGGATCAGGATAGAACCTCTTTACAAGACAGGCATCGTTGCACAGTGTATAACTGCCAAAATTTTGGCCATGCCGCGCGTAATTGCCATGTGAACCCGCGTTGCATTAAATGTTTTGGTAAACATAGCATTCCAGAGTGCCCGCGTCCAAAGGATACAACAGACCCTCCACCATGCGTAAATTGCGAACAAGAAGGTCAACCAGCAAGTTAAGGGGGCTGCAAGACAGCCATAAAACCTCTAAAAGTAAATTCTCCCTCCGAGAATCGTCTCAGTAAATACAAAACGGGTGCGAAAAACATTGCTTTTGTTTCGGCATCGGTGCCGACCAAAAATGCCTGGGTTAAGCCCCCGGTAATTAAAATTATTAATCCATTACAAACAAGTGCGGCCACATTCACAAACAAATTACCTGAAGCGCAGGCAGATAGCGTGCAAATCGTTGCACCTGCAAAAACAATGGCGCTGCCGACAACGACGCCTATTGACTCACAGGCTTCCAGTAATGACACTCAATTAGAGGATAATATTTAACTGACCCTTCTAGTATCCAAATACAAATAAATATCGTAGAATTAGGCGTATTTTACAATAAGCTTCGCGCTGCCAAAGACGGCATCCAAAGAATGAACGCACTATCGCAGCATATGCGCCTCTTACAGGCCATGGGCTATCTAAAATACACAAGGCCGTAGGTTACCGTAAATAAAGATGGTAATTCCTAGTGTAGATTCCTAGTGAGAGATCAGAAGGCAGAAATTACTAAATTTATACAAGATTATTTAGACATATTTTTAGTACAAAAGACACATCTTAAAGCAGCAATACGCGATCCCAAGATAAGCGGAGAGAATATTATTAGCCACGATAGACTGTTAGCTCCCATGGGCGGTACTTTAATGTATTATAAAAGATCCCTGCACACAACATCAACAGAAGTGCCCTTAATTACAAATTTAGAAGCTTCGGCGTGCATGATCGCACTTACTGGCCATAAGCCGCTTGTACTTGCCTCAGTGTATCTCTCGCCGCTAAAAACTATGTTACAATCAGACCTTGAAGTGCTTCTCGGCCTAGGGCCATCAATATTACTCGCTGGCGATTGTAATTGCAAACACCGCACCGCGTGCCGCATGCCGCGCAACGAAGGTACGATAGATATCGGTCTGAAACAAACCGCGCATTATTTAGGTTTTTACAACTTCAGGTTAGAGACCGCATAAAAACTCACCACAAAACTTCATGGCAAAAGCTAACGGCTAAGAATCAGAGTTCGCATGTTGCCTACTGGCAATTGGCCCGAAACCTAAAGTTAGGTTCTCGCGATTCCATTCCGCCGTTATCCCGTCCTAACGGTGGCTTATTGGCCTTCGATGATTTTGAAAAAGCCGAATGCTAGTATGCACACTAGAGTAACAATGGACGCAATCTCACGTACACACCGACACGTTTCATCTTGCGGAGGTGGATCGTGAAATCGGCCGTAGAGCGGTCTTACCACCAGAGGGCAAACGCTTAAAACTAGTGACCCCGGAGGAGGTCAAAGATATTATTAAGGTCTTAAACCCTGATCGGCACCTGGCCCAGACTGTATTGGTAATAACGTATTTAAACTTTTACCGGGCCCGATTATTTGTCTACTAGCCAGCATTTTCAATGTACCTGTTCCTTCCCTGACGAATGGAAGGAGGGCTTTGTTACCGGTATACCAAAACCAACCGACGAGTTATCGTCCAATCAGTCTGTTAACTCGTTTATCACCTCCCAGTGCTCAGATTTTGATCATTATTATTTTAAATGATAGCTATAAGTTGTCACTTGGTCCTTTTTTTTTAAATATACTTTTGAAGCAAGTAGCTTAATAGATACTTAAGAAATTAAGAAACTAACAACGTTAAAAATAACAACTTCGTGCGAATAAATTGTAAACACTCTTTTTTTTCGCCGTTGTAAAAATCCAGCTGCTGCTGGAAACAGCACAACACCCCCTCTTGAGCCCTTCTCTGGGTGGCGGGTACCCCTTGCCGGCCGCCCAGGGGTTAAAGTGTCGGGGGAAGGTAGCGCGCGTACTCCACTCTTCGGCGCCCTGGCCTTCTTCTGCGTACAGCCAGGGTGCTGTAGGCCTTCCTGTCTCAATTCGATTGAATCAAAAGTGAAAGTGATCCAAAAGTTTCGGAGCCATATCGTAATTTATTTGTTTTAAACTACTATGTGATTATACCAAGTGTGTCCAAATAATATTTCATTTATATAATTAATTAAAAATAATAGCGATACTTACTGATGTTCATTTCTTACGTTGAAGGCGAAGTCTTAGCTAGTAATCTCAGTTTGCACAAACATTTAACAGTGACGTAAATGTACCGAGTAAGTATACGGAGGTCCTTCATTTTGCCAAAATTCAATAGGATGAGACCCAGGTGTACATTGGTACGTTAACATGTAGTAGCCTGGCAAATCACAAAGCATGTGGTATGGGAAGGACTTTAAATTAACACAATAAAATCATAATTCTTCTTAGTAAAAGAAAAATTAAAAAAAAAACATTTAAAATAAGTTTGTGGCATGCTGAGATGCTAACCCAAAATAGTGTTTTTGCCTGTTTCCTTATGTCTTCTTAAAACCACTAATTTTAACCGATTTTTCTTTTTTTGAATAGAAATTAACAGAATGGAATTGTGTAGCGTTTTTACTGACCACTTTAGAAAAAAAAACTTGATTGCGGGTCAGAGACTCGATTCCAGATGTCTGAGATAAGAAGACGATATTTCTCTTGGGATGGCGTTGCTTTTAGATGCCGCGAATCCGATATGTGATGATACCCGAAAATGTTTACTAACATGTAAGAAGAAATTGCTTTCCTTATCTGAACGAGCTAAGTAATAATAACCCTATGAATGTTGACCATAGCTAATTGTGTGACCACTCCGATTACGTGTTTGTTTTATAATCTTATTAGATAATAACCTACTCATATGTATTTCAAATTCATATACCTTCATTCAATTTAGAAATTAACGAATTACAAGCTTATTGATTGTCAACAATCCTGCTTTCTGTTCGGAAAAAGACGCCCCCGACCAAACCGGCAAAATAAACATTGCGGAGATTTTCCTTTCATGTCTTCTTTTTACAATGACATAAATACAATCAATGATTTTGTTTTAAAACCGAATAAATTGTCCTCTTGAATAAGTAGTTATTATTTGCAGTCTACTTGATGGAACAAATATTCTGTTTGTTCCTAGTGTCTATATCTAGTATATATATGATGATGATGATGATGATGACACAGTAGATATGCTGGCTATGGTACCCTTGAAACTGGAACACAGTAGTGTTTTCACACTACTGCTTTGTGGCAGAAATATGCACCGCGGATCACTGCGGTTTCTGCAACATAACCAGCTTGTGATAGTCCACTGCTGGACATGGTCCTCCCCTAATACACCTCAATCCATTAGGGGGTATCAACCCACCCAGACGGTCCCCTGTAAAAAGGGGACCTAACACCTAGCAGGTGCTTGAAAGATATTAGTTTTGAGATTTCAAAAATTAAAAAATGACAGATCATAATAAAAAATTATATTAATATCACATGTCATTTTAGTGTCAGTTGAAATCCAAAAAAGTTCTCACTGGACCACTTCTCAATATTCTTAATTTAAGTATCTAGTAGAAGTTTGATTTTATGTTGTGCGAAGAAAAATGTTTGCATCGAGGTTGGTTTGCTTATAACCAAATTTTTACTATATTAATAATTTTGTCGAAACAAATCACTTGTCTTTGCAACTCAACCTCTAAATAACCGCTAAGAGGATTATGAGGAACGCTTTAAATCCATCAAAATTAAGGATGTATATAATGCTGGCTCTTCGGTGTCGTCAATTTGACAGTCAGTAAGTATATCGAAGTGCTAATTTCTTTTTACAGTAAAGCTACGATGTCCGTCCGACTAGAGAGAAGACCTACTACAGCGGGGACGACGGGGGAGAGGGGAGAAACAGAGACATTTTATATCCTCTAAACTCTTAAAGATGTCAGCGAATATCTGTACGCAGAGGTAAATCGATTTATCCAACTCTAGAAAGTTACAATACACTTCGTCTTATACTCGATGACAATAAAATACAACAAAGTTTTACTTAAAAATTATTAGAATATAAGCTGAGACGACATCGAAGGTTATATTTATATAGATTGTACCCTTAAAACTCCATCGCAATTGGATGCCGCGCTTTAACAAGTGGCAGCAACTTTCTGATTGTCTTAGCTAAGTGTTTTAACTCGCTTTAAGTTCGACACAAGTTTGTTGAATATGAAAGTAACACAAAAAGTTATATTGTGTTATAAGAATATCAATGTCTTTTTAACATGTAATGGTTACTGTTATTATATTTCCGGTGTATCTTACTCGTCTGTTGCTATGTGCAAGCAATCAATATGCTATATCTTTAATTTTACTGAACTTTTAGATTTTTTTTAATTATTATTCTTTAGCCTATCTCTTGAATATTATTTTTTGCATTGTCTTTTAATTTTCTTTTTGTTTATGTATATGATTGATGATTTGTATTACACAGGGAAGAGACGGAGAAGAAGAAGAGGTTTTCAATTTGTAAAAAAAGTCTTGGATACTAAGAAATATAATAATAATACAAAAGTACTCATCTATATGACAACAGATTGCTTCATCGCTTATAGCCTAAATCAAAAAATAAGATAACAAGACAATTTTTATTAAATATCATTATCAAAGAAATGAGAGGAACAAGAACAAATGCAATCAAATTTCAAGATAAAATAAAATGTTCAAAATCATTGTCAGTTTTACGACTATCTGAACAATAATATAAAAGCGCGTTTAAGAATGAATAAGCAAGTGTTAACTTGTATATTGAATAAATATATTTGATTTTTAATTTGAATGCTCGGAATAGAATTTTCACACCTGAATTTTTAACTATGCACAAAGAACGACTTTTCACTTGTAATTTCAAGATCCATATTTTTATTAATACTATGCAATAACGTACTGATAATATCGTTTTGATTTGAATAATTGTCCAACACGTATGTCGTTTAGTGCTTAAACTTTAATTTAATATAAATAACGCGTAACACTTTAAAATGATTTTGATATATTTTTTTTGTATAAAAAGTCGGTATTGAAATATTTCATTTTAGCATTGTAAATTTGCCACAGTGGTATTTTTATAAAACTAGATACGAATAACTAATGTTTTGCTTTTAAATTATTCCATTTCAATCGTTCCCTAATTGGTATGAATATTCATATACCAATCAACACGAGCTAAAAGGGGAGTCGAGATAATAACTTTTAGATTTTGTAATATTTGTAAGAGCAATGGTGTAGAAACGCCACAGTTCAAATATAATTAAAATTTAAAAAACGATTAAACTTCAAGGTATATGTATAAGATTAGAGTAAGTAATATTTGTCAACAATCAAAGAGTAAAGTGAGTGAGGAAAACACAATGAATTTTTCTTAAAGCTAACCAAAGTAGAGATTTATTTTAAAAAATAACTACATAATAAGTGTATTTCGGGTCTTCTTTTTCGTTCCGTGAAAAATGGGGTCCGCTTCTGTGTAGCAACCATATACAATATTTTGTAGCTTTAAAATATTTCGGATAGTTTAACTACTGCTCTGAAAAATGATGCCTACACAGGGTACACTAAGGTTGGTATATGTCTGTATCGCAATGTTTTAGATTCAACGAGGAGTAACATATTTAAAATTGACATATCTTTCCATTTTATTAACATTGATTCGATAAAAAGTACTTATATTGCCTAGTGGCTTTGTAGTTTTTATATCTCTAGGTTTCGTTTTTTAATTTATTGGATCCCAAGCAGGTAGCAAAGACCAACCATCCTCTTTATTATAATTATTAAAAAAATCGTCTTTTTTAGTTCATCTATTTACTTTCCGATTCATCCTTGCAATAAATCGATGTTCTATTGCACGTATTTTTGGTTCATCAAATCTAGTATAATAATGGGGTTTGTCTAGAATATGGTCGCAAATTGCAAATTTCTTAAGGTGTCGGTGCTTTAGATCGGCTATATGAAATGGCTGTTATCTATAAGTGTGTCGAACTTTTTTATTTTAAATACGTTTAATCTATCAAGAACAATATTATTACGTATTTACAAAATACTTAAAACAATTATTTCTTTAATACTTAAAAATAAATTGAACCACAGTAAAATCTAGAATTAAGTATAAATAAGAAATTGCGTTCAATAAAATGAGATCATTTTGGCGTAACAAATGGCCTACTGGTGATTTAGAGTCGATGTAGATAGCTGTAGAAGGCGTGTTTCGAGCCTAAGGCACTTTAGGACGTCAGTAAATTTCCGCTGAAATTTATACGAGATAGGGCCAAGATGTGTTAATGGCACGAAGATTAAATGTACACTGAGTAAAACTAAAAAAAAAAAGAACGCTAAAAAAGCCTTAGCAGAATTAAGCAAATCAAGGTTTTATATGGTATATAGTTCTTACTTTAAGGATTGAATAGAGTATATTTAAGATGTCTCAAACATGTTTAACAACATATTCCTGTTTTATACATTAAAAAAACTTATTTTAGTGTCGTCCATATTAAGTACAAAAAATAATTATTTGAACACGTAACCTTTCGGAGACTTTTAGTAATCATTTAGATTTTTTCAACAAGGTTTGAACTTCCTCCGTAGCCTAGTAGTATTAGCGTGTGCTTTAAAAACCGGAGGTCGTAGATTCGAATCCTGCGGGGACTCAACAAAATTTCATTGTTATTTCCTAGTTGGTTAGGGCAATTTGGGCCGATCACCTAATTGTCTGAAAAGCAAGATGATCCATGCGCCGGATGGGCATGGAAAAAGTCAGTCTACCCACCAACCCGCATTAGACCAGCGTAGTGGGATACGGTCTATGTCCAGCAGTGGGCTATCACAGGCTGATGATGATGATGATAAACAGGTTTGATAAGTTTTTTTTATACCGCAAACCAGTAGTGTGAAAATAGTACTGTGTTCCGGTTTAAGGGCACCGTAGCCAGCGTATTTACTTGGTAAACGAGACTTAACATCCTATGTCTCACGGTAGGCAGCGCGTTGGTGATACCAGTATTACCAATATCTATGGGTGTCGGTGACCACTTTCGATCAGGCCGACTGCTCGTCTGCCTGCGTAGGCAAAAAAGTTGCTCTTTACAGTATTTTATCTTCATTAAACAAGTTTCAGTCATTCGTCTGTCATTTGACACCTGATACTGGTAAGTGACACTAACCTCTCTCCCTCTTTGAATTCATCATAAATCATACGAAATAGATCCTCCACGACCTAGATCTGATATCACGCTAACGTTACTGTGGATAAGAAACTTTTAGCAAATGATACGAGGCTTTGCATTTGTGGCATAGTTATAACAATATTTGAATAAATCGTTGAATTTTACCCTCTGGTTTCTACGCAGAAATTGCATATACACGTTATGATCTTGAGATACAAGCCGCGCTTTGTTTACTATTGATTGACAAAAGTGTTCTGAAATTAAGATTTAACTGACCCGTACTAATATTATAAAGAGCAAAGATCTGTATTTTGTGTGCATGTCTGTAATGAAAAATATTGAAAAAAATGTTTCACCATAAAAAAGCTAGTTTTCAAACTTAAGTAACGAAAGCTACTTTTTACCCTAGGAAAATCCATTTGAAAATGTAAAAAAATTATCAATAGAGCCGTAAATGGACTACTAGTAATTGATTAAATAGCAGGTGAAAAACCTTCCAAGGTTACTCCTTGCATAACTACTACTTTATGCATGAACAACTTAACCCTAGAGACGAACATTAAAAACTATGTTTCAGACACTGTATACTCTTAATAATAATTTCATGTATGTACATTCAATATTAAATTAAATTATAGCACAAGTAATGTTAAGGTTTCAAAGGTTACACAAACAACTGGGTATAGCAGGCCTAATTTTCGAGTAAAGCCAAAAGTTCAAAGAATATCCATTTTTGAAATACTTTACGCTGATGACGTACGCCAATTTTCCAATAATATGACGTATCTCCTAAGCTAAATTGACGTACGTCACCAAGAAAGTCGTCGATTTAGCTTGGTTAATAGCGCTTCCAAGACCCAAGTCCTTTTTGGAAAAATCCAGCTAACGGATTCCCCACCGCCAGAGTGAACGGCTAGCAGAGATATGTAGGGTCCTCGGCCAAGTTAGCTAATCCAGAAGTTTGAATCTAGACGGTGAACCAATAGAAGAGCTTAAGCAATTTAAATGTCTTTTAAGCAATTTTCGGCAAGAAAACACCTAAACTAAGATACTATCGAGCATTTCACATGACGCTATTAGTTTCGATCATGTGTGGAAGTCTCATGATTTTAGGCTCGAGACGAAGATAAGTGTGTATAAGGCATTAATCATTCCTCTACTTTTATATCATGCAGAGACTTGTTGTCTTTACGAAACATACGTTAAAAGGCGAGAGACATATTATTCAAAATGTCTAAGACCTATCCTGAGGATTGCGTGGCAAGGTCGTGTGCCTAATCCTGAGGTTGCGCGTCGTTCCGGTATGTACGACATAGAAGCTTTGCTTATGCAGCGACAGCTCAATTGGTCTCAACTACTACTGTCTATCGCCTGGATGACCTCCGTTTATCTAAAGCTGGCTTTTACTATGAAATGCCAGATGGTAAGCGATAACGCCGTGGTCAGTATCTGCGTTACTAAGATGTGTTAAAAAGGATAGATTTTTTTAAATATAAATATACTGCTACTCACGTCGGTAAACAGGCAGTTTAAACAGTGAATAATGCTTAATATATATGAAGGCGTAAAAAAACAGAAAGACTTAAAAGTGTAAGTTAATATTACCCACAGATTGACGTCACGAGATCCAAGACAAGTGACATCATTAGTCTTGTACTAAAGCGTGCAACGAATGAATGTCACCGAGAGTGTGCCATTCGGTAGACTAGTAGTAATTTTCTGGCAGCATTTTAAATTTATGCTTTTTTTAACAATATATACATATATATATATATATATATAAAGGCGAATATATTGTTTATAAAGAGATTCCAATTACATTTGTCAGCAGTTCTTTTTTATCAGTGAGACATATTCTTTTATTTTATTCTAAATATTCTTATCTTAAAATCAAATTGAATTTTAAATACTTATATACGCCTTAGTAATATTTTTGAACGAAGACGAGATTCTTGTAATATACTTTAGTAAGAGCATGTAAAAAGACGTTCCCAGTCATCAAGAACATCTTTGGCATAGTTAATGATCTAATTCAGTTTACCGTTTCAGGCGGTCAGATGCCAGTTGCTGCACATAAAAACTGTTATCTAGGTGAATCCGTTTGAGCTGGAAGTAGCCCTTAAGATACGTAAGGCTTGCAAGCAGAAAAAAATGACTATGAAAGTGTATACAACAAATAATATAATTACTTTAACTTTCGTATCTTAACTATTAGTCAAAATTAGGTTAGGCTTCACCTGAAGGTCGTTAAAATTAACGCAAAGAATTAGCTATTATTATTTATATCTGATCTTATTTTTTAGAAACACGTACGTTTAAATATTGTAGTATATAAATCCTGTATTTTATGTTGTATAGATAGCTTGTTCTTCTTGAATACGTCGAATGAACGAGCTGCTTTGTTTCAGTTAGACAATACTAGCTTGTACAAGCTCGTGATGTTTTCAATAACGGGAGCAACACATTTGTATAGACATTAAAATGTTTACGTTTAGTGTTTGTTTAAGCGGAAATTTATTTCTGTTAATTTAAAATAATAATTAACGGTTTGACGTATTGTTATTTATCGTGCATTATTTTGTATATTATACTAGACGATCCACACATTCCTTCTTAGTCAGGATTTACCATTCCTTCCGTTTTCCTTTTTATTTTTTTGCTATTGCAGTCTTGCTAATTTTTTTTTAGTATGACATTTAATAAAAGATTATTTTTTTAAAAAGCCCCCACTAACTACTGGAATAAATCCGATTATTTCATCAAAAAATTTCGTATTACCATGTCGAATAATCCAAAAACGTTAAATCTGTAGACCATGCGAAATAACTTTTGGATCGATAAAAAATTGGAACTACTCAGGTATAAATTCATGTTTAAGTATCGATAAAAATTTTTAATCTTCGATCAAATATTTTGCTACACTTTTAGTTTAAATTTTGCCCTATTGCTGAACAAGACGCAAGATGTAAGTGCTTTGACGCATATAAGTTTTATTAAACAAGGAGCCTACATCACCGTACAAACAATTTTAATATATTATACTACGTACTCTGAGATTCTGGCACGTTAACTTAGTGTCGGTATGTATTACCTATTTTGTAATCTAAATACCTTTATTAAACAGAGGAGCATTACACTTAATTATTATTTATCAAAAGTGCTGCTACCTATTCGAGAAAGGATGCCCGTCACCTGAGAAAAACCGGCTATCGGTAATAATTCTGTTTCAAAACAAAACTCTTGTAAAAATTATTTTTCATCCATGCCTCTTAATCTAAACATATTTTTTAATAATGCTAGTTGTAGAACCAATAATTATCGATATCGTACATGTATGATTAAAAGATGCAAATTAATAAGGAAACAATTAAATATATGATTCAATAAACTTATACATAAACTAAAGCAGAGAGCACTGAACACTAGGCAATTGATAGATATTGCTGAATTTAGCTTACTATTCCATTTGCAACTTCCATTAAGTGCGCTTAAGTTCAATTTATATAGTACCAAGTAGTCAATATCTTTAGCTGCATAAATCATAATAATGGTACTAAATATTTTAAAGAATAATTTACGTTTCTTTTTCTCTAGTATTATCTTAAGTTATTAATCCATGAATACCTTACAAGGATCTATGTAAAAGATGCATTAGTTCTATTTAAAAATAATAAGAATTGGTAACATAAAAAGCACTATATTTTTAAAAAATACTTTATTATACATCATAACAACGTCACATGATGAAATAAATCGATAAATTTAATGCCTCCGGTTTTTTTAATATTCTTATTTTATTTTAAGCATATTTTACAGAACTTTAACATATTGTTTCCTTATGAATTACTTATACGGCTATGTGTCGTCGACCTGTTAGGTTTGTCATGTCGTACAACATTGGACGCAATTAAAGGTCATTGTTGATGTCAGGTTATACAGCCAATATTAATCCTCGTGAAGTGGCTCCCCAGAGAGTGGTATAATCCCCGGGGTGGTAAGCAAACTGAATGTTTCGGAATTTGCTTACATTCAGTTTCCATTCAGCCACGTACGCGCTATATTGAGGCACAATATACACATCTTGTTCCATATAAAATACTCAAAATAATAATTAAACGATTTTAAAACAAAATCTACACAAGTTGTGAAATAATATTCTTAAACGCCATGAGTTTACTTTTACTCTGCACCAATTATAAAAGAGGAAATTACAAAATATAACTAACATGTTAAAGTCTTCTTAGTAACAATTCCATCAACCATAACTACTGACACAGTCACCGGAGAATTAGTTTGCGGTAACACATCTACTCTCTTTTAATAGCTATTTATTTTTTATTAAATTAAAGAATTTTTTCCTTATTACAATACATTGTTACAAAGTTAATTTAAACTTGATTTAAAAGTAATTAAAAATGATGTGACATCATCAGCCTTTGTTAGTCCAGTTGGACATTGGTCTTCCCTAAACGTATCCGTACCGTATCCCACCACTCCCATTAACATTTAATAACAGCTATGTCTTATTGTTAAAAATTATCCTGCTTTACAGCAAAACAAGTAAATGGACTGGATATTATTTATAATTTCCAGACAATGAGTTGAAGACAAAAGCACTTTTTTTTTTCGTGTGGCAACTACCTAGCGTAAGACGTCAATTGTAACCTCTCCCAATTATTTGTATAAAATATAATTAAAATATTGGCTTTTAAGTACTAACTAAAGGTTTATTTGTTTAAAAGTAGGTTATTTACCTTGAGTAATATATGTATTGTAGGTAGTGATATGCATATGATATTACGTGCTAATTGTGTTGTCCAGCTGTCATTACGCCGGTAACGACTTTGTATTCAAATTAAAACAAATCTATTTTCTCCTTTCCTTTTAATTGCACTTACTATATTATAATTAAATCATCATGATGACCTCGTAACACCAAGGCGCGCCAGGTAGAGGAACAGATCCATTTGGCGCTCCAGGAGTTAAAGGCACAAAGAATCAGTGTGTGCAATTGTTAAGGAGGAGACGATAATGAAAGGAAAAATTTTCAGATTATCAATAAAAATCGCGATTTGAAAAAGGAACTAGCTGAATTACATAGTAAATATCACTTATAGTCGATGGGTTTGGTCAGTGCAGGGATGAGTATGAGGAGGTCCTCGGTCTAACCTCTGTGCTGAGAGCGAAACTAAATGAGGCTTATGAAACTATTAAATCTCTGGAAAATAATAGTTTTAATATGAAAGCTCTCTAAGACCCATAGTGTATCACAGAGCTGGTTGGGAAAATGCCTGAAATGCCTTCCTTAGTCACTGCCAGTAATAATAAGTTAATTACAATTGATCTGACTGGTGATGACTCAGGAACCTCCCACCCAGTTCATAGTAGAAACAAGTTAAAAAAGTTAAGGAAAATCAATAAATTCATTAGAAAAACTAATTTAGTATTTTGTAAACGCAAAATAACTAGAAATGTTAAAAAGATATGTGCAGAGAAAAATTTATTAAAATCAAAAATTTTATTATGTTATAATAAAGAAAAAAGGCTCATCTGACTCATGAGGCTGATATTGAGTCGCTACAGACTGAGATCTCATCCTTAACTAAGTCTTTGGATTTAATAACAAAAAAGTATGAAGCATCTCAATTAAAAATAACGGATTTCATATTAGCTGTGAATGACGTGCTTGAATTGGGTAAATATAACAATAAAAGCATGTACGTGCGAGTGTCTAAGTTCTGGTCCTCCACAGCTAAATATTAATATCAATTCAGCCCAATCCCAGACTAAGTGACTCAGGTCAACACTGGACTGGACAAGACAGGACATGTCTCTTCCCATGACATAATCAAAATTTATAGCGATGAAATGGGAAGGAATATGAGTTTGTTGCTAAATGCAGGTGTATGGGGAATTTGTATCAAACCACTGCTTGTCAGGAGCAACCTACACACAGATAATGATTAAGTAGTAACTGATATTCATTGCCCCAATACAGTCCTAATTATTTCAATGGAGACAGTGAGATGTAAACAGTAACTCTATTAAAATTAATTCATACAAAAATTATAGTCTTAATGTAAAGAAAATTATTCTGTTTACATTTCCTTATTTAAGGAGTTGCCACGGAAAAATTACTATAGGCATAGTTAAATAGTAATTTATAAATGCTATATAAGAATAATTGTATATCCTTAGCCTATTCTGACATTGTCAATAAAATACAACTAATTGACATAAATCAAATAATCAACTATAGAAACTGTAACCTGACTTGTGATAGGTTTAAAACAGTTACATGCTATATTATTGTATATCACGAACAAAAGGTGTTGGAAATCGCACAGCTGCCCAGCCTCACCGCACTACTCAAGCAGAAACGAGTTGAGATGGCTGGGACATGTGTATCGCATGCCACCTTCTCGTTTGCTGCGGCTTGTTTTGCTTGGCACTATAGCAAATGCGAAGAGAAACGTTGGGAGACCGTTGCTACGATTTAAAGACTGTGTCAAGCGAGACATGTCCACATTTAACATTGACAACAAAACGCTGGGAGGAGCTCGCAGAGGATAGGGATTGGATGGCGTAAGAGTGTGAAGGAGGGTCGAGCTTACCACGATACAGCCTGGTTTCAGTTACTGGCGGATAGGAGACATAAGAGACACCGCACCACCACCCCTAATTCACATTCTCCTGCCGCTGGTGTAGAAGACAATGTCACTCTCGAATTGAGCTATATAGCCACGAAAAAGAGGTGTTCTCTGATCAGACATATGCTTAAATCGTCGTAAAGACGCAAAGGCCTTTAATAATAATATATTATTGTATTATTACACAGCCAAGTCTTTAACTATAAAGTCCTCTGCTTCCTTTGAGCAGGGAAATACTGTGACATGTAATGCCTTGGAATATGTTCCAAATAACTTAAATTAAATTTTAAGACAACAAAGACTGTCTCTAGCATATTTAATTGAAATAATCAATGTTTTAATGAGAAAACAATAAATTCACGAGACATATTACAAAAAGAAAAATAAAATAAGATCCATTGTATTAGCCTGGTATTTCAAAACATTCAAGGAATAGCCGGTACGGAACTAGAGGTTGATCTTTTTTTTAAACAATTGTAAAATATCATGTGTATTACAGAACACTGGCTATATGATAATCAGATTATTTTTAAAATTGGATGTTACCAGGTCGCTCAAGCTTGTTCAACAGAGAATAAGCTATACAGCGTGTGCTCAATAATATTTTGAAAATAATTTAAAATATAAAAATCGTACTGATATAGTGAGCCTCTCAGTTGAGCAGACTATTGAAATAGCCTCTGCAGAGCTTGAGCACTTCATAATTTATATTCGTTCATACATTATATATGTATACTTCATTTTATATATGATACAGACCTCCTAGTGCGTTATATAGAATGTTTTGAAATTATATTGGAACAAATTTTAATAAAACTAATAAAAATATTACTAGATAGTTCAACCACCACTGTTAGATTCAGATCATTGTTAAATTCATATAACCTTTTAAACTTATTTCTTAAAGCAACAAGAATTACTGCCTCCTCGAAAACATGTATAGATAACTATATATTTACAAATTGTATCCCTATTAATAAACCAATCATTAATATGTTATAATCTGATCATTGTGGACAATTAGCTTCTTTTGTTTCTGATAATATATCTACAAAATATTGTGCAAAAAATTACTATTCCTATGTATAGGAAACGTATTGAGAAGTTTAGAAGTAATATAATAAATAAAATTAGTTATCTGCATTATAATAAGCCGGATATACTGTATAGTAAATTATTTAAATTAATCAACAACTGAATATAAGAGTACATTTACTTCTAAAACAGTCAAATCAAAAAGATCTGCAGCTTTCAATGAATGGGAACAGCTGGAATACATAAGAGCAGACAAAGATTATATGAACTATATAGTGAATAGACTTACAATCACAATCAATCCTTTGTGACATATGTTAATGTATACTCCATTTAGAAAAGTGTGTGGAAGGAAGTCACTCTACATAAAAATAAATTTAAAGATGCATCGGACAAAACGAAAATGACTTGGAAAATAATTACTGATGAAACATGAAGGGCTGTAAACAAGAACTTTGAAATTCAGCTAAATGTTAATAATAGTAAAATAAATTTTAATCAAGATGTTGCATTCTATTTTGAAAAGCATTTGACTGTGTACAGCATAATACTTTGGTCAGGAAATTAAGCTACCATGGTATCAAAAATGCCGCACTCGACCTTCTGACTTTGTACTTGAGCCATCGAACTCAGAGATTGACGTGAACAGCAAGAGATTTTCCGGCCAGCGGTAGATATGGGGTCCCACGGGATCTATTTTGGGGCCTTTCTCTTCCTGGTCTATATTAATGACCTACCACACCAGGTAGAGGACAATAACGAGATTGTATCATTTGCAGATAATACTTCTTTAATATTTAGAATAAAACGACGTAACTTGCAAAATGACGATGTTAATAATACCCTCTCAAAAGTAAAATACTGGTTTAGTCAAATGATTTATTGTTAAACAAAAATAAAACTAAATGTATAAGGTTTATAACTCCTAATGTTCCTCAAGCTGGGTGTGATGTGGTCGTAGATAGAGAAGCGCTAGACCACGTCACATTGCACGGTATTTCTCGGCATCACAATAGATTCTAAACTGCAATGGGGCCTCATATTCATAGACTGGCGAGTAAACTTAGCTCAGCAGGCTTATGCAGTCAAAAAAATTAGACATCTTAGTATATTTTAGTTATTTTTACAGTATAATGTCCTCAGTATAATGGCATTCTACTGCGGGGAAACGCGTTGCTATTAATACTATTTTTATAATTCAAAAAGAGCAATTCGAGCTAGTCTATTACCTGGGCTCCAAAGAATCGTTGAGAAAAATGTTTACAGAAATCAATGTAATGACTGTTTTTTCTTAATACATTTGAAAATAGTATGTATGTTCATAAACATAAGAATGATTTTGTAAAACATTGTGACACATAATATAAATATTAGGAATAAGCATAATCATGTTCTTCCAAAAACTTGGCTCCTAGAACGATGAAATCTTTAATGGGACAATTGTACTCTTCTACAATAAAATACCAGAAAACGTTCAGCTTTTATCTGTAAATAAATTTAAAAAGTGAAAGAACGTTTGTGTGTTAAAGGATATTATTGTTGTCTGACTACTTGATAGATAACACACCCTGGTAATGAACTGTTCGCTCCAGGCTATTTCAAAAGTAGTAAAATGTAAGGTTTTATGTAAAAATTTTGTAAAATTTATTGAAGAAAAGGAAAAAAATCCGCTGAGTTTCATACGCGAATCTTCTCAGGTTAGAGGCTTCCATTTCCAAACCGGTGGTAGATTATTTGACGATCAATAAGAAAGTGTAATGCTTCCATATTGAATAAAGATATTTGACTTTGACTCAGTGCGTAATTAGCGAAGAAAGCCGTACTTAAGCGTTATTGACTAATGTAATGAAATGTTCGCTTTATTTTGCTAATAATTCGTTGTGGTATTCCGTAAGAGATTTATTATGTTGCATTTATTAAATAAATTTAGTTTAAAAATGTAAAGAAATATTCAATACTAACGTAGGCCTCATGAACACTTATATTACAAAATCAAACACCACTAGATCTTACAATGCAAATTGTGCACATACGTAATATAATATATAAACTAAGAAAATAAAACCATAGAGTATAATAATTTAAAGTATTAAAATATAACCTTGAGCAAATATTATAGTAGCAAATAATCTTTAATTCGAACAAATTGTACCTTGCCAGTTTGCTTGGAAGGCAGCGCTGGTCATAAATATACCATAATAAAATGGTGGCATGAGCTTTCACACTTTTTTTCCCACCTTCTCCTTTTTACTTTTTCTTCGCTTGGCGCAGGTTTTATCGTCGGTTTTATCGATTATGGCTATTTAGGAAGGTTCCTGGACCAAGCGAGTAAGTAGAACCTTTCCGCGGAATAAAAGTTTGGTTATATCTCATGAGATGATGATAAGGAGACATAGATTAATAGATAAAGACGATTGATAGTTAATGAAGAGATACATTAATTTCTCATCATTTTCGTGAAGGAAGCTGTGTCAAGGCACCTAAATTTATATTTGGTTATTGTTTCATCACTATGTTGCAATAGAGCAAATATGATGATAGAAATAAAATCCTCGTTTATTTATTTTATAAATTTTTTTACAAAGGCTTAATGCCGATGGCATTCTTTACCAGTCAACCTTTAGGTAGTTAGGAAAATTTAAGGCAGGCGTACATTAGAAAACAAAAAGTAAGGAATTCAAATACATTCAGATATCGAATTAAAAACTAGGAAAAAAAAAACCGACTTATGCTAAAGACATGTAAAATTGCTATATTGTTTATACATAATATTAATACTAAGATATATGGACCTATAGACAAGTACGTACTTAAATATTTATAAATATCAAAAAAATATTTGTATATTATTGTTTACTTTGGCCCAGCATAACAGACTACATTATTAAGATTACTAGTTTTAAACATACATTAGGATTGAAAAAACAAATAATAATTATAGAAGAGATCATCATCATCATTAGCATGTATTATTCCACTGCTGGACGTAGGCGTCCCTAATGCACGCTTTCTCCATTAGGGGTTTTGTAGACCGCATCCCACCACGCCGGTCCAATACCTGTTGGCCGGTGGCCTACCTTTTTACATGCCCATGATCTTATTTTTTATCATCATCAGGATCATCTCAGTTTTCAGACATGAATGGATAATCGGGCTTCAGCTACATGCATCAAAAGTCATCAAAAGTCGTATCACTCACGAACCTACATTAAACCGCCGTGGTAACGGCGGATACGGCCAAAAATCCCTCTAATGCAGGAACAAAAATTGTGAGAACCGAATTCAATACAACATTACATTGATAAGATTTAAAGGTATACTTTAAAGTCATAGCTTCGTAGCCAAAACTTCAATTTTGTTAATGACACTCACTTTAAAGGAATATAATTGTATCTTTATTTTAACGGAAATATAACTGGTAAGCAGCACGAAAGAGCGACTGTTTTAATCATACAATATTATTTAAAATATAATTTAATTCTTTGCCACCTCCTGATGAACTCAAAAACTTGCTACTTTGGTTATTGAAAACTTTCAAACTTAGCGTTGTCTCTAGAACTTCGACGCAGCTAATTAGTCAGATTTTGTCATTAAAAACTATTTTCTAAAGTAGACTTTTATTATAGGTGGAAGTTTACTATAATACCATATACTTTTAAAGGACCGAGGCTTTTCAATTTCTGACCGTAATATTTTTAAAAATACACACACTTTATGCTATCAACGTAAAATACTATAAGTAAATGAATAGGACATGCACAATGTTCACTAGAATGTAAATGATGTGACCCGTTCATAAGAAATGCAGTTTCCGATGGCATAATTTCGTACGCTTCTCCATGCTTACTTATCCTTCAAATCTGAACACGATAGATTTCCACACTACTCATCTGTGGCAAAAATAACAACCGCATTTATGGTAGTATATTCACATCTTTTTACGTAACGGTTTGCCGGCAAATGCATATCAGAACCTAACTTCCCAAATCACTTTTGTAGATTTTACGCAAAGAAAATGATACCTGACCTAAACAGACCAAAGAGAAAAACGATTTGAAGGATAGATTAGTTGTCCGTAAATTTAAAGGCATTGTCGCCCCGTTTTGGGGCGTCAATGCCTTAAATTCTTTTGACGACGGGACATACCTTTGAACGATCTCTCTTCACATTGATCATCACTTTTGTAGTAAACTGGAGATGAACCTGACAAAATCTTTAAATCTCTGTGAGATGTGAATTAAACTTGTACTTTTATAAATGACACAGTCCAAAGTTTCAAAATCGTCTTAGTCTAGTAATTAATATAAAATTTAATTGCCTCCATAGCATAGCCTTATGGGCTTGTCCATTAGAAATTGAGTTTAAAACCTGCGGAGACTTAACTGCTTTTCTGTTTCCTAGTAAGTTAGAGCAATGCGGGCTGATCACCTGATTTTCTGTAAAGTAAGATAATCCATACAACAGATGGGCATGTAAACAGTCAATTTAGCTCTCTCCAGTTGTATCGGTTATCCGACCCATCGGTCTCTTGAAAAAAGAAAGAGTGCGCAAGTGTTTGCGTTGATTTGGATAATCTTAATATATCGACCGCCGTAGTCGAAATCGGCTCGGAGAACTTTATTATTATAAAATACTGTGCAAATTGAAGTTTATAATAATACTAGATAAATTAGATCATGTGCATCGAAAGTGCTGCTAAAAGCGAACGCATAATCGGAACGTTACGAAGTGTAAGCGAGGTCGATTATATGAAGTGAAACAAAGCATTGTTGAGGTAGGTCAAGGGTACACCGAATGGTTCAATATCTGAGGTTGTTTTCCTAATTGCTTTTTGTGCTGTTCTTCACTTTAAAGCTGAATTATTTTAAAACCTGGGTTTTTAACAATCTGATATTGTCTTAAAATGAACTGAAATAGTACAACAAATTATCAACTCTTATTTTCCAGATTAACTAAAACTTGTACCTCCACATTCAAATATTTTATGTTTACATAACTGTTTAAAAATTCTCAATTTTTTCTACCGAAATATTAAAAAAAAACTTATAAATATTACTAGACTAAAATGAAAGTAGTCTAATTTATGTAAATTCATTAATGCAACGAATGTATTTCTTACAAAAGAATCCATACAATATACAGGAATATATTGTTAGCATCAAATAATTCATTTGCTAAGCCAACCACTGTCATAATCATTAAGCCCATTAGGACATCTCAAATAACAGCTGTATAGCTCGTTAGGTGCGAAACAAGGGCAGTGAACATATCAATTACTGATAGTTATTTAAACACTTAAACAGTTTGAATTTAAAAACGTTACCAAAAGTAAGTAATTTGCTAAAGCAGTTGAGCTTAATTCAAATATCATGTGATTCCAGTCGCTGGGATACAATGACTTTGAGGATAGAGCTAGAGAGAGGCTAGTCCTTCTATTAAAATGTTTGATAGAAGAAATATAATCATAGTCATCAATGAAAGTGTATATATCAATACATTTTGATTCTTCATCTTAAACTAAACTTTAGAGTTCCTCGTTCTAAAATTTTCTTGTTTTGTTGTTCAAAAGTAACTAAAGTAGTAAATTAAACCTTTAATAAACGAGACGAATTAATTACAAACAAATAACTTCCATAATTTCATTTAATACATTGTTAATACAAACATCAGACAAAAAATTCTATAAGCGTCTCTATAAAAGAACTCGTTCCTAAATAGGGTCACATCGACTCGACCGATTTGTATGTACGTTGCAACGTGACAGCCCGTGGGTGAATTGATCCTCACATCAATATTGAAGTAGGAGTAAGGAAAATATTAATAATCGCTATATTCTCAACTAGTAAACTTGATTAACGTAATTATGTTGAATATTTTTGTTGCCTACGTGGACTTGTTACTTCATATGTCTTTATTCAATATAGAAATTTACAATTGCTTATCATGAAAAATACTCATACATAACAAATAATACTCATGAATAATACTCTGCGAAATTTCACTAATCGAATAGGATTAAGTGATCAATGGGTCCTGAAGTTTTATCTCCTTCTAGCAGACACCTCGTTAAAGACTGTCGATTAAACGGGTACTGTACGATTCTTTATAATGTCAGCAGCTGAGATCGATTGAATTATAACAAATGTTTTTATTGTAACTACGTGTATTAGTACGAGATATTTTAAAAATCTTTAAATTTGATTTATTATTTAATTATGATTCTGAACGTCAAAGATATAACTTTGAAACGTAACTATTATAATTATTATTACGTTTCAAAAATAATTTTCATATAAAACAACTTAATTGAGCAAAAAAAATTCTTCTTCTACAATAAGTCGAGCTATTTTGGAGAAATGTTATGGTACGTCAATTTTACTGTTGTTAAAAGCAACATTTAACTAAAATTAGTTCATCATCTAGAAAACTATTTCTAAAGTATAAAAGATGATAAATAACAATAATAGTAGATTCCTAATTTTAATGGTCCAATTTTAATGTGCACAAGTCAACAATTTCTTTTTTCTTTAGATAAAAATCAATCAATCGTTTTAAAAAATCTTTGAAAAAGGGGCGTTACATCCTTTTGGATAAAGAGAAATTAATTTACGCTCTTAAAACTTTAGAACCTTACAGCTCTTGTATTTACGATACATGGACTTTATATAAAGTTCTAAATACAAAATTAAGAGTCTTTTGAATTCTTCTTTTGAGGTGTGTAAAAAATCTGTTCTGATCAGTAGCTCCGAATCAAAGGCGATAATCGGCGATGGAAAAATTTAGGTGACATAGAAAAAAATATATAAAATATTTTTAAGCTGTTTTGTTTGCCCCGATTATAGCAATATAAGTTATAAAATGCTTCAGTTTATATTTATTTATAATACCTATAGGGATGGCAATTATTACATCGCATCACATGAAACTTATTGTGGATAGAACCATTCAAAGCGTAATCGTGTAGAAGAGGTGCGGCGCATTAGTTAAACAGCCAATGGTGTAGAGCGTTGCTTTATTTATCCCATATCCGCCACTCCCAAGTTTTGGCAAGCTAATAATAGGTATCGTGTCTTCAGGGTATCGTAACATATTCGTACTTGTCTTATATATTTCTATCATATTCTATATTGAGAGTTTTTGGTTACAAAGTATTCAAAAGTAGTGTTATTTAAACATTATGCCAGATTTAAGACTTACATATATTTATTTCTATTGTCTTGCGCGAATATTATGACATTATTAAATAAAATCCGAAAGTAATTTTATTTAATAACTACATTATTAACAAAAACAATTTTGAAATTATAACTTAGTGCTAAAGATTTACCAATCGCAAGTCCTTATAAATAAAAACTAATTATTAAGACTAATTCCATCATAAGTGTTTATTAGATGAAATCAATATATTACTTGAATTTACATAACGTTATACAAACCGCCGACGATACTTCATCAGTTTCGGACTACAAGTAGAAACAGGACTTACCTGAAAATAAACAGATGTTTTTCAATAATGGCACAATTTGAAAAATAATGATCATGCGGTTAATAGGCTTCAATGCCCTACAAGGGAAACTATATAACGTAACACCTATACGCCAGATCTGTCATTTTCATGAGGACCGTGTGTCGATCTTAAGTTTTAATAAACAAGTGATAATCCACTAGTTCGGACATTATCTTATTGTTTAAAAAACTAAGTAAAATTTGATAAAACAAGTAAAATTTGACCAAACAATGCTTGCCGCTTTGATCCTGTTTGAGCTTTGTTCGCCATTCGGATTGCGCATGTGTTCTAGGGCACAGAGGCGTTCGTGAATTACTATATAAAATTAGGCGTCAATAGAGGCTTTAATGTCACCATTGTGGCTGGATTCAGCAACGCACCCGAGTGCCCTGCTTGACGTAGAACTATGCATCTTAATAAACTGGATTGGCTATAACCACTTAAAGGTGTCATGCAGGCAGCGTTATCAGAAAAATCAATGTGGAGATAGCCTTGAGCCTCGAACAGTAATGGTTGCGCACAATCATACTATGAAAACTATTTTTTGTATAGAGGTAACCCTTTATTTTATTAATTTATGTAACTAAAGAAGCAACATAAACTACCCGTTACGTTTAAATTGAGTGACGATTGCTGGCAGACTACTAAGACGTTCAGGCTTAGTTACAAATTTGCGTTTTTTATTGTAAACACAAAACAGAGTACAAGGTGCGTATAAGCTGAATTTTTTTTAGCGCATTGCAGGCTGACGAGCAGGCGGGCCACATGATGGAAGTGGTCACGACGCCCTAGACATTGGCAATACCAGTGGTACGCCAACGCGCTGCCTACCGTGAGACATAGTATTAAGTCTCGTTTACCCAGTAATACGCTGGTTCGGTGCCCTTCAAACCGGAACTCGAGTGTTTCCCACACCAATGCTTCGCGGCAGAAATAGGCACCGCGGTGGTTACCACCAGACGGTCTCCTGTAAACAGGGACCTACCAATAAGTATTTGTATAACACTAAAAATATTTGGTGAAATCATGCAAGTATCAATTAAATGAAGCTTTGATTTATGCTGCAATGATTTCGTTGTCATGTGTGTTTATGTGATGTGTAAAATTATTACATATATATACAAGCACCCAGACACGAGAAAAATACCATGTTTATTAATCAAAATTTTCATCGTAGTGGCAATCGAAACCACACCTTCAGGTGCAATAGTCAGGGTCACTGACCACTACGACAAGTGAGTCGTCATATTAGTTCGCTCGTTAATTTATGTTAAAAAATATGACTTTTGAAAACTTTTAATGAAATTACGCTGAAGCATAATTAATTTTATCTTCAGACGAAAATCATTCTTATTTATTAATTTTAAAACTTTTATATTGAGACCAAAATGTAATGATTAGACTAAAAATATGTTTCTTATTTAATCGAGCGCTGTGTGCTAATGTAACTATACGCATTTGTTAAATATTCTTACGTAGATACATTTTCTATAAGAATCAATATTTTAAAACCTTTACTTTTTTCATTTGCATAAAAAGGCCGACGAGCAGTTGAGCCACTCGATGGAAAGTGGTCGCCAACGCCCGATGTTAACATCTACAATACCAGTTACAATACCAGGTATTACCATCGCGCTTCCTAACGTGGGACATAGAAAAATAATAATTAATAATTATTTTACCATAGTTAAGATAAACAATAATAAAGAAGAAAAAAAAATCATTTAGCGTTTAGCTTGACTTCTTGCATAAGCGTTTTCCGGTTACGGTTAATCTATTTTCAATAAGCTAACGCCATAGAAGTAAAATAGTAACGGAAATTCGTTCCGGTTCTGAAAATTGTTATTTGTGGTAAAACGGCATTTATTAATATTACAGTAAGATATTTTGTCTACAAAAATTTACAGTTACAATCTGAATTTCGTACATAATGAAGAAATGAGTAATATGATTTATCCAGCATTGGAAAGTGGTGGTGACAAATACTAAAAGAAATATTAAAAAAATATTATAGAAACTTCACGTAACTTAATTCCATTAACAAGATATTCTGTTAAATTAACTAAGAATAAATATTTTCAATTTTAGAGAATAACTATTAAAACGCATAACAAAGATAATTCCAAACAATGTAAATTTGTTTGTTTGTGATATAAAGCTTATTCCACGTAGAAAAACGTTATCAACCGCACAAAGGGGCTTTATCGTAAATTTTCATCACACACAAATCTTTCGCCCGTTCTTAAGCCACCGCTGTCACTAAGCATGGTAAAACGTGTAATGTTGTTTTTTTTTTCAGCAAGAAAAATAAGATTTCTTCTTGTTTTTTATCATATTGCAGAAATCTTAATGTTCTCAGTCTTTTTAAGCTTTTATAATGTTAACTTTAAAAGAAAGTTGGCGACATTCTGCAAAAGGGGTATAATTTTGACACTGGCTTAAATTGTGGTAAAGTATTAAGGACTTGGACTTGCAAGAGTCCGTCACCGAGGCATTTTCATAAGTTATGAAAATGCCTCGGTTGCATGGGGTAAACATCTGATCCTTTCGAACTTACCTAAATATCGGATTTTATGTATAGCTACTGGCGTCTGCATCCGTAGCCTATTAGTATGGGCGTGGGCTTTAGAAACTGGAGATCGTGGGTTCGAATCCTGCAGAGACTTAACAAATTTTCATTGTTGTTTACTAGTTGGTTAGGGAAATTTGGGCCGATCGTCCATTGGTCTGAAAAGTAAGATGATCCAAGCGTCGGATCAGCATGTAAAAAGTCGGTCCACCCTCCAACCCGCATTGGATACACACGGTAGGATACTGTCCAAAACCCCCTTATGGATAGTAACCAACTTCCAAATGTATTAGGTGAGGCCTATGTCCAATGTGGACTATCATAGGCTAATGATGATGATGATGATGATGGCATCTAGCCTCTTGAACCCAAAAAGTAAACTTAATTTTTTTGATAAATTAATTGTCCGTAAATTTATCAATCATGTAACTATTTAAACGATTAGGGTACCGGCCGACGTTGTCCTGATCAGCCAAAGAGCAACAATAACAGAAAGTGGTTTCCCTGCGGGATTTGAACCTAAGCTCTCCAGTTCGTAAAGGAAGGGCCCTAAGGCGGTTATCAGTATGACTAAGGCATGACTATTATTTCAAATAAATGTAATGAACTCTAACACGCGTTTTGGCCAGTTACTTGAGTTATTTTATGGAATTATTACCTTATGACCGTTGATCTCCGGCAACCAATATTAGAAGACGCTGACGTTTTGCAAAGACTGCCAATGGTTTAAAACCGGGACGGACATGTTCATTCGACGCATGGATCCTACTTTTTAAACAAATCGAAAACGACAATAGCCCATGCTTTGTTCACTGCAGGAACATAATATTATTAAGAAAATAATATTATTAATATTAAAACTTATATTCGTTTTTACTTTTTAATTTTTATTATTATATATTTTCTGTTAGGTTATGAAAATATTCTAAATTATTCTCATTATTCATGTTTCTAGTTGGTTATATAGCGAATATCAAAAAACAACTCATTGCAGATATTTTCTAATATTTAGTTTTTATTTTCCTCATCTCCGAGTTTAATATTGGTGTCAGGATCAATTCACCCATGGGATGTCAAGTTGCAGCGTCCATACAAATGATCGGGTCGATGTGACCCTATTTAGGGACAAGCTCTTTTGTTGAGGCGCTTAAAGAATTTTACTGCCTGAGGTTTGTGTTAACAATGTCCCAAATTAAATCATTGAAGTTTTTATTTCTGATCAATTTGATGAATCTTTTTGAACATATTTATGTACCAAAAAAGCTATGTAAAAATAAATTAAAAAATTTTTAACTCTAAAAGATAGACACAAAAATATATGTCACAAAAAAGTAGACTAGGAATTGACTTACTGAAGCAAATACATATAAATATAAAAACATTCTAAATTATTATGACGAAACTTATTTATAGCACGTTTTTGTACATTAAAAAAAAGAAAAGTGTAGCATTTAATTGAGATAAATAGATCTTAGGAGTTGTTGAACAATGAAGACAGGCGAACAAGACTATCGCTTAGTCCTTCGGGATTCAAGCTTCAGAGTCGACGAAGGGACGTAGGAAATCTTTATTTGCTCAAAAGGAATCATCATAAGAAAATCTGCAAATTCAAATGTTTTAAGATCGTTTATTACTATGAACGACAGAACGACGGAGCCATGAAAAGACTGGAAGCTGAATCTTTTTATGAAGACGAGAAGAAACTAGATTTATTAACCATTATTGAAAAAAAAAATTAACTTGCAAAAGAAATATTTAAGACACCTTATTTATAATTAAGAAACATCCTTTGTTAAAGAAACTCTCTGTAAAATATTAAAAAGTATTTTAAACGTTTGGCTCAAAGATCTAGAATCCAATTTGCTTTTAGGGTCAGTCGACACTCGACGCAATTTCACTAATCGAATAGGATTAAGTGATCGATCGGTCCTAAATTTTATCCATTCTAGCAGACACCTCGTTAAAGTCTGTCGAGCAAAAGGGGCTCTGTACAATTCTTAAAATGTTATTGATTGATAAAAATATTTTTACCGTTATTACGTGTATTGGAACGAGATATTTTAAAAATCTTTAATTTAATTTATTATTCAATTATGATTCTGATTATGTTTACCTCAGTGAACGTTAAGATATACCTTTACTGTATTCAATAATACCATTTTATTAAAATTAATTCAACATCTAGAAAACATACCTTAAGACTCAGATGATAAATAACAAAATAATAGTTTATTCCTTTTTTGTTTAATAAAGTTTTTTTTTTATTAACAAAAATTTTTCTGTTTTAGTATTTAAAAAAAACTTTTTATTTAAATAAACTTTTAAATAAAAATCCTAAATTGGGTTGATTAGAAAAGTTCCCTTTAAATAAGCTTCGACTATTTACAAATATTTTCAAAACTTTTAAAATTAAATAAAAATTCTTCGTTTTTAAATTTTCATCTTTTTAATTCTTAAAATTCACCCTTTTGAAATTTCTTTAAACAAGTTTTTTTAAAATTTAAATTCCCTTTAACAAAAGGTTTTTTAAAATTTGAAATTTAACTGGTTGTGAAAACAAATTATCCCCGTTTTGATCTTTGAACGGGAAATTTTTTTGGGACCACCTTTAATAATTAAAATTTAACCGATCTTGAGGTAAGGGAGAATTCTTCATATTTATTTGATAATTAATTGGTAATTAGCATACTATTTTGAGAGTGTATAAAGAATAACTCCTAAGCTGTCAGTCAATAAACCTATATATTTAAAAAAATATTGATTTAACTTTCAACAGTAAGCCAATAATAATAAATACTGTACTCCAGTTAGTAACATTGTAAAGTTTGGTGTGAGTTTTTGTTATGACTATGATCACTAATAAAATAGTAAATTAGGCAAAAAGCAACTGTAAATGGCAACTTTGTATAAAACATGACAAACTTTTTTCTAAAAGAGGTTACAAAAATAAAATTAATAGACAGTAACGGTTAACTTGAAATTAAATTTAAAATTGCCATTAAATATCGATCGAATTTTCGGTTAAAACTTACCCATTATTTCTCAGTTCCAAACGTTCCCAGGTCACAATTGTATTCGTTTATAATGAACGCGGATGAATTTCTGATTAAATATCAAACATTGATTAATATTTACCGACTTTAATATCGTTTCGATAAGTTAAATTATTAAAAAGTATATTTTTTCAAGCAATTTCTCAAAATAGGTCCCAGTTTCTACCAGAATAACAGTATTCTTGGCTGAACAAATTCTCATAAATCCTGGCCAACCAAAACGGCCAAAAATATTAAGATGGAAAATTTCAACCACTGTCTTCCTATACGTGAAACTTTTTTGATAGAACCGACATTTAATCCATCACTCATAGCAAATGTTCAGAATTTATAAAAGAAAGTGTACATACCTATGATTGACTTTTAACGCTAAAACAATTGTTAAAATTTTTGAAATTCCAGTTTAATTTTATTAACAAATACTTAGACCAATTTGGAGAAAATTAATGTTTTTTCTATAAAAGCACAATTTGAACTAATAAACTATTAAAACCATTTTTTTCATATAAATCTTCTGACATATTTAACCAGAAAGTATTTATTAACACAAACTGTTTAACCACTCATTGAAAAATGTCATTAATGAATTAATACCAAATTGTTCATTAAAGCAAAACCAATTCTTTCGATTTTAAATACTTAACGTTACCTTTAACTTTCATTGAAAATCTGCCTTATTTGAAATATCATTCAAAGGTATATAAGAATAGCCAAATTTTGTGCATTTAAGATGAATGTCCATATGGTGTGAAAAGTTTAAAGCAATGTGGAAGTGGATTATGCTTTAATTAAAAACTTGTTTTAGGTTTAATAGATTTAAGGTATTATAATTATGTACTTTTAAAGCTTTTGTAAATTTACTATGTTTAATCTATAAGATTATCTAATGGACGTTTACGTTGGCAGCTGTAGAATGCCAACCTTATAAATAAAGGATTATTAAAGGCTTGTCCAGCAATAGACTATTGGGATACATTGTATATGTATTTAAACCGAGGATTACGATTTGGGCAAAATTCTCGCTTTAAATATCTTTAAGTTTGTAAAATTATTCCGAAACGGGCGTCTCTAAACCAAAGAGATAAGTAATTCAAATTTGGATAAATTGTCAAGAATTGATTAAAATATTGTATTGACGACTGGACATACATTTTACCTAATTTTCCATATATTTGTTACTTATGTTCAAACATATCTGAAATGATGGAAATCTTTAAATTTGAGGAAAATAGTTATTGTTAAATATATAATTTTCAAATTCAAAAATTACAAGTAATATTGGATGACAAGAAAAATTTTATACCTTTAAATCCAGTACTTATTATAGAAAAATAAAATCGAGTTCAAAAAGTTTACTAGATAAATAAGATTGATGGCAGATGAACCTTCAAATAGTCAAAACGATGACCGATGGGAATAAGGTACTAAATGGGCAGAGTTTGGAAGACCAAGTGGTCAAACCTCCGACAGTTGGGATGCAATCTCGGTATAGCGGCTCAAGGCGAAGTAGCAGGGGGATTAGACTTATGCGTTCATTAAGAAAGGCCTTTCAGCAGAGGACGGATATTGTAATAATGAATAAAAATGAAAAATATTATAAACAAAAATTTTTCCCGTTTTGCTTAACTTATCATTTTAAAACTTCACTAAAATTTGCTTTTCTACTGGGATATTTGATTGAACTTAAAAATCTTACTAAGTTTAAATAAAAATTTAAAATTTTATTTATTCAATAAGCTAATATATTTAATAAAGTAATCCCCTAATGGATAAGGTGTATAGGAATTTTCCAGGTGGACTATCCACAAGATTTGATGATGTATAAAGTAATCCATATAATAAACAGTTATATAATGCTAACATCTTGCAATAAACCTGCTAAGCTAACCACTGTGATAATCATTAAGCTGATTACAATATTTCAACTAACAGGTAGTTTTGAAATAATAAAAGTAAATTTTATATTGAATAAAAGAATTGAATTTGAATTTAATTTGACGTTAAGCGCTCTGGACAAAACAGGGCAGACAACATATCATTTAATGTAAGTTGTTTAAACACTTACATAGTTTAATTTACAAAATATTACTAAAGTAGGTACGATATTTGCTAAGGTTGTAAAATAAATTCAAAACAAATATCCTAAGTTCGAATCTAAATGTCCCCCAATTAGTACAGGTGTCTTCTGAAATTTTAATCTTAATTCAATAAAGGTTAATTAAACCTTTTAAGTTGCAAAATAAAATTTAATAAGACAATTTTATCTATTCTTCTTTAGTTTAATAGGCCAATGGTGTAGAATGTTTTTATTTATTCCATATCCGCCACTCCCCAAGTTGTAGCAAGCTACTAATAACTATCATGTTTTCAGGGTATTGTAACATATTCGTACTTTTCTTATTTATATGTTTAACTGTTCTATAACGATAGTTTGGGTAACATATAATCAAACAAGTGGTATTTACCACATGATAGATTTTAGACTCACATATATAACCAAAAAATATTTTGAAATTATTTTTGTATAAGGTAGCCCTTTTAATGTTTGTAACTAAAGAGGCAACATAAACGCATATTAAGTGAAACTTAGCTAACTACCCGTTGCATATAAATTGACTGACGATTGCTGGCAGACTAGCAAAACGCCGAGTCTTAGTTACAACTTTCTTTTAAATTCGTTTTTTAAAGTAAACACACAGTTAGAGTACCCGGTGCGTGTAAGCTTAAAAACTTTCATCAAAAAAGAAGTCTATCAATATTTTTTTACAAAACTCAATTCTTCTCTACAAAAAATAAAACAAATTTGCCTTTCTGTCCCTATATCTGTATGTACGCTTGAATCTTTAAAACAATGCAATGGATTTTAATGCCGTATACATGTATTACACGTGCTTTATATTGTAGGTATATATATTCTCAACATAGCACCCGTGCGAAGCAGGGGCGGTTCGCTAGCAAATAATAATTTGTGATAAAATACCTATCACCCAATTGTCTGAAAAGTAAGATGATCCATGCGTCGGATGGGCAAGTAAAAAGTCGGTCCACCCACCAACGCATTGAACCAAAAAGGTGGGTTACGGTCCAAAACCCCCTAATTAATAGAGGTATATTAGATGGCAGTGATTTTAAAAATGTTTTCCTTGTCTTTATACTCTACAATGGTACATTTGTAGTGTTTGTTAACCGAAACAGATATTTTAGCCAAAATGACATATTATTAGTACCCTTAAAAATAAAATTTATATTTCAGACACGTTCCGTATTGTCATCGTTATCTTTTTTACGAGAACCTTTATGTCATGATCCTCGATAAAATAACCTTAAAGGGATCTTGATATCTTGATATTTCATGTTTTTATGTCTATTAACGTTAATAATATTAGATGAAACCATACGAATATCAATTAAGTAATGCTTTGATTTATGCTGGAATGACTTTGTTGCCATGTGTGTGTATGTGATGTGTGTAAATATTTTAGCACTTGAATTACAAATTACTAAGGTCAAAGATAAAACAGTATTCTATCCCACTCGCCCGAAAACACGGGAGTACGAAACAAAGATGAAATTAAAACCAATGGAATGTTACAAAAGTTACACCGGCTACATGGCGTCACGTGTTATGGAACAGTTGTTTTTTATTTAGTTATTATTTAATAGTTTAATATTTTGGGACCAGAACACAACTTAGTTTCGGCTTAGATGATAAGCAAAACCTTGTACTATGGCAACTAGATAACTGATAAAAACACGAACACCCAGACACGAGAAAAATGCCATGTTCATCACACAATATTTTTCCCGTGGTGGGAATCAAAACCACACCCTCAAGCGCAATAGTCAGGGTCACTAACCACTACGGCGAGCAGGTCGTCATATTCGTTCGGTTGTTAATTTATAGAAAAAAATACATGTCTTTTGAAAACTTTTAATAAAACTATGCTGTAACAGGAATAATGATACCCTCACACGAAAATTATTCTTAATTTTTGTACATAAAACTTTTAATATTGAGACTATAAGTGATGATTAGGCTAAAAATATATTTCTTTTTTAACCGAGCGCTGTGTGCTAAAGTAATTTTGCAATTTTGCTAAATATTATATATTTGCATGATCAATCATTATAATGCTTACATAGATACATTTTCTATTAGAATCAATATCTTGAAGTTTTTTTTTATTTGCGTACGAAGGCAGACGAGAAGTTGGGCCAACGGATGAAAGTGGTCGCCAACGGTCATTAACATCGACAATACCACGTACCACCATCGCGCTGCCTACTGTGATACACAGGATGTTACGTCACATTTACTCTATAAATTCACTGGCTATGGTGCCCTTCAAACCAGAAATCATTAGTGTTTTCACACTACGGTTTTGTGGCAGAAATAGAGACCCCGGTGCTGCCGCCCCAGACGTCCCACTTAAAAAGGGGAACTACCACCACCCAAAAAAAAAATTAAACAATAAAAAAAAGAAAAAAACGTAACATAACACAAAAGAGCTATTTTATTGTATAAAAATAGCTCTTATAATCTTGAAGCGTTGAGCTTGACTTCCTACGAGAGCGTTTTCCGGTTACGGTTAATCTATTTCCCATGAAAGGTATAGAAGTAAAATAGGAACGGAAATTGTTTTCTGGCTCTGAAAATAGTTATTTGAGGTAAAACAGCATTTATTAATATAACAGTGAACATTTTGCCTACAAAAGTTACAGTTACAATCTTAATTTGGTTCATAACGAAGTAATGAGCAATATGATTTCCACAGTATTGGGAAAGAAATGAGAATCTGAGACAAATACTAAAAGAAATAATAAAAGAAAACATAGAAACTTCATGTAACTTAATTTCATTAACAAGATATTCTGTTAAACTAATAAAGGATAAATATTTAAAATTTTAGAGAAAACTGTTAAAACGCGTAGCAAATAATTCCAAAGAATGTAAATTTAATAATTTGTTAAATAAAGCTTATTCTATGTAGAAAAATTTTATCAACCGCACAAAGGGGCTTAATCGTAAATTTTCGTCACACACAAATCATTCGCCTGTTCTTAAGCCACCGCTGTCACGACGTGGTAAAACGTTTAATTTTCTTATTTTTAAACCTTAATATTCACTGTTTTTATTGAGCTTATAGAAGGTTTGCTTCAACGGAGTGTTGACTACATACCGGGAAAATGGTGCTGGCAATTGAGCACTAGCTTTCATGGCTGACAATTTAGGCACTAGCTTTTATGGTGATAAATTACATTAAGAGTTGTGTACTTATTCAGATGTTCCGACCAAAGAAATTGCTACCTTAAGAATGCAAGAGTCAGTCACCTAGGCATTTCATAAGTATCATCATGGGGTAGGCTTCTGATCCAATTGAATTTACTTAAATACTGATTTTATGTATAGCTGCTGGCATCCAGCCTGTTGAATCCAAAAAGTAAACTGTATTCTTTGTATGAATTAGTTGTCCGTTAATTAAAAAAAAAACCTTGACACATAGGATGCCAAAGATGGTCTTGGCAACCGGGACTTGACACATGCCTATCCAACGCATCAATCATGTAACTATTCAAATGGTTACGGCCGACGTTGTCCTGATCAAAGACAACTCAACAGAAGAGGTTTACGCAATTGAATCTCGCCTCTAGTTTGTGGCAAGGGCCAATTCTGAAGGGCCGATTCCTGCAAAGGCCAGAAGGCGGGTCAGTGGTCAGTATGACTAAGGCATAACTATTATTTTGAATAAATGTAACGAACTCTAACACGCGTTTTGACCACTGCCTGGACTTTTTTATGGATTTTTTATTTACCTTATACCTTATTAATATTAGAGGACACTGACGTTTTCCAAAGAATGGCAATGGTTCAAAAGTGGGATAGACGTGTTTAATCCAGCGAAATGACAGCCCATGCTTTGTTCACTGCAGGACTCGAACCCACATTGGAAATATAAAGTTGGCTCTATATATTACTTTTCTTATTTTCTAAAAATGTAGCACCTACTATGATATATTAGCACCGTAAGTGCTAGATTTGCAAAATTTTAATTTTAGGATAATTTATTTATAATTTTATTGTTAATAATATTAAAACTTCTGTTCGTTTCGACTTTTTATTTTTTGTTATTTAATACTTTCCCGTAAGTAACAAAAGTATTCAAAATTATTCTCGTTAATCATGATTTTATAGCGTTGATTATATAGTGAAAATCAAAAACGACTCATTGCAGATACTTTTATATAATCAGTTTTTATTTTCCTCATCTCCGAGTTCAATATTGATGTCAGGATCAATTCACCTCAGGATGTCACGTCAACCGTCCATACCATTATCAGGTCGATGTGACCCTATTTAGGGACAGCTCTTTTGTTGAGGCGCTTATAGAATTTCTTCTGAGGTTTGGTGTGAATTTGGCATTCTTCTAAACATCGTAATTGTATGAAGAATGCATGAAATTAAAAATAAAAATATATGTTATATAGTAACTGCCTCCGTAGCCTAGTGGTATGGGCGTTTGCTTTGAAACCAGGTCGTGGGTTCGAACCTGCGGAACTCAACAAATTGACAAATTGAGAATATTTATCATCATCAGCCTGTGATAGTCCACTGTTGGAAATAGCTCTCCCCTAATACACCCCTATCCATTTAGGGGGTTTTGGACCGTATAACTTTAAGTTGGTCCAATGCGGGTTGGTGGGTGGACCGACTTTGTACATGCCCATCCGAGGCATGGTATTTCATCATTTTCAGACAACTGGGGTTCGTCCCAATTGCCCTAACCCTCTAGGAACAACAATGAAAATATGTTGTGCAATGTAGAAATAAATTAAATGGTCTAAACTCCAAAAGATAGACATAAAAATGTATTACAAAAAGATGTTATAAAAAATAAATACTAAATTATTATTATCACGTTTTTATATATTAAATAAATAGCATTTCATTTAGATAAATAGATCTTAGAAGTAAGACATTGAACTAACGGAGACAGTCGAACACTAATTTCACAAATTTAAATCAGCTATCGTTATTTTAATCTAACATTATAGGTTATTTCTTCGGCATTCAAGCTTCAGAGTTGACGTTAGAAATTTTTTATTTGCTCAGAATGAATCATCTTTAGATAATCTACAAATCCAAATGTTTTAAGATCTTTTATAGAGAAGGAACCATCAAAAGACTGTATCCTGATTTTTTTAAGAAGATAAGATGAAACTAGATTTATTAATCAGTATTCAATAATTATGCGTTGTCTTAAAAAAAAGTTTGTATTGTAATGTTTTACAGAGAGTTTCCTTAAAAATATATTTTGTCAAAAAAACTCTCTGTAAAACATTACAAAGTATTTGAAGCATTTGGCTCAAGGATCTAGGATCCAATTTATTTTTAGGGTCAGTCGACACTCGACGTAATTTCACTAATCGAATAGGATTAAGTGATCAATCGGTCCTGAAATTTTATCCCTTCTAGCAAACACCTCGTTAAAGTCTGTCGAGAAAAATAGCGACTTTGTACGATTCTTTAAAATGTCAGAGCTGAGTCATATTGATTTATAAAAAATGTTTTTACTGTTATTACGTGTATTGGCACGACATATTTTAAATATATTTAAATCTTATTTGATATTTAATTGTGATTCTGATTAAGTTCATTAATCTTACCATAGTTTTATAAAATTTAAACCTCCCAAAATGCTTAATTTTCAACATCATTTTGGTGGTCAATCAACATATTACTCTTTTGTTGAATATTGGCGGCAAATAAAAAAATATTTTCATCCTGTAAATTGAAACATTTTACATCATTATTTCTTTTATTTACGCGATTATTATACAAATCAAATCCACTAATTTACGGATTTTTCGCGTTACTTAAATATATTTATTCCCGACGTTGCGGATTCTTTTCAGCATCCATGATCACGGACAGACTGAAATCAGTCTGCCCGTGATCAATCCCGCGAAAAATCCGTAAATTAGTGGATTTGATATGAAACATTTTAAGTTACTATAACCTACGCATAACACTTTAGAGCTGAGCGCGGTATGAATTTCACCTTAAATAATGCTCTTGACCTAATTCAATCCGTTACTGTATATTTAAACTACCAATGTGTGTGCAGTCTATTTTTTAAAATTCTTCAGTTTTTTTTTTTCAAATAGTTATTTCATATCACTACTAGATTGCTTATAAAGTTGCAGCCCTTCAATTGCACTTTAACTTGTATGTAGCTAACAAGTTTTTTTACTCGAATATCTGAATTCTATTTATTTCAGAACAGAATTAACAAAATAGTCGTAGCATCTGAACTGACCGCTATGTGAAAAACAAATGTATCCCCAGATGTTGACTCGATTTCAGGCGTCTCAGATACGTTAGCGATATTTCTCTCGGGACCGAGACTCTTTCAGTCAACGTGAATTCGATATATGATGAGACCCGCGAGTGTTGACTGGCGGTGACGGAGATATTGCTTTCTTACCATCAAATAAGCTTTGAGTGTAGCGTATGTTACTGGTATCGGTAAATGTTTACTTAAGCTAGTCAATTTTATCCAAGGGGAATGAAAACTCCTAAAGTCTATATACCTTTAATGTTTAAAATATAAAAAATATTGATTTAACTTTTAACAATTAGCTATGTTCAATAAAAATATATACTATAGGTTCGTAACACTGTAAAGTGTGGAATGTGTTTTTTTTTTCTATTTTAAGTTATGATAAAGGGCGACTTTATGTAAAAGACCACTAAGCATTTTGAAATTAAAATTAGGCTGATTGCAAAAATAATTAAATAGACAAAAGAGAAGTAAATAATAACGAGACTACATTAAAATTAAATTTATAAACTTGGCCGGTCAAATATCGAACCTAAACAGTTTTCGGTCAAAACAATTTACTTGGGATTGCTTATTCAGTTCCCAAACATTTATAGCGTGTCAATTTGATGTTTACATTGAACAGCGGATGAATTTATCGGACATAAATCATAAATAATGAGAATTTTTTCCAATAACATAATATTGGCCAGTACTTAATATTAGTTCAAATATAGTGAAAATATTAAAAAGTAAACATTTGTTTCTTTCTGCAAGCCGATTTCTCAAGTAATCAAGAAGTCGGGTTCTAATCCATCTAGATTACCTAAAATAGTAGTTTTAACGTAAAGAAACTGACAATAGAACTCCACAGCTTTAAGGGTAAACTGGCCGAAAAAAAAAGATTAGATGAAGAACAATCATCAGCCACTAACTTCCTAGAACGAAGCGAAAACTATTTTTGATAAACGCGCCCGACAATTTACATGCCGATCCGATGTACGAGTAAATGTTTATCCGCAATGTATACAAAGATATTCTATGAATACCTTTGCGTTGTTAAAATATGATATTATGATTGACGTTTAGACAGAGCTTTGGAAAGAACAGTGTTAAAATTGTTTGGTAAAGTTGTCTCGGTTTATGTCATAATATTTGTTTTTCTTCTCATGTTTATTCGAGCAGTCCTTGGCTGAGAACGAAAACGTTTCGGCATAATATTTGTAACATATCACCAACAGCAGCAATTTAGAGGCTAATAAACTACTACATTACATTATTTTGCGCTATAAATCTGCTGTAAATGTAATTTTAGCTTAAGTTCATCATTTCTCAAGTTTTAAATCAGTGTTTTAAACCACTCATTAAAAAAAATTGTTCATTCACAAAGTATTATAATGCCGAATGTATACAAATCAAAAACATAAAGCAATTCTTCGATTTCTTAAATATTTAATAACGTAATAAATACCTACCTAAACGTTACATTTTCTATCTATCTAAGAAATATAATCATATTTAATAATTGAAATATCGTTCAGAAGTATATAATGAAAATCGGCCTTAATTTTGTGTCCTATTTAAGATGTAAGTGTACATATGTCTAAGACAAGAACTTCAAGTAATGGAATCTATTATGATGCCTACGTCCAGCAGTAAACTATCAAGGGTGACGATGATGATGATTATAATTTAAACGCGCGAGGATGTGATTTTTGAAGCCGAAATATTCTCATTTTATAAATATCTATTAAACTATTTATAACAAAATTATTTACGTCTGAAATCGGACGTCTCTAACCCAAAGAGATAAGTGTATTCAAAGTCAGGATGATTGTCAATAAATCGACCCAAAATGATTCTACTTGACGACTAGGACACACATTTTACACGCTCATCTGTCGCATAAATTGTGTTACTTTTCTTGCAAACATTTGAGCTTGATGAAAATCATTTACATTGAGGTAGATACGTGTATTTATAAATATATAATTTTCTAAATTCAAAATTACAGTAGTACAATTTGAGCATAAACCAGTTCAAAATACAACTTAATCCAGTCTAGTGGAAATGTCAGTCTCGTAATAATCTAGGATAACAAATTGATGTAACGTCAGTCAAGGTCGAAAACGTGACCATGCAATAATTTAGTGGGCTTTTCTACCGAAAGTATTTGATGTAACCCTAAAACTGTGATGTGACTAAATGAATACATGTTAACTTATCAGTGAAGTTCACTAAAATTTTTCTACCCGAAATATTTGATTATTCTAATGTATATAAAATTAAGTCTTCATAACAAAAATTTTTAAATAGTCATAATAAACATAATTGCTTACATCTTGCAATAAATCAGCTAACCACTGTGATAATCATTAAGCTCATTATAAGATGTCTAACAGCTATAACGATCGTTAGGTGCGAAACAAGGGCAGAGAACATATCAATTACTCTAAGTTGTTCAAACACTTAGTTTAATTTACATATTACCAAAGTAGCTACGTTATTTGCCAAAGTTGTAAGATTAATTCAAATCAAATGTCCTAGATATATGATCTAAATGTCTCCGCAATAGTACGAATGTGTTTACTGAAATTTAAAATTACTCAGTTCATTGCGTAGCAATAAAAAAAATAGCTAATAAATTTATTTAAAGTTGCAAATTAAAAATTAATAAGACTGTCTAATCTACTTTCCTTCGCGGTGGAACAAAACAAAACTGATGCAAAAGGTTTATTGGGAAAATTACCTGCCAATCAAGAGCCTTTGATCGGCACAGGAAAAATGTAGGTCAAATGAAGAAAAGTATTAAATATTTCTTGATTGGTTAATCTGTTCGCTTTGGTCATAGGTAAAGTAATAAAATCCTTCTGTTTATCTTTATTCATATCACTTATAGGAATGGCAATGAACAGAAAAAAGAAATAAACTATACTGACGATCTCTTGCATGAAACTCATGGTGGATAGAATCACTCATAGAGGCGCGGCGCATAGTCTAACAGCTAATGTGTAGAGCGTTTCTTTTATTTATCCCCTATCCGACACTCCTATGTTGTAGCATGATATTTATAACTATTGTGTTTTAAGGGTATCATTTATTTATTTCACTATTCTATAACGAAACTTTACTGTTTGAAACGAGGTTAAAAAGTTATCAAAACTTGTGCTATTTACACAAGGTGACACAAAAAAGATTAACAAAAAATACTTTGAAATTATGAATTAGTTCTACGGTTTTATCAATCGCAAGTCCTTATAAATAAAAAAATATATTATTTCGGGATTGCTTCATCATGAGTGGTGCTGCAATCAATATGTTACTTGAATTAGCATAATATTGTACAAACCGCGGACGATATCTCATCAGACTATCCGATATATATATATTGCAGGATTCTTAACAACATCAGTTTTTATGAAGCTTTTATAAAGTTTACTTCAAAAAGATGTTGGCTACATTCAAAATTCTTATGCATATGGTTGGCTTATTAACATCTGCAATGCACTTCATAAAAATGTATATACTTGTATATACTCGTATATCTTGTTACGTATATACAATAAAAAACTCCCTTATCTGCATCACGTCGATTTTATGACCCTCACTGCTGTCCCACTGATTCCATCCGTATTCTTGGCGTAGACATGTCGAGTGACGTCTAATTTTGCGGTCTTTGTTATGGAAGACCAATATCGGTTTCAAGAAGACGAGGTGTTCACCGTAGAACCATATTTAGAAAGTACTTCTCACCGGCTTGTCTCTTGCAGCTTAACAAGCGTAAACGTAGTCACGTGAACAGTTCTTTGTAGTTATACATGCGATAAAATTCAATCAGTGTACATTGTAACTTAATGTCAAGTATCATTTACACCACCTTAATGGCTAACGATAGATCACCAATCTTAACAGTCTCGTGTACACTTTGGAATTACATCGCCAGCAGTTTATCCGGACCGGTACAATTAAAAGGCGCCATTTCTTTTATAAAAGTTTGTGCAAAGCAACTTCAGCTTTCAGGTACTGCGCGTGATCATCTCCGTGCATGGCTAAAAATCTGGAGGTCATGGGTTCGAATCTGAATCGCAGATTACTCAACTAATTTTCAGAGCCGTTCTAGTTGGTTAGGGCTTTGCAGGCTGATCAACTGATTGTTTGTAAAGTAATATGGTCAGTGAAATCTATTTAAGTGCACAATAATGCTTTTAACAGGCAGGCACATACAGGTCACGGAAGCGATTTGGGCGCATTCAGAAATACAGCGAAATTCCTTTGTTAGGTCTTAATAGAAATACATTGCAAATCCTAATTGAGTTTTAGACTTTACTTTTGTTAATCTTTATAGAGCTTCTTATTATATTCTTGTGATACACACTTCTTTCTGTTTTGATATAGTTTAATAATATTGTATTTAAATTGCTTTTATGATAATATAAGAAAGAAAAATTCTTTCTACTTTATAAAACATTAAAAAAAAGCGCTCACGTAACAAGCACTATATTTCTAACAAAAAAGTTTTGCGGAATCGCTACAAATTGATCGGGGAAACTAGGTAATCAAATTTCTGAACGTGACAAACCTCTCACTCTGAATTGAGTACTTCCTAGTTTTGAAAACTCAATCGAAAAAAAAGAAAAAAAGCTATGTTAGTGCGTGTAGTTACGTACGTTAGTGCAGTGTATTGCAGAACATGGGTGACAGTAGATGAAATACTTTTATCAATTATTTTGCTAACCTAACTTACTAGTCCTCGAATCCTGCGAGAAGTCAACAAATTTTCATTTTTGTTTCCTAGTTGGTTGGTACCGCACGTTTGTTCTTCCAGAAATATTAACATTGGGAATATTTGTCAGGATGCAGGAAAAATCAGTTGGGTTCCTTTGAAGGTAGCTATAGCAGTCGACGAGAAAGTTGGAATACTCAACAATGCTTTCACCACACTTTATGATAGTCATACTCCGGTGAAAAAAGTAAAGATAAAATACCGTTATTAACCCTGGTTGACCAGAGGTATACGGACAGCTATGAAACGTCGGGATCATGCCTTCCGAAAATTCTTCCGACATTTGAAAACTTTAAAAATTGGCTAGAAACTGGTGTAATCAGATGGTGCGAAACGCTAAACGCCGTTACATTCTTGATAACATATCTTCCTCGTCTCCTTCCCAGATGTGGAAGTTCCTTGAACTTTGTATGGTAGTCGCGTCAAAGTCATCTTGATCTTATCATTTAATCATCATTGTCTCATCTTCACTTTCTGATATAATCCATAATTTATCAATACTTCTTCTATTTAAATGGTTGACGCCAAATTTGATTTATCACAGTGAGTTCTGACGAGACAATAATAAATGTAATGGATCAAGTCCAATCGTCAGATGTGATGAGTATGGACTGATGATTATCCCATCTGGATTACCTGACTTCTGACTACCAATTATCAATATCCATTATCCGGACTTTTCCATGACTTGTCGGGTGAGCATGTTCGTCCTCTCCCAGAATTCCATTCAAATCATCATAATCCATACCGGTCATTATCGACCCATCTCAATCCTACCTTTTCTTTCCAAGGTGCTTGAGTCCTGTGTTCTGAAGCAGTTCTCCAACTTTGTGCTGTATAACAACTTACTTAGCCCATTCCAGTCTGGTTTTCGGCCAGGTCTACGACCACTACTTCCTTAAAGTGACTGGCGACATACGAGCTGCTATGGAAAATACTAAAGTCACAGTCTTGGTATTAATTGCCTTTTCAAATGCTTTTAATGCCGTCAGTCACGATATCTTTTTAGCTTATCTCATTTTAAAGGTTTCTCATAAAGCTACTGGTCTGTTTCATCTTACTTCGAGGTCGTCAACAGTCTGTTAATGCAGAGTACTTCTTCAAATTGGCGATTCATGCCATGGAATCCAAGTCAGCTTGGTATTGCCTTCAAGCTATTTATGCCGTCGTCACGATATCTTTACTATTTCTCTATTAAGTTATCTGATACATCTGGTCTGATTTTCTCTCATCTTCGAGTCGTCACAGTCTGTTACATGCTAATGAGTTTTCTTAAATTGACTTCTGGCTGGTGCAGTCTCAAACAGTATTCTCATGAATCGATATTTGTCTATATGTGTATTAATTTCTGTCCTAATTATCGTCAATCCAAAAGTGCCAGGCGATGATTGCTGGAAGCAATCGCGTTTTAGGTAAGTTAGACACAACAAAACTTCCATCAATCGTATTCGACGGCAAGGCCATTCCTTTTAGTTATGGAGTGAAAAACCTTGGACTGGCAATTGACTCTACCTTCAGTTGGAAACATCAAGTTGCACTTGTTTCTCAGAGAGTCACAAGTGTACTGAGATCCCTCCATCGCTTATAAACTTTGCTTCCAATGTCAACAAAAATTACGCTCGTGCAGGCCTTAATGTTCTCTTGATCGACTATGGTGACGTGTGCTATTTTGACCTGCATTCGACTCGTATTCAATATTCGTAAATATGACCATGGGTCGTCATATCGGTCACTAATTCAGTGGCTGCCAATTCGACAACGTCGACCATCAAGGGCACTTAAAACTCTTTTTTCGCTTCTTTTTTATACTCTTTTCCCGACGTATTTGTCGTCTTACTTCCAATATCTCAGTGATGCTAGTCTTAGAAATCTACGTTCACGATTAAACGCCTTCTTCTGATGTCCCGTACATCGTACCGACTTCATTCATAAAACTTTTCAATTCAATCTTTACTTCTTGGAATGGACACCTTTGGAAATCTGAATGGCTAACAACATCATCCAATTTAAGAAAAAAGGAATAAATATTTTTGCAAAGGAATTGGCATAAGACACTGTGACACTATGTTTATGTATTTATAGTTTTATTTCTGTACATATATATTTATTTGTGTTTATCTAAATATGTGTATATATTTTTACACATATCTATTTATGTTTAAGTATGGATATTTATGGTTCCATTATTGGAAAATGTATTTATTAGTTATACTCTTATTTAATATCTAACTTTATACATAAATTTGGTTTATCTTATTTCGTATTTGAGTGCACCCACCCTAAACTTTTCATAACCTCCCTAAGGTTGGCTGTCAGATAATGCCTAAGGCATTAAGCCTGCCTATGTTTATTTTAATGTGCATAGAGAAAAAATAAATAAATAAAATCAATCATTTGCCAATCCGCGTGCTCAGCGTGGTATTTATAAACAACTCCTTTTCAATAAATGGCAACAAAGCCTCTAGTTTATTGTAGTCCCCCTATATTCCTAGCCACGGTAGCGGGCATGGTAACGGTGCAAGGGGTGCGAAGAATCCCCGGCGAATGCGAAGAATCACTACCAGCAAAAAATTGAACTGGCTACGTATAATGAATCGTCATCACATCTGTCTGAGCTGGAGGTAGAACGGGGCACCATCGGGTGACACGTTTTAGGGTTGTGTGAAGACACCATAAACTTGCTATCGGGTTACCTTCTCTATTTCCGAGAGGGCTACCATCCGACATAAAGCGGCGTGGGATTTCTCGTCAATAATTTCCTTGCTGACAACATTGTTGTAGTTTTAAGTGTGTCCAGTAGGATAGCGTATGTTATTCTTACACTCACCAGGAGGTAATCCCTTATTGTGATACAAGTACGCGCCCACTTCGACACGCCCTAACGATGGAGTGAAGGCACCTTACGACGATATCTTCCGAGCCTTGCATAACATCCACAAAGCCACTATAATGCTGTCATTGGCCATGTTGTCGGTAGTCATACTCTCTTAGAATTAGGATGGTGGTCAACTTCCTTGAGAAGGAAAGGCTCTTCTTTATGATTTCATATTTATAAAAGAGGCCTCACCGGAAGCGAATATGACAGAGTTCTGATACTATGACAAGGAACGAGATAGACTTCGACTTTTAAATCATGAGGGACCAAAAACACGTATTCAGCGAGGTTGGTACGAGGTCTACTCGCCAACCTAACATCAGGAAAACCGTGATGGACTCTGAAAAATTCCGAATAGAATTAAAAACGTAGGTAAAAGGTTATGCAGTACGAGTACTGGCAGAATGTCCAAACTCTCCGATGAGACGCCTAGCCTTATGGAAGAACGTCGACACAAGATGCTACTTGACAAGATTTAAATTGAATATTTTTATTCAATAGAGTTTCACTTGCTTTATTGATGTCAAACACATATCAAAGAGGTTGGAAAGGTACTGCCTAGACCTAACATCCGAAAACCGTGATGGGAAAAAATCTCAGAGAGAATTCAAAAGGTATGCATATTCTAGATGATCAACTTTCGATAAGAACGCTAAACAATTTGGAAGACGTCACTAACATATACAGCACTTTGAAAACAAATTGGAATAGTCAGTTCAATATCAAGTTTACTAGCATTGTTATAACATTCTACAAAGTTCGAAAGATCGTAGACTAAAGCCGTGAAAACCAGTAGATATTTAAAGTTCAACTTTAAACGACATTTGAGCATAATTTGATTATTAAACAAAATTGTACAGTTCTTTAGGAATTTATCATTTAAATTCATATTTCAATTCCGTACATAACGTTCTGAATACTTTCCAGGGCTGTAGTATATGTAAATAAAGATTATATTACGAAATTAGTCACGTTTATTTAATAATTTAATATTCCGAAACATAGAATATAATAGATTTTTTGTAAAACGTATAATTGTCCTATAAAAGACTTACTTATTTTCGCAGAGTAGTCGCTGGACAAATTAAGTTATCTTTGCTCCTTGTATCAATGTCATTTGCATCACAATGTCTTAGGAAATCATCTTTTTTTCTTGCACATACATTAAATTTTAAAATATGAATTGAGAACTAACGGTCTATATTTTTATTTCAGTGAATAATTTTATTAATTATTCTTCGGGGCCCAGGTTATAGACTGCACGAATTGCATGTTTTTGAAGGACAAAGATCGTATTAATATCTGCCGCATTTCCCCACAGTAGAATGCCGTAAGACATAATACTGAAGAGAAAATAGCTGAAATATACTAAACAAGCTGTCTCCACATCAGTTAATAATCTAATTATTTTCACTGCACAAATGTTAAATTTAATTTTGAAACGAATTCGTTGTTGCTCAAATACGCAACATAAAGCGATTGTGCAAAGAGAGTCGAAGATTTTTGTGGAGAAGCTCGGAAGTAGCCATCAGTGGAAGCTCAGAAACAGCGCTGGCTGGACTGTTTATTCTAAGCCTGAAATCTTATCGGAGATAGAGTATTTCTATCGCAAATTGTACGCATCGCAGGCGTCCTGATCCTAAACCTGATTACCAGGGTAACGGTCCGCGTGCTAGTTTAACTTAGCATTATTGTGGTAAGTTTCCTAATGACAGCTTTGATGAGGTTAGTCTGGCTTTAAGCAGCTTAAGGGAAAAAAGGTTCCTGGGAATGATTGAGTTACAACTAAACTGCTTCGGGCAGGGGGCAACCCTGTTCCCGGTGAGTTACAAAAGGTATTCGATTCCGACTGACGTCCGAGACGTCCTATTCTGAACCAGTAGTAACATTACTGACGATTAAAAAGGAAGCGTAATAATTAGATTACGAGTAAATATATTTCTGTTGAAATTAATTATGTGGTGTAATAAATTCTTGATCGACCATCTTTTTTAAAAAATCCTTTATCCTAGTCAAAATTATATTAATATCTTAATAGTAAGTAACAACCAAGTATATTTAACACAATAATATGCCCTTAATACACATTTTTAATATTTAAGTTGAATTGAATTTTGAACGGTAAATTTATTCTTATCTCTACTTTAATATTATCGCTTTGTTTAGAATTCTCCATCTTTGCAAGCAGTTACGCGATTATCTCCTACATTAAAGTGTACCAGAAAGTTTTACCGTGTTTTCTCGAGATTTATACTCTCAGTAAGATTATTCAACAATGTACATTGGAAAACATTGTCCTTTAAACGTATTGAATAAATATGATTTACAATAACTGAAATTTCTCTTTAATTTATTATTTAAGTTTTTTCTTTTAATTACGATTTAAACTACAATTTCCCTTAGTTTTGACATCTATAAACGTGTTGACATTTTTATGTATGGGGAAAAACATACGTTACGAGTGAGGCATAGTACTGGCATAATTCAAATTATGTGTTATGGCTTAAAGTAATTTTATGGGTTTCCCTAAAATTATTTTAACTCTATTGCGTCAATACTTTATTTGCAGCACAGTTGCTGCAAATTACTTTCTTATAATTTCCTTATTTAATAATATGAGAAATTTCTTTTTGTAATTTATTACATAAGGATTTACACCATCAAAGAATAGCTAGCATTTAATTACGTCAATTAGTAATTTCGTTAAATTAAAGTAAAGGGCAGATCGTATAACATTAGGTTGTTAAATTATTGTGACATTTTATCGTAACCTAATTCTACAAACTTGTATTATCCTTTAATTTATTCCATTCCAATCATTCCCTGATTGGTATGAATACTAAAACATCAATTACAATGTTAATAAATATTATCTAAGTGCCCACAAATTTGAGTAAATGTTCTTTGAATTCTACATCTATTTATCGCTGCTTAAACTGATTTAAATGCTATAATTTTCTTTTGAACAAACAAATCATCAATAAATAAGTAATAAAAAACCTTAAACTGGAAATTAAAATAAAGTGAGATAAAAATAGGATTAACAGGTATTGTTTTTTAAATTGCTTTATATTTTTTTCAATTCAAGATGCTAGAACGCACGCTCGTGTTACACATATATTACAACATTACTTAAAAATAATAATAATACAACACAAATACAGCTATCGACACTAACAGAATAAGCAAATAACATTTCTTTTTTATCATCTTTAATCCGTTCTTGTACAGGTTACAAAAGGAAAATAAAAAGAGCAGGTATTCTGTCTGAAAGATAGAAGAGAGAGAAACACTTTATTTAATAAAGATTTCATTGTTTTTTATTTCAGTGTTTCATTCACATTTATTTACCCAAAGATCGATAGGCATATTTTCCTTAGATAAATATTTTTTATCGGTCATTCAATACCTGAAACTGATTGGTGGCACAAACCTCTCCCCGTCTCAGTCGCGAATCGTTTGTCATCATTTAAGTTCGTCATAATTCATACTAACTGTATCCGCCCCTATCTGATATCGATATATCGCAGTTTCGGCAAAACTGCCTCCGTAGCCTAGTGGTAAGGGAGTATGCTTTAGAAACCGGATGTCGTGGGTTCGAATCCGGTGGGTACTCCACAAATTTTCCTTGTTATTTTCTAGTTGCTTAGGGCAATTTGGGCCAATATAAATGTCGAAAAACCTAAATGCCTAAAAAGTAAGATGATCCATGCGTCCACTCACTAACTCGCATTGGACCAGCGTGGTGGGATACGGTCCAAAAAAAACCCCTGAAATCGTGCTATCGTGAAGGCCTATGTCCAGCTGTGGACTAACACAGGCTGATAATGATCGCAATTTCTTAGCATATAAATTAACTTGAAAATAGATATAATCTCTGAAATAATGTACTTTCTGACCATAGTTTGGACGTTCTAGGCTGACACTGGTACCACCGCGGTGCATATTTCTGCAGGAAGTGGTGGATTCCCATAAGAAGGGGCCGTCTGGGGCGGTACCACGGTGGTGCCTAATTCTGGCGCAAAGCAGTAGTGTGTAAAATACTACTGTGTTTATGTTTGGAAGGCACCGCAGCTAGCGTATTTAATTGGTAAACTACCCGTAACATCCAGTCTCACTTATCCAGCGCATTGATGATACCCCTGGTATCGTCGATGCCCATACATCGAAAATACCATTTTAAAATAAAGTAATTATGTATAAAAAGACACATTTAATTTATAAATTACACAAAAAGCAATATTAATCGAAAGCGATACAATATGTTTTTGCAGTCAGCTACTTGTACTGGTACGATTTTATTTGAAATATTTTTGTTATTGGCATTTTCGTGGTTATAACCGGTGCTCTATCTTAATTATGTTAATCAAAATATTTTTCCTGATCAAATAATTTCTTTAATGTAACTTAATCATGCTCCTTTCAATAAATCAGTTTCTATTTCCCTTATCTTTACGCTCACTGGTGTCGGGATCAATTCTTTCACTGAATGTCACGCTGCAGCTTCCATACAAATGATCAGGTCGATATGACCCTATTCAAGTACAGAATTTCTTTGTTAAGAAATCATATGTACCTATACATACGTGTACATTTTCCACTTAAATTTTATAAAATATTTTATAATTCTATTAGTTAATTATAAATTATGAGTACCGCATTTTTCGAAGCATGATAAATCCTCCTAAAACTAATTATTTTTTAAATAGTTATGAATAATTTTTATGCAATCCGAATTTTATCCATTTTTAATAAATAACAGAAAGTAAGAATATACTATGTAAATAATATTAGTTCAAAATTAAATTAGTAGAAGTTAATTGAGTAGTAGAAATAGATTGTAGTTATTTAGTATTTTATATAATATCATATGGCAAAACATTGAGAAGATCCTATATACTAAACGTAGGATCTTTTCACGTTAAGAGCACGTTGTTATCAGTGTATTCAAGGTATGCGGTATGCAAGGCATACACTGTTTGTCACTGTGTGTGTTGGTCATATTTTTACTTGTTATCAGACAGTTTTTAGTCACCATTTTGTCTGAGCAAATATGGTAAAACTTAAATAAAAATACTAACACATTCTATTCGCCATTCTAATGATGTCAAATTATATTTATTAAGTGCCACTGATGTAAGCAGCTTTCGAGCTGAGCGCATCATATATTCATTTTTAAATAACTCTCTGAACCTACATTTTTCTGTAAATTTGGATTGAAGCCCCACTTCCCATGCTATATCGATTACAAATATAATCCAACTTGACATATTATAAACCTTTACTTTTCACGTTCAGCGAGCACTATTTTGAATATCAACTGACTCTTAAAAAATGAGACACTAAATATTTATTTTCATGACTTTATATAATTTTTAAATCATTGAAATACACCTCAAAACAAATATCTTTCTTTTCCTACTTTACAGGTGTAAAATAGAGTCCGATAAAAGCAATCTACGTTAAATTGTTTTGTCTATAGTAGTTTTATCGATATTAAACACAAAGTTAATAAGTAAAGTTACAAACAATTAGAGAATTAATTTACAAAACATATAGTTCATTAAAAACCGCAGTCAAATCAAATGTAACGTAATTATATTACAATAGAGTATTCTAACACAGGACAAAATACCTCTCATTATTACCTTACAAAATTTAAGGGCCTTTAAGTCTTAACAACCGAGGCTCGACAAACGTTGTGTAGGACGCCCTGCGGTAAGATGGAGTGACGACATTCGCAAAGATCGGAAGCGGTGGCTCGTATTAGGGGAGGCCTATGTCCAGCAGTGGACTGACACGGGCTGCTGATGATGATGATGATAATGATGATATTGAAAGTAGTTAGTAGTAGTTCGGAGCCTATATAGACAAATAAAACAACAAATGTTTATTCTTATTTAATTTTAGTATAGATAATAGTAGTAATACTAATTGCTTTAAGCACTGCGTTATTCAGCTGCTCTTGATTTTAGAAGCATAATAAAATATGTGTCTTTTCGTTGTTTGCTCATATTTCTGAAGATTTGGCCTTAACATTATTAACGGGACTGTTTTACCTTTGCGGTTTTACCTTTGTGGTTTAAATTTGCGATACTACATTTTTTAAGCTGTATCGTTTTTTTTTCAACATTGAGACTTAAATTACTTTGCACTGCATAGCTACTAAAGTAATGTTAGTAATGAAGTATCAATCCACCATAGTCTATCTGCTAAAAGCTGTAAAATTATGGTGAACAATAAATGATTACTATAATTATCTAATATCGAATAAAAAAACAACTGCTATAAAACTTATCCATGTATAATTTTTAATTTTGCGAATGTCTTGCTAGTGAAATAAAAAGTATGAATTTACCTTTGTAAAAATCAGTTAAATAAATATTTTGAGCATAAAACTCATTGTCAACTCTTATATTTTTCTTATATGAAAGTTATTTAATACTAACTAACAATACAGGGATTGATTAAAAAGTCTAAGTGATGTAAAAGTCCCACAGCTATTTTCTAACTTATTTGTTTTATAATGCTATGTGATTATAATTTCGTCAATATTCATTTATTTAAAAATAAATACGGATACTTACTGATGATGATTCTTTTGTTGAAAGCATGTATTTAAGTTGTAAGGCTACGTCTTATTTATTAATGTCAGTTTAGACAAATGTGAATGTACCGAGTAAGTATACCGAGGTGCTTTATTCTGCCGAAACTCATTAGGATGAGAGAGATCTAGGTGTACTTTGGTGCATTAAAATCTAATAGCTTAGGAAATTACCAAGCATTTGCTATGGGTAGAACCTTGAACATGTTAACACAATAAAAACACAATCTTATAATATTGCTAACTTAAATTTGTTGCATGCTGAGATGCTGACCCTAAATAGTTTTATTAGCCTGTTTCCTTAAATCTTCTTATAACCATTTTTTAACATATTTTTCTTTATTGGAATATAAATAAATAGAATGAAATTGTGTAGCGTTTGTACTGACCGCTTTGGGAAAAAACAAATTGATCGCGGGTCAGAGACTATTCCAGATGTCTGATATAAGATAGCTATATTTCTCTTGGGACAGCGTTGCTTTCCTTTTTTTTGACTTGGATGTTATGCTTCCAGATAAGGTACGTAGGTTAGGCATTTGTTTATGTCTCCTAAGGATCGTCGACGATAGTTTTACGAACCGGGACGCCGACGGTCTTTCTGACCTCTAACTGAAATTTCCTAAAGCGAAATTGGCTTGACTCGGACAGATAGCGATAAAACGCCCGCTTGAGTGTATTTTCTCTCTTATCAGACATAACGAATACTGAACGGCAAGCCAAAGTTGCGGTCACCGAAACCTTGACTGTCCTTTCGAGTCGTCGATGGCTGATGAGATATGTGATGTGATACCGTCTATGGCAATATCGCTTTGTCTACACTATCAATAACCTCCGGTAGGTTAGAGCAACTTTGGGGTCCATAGCCTTCAGTTTGCGGTTACGGTTTTGGTCGTAGGGACCGTACCGGCGCTTTGTCCCAATCTGAATAAGACCGGCAAATGGTCAGAGTCTAACTCACAGAGTGCTTCTATCGAAGCGACATCGAGCGAAACGTCTCTAACTAATAGCAGGTCTATAGTGCTAGGAGCTCTTTGATGTTTACTGTTAAAGTCACCTGCAAAAGTGGTCGATTGGCCTAGGTCGAGAAGCAGCTCGGCAAGGCAGCATCGGATCTAAGTAATTTCTTAGTAGGAGATATGTACACGGAAACAAGTACAAGCGGCCTGTGGCCGGTAAGTACAATCTGACATGCCGTCCCTCTAAGTTTGTCAATTGTGGAATGTCTAAAGGTGCGATATGAAGAGACCTTTTTGTAGTATATAAGTGTACCACCCAGCGGTCCTGACACCCTATCGTTTCTAATTGTTGCTTAGCTTCTGCTCCTAGGATTGGCTATTGACGGTTTGAAAAGGTCTCTTGCACTAAGAATACATTTACGTTATAATCTTGCACGAAGTTAGGGCGATTTTGGAACGACTGCTTCTTACGAGCCGTTTGCGTTAATGTACGACATGACTAGAGAGCGCGGTTTGACCCTACCTAAGCTGGTAGCCATTTTTGAACGGTTTACCTACTTATTTGTGTCTGTTTCGGTTTATGGGAAATCTACATTGTTTTATGGGAAATCTAGATTGCACGTTGCTTTTAGATGCCGCGAATCCGATATGTGATGATACCCGAGAATGTTATCTGACTTGTAAGAGGAAATTGCTTTCTTAATCTGAACGAACTAAGGAATAGCATAGATTACCCTATAAATGCTGACCAGCTAATGGTGTGTCCACTCCGATTACGAGTTTGTTTAATAATCTTATTAAATCAATAAACAACATATATGTTATTATGTTTATTTAATATAGAAGCAATACAATAGTTTATTGATTGTCAACAATCCTGCAGTTTGTTCGAAGGAAAACGACGCCCTGACCTACTGAGCAAAATAAACGTGCAAGGATTCCTTTATATCTTTTTGAAGTGATTTAATTTAGTTATAACTTCAAACACTCAAACATTTTCACAACTATCTTAAATGTTTTCATAATCAAATTCAATTTTTTTCCAGTACCACCCACAATATTTTAATTTAAATATCTTGTAGAAGTTTGATTTGTTGTTGTGCGAAGAAAATGTTTGCATCGAGATTGGTTTGCTTACAACCAAATTTTATTATATTAACAATTTGTCGAAAACAGATCACTTTCTTTGTAACTCAACCTCTAAATAACCGCTCAAGACGATTAACAGGAACGCTTTTGAATTGGTGTCGTCAATTTGACAGTCAGTATATCAGAAGTGCTAAGGTCTTTTTACAGTAAAGCTACGATGTCCGTCCCACTAGAGAAGACCTACTACAGAGGAAGATGTGGGAGAGAGGAGAGACAGAGACATGTTATGTTCCCGAAACTCGTAAAGATGTTGACGAATATTAAGGTAAGTCGATTAATCCAACTTTCGAAAGTTAAATACACCTCGTCTTATACTCGATGACGATAAATTGCAACAAAAGTTTACACTTAGTAACTATAAGAATATAAGCTGAGACGACATCAAAAGTTATATTTAAATAAATTGTACCTTACAACTCCACTCGCAATTTGATGCCGCGCTTTAACAAGTGGCGAACTTTCTGATTATCTTAGCTAACTGTCTTAACTGCGCTTTACGTTCGACACAAGTTGTTGAATATGAAATAACTCAAAGAGATTATATTGTTTTATAAGAATGACAATATTTTTGACATGTAACGATTATTTTATTAGATTTTTCGGTTTATCTTACTCGTCATAATCAACTACTGAAGCAATCAATATGCCATTTTTTTTTAATTTACTAAGACTTTCTGGTTTTTTTCAATTATCGTATTTTTGTCTTCCTTGAAAAAATTGTAAATATGTCTTTTCTTTAGTTGTTTATGCATTTAAAAAATTTAATCAGAAATTAAAGAGAGGAAGAGAGGTTTTCAATTGAAAAAGTCTTGGATATTAAGAAATATAATAATAAAACAAAAATGCTCATCTTTGATAAAGATTGTAATAGCTTCCAGCTGCAATCAAAAGTCATGATAACAAAACAATATGTGATTGAGTAACATTATCAGAGAGAAAGAGAGGAACAAGAACAAACGCAATGAAATTTTTAGATAAAATATAATGTTCTAAAATCATTGGCAGTTTTACGACTATCTGAACAATAATAAAATCGCGAGTTTAAGAATCAATAAGCTAGCGTTAAGTTCTATATTGAATAATATATTTAAATTTGAATTTTAATGCTCGCAATAGAATTTTTACACTTTTGCATCCTGCTAGGTAATTATGCACAAACACCAACTTTTCACTTGTAATTTCAAGATCCATATCTTTAGTGCTTATCTTTACTATGTAATAACGTACTGATAATATCCTTTCACTCCATCTTGCCGCAGGGCGTCCTACACTACGTTTGCCAAGCGTCGGTCTCCACTCCAGAACTTTCCAACTCCAGCGATCGTCAGTTCTGCCGTTTAAATGACCGGCCCACTGCCACTTCAGCTTACTAATCCGGTGGGCTATATCGGTGACTCTGGTTTCTGACGGATCACATCTTTTCTGATGCGGTCCTTTAGTGATACTCGAGCATAGCCTCTCCATAGCTCGCTGAGTGACCTCTAAATTTGTGAACCAGTCGAACCGTAAGTGTCCAAGTCTCAGCACCGTAGGTCATAACGGTAGGACGCACTGATCGAAGACTTTCGATTTGAGGCACTATGGGATAGGTGACGAGATAACTCGACAGCTTCATGAAAAGCTGCCCAGCCCAGCTGAATCCTTATGTTGGCCTCCCTCAAGTTGTTTGCCCTAGGTAAACTGCTCCAGAAACTACTTTGAGGCTCGGCAAACGTAGTGTAGGATGCCCTGTGGCAAGGTCGGTGTGGGCTGGATGAGATAGCCGAAGATCGGAAGCGGTGGTGTGCTGGGAAGCCTATGTCCAGGTGTGGACTGACTAGGCTGATGATGATGATGAATATCATTTTGATTCGACTAATCGTCCAACAAGTATGTCTGTGGCGGAAAGACGTTAGTTTAACTACTGCTCTGGAAAACGATGCGCTATGCCCGCATTGATGGTAAACGTTTTTAAAATATATTATGTAGTCAAAGAAATTCGCACTTATCAAATCTATGTTGTCCTCTGGTTTTGTAGTTTTTATGTCTGGGTATAATTTTTTAAATTATTGGATACCACGCAGGGGGTAAACCCAACCATCCTCTCTATTGAAATTTGAATATTTTTAAATTACTATAGCTTCCCGAATCATCCTTGGTATAAATCGATGTTCTTTTGAAAGTATTTTTCGTTTATCGAATGTACTAGGGTAGTCTGAAAAGTTTTTAAAAGAATGATGAAAGATATTTTTTCTTACTTTTTTTATTTATTTTTCTACATAGTCTTCTTGTAACTCTACACACTTCTCCCAGCGATGCTCCCATCTCTGTAACCCGTCCAAATAGTACTTGGCGTTTTTCGCTGCAAAATAACTGTTCACAAAGGTGATTGTGGTGAAAGGTGAGACGGCGCGTTGTCTTGGTGAAGCAGGATTTTCTTTTTCTGCAAATGTGGCTGTTTTTCTGCAATTCATGCCTTCAGCTTGACAAGTAATGATGTGTAGTACGATCCTGTAATGGTTTTTCCTTTTTGAAGATAATCAATAAAGATAACTCCATGACTATCGCAAAAAACAGTCGCCATCACTTTCCCAGCCGAAACAGTTTTTACTTTTTTTGGAGCTGGGTCCCCCTTTGCAGTCTACTGTTTTGACTGTAGTTTCGTTTCGGGCGTATAATGGAGTATCCAAGTCTAATCTACAGTAATTAATCGGCGGCAAAACTCGGATTTATTGCGCCTAAGCTACGCCAACAGAGCTTTGGAAATGTTCATTCGAACATGTTTTTGGTCTAATGTGAGCAAACGCGGCACCCAACGCGCGGACGGCTTTCTCATGCCCAAATCTTGATTTAATATGTGACAAACACGTTCTTTGGACATTCTCATAACCTCTGCTATCTCTCTCACTTTAATTCGGTCGTTTAACACCATTTTGTGAACTTTAGCAATGTTATCGTCAAAAGTTGCAGTTCTTGGACGTCCCGAACGTTCGTCGTCTCCCAAGCTCTTACGGCCACGTTTAAATTCAGCTGCCCAAAATATCACTGTGGTAAATGATGGTGCAGAGTCCCCATACATAGAGTCCATCTCATCTTTGATTTGCGTAGGCGTATTGCTTTTCAAAAACAAACATTTAATAACAGCTTGATACTCATTTTTTTCCATTTTCACAAAAACACTCACTTCTACTCACTCAAACGACTGTCAACTAAAAACTGCGCGTCCAAAATGGCCGAAACGTTGGTAAATTTTAAATTATGCGCAACTACAATCACTAGCTTTTATTAACGAGTGGCGCCATCTTTGAGTTGAGGTCGGAAACTTTTCAGACCACCCTCGTAGTATAATGTTTGGGTTTGTCTAGAATATGGCCACAAATTGCAGATTTCTTAAGGCATCGGTGCTTAATATCGGCTACATGAAATGACTTTTATGTGTCGAATGACTGATGTGTCGTACTTTTTAATTTTAAAATATGTTGTAACTATATAATTCCTTTTACAAAATACTTAAAAATAATGCAAACCATACGAATATTTAAAATTTAGGGCAAATAAGAATTGCGTTAAATGAAATGAGATCAATTTGGCGTAACAAATGGCCTACTGGTGATTAAGAGTCGATGTAGATAGCTGTAGAAGGCGTGGTTCGAGCCTAAGGCATAAAGGCCTTGGTATATCAGTAAGTTTCCTCTGAAATTTATATGAGAGAGGGTCAGGATATGTTAATGGTAGAAGATTAAAAATACACTGAGTAAAACTAAAGAGAATAATAAGGATAATAAAAAAGCCTCAGTAGAATTAAATAAAGCAAGATTATATAAGTTACTAACGACGCGCCCGGCTCCGCACGGGTGCAGTTTATCAGCGTTTCTCTACAATATTATGTATGAATAAGCCTTCCTTTTTAATTACTCTATCTATTAAGAAAAACCGCATCAAAATCCGTTGCATATTTTCTAAGATTTAGGCATACATAGAGACATAGGGACTGAGAAAGTGACTTTGTTTTATACTTTTTAGTGATATATTAAATCATAGGTTCGTTTATTGTTAGCGGAGTTTTCAATTCTCTTCCTTTAAGGATCATGAATTGACAAAATTAAGTAAATATAGTATATAAAAGTTGTCTGCAAAATGTTTTTTTTAAACATTAGAAAATACTATTTTGCCAATACAAATAATATTTTGGTGTCATCTATATTGTGTTTGAAAATATAATTAAAGTTTAACACATAACATTTCTGAAACTATTAGTAATCTTTGAGGTTTTGTTCAACTAGGTTTGATAAATATTTTTCCTTTTTTGCTCTGTACAGTATTTTATCTTCACTAAACAAGTGTATCTTATACGTCTGTCATTTGACACCTAACATTGGTAAGTGACAAAAACACACATTTCGTCATAAATCATGCGAAATAGATCCTCCCCGACCTAGATCTGATATCACGTTAACGTTACTGTGGAAACAAAATATTTCTTTAGTAAATGGATAGAGGCTTCGCATTTGTGGCATAGTTATAACAATATTAGAATAGATTCTAGTAATTTAGCCTCTAGTTCTTTTGCAGAAAATGCATATACAAGTTATTCGCTATTGGTTACTAAGCATCATCTATACGATACGCTTTCTTTATCATTGATTAGCAACAGTGTTATTAAATTAAGATTTAACTAACGTATATTAATATTATAAACAATAACGATCTGTATTTGTGTGTGCATGTTTGTAATAAAAAAAATTAAAAAATTCCTTCTTTATTAGTAAGCTTTTCCCAACTCAAGTAACAAAAGCTACTTGTTACCCTTGGAAATTAAAAAAACTTTTAAAAATCTAAATAAAAACAAGGGTAGAGCCGTGGATGGACTATTATAGAGTATAATTAATATATCGAGTACTTAATAAATTAATAGCAGCTGAATAACCTTATAAATGAACAACATAACTACTACTAACTAGTATGAACGACTTTACACCTAAGAGACGAACATCAAAAACTAAGTTTCAGTTACTATGTATCTTAAACCTATTTGAAATTCAAAGTTTTCGTAATGAAGTTTATACCAACGTAATAATCCTTAATAATTTAATAGTAGATTTAATATTAAATTACATTATAGCAAAAGTAACGATAAGGTTTCAAAGTTTACACAAACAATTGGGTATATAGCAGGCCTAATTTTCGAGCAAAGCCGAAAATACAAAAAATATCCACTTTCGAAATACTTTACGCCGATGACGTACGCCACATGTCCAATAATATGACGTATCTGCTAAGCTATATTGACATATTTCACCAAGAATGTCGACGTTTTAGCCTGGTTAATTAGCGCTTCCAAGACCCAAGCCCTATTTTATGCTACAGAAGAAATCCAGCTTACGGATGTAATGTGGCGCTCCTCGACCAAGTTGGAGCGGACGGTACCTATACCCACTAAATACCAACGGTTGCTCCTTTCTCATGTCGCTGTACCCGGGACCAGGGATAATATATGATAGTCGTCGACGACCCTGGCATGACGGGGCCTCCTCTCTAGTGTTCTCTCTGTGTTTGGACTCCCGGACCGGAGACCTAAACCCTTAAACAACCACCGAGAGACACTAAAACTAATCCAAAAGTTTGAATCCTAACTTTGAATCTAGACGGTAAACCAATAGAGTGTGTCAATAAGGCATTAACCATTCTCCTACTTTTATATGTCGTAGAGACTTGTTGCCTTTACAAAACATACATTAAAAGGCGGGAGACATATTATCCAAATTGCCTAAGATCTATCCTGAGGATTGCGAGGCAAGGTCGTGTGCCTAATCCTGAAGTTCTGCGTCGTTCCGGTATGTACGATATAGAAGCTTTGCTTATGCAGCGACAACTCAAATGGTCTCAACTGTCTTTCGCATTGATGACCTCCGTTTACCTAAATTTGTCCTTTACTCTGAAATGCCAGAAGGAAAGCGAAAACGCCGTAATCCGTATCTGCGTAACAAAGATGTGTTAAAAAGAATAGATTTTTTTTAAATATAAATGAACTGTTAATTTTATCAATTGTTTCTCTTATCGTACAGGCACTTTAAACTGTAAATAATACTTAAAATATATGCAGGCGTAAAAAACAGAAAGACTAAAAAGTGTATGTTAAAAGTACCCACAGATTGACGTCACGAGCTCCAAGATAAATGACATCATTAGTCTTGTACTAAAGCGTGCATTGAATGAATGCCACCGAGAGTGTGCCATTCGGTAGACTAGTGAAGATGGAATTTTCTGGCAGTATTTCAAATTTATGCTTGTATTTAACAATATAACATATAATAAAGGCGAATATTGTTTATAAAGAGACTCCAATTACATTTGTAAGCAGTTCCTTTTTATCAGTGAGCCATAAGTTTTTATTTTATACTAAATATTTATCTTAAAATTGAAATGCATTTTAAATACTTAATATAGGACTTAAGTAATATTTTTGAACCAAGAGCAGATACTTGTAATATAGTTTGAAAAATCATCAATTGTAAATAAGCTTGATGACTTAAAACTAAAAAAATAAATAAAAAGCTTTCAATTATTTACCACTTATCCTATTAAAAATATTTACTACAGAAGGATCCATACTTAGAAATGCATAGTAGTAGTCAAGAGTAATTTAATTGCTTCATTTTTGCACTTACATAGTAAAGCAAAGCCTACATTTGTGTTCTGAGACCTCTTTTCTTCCACCTAGCCACTAACCCGAAGTAAAATCATCTATTCGGCAAAGGAGCACGTAAAAAGACGTTCCCAGTCATCAGGAACATATTTGGCAGTCAGTATAGTTAATGATCAAATTCAGTTTGCCGTTTCAGGCGCAGATGCCAGTCGCTGTACATAAAAATTGTTATCTAGGTGAATTCGTTTGGGCTGGAAGTAACCCTTATGGCAAGTGAGGCTTGCAAGCAGAAAAAAAGTTGACTATGAAAGTGTGCAGCAAATAATATAATAACTTTAACTTTCGTATCTTAACTATTAGTCAAAATTAGGTTAGGCTTAACCCGAAGGTAGTTTAAATTGACGCAAAGAATTAGCTATTATTATTTGTATCTGATCTGAATATGTATTATGATCAGAAACACGTGCGTTTAAATATTGTAGTATATAACTCCCTGCCGTATTTTATGTTGTATAGATAGCTTGTTTCTCTTGAATACGTCGATTGAATGAGCTGCTTTGTTTTGGTTATACAATACTAGTTCGTACAAGCTCGTGATGCTTTCAATAACGGGAACAGCACTTTTGTATGGACATGAGAATGTTGGCGTTCAGTGTTTGTTTAAGCGGAAATTTATTTCTGGTAATTTAAAATAATAACTAACCGTTGGTAAGTATGACTTTTAATAGAAGTAAAATATTTAAAAGTTTTTTAAAAAAGGGCTTGTTTATCGGTGGGATAAATCTGATTATTTCATATTACTATGTTGAAACATTCAGAAACTTTAAATCTGTAGACTAGGCCAAATAACTTTTGGAATCGATATAAACATTGTAACTACTCAGGTATAAATTCATTTATTAGTATCGATAAAAACGTTTTAATCTTCGATCAAGTTGTTAAGTGCGCTTATGTTCATTTTATGTAGTACAACGTAGTCTGTATGTTTAGCTGCATAAATCATTGTAGTGGGTACTAATTATATAAAATTAAAAGGAAACCTGAATAAGAAATAATTTAGGTCTTCTTTTCACAAGAATTATATTCAGTTTTAAATGCATGAAAACCTTACACGGATCTACCTTTGTATAAAGATGCATTAGCTCCATTTAAAAATAATAAGAATTGGTAAAATATAAATAAATCAAGCTTTGCTCCCTTTAGTGATTCTTTAATGAACCATAAATTTATAAATGAGCGTTGTTAGATTTAATTAAAAAATACTTTATTAAATTATCACGAGAGTGATGAAATAAATAAATGAAAGTTATTCATTTATGCCTCCGGTTTTTAATATTCTTATTTAATTTAAACTGTCTTTCTGCCTTGTGGTGTGGACATGAGCTTAAGAAACCGGAGGTTGTGGACTTCACAAACGGACTTTACAAATTAAGGGCAATTTAAGCCAATCGCTCAATTGTCTGAAAAATAAGATGATCTTTGCTTAGGATGGGCATGTAAAAGTCGATCCACCCACCAACCCGCATTGGACCATAAAAAGCGATTCAGTCCCTAAAACCCCTGATGAAGAAAGACGTCCATTAGGAGGCCTATTTCCAGCAGTGGACTAACACAGGCTGATGATGAATTTTAAACGTATTTTATATATAAAAACTTTAACAAATCGTTTCATATGAAGTACTTATTTACGGCTATATGTCGTCGACCTGTTAGGTTTGCCATGTGTCAGCAACATTGGACCAATTAAAGGCCCTTGTTGATGTCACGTTACATAACAAATATTGACCCTCGTGAGGTGCCTCCCAGAGAGGGTGGTAAACAAACTAAATGCTTTGGAGCTTGCTTACGTTTGGTTTCATGTTCTCTAATTCGGTTGAATTGTAGGCTACGTATGCAGTATATTAAGACTATCAATATAACTTAAGTATAAAATTTTGTTACATACTAATCTTTGTCCATATAAAATACACAAATGATTATAAAACATGTTGTGAAATAATAATGTTCCTGAAAGACAAGACTTAACTTTCACTCTGCACAAATTATAAAAGACGAAACTGTAAATATAACTAACTTGTTTCCAGTACTAGAATTGGAAAAGTGACAATTCCATCAAGCATAACTACTTACACAGTCACCGGAAAATTGGTTGGCGGTAACACATCTACTCTATTTTAATAGCTGTTTATTTTTTATTAAATAAAATAAGGTTTTTGTTGACAAAGTTAATTTAAACTTGATTTAAAGATATTTAAAAATTAGGTGACCTAAAGTAACTAACACTTAATTCTTATCAGTATAACGTGTTTAGCACGAGGAGAAGTACTGTCCGTACGTATATACATCATTAGCCTGTGTTAGTCCACTGTTGGACATTGGCCTTCCCTGAACCATGCCTCCTCCATTAGGAGGTGTTTGGACCTACCCGTCCAATGCGGTTTGGTGGGTGGACCGACTTTTTACATGCTAGTCCTGTCCATCAGTGAAATATTATGAAATAGTTTGAAATTAGTTCCTCTTAATATATTATACACAATTAAATCAGAAGACTCTTTACCTTTAATAACAGCTATGTCTTATTGTTGAAAATTCTGCTGTTTACAACAAAATAAGTAAATAGACTGGATATTATATACAATTTTCAGACAATGAGTTGAAGACAAAAGCATTCGGCGCATTATTAGCGCAGAAAGCCGTGCTTAAGTGTTACTGACAATAAAATGAAATGTTCGCTTTATTTTGCTAATCATTCGTTGCGGTATCAAATTTATCAAGTTTCTCTTTTTACTAAATAAATATAGTTTCATAATGTAATGAAATATTTATTACGAACTTAGCCGTTAAAAATGAATATATTATATTATCAAACTCTACCAGATTTTGTAATGCAAGTTGTGTACATACGTAATATGACATGGAAATTAAGGTATTAAATAAACTACAAAGTATAATAATTTCAAGTATTTAAGATATAACCTTGGTCAAATATTATAGTAGCAAATCATCTTTAATTCCAACCTATCATACTCCGTCCTTTTCTTTTATTTATTGCCTACGTAGGCAGACGAGCAGTCGGGTCACCTGATGGGAAGTGGTCACCAGCGCCCATTGACATAGGCAATATAAATGGTATCGCTCAATGCAGTGCCTACCGTGACACAAAGGGTATTAAGTTGTGTTGGTCATATTTTGTCATGTTTTACTTGTTATCAGACCGTTTTAGTCACCATTTTGTCTGAGCAAATGGTAAGACTTAAATAAAAATACTAACACATTCTATTCGCCATTCTAATGATGTCAAATCATGTTTATTTAGTGCCACTGATGTAAGCAGCTGTCGAGCTGAGCGCATCATGTATTCGTTTTTAAATAACTCTCTGGACCTACATTTTTCTGTAATTCTGGATTGAAGACCCACTTCCCATGCTAGATCGATTACAAATATAATCCAACTTGACATATTATAAACCTTTACTTTTCACGTTCAGCGAGCACTATTTTGAATATCAACTGACTCTTAAAAAATGAGACACTAAATATTTATTTTCATGACTTTATATAATTTTTAAATCATTGAAATAGAGGTGTATTAAAGAAATTTCCTTCTTTTTCCTACTTTACGGTGTAAAATAAAGTCCGATAAAGCAATCTATTTTAAATTGTTTTGTCTTAGTAGTTTTATCGATATTAAACACAAAGTTAATAAGTGAAGTTACGAACAATTAGAGAATTAATTTACAAAACATATAGTACATAAAAAACCGCAGTCAAATCATATATAACGTAATTATATTATAATAAAGTACTCTAACACAGGACAAAATACCTCTCATTATTACCTTGCAAAAGTTGCATGAAATATATTTTATAAGATAACTCGTATTCGCCTTAAAGAAAAAGGATTGAATTGTCATTGAGGTTATTCAAGGGCCTTTAAGTCTTAAGAACCGAGGCTCGACAAACGTTGTGTAGGACGCCCTACGATAAGAAGGAGTGATGTACATTCGCAAAGATCGGAAGCGGTGGCTCGCTTTAGGGGAGGCCTATGTCCAGTAGTGAACTGACATGGGTTGATGATGATGATGATGATAATGATGATATTGAAAGTAGTTAGTAGTAGTTCGGAGCCTATATGAACAAATAAAACAACAAATGTTTACTCTTATTTAATTTTAGTATAGATAATAGTAGTAATCCTAATTGCTTTAAGCACTCGTTATTCAGCTGCTCTTGATTTTAGAAGCATAATAAAATATGTGTCTTTTCGTTGTTTGCTCATATTTCTGAAGATTTAGCCTTAATTAACGGGACTGTTTTACCTTTGGGTTTTACCTTTGTTCGTTTAAATTTGCGATACTACATTTTTAAGCTGTATCGTTTTTTCAACATTGAGACTTGAATTACTTTGACTGCATACTACTAAAGTAATGTTTGTAGTCAAATATCAATCACTATAGACTACCTGCTAAAAGCTGTAAAATGATAGTGAACAATAAATGATTACTATAATTATCTAACAACCAATAAAAAAACAAATGCTAAAAACTTATCCGTTTATAATTTTTAATTTTGCGAATGTCTTGCTAGTGAAACAAAAAGTATTAATTACTTTTGTGAAAATCAGTTAAAAATATTTTGAGCATAAAACTCACAGTCAACTTTCATTTTCTCTTATATGAAAGTTATATAATACTAACTAACAATACAGGGATTGATTGAAAAGTCAAAGTGATGTAAAAGTCTCACAGCTATATCCTAACTTATTTGTTTTGTGTATATAATTTCGTCAATATTCATTTATTTAAAATTATTACGGATAGTTAGTGATGAGGATTCTTTTATTGATAGCATGTGTTTAAGTTGTGAGTCTACGTCTTATTTAGTAATCTCAGTTTAGACATATGTGAATGTACCGAGTAAGTATACCGAGGTGCTTCATTCTGCCGAAACTCATTAGGATGAGAGAGATCTAGGTGTACTTTGGTGCATTAAAATGTAATAGCTTAGGAAATTACCAAGCATTTGCTATGGGTAGAACCTTAAACATATTCACACAATAAAATCGCAATCTTATAATATTGCTATAATATTGCTTACTTAAATTTGTTGCATGCTGAGATGCTGACCCAAAATAGTTTTATTAGCCTGTTTCCTTTAATCTTCTTATAACCATTTTTTCTTTATTGGAATAGAAATAAATAAAATGAAATTGTGTAGCGTTTGTACTGACCGCTTTGGGAAAAAACAAATTGATCGCGGGTCAGAGACTCTATTCCAGATGTCTGAGATAAGATAGCTATATTTCTCTTGGGACAGCGTTGCTTTCCTTTTTTTGACTTGGATGTTATGCTTCCAGATAAGGTACGTGGTTAGGGCATTTGTTTATGTATCCTGGGATCGTCAACGATCGGTTTACGAACCGGACGCCGACAGTCTTTCTGACCTCTAACTGAAGTTTCCTAAAGTGAAATTGAGCTGCTCGGACAGATAGCGATAAAACGCCCGCTTGAGTGTATTTTCTCTCTTATCAGATAGCGAATACTGAACGGCAAGCCAAAGTTGCGGTCACCGAAACCTTGACTGTCCTTTCGAGTCGTCGATGGCTGATGAGATATGTGATGTGATACTGTCGATGGCAAAATACGCTTTGTCTACACTATCAATAAACTCCGGTAGGTTAGAGCAACTTTAGGGTCCATAGCCTTGAGTTTGCGGTAACGGTTTTGGTCGTAGGGACCGTACCAGCGCCTTGTCCCAATTTGAATAAGACCGGCAAATGGTCAGAGTCTAACTCACAGAGTGCCTCTTTCGATGCAACATCGAGGCGAGACGTCTCTAACTAATAGCAGGTCTATAGTGCTAGGAGCTCTTTGATGTTTACTGTTAAAGTCACCTGCAAAAATGGTCGATTGGCCTAGGTCAGAAGCAGCTCTAGGTCGGATCTAAGTAATTTCTTAGTAGGAGATAAGTACACGGAAACAAGACCAAGCGGTAAGTGCAATCTCACATGCCGTCCCTTTAAGTTTGTCAATTGTGGAATGTCTTAAGGTGCGATATGAAGAGACCTTTGGTTGTATATAAGTGTACCACCCTGCGGTCCTGACAACCAATCTTTTCTAATTATGTTGTAGCCACTGATCCTAGGATTGGCTATTGACGGTTTCAAAAAAGTCTCTTGCACTAAGAGTACATCTACGTTATAATCTTGCACGAATTAGGCGATTTCGAAACGCTGCTTCTTAGGGCCGTTCGCGTTAAAGTACGACATGACTAGAGAGCGCGGTTTTACCCTACGTAAGCTGGTAGCCATTTTTAAACGGTTTACCTACTTGTTTGTGTCTGTTTCGGTTTATGGGAAATCTACTTTGCTTTATGGAAAATCTAGTTTGCAGGGAAATCTAGTTTGTACGTTGGTTTTAGATGCCGCGAATCCGATATGTGATGATACTCGAGAATGTTATCTGACTTGTAAGAGGAAATTGCTTTCTTAATCTGAACGAACTAAGGAATAGCATAGTTTACCCTATGAATGCTCACCAAAGCTAATAGTGTGTCCACTCTGATTACGAGTTTGTTTAATAATCTTATTAAATCAATAATCAACATATATGTAATTATGTTTATTTAATATAGAATCAATACAATAGCTTATTGATTGCCAACAATCTTGCTGTCTGTTCGGAAAACGACGCCCCTGACCTAACTGGCAAAAAAACCTTCGGGGATTTTCCTTTTATATCTTTTTTGACAGTGACATAAATACAATCAACAAGCAGTTCTAGGTATACAGAATTTCATAACGTTGAAAAACCTACCAAGAAGTATTTTAATTAAAGTGTTTTAATTTGTTATAACTTCAAACACTCAAACATTTCTTTACAACTTCCTTAAATGTTTTCATTATCAAAATTCAAATATTTTCTGTACCACCTTACAATATTTTTAATTTAAGTATCTTGTAGAAGTTTGATTTGTTGTTGTGCGAAGAAAAATGTTTGCATCGAGATTGGTTTGCTTACAACCAAATTTTTATTATATTAACAATTTCGTCGAAAACAGATCACTTGTCTTTGTAACTCAACCTCTAAATAACCGCTAAAACGATTAACAGGAACGCTTTGAATCGGTGTCGTCAATTTGACAGTCAGTTTATCGAAGTGCTAAGGTCTTTTTACAGTTAAGCTACGATGTTCGTCCGACTAGAGAGAAGACCTGCTACAGAGGGGAAGATGTGGGAGAGAGGAGAGACAGAGACATGTTATGTTCCCGAAACTCGTAAAGATGTTGACGAATATTAAGGTAAGTCGATTAATCCAACTTTAGACAGTTAAAATACACTTCGTCTTATACTCGATGACGATAAAATGCAACAAAGTTTAACTTAGTAACTATTAGAATATAAGCTGAGATGACATCAAAAGTTATATTTAAATAAATTGTACCCTTAAAACTCCACCGCAATTTGATGCCGCGCTTTAACAAGTGGCGGCAACTTTCTGATTGTCTTAGCTAACTGTCTTAACTCGCTTTACGTTCGACACAAGTTGTTGAATATGAAAGTAACTCAAAAGTTATATTGTTTTATAAGAATGACAATGTTTTTTGACATGTAACGGTTATTGTTATTAGATTTTCGGTTTATCTTACTCGTCAATCACTAAATGTAAGCAATTAATATGCCATTTTTTTTAATTTACTCAGACTTTCTGTTTTTTTTTTCAATCATCGTATTTTTGTCTTCCTAAAAAAAATTTAATATGTCTTTTCTTTGTTGTTTATGCATTTAAAGAATTTTAATAAGAAATTAAAGAGAGGAAGAAGAGGTTTTCAATTGAAAAAAAAAGTCTTGGATGTTAAGAAATATAATAATAAAACAAAAGTACTCATCTTAACGATAACAGATTGCTTAATAGCTTCCAGCTTCAATCAAAAATCATGATAACAAAACAATATGTATTGAGTAACATTATCAAGAGAAAGAGAGGAACAAGAACAAACGCAATTAAATTTTTAGATAAAATGAAATGCTCAAAATCATTCGCAGTTTTACGACTATCTGAACAATAATAAAAACGCGAGTTTAAGAATCAATAAGCTAGCGTTAAGTTCTATATTGAATAATATATTTAAATTTGAATTTTAGTGCTCATAATAGGATATTAACACTTTTGCATCCTCTAGGTAATTATGCACAAGACCAACTTTTCACTTTAATTTCAAGATCCATATCTTTAGTGCATATCTTTACTATGTAATAACGTACTGATAATATCAATTCACCCATCTTGCGCAGGGCGTCCTACACTACGTTTGCCGAGCGTCGGTCTCACTCCAGAACTTTCCAACTCCAGCGATCGTCAATTCTGCGGGCTTATTGACCGGCCACTGCCACTTCAGCTCTACTAATTCGAGTGGCTATATCGGTGACTCTGGTTTTCTGACGGATCACATCATTTCTGATGCGGTCCTTTAGTGATACTCCGAGCATAGCCCTCTCCATAGCTCGCTGAGTGACTTTAAATTTGTGAACCAGTCGAACCGTAAGTGTCCAAGTCTCAGCACCGTAGGTCATAACGGGTAGGACGCACTGATCGAAGACTTTCGATTTGAGGCACTGTGGGATGGGTGACGAGAAAACTCGACGAAGCTTATTAAAAGCTGCCCAGCCAAGCCGAATCCTTATGTTGGCCTCCCCCTCAAAGTTGTTTCTACGTAGGTCGAACCTACGTTTGCCCTAGGTAAACGTACTCCAAAACTACTTCGAGGCTCGGCAAACGTAGTGTAGGATGCCCTGTGGCAAGATGGAGTGACGACATTCGCAATGTGGCCGGTGTGGGCTGAATGAGAATAGCCGAAGATCGGAAGCGGTGGTGTGCATTAGGGGAAGCCTATGTCCAGTAGTGGACTGACATAGGCTGATGATGATGATGAATATTATTTTGATTCGACTAATTGTCCAACAAGTATGTCTTTTAGTGCTTATACTTTACTTAAATAAAAAATCGTTACACTTTAAAATTATTTCTATAATTATTTTTCTAAAAAAAGTCAGTATTTAAATATCTCAATGAAGCATTCTAAATTTGACATAGTTGTATTTTAATAAAACTAGATACGAAAAACTATGTTTTGCTTTTAAATTATTTCATTCTAATCGTTCCCTGATTATTTTGAATTTTCAAATACATCACGAATAAAAAGTGTATATTGATATGATATTTTTAAAGATTTTGCAATAATTTTAGGAGCAATGGTGTATAAATGTCAGAGTCCAAATATAATTAAAATTTAAAAAACGATTAAACTTTAAGGTATATGCATAAGATTTGAGTGAGTTACATTTATCAACAATCAAAAAGTAAAGAAAGTGTGGAAAAAACAATGAATTTTTTCTTAAATAAAAGTAGAGATTTATTTGAAAAAAAAAAGTACGCATTAAATGTATCTTGGCGCTCTTGTTAAAAACTTGCAGAGAAACTTCTTAATGAGACAGGCAGCACGTGTCGTTCGGTTGAAGGTTGCTCAAGGTTAAGCGAACTCAAACGTTCATGACAGATGATGATCCGTGAAAAATGGGGCCCACTTCTGTGTAGCAATCCATTTACAACATTTGAAGCTTTGAAATATTTCCGACACGCTTCTTGTCTATGGCAGAAAGACGTTAGTTTAACTACCGCTCTGAACGATGCCTTATACACGCATTAATGGTAAACGCTATTACAATATATTTTGTAGTTAAAGAAATTCGCACTTATCAAATCTATATTTGTCCTCTGGTTTTGTAGTTTTATATGTCTGGGTATAATTTTTCAAATTATTGGATACCACGCAGGTGGTAAAGACCAACCATCCTTCTATTGAAATTTGGATATTTTTATATTATAATTACTATAGCTTCTCGAATCATCTTGGTATAAATCGATGTTCTTTTGAAAGTATTTTTCATTTATCGAATGTACGAGGGTGGTCTGAAAAGTTTTGAAAAGATAGGTGAAACAATGATAAAAGATTTTTATTCAGACATTTGACGAAAATCTTTGTCCTCACGAAGCGCAGTTCCTAGATGAGGAACAAAAGAAGTCGCTTGAGGGCCAGATCTGGTGAGTAAGGCGGACGGTCAAGCACTTGAAACCGTAACTCTGGATTTTTGACATGGCAACCGCTGAGGTGTGAGACAGCGCGTTGTCTTGGTGAAACAGGATGTTCTTTTTCTGCAAATGTGGCTGTTTTTCATTTTGCCTTCAGCACGTCAAGTAATGATGCGTAGTATGCTCCTGTAATGGTTTTCCTTTTGAATATAATCGATAAAGATAACTCCATGACTATCCCAAAAACAGTCGCCATAACTTTCCCAGCCGAAACAGTTTTGCTTTCTTTGGAGCTGGTTCCCCTTTACAGTCTACTGTTTTGACTGTAGTTTCGTTTCGGCTTATAATGGTGTATCCAAGTTTCAGTCTACAGTAATTAATCAGCGGCAAAACTCGGATGTGTTGCGCCTAAACTACGCCAACAGAGCTTTGGAAATGTTCATTTGAACATGTTTTTGGTCTAATGTGAGCAAACGTGGCACCCAACGCGGGACAGCATTCTCATGTCAAATCTTGATTTAATATGACAAACAGGTTCTTTGGACATTTTTATATACTCTCTATTCTCTCACTTTAATTCGGGTCGTTTAACACCATTTGTGAACTTTAGCAATGATATCGTCAGTAGTTGCAGTTTTGGACGTCCGAACGTTCATCGTCTCCCAAAGCTCTTACGCCACGTTTTAATTCAGCTGCCCAAAATTTCACTGTGGTAAATGATGGTACAGAGTCCCCATACATATAGTCCATCTCATCTTTGATTTGCGTAGGCGTATTGCCTTTCAAAAACAAAATTTAATAACAGCTCGATACTCAATTTTTCCTTTTCACAAAACACTCACTTCTACTCACTCAAACGACTGTCAACTAAAACTGCGCGTCGAAAATGGCGAAACTTTGGTGAGTAACTGTTAAAATAAGCACAACACATTCACTAGCTTTTATTAACGAGTGTCGCTCATCTTTGAGTTGAGGTGGAAACTTTCAGACCTCCCTCCTAGTAAAATGTTTGGGTTTGTTAGAATATGGTCAAATGCAGATTTCTTAAGGCATCGGTGCTTAATATCGGCTACATGAAATGACTTTTATGTGCCGAATGACTGATGTCGTACTTTTTAATTTTAAAATATGTTGTAACTATATAATAACGTATTTACAAAATACTTAAAAACAATGCAAACCATACGAATATTTAAAATTTAGGGCATAAGTAAGAATTGCGTTAAATGAAAATGAGATCAATTTATGCTAACAAATGGCCTACTGAGTGATTAAAGAGTCGATGTAGACAGCTGTAGAAGCGTGTTTCGAGCCTAAGGCATATAGGCCTTAGTATATCAGTAAATTTCCTCTGAAATTTATAGAGAGGCCAGCATATGTTAATGGTAGAAGATTCAAAATACACTGAGTAAAACTACAGAGAATAATAAGGATGATAAAAATCTCAGTAGAATTAAATAAGCAAGATTATATAGAGTTACTAGCGACCCTCCTCGGCTCCGCACATTTGGTGCAATTTATCAGCGTTCTCTACAATATTATGTATGAATAAGCCTTCCTTTTTAATCACTCTATCTATTACATATAGATACATAGAGATGTAGAGACTGAGAAAGTGACTTTGTTTTATACTTTGTAGTGATATAGTAAATCATAGGTTCGTTTATTGTTAGCGGAGTTTTCAATTCTCTTCCATTAAGGATCATGAATTGACAAAATTAAGTAAATATAGTATATAAAAGTTGTCTGCAAAATGTTTTTTTTAAACATTAGAAAACACTATTTTGCCAATACAAATAATATTTTGGTGTCATCTATATTGTGTTTGAAAATATAATTAAAGTTTAACACATAACATTTCTGAAACTGTTAGTAATTATATATTTTTAGGTTTTGTTCAACTAGGTTTGATAAATATTTTTCTTTATTTGCTCTGTACAGTATTTTATCTTCACTAAACAAGTGTCTCTTATACGTCTGTCATTTGACACCTAGCATTGGTAAGTGACACAAACACACATTTCGTCATAAATCATGCGAAATAGATCCTCCCCGTCCTAGATCTGATATCACATTAACCTTACTGTGGAAACAAAATATTTCTTTAGTAAATGGAACGAGGTTTCGCATTTGTGGCATAGTTATAACAATATTAGTTATAACAATGTTAGTTATAACAATGTTAGTTAAATTATAGTATTTTAGCTTCTGGTTCTTATGCATTTCTGCTAAAACAAGTTATTCGCTATTGGTTGCTAAGCATTATCTATACGATCTTGAGATACAAGCCGCTTTGTTTACTATTGATCGGCAACAGTGTTATTAAATTAAGATTTAACTAACGTATATTAATATTATAAAGAATTAAGATCTGTATTTGTGTCTGCATGTTTGTAATAAAAAAAAATTAAAAAAATCCTATTAGATTTTTTTAATTTTTCCTTCACTATTAGAAAGCTTTTCCCAACTTAAGTAACAAAAGCTACTTGTTACCCTTGGGAAATACTTTTGAAAATCTAAATAAAAACAAGGGTAGAGCCGTGGATGGACTATTATAGAGTACATTTAATATATCGAGTATTTAATAAATTAATAGCAGCTGATAACCGTACAAGTGAACAACATAACTACTACTTACTAGTATGTACGACTTTACACCTAAGAGACGAACATCAAAAACTAAGTTTCAGTTACTATGTATCTTAAACCTATTTGAAGTTCAAAGTTTTCGGTAATGAAGTTTATACAAACGTAATAATGCCTAAATAATTTAATAGTAGATTTAATATTAAATTACATTATAGCAAAAGTAGCAATAAGGTTTCAAAGTTTACACAAACAATTGGGTATAGCAGGCCTAATTTTCGAGCAAAGCCGAAAATACAAAGAATATCCACTTTCGAAATACTTTACGCTGATGACGTACGCCACATGTCCAATAATATCTGCTAAGCTATATTGACATATTGCACCAAGAATGTCGACGATTTAGCCTGGTTAATAGCGCTTCCAAGACCCAAGCCCTATTTTATGCCACAGAAGAAATACAGCTTACGAATGTATGGGGACATAGAGTGAGCGGGCAGCATGGATTTGTGGGGCTTCTCGACCAAGTTGGAGCGGACGGTACCTATACCCACTAAAAACCAACGGATGCTCCTTTCTCATATCGCTGTACCCGGGACCAGGGATAATATATGATAGTCCTTAACGACCCTGGCATGACGGGCCTCCTTTTTAGTGTTCTCTCTGTGTTTGGACTCCCGGACCGGAGACCTAAACCCTTAAACAACCACCGAGAGACACTAAAGCTAATCCAAAAGTTTGAATCCTAACGTTGAATCTAGATGGTAAACCAATAGAGTGTGTCAATAAGGCATTAATCATTTCTCTACTTTTATATGGCGTAGAGACTTTTTGCCTTTACGAATCATACATTACAAGGCGGGAGACATATTATCCAAAACCTCTAAGATCTATCCTGAGGAATGCGTGGCAAGGTCGTGTGCCTAATCCTGAAGTTCTGTGTTGTTCCGGTATGTACGACATAGAAGCTTTGCTTATGCAGCGACAACTCAAATTGTCTCAATTGTCTTTCGCATTGATGACCTCCGTTTAACTAAAGTTGTCCTTTACTCTGATATGCCAGAAGGAAAGCGATAACGCTGTTATCTGTATCTGCTGTACAAAGATGTGTAAAAAGGACAGATTTTTTTAAATATAAATTAACTGTTACTTTTTTATTAATTGTTTACTCTTGTCGGTAAGCAGGCAGTTTTAACTGTGAATAATATATAAAATATATGAAGGCGTAAAAAAAACAGAAAGACTAAAAAGTGTAAGTTAAAATTACCCACAGATTGACGTCACGAGCTCCAAGACAAGTGACATCATTAGTGTTGTACTAAAGCGTGCATTGAATGAATGCCGCCGAGAGTGTGCCATTCGGTAGACTAGTGAAGATGGAATTTTCTGGCAGCATTTTAAATTTATGCTAGTATTTAACAATATAATATTTATTAAAGGTGAATATTGTTTATTAAGAGACTCCAATTACATTTGTAAGCAGTTCTTTTTTATCAGTGAGCCATAAGTTTTTATTTTATACCAAATATTTTTTTCTACTATTTATACTAAATATAGGACTTTAGTAATATTTTTGAACGAAGAGTAGATACTTGTCATATAGTTTGAAAAATCATCAATTGTAAATAAGCTTGATGACTTAAAACTAAAAAAATAAATAAAAAGCTTTCAATTATTTACCACTTATCCTATTAAAAATATTTACTACAGAAGGATCCATACTTAGAAATGCATAGTAGTAGTCAAAAGTGATTTAATTGCTTCATTTTCGCACTTACATAGTAAAGCAAAGCCTACATTTGTGTTCTGAGACCTCTTTTCTTCCACCTAGCCACTAACCCGAAGTAAAATCATCTATTCGGCAAAGGAGCACGTAAAAAGACGTTCCCAGTCATCACGAACATATTTGGCAGTCAGTATAGTTAATGATCAAATTCAGTTTGCCGTTCCAGGCGCAGATGCCAGTCGCTGTACAAAAAGTTGTTATCTAGGTGAATTCATTTGGGCTGGAAGTAACCCTTTGGCAAGTGAGGCTTGCAAGCGGAAAAAAAGTTGACTATGAAAGTGTGCAAGCAAATAATATAATTACTTTAACTTTCGTATCTTAACTATTAGTCAAAATTAGGTTAGGCTAACTGAAGGTAGTTTAAATTGACGCAAAGAATTAGCTATTATTATTTATATCTGATCTGAATATGTATTATGATCAGAAACACGTGCGTTTAAATATTGTAGTATATAACTCCCTGCCGTATTTTATGTTGTATAGATAGCTTGTTCCTCTTGAATACGTCGATTGAATGAGCTGCTTTGTTTATATATATTATACAATACTAGCTCGTACAAGCTCGTGATGTTTTCAATAACGGGAACAGCACTTTTGTATGGACATGAGAATGTTGACGTTCAGTGTTTGTTTAAGCGGAAATTTATTTCTGGTAATTTAAAATAATAACTAACCGTTGGTAAGTATGACTTTTAATAGAAGTAAAATATTTAATAGTTTTTTAAAAAAGGGCTTATTGATCGGTGGGATAAATCTGATTATTTCATATTACTATGTTGAAACATTCAAAAACTTTAAATCTGCAGACTAGGCCAAATAACTTTTGGAATCGATATAAACATTGTAACTACTCAGGTGTAAATTCATCTATAAGTATCGATAAAAACGTTTTAATCTTCGATCAAGTTGTTAATTGCGCTTATGTTCATTTTATGTAGTTTACGTAGTCGGTATGTTTAGCTGCATAAATCATTTAGTGGTACTATAATAATAATCAAAGAAACCTAAATAGAAATAATTTAGGTCTTCTTTTCACAAGTATTATATTAAGTTTTTAATGATGAAAACCTTACACTTTTGTATAAAGATGCATTAGCTCCATTTAAAAATAATAAAATTGAGTAAATATAAATAAATCAAGCTTTTGCTCTCTTTAAACGTAATTTATATATAAAAACTTTAACAAATCGTTTCATATGAAGTACTTATTTACGGCTATATGTCGTCGACCTGTTAGGTTTGCCATGTCGTACAACATTGGACGCAATTAAAGGCCCTTGTTGATGTCACGTTACATAACAAATATTGACCCTCGTGAGGTGCCTCCCAGAGAGGGTGGTAAACAAACTAAATGCTTTGGAGCTTGCTTACGTTTGGTTTCATGTTCTCTAATTCGGTTGAATTGTAGGCTACGTATGCAGTATATTAAGACTATCAATTAAACTTAAGTATAAAATTTTGTTACATACTAATCTTTGTCCATATAAAATACACAAATGATTATAAAACTATATTTAAACTATTTCTACACATGATGCTTAATAATAATGTTCCCAAAAGCCAGACTTTACTTTCATTCTGCACAAATTATAAAAGACAAAACTGTTAATATAACTAACTTGTTTTCCAGTACTAGAATTGGAAAGTGCCAATTCCATCAAGCATAACTTCTTACACAGTCACCGGAAAATTAGTTTGTAACTTCATCTACTCTATTTTAATAGTTGTTTATTGTTTATTAAATAAAAAAGGTTTTTGTTGTGACAAAGTTAATTTAAACTTGATTTAAAAGTAATTAAAAATTATGTGACCTAAAGTAATCTAACTTAATTCTTATCAGTATAACGTGTTTAGCTTGAGGAGAAGTACTGTCCGTACATATATACATCATTAGCCTGTGTTAGTCCACTGTTGGACATTGGCCTTCCCTGAACCATGCTTCCTCCATTAGGAGGTGTTTGGACCTACCCGTCCAATGCGGGTTGGTGGGTGGACCGACATTTTACATGCTAGTATTGTCCATCAGTGAAATATTATGAAATAGTTTAAAATTAGTTCCTCTTAATATATTATACACAATTAAATCAGAAGACTCTTTACCTTTAATAACAGCTATGTCTTATTGTTGAAAATTCTGCTGTTTACAACAAAATAAGTAAATAGACTGGATATTATATACAATTTTCAGACAATGAGTTGAAGACAAAAGCATTCGGCGCGTTATTAGCGCAGAAAGCCGTGCTTAAGTGTTACTGACAATAAAATGAAATGTTCGCTTTATTTTGCTAATCATTCGTTGCGGTATACCATATCAAATTTATCAAGTTTCTCTTTTTACTAAATAAATATAGTTTCAAAATGTAATGAAATATTTATTACGAACTTAGCCGTTATAAATGAATATATTATATAATCAAACTCTACCAGATTTTGTAATGCAAGTTGTGTACATACGTAATATGACATGGAAATTAAGATATTAAATATAAATAAACTACAAACTATAATAATTTCAAGTATTTAAGATATAACCTTGGTCAAATATTATAGTAGCAAATCATCTTTAATTCCAACCTATCATACTCCCGTCCTTTTCTTTTATTTATTGCCTACGTAGGCAGACGAGCAGTCGGGTCACCTGATGGGAAGTGGTCACCAGCGCCCATTGACATAGGCAATATAAATGGCCAATGCAGTAACCGTGACACAAAGGGTATTAAATCTTGATTACCCAGTAAATATGCTGACTACGGTGCCCTTCAAACTGGAACATAGTAGTGTTTTTGCACTTTTGCTCTGCGACAGAAATGGGCACCACGGTGGTATCAACCCAGAGTCCCCTGTAAAAAGGGGACCTACCAGCAGTGAAAGTCTGTTAGGAAGGTAATTTGGTTTACAGGGTGAGGTGAAGAAGTAACGGGACGGGGTAGGAACAGGCAAAAAGTCTTCCTTGCACTTCTGAAGAGGGTACTGCGGTTAGAGCATCCCAGCGCTGCTCAGAAAGACAGCATGATAAACTGATAAAATGGTGACATGGTTTTCACACTTCTTTTCCCACTTTCTCCTTAACACTTTTTCTTCACTTGGTGCAGGTTCTATTATCTAAAACTGTTTAGGGAGGTTCCTGTGCCAAGCGGCAAGTAGGAAGCGGCCCGCGGAACGAAAGTTTTGTAATATCTCATGGGATGATGATAAGAAGAAATAATATACCAACTTAGTCTGCCCGTGATCATGGATGCTGGAAAGAATCCGAAACGTCGGGAATAAATATATTTTTAAGTAACGCGAAAAATCCGTAAATTAGTGGATTTGATAAGAAGAAATAAATTAATAGATAGAGACGATTGATAGATAATGATGATAGATTATTTTCTTATGATTTTCCTGAAGGAATTTAGGCTTTACGATGTCTGAATCCCGCGGGGAAAAAACTTTGTGCTTTTGTTGTTTTCTGGTTAGTAAGGACAATTTGGGCCGATCACCTAGTTCTGTGAAAAGTAAGATGATTCATGCGTCGGATGGCCATGAAAAAAGTTGATACACCTCTCAAACCACATTGGACCAGCATGGTGGAATACGGTCCAAAAACTCTCGAATGGAGTAGAAGGAGTGCATTAGGAGAGGCCTGTGTCCAGGCCGATGATGATGAGTTTAGCTGATAATGATACTTGGATCTTGCCTCATGGTGATAAAATTTATGGAATATTATTTTACATTTCTTCAGAGCAAGCAGTAATAATAACTTATGTCATTACTTTATCAAAAAATATCTGCTGGATTAAGCTCTTTCTTTTAAAGCAGATCAAAATTTGCGAGAACCGAATTCAATACAAAAAAAAAGATATTTCTCTTACTTACGACATTACAACGATAAGATATGAAGGTATACTTTTAAGTCATTGTTACTCACTTTAAAGGAATATAATTGTTTCTTTATTTTAACTGATATAAAACTTGCAAGCAGCACGAAAAAGCGACTGTTTTAATCATTTACTATAGAATTAAATTCTTTTGCCACTTTCCAATGAACTCAAAAACTTGCTACTTTACTTATTGAAAACTTTCAAACTTTGCGTTATCTCTAGAACTGCGACACTGCTAATAAGTTAGATTTTCTCATTAGAAACTATTATCTAAATTAGACTTTTAATATGGGTGGAAGTTTACTATTCTACCATATACTTTTAAAGGACCAGGTTTTTAAATTTTTGGCTGTAATGTTGTTAAATATACGCTCACTTTGTGTTATCAACGTAAACACTATACGTAAATAAATGGGACACGCACAATATCCACTAAACTGTAATTGGTATGACTTGTCCATAAGAAATGCAGTCGAGCAAGTTTGCTGCTACTCATGCTATTATCCTTCAAATCTGAAACGCGATAGATTTTCCACACTACTCATTTGTTTTAGTCAGAAATAGCATTTACGGTAGTATATTCACATCTTTATAAGTAACAATTTTGCCTGCAAATGCATAACAGAACCTAACTTCTCAAATCACTTTTATAGATTTTACACAAAGAAGCTGAAATCTGACCTAAACAAAAAATTGATTTGATGGATAGATTAGTTGTCAGTAAATTTAAAGGCATTGACGCCCAAAAACGATTCTTATTGACTACCGGGACTGACCTTTGCTCACTCATTCGACACATTGATCATCTCACTTTTGAAGCAAACTGGAGATGAGCCTAATGAAACGTTTAAATCTCTGAGAGATGCGCGTTATTATAAATATGTAATACTTCGCTAAACTTAAAATTAAATTTGTTCTTTTCATAAGGTTTGTCCATAAGAAACCAGGTTCAAAACCTGCATATAAGTTGTTTCCACATTAAGTTTGGGCAATACGGGCTGATCAGCCGATTGTCAGCAAAGTAAGATGATCCATGCGTCAGATGGGCATGTAAAAAGTCGATCCAGCGCCTGACCCTCACCAGTCGTGTCGGTTTTTTCAGACCCACCGTTCTATGAGATTAAAAATAGGGAAATGCGCATGTGTTCACGCGCACGCTTGTGCACTTTTATGTCCATTGCGTAGGTGGCTGGTCACTAATATATCGACCGCTGCAGTCGAAAACGGCTCGGAGAACTTTATTAATATGCAAATCGAAGTTTATATTAATACTAGATAAATTGTACTTGCATCGAAAGCGCTGCTAAAAACGAACGCATAATCGAAACGTTACGAAGAATAAGCGAGGTCAAATATATGGAGTGAAACAAAACATTGTTGAGGTAGGTCAAGGGTACACCGAATGGTTCAGTATCTGAGATTGTTTTCCTAATTTATCTTTTTACTGTACTTCACATTTAAGCTGAATTATTTTAAAACCTATTTTTAAACAATCCGATATAGCCTTGAAATTGCACTTAAATAGTACAAATTTATTAATACTCGTATCTACACATTCAAATATTTCATGTTTTCCGTTAGACATAACTGATTAAAACTACACATTTTTTTTTCTACTGAAATATTTGAAAAAACTTAAAAACATTACTAGACTAAAATGAAAGCAGTCTAAATTATGCATATTTAATGATGCAACGAATACATTTCTTACAAAATGAAACCATACGATAAATATGAATATATTGTTAACGTCACGCAATTCATTTGCTAAAGCAATATGTATAATCATTAAGACCATTGGTATATCGATACTGACATTATATAGCAGTCAGTCCAAACTAAGGACTATTTGAACATATTAATGACATATTATTTAAACATCGTAAACAGTTAAAGCAAAACAATACAAATAGTTATTTTAAAAGTAAGTTGAGTTTAATTCTAATTCCAGATATCGATTTTAATCCTACAACTAGGACATGACGTTTCTGATATAAAATTACTAATTTATTAAAATTAATTATTTTAAACGAATAAATTAAAAATATATTAAATTAAAATAGTGTTTGATTTTTAGGTGAAACGTAACAAACTGAGGCAAGACTTGCTATGAGTTTACCACAATTTGTTCGTAAGAGTAGGTATACTCTAAAATATTTCACGAAACAATATTTGTTATTATGTCGTTAACCGCATTGACAGCGTGGTGAGACACGTCTAAGCCAAGGGTAGGGCTAGGAGACAGTCCAGCAGGACAATCACAGGCTGATGATGATGATGATGATGTGAAGTTAAAATACTAATCGCATTATTGAGGATGAAAATATCCTTTTTCACGGTACGTGATTTCTATCAAAATTTTCGATAGAAGAAATATAATCATCAATGAAAGTGCATATATCAAATTGTGTTCTCGTAATGCTTCATCTTAAACCAAATGTAAAATTTCTCGTTCTAAAAATATTCTTGTTTTACCTTTCAAAAATAATATAGGTAAATTAAACTTTTAAAAAATGAGTCGAATTGATTAAAAATAAAAAATTTGGCAGATTTTTCATTTGGGACATTGTTAAGACAAACCTCAAACAAAACATTCTATAAGCGTCTGTATAAAAGAACTCGTTCCGAAATAGGATCACATCGACCCAACCGATTTGAATGGACACTACAACGTGACATCCTGTGGGTTAATTGATCTTGACATCATATTGAACTTAGTGTAAGGAGAATAAAAACTGGTTTCTTAATAATCGCTATATACTCAACTAGTAAACTTGATTAACGGGATTACGATGAATAGTTTTTGTTGCTTAGTTCAAATATTTTCATGCAATATAGAAGTTTACACTTGTCGAGTGATTATCATGAATGGTACTCATACAAAATGAACAATACTCGGCGCAATTCTACTAATCGAACGGGATTAAGTGATCAACGCGTCCTGAAATTTTATCTCCTTGCAGACACCTCGTAAGAAACGTCGACGACGACGTCTATAAAACGGGTACTGTACTATTCTTTAAATGTCAGCAGTTGAGCTCTGTTAAATTATAAAATGAAAAATATTGTGACTACGTGTTATTTTGTATATTGTATATATATTTATTGTATGAACGAGATATTTAAAAAATATTTAAATTTTATTTATTTTTTAAATGTGATTCTGATAAAGTTTACCGTATGTCATAGACATAACTTTGAAACGTAATGACATTAAATAATAATTTATGATAAAATACCTATAATTACAATTAATATGTAGTGAATTGTACGTGTTATCGTGGCGAATAGAATTGCAGTGATTTTAAAAACGCTTTCCTGATCTTTATACTGTATAATGTTACGTTAGTAGTGCTTTGCATGTGTGTCAACAGAAACAGGTATTTTTGCCGAAATGCCATATTTAAGTACACTCAAAAGTAAAATATATATATTTAAAACACGTTCTGTAGTGTCATTATTATCTGCTTTACGAGAGCTTTTATATCATGAGCCTCAATAAAATAAACTTAAAGGGATGTTAAAAGGAGCTATTTTATGTTTCTATGTGAAATTTAAAAAGAGAATTTCTGATAAAAGCATACGATTAAAAATTAAATGAAGTTTTGATTTATACTAGAATGATTCCGTTGTCATGTGTGTATATGTGATGTGTGTTAATCTTAGCTACTGAATTGCAAATTAGTGGGTTCAAAGATAAAAAGAGTCATTTAAACTTACACAACCTATATCGTCCGCGATTCATTTTGCATTATTGTATGACAGTATTCTAACCCTCTTGCCTGAACACGGTACATAAAGATGAAACTAAAACAAATTAGAAGGTTACAAAAGTAAAAAGCCATCTACATGGCATCACGTGTTATGGAGAATTTTTAATTTGTTATAAAGTTATAAATATTTACGGTAGAAGAAATGGCATGTCAAAAGTAACAAAGTCACCCACCAACTCGCATTGGACACGTGGTGGGATCGGTCCAAACACCTAATGGTTGTTTGAGAGGCATGTCCAGCATGACTATCACAGGTTGATATGATGATGATAGTGAACATGAGAATCGAAACTACACCTATCTCAGGCCAATAGTTCGATGGTGCATCAACCACCTCAGCCTAGGGTATCGTCAGTTGTCAGTCTTAATTATTTAAAATATATATTCATTGTCTTAAACTGTAATTACTATCTGAGTTGGATTAATTATATCTTCAGACTGAAATCATTCTAATTTAGATAAAACAAAAGTAATGATTAGTCTAGAAATTTCGTATTTAATCGAGCTGGTAATATAACGTCATTTTAATATTTTTTGAATGATCAATCATTAACCTCTCATAAATCTTACTATTAGAATCAATGTCTGAAACTTTTATTTTTTGCGACAACATCGCAACGCCCATTTTGTCTACAAAAATTTACAGTCACAATCTGAAATTTACAGACATAATAGTAGCCTGTAATAGTGATTCCACGCTCCAAGCAATCAATTAGCAATACTTGATTGCTTGGAGAATCCTAAATTATTGAAGCTATAACTTTGCCAGCCGTCGCCACGGCACGAAATTTCTTAAAAAAAAGGTTTTTAATGAAAACCTAGGTTATAAAATAATTCAGCTTTAATGTGAAGTACAGTACAAAAACTTTTCAGAAAATCTCCTCAGATATTGAACCATTACAGACTCGACACCATCGACCATAAAAAATGCTTTGTTTTACTTCATATAATCGACTTCGTTAAGTTCAGATTATGCGCTGTTCGGCAGCGATTTTAGAAGGAGTCTTATTTTTAAGTTAACATTAAGAAAATTCTTTTGTTAAAGAAACTCGAAGTAAAATATTACGAAGTATTTGAAGCTTTTGGCTCATAGATCTAGGATCCAATTTATTTTTAGGGTCAGTCGACACTTGACGCAATTTTACTAATCGAATAGGATTAAGTGATAGATCGGTCCTGAATTTTCTCATTCTAGCAAACTCTTCGTTAAAATCTGTCAAGCAAAAGAGGCTCTGTACGATTCTTTAAAATGTCAGAGCAGCTGAGTCATATTAATTAATAAAAATGTTTTTTTTGAATTTAGTATAGAGCAAGGAAAAAATAATCTTCTGCAATAAGTCGAGATATTTTAGAGAGATAGTATAGTACGTTAATTTTACTGTCATTATAAATCAAATTTTACTAAAATTAATTCAACATCCAGGAAAATAATAGTTTATTCCATATTTTGATAATCCCATTGTAACATAAATTAACTATTTTTTTTAAGTGTTCTATGATTTCTTTTAAAATCTTTAAATGAAACGAAACGTAACTCACGTTCTTTCGGATAAAGATAAACCGCTCTTAAAACACTTCAATCTTACAGCTCTTATATTGGACGCTAAATCACTAGAAAGTCATTCAATTTGTCAAAGGAGTATCCTTGATGTGACCGTAGACCTAAATCGCCTTTATTTATGCGTAAGGTTACGAGATGCAGCAAGCTTGCTCTGAAAAAGTTGGACAGAATACAGTGCAAATGTCTACGTATAATTAGTGGTGCAATGAAATCTCCTCCAATTAATGCCCTCCAAGTTGAATGTGAAACCCCTTTGTTAGGAACAAAGGTTCTACAGAAGCTCTACAACTTCTAGCTTACAGATACTTCTCCAATGCTGGTCAGTACTGTTTTTTTTTTGCCGTTGGAAAAATGCAGCTTACGGATTCCCCGCCACCAGAGTGAGGGGGCAGCGGGAATATGTGGGGCTCCCCGGACCAAGATGAAGCGGCCGGTATAGCCACTAAAAAAACAGTGGTTGCTCCATTCTCATGTCGCTGTAGCGAGGCTGCGTGCGCTGATCACAATCGTCTTGGGCGACCCCGGCGCGACGTGGCCCTCGCGGGCCTCTTCTCTCCGGGTGTGTTGGGACACCCGGACCGTCGCTTTAGATGCCGTGCCGGAGCAAACAGCACGGCACTCCCTCTTGACCCCTTCCCTAGGCGGCGGGCACCCTCTTGCCGGCCACCCAGGGGCTCAGTGTCAGGGGGAAGGTTGCGCGCGTACGCCACTCTTCGGCGCCCTGGCCTTCTTCTGCGGATAGCCAGGCGCTGTTGGCCTCCCTGTCTCTTTCCGCGGCTTCCTTCCGGCCATCACGTCCTCGCAGAAAGCAAGGACGGCGCCCCACGACCTTACGCTCTCTAACATCCTGCGCACTACTGCAGGAAGCGAAAGGTCGTGCCCACGACACATGCAACTCTCGGCGTTGCTCTACCCAGGCTGAGCACTCTTCGAGCGCGTGTTGCGCCGTCTCTTCGGCACAAACGCCACAGTGGTGGCACTCCTCAGTGGGCTCCCTACCGGCCACGCGGCACAGGTATCTCCCGAAACAGCCGTGTCCTGAGAGAACCTGCGTCGGAGGAATGTTAGGAGCCGTGTCCTCTATCTAGCCACCACTTTAGAACGAGGCCGGCGCTGGGTGCTCCAGCCGCAACTTCAATTCCTGTATAGCAAGGTAGCGCATTCCTCTCTGCGCCCTCGTATCTCTTCTGTGGCTGGCCTGCAGCCCGAGACCTCGCCTACTCGCGCCAGAAAAGAGTGACGCGAGGACTTCTGCATCCAGGTCCCAAGGCAGGGAGCCAGCCAACAGGCACGCCGCCTCGCCGGAGATGGTCCGACAGCCCCTACGGCCCGGATCGCCAACATCCTCTGGGATCTCCGCAGTCCGAAGTACTGTCCTTCTGGAGGTGTCGGCCCAACGGGTGCCCTCAGGACCATGGACCCTAACGACCCCGGCGTACAGGCGGCGACAGGAGCTGCTGGGTCCTCTCATGTTGGGGAGCAGTCTGTCAAGAGCTGCCGCTGCTCTCGCCACTCTAGGGCGCGAGGCGCTCAAAATGGGCGCAAAATCTCCATCAGTGATTTAGGACTAGGCCGAGATATTTCATCGTCGGTTTGACGTCGACACGGACGCCGCAAACGATAATGTCCGCAGATGGCGCGTTCCGAAGCCCATAAAGTACAAGGTCCTCCTCTAGTCCTAGCCGCCGGATGCGCGCGCGGATTACTTGAGCGACCCCGGCATGGCGAGAATCGCAGCCCTGCAGAAGTTGGTACCACGGGTGGTGACGAGAGTTTCGTCCGCGTAACAAGTGAGATCGACACCCTCGATATTGCTGCCACGTAGCACCCAATCAAAACCAACGTTACACAGAAGCGGTCCCAACACCGAACCCTGTGGAACTCCACACGACAACTCGATGGTCCGGAGCCCATCTCGGCACGGGAACTCGACACGTCGATGCGACAGGTAGGCCCCAATCACCCTTTGAAGGTAGGAAGGCACCTCTTATTGGTCCTATAAAACACATCCCCTTATGGTAAATAGCTTTCATAGGTTGAAGAACTCTTCACAACCCATACTAAATTTAGCAAACTACCCTCTCTGCATTCCTCAATACGATGCCTTAATTTACCAGCCAAATGTCATCGTAAATTTAGGTATAAACAAGAGATCACTAAATGCTAACTTTTACTTTAACTTTCGTTTAATTTAGTTATAAGCGAGAAACGGAATGACTATACTCTGATATTTACAGATGCATCAAACTTTGGTAATTCTCATGTTGGTGCCTCTGAATACATTCATTAATTTAATGCCGTTCTAAGCTTTAAGTGCCCACCAGAATGCTTAATCTTTACTGGTGAATCCATTGCAATTTTAGAGGCAGTAAAGTTTATTGAATCCAATAGATCCCTCATCCGCATCCGATTGTGATTCATTTCTTGGTTCGTCCTTAGAAAGTGAAATATTTTCATTTTGCGGCTGAGTGACGCAATAAGAATTATTATCAAAGTGCAAAAACGTATGATGACGTTTGTCACAAGTTTTACAATTTTGTAACGATATACAATTCCGAACAGTATGTATTAAAGTAAGGCAATTCACACATCCATTATTTTTCTTAATAAATTCAAACTTGTTCTTTGCGGACATGGATCTAAATAAAGAACACGTATTAAAATAAACGTGGTCCATTTTCTTACATAGAACACACTTGCCTTTACTATTGGAATGAACAACATCGCGCGATATGAAGGTATTGTGTACTTGTTGTTTCGGTTGCGAGCGAGATGCGTCCGGCGGGACACTATTATGCGGCCGATGATGACGTTTTGCGAGAGGCGTAGTATTTAAACGGTTCGAGTTATAATATGTCGATAGATTGTTCATAAAAATTTTAGATTGGATTCGAATGAAATAAGCGAAACTATCAAAAGTAGGTATATCTTCTTTGCGTGATTCCATTTGAAAAATGTTAGTGATGCTAGAAGGAAATTTCTTTAATGCAAAATGTAAAAACATAAAATATGCCAGGTTATTAATTTTTGAGGTTTTTAACGCGCCAACAGCTGACACGTATATATCTAAAAAACTAATAAAAGTCCTAGCGAAAGCGGTTCCCAACATTTTAAAATTTAACAACTGATCGAAATATGTTGACGCTAAGGTACGCGTGTCCTCATAGCGGTCAACTAACGAGATCCATATTAAGGAATAATTTTCTGGACATGGTGTAATACCAGCAAAAACATTACATGCGTTTGCAGGTAATTTGCCTAAAAGGTAATACAATTTGTCGGCATTGCTTAGCGAGTCGTTGTTATAAACGTTAGACTTAAAACTTATGTAGAATAATGGCCATTATCGGATGTCACCGTCAAACGATGCAATTTCAATCGGCGGTAACTGAGATGGTAAAATATACGAATATGTTTTTTAGAAATCGGAAAGAATGCAGTAATCTATTTTAGCGATTGGATCAACAGTGATTAATAAAGCGTTATAGTCTATTAAGCGTTATTATCATCTACAATAGTACTAAATTGATTTATAATGTATTCCAATGTTTGAACACTGCTAAGAAATATTTCTTTACTTTCGTTATTTTTAAGAGCGCATTGTGCTTTATCATATGTATTATTTATGCGTGTATATAAAACGTCTACTTTAGCAGTTAAAATAGTTCATTGATTAGCGTCAGTTGTAGAAATAGGTCTAGGGGCGACTCTTTTAGGTGGCATCTTGAATATATTCACGTACAAATCGGAATGAAAATAAAATGATTAATATTTAAAAACCGCGTACAGCGGTAGGCGTAAATGCGTTGGTATGCGTAAGCGTAAGAGCGTGGCGTTAAGTAGATAAAACTACCTACTAGTTGAATGCGATATGACGCGAATGGCTAAATGATGCAATTATATGCGTAAATATAAGGCGAGCGATTATTATATATAGCGATTTAAAAATAATGCGTTTAGTACCTAAGCTCACTAAAGTATATGGATAGGTACTAATAATAGATAAATGCGTTGGCCGATAAACGTTAGGCGAAATAATAAATAAAATATTAATTAAATGAACCCTAACAATATGGAAATAACTTTGAAACAAGTATCTACATGCGCGTGTATTATAAGAATACGTGGTCAGGTTATATGATATAACTATTGCCGCGATTAAAAGTATTTGACAATTACAAATATACGATATTTTAGAGGGACTATACAGGATAGGTAACTGGTCTGTCCGGCTCGTATGGATTAAAATTTTAATGGTCCATACTCCACTATCCGGCCGAAGAACCAAAATTTAATGGTTCCGCGGACGCGTGTTCATTCAAGTTTTGTCAGCCAATTTGATTGGACCAACTAGCTCGAGAGGTGGCGATATGGTAGATCCTATTTAATGACCAGAAGCGAGGATGCGGTTCGAAAGCCATTTGCGTAATCTGGCCTCGGACAACGTGGTTATGAAGCCGGAATGGAATGCGATAATAGGAAGGATACTCGTATGATGGCGGTACAGCTGTAGGCGTCTTCGTTGATGCGGTTGAGGTTCGCGGTAAACTTAAAACTATTAGAACGGGTCGTTGGCCATTCGCGTCGCGTGACTTTAAAATATGATGCGTTGCGTAGGAACTCCCGAAGGCAATTGTTCGACTCGGCGGCGCTGGCGCCGTCCGCGTCACGAAATATTCACCTTATTCTCTCTTCTTATCGCGAGATGAGGAAAAATTAAAAGGGAAAAGGAGGGCACGCGAACGGACCGGTTTAGTAAGAAAGGGAAGGAAGATTATTGCGTAACCAATTTGCGGCTGTGTTGAGGCGACAAAGATATGCACGCAAACAACTGGTTTTGGTACATGTTTACTTAAACTAGTCAATTTTATCCGAGAAACAGTATAGAAACATAAAACCAATATACCTAAATGTACAAAAAATATAATTTTACTTTTAACAATAAGCTAGGTCCAATAAAATAAGAACTATAGTTTTGTAACACTGTAAAGTTTGGAATGCGTTGTTTTCGCCTAATTTTAATTATGAAAAAGGGCTACTTTATATAGAAGAGTAATAAACTTTTTGGAATTAAAGCTAGGCTGGTTACAAAAAAAATAGACGTAGTCAGGAAACTACAAGAACTTTTATTAAATTAAATTTATAAATTTTGCTTGGTCAAATATTGAACCTAAACAGTTTTCGGTCAAAACAATTTACTTGACATTGCTTATTCAGTTCCCAAACGTCTATCCCGTGTCAATTTGATGTTATATTCATCGGACATAAACATTAAACAATGAGAATTTAGGCCTATAACATAATAGGTTAATATTATGTTATAGGCTTAGAACTTCACAATATTTGTTCGAACATAGTAAAAATATTAAAAAGCAAACATTTGTTTTTTTCTGCAAGCCGATTTCCTAAGTAATCAGGAGGTTGGGTTCTAATCCATCCATATTAACTAGAATAACAGTTTTAACGTAAAGGAACTGACAATAGAACTCCACAGCTCACAGGGGTGAACTGGTGGAAATAAATTGATTAGATAGAGAACGACTTTCAGCCACTAACTTCCTGTAACGAAGCGAAATCAATTTTTGATAAACGCGACCGACAATTTACATGCCTATCCGATGCACGAGCAAATGTTTATGCGCAATTTAACCAAATAAAGTCTACTAATACCTATGCGTTGTTAAAATATGATATTATGATTGACGTTTAGACAGAGCTTTGAAAAGAATAGTGTTAAAATTGTTTATTAATGTTATCTCGGTTTATGTCATATTACTTGATGTTCTTTTAAATGTTTATTACACATTCCTTGACTGAGGACGAAAACGTTCTCATATAGTATTCATTACATATCACCAACAGCAGCTAATGATAAGCTGATAAACTACTATATTACATTATTTTGTGCTATAAATCTTATGTAATGTCACAAAAATATTTCTTGTAGTAACTGTGGTTCTTGTGAATATATATTTAGCTAAAGTTCATAATTTCTTAAGTTCAAAGTCAGTGTTTTTGACTACTCTTTAAAAAAAATAATTTACAAAGTATTTTACTGCCAAATGTATACAAATCAAAAACATAAAAGAATTCTTCTGATTTCTTAAATATTTAATAACGTAATAAATACTTAAACTGTATTTCAACTTTTCGAAGATATCTGATCATGTTTTTTATTGAAATATCATTCAGAAGTATATAATGAAAATCGTCCTTAATTTTGTGTCCTATTTAAGATGTAAGTGTACATATCGTATATAAGACAAGAAGTTTAAAGCAACTGTATGTAGGTCAACTGTTTTAAAAAGTAATTAAAATAACTTTCACTTTAGTTTAATTTATAATTAGATATTATAATTAAGGTAACTTTTATCGATTCATTGTGAAATTATCATAATTCATTTTAAATAAAAACTATTACATTGAAATTTAATTTCGTTGTCATGAAATCTGGTCAGGATTATTTCTTTTTTTGTCAGCTATATAAAAAACGTATACAACGGATGAATGGACACATTTTAAAAGCATTTTTGTCAGCGCGTTTTTAAGAGTTAAGAACCTTTAAAATACAACTATAATTAAAAATATTAAAAAACACTACAGTAACAGTTTGAAGTGCCTTGTACAATATTTTTATGCATAGTATATATATATATATATATTTTGCGATGATTATGCACATATCAGTCTTAGACTGCCCGTAATTATAGACCCTGTAAAAAATTCGAAACGTTGCGAATAAATTTAAAGAATTTGCCCCAAAAATAAGCAAAAATGTGGTTTCTTTACTCGGTACTATTTAATTTTATGATCAGTCTGTATTTCAATAAAAACTTTCCACAATTATACAGCTGTATAATCGTTTAACTTTGATATGTTTAAGTTTTAAATTTAATAACTTACAATACGTGCCGTTAACATACTAGTGAATTGATTTATTTTTAAATTTTATGTTAATGTCCCGCAATTGTTGTTGTATAAAACACTACTAACTCAAATCAGATACAAGACATCAAAAATATATTATAAAGTCAGAGAAACAGAATAGCAATAAAATTGATGAAAAGAAAAACATTTCCTTTGAGAATGGTTTGTTTATTGCGAAAGTTTCATTATATTCTCAATTTCGTCGACAACAAACAACTTGTCATAGTGTCAAGCTGGCGTTAAGCTCTGACAAACTCATTTCATACAGTATTGTAGTATATATTAAAACAGTGTTCATGCAACTTCAAAAATTATGTGGTTTAATAAAGCATTATTCACATTTCATTAAAAACCCACAACTCAAAATCTTAAAATCATTCCTAAATAAGATTTTCGTTAAGTATCATATCTATAATAAACACCGAAACTTACGCTGACGTCTGAAATCGGACGTCTCTAACCCCAAGAGATAAGTGAATTCAATTTTTTTTTATGGCATACGCAGGCAGACGAGCAGTCGGGCCACCTGATGGGAAGTGGTCACCGACACCCATAGACATTAGCAATACCAGTGGTATCGCCAACGCGCTGCCTACCGTGAGACATAGGGTGTTAGAATCTCGTTTACCGCAGTAAATAGCGCTGGCTACGGTGCCTTCAAACCGGAGCACAGCAGTGTTTTCACACTACTGCTTCGCGGCAAAAATAGGCACCGCGGTGGTACCCACCTAGACGGTCTCCTGTAAACAGGGGACCTACCACCGGTAAATTCTGGATTAATTGTCAATATATCGACCCGAAATGATTGTACTTGACGACTGGGACATGGATTTTACACGCTCATCCGTCGCAAATATTGTATTACTTTTGTTGCAAATATATCGTGAGCTTGATGAAAATCTTCAAAATTGAGGTAGATACATGTATTCATAAATATATTATTTTCTAAATAAAAAATTACAGTTGTACAATTTGCGCATGACCCAGTTTAAAATGAAACATATGACAGTCGAAGTTGGTAATAATGCTATATAAATAAGAATGATGCCGCAGTAGACCGTTCAAATAGTCAGAAGAAAGGATGACCGATAAGCTAATAAGGTACCAGAGTGGGGGCTGCGTTTGGAAAGACGGAGTGTTGGCCAACCTCCGACTAGGTGGGATGCCAGTCTCTGTGCACTAGCCAATTCAAGTGGGCACTGAGCATCGCGGAATCAGCCCTCTTGGCGTTCATTAAAACGGCCTATGTCCAGCAATGGAGTTATAAATCCTGATTATGATATGATGAGATAAGATTACTTGCATTAAAGTTGCTGCTGTATAGTACCGCATCTGAACGTTACGAAGAGTAAACGAGGTCTATTATATGAAGTGAAACAAAGCATTGTTTAGGTTGGTCAAGGGTACACTGAGTCTGTAATGGTTCAATATCTGAGGTTGTTTTTTGGCAAACGCAGGCAGACGAGCAGTCGAGCCACCTGATGGAAAGTGGTCACCGACACCCTAGACATTGGCAATACCAGTGGTATCGCCAACGCGCTGCCTACCGTGAGACATAGGGTGTTAAGTCTCGTTTGCCCAGTAAATACCCTGGCTCGGTGCCCTTCAAACCGGAACACAGCAGTGTTTCACACTACTGCTTCGCGGCCGAAATAGGCACCGCGGTGGTACCACCAGACGGTCTCCTGTAAACAGGGGACCTACCACCACCACCTAAACGTTTTTGTATTGTGTTTCACATCAAGACAAATTAAAAAATAAATTTGCTTATTGAGATGTTTCTATAGATTTAAATTGTAAAATAATGTTACTGTATTATAATTAAGGAAAACTTCCCTTTTCTTCAACTTATCAGTTTCAAACTAAACTAAAATTTGTTTATCTACCGAAATATTTGTTTGAACTTAAAAATCTTACTAGACTAAATTTAAAAAAAATGTTTAATTTATGCATATTCAATAACGCCAGAACATATTTATTAATTAATTATTTCATATGTTAAAGTCATAAATTGCTTACATTTTGCAATAAACCTGCTAGGCTAACCACTGTAATAATCATTAAGCTCATTATTAGATCTCTAACGCTCGTTAGGTGCGAAACAAGGGCAGAGAACATTTCAATTACTCTAAGTTGTTCAAACACTTCCAGTCCAGTTTGGCTTTCAGGGCCAAACACTCCTTACATCAGGTGCACCGCATCACGGAGCACATTAAATCCCATGACACAGGGGCCAACACACAGGAGCGCTCTTCCTCGACGTGGCGAAGGCGTTCGACAAAGTATGGCACGACGGGCTTATATACAAGTTATATAGCTCGGCGTGCCTGACTCTCGTACTCATCATACGAGACTTTCTCTGGAAGCGAACGTTCAGATACCGCGTCGAGGGAACAAAATCCCAACCTCACCCGCTACTAGCCGGAGTACCACAAGGCTCAGTGTTGGGCCCGTCCTATTCACCCTCTACACCAACGACATCCCTCACGCAACTATAAAGTTAGCACCGCCTTGTTCGCAGACGACACATGCATTTTACATCCGGCATATGTCCTATCTCCATCCAACGACGTCTCCAAGTCGCAGCCAGGCGCTTCGGCGACTGGTTTCGACGTGGAGGATCAAATTAACCCATCCAAAAGCGCGGCAGTCTTGTTTACAAGAATGCCGACGATCCCATCCATGATCCGACTCCTCGACCACCCAATTCCATGGGTAAACACAGTCAAATACCTCGGGTAACCTCGATAAATCCCTCAGCTTCGGCCCGCACATCAAGCAGGGTCAAAACAGAGCGGCCTACGTCCTGGGTCGCCTATTCCGTTAATCAATCCCAAAAGCAAGCTGTCTCTGTGCAACAAGGTGTTGCTATACAAAACAGTTATCCGTCCAATCATGACTTACGCCAGTCCGGTGTTCGCTCATGCATCCCAATCCAATATCCAAACTCCAAGCCTGCAAAACAGGTTCATACGCAGGGCCACGGGTGTGCACTGGTGCGTGCCAACCTTGACCTGCATGGACCTGGAATTGCCCTCCATTCATAACTTTTAAAACAAGCATCTATCAAATTTTTCGACTCGGCTTCGCAACATCCGAATGAGCTGGTACGTAACGCCGCCGATTACGTACCACGCAAACTAGTTCATCCTAAACATGGAAACACGTTAGATATGGCGACCGCGCCATACTCACAGATCCGGACGACGATATAACGATCGTGCAAGCACGTGTTAAATCGTACTATCGAAAGCACCTATTGCCCTCGCCGCCAGGGCAAACGCATACCGTACAACAGATTTCGGCACGTACCAGGCCGATTCTCACCAACTAGATAGAGCGGTTTTGGCTTAAAATTAACATGTCCTAAAGCAACTGATCGAGCCGAGGTTCGGCCACGGGGCGCCCTCGATACATGTTGCTAACGGGTTAGAAAGGATCAAAAAGCGACTAACCGAGCCGAGGTTCGGCCCTCCTGGGCACCCTCGATTAGATCGCTGACGGTTTAAAAATAGTGGCAGCCCGAGCCGAGGTCTCCCCTCTGGGGACCCTCGGAGCTAAGCCAACAAATTAAGGTGAAGCCTGTGCACGCTTAAGTTGCCAGCCCCTCGACTCCGCCGGGTTGTAATGGTTCACTCCACCAACGGATGCCATCATATAAACGATAAACGATGTTCAAACACTTACATAGTTTAATTTGCAAAATATTACCAAAGTAGGTACGATATTTGCTAAAGTTGTAAGATGAATTCAAATCAAATGTCCTAGATATATGATCTTAATGTCTCCGCAATAGTACGGAGGGGTTTTTCTGAAATTTAAAATTACTTACTTCATCGCTTTGCAATTAAAAAAAATAGTTAATTAATTTGTTTAAAGTAGCAAATTAAAAATTAATAAGACTGTCTAATATATTTTCCTTTGCGGTGAAAAAAAAAAAAAACTGATGCAAGAGGTTTGTTGGAAAATTACCTGCCAATCAAAAGCCTTTGATCGGCACAGGAAAAAATAGGTCGAATGAAGAAAAGTATTAAACATTTCTTGGTTTGTTAATCTGTTCGCTTTGATTATAGGTAAAGTAATAAAGTCCTTCTGTTTATCTTTATTCCTATAACTTATAGGTATGACAATGAACAGAAAAAAGAAATAAACTTAACTGACGATCTCTTGCATGAAACTCATTTATTTATTTTTATTTATATATTTATTTAGACACACCAACAGCAATACACACATAACCTTCAACATTACAATTACCGAATAATTAATTAGGTACAGGTATGTTAGCCAGTTACAGGCAGGTACAGCGATCTCTTATTATGACATGTTACAATAATTTAGCAAACAACGAACACTAGTCTTAACCTTAGCTTAATTGTTAAAAATACGAAATAAAAAAAGAACAACTTAAAGAGAAAAAACGAAACAAGAGTTAATTATTACAATCTCTGATCAATTATGAACGAAGAAACTTGAATACTAGTTTGTTTTTTAAAACAGGACACGTGTCGTGATAAATGTCGATGCCGTCTACTCATGGTGGATAGAATCACTCATAGCGTAATTATGTCGGAGAGGTGCGGCGCATTGGTCTAACAGCCAATGTGTAGAGCGTTTCTTTTATTTATCCCCTATCCGCCACTCCTATGTGTATAGTTAGTAATATCTTGCTATACTTGCTATAGCAAGATATTAATAACTATTGTGTTTTCAGGGTATCGTAACATATTCGTACTTCTCTCATTTATTTCTTTCATTATTCAATAACGAAACTTTAATATTTTAAACTGTAGTGATCAACAAAACGCACATCACTGTGACAGTTGTCACCTTCGAAAGAGACTTGTCGTATATGGTTCTTTTAATTTGACTATATCTGTGCTAGTTCGATGTAGCAACATGGTAAATATAATATTAATATTCTATAATAACAATATTATCATTCTAGTACAATAAACCCCAAGTGCATATAACAAAATTCTTTTATTAGATATCATCATAATTAGAAACATTACAGAAACGAGGTTAAAAATTGTCAAAACTTGTCTATTTACACAAGGTGACAGAATCAAAACTTAATATATTAACAAAAAAAATTATTTCTTTTATTTACGCGATTATTATACGTGTCCAATCGGACGGATTTACGGATTTTTCGCGTTACTTAAATAAATTTATTCCCGACGTTTCGGATTCTTTCCGCATATGGATGCTGATCTGATGGAGCTGGTGATGTGATCATGGGATCACGGGCAGACTAAGGTATATGTCTGTATCTTTATGTTTTCGAATAACTGTCAGAGTTTTTATTTAAAAAATTCTTTCGACGCTATAAATTCGAAAAAATTCGACGCTATAAAAATCTGCAATTTGCGACCATGTTCTGACAAGCCAAATCATTATATTATATTTGATGAACCAAAAATACTGGCCAATGAACATCGATTTATACCAAGGATCATTCGGAAGCAATAGAAATTTAAATATATCCAAATTTTAATAGAGAGAAATGGTTGGTCTTTGCCATCTTCCTGGGATCCAATAATTTCAAAATTAAATGCAGAGTATAAAACTACAAAATCGAAGGACAACATAAATATTTTTGTCAAACCGAGATTAAAATTAAAAAACGAAAGATATGTCAATTTTTAATTAAAAACTCTGACGTTATTCGAAACATAGAGATACAGACATACCAACCTAGACTGCCGTGATCATCGATGCTGGAGAGAATCTGAAACGTCGGGAATAAATATATTTAAGTAACGTGAAAAATCCGTAAATTAGTGGATTTGATAAAAAATAAATTATCAATCGCAAGCCCTTATAAATAAAAAATATATTATTTCAGGACTGATTCCATCATGAGTGGTGTTGAAATCAATATGTTACTTGAATTACCATAATGTTGTACTAACCGCGGACATTATCTTTATTATATAAATACTTACTGCAAAATTCTTAACATCATCAGTTTTATTAAGCTTTTATAAAGTTTACTTCAAAAAGATATTGGCTACATTCTAAATTCTTATGCATATGGTTGGCTTATTACTATCTGCAATGCACTTCATAGAAATGTATATACTTGTATATATATCTTTACGTATACACAAAAAAAACTCCCTTATCTACATCACGTTGATTTTATGACCCCCACTGCTGTCCCACTGATTCGATCCGTATTCTTGGCGTAGACGTGTCGAGTGACGTCCAGTTTCGGTCTTTGTTATGGAAGACCAATATCGGTTTCAAGAAGACAAGGTGTTCACCGTAGAGCCATATTTAGAGAGTACTTCTCACCGGCTTATCTCTTGCAGCTTAATAAGCGTAAACGTAGTCACGTGAATACTTCTTTGTAGTTTTTCATGCGATAAAATTCAGTTAGTGCACATTGTAAATTAATGTCAAGTACCATACACCACCTTAATGGCTAACGATAGACCACCATTCTTAACATTCTTGTGTACGGTTTGGAATTACATCGTCAGCAATTTATCCGGACCGGTACAATTAAAAGGCGCCTATTCTTTTACAAAAGTGTGGCAAAGCAACTTCAGCTTTCAGGTACTGCACGTGATCATCTCCGTGCATGCCTAAAATTCCGGTAAGCATGTGTATGAATCTGAATCGCAGATTGCTCAACTAATTTTCAGAGCCGTTCTAGTCGGTTAGGGCTAAGCTGGCTGATCTACTGATTGTTTGTAAAGTAATATGGTCAGTGTATTGGATGGACATGTAAAACTTCGGTGCTGCGCCTTATTTTTCACCAGTTGTGTGGGTTTTTCGTTCTATCAGTTTATGAGAGTAGAAGAAGAGGAAGTGCAACATGTTCACGCGTACACTTATTCACTATTATATCTCAGCGTAGTCAGCTGATCTCCAATAAAGATCGGCCACCGTCGAAATCGAGTCGGAGGATGTTTATACATAAAGAATTATTCGATAACAATATAGGTACAAGAAGAAATAAATTATTGGCACCTATTCAGTTGAAATCTATTCAACTGCACAATAATGCTTATAACAGGCAGGCACATACAGATCACAGAAGTGATTTGAGCGCATTCAGAAATACAGCGAAATTCCTTTGTTACGTCTCAATAGAAATACATTGCATATCCTAATTGAGTTTTAGACTTTACTTTTGTTAATCTTTGTAAGCTTCTTATTATATTCTTGTGATACTACACGTCTTTCTGATTTGTTATAGTTTAATAATATTGTATTTAAATTGCTTTTATGATAATTTAATGAAAAAAAAAATTCTACTTTGTAAAACATTAAAAAAGCGCTCATGTAAAAGCACTATATTTCTAACAAAAAGTTTTTGGAATCCTACAAATTGATCGGGGAAACTAGGTAATCAAATTTCTGAACGTAACAAACCTCTCACACTCTGAATTGAGTACTTCCTAGTTTTGGAAACTAACTCGGAAAAAAGAAATATTGCATATTAGCGCGTGTAGTTACGTACGTTAGTGCAGTGTATTGCAGTAGAACATAAGTGACAGTAGTTGAAATATTTGTATCAACTATTTTGCTAACCTAACAAACTAGTCCTCGAATCCTGCAGGAAGTCAACAAATTTTCATTGTTGTTTCCTCGTTGGTTAGAGCAAGTTGGGCCGATCACCCAATTGTCTGAAAATCAAGATGGTCCATGTGTCGGAAGGACGGTCAAAGTCGATCACGGGACTCGGTCCAAAACCCACCTAATGAAGTAGGCGTGCATTTGGGGAGACCTTTGTCCAGCAGTGGAATAACACAGGCTGATGATGATGCACATACCAGTAACATAGAACTAAGTTTTTAATAAAACTGTGAAAATAATCAAATCAATCGAAAATAAAAGAAAATTACAAAATATAGAACAGTGGTCAGTTCCGACTTCGCATTTAATTTTTTTTTTCGTGTACATTTTCTTTCCCCTTTGGTTTTTAAAGAGATTATTTAATTAAGAATTTTTTTTTATAAATGTAGCCTATGATATTGAGTTATAATGTTACTTTTAAATGGAAAAGAATTTTTAAAATCAGTCGAGCACTTCCTAAATTTTTACGTAACAAACAAAAATACACTTTGTATCTCTTTTTTAACTCTATTACTATCAATAAAGGTGTACGCAAACAAAGTTCAATATTAAATTAAATGGTTCTCCAACACTTTTGTGTAGCGGTAACATGCGATTAATTGAATTTCTAGCTTCAACTAGTAGCGGCAACTTTTCATAGCCTTGTTTTAATCATCTAAATCAATTGCCTTATGCAAAGGAAATTAGTGAATTAACACAAGAAGAAAAAATATTTTAAATGTTTTTATGCCCGACAAGGTTTAGCGGAAAGTGGTAACTTGCAACAGAAGTAAGACAGATTTGCATTACAAGTGCAATTAATCAATTGCCAATCCGCCTGCTCGGCGTGGTAATATAAAGAACTCTTTTTCAAGAAACGGCAACAAAGAAAAACCCGCCTCTAGTTCCCGGTAGTCTACCTACCACTATTCCTGGCTACGGTAGTGGCCATAAAAACGGTGCAAGGGGTGCGAAAACTCTCAGGGTTATGGATCATTACCAGCAAAAATTTGAACTAGCTACGCACGAACGTTGAGACTTGGCGACCACCTCACTGAGCTGAGGGTAAAACCGGGCAGCATCCGGTGTCACGGTTTAGTGTTGCGAGATCCGAAGACCAGGAGAGGGCACCATAACCTTACCACTGGGTTACCTTTTCTACTTCGAAAGGGCGACCATCCGTCATAAGGTAGCGAGGGATTCCTGGTTAATAATTTCTTAGCTCACAACATTGTCGAAGTTTTGAGCGTATCGAGTAGTGTACTTTGCATTGTTCTTAAACTCACTAAGAGGTATTCCCTTAGAGTGATACAAGTGTATGCGCCCATTTTGGCATGTCCTGACAATGAATAGAAGGCCACTTACGAGGATATCTCCCGGACCTTGCATAACACTCACAAGGTCCACTATAGTGTTTTCATGGGTCTTGGTGTCGGTAGTCAAAGTCACTAGGTTGGGATAATGGTCAACTTCCTTGAGAAGGAAGGGCTCTTCTATATGAATTCATAGTTTAAAAACGGCCTCACAGGAAGTGGACATGGCAGACTTCCGATACTGTGACGAGGAACAAGATAGACTTCATCATGACAGACCAGAAACTTATGTCTGTGATCAACAGGTTCAAATCAAAAGTGATCAATGACTGGTGAGAGGCACCCTCAATTTGGAATTCAAAATTGTACAGGTCCGCTTTATGAGGATATAACCGGATAACCGTGATGGGCTCTAAAAAATTCCGAATAAAATTAAAAAAACCCTTCGATGCCCTTAAAATATCGAAAACCAAAAATTGCAGTTAACGGGGTTCTTGATGTCGTGGTGGGATGTGGGTAAAAGTTTTGCAGGAGTAAGCGTAAGTCTAAACACTGCGATGAGACGCTTAACCTTATGGAGGAACGTCGGCAGTATAGGTACACTTCGACCGATGCGAAACTTCTTTCGAATCGGATCCGCAAATTAAGATCCGCCGAGAACTTCACTGCTTAAATACGCAACGTATAACTAAAGCGATTGAGCAGTACAGAGGGTCGAAAATTTTTGCGGAGAACTTTGGCAGAAGCCATCAGTCGAAGCTCATGAGCAGCTGTTTCTTCTAAGCCTGAGATCTTATCGGAGATAGAGGACTTCTATTGCAGATTATGGCCTCCTGATCTTCAACCTGATTTTCTGGTTAAGGATATTATTTATATCATTCTGGTAAGCTTCGTACTGTCTGTACAGCTTTAATGAGGTTAGTCTGGTTCTTAAGCAGCTTAAGGAAGAAAGAGCTTCTGGGAAGGATAGAATTACGTCCAAGTGCTTCGGGCAGGGGGCGACCCTGTTCTAAGTGAGTTGCAAAGGTCATTGATTCCGTCCGACGTCCGAGACGTTCTATTCCGAACCAGTAGTAACATTACAATGATAAAGCAAGTGTCATACTTAAATTACGGATAAATATATTTCTGTTAAAATAAATTACTCAATGTAATGAATTCGGGAATCCCCACCGACATTAGATATCATAATAGTGACTTAAGTATACTAAACAAATAATATGCCATTAATACACTATTTTTTATTTTTTTAAGTTAAATTGAATTTTGAACAGTAAATTCAGTCTTGTCTCTACTATAATATTAACGCTCCGTTTAGATTTCTATATCTTTGCAAGCAGTTACGTGATTATCTCCTACATTAAAGTGTACCAGAAAGGTTTATCACGTTTTCTCGAGCTTTATGCTCTGAGTAAGATTATTCAACAATGTACAATGAAAACATTTTCCATTAAACGTATTGAATAAATATGATTTATAACAACTACAATTTCTCTTTTTTTTTGTCATGGTCATGTAGTAACGTATTCAAATTTTTATGTATGAGGAAAAACATACGTAACGAGTGATGCATATTGCTGACATATTTTAAAACATATGTTATGGCTTAATTTGCTTTTAAGGGTTTATGTCTTTTGAACAAGTAAATTATCAATTATTAAGTTACACCTTAAGGTGGATAATGAAGTAAAGAGAGATTAAACTAGGTTAAACAGGTGTTTTTTTAGTGCTTTATAATTTTTTTTCAAATTCAGATGCTCGAACGCACGCTTGTGTTAAACATATATGCATTATAGCATTACTCGAAAAAAGAATCATAAATACAGCTATTGATAATTATACAATAAACAAATAAAATACTCTTTTAATAAACTTTCTTATCTTCTTTAATCCGTTCTTGTACAGCTAACAAAAGGAAAATAAAAAAATAAAGGTATTCCGTCTGAAAGATAGAAGAGAGGGAGACATTTTTTTTAACTAAGATTATATTGCTTTTCATAGGCATATTTTTCTTAGATAAATATTTTTTATCGGTCATTTGATACCTTAAACTGATTGGTGGCACGAACCTCTCCCCGTCTCAGTCGCAAATCGTTTGTTATCATTTAAGTTCGTCATAAATCATACTGACTGGATCTGCCCCAACCTGTATCTGATATCGCTGTATCGCAATTTCGGTAGCCTAGTGGATGGGGCGTGTGCTTAAGGAACCGGATGTCTTGGGTTCGAATCCTGCGGGTACTCCACAAATTTTCCTTGTTGTTTTCGGGTTGATTAGGGCAATTTGGGCCGATCGCCCATTTTTCTGAAAAGTAAGATGATCCATGCGTCGTCCTCCCACCAACCCGCAAATGGACAAGGATTGCTATAATGGAGGCCTACGTCCAGCTGTGGACTAACACAGGCTGATGATGATGATCGCAATTTCGGAGCAAATAATTTAACTTGAAAATAGAAATGTTTTTCAAATTCATTTTCTCCAGAGATTGATAGGCATATTTTTCTCAGATAGTTATTTTTTATCGGTCATTTGATACCTGAAACTGATGGGTGGTACAAACCTCTTCGCGTCACAGCCGCGAATCGTTTGTCATCATTTAAATTCGTCATAAATTATACTAACTGGATCCGCCCCAACCTGTATATGATATCGCTGAATCGCAATTTCAGAGAAATTAATTTCATTTGAAAAAAGAAAAAATATCTGAAATAATGCAATTTCGGACTACAGTTTGGACGTTTTAGGCTGATACTGGTACCAACGGGTGCATATTTCTGCTTGAGTTGGTAGGTTCCTGTAAGGGGGTGCCGTCTGTGGCGGTACCATCGCGGTGCCTAATTCTGCCGCAAAGCAGTTTTGTGTAAAATACTACTGTGTTCCGGTTTGAAGCGCATCGCAGCCAGCATATTTACTGGTTGTACACAACGTAAAATCCTATGTCTTACGTAAGCAGCGCATTTGTGATACCCCTGGTATTGCCTATCCCTAGGGGCGTCAGTGACCACTTTCAATCAGATGGCCCGACTACTCGTCTGGATTTGTTAGAAGTATAAAAAACTAGGCAATTATTTGATATATGATAATAAGATGAGTGATAAAAGCAAAAAATATTCTTTGGTAAATATTTTATATAAATTATATAACACAATCATATTGAGTTGCCTAATATGTTGCTTAGTGCAAGTCCCTACATAATCTTTTTCAATATAAAAATTTTTTTTAATACAATCGTGTATATTTTAAATAGAGCTTTACGTACATATTATCTATAAATATAAAAAATCATTAAGTATTATATTATTGAGTCAGTATTACAAAAGAAACAAGAGCCACATACTCTATTAGCGTAGACTAGTAACCACTAGTTCAAATTAGATGCCTGATCTTGTTTACAGTTCGGCATGGCTCTTGAGCTCCAGTTGTTGCACGTTATGAATATATTTGGCTATAAGGCAAATATTTCGATAAAATTTAACATAAAATATTCATTAACTACGTAAGAAATAAAAAATATTGAACTTTTAGAGTATCCAAAAGTCAATAGTGTAAAAACAATTTCTTCATAGTGCTAAACCTTTTTTCAAGAAAATAAATGTTTTTGGGATGGGTTCGTTTCATAAAAGTGGACATAATTTTCAAATACTATATACTAAAACTAAAATATAATACAATGTTCAGCATTCATTTTGTTAGATAAGTTAGTTGAGTTTCAATTATGATTCCTTTGCGGTCCCATATAATGAACACTGTATCTTCCTAGTAACCTTCGAGAAGCTATTAATTTTGTGTAATATTATGACTCGGTTATATTATAAGGATTACGATTATGACTGAATTCCTTGTAGATCAATGGAGGTACTATTTTGAAAACTATCGATCGATCATCCTTGTAAAAGACAATAATGTACGATAGGGAGTTTGGTCCGGTGATGTTACATGTCATAAGTATAAGATCGTCTTCCAGTTTATAGCTTCTCCCATTAACCGTGAAAAGTACAGTCCTAAGCCATCTACCGAGTTCCTTCATAGTTTGTCACTCCATCCAGGATGTTGTGCTACATTTCAAACGCTACTATTGCTAGGGCCATCAAAAAAACACAAAAATAAATAAATCAGATAACGAACTGAGATTTATTTTTCTTTACATTACGTTTGTTCCTATTTTGTTTATGGCATACGCAGGTAGACGAGCAGACAGGCCACCTGGTGGGAAGTGGTCTCCGACGCCCATAGACATTGGCATTACCAGTGGTATCGCCAACACGCTGCCTACCGTGAGACAGGGTGTTAAGTCTCGTTTACCCATTAAATACACTTGCTACGGTGCCCTTCAAACCGGAACACAGCAGTGTTTTCACACTACTACTTCGCGGCAGAAATAGGCACCGCGGTGGTACCCACCCAGTCGGTCTCCTCTAAAAGCGGGACCTACCACCGGTAAAACACGAACATACGCTATGTTAAAAAAGTATGAAAAAGTTTTATAGAAATACATATTTCTATAGTTTAATTGGTAATATAAATTTGTAATGATTACAGAATTGTAGTTAAATATATATGCTACCATAAAATAACCAGTCTGAACGGGTACAGTCTTTATCGACAAATGACTAACATTCAAAATTCAGACATGTCCTATATTTTATGTTATCTGTTTTACGAGCACCTTTGTATTTGAATCCTTAGCCAAGATATCGTCTACGTATACCACTGCTAACTATATGGGTTTCATTTTTATGCTGCCTTCGCAGTCTTGTTGTTGTTGTTATACATGAATATGTATGGGTTTGCGCTTCAAGGCTCAGATCGAATCCTGAACCTTGGTTCCTTTTTGGTATATGATTGCGCGTTAACTTGTGCATATATATCTTCTGCGTAAATGGCTGATTACTGAAGAGGATACTATTATTACTCTATATTTAAGTTTTTTCTAAAACTATTTCTGTTTTGTTTTGCTAAATATGCCTTAGTTAATTATTATTTTTGCCAGTATTGGCTGCTGTGTGCATGATGAGAGATATTAGATCTTTCATCATGCACACAGCAGCCAATACTTCCAAACGTTTAAAAATTATATTGTGCTTCCATTTGATTTATTTATCTTTCACAAAATATTTTAAATAACTTTATATCTCTTCCACAATATGACGGCAGTTGACCGAAATGAAACCGTAGAACAGAATCCCTATCTCATAATTGACTCGTTATCTGTGGAATAAGCCGCATTATGCCGGTGGGATTAATGTCCATCAAAGTTACGAGGAATATACGAGTGTACTACGTGTGCACATACGTAAAGTACTAGTATAACTGTTACCTATTTAATAGTTGTTGAGTTTTTTTTAAATGCCATTGTTCTTTAGGCAGTTTCATTTTATCCTCTCATAAGAATGTAATTAAAATAATTAAATTGCAATGAATTCAGAAGTATCTAAAAAAATATCTGTAAACGCCTAGATGAACTTATTTTTTTTGCACTTCTTGAGTGCTGATTAACCTGTAAAGATATTTTTCTTTTGTTTGGTTTTTAGAACAAAGTAAGGGTTCGTTATTTCAAAAGTGATATTTTTAAAACCCCACAAATTGATAATGTGTACTAAAAGTTGATACAAATTTAAATGTAGTATAATTCATTAATATCAATCAATTGTGTAATTACAAAAAAGCAATATTAATCAAAAGCAAAACGATATGTTTTTACAGTAAGCTACTCGTAATGAAATAAAAATATTGGCCAATTCACATCCCTGGTATGATTTTATTTTAAATATTTTTTTTATTTGCATTGGCGTTGTTATTACCGGTAATCTATCTTAACTATTTTAATAAAAATATTTTTCTTAATCATATAATTCATCATCATCGTCATCAGCTTGTGGTAGACAACTGCTGGACATAACCGAATGAAAATTTGTTAAGGCCCGCAGGATTCGAACCCATGAGCTCCGGTTTCTAAAGCACACGCCTATACCACTAGGCTACAGAGGCAAAATCATATAATTACCTTAATGTAACTTATTAATGTTCCATTTAATAAATCAGTTTCTATTTCCCTTATCTTTACGCTCACTGGTGTCGGGATCAATTCTTTCACTGAATGTCACGCTGCAGCTTCCATATAAATGATCAAGTCGATATGACCCTATTCAAGTACCGAGTTTTTTTGTTCAGAAATCATGCGTACATGTACATTTTCATCTTAAATTCTATACAGTTTAGTTTATTAAAAATGATTAGTTCCGAATCTTATCTATTCATGATAGATCTTCATTTTGCTAAAACTGAATAATTTTCTACTAACAGTTATTAAGAAAAATACTACGTAATACATATTTGTTTAAAATTTAATTTAGTATATAAGAAGTTTGTTTTTATGCCAAGAGCACGTTTTTGTAGTTAGTCATATTTTTCTTCATGTTTTTACTTGCTATCAGAAAATTATTACTAAAAATATTTCGAATCAAGAATACAGTAAGAAAATAAATCAGATAAACGACTTATATATATATTTATATTAATACATTTTATTCGCCACCCTAATGATGTTAAATTATATTTATTAAGTACCACTGATGTAAGCAGCTTTCAAGCTGAGCGCATCATATATTCGTTAAATAACTCTCTTTAAATAACACCCTCGACCTACATTTTTATGCAACTCTGGATTGAAGCCCCACTTCGCATGAGTTAGCTAGATCGATTACATATACAGTTCAACTTGACATATTATAATCCTTTACTTTCCGCGTTCAGCGAGCACCAGTATCATATTTAAATTATTAAAATATCGTCTCAAAAGTTATATACATATTTCACAAGTGCAAAATGGAGTCTCCGAAACCAGATATTTTTTTTGCATAGCTTACGTAGTTCACTCCTTTAAATTTCAAAAAAACGTGTTTGCATGGATCATCTTACTTTTCAGTCAATTGGGTGATCAGCCCAAATTGCCCTAACCAACTAGGAAACAACAATGAAAATATGTTGATACCGCAGGATTCAAACCCACGACCTCCGGTTTCTTATGCATACGCTTATACTACTAGGCTACGGGGGCAGTTTGGAGCTATATCCTAACATATTTGTTTAAAAATACACACCAAGTGTGTCCAAATGATATATCATTTATAATTATATATTTTTAAATTATTGAAAAATAATGACGATACTAACTGATGTTTATTTGTTGTGTTGAAGGCTGTTTCTTTATTAGCAATCTAAGTTTGGACAAACAATTAACAGTGACGGTAACGTACTGAGTAAGTATACCGAGGTGCTTCATATTGCCTTAAGTCAATAGGATCAGACCCAGGTGTACATTGAAGCGTTAAAATGTAGTAGCCTGGTAAATCACAAAGCGAATCGGAAGGACTTTAAACTTGTAAACACAATAAAATCATAATATTGCTTAGTAAAAGAAAAAAAAAAAATATTTAACTTAAGTTTGTTGCATGCGGAGAAGATGCTGACCCAAAATAGTTTTTTGCCTGTTTCCTTAAGCCTTGTTACAACCATTTATTTTAACTGATTTTTCTGTTTTGAAATAGAAATAAATAGAATGAAATTGTGTAGCGTCTGTATTGACCGCTTTGGGAAAAAACAAATTGACCGCGGGTCAGAGACTCGATTCCAGATGTCTGACATAAGATAGATATATATTATCTCGGGACCGCGTTGCTTTTAGATGTCGCGAATCCGATATGTGATGATACCCGAGAATGTTAACTGACGTGTAAGGAGAAATTGCTTTCTTAATCTGAATGATGTTAGGAATAGTTTGAATGTGAATACTCATAGCTAATTGTTTGTCAACTCCGATTTCGAATTTGTTTAATACTTTCAAATCAATACCCTACGTATGTGCTATTGAAATACATATATATTTATTCAATACAGAAGCATTACAATAGCTTATTGATTGTCAACAATCCTGCTTTCTGTTTGAATACGACACCTCTGACCTAACCGGCAAAATAAACATTGCAGGGATTTTCCTTTGATGTCTTCTTTAACAATGTCATTAATTAATTTCAAGTACACAAATTTCATACTGTTGAAAAACCCAACAAGGAGTCATGAGATTGAAGTCATTTAATTTGTAAAAACTCTAAATACTCAAAAGTTTTGCGGCCGAAATAGGCACCGCGGTACTACCCCAGACAAGCCCCTGTAAAAAGGGGGCCTAACACCAACCTGGGCTTGAAAGATGTGTATTTTTTTTTTTATAGCTACGCAGGCAGACGAGCAGTCGGGCCACCTGATGGAAAGTGGTCAGACACCATAGACATTGGCAATACCACTGGTATCGCCAACGCGCTGCCTACCGTGAGACATAGGGTGTTAAGTCCTCGTTTACCCAGTACAGAAGTGCCACACACTGTTTCGCGGCAAGAAATAGGGCACCGGTGGTATTTCACCCAGTTGGTCTCCCTGTAAACAGGGACCTACCACCGTGAAAGGGTTTGAGATGTTTTGATGAGAAAACTTTAAAAATGCTAGAACATCAAAAAATTTCTATTAATATCACATTAATATCACCACCACTCAATATTCTTTATTTTAAGTATCTAGAGAGTTGATGTTGCGCGAAGAAAATGTTGCATCGATGTTGGTTCTTATAACCACATTTTACTATATTAATAATTTTGTGAAACCAAATCACTTGTCTTTGCAACTCAACCTCTAGACAAACTGCAAGAGGATTATGAGGAATGCTTTGAATCTATTAATAAGGACGATATAATGCTGGCCTTCTGGCGTCATCAATTTGACAGTCAGCATCGAAGTGCTAATTTCTTTACAGAGCGCTGATGTCCGTCCGACTAGAGGGAGACCTACTACAGAGGGACGATGGGGAGAGGAGAGGAGAGACATGTTATAACCCCGAAACTCTTACAGATGTCGGCGAAATCTGTCATCATCAGCCTGTGATAGTCCACTGCTGGACATAGGCCTCCTAATACACCTATCCATTAGGGGATTTTGGACGTATCCACACGCTGGTCCAATGCGGGTTGGTGGTGACTGACTTTTACCGACGCATGGATCGCATCTTAATTTTTAGACGATTGGGTGATCGGCCCAGATTGCCCTAACCAACTAGGAAACAACAGTGAAAATTTGTTGAGTCCCCTGCAGGATTCAACCCACGACCTCCAGTTTCTAAGGCACACGCCTATACCACTAGGCTACGGAGGCAGTAGGAGGCGGAGGAGGAGAATATCTGTACGCAGAGGTAAGTCGATTAATCCAACTTTAGAAACTTACAATACACTTCGTCTTATACTCGATGACGATAAAAACCAACAAAGTTTTACTTAACAACTGTTAGAATATAAGCTGACACGACATCAAAAGCCATATTTAAATAGATTGTACCCTTAAAACTCTGATTGCATAAGCTAACTGTTTTAACTCGCTTTTAGTTCGGCACAAGTTTGTTGAATATGAAAGTACCACAAAAAGATAAATTGTTTAATAAGAATATCAATGTCTTTTTGACATGTAATGTTTAATGTTAATACATTCCTAGTTTATCTTTAAGCAATTAATATGCCTTTTTTTTATTTTACTTAGACTTTCTGATATTTTTAATAAGCATATTTTTGCCTCCCTTGACTTTTTTTTAAGATGTCTTTTGTTTTTGTTAAAAGAATTTTAATCGGAAAGGGAAGAGAGGAAGAAGAGGTTTTTAATTTGGAAAAAAAATCTTTTAGTATAAATAGTTATAATTTTTTTTTGTAATAAATGTCATTATTTAATTATTTCAATCTAGCGTTCTAAATTTGCCACAGTGGTATTTTTATAAAACTAGGTATTAAAAACCAATGTTTTGCTTTTAAATTATTCCATTGGTATGAATATTCTTTTTATATCATCATTTTATACCAATCAACACTGAACTTGATATGATACACTTAACGAGTAAAGTGTATGTCATTATAAACTTTTAGATTTAATATTTAAACAATGGTGTATAAATCCAGTTCAAAATATAATTATAATTTAAAACGATAAAGTTTTAAGATATTCGTATAAGATTTGAGTGAGTTAGATTTGTCAACGATAAAAGTAAAGTGAGTGAGGAAAAAGCAATGAATTTTTCTTAGAGCTAGCAAAGTAGAGATTTATTTTAAATAATAACTACATAATAAGTGTATTTCGGAATTCTTGTTAAAAAACTTGCAGAGAAACCACTCAATGAGGCAGGCAGCACGTGTCGTTCGCTTAAAGGTTGCTCAAGGTTAAGCGAACTCAAACGTTCATGACGGATCCGTGAAAAATGGGGGCCGCTTCTGTGTAGCAACCATATACAACATTTTGTAGCTTAAAAATATTTCCGATACGCTTCTTGTTTGTGGCGGAAAGATGACCCGTTAGTTTAACTACTGGTCTGAAAAATTATGCCTACACGGGTACACTAAGTTGGTATATGTCCGCATCGCAATGTTTTTGGATTAACCGTGAGAGTAACATATTTAAAATTGACATATCTTTCCATTTTATTAACATTGATTTGACAAAATGTACTTATATTGTCAAAAAAAATCCTTTTCTTAGTTCATTTACTTTACTTACCGAAATCATCCTTGCAATAAATCGATGTTCTTTCGCAAATATTTTTGGTTCATCAAATCTAATATAATAATTGGGTTTGTCTAGAATATGGTCGCAAATTGCAAATTAAGGGGTCGGTGCTTCACATCGGCTATTTGAAATGGCTGTTAGAAATAAGTGTGTCGAACTTTTTTAGTTTAAATACGATTAATCTATCAAGAATAATATTATTACGTATTTACAAATTACTTAAAAATAAAATGAACCACAGTAAAATTTTGAATTAAGGGTAAATAAGAAATTGCGTTCAATAAAATGAGATCATTTTGGCGTAACAAATGGCCTACTGGTGATTAAGTGTCGATATTCATAAGGCACTTTAGGACGTCAGTAAATTTCCGCTGAAATATATACGAGATAAGGCCAAGATGTCTTAATGGCACGAAGATTAAATGTACACTGAGTAAAACGAAACAAAATAATGAAAATGACAAAAAAGCCATAGCAGATTTAAATCTGCTATGGCTTTTTAATAAAATATACAATTTACAATTACATTTAATAAAATATACAATATACCTTATAATATCTAGATTTGTGTAAACAAATCTAGATTTTATAAGATTTTATAATTATTCATAGGTTCGTTTATTATTACTGGAATTTGAAATTTCCTTCCTTTACGGATCTTGAATTGACAAATAAAGTAATTAGAATATATTGAAGATGTCTCAAACATGTGAAACAATATTTTCCTTTTTTAAGCAATAAAAAATAATTCTTTTGGTGGCATCCATATTTGGCATGAAAATATAACTAGAGTTTAACACATGACCTTTCTGAAACTTTTAGTAATTACATTTTTTAAACAAGGTTTGATGAGTTTTTTCTTTTTATATTTGCCCTGAACACTATTTTATCTTCACTAAACAAGTGTTTCTCATTTGTCTCTCATGTGACACCTGACACTGATAAGTTACACAAACCTCTCTCCGTTACAGTCGTATCTCGTTCGTCATCGTTTGATTTCGTCATAAATCATGCAAAATAGATCCTCCCCGACCTAGATCTGATATCACGTTAAATTAACTGTGGAAACAAAATATTTTTTTAGTAAATGGAACGAGGCTTCGTATTTGTAGTTATAACAATATTTGAACTGATTGTTGTATTTTAGCCTGTGGTTCCTACGCAGAAAATGCATATTCACGCTATATACTGCTAGTTGCCAACCATCACTATACGATCTTGAGATACAAGCCGCGCTTTGTTTGCTATTGATTGACAACAGTGTTCTTAAATTAAGATTGAACTATAGTATATTAATATTGTAATGAGCAAAGATCTGTATTTTTGTGTGCATGTTTGTAATGAAAAAATTAAAACAAAGGTTACTAGTTACCCTTGGAAAATCCATTAATAATCTAAAAAAAACATGGGTAGAGCCGTGAATGCACTATTATAGAGTAAATTTAACGTAACAACGCCTTAATAATTTCATATGTAGTTTCAACATTAAATTAAATTATGGAACAAGTATTGTTAAGGTTTAAAAGGTTATACAAACAAGAGAAACGGTACATTTAAAAATATTTATTAATATTTATAGTTGTAGAACCAATAATTACGATAAACTAACAACGTTTAGTACTGAACATTAGGCAATTGATATAGATTGCTGAAATCCGCTCACTATTCCATTTGCAGATTCCATTAAGTGCGCTTATGTTCAATTTATGTAGTACCACGTAGTCCATCTCTTTAACTGCATAATTCATAGTAGTGGGTACTAAATATTTTAAGGAAATAATTTTGGTTTCTTTTTCTAAAATTTATATTTAGTTCTTAATGCATTATACATTTCAAGGATGTAAATGTACATTCGTACTATTTAAAAACAATAACATTTGGTTAAATAAAAATAAGTCGAGCTCTGTTCTCTTTATTAATTATTAAATGAACCATTAGCTTGTAATCAATCGCTGTCAGATTTAATTAAAAATTACTTTATTATGCTATAAAACAACGTCCCGTGATGAAATAATTCAATAATTTTAACGACTCCGTTTTTTTAATTTACTTATATAGTAATTAATTACGGCTATATATCGTTGACTTGTTACGTTTGTCGTGTCGTACAACATTGGACGCAATTAAAGGCCATTGTGGATGTCACGTTACAACGCAAATATTGACCCTCGTGAGGTGCCTTCCAGTGAGGGTGGAAAGCAAACTAAATGCTTTGGAGTTTGCTTGCGTTTGGTTTGATGTTCTCTAATATGGTTGAATTGTTGGCTACGTATGCAGTATATTAGGACTATTAGTACAACATAAGTATATAATTTATGTTATATACTTATTTTTCATATAATATACACAAATGATTATAAAACTATATTAAAATTACATCTACACATGTTGTGAAATAGTAATGTTCCTAAAAGCCATGACTTTACTTTCACTCTGCACAAATTATAAAGGAAGAAACTACAATAATAACTAACATGTTTACAGCACTAGAATTGGAATAGTGACAATTCCATCAAGCATAACTTCACAGTCACCGGAGAATTAGATGACGGTAACATCATCTACTCTTTTAATAGCTGTTTATTTTTTATTGAATAAAAAGAGCTTTTGTTGTGACAAAGTTAATTAAACTTGATTTAAAATTAATTAAAATTTATGTGACCTTAAGGAACTCACATTTATTCTTATCGGTATAACGTGTATAGCACAAGGAAAAGTGCTGTCCATACATACTTGCATCATCAGCCTGTCTTAGTCCACGGTTGGATATTGGCCTTCCTGAATCACGCCTCATCCATTAGGGTTTTAGACCGTATCCCACCGCGCTTGTCCAATGCGTAAAATATAATAATATAGTTTGAAATTTGTTCGTCTTAATATATTTTACAACAATAAAATCAAAAGACCCTTACATTACTGGATATATATATAAATTCCAGACGATGAGCATATAGATTAGGAAGAAAGCCGTACTTAAGTGTTACTGGCATTAAAATGAAAGGTTCGCTTTATTTTGCTAATCATTCGTTGCAGTGTACCATAATAGATTTATCTAGTTTTTCTCTTTTACTAAATAAATTTATTTTCAAAATGAAAAAATATTTATCGCAAACTTAGCTAGTATATCAAACAGATTTTACAATGCAAGAGTTGTACAAACGTAATATAACATTTTAACTCAGATAATAAACTATAAAAATATAAAGTATTAAAAACATAACCTCGGAAAAATATTATAGTAACAAATCATGTTTAATGCAAACCAATTTTACCCCGTCTGTTTATTTGGAAGGAAATTTAGTTTATAGGATGAGATGAGGAAGCTACGTGACGACAGGCTAGAGTCAAATATAAACAGGCACAGGCAGAAAATCTTACTTGCGCTTCAGGAGAGGGTACTGCAGCTCCCAACATCAGCATCCCAACGCTGATCATAAAGATACCATAATAAAATGGAGTTTTGTCTATATTTATAATATGTTTTTTTACTTCTATTTAGGATATCTTCTATGCCGTCCTAGCTTTATAAACCGGAGGACGTAGGTTCGAAACCCGCGGGAAAAACTTTGTGCTATGGTTGTTTCCCGGTTGTGAAAATTTGGGACGATCACCCAATCATCTGAAAAGTATGATGATCCATGCGTCGGATGGGCATGTATAAAGTCGTTCCACCCACCAACCCACATTGGACCACCGTGGTGGGATACGGTCCAAAAACCCTCTAATGGAGAAGAATGCATGCTTTAAAGGAGGCCTATGTCCAGCAGTGGACTTACACCGGCTGATGATGATGATGTTGAGTTTAGCTGATAATGATACTTGTGTGGACCTTGCCTCACGGTGATGAAATGTATGATATGTTATATTACTTTTTTTTAGAGCACACAGTAATCGTCCAAGTGATCGTATGGCGCATGTCATTTCTTTGTCGAAAAAAATCTCCTAGTGTTTTTTTTATATAGCGCAAAAATCGCGAGAACCAAATTTAATACAAAAAAGAGATATTTCTTTGACATTACAATAATAAGATATGAAGAATGATACTTTGAAATCATAGCTTCGTGACCAAAACTTTAATATTGTTATTGTTGCTCACTTTAAAGGAATATAATTGTATCTTTATTTTAACGGAAATAAAACTGGCAAGTGGCACGAAAAAGTGAATGTTTTAATCAAATAATATAACTTTAAAAAGAATTTAATTCTTTTACAACTTTCCAATGAACTCAAAAACTTGCTACTTTCGTTATTAAAAACATTCAAACTTAGCGTTGTCTCTAGAACTCCGACGCTGCTAATTAGTTAGATTTTCTCATTAAAAACTTCTTAATAAGACGTTTAATGTAGGTGGAAATTCATTCTTTACCACATACCTTTATAGGACCAATGGTTTTGAATGTTTAACCGTAATGTTGTTAAAAATACGCTAACTTTGTGTTACCGATGTAAAACACTATAAGTATATTGATGGGACATGCACAACGTTCACCAGACTCTGATTGATTTGACCTGTCTAGAAGAAATGAAGCGTCAGAGGGCACAAGTTCGCTTGCAACAACCTACATACAATGTCCTTCAAATCTAAACATGATAGTTTTTTCACACTACTCATTAGTGGCAGAAATAGCAAGTGCATCATTACTTTCCCAGGCTCTTTAAAAAGTTTCATGGTAGTATATTCCCATTTTTTTATATAAGAATTTAGCCTGCAAATACATAACAGAACCTAACTTTACATTTTCCAATTCACTTTTATCGTTTTTACGCGGAGTGGCTGAAATCTGACCTCCACAATCCAAAAAGAAAATTGAAGGAGATTACTTTTTGGTAAATTTAAAGGCATCGACGTCCCAAAACGATTCTTTTTGACGACGGGGACTGACCTTTGAACGCTCATCTGTCATATTGATCATCACTTTTGTAGCAAACTAGAGGTGAACCTGACGAAATCTTTAAATCTCTGAGAGATGCCCAAGCTTAAAATTAAAATTGTACTTTTTATAAATGACACAGTCCAAACTTTTACAATTGTCTAAGTCTAGTATTTATTATAAAATTTGATTGCCTCCATAGCAAAGTATTATGGGCTTGTCCTTTAGAAATCAGGTTTAAAACCTGCGGAGACTTAACTTTTCTGTTTCCCAGTCAGTTAGAGCAATGCGGGCTGATCACCTGATTGTCTGTAAAGTAAGATCATCCATGCAACGGATGGGCATGTAAACAGTCGATCTAGCTCTCTCCAGTTGTATCGGTTATCCGATCCATCGGTCTATGAGATTGAATAAAGAAAAAGTGCGCATGTGTTTGCGTTGATTTGGCTAATCTTTAAAATATCAACCGCCGTAGTCGAAATCGGCTCGGAGAACTTTATTAAAATAAAAATACTGTGCAAATTGAAGTTTTTAATAATATTATTTAAATTAGATCACGTGCATCGAAAGGACTGATAAAAACGAACGCATAATCGGAACGTTAAGAAGAGTAAGCGAGGTCGATTATATAAAGTGAAACAAAACATTGCTGAGGTAGGTCAACGGTACACCAATGGTTTAATATCTGAGATTCTTTTCCTATTTTTTTGTGCTGCTCTTCACATTAAAGCTGAATTATTTTAAAACCTAGGTTTTTAACAATCTGATATAGTCTTGAAATGGAACTTAAATAGTAGAACAAATTATCAACTCTTCTTTTCCAGATTAATTGAATCTCGCACACATTCAAATATTTCGCGTTTTTTGTTTGACACACACACACTGTTTGAAAGAGTACAAAAATTGGTTTTAAACCGAAATATTTAATAAAACTTTTAAATATTACTGGACTGAAATGAAAGCAATCTAATTTGTGCATATTCAATAACGCAGCGAATTCAATTCTCACAAAATTAATCCATATAATAATAAATAGGAATATGTATTGAAACGTCACGCAATTCATTTGTTAAGCCAACTATTGTGATAATCATTAAGCTCATTAGAATATCTCAACTAACAGCTATATAGTTCGTTAGGTGCGAAACAGGGCAGTGAATATATCAATTGCTGTTAGTTATTTAAACACTTAAACAGCTTAAATCAAAAAACCTTACCACAAGTAAGTTATTTGCTAAAGTAGTTGAATTTAATTCAAACATCCTAGATATCGTATCTTAATGCCCTTACAATAGTATCTACGGACAGATTTCTGAAAATTAAATTACTAAGCTATCAAAAATAATTTGTTCAAAGGAATAAATTAAAAATAGATAAGTTGTTTTGAATACTTTAAGGTAAAACAAAAAATAAACTTTTGTTTTGAAGAGCTTTTGTTCGGCGTAGTGAGATATTTATAAATATTTCACGAACCTATTATTAATCTGTTTCGTAAACTTAAAATACCAATCGCTTTATTCAGGATGAAAAAATTCTTACGATATGTGATTTCTGTCGTGGGATACAATGGCTTAGAAGATATTCCTTTTATCAAAATGTTTGATAGAAGAAATATAATCATAATCATTAATAAAAGTGCTTATATCTAATATGTATTCTCACAATGCTTCATCTTAAACTAAATTTTGAAATTTCTCGTTCTAAAAATATTCTTGTTTTACCATGCAAAAATAATAAATGGTAAATTAAACTTTAAAAAAATGAGTGAATTAATTACAAATAAAAAATTTTATCATTTCATTTGGGTCATTGAGAAAAATTAAGACAAACCTCAAACAAAACGGTCTATAAGCGTCTTTATAAAAGAACTCGTTTCTAAATAGGGTCACATCGACCCGATCGATTTGAATGGACGTTGCAACGTGACATCCCGTGGTTGAATTGATCCTGACATCAATATTGAAGTTGGAGGAAAATCGCTATATTCTCAACTAGTAAACATGAACTTGTTCCTTCGAATATCTTAATTTAATATAGAAGGTTACACTTGCTGATTGATTATCATGAATAATACTCATACATAATGAACAATACAACTGCCTTCGTAGCCTGATGGTAACGGCGTGTGCTTTAGAAACCGGAGATCGTGGGTTCGAATCCCGCGGACTTAATAAATTTTATTGGTTAGGGCAATGTGGGCTGATCACCCGATTATCTAAAAAGTAAGGTGATCCATACGTCGGATGGGCATGAAGAAAATCGGTCCACCCACCAACCCGCATTGGACCAGCGTGGTGGGATACGATCCAAAAACCTCCTAATTGAGAAGGCGTGCAAGGGAGGCCTATGTCCAGCAGTGGACTAGCACAGGCTGATGATGAATAGAACAGCACTCGGCGCAATTCCACTAATCGAAAAGGATTAACTGATCACTGGTTTCTGAAATTCTATCTTCTTCTCGCAGACACCTAGTTACAGGCTGTCGATAAACGGGTACGATTTCCTAAAATAGCAGCAGCAGAGTTCTATTGAATTATAACATTTTTTTATTATAACTACGAGATATATTAAAAATCTTAAAATTTGATTTATTATTTAATTATGACTTTCAACATCATAAATATATAACTTTGAAACGTAATAGTTATTATTATTGCGTTTCAAAAATAATTTTCATACAAAACAACTTAATTGAGCAATAAAATAAAATCCTACTTCCACATAAAGTCAAGACATTTTGGAGAGATATGTCCGTCAATTTTACTGCTGTCAAAAGCAAAATTTTACTAAAATTAATTCAACATCTAGATTTCATACCATAGATGAAAAATAACTAAAGTAATGGTTGTTTCCTAATTTTAATAGTGCAAGTGTAATCTGCACAAGCTATTTTTTTTCGTTAGATAAAAGTTATCAATTGTTTTAAAAACCTTTGAAAAAAGGGCGTTACATACTTTCGGATAAAAGAAATTTATTTACGCTCTTAAAACCCTAGAACCTTACAGCTCTTTTATTACACGCTACATAGACTTTATATAAATTTGCAACAAAAACTTAAAACTTTTTGAACTTTCTTCTTTTGAGGTGGAACAAAACAAAAACTGAAGCAAAAAGTTTGTTTAGATACCTACCTCCTAATCAAAGGCAATGTCGGCGATGGAAAAACGTGGGTCAAATAGAAAAAAATATATAAAATAATTTTGGGTTGTTTTGTTTGCTCTGATTATAGCTGAAGCAATGAAATCCTTCTGTTTCATACATAATATTTTTATAAATGATTTATTTCCAATTCTGTTTACTGTAATGCCTTTTGTTAGCACCTTCTTTCATTAATTTATAAAATATGAGCTATCAGTGTAATTTTCACTAAACTCATTAAATTTACCTCTTCAAGTAATACAGTTATAAATAAATCAACCATGAAAAACAAATACTCAGGCGTTTACTTATCTTTCACAAAATCCTACTTAACTTACTCGATCTCCTCACATGGTAAAAAATATTTTAAAACCTTACCCCTTATATATGAATGAAATTGAAAAGAATAATTAATGAAAATTTTACTGACCATCCCTTACATGAAACTAGTAGACAGAAAAACCTCAAAACGTAATTATGTCGAAGAGGTATCGTTGCTTTTATTTATACCATATCCGCCACTCCCATGTTGTAGCAAGATACTAATAACTATCTTATTTTCAGGGTATCGTTACATATTCGTATTTCTCTTATTTATTTTTTTCACTTTTCTATAAGGAGAGTATTTGGATACAGAGTAATCAAAACTTGTGCTATTATAACAATAAAATAGAATTTAGTTGTACAAATCGCAAGTCCTTACAAATAAAAACTTATATTATTTCAAGACTGATTCCATCATGACTGGTCTCTTTTAGAGTAAATCAATATATTACTTGAATTGGCATAATGTTATATAAACCGCCGTCGATACTTCATCAGTCTCGGACATCAATTAGAAACAGGACTTACCTGAAAAGAAACAGATGTTTTTCAGTGATGGCATAATTTGCAAATTGATGAGCATGCGTTTAATAGGATTCAATACCCTACTTTAAAAGGGAAAATATAAAACGGAACACCCATACGCCAGATCTGTTATTTCCATTCCGGGGCACTTGTATCTTAAGTTTTAATAAACAAGTGATGATCTACTTGTACGGTCATTAAGTTAAATTAATATGTTAAAAAAAGTAAAATTTTAATAAAATTAGCTTGCCGCTTCGATCATGTTTTTGCTTTGCTTTCGGATTACGCAGTTGTTTCAAGGGGCCTTTGTGATTAACTAAATAAAATTGGGCGTGAACAGATAATGTCACCATTGTGGCTGGATTCAGCGCAACACACTCAACCCGAGTGTCCTGCTTGACGGAACTATGCATCTTAGTGAACAGAATTGGCTATAACCACTTCTAAAGGTGTTATGCAAGCGGCGTTTTAGAAAAGTCAATGTGGAGAGAGCCTCGAGCCTCGAGAATTTTTGGTTGCACACAATCATACTATCAAAACAAGTTTTGTATTAACCCTTTTTTATGTTTGTATCTAAAGATATGATCATATCGTATGATCCTCCGGAGTACCTCAAGGGTCCATTCTTGGGCCATTGCCTTTATTATATTTATAAACGACATCAATCAATGTTTTAGCTTCTTAAATTTCTTCTTTATGCAGATGATCTTAATTTATCACACTATCAATGATCTTAACGACCACATTTTAATACAAAAGACCTAGACTATTTCTCTTTCTACTGCATAAAACAAACTCTCATAAGCATTAATAAGTGTTATTAATAACATTTCAAAAAACATAATATTAGTCAATATAATTACTCTCTTTGTGGTGTAAATCTAGAAAAACCCAATCTACGAGATCTTGGTGTCCTCCTCGGCTCCAAACTTACCTTAGTCTCCATGTCAATAATATAACCAAGCCTTTAAACTATTGGATTCGTTATAGAGCTTGTAAAACTTTAGAAAATCGTCAACCTATCTTTTTATATAAATCTCTTATAGGCCCCAATTAGAATATGGTACCTATTTGGAATCCTTTTACGAGCAATATTCAACTCAAATAGAAAAAGTGCATAAAAATTTCTTAAAACATTTGAGTAAAATGTACCAAAAATATCTAATTACGATTATCTTTTAAAAAATATCAAATATTACCTTAAGGATAGACTAAACAACTAAACACTATGTTGATGTAGACCTACTACATCATGATATAATCTACCGTTAATTAATAAATACGTTTTAATGTTCCTTTCCCTAACAGTCAACTCGTGTCCTAAAAACTTCAAATGCTAAATTCCAGAACTAACGCTGGTAAATGCTCCTCCACTTTTCCTGCCTTATGTCCACATATAACACATATTTTATTCTATTGATATATTCCGAGCGTGTCGGCAGTTTTTTAAGAAATCTTATAAAGGCACTCAGTGATACAAGTGAAGCGAACATACACAATGCTCACTAATAACTTTGAAGTATCTAAAATGTTAAACACTACCATTTCCATTTTCAAATGAACCAATATAAAATCACACAAAATAACACACACACACACACACCAACCCATGCACGTATTTTTAATTTTATTTTTTGTTTTAATTATAGTTATTTTATTTAAAGTCTATTAATTTCCCTTTATATTAAATTAAGATAAATAATTGTATTAGATAAATTTCATGTTCATTCTCAAATCATGTTAACTTTTCGGTAACCAGTGACAGATGGTGTTGGTTTTATAATTATTTAAACTTTAATTAATGCTACATATAAGACTTCTAATTTAAAACTGTTTGTTTGTCCAATAAATAAATAAAAAAAAAATAAAAGGATAAACGTAAATTAAGTGAAACTTAGCTAAGTACCCGTTACATAAATTGACTGACGATTGCTGGCGACTAGTAAAATGACAAGTCTTTGTTACAAACATAACCAGTAATATAAGCTGAAACACTGTTATCAAAAAAATAGACTATCCACCTTTTTCAAACCACAAATCTTAAATTATAATTCATGATAAAATGCCCATCATTACAATTCATCTCTAGCGAATTGTACGTGTCATCGTGGCGAGCAGAAAAGCAGTTATTTTAAAATGCTTTTTTTTGCTTTATACCCTTCACTCATGTACCATCATTTGTAATGCTTTACATGTGTGTCAATCGAAACAGATATTTTTGCCAAAATGCCATATTATTAGAACCCTCGAAAATAAAATTTATATTTCAGACACGTTCCGTATTGTCATTGTTATCTGCTTTACGAGAACCTTTATGACATGATCCTCGATGAAATAACCTTAAAGGGATGCTGAAAGAGCTATTTTATGTTTTTATGTGTATTACACGTTGAGAATATCTGATGAAATCATACAAGTATCAATTAAATGAAGCTTTCATTTTTGCTGGAATGATTTCGTTGTCTTGTGTGTTTATGTGATGTGTAAAAAAATCTTATTACATATATATACAAGCACCCAGACACGAGAAAAATACCATGTTTATTAATCAAAATTTTCATCGTAGTGGCAATCGAAACCACACCTTCAGGTGCAATAGTCAGGGTCACTGACCACTACGACAAGTGAGTCGTCATATTAGTTCGCTAAAATGGTAAAACTGTAAATGAAACTATGCTGTTACTAATTTTATCTTCAGACGAAAATCATTTTTGTGTTTTATTATTAAATCTTTTAATATTGCGACCAAAATGTGATGATTAGACTAAAAATATTTTTCTTATTAAATCGAGCGCTGTGTAACTATACTTATTTGTTAAATTTTCTTACATCGATACAAAACCTATTAGAATCAATATCTCGAAACGTTTTTTTTTATTTGCATACGAAGGCAGACGAGCAGTTGGACCACCCAATGGAAAGTGGTCGCCAACGCCCATTGACATCCATAATACCAGTGGTATCACCATCGTGATGCCTACCGTGAGAAATAGGATGTTACGTCCTCATTTACCTAGTAAATTTAATGGCTACGGTGCCTACGGCTTCAAACCGGAACACGCTAGTGTTTTTACAGTACCTCTTTGCTGCAAAATAAAAACGTGGAAGTACCGCCCCAGGCAGCCTCCTGAAAAAAGGGAACCTACCAACTCCAAAAGAAAATAATAATTTAAACAATAATAAAGAACACACTAAAACTATTTTTATTGTAACTTTATAAATCTTGCTCGAAATTTATAAAGTCACAATAAAAATCTTTATTAAATCGTGCTCGAAAATGATCGTGCCAGGCTATATTGGGACCGGTCCATCATCACGGACAGAACGATACTGGCCAACAAGCCTGATATCATGCTGATGGACCGGGCACTATCAAGGTGTTTTTGGTTCACATCACGATCCCATTTGACGAGAACCACGTGAAAGCCGAAACCGAAAGAAACGAAAATATCTGGATCTGGCTCACGAGGTGATTAACTATGTGGGTCGAATGCCGACCGAAATTATCCCTATAGTGGTTTCTGCAAACAGGGTTAATCCCAGTGAGCCTCGCACAACACCTGAGACTACTGGGACTCCGTGACGGACCGCGTCTAGCTCAAATGCAAGAAAGGTGCTTCTGGACACCGCTCGCATTGTCCGGTTTCTTTTATTTCGACCCTAACCTCGGCCGTTTGGTCTCTCTCCTGCCGAGGGCTTCTGTCTGGCTGAGATGTATCTATATAACTATTTTTATTATATTTATTGTAGTTATTATTCGTATATACGTAATATTTTATTCATCATCATCATCATCATCAGCCTGTGAAAGTCCACTGCTGGACCATAGGCCTCCCTAATACAATCCCTATCCATTAGGGCTTTAGACCGTACCCCACCACGCTGGTCCAATGCGGTTGGTGGGTGGACTGACTTTACATGCCCATCCGACGCATGGATCATCTCACTTTTCAGACAATTGGGTGATCGGCCCAAATTGCCTAACCAACTAGGAAACAACAATGAAAATTTGTTGAGTCCCGAGGATTCGAACCCACGACCTCGGTTTCTCAAAGCACACGCCTAAACCACTAGGCTACGGAGGATAGTGTATTATGTGTTAAAATTCTCCTCAGCCAGATGAGAAAATTCTTAAAAAATTATAACTCATTTAATTAAATAATCTAAATATAAATCTTCATGGAAATATTCATACTATAAATCGTGTAGTATATCTTTCATTAAAAGCTATGATAAACATACTGTTGATTATAGCTTTTAAAATTTGATTTTTCTGCTGGTTTTTTTTTGCTGCTGTTTTTACAGATCCTGTTTCATACTGTTGCAGAACCAGCCAGTAAACACCGGGTGCCGGGCCGGATAGGGAGGATACGATTCCACGCGCGTGGAATTCCGCCAGGCCACACTCTTTGCATTGGGTGACGCAACCAATGAACTAGAAAAGGCTCGACCTAAAGTGGAGCAATGGTCGAAGTTTTTTAAGACGGTTTTGAGAACCGCTTTGGTGTCAATACCAAAGCGTGTATCGAAAAACTCGGGAAGCGTACGTTTCTGACGTTGACCGACGCAATACATTTTTTTTAAGAAATCCTCACAGCCCCTATACACGTCCTGCACGCCTAGGCTGACAACAAAATTCCCTACGGATGATGACAACCACAATTATGTTGACGTCACGAGGTCTAGTCAAAAAAATCACTAAACTGCTAACCCATTCATTACAGACTTCCTTCAAGTGCAATAAACTAGAGCTAGTCGTTAGAAACCGGTCTAATATATGTTGTGATCTAAAAACTATTTATGTATCATTGTTTTTCTAAATGTAATTGTATTTAATCAAAATGTTTTTCGGTTTTGAAAATAATTATTTCAGGTATAACAGCATTTATTAATATTACAGTAAAAATTTTGTCTACGAAAATTTGCAGTTACAATCTGAACTTGGTTCATAACGAAGCAGAGAGTAATATGATTTGACCTGTGTTGGGAAAGTAATGACGATCTACGACAGATAATATAGGAGATAAGAAAAAAAATAAAGAAATTTCTTATAACTTAATTTCATTGATAAGATATTCTGTTAAATAAATAAAGAATAAATACTAGTAATTTCAGAGTAAAATTGTTAAAACGCATAGCAATAATAATTCCAAAGAATGTAAATTAGTTCGTTTGTGATGTAAAGCTATAGTACAGAAAAATGATAACATTTTTCTATGTTATGTATGATATAACATAATATAACCGCACAAAGGGGCTTTATCGTAAATTTTCATCACACACAAATCCTTCGCTCATTCTTAAGCCACCGCTGTCACTAAGCGTGGTAAAACGTTTAATCTTTATTTTTCTTGTCGAAATTTTTGAGATATTATTATATTTCAGAAATCTTAATATTCTCATTTTTTTATGCTTTTATAAGGTTTACTTCAAAAGAATATTGGCTATATTCTGAAAAAGGTGTGTTGGCAGACAATTTAGACACTGATAATTTAGAGACTGGCTTAAATTGTGATAAAGTATGTCATAAAGAGTTGCATACATATTCAGCCTTTCTGACCGCAGAAATTGCTCTTTTAAGAATGCGAGAGTCAGTCACCTAGGCATTTTTAAAGCTACTCGCATGTAGTCTCTTGAACCCAAAAAGTAATTTATAAGGAATAATCTTTGGATGAATTAGTTATCCGTAAATTTAAAATCCTATATCAACTTCCAAAGATTGTCTTGGCAACCGAGACTTTTTACAATCCTATCCAACACATCAATCATGTAAATACGATCAAGACATCCTCGGCCGATACCCTAATAACAAAACCCGTAAGTAACAAAAATATTCAAGGTTATTCTCGTTAGTCATGTTTCCTAGTTGATTATGTAACGAATATCAAATAATCACTTATTAAAGATACTTTTATACATTCAACTTTTATTTTCCTCATCTCCCAGTTCACAATTGATGTCAGGATCAATTCACCCACGGGATGTCAAGTTGCACCGTCCATACAAATGATCGGGTCGATGTGACTCTATTTCGGGACGAGTTTTTTTGTTGAGGCGCTTATAGAATTTACCTGTCTGAGTTTTGTGTTAACTATGTCTCATATGAAATCATAGTAGTTTTTATCGATCAATTTAATGCATTTTTTAAACATCGTAATGTACCAAAATAACTTAGTGAAAATAAATTTAAAAAATTTTAACTCTAAAAGATAAACACAAAAATATGTATCACAATAAGTAGACTACAGATTAACTTACTAAGGCATTTATACACATAAATATAAAAACATTTTAAATTATTATGACGACACTTATTATTATTACGTTTTGTACAATAACAAAAATGTAGCATTTAATTTAGATAAATAGATCTGTGTAGTTATTGGACATTGAAGTAGCTGAGACAGGCGAACAAGACTATTACCTAGTCCTTCGGAATTCAAGCTTCAGAGTTGACGCCAGGAAATCTTTATTTGCTCAAATTATTATTTTCTTAAAAAATAATAAGAACTAGCGAAATAAATATTTAAGACACCTTCTCATTTATTATTTAGAGATATCTTTTGTCAAAGCAACTCTCTGTACAACATTACAAAGTATTTCAAGCGTTTGGCTGAAAGATCTAGGATCCAATTTATTTTTAGGGTCAGTCGACACTCGACGCAATTTCACTAATCGAATGAGATTAAGTGATCGATCGGTCCTGAAATTTTATTCCTTCTAGCAGAAGTCTGTCGAGCAAAAGGCTCTGTACGATTATTTAAAATTTCAGAGTAGTTGAGTCATATTGATTTATAAAAATGTTTTTACTGTTATTACATGTATTGGTACGACATAATTTAAAAATATTTAAATTAGACTTATTATTCAATTATGATTTTAAGTTTACCGTAGTGAACGTCATAGATATAAATTTACTGTATTCAATAAAACATACCTTAAGACTCAGATGATAAGTAACTATAATAATAGTTGATTCCTTTTTTATTTAAATAATAATCTTAATTTTTTTTTGTTATCTTTGAAGAAAGGGAGAGAAATTTATTTCCGCTCTTAAAACTCTGTGACGTTACAGCTCTTATATTGGACGCTAAATCACTAGAAAGTCTTTCTTTATTTAATCAATGGAAAATCCTTTTTGTAGCTTAGACCTAAATCGCCTTTATTTATGCGTAAGTTTAACATATTAAATATTGATAAATTTACGAGTCTCGAGTTTCTCTTATTTCAACCTATACAAGTAATCGTTTTAGAGCCTAATCTTTTCTTGCTTGAATATTTAATTTTGGAATCGACAATAAACTAAATCTGTCTGATATCTCAGTTTAATAATTTCATTATTGCGGTATTAATCTACTTTCATACGAACGAACTATATAACTTCAAGCCCTATTCTTGCTTTTCAATAATAATCAAAAGTTCGTCTGTAAATAATGTATTTGACCGCTGTCATTGATGCTGGTAAATAAATAAAAAGGTATTATTATTTTTCGTCTCCGAGTGGTGAGTGGATATGGGGGCCATTTTCTGAGTTTCGTAAGTGCGGAGCATTTCCGTTACATAAATTAGGGTTCTTAAATGTTTTATAAAATCAACCCATCGAAAATGTGAATTTTCAAATCTTTATTTTAGAAAATTACTTCATTTTTAATATTTCTCTTTTATAATCTACGTATGTTACAAATATAAATATATAAATTTCACCTTCTGTCCAAATTTCATAACTCACAGTTTGTGTACTATTCCTCTCGATAATATAAAACATTTGTTTTAGTGGTCAACCAACATAATCGTCTGTTGTTGAGTATTTATAGAAAAGATAAGAACATTTTATTGTAAATCAAAACATTTTAAAATAACTAAAACCTACGCGAAACACTTCAAAGTTGAGTGTAGGTATAAAATCCACTTTAAATAACGCTCTCGACCTAATTTAATTCGTAAATGTATATTTCAACTTCTTACGAGTATCTAAATTCTTCAGTTTATTACAAATAGTTATTTCACGTCACTACTAGATTGCTTATAAAGTTGCAGCCCAGTTCAATTGCACTGTAACTTGTATGTATCATACAAGTTTTTTTACTCGAATCGAATCTGAATTCTATGTATTTCAGAACAGGATTAACAAAATAATTATAGCTTCTGAACTGACCGCGTGAAAAACAAATGTATCCCTAGATGTTGACTCGATTTCAGGCGTCTCAGATACGTTAGCGATATTTCTCTGGGGACCGAGTCCCTTTTAGTCACCGTGAATTCGATATATGATGAGACCCGCGAGTCTTGACTGGCGGTGAGGGAGATATTGCTTTCTTACAATCAAATAAACTTTGAGTGTAACATATGTTACTGGTAATGGTAAATGTTTACTAAAACTGGTCAATTTTATCCAAGAGACAGTATAAAAACGATGAGTCCAAAACTCCTAAAGTCAATTTACCTTAAATATATACAAAATATTGAATTACTTTTAAGAATAAGCTAGGTTCAATAAAATAAATATTATAGTTTAATGGAATGCGTTATTCTCGTCTATTTTAAATTATGAAAAAGGGCGATTTTATATTAAAGACTACTAAAGTTTTTAAATTAAAGCTAGGCCGATTGAAAAAGATATATAAATTAAAATAAATTTATAAACTTTACCGGTCAAATATCGAATCTAAACAGTTTTCGGTCAAAACAATTTACTTTACAAACATCAAATTGACACGCGATAAACGTTTGGGAACTAAACTTCTATTGCGTGTTAATTTGATGTTTACGTTGAACAGCGGATGAATTTATCGGACATAAATTTTAAACAATCAGATATTTTTCCAATAACATAATATTAGCCGCTTCTCTATAGTACAAATATTGTGAAAATACTAAAAAGCAAACATTTCTTTCTTTCTGCAAGCCGACTTCCCAAGTAATCAAGAGGTCGGGTTCTAATCCGTCCAGATTAAACAGAATAATATTTTTAATGTAAAGAAACTGAAAATAGAACTCCTAAGTTTATAAGGGTAAGTTAAGAAAAATAGATTAGGTGACAAAAAATTGTTGCCACCATCTTCCTATAACGAAGCGAAAATTTATGCTAAGAAAATGGAGTAAAACCTTTATGTTGTTCAAAAATGATATTATGATTAACGCTTAAACAGACTTGGTAAGAGCTGTGTTAAAATTGTTTGGTAAAGTTGTATATATTGTTTATACTATAATATTTTATTTACTTCTACATGTTTATTCGAGCACAGTCCTTGACTGAAAACGAAAACGTTTCCGTATAGTATTTATTACATATCACCAACAGCAGCAATTGAAATATTAATAAGCTATTAAATTACTTTCCTTTGTGCATAAATCTTCTGTAATGTCACAACAAAAGAACATATCTTAATAAACATTAGGCAATTTATCTAATTTCTGAAGTATAGTTGGAATAAATACTGGAAATCTCCCGTGGAAAAGTAAAAAATCAAGTTGGTTTTGTGTTATATTTAAGATATAAGTTAAGATGTGACAAAAACTTAACAACAATATAGACCAACTGTTATAAATAGCTATTTAAATAAATTACATTTTAGGTTAATGTGCATTTAGTTTAAAAAACGTATTTATTAAGGTATCGTTTTAAAAGTTGTTGTTCAAAATTACTATGAATATCATCATCTACATCATCAGCCTCTGATAGTCCACTGCTGAACATAGGCCTCCCCTAATACACCCCTATCCATCAGGGGGTTTTGGACCGTAACCCACCACGCTGGTCCAATGCGGGTTGGTGGCTGAACCGACTTTTTACATGCTCATCCGACGCATGGATCATTTTACTTTTCAGCCAATTGGGTGATTGGCCCAAATTGCCCTAACCAACTAGGAAACAACAATGAAAATATGTTGAGTCCCCGCAGGATTCGGACCCATGACCTCCGGTTTCTAAAGCACGCCCATACCACTAGGCTACGGAGGCAGCTATGAATATAATTTTAATATAAAATAATTTTGTTTTATATTATATTATAAAATTAATGTCATTTACCTCAAATTCTACGAAAGATACTAGCTGACAAAAAACGAATGCTACGGATGAAAGGGCTCATTTTAAGTGCGTTTTCATCAGCGCGTTTTAAAGAAAAGGGGTCAAGAGCCTAATTCAAAATAAAACTAATAGAAAATATTAAAATTTTATGGAAAGACAGTTTGAAGTTCCCGGTACTATTTGAATTTATAATAAGTTTGTATTTAAATAAAAAGTGTCCACATGTGTACTTTAGTATGATTGTTTGACCGTGATACGAAAACGTTTTTATAATGCTACTTAATATATGTGCCGTTAACATATTAATGGAATAATTTAATTTCATATTTAATGTTATTGCCTTGCAATCATTTTTTAATAAACCAATACTAACCGTAAACAGAATAAAACAAAAAAATAGGTGAAGTATAAGTAATAAAGTTGCAAAAACAGAATGATAGTGTAAATTCTTAGAGAAAAAACATTTGCGTTGAGATAGTTTTGTTTATACCGAAAGTTTTATTATATTCTCAATTTTGTCGACAACAAACAACTAGTCATAGCATCTCAAGCTGGCTTTAAGCTTTGACAAACTCATTTCATGGAGTATTGTATTATATATTAAAACTGTGTTCGTGCAAAACTTCAAAGCATTTTGTGACTCAATGAAGTATTATCCACATTTAATTTAAAAAAAAATCATTCTAAATCTTTATAGAAATATTCAAACTATGAATCCATTCTAAAAAAGATAAAAGATTCACCTTGATGATCATATTTAATTAAAAGCTATGCTGAACATCCTACTTTGCATAGTTTTTTTTTTTTTTCAATCTCACTAAATTCGACCTGTCCGAACGTGTTTCCCGCCATCTCCAGTTCTCGCCGCGCGGTATTTACAGCGTTTACGGGTGCATCTACGCTTATTAAATGCTTATGTCGCACCGGTGCGTTTGCGTTACTACGGTACCTCAAGCGGCCAAAGAACACACGGTTGTGTTATGCAACTTGTTGCTTAAAACAATTGTGTCGTCAACCGTTTGCCTAAGCGACTTCGTGTTTCTTAGTATTATCGTGCTTTTTGGTAAAACAAGCTGCTTTTACAGCTGTATTAAGCTTATCGAACGTTTTAATCGTGTTTCTTACTGTTGCAGAACCAGCGCGTACACACCTCCCTGTCAGGCCGGGCACTCCGCCGGGCCACAATCTTTGCGCTGAGTGACGCAACCAATAAACTAGATAAGGCGCGACATAAACCGGAGCAATGGTGGAGCGGGTTTGAAGAACCGCTTTGGTGTCGATACCAAGGCGTGTATCGAAAAACTCGGAAAGCGAACGCTCCTAAAGTTGACCGACGCGATACACGCGATACGGACGCTTTCTTGGGCCGACATCCCAATACCTTACGAATGATGACGACGCCAATTATGTCAACATCAGCATCCTTAGCGAATCAGCTATGGAGTTCAAGGTGATTGCCAACCCCAAACCTGACGACGGCATCAAAACGATGGCGTCAAATGTAAAAAGAAGTGCATAATTCGCGTCTCTTCCCTAGCACCCGTCCTGCTCGTTAAGGCTGCAAAGCCTAATGCCCCACCACGTGCCCTTAGCAGGTCACCTCCTTCGACATCCTCGTTGAGCCAATCCGCCCTCTATGTTCATCCCGCCGATCCGAGGCGTCCTCCCGCACCTCGTCCTGCCCGGCCTTCCCAGGCGCGGCTTCCAGTAGCGAAAAGGCCCCCGCTGATAGACCTCTGCGAGAGTCGAGAATCGCTCAGCCCTATCAAATGGTGTGAAGTTAGAGGCCTCTGATGTCAATCAGGGGATAAAACTTTAATTGCTCACTCCCTATGAATATCGGAACGTGACCTCTTTCCTTCGGACTTGCACTATTTTTATACATGCGTGTTCCGTGATCAGCGTGTACTTAGGACTTTGGTCGTAAGGAGATCCCATGTTCAGAGATAGCCGATGAAATCAAACCAAAAGATATCCCGCCCTTTCGGTAAAGAACCACCTGTACCACCCACGCACGCATAAACCACATAAACGCCCCTATGGCATGGTACTGGGCACAGAGAGGGTAAGCGCATATATGACGACGAACAACTGCGTGGAATCAGTCGTCTCACTCTCAACGGACACCCGGGCCGCGTCACAACATAAAATGCCTCGCGGATCCAGCAATTATGATTGCCCCAGACTCAAAGAAAAAGAGGTCCTTGCCACTTTCGAGCCCCCAGCTTCTTTTAATTTACCGTGGGGAAAGGCCTACGCATACCCGTTCTCGTGGGGGCGAAGACGGGTTATGTCGGACTCGCACCGACTAAAACCACCACGTTGTTCCTTAGAGATGCCTTAGAGGCGGCTTATTGAGGGGTCTCTAGAACGCTTGGCAGTCTTTTGCGACTCCACCAGCGCTAGCCGCTGGAGCAGCTCCATCTCGGTCTTACGGCCATCTGCCTGCTACTGGGCACGTCGGAACTAACGTGCTCTTTGCCTTGGCCCCTATACACAGGTAACAGATTCCCTCGAGTCTATTACTCAGAGACCATGGGAGCCAGATAATCCCAACTCGCGCAGGGATAAGACTACCAGCCCCCAACAGTAGCCTCAGTCTTGGGCCCCACCGCTAGCACCGTTTCCGCCGCAGAACAAAGAGAGATCGACGACACCATGCCGAATGTCCCCTCCTCCCACAGCCCCTCCACACCGCATCAGCGGTGCGGCCCCGCCAAGTCGTGGAGGATAGGGAGAATGGTCTACGAAATACCAACACTCCTCTTTACCAGACAGCGCCAGAGTCAAATGCTCAGCATGCTAGCCATAGCAATGGCTGCACTGAGCAAGACTTATCACTATTTCTGAAGTGGCTGGATCTATTTGATCTTGACGATTTTAATAATGCCGCGACTGAATTCGCCGCCCCTGGTAACGCGATGGCTAGGCTCAGTATTCTTGTTAAATACAAGAATATAGTTAACGCCACCAACACGCGACATGTAACACCCATCCAGTATTCACACACACCCTACAATTAGTACTGTAGGCCAATACACACACACATGACATCGGCTCCATCAGTGAGGTCGAACTTACATACCCTTTACTATATAACACTGTAGCTTAACACCATTTTAGATAGGAGCGTTGCTGGTGTTTCTTGCGCCACTTCTTCTTCCAGCGCCAACGCTTTAACAAGTGGAGGTAATGTAAGTTTGAGCTCTTCAAGACAAATGTATCCTTAGCCCGAGCCGAGGCAGCCTACGATTTAGCATGTTAACGGGAACCATAAAGTTACCCAAGCCGGGGCTCTCCATCTGGGGGCCCTTGGTGCAGTTAAGTCACTAGGATGGGGACGCGCCTGTGGCAACGGGACCCCCCACATCTGGTATGGTTTATTGTTTTCCATAGAACACGAGATCCAGACAAAAATAAAACACTCAACTGCTAACCCACTGCTTACCACAACTTCTTTTAAGTGCAATAAACTAGTGCCAGTCCTAAGAAATTTATAAAACGGACCTAATATATGTAGTGATCTAAAAACTTATTTTTTTATAAATATAATTGAATTTAATAGAAAAACTTTGAGAGTGAATATATACTTATAAAATAATAGCAGAAGAGAATTCAAAGTTTCTGTTAATTAGCGAAGAACGAAATTTATAATAGGAGACTTTTATGAATCTTACAATAAAAGAAATCCATTTCATAATATTGTAAGAAGACCACTTACTATACCTGCTCTATGAAAACCTTACGACTTCAAGTCAGGTCTTAATGAGAATATTTAGATAACCACAAAGGCGCCTATAGTTTTTAAATTTATTCTGATGTTTTTTGATTTTTCTTTTGGTTTGTATCTTTTCGAGTTGAAATTCTATTATATCCTAGAATATTGCTCATTTATTTCGTTACATATATAAGATCAGTAGATTTTTTAATGAACTTCCACGAGAAATATAAAATAACCATAATACAGGTCAAAACATCCAAAAAAATGGGTTTTCTTTAAGACTATATATTATAAGACATTTAAGTGTTTTTCAGTATCTAGATCCAGAATTTACGCAAGAGAACAGAAATATCTTTTTGTTTGTGTTTGTGTTGACCTGTGTAATTGAAGCTTTATCGATTTTCTCTTTATAAGCTTTATTATTATCAAATAAAAAAATAAGTTTAAGAAATATGTCAAATTCACCTCTGTATTTTAAATGTTATATTGGTGTATTAAAAAACAACATTTATGTATTAAAAACTATTGCAGAATCTAATTGCACACCACTACAGCTAAAGTTTTGGCTAGAGGTTTGTATGAAAATAAATTAATAACCTTAGTCAATAATTGATCTTTGTCTATTAAATTATTTATTCTGATAAATATTATTATTTTCAAAAAGAAATTAAATAAAAACTGTTAACAAGTTAGAGGTAATCTTCAACTTATACAACAGCACTGATACTTGATAAGTAATTTAATTACATAAGGAATAAATTTGAATGTAAGAATCACTAACACATATTTATTTAATATTGGAGCATTATACTTTCTTGTTAATATGGTGTTTTGTATATTCTTATATTTTTATATTAATCTACTAGGTCAAAGAGATCGTGATTAGGGCTCAGTTAATTAGCTGATATAAAATCATAAAAATAGTATTTGTGATATTAATGTACACTTTTAACATAGAATCCACAATAAACGTTATATTAAGCTGAAGTGAACCTTCGAAACTTTCGCGTAGCAGTAACAAGCGCGTAATTGAACGCCCAGCTTTAACAAGTGGCGGCAACTTTCCGATTGTCTTGGCTAACTGGTTTAACTCGCTGAAGTTCAACGCAAGTTGTTCAATATGAAAGTAACACAAAAGTAATATTGTGTTATTTGAAATACAATGCTTTTAACAGTTGACGGCTCTGAAATGATTTTTGGCCAATAACTAAGTCTGTATTTTTCCTAATGTAAGATTTCTAGCAGCTTCTTCCAAGTTAAGGGGTCTAAAAACTTTTTAGTTATGAAAAAAACTAACATTTCTATTAATACTTAACTCTTTAAGTGAATAGAATTATAGTGAATGTTATAAAGAAATAAAAAAGATCTGATAGAAAATCCACCCGGTAGTTTTTAAGTTTATTTGTAACACAAATATTTTCCTTGATATAAATGCACATAATACTTCAATAGTTTTTAACATATAATGCTTTTAGCTGAAAAGTAGCAAAGCGTTGTCTCTAAAATTGTAAGTGGAACGAAGTTCCTTACGGCAGGCTTGGAGGGGATAGGGATTTTCTTTATTTTCGTAATCAAATATTATGAACGTTATTTTTTTTTATTTTTATGTAATATAATGTTTTCAAACAAAAATAAAGAGGCATATTTTGGTATTTTACTTGATAATTTGATTTACGATTTTTTTTATTTTACGTAATTTATTATTTTCTAAAATGCTGAAATTCCTAAATAATTTTTTATACTTAAATAAAAACTAATAAAATGAACAAAATTTGATTTATTTTTGCAAATTGAGTCGATTCTACATGAGCCGAAGAATTTCGTTCATACTTGGTGTCCCGACACCACATCTTTTTAAATTTTTAATACTCAACATTAATAGGGATTAATATTCATTTTTGAACTTTTGCCGGCTGATGTTTAGAATTTTCAGCATTTTTACCGCATGTCTGTGAATACAATTAATTAAGTATGCAGATTTAATTAGGTTAACACTAACAAGACATTTAAAAGTTTTGTGCTAAATTCTTCAAATTAGATAAATCTTTCTATCTGTTCAAGGCGCACGACACACTTTTTACATGCCTGAGAGCATGGATCATCTTACTTTTTAGACCATTGGGTGATCAGCCCAAATTACCCTAACCAACTAGGAAATAAAAATGAAACTTTGTTGAGTCTTCGCAAGATTGCAGTGATGCTTGCCTCCCTATAAATAAAACATATGATTTCACGTCTCGTTTACTCAGTAAATATGCTAGCTACGATGTCCTTCAAACTGGAACTCACAAATATTTATTCGCACTGCTTTGCGGTAGAAACGGCGGTTATTATCACTAAGAAATCTTCATTTATTTTATTTATATTTGGGTAATAATGGAGACATCACTGAACCGCTACTAAAATGCTATTTGTAATATACATACGATGATGATAAAGTTGCTTAGTAGAATACTTTTTTAATAATTACTTTTACGGCCAAAATATATAACAAGCAAGCAAACTATTGATTAATTGGTAAAAATAAATACTTTTTATATTATAGATGATGATAAAATTAAAATTTTTTGTTTGTTGTTTATATATAATTTTATAACCTCAACAAGTTTTATCAGTTTGCAAAGAGGGAGCGGTTGGGGTAGCTGGGAAAATGCAAGTGCTATAGCTATGATGAGAAATTATTTTTCCTCAGCAAAACTCGGAACTTAATCGGAATACGATAGCACGCGAACTGTCAATTAATGCTCATATGAAATGAGTGACATTTTCATATCCAATAATATGAAACTTTATTGTTTAGTACCAACGTATAATATAGAGACGTATAGGTATTGAAGCTGTTTGACAGAGCACGATAAATACAATTTTTTCCAAAAATGACGGAGGATAATCTTCTCTCAATATATTAATACGCTCTAGAAGAAATTAATAGTTACTTATTTTTCACGTCTCTTTTGCTGTGCTCTTTTGACCCGCATTGCACCCACGGCGGGTGCAATACGGGTCTTTACTTCTTAGCATATTACAGGAACAGCTCCTTGCAATTGTTTGCTCTCCACCATGCTACAAAGCACGTCGAGGATAGAATGGCCCCTTGTTGGTTTATCGACTATCAAGGGATACATATTGGGTGAACTGAATCCACTATGGTTAAATGAAATCTCTTATAGTCCTGGATCCCTGGGCTATCTTTTACTTGGTCACTATTAAGCTGATTCTTCGTAGATAGCTTCGTTTTGATGAGACGCGCAACAATGTCTTATGCGATATTCTCGATTCCGGTAGCTAGCAGACGTAGCAAGGACATAATATGTTTATTTAATGATTCTCAAAAATTTTATTACTAACAGGGGGATCCTTTTTATAATCTCAAGAAGATTATGTAAATTACTTGACAACACATTTGTCCAATTTTTATTCACATTTGTCCAAATGTTGTAAATTTAGTATGAATTAAGCAATTTTTTTTATTGTTCGCATGTTATTACATAAAAAGCATAACCGAATAAGATGGTTTAATTACTACTAATTACTTCAAATTTAGATAAAGCGTAGTTTAATATCAATAGTAATATTTAAGTACAATATTATTTATTATTCCTTAACAAGTACCATTTATACCATACCACCAATCCCTAGATTGGTTGTGGAATTACTGCCAAAGGATTTTTTTTATTGCCTACACAGGCAGACGAGCAGTCGGGCCACCTGATGGAAAGTGGTCATCGACGCCCATAGACATTGGCAACACTGGAATCACCAACGTGCTGCCTACCGTGAGACATAGGATGTTAAGTCCCGTTTACCAAAATTATTTAACAAAAATAAGTTAATTTTGTTTTTCGCTATGTTTAAGCGGGTTGATAAAGTTACATTGTGATCATTTAATAGTATTAAAACTATTATAAATGTTTAGCATATTATAAACGAATACTTTTAAGTAATTTAAATTCCATTGAGTTAAAATTATTTCTCAGAAGCGTTAAATCGTTAAACAGAATCTTCGAACAGATAAGAAAAATATATTTTGCCTGATCCTTGTTATAAGAAAACTACCAAATAAAAAGAAAACAGTATTTTACTCAACAATAAAATCTTAATCTTATAATTTTCAACTATTAATATTCCGTGCAGTTTTATTAAGTTTTTGATATAATAGTAATTTATGTTTTTAATTGAACCTTATTACAGATTACGTAAGTCTTTGCAAAAAATCTTTTAATTACTTTGACGTACTAATAACATAAATAACCTATTGGAGAAATCAGCAAAGAACAAGGAAGCCTCAGTAGAACCGTTTCGAGGTAAACATCGGGCTGTCGGGCTTCCGGTTTTATTAATTACGTGGCATTGAAACTGTCCGCAGAAATTGCAATCTTTGTGAATAGTTAATATTAATAATATTGTCGATGATAATAGCAGTTTTTTTTTCACGGATTTAATAATGCTTTATTACATGTTCATATAATTTCTAGATGTCCAGCGTTAGTCAAATAATATTTAGATAAGATTCAGACTATCCTTTTGGCATAATTACTTCTATTATTTACAACTATACATATTAAATCCATTTTTTATGAATTTTTCGACGTTTCGGACTCTTCCCAGTGTCCATGATACGTCCAGATTTTAATTGGATTGCACGCAGGTGATAAAAATAGGGGATATTTAGTCTTTACCACCTGCGTAGAATTCAATAGTTCATAAGTTAACTCCGATACACAAACTACGAGATCTCATGGCAATGTAAGTACTTTTTGCCAAACAATATTTAAAATTAAGAATATAGAAAGATTTGTCGATTTTAAAGAAAAACCTTGATTTTTCTATTCGTTACATATCGCAATACTATCTGCATTATCCTTATAAATCCCATCTTAGCCTGAGAGTGATCACGGATGCAGGAATGAACAAATAGTGTATTAACATGAAATAATTTATTTTTAATCAATAATATAATACATAGTTTAATACATTTTATTATAAGTTTATTTAATAACATATTTTACGGGTTTTATCGTGTTTAATAAGTTTTACAACATTCCCAACGTTTCACATACTTTTTAAGGATCAACGGGTAGACTCTTTAGTATGCCTATGGATTGACAATTATTTCCTCAGAAAGCATATGTTTTTCTGTATTTCTTATTATAAGCAAATAACGAAATAGAAAGTGAATAAAAAGAACTTCCAAAAATTTCCTTTACATACTAATAACATTAATATAAATAACGGAAAAAATCAGGGAACAAAGTACCCCCAGGAGAGCCGTTTCGTGGAAAACATCGGGCAGTCACTTCCGATTTAATCAATTGGCAGTGTAACGCTACGGACATAGTATAATCTTTGTGAATAGTGAATTTTAAAAACATTCGCAGTCTACTATTAGTATTTGTTAGCTTATTAGGTAACGTTTTATAAAACGTGCGTAATGTCTTTAACCGCCATGGTATCGGTAAAGAACTATTTGCTATGGTTTAACTGTTATTGGGAAATAAAAATTATAATTGGAAATAAAATATTATTATTGGTAAATAAAAATAGATACACTAATTAAAATAAATAAGTACAAGTCACTTTAAGTCCATTGCTGTATTAAACCCTCACCTGGTACAAAACATTTGGAGAATAAGTGAACACTGATAATATTGGGGAATTTGTCATACCTTTGAAACGCTATTTACTTTAAAGATGCAGTATTTTATAATTTTTTTCTTTTTCTCTTTTTAGTGTCGTAACTCAGTATTATAAATGAGGTATCTATTAGTTAAAGGAAGGCGGCATCAATGCAGTGACAAGAAAACTGATAAAATCACGCATACCAACCTATAAAGATTCATCTAACCGTGAGTCAAAGGAACTGCTGAGTTAACTGAACTAGGTGACCCTTATTTTTCTATTTGATTTGTTTTAAACTTGTTTATTGGATAACAAATTGAAATAAAGTGTGATGCACGGTTTTCAGCAACTCTCCACTTAATATTACATTCGACCACTTGTCGCGCGGCTGTCAGTCTATCCATGTATGTGACGCAGATTGAATAATGTGGTTTAGGTTTATGAAATATGGAAAGAATTACAAAACGATTACTTTTTATTGAAAAACGGAATAAAACCGAGGCAAGAAATCCACTTTTGACTGTGTCTCTGCTCATAGTATTAGATATCTTTTTCTAATATTAAAATGGAATTAATTTACAAAAAACTAAGAAGTTATTGGTATTTTCTTTTGGATATTTTATCTCAATAAAACCTTGCACTTGTGAAATTGCTTTTAATTTCGTTTTCTCAAGCCAAAGATGTGACTTTTGCCCCCCGTATTTGTTTTCAAACCCTCAGGGGCGTGTTCTCGCACCAGTCGAGTGCCGGCTGCGACGTGAACAAACAAGATTGGAAAGGGTAAACTGCTTACAAAGTTTTATTAATATTTACATACATAAAGTCTTATTCTATTGGTGGAATTTTGATTTGTAAATAGTTGTTGAATATACACAATTATTTTAGAAATAACATGAATGCATGAGCATGTATATACCATTATCTGTTCTTTTAAAAAATTACAATACTAATAACTGTTTTTGAAAAGGTTTATTGTTAATGTTAAATAATGGTTATTAAATAAACTCTTGAGAGCGTAACTTAATTTTGAAAGGAACAAATGACACTTTGAAACTTTTAAGTAAAGAATTACGAACTGTTGATTCCTTTATTAAGTTCTGTTCCATTTCATTACACATATTTTTTTAGCTTACAATTGATTCACAGTTGTTTTTGGTTCATGTTTTGGTAAATATATTATATACATCATTACAGTTAAATGGAACGTTTAATGTACTTAATAATATATGATTTTGCGGAAACATCATTGACACAGTATTTTATTCGCGTAAAAAACGGAAAGTCTTAGTCAAAAATTATTAATTCAGTTTAAGCTCTATTAAGCAATAATAAATGTACATAAATTAACATGGTTCAGTATCTTAGACCAGATAAAAATTAAGTTAGAATAAAAAAACTGCAATTTATACAAAACACTATTTGCTAGCCTAAAGCAGTAAGCGCACACCACAATACTTCGTTTGCTCCATTGGTAAATGGCTTAATTTAAATCGTTTGCCTAATTTCTGTTTGCACACGGACACTAAGAATAATGAAGTAGAAAAACTATTCGACTTTTACTTTACAAAATGAACCCATTGATTAAACTATAGAGACTAGCAAATACATAAAGAATATAATTTCACAAGTTAGCTTACATCATTTCAGTCTATATAAGACACAATTTAACAAATACAACACAAAAAAGCTGAACATAGTCGCGGCTCATTATTTGGGGCAGCTTTTAATTCCATCATGGGACTGTACTGAGCCGGATTATCTTTTCTCTCAGATAAATGTTCGACCAATTTAGGAAACATGTTAACCTCATTTGTATGCTAGTTTTCTACAACGCAAACATTATTTTAATGCTATTTAGTTGATATCAGACCAACATATCGCCCATTTAAAACTCACTTTATACAATAAGTTATTTGCAGAAACTGTTCAATGGCATGGCTTACATTTTGATATTATTCTTTTTATGAATAAGTGCTGACCTTATTTTAAAAGTCAAACATTTATAAACAAGCGCCCTGAAATTGAGTGATTGTACCACAATTTTCAGCAAATAACTTCCTCTGATTAAATTTGAAAACACTGTTGTTAAATGCAACTTAAAGATTTTTTTTTAATTTTTAGAAGAAGAAATTTTTTAAACTTATATGCTTAATATATAAAATAAACATCATACCACAGCTGAGACTATTACACTTATAAAAGGAATGTGAAAGTCTATTCCATTTGATTATTAAACAGAGACATTTAAATGATTTTAGTTAATCATCATCATCATCATCATCATCAGCCTTTGATAGTCCACTGCTGGAAATAGGCCTCCCCTAATACACCCCTATCCATTAGAGGGTTTTTGGACCGTATCTCACCACGCTGGTCCAATGCGGGTTGGTGGGTAGACCGCCTTTTTACATGCCCATCCGACGCATGGATCATCTTACTTTTCAGACAATTGGGTGATCGGCCCAAACTGTCCTAACCAACTAGGAAACAACAATGAAAATTTGTTGAGTCCCCGCAGGATTCGAATCCACGACCTCCGGTTTCTAAAGCAAACGCCAATACCACTAGGCTACGGAGGCAGTTAATTTTTTTAAACTACAGTATATTTGAGAATGAGTTAAAATAAAAATTATTATCTGTAGGACGAATTGGACTAATTGTGAAGTTGCAATGGCCTTACGATTCATCACCATCATCATCATCAGCTTGTGTCAGTCCACCGCTGGACATAATCCTCCCCTAATGCACACCACCGCTTCCGATCTTCGGCTATTCTCATACAGCCCCCACCGGCCACTTTGCGAATGTCGTCACTCCATCTTGCCGCAGCGCATCCTTCACTATGTTTGCCTCAAACCTCTCCACTCCAGAACTTTCCGACTCCAGCGGTCGCCAGTTCTGCGGCTTATATGACCGGCCCACTGCCACTTCAGCTTACTAATCCGTTGCGCTATATCGGTTACTCTGGTTCTCTGACGGATCACATCATTTATAATGCGGTCCTTCAGAGATATTCTGAGCATAGCCCTCTCCATAGCTCGCTGAGCGACTTTGAATTTGTGGACCAGTCGAACCGTAAATGTCCAAGTCTCGGCACCGTAGGTCACGGTTAGGACGCACTGATCGAAGACTTTCGATCTGAGGCACTGTGGGATGGGTGACGAGAAAACTCGACGAAGTTTATGAAAAGCTCGCCCAGCTAAATCCTTCTGTTGGCCTCCCCCTCAAAGTGGTTTATACCTAGTTCGAGCGTTTGCCCTAGGTAAACGAACTCCGAAACTACTTCGAGGGAGGTGCCATTAATTATGATCGGTCCCGGATTTGAAAACAGTGTCCTTAATTGCCACATAAAGATTGGCATAGTTTGTAAATCTTATATGGCACAGTATAATATACAAATAGACATTATACCACACTGAGACTAGTACACTTATAAAAAAGTCAAAACCAAGTTTTACTGTTGGTGGTCCCCTTTTTACAAGGAGTCTGGGTGGGTACCACCGTGGTGCCTATTTCTACCGTAAAGCAGTAGTGTGAAACCACTACTGTGTTCCGGTTTGAAGGGCACCGTAGCCAGCGTATTTACTGGGTAAACTTGAGAGTTAACATCGTATGTCTCAGGTAGGCAGCGCGTTGGTGATTCCAGTATTGCCAATGTCTATGGGCATCGGTGACCACTTTCCATTAGGTGGCCCGAGTGTTCGTCTGCCTGCGCAGGCAATTAAAAATAATTGATTATTAAACAGATACATTTAAATAATTTAAGTTAAACTGCAATATGTTTAAGAACGAGTTAAAATAAAAAATAATTACCTGTAGGACGAATCGGACTGAAAGAGAAGTTGCAATGGGCTTACGATTAAATAAAAATAAATTTAACGTAGAGATTTGTGTACCAAAATTTACACGTTATAGTAAGCTGTATCTTATAGGTGGTTTATTACAGGACCAAAGCGGTAGTGTGAAAACACTATCGCGTTCGGGTTTGAAGGGCATCATAGCCAGTGGATTACCTAGATCAACGAAAGATGTAACATCCTAGGTCACACAGTAGACAGCGCACAGGTGATATTCCCGGCATTGCCGATATCAATGTGCGTTCATCCAATTTCTATCTGGTGGCCTGACTGCCCGTCTGCCTTCGTAAGGAAAAAATTATATCGAATTGTCAATAATCTAGCACTCTTGGAAAGCAATCATCGTCTTTACAAATCTCAGACGTGACTTTTCTCCTTCAGCTATTTGTTTACACGCATCTTTGGGTATTCTCACACCGCTCGAGTGCCGGCTGCCCCCTGAATAAACATGTTCCCGAGGGAACTCCGTCAAAAATTAGATGGTGTTTACTTGCCTATAAAAAATTCAGAAGCTTCATAAAAATTATAATTTGCTAGCGCGTTATCGTAGAATTTCGGTAGGCACTAACTTGTTGAGATGTTTTAATTGGTGCTTACTAAAATACTTAATTTCTTTCTTTGCTCGCAATTTATAAATATTGTCATGGTAAGCTTATTAAGGTACATTTCACGCTAATTAAGTTACTTCCATGCGAAAAGAAAAAGTAAATATAATATTTGTCAAAGATGCATGGTCGGTCCACCCACCATCCCGAATTGGACCAGCGTGGTAGGATACGGTCCCAAAACCCCCGAATAGAGAGGGCGTGCATAAGGGAAAGCCTATGTCCAGCTGTGGACTAACACAGGCTGATGATGATGAAATATTGTTACGAATAAACATTACGACAACTAAATATTTCTCGACCTAAATGGATATTACACATTTTTAAAAGCCGGAAAACTCCTGAAAATAGTAAATGAAAATTGATGGCGTTACTAATTTTTACATCATACATAGATCATGCGACTCGCCTTTAAATTTTTTTTTATTTCTTTTGTAAACATAATATTAAGCAATTTAAGATGGGTAATTTTGAATTTATTAATTATAATAATTATCTTTTAATAATTAAATCCTAATTCAATTTCAGTTTACAATACTGTTAACAGATAAAACATGTCGGAACGACTTTTAATTTAATAAATAACTCGAAAAAATATACTTGACTTTACTTGCAATAAACATTGAAATTTAACAAACTACCTTTTAGTTTGATTTAAAAGTTAAATTGTATACACATAACGTATTTAACTAATACTTTCTTGTATTTACGCAAATACTACACATGATTTAATAAAATCCGTAAAGTCTTTAATTAAATGAAATTAAACTAATTCAAAAATAGAAATACTGACGTCTTCGCTTGTATAGAAAATGTAACAAAATCCAATCCAGTAACATTTCCCGTCTTTTTCATATAGCACAAAATCCACTTATAAAGATTATCATTACTATAATTTAGAATTATTTATCAGTTTTACTTTTACCGTGTAGACGATTATAAAAGACATATTATTTTTTAAATTTAGCTAGATTTGAAAATAAAAGGCATCGCACTTAACATGTAAATTCCAATAACCTTTTAGAAAATGGTACCATTTTAAACACATTGTGGACTAGCTTTATCCTAAAAAAGCTAGACATACGACAACACTATATTCCAGTCTAGTTTAAATCTGATTCTTTCTTTGGCTTCAATAAATCTTTTAAGCTGATCTCCGTCTTATCGCTGTACATTTTGTCGTCCCTTTTATCAGTCTATACCCTTATGTTTATTCAGTACAATGTTTGCATATCCTCTTTGTGTTATTGGATCTGTCAATTCAAACGCTTTTATTTTATATTTCCTTAATGACATAAACCGTGTCATACGTGTACATAAAATATAATAGCCTTCTTTATTGTCAGTAAAACACATTTTACGTAGGTTCTGATTTATCCTCATTTTGTCGAATTTACTTTGGTGACTCTTTAGCTTGCCTTAAGCAAAGATTTATCGGATGTCCCGATACTAGTTTCAACTTCGTTTACTTTATATTTTTGTACCTCCAAGGTGAAATAATAAAAATATATGTTATGAAACATTAAACATTAAAATAATATTAATCATAAACACATGTTCATGCATTTATTATAAAAATTGTAAGCCGTTCCAATTTTTTTTTGCAGTATTTATTTACGCACAAGGTTCAGCTGTGTATATCTTTAAAAATACTTTATTACAACAGTAGAACTATTGTATATACTCGTAAATATATCGAATGATTTCGAAACAAATCTATTGTGTGTGTATTGTTATTAACGCTTATTAAGCAGCAGATGTACAGAGTAGCACGCGCAATGCTAATATTTGCGATGATAAATAATATTTAAAAAAATACTAAAAAAATACGCTTTTGTAGCAACCTGAAATAAAAACTACAAAGAATTTTTAACAACAAAGAGTTTATATTACATGTAGCAAAAGGTGAAAAAATCAATCATAATGAATTACTTTTAAAATAAAATTATTTGAATTTTCAAACAAAACCATTCAATTCAGAGTCTTTCACTCTGAATTGAACGATTTTGTTTATAATTGTGCTTGATATATTATGGTTACAATCATTCTATTGGCAACTGCCTATTAAAGGAGAGTTATGAGAATGTTGAGAAATGAGTGCATTTCACAACATTCCCACGCTCGTTGTCATCGGTCTTTGAGACGTGTGCAAAGTTTCGAGTTAATCAGACGTTTCGAAAACTGTGAAAATCGCATTCAAAGATTCCGTTACATACTCTATGTATGTACCATCATACATCCTGAACTTATATACTTGCTAAAAATAAGATACTCCTACAAGCGGCATACCAAACACTTTTATTTTTAATAATTTGGAATCGATTTTGCCTAGCATTGCAATCTTCCTTGGAGCTTGATAGATCCATTAGATACTTTTTTTTATTTAATACCTACCTGATGGGAAGTGGTCACCGACGTCCATAGACATCGGCAATACTAGGGGTATCACCAACGCGCTGCCTACCGTGAGACATAGGGTGTTAATTCTCATTTACCCAGTAATTACGCTTGCTACGGTGCCCCTCAAACCGGAACACAGCAGTGTTTTTGCTTACGGCAGAATCAGGCACCGTGGTGGTACCAACCCAGACGGTCCCCTGTACGCCTATCACCAGTAGTAGAAAAACTAAAGCGTTATTAAAGTTTTTTTAATTCTCCTACATATTTTTACGATATAAGAGATATATTTAAGGTACTACAATATTCAGTATATAATTGATACTTACTCATTACTTTGGTTATACAATTTCTATTATAGTATTTACAATTTTGTAAATTTCTTCATTAGAAGTACTTGATTATAAAATAACAAAATTTGTAGGTCAAAAAATTCGTATTATTCAAAATTACTTAAGTTAAATACAAATTTGGATATAAATATCCAACTTTTTGTACCTACAAGCTATATATCAAAACTTATTATGAGATAGTTTCTAATGTTTTAAGCACAGGAATTTATAAGCGTGTTGTATGATTAATCCATAAAACTGACGATACAAAGATTAATAAATTTTACAATTTGCTAAAATTCGCAAAATTCACTTTTCTTCAATAATCTGTCTTTTCTGTGCTTTGTCTGATAATTTCGGCCAATTAAGATTACCTTATTGGTACTTAATAAAATAACTTATTTGTTTCTTTGTTCAAAATAAAAAAAATTTCTCATAATTCAAGTTTAAATTGGTATCGGATAGATATCTAATTCTGATATCTGTAGTTTAGATCCACTGACTGAACCCAGTGCACTGGATTCGAAGCTAGAGACTAAATTTACAATAATCTTATCTGTTTAGCTTTACTGTTGGATTGATTTGTTCAATCAGCAGACAGTTAAAATATCTTTAATTGATTAAAATTCTAATTTAAATTTATCGGATAATTTCTATGTTCTGCATATAACTGCCTCCGTAGCCTATTAGTAAAGGCGTGTGCTTTAGAAACCGGAGTTCGTAGGTTCGAATCCTGCGAGGACTCAACAATTTTTTATTGCTGTTTCCTAGTTGTTAAGGGCTATTCAAAAGTAGTTACTATTCAAATAATTTTCGTCACGACCTAATAAAGAGGTTTAATTCATTGCGCTGTTTACTTTTTGTTCATTTTATTATTTTAACTTTACTTTTTAGCTACTTTAAAAATTCCGAATTCAGGGAATAATTTGGAAGAGAGACAAAATAATTGGATGCCGAAACATTGAGACTTACTGTAGCCTATTTTGTTGTTCCTAATATTTTTTGACGCGACCTCTAAAGGCACCGCGGAAAAAATAATTACGTTCCATGTTTTTAATTTAACTTTTATTATGCTTTATTAGGAATAAGGTTAGCTTTTATTGAGTTGTAAAGAAATTAATTTGCTAAGGGCCATTTGCTGATAAATATTTGTGCAATATTTTCCTTACTTATTATCTACTTAATAATAACAGTTGACAAATTAATTATTGCTGAATGAAGAATGGATAATAAAAAGCAGCTATAAAACTTGAATGTCTTGTAAATGATTAAAAAAATTACTGAACTGCTAAAGTGAAATTGCTAAATTGAAAAGCTTTATTTGACTTTGTAATTAATGAAAACATAAATGCGAATAAAGCTTCACCTTTTTGTTCAATTAAAAGGGTAAATTATAGTATATAACAAAAGATCTAATATAATAAAAACGTATTTAACTAATTTAAAAGTTAAAATACTGACATCTTTATTGGCATGGACAATATAATCTACTACATTTCTTGCGCTTTTTTACGTAACACTCAAATCTAATTATAACTAGGTGCGATCATTTATCTTATCAGTGCGTCCTACCCGTTATGACGGCTGCTCTACAAATTTAAAGTCGCTCAGCGAGCTATGGAGAAGGTTAAGCTTAATCTCTGAAGGACTGCTTCAGAAATGTTGTGATCCGTCAGAGCGCCAGAGTCACCGATATAACCCACTGGATTAGTATATATATATATATAAGCCGTAAAACTGACGACCGCTGGAGTCGGAAAGTTCTGGAGTGGAGACCGAGGTTCGGCAAACGTAGTGTAGGACGCCCTGCGGCATGATGGAGTGATGACATTCGCAAAGTGGCCGGTGTGGGCTGGATGAGAATAGCCGAAGATCGTAGGTAGTAGCGTCCATTAGGGGAGGCCTATGTCCAGCAGTGGACTGACACAGGCTGATGATGATGACAATGTTAACGATAACTATCATTTTTCGAATTTATAGGATCACAAATGTCATCCATTCCAGCTTTTTTTTAGAACAGTACCTATTAAAAGATGGTTTTTCTACATCCACGGTTAATGAAAATAAAATTTATACAAAATACAGATAACAACACGTATGACAACGAGCTATTCCAGTTAAGTTTAAATGTGATTTTTTCTTTGGCTTTAATAGATGTCTTAAGCTTATCCCCGTCTTATCGCTATACATTTTGTCATCCCTATTTCAGTCTCCCCTCTTATGTTTATTCAATACAATGTTTGCATATAGTCTTTCCGTGCTAGTCGTATTTGTCAATTCAAATTCTTTTGTTTTATCATTTTATTTATGACACAAATCGTGTCACGTACGTGTAGTATTAATAGTGAAAAACTTCAAGTAAATAAACTTATAAATTTTATTTATATAACATTCAATAAAGTTAACTGTGATTTAATCGAAAATATATGTTATTAAAGACTAAACATTAAATCATATTAATAGAAACACAGGTTTACGCATTTTTAAATGCAAGTTTTAATGTAAATATCTTTAAAAATATTTTTATATTACTTGTAAATGAATCGAACGATTTTTAAACAAATCTTTTACGTGTGTATTTTTATCATCGCATATAAAGTAGCAGATGTACAGAGTAGCACTCTACTACGCGCGATGCAAATATTTGCGATAAAAATAAGACACTCACTCCTACAAGTGGCATACCGAACATATAATTTTTTATGATATGAAAGTATTTTTAACATCGTGAACTTCTAGAGCTCCATATCCGTTTGGAGCAGAAAAACCAAAGCATTTTTTACTGTTTGTCTTCATTTCTTTTAATATTTTTTCACGAAAGCAAATGGTATTTGCATGTTTTCTGTAGCAATAGGGTTATTAGAGGTTGAACTTAGTTAAATTTAATGTATCTAACACAGAGACGAATTATGAAACCTAATACATAATTTTTTTAAAATTTTGTACGTACCTTAAACTTTGTTTGTACGTCTTCTTTCACATAGGCATTTTCCCAAATAATCATGGGGTTGGTTCACTTCTATCCATTCAGATGTAACTGACATAACAGTTTATGCGCAGAGCGACTGTCATCTGACCTCAACGACCTTAAGGGTTAACCGCATTCTATGTACCTCCTATAACGACCGCAGAAAGTCTTGACAACCGGGACCGTCTTTTTCTATCCGACGCATGGATCATATTTTTTAGACAATTGGGTGATAGACCTTCATTGTACTAATAGACCAGAAAACAACGATAACACAAAGTTGTTTCCCCACGTGACCTAGTTTGTAAAGCAAGGGCTAATACCGCTAGGCCACGGAGAATAAATTATAAGTTTTAAAATTAAAAATTAATAACTTCATAAATTTCACGCTCTGAAAATAATCAATGATAAATACAAATTTAGGTTTTGAATGACAACGCTGTGACAAACTTTTTTGTATTTACATACTAAATATTAGAAGTTATTATATGATAAATTAATTTATCAATGACAACGAACCTGGTAATAGAATGCTTGCTTCAGGCTTTTTTTTAAATACTTAATATGGAAGTGTGTACTGCTAATATGAATGTATATTTGATTATTTTAAAAGTTGACAAATAAAGGCCTGCTGAGTTCCTTTTCCCGGTTCTGTTTAGGTCATAAGCGTCCTATTCCGAACCGGAGGTAGCGTCCTCGCTTATTGACAATAAGCAAGTGTTATACTTCTTTATTGAATAAAGATATTTGAATTGAATTCAATTGGAATAAAACTTTGTAACATTTTCAGCCCAGGAATGCATAAACTTGTAGTATGTTTACTACATAAAAGTGAAGATACATAGTTCATAGCCCACTCCATCCGATAATTTAATAGCAAAGTAATAGTTACTCCATTAGCGCGTAGGGTGCGGCTTTGCGGCCAACGAGTGCTTTCAAAGGCTGAACAAGTTTTACTCAAGTACTCAATGTTTTGCGGTATCTAGTTATGTGCAGAAAATTCATAATTTCTGGTTTTGGGCATGTAAATACAGTCGAGCATGTAATTACATCGAATAAGGTTTTGAGCATGTTAATACATTCTACAAAACTTTATTCAAATCTAAAGCATATTTAATAATATAGATAATTTTAGTTTAGGCAGATATTTAATTTATACTCATAATATAAACTTAAGAAGAGAAAATAAAACTGCAGATTGTATTGTTTACAATCAAGTTTTATGCGTCGCAATCAAAGGTCGCAAAACCAATGTTTTCAAAAATATATTTAATTAGAATAAAAATTACAATACTATATTAACTTTAACTTAAGTTATTATCAATTGAAGTTGAATCAATGGATGAATGCGAGTCTGCTTCGCGCGGCTTTCAAAATGCCCACGGCTTTCAGCTCGAACTTAGCAATCGCTTCCAAACCCTAGACAAGTGCAACACTGTGGACGATATTAATACTGAGCTCGTGGAGACTGTTCATGGTGTGGGTTCTAGGTTTTATATAACACACCGCAAAACTGGAACCCAAAACTCACCGATGCCGCTCTTAACCTTCTGGACACAAGACGGAAGATGCGGCTCAGTCTTCTTCGATAAGTCAGATTACAGGCAGCTTAATAGACAGATCTCTAGGTATATGCGGCGGACTTGCGTAACTTTAATACATCTCGTATTATAGAAGCAAAGAACGGAACCAATGTTCTAAAGTCCTCGCCAGAGATCTGTCTATCGGCAAAAGTCAGTTGACTAAGTTGAAGACCGATAATGGGGCCGTCATCTCCAGTAGGCCGGAGGTTTTGAAAGAGATTGAGAGGTTCTATGGACAGTTGTAAAATCGTCCTCGGAGCCTCTTACTTAAGCGAGTGACGACCCAAGAGCAAAGCACATCCGGCGCAACTCGAAGATATCCCGGACATCAGTCAGAGCGAGATACGAATGGTTCTCGACCGACTTAAGAATGGCAAAACGCCTGAATTACAGCAGAGCTTCTGAAAGCGGGTGGAGAACCGGTACTTGTAGTCCTTCAGAGGCTCTTTATTTTTGTCCTAAAGGCTGTTATTACAACCAGAAGCATGGATCAGAAGCTTGATGGTGCTGTTTTTCAAGAAAGGCGATATGAGCCTCTTGAAAACTATAGACCGATTTCCTTCTGAGCCGCGTTTATGTTCTGTTCTCGAGAGACATTGTGAATCGTCTCGCTTCCAGACTAGACGACTTCCAGCCACCGAACAAGCTGGATTCCGAAAAGGCTTTAGTACCATAGAACACATATTTAGAAGACTGAGGGTATAATTGCCTTTATGCTTGGCGTTTGTGGACTATGAGAAAGCCTTTGATTCTGACGAAATTTGGGCTGTGCTGCAGGCCTTCAGCGTTGCCAAATTGACAGTCGGTATATCAAGGTGCTGAGGTGTTTGTACAGTAAAGCAACGATGTCCGTCCGACTACAATCCAGTAGTACGACCTATTCAATTGCAGAAGGTGTAAGACAGGGTGATGTTATATCCTCGAAACTCTTTACCGCTGCATTGGAAGACGCATTCAAACTTCGAACTTTCGATTGGAAAGGACGAGGTATAAACATCGATGGCGAGTGCATTCACAGCTTAGATTTGCCGACGACATAGTCATAACGGCGTAGTCGCTGGAGACCTCAACGCTATGCTCAATGACCTCAACAGTGTTTTCCAACACGTGGGCTTTAGGATGAACATGGAGAAGACAAACACGCCGGTGGTTGTTGTCCGATATCCCTCAATGTCTAAAAACAAGGTCTTCAACCAGTGCGTGTTGCCAGTGATGACCTATGGAACTGAGACGTGGTCCTTCACTGCTGGCCGCATGAGGAAGGTCTAAGTCACTCAGCGAGCTATGGAGCGAGGCTATGCTCGGAATTTCTCTGCGTGATAAAATGCGTAATAAAGACATCCACAGCAGAACGATGGTGACCGACAGTAGCTCGCAAAGTTAGCAAGCTAAAGTGGCAATAGGCCGCCATCTAGCTCTAGAAACGATAACCGATGGGAAAAAGGTTCTCTAGTGGCAGCCTCGTACTAGCTATTGCAGTGTGGGACGACCCCTCGAGATGGAGTGACGACCTGTTCAAGTGTGCGGGAAGTCGTTGCATGCAGGTGGCGCAGGATCGTACTTCTTGGCGGCTCATGAGGGAGGCCTATATCCAGCAGTGGACTTTCGCAGGCTGATATGATGATGATGATGATACGCGTGGCTTATCGGTCTAACACGTCGCGTACGATGACTTCCTATGAACTTTCTCGGTATTTGCATCGTGAGATCCTTGCGAAATCTTGTACCGCCAGCGATGATTATATTTCGTGAGAGTCATCGGGTAATGCATACTCAGCCGTTGTGTCATGGGAGAGTTGCGTAATATCACCAATGATGTTACTCGACCGATGCATGCTCAGCTTTTACTTAGCACCTTGCGTAACAATCTAGACCTTGTAAAAAGCAATAATCGTATTTCCAAATCTCGAACGTGACAAACAGTCTTTATGAATCAAATAAAAGATAAGTTGCTATTTGTATATAATTTGTTATGGCTTATTGGATAGGTTCAATACAATTCACCGTTTACTTTTTCTTCATTTTCTCAATTTAACTTTACTTTTTAGCTACTTTAAAAGTTCACCGAATGAAAGAAATAATTGGATGCCGAAACATTGAGATTTACTGCGGCCTATTTCGATGTTCCTAATAAAAATTAACGTGATCTCTAAAGGCACTGCGGAACAGATAATTACGTTCCATGTTTTTAATTTAACTTTAATTATGATTTATTAGGAATATGGTGAGCTTTTATTGAGTCGTATTAGAAATTAATCCGCTAAGGGCAATTTTCTGATAAACATTTATGCAAAATTTTCCCTATTTATTATCTTCTTAATAATTACTGTTAACAAATGAATCATGGCATGGCAATCAAAGGCAGCTATAAAACTTGAATGTCTTTTAAATTATTAAAAAAAAATTGTAAAAGTAAAAGCTTTATTTGACTTTGCGTTTAATAAAGACATAAATTGGAACAAATTTTCACCTTTTTGGTCGATTTGAAAGGTAAGTTATAGTAAATAACAAAAGCCTATCTTTCTAAATGTATTTTATTTATAAAAAGTTTACTAAACATCATAAACAATAATTAAATTATTAAATTATTTTGAAAACGTATTTAACTAATTTAAAAGTTGCGTTTTTACGTAACACAAGATATAATTACAGACCGTGTTAAATCTATGATCGTCTTTCCAAATCTCAAACGTGACTTTTCTTCTCTCGCTATTTGTTTACAAGCCTCTATGGGCTCTCACGCCGCTCGAGTTCCACCTGCCTACGTGAATGAACATGTTCCCAAGGGAACTACGTTGAGAAATTATGTAATGTTTACTTAGCTATAAAGAATTCAGAAGCTTTATAAACTTTATAATTTGCTCTATAATTTTCAGTAATTCCACAACATGTATAATTTCGGCAGTTATGACCTAATTAAGGTCTTTTAATTAGTGTTAACTAAAATACTTTATTTCTTTGCTCGCTATTTTGAAACGTTGGCATGGTTACTTTAATAAGGTAGATGTCACCCTTTTCACGCTACTCCTATGCGGACAGAAAAAGTTAAACCATATTTGTTAATATCTTATCATTACTCCAATTCAACAATATTTTATCTGAAATACATAAACTGAACTAAAATTTTTTTTAGTCATTATGTATAAAATATATAAATAATATACCTTTAGTTAAAACAATAAGAAAAATCATTAAAACCGTCAATTTACTATAAATTTTGGCCGCAGTATTTTACAGCTTTCAGAAATATCTAATATTTATCAAGGTACCGATATTTCATCATCAAGATTAATATTTATTTGTTAAACATTTGCTTTTACACGTATTCATAATAAAAAGCAATTTACCAAATGGTGCCCCATATTTTAGTTATTGTTCTTTGTGATTGATTTAAATGAAACCTTATAAAAATTTTGTTTGATCATATCAAAATTTGGCTGATTGATTAAGCAAACTTTTCTTACTAGACAAACTTTATGCAAGTAAATTTTTGTATTTAAAAGAAATATAAATTAACTTATAAGTAAAAATGACTTTAACCGCCTCCGTGGCCTAGGGGTATTGGCCCTTGCTTTATAAACCAGAGATCGTGAGTTCTAATCCCGCGGGGAAACAACGTTAAAATGTTTGAAATATTCAATAAATGTATGATATAATTGTAAGTGTTGTTTTCTGGTTGGTTAGGACAATATGGGCCGATCACCCAAAAGTAAGATGATATGCTGCGGATGGGCATTTAAAACGTCGATCCCGGTGGTCAAGACCATCTTCGCAGTCGTTATAGGATGTCAGTGCCATCAAATTTACTGACAACTAATTCATCCTTCGAATGCAGTTTACTTTTTGGGTTGCGGTGGTCAGGTGCTAAAAATTGTCACCCCCTCTGTAAAATGACCACATGATAACTTGGGAAAATGGCTACGTGACAGATATATTAAAATATAAGAACGTGAGAACTTAACTTGAAAATTTCTACGCATATGGTTGCCAAAAAAACTGTATAAAATAAAATAATCATCGGTCCATAAACATTTCGCGCGTTACATACCACATTACAACAATTAAAATCTACAGTCATACATTTTTTTAATTTGTTTATTTTTTTTTATTTTGCCAATACTTAAAATAAAATAAAGCGCGAGTTTACTAAACCACTTGCTAAGAATCAAATAAAAGATAACTTACTATTTATATGTAAATCGTTACGACCGACTAGATAGGTTTACTTCATTCAGCTGTTTACTTCTCTTTCTCTTTTTTATTTTCTTACTTAATTTTACTTTTTAGCTACTTAAAGGTCCAACAAATTCGGGAAACAGTGTAGGACCGAGACAAAATAATTGGATGCCGAAACATTGAGATTTACTGTGGCCCGTTTCGTTGTTCCTAATATTTTTTTAACGCGACCTCTAAAGGCAACGCGGAACAAATAATTACGTTCCATGTTTTGAATTTATCTTTTATTATGACTTATAAAGAATAAGGTCAGTTTTTATTGTCTTGTTTAAGATATGAGCGAGCTGAAGGCGAACAGCAGCAAAATATTTGGTTATTTATTTATAATATTCTTAATTTCGTGGGAATTTAATCTGATTTGATATTACTGTATATTTTTATTGACAAATAAACCATGGCTGAATGACGAATACATAGAACAAAGTAGCTTTAAAACTTGAATGTCTTTTAAAGTATTAACAAACTTGACATCGTAACAAACATATACAAATATTCAAAAAAACATTTTTGATTTTTGTTTTATTCATAAAGTAAGTTTTAAACCATAATAAAGAGCGATTTTATAGAAGGGAAGAAAAGTATTTAGCTAAAATAAAAGTAAAAAATTTACATATTCATGACAAATGTTACAACGTATACTTTTTATGATACACGAGACCTAATTATGATGTTGAGACTGGATTATCTGGCCCTCAGTTATACGGATTCGCGATTATCCGAATTACCAACCACTTATAATATATATATATATGTATTTTCAGAAAATGTGTCTCTTAATAACTTCTTTATAAACATCGATTTTCGTTAATATGTTAGGGTAATTGTTGTTTTTAAAAAGATACAGCATAGTAACATTATGTACCTCATACCTACAAAATCCTCTTGTCTTCATATATTTGATTACATACCCGGATTGTCGATTATCCGAATGCCCAACAACAACAATTAGTCTCGAATAATCAACTTTCCACCACTGCAGCAATATTTTTAGAAATTGTAGAATCGTAAAAGTTATTTATTCTAACCTTTTTTGAACAGTGCATTTTTAAACAATTTTGTCCTAATTCCACGATTAATGAAGATATAAGCGTCAACAGGGCAATTTGGACCGATCAACCAATTGTCTGAGAAGTAAGATGATCCATGCGTCGGATGGGCATGTAAAGGCAGCGTGGTGGGATACGGTCTGGAGACCTCCTAATGAATTAGGCGTGCATTAGGGGACGCCTTTGACAAGCAGTGGGCTAACACAGGCAGATAATGATCTGACACAAATCATGTATTTTTATTATCAGGTAAAACACATTTTATGAAGATTCTAGCTTATTAGAATTTTTCGGTAGACTCTTTTGCTCGCCGAAAGCCATTTTTCTTTATATTTTTTGTAACTGAAATAATATTTAATAAATTCTACTGTACTTTCACCGAAAATATATTAATGTTAATTATAGACACATGTTTGTAAAGTTTTCGTACAAATTGTAAGATGCTCTAAAAATTTGGTTGCAGATTTTATTTTATACAAGTTTTTTCTCTACCGCAAATATCTTTAAAATTCCTTTTATAAGACGTTGGAATTAGTATCATCATCATCATCATCATCAACCTATATCAGTCCACTGATGGACATAGGCCTCCACTAATACACGCTACTGCTTCCGATCTTCAACTATTTCCATTCACTAGTAGTATTACTTGGAATTAATGCGAACGATTTTAAACATATCTATTGCGCGTGTATTTTTATTATCGCATTTAAATCAGCAGATGTACAGAGCAGCACTTTAATACACGCAATGCAAATATTTGCGATAAAAATAAAATGTTTAATCCTACTAGCGGCATGCCCAAACACTTTTAATTTTGATGATTCGAAAGTGTTACCATTGCAATATTCCTTGGAGCTTAAAATAGATCTACCATGAAGTGCAGAAAACTTAAAGCTTTACTACCGGTTTTCTTAAGATTCTATGGATATTTTTTTTACTAAATCGAGGCGTATTGGGATCATAGCCACTTCGAGGCATAGATCAAGTTCTCTGTAGTAATTGGGTTATAAGACGTTGACCACAGTAAAATTTGATATATCTTATACAGAGACAAAATCATCTTCAGCCTGTGTTAGTCCACTACTGGACATAGGCCACCCCTAATACTCTATATTTCATCTCTTTAAACCTTTGTACGGGCCGTATTAGTGCAATCTAACTCGGTACTACTTATACTTACTTTCTATTTTGTTTATGGTAAAAGAAGCATGATTTATACTATAAAATATAATATTTATGTTATTATTATTAAAGCCTCTATCTATGTAAATATAAGCATTGCAAAGGTCGTGGTTAATTAGGGCTCAGTAAATTCTTATTTTAGTTTGACATTCAACCGTGACAAACTTTTCAGTGACATGCGAAAAAAACATATGTGTAAAACTATGAATGTAGGTGATAGTTCCAAACTATTAAGCTATTATGAAATTCAAAGAATGTTGATTAATTATCGCGTACATTAATTTATATCATCAACTTCCGCTAATCAAACAAAATGTTAAAACTTATTAGGAGATAGTTCCAAACGTTTAACAGAAATTCAAATGTAAGATTTTCATAAAACTACGATGACATTCATAGCCTCCGTCCGATAATGCAATAGCAAAGTAATAGTAATTCATTATGAGTTAGTGCAAGCTTTGCTCAACTGAAGCGCTTTCAAAGGCTCAAGGAGTTTTAACCAAGTACTCGATGATTCGCGTTGTCTATTAATGTGTAAATATTTAAAGTACATGCTCTAAACCTAATCTGTACTTTATATTATAAAATGAAAGACTTCTATTCTTGTGCTTGTTGGTAATAAATAAACTCAAAAAGTACTGTGCTGATTTAAACGAATTTCTCAACATTGAAAAGCTACATTTACCTTTAGTGAAATAGGCTACTTTTTGCCCTATAAAAATCCTCTTCAAAAATCTAAAAATAACACGGGCATAGCCGTGACCGTACATCTAGTTCAAATATAAGTTTCGTCTGATATTATACATACTGACAGTTAAGGCACATGCCCTAGTATTTTGTCACTTAAACTTACTTGCAATGATCTTTAAAAAACCTTTGTATACGGGACTATTCACATGTTTAGATGACAAATTATTTAAGCCACATGGTCAGCAATGTAGTACAACAATATCAATATAACAAAATAATCAATACCGAACTGGATTACGACAATGACCTTCTCAAATTAGGAGCTAGATTAATGGTACAAGAAAATATTTTGCCTTGTGCTCTAATTGAGCTTCAACTTATTCTTAAGCACTTTTCTGGCATCGTTATAAAATAGATTGTCAGATTTTTCATTTGTTGTTTTTAAAACTTGAAAACCACCAATACCGAAAACTTTTCTTATCGAATTCTTGTTGGTGTTATAGAATTGGACGGTAAATCTATATAAACTATAGAGTTCACCTAACTTAATACAACATTCGATTTAAGCGGAATACAGGGTATTTCTTGTAATGTTTATCTTTGCTGAATCATGAACTACATAGTATAGGTTTGTTTATGGGATAACATGTTGTGCCAATGTTTTCTGCGGTTTTGCGTATGCATTCTTTTATTGACATTTTCCATTACGACTCGTTTCGATTTAAATGTGGCTGAAGTTCGTTGATATAATTTTGAATCTCTTTCTTTAATATATACATGGCTAGCTCCTCGATCTTCTCGATCCTCGAGACCTTTGATTGAAATAATTCCTAAAAAAAATTCTATAAATTTTAGGATCTGGGAAACCAATTCTTATCCATAAAACGAAACGTATTCTTTGTACACACATTGTTAATGTCTTAATCAGTAATTAAAGTTTCACAGGTTGATTGGCATTTGGTGCCATCTTATTGAAAATACATATATATATCGCGTATTTCGCGTGAATTTATCTTACTTTGGGCGCCAAACTTTCATAATATTTTGAGTTCACTACCTTCAAGCGCAGCGTTAATATAGTTTTATGTATACTCTATGATTTAAAAAAAACGTACCGAATGATTAAATCAGAAAATAGATTAGATTTAATACATGATATAGTTTTTTGTATTAGATTTAAGCCTAGATTTAATACAAAAAACTTTGATTATCAAATATAATCAAAGTTTTTTGTATTAAATCTAGGCTGAAAACCTGACGGTGCGTAACACGGCCTCTTCATAAGAAACACATCGTAAGGGGCTACAAATCCACTCGCCGCCCTGAAATCTCGTTTGCTTAGTAATTACGCTGGCGAAGGTGACCTTCAAACTGGAAGTCAGTTAACTTTGACAGAGATTTTAAGCACCTTTAAACTCGCTGCTTTGTTTTTATAAAGCTAGATTTGATGTAGTAGTACAAAATTTTATAAAAAAGACTTCCAGACCGTCTTATCACTGACAAATTAAATTATTATAAGTATTATTATTAGCAAAGCTAAACAAGTAAACGACCAAGCGCTTCCTTTGACGATGACCCATTTCAGTGTTTAATGCTTATGAATAAATAAACTCTCTTATCTCACAGATTAATATTTTATAACCTTTTTGAAGAGACGTAAAGTTTTTAATTTAGCTTTGAACTATGATTGAAACATATTATGGATTAAAAAAAATACACTGTAAAATTTTATAAACACTGAAAGTTAATTTCTAAACTACATTTTCATGCTACTGACAAGAAAAGTATTAAGTAAACATTCAACATCGAGAAAAAGAATTTTAAGATAATTAAACACAAATTAGCGGCCAACATTGATAGATTAAAAGCGTCAGAAAACTTGATCAAAGGTATCCGTTACGAACGAAGTTTCAATTTTAATTAAGTTATAATCTCTTTATAACTTGTCTTAGGGTGGAAGAAATTAGATGAGCAAACATTTCTAGGTTAACTTCGTCAAATTATTTAACATTAGGGTTAAGATTTTAACATAAGGGATAATTTAAACATATTTACCCTTCAATTATATCAACGGATAACTTTTATCAGTTACAAGACAAAACAAACAGCCAACAAGTTCATTCAAAGCACTTCTTGGGCCTGACTTTAGACTTGAGACTTCAATACTTTCATTGTCAACTTGGCGAACGTGAGTTAAATTCACGTCCGCCGCCCAAGGGTTATTAGTTATAAAGTCATATATTATACATACATTTCGCACGTACTGATCAAAGTTCCTCACCGCTGTCCTTCCGAGCAGCAGCGCGTCCATTTCACTCTCCGGTACTGGGACCACGGCCACCGTCGGTGCCGGGCCAGCTCTAACCGGCACATTCATTGTTACCACACTTAACTGCACTCCAGTTTTAACATCACATGTATTATTAACATCTTCACTATCGTTTACAACACCCACATCGTTGAACACATTTAACACAACAAAATTTTAGGTGCACTGTTCTAAGATTGCTATAATGACTATGAAAAAATTTACCGATAGAAAAAATATTTCTTTCACGTATATACTTCTAAAAATTAAGATCATCTATAAATACTAACATTTGCTACGATAACAACAGTCAATACATATAAAGATCAATATAAAATTGTTTTCCTTTAAAAATTGTCACAGCAACGTTTTGGATTTTCACTATATTTTCACAAAAAATAACTAATGATATTCGTTTAGTCTACTTTAAAGTGATATGCATATATATATTTGCTCTATGTTTGTTGTATTACAATACTATTTAGGTCAACAGTCCAATTCAACACTTGAAGATTTATATTAAGATAAGATGTGGTCTTTCTTCCGCTCCGATAAATCCTTTAGCGGCTTATCTCTGTGGCCATCTCTAAACACAATTCCCTTGTTCCCTTTTCAGTCTTCACTGTCCCATCCCAGTGTTCCTTTCGACGTGGGTGTTTAATATAATTCGTTATTTCGCCCGAAATACACTTGCCGAGCGATGGGAAGGCGCGATTCGATTAAATCTTAAGGCGCTATTGTGGAATCGTTCTCAGCTGCTGTTATTATTATACTAACATGAAATATGTTACCGAAATGTTATTTCATTTTGCAATTTAACGAAGCAGAACATCGGCAGTATAAATAATAATTTCAGCGTATTATTGCTATTGTAAAAGGTGAAATTTTTTCAGTTTTTTATTGATAATATATTTTAATTGAGTGGAGCACAAAATAAATCAAATATGATTTGAATAGATTTAATATTCTTACGGAAAGGCTAAAAAAATCTTTCTGACGGTAAAAAAATTAAATAAAATTCGTATTCTGCTTGTAGCATAATTTGGATCTTTGATAAAATTAACTTTAAAATTCGTACATTTACTCGTAACCGTGTTTTATATCACTAGCGTTAAATTTTGTAAACTTATCTTGACCTTGTACATTGCTCTGTTTCGTTTTCCAAGTCCCAGATATGAGAGTGTCCTCTTACGAAAATTTGTTTACGATCTCCTCGGGGGAGTAACACCAGTCGAGTGTCATCCACGGAGCGAACAAACACGTTCCGAATGAACAAACTCTGCACGAAATTTAATTCAATATTTATTCAAGTTGGCGAGATGAAATTCTATTGAAATGATTTTCTTAGGATTATTCTGTACTCGCAAATACAAGACATAATCGTTGTGCACATAAATAAAAAAAATAAAGTAGGAGTAACTGTTTGTATCATCAAAATTGTGATATATAATCGATACAAATAACAAAAACGCACTTTTAAAAATCTTTGTCTGTATGTCTGATTGTTCTTGCTAATCTTGTTTGTATGATTTTAACAGGACTTTTACTGGAAGGTAGCTTATGTAACTGAAAGTAAAGCAGGCCACTTTGTTTGGGAAAAAGTACTTTTTTATATTACCACGCGGATGAAGTCACAACAGCTAGTAATAAATATAAACGCATTGTTACTTATATAGTTGCGTGAAATATATTCGTGTAACAATTGTAATCTAAATTTAATATTAAACAGAACTTGATACAGTAAAGACCCAATTAGATAGCTCTAGAAGTTGAAAACGAATCACTTTTTTTTAATTACGACGTATGTATACATTGGCAGAACTTATTGAAGCTAATAGTTTCCCTTCATCTTTGAATTTATTTGTGCAGCTGGATTTATCGCGATCAATCAATCTATATCGGATTCCGCTATTTATATCTCGAATACCAGAAATCTATTTATAAAAATACATACGTACAATTCGCAGAAGCTGCCAGTGGGAATGATTTTGAACATCTAAAATATTTCTGACTCAAATATTGTTTAATCGAATCAATAGAGATAAATTAAGGCCAATATTAATTTAATATCAATTTGTTGCTTAATCGTTGGGACTTTCATCAAATTAAGATTTAATGTATTGAATTATTAATGTGCCTGTTGAGAAACGATTTCAGTTCGAAAATTATTCAAACTACAAACAGCTGCTTGCCAGAATATGTTTATGCTTAAACAATTTCAGGCAAGCAACGAAACAAGTTTCCAAGTTGCAACGTGAGAAGTTTTCGATAAACTCACTTGAATCAAATAACATCATATTTATATTTTATAAGTATGTTATTTATCGTTCAAATTAAAATCTGTTACAAAGAGTTAATTTTTAGTTGAATGAGGATGTATATAAAAAACGTCATATACGTATATAACTACGTTTCTTTATTAAGTTACACATTTATAAGCAGTCAGTCATACATCTTTAGTACATACCAGTAGTATAAGTAACATATTAAACTTGTAACGCCTTTAAAAATGAATTTATTTCTACAGTGTACTTTATGCAGTAGTCACAAAAGATTTATGCAAAGACCCAGATGTAAATAAACACCAATTGACCCCCAAAACAGCTCAAATTGCTGTACAAACAGAATCCCCTGTCGTGGTAACTGAAAAGCGCTTGCAAATGCACTCAATGCGATAGTAGGTCAACTGGGAGATAAACTGGAATATATTTTACAGCGTTAATTCACCGAATGACGAACCAATCTCGGTTCTCGGTTGCTCACGATTCTAGTTATTACGGATTTGGAGTGACAGAGGCCTATCTGTGTTGCATTAATTAACTTTATGCGTAAAGTTTATTATATCTATTTTGAATGAAAGTATAATTAAAAGATAAGTATATAATATTTTTAATAAACGCCTAATGCGTAATATAGCTTTATGTACAAATTATTAATGTGACATCGTATGTGTATAAGAAAAACTTACATCTGCTTATTTTAGTGCACATCATTGATAATGAAAAAATATTATTTTATTTCCATATTTATACATTAACTTAGTTAATTAATATTCTGTGTTATTAGTGTTAAACTAAAACTGTTCGTCATTGCTAGAACTATTAAAAATCGACGTACTTGATGCATGTAATGTTTACTTATTAGCACCTGTTTAAGTATCAACGTTATCTAAAATGTTAAACTTAGTTAAACTATCTCAGACTTAGTTTAGTAAACGAAGCAATTATAATGCTAAAGAAAATAAACAGTACTGAAAACTTGATATCTTTATTGTTTTTTTTTTCTTAGAGCTGTTTCGTAATTAAAATACCTATTTAACTAAATCACAGCATATAAAGTAGTAAGAATGCATAGGAAGATTGAAAAAAAAATACAACGAAAATAAACAAAAAAACAAGTTTAATGAATAATTAGACGCATTTTCGAATTTCATCACCATAACTCACAGCCGAAACAATTCCACAATATAACAACTTAAGCTCTAGCAGTTTTGATCACGTGATAGGCTGTAAATACTGTGCACTCGTGATGGAAGCGTGATACGTGATGCGGAAGCGTGATAACGTGATACGAGCGCGTCGCCGCCCGCCGCGTGGGGGACTGACGCGAGGGCCGAGTACGCCGCCCGCCCCAGCCACTCTCCCGCCCAAACGAAAGTTTGTGTTCCTTATCAATACCCTTGTAGTACTGTATGTTGATCAGTTCGAATCGTACTTCTGATAACATCCACTTATGAATGAATGATAACGTACGGAGTAAAGACGAGTTTGAAAACGATATTAACCATCGTCATTGTATGAGAAGTTTGAAATTCGTTCGGAGTTTCATTTTATTATAGTTTATTTATAAGTAAAAATTGTAGCGAGTATTTAAATTTTATAGGATTTTGTATCCCAAAAAATAAAATATCTATTCTAGATAAGGCCGGAACTTTTATTAAATGCATATTTTTGAAACCAACTTTGACCCTTTTTTCTTACACTAATATTTATATTAGATACGAATCTTTTTATATTATTTTAAAGCCTATATATACAAGATAAGAAATTATAAATGTAAACGTTGCTATGTAATGTAAATATACACTTCGTAAATATTTCAGTCAGTCAGTCCTCACTTCAGCTTTTACGTTGTTTAAATAGGTCAGGTGCTGACAAGATTTCTCAGTTTCACTTAAATAAATCTCAATTTATGGCACTAGTAGGCATAACAATGTAACCAAAACTTAAATACACTCAGTTCTATTAATAAAATAGTTCAATATAAAAGTACATACTTTCTACTACTGCTTGTAATACTTTCTGTTTATTTTTTTAAAGAGGTGATAGGTCCCCTTTTTCACTGGTCTAGGGTGGTACCGCCACGCTGACTATTTCTGCCGAAAAATGGTGAAAACACTAATGTGTTTCGGTTTATAGGGCACCGTAGCCAGCAAATTTAACAAGAGAACGAACCTTAACATCCCTGGTGATATCCCTGGTATTGCCGATATTCATTGGCATCAGTAACCACTTTCCACCACTGCTCGTCTGCCTACGTAAGCAAGTAAATGTAAAAAAACTTACGGTATTACTACACATGATAAATAAAACAATTTTACGGATTTTATAGCGTTCAACGACATTACAAATCGTAGGTCATTATTATGCTAAACATCTTAATATGTTCCAAAACCCTGGACCCCGGAAGGGTCTGTATTAGATATAACTTTAAAATAATTATAAAACAAATCAATTGGATAAAAGCCCTGCAATTATTAGTACACACTATGTTTTTTATAATTAAGTATCTTCTATTCAAAAGATATCAAGAACACCAATATAGATGATCTAAAAATGAACGCTTCGAACTGGAATATATGAGCGTGAATAATGTGTTCAATTTGCAATGGCCAGTGGGCCCTGAAGCAGTTTAGGTACTGGCCGACCTTTATGGAGGCATTTGCTCCGTCCTAAAACCTCGCTCTTTAATATGGGCACAAACTGCTGACTTTAGAACCTACCTTTATTGCTCACTAAACCTTGTATTTCTAAATTGCCATCGGTTCAAGGGTACAACACATAATGTTAGATAAAAACTCGGTGAAATAAAATTAATAGGGATATGACACGTTTTTTTGTTTATTTAAATACAGTTTATTTCTTTAGCTGCCTCCGTAACTTAGTGGTAAAGGTGTGTGCTTTAGAAACCGGAGATCGTTGGTTTGAATCCTGTAGTGGACTCAACAAACTTCCATAAAGAACATTATTATTACCCAAGCAGGGTTATGAGCGTAAACTTTCTGAAAGCCTTGTGTTGTTAGAAAAGAAAATATAGGAGAAAATTTAGTCTTTAGTGGTTTTTAATAAATAACAATAAAACTACTGCTTGGCGTCATAAATACGGTGCCTATTTCTGCCGCATAGCAATAATATGAAATCATTACCGTGTTCCGGTCTGAAGGAATCCGATCCGATACCATCTTTACCGATCATTAGCCAGCGTATTTACTACGTAAACATTTGATAACATATTTTATTAATAATTAATATATAGGTTCAAACTACAATAATTCATTTGTGAAAAATAGACGACACTAGATAATTTTAACAACATTCAGAGATTACATGAATTAATCTATTTAGAAAATCTGACCCACAAAATAACTATAAATATAAAGCAATGATTTTCGCTTGTTTTCGTCTACATATTAAATTATATAAATCCGTGTCGCTTCGCAAAACGTTAAAGACGCTTTAAAAATAAATAATCAGCAAAAACAGATATTCGCTGTTATTCTAACGATGACAGTGAAATGGGCAAAGTGACATCAAGACATCAATGTCAAGATTATGCTACAAATTATTATAAAATAATATGATAACGTTAGGATTAAGACAATAAAACAAACTCATAAACATCATCAATTTTAATAATACCTTTGTCATTATAATCGTAATTTATAAAATGCAAATAAAGCCCTCAGATTCCTCAGATTAGAAAGTTTACATTAGTGGAAATTTCAACTTAACCTTACTTTTGTAAAAAACCTTTTTTTTTGCATACGCAGGCAGTCGCAGAGCAGTCAGAGCCACCTGATGGAAAGTGATCACCGACGCCCATAGTCATTGGCAACACAGGTATCACCAACTCGCTGCTTTCCGTGAGACATTGGATGTTAAGTCTCGTTTACCCAGTAAATACGCTGGCTGCCGGTGCCCTTCAAAGCGGAACACACTAGTGTTTTCACACTGCTGCTTTGCGGTAGAAATAGGCACCGCGGTGGTACCCACCCAGACGGTAAAACTTGTAAAAAGGGGACCTCGGGGCATCCTTGCATCTACTCGTGCAATCTTTGTTCGAGCCGTTTTGCCGACTGTTCATGAGGTCAGCTCTTTTACGCAGAGCGATTGGCACCTGACCAAAACGACCTACACTGCATTCGATGATAATTTATAAAAACGTCCCTAGCCCAAACTATTACAACAAACCAGAAAACACGAACAGTACAAAGTGGTTTCCCTGTAGGATTTGATCCCACGACCTACGGTTTAAAAAGCAAACCCCAATACCACTATGCCACGGAGGCGGTTTATCTTAGCTCTTAGCGCATTTTCATTAAATAAATACCTGCAAAGTATTTTTCATTCCCGGAATAACGTTTACTTTGAGTCTATAAATTGACCTTGTTATAATATAAACACAGCGGGATTCCGTTTGTGAGAGGATTATTTTTGAGTTGAAAAGAAATGTACCATTTTTAAACTGCCTGTATTTTGCAAAAAGCTGAAATGTTTCTTCTTATATCTCACGATTCTCCTTTGTTGATCTCTCTTCCGATGTTTTTCACTTCAAACAACGAGACAATAGCGCATATTTCTTGACGATGAAAAAAGTAACGACTTCGGAATTATTGTAACAATGTCGTGTTCAAAATGATTCCACGTATATTTGTTGCCTATGTGGCTGTTTAGGCCCTTACTCCACAAACCGAAGGTCGTGCGGTCTAATCCTCAAAAGACGTTTGGGTTTTTCTGTCTGGTAGACATGTAATAAAACAGTCGCGGTTATCAAGACAATATTTGACAATCGTTACGGGACAACAACCCCTTAAGTTTACTAACATGCGTACAGATGTGATGACCCCATCGCGCACTTGACGGCGGATCTACCTTACAGTGGAAGTAAGTACAAGTGCAATTAGTTAATTACCTAATTATGAGCAACTCTTTTTAATGGATGCCAACAAGATAGATCGTCCCGCAGTTCAGTAAAAAAAGGCCATGGAATATGTCCAGCAGTGGTCTTTGGACCGTATCCCACGACGCTGATCCAATGCGGGTTGGAGGGTGGACTTGGTGGTTTTTGCATGCCCATCCGACGCATGGATCATTTTACTTTCCACACAATTGGGTGATCGGCCCAAATTGCCCTAACCAACTAGGAAACAACTATGAAAATTTGCTGACTCCCTGAAGGATTCGAACCCACGACCTCCGGTTTCCAAAACACACGCCCATACCACTAAACTACGAAGGTAGCGGTTTATTATGATGATGAGGAATGAACTAGATGCCGTCATCAAAATTATTTAGAAAAAAAATCTACTCGTAAACTATTTTGTAAACCTATCATTACACTAATAGATACTTTATCTTTTGTTGAATAACTAATTAATCGTAACTATATAGCAAGCTTTCGTGGTACATATATTTTATTTAATGAATTTTGTTGTATATTAAAAATGATATAAAACAGCCCATATTGAGGTACGTTTATATAACTATGTAGGTTATCGTAATTAATTAACCACAAAATATATATTGGTTTATATCCATAATAATCAAGGGGAACATACAAAATTTTTACATATATTAGCTGAGCTTTTAAGTTATCCAAACAAAAATATTACATTATTGCAATTTTATATTGATGTCCATATTATGATGCAAAAGTAGACTTAAATAATTAACTTATCATACGAATAAAATATTAATTCCTTAACTCTTTATTTAAATAATTGATAGGCATAAACGTTTGTTAAAGATTTAAAAATAATAATGCATTAAAGCAGCTAACATCAGCCTATTAGATTCTCTAAGGGCACTGAAACGTTTCACAATTTCGTATGAAGTGATTTAGTTCTGAAGCTTCCGTTGAATCACGATTAACTTTTTATTCTATTTATAGGCGTAATTGAACGGCTTCTATAATTTATTGCACAGTACGGACTTATTTCGCATAGTTACATATATATTCTTAAATAATTTCTGCTGGACTATTTTTTTTTTAATTACGTATTTAATAATAGCAAAAAACATAATAAAAAATAAACAAACATTTTCTTAATTAGTGTTAGCACATTTCTTAGTACGTAGTCGTATGGTGAAGCTCTGTTATTAAAATAGTAATATCTATGCCACCTTAGAACGGAAATAGTTCAATGGCACCGTAACAATTCTTTGAAATTGTATTATTTGCACTGTTTATAACGAACTAAAATATCTATGATCTCGGGCCAAGATTTGTTCTCACCAGAGTAAATATATCAAGACTAGATATTATCTAGTGTTATTAGTAACGAGTGTAAAGTAATATAAACTTTGTGCTATAAATAATTCTACGAATCAGAGAATTTGTCTGAATTAACTTTATCTGACGTAAAGGTAAATTACATTAAAGGTATTCTGTTTCTACATTAAAATAGCAATGTCCAAGCATTTCAATGTTCCGTTCATGTTCCGTTTTTATTGTATTTAAATTACCCTAACCAACTAGGAAACAACAATGAAAATTTGTTGAGTCCCCCCGCAGGATTCCAACCCACGACCTCCGGTCCACGCCCTTACCACTAGGCTTCGGAGGCAGTTGTTATTGTTTACGATATACCAAATTGCAGGTAAGGATATGCGCTACCTATATAGTAAATGTCCTATTTGTATTTCCACATCATGTAGTAAAATATAAATAAGTATAAAAGATGTAACATACATGTCGCAAATTGCGTCCTGAATATTCTAAATTTCTTTAAACAACTTTGGTATAAGACAAGAATGCATATGATTCTTTCAATTTAATATGAACGCATTCTCCATCACGTATTGGCTCGCTCTTTCAAAACTGGAAGTCATGGATTTCAATTCTAAGAGAGCTAAACAATTTTTTTATGTTGTTGCTGCGATGTGGGCAGATGGCCGGGTTGCTTACAAAGTACTACTATAAAGTTGCATATTAAGTTTATTATTGCACTATTAAGCTGTGTGCAAAATACAAAAATATTTTATATTGAAGTCCTTATCCATTGTATTGATTTAAAAAACATATTTAAAAAGTTTTTGACTTGAAAACCATTGACAAAACTGCAAGGGCAAGAAGTATTTAGCCTCTATAACATATATATACAAAAACAATCATACAGAGGAGTGTATAACTTCTTTTTATAACTTCTTTCGAATACAAACAGTGTTACCAGTTTGAAACCACATTTATTATTTATCCTGCTAAGTTACCATTTATAATGCAAAGCAATTCGCCAGAATGTTTTGTTATTCAATTAAGCTGGTCTAGCTTTTAGTGCACAAGAGTATTTGCGGTTGACTTTTAATTATCATCATTGTATTCACTTGTGTTAAATTATTTTATATTTTGATTTATTTCCTATTTTTAAACCTTCTTTGGATCTGTTCATAAATATTTATCTTAAATATTTATTCCGTATCTATTTCTTTCATCGGCATTATTTTTTGTGCAATCTAGAAATTTTAAATATTTTAAATTTGTAAACAGACTAGTGGACCCAGCCGACGATTTCCACCATAGAATACCAAGTGATTAGGATATTAAACAAAAGTAAGTGATGAAAATAATGTAGCACAAATAAATAACCTAGATATCGACTGGAGCACCATCTGTCACTTTTATTTTTGAATCTAAACCTTTCCCACGGATGGCTCAGAAATTATACCAAATGGATTTACCATTTGAAAACGTACAAAAATCATTCAATTCTATCCAGCCATTTAGGAGGAGCTCACTGTCAACACAAGTACAGCAGACATATAAAAATATGAATGACGCATTAAAAAAATAGTTTATTGTATATAAATGAATAATAATACCTCAGACACTTATCTTTAATAGCTTTATATCCATCAAAGACCATACATAGCTTACATCTTCCGCGTCTCGAATATACCGTTAACTTTACGAGGGCGTTAAAGTTAATTACACTCATAAACGTTGTGGATCCAGAACCTTCTATAAGAATGGCTAAAAGTACGGGTGATAATAAAAGGAATTTTCTGACCCAAAAAAAGGAAGACTAAAGTTTTCCCTTCACGGTGAAGTCACCACATTTTACAATTAAAAGAGTTTGCTTTTCAATGAAGTTGAAATCTGATATTATTATACGCAGCAATATTTTGATTAATATTTCAAACATTTATTTTTTTTAACGTCGGCTATTCGAGAATGCCTAAGGCATTAAGCTCGCCTGTGATAAATTTGAGATTTATTGTTTTGCCATGTGGCAGTTTCATTGCTTGTTAAGCTCAAATATTAGTCTTAAATAAAGATTGAACAAAAGTAAGCTGAACCTCATAACCTTCTTCTTTTTAAATCTCTAAACGAGTTAAAAAACTATGTGGCTCAGCGATTTAAAAACATTTTTTTTCTTCTCTATTATTGGAAATAGACATTGTGACTATTTTTACTCAAATAACCCTGTTTATGGGTGAAACACTTACGATAAAAGCACTTACGAAAGTGACTAATTATTTCTTTTAATTATATCATTAGCACATAATTTTAATAATAAATAAATCATGATATAATTTTAGGTATACCTATTTTTACTTTTTACCGCAAAATGGTAAGTGAAAATCATCATTGGTAGTACTTAATAAACTGTACTGCCGAAGCAAATACTTAATGAACAAACTGGACGTCACAATGTCCCTTTTTTTTAAAGCAAAGATGTTGTGCTTCCAGACTCATGTCTTCGGTAAGCTTCATCTAATACAGAGTTCGCTAGTAAATGAATAATTATCATCATAATTAAACTTCGCAAAATAAAAACTTTTTACGCGTTTTATATTTTAATGCTATAAAAATTTAAAATCGTCACAAATTCATCAGCAACTCTTTTAAAACAAAAATTTAAAGTTTTTGATTGATCTACAAAAGTCTAGTACTTAGAGTTCAGCAGCGATCATCTAATGTCTACTTCAAACGCACACACCAATGACATGTCTTCACACGAACACAAACCAATGTTTATCGAACACTCACACTCCATGACCCACAGCCTCACGGCCTAACGTGTTAATTTAAAGTAGTAATTTTATTTTCAGTTATTTTGCACATTTAATGTTTTAATATTAAGCTTTTTATTTTGTTTTCATTTTAAAGTTTTGTTAATTTTAGTAAAATTGTTAATATGTGATTATTTTATTTTATATTAATTGTCAAGTAGAAGTTCTATCTTTTATATTAGGTTCCACTGAAAACCAGCATTCATGGGTTGTAAAAACTCATGATTCAACGCTGAGGAAACCTTTTGGTTCATTGTGTCTAATATTGTTTTTTATGCATATATATATATATTTTTGTATTGACTTAATGTACCAAATAAACATTTTTTTTTCTTTCTTTCTTTCTTTCTTTCAAATGTCTGGAAACATTAAATTGAAAAAAAAAAAAATTTTATTTATTCTTCCAGCCTTCTTTACAACAAAATATATAAAAAAGTTTAAAGAAATTTTAATTCTGAGGTACGATTTATTTCATTGAAAGTAATATTATACTACTAGACAACTTATGGTAGCTTTAAATGAACTTAAAGTGAAAAACACGAAAAACACATTATTGTTACCACTTACTTATTCGAAACAAAAAGTTTACAACCCGGTTTCAGGCTAACTAATCGGTTAAAAGTTCTAAGTGGTATCAAAACATTTTGCAGCGAAATTTAAACGAACAATTTTTGCGAACTAAATGGAGTGTGCACATAAAACTGTTCCGCCATCGGAAATGTAAAGCTATGTGTAAACGATTCCTTGAAATGTTCCTCTAACATTCATATAAACACAAAAATAAAATAAACATTTCAAGAATACCGAATCCTTGAAATGTTTGATTATTTTTGTGTAGGACAATTTTGACAAATTAAAAACTTGTCCTGCATGTTCGTACTTTAAAGAAGTGTTAAAAATGTTGTGCTAAAAATCTTGTAGTTACATAATCATAAACATGTAAACAAGCTTTTGTATAGCGAAGGAACAATTCAGGTTTATTACTTTTAAGTTGATAGAAAATCACCCTCCAACCCGCATGGGACCGGCGTGGTAGGATACGGTCCAAAACCCCTCCAATGGATGGTAGGGGTGCATTATGGGAGGCCTGATGATGTAATAGAAAATACTCTAAAAGCTTACAAATTTAATTCATGGCAAATTTAGAGCCTTGTTGCAAAAAAGCATAGCAGCTACTTTAGGTTAAAAATGTTTATTTCAACTTCAACAACAGGATTACCTGTATTTATAACGGATACGTCTTTAAAATTATATAAATAACTTTTCTACTAACAGAAATATAATAAACTTAGTCATATTAAATAAAATGCTGAAATAAACCAACATCAGTCTGTAGGATTTTGAGAGCTTACGAATATGAATGGAGGTCAATTTAAACGTGCGTTTTTGCCATTATGGGGATGAAACGTTCGAAGGGTCAACGTTTACGTGTGAAGCGAATTCATTCAGAGCTTTTAGCATTTAGTACATAAAAATGTGTTTTTTATATCAAGTTCCTTTCTGCACTCTAAGGTACTATCGGCATAGGTTATCAACTTTGTCTTTTTTGTCATTAATCAATTATTGTAAGATTATCTTCAAATAGGATACATAGTAATTACTTTAATATTATAGAAAAAATTTAAAGAAATACTAAAAACGTTAATCAGCCCAACACAACCTTACTGATAATAATAACTTTTTCTGGTGAACAAAACGTGCTTAAACAGAATAAAAATAAAAGAACACAATTATTATACCGTTTTATGTGCATCTATAAAAACATCTAAAGGAGGAGTTGTAATAACACGTAGTCGTGTCTCTGGCTATGTTGCTAAAGAGAAACCATAAGTTTTTCTTGTACTAAAAAGTGCACAATGCCAGTAAAAAAGTAGCAGTTCAAATAATTTTGAACTGTCAGACTTTTAACTTTTAAAATTGAAAAATTGAACATTCCATTTCTCTACGTGTTCATAATTTACAAGTACATTAATGCAATGCTAAAGTAATATATAAGTCAACAGCTTATGTGTTTAAAATTATTGGTTTATATGTATGAAAGAGCTTATAGATATGAATAGTAATGAGACTAAAGTTGCTTTTGGGGCAGTAAAGAGGATTTATTAGGCCTTAACGTTGTCTATTTATATCTGTTGTGATCGAAATTGAATTGAAATAATATTTAGAACATAACAACTTTTGTAAGCTCTAGAATTTATTTATTTATTTATTTAGTTTATATTTGCTTAGTAAAAAAAATAATGACCATTTTTATTTAAAAACTAATAAGAACAAATTAAAAAAAAAGTCATAGATAAGGTTTCACATAAACAACACAAGTGTTTCTTAGCGTGAAGTAGACAATACTGAATGGATAAAATAGTTCAATTCACGCCCGTTCTGGTCGGGATAAAGGCGTCCTTTACCAAACTGGTGGTAGTATCCTTGACAATCGACAATAATAAGTAAGGGTAATGCTTCTGTGTTGATTAAGAATATTAGAATTTAAACGTACACTTGAACATGCTTCATGATTATTCTACTTGTAATAGATTCAATCATGATAAAATAAACAAAGTTCTAACAGTTCACATAAACAACATTTTTAAAATATGACGACCCGAACGCTGCCATACAGTCTTGTTTGATTTCTTCTTATTTTTAAGGCACTAACGAACTATAATAACTTTAAAATGCCTTGAAGACAAACATATTTTTATATACATTTGGTGATTTGTTAGGAACGAAGTCAAACTATGAAGCGATGGCAAAACAAAGTAATCCCTAATAGTGACTTATGCAAAAATTGGTAATGTTAAAAAAAACAGAGGAAATAACACCTGACCCGTAGGATACCATACTAAACGATTTCAATATGTTTTTGCCAGTTCTTATCACGAATTATTTTGTTAACATTATTTTTTGATCACCAAAGTAAACTTTTGCTAATTAAATCACACCAGATGTGTGGGACAGTGTTTTGATTATGTAAAAAAGCAAACAGAAACTTTTAAGCAATTACTTCTGTACCAACATTAATTATTTATTCCTCGGAGGGAACATTTTTATATGCAATGCAATCCCCCAGCATGATGTATTATTTTGTGGAGAAAAACTGGCATGCGACATTTATCCGCTTGCAAGGAACGTGTGCGGTTTGGATTTAATTATATATTTTTTAACTTTATTTTGTTTATTTTAATCATCTTTTATTAAGTATTTAGATACATACATATATGTGTGTAATGAGTGTATGTATATGTGTGTGTGTGACACTGCAGTTTAATAAAAAACCTTTTTTTATTGTGTCGCCTGGTTTTGTTCTATAGTTGATGTACCTTAGCAAAAACTTTAAATAAAAAATGTTTTGTGCATATAGACGAAATAGATTGTTCACAAAAAAGTTTAAAATGAAACCTAGTGTTTCACAATGAAAACAAATTTCAAAAAAGCATATAAAATATTATGAACAAGAGTGACCACATCTCTAAAAAAACTAAAATAATATTGTACTTCTTGTTTATTTTATCCGCATAAACGTATCCATAAGAACCGACCACCGTGTACCAGATTTCGGTTTCCGTCCATTCAAGTGTAACGTTTAACGACCATATAAAGATGATTGCGCTCGTAAACTTTCCCACGGCAGCCTACGGTGGGATCTACTGAATTTATAGTTGCAAAGAGTTAGTTATAAAAGAATCTTCTAACGTTTGTAGCATTATGTTATTCACTATTTATTTTTGACCCATTTCCCAAAAGAAGGAGGTACTTAATTCGAACAGTTTGTTATTATTATTTTTTTTTAATATTTTATCTCGTTGCTTCGCTCTTAGTGCTCCGCTTTTGTTCAATATTTATTAAAATAATTGACTGATTAGCTTTATTAAACAAATTAAGAATATTTTGACGTCAAAAATCACGCTGACGTACTTCTTTAAATGGTCTTTAACAAAATCCGCGAGCGCATATATCTATGTTTTAAGAATAACCTACAATAGCGATTTTAATGTAACACACTCTAAAAAATGCAATCAAGGTATATTAAAACTTCATTTAAGGTAGTGCATGTTTATCTAAAAGTGAATGTAGTACTTAATGAAGAAGGAGTGCATTAGGGGAGGCGTATGTCAAGCAGTCTTACTTGACTATCACATGTTAATGATGATGATGAATGTAACATTACTGCGGACTGATATATTTTAAAAATCCATTAAATTATTATTCTCTCTTATCAGTCCTTTAACTCAGTAGTAGGAGTACTGTAATGGTACTGCAATGCAATATAATATGTTTTCTACAGCAAAAAAACCAAAAATGCCAAAAAAATTTCTTATGAAATATTTATTTATTTAAACTTTTTACACAGGTAAGAATAACGACTTAATTTTGTATTGGCGGACCTTAAGGTAGATAAGAAAAATTAGGGTGGGTGCATGAGTAAAGATGAAAAAAACATAAATTATTTAAATAGTAAAACGATGATTTAAAAATTTAACACATACTTTATTTTAAATATACCTATAAATACTAAAACTACTTTCGTTATTAAAAGTATACGCTATAATATATTTAAATTAAAACTCTTTAATGAACATTTAAAATTTTCATTTATACAGAAGCATATAGTATTTTTTTCCTTGACACGGTTACGGATTAAATCTCAATCGAAAAGTAACTCCTGACACTGTGGTCTGTTGTTCCAAAACATTGAGATACAGACATATACAACTAGTCTGCCGTGATCATGGACGCTGGAAAGAATCACAGGAATAAATATTTTATATATATATATATCTACATATTTTTTTTGCAGATAAAACCATGAAACTTTTTGTCTATTGATAGCCACGTACAATTTTAACACCTGATTATTATACAGTATATTTAGATACGTCTCGCGGACATTTCTTCTATTGTACGAAAAGGATGTCGCGGGTAATAGCTAGTTATCTAGACATCTTAAAGGCAACATGGCAACAAAGTATGCAATTTTATTAAAACTTTGGCTTATGGCTACCTATTATGAGAATATTATTTAATATCGCTTATGGCTACGACGACCTATTATGGGAAGATAAATTTTCCATCCAAGTGGACCTTTAGCTACCGACCGTAGCGCTAATTTCCTTATCAAACTGTTCTGTTTGATAGCATAAGTTTTTCTTAGGTCATCAGCTTCCATATTTGAAACGGTGATAGTTTATTTGACAATCAACAAGAAATTGTTATGCTTCTATATTAAATAATGATACTTAACTGTGGCTTTGATCCACATATTCCCACCTAAAACACCTAATACTCATGATGATACGGGACTGACGAAGATGAAGGCTACTGATGTTAAACAACAGATTGGGATTTAATTATTCACATATCAACCATATCTTGAAGCTCGGTATGCGTAAGTCGTACTAACAATCTAAATAGTCACAGCCAGAAGAAAACTCTGTAGTATGTCAGTCCCGCAGAGTAAGAGACATAGAAATAATTATTAACAAATTAAAGGCGATAACATCCTTTTAGTCTTTTTAACGATAATTAACGAAACACAATAACAACATATTGATAAAAAATATCGGCTTGTTTTTCTTTTAAAGACAGAAGATAAAAATACTAAAATATAGCTGTGCGGGTCAAGATTGTTACACGTGCAGAAAAGTATATTGCTAATTTTCAATATTCAGCGGGATCATAACGAAGCACATGTATTTTTAATAATATGCTTTGATTGTATCATAAATATTTTCATTATGGCTCTAAATGGTATAATTAGATAGATTCGCCACGCAAGTGCTACGGCGTAGCGCATTTCATTGATATAATGAGCATATAAAGTTGAAGGCTGCGCTGATGTTATGAGAAAATGAAAACGTGAAGGTTATCTTTATGTGTTATATGTAATGTGTAAATATGATAAATCAAAGAAACTGGTCCAGTTTATCAAATGACAGTCGCGCAGAAGACTTTCGTAGTAGTAGTCCTGTGTTAGATAATTAAGTGTATTTTATACGCTATTGGGTGAAAGGCAATTCTATTTTATTTACAAGAGTGATTGATGATAGTTTCATGTAAGTACTATGGTAGGTTTCAGCGTTGGATTTATAAATTTTGTTGCAATGTTACGTGTATTGTTTTTCGAGTATTTGAATTTCTAGTCCTTTATAATCGTCAGTCTATAATAGTCCACTGCTGATCATTTGCCTCCCCTAATAAACACCCTATTCATTAGCCCCCGCCACGCTGGTTCAATGCGGGTTGGTGGGTGGACCGACTTTTTACGAGAGAGTAAATTATTTTGGCCTGTTAACACATATTTTGTATTACTCAATATAGTTGTTTTTGAATATATTCACATTTCATTTCTAATGTTCTATATCGCCTCAAGTGTACCTTAAGCCCCGTTTTCTGGAATCATAAATTGAAACCACGATAACTTAAAAAGAAGAACACATAAAAATTGTATGCCACATAAATATCTTTTATGGAATTATATAATATTGCGCTCCCAAAACAAGTAAAATCTATCCAAGTAATTCCTACTATTGGAGAAAAGAAAATGAAATTATTTGATAATCAGTTTTATTGGAATAAGTAAGCCAATTGCATTTGACTACCGATAAAGCGTTATTTTATGATTTTCAAAAATCTGTTTAAAATTATTAACGTTTTCGAAATGCCCTCGGCAAGATATTTAAAATTTTCTTACCAATTTTTTTTATGACGCCCATAGACATGGGCCATACAGGTAGCATTAACGCGCTGCCTACCGTGAGACATAGGATGTTAAGTCTCGTTTACCTAGTAATTAAGCTGGCTATGGTGCCCTTCAAACCGGAAGACAGTAGTGTTTTCACACTACTGCTTTGCGGTAGAAATAGGCACCGTGGTGGTACCCACCCAGACGGTCCCTTCTAAAAAGGGGACTTACCACCGGTGTTACCAATTACTCAAATAATATTTCCTAAAGCGCCATCTAGCTAAATTCTTCAAAACTATTTAATGAAGTTAACAAGGACACAGACAATGTTAATTTTTAATCTTGCTAAAATTACCTTATAAAAATCTTGAGATTTTTCGAGGTATTTGTATTCGCAAATTTGTAATTGAAAATAAAGTTAAGGTTCATCTCCATGCTTTTCTACATTTTCTAGGCAGGCAGTTTTCTACATTCTCTTAACTACGATATATAAGTTTTAAAAAAGCGCCATCTCTGTAAAAACTTTGATACTTCTACGGTTGCTAAGCCTCTAAATTTGCAATAGAATCGGACGTATTTCAGTTGTATATTAGTTAAATATATTAATAGACATGAAGAATATTCTTTCGTTTTTGTTAAATATCTGTTAGTAATTGTCATATAACAAACAAACCTTATAAGTGAAGGGCTAAGACTTATATTAAATGTTATGAACAATCTAAACATGTTTGTGAAATCTTTAAAAATTGATACTTGATTGTAACTCTATTATCAAAGATAAAATAATAAATGTATTTAATGACTGCTACGCAAGTATATACTTAAGTTATTTTCTTTTACATTTATTCAAATTTATGAGATGATACGATCAGTTTCATAAACATATATTCTTTATTAATTAAGAGATATGTTTATATAATAGCGAACTCACTATAAAATACTACACTGTTTATTGATTGCTTGTTGCAATTGAAGCCACCCCAATGGTTATATTAATCGGTACTTATTTGGTATCAATAGATTGCGCTAGTTGTCGCTGGCAAATGGATACGGACGCTCTTTACTAATTAAAAATAACATAGTCTTATTTTAATAATAACAAATAAGTTTTAATTATATCGTGACATTAACGACTTAGCCTTCATTAGGCACGGAAACCCCAAGAGAAATATTATTTACACCGCAATGTCACGACAACAGTTTGCTCTTTTAACAAGTTCTATGAGAATTATGTTTTGTTTTATTAATGCCGTATATTAAAATAAAACAATCATATGTTATAGAATATACGCATATAAAAATGTGCATTATACAAATAGTACATATTAAAAAAAAAAACTCATATTGGAGAAGGTGTGTATTAGGGGAGGCCTATATCCAGCAGTGAATGAACACAGGCTGATGATGTTAAAATTTATTTTTCATTTGTTCGTATAACCTTCAGTTTTTACGTTTTTTCATTATTTATTTACCGTTTTAATATTTAGTAATAGTAATAAGAAGTAAATAGGATATTGAGGCGTAAAAAAGTTTTACACAATTATTTAAAAATCTTAATCAACCACTATTTTTGAGTACACTTCGATGTCTAATCTATTTTGGCGTAAAAAATTATGTCAGAAACTTAGTTTTGTTTTATTTATTCCTTCTTTCTGTTTTTCCATTTCGAAAAATTTGGAAATTTATGTAAAAACCAGTCAACAAAACTTAACCTTATATGTTCGTACGTAACTCACGAAACCAATATTGGCCGTTTCCACCACTCGTGTCGGAAACGCGGGTTTCATGGCCCCACGGCGGAATATAAAATTTTATTACGCGTTTTTCGTTGATAAAAAAAAAGTATACTGCCTCTTTTATCGACTAGGCGTTGATATTGTGGCTATAAAGTGTTTTACACGTGACGTTACTTTGGAAACGGCGTGGCCGTGTAAGATGTTTTCATATCTTTTTCAAGAGTAAATAAATTTGCGATTATGTTTTATGCAATATTGAGTAATCAATCTCGTTTTTATTTAGTTTAGTCTCCCTCTTCTAAGTGATAGTCATACTAATATTTTAAAAGCGAAAGCTTGAATCTATGGATGTTTGTTACGCTTTCACTCAAAAACTACGTAACGGATATAAATGTACCTGTATAAAAATACAGCTAGAACAAGGGTAATAGGTAAGTGTTGTTTATTAATTACGAAAATAAGTATCATATATGTTGAATAAATATCCAACGGTGAGCTATTTTTATCTATACAACTTCACGCTTAGAAATACACAATCAATATTCAGATAATAACCATCGTGCGGGTGAAACCGCAGAGTGAAGCTAGAGAATCACATAATATACATACAGTAGGAGTTAACATAAGATATTATTTACATGGCCATATGCAGTATTTTCTAATTGTTTCAAACTACGGGTCATAAAATACCAGTGAATGAAATTCGATTATAAGCCATCAATAATCGATGTATAGTCGATTATTTTAAATTCAAGGATCGATTTCAGCTTAAAAAAAATCGAACTCTAATCGACTGTTTCCATAACCGTATTGGCCATGTCTATTGGTGTTGCTAACCACTTTCAATTATTTTTCTATTTCCGAGTGCTTGTTTGCCTTCAAAGGCACTAAATTAACACACTAGACTGTGATTGTTATCCTTTACTGAGATAAATAGAAATTTCTCTATGATTATCATAAAATTAATCGTCCGATTAAATGTCTAAAGACGGCACTTAATTTGGATTTTTATTATGAAAACATTAAAATAACATTAACTTAGCCCAAAAATATGCAATTTCACATTTTTGTGTTTATAGAAGTTCCAGAGGCGGCAGGTCCTCTTTTTACAGGGTCCGTATGGGTCGGTACCTCTACGGTTACTGCGACTGTCGCAAAGCGTGTGACAATACTTTCGTGTTTCGGTTTGAAGGGCACCATATCCAGCGTATTTAGTGGGTAAACGAGACGTAACATCCTATGTCTGACGGTAGGAAGCGCCCCCTGGTAATACCGATGTTAATGGGCATTGATGACAACTATCCATCAGGCGGCCCGAGTGCTCGTCTGCCTTCGTCGTATCCAAATTAAAAAAATGTGTGCGCGTACTAGGGTACACTCGTAAGAAGTGAAACTTCTTTTTGACGTTATTTAAAAAAAAATAATTTACTATGCAACTTTACAAAAATTGGTCAAATAAAGTTAAATTAGATAAAGTTTAATAAAAGGATTTTATTATCATGGACACAAATACAAATTCTACAATTATTTTTTCCAACCCCGATAAAGAAGTTTCACTGCAAAAATATAACACGAGTGTGTGTTAATGTAAGATTCTGTGTTTAACATTTCACTTACCTCAGCAGTGACCCTATAGTTTCCCTTAGGCTTGGAGTGCTCCGGGGAGTGTCGCAGGGTCTTCGCGTCAATTTGCACGTTCGTCTGCATATTGACAAGTCACTGACAGGACATCACAATCACAGAACACAACACTGCGTTTTAACTAACACTGATCAAGTTTAAAACAAATGCTTAGCATATTTTAACTGTGCCTTAACTTCTAACGTGTATTTGAATGGCATTCTGTACCGTTTACTATGATATAACGAAGCAAATTATAGTATTATGTTAATTTAGAAGCAATTAATTTTGTGACAGTATAGTAGTAAGTTATTTAGATATCGAATACCGCAGCCACCTGTAACAACAGAAATATTATTATATAAAGCATATACATGGTAAATAATAAAATATCCAAGATTAGCAAATTGCTATGATTTCCAAAAATATCTTTCGGTTATGTTTACTTAATTTATACTAATGCAGCCAAATATCTTTATTCAATAAAGAAGCATTTTGTTATCTCATCGATTGTCAAATAAACTACCACCGTTTCTAAAATGCATATATTGTATAATAACCATATTTTAATTTCAATGGATTATCTCATTCACGTAAATGAATGAATTCGGGTCATGAAAGAAGGCTTCAGGAGCGAAATGAACATTCCGTACATAGCCTAGCGACACGGCCGCATTCCGAGAGACTCAATGCCTACTGATGAGTTGAGTGAAACTCGATCCACCGCTATCAAGATGGGATCCTTGTTTGTTAATTACTCTGAGGATGAATAAGATTACAAAATAATAATTACGCGAAGGGTTACTCTACTTAACAAAGTCTTTATCTTATTAATAGCAAGACAAATAAAAAAAAATTAAAATTAACATGTTTTGTAAGTTTAATAAAAATTGCGCTTTAAGGTTATAACTTGTGTATGTCCTTTTAGTTATTATGATACAGTAAATGATTACAGGTTCAATTAAAGGGAAAATAACTTTTATTGCTACTACTGCTGGACATAGACCTCCCCTAATGCACCCCTTCTCCATCAGGGGTTTTAGGACCGTATTCTACCACGCTGGTCCAATGCGGCTTGGTGGGCGAACTGACTTTTTTTACATGCCCACCCGATGCAAGAATCATCTTACTTTTCAGACAGTTGGGTGAAAGCCCCTAGATGTCCTAATAAACCATAAAACAACGATATGACTAAGTGGGATTCAAAACTCTGGTTTATAAAGCAAGGGCCGACACTACTAGACCACGGAGGCAGTTTATATTTTCTATTTCCTTAGGTTAAACTATATTTTACAATATAAATTTAGATGATGATACGGTTTCTTTAAGACTAACTAAGGAAGAACTAACGAAGCGACTCTTAATGCCGTAATGGAGTTGTAGGCCGACACTAGTGTATTACATTTTGAACATGAAAAATAAGTTGGTTCGAGGGTTGTAAATTTTGCCATATTCTATACTATTTACATTTTGCAAATCTTTTAATAAAACGAAAAGTTAATTTATGTTGTCACTTGCTGTAGTGCGAATCTATACAGCAGAGAAATAATAAAAGCCATTCGAGCACCACGCCTCTTGTGCTCCACAATGAAAAGAAATAAAAATATCGAACGAAACTCAATAACGCGTTTCTTAACGGTCGTAAATTGAAATGAATGATAATCAAATCAGCCTCCATCTTTTATTCATGCCGCCCGATGTGTTGCTGCGAAATATAAAAATTCGTCGAGCTCGAATAAAATGATCACACCCGCCCGAGAATTCGTTCCTGTCAGCCGACACGTCCCGTGGGGATGAGACGTATATACGAAGAGAATACTTAAATGCTAATTTAGATATGTAAAACATAATTTTCAACATGATTTTTTATCAGAATGGCATCTCCATTTAGATTGTCATGCTGAATTGTTAGGACATTAGAATAATTAGTAATAATGAGTATTACCTCTCTGTATAATCTGCATATGTTATAGATAAAATGTTAAAGACAACCTTTCCTTGGTTTACTGTTCGAATGCTATAAAATATGTTTACAGATATAGAGAAAAAAAAAATTCTTTTGAGTTAATTGTGCGGAAAATTTCGTATTTATAGTGTTCTCTAAAAAGTCTATCTTATCTAAACATTTCCATAGTATTCATCCTTCCAACGCATGGCAATTTGACTCCACGTGGCAACAGACAGGGCCCGAGCTGACTCCGAGCGCACGGTGGTGGATGGATGGTGGAGGTGGAATTTTACCATGTACAACAAATAATGTTCTACAGTCGATTACAATCGATCGGCCGATCTAAAATAGAGAACAGCCAGCTAGGCAGGAAATATTATAGTGCACAAGTGAACACGCAGACACAGGCGCACTCACCGTTCCTTTATACTCTCTAAGCCCGACGGGACAGATAACCGACATAACCGGGGAGAAATAAGGTGCTGGATCGACTTTTTTTTACATGCCCATCCGACACATTAATCATATTACTTTTCAGACAGGTAATCGGCCCAAATTGCCCTAATAAACTAGGAAACAACAATGAAAAATTTGTTAAGTACCCGCAGGATTCAAACCCACGACCTCCGGTTTCTGAAGCTCATGCCCTTACCACTAGGCTATAGAGGCAGTCAAGTACAACAAATATGTAGTCTACTAAACTAGGTTTTAGAACATATTTATTGCTCTTTTATTATTCTAGTATGTTTACGTAAAAGTCATCGCCATCGATTCTCCTGTTAAAAAATAGTTATGGAGGATACGAAATGTTATAACTATTTAACAGACTGTGTAATATTAAATGGTTGTATCTTAAATTAACAAAGTAAGTATACAATTTACTATGTAAATAGATTTCTGGATAGCAATCAAGAGATTTACCAAAAACCTAACGACTTATAGACGAAAAACCTAGACAATTTCTTGGTAGACAGATTTATGATCAAAGTAATGATCAAGTTTCTTCACTATATATGACTTGTCAAAGTTAGTCAGTAAGGATAGTGTTTATTATGTTAGTGCTTATAGAAAATGTACTTACGACAGATAAATTAAACAATATTTCTTTATTACTTTTAATTTATTACTTGACCCTTAAGACTTTTTTAGTTTTAAACTATACAAATATATCACTCTTTTTTATTGCTACTTGAAAATAGGTTAGCTTTAAAAAGATTAACAGTAGCTAGTTTATAGTTTTCGTATAATCAAAGCAAAAAGTAAAAGGAAGTGGTTTAATTTTTTAAAGGCAATCATACAAACTGCCTCTGTAGCCTAGTGGTAAGGGCGTGTTCTTCAGAAACCGGAGTTGTGTGTTGGAATCCTGCGAGACTCAACATATTTTCATTGTTGTTTCCTAGTTGGTTAGGGCAATTTGAGCTGATCACCCAATGGTCTTAAAAGTAAGATGATCCATGCGTCGGATAGGCATGTAAAAAGTCGGTCCACCCACCATCCCACATTGGTCGAGCGTGGTGAGATACGGTCCAAAGCACCCTAATGGATAAGGGTGTATTAGGGGAGGCCTATGTCCAGCAGTGAACTAACACAGGCTGATGATGATGATGATGAACCATCTTTCGATAACTTTTTCATCACAATAACTTACACTTTAAATATTTTTTTATTAAACGTATTTCTTGTAGCTATTTTAACAAATTATTATGCTTGTCAGCGCCTAAACAACCTAAAAGTTAAAGATGGTATTTATCTCACTTTTTAGGTATACCCTAATACCTGAATCGTCCTAAGAGCAATACTAAGTCAAAATTATTTATTCAATTTAGGCTCTACTGAGCACTCATAAACGTCAACTTAGACCCGTCCAAATAAAATCCGGCAAGAAACTCTGTGGCCTTTACTAAGTTTTACCATTACATACATTTTTCAGATACCAGGGGATTTGCAAGTGCAGAATATAAACTAAATGAACACATCTTGGTCCTCAATATAATTTTTAACAAAGTAGTAGGCTTTGAGTGTACATTCTTATACTATTATACAACAAAGATTTTTTGGTTCGGCTCAATCTAAATCTGGGTAGATCTAGGGGCTCAGTTCGACCTCTGCGCGTCGTAAAATCTTTTTTAGCAAACATAGTAATATTTCTACGTGCATACATAATATTTTCAAATATGTATAGCGAAGGTAAAGTATAAATATATTATATTACAAATAAATACTTTATTAGAAAAAACAAACATATTTCCTCAAATGATTCGATCCTATAACCTCATTCTATAAATTAAGAGCCAATTCTACATGTACTTTACATTTCTTTTTTTAATATCACAAGTGTTTTGTTAAATATACTTTTTTACGGATTTTCCAAGTAATGATAATCTCACACAGGAAGTATAGAATTTATGATTGATCGCAAAACATTTGTGGATTTAATATGTATCGTAATCGCATAATTCATAAAAGCGTACAACATCAATTCATTTATTCAGGAACAAATACTCTTATAGTCCAGTAGTCAGTCACATATTGACAATCATAAAGTTATTGGTTGATGATATTACTTCATTTGTTTTTATTTCTACGATCAACTAAGAGTCTTGGAATTAGACTGTTTTATCTGCTTTGTCAAATATAAGTAATAAAAACGAGGTAAATTTACGAGCAACCGAGGCAGCTCATAAAATAAAATAAAACACAGCCCTAAACTCAAATGAACTGGTCATTTTACGGCCTTTTTACGGTCTATACAATAAATAGAAAAAAAAACTTAACTTCATTACTAATAATAAGACAAAAAGTTATAAGGTCAAAAAATAAAAATAAGAAATTTTATATTCCTTACATTTTTACAAAATTTACACGTTAATGCGCACGTTCGAATTTGTCTGGGGCGGTTCCAGCGCGCTACCTTTTTTTTATCCTTGAAGTTCTGCTTCCAGACTTATGTATTTGGTAAGCTTCATCTAACACAGAGTTCGCAAGAAGCTCCCGTTCCCACGAACTAGGTGGCCTACATTTTTTGCTAAAAATGAAGGCCACACGTACAGAAGGTACCTGAGTTAGGCATTAGTTTATGTCTCCTAAGGATCGTCGACGATCGGTTTACGAACCGGAACGCCAACGTTCTGGCGACTGTATCAATCGATTGCTGGAGCCGGTGAGAAGTGCCCTGGAACGCGGCTGTATCTAGTATACGCGGTGTGTGTGTGTCGCTGTGCTCGTAAGCGAGCGTGAACTACAGGTGGTCGCTGTGTAGGTCTACGTTACGTTAGTACCACTGCGCCCCGGTGGCGCGGCGGATGAATTTGTTTTGCACTACCTGTAGTTGGTTTCGGATACGTGCGCGAAAGCTTGGCATGCATAAGCCATGATTGGTCGTATGCATACCTTGTATAATAGAAGTTTATGTTTGAGCGACATTTTACTGTGAGAATTTGTTAGGTGATAGAGTCTGGTCGAAACGAACAAACCCTTTTTCCTAACGTCCTAAATATGACGTTTGAACGACATGTTGCAGTTGAAGGTCACGCCAAGGTATTTGGCCTTCCTTTCCCATGGGATCGGCTGGCCGTAGAGTTTTAGTTGCACTAGTGTCTGGTGTCGGCCTGCGCCTGGCTTTATCCTGATGCCTTGGTTCAGAACCGGGGGTATTATATAATCAAGACGTAATCTAGACCGATGAAAGTGTATTGTTACACTTTTTATTCTCCATTTACGAATCCAATCGCCTAAACGATTGAGGGCGTTCTGGAGCTTTTGAAAGATATAATTTGGTCTTAACGACAAACAATAGAGGGCGGTGTCATCAGCAAAAAGTGCTAGAATTACATCACACGGGCTTTGGTATGTCACTCGTGTAGATCTTTGAGGGACGCCCGCTTGGAGCGGACGACTCGTGGACAGGGTACTATCGACTCGATATCGATAAGAGCGATTCAACAAGTAGGCTTGGATGATGTAAACCAGCCTGTCTGGCACTTTGAGAATGTACAGCGTGTAAATGAAGCCGTTGTGTCAGACTTTGTCAAATGTCTTTGCGACATCGAAGAAAATGGCCCCTGTGCTCAGGGCTTTGGATTGATGTGACCGTTCAGAATGAATTCCGTCAGGCGATAAATTTGGTCTCGAGTGCTTCAGACGAAAACCGAATCGCTCGTCTGGGATGAGGTTATTAGAGAAGGCGTGGTCTTTCATCCGGAAGAGAATTATGCATTCATATATTTTTCCCAAGCAATTGAGCAAGCTAATTGGACGATGACTCGTGGGTAGGTTAGAAGGTTTGTTCGGCTTGGGAATACCAATGACGATGGCTTCGTTCCAGGCATCAGGAAAAGTACAAGTCGATAGTAAAATGTTGAAAATGTTGATCAATGCACCGACAATAGGACCTGGCATGTATTTTAACGTTCTATTTGAGATACGGTCTGGGCCTGGCGCTGACCGGGGTTTAAGACCTAATAATTTCGCGGACCCGGTCACGGCTTAAAATATTGCCCGTGTAAGCAGGCGTTAAGTCTAAGTTCGATTGACGGTCCACCTGATGGTGAGCCGGTCGATGTTTGTGCAAGATGGTGTCATTGCCTTCTAGCGTATCGCTAGCATTCTGCCTTCGATCACGAAGCTAAAAGCCCGCGATGGTTTTGATGCAATAGCGGATGCGTCACGGTGCTCATTCTAGCGATCGAGCAGATCTGTCATTCAGAGCAGTATGCAAGCTACTCCGTAGACTGAATCCACGAGCCTTGCGATGTCCTCATCCATCTCTGAAGTTCCTAAAGCGAAATCAGTTTAACTCGGACGATAGCGATAAAACGCCCGCTTGAGTGAATTCTTTCTCACTTATCAGACATCGATACTGAACGGCACGCCAAAGTTGCGGTCACTCTGAAATTTTACGTTCTTTCTGAAGTCGTCTAATAGCGATGATTGCGTTGTAACTACTGTCGATAAGCAACTATAATTTGTTCTACACTTATCAACCTCCGGTAAGGTAATAGAACTTTGGTCCATTGCCTAGTTTGCGTTCGAGACAATTAACTTGTTACGGTTTTGGTCGTAGGACTGCACTGATGTCTTGGCCTAGTTTGAATCGACTGGCAAGGTCAGAATCAATATCACAAAGCCTCTCTATCGATACAAACGGAGTGAGAGCGTCTCAACATAGCAAGTTCTATAGTGCAGCAAGTCTATCAGGAGCGCCAATGCCTGAGACTTGAGTATCTAGTTAAGCCAATCTGAGGAGTAGGCGTCTCGAGTCCCAGCAATATATTGCCGTTTGTATTTGGTGTACTGCAATACCAGTCGCGATGTTTGTCTATTTAAATCGCCTGCGATGATGGTTGATGGACCTAGGCCGAGAAGCACCTCTAGGTCGGATCTAAGTAACTTCTTAGTTGGGGACAGATACACGGAAACAAACTGCCTCCGTAGCTTAGTGGTATGGGTGTTTGCTTTAGAAACCAGAGATCGTGGGTTCGAATCCTGCGCGGACTTAACAAATTTTCATTGTTGTTTCCTTTTGTAGTTGGCCCAAATTGCCCTAATTTGAGCTGATCACCCAATTGTCTGGAAAGTAAGATGATCCATGCGTCGGATGGGCATGTAAAAGTCGGTCCACCCACCGACCCGCATTGTACCAGCGTAGTGGGATACGGTCCAAAACCCCATTATGGATAGGGCTGTGTCAGGAAGTCCCTAAGTCCAGCAGTGGACTATTACAGGCTGATGATATGACACGGAAACAAATACAAGCGACCTGTGGCCGGTGAGTGCGATCTGACATGCCATCCACTCTAAGTTAGTTAGTATCGGTATTTCTAATGGTGCAATATGTATTGACCTTTTGTAGTATATAAGTGTACCACCCAGCGGTCCTGACAACCTATCGTTTCTATTTATGTTATAGCCACTGATTTTAGGATTGGCTATTGACGATTTTAAAACTCTTTCACTAAGAATATGTCTTTACTATAATCCTGCAAGTATTTGGCGATTTCGGATCGCTGCTTCTTAACCGTCAGCCGTTCGCGTTAAAGAACGATACGACTATAGAGCGCGGTTTTACCCTACCTATGCTGGTAGCCATCTTAATTTGGTTTTTTAATTTACTGAGTGCATCTAAGATTTCACCGTGAGCGAACAAGACTTTGAGTTTCTCCATGGGGCCGGTTGCTAGGTGCATTTTACAATCCAAGTTGTACAATTTGGACAGACTGACTACTTGAGCTAATTCAAAGTATTTTGCGAATACTTCGTCAGGCGGCGGTCTAACGTAATTACCGGGCCCTTTGTGTGATGCGTTTTGTGAGGTGGGTGCAGGTGCGGATTTATTGCACGTAATCGTGGGACACACCTGGTCAGTTCCCTTGCTATTTATTGCCCCGGCGATCTGAGGGCTTTCTTAATTAAACCGGGCTTTGTCAAAGCACTAACTGCCAACGCAGGTGCAGGGACAAAGCTTGCCATTGTGGCCGCGGAATTCACGGAACGCGCGACAGATGGCCGTGTTTGTCTTTTGGGTGCTCTAGTGCAACCCCTATAAATTGCCGGATGACTTAAGTTTTCGCAATTTGCGCACGGCGGCTCGACAGAGTTTCCGCGGACACTCCAGAGTGCAGTGCTGACCGGCGCACTTTACACAACGTGCGCGAGCGTAGCAGTTACGCGTGTCCTGAAATGTTGGCAGTTGTGACACTGCGCAACTAGTCCTGTCTCGCGGCGAGTTTCAACGCGCAGGCCGGTCAATTTACAAATCGAATGAATATTTATATTGATATTCCTTCGGGGAAAGATCTAACTCGACCATAAGAAGGTCAATTTCAAATTTGAACCTGGGATGGTGCATCGGCGCACCCTATGGACGGGGTAACCCAGTTTTTGAGGTCCGCGTTGACCTCGTCTAAATTGAATTCTTTAAGAACTCCTCTAACAACTACTTTAGAGGCGGTCCTTCGGCAACGCGAAAGTATGAAATGCTATTTTATTATCGCGAAGGTGTTTGGTAAGGTCACGAAAATCATCCGAGGTCTCAACGTTGTCCCGGATGCCTATCGCATTGTTAGCTGACCTAAACTATGTGAATTTGGCTTTCGATAGCAAAGTAAGGACACGGCTCCAGTGCCCTTATCGTGCATCACGACCGGGGCGGAGCCTGGCCTTATGTTGAGCCATGAAAACCTCCGATGTGTCGGGGAAGCTTGCGGTTCGGTCACTGGCTTTTTCGCCGGTGCCGCGGTTGGGGACGGCGCAGTGAATTTACGACTTGCGCTCTCTGCTGGAGGGCGTTTCTTGCCCATCCTACGAGAACGGACGGTAGTGAAACCATCCGAGTCCCTATCGATCCGTTGTCAGCGTCCATAGCGGCGCTCGTGAAAGCGGCGCAGGTTCGTTTTCCATTACCGTGGGCCTTGGTTCGTCTTTAGCGTCTGACTACGCTGAAAGGTAATTGTACGGGCGGCGTTACAACCGGGCTACGGTCCCGGGTAGGTGTCGCTAAGAGCGACGACGTGGTCGACTTTTCCGGTACAGCTGACGTACTGGTGCCCACGGCTTTGCCATTAAAAAAGCGGCGACGAAAACCAGCGTGGAGTCTTGCCCAGCCATTGGGGACGTTTTCGCGGAAGTACGCGTCGATGTCATCGCGATGTAGGGCGGGATTATAGTTGTCCATGTTGAGGCTATCAATTGGGGCGACCCCCGCCGGCATGGTGTTATAACTAACCTAGTCCTACCCACCTTCGTGGGGAGGTGTGTGCCTAATGAAGCAACACGTGTATGTGCATTAGGGGCGCTAGGTGTGTACCTAGCTGCCACCTAATGCAACAAGCACAAGTTAATTTAACAAGCTAAATGCCACGTGGGCTTTTTTGTGTGGTGTATGTGTGCCGGAACCTGCCTGCGAGAACTTTCTACACTACACTTACTCACGCCAACTATGTGTAGTAGCATTTTAGTGGAAAATACGCCATAGCTACATAAATTTTTAAATACTCTAGAAAAAAATGTAAAACTAATAAAAAAAATTGTATTAATCTATTTCTTTTTATAAAATCAACTTTTAAACTAATATTACGGTAATGATGAAAACGTACTTTAAATATTAGTGTACGTTTTCAAATTCAAAAGGTATCCTTAAAGCAAGTTTGTTCCAAACGAATTTACTCTACTTTCACATGAATCGTAGGTACAAGTATACGCGAAGAGTAACTTAGTTCAAAGTTTCTTCGCAGCTCATAAACTGTACAAGAGTTTATTTATGACGTGAACGTGCTTTATTATCTCGCGTGCGGATCCAATATCTTCTGAGCTTTTACTATTTACAAACAGAAAAGAAGGGAGTTTTATCGGTGATTTGTTGGTCATGGGTTATTGAAGTCCACTTATGACTTCCTTCGGTTCGGCGTTCCTCCACGTCTATTATATTAATACATACAAATACTATTACTACAGCCATAAATCAGGTTATCTTTTTAAAAATATTGTGATTTTAACCCTTGAGCTTGGAGGTTATTTGTTATCTAATTTAAAACAATGGGTACAATATTTTAAAATTTAAGGCGGTTAAGCAGGTCCTAATGGTTGTATGAATCAATTCAAATTCAAATATCTTTATTCAATATAGAAGTTTACACTTGCTAATTGATTGTAAAACACACTACCACCGGTTCAGAAAAGGACGCCTCAGACCTGAGAAGAACCGGCGAAAAAACTCAACGAGCTATTTTTTATGGCATCTTTTAAAAATAACAAACAATTTCATAATTCGGCATTTCATATTATGCAATTTTGAAACAACACCTGGAGTGAGATTCATTATCATTTGATTACCAGGCTGTGTTATCATTTAAAAATTATTAATATCCTAATAACCTTTAACAGAAAAACATTCCTTGACCACCTTTTTAAATTTATTAATAGTTAAATTCTGAACGTTTACTGGGATTTTGTTGTAAAACGTATACATTATCCCATAAAGACTTACTTATTCTTCGCAGTCTAGTTGCTGGAAGAATTATATTATGTTTGTTCCTTATATCTATGTCATGTGCATCACAATGTCTTAGTAAATCATCTCTATTTTTTGCACATACACTAAATTTTTTAATATGTATTGAGAACTAACGGTCATTATTTTTATTTCCGTGAACAACTTTCTTAATGATTCTTTGGGGTCCAGGTTAAAGACTGCACGAATTACACGTTTTTGGAGGTCAAAGATCGTATTAGTATCAGCCGTATTTCCCACAGTAGAATGCCATAAGACATAATACTATGAAAATAGCTGAAATACACTAAACGAGCTGTCTCCACATAATTTAATAATCTAATACTTTTACTGCGTACGCTGCAGAGCTTGGTTTACTTCTAGCCTTTTAATATGGGGCCCCATTGTAGTTTTGCATCCACAGTTATTCCTAGAAATACATTTGATTAAACCACATCTAATGCCTCCCCATCCATAAGCACTTCAAAATTACCATGTTTCACATTAGGAGTCGTGAATGTAATACATTTTGTTTTCCTTTGGTTTAATAGAAAGTATTAACACTAAACCAATTCGCTACTCTAGAGAGAGTATTATTTACATCGTCATTTATTGACGTATGTCGTTTAATTTTAAAAATCAATGAAGTATCATCTGCAAATAATACTATCTCTTAGCTATTATTTATCACTCGTAAGTCGTTCATATAAATGAGGACGAGAAAAGGCCCAAGTATGGATCCTTGTGGGACCCCTATATTTACCAGGGCCCCAAAGAGCTTTTACCATTCACGTCTACCCTCTGAATTCGATGGCTCAGTTACGAAGACAGAAGGTTGAGTGCGATATTTTTATGCTGTAGTGACGTAATTTCCTGACCAGTGTCTCATGGTGTACACAATCAAAAGCCTTTTGAGATCATCGAAAATGGCTAAAGCACTCTGCGATGTTCCCAAGCCTCAAAAATGCTTTAACTAGCCTGATGCCTGCGTCAGTTGTTGAGCGACCTAGTAAATCCATACTGCTAGTTATTTAAAAGACAATTACGATTGAAATGTTTAACCAATTGGTTTAGTAAGAGTTTTCAAATAATTTACTAAGAGTAGGCAGTATTGGTCTAAAGTTATTAGGGTCCGTATTACATCCTGATTTAAATATCGGAATAATTTTGCTATGCTTCATTAGGTCAGAAATTCGCCCTTCTGATACTAACATTGAATATTCTGCTATGTGAGGTGATATTACATCGATAATAGATCTTATCACCTTAACAGAGATCCCCATAGGTCTGTACTTTTTAATATCTAAAGTTTTAAATGTACTTACTATATATCTTGATGTTTTATTTAATTTGAAAGGGACAAGCTGCCCACAGTGGTCAGAACTTAATTTTTAATAATTGATTAGCTCAATGGTTGACAATTTGTAAATATTTTATCTATACATGTAGCAGAAGTCTCATTTATTCTGGTAGGTTCAAGAAATAAATTGATAAAGTTATATGAACTTAACAAAGATCTGAATCTAATTGTGGTTGTAGAATTATCTAATAAATGTATGTCAAAGTCACCACAAATCATAATATTCTTATTAGATTCAGATAGCTTTAATAATATTTATTCTAACACAACTTTAAAAGGTTCACATAACGAAGTGAGAGGTCTGTATACGCATACAACAATGAAATGCTCCAGCTCTGCACAGGCTATTTCAATAGTCCGTTCAATAAAGAGGCTCACAACATCTTTACGATTTTTCTATTTTAAAGCATTATTAATAAATATTAAAGAGCCGAGAAGAGAATGATTATACAACCCATGTTTTTGTTTCAACAAGTTTGTCTTGACTAACTGCTATACTGGTTCTATGCCCAAAACTAAAGGGCTGAGTAAAGAACCCTTACAGTTAAAGTAATATGGTTGAAAATAATGTATGGTTGGAATTAAAAATTATAACATATATAGCTGATTCTATTTTCTGACTTAACATTTACGATTCAAAAACTTTAGGTTTAAAAAAAAATATTATCAAAGAACAGTGATGTTATTTATACTTTTTAATATGTAAAAATTAAACGTTATAAATAAAATAGTGTTATTTTGATTTAAGTAATTACAATTATTAGGGTGTCTACAAAAAATCTTATTAAAGACGATTATGAGTTTAATTAGAAACTAAACTCATAAACGTGTACAGAACTTTAAGCTAGCTGTTGCACTAAGGTAGATGTTTACCACATCCGATACTCAACAAGTGAAACTGATCCTTTAGAAACTTTAAATTTATTTTAAAGTTTCCTCGCGGTTTGTCAACATTTCAAAAGTTGGATAATATTCACGTGTGCAACGTGTATGGTCCGCTTTAATGGTCTAAATAAAAGAATCTAACTATATACATCTCGCTTTTATTTATTTCTAATACGATTAATGTTAAAAAAGCAATTTAGAGATTATTGTAGTCGTTCTTTTACGCCTGACTATAGAAAATGTATCCATTTTTCAGGTTTCTGATACAATAACTGTAAAACTGTAATGAATATATCTTTACCTTTTGTGCATACAATATGAACATAAATGATTGGTAAATATTAAGGCACGTGAAAAGTCGGTCCACCCACCAACCCGCATCGTATCCCATCCAAAAACGTCCTAATGGAGAAAACAAGGGTATTTCTATTTTTAAACTGAACAAAGGCAATTGATGCATATGGATGTCACCCAAGTTACTCAATGGAAGTTTCTTTGTTGCGTTGCCAAAATATATACCGAAATGACGTCATCCTATTTCAGTGCGAACTAAAACATGTAATATTCAAAAGGAAAGTTGCTGCTCTTCGTTTTTTAACATGTCAAAACCGTTAGCACATAACGTCCCATAAATTGTGCTACTTGAAAGAGTAGGATCATTATTTAAACATTTTTTTATGGTTGAAGTTTGTTAACTTAAACGACGCAGTTTTAGACTCATAAAATTGTATTGCATTGTCATGACATATTAATTTCCAGCTTTCCTTCCTATTTAAAGTCATACCTAAAATGACAATGACTTGAAGGTACATAAAAAATTAATAACATTAAGGTTATAATTAAATAATTACAAAGCTTGTCAATTATCTTTTTGCTTGAAATTCCTATTGGATAACTGGCTTAAGAAATACTGGCAAGGTCTTTATTTAGCCGCAAAGCAAAAATGTATAAACATTACTATAACCCGGTTTTTCCAAATGCCCAATGCGGGTTGGTGGGTGGACTGACTTTTTACATGTCCATCCGAAGCATGGATTATCTTACTTTACAGACAATTACGTGATCAGCCCAAATTTCCTAACCAACTAAACATCAATGAAAATATGTTGAGCCCCACAGGATTCGAACCCACAACATCCGGTTTGTAGAGCACACGCCGTTACCACTAGGCTACGGCGGCAGTTATCCATGTCCCATTACAGAACTCTAATATTTTCGTTGCCTTAGCATAAATTTCTTTTGGGCAAAACAAAAAGGATTTATAATTGATTGCAGTTTTGTTAACGCGAGACCATAAGCAAAACTGACGGTGTATGGTTTCGCGGTTATTGTCGATTTGGAAAGACATAATCCATCTACCACAGACGGACGTGCAATCAATGTATCTTTGTCGCAGAGGTAATAATGAAATATATTTCGTAAATTTGTGTCTTCAAACCCTACATTAAATTATCTAATTGTTACAAAACTTTTTATTGGTCGTGTCATATTTTAAAATATGGTGAATAAATACGCATAAAAACAAGTTTTAAAATAAATTTATTATATATTATTACTATTTATTTGCTTTTTATAATAATTACAAAGAATATTAAATGCCTAAGAAATGGTATTTATTCAATCGAAAGAAATATCAAAACTTTTCTTATCATACGCTGTCTATAAGTACATTAAAAGAAGGATTTTTCCTTTAAGCGATATCCGTATTTTTATAGCACTGTTTCAGATGATTTATGGTTTTCTAATGCATTGTCTTCGTGAGGGCCTTTTTTATCCACAGAGCCCCATCAATCTCACAGGATAAGTAGAAATCAATAACTTCATATTACGACATACAACATCCCATTTATAATTTAGATAGATGTTAATATTTTTGTATATTTCAATTTGTGTTCCATTAAATAAAGATTTTAACCTCAAAATCAGTTTGGAGTCAAATTGTCTTTGTGGCCATAGCTAATAAATAAGAAAAGAATAACTACTGTTATTCTTTTTTTATTTATAAGGTAGGAGTGCTGATAACCGCTAATTTGCGTTTTCAATCAGGGAAAACATTTCTATTTTGCAATATGACAAAAAAAAAATCGCAATAAAGAAAAACCTTTTTTCCAAAGAAGATTGAAAAAAAATTCCCTAAAAAATTTTAGTTGTAATTTTTCTGTAGGTGGAGCCATTATGGATAAAAAAGCGTCTAAATTGAAAGTCGTTCTATTCGTGATTCATATTAAAAATTCAATATATCTAGAAATATGGGAGATATCATAAAAATGCGTTTTGAATGTAATACAAAATCCTATCAGACGAATGATTTTAAGCCATCTTCTCTCAACCCACTCCCCTAAAAAGGGCGGAATTGTGTTTTGATTGCCTATTGCCCTTTATCCATATTCATTTTATTTCCGCTAGAAACCCCTACGTATAATTAGCACCTATCAAGCTCTTTCGAGACCCTTCTTTAAATAAATATTTTGTTGTACGGGGAAATGCCTAAAACTAATCGCTTTTACTAGTGCAAAGGCAGGTTATCTTGGGCTCTCACCGAATAAAACTACCACGTTTTTGTATCCTGGCAATTAATTTAGGTACCTATTCGTCCTTCTGTACTGTAAACAAATGTAACTGCCGAAAGAACCACGTATTAGGCCGTGAGTCGTCGACCCATAGTGCGTCGCAACTAACGCGCCAACAACATACTCTCTTAAGTCTCTTATATCTGACCATGGGATCTATGAGCTCCAAGCTTCTGTACAAATAAGCCTTCTAGACCACAAGTATAGTCTCATTGTTAGGCATGACCCCTAGCCTCTTTTCAATCGTTAAAGAGTGAGATTACGATTCACCTTTAATTGCATGAAATGTACTTCTCTGCTCCCGAGACTCTTTATTAGCTGCGAAAGAAAGCGGTGATGGGTTGGTTTGCCCGCTAGAGGTGGCATCGATGGCCGGCCTTATATTTTAGGTCAGTCACGTTTCTCTTAGCTATAAGCTTTCCCTGCTCGACCAGACAGTATCGTGTCACTTTTGGTCCGTCATTACTGTTGTCTGTTTTTCGTTTATAGAGGTTGACTAACCTCTATATACGAAAACATTCAACTACATTCCCCGCTTCAAGTTTTGAGAGCCAGGTTTAATTTTTATTTCAGACATAATTCATTCCAGCTTTAACATGACTGTTAGGCTCGGTTGCAAATTGGAACGTAGGCAAGTACTAAAGCAGAACTTATTGCAAATTAGGGGTGCCGGTAACCGCAAAATTTTAGTAAAACCGCAAGCCTGGCTTGTAGTTAATAAAGAAATGTCAGTAAGCATTAACAAAAGAAGCCCGTATAGTTTGCCAAAATTATAGACAAGATGGTGTAACGTGATCGTGTTTCAAAATCGACGCACAGCGTGCATTATTCAACAGTGGAAATTACGTCACAGAAGTACTTTGGTGACGCCAGGATACAGTGCTTTATATGGATTATGTATTTCAGAATGGATGACTATTTTAAGGGTAGGTCATAATTTTTACAGAGCGCCGTCCTGAGGTGGTGCTATCACGGTTATTTTTTTCTATCACATAACTGTAGTGTGAAAATACTAACGCATTACGGTTTGAAGGGCACCGTAGACAGCGTATTTACTGGGCAATACAAGCAAGACGTAACATTCTTTGTCGCACGTTAGGCAGCGCATTGGTCATACCCCTGGTATTGCCAATGTCCATGGATGTCAGCACTAATTAATATGGTATGCGTCAACTGAACATAAAAAGCTATATCTACTTAATAAGAAGCTTCAATTTATTAAGTGCTATTTGACTTGTCCTATTACTAAAACTATAACCCAATGTTTTATTTAAAATCATTATAAGTAACTTAAATTATTTATGTATTTTTATAAGTTTTAAGTAATGTCTTTAACATTACTTATAAAAAGTAACTTGAAAAACAATGAAATTTATTTCCAGTTAAAAGATAGTCTTAAATTCAAATTCTGTGGTTTGAAAGCGTTCCTAAATACCGCCATTCGCAACCACAAAAACTTTGCGTCTCGTTTATGAAAACTTTTAACAAGATCATAAAAGTTTCGTTTGCAAAGAACCATAATAAACTGTTTGGATTATTATCTTGTATTATATAGGCACTTACATTATCGTCGCTTAAGACAGAAATATAAGCTACCATTATTTCCTTCATTATCTATAATAATGTAACTTTTATTACGTTTTTACATTCATTCAAACGAAGTTTAACTTCCTTTTCGCGAAATAAAAGCTTAACTATTATGCATATACAGATAAAATACAGAACATGAATGATGTAATAAATTTAAAATAAATATCGCATAAGGAACACATAAGTTAAGTATTATTTGTCGTCATCCGCATTTTATCTGACAGCAATTACAAATGATGTATGGTTTTCTTTTGCTTTGCTTGTCTTATGCAGCGGTCATTTTTCATCCGCCATGGTCCACCGTGCTCCAAAGGGATGGTAGAGGATCGACGGTATTAACGACCACGGGTAGGGTTGCCGCACTTTGAAAACCGTATCTCGATTAAAAGATGATTAATTAACCAAACAGATACTTAAGCTTTCCTTGTGAAATTTGAGTTCATATTTTGTATTTAATCTTCATAAATGCAACAGCCGTTCACTTTTAGTACAGATGACATTATTTGAATAATTACAATAAAATGTTAATTTCATTAAGGAAATCAAATCTTTTTATTTACCAGATACATAAATATTACCTACAGCCTCATTTCCCTAGTAATTTTCCTAGATTATGTCGGCTTATACACCATCTAGATTAACCTGAATAACAGATTTTACAGTAAGAAACGACCATTATACCTCCACAACCCAAAGGGACTGCAAACAAATGGTAGATTAGTAGCATCTGAACCCCAACATCCGGTTTGTAAAGCAAAAGTCAGTGCCACCACGACGGACGGGACATTAAAATCAGTTGTGATTAAAAATGCGTAAACTTATCAAAGTTTTTACCAACGAGATAAGCAGGAAAATCACCTGGTGTTAAGTGATACCGAGGTCATAAAACAGCAGCTTTAGACGTCACAAATCCACTCACCGCCCTGACACAAATTCAAATTCGAATATGTTTATGCAATATAGGAGCAATACACTAACTTACTGATTGTCAGAAATCTACCAGCGGTTCGAAAAAGACGCCTCTAACCTCAGAACCAGCGAAAGAAACACAGCGGGACTTATTTTTTGTCATCTTTTCCAATATCATTGAAACAATAAATAAACAGTTATAAGCTTAAAATTATTATATTATTGAAAAAGCCTGGAGCGAGCATTCTATTACCAGAATGTGTTATCATTTAAAAACTCATTTACTTTGTAATAACCTTTAACTCACAAACGTTCTCTGACAACGTTTTAAAATTTATGAATAGTTAAAACTTAAACGTTTTCTGGGAATTTGTTATAAAAGCGAATACATTGTCCCATAAAAGACTTAGATATTCTTTGCAGTCTAGTTGCTGGAAGAATTAATCTATGCTTGTTCCTAGTATTTTTTAATGTGCATAACAATGCTTTAAAAATAATTTATATTTTTCTGCACATACATTTAATTTTCAAAAATATATTGAGAACTAACGGTCAATCTTTCAATTTGAGTAAACAATTCTCTGAGTGAGACATGAGAAGCTATGGCTCATTTACCCAGTTATTTCACTAGCAACGTTTCTTTCAAACTGGAAGACAGATTTTCCGCGGAAATACGGATCGTGGAGTTACTGACCCAGACAGCCCCTTGTAAAATGGACCTGACTGTTATAAATTAGTGTCTTTCAAACTATAAAAATCAGTGTACAAAAACATAGAATTTAGGTTCTTTACTAGGTTAGGTTTAATACTTTTCTATTCCTTCTTCCGAAGAGAAAACTAAATGTTCTAAAATATTGAAATAGTAAACACTTGCATACGTGAAAAGAAACTAACTTGAATGTTTCTACGTATCTCATAAACAGATTATTTATAACTGAACGTGCTCTATTATCTCAAGAGCGGATCCAATATCTTTTAAACTTTTACTATTCACCAATGGAAAAGTGGGTAATTTTATTGTGATTTGTGGTCATAGGTTACTAAGTACGCTTCTGAGTATAATTAGATGATTATTCAAAAGAAAATTAAATATCCTGTGGATATACAAAACCAATTATTACAGATATAAATCAAGTTATTGTTTAAAAAAATATATGAGATTTATGAAGGCAACTGTACCAAGTTTGGTTTAAAAATTTTTAAAAAATAGAACACTTAATCACATACGTCAAATACATATAAAATTATAGTTTAATTTTGTTGTTTATGTATGTATAATCTGTGGCCATTCCCACAGTACGTTAGAACTGTAATTAGTAATAAGATAATACACACATATAATTCAAACTATTCAGCATCATCAGCCTGTGTCAGACCATTGCAGGACATAGGCCGCTGCCAATGCACGCCACCTCTTCCGATCTTTGGCTATTTTCATCCAGCCCTCACCAGCCACTTTACGTATGTCTTCACTACATCGTGCCTCAGAGCGTCCTACTCTGCCTTTGCTGAGACTCGGTCTCCACTCCAGAACTTTTCGACTTCAGAGGTCGTCAGTTCTTCGGCCTATATGACCGGCTCTACTAATCCGGTGATTCTGGTTCTCGTACGGATCACAAATTTTCTGATACGGGCGTTCAGAGATACTCTGAGTCAAACCATAAGTGTCCAAGTCTCGGCACCGTAGCTCATGACAGGTATGATGCACTGTTCGAAGACTTTCGATTTGAGACACTGTGGTATGAGTGACGAAACACGACGAAGCTTTTGAAAGGCAGCCCAGCCGAATCCTTCTGTTGGCCTCTCCCTTAAAAGTTGTTTCTACCTATTTCGAGCGTTTGCTCCAGGTAAATGTACTTCAAAACACTTCGAGGGAGGTGCCATCCATTGTGATCGGTCCCGGTTACCGTGCTCGTTTAATATGACCTTGGATTTACCCATGTTCATCAGGAAACCGATACATTAATCTATTACTAAGTGTTAATTAATTTATGTTTGTATTACGTTATAAGAAAATTCTTGAAACAAAACGCAAAGTATTTATTTCATAATTTACTTCACGCGAATAATACACATCATTAAAGGACGGGTTAGTGTTAAGACAAAAACCGTTTTGTTGGCTGGGAAGGTGATACCAAAAGTTTTATGGGATAGCTAAAGAATCGTCTTGAATGACTTTCTATAGAGAAAACCAATCACCTTTATGTGTTATTGGACATCTGCAATATTAGTGGTATCACCAACGCGCAGTCTACCGTAAGGCATAGTGTGTTAAGTCTCGATTACACAATAAACACACTTGCTACAGTGTCCTTCAAACCGGACTGCTTTGCGGTAGAAATAGGCACCGTGGTGGTACCAGCCCAGACGGTCCCCAGCAAATAGGGGACCTACCACCAATAAAAAGAACTTATCAAACCACCCACGTAAAAAAACATATAGCTAGATCAGTCTGCCCGTGATCATAGATGCTGGAAAGAATCCGAAACATCGATAATAAATATATTTAAGTAACGCGAAAAATACGTAAATTTGTGGATTTGATATATAAGGCTAGATGTTAGGCACAGGTACGTTTACCACATCCGATTCTTAACAAGTTTAACTCATGCGTCAAGAAAGTTTCATCTCGTTTTAAAGCTTCCTCGCAGTTTGTAAGCATTTTAAAAGTTGGATAATACTCCACGGGTGCTTTGCAAATGGTGAATGCTTTCATCATCTAGATACGTATAAAAATAGATCTATCAGTTAAGCAAACGGATCGGAAGCTTAGAGATTACTTTACTGTTTAGTTAGGTTTAAAAATGTTTTTGTAATTTTTTTCATCGTTAATAGTTAATAAATTAAACTATGAAAATAAATTATATACAATATTAACCTATGTTTAGTAAATATTCCTGATGTATTACGTTTATGTATACCGCAAAGTCTTCGATTACATAATGTATAATAAAATTAACTAATTATAAATAAATACATTAATAATAATAAATTATTTAATATTTTATTATATTTTTTTTGATCTTATTGAGATTAAAAGTATGGTCTTAAAGGAGAAGTCAATAGATAACTTTAAGCTTAAGTAATGTTTTGAATAGGCATGAAGTTTATCCTTCAGACACATTCAACTCCTTGGGGTGATAAGATTAAGTTCAAGTCTATTCGAACAAAATTTCCTATAAGATTTTTTCGAAAGTGACGATATGGAACTTGTTGGAGTTGATATCGTGATATCTTTGTAAAAAGGCCAAATTGAAATTTAAACTTTGAAATGCAAAATGTCATGTTAAAAGTCGGTTCACCCACTAACCTTGGGCCAGCGTGGTGGGATACGTTCCAAAGACCTCCCCAAATGGATAAGGAATAATGTACATTAGGATAGGGCTTAGTAGCAGTGGACTAACACAGGCTGATAATGATAAAATTTAAACTTATCAAATATCTTTATTCAACATAGGAGTGATAACTTGACTAATTTATAGTTGAATCGCTACCACAGGTCAGAAAAAGACGCCTGTGACCTAAGAAGAACCGGCAAAGAAACATAGCGGGACTTATTTTTTTGTCATCATATACGTATCACTTAACTCATTTACATTGTAATAACCTTTAACACAAACGTTCCTTAACATCTTTTTAATTCATTAACAGTTAATTTTGGAACGTTTTCTGGGATTATGTTGCCAAAACGAATAATTTATTCGCTCATCGCTCGTATCTCTCATATGTCCCATAAAAGATTTAGTTATTCTTCGCAGTCTAGTTGCTGGGACACTTTCCTAGTATTTTTGATATGTGCAATGCAATGCTTTAAAAATACATATACATATACATAAATGGTAAGAAGAAGGTGATCAGTCTTCGTTTCTAATATTTCTTATTACAATGTACTTTCAATACCCACAATTAAGCGAGCAAAGCAAGTATATTTCAATGTTGTAAACTAAACGATGGTGATAAATACAAATGCGAGCCACTCAAGTTACTCAATGGAAGTTACACTGTTGCGATGCCAAAATACAATACAAAAAAGGCCGAAATTACGTCGTCTTGTTTAAGTACAGACTAAAACAAGTAACATCAAAGGGGAAGTCACGTCACCCAAGTACTGTCTGTTTTTACATTTTTTCAAAACCGCGAGACACGTGACTTCCCATGAAGCTAGAGCTACTTAAAAGAGAAAGAACATTTCTTGAACAAAGTTTTATGGTAGAAGTTTGTTAATGTATGCGACGCATTGTTAAACTCATAATAGTATTGTCGTTAAGAGATTATTACCAGTCTTCCTTCCTTTTTAAATTATATATATAAGCTAACAATGTTTCAGAGTAAATAAAGTGTTGATACAAAAAGCATTGAGTTATAAATATAATGTGTTATAAGCGTGTTTATTATTTATCGATACGCTAGAAATTATATAACATATATTTCAAAGTCCTTGTATAGGAGACTTACAAAAAAAAATATGGCGGTGTTTATTTCGCCGCAAATCAGAAATACGTAAACATTACTATAATCCGTTTTGAATTAAACTTTATCTAAATTATAAGGTGAAGAAAATAAAACCTTTTAGAGAGTAAATTTCTTTGTGGCAAAGCAAGAAGCATTTAAAACGAATTACTGTATTGTCAGCACCTGGCAATAAGCAACAACTGACAATGTATGTTTGCGCGATCATTGTCTATTTGGAAAGACATTATTCATCCGCCACCAACCGACTTGCAATCAATGGACCTTGGATACAGATGGAATATAGATGAAATTTTTGTAGTAAATTTGTATAAAGTAGATCAAACGATGTTATTATTAAAACACTTTCACGCCGCTCGTAAGTTTTGTCATATCTCAGAATATGGTTAGAAAATATGCCTATAAAACAAGCTGATTTCAAATAAATTAACTATTTATTTGATATCACTAATTATTTATTTTATACATTTTATTTCGCACCATTATAATTCATCATCAGCCTGTGTCAGTCTACTGCTAGACATAGGCCTCCCCTAATGCACGCCACCACTTCTGAACTTCGGGTATTCTTATCCAGCCCACACCGGCCACTTTGTGAATGTCGTCACTCCATCTTGCCGGAAGGCATCCTACAGACCCCCCAAACAGGTTCTCGCTTCGTCGTAGCGGTGAGGCTCAGTACCTGCGGCTGCGAGAGCTGAATAAGCCCGCCTTGGATGCTAGCCTTGGAGGATGCGAGGGACGGGTTGCAGGAGAGGCGGAAGAGGAGTAAACTGTCGGAGCAGCTAGCGCTGGTGGGGTGGCAGAAGACTGCTAACGCGTTCCCATCACCCCATCTCTAAGGCGCCAAGAAGTCGGTGAGAATCCGATAGAACCAGTATTTGCCCCCACGAGGACGGGTATGCGTAGGCATTTCTCCACATGAAAAAAAAAGAAAAAAGGGCGACCTACACTACGTTTGCCGAGCCTCGTCTCCACTACAGAACATTCCATCTCCAACGGTCGTCAGTTCTGCGGTTTATGTGACCTCCCCACTGCCACTTCAGCTTACTAATCCGGTGGGCTATATCGGTGACTCTGGTTCTCTGACGGATCACATCATTACTGACGCGACTTTAAATTTGTGGACCAGTCAAACCGTCAGTGTTCAAATCTCGGCACCGTAAGTCATGACAGGTAGGACGCGCTGATCGAAGATATTCGATTTGAGGCATTGTAGAATGGGTTTAAAGTCTAGCTATTAAGGGGTTTTGGACCGTATCGTGCGAGTCCGTTTGTTTTTCGGCAGGGTGCACCACGTGCAGGTGAGGTTAGCTTGGGTTTCGAAGATTTTGTTTAGAGCCCCTTACATCAAATGTATAAATATATAAAATATTTTTCAAGATGTTTAATAAATATTAGAAAAATAGTTGCGAACAACATGAAAGCCTTAGATAACCCTTAGTTAACCTTACGGTACGGAACAAAAAACTTTACCGACAAGAACTGGTACAAACGCTTAAGAAATTATATAAGCTGCTCTTGATAAGGTATAAATTGCAGCTATATAAAGTACTTTTTAAGACTGAAAATTGCATTAGTAATTTGTTAAATTTGCTTTATAGAGAAATATTACCACTTTTCTTATTAAACTTTCTCTAGAAGTAAATTATAAGAAGGGTCTTACTCTCAATTGACATCCATATTTTTATGGTACTATTTTAAATTATTTATGTTTAAAGCATTGTCTTCGTACGGCCTTTCTTATGCATAGAGCCACATTAAAATCACAGTTTAAATAGAAATCAGTAACAGTAATTTAATGGGAATCAATTTTCTATTTATAATTAAGATAAATATTTTTGTGTATTTCAATTTGTGTTATACTAAATAAATATATAAACCTCACAACCAGTTTGAAGTATTGGCTATGGTTAAGTAAATTAAATTAGTATTGTTAATAATAAATTCAAAAATGAACTGTAGGGTGGGAGTGCGGACAACAGATAATTCTTAAAATAGGATGCGAAACACACATTCTATATACATATGCATTTTATATATTAGTGCAAGATTTAGGTAACTATCACTATTTTTCTATCGCTGTTGCTTTCTATCATTTTTTTTAGTTAGGACTTTTATTTCTCCGGAAATCATCTACGCATAAATAACACCTATCGAGTTCTTTCTCAACACTTCTTCGTCCCAATATGTTTTTTTACGGGGAAATGCCTAAAAATACTCGCTTCTACATGTGCAAAAAGATCTTATTATGGGATATCTTGGACTAGCACCGAATAAAACCGCTACGTTTTTCCATCCTAGCATTCAATTTAGAGACATCTTCGCTCTTCTGTGGCGCTTTAACGCTGCATCCGAGAGACTCTCCTGTACTTCTCTTTCCCTGAGTCTTTTTATTGGCGGCGAAGGACAGTGGGTGACATTTTTCACTCGCTATGGATGGCTTTGATCACTAGCCTTACATTTTAGACTCTTCAGGTCCCTCTTAGGTATTAGACTTCCACTGCTGGACCAGACAGTATCGGCTTAATGCCAATGTCAATACCCTAGTATCAGCCTCTATATACGGAAAACAGACAACTATAGTCGTCGTTCAGGTCTTGAGAGCCAGGTGTTATTTTCTCTGTCGAAACAATTATTTTCACCTTTAACATGACTGTCAGGCTTTTTCTTAATTTACACTAATTACTGTTATTAAGTCAATTTGACTCATCATCATCAGCCTGTGATTGTCCACTGCTAGACACAGGCCTCCCCTTATATATTTAACTACTTCAACAAAACGGGGAACTATTTTATTGTAAGATGAATGTTGAAACAGCGACAACATTCTCATTTCATATAGCAGAATATTAACTCTTTGACATTGTTATTTATCGTGGACCTAAATCTAATATATAACCTTATCTCATTAAAATTGATGAAATTTTGACAGAATCTGTATTTTTATTTAGTATCTTCCTTGCCACGGATTTCTACTTAGTTGTAGTGGAGCGTATTACTACCTTTTATCTAATTACGAGAAAACTAAGAGGAACCTGACAAATGTTATATACTTACAATGTTTATTTTAAATGCATTCCTATACTAACCGTGGATGCTGCTCCAAGCGGGCTGGTAAACTTATTGCTAAGAAAGCCAAGCGATGGTAAGAAGCTGCACGGAGTACCGCCACCACTGTCTTCCGCCGTTAAGTTGCAAATAAAGAATCGGTATTTTGTGACCTGTTTCTATTTTGCACGACTCAACGAGACCGCTTCGTTGGTGCCGTGTAAAAAGCCAAAAAACGAGAGGACTAGGATGGAGGATAGGAGGTCTAGAATGGTGAAACTCTGCTTCAGCTGCTAGCGATATTTTGGTCCCAGAGGAATAGGAAAACGTTCCCACAATATTTCAACTAAATCTATCTATGACTTAACTATGTACCCGTAGTTCTTCAAAACATTTTACTCACATATACAAAACATGTACAGTACACAGTCTTGCTAAGATTAACTATGTTAAAAGTTTTCTCATAGTTACTAGTGTCTATTTACGACAAGATCATGTGATATTGTTCCACGAGTGCTTCCACATTGTCGTCACATTTTTTAAACACGTATAAAGTAAAAAGTAGTTTTTGGGGTGTTTCTGATTGGTTATTGTAAATCCAGTTCTTCATACAAACTATGTTGTAATAAGCGACACTTCTGTCAAAATTAGATTAATATTTAATTTACTAATTTAATTTTCTCGTTCTAAGGATTTAATTACCTTGCATGAAGGATATCTCCTTATTTTGAAAGCTAGAAACGAAATAACTAATTAATCTTGCGGGTTTTAAAAAGACAGTTCAATTTTTTTTAAGTGGTAGCATATTTTGAAAGATTCGATCACTGCGACATTCAGAAATTTTTGAACGGTAAAAGTATAACAATAATACGGTTGTTTTCATTGTACGATAATCAATCAATATATTACTTTTTATTTTTGCTTAAGAACCATTTGTTTTACATACCAATGAAATCATCTTATTATGCATAAGATTTTTTGTTGGTTCATTATATGACAGTCATTAACAAAGTGTACTTTATGTTTACTTATTCGTCTTTATGTTCTATTTCATCAATCGCTACAACCAAAAATATAAAACAAGAATCGCCAGACATAGCAAATATCTCTCTATGAGGATTGAAAATCATTCCGCACTTAATGTAAAAGAAAGCAACCAAATAATTGACTACTATTCAATGTTACTAATAAATATAGTGAGTCATTCTTCTAGTAAAAAACATGAGTTTGTCATATTATTCAGAAATTTACAGACATGATGATTACAGACATTACTTTCTTTAAGAGAGAAGTACAAAAACTATACAAAACATTTCTGTTACCGAACCAAATGTGTAAATCCCCAAAATTCTACTACACCACTAAGCTAAGGAGGCAGTATAATATAATATAATTATAAATATATTAACTATATTATGATGTTTTTAGGAAGACAATAGGTTAATAAATATAGAAAATTCTACTACACTGGATTCTACCAGCTGGATATAGATTACTATAATTAACCTTTGTAAATTTTACCAGAATTTTTATTGTTTTGATAATTAAAATAGATTAACATGTATTAAAGGAATGCGTCGTGTTCATGAAAGGTTTTTTGTTTAATTTGCAAAATGATTAAAACGACGTGTAACGTGTCTCTGAATTGACAAACAAGATGCATTATTCATAAGTGGAAATTGCGTCACAGACGTACTTACTTTACCGACGCCAGGACACACTGCTTTAGATGGATTATATTTTTCAAAGTAAATGACTGTTTTTAAGTCAGTGCGGATTTATTAATTATATTAATAATAAATAAAAGTTGGTCCCTTCCGCAGTTTGTTAGTTGCTATCCTTTGATATCTTTTAGCCATAATAATTAAGGAATGCATAAACTAAACGTAAAAAAAATGTAGTATTTAGTTGTCAGTAATAATTAAATCGATATTTATTAATTCTTTAACCGTTATGACCCCCTCAACTTTTACCCTAAATATTTAGATTTGTCATTTTTTTTGTAACTGAGGTTACCTTATCTCGTACGTTTACTTAATAATTTAAAAGATAATATTACAATGAAAATTTTAAGATTTGGAATTGTTCCTAAATACCGCCATTTGCAACAACGAAAACTTTTCGCTTCAGTCATAAAAAACTTTTAACAAGATTATAAAAGTTTCGTTTGCAAATTATCTTAAAAGTGTTTGGATTATAATCTTGTATTGTACAGTTTCGGATTGTACAGTTATCTATGGTAGAATCGCTTTGTATTATTTTTCATGTTGCTGTGTAAATATTTTGTTTTTCTTTTCTGTTCTATAAAAATTAAACAACGTTTTTTTACGCTAAATAAAATCATTACCGTATAAAAAAGGTATAATACAGTAAATTAATATGATATTAGAATTAATATGTTTCCAATGCCATTTAGTAAAGGTTCTTTTTATTTAGAGTCCAAATGTGTTTATATAAATAAAAGATATTTTGTCTTTAAATTAACCCATTGTCTTCCCAAACACATCATAATATAGTTGTTATATTTATAATTATATTATATTATACTGTCTCCTTAGCTTAGTGGTAAGCGTATGCTTAGAAACCGTAGGTCATGGGTTCGAATCCTGTGGGGACTCAACAAATTTTCATTGTTGTTTCCTAGTTGGTTAGGGCAATTTGAGCCGATCACCCAATCGTCTAAAAAGTAAGATGATCCATGCGTCGGATGGACACGTCAAATCACGTTCACACGCTAAGCTGCGAAGAAACTTTCAAGATAGTTCTTAACGAATACAAGTACTAACTATATCAAATCCACTAATTTACGGATTTTTCGCGTAATTTATATATATTTATTCTCGCCGCAGACTCTCATAAATTAGAAGTCAATAGATATTGTGTAATTTTACGTTATGAGTCAAATCGGCATGATTAAATTATTCCTTTAACTGGGTTTGCTGCCCAAGGGCTGGTAACCTTTCTTATTGTAAAGAAGGATGAGTAGAAGCGCACGAGTCCCCACCACTGTCTTCCGCAATTTGGCAACAAAAAGAATCCTATTTGTGACCTGTTTTATTTTCCCACGACTCAACGAGACCCTTGTTGGGGGCGTGTAATAAAAACGAGAGGACTAGGATGGAGGATAGAGGTTAGAATGGTAAATCCTTCCAGCTATAGCCGTATTTTGGTCCCAGAGGAATAGGAAAACTTTTATAATACCAAGCAAATTATCTGATTGCCAACTATCCCGTAGTTCGTCAAAACATTTTACTCACTTACACAAACCATGTAAATCATAGTCTTTCGGGATTAATAATAGCTAAAGTTTCTCTGTTATTTAGGCTATTTCCGACAAGACTGTATATTGTTCCAAATGGCTTACATTGTCGTCACATTTCTTAAAACGTATAAAGTAAAAAGTAGTTTTTGGGGTGTTTCTGATTGTAAAATCCAGTTCTTCCAAACCAATCTATGTTGTAATAAGCGACACTTCCTGTCAAAATTAGATTTATTTAATTTACTAATTTAATTTTTCGTTCTAAGAATTTAATTACCTTGCATGAAGGATATCTCCTTATTTTGAAATGCTAGAAACGAAATAACTAATTAATCTGCGGGTTTTAAAAAGACAGTTCAATTTTTTTTAAGTGGTAGCATATTTTGAAAGATTCGATCACTGCGACATTCAGAAATTTTTGAACGGTAAAAGTATAACAATAATACGGTTGTTTTCATTGTACGATAATCAATCAATATATTACTTTTTATTTTTGCTTAAGGAACATTTATTTACCATACAATGAAATCATCTTATTATGCATAAGATTTTTTGGTTCATTATATGACGTCATTAACAAAGTACTTTTATGTTTACTTATCGTCTTTATGTTCTTTTCATCAATCTACAACCAAAAATATAAAACAAGAATCGCCAGACATAGAAATATCTCTCTATGAGGATTGAAAATCATTCCGCACTTAATGTAAAAGAAAGCAACCAAATAATTGACTATTCAATGTTACTAATAAATATAGTGAGTCATTCTTCTAGAAAAACATGAGTTTGTCAATTATTCAGAAATTTAGGACATATGATTACAGACATTTACTTTCTTTACGAGAAAGTGCATAACCATACAAAACATTTCTGTTACCGAACCAAATGTGTAAAGGCCCAAAATTCTACTACACCATAAGCTAAGGAGGCAGTATAATATAATATAATTATAAATATATTAACTATATTATGATGTTTTTAGGAAGACAATAGGTTAATTTAAAGAATAAATATCTTTTATTTATATAAATATAGAATTTGGGCCTTTTCCAAAATTCTACTACACTGGATCTACCATGGATATATATTACTATAATTAACCTTTGTAAATTTTAACAGAATTTTTATTTTTCGATAATTAAAACAAAAGATTAACATGTATTAAAGGAATGCGTTGTGTTCATGAAAGGTTTTTTGTTTAATTTGCAAAAATGGTTAAAACGACAGTTCGTTTTAACCATTTTTGCAAATTATCTGAGACACGTTACACTGGTAACGTGTCTCTGAAATGACAAACAAGATGCATTATTTATAAGTGGAAATTGCGTCACAGACGTACTTACTTTACCGACGCCAGGACACACTGCTTTAGATGGATTATGTTTTTCAAAGTAAATTACTGTTTTTAAGTCAGTGCGGATTTATTAATTATATTAATAATAAATAAAAGTTAATCCCTTCCGCAGTTTGTTAGTTGCTATCCTTTGATATCTTTTAGCCATAATACATTAAGGAATGCATAAATAAACGTAAAAAATTGTAGTATTTAGTTGTCAGTAATAATGAAATCGATATTTATTAATTCTTAACCGTTATGACCCTCAACTTTACCCTAAATATTTAGATTTGTCATTTTTTTGTAACTGATCTAGTACGTTTATCTTAATAATTTAAAAGATAATATTACAATGAAAATTGTAAAGATTTGGAATTGTTCCTAAATACCGCCATTTGCAACAACGAAAACTTTTCGCTTCATTCATAAAAACTTTAACAAGATTATAAAAGTTTTCGTTCGCAAATTATCATGAAAAGTGTTTGGATTATAATCTTGTATTGGTACAGTTTCGGATTGTACAGTTATCTATTGCGGAATCGCTTTGCATTATTTTTATATTGCTGTGTAAATATTTTGTTTTTCTTTTCTGTTCTATAAAATTAAACAACGTTTTTTTTACACTAAATAAAATCATTACCTATAAAAAAGGTATACATACGGTAAATTAATATGATATTAGAATTAATATATTTCCAATGCCATTTAGTAAAGGTTCTTTTATTTAGAGTCCAAATGTGTTTATATAAATAAAAGATATTTAGTCTTTAAATTAACCTATTGTCTTTCTCAAAACATCATAATATAGTTTTATATTTATAATTATATTATAATATATACTTCCCCTTCATGTAGCGTATTTGAAACCCCAGGTTTCAACCCTGACGGTTCGACCTGCGGGATCAACAAATTTTTCAAGTTGTTTCCTAGTTGGGGGCAATTTGGGGATCACCCAATCTTAAAAGAAAGATATCCTGCGTGGATGGACCGTCAAATCACGTTCAAGCCCAAGCTGGAAGAAACTTTGATAGTTCTTAAGTTAATTTCAAAATAAATCCACAATTTACGGATTTTCCGGTTGTTAATATAATCCCGCCGACTCAAATAAAGAATAATAGATTTAATTTTTAAATTTGGACAAATCCATGAATTAAATTGTACCCCAGTTTAAGAAAACATTTTCACGACTTATAGATCTCCATCAGACCCAATCTAAGTTTCAGTTAGATTTCTCTTCAGTTGCTATAAAGTGTTTTGAAATTTGATGTGGAACTCGTTTGATGATCCCTTTTTTGGAAATAGGAAGAAGGTGTTCATTTACTCTTTGATATTTCATAACATTTATTTGTACCCAAATAAAACACTTGAATGGTTTCTTTTTGTTCCAGATAAGATAAAACAAAGGGTATTTTTAAACAAAATCCATTTTTAATGTGTCCCCAAAGTTCTCTAAAATTTCTTTTTCCGTTGAATTTAGATATATTGACAAACGTCGTTCTCCTTCATCAGTGAATATTCAAAAGGCAAGTCGCGTCATAAAAGTACTTTTTGTTTTTATTACATGTCTAAACTGCCAGACTTCCTATGAATTGGGCTACTTCAAAGAGAAAGAACCATTATTAAACAAAGTTTTAAGGAAGAAGTTTGTAAGCTTATACGACGCAATTTTAAACTCATATAAGCATTGTCATGAAATGATAATTTCAGCCTTCTCTTCTATTTATAATTATACATATATATTGACATGTTTCAAAAGTAAATGAAAAGTGAACAGCATTAAGTTATACCTAGTAATTGCACCCTGATAATGAATTGTTCGCTCCACACTATTCCAACGTGAGAAAAGTATTTAGTATGGTTTTTTTATTTGTAAAGAATTTATTGACAAACAGAAAAAATCCCATCGCCACGGCAACAATTCGGTTTACAAGTGAGCCTGTAGATGTTTCACGTCAAAAGCTAACATTACCATAAAGGTGACATTATATTAATATCCTTAATTGTAAAATTAACCCGTTCTGGGCATAAAATAACGATAAATTAAGGATATCCGAGCGTAAAAGCTTCAAAAGAAGCAAATAATAAGCTCTAATTAAATTTGTCACATAAGCCGCACACACAGAATCAGAAAGTTCCGGAGCGGAAACCGAGGCTCAGCAAATGTAGTGTGGGACGCCCTGCGGCAAGATGGAATGACGACATTCGCATAGTGGCCGGTGGGGCTGATGACGATGAAGCTATGGCGCTTATGGAGGCCTATGTCCAGTAGTGGACTGACACAGGCTATGATGATGATGGAACTTGGCGGTTTATATAGTGACATATCATTTTTTATCGGTAGCAATCTTTATATTTTTAGTCCCTTTCCTGTCTTTTCATCTTAATATTTAATAACGGAACCTTTGTACAATGACCCAAAATTTCACTACATCATCGGGATATAGATTATTATCATTAAACTGTCTCTCCTTAACTTCATTCAATAATTAAATTAAATTTTACCATAGGAATGTCTCGTTTATGAGTTGTTGCATTGAAGAGCAAAAACCATAGAAACGACGGTGTTATATCGCCCTGTCTCAGAATTGACGAACAGTATGCATTATTCAAAGTGGAAATTGCGACAGAGAAGGATACATTGTTTCAGATGGAACTTGTGATTTAGAGCAAATGACTGATTTAAGAGTGCGTGTTAAATAAATAAAGGTTGATCCCTGTTTGAGTATGTTAGTTGGTGTCCATCGATATATTTTATGGATAATATCTGATGAATGTATAAACTAAACATTTGTAGTATTTTGCGGTATTAGTTTTCAGTATTTTTTTAATTTTCCTCTAACGAAATCGGTATTTATTAATTCTTTAACCGTTGTTTGACGTTCAACATAAATGTTGAATATTCAAAGAGTATATATCTTGAAGAAGGAAGAAAATATCTATATGACTAAACTAAACTGTTACATTGAATTAAATAAAATTTATCTGAAAAAGTTTCTGTTAATTTAAAGATTAAATTAAAACAATTATCAGACTAAAAATTAACACTACTAAAATTAATCAACTACTGATGCTCTAATTCATTCATTCATCATTCATCATCACTGCTAGACATAGGCCTCCCCTAATACTCCCCTTTCCATTGGGGGGTTTGGACCGTATCCCACCACGCTGTCCCCGCAGGATTCGAACCCACGACCTCCGGTTTCTAAAGCACACGCCCATACCACTAGGCTACTAATACAAATAGATTTCCTCTTAAAATAAATATTAAATATGCGTTTCTAAACAGTACTTTAAAACTGGAATTATTTTTTTTCAATTACTTTTATTTTAAAAATAGTCTTGAATTGAAATTCGTGAAACTTGGCAGCGTCCCTAAACGCCGCCATTCGCAACTTTAACAAGATTATAAAAGTTTCTTTTGCAAATTATCATAAAATTGTTTGGATCATAATCTTGTATTATTTACAGTTTATTGTACAATCGCTCTGCATGTAATTGTAAAATGAAATTGCATAGAGTGTAATAGGTATATTGCTATGTAAATATTTTGTTTTTCTTTTTAGTCCCATAAAGTTTAGATATATGTACAATTTCATGCATTTCATCAAATCACGCTGTTTTTAGGCTTCATAAAATCTCTACCGTATAAAAAGGTATAAAACGATAAATTAATAAGATTTGCCCATATTTCATATGTAATTTAATAACGGTTCTTTTTATTAAGAGTCCAAATGTGTTTTTATCAATAAATGATATGTAATTAAGATATTAACATCATAATGTAGTTAAATTACAAAAAAACAGTAACCAACATAAACTGTTATTTTTCTATTATATTATTCAGAAATAAAAAAATATATAAATTTCTATTATTCACGAAAGCATTTCTTTACCCATTATTCAAGGCGTAAACATTCTTCGCAAGCAATTGAAAATGAATGTAGTAATATTTGTTGTCATCCGCATTTTATCCGGGAGCAATAACGGATGATGTATGGTTTTCTCATGCATTGTCTTTTCGACGGTCATTATTCATCCGCCATGGTCCGCCTTGTTTGGAGCGCCAAAGGAGATGGTGAAAAATCGACGATTTTAACGACGCAGGATAGAATAGCCGCACTTTGAGAAACCTTATCTCGATGATTAATTAAGGAAACGGATATTTATGCTCTCCTTGTGAAATTTGAGTTCAAATTTTGTCTTTGAAGTAAAAGCTGTTGTTGTTATATCAGTTTTAAGTACAGAAAACATAATTTACAAAGTTAATATTTAATAGCAATATTTGTATCAATTAGATGAAGAATGGTATGTGTTTTATTTACCAGATACTTTATGCGGTAATGTACAAGTAGAAAACAAAATGATGACTAAAACCGAAATAGATGTCAATTACTATTAATTACTTATTGTTAATGAATAAAGCTTATAAAACTTAACTTTTAATGTATCAGAAATTAATGAAACCTAAAATAAATGTAATTAGAACGTGTATCTTGTCTGGAAATTATTTAAAATATCATCATCATCATCAGTTTGTGATAGTCCACTGCTGGACATAGGCCTCCTCTAATACACCCCTGTCCATTGGGGGGTTTGAACCGTAACCCATTACACTCGTCCAATGCGGGTTGGTGGGTGGACCGATGTTTTACATGCCCATTCGACGCATGGATCATCCTACTTTTCAGACAATTGGGTGATCAGCCCAAATTGCCCAACCAACTAGGAAACAACAAAGAAAATTTGTTGAGTCCCCGCAAGATTAGAACCCACGACCTCCGGTTTCTAAGGCACACGCCCATATCACTAGGCTACTGGAGGCAGTTAAAATATACTTTCAGTTATCTAGGAAGCTTTAAATCAAAAAATCAAATTGCCGCAAATAACAAAGTCCAAAGTATTTAAACAAATATACCATCCATCATTCGGGAGAGTCATTGGTAGTCCTGCGGGGACGTGTCCCTGAGGTCAGGCGCCGGATCGGCGTCGGAGGTCCTGCAGCGCAATGTTTACGAGCTTGTTTACCTCATGCCGCGAGATTGTGGTCCAAGTCACGATAAAAAAAAACATTTACAAAATATACATAGTATAAAGTTTATTCATAGTGATGAGTTTTGTATTACTTTGTAAATATTAGAAGTGTACTATCTTAACTTATATATAAATATTGTGTCGTTTTTTATAACCTTTTCAAACAAGTACATTGGTTAAAGGATATTAGTACATAATAGGATATTTAAAACAATAACACACTTTTTTTGTATATCTTTTTCCATTGCCGACAATAATGAACATACGCAATAGTCACTTAATAACTCTAATTGGACATTCAAAATTATTGAGGTCAAATAGTCATTACACGGATGTCAGTAAATATATTTCTCAGTGATTCTTTGGGAGACAGATTATAGACTGCAGTAAAATTAGTAAGTGAAGTGATAACTACATTACCGTTTTCGCAGCGAATGTAAAGGAGTAATTTAGTTCAAACATATAAGGCGCCAAAATTCAACAAAATCTTATTGGGTTAAATATCGCATGGGGATTCAAAATGGCTGCGGTCCAATAGTGTAGGACATTAGACTTAATTTACTTTAATATCTTCGCTACTACTGCCCCTGTAGCCTAGTGGCATGGGCGTGTGCTTTAGAAACCGGAGGTCGTGGGTTTGAATCCTGCGGGGACTCAACAAATTTTCATTGTTGTTTCCTACTTGGTTAGGGCAATTTGTGTTGATCACCCAATCGTCTCAAAAGTTAGATAATCCATGCGTCGGATGGGCATGTAAAAAGTCGGTCCACCCACCAACCCGCATTGGACCAGCGTGGTGGGACACGGTTCAAAAAACCCTCTAATGGATAGGGTTGTATTAGAAGAGGCCTATGTCTGCCTAAGCAGTGGACTATCACAGGCTGATGATGATGATGATGAAATTTCGTCACTAATTAACTAAAACTTAGTAAAAATGTAACTTGATAGCGCTATTGACTTGGACCATTCTATATTCAGATGTAGTGAATGAACAGTAGACGAAGCGAGCTGCGATTTTCGTCGAAATAGTTTTATGTCGGCGTCTGACTTGTGATAAAGGTCTATTCAGAGGTTGTGTTGCGCAACTACTCACTTCATTCATGTTCTTCTATCCGAGATGTTATTTATAGCGTGACTGAGTCGTCTTTGCTTATATTATTTGTTTGTCCAATAAAATTGTATTTATGTATTTGTAAAATCTTGTAAATGAAACAAAAACTTAAAGTTAATCTGCATATTAATTTATTGTTTTAAGCTATGTTCATTTTATCAAATTATATTAAAATTATAGTATTACTCGTTTAAATAATTTAACATATTACTTAATTATTAAAGAAAACATCGATAAGCATTACAACACTAAGCATATATATATTATACAATGTTAAAAAAACTTTGTGGTCAGGTTTTTGCTCAAATTCACATTTGTTCACATACACATAATCATTTAGAGTTAGAGGAAGGAAGAACGAAGAAAAACGAGCACAGCATTATTTCGCTATGTAACAATTTTGGTCGGTTCGAATTACTGTAACGGGTCCAATAGATTTTTACCCTTGTCATTATACAAAAAATAAAAACAAACTGAAAATTTTACTAATATTATAAATCATAACCAAAAAAAGCAAATTTAGAGGATGGTATCACGCACAAGATAAAACAAAGTAATTTTGCCGTTTTAGCTATAATTTTTTAAATCAAGTAAAATATTTTTTTTAAAAGAGCAACGTTCCTAGCATGAAATTGTATATACATCTAAACTCAATAATCTACAGATTTAGACCGATTTGCGGTTAGCTTCTTTCTATTTCATGAACGTATTGCCAGTCAGGAAAACTAATTAGTGGGCTTCATAAAAAGTTTAGCCATAAATCGAGAAAAATCATCTTTTGTGCCTGTATAGACATGGACCCAAATAAACCTTCAAGTAATTAAAGGTCACATAACTCGTAGTGCGTCGATAACATCTCGCTTTATTAAATCATAACTGGTAAAGTGATTTTGGTATTTTACGATGAATGTTAAGTCTTTGCATTTTTTACAGGTTAGTGTATATTTTGATTGCAGTCTTATTAAAACATAACCCTTTATTCAATAAGAAAGTGATTATAACTTAGTTTAACTGTTTAATATGCATTCACTCCGCTATAGTTAAATTGGTATAGATGAACTTTAAGGAAGGTAAAGGCAATCGGTACATTGGATAAAAAAATACATATATGCCGTGCTATGCGATGTAAAAATTCTGTGTGGGAAGTTTGCATTGACCGCCACCGTGGTCTAGCGATAGTGCCCCTTGTTTTATAAACCGGTGGTCGTGGGTTCGAATCTTGCTAAAAAACAATTGTGTCTTATCGTTGTTTTTTTGGTTGGTTACGATAATTTGGGCCGATCACCCAACTGTCTGAAAAATAAGATTACCCATACGTCGGATAGGCGTGTAAAAGTCGGTCCACCCACAAACTCGCATTGAACCTGCGCGGAGGGATACGATCTACAAACCCTTTAATCGAGAATTATGGGAGGGCAGAGGGTATTATGGGGAGGCATTAGGGGAGTCCTGTGTCCACCAGTGGACTAATACAAGTTGATGATGAAGCCTGCATGTATAATTTAAAATTGCACATCCCACGCCGTGAACCATTAAAGGGCTATCAAATCCTCTTTTTAAAGCAACGATCATTACTATGCACTTGTAATCGTATACTGCTAATGTACTTAAATAGGATTAATAATAGAAAATCAAAATAATATAAAACATTACCCATGCAAGTAAGTGGATTTGAATTCATTGATTTCTTATCTTAATTGTCGGAGTTCTAGTCCATTTCATGTTTAGAATCACCAATAAAGCGTTCATATTTTATATTTTCTTTTGTATTTTTTTAATTGTTTTTATATATCGCTTTTATTTAATTTTAACTTATTTTGTCTAAATGTGTAAAGCTGCGAAATGAATTCCTTTTTTTATCTGTTACTTTAGTTTAAACGTTTGTCAAAGCTGGCGGGTGGTGTAGAGATTGTTTTTTTATTCATAAAAAATAATTATATTCATCATCATCATCATCATTATCAGCCTGTGATAGTCCACTGCTGGACAAAGGCCTCCCTAATACACCCTATCCATTAGGGGTTTTGGACCATATCCCACCACGCTGGTCCAATGGATTGGTGGGTGGACAGACTTTTCATGCCCATCCGACGCATGGATCGTCTTACTTTTCAGGCATTGGGTGATCACCCCAAATTGCCCTAACCAACAGGAAACAACAATGAAAATTTGTTGAGTCCCCGCAGGATTCGAACCCACGACCTCCGCTTTCTAAAGCACACGCCCATACCACTAGGCTACGGAGGCAGTTAATTATATTAAATTAATTTATTTATATTATTTCAAATAAATATCTTTTATTTATTTATTATATTTTTAAACGTCATCAATTTCCGATGAAGAAACATATTTTTCTGTCAACTGTTTTAGTTCTGTTCCACGCCCATTAAGTGACTTTCTAATTGAACAATTTTCTTATTGAACGTGTTTCACATACATGCACAAAGTACCCTAGCTACTAAACTGACTTATGTAACGCTTTCTCTAGCTGTAACATGCACGCCATCCTGGTCTCTGAGAGTTGGCTCAAGCCGCACCTGCCTTCAACAATGTACGCTCTTTCTGGCTTCTTCCTTATTTGTAACGATCGCGTCGACAAAAGAGGAGGTGGAGTGGCAATATGTCTAAGACAAGACCTCAAATTTGAATTACTCTAATGCTACCCTCAAAATTACTCAGCTTCGGCTGAGTACCTATTCATAGAGGTAAACGTCAGTGGCGCTAAAACCATATAAGGCGTTGTATATTGCCCTCCTAAAGACGACTATTTCACTGATTTCGAATTGGTCCTGGAATGTTTGGGTTCAAGGTACTCTCACCACGTCATCATGGGACATTTTAATACCGATCTCCTTACTTCTGATTCCCCGGTACTCACAAACTCTTCACATTGTTCAGTAAAGTTCTTTACAAATTTTTTTCTATACCTTACAACCCCTAGACCTACACCCAAAGTTCTGTACTTGCGTTCGTTTGCAAAAATTAATTTTGATCAATTATGCGAAGATGCTAAAACTTTGAATGGCAACCTTTGACGAGAACTCGATGGACAAAAGTTCTCTTATTTGACGGTCTTTAACAAGTTGTTCGATATGCATGCACCCATAAAATGTGTGAAAATGAAGCGGTTACCAGCTCCGTGGTTGACTGTGGGCGTAAAAATGGAGATGAGGCGTAGAGTTCGAGCTTTCAGGTTTTTAAAAATCATTGCTGTGAGAGCAATTGGACTAAATACGAAATAGCCAGAAATCAATGCAACCAGATGATTCGCAACGCAAAACGCCTGACATATTCTTGATAATATTTCATCTTCAACCTGCCAATATCTGGAGTTTCTTGAACCCTGGGATTGGCAAGTCGCAGATACAAACCTCCCCAATTCAATCAATTAAGATGATCAAAATCATCACTTTCTCAAAGTTTCTTTAATAGATCATCTAACAGTAAATAAAACTATCTCTTATTTATATGGTTTGCTGCGCTCCTGTACCAACATTTTTTCTTTTTCTCCAGCTTCTTCTGAAGAAGTCAAAAAATTCATCCTGTCAATCAAGTCTACTGCAGTTGGACCGAACCAAATTGGTCGAAGAATGATTGCTCCTGTACTTGATTATTTCTTTCCTACAATCACACACATCATTTAGTTTTCCCTGTGGTCAAGATCCTTTCCTTCCTCATGGTGTAAAGCATTTGTCCGGTCTACTCCAAAATTTTCTAACCCATCACTTCTCGCACATTATTGACCTATCTCCATTTTGCCATTTCTTTTTAAAGTTCTTGAGTCTTGAGTTTAAACAATTTTCTTATTTTTTTTCGAAACAACTTAATTAGCCCACTACAATCAGGCTTCAGACCTGGCCATGCTACAACAACTGCCCTTTTAAAAGTGACTAATATATTAGAATACTAAACTTATCTTAATAGTTTTAATAGATTTCTCGAATGCCTTTAATAACGTCAGTCACGAGATCCTTCTTGCTATCCTGTCACATTTTATGGTTTCTGATGAAGCGCTGAAATGGTGGCGTCAGCAGTCTGTATGTTGTTGATGGCTCGACATCGGGCTGGTTGCATATAAAAGTGGCGTCCTTCAAGGCGGTATTCTCTCCCCTCTTATTTTCTGTCTTTATTAACCTTAATACCAATGCTATTCAGAGTGCGTATGATCTGTACGCTAATGATCTGCAGCTATACGCCCAAGCGGATGCTGTAACACCAGATGCCTTTTTAAAATAAACCAGAGTTTGGCTGCTATTAAAGAGTTGAGTCTGATCGGTTTAGATTGGCTGTTAATCCATCTAAATTTCAGCAATTGTGCTAGGAAGCTCAAGAACGTCACTAAATATAAATTATCTCCTGGGTTATCTTTGACTGTCATCCAATACCGATCAGTCAAAGCGTTAAAAAATCTGGGTTTTGAACATCAACCCAAACTGGAAGACACAAATTGCTTGTGTTAGTCAGAAGGTTACTGGTGCCATGCGGTATCTGGTATGGATTGAAAAACTTTCTGCCCTAACCAATGGATACAATGCTTGTGCAGACTTTGGTTTTCCTCTGATTGACTTTGGTGACGTTTGCTACTTTGACCCTGAATGCAGATCAACTCATAAGCTTGACAGACTTCTAAATAACTGCATTCGGTTCGTTTTCAACCCCGCAAATTAGACTACGTGTCGGCCTATCGTGCTGAATTGCGGTAGTACCCATACGCCAAAGACGCTCCTTAAGGGCGCTCGCAACTCTCTATTCTTTTTGATTCACCTGTTACTCCAACCTACTTATCAAACCTCAAAATTTCAATATCTGTTTTAAATCAACAACAAAACCTTCGCTCAACAAATAATCTTTGCTTCAATGTCCTAGTTACCGTTCTGACTGTGCATTCGTCATTCCTGTACAAGCAGTTCACTTGTGGAATAAGTTTGCCTTCACTAAATCAGGATGGCTTAAAATCGCAACGACTTTAAGCGTAAATTCATAAACATCATGTGCTAGTCTTCAACAACAAAAAGTAGACTTAATGTATTTTAATTATGAATGGATATGACGTATCTTTATACTATTATATAAATCATATGTGTATATAGTATTGTAATATGCTTGATGTACATATATAAATGTATTATTTATTATAATATACTTTATAAATACATTTAGAAACTTGATTCAAGAATATTAATCCCCCTTTTTTTATTTAACACCTACTCAACTTTTCCTAAACCTGGTTGGCTGGTAGAGAATGCCTTTGTCATTAAGTCCGCCATTGTACTGTTATTGTACATAAAGTGTTAATAAATAAATAAATTTTAAGAAATTGTATATAACTTATTTTTTGTAATAAAAAAATTTGGAAAGTTATTATGCCCCGCTTTAAATACTTTATTATATGCTTGTTTAATCATAATTAGCTAAGCAATTGTAATGTAGCAAAGTTCCCTTTGTGGATAACGAGGATTGTTTGTGAAGATCTGTTGGATCTTTGTCAAAGCCAGGACATAAATATCCTTATTAATAGAACCGCAACTTCCAATTTAAGGACAAAATAGCTGAATGTCAAATATGGATACTGAAGAAAATCATTACGAAAAAGGTTAAAAATATACATAGACGTGTGTTTATACATTATCACTTCATTAGGTTTTAGATAAAAGTCCTTTTTCTTAAAGTTATACAAGATATTTTAAACAGGCATTTGAAATTAATAAAATTTTACAAAATAGTAATTTATATATGATGTCTTTTCTTTTCTTTAAAAAAAAATATTTTTTATAATAAAATAACGTTCAATAATAAACATATAATAAATTAAATTAAATATATCCATCATAAAAGAAGCTGTCCAAACTCTAATTAAAATATAGTTATTAATTATGTTTACATATAACCTTCAGTAGCTATGGGGTCACGACAAGATGATGATAAAAAATAAAACATAAAAATATACAAAAAAACTAAGAGCAATAAAAGTGATTAATCACTTTCTGCAAAGCTCGCCTTTTATTGTTGGCAATGAGTTTATCTTCGTCTGTGAAAGGGTTATGTATCCTTTTCTGTTGAGCTGCGGGAAGCATATATCAGGACGACTTACCACCCAGGGAGGGCAGCGTGTAAACTCGCGATTGCAATTTCTTGTTTCAAAGTTTTCTTCAAATAAGGAAATTAATGGTTTCCATTAATTGAAATATGTTCTTGCCTCTAATTAATCACTCCGTGCCGTGACTGGTTATAATTTTAAATTATTTGTAAAGGAACTTACCGTGATAACTTTCATTACTCTGTATAATTTACTAACATTAATTATCAAATAATATTAAATAATATTTATAATTGCTATTTGAATAATAAACTTATTAATTGTTACGTTTTCAAACGTAAACCGACGAAAGGATATAAAAAATATTGCTTCACAGGGAGATGTAACCACCACAACAGTTAAGTTAATTAATACACCTTATTTTATTAACTTAACAAGACTTTCCAAATAAATACATATTGGACTTTTAAACACTAACAAATATTTATCATTTCGTACTATCATAGTGCTTTAAACTATATATTTCGACGGAAACATCAACGGTTGGTCTCTGTCAAGCAACAATGTAACTACTAAATATTACCTATTATTGGCAACTTTGGTTTCAAATTTACTATGATTGAGACAAAAACCCTATAAAAGTAACTTATGAATAATAAGCTCTGGTTTCTTAATTTATGTCTAGAAAAAGCTGACCTCTGCGCTCACTTACCCTGTGGCGTTGATCAATTGTGCCAATATTGTTGTTTACTCAGTCTGTTTGTCGCGCAGATTGCATTTCAGTCCGCAAACTAATTTAACCACTTTCGTTACTTAATTCGCGGTTGCGAGGTGTCGGTGAGAAATCAATTCGGATCTAATAAGAAAGTTTATAATTTTTTTTGTTGACGTGAATACTACACAGTATTGAATAAAAGAGGAGGAGGTTGTAGATATCCTTTGTTTCAGGGGGGTTTGTTTACGTAAATACTGCAGTTATTGAATAAAAGAGAAGGAGATGATAGCTCCTCCTTTAACAGCGGGCCGTCTGGTAACGCCACCATGTTCCGGTCTGAAGAGCACCGTAGCCAGCGTATTAACTGGATAAAGGAGACGTTACATCCTATGTCTCACGTACGCAGTGTATTGGTGATACCCCTGGTATTGACGTGGTCAATGGGCGTTGGTGACCAGTTTCCATCATGTGGCCTGACTGTTCGTTTGCCCTTATTGGCAAATTAATAAACATTATTGGCAAAATAATAATTAACATTCACTCTCAGACTTTGGATTAATGTCATATTTGATTATCCGATGGGCGTAGTAGTTAATAAGAGAAAGTTTGCGAAAGTGCGTATGGATTAGATTGCAGCAGCCGTAGGGGCAGACTACCCCGAGACCACGACCTCGATAACCTGCCCCGTGACTACGGCAATAAAATCCATAAAAAGCCCTTTAATTTAATAATATACTATAATACATCAAAGCAATATTGTCTCACAATATCAATCACTGAGACAACATTGCTTCATTCAATTGATGGTGGATGGTCCTTTTTTTCACGAATGACCGATTGCAGTACCACTTCGTCGCCCATTTTTTGTTTCAAATTAGCGGTTAATAGACAAACTACTGTCTTCCGGATTAAAGTGCACCGTACCTAGAGGAGTTAATGTTCTTTTCGTCGATTTTGACTACAGCGGTGGCAGACGGATATTAGAGATCGGCCAATAGCACAGGAGATACTATACTGCACACATGTACCCGCAAACACAGTTGCACTCCCAACTCCTTTATACTATGCTCGGTATGCAGATAACCGACACGACCAGAGAGAGATCAGGCGCAGGACCGACTACCCATCCGAAGCATATATCATCTTACTTCACATGCAATCTGGTCAGCTAGCTCTGCCAAAAATGTTTTAGTCACCGCAGGATTCCTCTGATTTCTAAAGCACAAGCCCATACAAATAGGCTACGGAGTTAGTAACCAGTGCAAATACTGATAAAATGAAACGTAACGTCCTCAAGGCGGCGAGGGTAGCGTGTAGCGTCGTACGATGTGCTTCTTATAGGCACCTATCACTCACCATCAGGTGTTGCTTATCACATTAATTAAAAAAAAACATAATATACTCATACAGTAATAGAAAAATCATTATAATGTTTCATTAAGTGAGTTAGCTATGATTTAAGTATCTTCTTAGTAACCAAAGCAGTAACATGTTAGGTCACGAAAACTAATAACAAAGTGGTTTGTTTGCAATAATTTTAAGTCTTATATATCTTATTATTGTAGATTCATCTTTTTTTTACAAAAAATGGATTTAAAATGTCACGAATTTTATTAATTGATTCAAGTTTCTTAACTCCGTGTCTATGGCAGTGCAAAATTGGATTAAAGTCACTGAAAAAGTCTAATGGATACATTCTTGATACAATGTATTTAGGCCGTTTTTTCTACTATAATTTAGAAAGGATTTACCAATAACCTTAAAATCATGATAATTAAACTTTCAAAGTGATAAAGACCTCCCTATTACTTATGTTACGTATCTGTTTCTTCTTGAAATTTGGAACATTTATTTCCTAACATATTTTGAAACATTAAATTTTCGTTAAGTAAATTTAATATTTTAGATTTAATTATTAAGAAGTATTTATATGTTTAAAAATCAATGTTCGTTAAATTCTATTATAGAAGTGTTTATGTTATAAAATTGTACATTATTCTTTTATCCGGGCGCTCTTACCGCGTTGTTGATATTCAATTCAACTTCATTTCAACTTAAAACCATGATACTTATTATCCATATATAATAAACAGATTTATATTACTGTACCAATAGCTTAACATACTTGGCGCAAACATTAATTTTTGCGTGCCTATTAGGGCATTAATTTCGTCCTTTTAATACTTATGATAATAACCTTATTAAATATATTATTTCCTCAAAAATATTATTTGGCCAAAATTTATTTATTTTACAACTTAATTGACTGTCTAATCCATTAGCAATTTTTAAACTATATTATGAATTTTTAACATTTAATAATAATAATAGTAATTAAAGTAATCTTATTTAATATTTATTTTATATCATATATATATGGGCGGCTTAACTCCGTAAGTGATAACAGTAGACTTTTCCTTTGTTAACATGAAACATCCGTATAAATCTGTAATCTATGAAATTATACAGTTGCATATTGTCTTTTAAATCCATATAAAAACTGATTACTGGAAACAATAGTAATCTAAGAATCAAATGTCGAAAACATTGGATTTAGACAAAATGTTTTATAGATTAATTCAGAGATTTGAAGTAAAGTTTATTGAGTTTAAAGCGGTAAAAACTAAAATGTTTTACACACATATACTATTAATAAAAATAACTTATACATAATGATCGTAATGAATCCGTTAAAGTTATTTAACTTGATAAACTTACTGTTGTATAAGGTAACAGTTTAAGCTCAAACACACTGACTCCCCGTTCATATATCACTATGTTTTCACTAAGCACATTATGAGGTCAAATTTTCCACACTTTCATCATAAGACACCCGCATCACGAACGACTTAATCCACCGCGAATCACGCGAGTGTCGTAGACAGCGCGTAGCGATCGACTGTGCCGAATACAATGCTACGGCTTTTGCCGTAAACAAAGTTATAGAGAAGTTAAAATATGTCTAGGATGGAAATAAATAGGCTATGTTTTTACGTTTTAGATAGATAATTATGATTTATAATATTTCTTTTTTTAACACAACTGAGACTACTCGTATAAAATAAGCATTATTACAATTAACCCCGATTGTAAAATGACCACATTTAATAATTATTCCGGCTCTATTAAGACTATATAAAGGTTTTTATTCATTCTTCTTGAGGCGGGTTATATTTGTGTCTGTTGTTTTTGACTCCAATCGATTTAATGCGACTGTTATAATAAAATTTATTGTATAAAAACTATAAAAATGCAACAAGCTATTGTTTTGGCCTAATTAACTTTAGCTATAGTTAATATTGTTTACTTCTGCTAATATTACGTACGCTTTACGACAATAACACACAAAGCGGCCTCAAGACAATTTGAAGTTTAAGTGGTGTGCGTAAAACCTTGGACACATTTAGAAAGTGTTTTGACATCTGTTTATGATGAAACGAATCAAAATTGTACCAAGGCGTAGGAAACAAACAAGAAAAAGATATTTGTTCCTTAGGTAGTATTGTTATTAAATGAACTATCATTAACAATTCGTCCGCTTCACACATTGATAAGAAGAGTGATGATCAAAGCAAAAGCGAAGAAAAATGGAAAAGAAAGTATGTTAGAGATCTATGAATTTGCATCAAAATTTACATTAGTAAACGCTATAACTTCTGATATTTCCTTTAGTAACATACATAAATTGTGCTGCTACGAGTGTACCATAATAATTTAAACTGCTAATACTCATACATGCACGGTGAAACCTTCAGACTTCATGACGTTATAACTGTAGCGTGCTGCCTTACCGTACCAAACTATTTATTGCAAACCTCAAATTAGCTATTCAAATCAACTGTTCGTTTGGAAAAAAAAACAGTTATACATTTGCAAATGCATATACATGAATTATAAATTGAACACTCAAAATAAAAAATTGTTGCTTCAAGGCTTTCGTATCTAACTGAGGATTCTTTGGAAGGTTTTTTGATTCCTTTAAAAATTTCGACATATTTATTCGGATATATTCATAAATTTAAATTAATAAAAGATTAGTGTGTGGTAACGATGTACCCAAAAGGAGCTCTATTCCCAAACAGAGTGCTAAGATGATGCTATTATGTAAGTGTTTGCGATAACATTTTTGAATTACAATTATAATTGTCAATGAGCTGTTTCGCAGAAGTACTTTATAACCTACAATGGTCGTATTCACCAACTAAAATAACCTGACGAAAGCTTTAAAATCAAAATAATGACATTCAATATTATGCACAAATTTTAATTCTGCTGTCCATTGATCGAGTGCTATGGTCCATAGCTTTAACTGTATTATCTATTATCTATCTATCTATCTATCTATATATAAAAATGAATTGCTGTTCGTTAGTCTCCTACTAAAACTCGAGAACGGCTGAACGGATTTATCTTATCTTAGTCTTGAATTGTTCGTGGGGACTAGGGAATGTTTAAAGGCGAGAAAAATCGAATAATTTCCAATGAAAACCCTAAAACAGCCCTTTTATATTCCCATACAAACGATTTCTAAATTATATGTAGAGTGAATTTGAACTTTATTGCTATTTCAATAAGTTCATATCAAACAATAATTCACTCACTGTTGTCTAAGCTAATTTAGTGTGTTCCTAACGTCAATCGAGTCAATTTGCAATTTAGTTACCACTGCATACAAGTTAAAATTCAATCATATCTGTGACCAGGCAGACTTCATTACTGCCTTTAATCGATAAATAAAATACACAAACTTTGGTATAAATTAATTTCAAAACAAACAAACGTATTGAATAAAAAGCATTTTTTAATGAAGCTGAAGTTTTTTTAATTTTCGACACATCATAATGCTTACATAAAAAAACAGAGTTTTCTTTAAATACTGGCTATTTATAAAGGTTTTAATTTCTATTAACAGACACACACTGACTGTTATGATACAGTTTGTTAAATATTTGATATTAGATTTGACAATTGACAACCAACTAATATGTCAATTATTCTGTCGCACTTCAGAACACGGAGATTTATGGCTAAGGTAAACTCCTGAAAATAAATGAAAAATCATAATACGGAAAATAGTATTACGATTGACGATATTTGTTACGATCATAGTTACTGATATTCTATGAGTGCATCCTTCTATCTTTGTAAGTGACGATCTACCGCTACGTGCGCGAGAAACTTTCTTTTGCTTTTGGATCCTTTGTGATTGTGACATTCCAAGTAGGTGCTCTTTTTGTTGATATTTTGTGATAGTGAAACTTTACTTTAAGTTATTGTTAAGTGAGCGAAACAATTTTCCACTTGATTAATTACGTTACGATGCTGAGGAGGACGACCTAACTTAGGTCGTCGCAGTCAATCAAATGTGCGAAGAAGCTACCTCAGTGCTAACCGCACTGATGACCAGAGGAGACAGATCAAGAAATTAGTCGTATGCTATGTCAGAATGCGTTATTTATCGAGTGACAATGAAGTGAATAGGCTTAGAATGCAACGAGTTCGTGCACATCAAACACAGAACAAAGCGAGCACGACATAATGAAATTGAGCAGCTCCGCGAGAAGGCAGTGCTCCCTGTATTCTCAGAGCGAGCTGCATTCCATTATGATCCGGATGATTATTGTGCCGACAAATCGGTAACAGATTGGAAATGAAAATAGTTTGTAAATTGTTAGGCGTTAAAATATGCACTGGAATCTACTGGATTATGTTGTGCTGGAGGCAAGTAAAATTGCACATTGGTCCGCCACCAAATCCTTTACGTTCTTTAGTTTCTGGGATTGGAAATGATTCTAAGCACTTCTGGCCAACGTTCGAAATATAACAACTGTTTCCAGATGACATCATTTGGCGCTACACATATTATACGGGACAATTTCATGCCCACTTTCAAGGTATTATACCAGAATATTTTTTATAATATTTAAGTTTGTACTAAAATATAATATATATATATATATATATATATATATATATATACAATAATTAATGGACAAAATTAAAAATATTACAGATACAAGGACAAATTTATCACTTACTGGGGTCACTGTTACCACTACCTGATGCAGATCATCAATTTTTAAAAATTTATTTTATGGGCAATTCAGACGGAAATTGATAACCGTTGTGCTCACAATCCAACAGTGAAGAGAACCATTGTCCACGAATTACAAATGTTTCTTCATCAGAATAACAATTTAGTGAACATGTTCAAAATAGCATTGGATCGGATGCCATCTGATAGCCATAATATTATCATTCGAGCTGACAAAACACCTGCCGGTGAACACACAAGGAGGTTTAATTCACCTACCATTGATGAAGTGGCTGTTGTCATTGTGGGAACTTTAAAATCAGAGATATTGTTCTTCATCGTCGGAATAGTGACTTAAAACGTGTATCTGAAACACATAGGAGCTATGATGGATTACAATATCCTTTGATCTTCTGGCAGGGGAGATGGATACCATTTAATATTAAATGGCAAATCAAGTAATAGGTAAATAAATTGAGCAGAATTAAATAATATTTTTAAATTCATTTATTCTAAGAAACGTTTTATTATTTTGATTGCAGGTGCTGAAAGCAACAAAAAAGTTAGTGCTATGAATTTCTATTCATACAGATTCATGATCCGTCAAGGTGAAATAAATCATATTTTTGATGTGTCAACGACTTTTTCATCAGTTTGCAGTTGATATGTATGTCAAATTGAGACTGAACGATTAACATACATCTCGTTGAACCAACGACAGCTACGATCAGAGGAGGCAATGTGAATAATTTAGGAAGAATGACAATTTGCCATAATGACACATGCACGAATATGCTCAGGATGCTATGCTGTCATATGTTAGGCATTATGGCCGCCCAGACTTATTTGTTACATTGCATGAACCCAAATTAGTCCGAAATCAAGAGGTATTGCTACATAGCAAACACCAGTTGTTAGACATGACATAATTGCCAGAGTTTTTAAACAAAAATTAAAATCTCTGATAAATTTCTTAATAAAGCATTGTGTGTATGGCCGAGTCGTTGTTGGATGTACTTTGTAGAATGGCAAAGCGTGGATTGCCACATGCGCACATTTTACTCTGGTTAGTTGACAAATAAGGCCAGATGAGATTGATTCCATAATTTTAGCTGAAATTCCAGATGAAACAGTTGACCCAAAATTGCATGCAGTAGTTACCAAACATATGATACATGGACCTTGCGGACTTTTCAACTACAATTCACTAACTGTATGGTTGACGGCAAGTGTTCAAACGATACCAAGAGACTTGCTTGCTGAAACCATAACGGAAATGATGGATACCCATTGTATCGTCGGCGATCAGTTGCGGACAATGGGCGATCAGTAGTGTGAAGGTAAAAGAACAAAATGTTGATGTAGACAATCGTTGGATTGTACATACTCAATATTGTCCAAAGTCACATCAATGTGGAATATTGCAACTCTGTAAAGTCGATAAAGTACATATGTAAATATGTTAACAAGGAGCAGCGATATAGCTGTCTTCGCTATAACTCAATGCAAATGATGAAATATCACAGTACCAGATGGGGCGCTATGTAAGAGCAACGAAGTAATTTGGCGTATATTTTCATTTGCGATCCATGAAAGATACAGTAGTCCATTTGGCGGTCCATTTATAAAATGGTCAACGAGTTTATTTTAATGAATGAGAACGCGGCAGACAGAGCGGCACGTCCACCATCGACAACATTAACAAGTTTCTTCACAGTCTGTCAAACTGATGATTTTGCTCGCACTTTGCTGTATGCTGACATGCCAAGCTATTACATATGGAATGCATCATCGAAATCATTTCAGCGTCGAAAACAAGGAACACCAGTTGAAGGACATCCAAATGTATTTGCTTCAGACGCTCTGCGCATCTACACAGTACATCCAAATAACGATGAATGTTGATTATTTGCGATTGTTGTTGGTGAATGTTCGTGGTCCGACATCGTTTAAACAACTGAGAACAGTTAATGGACAGCTGTGCGACTTACCGTGAGGCATGCCAACTATTACATTTACTTGAGAACGATTCGCACTGGGATGATACGCGTCTCAAGATTCCGTAATATCTTCATCGCCGCATCAAATTCGTACATTATTTGGGATTATCATATCGACATGTTTCCCTTCGAATCCAAAGATTTTGGGCTAAAGTATAGAGATGACATGTCTGAGGATGCTTTGCATCGTGTGCGCCGTGAAACTTTTAATCCCTACACTACTAATGACTGAAGAAATTTACAATAAGACATTGATCATGATAGAAGATATGTGTTTATTGATAGCAAATAAAAGTATTGTCGGTTTGGGAATGACAGCACCCAATCGTCATATGCACGATGCATTAAACCACGAGTTGCAAAGGGAACAACATACGACATTGAAGCATTGGCCGAAACTGTTCGTACAAATGTTCCAAATTAAATCAACAACAAAGAATTGCGTACGACACTTTGAAAGAAGCTGTGAACAGTGGATCATGGTGGAATTTATTTCCTTGATGCTCCCGGAGGAACCGGAAAAACGTTCTTAATTTCATTGCTTTTGGCGAGAATTAGATCGCGAAATGATGTTGCTCTAGCGTTGGCTTCATCTGGAATAGCTGCGACTCTGCTAGAAGGCGGACGAACTGCGCATTCTGCCTTAAAATTCGTTAAACATGCAAATCACTGAAACACCAATTGCAACATCCCAAAATAGCGCAATGGGCAAGATCCTACAGGTATGCAAATTAATTGTTTGGGATGAATGCACAATGGCCCATAAGAGGTCACTGGAGGCGCTAGACAGAACAATGAAAGATCTTCGTGACAACCACAATGTATTTGGTGAGGCCATGATTTTGTTGTCAGGTGATTTTCGTCGACTCTTCCAGTTATTCCCGATCAACTGTAGCTGATGAACCTAAATGCATGCCTAAAATCATCGCATTTGTGGCAGTACGTAAGACACTCCAATTAACAACTAACATGCGAGTATTTTTGCAACATGATGAAACTGCAAATGTGTTTGCGAAGCAGTTGTTAGATATTGGAAATAATAAGTTGCAATGGACACCTCGACCGGATTCATCATATTACCAACAGATTTCAGTCAGATCACAGAATGAAAAGAGGAACTTATTCAGCGTGTTTTCCCAGATATAGCGCAAAATTTCCAATAACCATAATTGGCTGGGTGAACGAGCAATATTGGCAGAATTTTCGTCCAGGACAGTTGATTTCCTTCAAATCAGTCGACACTATTATGAACCAAGATGACGTAGTTAACTATCCCACAGAGTTTTTAAATTCACTGAATTACCTGGATTACCACCTCACAATTTGCAGTTAAAAGTAGGATCAGTTGTCATCATGCTGCGTAACATTAATCAACCTCGACTATGCAATGGAACAAGACTGGCTGTGAAAAAGCTGATGAATAACGTCATTGAGGCAACAATCATGAAAGGAAAATACAAAGGAAAGGATGTCTTGATCCCGCGAATACCAATGATTCCAACGGATTTACCATTCGATTTTAAACGCTTACTAATTTCAGTACGTCTGGCCTTTGCGAAGACAATAAATAAATCAGCAAGGCCAGTCTTTTGAAGTTGATGGAATCAACTTGGAGTTTCCCTGTTTCGCGCATGGACAATTATACGTCACGTGTTCGCGCGTCGGAAAACCGTCTTCTTTGTTTATTTACGCACCACAAAACAAAACAAAAATATAGTTTGAGAAAGCTTTAAATTGATTAACAAACTGTATCATAACAGTGTGTGTCTGTTAATAGAAATTAAAAGCTTATAAATAGCATATTTCAGGAAAACTCTGTTTTTAAGTAAGCATCATGGTGTGTCGAAAATGATAAAAAACTTCATGCTTCATTAAAAAATACTTTTTATTCAATACGTTTTGTTTGTTTTGAAATTAATTTATACCAAAGTTTAGGTATTTTATTTATCGATTGAGGCGGTACGAAGTCTGCCGGGTCAGCTAGTTAATAATAAAAGTCTGCCCCGACATATTATGAACAAATCCTTTCTTTTGAAATAAGCTCATGCGATAAAACCATGGCGGTGGATATAAAAACCGCAAGCGCCAATGGAATCACTCGCCATGTTTGCGGTTAATTGCTGACCTAAACAGTAAGTCCAATTTTCGAAAGCAAAAAATGTATGCAATAACTGCATACAAGAATGCGTCCAATTCCTTGACAAGTCAATTATCCTCAGTCAATTCAATTACCAGTTGCATAATCATGGATGGATCTACTTTATTACATAAAATAATTGATTTTGACAACATACGTAATTGAAAGCATTGCGTAAATGAGGACTCCTTTTTATAAATACAAAAATTATATTATTTAGTAACATTTTAAAAGGTAGAAGCCCATCTGATGCATAGACCATTATAATTTTCCTTAACTTGATTTATTTCTGCCTTAAAGCGATGGTGTAAAAACACTACCGCGTTCCAGTTCGAAGGACACCCTGGCAGAGCATTTACTGAGTAAACAAGACGCATTATTCTATGTGTAACAATAGTTTTACTATTGCTCAATCGCATCGTAGACCTCTTGCCTTTAAGTGGTCCGTTTCGTATGAAATAACTTAAAATAAACAGAAAAACAATGACAATTTGAAGTCATGAAAAGCAATATTATTCGGTTTGAGGTACAACACTGCTTTTAATTAATTATCCACAACTTCTATAACATTGATAATGTATAAATAAATAGTTTTTTAAATGTTTATTATTACTAACATTAGTATTAACAGTTATCTACTCTTTTAGTCTGTGGCATGCAATCCTTTACACGCGACCATTATTTACTCTCAACTATGCGATTACAGCTTCACTGAAATTGGTTTTGAGGTTGCAGTCAGTAATCGTTTAAACACAACACTTAATGGTAATGGAACATGTTCCTTGTTTACGTAGAACCGACTAGGCTGGTATGAAATAGAATAAAACGAATTTTAATTAAACAATTAAAAGATATCATAAATCATGTCATCATAAACAGCCTTTAGCAGTCCACTGCTGGACATAGCTCTTCTTTGATGAACGCCAAGACTTAAACGACAAGACAAGTCTTGTAGCGTCTATTAAAAAGAGTTGTTCATAATTGCTACGCTGAGCAGGCGGATTGGCAATCGACTAATTGCACTTGAACTGCGGATCTGTCTTACGCCTACTGCAGATCCGCCGTCAAGAGGGCGGTGGGGTCGTCACGTCCCTACGCCTTAATGAAAGAATAAATTATATGTAACATTTTGTCCAAGAATGGCAAGTGAATGTAACTGTGTCGCTTGCAATTAGGTTAATATGTTTTTGTCTCACCGGTCGTAATATTAAATATAAAAGCCTGTTAGTAAACGCTAAGCAAAATAAAGTCATTCAGGAGTATGTAATAATACCTAAAAAGTAATAAAAATTTTATTGTTCTCGTTTACAGTTCATCGTTGAGAACAGTTAGAAAGCGTGGCTATTATAATAAACATATACTGAATGTGGCTCGACTTCGTTGTTTAAGCTTAAATTTTGACTCTTTGAGACTAGGCACCCCATTCTATGGTTAGTCGTTTTAATATATGCAAAGCTTGTAATGTCAGTTTCAAATTTATAATTGTACTTTATACATTTCAGCTTTGGAATTTTATTTAAGTAAGTCAGAATAGAAATTTTGTAAATATTCTTGAATTCCTAATAATTTCTTGGTAAACAAGACGTACTGTTCCGGCGCATATCATAAAGAGGAAACATTTATATTTTGTGTGTATGTTTGCAATGAAAAGATTCTTATACCACCAGAAAAGTTAATTTCACCTTAGGTAACTTTGAGTACTTTCTAACTCAGGAAAACACATATCAAATATCTGAAAATAACACAGGCGTAACCGTGATCGGATTGCTAGTTATTGACAATTCCAATAAACACTTAAGTATGAGCGATGATATTTTTGTATCATATTCAAAGAGCTTTCAACAAGGAAATAATTTCAATTCACTCGAGTCTCTCTTTAGCGTTTGTTATTTCACTTATTACACGATCCTCACCGTAAATATCCGCCTATTGTGAGTGGGCTGAGAGATCAAAGTGATTGCGCGGTTAATATTCAAGCGCCCTCTTTGGCTCTGTATCTACATCAGAAGTATTGCCAAGTTCATTTATATTGACGTCGCGATATCTTACAGGATAACTTTAAGAATATTTGAGGATTTAGCTAATTAACCTTTTTGAAGAAAGTTTCAACAGCGGTTCAGCGGCTGAAATAATGTCGTAGTTAACTGTTTATATTGCTCGTTAGTTTTCTAACAATTCTAGACGATACGCAATAAATATGTATTCTTTAAAAAATATGGTATTCTTTAATACCATGTCATAGACCAAACCCTTTTATTATAAACCAATATTTTGACTCAACACTCGTAAGGCATCTCGGTCTTAAAAAATAACTTAAAAAAATATTTTATGGTTTAAGACCTGTTTAAGTGATTTATAATTTATTATGTTCTAACTTTTTCCTATATTTTTAATATTTTAATAAGACGATGTTATTGCATACCAAATTTTATTGCTCAAAGCAAATAAAAAATATTTTAAAAATTAACATCTTAAGTGACTATTTTTTGAGAAACAAAAGACTCTATTAATATTTTTAGCTTTAAGTAATTTTAGACTTGATTACGAGTTAGAATTATTTCTATGCATTGCCGAGATAAGTTGGTTGCTTTGATAGAAATAACTTCAAATTGTATTTTTATGTTAAAATGTAAAATAAACGCGATAAAATCCGTAATTTTATTTAATAATGTATAATATTCGCGCAAGCAATAGAAATAATTATGTATTTTTATGGTTAAAAAATAAGTTAACAATGTGACTTAACATTTGGTTTTCCTTTATTTAAAGAAACAGCATACTACAAACCTACAATAACTTATTTTATATATTAAAAACTTGTAAAATATTTTAGTAGTCGGAACGACAAAACATTAAGAGATCAGCTAACCTCTCTACGGGAAGGCTGTATTTTATGGAGTGCGTCGTAAATTAAATGAACATTTAGGCCCTCCCACGCTCTATGGTATAGTTATGTACGAAACACAGCCAAAGTACAAACGTAATTATTTCTTTCGTTATATTATTTATTACGTAGTTTTAAAAAAAAGTACGAATAAAAAGTGACATACAAGTAAACATAAAAGTAAAACTTCCATTTTGAATCAGTCCTGGTTGACTATTTTGGGAGTCTTTTTAAAACATCAATGCGGTTTACCCTTTAGGTTGGGGAGGTCAGATGCAAGTCATTTAAAGGCTGATTTAATTATGATAATTCTGAGAAATAATTTGAAGGAAATATTTAATTAAAAACAGAAAGTTGCGGCTTTGGTTATACTAACTAAATATGTAATCAACTCAAAATGCAGACAAATTTATGTCAATTTCAACTTACTTTTAAAATTTTATGCTTAAGTAGTTGTTAGTAATATAAACTAATTCTTAAGTCCTAAGCTATTTTAGAGCTAAACATAAGCGTCTTTAATATATATATAGGTATTTAATATATAATATATATATATAAAAGTCATAATTATAACACTAAAGACAAACCGTCCATTAAATAGATACTTAATGCGTCAGTGGCAGCAGATGATAACGTTCCAACTGCTATCAAAATCGTCTTATTCATATGTCTATTATATATATAAACTGACTAGCGTAGTGAGTTTATAATTTCACATTATGAAGCTTTAAAGTATCAAAAATATCTATAATAGATATTCTGTGCATTGACTTGTAAAGACAATCGAAAATTAAAGGAATTTCTTATGTTTTGCACGTGTACAACGCCTTATAAAACTTATTAATTCTTCCCTTTCCCTCAATTTATCCGTTAAATGTCTGAATCACTACTTCGTTCGGTTGCTGTCAAAAGTTTCCAAAAACTTTTGCTTACCAGTTCCCACCGGTCTTTTATTGGTAGCTAGACGGAGTTTCTTTGAAATAACCTACTACCCCTTTTCATTTCTTCATTAAAGTTCCATTATTCTGTTACCAATACTATGAAACTTTATTAAAGGTTTAAATTTACAGCATGAGACATATAAATATGCTAAATATTTATATATTTAACTTAACATTAGATTAAAAGTAATATTGTTGGCCGTCTAAGTGCCATTACGTTGCCTATGTCTCCCGAGAAGCAGTTAGTTCGTGCTGTATTCTGGTTTAAGACACGCCTTAGTCGGCGTAATCACTGATAAATATCCTATTCGTCAGAGCGACAAATAGATTTGTCGGGACTTAATTTTCTGCTACATGTTGTGTTACTATTTTTTTCAATGTCGGAAGTTACATAGTGGAAATCAGTATGATTTCAAATTAACAGATGTATGACTTTCAAGTATTCATTATATAGCACAAGTGTTTTATACACATACTTTCACCATCATTAGCAGCCCCTATCCGTCCACCACTGGACATAGGGCTTTCTTCATGAACGCCAAGCCGGCCGATCCCTAGCTACTCGCTGCCAACTTGAGCCGGCTACTACACGGAAATCGTCATCCCACCTGGTCGGGGGTCGACCAACGCTCCGTCTTCCCGAACGTGTCCTCCTCTCCAAAACCTATTTGGCCCAACGACCATCGGTTCTTCTGACGATGTGACCAGCCCACTGACACTTCAACGAGCTAATCCTTTGCACTATGTCGGTGACTTTAGTTCTTTGCCGGATTAATTCATTACCAACTTTCTCCGACAAAGAAACTCCGAGCAAAGCGCGTTCCATAGCGCGTTGAGCAACGGCAAACTTGTGGACCAGTCCCATAGTCAAAGGCCACGTTTCGGCCCTGTAGGTCATCACGGGGAAAGCGCATTGATTTAAGATTTCCATCTTCAAACATTGCGCTGTTGGCGGCGACGTAAGAAAGTGGCTCAGCTCCCTAAAAGCTGCCACATACTTTACCAACTCTAAAATACCATTGAAACCAACTTAACTTTCACTTAAGATTAGAAGCCAATCCCATAATAACTTGGTAAGAAAGAGAAACAAGTTAAATTTAAAATATCAATCATGTGAATACATTGATAGTGAATTAATTTAATTCTATTAATGCAATACATATTATGAATTTGCCTGTAGTTTATAATATGGACTAAATTTAATTGGATGCATTCCGTCTTCATGAAATCAACAAGTTATGCAACGATAGAGCAATTACAACGCTACTTGATTAAATTCCTAGAGGTATATTAAGCATTAATATGAGCGCTTTTTATATAGCTATGATATACAAATAATGATAAATGTTTACATCTCATAACTGACTCCATAGCCTCGGGGCAAGAGTATGTGTTATAGAAGCCAGAAATCGTGGCTTCGAATCTTGCGGAGACTCAATAAATTTTCATTGTTGTTTCCTAGGTGGTTAGGGCAATTTAGACCGATCATCCAATTGTATGAAAAGTAAGATGATCCATGCGTTGGACAGGCATGTCAAAAGTCGGTCCATTCACTAACCCGCATTGGACCGGCGTAGGGCTGCCAGATAAGGTACCTGTAGCCAGTAGGGAACCTACAGAGGAGTGCCCCACTGTGGCGTATGGGCCGAGGACGGTGGCTGGTGGTGCCCAGCCTGGGTTGAGCAACGCCGAGGAACGTCGAGGGCACGACCTTTCGTTTCCTGCCGTAGTGCGCAGGATTTTAGAGAGCGAAAGGTCGTGGGGCGCCGTCCTAGCGTTCTGCGAGGACGTGATGGCCCGGAAGGAAGCCGCGGACAGGGACAGGGAGGCCTACAGCGCCCTGGCTATCCCCAGAAGAAGGCCAGGGCGCCGAAGAGTGGCGTACGTGCTGTTTGCTCCGGCACGGCACCGAAAGCGACGGCCCGGGTGTCCCAACACACCCGGAGAGAAAAGGCCCGCGAGGGCCACGTCACGCCGGGGTCGCCAAAGACTGTCATCAGCGCACACAGCGACTACAGCGACATGAGAACAGAGCAATTGTTTGATTTTTAGTGGGTATACCGGCCGCTCCATCTTGGTTCAGGGTGCCCCACATATCCCTGCTGCCCCTTCAATCTAGCGGCGGGGAATCCGTAAGCTGGATTTTTGCAACGGCTAAAAAAAAGGCCTTTGTTCAGCAGTGGACTAACAGAAGGTTGATGATGATGAATTGTTATATAGTAAAATTAAAGATTTGTAACTAAAATAGATAAATAGATTTTAATTAAGATTCCCCGTGATGATTTTTTGAATCGAAGTTTGAATAAAATAATATATTTATTGCTTTCAATATTATTAGAATCATTTTTGGAGATTGCAATAATTATTAAATTAATAATGCAATAATTTTGCAACATTTATTAAATAATTTTGACATAATCATAAAAAACGACAACAGAATTTTTAAAAAAATATCAAAAATTAGGCAAGTATTAGTCGATGGTACAGTGTGTTTCCTGTTTTCTGTGACAAAAAATAAACATTAGCACGTATACTTAGTTTTCCTTATTTTATTCCTCAGAAAAGGAAGTTGTAGAGTGCAACGTCGTAAAGGTAAAAAAAATACGCAATAAGACAGTTTTTATACTTTCGATAAAACGTTTGAAATTTAAATTAATTACGGTTGCTTTGTCATATTGCAAAGCAATTGAAACATTGTCTTCAAAAACTTCTCTTTATACAAATCCATTGCTTAGTTTCTAATGGATTGCTAAGTAGGTCAAATATCTAATATTGTGCTGTCTTCATTAGTGTACAACTGAAGTAGAGTAAATTAAACCCTCTAATGGGAAGGCTTGCATTAGGGGAGGCCCATGTCCAGCAGTGGACATTCGAATTCGGACTTCCCAATAATATATTAAGATAAAATAAAAAAAATAATTTTGAGTGCATTTAAAGTAACTCGTACATGCGTTTACATTCTTTTTGTTAGCACCAGTTGAGAGTTATTAAATTGAAACAGGAATGAAGCAAATGTACGAGTGAACAGCGAAATAAAAGTCAAAGCTTGACTTCCGTCACGTACTGCTCGTCCAATTAGTATCTTTAATTATACGCAGAGAAGAGATTTCACTACTTTCACTACTGGATCTTATTTTTTTTTATATAACATCTAATACGCAAACGAACAAGACGGGTCGTTGAGACCTGATGGTAAGTGATTCACCGCCGCCCATGGTCACCAGCGACGCCAGTGCGTTGCCTACCCTTCAGGTAAGAATATGCTCTTTTCTTGAATAACCCAATGTTGCAGTTGTTGGGGAAGACCGCTGGTGGCAACGAATTCCAGAGAATTACTGTGCGTGGCAGAAAGCTGTTTTTAAAACGCATTGTGGAGGAACGCCAACCATCCAGATGGTGCGGATGATAGTTCCGGCGAGACGATCGGTTGCGAAAATCAGCGGCTTCTATTAAGTTGAACAACTCCTCGGAACACTCCCCATTGTAAATTCTGTAAAGTATGCATAGGGAAGATAGATCCCTACGTAGTGCCAAAGGGTCAAGCCGATCGGCAAGTTCAGGATCGTCAACAATCCGAGAAGCCCTTTGCTGGATTGGGTCTAATGGAGATAGCTGATAGCACCGAGCCCCGGCCCAAAGCTGGCAGCAATACTCCATATGAGGCCGCACCTGCGCCTTATACAGTTTAAGGTGGTGAGCCGGCTTGAAGTACTGTTTGGCCTTGTTTAGACTCCGAGTTTTTTGGAGGCTATTTTAGCCTTGCTCTCCAAATGACCGCCAAACTGGACAACACTCGCAATGTCAACGCCCAGAATGCCAATGTTTGGCTTGGCACAAAGGTGAGTGTTTCCGAAGAGTGGCGATGCTACAAAGGGGGCTTTTTTAGCGGTGAACACGCAAACTTGAATCTTTGAAGGGTGAAACTGGACTAGATTTAGTCCCCCCTAATCGGAAATCTTCAAAAGGAGTGATTCGATTTCAGATACAAGTTTGTTCCGACACTCATCGACGTGGTCCCGAGAGATATTGCTGCGGCCGAAATACAGTGCATCCACGGTACTGTCACGCCGCCTTGGGGCACACCAGCATTTACGGTCCGAGCATGAGCCGTCTACGACGACTGTAACTCTCCGTTCCGCAAGGAAACTGCCGATCCACCTACAAAGTCTCTCAGGAAGCCCATAGAAAGGAAGCTTCGATAGTAAGGCTTTATGCCAAACCCGATCGAAGACTTTCGCTATGTCCAAACTAACGACTAACGCCGCACCCCTACCGCCGTCTTCCATGAAAGTGGGACAACGCCGAGGACATAAGATTGTCTGAATAGGCACGTTAGAACCGGTGCCAGCTCTGGAGCACAGACTATTAGAATAATAGGAGATACTCCATCGGGCCCACTGGACTTATTGACATCCAGGAGAATAGTGCAGTGTAAAGCGGACGTCCGCCATTGTGGTTTTACACCTCGGGATGGTAGAAGGAGTGTTCCCTTGTCGTCAAGAGTCGAATTTTCCGCAAAGATAGAGCCAAGAAGATCGGCTTTCTCCCTTGCGGAATAGGCCAATGAACCATCCTCCCCGCGCAAAGGTGGAAGTGTCGACTGACAAAAATTACCCTGGACAGCCTTGGCGAGAGACCAGAACGCACGAGAGCCAGATGGCAGGCGTGCCAGTCTCTCGCCAATTCTCCCAACGTAATTCGATTTTGCCAATGCAATTTGCCTCTTAAAGAATCTGGAAGCAGAGTTGTACTTCTTCTTGAGTGAGTCAGAGTTTACATCCTTAGCGGCCTTTGCCCTAGCCTCCAACTTGAAGCAAATCTGCCCCCATAGGTAGGATGCAAAGAAAGAGCGCATCCCGTCCCAGTCTGCTGACCTGTAGTGCCAAACACGTCGTCTACCAGGTGGAAGTGGTAGCGACGAGACGGTGAGAGGCACCTCGCTCCGAACTAGGCAATGGTCCGATGACCCGAGAGGAGCATCGACCCATACCCGAATGGGTTCGGGGCGAGAGGTCAGCAGAAGGTCCAATAAGGAAGGTGAATGGTCTTCCACATCCGGCACACGAGTGGGAGAAGGTACCATCTGCGTCAGACCATTGGCAATGGCAAAATCGTGAGCAGACCTTCCTGCATGGTCAGTACGTGTTGACCCAAGCCAGTCAGAGTGGTGGGCATTAAAGTCACCCAAAACCACAATTTCTGCAGTAGGAATCTGCTCAAGTATTCTGTCAGTGGACACCTGCAGGTGGTCGAAGAGCCGGTCAATTTCCGAATTTCCGCTATGAGACCTGTAGAGGCACGCGTAGACGCGAATGTGATCCTCACAATCCACGCGCACCCAAAGGATCAACAGGTCTCTGCCTTCAAGACTGCTGAGCCTACGGTAACAAATTCCCTGACGTCACACACACGCCGGCGCGTGGCACAAAAAGTGCTCCAGGCTATAGGCAGGTACATTAGATATGAAGTGTCCGTCGGGGAGGAAATCTGCGTCTCCGTCAGGAAAAGCAAATCTGGCCTTTCCGTCTCGAGATGGTGGTGGACGGCATTTAAGTTCGAGTGAAGTCCCCTGATGTTAGAAAAATCAACTGCTAAAGTGGAGGGGGACTTCCTTGTGATTGGGCTCAGTTTGTACCCAGCAGCTGTAATTAACGACGCTTGATGTGCCCCCCCAGAATACGATGGGCAGCCTGAGCCAGAGCGAGAGGATAGCATCTCTCGCTCTCGCTCAGAAGGATTCTCCAGACTCTGAGAGACTGGTGAATAAATATACCCAGGAGGATGTATTTTATTTGTGTCACTCGTCGCCATTACACAAAAAGAGCATAATTCATATACTCAAAAAAAATGGATTATATTATCTTACTATCTGTTGCCCACGACTTCGTCTGCATGTTTTTTTTTCGAAGAATAAAATAGTCTTTATGGCTTCCAGTTACATTAGCTGTCGTCCTGCAAGAGTCCCGCAAAAATCGGATCAGTCATTCCAGAGGTCAGCTATACAGAAAAAAATAAAAAAATAAATATATGTTCTATGTACCGGTTGCCCCACACTGCCACTGTATTAAATTAGTGCAGAAAAGTACTATCAAAAAGAATTTGTCACTTAATCTGCAGTTAAAATCAACTTACTAGTACACTGTAACGAGTAATATGATGAGCTTCAGCAGAACTGGATTTTCAAGTAATTGTCTTATTTGATTAGAACACGCAAAACCGAATAAAATGTAAAATATTTGAAAACAAACAATTTTTTCTCGCACCCCTCCATTCATTTGTATGATACTAAGTCCATATTATAAAGAGGAAACATTTATATTTTTGTGCGTATGTTTGTAATGAAACAAGTATTGACCATTACAAAGTTAAATTCCCCTTGTGTAACATAGGTACTTTCTACCCCAGAAAAACCTATTCCAAAAATGTAAAATAGACAGACAGACACTCTTGGTCGGACTGCTAGTTATTGACAATTTCAATGTCTACTCAGGTATTAGCGATGATATTTTCGTATCAAATCATCAAAAAGCTTTCAGTGATGATATTATTTCAATTCACTTGAATCTCTCTTAAGCGTTTGTTATTTCACTTATTACACGAACCTCACCGTAAATATCCGCCTATTGTGAGTGGGCTGAGAGATCAAAGTGATTGCGCGATTAATATTCAAGCGCCCTCTTGAGCTCTGTATCTACATCAAGAGTATTGCCAAGTTCATTTATATTGACGTCGCGATATCTTAAAGGAAATCTCCAAGGATATCTGAGCATGTAGCTAATTAAACTGTTTTAAGGAAGTTACAACAGCGTTTCATAATTACACGATTTATTTGAATGAAATCATGTCAAAATTATCTGTTTCTTTTGCTCGTCGGTTTTCATGGTGTAATGTAATGTATTTTTCATTTCATATGTTAACAAATCTAGACTATATGCAATAAATATGTATTCTATAAAAAAAGATATGTTCTTCTATAGTATCATATCATAAACCAAGACAATTAATTATAGACCAAGATACGTGCAGAAAATTTTCACTCAATACACGTAAATCATATCGTTATGAAAAATAACTAAAAATTATATTTTTTGGTATCCTTTTAACATATTTAACGATTTAACACCTTTTGAGTGTTTTATATTTTATTATGTTTTAATATATGCAAATATATTAAATATGTTATTTTAGAATAAAATAGTATTGCATACCAAATTTTATTGCTCAAATCAAATAAAAATATTTTGTAAATTAAGATCTCTTAAGTGTCTATTCTATGCGAAGTAAAAGGCTCAACAACAAGTTATAAGTCAGAAAATTCGCAGCTTTAAGGAATATTAGACTTGATTACGAGTTGGAATTACATATACGCATTGCCGAGATAAGTTGGTAGGTCTGATAGGAATAACTTCAAATTGTAGTTTTATGATTTCAAAATAAGTTAACAATTTGACTCAACATTTGGGTTTCTTTTATTTAAACAAAGAGAGCTTGCTATAAACAGTAATTTATCATATATAAACCAATTTTGTAAAACATTTTGGCCTTGCATTCGTGTATATACTTCAGTAGTCGGGACGCCAAAACATTAAGAGATCAGCTAACCCCTCTAAGGGAAGGCTGTATTTTATGGAGGATGCCGTAAATCAATTCGTTCGTTAGGCCGTCCTCTACGCTTAATGCTATAGTTATGTATAAGACAATGAAAGTACAAATGTAGTTATTTCTTTGGTTAAAATATTACAATTTTATCACGTACTTTTAAAAGATAATGGGATAAAAAAAAACGACATACAGGTAAACATAACAGTAAAACTTTCATTTTGAATCAGTCCTGGTTGTCGATTTGTGTATGTTGTACTATTTTTGTAAGTCTTTTAGAACATCAATGCAGCTTACCCTTTAGGTTGGGGAGGTGAGTTGCCAGTCATTTATGAGCTGGTTTAATTATGACTAACTTCTTTCATATTTGTGCAGAAGTCATAATCATAACACAAAAACAGTCCATTAAATGGATACTTAATGCGTCAGTGGCAGCAGACCGGGGACAGACTCGTCTACCCCGTGACCACGGCCGCTGGAAAGTGTTCGAAACGTCGGAATTTAAAATGTAAAATAAACGCGATAAAATCCGTAAAGTCATTTTATTTAATAATACGTTCCAACTGCTATCAAAATCGTCTTATTCATATGTCGGTTATATACATAAACTGACTAGTTTAGTAAATTTATAATTTCACATTACGAAGCGTTAAAGTATCAAAAATGTCTATAATATATATTCTGTGCATCGACATGTTACGACGATGCAAACATAAAAGAAACTTATGTTTTGTACGTGTACAACGCACATACAGCGCGTATAAAACTTACTAATTCTTCCTTTTCTCTCAATTTATCCATTAAATGTCTGAATGACTACTTTGTACGGTGGCTCTAACAAGTTCCCAAAAACTTTTGCTTACCAGTTCGCCGCCGGTTTTTTATTGATAGCTAGACGGAGTTTCTTTGAAATAACTTACTAACCCTTTTCCTTACCTCCTTAAAGTTCCTTTATTCTGTTACCAATATTACGAAACTTTATTCAGATTTTAAGTTTGTAACATTATAAATGTAAATATGCTTAATATTTATATTTGTAACATACCTTTAACACACTTTTACCGAGGGCCGTCAAGGTAGTGCCACCACGATGCCTTTTTCTCCAGAGATGCAGTAGAATTTTAGTACTATTTTCTTCTGGTTTAAAAGACCTCGTATTAAAAACTCACTTTAACTTAAGATTAAACCCTTTCTTCATAATAACTCGGGAACAAAATGAAACGAGTTAAATATCAATGAAGTAAATACATTATACTTAATTAACTTAATTCCCTTAATGACCTCTAAGTTTTATTTTCCAAATAATATGCTATAGGCTAGAGAATAAGGCATTGACTTTCATCGAAGTTCAATTAGATGCATTCCGTCTTCCATAAATTAACAAGTTATTCAAAGATCAAGCAATTACAACACTACTTCATTAAATACCTATAGATGTATTAAACATTAACGATAAATGTTATCATCTAATATAATTGTTGTTGAAATACTATAATGTAATTTCTTTTTTATAATAGTTTGTTGGCTGGTAACAATGACTGTCATGAAAAAGTATGTACGTGTCAGTTAATTAGTTTTGAACATGACAATAAAACACACATTTCGTTCATCAAAAGAATCTGCATTATTTTTTTTATCACAAAATTTAATAAGGAAAATTAAATACAATTATATTATAATTTTTCCAATTCTGTAAATTATAATTAGGTTTCGGAAATTTTGTTCAATATTATTACGATATCGTTGTTTGGTTTGATTACAATTATATATTTTTTTTTTTGCAATATTAGGTTTTAGAAAAGTCGTAAACAACGTTCAATGATATATATTTTTAAATCGTTTTCAATTAGCCATTTCAAAAGATACTATAAATAGGTATTTTTCTTGGACGATTGTGCTTGTATTCGTCGATGGTAAAGGGATCTCTGTTTTATTTGACAAAAAATAAATGATACCCTTCTTGGATAATTAAAATTGGAAAATTAACAAATCTAAAAAAAATTTTAATTACATATAATTTTATTAGTTTTATAGTTTTCCCTAAAAATTGAAGCCTCAAAAGGTGAACATCAAAAAGTTAAAAATAAAACAACTGCCTCCGTAAACCTAGTGGTATTGGCGTTTGCTTTAGAAACCGGAATCTGGTTTCGAATCCTGGGACTCAACAAATTTTCGTTTTGTTTTCCTGGTTGTTGGACAGTTTGGGCCATCACCCAATTGTCGAAAATAAAGATGTCCATGCGTCGGATGGGCAAAAAAGGCGTCCCCACCAACCCCATTGGACCAGCGGGTGGGATCGGTCCAAAACCCTAATGGATAGGGGTGTATTAGGGAGGCCTATGTCCAGCAGTGGACTATCAAAGGCTGATGAAATGATGAAAATGATAAAATAATAGGTTTTTACTTTCGAAAACGTTTTGAAATTAAATTAATCAATTTTGGATTCCTCCTAGCCTATTATGGGCGTGCAAAAACTAGGTCTGTTTTTCCTGCGAGGGCAACTTTTTATTTTTGTTTCCCTAGTCGTTAGAGAATTTGGGCCATCAACAATTGTCTGAAAAGAGATGATCCAGCTCGGTGGGCAAAAGTCGTCCACCCCCACCCCAGGATTGCGTGGTGGGGATACGGTAGCTAATGGATGGGGGTTATTGAAGGCCTATGTCAGCGGTGGACTAACACTGGACTAACAGGCTGATGTGATAGAATTATCAAAGTTGTTGGTCAAATCCCAAAAACAATTTTGTCTCAAAGCTTTCCAAAAGCGGCTGAAGCCCGATCCTCTAGTGAGGGTTACAGGTTCCCGATGGTGGTGAAAACCACCCGTTTATCAGGGAAAACCCAAAGGCCCTTCTCACAAAACCCCTCAATGGGGTCCATTTTATTATCATCTGGTTTCCTGTACAAAGCTTTGATAAGTTCGGGACTAGGGTTTGGGTTGTTTAAATAATTTTTTAAAGAAACGCAAAGATATAATTTATGTTCAAATTTGGATAATTAAAATTAGTTTAAAACAATGCTCTTAATAAAACCCTCTATCCGGTAACAAAGTAAAATTCGCTTATCTTTTATTCATCATTCAAGTCTTACACATAATCTAAACCTTGGATGGGAAAAAACCTAAAGGGGAAAAATATTTTTAGGTGAGGGCTTCTTGGTTTAAGATTACATGAACTAAAACCATACCAAATTTTATTCAGATATTATTAATAATAATATTTTAAAACTAATAACAAAACATCAACTAGTCCCAAACAAAACTTTACTTTTTTTGCTATAAAGACAAACATCTTTCTGAAAAAAATATAAAGGAATCATATTTGGGTTTAAATAAAAAGTTTTCAGATAAAAATCAAGAATATTTGGATTATAGTATTTCACTATCCATTGCCCGCGACTTTCGTCTGCATGGTAATACATTTTCTTTAAAATAAAAGCCTTTTTGCTCTATTTCATCTATCGTCCAAAAAACCCAAAAATCGAATTATGAGATCAACAAGACAAGAAAAGTTTAAAAAATGTTTTGTTATATGTACCGGTAATATATCACTACATATTGTTAATTCTTAAGCTTACGCGAATACTACACATTATTAAATAAAAGGACTTTTACGGATTTTATCGCGCAATATATACATTTTTAATTTCCAACGTTTCAAACACTTCTATTCACAGCAGCCGCTGAAAAGTTTTCACTCATCACCAATCATCATTTAAAAACGGTAATTTGAATGTTACATACAGACACCTAAATTTTGTATTTGTAAATATTATTTGCGGAAAAGCAAGAAATAAAAATTATTTTAGACATAATACAACAAAATCAAATTCAGTGGTTGATAAGCAACGGTTGTCAGAGAGAAGAAAATATTTCGATTATATTATTTCATAAAACAAAGTTTTAATTGATGTGTGATTCGCGTTTCATATTGTTCCTAAAAGTTTTTTTACCCGAAAACTTTAGCGCAGTTGCAAGTTCAAGATATCCTCCATTCACTGCTGAGTATTATTTTATTCTTAAAATACGTACTGTAAGTACTAAATTTGCAACATCAAAAGGGGTAAATAAATTAATATTTTTTATTAACGATATGTTAAGTATGATATATGTAAGCATGAGTGTTATTTAATTTCATATTTAGTGAAAGAAAGAATAAGCAGTCTTTTACATCGGTCTCGCAACATTTAGTAACAGTTTAATGCCACTTTGTAGTGATTTAACTTTTCAGACAATGGGGTGATCGGCTCATATTGCCCTAACCAACTAGGAAACAACAATGAACATTTGTTGCGGCCCCGCAGGATTAAAACCCACGATCTCCGGTTTCTAAAGCACACGCCCATATCAATAGGCTACGGAGGCAAAAACTACTTGAAGGATTTTAAAAAAGAATCACACTTCGCAGTAATATAACTTATGCATGAGAATTAGTTTTTAAGCTTATTGTATATTATTTAATTATAATAAAACTGTCTGTATCTATGAGAAAATCTTCCAGCGGCGAGCGACTACTAATATACTTTAATATTATAGATAATTTTATACATATTATATGCACATAAATAAAATAATACGTAAAAATAATGTAAGGATAATTCAATAAATCCGCTAACGACTTGTTTAAGAGATGTTTGCGAGCTTTATATTTAAACTCCAGCAAGTTATTCAATTATGTGTGTAGTATTCGCGTAAACATAAGATTAATAACCTATAGATTTATAAATATATAATATTAATGATTATTATCACAAATTATAATCAGCAATCGCAAAGGTAGTACTAAAACACATATCGGAGCTCGACTGCAGTCACGTAATCCACGTCCAGTCAGTCTTTAAAATTAAAATTTTAAAATTCAAATTTATTCTTTTATAAGTAATTTAAATCAATTTCAATAAATATAATCTTCTTTTACTATACATTTGTAACATTATCATAAAAATGATTAATTGAACAAGAACAGATTTAAAATTTAACCGTAAAGTTGCTTACATTTCACCACGTTAAATATCTCACGACATGCATATGGACGAAGCAGAATTCATAAATGCTTAACGATGCGCAGCTTTTGTCACCAAATTCAGGCAGGAAGCTGTGCATTCGTACGCGTAGATTATATGAAAGTTAGAGGGAAATATAATTTTATAATTATGTATCACAATATATTTGGCAAAACCACACAATGCAGGCATGGTCGTAGTAATCAGCCATGTGATGCATTCATACATTTCAATTTGTTTGTCTTATGTATGTTAGATTAATAATTATATCTCTAATAAAGGTCCATTGCAAATTATGGATAAAAACATACCAAAAAAAAAACTACATCCATATCATGAGCGAAGAGAATTAACATTAACTTGATCTTATATCAACGGGGCTCCAAAGAGCAAGTAAACTTTTTATAGGACAATGTTATAGGCTTATACAACCAAGTGCTACAATGCGCTTAGTATAATAGATCTTTCGTAAGAATTAGGACAATAGAGTTATTTATGAAATAAAGAATTTAAGGATGTGTATAAACGGTGGTGTAAAAAATGATGTAATTGCTCTAATAATTGCTTACCAAGCTATTTTAAGCTTATAAATTGTACTGTTTCTAAACTTAGGTAAGAATTTATTTCCAAATAAAGAAAAGGATTTTTTTCCAGATTTTAATCCAGTTCTTGTCAGGAACTTTTTTATTGAACAGAGATATTAAAATTTGCTTTTAAAAACTTGCTGCCCATTAGGTTAATATTGTAACAGATTTTGGCCTTCTTGGTCTCTTTCCTCTATTCTCACTTCTTTACCCCTGTCATAGCGACTGTTCGGTCATCGTTTTAAATCCTGCTTTTTATCAATTAAGTGACAAAGTAACCCGAAAAAGGAATTAAACGCCTTCGGATTGGCTAACACTCACTTATTTCTCTTTATCGTTCTCCTATATGAACTACTTTTCAGGTGAGCATATTCTACATTAAAAAGAAGCATTTTTTCTACAATCAGAGATTTTAAAACACTCTAAGCTTATAACAATTTTTTTAATTGGTTACGAAGGCCGACGAGCAGTCGGGCCACCTGATCACCAATGCCTATAAATATTGGCAACCACACCCTACCTACCGTGAGTTGTAGGATGTTGAGCCTCGTTTACCTAGTAGAAGCGCTGGCTACGGTACCCTTAAAACCGGAACACAGTAGTGTTTTCACACTACTGCTTAGCAGCAGGAATAGGCACCGAGGTGGTAAAAGAATAAACTTAAAAAAATGTAACATTTTTATTTTCACTATAAATAAAAATATTATATTTTTTTAACAAGTTTGTATTTTTTATTGGAACAAAATATACAGAATTATGCCCAACCATCAAACAAAATTGATTTCCTTACTTCTAAGTTCCTCGTTTAACAATTCTTTTTAATTTCATAGAGAGGGTTTTCCCTGAAAATTCAGCGCAAGTAGAACTCAATCGATACAATGAAAAAGGTTTTTTTGTGACTCGGCTCAAAACTGTCCTCTTTCGGTTGCGGATAACAGAAATAAAACGAATTTGTTTCGGACACAAACAACGTTTTTTACCAGGAAGTGGAATGGTGGCAGAAAGATTTGATTCACATTTTATATTTTTGATCTTATTATTGTTGAATCTTATAATAAAAGCATAAGACGCTTACAATACAAAATACATTTAACATATGTAAATTGCTTTATGATCCTAACCTACTTTTTCTAAACAGTGAATCGGAAAAATGTTATGTGTAAAAACAGAGTATTACTTTGATAAGGCGACGAACAACATTCTAACTTTCTTTCTTTCGTTAAAAGATTTAAATTTGTAAATAACTAAAGAAAATACAACTTTATCTCATGGAGATGAACGAAACTAGAGTTTAGTATCGTTTTTATTAAGACGTAGTAAATAACAACTCGTGCAATAAAGAAATTATCGGCTAATTACTTGAAAAGATTCAATCAATTTTCATCGATGCTTATATTCCTACTTAATAATAGTATAAAGAGTAACAAATATATTAAAAATGAAGTTCACCTATCGGAATGGCATATTAAAAAAAATGTTTGATCTAATCTCTGTCAGGTGGTGAACTAAAATTTAATTTCATTGTGATATCGTAGCCTAACCATGGTCCTTACATAAAATATTAAAATTTATATCCCTAAAAATATAAAAAAATGTCGTTACATTTATATAGATAAAAATAAAACTCTGAAGCTTCTCTGATGTAGAACTAAAGCCATTTTTAGACTATACTTGTTAATTATCGAAGACGATAGAACCGTTCTCTTGCCTCTCATGTATTCCTTTGATCCGATGATAGGTCCACTACAAAAGATTGGATCTAACCTTCAGCTTTCACTTTGATATATTTTAGGAATAAAGCCTTAATTTTTCAACCTTGATTATTATATTTTATTTTACATCTTACTGAGTTTGTAACTTTAATGTGCTATTAAATGTTTCATACTTGATTTTTATTGAAAGTAACCAACTTTTCTCTAGTATTAAATAAGTACCGTTAAGTAAGAGGGCTGATATAAAATGCCTCGAATCGTACGTTTTGTAAAAATTCTGATCTCAGTCGTGGTACATGCTGACTGGTACTGAGAAAATCTAGAAGTGTTCCATTAATCAGATTTAACAGACCTGTGAAGAAATCTAATAGAGTTACGTTCAATAAGCCAGTTTCATGTAAAATAAAAGAAAACATGTAAATAAAAGAATGTAAAAGTTTGCTTTTACTTTGTAAACATCAACTAAAAGAAACTCCTAATAAAAGTATGGTATTTACTTTATATATTGTTACTTTTAATTTTGTTGTCAATTTCACTTACAATAACTTCAGTCTTCTTTTATTCAACTCATGTCTTTAACATAAACATGAAACCGTAATGAGATTAAACAACAAACATACTGTATAAGGTAAGCGAAAATAAATCCCTTCTATTTCATAAAGAAACAGGAGAACATAAACATCATACGTATTCTATCCAACTTAGTCATAACTTGCTTTCAGCCTACGGCTCCGTCTGTGTTAGTTCTAGAGTTTTGAAACGAATTCACCTATGAACGAGTAAAGAATAGTATACGATACTCAAGGATAATACAGCTTTCTAGTAGAAAAAGAATATTTCAAATCGGTCCAGCACTTTTGGAAGCCTATTAAAACCAAGCAAACAAATATTTCCTATTTATAATTTTAGTACAGATAATTAATTTCCCGAAAGATGCAACATAGGTTACATCTTGAAAAATGTATTAAATAAGGTGGTTCAAACTCTTTTACAGAACATAACATTTCAAATCATGTGAGTAAGATGTCAATTATTCTCAATTATTGGGATTTAAAGGCTCAAAGCAAAGAACTTTGAGCGTTTAAATCCCAATAATTGACTTTCCCGCGAAAATAATGACACTTCATCTTCTTAAAACTTCGAAGATCTTTATAACTAGCCCACAAACAAAATTAAATAAAATATAATTTCTTCTTTTATATGGTGCTAATTACCTTTGTGGCCTGGCCTTATCGTATCGTCTGCGTGGTAATATACATTACTTAATATTTACTTCACTACATGTATTATTTTTTTTCCCCAAAAAAAAATAGCCTAAGTTACTTCCAGTCACATTAGTTTTCTTCTAATGGAAGTCCCACAAAAATGTCACCAGCCATTCCAACAACAAACAGACAACTAGACAAAAATTTAAAAATATGTTGTTTTGTTACATGTATCGGATACATATTATAATTAAAAACCCCTTATTTTGATGCTACAAATAGACATTCCACTCTTATTTATTTGTATACATAGCAAATTTATTTTTGTATAATACTATAGACCCCAGTAGTTTAGGCCCCGCAAGCGTTTTGAAATCAAGAAATCATTGACATTATTTTTGTTTTCAATATTTTTTAAAACGGTGACAATATTTGCAAATGTGAATATAACCAAATCTATTGCAACTTAGAAACGGAATTGTACCTATGCGATAAAATATTTCTATGAAATTTGTTCGATAAGTAAACTTGAATTGAAGTTTACGTTTAAAATTCAACGTAATACTTGAATTTGCTTAAGAATGAGGTTTAAGTTCAGAAATGTATTAAAATAATTCAAGAAGCTCAGCACGTTTTTGAATGCAACGTCTTGAGAGAAATCTTGATGCATTATGTCAACTAAGATAATTTTAAATATTCTAGTCTGAAAGGTAAAAAATTCTCTACAAGATCTCATTTAAATTTTAATATGCTAAGCGCAAATAATATGTCTCAAAAGCGAATTATTTTCGCGTTTTTTATCTAACTCAGTTATTAAATAATGGCTTGATTAATATACTGATTGCTCCACAATGTACGGTCTGGTTACTGAAGGATAGGTTTATTGATTTATCATTTAATCAATCCTTGCACGACTTTTAGATAAAAAATCGAGACATCCAGATAAGATGGAAATTCAAAACTTTCTATAATGCAGACTCTAAGTTAAATAGTATGTGAATAGACAGAATTCTTTGATGCACGCAGACTGCAGCGTGCGTCACTTTTTCAAAATCCTTTTAGTAGCCTTTTACCGGTGGTAGGTCCCCTGTTTACAGGAGACCGTCTGGGTGGGTACCACCGCGGTGCCTCTTACTACCGCAAAGCAATAGTGTGAAAACACTACTGTGTTCCGGTTTGAAGGGCACCGTAGGCAGCGCGTTGGTGATACCAGTATTGCCAATGTTTATGAGCGTCAGTGACCACTTTCCATCAGGTGACGCCGATTGCTCATCTGCCTGCGTATGCAATAAAAAAAATAGAAGCGTGAGGTTTTGAGACCATAGAGTACATCGTAGTTAGAGTAAACTTAACTTTTCCATTTAAAATGAAAAAAATGTAAAATGCAACATACAAGCTAAGAATAGTATTTGTCGAATACGTTACGGCGAAGTATTTAAAAATAAATAACTTTTAAAGGAAAATAATAACCTTGTGCGATTGACTTCAAATCTTTGCCTAGATCTCAAGAGATATTCTAAACATGTTCTTCACAATTGAGGGTCTTGAGTTAAGTTGAGGAACTCCAATTAAGTAAAAGATAACAAAAATCACGCTAACAAGAAATATTTAAAGGTAATTAAGGGTCATACTGTGCTGATACATACCCAAAATTAGGCATTATGATAAAAATATTTTTTGTTTTCGGTCTATTTATGTGATTGAGATTAAAAGCTGTAGTACATTTTAGATGCGGAAGTAGAAACAGCAGGACATTACCTACGATTAGTGACTTAGCCTTAAAAAATAGATTAAAATGATTGATTGTATGACAGTTCATCTTAAACAGATCCATAAAAATATGCCTACCTATTAAGATTATTTACAAAAGGAACTTTAAAGACTAAATAAGTACTAAAGATCCTAATAAAATTTACCACTTCAGGTAAGTAAGTAATCATAAGTCGGCGTTTGGCAGCATGTAATGCCCACAAATTTAAAGTCGCTCAGCAAGCTATGGAGAGGGCTATGCTCGGAGTATCTCAGAAGGATATAGCCCACCGGATTAGTAAGCTGAGGTGGCAGTTGGACGGTCATATAAGCCGAAGAACTAACGACCGCTGGAGTCGGAAAATTCTGAAGTGGAAACCGAGGTTGGGCAAACGTAGTGTGGGACACCCTGCGGCAAAATGGAGTGACGACATTCGCAAAGTGGCCGGTGTGGGCTGGATGAGAATAGCCGACGATCGGAAGCGGTGGCGTGCATTTGGGGAGGCCTATGTCCAGCAGTAGACTGACACAGGCTGACGAGGATCATGACTGTAACATTAAATTAACCTGGTCATGAATTCAAATCAGGACAACAACTACCACTTAAAGTCATGAAAAGTTTTTCAATTTAATGTACAAAATTGCTACTAAAATTAAAATACATAAAATATAAAATATATTAAAAAGTTAAATAGTTATTCATAACATATAAAGTAACAACAATAATGATCATTTATAAATAAATAATTTTTTAATTGTTAATTATTACTAACAGCAGTAATTCTCTACTGTCCTATTATGTGGCATGCAATACTTCACGCGGAACCATTTTTTACTCTTAACTATACGATTTCAGCATCACTGAGGTTCAGTTAGATTGGATTTAAGGCCGAAGTCAGTAATTGTTAAAACACATATGTAATTAGACAAGTTCCCCGTTTACGTAGAGTCGACTACGGTAGTATGAAATCGAGTAAAATGAATTTGAATTAAAACAATAACGAAACAAATTACATACATGTAATATTTATGTCTAGTAATGGACCATGAATGGGACTGTATACCATAAAGTAAAAGTGTTTTTGTCTCACTGATCCTAAAAATAAAAATAAAAACCTGTTACCAAAGGCTAAGCCAGATAAAGTTATAGGTATGTAATACCGGAGTGTGTAATACCTAACAAGTGATAAAATTACGGAAGCCTATTTCCAGCAGTGGACTGACACAGGCTGATGATGATGATGATGATGATAAAAATGATAATGATAATAAACATATACGGCTTGACTTCGTCGTTTCAGCTTAAATTTTGACTTCTTGAGACTAAGACACCCTATTCTATGGTTAATCGTTTAATTATTTGTAAAGCTTATAATGTAAATATAAATATGATATTTGTAATCGTACTTTATATAGTTTAGCTTTTGACTTTTATTTCAGTCAGTCAGCGTAATACTTTCTATTATTGCACACAGAGGTAGAAATTTTGTAGATATTCTTTTGTTCCTAATAATTTCAGGGTAAACGAGACGTAATGTTCCATGACTAGGTGCGGCGCATTTGTGTCGTCTTTGCAACGTTTCTTTACAAAAGACCCTATCACTTCGACCATCACGTAAACCTCCTTCTCGCTTCATTGCTTTAATTATCTAAATAATATCATTCAATGATCCAGCGATTACTTGTAGGTTATTCCCTTTGATATATGCAGACGATGAACATATCAGTTATAGTTACCATGGAAGACAGTAAATTAATTTTAGTAGACTAAATAATTAATTTGACTTAATAAATAATTTTAGTCATAGACTAAAGTTACCCTCTAATGGTAGTTAAAACCCCCAAATGGACAGGTGTGTATTATGGGTGGCCTATGTCCAGCAGTGGACTATTACAGGCTGTATGATGTTTGTACTAAAGTTACCTAAATCTAATACATATTTTTTTATCGAACATACCAAAATCAAGTACTTTTTAGCTTTATTGACAGTTGGTCCTCGGCAATGCCCATGTTCTTTTAGTTTTGAAAATTAACTATCCTATTGTAATACGTAGCTTATACTGAGTTAACGAGACGTATGTCTCAAATAGGCACGTATTGGTGATACCTCTGGTATTGCCGCTGTCCATGGGTGTCAGTAATCACTTTTCATCAGGCGGACCGACTGCCCGTCTGCCTTCGGAATAAAAAAGATTCAAGGAATAAAAAGACTACGTTACTGGAGGATAATATAGCTTTTTGGTTGTCAGAGAATTTTGAATTCGGTTCAGTAGTTGCGAAACCTATTTCTACTCCAGGAAAAACTATTTCAAAAACCTAAGAATAACACAGGCATAACCGTGGGCAGACTGCTAGTTATTGACTATTTCAATGTTTACTTAGATATTAGCGATGATATTTTTGTATCATATTCAAAGAGCTTTCAACAAGGAAATAATTTCAATTCACTCAAGTCTCTCTTTAGCGTTTGTTATTTCACTTATTACACGATCCTCACCGTAAATATCCGCCTATTGTGAGTGGGCTGAGAGAACAAAGTGATTGCGTGATTAATATTCAAGCGCCCTCTTTGGCTCTGTATCTACATCACAAGTATCATTATGCCAAGTTCATTTATATTAACGTCGCGATATCTCACAGGATAGTTCCAAGGATATCTGATAATGTAGCTAATTAACCTGTTTTAACGAAGATTCAACTGTACTTCTGAGTCACATTGGGTTAATTGTAAGAAATAATTTCTTAGCTATCTGTTTACATTGCTCTTAGTTTTCATAGTATATTGTAATGTCCAATGCGGGTTGGTTGGTTGGACCAACGGGGTGGGATACGGTCCAAAACCCCCTAATGGATAGGGGTGTATTAGGGTAGGTCTATATCCAGCAGTGGCCTATCACAAGCTGATGATGATGATTGCAATGTATTTTTCATTTAATATTTTAACAATAAATATGCATTCTTTAAAACCATATCATAGACCAAAATCATTTCTTATAGACTAAGGTTTTCACTCGACACTCGTAAGTCATCTTGGTTTTGAAAAATAACGTAAAAACATATTTTATGTTATCCTAATAAAAATATTTTATACTTTGTTGACCTGTTGAGGTGATTTATTTTTTTATGTTTCAATTTATGCGAATATTTTTAATATGTTATTTAGGAATAAGATGGCATTATATTGCATGGCATTGTATTATATAGCTCAAAGCAAATGAAAAATATTGCAAAAGTTAAGATCTCTTAAGTGACCTTTTTGCGAAAGAAAAGACTCTAAAACGCCGAAGTCAGAACATTTAGCTTTAAGGAGTTTTAATTTTGAATACGGGTAGGAATTACTTCTACGCATTGCCGATAAAAGTTGGTTGCTTGATAGGAATAACTTGTGAGTTAGAAATTTACTTAAATGTGGTTTTCCTTTATTTAAACAAACAGTCCATACTATAAACAATTGGCTATCATATATAAACCAATTCTGTAAAACATTTTGGCCTTGCATTCGTATATATATTTCAGTGGTCGGAACGACAAAACATTAAGAGATCAGCTAACCCCTCTGTGGGTCGGCTGTATTTTATAGAGGATGTCGTAAATCAATTCATTCGTTCAGGCCCTCCCACGCTCTATCTTATAGTTATATATGAAACACAATAAAAGTACAAATGTAGTTATTCTTTCCGTAGAAATTTTGCAAATTTATCAGGTTAGTTTTTAAAAGAAAATAGAATAAAAAAATTCACATACAAGTAAACCTTAAAGTCAAACTTTCTTTTTATATCATTCCCGGTTGCTCAATCGTATATATCGTGATATTTTTGTAAGTCTCCGGTGGTAGGTCCCCTTTTTACATGGGACCGTCTGGGTAGGTACCACCGCGGTGACTATTTCTACGGCAAAGCAGTAGTTTGAAAACACTACTGTGTTGCGGTTTGAAAGGCACCGTAGCCGGCGTATTAACTGGGTAAACGAGACTTAACATCCTAGGTCTCACGGTAGGAAGCGCGTTGGTGATACCTGTGTTGCCAAAGTCTATGGGCGTCGGTGACCACTTTTCATCAGGTGGCCCCGACTGCTGTCTACTTGCGTTGGCAATAAAAAGAAAAGTCTTTTAGAATATCAATGCAGTTTACTCTTTAGGTCGAGGAGGTGACATCTAACCTCCTTCATCTGAAAGCTAGTTTATTATGACACCTCTCAAAAATGGCTTAGAGGAATAAACTTAATTTAAACAGAAAGTTGCGGCTTTCGTTATTCTAACTGAATATGTAATCAATTTAAAATAGAGACAAAATTATGTTTATTTAAACTTACTTATAATATTCCTTTGCTTAAGTAGAATACGAACCAATTCTTAAGTTCGAAGCTAATTGCAGCTAAATATAAGCTTCTTTATTATACATATATACAGAAATCATAATCGTAACACTGAAGACAAACCGTCCATTAGATAGATACTTAACGCGTCAGTGGCAGCAGATGATAACATTTCAACTGCTATCAAAATCGTCTTATAAGCAAGTCAGTTTATTTATATAAAAGACAAACTTTAAGTTAAGTAAACGCTGTTAACTATGAATATTATTTAAATGTATGATAATCAGCCTGTGTATGTCAGTATGTGTCAAGTGCATAATAATGATCGTTGCTTTAACAACAGGAATTGATAGCCCACTACTGGTAATCACTAAATTCATACAAGATTATAATATAGACATATTTTTGGTACAAGAGACTCATCTTAAACCAGCAATACGCGATCCCAAGATAAGCGGATACAATATTATTAGACACGATAGACTGTTAGCTCCCATGGGCGGTACTCTAATTTATTATAAAAGATCCCTGCACATAACATCAATAGAAGTGCCCTTACTTACAAATTTAGAAGCTTCAGCGTGCATGATCGCACTTACCGGCCATAAGCCGCTTGTACTTGCCTCAGTGTATCTCTCGCCGCTAAAAACTATGTTACAATCAGACCTTGAGCTGCTTTTCGGCCTGGGTCCATCAATATTACTCGCTGGCGATTTTAATTGCAAACACCGCGACTGGAACGACAGCAGAAACAACTCAAATGGCACAATATTGCAGGGTCTCGAGGAGGTACTCAACATTAATATAATAGCCCCCGAGACCCCAACTAGATATCCATCAGATAGTAGAGGGTCGCCTAGTACACTAGATCTATTTATTCTAAAGGGTGTCTCACTCGATGTCGTATCGATAGAGACACTGCACGAATTACATTCTGACCACAGGCCGGTTTTATGTAAATTGGGCCAAGATGCCGGTTCGATCCCTATGACTAAAACCGTAGTGGATTGGCATCGCCTTGAGGTTAAACTCAAGGAAATAAATCCCCAAAATTGTGAAAACATCCCAGATGTAGTTTGTAATCTAGATCAGGCAAATAATGCCATTAACAACATAAAGTCGCACATCTCATCGGCCATTGAAGAGTCTGAGAGAACGGTAAAAGTCACGGCCGACCGGAACTTTGGCCTGCCTTTCGACATTCGATGTCTGATAAGAGACAAAAATGCCGCGCAACGTGCTTACGATAGATATCGGTCCGAAACAAACCGCGCATTATTTAGATATTTACAACTTCAGGTTAGAGACCGCATAAAGACTCACCGCGAAACTTCGTGGCAAAACCTAACGGAAGAATTAGAGCCCGAAACCTAAAATTAGGTTTACGCGATTCAATTCCGCCGCTATCCCGTCCTAACGGTGGCTTATTAGCCTTCGATGATTTTGAAAAAGCCGAATGCTTAGCGGACACACTAGAGTTACAATGCACGCCATCTCGCGTCACACCGACACTTTCATCTTGCGGAGGTAGACCGTGAAATCGGCGTAGAGGCAGTCTTACCACCAGAGGGCGAACGCTTAAAGTAGTGACCCGAGGAGGTCAAAGATATTATTAGGGTCTTAAACCCGATCGGCACCTGGCCCAGACCGTATTAGTAATAAGGCATTAAAAATTTTACCGGCCAGATTATTTGTCTACTAGCGAGCATTTTCAATGTATTTCTAGCCACCTGTTCCTTCCCTGACGAATGGAAGGAGGCCATTGTTACCGGCATACCAAAGCCGCGTAAGCCACTAAACCAACCAACGAGTTATCGTCCAATCAGTCTCCTCAACTGTATGGGGAAATTGTATGAACGCATAATCTTGTCAAGGCTAAAGGATTACGTTTTCTCTAATGGCCTCCTACCAGACGAACAATTCGGGTTCCGTCCTGAACACTCCTGTTCCGACCAGGTTTATCGCCTCACAGAATACATTTTGACGGGCCTAAATAAAACAAAGTCAGGCCTTAGATCCCATTACACGGGGGCTGTTCTATTCGATGTCGCAAAGGCATTCGATAAAGTCTGGCACAACGGCTTACTCTACAAGTTGTACTCTTTTAATGTGCCTGACAGGCTTGTGCACATCATACAAGCCTACCTTTCGAATCGCTCTTTTCGATATCGAGTAGAGGGCACCCTCTCAACCAGACGCTCCCTGCTAGCGGGCGTGCCACAAGGTTCCGTTCTTTCTCCTCTGTTATTCACGCTATATACTAGCGACATTCCCAAAAGCTCTAATGTTAACCTTGCGCTTTTCGCAGACGACACCGCCCTCTATTACTCCTCTTCCTCACCATCCCTTATCACCAGTAAACTCCAATGTGCAATCAATAGCCTAGGCGATTGGTTTCGCAAATGGAGGATTGATGTGAAATCCGAAAAAGTGTAGCAATATACTTTAAGCGGTCTTCTGTCAAAGCTGACCTCACTCGTCTTACCACACGTCCGTTCCAAAAACCGCACGCAATGCTCGATGTAGGCAAATATTAGGGCAATTGAACCTCTACGGCAAACCGATCCTTGCAGAAGAAAGCTAAATATTTAGGTGTTACTTTCGATAGTAACATGAGTTTCAAAAGTCACGTCAAAGAGGTTAGAAGAAAATCGCTTATGTCTCTCATCGTCTCTTCTATCTTACCAACTCAACAATTAAGAACGATTTTAAAATTTGTACAGGATTCCAAAAGTTTATTATGTCCATTAAACCAATAAATCCTCAAATTTTTGTTTTTATCTTAACGAGCACCTGTTTATAGAAAAACGAAAATATTCTCATAAATTATTATACTATATCTTATACATAGTCTACTATAAATAAGCATAATGTAAAAGAATATTTTAAAAAGTCACAATTGACGCAGTAACCGGACACACTAACTCATCTATCGCAGCTTTGTGTGCATTAAGATAAAACCATTCAATTTAACAAATTTGCTACTTCAAACATAATCCTTTTTAAAGTCTATATATATATAAGTTTACAAGTTGTATAAGGTTATGCTGCCATTGGAAATTATTTAAATATAATATCGAATCAGACTTAGAAAACCTGTGCAACTGTTTTCAGTTCGATGCAAATGAAAAAAATTAACACCCAAAAACGACAACTGTACTACCTAAAAAAATATAGTATTTGTTTTAATATTTAAATGTGGGAAATTTTTTAAATATTAAAACAAAGACTATATAAAATAGTACAAAGTTATGGCGTAAAATTCATTACACTTTATGAAGTGCTAAAGTATCAAAAATATCAATTATATATATTCTGTGCATCAACATGTTGCGACGAGCAAAAATAAAATCTTGTGTTTTGCACGTGTGCAACCCCGTATAAAACTTTCTAATTCTTCCTTTTCTCTCACTTTATCCATTAAACGTCTCAAATACTATTTCGTTCAGTTGCTGTGAAAAGTTCCCAAAAACTTTTGCTTACCAGTTCCCGCCGGTCTTTTATTGGCTAGACGGAGTTTCTTTGAAATAACTTACTACCCCTTTTCCTTCCCTCATTAAAGTTCCCTTATTCTGTTACCAATACTACGAAACTTTATTAAGAGTTTAAATTTACAACATGAAATTAAAATTAAAATTAAATTAAAACTTATATTGTAGGCCGTCTAAATGCCACCACGTTGCCTATGTCTCCCGAGAAGCAGTACAATGTGCTGCGTTCCGATTTAATAGACGCCATAGCCAACGTAATCAGTAAGAAATATCCTATGTGACAGATCGACATACAGATTGGTCATGACACAACAATTATATATATATATATATATATATATATATATATATATATATATATATATATATATATATATATATATATTGTTGTGTCATGACCGATATATATATATATATATATATATATATATATTGCGTTATGAGTATTTTTTTATATCTGAAGTTACATAGCGAAAATCAGTATGACTTCAAATTAATACATACGTAACTTGTAAGTGTTTATTGCTTACTGCATAATCTAACTGCCTCCGTAGCCTAGTGGTATGAGCGTGTACTTAAGAATCTGGAGGTCGTGGGTTCGAATCCTGCAAGAATTCAACAAATTTTCATCTAGAGCCATGCGTCGGATGGGCATGCTAAAAGTCGATCCATCCATCAACCTGCATTGGACCAGCGTGGTCGGATGCGGTACCCTAACGGATGGGGCGTGCATTAGAGGAGACCTATCTCCAAAATGGACTAGCACAAGCTGATGATGGGGTATTTATTGTAAATAGCCCAAGAGTTTTAAACACATACTTTTCCAAGTGCAAAATACCTTTGAAACCGTCTTAAAAATTAACTATAATCTTAAGTATTAGGAGCCAATCATTTAAAAAACTTGGTAATAGAGAGAAACGAGTTGAATTTTAAACATAAATAAAGTCAATATATTGATAACGAATCAATTTAATTCTCTTAATGCACTATATAATATGCTATTAAATGGAGTACGTATGGAGTATGTTTATTTGGTTGCATTCCGTCTTCATTAACAAGTTGGATCGAGAAATTACAACGCTACTTGATTAAATTCCTAGAGGTGTATTAAACATTTCTATTAGCGCCTTTTTGTGGGCATGATATATTATTAATGAGAAATGTTTTCAGCCGATATATCTATAATAAAGTTCAGTTAAAGAAACGTATAAAAATCAGTGCCTCCAAATTAACTGATTTTATCGTTAGATTGCAAGTTACTCGGGTTTTGAAGGTCAAATGGAGGTGATAGATACAAGCTGTCATTTGGTTCTAAATTTTTATAATGTTTTTTATACATTTTAATGGATCTATAAGAAATAAAAGAAAAAAATATGGCACCAAAAATCAAAGACTCGTGCAATTAAATTGCAAACGTTTCCTAAACCTTAAGAGGTAAAGAGAAAGACTTAAATTATGTTTTACATAGCTGTACTACTTGGATCGGCCTGCAATAAAGTCTAAATATGCAAATTCTACAAAATTCCATGAAAAATAAAGCACACGTGATAAATTTAAATGACCTAATACGGAGGTGGTAGGTCACTTTTTACAGGGTGCCGTCTGGGGCGATACCACCGCGGTCCCTATTTCTGCCGCCAAGCAGTAGTGTACATAATACTACCGTGTTCCGGTTTGAAGGTCACCGTAGGAAGCGTCTTTACTTAGTAAACGAGATATAACATCCTATTTCTCGCAATGGTGATACCACTGTCATTGCCGATGTTCATGGGCGTCGGTGACCACTTCCCATCAGGAGGCCTAACTGCTCGTCTGCCTTCGTAGAAAAAGTAAAAAAGCTATTACTTTTAATCTTTGTTATCCTTTTAAATTATAATCTGTGTTAAAGTTTTGAATTTTATACATATAATACTTAGAAGCATATATTTAAACTATCTTTAGTAGCCGAATATTCATAGTCGCGAGTTATTAAATCAGAAATAGGAACGAAGCCAGTGTACGAGTGAACAGTGAAATAAATGTCCAAGCCCAACTTCAGTCACGTACTGTTAAAAATTTTCAGCACTAGATCGTATTCAAGAATTTTAGCAGCAACCAATCGTAGAGTAATATCCGAAGCGTATTTGACAGCACATTGACAAAATATGTATTGCGTACAATATAACATAATTATTTTCTGCGGATATAAAATATATAAAGTATGATAAATATAATTAAAACTACAAATTTGTACTTGTTTTAAAATATGTTTTGATATTCCAACAGCTAATATATCATAACTACTTTATTTTTCTTATTATGTTGAAGTCAATACCTAATTTTTGGTTTCTTACATATATTTTAGTGCTAAAGAAATTAAAACCGTATCGATGAACAATATAAGAAATCTTATACGTAATTTAATACATGTTTAGTAAAATAGTAACGTATAAAAACTATTATTAGTTGGTAAACATTGATTAACCGAACACGTTTGGCACGGTGTTTAGTGACCCTGACTGTGACGCCAAAGGGTGTGGGTTCGATTCCGAATTCAGGTAAAATACTGTGTGATTAACACAGTATTTTGCTCGTGTCTGAGAGAAAAATAAGTCTATAAATTTATCAGTCATCTGGTTTTAAAATAGAATATGCAGATATTATTATCACACTATCCGTAGCTCGCGACTTCGTCTGTGCGGTAATGTTTTTTATAAGAATAAAGTAGCTTTTATTGCTTCTAGTTACATCAGATATTATCAGAAAGGCCGCAAATTCTTATCGGCCATTCCAGAGATCAGTCAAACAAACAGACAGACAGACAAAAATGTAAAAATGGTGCTAGCCGGTATACTGCAAATTTACGAAATTTATTCGAAGCAACTAAACAAGTGCATACTACTTTCTTCTAATATAAATACAATAGTTAGGTATATTTGTTGCCATTTGCCTCAAAAACCACTTGAAGGATTTTTTGAAGTTTATATAAATATAGCTTAAACATTAGAATAACTCAGACACTGCAATATATTAAGATATGGTCTTCTAAAAACGTCATATACAAACATATGTAGAAAAAAACATATGCTTTCGGCGAGCTATTCCGGAACTAACCACAAAAACGTGTAGAATTATAAATATATAATGTTAATGATTATTATCACAAATTTCAATCACCACGCGAGTGAGACCGCAGGGCAAAGCTAGTTCTGAAATAAATATTGGAGCTTGACTGCAGTCACGTAGTCCACGTCCAGTTAGCGCCTTTAATAAGACGCTTCTTTTACTTTAAACTTTTATTAAACATTTATTATTTTATATTTACTGTTAATAATTACCAACCAATAAGCTATACGGTTGTAACATTTTCATGAACGTAAGAATATTAAATATTAATATTAAATAAGAACAGATTTAAATATAAACCAGAACGTTGCTTAAATTTCACCACGATAAATGCATAACGATGCGCAGCTTTTGTCACCTAATTCCGCTTTTGAAACTAGTTTTTGCAGAAAGCTGTGCATTCGTACGCTTAGATAATATGAAAATTAGGGGTAAATTATTTTTTTTAATTTAAATATCAAGCATGGCATAAAGTGCTAGGGTGTTCATATTAAAATATAGTTATGTGATGCCTTAAAAAATAGTTAAACATCTTAATTCTATATCTTGATTTAAAATTTCGAATCGCCAACGTTCAAATTAGTCAGACACAAAAGCCATATTACATACACAAGCATACATACAATATACACAAGCTAGCTTCGATGCGATCTATTTTCGACAGACTTCGCGATAGGACGTGGTATTCAATATACAATTATTCTTTTTAATCATTTAGTGATTAGTAACTCAATATACATTTAAGAAATTATATTGAACTACTAATTACATGCGATAAAAATTTAAACGCTTGCTCAATCTTAAAGAGATAGACCTTAACTATGTTTTACACAATTGAACTATTTGAATTGGCCTACTATAAAGTCCGAGAGAAAATATATCTACTAGAATATTTTAAGAATAACCCACAATAAGCATTTTAAAGTTGACATTTTAAAAAACTGCACTGAGGCATATTCAAAGCTTTATTTTTATTTGTGGCATTACATTGTAAGTATACATAAAGGTTATAGCATTCAAAAAAATCAACACGAGACATATTACATTTTGATTAAATGAACACCTTAAAGTTAATAGATATAAAACGCGTAAGCAGAAATCGCGGGGTAGTTTCATGGTGAGAGAGAGAGCACGTTGTCATCCACTTATATTCGCTAAATAGTTATTTACTGTTCAAAGATGGTCACATTTTTAGTAAAATTTCATTTGTTAAAAGACGCATTGCAATTAAGGATAAAAACAATCAATAGATATTCTCCGTCATTAATTAGCGAATAGAACGGGCATAAAGCTCTCCATCAGGTCAAATAATTTCCCGCGTTTTATCTTTTATTAGTCTCTGTTTTATACTCTTTCGTCGTTATATTCCATCCTCCCCTAACCAAATGAGTGACATACTAACCTCTTATAACATTTTATTGCGTCTATTTTGGCTTCCTTTTCATTTATATACTAATGTACTTATGTTCTTCTCACTGTTCCTCTGAAATATTTATAGTAGTTGATGTGGTACAGCCATGCGACACTAAAGGATTTTTGCAGCCGCAACATAAGTTAATGGCTCCTACCAAAACTTTGACTGACGGGGTCCATATTAAAGGACACGTAAAGGTTATTAGGTAGGTAGGTATGTACAGGACCGCCAATGCCACATAGACGACTCTAAGAGACATATTTAGAGTCGTCTATGTGGCATTGGCGGTCCTGTACATACTTAGGGTTTTTTTTTAATGTGCCCTACTTATTGCTGCTAAATCTGTGAGGTTTTTGTGAAAAAAAACATGGTGGTTACGCACAATCACATTGTATAGCAAAATGATAAATGTGGTAAAATAAAAAATAATACATTTTAAAAAGCCTCTAAGCTACACAACATAATAATCACATATATAATGAAAATATTGGATAAATATTTTCTTCTTTATGATTGTTTAGAACAATAGCTTTTACTGAAAACATTAAAAATATATCTAAGCCTAACTGCTAAACAAACTTTAACACTACTTTTAGAGGAAAATTGTTTTCCTTTCTTCTAAATTCATAGTTTAACAATTCATTTTAATTTTATAGAGAGGGTTTTCCACGAAATCCAGCTACGAGAGTTCGTAGAACTCAATCGATACAATAAAACAGGTTTTTTGAAACTGATCTCAAAATCGTCCTCTTTTGGTTGCAGGTAAGAAGATTAAAACAAATTTGTTTCGGACACAAACACTGTAAAAAATGGCAGTTTTATACCAGGAATAAAAATACTTTTTTTTATTAATGTTTTAGAAAATAAAGACCTTTTTATTGCTAATTTTTATAAAAAATACATAAGACGCTCGCGGTAGAAAATACACTAAAAATAAGTAAATTGCTTTATAATCCTAACCTATTCTTTTTCTAAACAGTTAAAGGGAAGAATGTTGTAAGGAAAAGAGAGCATTAGTCTGATAAGACGAACAGCATTTTAACTTTATTTTTATCGTTATAAGATTTAAATGCGTAAATAGTTTTATTCAAAATAAAATATAAGAAAATACAACTTTATCTCATGGAGATGGTGATATCATTACCCTTTATCACGACTTAGTACATGAAAACTCGTTCGCAATAAAGAAATTATCTGCTAATTATTTGAAAAGATTTAATAAATTTTTATCAATGGTCATATCCTACTTTATAATAATAATGGCAACCCCCAACCCCACTTGTAGGTGGAATTTCGTAAAATCCGTTCTTAGCTGACCTTTACTCGGCGAAAGGAATATTCCTACCAAATATCAAGTCGCTACATCAACTATGTCCCAAAGAAAGTCCCGCAAAAAATCTCACTGTTCCAGAGATTAGCCAGAACCAACGGAAAAACAGAAAAAAAAATTAAAAAATTCGATTAAGTCTCGCTTCATTAAATCATAACTATTTAGTAGTGATTTTAGTGTTTTATGCTAAATGTTATGTCTTTGCATAGTTTTTCTAGGTTATTATATATTTTATTTGCAATTATATTATAACATAACCCTTTATTATATAAGGATGCGATTAGAACTTACTTTGACTGGTTGCTATGCATACACTCCGCTATAGCTAAACCGGTATGGATGAACTTCAAAATCGCTTAGGCATCCGGTAGATGAAATAATAAAATATATAAATACCGTGCTATGCGATATAAGAATCTGTGTTCTGCAACTTGACCGCCTCCGTGGTATAGCGGTATCGAGCCTTGCTTTATCCACCGGTGGTCTTGTGTAATAACTATTTTGTGTTATCGTTGTTTTCTGGTTGATTAGGGTACTTTGGAGCCGAGCACCCAACTGTCTGAAAAATAAGATTATCCATACGTCGGATGGGCATGTAAAAGTGGGACCACCCACCAACTCGATAGGATCTACAAATCCTTTAATCGAGAAGGCGTGCATTAGGGGAGGCTCATATCCAGCAGGGGACTAGCACAAGTTGATGATGATGATGAAGCCTGCATGTATAACTCCAAATTGCACATCCCACGTCGTGAACCAGTATAGGGCTATCAAATCCTTTTTTTTAAAGCAACGATCATTATAATGCACTTGTAATGGTATACTGCTAAAATTTTTAGATAAGATTAATAATAGAAAATAAAAAAAGATAAAATATTACCCATGCAAGTAAATGCATTGTTATTCATAGATTTCATATCTCAATTCTCAAATATCCAGTCCGTTTCATGTTAAGAAACACCAATGAATTTAAAATAAATTGTAAATTACTTATTTTTTCAAATAAAAAGAATTAAGTGAGTTAGTACGCCTCGCTTTAAATAAATTTATTATATGCTTGTTTTATCATAATTAGCTAAGCAATCGTAATTTAGCAAAGTCCCCTTAGTGGTTAACGAAGATTGTTTGTGAAGATCTGTTGGGTCTTTGTCAAGCGGAACCCTAAATTCCTCGTTAAGGGAACCGCAACTTGTCCCGCAATTTAAGGACAAAATAGCTGAATGTCGAATATGGATACTGAAAGAAAATCATTACGAAAAAGGTTAAAAATATATATAGACGTGTGTTTATACATAATTGCTTCGTTAGGTTTTATATGAAAGTCCCTTTTCTTAAAGTTATACAAGATATTCTAAACAGGTATTTGAAATTGATAAATTTTACAAAATAGTAATTTATACGTGTTGTCTTTTCTTTTTTATAATAAAACAACGTTCGATAATAAACATATAATGAATTAAATTAAACATATCATTCATGAAAGAAGCTGTCCAAAACTATTTCATTAATATATCCAATACTAATTAAAATATAATTATTAATTATGTTTATTACCTTCAGAAGCTATGGGGTCACGACAAGAGAATGATATAAAAATAAAACATAAAATATACAAAGAAAATGAAGAGCTTAACCTTTTGGCTTAGTCTATGAAAGGGTTATGTATCCTTTTCTGTTGAGCTGCGGGAAGCATATAGCAAGGGCGACTTATCACCGAGGTAGGGCGGCGTGTAAAGTCGCGAAAACGCCCTCTTGTTTTAAAGGTTTCTTCAAATAGGGACATTACTTAAAATATGTTCTACACTCTAATTAATCTCTCTGTACCATTCCTGGTTATATTTTTAAATTATTTGTGAAAGAACTAACCGGGATAACTCCCATGAAACTGTATTATTTACTAACATTAATTATCAGATAATATTAAATAATGTTTATTATCGTTATATCAATAATAAAAGTTAATTGTTACCTTTTAACGTGTAAACCGATGAAAGGATATAAAAAAATATTGCTGCACAGGGAGATGTAATCATGACAACAGTTACGTCAATCAATACACCTTATTTTATTAACTTAACAAGACTTTTCAAATAAATACATATTGGACTTTTAAATACTAACAAATATTTATTATCTATTGCTTTAAACTATATTTTTCGACGGGAAAATCAACGAATGGTCTCTGTCAAACAATAATGTAACTACTATTGCCTACTTTGGTTTTAAATGTTCTGTAATAGAGACAAAAATCCCGTATAAAAATAAATTATGTATAACAGCTCTGGTTTCTCAGGTTATGTCTAGAAAAAAGCTGACCTCTGCGCTCACTTAGCCTGTGGCGTTGATCAATTGTGCCAATATTGTTGTTTACTCTGTCTGTTTGTCGCAGATTGCATTTCAGTCCGCAAACTAATTCAACCGCTTTAGTTACTTAATTCACGGGTGCGATGTGTTGGTGAGAAATTACTTCGGATCAAACGATTTTAATTAGGAACTTTATTAATTCATTTGCTTACGCGAATACTACACATTTTTTAATAAAAGGATCAATCCCCCTCGTGGTCACGGCCGCTAGAAAGTGTGTATGAAATAACGTTGGGAGTTAAAAATGGAAATAACCGCGAGAAAATCCGATAAAAGTCTATTATTCAATAAGGAACTTTATTATTAATAGAACAATTGATGAACTTCCAATTGAACATACATATAAATAACATTCACTTGAGATGATAAGATGTTGTATTTCTTTGATATTTGTTGGCCTGGTCACAAACGACTACGCCAGTCGTTTGTGACCAAAACTTGGCCTAGTGTCGGTTCGAATAATATATTGAGAATTACCTTTTGACCTTCTATAAAACAGCAAAGTAATATTGTCACAAAATATTAATCACTGCGACCTATATCGACATTACATAACATGATACTTTGAAATCTACTACGGTGCTCATTTTTTTTTGCAAATTAGTAGAGTTAAATCTAACTTCCAATTTGAAAGGGCTACAGGGCAAACGAGACATAATATTCTCGGTTTCTTAGTAGAGTGATGTATAGCAATATATGTCGCTATACATCACTCTACTTTTTATATAGGCAAGGTATCATTCACCATCAGGCGAGAGTCTTGCTCTAATCGTAGCAATTAAATAAATTAATCAATTAATTAGCACATTATGCTTTTTTAAAGAGTTTAATATTAAAGGAATATCATTACAAATTTTGGTAAAAAAATATATGAATAATGTAATAAATGTGGTTTCTTAATACGGTATAATCTTTTACTGTATCATGTTATTTACCTCACAGGTAGAGATTCATCCTTTTTTTCGTAACGGGTAATGGATTTACAAAGTCACGAATTAAAATAGCTGATTTAATTAACTTAACTACAAGTCTATGACTCTGCAATATTGGATTAAACTCCCTGAAAAAGTTAAATCGGATACAATGTATTTGGTATAACCTTTTGCCTAGCCTTGGCAATATGATTTGCTGACCAAGTTTATTTTGTTAACATGATACTTAAACTTAAATTGTTAAATGAACACCATAAATTTTACATATATTTATTTTTATTCAATACGTATGTATCTTATTCTTATTGAAGCTCAATTGAGACAAATAATATTCAATCGATTAGAGTAATCTTTCTAAAATAATAATAGTGTATCTAAATTGATCGTGTTTTAGCACTTTTATCTACGTTTCACTTTAGTGAGCTTCAGTATAATATATAGTTATATAAATAAATGCAACATAAAATGATTATTAACATAAAAATAACCATTTATAAAGATGACATTATGAGATATAACTGATACATAACAATTCTTTTTTTTTTGTCTGTCTGTCGGTCTGTATGTCTCTCATCTCTAAAATGGCCGATCGATTTCGACCGGACTTTAACTGGAAGATAACCGATGTAACTGAGAATAAATAAGGTTATTAAATTAGGAAATATATAAAATCCGTTCAGAGATATTTTTTTATTTTGTAATTGGATTTTTAAAATTAGTTTCTGATATTCTTAATTACATTCTTTATAAAGATTTTTTTTTATTTTCTATAATTATGTTGCTAGATTTTAATGTATTAGGTGTATATTTTAGTTTAGTCAATAAGCCCCATGTTTGACTGTCACGGCCGTACTAAATACATTTTCCTGAAATGGGCTTACTTACATACTCGAATCTAACTTTACTTTTTGCGTGCCCATAAGGGCATTAAGCCCGTCCTCTTAATGCTTATGTAAATAATAGTATCGACTTAAGTGATAGTTATTTGTTAATACTGAACTTATATGTCAATGCAAGTATAATATGTGAAAATATTAGTAATAATATACACTCTAATTTCATTTTTAACTTAATAATATGAGGGACTGTCGGCTTAACCCCGATAGTGATAACAATGTTATATTAAATATGAATCATTCCGTATTAATCTGTACTAAAAGTTAAAAAATCATAAAACTAATTACAGCAAGTAATCGTAATCTAAGGAACATAATTATCGGAAACTTGAAGAAAAAAGTTGTATAAATTAATTTTCACATATAAAGTAAATAATCAGCAACCATTTTGTTGTGGTTTATCTTTCACTTATTAAAAATCAGATGCAAACTAAAATATTTGTAAAGCTTATACTTATATAATTATTTCTTTTATTTACGCGATTATTATACATATCAAATCTACTAATTTACGGATTTTCCGCTTTACTTAAATATATTTATTCCCGACGTTTCGATTCTTTCCAGCGTCCATGATCACGGGCTCACAGACTAAGTTGGTGTATGTCTGTATCTCAATGTTTTAGAATAACCGTCAGAGTTTTTATTTAAAATTGACATATCTATGACATATTTTTAATTCCGGTACCGATTTTTCGGTGACTCCTCTGATGTAAGGTAAAAAGCATATACTTATTATTTACTTATATTTTAATAAAATTTACTAATACATCATAATCACAATGAGGTGAAAGTTCTCTTACGAAATAAACTTACTGTACATTAAAATAACAGTTTAAGCTCGAACACACTGACTTTATGACACAATATGAGGTCATTTGTGATCACCGAGGATCACATTTGTCATAAGACACCAGCATCACGAACGACTTAATTCACTGCGAATCACACGAGTGTCGTAGACACCGCGTAGCGATCGACTGTGCCGAATACAATGCTACGGCTTTTGACGTAAACAAAGTTATTAAAGAAGCTGAATATGTCTTGAATGGAAATAAATAGGTTACATCTAAATATTTTATTTAATTTGCTACTAATTTATTTTTAACCCAACTAGGACGCCTCGTGTAAAATAGTCTTGTCAAAATAACCCTAATTATAATATGACTATACTATTTGTATAAAAACAATAAAAAATGTTTTACACTGTTGCTTTCCTAATTAGCTTTAGCTATGATTAATATTGTTTTATTTTGCTAACATTACGTACGCTTCACGACTATAATACACGAAGCGTTCTCAAGACAATTTAAAGTTTAAAGTGCATGCATAAAACCTTGGACATATTTAGAAAACCTTAATGAATAAGTGTTTTGACAACTATGTAAGATAAAAACGATATAAAAATAAATTAAGCAATTAATTGCAATTGTAGATAATTCACAAAGCCGTTAATATCGACAATTTACCATTTTTTACGATGTTGTGATGACCATACAATTATAGCTTTTTATTTTAAAACTTTTATTCAGGATCCGACTTGATAACATGGATCTTGAGGTACGCCAATTAGTCAAAATTGTACAAAAGACTAGGAAACAAACAAAAAGATATCTGTTTCTTAGGTATGTAATGGTAGAAAAGTCATCAAAAACTCTTCAGCTTCAGATATTGACTAAAGACTTTAGATAATGATCAAAGTAAAAGCGAAGATGATAGAGATCTATAAATTTGTATCAAAAATTTACATAAGTATACGCTACAGCTTTTGATACTTCCTTTAGCAACGTGCATTAATAGTGTTGCTAAGAATGTACCATAATTGTTTAAACTGCTACTACTCGTACGTACACGGTGAAACCTTCAGATTTCATGACGTCATAATTGTTGCGTGCTACCTTACCGTACCGCACTATTTATTGCAAACATGAAATGAGTTATTGAAATACACTTGGTTTGAACATTAAAAGATATTTGCATATGCACGCACAATTTATGTGAATTATAAATTAATAACTTCAAAACAAAGGAAAATTTGTGTCTTCTAAACTCCCGGTTCAAACGAAAGCTCTCAGCAGTTTTCCTTGTATTGAAAATAATGTAAAATATTAAATTAATAACAGATTATTCAGTGTTATAGTGTACCTGAACCGAGCTCTGTCAGTACACCAATGCTTATGTGCTATATTTTCTTTCACATCTCCAAAATGATGTTTATACGTCATTTATTATTTAATAACGGACTTTAAGTTTGACGTCAGTCATAATGGTAGCCAGAGTTTTTACCTGGTTTCCTTAATAGAAAAACATTGGCAGACGTACAGCATTTCAGACCGCCAGTAACTATGGATCCTACAAAGAATCGGAGACGTCAGGAACATTGTAAAACTAATTAAACGCGATAAAATCCCTAAAATCATTTCAATTTTAATTAGATTATGTGTAGTTCGTGTAAATAGCTGTCTCGCAGGATTGGCTGTTCCACAGGAGTATTTTAAAACGACCACGATCCGCACTAACTAAAACAACCCAACAAGAGCTGTGAAATAAAAATAATGTATTTATAAAAGTTAGTTGGTAATTAGTTATATTATATAAATGTTACTTGTTAGAAAATAGCATTTGCTTAACCTTTAAAATGTTGCGACACTTTACATAAACTTTGAAAATATTGTTAAACATTGTTTATAAAATGTAATACATACATGCGAGCGTAAATATAAGAAATGTTTTAGTTATAAGCTCGCTATTATGTACTATTTTTTTATCTTTTTTTTTCGGCACTATTTTGTCTTCGTTATTAGTAATATAAGCTATATAATATCTTTGTGATGACTGTTTGTTGCCATAATAAAGTAAAATAAAAATAAAAATAATGATCAAAATTATGAACATAATTTAAATTCTGCATCCTTTGTTGGTGGTGATGGTTCATAGCTTTAACTGTATTAATATTAATAACATTCTATCACCACACCTCTGTACCATTGCACTGATAAATAACTAACAAGTCTTTTTGTTTGAACTAAGCTCATGTTGCGATAAAACCACGGTGGCGGTTGTAAAAACCACAAGCGCCGATGGAATCACTCGCCTTATTTGCGGTCAATTTCTGACCCAAATAGCATGTCCTTCTGTTTTCGTAAGCAAAAAATGTATGCTATAACCGTATACAAGATGGCGTATAATTCATTGACGATTGAATTGTCGTTAGTCAATTCAGTTACTAGTTGCATTATCACGGATAGATCTACTTTCTCAGATGAAATAACTTATTTTAACAACATGTACGTTATTTTTTTTTATTGAAAGCATTGCGTACATACAAAAATTATGTTGTTAAGTAAGATTTTAAAAGGTATTGCAGTTTTAATTAAATGTGAAAGTATTTGTGTGATTTCCGTAATGATTCAAGGTATTATACGAAATTTAATAGTTTAATATAATTTAATATAATTTAGTGTATATTTCCATAATCACGAACAGACTTTATAAAAATATGCCCAATAATTGCGAAAAAAATGTGAAAAGTGAACTAAAAATTAAAAGTTTGATTTTATTTATCTCCATCGAGTAAGGGTTAGACAGTGTTTTTTACTTAAAACTCGGTATGTGTCTCATATATACAAATATTACAACATCAGTTTTCTTGAGTGTATTTATAGTACGTAGCTTAAGGCATCGAGGATTATTAGGTTATCTAACGCTAAGATAAGTACAGAATTCAATCTTGCAGTTAATGAAATTAAAGTGCCATATCTACGAAACCTCTCGACTTTATAAACCCGAGAAATTGCAATAAAATATATTAAGTTTGAAATACAGGTAGCTTAGGCCAAACGCATAATTATTACCATCGTCATCAGCCTGTTTTAGTCCTCTGCTGGCCCTTCATAAGGCGTGATTATGGAAGGCCTTCATAAGGCTACTGACGTGCATCACATGCACGCCTTCTCCTTTAGACCGGTGGTAGGTCTCCTTTTTACAGGGGACCGTCTGGGTGGGTACCACCGCGGTGCCTATTTCTACCGCAAAGCAGTAGTGTGAAATCACTACTGTGTTGCGGTTTGAAGGGCACCGTAGCTAGCGTATTTACTAGGTAAACGAGACTTAACATCCTATGTCTCACGGTAGGCAGCGCGTTGGTGATACCAGTATTGCCGATGTCTATGGGCGTCGGTGACCACTTTCGATCAGGTGGCCCCGATTGCTCGTCTGCCTGCGTATGCAATAAAAAAATAGAGGGTTTTTTGGGACATTTCCCATAACGCTAGTCTAATGCGACCATGCCCATCCTACGCATGGATCATCTTACTTTTGAGACAATTGGGTGATCGGCCCAAATCGACCCCCCGACGATAACACAAAGTTGTCCCCGCTGGACTTGAACCGAGGACCTCAGGTTTATAAAGCAAGACCAAAACCGCTAGGCCACGGAGGCAGCCATAATAATTACTATAGTTTCCTAAACTGTGCAAATAAATTAATTAAGTATATAATTCTCAACAATTTGATAAATTTAAGTGTTTATTCAAATTCAAATATATTTATTCAATATAGAAATTTACACTTGCTTATTGATTGTCAAACACACTACCACCGGTTCGGAAAAGGACGCCTCAGACCTGAAAAGAACCGGCGAAAGAAACTCAGCGAGCTATTTTTATGTCATCCTTTAAAAATAACAAACAATTTTATAATTCGGCATTACATATTATGCAATTTTGAAACAGGACCTGGAGCGCCATTCCATTACCAGGCTGTGTTATCATTTAAAATTCATTAATATCGTAATAACCTTTAACATAAACGTTCTTTGACTACCTTTTAAATTTATTAATAGTTAAATTCTGAACGTTTACTGAGGATTTTGTTGTAAAACTTATACATTGTCCTATAAAGACTTACTTAATCTTCGCAGTCTAGTTGCTGGAAGAATTGTTTTTCCTTGTATCTATGTCATGTGCATCACAATGTCTTAGGAAATCATCTCTATTTTTTTTGCACATACATTAAATTTTCAAATATGTATTGAGAACTAACGGTCATTATTTTTATTTCAATGAACACCTTTCTTAATTATTCTTTGGACCCAGGTTATAGACTGCAAGAATTGCACGTTTTTGGAGGACAAAGATCGTATAAGTATCTGCCGCATTTCCCCACAGTAGAATGCCATAAGACTATGAAAAAAGCTGAAATATAGTAAACGAGCCGCTTCCACATAAGTTAATAATCTGATTCTTTTCACCAGTACTGCCGCGTTGCGCATTTCTGCCTTAAAACGGTAGTGTAAAAACGATACCGTGATCCAATTTAAAGGGCACCCTAGCCAGAGCATTTACTGAGTAAACAAGGCGCATCATCGTCCGCCATTGTACTGTTAATGTACATAAAGTGTTAATAAATAAATGAATAAATACTGCTACTTAATTAATTATCCATAACTTCTATAATAGTAATATTAATAATTTATTAATAAATAGCTTCTTAAATATTAATTATTACTAACATTAGTATTAGCAGTTATCTACTCTTTTACTCTGTAGCATGCAATACTTTACACGCGACTATTATTTACACTTAACTATACGATTGCAGCTTCACTGAAATGGGATTTGAGGTCGCAGTCGGTAATTGTTTTAACACAACACTTAATGAAACAAGTTCCTTGTTTACGTAGAACCGACTAAAATCGAATAAAATAAATTTTAATTAAACAATTAAAGAAAATCATCATAAACAGCCTTTAGCAGTCCACTGCCGGACATGGCATTTTTTATGACGCCAAAACAGCCGATCTTGTGGCGTAGATTAAAAAGAGTTGTTCATAATTGCCACGCTGAGCAAGCGGATTGGCAATCGCCTAATTGCACTTGAACTGCGGATCTGTCTTACGCCTACTGCAGATCCGCCGTCAAGAGGGCGGTGGAGTCGTCACGTCCCTACGCCTTAATGAAAAAATAAAGTCAATGTAACATTATGTCCAAGAATGGCAAGTGAATGTAACTGTGTCGCTTGCAATTAGGTAAATATGTTTTTGTCTCACCGGTCGTAATATTAAATATAAAAGCCTGTTAGTAAACGCTAAGCAAAATAAAGTTATTCAGGAGTATGTAATAATACCTAAAAAGTGATAAAAATTATATTGTTCTCGTTTATCGTTGAGAACAGTTAGAAAGCGTGGCTATTATAATAAACATATACTGAATGTGGCTTGACTTCGTTGTTTAAGCTTAAATTTTGACTCCTTGAGACTAGGCACCCCATTCTATGGTTAGTCGTTTTAATATATGCAAAGCTTGTAATGTCAGTTTCCAATTTTGAATCGTACTGTATACACTTCAGCTTTTGAATTTTATTTCAGTGAGTCAGCGTGATACGTTCTATTATTGCAATTAGAGGTAGAAATTTTGTAGATTTCTTGTATTCCTTATAATTTCTGGGTAAACAAGACGTAATGTTACATGACTCTTTTTTTTTTGACTTCGATGTTATGCTTCCAGACTATTGTCATTGATAAGCTTCATCTAACAGAGAGTTGGCGGGAAGCTTCCGTCCCCACGAACTAGGTGGCCAACATTTTTTGCTAAAAATGAGGGCCACACGTACAGAAGGTACGTGGGTTAGTAATTTGTTTATGTCTCGTAAGGATCGTCGACGATCGGTTTACGAACCGGGACGCCGACGGTCTAATGACTGTATCAATCGGTGGCTGGGGGCGGTGAGAGCTACCCTGGAACGCGGGTGTATCTAGTGTACGCGGTGTGTGTGTTTCGCTGTGCTCGTAAGCGAGGGCGAACTACAGGTGAATGTGTTCTATCCCTACTCATGTGGTGTGTAGGGTCTGATGTCGGGACCCCCGTTGGGTCACGGAGTCTCGACGACCCCTTCCTCGTCCAGGTCGAGGAGAACGTTTCGCGGTCTACGCTTTTGACTAAACGCGTTTGGATCGGCCGTATACGTTGCTGCTTTTATCAGCAGAGGATTACTGTGGTTGACTACTTTATCTATGTGTTTGCGAGTTAACTTTTTAAAGTGCTCGCGGAGTGTTGGCAATTTGCAGTCACTGTGTAAATCTACGTTTCGTTGGTACCACTGCGCCCCGGTAGCGCGGCGGATAAATTTGTTTTGTACTACTTGTAGTTGGTTTAGGAGTATGGAGGATGCGTGAGCGAAAACTTGGCATGCATAAGCCATGATTGGTCGTATGCATACCTTATACAATAAAAGTTTATATTTGATCGACAGTCTGGTCGAAACGATCAAAGCCTTTCTCCTAGCGTCCTGAGTATGACTTTTGCACGACATATTGTAGTCGAAGGTCACGCCTTACCTAGGCGTTTGGCCTTCCTTACCCATGGGATCGGTTGGCCGAAGTCATTTAGTTACCCTAGTGTCTTGTGTTGGCCAGCGCGTGGCCTTATCCTGAAGCCTGGGTTGAGGACCGGGGGTATCGTGTAATCACGACGTAATCTAGACCGACGAAAGTGTATTGCTACACTTTTATCGGGATTGACGTCGATTCTCCATTTACGAAACCATTCGCCTAAACGATTGATCGCGTTCTGGAGCTTTTAAAAGATATAGTTCGGTCTAAGCGACGAACAATAGAGGGCGGTGTCATCGGCGAAAAGTGCCAGATTGACATCGTCGGGCTTTGGGATGTCGCTCGTGTAGAGCGTAAATAATGGGGGCTGACAACCTATCGTTTCTAATTATGTTATAGCCACTGATCCTAGGATTGGCTATTGACGGTTTCAAAAAGGTCTCTTGCACTAAGAATACGTCTACGTTATAGTCTTGCACGAATTTGGCGATTTCGGAACGCTGCTTCTTTCAGAAGGCCGTTCGCGTTAAAGTACGACATGACTAGAGAGTGCGGTTTTACCCTACCTAAGCTGGTAGCCATTTTTGAACGGTTTACCTACTTGTTTGTGTCTGTTTAGGTTTAAGGGAAATCTAGTTTGCTGAGTGCGTCTAAGATGTGGCCGTGAGCGAACAAGACGTTTATCTTGGAAACCGGATCAGTTGATAGCTACATTTTATAGTCTCAGTCATAAAGCTCAGACATGCTTACCGATTTAGCAAGCATCATGTATTGCCGGGCGGTGGTGCGATGTACACGGGTTTTTGCACGTGTTGTGCAGCGGGCCTAGGTAATAGCGCGGGCGTTGGTTTATTACCCATTGTTGTGGGACCTACCTGGTCGGTTCCCATTTTAGTTGTAGTAACGGCTGTCTAAAGGACAGCGTCGACTTTTTTAATAACTACAGGCTTTGTCCGAGTGCTTACAGCCGGTGCAGGTGCAGGGACAAAACTTTGTTTTATGGCCGCGATATTCGCGGAACGAGCGGCTGATGGCCGCGGTTGTTTTTTCGGTGCTTTAGAGCAACCCCTATTGCTGGCCGAGGGTCCCACGTTCTCGCAGTTTGCGCACGCGGGCGGCTCGATGGAGTCTTTCGGCGTCGGGCACTCCGGAGTGCTATGATGGCCGGCACACTTCACACTACGCGCACGTGCAAAGCAATTGCGCGTTGTGTGCCCGAAGTTCTGGCAGTTGTGACACTGCGCGACTAAACCTGTTTTCCGAGAGCGGACGGTGGTGAAGCCGTCCGAGTCCCTATCGGCCACGTTAGCAGTATCCATGTCGGCGGTCACGGTCGTGGGTTCAAACTCCATAAGCGAGGGCCTAGGCTCATCTTCAGCGTCGGACGGGGCAGGTATGTTTACCGGGCTACGGTCCCGGGAGGGTGTCACTGAAGGCGACGGCATGGGCGGCTTATTAGGCCTGGCTAACATGCTACGGATTGCGGACTCTTTTTTTCGGGTCTTTAGATGACCGTACGCGGTTTGGATCGGGGCCCATTTTTCAGGTTCGCATTTGCGGGAAAACGCACTAAATTCGATTGCGTCTAAGGCTTCCTCTTAGTTTGCCATTGGGACGTTCCCCGCCGGCATGGTGAATTATTTCTAGCCCTCCCCACGTGTGTGGGGAGGTGTGTGTATAAAAACCACAAGTGTGAGCGCTTTAGGAGCGCTAGGTGAGCCTAACCTAGCTGCCACTTAATGCAGCAAGCACAAGTTAATTTTAAAAGCTAAATGCCACGTGGGCTTTTTGTGTGTCGTGTGTTTTACTTACAGTACTGGAACCTGCCGGTGAGCACTACTACACTAACACATATCTAACAGCAACTGTCAGACTTGGCTTTGACTTCAAAGTTTGCCGGACAATACGCAGCACCAATTGCACTGGCACTTGTGCCTAACGCGGCAGCACTGTCACGCCGACTATTTGATTTCAACTTGAAATACGCTAACGCGAGAATAAAGCATCTGCAGGAGCGCAGAGAGAAAGGTCCGTACTGTGCGAAGGCTCGGCACGAACTGTCACATGACTCGGCGCGGCGCATATTATAAAGAGCAAACATTTATATTGTGTGTTTTTTGTAATAAAAAACAAAATTACCATTAGAAAGTTAAATTCACCTTGGGTAACCTAGAGTAATTTCTAACTCAGGAAAACACATTTCAAATATCTAGAAATAACACAGGCACAGCCGTGGTTGGAGTACTAGTTATTGATAATCTTAATATCTACTCAGGTATTAGCGATGATATTTTTGTATAAAATTCAAAGAGCTTTCAACAAGGAAATAATTTCAATTCACTCGAGTCTCTCTTTAGCGTTTGTTATTTCACTTATTACACGATCCTCACCGTAAATATCCGCCTATTGTGAGTGGGCTGAGAGATCAAAGTGATTGCGTGATTAATATTCAAGCGCTCTCTTTGGCTCTGTATCAACATCACAAGTATTGCCAAGTTCATTTATATTGGCTTCGCGATATCTCACAGGACATCTTCAAGGATATCTGATAATGTAGGGAGGTAAGCCTAAAACGGGTAAACTAAGGGAGATGTGAAATAAAAAATACTTTAAAACGTAAATGAGCACTTTATTTTTAATAGAAGAAACATTAATCTAATAAAGTATGAAAAAATAAAAACAAACATAGTCATTCTCTTCAATAATCTTAAAAAAACACAAAACAGAACACCTTTCCAAATACCCGTTTTGCCCTTATAGGGGGCCTATATCGGGTAAGGCATCTGGGCATAACGGGTAAAGGTTAAAAATTGAGATCAATCAACAAAAACAACATATTATTAAAGTTTTACAACTTGCTTTAAACATTCATAATATCACATGTACTAGGTAATTAAGTCTTCTAAAATGTTTAATAAGTCTCATACTATATTCTTTTTATTCCAACTTTTAATCATCTTTGGAATAAACTACAAAATAAAAATATTAAAAAACTCAATTGTTATTGACACTCATCACAGTAATAATTGCCTCTGCCAGAATAAAAGTACATGCTTCATGAGCCCACATTTACAATCATCACACCTGATCCAATCTTTTAGAGGTGGATGAACATATAATTCAGAACAGACTAACAAGCGCATTCATATTCGTCCTTTTGATCTTTTTTGGACCACGTTTGGGTCTTACCTGTCTTTTGTTGGTACTGCTACTAGAAGGTTTTAATTCCTTCGATTTCTTCTTCTTTTGGCCGCACTTCTTATAAGTGCTCAGATCTTTTTATTTTTTTTTCATGTCCTTAAGCTTAGTGTGAGTAGGTTCCTTCTTCTTCTTATTTTCTTTTGCTCTTTGTTCCTCTTTTACCGGTGTGCTTGTTAGTATTTCAGCTTTTTGGGCTTTACGTTTTCGTGTAGATACATTCGGTGTCAGTTGAGGTAGTGGCCTGATATCTAGTGGAGTCTTATGCTGTTTTATTGGTGGAATTGGTGGTGACGGCTCTATACGGTCATTCGTCCTAGTAATTTCTGGAGTCAACGCCCTGTAGATGTCATTAACTTGCAACTCCAGTTCTAGGTCAGCCACTTGAGGTGGAATACTGTCAGATTTTCCTGGTGCTGTTTCTTCAATTGGTCTTTGCAAATCCAGTTCTGTTTCGACTACTGGTGGTGACAAATTATCAATTTGCTCTGGTGCTTCTTCAACTGGTGATGTGGTCACAATAGTTGTTAACTCCTCCACGTTTACTTGTTCTGGCCTGTCCGTTAAAGTAGATGGCATATAATCACTATCGTTAAATATATGCCGATTGGTTGGCCAAATGCCAGTGGAAGAGAACCCTTTAATTGCGTTATGGGCACTAGCCGCTTTCATATAGGCTTCACCAAACAATCTTGCAACGTCATATTGTGAAATGATACGCCCAACATGAGTTCGCTGGAACACCGAAACAGCTTGTTCGAAATAATTTTTAAATGGTGCGTAGACACACGTGTCCAAGGGCTGTAAACGGTGTGTTGTGTGTGGTGGTAGAGACACAAAAATTACATTGTTCTTTGAAGCATACTCCAGGACATCCAAATATTTATGTGACACGTGATTGTCCATGACTAAAATTATTTTGTTCTCACTAGTTGGCCTAGTCATAGCCACAAAATGTCTAAACCAATCTAAGAAGGTTGGCCCATTAATCCAGCCATTGTCTGTGCAGCTAGCGACTGATCCAGGTGGAGCACCATCTAGAAGCCTAGGCACCATTCGCTTTCTCCCAAAAATTAAAAATGGGGGTATAAATGCACCTGCTGCGTTGCATCAGCAAACCACTGTTGTAAGTTTGCCACGCTTTACACTGGATATCACACCAACCTGTTTTTTTCCTGATCTACTGAGAATTCTAGGCGGCTTGTTGCTATTAGTCTGAATACCAGTTTCGTCGACATTGTAAATGCGCGTCGCGTCGATTTTATGTTTGTCGATCTCTCCTTCTAGCAGGTCAAAAAATCTTTGTACTTGTGGTTTGTTAAAACCTCTGGCGCGGGCTAAAGACGTTGGTTCTGGATGGCGTAGAGTTATATCAGGATGTCGTGTTTTAAACCCACTGTACCAATCTTCACCTGCCGCTCCATTTTTGAATGGAGTTAGGATATTTTGGATTCAACATATTGGTAAACGAGCTCTAAGAATTCTTTCTTCGTAAGTCCAAAACAAATTATCCATTTGGAACACATATTCGAGAGCTCAGTTCCTGAATGTCCGTAAATATAGTTGTGTACCTCCAGAGTTTTTCTTCGGGCATCCTTTTTTAATATGTCGCTGCAACGTAGATAAGTTAATACCATACTTCTTAGCCGTACCATTCACTGATCCTTTACTAGCTTCTTCCATAGAAGTTTCATTACTTTCTCGTCCCATGATGCATTTGTAGTTTTTCTTTTAATTTGTTAACATCTAGAATTATACAAGAAAAGATTAAACTTCATCTAAATCACACAATTACCTACTTGAATATACCAGGGCAAATCGTCCTACGATTTACCCTTACCAATACTTCAAAAGTACGTTATTATTTTCAACCGCCATAACCTCAAAACAAAATGCATAAGGCACGAGTTATCGTAATTTAGAACGTCATTCTTTGCAATTCATGACACTAAAACTTACATAAACATATTCCACATATTTTGAGTAGGTATTCCAAGCTACTAAATATCAATATTTTTAGTAAAAACAGCAAAAAATGTATGTTGTCTTACCTTGAAGCGCTTGTGTCACAATGGTGAGCTGACTGCCTGTGATTGGGCGACAGTCCGCCACCGCGCGCACTCACATTCTCACTAATGGCGTAATACGCATACTAACAAGCTCTACCCGCTTTAGGCAGGCTACCCGTTTGCTTACCTCCCTACCTAATTAAGCTTTTTGAAGGAAGTTTCAACAGCGATTCAGAAATTACGATGGTTTATTTGTTTTATATAATGAAATAATGTTTAAGTTATCTGTTTGTATTGCTCGTTGGTTTTCATGGTGTATTGTAATGTATTTTACATTTCATATTTTAACAATTCTAGACTATACGCAATAAATATGTATTCTATAAAAAGATATGGTATTCTATAATACCGTATCATAGACCAAGACAATTCATTATAGACCAAGATTTTCATTGAACACTCGTAAGGCATCTCGGTTTTGAAAAATACCTAAAAATATTTTTTTCTGGTATCCTTACAAAAATATTTAAAGGTTTAACACCTTTTTAGTGATATATATTTATATGTTTTAATTGATGCAAATATTATTAATATGTCATTTTAAATAAATCAAAGCAAATGAAAAATATTATGTAAATTAGGATCACTTAAATGACTATTTTTTGCGAAACAAAAGACAAACACCGAAGTCAGAATATTTTGAGCTTTATGGAATTTTAGACTTGATTACGAGTTGGGATTCCTTCTACGCATTGCCGAGATAAGTTGGTTGGTCTGACAGGAATCATTTCAAGTTGTAATTTAATGATTACATAACAAGTTAACAATTTGACTCAACATTTGATTTCCCTTTATTTAAACAAACAGACCATACTATAAACAATAATATATCATACATAAATCAATTTTGTAAAACATTTTTGCCATGCATTCGTAGATATATTTCAGTAGTCAGAACGACAAAACATTAAGAGATCAGCCAACCCCTCTACGGGAAGGCTGTATTTTATGTAGCATGTCGTAAATCAATTCGTTAATTTAGGTCCTCTCACGCTTTATGGTATAGTTATGTATGAAACACAATGAAAGTACAAATGTAGTAATTCTTTCCGTTGAAATGTTGCAAATTTATCGTGTTAGTTTTAAAAGCGAGTAAAATAAAAAAAATAATAGACATACAAGTAAACCTTTTCAAAAAGTAAGTCAAATTTTCTTTTTAAATCAATTCCGGTTGCCAATTCGTCTATGTTTTATTGTTTTGTAAGTCTTTTTAAAACATCAATGCAGTTTACTCTTTGGGTCGAGAAGGTTAGATTCCAGTCATCTAAAAGCTGATTTCATTATGATAACTCTAAGAAAGAAAGTTGCGGCTTTCGTTAAATTAACTGAATATGTATTCAATTTAAAATATACTCTATTTTATAATATAGTTATGTTGATTTCAACTTACTTTTAGAATCCTTTGCTTAAGTAGAATACAAACTAATAATTTAGTTCCAAGCTAATTCTACCTAAGTAAAAGCTTATTTAATATATAGAAGTCATAATCACCACACTAAAGACAAACCGTCCATAAGATGGATACTTAATGCGTCAATGGCAGCAGATGATAACATTCCAACTGCTGTCAAAATCGTCTTATGAGCTAGTCAGTTTATATATGTAACAGACGAACGTTAAGTCTGTGAATGCTGTGAAATAAGACTATTATTGAAATGTATCTCAAGCCGTTATATAAAAAAGTTTTTTATAAATTCGTTTAGCTTAGTTTATATGTGTGTCATACTTATTTTTATTTTATGAAAGTGTATATACAATAATAAACAATCTGCCAAACTGCGCAATAGTTTACCGACAGTAGCTCTAATAGCTTAACAATTAACAAAATTTTTGAGGTATTTATGTTTGAAATTTTAACATAAAAAATCAGTCTTATTTTATTTATTCAAAATTAAATAATTATTATATGTCCAAAATTATGGCAAAAAATTCATTTCACATTATGAAGTGTTAAAGTATCAAAAATATCAACAATGTATATTTTTTCTGAATCGGCATGCTACGACGAGCAAAGAAAAGTTTAGTTAAAATTTAAAATAAAAGAAATTTCTTGTGTTTTGCACTATTTTGTACATAGCCTACAAAACTTACTAATTCATCCTTTTCTCTCAATTTATCCATTAAATGTCTTAATTACTACTTCATTCTGTTGCTCTTACAAGTTCCTAAAAACTTTTGCTTACCAGTTCCCGCCGGTCTTTTATTGGTAGCTAGACGGAGTTTCTTCGAAATAACTTACTATCCCTTTCCCTTACCTCATTAAAGTTCCTATATTCTGTTATAAATGCTGCGAAACTTTATTAAGAGTTTTAAAATTTACAACATGATAAATGTAATTATGCTAAATATTTATATTTTTAATTCTTTAATTTTATTTTTTAAAGGTGATTCACACACTCTTACCGAGGGCCGTCAAGGAAGTGCCACCACGTACTGTTTCTCCCGAGATGCAGTAAATTATAAGCATTACTTACTACTCTTCTGGTTTAAAAGACTTCGTATTAAAAATTCACCTTAACTTTATATTAAAAGCGGAGGAACGCCTCCATAATAACTTGAGAGAAAAGAAAAACGAGTTAAATTTAAAATATTGAAGAAGTTAATGTGTCGGTAGTTAATAAATTTAATTTTCTTAACAATCCTTAAATTTAATTCACCACATAATATGCTATAAGCTAGAGGATAAAGCATTGACTTTAGTTTAATTGGATGCACTCCGCCTTCATTAAATTAACAAGTTATGCAAAGATCGGGCAATCACAACGCTACTTGATTAAATACCTAGAGGTGTTATAAACGTTAATGATAAGTATTTTTATCTGATATAATTATAGTATTGTAAAATGAAATCATCAATCTCAATATTATTTTACTTCATGTTTACTGTTAATAATTAGTATAAACTAAACATTTATAACATTCTAATAAAAATTATTATTTAAATAAGAACAGATTTAAAATTTAACCGTAAAGTTGCTTAAATTTCACCACTTTACATATCTCACGACATGCATATGGACGAAGCAGAATTCATAAATGCATAACGCTGCGCCGCTTTATAACCTTATTACGAAACAAGTTTTGGCACGAAGGAAAAATTAATTGCACACATTAATTTTATAATTATGTATCAGAATTTATTTGGCAAAAGTACACAATGCAGGCGTGGTCGTAGTATTCAGTCATGTGATGTCTTTACATAGATCACTTAAATTGTTTGTGCTTTGTATGCTAGATTATTAAATCTGTCTGTAATAAAGGGACATTGTTAATTATGGACAAAAACATACGGAATAAACAAAATATAACATCCATGTTTGACATATGGAAGATTATTTTTAGCATGAAAAAATAGAAGAGAAATTCGAAAGAAGAGAAAAGAAACGATTATGTTCAAAAGTATGTAACTACTCAAATGATAACTTAAATGATGACACACCCTGGACCGAGTCTTTTAAACAGATAAATTATATCGTATCCCAATTATGGATATAACTTGTTTAAATAAAAGTTATATGATAGAGCATGATGAAGTCACTAATAAAAAAATACTTAAGACCTTTGAAATATTTACAGTTGTCGATATGGTACGGCCGAGCGGCACTTAAGGATTTTGCACTCTCAACGTTACGGGCTACTAACAAAACTTTTAATTATGGGGTTCAAACGAGGGCTACTATTTAAAAATGTATTTATTGCTTTTCAAGTAATCTTCGCGAAATTTGAAACATTTTTTTTTCATACGATGGCACCAACCATTGAAGCAACCATTCCATTGCTTCTACAGATTCTACAGGTGATGAAAACTAAACTCTCAGACCACGCAATTTATTATAGGCGAGTTTGCAATAAAAAAAAATAATATGACGCGAATAGTGTAAATATTCCATTCCTGATTCGTTTAGTGCAGCACTCGTATCTTAAAGGACACATAAAGGCTAATCAGAGGCATTTTTGGAGTCGTCAGTATGGGACAGGCGGTCCCATACTTACTCAGGCAGAAATCGGGGACTATGATTTACACTCTACCCTACAGACTGCTGCCAAAGCGGTTGAAAGAGAGGTTTTAGTGGAAAAAAATACGATGTGATTGCGTGTAACTAACACACACAATGCATAGCGAAATGACAAAATGGTTATAGTAGGAGAAAAACGTATTTAAAAGCCTTTAAGATCAGGCTGCACGATATAAAGTGCATACATAGAACACAAAAGTATTAATAATATTTTCTTGTTTGTCGAGTGTTTAGAACAATTTTTTTCACTAAAATATTAAAAATATATTTTAGTCAGGGTAAAAAATATTTTAAAGTATGTTGCCAAACAAACTTTAGCACTACTTTTAAAACAAAATTGTTTTCCTTCCTTCTAAATACATTGTTAAACAATTGTTTTTAATTTCAAAGAAAGAGTTTTCCACGAAATCGAGCTAAAACGAGTGGCCGTAGAACTAAATCGATACAATAAAAAGGTTTTTTGTAACTGAGCTCAAAATCGTTATCTTTCGGTTGCGGCTAACAGGAATAAAACGAATTTGTTTCGGACACAAACACTGTAGAATACGGCAGTTTTGTACCAGGAAGATGAGTGAAAGATTTGATTTACTTTTTTAAATTGTTGTTTTAGAGAAGATGGCTCTTTTTATTGTTAAGTTTTATAATAAAAGCATAAGATGTTTACGATAGAAAATATCCCAAACATTAGTAAATTACTTTACTATCCTAACCTATTCTTTTTGTAAACAGTGAAATTAAAGAATGTTATGAGGAAAAAGAGCTTTCATTCTGTCGTTAAAAGATTTAAATCCGTAAATATTTCCATTCAAAATAAAATAAAGGAAAATACAACTTTATCTCATGAAAATGGTGATATTAAAACCCTATATCACGAAGCAGTAAATAAAAACTCGTTCGCAATCAAAGAAATTATCGGCTAATCATTTAAAAATAATTAAATATTTTTTATTGATGGTTATATTGCTCATTTGTACTAATATAAAGAGTAATAAATATATTAAAAATAAAGTTTAGTTATCGGAATAGCATAATAAATTAATGTTTGTTCTATTATCAGGTAGTGAACTAATAATGCCCTACAAATATTATAAAAAAGATGTCTTTTCATTTATTTAGTTAAAAATAAAACTGAAGCTTCTCTGAAGAAGATTTAAAGCCATTTTAGGCTATACTTGTTAACTTTAAAACCGTCCTCTTGCCTCTCGTGTACTCCTTTGATCCGATGATACGTCCACTACAAAAGATTAGATCTAACCTTTGGCTTTCATTTTGATATACTTGAAAAATAAAACAGTAATTTATAACCTTAGTAAGCTTAAATTTAAAGTCACGATTAACCGTCTTAAACCTTGCCTAGTGAAATGTATAAAAGAATTACATGCCTCTTTCCTTTACTCAATCAGTTTAGATAAAAATCAAGCACAGAAAAAAACTTACAACAATTATAACGACCTAATGTGCTATAGAATGTTTGATACTTACTTTTTGTTTAAAGTGACCTACTTGTCTCTAGTATTAAATAAGTACTGTTATGTGTGAGGGATTCACATACAATGCCTGCGAATCCTACGTTTTTGTGAAAATTCTGATCACATTCGTAGTGCAAGCTGATGCCGAGAAAATCTATATGTGGCGCATTATTGTCCCATTCATCATCAGCCTTTGATAGTCCACTGCTGGACATAGGCCTCCCCTAATACACCCCTATCCATTAGGGGTTTTTTTTAGACAGTCTCCCACCACGCTGGTCCAAAGTGGGTTGGTGGGTGGACCGACTTTTTACATGCCCATCCGACACATGGATCATCTTACTTTTCAGACAAATGGATAATCGGCCCAAATTGCCCTAACCAACTAGGAAACAACAATAAAATTTGTTTAGTCCCCGCAGGATTCGAACCTACGGATTCTAAAGCACACGCCTTTACCACTAGGCTACGGAGGCAGTTGTCTCATTAGTCATATTTAACAGATCTGTGAAGAAATATAATAGAGTTACGTTCAATGAATCAATTTCAGGTTAAATAAACGAAAACATGTTTTTAAATAAAATATAAAATTTTGCTTTTTCTTTGTAAACATCAACTAAAAGGATCTCCATATAAAAGCATGGTATTTACTATCTATATTGTTACATGTACGTTTGTTGTCAATTTCACTTACAATAATTTCAGTTATCTTTTATTCAACTCGTGTCTTAAACATAAACATGAAACCGCAATGAGAGTAAACAACAAAAATAGTGCTTGAGATAAGGAAAAAGAAATCCCTTAATGTTTAATGAAGAAACATAAGAACATACACACGTAATTTTTCGTACATTCAGTTTATTTAAAGTAAATCTTTTACAGAACATATCATTTCAAATCATGTTAGTAATGTGATCTTCGCTTTGTGCGTTGAAATCTAAAAATTGACTTTCCCCGAAAGTAACGATAAATGTATCTTATTAACACTTCAAAGGTCTTTATAAGCAGCAAACGTAAAAAAATGACATACGATTTTGTTGGTGAATATCTGAAAGTCAATTGCTTGCTTTGCTTTTTTCCTAATATTGACGTACAGAAAAAAAATGCACACATTTATTTTAATAAAATGCAGTTTCTTCTTTTTATAGTGAAGAAACTGTAAGTTTTAAGCTTTTTGGCCCTGTTTAATAACTTATACATATTTTAATTTACAATGTTTAATAGCGAAACGGATAAGAAAAAATGCATGTTTAATAAATAAAATGGTTTGGGTCATATTGCTACGACTTAAACAACATTTAACCTCAAGTCCGTGTCCGTTTACTTATAATAATCCTCATTAGTGTAATTTTTACTCAGTTAATACACTTGCTTCAACCACATTAGTAATTACGAACACTTGTTTTGTGATATAAATGAATAGCGCATCAGTATAGCCCTCGCCTTTTCGACCCAAGTGATCGTTAGTTTATTTTATTTTTCAATTTATTATATAGTAGTGATAATTTTTGAACAGGTCAATATATTTATTTTGTTTACGTGATTATTATACATATCCAATCCACTAAGGCACGTATCCCATCGTAGTCTGCCTGTGATCATGAATGCTGAAAAGAGTCCGGAAAACGTCGGGAATAATTATAAATAATTTAAGCCAAAAATCCTAAAAAGTTGGTTAAATAAATGTTGCTATAATTCGAATTTTATCCTTGCATCAAAATCTTTTAATGATATTTTCCCTAGAATTAAACTTGCATTGAAGTTTACGTTTAAAATTCAACGTTTCACTTGGATTTGCCTTATGAGGTTAAAGTTCAGAAATGTTTTGAAATAATTCAAGAAGCTCACCACGTTTTTGAATGCAACGTCTTGAGAGAAATCTTGTCGCATTGTGTCAACTAAAATAATTTTAAATATTCTGGTCTGAAAGCTAGAAAATTCATTCTAAGATTTCTTTTAAATTGTAATATGCTAAGCGCGTATTATACCTGACATAAAGTACGAAATTACTATCATGTTTTATTATCATTTTAATTTGAAAGACATGATTAATAAATTGCTTGCTTTGCAATGTACGGTCTGGTTAAAGACGAATATTTTTGTCGTTTTATCAATCCATAAACCTTTATAAAACTATTACAAGGCAATATAAAATTGTAAAAAAAATAATTCGGTTAAATTGAATAGAAAATATTCAATAAACAAAACTATTTATATTTTAATGTGTTCTATTAATTTATGTTCAAATACTTTTAATGCATTTACTTATGTTGTATAGAATATTTTGTAACAAATATATTTCAATATTGATTTTTTGTACTAAATACAAGAAAAATAAATATCTGTTAATAATGCAAAAATTCGATTGATATCCACCTAAGAACCGTGCAAATAATAAATAAAGCTGACAGAATTATTATTAGAATTTAAATGATATTCTTCTTATGTTATGATTGCTTTGAGACTGGGGAATTGAAATTAAGTATTAAAATTCTAATAAGGTGTTTAAGCCGATTTCATATTATACAGAAAAAATATTATTTAATTTTTTTATGAGTACGTTCTATAATATATTTGTTTGAGTTTAGTACCAGGTTTAAGATATTGGGATGGAACAACTTCTTTAATACAGTCTCCTAGCCAGTAAAATTGGGTTGATCTTTAAACATCTTTGGATGAATAAGATGTCCTACAGGGATCACTAATTTATAACGATGATGAATCATGAGGCTGTCCTTCACTCAGTAAATAGAGCAAAACAACAGAAACTTATTTTACAATAACAGAAATTTAATCAAAGGGCCAGTGAAAACCTGAAAATTAATCTGTTTTCATGACGTCTAAAAATCTTGTGCATACATTTAAACTATAGAAAAATTCGAAAGACAAGAAGAACGTTTTTAAAAAGTGACGAATACAAGTGATAAAATTCAGTAAAATGCAGACTTAAAACATTTAAATTCTAAGTTAAATTTGATATGGACGAGGCGGAATTCTTCAACGCACGCGGACTGCAGCGTGCGTCACTTAATTACCTTTTCAAAGTCGTTTAAGTAGAAGCGTGTGCTTTTAAGCGAATGGAATATATCTCAGTTAGAGTTAGATTTAATTATTAAATTTTTTAATATTCCGATTAATTTACTCTTTGCATTAGTTATATTTGATTCATAGTCAGCCTATGATTATTTTTAGCTCAGAAATATACATATTGTATATGTATATTACATTTGATTATCGATAAGATGTTTTTCTTAAAAGTAATAAGAGTCGGGGCTTTAAGTACAACAGAATTTTAGATCTTCATGCTTGACAATTGTTTTAATAGCAATTTTACGACCGAGTACCCAATAGACGGAGATACTCAATTCGAGAGAACGTTTATTTAAAATTTACCTCATTGCTTCTCTCCCAATAGATCGTTTTTTTATTGAAGGTCATATTGTGTTGATACACAACAAAAAATTTGCATTTGAATTAAATTAAAATTAATATACTTTAAGCGAAACTGCACAACTTAAACAAAGTAAAAAAATCTACGTTTACTTTTCATGCCGACATTTCGATTGGTGACTGAACCTGACAAGATAGACCAAAATCATTTATTGTTAAGCAGTTCATCTTAAATAGAGCCACAAAAATATGCCTAACTATTAAAGTTATTAACAACAACAAACTTTAAGAACTAAATAAGAAGTAAAGATCCTGATTATACCCATGACTGTAAAATTTATATTTTAGGTACTTAAAGTCAGCAACATGTTATTATAATGTCTCCGAGGCGATTTCAACTACGGCAACAGATCCATATTAGAGGTCAACCAACTGTGGAGGAGATATTATAGTACACAAGTGTACGCGCTATAACTGATGCATGCATGCAACATCTCTTCTTTTTTTAATTTCTGATGCTATGCGTCCAGACTCATGTCTTTGGTAAGTTACATTTAACGCAGAGTTCGCACGAAGCTATCGTCCCCGCGAACTACGTGGCCGACATTTTTGCTAAAGTGAAGACCACACGTACGGAAGGTAGGCGACTCAGGCATTTGTTATGCCTCTTAAGGATCGTCAACGATCAGCTTACGGACCTGAACGCCGACGGCCTGGTGACTGTATTAATCGAATGCGGTGAGAACCGCCCTGGAACGCGGGTGTATGTAGTGTACAGGGTGTAAGATTGGATGACGGGACCCCCGAAATCACAATGAAAACATATTGAGCCCCTCCACATTCCAACCCACGACCCCCGGTCTCTAAAGAGCAAGCCATTAGGCTGCGGAAGTAGTTAATTATAATGAATATCTTATAAGGTATAGAAATTTGGTTAGCAAGTAGATATGGGATTTGATTTGTCACCATGGGCGTCGAAACAGTTATAATACACTGCTTCATTATTGAGTCAGATATATTTTTCAATTTCAAAAAATCCTAGTACTAAACAAAGACCGACCTCCACCGATGTTTAGGATATAAAGGATGATAGATTCGAACGGCCTACAAGTGATTTGTGAAGTAACTTTTTTTTTTTACACAAATTTCCCCAATATCTTCGCATCGCCATTTTCCCAATAAATCAAGTATTTTGAATCAGTTAAATACTCAGAATTACAAGGTAAGAGCACGCATGTAATTAAACACTCAAAATTAAAACTCGTCCCGAAATAATTGCTTCGAGACTTGGGAATTGCTTCTTTGCATGACAAAAGAAACCTTAAATGTGCTTATTTTAATGACATTAAAATGTTTTATGTAGCCTTTTTCCAGAGGGATTAAAAGTATTTTTTTTTCCATACAGTCAAATCGTAAACATTTTATTATACAGAACCACAATGTGAAATATCAATATCAGAATAAAAAGAACGAATACATGCATAAAATCAAAATGAGGTCAAGACATCTTATTATATTTCACGAGGAGACATAAACAAGTTATGGCGTAGTAAACTCTTTAAATTATAATATTTTTACATCATATTTATTACGATTTTAACGGAGGACTGTCGACATATTCAATCATCATACTAGGTTTGGGCAATAAAAACGTATGCACGATCAAGGGTTAGTTGAAATGTAAGTACGATTACTAATGATTTTAAATAACAATGCCAACGTTATCATAAACCGTACGGAGAGTTCCAAGCTTGTAAATCATAATTGACGTTCCTAATAATTAAAGGATACAGTTCAAAATGGCTCAAATATAACACCACTAATCCTGAACAATGTAAATTATTAAATTAACAGATTAAAATATTTTAATAACTTATAGTTTTTTTCTAGTTTTTGAAGGGCTTGAATTCTAGTAATGATATATTTATCAATATGAAATTAGATATCTATTTGCTTACATACGTAAGTACAATATTTGTCAGAAGTATACCAATTAACCATACCAATTAGGGTTTAATTAACCCTTTACAAACCTTTTTCTCAAGAATTATATAAAGAAATATTCGAGTTCGATGTGAAGACGACCTTAATTAAAGCAAACCTTTATACTTCGTCAAGCATAAGAATTAGGGCATACTTCGTTCACTTGACAAGTCGCTGCTGGATTAACATATTAATCGAAGTTATCTCGCTATATGTTTAAGGAAAATTTCGAACTAGTCGTTCTAAAGTCGATACTTTAAGTATGATAGGCAAAAGCGACGTATAATAGAGCTGTTTATCATTAAAAATTAATTATCAGCTACATTAAGTATTTTAACATTTTTTTTCGTAAATTTTAAGATATAAAATTATTATTAAAGTCCAAATATATATACCTAAAACAAGCAAGATATCTTCTGCGTAAAATGTTACTTTACGATTTACTTAAAGGCAAATTAGGATTAAAGAAAAATACACGTGACACTTATATTATTAATGTACTTCCCTTTTACGATTCCAACTAGGGCGGCTGACCTATATAGAGATCAGTCTTCTGCCCAGGAGATATTATAGTGCTCATGTGTACACGTAGACACAGGTGCACACCATATTCCGACCGATGGACGTATAACCGACACAGCCAGAGATGGACCTGACGCAATACCGAATTTTTTACATTCCCATCCAACGCAGGGATCATCTTACCTTACAGATAATTGAGTGATCTGCCTGGATCGCTTCAACCACCTAGGCAACAACTTAGAAAAGCAGTTGGAGTCCCTGCAGGATTTCAACCTACGACCTTTGGTTTCTAAAGCGCACCTATAGGCGACGGAGGCAGTTAAATTTAACATTTGAATCAACCTTGGAATTTGGTTAACATTAAGACGTATATTTAATTAATTCTAGAATTTCGGCACGTCTTTGAACGCAACGTCGTGAAAGAAATCCCGAAACATTTTGTCAACTAAGATAATTGTATTTTCTAGAACTGAGAGCGTAATGAATGCTGTCCTGGATTCTATGAAATTTTATTTATAAAAAATGGACGCAGCAGAGAATTCGCTGAATTCTGTTAGCTATGGAAATATTATAGTAAATTTTCTTATGCGTTGGTTTTTAATCACTGATGTAATAAATTTACCTTTAGATATGTCGTCCACAGTTACGTTATTGCACATTTCATGATAAAATTAGCAAATGCTCCTTTGCATGAACCTTTTTGCATCTGAATATGGCCTAAGTGACCTAATTATAAACTAGATCAAATTATGATTCCTGCTACTGGAAGACCGTAAGGCGTTTCCATAGATAACTAGCAAAATATTTAAAAATTTAATTCAGTAAATGCCAAGCAAAATTTAGTTCTAAAAGGCAAAACTTTTAAAATTTCAAACTGCTAAAAGTCGGTTAACTAGTGAGTTCGTTAGCTAAATTTTTGGTTCCAAGCTATACGGAGTTTGAATTAAACTAGTTTATTATAGAGAATTTTTAAATAACAGTATAAGGTGTTTTACATTATTAAGTTTTAAAAGTGATAATATCTTATTACAGTAACAAAAATGTACTATGTACAAATTGAACTCTTTCATATTTTTTTCTCATCCTCCTTTCTTTCATATCTCGGAATCCTTTTAAAAATTTATAAATTTCTGAATAGAACTTTTAAAAGTTTTATAAATAAAAAAATATTACATTTCATATATCCAAATTGGTCAAATAATACTTTGCGACCATTTTACAATGGCTTCAATTCTTATTTCAATATTTGAATATGTTACAAGTTTAAATCAAATAGAAACGACAAATGTTTGAAGAAGAATTGTACAAATGAAGAGAGTCGAGTAAATTGCTCCCGATTTGAGAAGCGTCAACCTCTTTCACGTGTCAATAGCTTTAACAATTTTCCGATGCATGTCTGAACTTGTCCAGTGCAAGGTAAAATTTTTAAGAAGTACTTTACATTTTCTTGTTCTTCGCATTTGTCTCTTTCACTACGTTACTCCGCTTCTGATGAGATAAATTCTGTATATTTTTGTTCAACCAATAATGTCATTGGTATAAGTGGTCGAATTGTCACAGCTATTTTTCGGTTTTTAATTTTATAAATATTTGAAAAATGAAAATTTACGATGTCAAAAGTGACAACGTTGTGCGATTAATTTGAAAGCGGCTCTACTGGCTCCATTATTTATAGTGGGGAATAGATAAATTAAGTCAATGTTTTACAAATTTTACATCTGAATCGATTAAAATAATAATATCGAATTGTTTTTTGGTCTAATATTTTTTCATTTAAATAGAGTCTATATATTTTGCGAATTATCTCGTTAGAAACAAAGGGATGTTTTCTTTGGCGTACAAAGTTCGTAATAACACGCCGCGAGTTATCCTACCCGTTCACATTATACTTTTAGATGCCTAAATTAAATAAACATTATAATTATATTGAAATAATAAGAAACTAAACTTTACGTTCCAATTAAAACCTCAAAACCTTGTGAATTAAAAACACTAACAATTTACACTGCATTATTAATTTTCAAATTCTACAATCAAAATACTTTTTTAATATAAAATCAATGTAACCAATACAAACATTCTTATTACAAAACAAATAAAACTTAAGTTATATTCATTAAACTATTCATAAAACTGATACTAATTTTACAATTTTAAAATATCGTATAATGTTAAAATTATTTTACTTTTTCTAGAGAAAGTAATTTTATTTCGTTTTAAACATTTACAACTCGAAGTATGTAACAAAATAAACTGGTCTTTCCAATCGGGTTGTGATCAAATCCTTTCGCTTGCGACGCAAAAACGAAAAAACTTCTTTGTGGACACATAATAGAACGTACGAGTCTAATCAATGAACTTAATTAACTTGCAAACTTTTAAGCATTAAAGCTTTTTACAGTAGTTGAAAGTAATGACATATAATAAATAAACAGGATTTGAAGAAACATTATATTTATGTCATTATTATATATATTGACCTCGTTAAGATTTTACGATAAACAAAACTTTATTACAAAATTAAAAAGGTAAAAACAAATTTGTAGGAATTACTTTACAATAAATAGTTTCGTTTTTTTTTACAAAAAAAATCAGTTTACTTAAAGCGTTTTCGAAGTTCAAGGCGTTTTAATAGTTACACTGGAATAGCACATAACAGTCTTTTAGCAAAGTTACCGTTTTAGAAATGACCCGAATGTAAAAGTGCGAGAGCTTCAAAAGGAAATGTTTAAAGAATAATTTCTAGTGCCGAAAGCTCGGAAGCAAAACTGACAAGCAATTAGGAAAACACAAATTCGATTGCCCTGGGTCCTCGCTCAATTGCTTTGGGACTTGGGGATTGTCTTCGGCTTATTTAAAGAAGATCATTGAACAACGATATCGGAATCCTCTTTATGTGTACCAAGTTTCATTCCAATATTATACTCCTAATGCTAATTAGTACTTCAGTTTCATATAAACCTATAAGGAGAGATACAAGTATAACCAGCACATTTAACATAACACATAAAAGATGTAGTGTTTATCACGTGACATCTATTATGTTTTAAGATAATTTCAATGATGCACTCGATTTTTACTGTGAAATACGCATGAATATTTCACCGTGAAGCAACTGATAAAGCAATTACAGAACACAAAGAAAGTAATAATTATGTATTAATTAATATTTTTCTTTTACTCACATTATTACTGTACATATAAAATCCACTTTTAACAGATTTTCTACGTTTCATCATTTGAAATTGTAATTTGGAAGTCATTAACCATAAAAAAAACAGAAAAAAACACATCTAGGAAAGCGCAGAAAACACTTTATTGTTCTTAAAATTAAGTTTGATTTTGACATTGAATAAGCGACATTTGAACTCATTCTTTGAAATCAGGGTGATTATATCGAATCCTGATAATATTCAACAATAAAATATTCACCAAATGCATGGATTGTACATCGTGTCAGTGTAAATGACAAGGGTCTTTTCACTATCTATCCTTTAACAGTATAATTAGTTTCGGAAGATAAGGTTGTTGGACAGATTTTAATGAAATTTCCAGCCAAGTTACAGGCTATCAAAGTCTGTGACAGTATTTGCAAACTATTGGTATTGGGAACTAATCCAAAAATTATTGAAGTGAAATTTAAAAACCGCATTAAAATCCGTTGCTTAGTTTGAAAGATTTAGGCATACATAGGGACGTAGGGACAGAGGAAGCGGCTTTGTTTTATACTATGCAGTGATACAGTATTCTTACAAAGGAGTGTCCTTATACATCAGTATTTAATCTTTTTCAGATGTTCACACCATATATATAACCTATTATTATATACTATTATTAATATTTATTGACTGCCTCCGTAGCCTAGTGGTATGGGCGCGTGCTTTAGAAACCGGAGGTCGTGGGTTCGATTCCTGCGGGACGCAAACAGATATTTTCATAGTTGTTTCTTAAAGTTGGTTAGAGTGAAATTTGGGCAGATCACCCAATTGTCACAAAAAGTAACTGTGATCCATGCGTCGGATGGGCATGTAAAGGGGTTTCATTGGTCACCCACCAACCTGCATTGGACCAGCGTGGTGCGATACGGTCCCCACCTCCTAATGGATAGGGGTGTATTAGGGGAGGCCTATGTCCAGCAGTGGACTAACGAAGGCTGATGATGTTTGATGATGATGTGATTTATATTACCCCGGTGAGTAGTCAATTTTATCTTGAAAGAATACGTCATAGAAACTATTTACAGCGAACACAATTAAATTACCCCCCATTAAATATAATTTAAAAATAATTTTCTATTCATTTTAAATATCATCAAGCAGCTTTGATTGAGGATTTGCATAAATTGCAAATCCCTTGTAGATGGCGTGCATCTAATTACACTTGGTAAATGCGTGCGATTAATACACCATTGTGTTGCATACATGATTCTTTAAGGGGCTATTTTCCTAAACATATGACCTTATACACGCAAAGTTACCAATTTCGAGTCTCTATGCTGTCTCACTCTATATATTATAGTACTATTTGGTATGGTAAGTCAGCTAAAATCAGGAGAGATTTAAATATTTCCATGTAACGAATCTGCCGACAAGGCGTGATTTACTAGATTATAGCCTATTTTATAAAATAGCAAATAGTTACTTTGATTCTCCACATCTTTAAGAAAAGTTCACCTTTTAAGTTCCTCGCCATTTGCCTTGAAACGAGATATAGCCTCTTGCCCTATCTTTTAAACCGACGGTCTTCGGTTCCGAATCTACCGTACCCCGCAGATGTGCGTTAGGAATAATAATTGACATCTTTGACTCGCTACTCCGTTGTCAATAGCTAATACTAAGAAATTAGTTGTAATTTTATCCTTTAAGATAACTATATCATAACATGAGTAAATTCTTATTAACGCCATGTTTTTGAGTAATATATTATGTTGAGATGGGTGAAAACAGCATAACCCCCAAAGGGGTTCTTGCGTCCTAAGTAGTTGTACATTAAGTAAATTAAGTTTTAACACTTTATGTATTTTGCAAGAAAGAAATATGATTTTTCATTTCTTTTGATTTAATTATGTTAATACCTCTCTTATTTTTACTCGAAAAGATAAAATAAACTAATATATATTTAATGATGAAAATAATTATAAGTTGCTTCATGCTGTCTAGTATTGTTCCAAAGGTGCGCAAAACATCTTTTTTTTCGTCTCTTCCTAAAGTAATGTAATAGAATTCACCGAATCTCGACAGTGTCAAACGTAGCTTGACGTAGGACTGATAATTATAGTCAATTATGGTTATAATAAATAATGCCTTCATGTACATTAAATAAACTTGGTTACAATATATGGAAGTTGACAGTTATCTACCTAAAGAATTATTCATAATAATTAATAGACGAGATGGAAAGACGATCTGTGCAAAAGTGCAGGAAGGCGGTGGAGGTTCGTGGATTTTTTTAGACTGGTCGACAAGAGTTTTAGGGTAGTATAACGTAACCAATTTCAAAACCAATCTAATTAATTTAGGTCTAATAAGCAAACTAGACGCCTTCAAATAAATTGTAAATATCTATAATCGAGGGTCATCCAATAGCATTTATTGCAAACACAATCACGTCTTATTAGTTTTTTTATTTATTAATAAATAAAAAATGTTTTTAACATTATTCTGATTAAATTAATAATCTGAATTGATTTACCTCTTCGTGATAATGTCAGTTAGTAAATAAAAAAATACCTCTGAAACAAAAGGACTCCGATGCCGGACAAGGTAAAAAAGCGCTGTATGTGCATTTGCCCCTGTTTGATTGGGCAGAGTCCTTAGGGATCTAGGATTAAAATTGTTTGCAACCCTTCCGGTTACATAGAAGGAGCACAGATACACTTACATGTAAGTTATTATATAAAAAAACTATCGTTTACCTAACACTTGTTTTGTGATACCGTGGTCGTGATAAAAAGAATAACTGTGTAACAAAAGTGTTGAAAAATAACATTTACAAATGTCGCCTATTCAAACAAAAATTCATATCGCTCGTTGCTTGTTTCGAGCGGAAGGAATTAGGACGATAAAAATTTAATAAACCTTTTTTATTGCATATTTATTTTACAGTTTTATATTGGTGTAATTTGAAACTTTTCAATATTTTTATTATTTGTTATGTTTGTATTTAAGGGTAAACTATTTACGTGTAAATTTTAATAAAGTGTTACCAACAAAGTGAGTCACTTTTAAAATTTTTGTCATTTTATTGGTCACGAATTGATTTTTTTTTAATTGTTCTGTGTTTATTTTATCATTACTACTAGAATACACGATGATTTAAATTTACAACTTGATATTCATTACATAAGTTATTGTTGTTGTTTTGTATTTTTAATCTAAGCCTCTAATATGACTTCTATTTTTCATAATAATTAGAAAACTTTTGGATATAAATTTACTTCCTTACCCAAAAACCGTCTCGCTAGAAGCATGCCTTTTGTGCGTGCAAACTGGCTAATAACACCCTGCGGGCACTCACCTGAACACTCACCCTTATATTATTACTCCCCTTTTTGGAAATCAAAAGTATATAATGTAAAAGAAATCCTTATGGATACAAAGTTCTACAATGCGTCGGTCTTTTACACACTCAGTGACTGAAATGGCAAAATGTTTCAATTTAAGGTTGAAATCCGATTATAATAAAAATTTCCGTAGTTTATTCAAATACCATAATAAATAATATAAATGAAAAATACATTTATTCAATAAATCCTTACATTAAATCTACTCCCACTAACAATTAAACCCACACTATAAAGTTAACTGTACCTTATATATGTTTCGTATTAATTATAAATTTCGCCAAAAAAATAGAGATCGGTATCTTGACAACTGCTATATAGTTAGCAAATAATTTGGTTAAGGGCTATCTACATAGGTACTGTAACTCTGTACGGGTTTTATTAGATCAAAAGCGGGGAAAAAGAAAACAATCTTCGTAACAGATCTCCAAAATTTTTACTCTTAAACAAAATTTATTTCAAATTAAATTTCAACCTAACCATTACACTTACTTATTATTTTAAGTACACTACCTCTTGGTAAAGGGCCTCCTGACCTGAGAAGAAACGGCGGAAAAAAATTCCAGGCCTATTTTACGTCATCTTTTACCGAATGATGTACCAAAACCTGGTATTTATGAATCTGTTGGTATATTAAAAAACCTAATAAATAACACACCAAATCAGTCTTTATTCGTTGCAAGAAGACACGTTATCAAGTAAATTTGACTTAGTAATACGGAAGGACGTAGTGGCCGGATATAATAGACAAAATACAAGAAAATTGTCGAGTAATGGAGTAACCAACTAAGTAGTTAACACTATTAACTAAATCGAAACATAACCGAAAGGACTATGTTTTTACTTCTGTTTATCTTAAATTCTTTTTAATATAAAACATCTAACATAAAGTACCTGTCGCTCAATTTTAACCGATTACAATAGATCTGTAAATAAACTTAGAAGAACAAATAAACAATTCTTACCTTATTTCCTAAACTTTGTCTTATTCATCCTTAATCGTTTATAAACACCGTAAGCACGGTTTGAATTCAATGATAAGCCCCGTGACACTCGAAACACTCGCGTGACAAAAACACGCTCCGACCCCTGATGAAAGCGGGACTGAGCTCTGATAGAGCCACCCTGTTTACCAACGACGTGACAGACAATCGTACTCGTGTTTGGATTATCGCGAGTTTAAATGACTTTAACAATATCTTCAGTAAAGTATTATCGGCTTTTTAATAGTGAAGAAGTCGATTCGGTTACAAAAGTAAAGTTATAAGTAACTAATAATATAGGAACACACAAAAAATACGGGAACACTCCACAGTACTGTACAATCATTTCAATGTAGTGATAAATTTAAAAAATATATTAACAATTTAAGGTCTTGTCTATCTCTCATCTTATTGAGATTAATTCGTGTTTTCAACTGATTGCTGACAAATCTTATATTAAACTACTATTAATGCTAATTTGTTTGTTCCAAAATAGTCCTAAAATTAATTTGCAAGTTGTCCAAATTCTGTATTATAAATGAAACATATGTCCTAAATGGAATATTTAAACTGTGCATTAAATATACGCTGTTGAATGTTGCTTTCCTCTGCCCTGCCGCTTATCCACTTGTTGCTGGTTCACTTATCTTAAAGCCCCTCCGGGCTTGTGCGCAAAATCGATTCAATTTTAATGCAAGTATATATCATATACATAGTCTGTATTTATTCAGTTACAGATTATTGAAGTATTCTTTAACAAAATATAACCAAAACAAAGATATATCTAAATCTCACACCCTCCATCATCAACCTTTGGTTTCCCTGCTGGACAAGCCTCCCCTAATACCCCCTACCCATTCGAGGTTTGGACCGTATCCCCACCCGCTGGTAATGCAGTTGGTGGGTGGACCATTTTACATGCCCATCCGACCATGGATCATCTTACTTTAGACAATTGGGTGATCGGCCCCAAATTGCCCTAACCAACCAAAAAAACAATGTTTGTTGCATCCAAGTTCGAACCCGACCTCCGGTTTCGCCCACCTCCACTAGGCTCGGAGGCGGCTCGACTCATAAAAATGCAGCGGCACCACAATTCTGAAAGTGACCCAGCTGGTTGACCCTTCAAAACGTAACCTTTCTTTATATTATTATCCACGTCGGATGGGCGTAAAAAGTCGTCCACCCACCCCCATTGGACCGCGTGGTGGGATACGGTCCCCCTCTTGGATAAGGTGTGGGGAGGCCTATGTCCGGGGTGGACTCAAACTGATGATTTTGTGGGATGTGCTATATTGATTTATCTAGTTACTTGTTGGCTGTGCTCGTCTTGGGGCTTTTTAAAATTTCATAATCTGTACTCATGTGATTTGTATAAATCAAACTTTATAAATTAATTAAACTAGTTAACTAACTATAGGTTTCTAATTGACTTTTGTACTTTTTGTCTGTGTTTCAATATCATTGGTTATGTAAACATATAATCAAAATTAATAGAGCATTAGGACAGCAGTGGACTGAAGTGGGCTTTGTGCAAATAAAAATGATCCTTAATGGGGAATTATTAAAAATTTCTTAATGTGTAAAACGTGTCTAAGGCTCTATTAATTTAAAAAACCCTAAATTATCAAATAAGAACCCGGATAAAATCATTTTCTCCCTTCAATTGCTTCGTTTCCTTAAAAAGACAGATTCAAATAATTGAAGAATTTTAATAATAGTTTAGGAAACTAATGAAAATTTCCTAAAGTAAAATATAAACAATAAACCTTTCTTAACCAAAACATTAAAAAACCATTACACCACCCCAGATGACTCTTTCGGATGTGTCGAGGCCCACATACCTTCCACACACAAAAACACTATCACAGATGCCAACACTTATCACACGAGGAGGTTCCGATCTTGGGTGGGCTTATATGAAGCTGTCCCTCCTATTTTTGAACCGACTTTGTACACGAACACAAAAGAAAACGTCAAATTAGACCCCTTTTTTCCATGTCCCAATAGAAATGGTATCTTACTTGTTATATACAACATTAAAATATAGAATCTACTTACTATTCATAATTCATAATTTAATACTTATTCTATTTTATAACATTATCGTCGGCCATTTTGTTTAGGTACAAAGAAAATTGCAATTTAAAACAAGTATGCATCATCAGCCTTTTGATAGTCCACTGCTGGACATAGGCCTCCCTAAGACACCCTTTTCCATTGGGGTTTGGACTGTATCCCACCACGCTGGTCCAATGCGGGTTGGTGGGTGGACTGACTTTTACATGCCCATACGACGCATGGATCATCTTACTTTTCAGACAACTGGTGATCGGCCCAAATTGCCCTAACCAACTAGGAAACAATAATAAAATTAGTTGAGTCCCGAGGATTCGAACCCACGACCTCCGGTTTCTAAGCCACACACCTATGCCACTAGGCTACGGAGGCAGTCAAGGCATAGTTATACATACAACATATAAATATAGAAATTACTTACTAATCATTATTCATTATTTAATACTTATTCTATTTTATAACATTATCATCGGCCATTTTGTTTAGGTAAAGAGAAAATTGTAATTTAAAACAAATAATTAAAATATGTGTTAAAGAAATGGTAAAAGACACTCGGAGCCGGGGCTTTGTATTTAAAGTACTATTATCAGTAAAACTTTATATTTCGGGCAGTATAACGACGTACGGAATGTCGAATGCAAACTACCGACTCTCGAATAACGACCGCTCTAGCCTCTTTAACATTAATCTACCTCCTTTTAATACAATTTTGTTATAATCCACTTACATTACCATTTATTCTACAAAGCTATATCAATCAACTTGTAATGAAATAATAACAATCAATGACCTTTAAATATTACAATAACAATATTAACCGGCTTTAATAACTGAATACAATAATTAAATTATAATAAGTTGCATAACAATCTAGCATCCTGTTCACCCGTGTTGCCATTGATTGTTACCATAAGCGTATTAAGTTCCAAGCCTTTTCAAAAATTCCTCTCGAATGTGTATTAATAATAATAGAAATTTTTAACTTTTAGTAGATACGTAAAAATAGTGCGTTAATCCAAACTTTACATTCACTAATATTATTAAGAAGAATATGTGGAAACACTAATAGACTCTAAAACTGCAAGACTAATTCTAAAATTACTTTACGATTTTACACCAATATTAATGCTAGATAATAAGAAGACATAAGGCTAAATAATATAAATAAAGAACCTCACCAAAAGCTATAAAAGTAACACAAAATGTATTTAAAGCGGCAATTATTGAAAAAGAAAAAAAAAATTACATTATGCAATTGGTATTAGGACATAGAAGTTAAAATAAATAATCCCTTTGCCGATTATTCTTGTTTAAACCGAAAGGAAAAAAGCGTCCACATAGTATGAGCAAAAAGTTCCAAACAATAATAATAACAAGATTTTATAATTAAGACATATTAAAGGATATTTATAACTCGCCTCCGTGTCTTAGCGGTATTGGCTCCTGCTTTATAAACCGGAGGCCGTGGGTTGTGATCGCGCGGGGAAACAACTTTGAAAATCTTTGTATTATTTAATAAATATCTAATAGGAGTTGTTTTTTTGTTGTCAATATACTCTTTAATTAACTCTTAGATAAACTACATTCTAAGGATGAATTAATTATCAGTAAATTTGAAACCTATGGGTTGTTGAGGGCGGATGCCAGTCGCCCTGAGTAAAAACTGTTACTTAGGTAAATCTGAATAAATAAGAAGCCCAACCTATGATCATTTGGGATAATTGCTAGACGAAAGAAGGTTAACAGATATTTAAAAAAAAATTAGTAACCTATGATTTTTAATTGAGCGATCAATGTTACACCAATCTCACCTAAATTACAAAATATCATTAATATATGTTGCCCGGACCTTTGTCAACGTGATAATATTTAAAAATTCTCTAATTGCCTTTATTTATAAGAATATGTCTAAATTACTCCCAATAATATATATGTTAAAAATCGGTCCTGCGCCTCTCTCCGATCGAGTCGGTCATCCGTCCCATCAGGCTTCAAAGGAATAGGGAGTGCACCTGCGTTTGCAAACTGGAGCCCTATAAGATCGGCCGCTCGACCGGTCTTAATCGACTTGAGGGCATTATTATATCGCAATGTACTTATTTAAAACGGTTATTTTAATGATACTAACAGACCCTCCAATTTCATTTATTTATATAGATAGACTTCATCAAAGAGAATTTCTCTAATGTCCCTCTTATCTAGGTTAGCATTCATGGACCATTTGCCAGCAAAAAGTTAGTCCCGGCGTAAATCCTCATACTTGGCGAAGTTTCGCTCTAAACTTTGGTTATGAATACAAGTTGGGAGATGTCAATCGCAGCGCGCTGAATAATTTTGCGGAAGTCTTTAATTGCTTAACTTTCTTGAATCTCGTGAATGCGGATGACGTTTGATGACTGGTTTTGATTTCAGGCGAGGTTTTTTAAGTTAAGTTTAAATTTAAAAGTTTTCAACTTAGTAGAAGTAATGGGTAAAGTCATAACATTAAGGAGCCTTATGTAGGCGCGGACATTACTATGCCACCTAATTTAAGAACAACATTAAATATAAGAATAATTCTCTATAACAATAAGACATGACAAAAGAATATTTTCAATTTAACGTTAATGCATAAAAGTTATCATCCAGATAGAGTTATAATAAAAAATTGATTAAATTAAGTTTAAATTATAAATATTTGCGGAGAAACGTAAACTTAAAATATGTATTTTTTATAATTTAAATTATATCAATTTATATATAATAAAAATATTAGTTTTTTGACAATCTATAAATTCTTATAATCTATTATAACTTAGTTGCAGAAAACGTTTCACATTGATTGAGTTCTGCAATCTTTTCAACGTGCTGCCAGATAAGAGAGCATTGAGACATTGAGACATGATAATGACAGTCACATATTTCTAAGTGAATTTCATTTTAAATCTACATACTTACAATAACATATCCTAAAATAAAACAAAACACAAAACTGTATAAACAGAAGTTAAAAACAAATATCGGATTTAAAAAAGTGAATGTTTATTGTAACTTAATATCACCATAAAGTTTTCTTTTTTTTTGTAAGACATCATCTAGTCCCAAACTAAGTAAAGCTTGTACCATGGAAACTACATAACTTATTAATACATTACACTTATTTTTCTTTTGTTATAAATACATATTATATGATTTACCAATGATCTTTCACAATGTGGCTCGCAACATACTTGACGCAGTAATTATTGTCCGTTTGTAAAGCCGTTTTAAAACTATCTCAACCTATAATTCATATAAGAATTGTATTATGAGCATTTGTTTGTTTGTAGGTAATTGTCTCAAACGTTTAAACTTAGGTTTAAAATTAGTTATTCCCTGTAAGCCAGTCGCCTGAGACAACATCGTATTAAGCAATGTCGTTCATCCCTTTGAGTCGACTCTCTGTCTGGAATTGTTTAAGCTCGGCTTCTGTTTATAAAGACATTAACACACACTATTATTAAGAAACTAAAATTAAATAATTAAATAGTTAGTTAATACATATAGTGTCCTCCTAGTCGATTCTGACATGCCCATCTGACGCATAGATCGTTTTACTTTGCAGACAATCGGGTAATTAGCCCGCAATGCCCTAACCAACTAGGCAACAACGATGAGAAAGTCCCCGGAGGGTTTAAACCCGGTTTCTAAAAAACACGCATCTACCACTAGGCTACGGAGTCAGTATAATACATGTAGAATTAATATTGAAATCATGTTTTGTATCTGGTTTGAAAATCTACCAATTATTGATAATTATAAGAGAATTAGGAAACATCCTTTACAATTTCAAGTCACGCTTTGACCCCATTTCGACCCCACTCATAAGAACTAGAAGTATCTTACATCGAGCCGTCAAAAGATGACATTTGGGAGGACTGTGACACAAATATATATACTGACTTAACATTTGTTGGAAGAAATTGTTTATATTTACGAAGTTTAAAGACTAATGAAACTTTAATAAGCTGGTAAATTTAGTTTGTGAAGGCTTAAAATCAAAGGTATTGGCTTATTTCTTAAAGTCAACAGTAGCTTAATTGGACTTATATTCCTATGACCTCAAGTTGGGGTAGAAGGCGTCCACAGTGCATCTACATCCCGTTCTGTTTTCAGCTTCTTGTTTTATTTCGCTCCAAGTCTTTGCGATGGCTTTCGCTCCGTCAGCAATTGTCCGCCGCCAGGTTGGTTTTTTTTTATAGCATACGTAGTTAACGAGCAATCGGGGCCACCTGATGGAAAGTGGTCACCGATGCCCATAGACATTTGCAATTCCGGTATCACCAACGCGCTGCCTACCGTGATATCTCACGGATCTTAAGTCTCGTTTACCCAGTAAATAAGCTGGCTACGGTGCCCTTCAAACCGGAACACAGTAGAGTTTTCACACTGCTGTGCGGTAGAAATAGGCTCCGTGGTGGTACACACCCAGACGGTCTCCTGTAAACAGGGGACCTACCACCTGTAAAACGACGGTGGTTCGACGACGACCACGTTTACGCTTTCCAGTCAAGAGCAGATTGTCAGATCAGTCAGATTGTCGTCGGCATATTATAAATCCTCGAGGATATTAGTTATGCCCCATTCTATGCCTCGACGCTTATGGTCGGTAGTCTTAAGCATAAACCATCAAGAACAACAAGAAAGAGAAGAAGTAATAGAAGACGCCCTCGTTGGACGCCCGCATCTTCTGCTTTATCTCTGGCACGAGCCCGTTAAGTGCTAATTTACAAGAATAATTCCTGTTAGTTACATTGATAATTTTCTCAGGGACACTGATTTTTTGTAAGCAGGACCAGATACTATCCCATCTCAGCGTATCAAAGGCTTTTATGAAATCTTTAAAGGACCTACATACAGGGCATTAGGTAAGTAAGTAAGGACACTTAAAACTTGAAAGCAAGAGAATTATCGTTATTTAGTTGTCATTTCTTTACAGAATTACAGTTAACGCAAATGAATACTTTGGGGGCGTTAAAATCTAGTGCGCTTTAAATTAGAATTAATTACATCCATTCCAACATATCGATTGCATTCTCCAAATTGTAAAAGTCAGAAAGTACAACGTATTTTAATTTCTAATTAATAAAGAATCTAACTTCATAATGCTCGTGAAAAAGGTTAGAAGGGAGAAGCATTTTTTTTTCTTTTACTGTAATCGAAGAACATTCGTGCTCATTTATATTTTTCCTGACATGCGTATACTTGTATAAATAATTTCAAAACTAATTTACCCATATACGAGATAAGTGAGGTGTCTCAACTCTTATACTTACACTTTTATTCATATTTGCGATAAACAAAGTAAGAACACTTGAGAATTACTTCGAGCGAGGTAATCCCTTACGCGTGAAGCAATTTACATTTTATTACTAAGTTCTGAGACCGTCCATGTTTTGAAGACACTCTTGGTATTTCCATTAGTCATCCGACAACCTCACCGATAATATATGACAAGCTTTCGTCAATATTTTTCTTGGTTTTAATAAATTTTCGGTTTTAAAAGAATCAATATTTAATTTTCTTAATACTTGCCTTAAAGCAAGTTAAAGAGTATTTAAGGTAGATAAAATGGAAAAAATATGGAATATAACTATTCAAATTAATACTGGTGGTAGGTCCCCTTTTTACAGGGGACCGTCTGGGTGGGTACCACCGTGGTACCTATTTCGACCGCAAAGCAATAGTGTGAAAAAACTACTGAGTTCCGGTTTGAAGGGCACCGTAGCCAACGGATTTACTGGGTAAACCAAATTTAAGATCTTATGTCTCACGGTAGGCAGCGCGTTGGTGATTCCTGTATCGTTAATGTCTATGGGCGTCGGTGACCTACTTTCCATCAGGTGGCCCCGACTGCTCGTCTGCCTGCGTATGCAATAAAAAATATGTATCTATAAAACATTTGCCGTAGATATTACTCTCATACTTTACTAAGTTTTATTTTGTAATTGTCAACTAATGTTGATATTGTTTATCAATTAAACCATTATTTCGTCTTGTTCATAAATATTTTGCAACAAATGCGAAAACATTTACATCATGGTACGTGAAACATATTTTTATTTTATTTTCGCATATCGAATATCGAGCTTCAATTTGCTGGGATTTTTTTTATTTTAACCATGTTTAAACTATTTTTTTTTATTATTAAATTATTATTTATACAAAACGAAAAAGGATGTAAAAGATCTTGCTATCTTTAAAATGATGTATGAATTTATATTATTTTTATTGAAACACTTTATTCCTACACGCGCAGATTTAAACAATTACAATTATTTGTCAACCGTTTTCTGAAGGAAAATCGTCCCATTCCGATGCATCTAAAGCACAAAGGATTGCTAATTCAATGGACAGCTCTGCCTGTGACAAGCGGTGAAACGTTAACACTCTGATGCAACGAGAGGATTAGGCAGCGACTATTATAAAGTCTAAAGGGGAAATTTTTAGGAATGAAAATAAAAATAATGTCTGCAGTGTATTTGTGGTGTTGGAAGCATATTCCTTATTATAAAAACATTAACGATTAAATACGTTTGCATGCCGTATATTACGTTGTTATGTAACTTTTATTCCTTTACCGTAAAGCGCATGTCTACTCCGATTGACCTTTGTTTTATTTTCTCAGGAATCCCTATTATTTGGTCTTCCCAAAGCGAGGGCGGTCTGTTGAGTCGGTATGAATTTTGGGTCACACACATCGCTCGAATAACAAGATCAGTCTTTGACCAAATTGCTCAAAGGAATTCCTGGTAAGAATAAAAAATAAAATATACCTGAGTGATAAAGAAAGTTATTAGCTTTTTTACCGGCATATAACATTAATAACTACTCGATTTGTCTATAATACGTAATATACTAATTTCTTCGCTGAGCTTACAAGATTTAAGATCTTTTATAGATAGGATTAAGGCGTGTTGCGTTCTGAAAAACAGTAATAAGCCATAATTGATATTTTACCACTACTAGAAATTAGTTCAGTGTTCCCGAGACGCAGAAGAACGCAATAAGTGGAGGCGCATCGCGAGGGCTGTTGTAGCCAATATTGACAATGCAACGTCATCAAGCGCGACCACTCTGTCAAGAGCGAACGGCTAACGAGAGAGAAATTAAATATGACAGTTATGTGGTTGAGGTTAAATATCAAGGCAAACATAACCGGTAGTTATTTTCAAACGCTGGTTGTTACAGATAACTGTTTGTGTCTTGAAAGAAAACTTTAATTCTGCTTCCTGAACAGTGTTAAAGAATAACAAGAAATAACTATACAATACGAGCAAAGTCAAGCTTTTCTATATTATTCATGACCGAAACTGGATAACTCTAGACTACAGATGTGAAAAAATAATTGATTAGAGTTTGATTATATTTTTATCAATAATGGAACTTTAATCGATTTTACTATATTATTAACTAAAATCAATTTTTCCTTACTTTAGAAAAGAAAGTCTCGACATTGACGTTATGTCTGTCCGAGATCGTGTACAAAATATGGGTCCAAAATATAGAGGACAGCTTCGTATAAGTCACTACCCGGAACGAAGTCTCCTCGTGTGTGATAAGTGTTGTGCACCTGTGATAGTGTTAGTGTGCCGAGGTTGTATTATGTATCGACTCGTCCGTACGAGACATCGTGGCTGTTGCCGGGGTCACGTGAGCCATTTCAATATTTTTAGTATAAGAGACGTTCAGTTGTCGTCATCATGTTTTACTTTTGGAATTCTCTTTGAGATTTTTAAAAATATGTATAAAAATTGCAACGTTAATCTTCTTATTTGGTTATATAACCGCAGTTGCCGTTAGATTTTAACAGAAGGTGAACCAAAGTTGTTCCAAATTAAGAAAATATAAAGATATGTCAAATTTTAAATAAAACATCGAGATATAGACATATACTTAGTCTGCCCGTGATCATGGATGCTGGAAAGAATCCGAAACGTCGGAATAAATATATATAACTAACGTATGTAAATCCGTAGAATAGTGCATTTGATACAAAAGTTGTTAATTTGGAATTGCAGCTGTGTTTTACGTGTCGAAAGCACACCTAAAGACCGATTGGATTAGTTCTGTAAACCGGTCTTCAACTACGCCCAAACAAACGTATATTGGTTAGTTGTAAAGTCACTTAGAATACTACTTTTCATCTATTATGTACCTATTCAGTAAATAATACTTTCCGTATATCTTTTGTATTGTATAAATATCTTGCATCAGTTTTTTTAAACAGAAAGCTTATGAAACGCTGTATGTGCACTGTTTTAATATTTCACAACTTTCTGCTGCTGTTTTAATTCTTCGTACTTTTCGCTTTTGTATCAAAATTTGGCTGCGAAAGCCAAAGTAACCAACACTCGTAGGCTCATTTTAATTAAACCCTTATACAAGCTGAAGATTAAATGTAAATACACAGTAACATTTCAAAACTTGTTTCGCCGAGTAATTTATCATTTTATTATTATTATTTAACATTTCACCTCCACAAACTAAAGGGTAAACAACACTCGTCGAAATAATTATATACTAGATTTTACTCCACTACTTTGTCCGAGTAGTAACAGGTAAAAAAATAATTGCCTATGTTTTTTCCAAAAAGAAGTTGTCAAGTTATATCAGCTATATTTTGAATTAAGTCCTGTCAAAATCGGACCAGCCATTCCAGAGATTAGCCAAAACAAACAGACGGACAAACAAAAATATTAAAAATACTGTTTAGTGTTATATACCTTTTATACTATCTTTATTAAACTGCCTAGGGAGCGTAGTCTATGGGCTTACGCTTTAGAAACCGGAGGCCGTGGGTTCGAATGCTGCGGGGACTCGACAACTTTTCATTGTTGTCTCCTAGTTCGTCAGGGCAATGCTAGTTGATCTCCCGATTATCTGTAAAGTAAGATGATTCACGCGTCGGATGGGCATTTAAAAAATCGGTCCTGCGCTTTTGCTCCCTCCGGTCATCTCGGTTACTCGTCCCATCGGGCTTTGAGTTCCCATGTTTAATGTCGCTGGAAGTATATATAAAATTAAATTATCTCAATAAAATAGTTTGTACAATTATATTTTTTTTTCTATTCGATTATAGTAAACCGATTATATCTTATCTAAATATATATAAATCTCCTGTCACGATGTTTGTCCGCGTTGGAAAAAGTCCGATTTTAAAAAAAGTTGCCTACCATGTGCAGTTTAATCCAACTGAAAAGATAAAATAGCCTACATCTCGATTTATAAATTGTTATAAAATAATATTGCCACTATAGTGGCGTTACAATTTATTTTTCTATTATTATTTGATGCAAAATATTAGCTACAAAACGATTGTGACAATTGGCGATAACTATTGATTGCGTGTGCAATGAATGGCGCTGTTTAACAGAATCTACTTTTTGTTGATTAGGAGAATTTGGACAATAAAAAATAGCTTAAAGTGAATTAGTTTTGGTCATTTAATTTTATATTAATTACTATCTATTGTAAAAAAACAAATATGCAACTTCTCAACGCCGTTATTTTATACCAGGCTATTATATAAAATAAAAGTAATGAATAAAATAGCTTCCTACCATGCGTATAAAATTGTAAATTGTATGATTTTTACAGAGCGAAATTAAATAAAAGGAAAGAACGAAAGGAAATATTTTGATGACATATGCAACAGCGGATATGATTAAAGGTGCTGTTTATTATTTCATACGATAGTTGTTTCCTTTCGCTTGCAATAAATGTAATCAACTTTTGTTCTTTGTTTTTGTAATAACCAAGCAAATAAAACGTTAAAATTATGTTTTTGGCGGTATTTTATGTTTTTGGTTTTATATTTTAAGTTAAAATTATGGTTTTGTCCATATCCATACAAATTATAACATTTTTAATAGAAAAGTAAGAATTAAAAAAACTAACTCTTTTGTATAGAATTTTGGACTTTTTTATTCACTAAACCCATCTTTCCCACCATAAACAACAAACACCCTTTTGTAATATAGGCATATCCGTCATACGATTATTTCCGAAGGAGCCATCGTAACAGCGTTTACGTTAAAAGGTTAGAATACGTCAAATGGATTAAAAAATTTCTCTGCAACGGATCTGTATCCAAGACTTGATTTATGCGATGGAGAAATATCGGGCTTAAGATAGAGGCTGCGTCAATCCGGAAATCTTTAGTTTTTGCAGCGATAACTCTCAAGACAACCTTGTTTGAAGTACACAGATGAAGGCTTTACGGCTATTTGGGTTTTTGTAACTGCACGTATATCTGAATGAAGTTAATCTAATGTCACAAACAAATATATAGAAATAATAAAACAGTTTAATATTCTTTGCTTTGAATAGTAACAAAAACGCATTTATTGTAATTAAATATGGAACTATTTGCATGTATATTTTTACACTGATAGTATCAGTAACATTAAAAAATATAAATTTCTTGTCTAGCTTCGTTATTGTCGTTATAATGTTACATTTTGATTACCTGACAATATTATAAATAAAAGGATTTTGGTGCTGAACCATATTATATATTAATTTAATCTCTATTACCAAACTTACTCTTACAAACCAAACGAGAGTATATAAATAATTCATGTAATAATGAAAGAGGGTTACACGACAAGGCTACTCATTTTGTATGAAACGAATGTGATCCACTTGAAAGCGACTTTTCCATACAAATTGCATACTTAAAACATATGCAAAAAGTAGCATAGCAAAAATGTGGCATCTACAGTACTTAACATGTTACGTTATTTTTTTTAATATATGAATGTATACCTACCCGTTATTTTAACACTATTTAAAATAATTTTCATTCAATTCATTTCTTCATAAGTTGTTTTTCATTGGTAATAGGGATACTTTAATAAGAAAGTTTAGTGCTTAAAACAAACGATCTGTCTTATCCTCCTGTAAATAATGAAACAAAAATCTAACGGCTGCTTCATAGGGAAAAAGTATTAATTTATTATTCATTAAGTCGTCAAATGATTTTTTATAAAACAAGCAATCTGTGCTACGTACAATTTGCCCTTGGCAGTTGTTAGAAATATGTAAATGTTTTACACTAAATTATACATTTTTTTTTATTGGCTACACAGGCAGACGAGCAGTCGACCTATCGAGCGATCGACATTTGCCGCCGATATTGAATACCGCTACTTTCACTAAACCCAACCATGAGACATAAAATGTTAAGTTTAGTTTTCCCAGTTAATACCCTGGCTACTGAAGCAAGTAAGAATTGGCATTTATGTAAATACCAGTGAATCGCAACTTAACAATGAACAATAAATCCCAATCACAGAAAGATGGCGGCTTTCCTGGAAAGCTTTAATGGCTTTGCTTACGTCACGTGAATCGGAGTGGCAATTAAGCTGTACTATTTCACAGTTCTATACAATTATTGTAGGCAGAGCCGTTGAAAAATAAAGTACGTGTATAGCGATAGTTATACCAACTACTTTTAAAATCTGTTATTGTTAAATCATCTGAAATGATTCAACAATTACAAATGGTTGACTGACCTTATAAAAGAGCTGGTCTAATAGCTAAAACATTTCTATTTTGTAAATATATTGTTATATATTGTACTATATAATTTTGACTTGGAAATCTTGACAGTTTTGCTAAAATATGCAACTTCTTGCAGTTGTCTGTGTAAGTCGTACAGGAAAACAAGCAATTTTAATATATTCTTAAGCGGCATTTTAGAGAAAATGATTTTTGTACCTAGTCCATTCCACTAATGATATGGACTGAAATTGATTGCATTGAGTATTTTTTAATATCATTACTAATCATTAGTTCATAATGTAATCCTTAGGCAAAAACACAATATATGGAAATAACACTGCACGTCGCTCATTTCATTGTATAACATCAAAACTGCAATTCAGATCCTAACAATATAACATAGCATTACATATACGCCTTTTAAACTAAATATTATATATTTAATTAACTAATTCTTTTAAACTTAATAATAACGCGTTAGTCTTAAATTTATGTGCTAATAATATAATACGCAAAAAAAAAACATTTGTATAACACTAAATATAAATAAAGTGTAAAGGAACTTAACCAATTTATAAAATAATTTTACCACTGAGTAACATAGGCCATATTGATTACTAAAACAATGAGAAAACCAACCAAAAGTAAAAAAATATAGTTACAAAAAGTCTTTAGGCTGTATTTAAAGACAATTTCTCTAATATCTCTCTTATCTAGGTTAGCGTTCATAAACCATTTGCGTTAAGCTAAGTTCAAAAGTTAGTCTCGGCATAAATCCTCATACTTTATCGCTCTAAACTTCGGTTATGAATACAAGTTGGGAGATGTCAATCGCAGTGCGCAGAATAAGTTTGCGGAAGTCTTTAATTGCTCAACTTTGTTCAATCTCATGAATACACAAATATCTTACCATTTTTGATTTTCTCGAAGTTTTTAGGTTAATTTTAATTTTTTTTTAACATAGTAAAAAGTGATGCGTAATGTTCTCAACATTAGAGAGGCATATATAGCTCGGTCATTGTAAATGCCGTGAAATTAAAGAAGAAAATTCCTTCATAACAATAAGGACATAACAATAGCATGTATTCAATTTAACGATAATGTAAAAAAGTTATTATTTTCTCTTATTGGTGGTCCCATGGACGTGTTGTCTCGTTAACCTAGAGAACACGCTACGTTGCAAGCGCAGAAAAAAAGCAAGCTACTTAAAGTAATCTAAACTATGCAGAAAATGTTTCACATTGATTGAGTTTTACAATCTTTGCAACGTGCTGCCAGATTAGAGATTTTTTGAGACATGACGATGACGGTCACATTTCTAAGTTTTATCTTAAATTTATATACTTATAATAACAAACACAAAAATATAAACCAAAAAAATCTGTATAAAAAAAGAATGTTGAATGTTCTAATTTAACATCAGCATTGAAAGATATTCTTTTTTTCAATAAGAACTTATCTTCTCCCAAACAAAGCAAAGCTATAATTAATTAGTATATACACTTATTTTTCTTTTTTATAAATTCATATTATATAATTTACCAATAATATAGCACAATGTGACTCGCAACATACTTGTCAGATTCAGAAATTATTGTCAGTTTTTAAAGCTGTTTTGAATCTACCATAACCCATAAATCAAATAAGAATTGTATTGTGAGCATCTTTTTTGTAGTTTGTAGGTAAATATGTCAAACGTTCAAAGAGAGGTTTAAAATTAGCTATTCCCAGTAAGCCATTCGCCTGAGACAACATCGTCTTAAGCAATGTCGTTTATCCCTTTGAGTCGGCTCTCTGCACTAACTCCAATTATTTAAACTCGGCTCCTATTTATAGACACATTAAGACACTCCATTATTTGAAAACTGAACTTGAAGTTAAAAAAGTAAATTTGAAATTCTTAGTTATAATACATATAATGTCGTTCTAGTCGATTCCGGTGACAGCGGCCTACCGTTATTAGAAATCGGCAAACACAGTTGCACTCTCTCTTTCTACCTTCACTTTCATAGCCCGATGGGATGGATAAATAACACGACCGATGAGAGATCTAATGCAGGATCACCTTCTTACATGCCTATCTGACGCATGAACCATCTTAATTTACAGACACCCGACTGTCTGACTGGAATGGCAAAATAGGACGAGGAAAATTTGTTAAGTCCCCGCAAGATTCAAACCCACGGCTCCCGGTTTTTATGCACAATCCCAAACCACTAGGCTACGGAGGCAGTTTAATACATGTAGCATTACTATAAAAACAAAATATGTACATAATAATATAATTATAAAAAATTAACTTCAATCGAATTTTGTGCAAAGTCCGAAAATGTACCAATAATTAATAATTAGACGAGTATTACGAAATATCCTTCACAATTTCAAGTGACACTTTGACCCCATTTCGATAGCTCTCACAACAACTAGAAAATATCTTACGTGGAGCCTTCAAAAGATGACATTTGAGTGGACTGTGACATACAGATATATACAGCTTTAACATTGAAAGAAATTGTATTCAATTACAAAGTTTAATGACAAATTAAGCTTTAATAAACTGGTAAATTTAGCTTGTTAAGGCTTAAGCTTAAATCTATAGGCTTATTTCTTACAGACCATACTTGACTTGTTTGACTTATATTCCTATGTAGGGGACATAAAGTTGGGACGGAGAGCGTCCACAGTGCAACTCAATCCCGTTCTGTTTAGCTTCTTGTTTTATTTATTTCAAAGTCTTTCCAATGGCCTTCGCTTCGTCGGCAATTGTCCGCCGCCAGGTTCGTTTCGGGCGACCACGTTTCATTGGGGTTCCAATCTAGTGCTTGCCTCGGGTACATCCCGAGTTGGATTCCACCTCCATTTCAGCGTTTAATCCGCTGGTCAATCGGACTTCCACCGCCGTGCTCCCAGAGTTGGGCATCGGAAATTTTGTTGGGTCGGAAGACGTGGAGCTAGTGAGAGATGTTCTTGGTTACCTTCCACGTCTCGCACCCATACAGCAGGACGGACATCACGTTCAACCGTAATATTTTGAGTTTCACTCTCCGTGTCAGTTTCCGTGACTGCCAAATGGGCTGAAGTTACGCAAAGGTCGCTCGTGCTTTGGGAATCCGAAGTGTTGTCGTCTTCGGTTCCTCTTGTTTCCGACACGCACCATCCGAGGTACACGAACTTTTGTTCAGTAAGTTCTTCTGAGCTTACGTTCCACTGCCTCTATGCTGATTACCAACGGGAAAGTGCTTGTTGCTCCTTAACTCACTTCCTGGGTCTTCCAGGTATTTATTTTAAGTCCCGTCTTCGCTGCCACATCACGTAGGTCGTTTAATTTAGCCTGCATGTCTGCGCGTGTGTGGCTTAAGAGGTCTTCGGCATAATCAAAATCCTCGAGGATATTGGTTATGACTCGGCGCTTGTTGTCAGTAGTCTAATGCAGTTTACCATCAAGAACGACAAGAAAGAGAGAGGTGATAAACACCCTTGTCGGACGCCCGCATGTACTGCTATGTTCTCCGACACGAGTCCATTATAAACGTAAAGTATGGTGATCCCTGTGAATATCGCTATCTCTTCCGTTTTGTTCGTCCAGAAGTAAAGTGGAGCTGATGGTCAATATTAAGTATATAATATTCAGTAAGCTATAAATTATATTTTACTGTATTTCTCGTCATAGCTCAGGGAGTAAGCCAGTCATAGTAAGTAAGGACAGTTAAAACTTGAAAGCATGAGAATTAGCGTTATTTAGTTGTCAATTCGTTACAGAATAATAGTAAACCTAAACGAATACTATGTAGGCGTTGAAATCTAGTGCGCTTTAGCTCACGATTTATAACATCCATTAAATCATAGATTGCATTCTCCACGTTGTAAAAGTCAGAAAGTACAAAGATATAATGAAGTGGTTTATTTTCTAATTAATAAAGAATCTGACTTTATGATGCGCGTGAAAAAGGCTACAAGGGAAATGAAGAAAAAGTAATAACAGAATGTGTTTAGGATTGTAAGTGATAAGCTCTGCTCACAAATAATGCATCGTAGGAACATGCCGATCCACCACACAATGAAGTTTGTTTTTAAGTCTCTTTATATCTCGTAATAAAATAAATTAATATTTACAAACTACTGCTATGTGGTAGAAATACGCAACGTTGTTTTACGTAATAAAAATGTGAACTTTGTACAACAGTTAAATTTTTTTCTCTTTTTACTATAATCGAACAACCTTCGCTCCCATTTATATTTTTTGCTGACGTGCGTATACTTGTATAAATAATTTCAAAACTAATTTACCCATATACGAGATAAGTGTCGTGTCTCAACTTTTATACACTTTTATTCATATTTGCGAAAAACAAAGTAAGAACACTTGAGAATTACTTCGAGCGAGGTAATCCCTTACGCGTGAAGCAATTTACATTTTATTACTAAGTTCTGAGACGTTCCATGTTTTGAAGACACTCTTGGTATTTCAAGTTTATTCCATCCGACAACTTCGTGGATAATATAAGACAAGCTCTCCTTAATATTTTCCCTAATTTTAACTTTATTTTAAGTATTATACATAAAACGGTATATAACCACAACTGTTATTTAGTATTTTAATATATTTTTAGTTTAAAAAAAACAATATTTAATTTTCTTTAATGCTTGCCTTAAAGCGAGTTAAAGAGTATTTAGGGTAACTTAATTAATTACTTTAATCTTGTTTAATGTATGCTATTATGGATATTTTATCATTATAATATTCCGTACAACTTATTACAAAAATAAAAAACACATGTACATAGATAATATACATACAGTTCAGTTAGCTCGCTCAGTGAGCTATGGAGAGGGCTATGCTCGGAGTATGTGAAGGATCGCATCAGAAATTATGTGGTTAGTCGGAGAACCATAGTCAATGACATAGCCCACTGGTTTAGTAAGCTAAAGTGGTAGTGGGCCGGTCACTTAAGTGTCAGATCTGATGACCGTTGGAGTCAGAAGGTTCTGGAGTGGAAACCGAGGCTCGGCAAACATAGTGTGGGACGCCCTGCGGCAAAACACTCGCAAAGTGCCCGGTGTGGGCTGGATGAGAATAGCCGAGGATAGGAAGCGGTGGCGTGCATAACGGAAGGTCCAGCAGTGGACTAACACAGGCCTCCTTCAACTGTCCCCGTAACCTAGGGGTAAAGACGTGTGCTTCAGAATTTCTTCCGGTTCGAATCCTGCACGGACTCAACAGCTTTTCATTACTGTCCTTTTCGTTAGGGCACGACGGGCTTATCACCCGATTGCTTGTAAAGTAAGATGATATGGATCATCCTTAGTTAGCCTCCAATGGACACGTAAAAAGACGGTCCTGCGCCTGCATAATGGAAAGCGCACCTGTGGTTACGCGTACACTTGAGCACTCTAATATCTCCTGCGCAGTTTGCTGATCTCTGATATAGGTTGGCCGCCGTAGTCGAGTTCGACTAGAAGCAAATTATTATTATTATTTAACACAGGTTGATAATGATGATGATAGAGAAAAACGATTACCATTGAAGTATAAAAATTCTTTCTCTCTGTAATCATAAATATGAATTTCTTTTAATTTAATAAATTTACGCTTCTTTTTACAACATACACAAAGTTAAACCATAACTATTATTTGTCAACCATTTTCTAAAGGAAATTCGTCCCTTTCCGATGCATCCAAAGCACAAAGGATTGCTGCTTCATTGGACAACTCTGCCTGAGACAAGTGGTGAAAAGTTAACAGTCTGATAGAGGAGGATTATGCAGCTACTATTGTTAAGTCATAACGAAAGTTGTTAGAAATTAAAATTGGAATAAACTTTAAAGTTTTATGCTTTTATACGTATCCTTTGTGCATAAAACAACAAGAAACCAAAAGAAAATAAAAAAAAAAGTAGTCGGCCAATATTTATGATTACTTTAAGGCACTATTGTTTTATGATTTACTTTAAATCATAACATTGGATATTCAGTTATACATCAATAAAAGTATTATTGCCTATGCCTAAAAATTTAAATCAAATTATTTATAATTATTTCTTTTATTTTACATATTATTATAGATATACCCGTGATCATGGATGCTGAAAAGAGTTCGAAACGTAACGTAAACGAGAATAATCAGTACACACAATCAGTGGATTAATTATATTTATTTTAAAATTTGAATTTAATACGAGGCATTTACACATTTATATTGGGATCCAGGACCGCTGAAGATTGGCAAAAAACTTGTAGCCAACATTTTTCCAACAAATTATTAGTTTAAAAAACAGATACATTAAAATTGATTTCATAATATGTCTGCAAATTAAGTGTTCACGTGGCTTGAATTTGGTTTCACAACCAGTTTAAAATCATAGCATATTTTAATAGTTATAATCTTTACCGTAAAGCGCTTGTCACCTGATTGGATTTGTTTATTTTTAGAATCTATTATTCGGTCTTCTCAAGCTGTAAATTTACTTTCGAACCATTGGTGATCAGCCCAATTGGCCTAACCACTAGGACACAACAATGAAAATTATTTGAGTCCGGATCAACCACGGACCTGTTTGTCCAGCCCAACCCTAGTCAATAAAAGACTTTTCATATTCTTTGTATTTATAAATACTTGCATCAGTTTTCAAATACAAAAGCTATGAAAACTGTATTCCTGTTTTAATATTTCACAACTTTCTGCTGTTTTTCTTTGTGCTTTTGCTTTTGTTACAAATTTGATGAAAGCCAAAGTAACTAACGCTCATAGGCTTATTTTAATTAAACCCTATTAAGCTGAAGATTAAATGTGAATACCAGTAACATTTCAAAACTTGTTTCCGAGTAATTTATCATTTTATTATTATTTAACATTTCACCTCCACAACTAAAGGGTAAACAACATTCGTCGAAATAAATATATACTAGATTTTACTCACTACTTTGTCCGAGTAGTAACAGTAAAAAATAATTGCCATGTTTTTCCAAAAAAGTTGCGTTATATCAGCTATATTTGAATTAAGTCCTGTCAAATCGGACCAGCCATTCCAGAATTAACCAAAACAAACAGACGGACAAACAAAATATAAAAAATACTGTTTGGTTGGATTTACCTTTATAAGTATCTTTATTAAACTGCCCTAGCAGCGTAGTCTATGGGCTTACGCTTTAGAAACCGGAGGCCGTGGTTCGAATGTTGCGGGGACTCGACAACTTTCATTTTTTTTCCTATCGTCAGGAATGCTAGTTGATCTCCGATTATCTGTAAAGTGGGTGATTCAATGGATGGGCATTTAAAATCGGTCCTGCGCTTTGCTCCCTCCGGTCATCTCGGTTACTCGTCCCATCGGGCTTTGAGTTCCCATGTTTAATGTCGCTGGAAGTATATATAAAATTAAATTATCTCAATAAAATAGTTTGTACAATTATATTTTTTTTTCTATTCGATTATAGTAAACCGATTATATCTTATCTTTATCTAAATATATAAATCACCTGTCACGATTTTTGTCCGCTTGACCCCCTTAACCGATTTTGAAAAAAGTTGTACCATGTCAGTTTAATCCAACTGAAAAGATAAAAATTCTAATCTCAATTTATAAATTGTATAAACAATATTCCACTATAGTGGCATTACAATTATTTTCTATTATTATTTGATGCAAAATTAGCTAAACGATTGTGACAATTAGCATAACTATTGATTGCTGTGTGTAATAAATGATGCTGTTTAACAAAATCTACTATTTGTTGATTAGGAGTGGGACAAAAAAAATTGCTTAAATGAATTGTTTTGGGATTTAATTTTATAATAATTACTATCTGTAAAAAACAAATGAGAACTTCACAAACCTTATTTTATACCAGGCATTGTAAAATAAAAGTAATGAATAAAATAGCTCTCCTGCGTATAAAATTTAATTGTAGATTTTAACAGAGCGAAATTAAATAGAAGGAGAATGAAGAATATTTGATGACATTATGAAACAGCGGATATGGTTGAAGGTGCTGTTTATTATTTCATACGATAAGTTTCCTTTCGCTTCGATAAATGTAATCAACTTTTGTTCTTTGTTTTGAAAACCATGCAAAAAAACTTAAAATTATGTTTTTGATGGTAGTGTCCATATCCATAGAAATTATAAATTTTTATCATTTATAAAACTAACCTTTTATAGAATTTTGGACTTTTTAATTCACTAAACCCAACTTTCGCACCATAAACAAAAACACCTTCTATATTATAGGCATATCCGTCATGCGATTATTTCGAAGGAGCCATCGAAACGCGTTTATAAGGGTTAGAATTCGTTAATGGATCAGAAAATTTCTCTGCAACGGATCTGTATCCAAGACTTGATTTATGGATGGAGAAATATCGGGCTTGAAGAAGGCTGCCAATCCGGAAATCCTTAGTTTTTGCAGATAACTCTCAAGACAACCTTGTTTGAAGTACACAGATGAAGGCTTTACGGCTATTTGGGTTTTTGTAACTGCACGTATATCTGAATGAAGTTAATCTAATGTCACAAACAAATATATAGAAATAATAAAACAGTTTAATATTCTTTTGCTTTGAATAGTAACAAAACGAATATATTGTAATTAAATCCGGAACTATTAAAGTATATTTTACACGATATATCAAACATTAAAAAATAAATTTCTTGTCAGCTTCGTTATTTCGTTATATGTTGTTTTGATTACCTGACAATAATATAAATAAAGGATTTTGTACTGAACATATTATATATTAATTTATCTCTATTAACAAACTTACTCTTACAAACCAAACGAGAGTATATAAATAATTCATGTAATAATGAAAAGGGTTACACGACAAGGCTACCATTTTGTATGGAACGAATGGATCCACTTGAGCACTTTTCCAACAAATTGAATACATCTTAAAACTTATTCAAAAGTAGCACAGCAAAATGTAGCATCTACAGTCCAACATGTTACGTTATTTTTTTAATATGAATGTATACCTACCCGTTATTTAACACTATTTAAAATAATTTTCATTCAAATCATTTCTTCATAAAATGTTTTCATTGGTAAAGGGATACTTTAATAAGAAAGTGTAGTGCTTAAAACAAACGATCTGTCTTATCCTCCTATAAATAATGAAACTAAAATCAACAGCTGTTTCTTAGGAAATAGTAAATTTATTATTTATTAAGTCGTCAAATGATTTTTTATAAAACAAGCAATCTATCTCTATAATTCGCCTTGGCAGTTGTTAGAAATACGTGTTTAAACTAAATTATACGTATTTTTTTGGCTACACAGGCAGGACGAGCAGTCGACCTATCGGCGATCGCATTTGCCGCCGACATTGAATACCGCTACTTTCACTAAACCCAACCGAGGACATAGAATGTTAAGTTTAGTTTTCCCAGTTAATACGCTGCTCGAAGCAATAAATTAATAATTCAAATAGAAACCAGATGGTAATAAATCAGGGCATTTAATGTAAATACCGGTGAATCGCAACAACAATGAACAATAAATCCCAATCACAGAAAGATGGCGCTTTCCAAGCTTTAATTGCTTTACTTACGTCCGTGATCGGATTGGCAATTAAGCTGTACTATTTCCCAGTTCTATACAATTATTGTAGGCAGGCTGTTGAAAAATAAACTACGTGTATGTCTGTAATTGTTAAATCATCTGAAATGATTCAACAATTTACAAATGGTTGACTTATAAAGAATGACTTGGACTGGTAGAGCTGGTCTAATGCTAAAACATTTCTATTTTGTAAATATTTGTAATATATTGTAGTATATAATTTTAACTTGGAAATCTTGACAATTTTGCTAAAATATGCAATTTCTTGCAGTTGTCTGTGTAAGTCGCACAGGAAAAAATAATTTTTAATATATGTATTTGTGTAACGATGGAATGGACTAGTGATATGGACTGAAATTGATTTCATTGAGTATTTTTTATATCATTACTAATCATTAATTCATAATGTAATCCTTAGGCAAAAACACAATATATGGAAATAACACTGCACGTCGCTCATTTCATTGTATAACATCAAAACTGCAATTCAGATCCTAACAATATAACATAGCATTACATATACGCCTTTTAAACTAAATATTATATATTTAATTAACTAATTCTTTTAAATAATTATTTCTTTTATTTACGTGATGATACATATCAAATCCACTTATTTACGGATTTTTCACGTTATTTAAATATATTTATTCCCGACGTTTCGGATTCTTTTCAGCATCCATGAACACGGGCAGACTAAGTTGGTATATGTCTGTATCTCTGTATGTTTTTCAAATAACCGTCAGTTTTTATTTAAAAAATTGACATATCTTTCGATTTCTTAATTTTTAATGTTGGTTTGACAAAAAGTATTTTTTTTTCTTCGTTTTGTGTTTTTTTTTATACTCTGCGTTTAATTTTAATCATTGGATCCAGGAAGGTGGTAAAGACCAACCATCTTCTCTATTAAAATTGGATATTTTTTAATTTCTATTGCTTCCGAATCATCCTTGGTATAAATCGATGTTCATTAGCCAGTATTTTTGGTTCATCAAATCTAATATAATGATTGGGCTTGTCTAGAACATGGTCCCAATTCAGATTTCTTATAGCGTCTGCTTAACATCAGCTATATGTTCTTTTACTCTGGTTTTACTGGTCATTCGTCTGTCCAATGTAAGAGAGACCACAATCACAGTCTAGTTTGTACACACCCGGTACCTGTAGAGGAATTTTACATTTGACCGATGGTAATAATTGGCTAATCTTCTTCGGCGGCTTATTATTATTATATTATTATATTTAGCCAATTATTACCATCGGTCAAATGTAAAATTTATGTGCTAATAATATAATACGCAAAAAAAAATATTTGTATAACACTAAATATAAATAAAGTGTAAAGGTACTTAACCAATTTATAAAATAATTTTACCACTGAGTAACATAGGCCATATTGATTACTAAAACAATAAGAAAACCAACCAAAAGTATAAAAATATAGTTACAAAAAGTCTTTAGGCTGTATTTAAAGAGAATTTTTCTAATATCTTTCTTATCTAGGTTAGCGTTCATAAGCCATTAGCCGTTAAGTTAAGTTCAAAAGTTAGTCTCGGCGTAAATCCTCATACTTTATCGCTCTAAACTTCGGTTATGAATACAAGTTGGGAGATGTCAATCGCAGTGCGCAGAATAAGTTTGCGGAAGTCTTTAATTGCTCAACTTTGTTCAATCTCATGAATACACAAATATCTTACCATTTTTCAGATTTTTAGGTTAATTTTATTTTTTTTTAACATAGTAGAAGTGATGCGTAAAGTTGTAACATTAGGAAGGCATATATAGCTCGCGGTCATAGTAAAATGCCGTGAAATTAAAGAAGAAAATTCCTTCATAACAATAAGGACATAACAATAGCATGTATTCAATTTAACGATAATGTAAAAAAGTTTTTTTTTCTTTTATTGGTGGTCCCATGGACGTGTTGTCTCGTTAACCTAGAGAACACGCTACGTTGCAAGTGCAGAAAAAAAAGCTAGCTATTTATAGTAATCTATTAAAACTATGCAGAAAATGTTTCACATTGATTGAGTTCTACAATCTTTGCAACGTGCTGCCAGATAAGAGATTTATTGAGACATGACGATTACGGTCACATTTCTAAGTTTCATCTTAAATTTATATACTTATAATAACGAATATAAAAATATAAACCAAAACACAAAAACTGTATAAAAAAAGAATGTTGAATGTTTCTGTTTTAATTTAACATCAGCATTGAAAGATGTTCTTTTTTTCAATAAGAACTAATCTTGTCCCAAACAAAGCAAAGGTAGTATCTAGTACCATGATAACTAGATAATTAATTAGAATATACACTTATTTTTCTTTTTTATAAATTCATAATATATAAATTACCAATGATATAGCACAATGTGACATACTTGTCAGATTCAGAAATTATTGTCAGTTTTTAAAGCTGTTTTGAATCTACCTTAACCTATAAATCAAGTAAGAATTGTATTGTGAGCATCTTTTTTGTAGTTTGTAGGTCAAACGTTCAAAGAGAGGTTTAAAATCAGCTATTCCCAGTAAGCCATTCGCCTGAGACAACATCGTCTTAAGCAATGTCGTTTATCCCTTTGAGTCGGCTCTCTGCACTAACTCCAATTATTTAAACTCGGCTCCTATTTATCGACACATTAAGACACTCCATTATTTGAAAACTGAACTTGAACAGTTAAAAAAGTAAATTTGAAATTCTTAGTTATAAAACATATAATGTCGTTCTAGTCGATTCCGGTGACAGTGGCCTACCGTTATTAGAAATCAGCAAACAGGTGCACTCTCTCTACCTTTACTCTCATAGTCCGACGAATAAATAACACGACCGATGAAAGATCTAGTGCAGGATCACCTTCTTACATGCCCATCTGACGCATTAATTATCTTAATTTACAGAGACCCGACTGTCTGACACCAGCCCACATCGCCCTAACCGACTAGCACAATAGGACTAGGAAAATTTGTTAAGTCCCGCAGGTTCAAACCCACGCTCCGTTTTTATGCACATCATACCACTAGGCTACGGAGGCAGTTTGAACATGTAGCATTACTATAAAACAAATATGTACATAATAATATAATTATAAAAATTAAGTTCAATCGAATTTTGTGCAAAGTCCGAAAATGTACCAATAATTAATAATTAGACGAGTATTACGAAATATCCTTCACAATTTCAAGTGACACTTTGACCCCATTTCGATAGCTCTCACAACAACTAGAAAATATCTTACTTGGAGCCTTCAAAAGATGACATTTGAGTGGACTGTGACATACAGATATATAAGCTTTAACATTCAAAGAAATTGTATTCAATTACAAAGTTTAATGACAAACTAGCTTTAATAAACTGGTAAATTTGGTTTTAGGTTAAGCTTAAATCTATAGGCTTATTTCTTAAAGACCATACTTGACTTATTTGACTTTTATTCCTATGTAGGGGAATAAAGTTGGGACAGAGAGCGTCCATAGTGCAACTCAATCCCGTTCTGTTTTGAGCTTCTTGTTTTATTTCTTTTAAAGTTTTTCCAATGCCTTCCTTCGTCGGCAATTATCCGCCAGCCAGGTTTGTTTCGGCGACCACGTTTCCTTGGGGTTCCAATCTAGTGCTGCCTCGGTACATCCGAGTTGGATTCCACTCTATTTCCAGCGTTTAATCTGCTGGTCGACCTGACTTCCACCGCACCGATTACCAACGGGAAAGTGCTTGTTGCTCCTCAACTCACTTCCTGGGTCTTCAGGTATTTATTTAAAGTCCCGTCTTCGCTGCCACATCACGTGGTCGTTTAATTTAGCCTGCATGTCTGCGTGAGTGTGGCTTAAAGGGTATATATCTTCGGCATAATCAAAATCATCGAGGATATTGGTTATGACTCTGCGCTTGTTGTCAGTAGTCTAATGCAGTTTACATCAAGAACGAGAAGAAAGAAGAGTGATAGACACCCTTGTCGGACGCCCGCATGTACCTGCTATGTTCTCAACACGAGCTCATTGTAAACATAAAGTATGGTGATATCCTGTCAATATCGCTATCTCTTCCGTTTGTTCGTCCAGAAGTGAAGTGGAGCTGATAGTCAATATTAATTATATAATATTAGTAAGCTATAAATTATATTTTACTGTATTTCTCGTCATAGCTCAGGAGTAAGTCAGTCATAGTAAGTAAGGACAGTTAAAACTTGAAAGCATGAGAATTAGCGTTATTTAGTTGTCAATTCGTTACAGAATAATAGTAAACCTAAACGAATACTATGTAGGCGCTTTACATAGCTCACGATTTATTACCTCCATTAAATCATAGATTGCATTCTCCACGTTGTAAAAGTCAGAAAGTACAAAGATATAATGAAGTGGTTTATTTTCTAATTAATAAAGAATCTGACTTTATGATGCGCGTGAAAAAGGCTACAAGGGAAATGAAGAAAAGTAATAACAGAATGTGTATAGGTTTGTAAGTGATAAGCTCTGCTCACAAATAATACATCGTAGAAACATGCCAATCGACCACACAATGAAGTTTGTTTTAAGCCTCTTTATATCTCGTAATGTTTTTCTATTTAATCAATTTGTTCTGAAAATATTAACATTTACAAACTACTGCTATGTGGTAGAAATACGCAACGTGGTTTTACGTAATAAAAATGTGAACTTTGTTACATCAGTTAAATTTTTTTCTCTTTTTACTATAATGGAACAACCTTCGCTCCCATTTATATTTTTTGCTGACATGCGTATACTTGTATAAATAATTTCAAAACTAATTTACCCATATACGAGATAAGTGAGGTGTCTCAACGCTATACTTAGACTTTTGTTCATATTTGCGAAAAACAAAGTAAGAACACTTGAGAAATACTTCGAGCGAGGTAATCCCATACGCGTGAAGCAATTTACATTTTATTACTAAGTTCTGAGACGTTCCATGTTTTGAAGACACTCTTGGTATTTCAAGTTTATTCCATCCGACAAATTCATGGATAATATAAGACAAGCTTTCCTTAATATTTTCCCTAATTTTAGCTTTCTTTAAGTATTATACATAAGACGGTATATAACCACAAATGTTTTATTATAATATATTTTATTTAGTTTTTAAAGAAACAATATTTAATTTTCTTTAATACTTGCCTTAAAGCGAGTTAAAGAGTATTTAGGGTAGCTTAATTAATTACTTTAATCTTGTTTAATGTATGATTATAATATTCCGTACAACTTATTACAAAAATAAAATACACATATACATAGATAATATATATACAGTTCAGTTAGCTCGCTCAGTGAGCTATGGAGAGGGCTATGCTCGGAGTATGTGAAGGATCGCATCAGAAATGATGTGGTTAGTCAGAGAACCAGAGTCAATGACATAGCCCACCGGTTTAGTAAGCTAAAGTGGTAGTGGGCCGGTCATTTAAGTGTCAGATCTGACGACCGTTGGAGTCGGAAGGTTCCGGAGTGGAGACCGAGGCTCGGCAAACATTGTGTGGGACGCCTTGCGGCAAGACACTCGCAAAGTGCCCGGTGTGGGCTGGATGAGAATAGCCGAGGATAGGAAGCGGTGGCGTGCATAACGGAAGGTCCAGCAGTGGACTAACACGGGCCTTTTTTGCCGTTGGAAAATCCAGCTTACGGATTCCCCACCGCCAAAGTGAGGGGCTGCGGGGTATGGGGCTCCGGACCAAGATGGAGCGGCCGGTATACTCACTAAAACCAACGGTTGTTCCTTCTCGTGTCGCTGTAGCCGGCCGCGGGCGCTGATGACAGTCTTCGGCGACCCCGGCGCGACGTGGCCCTGCCCTCTCGGCCTCTTCTCCCGGGTGTTGGGACACCCGGAACGTCGCTTTAGGCGCCGTGCCGGAACAAACAGCAAGGTGCTCCTCTTGAGCCTCTTCTGGGCGGCGGGCACCTCTGCCGGCCGCCCAGGGCTCAGTGTCAGGGGAATGTTGCGCGCGTACGCCACTCTTCGGCGCCCTGGCTTCTTCTGCGGATCACGACCTTTCGCTCTCTAGCATCCTGCGCACTACGGCAGGAAGCGAAAGGTCGTGCCCACGACACTACGCAGCTCTCGGCGTTGTTCGACCCAGGCTGGGCACTCTTCCAGCGCGTATTGGGCCGTCTCTTCGGCTCATACGCCACAGTGGTGGCACTCCTTTGTAGGCTCCTACCGGCCACGCGGCACAGGTACCTCCGAAACAGCCGTGTCCCGAGAGAACCTGCTTCGCGCGGAATGTTAGGAGCCGTGTCCTTTCTAGCCACCACTTTAGAACGGGCGTATGGCTTCTACTATTTGACGGCCGGCGCTGGGTGCTCCAGCCGCAGCTCCCACAGCCCCTGTATTGCAAGGAGCACAATTCGTCTCTGCGTTAAACGCTTCACGATTTTGCGTGTCATCCTTGCGCAGGGCCATGCTAATCTTTTCTGTATCGTTCCAATTTTAGTATATGTACTGCCGAAGCAAGTACGATATGGATCATCCTTAGTTAGCCTCCGATGGACACGTAAAAGACGGCCCTGGCCTGCATAATGGAAAGCGCACCTGTGATTACGCGTACACTTGTGCACTATAATATCTCCTGCGCAGTTTGCTGATCTCTGATATAGGTTGGCCGCCGTAGTCGAGTTCGACTAGAAGGAAATTATTATTTTTATTAACACGGTTGATAATGATGATGATAGAAAAACGATTACCATTGAAGTATAAAAATTCTTTCTCTGTAATCATAAATATGAATTTCTTTTAATTTAATAAATTTACGCTTTTTTACTACATACACAAAATTAAACCATAACTATTAATTGTCAACCATTTTCTCAAAGGAAATTCGTCCTTCGATGCATCCAAAGCACAAAGGATTGCTGCTTCATTGGACAACTCTGCCTGAGACAAGTGGTGAAAAGTTAACACTCTGATGGAGGAGGATTATGCAGCAACTATTGTTAAGTCATAACAAAAGTTGTTAGGAATGAAAATAGGAATAAACTTTAAAGCTTTATGCTTTTAAACGTATCCTTTATGCATAAAACAACAAGATACCAAAAGAAAATTTTAAAAAAAAGTAGTCATCCAATATTTATGATTACTTTGATTCACTATTGTTTTATGATTTACTTTAAATAATAACATTGAATATTCAGTTTCACATCAATAAAAGTATTATTGCCTATGCCTAAAAATTTAAATCAAATTATTTATAATTATTTCTTTTATTTTACATATTGTTATAGATATACCCGTGATCATGGATGCTGAAAAGAGTTCGATACGTAACGTAAACGAGAAAATCAATAGACACAATCAGTGGATTAATTATATTTAATTTAAAATTTGAATTTAATACGAGGCATTTACACATTTACATTGGGATCCAGGACCGCTGAAGATTCGCAAAAAAATTGTAGTCAACATTTTTCCAACAAATTATTAGTTTAAAAAAGAGATACATTCGAATTGATTTCATAATATGTCTGCAAATTAAGTGTTCACCTGACTTGAATTTGCTTTCAGAACCAGTTTAAAATCATAGTATATTTTAAAAGTTATAACCTTTACAGTAAAGCGCTTGTCTACGCTGATTGGACCTTTGCTTTATTTTCTTAGGAATCCCTATTATTCGGTCTTCTCAAAGCGCAAAGCGGTCGGGTGCGTCAGTATGAATTTTGGGTCACACTCATTGCTCGAATAACGAGATCGGTCTTTGACCAAATTGCTCAATGGTATTTCCGTTATGAAGAAAAAATTAAATATACCTGAGTAAAAGAAAGTTATTAGCACGGCATTTAACATTAATAACTACTCGATTTGTCTATACTTTAATAGTCATACATTTCTTTGCTGGGCGTATGCGATTTAAGATTTTTTATAGGTAGAATTAAGGGGTATTGCATTCTGAAAAACAATAATATACCAGTAATAAGTTATTGTTACGCTTACATAGATAACTCTGTTTGCTAGCTTTAGTTCTTCTTGATGGGCGAAGATTGAAAGATTTAAGGTAGGGATTACGGAGGTTCATCTAAAAGCCAATATGCAATAACTCATAGCGATTTTCACTCTAAAGTGATCAGTCAGAGACGCGAAGACCGAAAATGTGCAGCAGTTTTTGATCAAATTAAAGTTAACGGCAATCAACACCATTAGTTATGTTCAGACGCTTGGTGGTAATCAGATAATTGATTGGTGATCTAATTAAAGAAAACTTAAGCATATCAAACTAGTTATTTCCAGACATTTTGGTATGATAATTGTTGATCAGTTTCTTTTAAAAGAAACTTTTAATGCTTATTCATTTTAATATTTCAAACTTTCCTATCTTTGTTTTTAAATATCTTCATCGATTTTTTTTGTAACAAAATTTGGCTGCTAGTTATTTAATAGTTAAAACTTTCTGCGCTATTTTAATTAAACCTTATTGACTAGTTAAATAAATTGTATAAACATTGATACTGTTCATAAAGTAACTTAAACCTAGTATCATTTTACATTAAACCATTATGACACTGAATTAAAAAATTGTAAATACCATTAACTTCAAACATAATTTACTACTTTTAAACACTATTATTTCACGAAACTTTGCTCATCGCAGGTAATCGATCTGAAAAGTAATTATTCTAATGTATTTAGAAGATATCGTGGTCCGATGGGCTTCTAAAGCTCGGATACTCATTCTGCTTTCCTGTTCGTCAGACAATGTTGTACTCTATAAAGGAATAGGAAAGCACCTGTTTTTGCGCGTGTATTACACATATGTGCTATACATGTGTATTATACATATGTAGCATGTTTGATGACAAAAGAAGCATATATAAATTTAAATTATTTTAATAAAAATAATTTCTATGCATATTATTTTTATTATATGATTATAGTAAACCGAGTATATCTTATATATAATCGGTTCACTTTTTTATTTAACAAAAGGCAGATAGTTTTTAATTTACTAAACCCAACTTTCGCACCGTAAACCAAAAATACTGTCCTATAATATGGGCAAAGCCGACATACGATTATTTCCGAAGGAGCCATCGAAACAGCGTTCACGATAAAGGGGTAGTATTTGTCAAATGGATAAGAATACGTCTCTGCAACGGATTCGTATCCAAGACTTGATTTATACGATGGTGAAATATCGGACTTAAGGTAGAGAAAGCGCCAATCCGGAAACCATTACTTCTTGCAGCGATAACTCTCAAGAGAACATTGTTTGAATGCCACAGATGAATGTTTACGACTATTTGGATTTATATAACTGCACGTATATCTGAATGCAGTTAATCTAATAAAACAAAAGTTTACTAAATGTCAAACAATTCAAACAATAAAATTTTGGTAATCTTTCTTTAATAGCAATCAAAAGCATTTTGTAATATCTAGAAACTATTTGCATGTATGTTTTTACAATGATTGTATCACGAGCAATAAGAGATATTAATTCCATGTCGAGTTTCGTTATTGCAGCTTTAAAGTTACGTTTTGATTAAAGCGTAATAAAGAAGGATAATATTCGAATTTATAATACAAGTCGATGACCAACCTTTAAAAGCGATCTTGTCTTTTTAAAGTCTAACTTAAATTTAATCTTTACTTAAAAACTTATTTACTCTTACTCTTACAAACCAAAAGAGAGTATATAAATATTTCATGTAATAATGAAAGAGGGTTACACGACAAGATTCCGCTACTCATTTTGTATGGAACGAATGTGATCAACTTGAAAGCGACTTTTCCATACAAATTGAATACATCTTAAAACATATGCAAAATGTTTAAATCCAAATTTTAAATATGTTTCGTTCAAATCTTTTCTACATAAGCTTTAACGCTTATTTCTTATTGGTAATACGGATACTTTTAGAGAAACCTGCTTTTTCAGTTGTGCTGAAAACAAACAGTCTTTCTCATCCTCCTGTAGAAAATGAAAAAAAAACGAACGACTGATTTAAATGGAAATAGTGATTTCAAATGTTTTTTTTTATAAAACAAACAATCTGTGCTACTTATAATTCGCCCTTGGCAGTTGTTAGAAATACGTAAAAGTTTAACATTAATTGCATCATCAGCGCTGCATGAGTCACTGCTGGACCGTGGCCCCCTAAACCCTTTCCATTGGCGGGTGTTTGGACCGTATCACCACGCTTGGTCCAATGCACAGTAGGTTGGTGGGTGGCGCGACTTTAGCATGCCCATAGACGCATGGATCATTTACTTTTCAACAACTGGGTGATCTTTGCCAATTACCCTAACCAACTAGGAAACAACAATGAAAATTTGTTGTGTCCCCGCAGGATTCGAACCACGACCTCCGGTTTCTAAGCACGTCCATACCACTGGGCTCAGGGGCGGTTGACGCTTAATTTTAATTTTTTGTGAGCTACTCAGGCAGACGGGCAGTCCACCTATCGAGCGATCGACATTGGCAGTACCGGTGGTACGACTAAACCCGACCATGAGACATAGGATGTTAAGTTTAATGGACCCAGTTAATACACTGGCTACTGTGGTTTTAAACCGGAACACAGTAGTGCTTTCACACTGGCGCTTTGCAGAAATAGGCATCGCCGTAGTAACGCATCGGACCTAATACCTATAAAAATACATAAACTTTCATTTTTTTTTCACTCGTAACTTAACTTAGTGATATGTTCAGTTAATTACTGGTAAAAGGAGGCATACCAACCTGTGTCTCTCAGCGATGAAAAAATTGTAGTGTCCAATGCTTCAGTTCATTTTAACATGACGTTTCACTTACCATCAAAATAAACGAAATTATTGTTGATTCCTACAAGACCACGCGTAGTCGAAAATGCAAAGGTTTCACTTCGAATTCCGATTAAGATAACACGAGGCAGGTAAGAACTAATAATTCATAATAGAACCATTTGGTAATAAATCACGATATTTATGCAAATACGAGCAATTCGCAACATAACAATGAACAATAAATCCCAATCGCAGCAAGATGACGCCTTTGCTGGAAAGTCTTAATGGCTTTGCTTACGTCACGTGCATTGGAGCTGCACAATTCTATACAACAGTTGCAGGTAGATTTGTTGTATAGTAAAGTACGATTATGGTGATCCTCGTTACAACTACTGCTTTATAATCGTAATCAATAATCACATAAAAATATTATTGTCGGTGAATTTATTTAAAAATCTATTTCAAAAGTTTTTGTTTTCTTCACAAAAATCTGGCACTTGAGCTAATGGCAAATTAATCTGTAAAACTTTCTTTATTCAATAATTCAATAATTTGGTAAAAGGTAGATAAGTCTATTCTTGGGCCTTTTCTCTTTCTCATCTATATAAATGATTTACCATATGTTATTAATAAAAACGAAGAGATTGTATTACTTGGTGATGATACTTCCTTAATTTTTAAAGTTCAACGACACACATGAATAAATGACTATGTAAATAATACTCTCTCTAGAGTGGCGCACTGGTTTAGTGTCAATAATTTGCTACTGAACCAGAAAGAAGAAGAAGACAAATGTATTAAATTTATGACTCCAAATGTAAGACCGAGTAAATGTGAAGTGTTTATAGATGAGGAAGAGATAGACGTGTTGAGTTAACCGTGTTTCTGGGAATAACAATAGATACCAGATTGCAGTGGGGCCCTCATATTAATAGACTGTCGAATAAAGTCAGCTCTGCAGTATATGCTGTCAAGAAAATCAGACAATTAACTGACGTGGAGACGGCCCAGTTAGTATACTTTAGCTATTTCCACAGTGTAATGTCTTATGGCATTCTATTGTGGGGAAGTGCGGCGGATACTAATACTATCTTTGTCCTCCAAAAACGAGCTGTTCGAGCGGTTCATAACCTGGGCCGCAAAGAATGCCTGAGAAAATTGTTTACAGAGATTAAAATACTAACCGTTACTTCTCAATACATATTCGAAAACCTAATGTATGTGCAAAAACATAGAAATGATTTTCGCAAACATTGTGATGGACATAACATAAATACTAGAAACAAACATAATTTAATTCTTCCAGTAACTAGACTGCGGAGAATAAGTAAATCTTTTATGGGACAATATACACGCTTTTACAACAAAATCCCAGTAAAGGTTCAGAATTTAACTGTTAATAAATTTAAAAAAGTAGTAAAGGACCGTTTATATGTTAAAGGTTATTACGATGTTAATGAATTTTTGTATGTAAAATATTAACTGTAACAAACAAAAATAGATTTTAATCTATGATCAAAAGTGCGGAAACTCAGAAAATGTTATATTGTACAATAAATTCTAAACATAATAGACACATTGAAATTGTGTATGATTTAAATTAATACTTGAACCACTTACAGTCAAAATAAATCAGAAGTTTATTGAAATTATGCGATAGAAACTTAATTAATTACTTTATGTTCAAAAATATGTTAAAAAAACACCAGAAAGAGGTAAAATCTGCCTCAAATATAAAGAAGCGGAAATGAAGGGGTAAAATTTGTCAAAAGGATCTGAAAGTGTCACGAGAGATTTATATCCTGGACTTGATTTATGCGAAGGTGGATTACCTGACTCCAAGCCACGAAATCCGAAAGCCATGTAGTCGAAATCGACAATATTTCCCACTGAACGACTGTTAAGGATTTACATTTCTGTCATTTATGATACAAGTAAAACGTTGATTGGACAAGAGATGCGTACTTTATCCAGCGGAGTAGTGTAAACAATATATTTCGTATTTAAGTTACCATAAGCCATTAATAACGAAAATTTATAATAACGACATCAATGATAGTAATAATTCTATTACAATTAATGAAATTCAATAATAATCTTTGTAGATTGTCATTTTAGCTTATTAGCTAAAATGAAATAATTATTTTTATTTGTATTCATGTCTATGATAATAAAAACCTTTTTTTAAACTTTATCTAATTTACCTTTATTTAACCAATTTCTGTAAAGTTGCAAATAGTAAATATTTTTTTGAAAAATAACGTCATAAAGAAGTTTCACTTCTTACGAGTGTACGCTAGTACACGCACACATTTTTTATATCTTTATTTATTAGTTTGGAATAAAATTTAATATTTAGATATGTTAAACCCATCGTAGATGAAAATTCAAATTAAAACAAACTACGTAATAATTACTAATATAATAATTACGTAATAATAACTAAAAATACAGAAACAATCAACAGGGTAAGTTTTACGGTTATAGTTCAAAAAATAATTTATACATTGCTATTACAATATTTGAAATGGACAAACTGAGGCATGTTTAACATCTAACTTACTTACTATGAATTGTTCTATAAGTATTTCCCTTCTATCTTGGTTTTTGTAACATTCCATCAAAACATGTACTAGGTAAATCGTCTACCTGGCTTGTTGTCTTACCTTGGCTGAACCTGCTTATTTCATTTGATGTTCAACCATGGAATGTTTATTTTATTTATTTATTTATTGATGCGGGAGCCGGTCCAAAAACACCCTTATTGAGAAGAAGAACTGCATCCGTAGCCTAGTGGTATAGGCGCGTGCCTTAGAAACCGGAGGTCGTGGGTTCGAACCCTGCGGGGACTCAACAAATTTTAATTTTTGTTTTCTAATTGGTTAGGGCAATTTGGGCCGATCACCCAATTGTCTGAAAAGTAAGATGATCCATGCGTCGGATGGACATGTTAAAAGTCGGTCCACCTGCCAACTCGCATTGGACCAGCGTGGTAGAATACGGTCTAAAACTCCCCAATGGATAGGGATGCATTAGGAAAGACCTATGTCCAGCAGTGGACTAACACAGGCTGATGATGATGACAATGAACATAATGTTTTAGTCCTCTTACTTCACTGTCCTTAGGTCATGGATTTGTACCCTGAGAGTACATAACACTGTGATAACGCAATTCAGAGCAATAAGGCTGACCACAAAATTGTCCAAGAATTAAAATGAACTGATATCCTAGTCGTTGTAGGTGTCAATCATTGGCAATTGTTATTTGTCGTCAAGTACTATAAAATGTACTGAACTTTTTTTTTCACTGAAAGCGTCTTTTATATTATTATTGTGCTAAAACTCTGCCCTTGTCTATATGTTATTTAAGGAGATTATTTCAACCGTACATATTTACTGTAAACAAATCGATACCCATTATTTGAGGTCTCTCATTTTCCCGTCAAACGAAGCGTACGAAACAAACCCTTCCTCTGGGAAATACGGGGTATTCCGTTTCCGCGTCCTATGCATACATTGGGTATTCATGAGTAAGAAAAGCCTGATATTTGCATTGCATTTGCGTTATGCGTTCCATTATATTACTTCTATGGAGCAATGAAAGTTATGTTTATTTTGATTGTTAAGTCACTCTTGGAAACTATCAAAAAATAAAGGCATACTTTGCCTTAATTTTTTATTAGATTCAATATCGTAGCCATGTTTGATCAGACTAAAGGATATGTAGCATGTATTTGTAGCATACGAAAGCGCCCTTAGGGTGTTTTTCTCATTTTTTTTTTATGTAGGAGAAAATTGAAAAGTAATAAGCAATCATCTTGCAAATGTCAAAACGCTTTTGCCTATTTTTTGACCGCGCGAACGTTGGCTCAATCTTAATTCGATTTGGTTAACATTAAAGTCCGCGAAAGCATTATCTCTAGTTTAAGGAATAAGCTACAATAAGCATTTTAATATTTTTTTACTTTTAATGGGGCATGTTCAAAGCTCATTTAAGGCAATATAATCTGTATAGTCATTACTCGTAGTATATTGCCAAATAGTGTAAGTTTACACAAAAGTTAGTGCATTTAAAAATCTTGCATAAAACATGTTATACGCATCATTTTGATACAATGAATGACTTAAAAGATATAAGAGATTTAAAAGTGGTTGTCAGAAATCGGGGGACAGTTTCGTGCAGAAAGCACGTTGTTAACCGCTTGTGTTGCGCTAATGAATCATACGCTGTTTGCAGTCGGTCATATTTTTGTATTAAAATTTTGTAAACATAAATGACAGTATACGAAAAAAATGTATAAATCTGTAAAATAAATTTACTGTAATTTTTTTTTGTACACGAAGCTTTCACAATATATAAATGAAAAAAAAAGTAAATAATTCATTCCTCAAAGAACTAAAGCAACAGACAGAGTGCAAAGATGTGCCAAACTCGATGGGCCAAAAAGTATCTGGTATGGAGGCCAGGTCCGTGCTGTTGTCGGTTTGGGTTTGACGCGATTAGCAGGGGATCGGCCGTCTTAGCGTTCATTAAAAAGGCCTATGTCCAGCAGTGGATCGATAAGGACTGATTTTGATATCTTAATATATATAAAAATCTCGTGTCACGTTGTTTGTCCGCGATGGACTCCTAAAATACTTAGTCGATTTTAAAATATAGTTGCCCATGTGCAGTTTAATCCAACTTAAAAGATAGAATAGCTTACATCTTAGTTTATAATCGCAATAATGTTTTATAACAATTTATTTTCTATTATTATTTGATGCAAAATGTTAGCTACAAAACGATTGTGACAGTTGGCGATTGATTGCGTTGTGTATCAATAGATGGCGCGGTTTACTGGTTTTAACTTTTCGTTGATAATCGGAGAATTGGGACAATAAAAAGTAATTGCTAAAAATTAATTAATTTTGGTCAGTTAATTTTTAAATAAATTTTATCTATTGTGAAAAACAAAAATGCTATTTCATAACGCCGCTATTTAATACCAGGCCATCAATTTAAAAAAAAAAGTAATGAATAAAATAGCTTTTTAACATGCGCCAACAACATAAAATATAAAAATTAGAAATTAATTTTTACAGAGCCAAATTAATAAAAATAAATTGTATCCTATATAAAGGAATAAATATTTTATTCGTTATTTATTATTTCATATGATTGTTGTTTCCTTACGCTTAGGACGAATGTAATCAACTTTTGTTCTTTGTTTTTTAATTTTTTAATTAGATAAATGTAATAAAACATTATGGTCCTCATGACTGATATTTTCTTTCTGTTTATCTTAAGCCCTTAAATTGTTTATTACAAAGTAAGATAAGTAAATCCTAGCCGCAGGAACACGTCACAGGGTCTACTAGTTATATTATAATTTTTTCATATTCAATCACCATTTAGGTTGTTAGTAGAAAGCCACAGTTAACACAAGTAAAAGCTGGAATTTTTTTCCTAACAAATTACGATTTAGTAGGAGATAAACTGACTAAATACCTTTAAGGGTAGCATATTAAATTTACGCACTCTTAAATGCTACATTTAAAAAATTGCTGTGTAAAATGTTGCAGGCGTTAAATCAAATAATGCCTCATCCGTCATCAATCGTTTTAAAAAGCATTTTTTGCGGAAAACTTGAAAGCAGTTTAAACTAACTTTCATTAAAAATAATTGCGACAGTATAACTTAAATAAGTTTTATTTAATTAATATATTGTTTTAATTTGGATCAAATCAATAAAATAAAAAAAGCTTAGATAAAAATCGTTTATAATATCAATATGTGATTTTTAATTCTATAAATAAAAACAGATACTATAAATAGTTACAGTAACTCCGTTTATATTTATTCTTACTTTAGATATCCTTTATTTATCATTTACAAATATATATCATCCATAAATTGATAGTATACAATTAAAAAGAAATAGTAAAAGTGAACGCAGCAGTTAGACGATGTAATAATTAAATGTCTATCAATAATAAATTAATTATAAAAAACATGTGCATTATAAAAATCACTATATTATCCTTAATTGTCCAGTGGGTTAAAAGATACATATTTTTAATTCATTAGTAACAATAGAATAAGAACTAGTGTAAGAGAATATTATGTTTGATTTACCTAAAGCTATGAGTCGGTCAAATTCCCAACTAACTAAATACTCTTTACTGCGCTTAATTACGTTACAATTTATTCCAAATACTCAAATTCAAATTCAAATTCAAATATCTTTATTCAATATAGAAGTGTAACACTCGCTTATTGATTGTCAAGGACGCTACCACCGGTTCGGAATAGGACGCCTCCGACCTGAGAAGAACCGGAAAGAAACTCAGCGGCCTATTTTGTCATCTTTTAAAATAATCAAATATATACATATAAATTTTCTTATGAGCTACATACAGTACTATCATCGTATATTACACTTGAAAAAGCCTGGAGCGAGCATTCCATTACCAGCCTGTGTTATCATTTATAAATTCATTTATGTCAAAACATAATAGTTAAAATACGATTAAATTAATACGCTAGTACATTTGGTTAATTTTAATTTAAAAATTTAATTTAATTTAAGCGCAAAACGAGTCACATGCTACTGAAGCCTCGCGAAAATCAATTAATCTCTATCAGAACAAGAAGGCGTCTTCACCCATCAGCCGTAATGGCTTCGCTTGGGTCACGTGTATTGGAATTGCGATTGAATTGTATAATTACCTAGTTTTGTTATAAAACTTTGACATTAAAAAAGGGTGGTTGCCACCTTAATGACAAATATGATTAAATAACATTGTTTGAAAAAAATTCTAAAGCAATAAAATAGTAAATTTAAAAATAGTCGCTTTCATGTCATCTAGACTAAATGGTAGATATTACTACTGTATCTAGGACGGTACTGACTTAATTATAACATTTACAACGGCATTATATAAATAAATAATTTTCTTTATCTGCATACAATACGATACGCTACTATTTGATAGATATAACAAAACCTTCATAGCACGTTATCCATAAATGCATATTTAATATGTCTTCTCATCAAATATTGACCTATCACAACTTTTATTTTGTCACAAAGGTTTATATCTATATACCTTTGAAATAAACGTAATAAAAGTCTGTAGTGTAATTTCAGAAGTTATTAACAATCATATTGATACCAATTTTTAAATTTTCAGACGAAAAGTATAACGGTTTTATTGTATTTGATTTAAAATTAAAATACAGTGGATGAGTCACTTCTATCTATATCAAAGTCCTATAAAATAAACTTACAAGCTTACTCCAACGCTCCACAGCTATGGGTGCTTCAAAAATATTAGATAAGACTATGCTAGACTAAGTTTTAGAGTCTTTCCTGCTCTTGTATTGGTCCTTGAGCTGCGTGGCCAGCCAGGAGACGCCGTCAGCGATGCCGGCGCCGGAGACGGTGCTGGTGGCGCAGATGTGCCACGGCTTGTCGCTTATGCGCTCCAAGCCTAGGGCTAACCAAGAACACGTACACACTCGTTAAAGGAATGAATTAAATATTAGAGGGAAGTAAGTAAAAAATAAAGTACAAGGTCAATATTTTTTATAGCAATCTTCTCAGCAAAAACTCTTGATTAAGATTAATGTACCACAACAACCTGATAGCGGTTTTAATAAAGTCACACAAACCCAATAATGTTGTTTCTGTTCGCTGAGCAAGAGGCTATAATGCATTGCGTAAGCATATATTGTAGGCACTCTAAATAAAATGTGGAATATAGAAATGTTACCAGCTTAACATTAACCTATTTGTTGTGCTGTTACTTTCATTATTCAGCTTATTGACAGCTACTCAAAGATTTATTAAAACTTGTTAACGTGCGACACTGAATGAAGATATTTCAATTTAAATTTGCATCAATACAAAGGGCAAAGTATCAATGTTAAAACATTGCTGTAGGATACTTTGTCCACGAAATTATCACATTCAATTCTAACATCACACAAAGAATATCAAATCGATGAACTGCATAATAGCAGTCTTTCATTTATCAACCACAAGTTTATTATATCCTCCATTGACTAGTGGTATGGGCTTGCGCTTTAGAAACCTTGATATCATGGGTTCGAGTCTTGCGGGGACTCAACTACTTTTCCAAGTAATTTCCTAGTTGGTTAGAACAATTTGGGCCGATGACCCAATTGTCTGAAAAGTCAGATGATCCACGCGTCGGATGGGCATATAAAAAGTAGGTTTACCCATCAACCGGCATTGGACCAACGTTGTGGGATACGGCCAAAAACACCCTAATAGAGAAAGCGTGCATTAAGGGAGGCCCTGTCCAGCAGTAGACTAACACAGGCTGATGATGATGTTGTTTTAGCTCAGGAATAGGTTAAAACGGTACCAGCTGCCACGTGGGCGGCGGAGAGGGCGTGGGGCGCGTCGCTCTTGTTGGCCAGAACTAGCAGGGGCAGACGGCGGGAGCGAAGAGCTGGGTGCGCCAACGCCAATTGCAACTCCTCGCGTGCCACCACTGACAAATGTTATTGTACCATATTACTTTAAAAAGGATGTTAGCGGATGAAATGATTCATGATGTTAGTGTTGCAAGCAGCTGACAAGTTTCGTTTTTGTTAAATTGACTTAAACACGTATGACATCTTTTTATCTTTTTCAGCCTTCGGCTCCTAACATTTGTACAAGTATCATATCTTTGAAAACGGCAGAGGTTACGTAAAAGCACGGAACTTGTGGACCACAAACTTAATGTAAAAGTACAGCTATACTGTGCTATGCTAGTTTCTACCTTACAGAATGATGCCTACATTCATGTGTTTATATTCTGTATAATGTAATCTTTAGTTTTTTACGTCAAATCCAACAACTACGTTTTTTTAACTTAAAATATTAGAACTTATCATATATCTTATCTTAAATATATTTGTTACCGTAACACTGTATTGTTTTCATACAACGGTTTTGCAGTAGAAATGGGCGCAGAGATGGCCCCCTGTAAAATAGGGAACGACCACCACCTCTAGTGAGTACTTATCGCTGGTATAGGTGTAAAATAATACGTGTTATGGACCTAAGCGCAGATGGTCCGACGCGTCCACCACGAAGATGATGGCGTCTGCGCGAGAGAAGTGCCGCTCCCAGAGGGCGCGGTGTCTCGCGGCGCCGGGCACGTCGCTGGCCCTGAACCACACGCCACCACCTAAATAGCTAGAAATATCAACTATAGCCTATCTTTTTTGACCGACTTCGCAAAAGAAGGACGTGCTCAATTCGGAGCGTTTGTACGCACAATAAACATTTTAATGTAACCAGTTTTAAAAATTGCAATCATGCACATTCAAGACTTATTTAAGATAGTTTAAGTTCACATTAAAGTTATTGCATTAAAACATTGTGCATTTTATCTACATAAAACATTTTATAGACGACATTTTGATGAAATAAATATCTTAAAATTTATGAGGGATTTAAAATGCGGTGGCAGAAACGCGACGCAATTTCGTACGAAGAGCACGTTGTAACCTGCTTACATAGCATAAAATAAGTAGTTCTACGCTGTTAGAACTCAGTCACACTTTACTATTTTGTTTAAAATTTGACTGGCTGCTTATATAGTCCTTCCCATTGGCTAATAATGGTTTACCATAAAAAGACGATGCTATCCTGAAAAATCTATTATTTTAAGAGCCTTCCCTTTTGATATATTTACGACGTTTCCTCTCAGGTTATAGACTTCTATTTTCGGTCAATTGACGATCAATAAGAAAGTGTAATGTTAAACTAAAAATACTTTAATAAAATACTATAAAATTACATAATATAATTATAATATAATAAGTACTAAATTAAATAAAAATACTTTAATTTCGACTATAACCGTGTATATCTTAAGTTTTTCCGCAAGTTTTCTCACAATCCTAAAGTACAAAGATTGAAAGTGTGTTTTCTTGAACTTGGATAACAATTATTTTTACTATTTTAAAATTCATGACAGATGTAATAAAAACGTATCACTATTATGGTTGCTAATACTCAACAAAGGTTTATTCCAGATGAGTGATTTGTTACAAAATCACACAATCGTTAATTAAAAAGTTTTTAGTTTTGCCGATAGAATGTAAAGTGAGGTTTGCTTACCTGAGATAGATTAATCAATATACACCAGATATGGCACGCTACGATGTGGCCTCGTGTATATGTCGTTCAATAATAATCGATATTGTTAAGCTAAAGATAATTAAGTACACAAGTAGACCTGTGAATACATCCTGTTCACTGTGTGGTTGTGGATCTGCCGTCCTGAGGGCCTGGAGCAGCGAGCTCTTGCCGCTGTTGTCCAACCCCAGGAGGAGAACTGTGGCCTCCACGCGCCCACCTCCAAGCCACACGGTTAGCTTATTCATTAGACCCATATTGTTTGATATCTATCTGAAACCGGATTCACTTAATATTAAAGACAGTATTTGCAATACTCGCACAAGTCTTCTTTGATATAGAAAGATGAAATGTATATATATATATATATATAGTCTATCCTGACGCTGTTGACTAATTTAACGCTGTCTTTACAGTATTCCTTTGCTAAGACTATTTTATTGTAGTTCTAAAATATTAATTCAGAAGTTTAGTAGTGCACACTATACGCAGCCGGAGAAAATACTTTAATGAAATATTTTTCTAATAATTGCTTATGTAAACCAAGCAATCCAATCAGAATTGAAATCAGTATACACAAAGAAAACGTATTTGCGCCAAAACGTAGGCTATAATGCGTATGACGTAAAAAAGTTTAGATTAAGTAATTGGATTTATACGCAGATTTTAAACTTGATTTGGTATTGGTAAAATTGAGAACTTTATAAAAATAGTATTTTTACAAAGCGTATAGCTACGCGTATATGCTAATTTCTTATCAGTATGAAACGAATTTAATTTAGAATTTAAATGTTATCTAATCTGCGTCACATTGATATATTTTTGCAATCCTGATCCTGTGAGTCGTCATGTGACAGCTTTGTCAAATGACGAATCATCATTATCATCATCATCAGCCTGTGATAGTCCACTGCAGGACATAAGCCTTTCCAAATGCAAGCCTCATCCATTAAGGGGTTTTTGGACCGTATCCCACCACGTTGGTCTAATGCTGGATAGTGGGTGAATACCTTCGATAAATTAGTAAACGAAAAGTAAAATAATATTTGATATCACATGGTTATTCCTAAGTTCAACACGTTTAATTAAATGTTGCATCTAACTTTACGCATTAGTATGGATTAAATTTCAAAACTAAATAGAGACTTTTGAAAGCTCGTGTATTAATATATTTAATTCTTACAATAATCGTATAAACAAAATGTAAAACACGTTTTTTTTTTAATTCATTTATTAAAATTATCTATAAAACTATCCGACACGATTATTAAAAAGAGAAAAGTTGGTGTAGCTAAACAAACAAACTCTACGATAAATTATATTTTTTCTTATTAGTATAGACAACAGATTTATTTGCCTTTTTGTGCCAATACCATTACGTAAATTTACTTTACAAAGCAAACCAAGGTGACCTTGACATTTTAACGTCAAAAAACCAGCCTTACATTTATTTCAATTAGTAAAAACATATACAAACGCACTTATATATAAATGTAACCAATTAAGAGTAAAGATATTATTAAAATTACGCTATGTAAAATTCTGTAACTTTCAACGGAAATAAGGTAAGCATGAACTTGGATAGGAAAATAACTTCGTCACGCAGTTATACAGAAAAAAGAGCTTAAGTAATTTATAACCTAATATTTAGCATCTAATCAGAATGCTTCGTGCAGTATATAAAACAAAATCGCTTTCTCTGTCCCTATGTCTCTATGTATGCTTAAATCTTTCAAACTACGCAACGGACTTTGATACGGTTTTTTTATAGAAAGAGCGCTTGAAGATAGCTAGTTGCCTATAATTAACAAAATCATTGTTCTGTGATAGACTCAATGGCCCAAGTAATAATAAAAAGGTACATATCTACATTACAATACTACTTACTGAAGTTGTTCTTTTCTGCGATGAACTGCGCAATTGGTAAGTAAAACACATAGGTCTTTAAGAATTCTATATCAAATAGATTATATAATTTTAATAACTTAAGTAATTACTGAAAAACAAATCATAAATTAAACAACAACACTGTTTCTAATACTTCGAGCACTAGCGTTAAATATAGAATCATCTACGTTGCCTAGCAACGAAATAACACAACATGAACAATAATATGTTGATTTGTTATAATGCTAGCAACATGGTTTCTTTGAATTAACATTTATTTAGTTTTCGTCAATTAAACATAATTTTAAGCGTAATTTGGTATATTACTATATAACAAAAAAAAACTTGTAACGCCATCTGTTGTAGGTTTATATCCTTAAATAACTTAATAAAGTACAGTTAATGTTTGCACTTGCACATGTTTTCAACTTTTTTGTATTACCAACCAAACTATAATGAGTATGGCGATATATGTATAGTTTTATTTATTTGTAAGAGCTTCATATCTTTGTTGTAATTTGGACGATATCGCAAAACTGTTTATTCCAATGGGCTCTCCATTATAGCCTTGCTTTTGTCCTTTTCCTGTATACAGATACATCAACATGTAGAATAGGGTTCTGAACTGTTTAGATTTATACAAAAATTTCGTATAGCTTGTAGTGTACCGTGCCAATCCACGCTTAAATTAAAAAAAAATAACATTTTCATATTTGAAGTTATTTAATTTCTAATCAGTTTTAGTTTTTTGAACAAGACGTACGTTGATTGGTTTTCAATTTATAATCTGTAAGTAATACAATGAGTATTAGTTAGACATCATGATTTTCTTTAATCAGTGAATTTACATCGTGAAAGTACATAAGGTGCCAGCAGAATGCCAGCGTTGGCTGCATCCATGCAGGTTTAAAGCCTTATTGGTCCAGTATTTCTTCTTATTTATTTCATCTTATTATATTCGTGATGTATATTTGTTTCTTGTTTGATTGATTTTGTTGTGTCTATCTGTGATTGCTAAACTAATTAAATGAGTTTATTGTTATTATTACCCAAGACTAAAAAGATAAAAAACCAAATTACATAAATAATGTGGGAAGAAGAGCCATAAAGGATCAATTTATCTAAAAAAGAAGGAGTTAGACAAATTGACAAATAAATGAAATACTGTTTTCTTTTCTAATTATTGACATGCTATCTAATTTTTCTACGGAAATCTTTATGTTTTGTACCCTTAAAGCTAAATGTGTCGTAACATTAATCAATTAAGTAGAATAACTGTATCGTAAAGTTTATCACAATTATATCAAAAGAGTTTACTGCTCATGCAAAGAAAGCTATTTCCGAAACACAGGAAGGCTCAAAGTTGTAAAGTTACTGCGCAAAAGTTGTGTTGTTTTTTTTGTTAATTTTGCCAGTTGTTGCCTTTAAAATAAGTTATTCCCTAATTTAATTAAACTTATAAAATATCAATATTGTGAATGTGATCTTTACACATGATCTGAATAAAATCTCCTTGGATTGCTATTTCTATAATACGGTACAACTCTGCAATACCAGTTCTAATATCGAAACATAAATAGATATTCAAACAGGTTTCGAGTCTTAATGTATTCAAATCAGGATATATATATGTGTTTTGAAGAAAATAAATACTCGGACGGCACGTGACCATTGGGATCGGAGATAAAGAGATTCAATATACACGTGACTATATTTATGGGCAGCAATCAGTAAAAGCGGTTTAATAAACGATGGCTTTTTTAAACTTTTTTAGATGTTCCACTTGGATTTGTAAAGAGAGTTTATACTGTATAGAACCAATATTGAGATGTTTTACAGACACCGCTTTCATATGTCAAATATCATGGGCTGGAATAATAAAATTGATAATTGTTATTATTTCATTTAAGCGTTATTTAAATATTTTATATATTTTTATATCTAACTCTCCTCCTCCTCATGCGTCGGATGGGCATGTAAAAAGTCGGTCCACCCACCAAACCGGATTGGACCAGCGTGGTGGGATACGGTCCAAAGTCCCCTAATGGATGGAGTGTATAAGGGGAGGCCTATGTCCAGCAGTGGACTATCACAGGCTGATGATGATGATGATCTAACTCTCTAACTCTCTCTCTACAGCTTATTCAGTTATATACATTATATCATTGATTTTTTTTTTCATAGGGATGTAGTTTTTTTTGATTACTACATTTTTAATAGGTTGAAATATGAAAGGCATATAATATTCGTTCGGTACAAGAATACCGCTAAAACATAATATATTATGTTAATATCGTGAAATAAATCCTATGTTTTATGGATAAAATATAATGTAATAAAACAAAATTTAGTTTATTTCTTTTTTAATAACATTTGTAGTCATTTCCCTTTACAATCACGTTAGTTTTTTATTTATCTACGGAGGAGGAAAATCAATTTTGCTTTTCACCGATTGTTACATATAGGGAAACATTCCTCTCAAACAATTCTACAATACTCCATAAGAGATTCCGTCTAAAACATTTATGTTACATAAAACTATATATATCTATGGTGTGAAAATATTTTCCTTCGTAATTTTTCAGAAAAAATTGTATTAATTGTTCTCTTTCAAATAGCTTCAGTACCTATACGACTCTATATAATACAATGGCATTATTCATTTTGACATTTGACACAAATAATTTCATATTGATGAATATGAAAATGTCACTCATTTAATACGAACATTTCGACAATTCGGGTGTCATCGTATGCCGATAAAAATCCGAGTTTAACGAACGGAAAATAATTTTTAACTACATCTACAACACAAACACTTTTTAATAAACACACACTGTTTCCGCGTTACAGTTTGTCACTTAAAGCGAGAACGTCACGCTATCACATATCACTGAACTTAGTCCTTGCTCTTTAACGTCAAATCATCACTAACAACCGCATCAACGGACTTCGCACACACGGACTCATCCAATCCCGCTTCGACGGCGTCCTTTCTCGAGCTGCAGCATATCCTGTGCCTCAGTGGCAATTGTATTTGCTCGTAAATACTTTCTATCGAACGGTCCTTCGTCTCCGGCAATATTAGAGCAGCCACCACTGAGTATGAGAGCGTGGCAAAGGCCGCCAAAGCCACCGCCGCTCTGAGCCCTCCTAAAGAGGCCGCCAAAGGGAATACGCACACCTCTGTCATGTTCCCGATGCACGCCACGGCGGTCACTAGCATCAGTGCGCAGCTTCGGTACTGTGGGAAGCGAACAAATATTGAAATTTCGTTATAATAGAACACTATTTGATGTGAAAAATAATGAAATCGTTGCCTCCTTTTTATCATACTCATCGACGAAAATATTTTTTTTTATCGCCTACGCAGGCCACCTGATGGCAAGAGGTCACCGACGCACATAGACATTGGCAATGCGCTGCATACTGTAAGACTTAGTATGTTAAGTCTTATTTATCAAGTAAATACGCTGGCCACGGCGCCCTTCAAACCGGAACACAGCAGTGTTTTTACACTGCTGCTTCGCAGCAGAAATAGGCACCGCGGTGGTACCCACACAGACGGTCCCCTGTACAAAGGGTACCTACCACCGGTGAAGATCATCATTTAATAACAATAACCTTAAAGTTTGTATCGTTAAATAGATGATATATTTAAGAATAAAGTTTCCAAGTAAGTAAGTCACCTTTTTACAAGTTTAGGATGACTTTTTCGATTTGAAAGGGCATCTTAATCAGAGTAATTACCTAATAAACGAAACATAACATCTAATGTCTCAAAGTGGTCAGCTAATTGTAGAACCTTACGTTGATTTTCTTTGCTTAATGATAAACATATATTTTTCATTGCAATTACCATCACTTTTTAAATTTTTAAAACGAACCCAAACACTGCCATAAATATCAAGGCATTTATACTTATTGCAATTCAAAGTGATAGTAATACTGTACTTGTCCTTTTGTCAATTCCTACTATGCCGATCTATATTAGAGAGCAGTCAACGGCGCGGGAACAATACAATTTAAACCACACTCGTCATAAACAATTCACCTCATAGCTAAATATGATATAATCATCATCATAAACAGCCTTCAGCAGTCCAATTCTGGCCATAGGCCTTCTCTAATAAACGCCAAGACGTCCGTTAAAAAGAGTTTTTCACAAATGCCACGCTAAGATAGCGATCGATTAATTGCTCGTACTAGGGATCAGTATCACTCTCCAAGTGGGTCACACGGTACACAATGAGGTCACCTCGTAGCTGAACATGTCGGCCAGCAGCGAGTAGGGCGCCGGCTGCAGCCCCGCGGAGTCCGCGGCCACGGCCAGCGCCAGCGCCAGCCCCGCGGCGCTGATGCCGGCGCTGCGCCCCAGCGGCTCCTCTAGGGCTCCCCCGGGGAGGAGCGCCGCGCCCAGGGCCAGCGCCAGCCCGGTCGCCAGGCCCGACCACACGATCAGGGGCTGTATATGGATTATTAGTGAATGCATTTTAAACGGAGTTACTGACGAAACTATTATAATTACTATAGACATAAGTAAAGATGAAGACTATTTAAAAGTTTGTATATGTTGTCTTGGAATATGTTGACGTAAATTGAGTTGGTAATTTTAGAATTAATAAAACTAAACGTAAATCAAAATCAAATATTATTGAATAAGGAAAGAAAAACACTACAAAATATTTAAAATAAAAATATAAAAAGACGAAGTTATGGACCGTATCCCTCCACGCTGATCCAATGCGGGTCAGTGGGTGAACCGACTTTCTACATGTCCATCCGACGCATGCATTATCTCACTTTTCGAAAAATCAGGTAATCAGCCCAAATTGTCCTAAAATTTCGCCCCCGAATCCCGGCAGAATTCAAACCTACGACCTCCGGTTTCTGCAGCACACGCCCATGCAGGTAGGATAAGGAGGCTGTTATACTCATGTAACTAGTAAAATATTCTTGTAACTAACGAATAACTTTACATGAGTACCTATTGGTAAGGACAAAATCATGATCAACCAAGTGTTTTTTTAATGACATACGAGCATTCGGCCACCCAATGGGAAGTGGTCACCGACGCCCTAGACATTGACAATAACAGTGGTATCGCTGACGCGCTGCCTTCCGGGAGACATAGGATGTTAAGTCTCGTTTATCCAGTAAATACGCTGGCTACGGTGCCTTTTAAACCGGAACACAGCAGTGTTTTCACACAACTGCTTCGCGGCAGAAATAGGCACCGTGGTGGTACCACCAGACGGTCTCCTGTAAACAGGGGACCTACCACGTGTTTGAAACGTAAGACGATCCATGTGTCAGTGTGACAATCATAGAATGTCAGAGCCTATCAATATATTGACAACTCATCCATCGAAACGCCGAGCGCTCACCCTGCGTCCGATCCTCTCGACGAGGTAGAGCGAGGCGAAGGAGGCGGCGAGCTGCGCCACGCCCAGCAGCAGCGCGTGGCGCGCGGGCGAGGCCAGCGCGGCCAGCGCGAACACGCGCTCGGCGTACTGCAGCAGCGCCAGCACGCCGCACACCTCCTGCCCCACCACCGCGAACGCGCCCACCGCCAGCGCGCGGGCGCGCCGCTTGTCGCTCACTCAGCAGATCGAAAGCCTGGACTAGCGTGTGTTCATTGGGGGTTTCTGTATCCATATTATTTGTGTTTATTTAAGAGCAAGCCCATGTAATTATAGTACAAGTTTTGCTCAGTTTGAAACAAGATAATACGGTATTGCTCGTCGAGATGATATTATTAGTCATTATTTCAGAGGAATATGGGGTAGGTTTCCTTCAGCGGTATAACTTAACAGATTAAAATTGACTCAATCGGTGATAATCGATTCACAGGAAGGTGTATTAGGGGAGGCCTATATGCAGCAGTGGACTAACACAGACTGATGATGTGACGTGTGTGTGATCTGAATGAAGCCGCGTTCAGAAAGATTAAATAACTACCCTCGACAAATGCAATGCGAATCTCTAAATAGTAGTTCAAGTAAAAAACGAATAGAAAAATTTGAATGTTATGGCTTTTATTAAATCTACGAGACGAATTTGACATTTCTCATATGGTAAGTGATAGATCTTGCTCATATGAAACGCATCTAAAGACGCCAGAAATCCCATCGCTGTCTATGATTTGAACCTCGTTTTTATCCAATAACTACGCCGGCTTCGGTGACCTTTAAACGGAGGACAGAATGTTTACCGCAGACTGGCAACCGCGACGGACCCTTGTAAAAAGAGAGCCACCTCCTTAAAGAACAAAAAGAAGTATAGCTGAATGACTTACGCATCCGCTTCACTAGGGCGAAGGGGTTGGCCTCGACGGGGTCGGGCGCCGGCAGAGAGGCCAGCTCGTCGCGCAGCGCGCCGCCGCCCGCGCCGCCCGCCGCGGGCGAGCCGCGCAGCCAGCGCAGCGCGCGCTCCGCTTCCTATCATCAATTTTTCATTTGTAAGCTCTAAAGAATCACCCGTTTTTTATTGTTATCATTATCATATGCTTGTTCAGCTTACCTCGAGCTTCCCGCTGGCGGCGAGGAACGCGGGCGACTCGGGCATCAGCATGAACAGGAAGCAATGGGCCACCGACAGCCCCAGGCACCAATACAACACTGTCCTGAATCACAACGAACGATCGCTCTAATAACTATATGAAAAGAAGTACGACTAGCATTATTGGGAAGTTATAACTTTTGTAAGAGAAATATGTAGATAGTAAACCGTCTTTTGGTCAAAACTTGTGGTCAATTGCTTATGACAAGACTCCTTCAAGCTAACGGTATGAATATCACCACAATGCAATTCGATTCACTAATAAAATTTTTATCTAAACTACTCGTTTAATTTTTTATTTTAATAATTCAATAGTTTTTCATATCATTAGAAAAATGTGCAGGATTTACATACAAGTAAAGCAAACCCCTGAAAATCCTTCGCAAATGATAAGAACAAATCATTGGATACGCCTTTCTAATAAGTGTAAAAATAGCTTTAATAATTATGAGATAACTGACTTACAAATTAAGTTGCTAAGCAAAACTGACAGAGAATAATGTAAAGTGAAAGAATTACACTCACTCCACTCGGATGCCGATGTCCGCCGCGATGTACATGAGCAGCATGCCAAGGTTGTAAGCGGGCACCAGGGCGGCCGCGGCGGCGCCTTGCCACTTCGCACTGCACATCTGAATATACATTTCAATGCCAATATTATAGATGAGAAAGTGGATCTTGGAATCAGCTTCCAATACATCTAGATTAACCTGAATAACCGTTTATACATAAAGCGACTGGCATACACAACCCAAAGGGTAAACTGCATTCAAAGGACAAATTTGATGTCATTAAATTCGAAGGCATTGACTTGTTGTTTCCCGCGAGATTAAAACCTACGACCTCCGGTTTAAAAGCAAGGGCCAATACCGCTAGGTCACGGAGGCTTTATTTATTGGAATGAAAGTGATCGAAAGGGTTGAACTAGATAAAAATCTCTGTTGAACATAAAACGATGAAATGTTGTGTCTAGATAAAAAAACCGGCCATAAGTGGTATTTTTCTAAGAATTTTGTAGTTGCAAACTGCATGGGGGTAAACTAGGGGTTGAAATGGGGATGCAATAAAGGTTCAAACCGAGGTGAAATCATATAAAAAATCATCGTGGTCGAAGCAAAAGCTATGAAACTATGTGTCTAATGATAAACATATACAATTATAACACCTCATTTATGTTACTATATCGTATATATCAATACAGCTCGCGGACATAGCGCTAATTTCACGTGGGCGAAGTCGCGGGCTAGAGCTAGTCTATAATACTCTCTGTTGCTTAAACAAATACTATACTTGACAAGTAATACAGCTTTACGGATTCTTATTTAATTACTTTGGACCATGAACCCTGGGAAAAAGTCGGGTATAATTTTAAATAGCTATAAAACTTTATTTATATTACAATCTATATTCGCCTGCCTCCGTAGCCTAGTGGTATGGGCGTGTGCTTTAGAAACCGAGGTCGTGGGTTGAATTCTGCGGGACGCAACAAATTTATATTGTTGTTTTAGTTGGTTAGGGCAATTTGGCGATCACCCAATTGTCTGAAAAGTAAGATGATCCATGCGTCGGATGGGCATGTAAAAGTCGTCCACCCACCAACCCGCATTGGACCAGCGTGGTGGATAGGTCCAAACCCCTAATGGATAGGGTGTATTAGGGAGCCTATGTCCAGCCGTGGACTAACAAAGGCTGATGATGTGTGATGATGTCTATATTCGCCGCATATACCTTTTTGCTATACAATTAACGATTGATGTTATAATACCCTTGTGTAGACCAAAACTACATAGATGGTTTTATCGTTTGAAATATCTATAACAGCGGTCGGATGTACACTTTTTAAAGTAAATTTAACAAACTTATCAATGTAATTTGTTTAATATTAAAAAGTCTGTTAAGCATTTTTTTTGCATCCTCATATAACGCGATACGAGTTATAAAATTTCTTTTAACAAAATATTTACCCACTTGAATGCTACAATAACGAACGATACAGCCTGCCTATATATAAGCTTTACATATCTGACGAAAATCATTATTTGTTTTCACAAACAATTTTACTAATAACATCCGATCGCATTGGGAGTAACAGTCATATTTTTGTTTACTTCTTCTTAACAGGTTCTTACACGATTTCTTTAGTATTTCAGACGTCGTTTTGCAACACTAACCTCCCTGGCCAAGAGCGGAGACAAAGCCCAGGCCGCCGCCGCCGCCAGTCCGGCCGCCGCGCGCGCCACCACGATGCACCAAGTGCCACCCACAAGCTTCAGCGCCCAACACACCTGCGAATCATCAGCATCATCAACATCATTATCATCTTCATCACCATAACTATCAGTAAAGAAGTCCACTGCTAAACGTTCCAAGAGTATGTTTGTGCTGCCTGCATTCACGACTCCCTGCACAAGTCTTCACTCCATACATATTTTTATTGTTATATTTAAAAGATTTTTATCAAAATTTCGCACAGACCATAAACCATATTACAATATGCAATGGCGCAATAGAAGAAAAGTCTGTCTGCTCTGCGGTGACCAGACACGAATGTAATTTGATTTAGAAATTTAGCTAAATTTGAAACAGAGTTTATGAATAATTTGTTAAAAGTTACCTACTTAAAATAGATAAAAAATGTATGGTTCGCGTTACGTTACGCGTTCGCACACTACAAAACCGTATTGTCGGTACAACGGGACGTTTTTTATTTATTTTTTTGTATGATTACCTGTTCGTTGTAATATGGTTGTACATTGTAAAGATTTAAGTGACATAATTAAAAGGTTGCTACTGCACGTTACATGACCAACAAAGAAAGTTATGAACTCTGTAAAAATATTAAACATTATTTTTGTATTTCCTATGTTTTAAACTAAACAATAGTACTTCAGACTAATTGCATCAAGCGTGCCATGCATATTTATGCTCAAATTAAACGAAAACCTACTATTATTTACTCGGATATCTTGGTCCACGAAGTACGAGAAAAAATTATGTAAGTCGTAAAAAGGTCATTATTGCTTCCTTAATGCAGGGCAACGGCCGCCTTTTGCACGTGGGCCGAAACGCACTTTATTAACTTCGCATGCGGCCAACTTAAAGATAATTCCGTGTACACGCAACATTAAACGGAAATATACCGTTTCAAAGTATTTTAAAATTCCAACACTTGTAACTTTAATGTGACAAAATCTTTATATTTGTATTAAATTGCTTTTGGCCATAAATTGATAGGTGATCCCCTATTTCTGCCCAAAAGCGGTAGTGAAAACATTACTGTGTTCCGGCTTTAAGGGCACCGTAGCTAGCGAATTTACTGTTGTGAAGATAATTTTTTTTTTTATTTATTTATTTATTTATTTAGACACACCAACAGCAATACACACAAAATATTCAACATTACAATTACCGAATAATAGATTAGGTACAGGTATGTAAGCCAGTTACAGGCATGTACAGCGATCTCTTATTACACATTATGGCATGTTACAGTAATTTTGCAAACAACGAACAATAGTCTTAACCTTAGCTTAATTGTTAAAAATACGACATAAAAAAAGAACAACTTAAAGAGAAAAAACGAAACATGAGTTAATTATTACAGTCTCTGTTCAATTACGAACAAAGAAACTTGAATACTAGTTTGTTTTTTAAAACAGGACACGTGTCGTAAAAAATGTCGATGCCGTCTATTAATGCACATATTTGGTTATATTCGCTACAAATCTTTGATAAGGGGGAATATTTAAGGAGGTTTTTTCTTCTTGCGGGAATATGGAAAATTTTAGTGACAGGGTGCCGTAGGTGCTAGTAAGGAATACTAAAGTTGATTTTCTGAAGTAAGTGGTTACAATCTATGCTTCCAGAAATTAGTTTTTTTAGGAACATGATATTAATTATTCTGCGACGATTGGTAAGCGATATTATTTTAAAATGCTTAAGACGCAGATCGTACTGAGCACGGTAAGAAATGCTAGATGAATTAAATGCCAAGTGCTCTAGTGAATGCACGCTGTACGCTTTCAATACGTTGCGAATGAGTAGTGCAATGGGGACCCCATAATTACATATTCTACAATAAATATTTCGATATCTAACATAATGTATCGGTATAAAATCTTAAACCGTGTTCTTAGCAGACGAAAGCCTTTAAATCTGAATTTTAACACTGACTCGGTGACCGGTGGTAGGTCTCCTGTTTACAGGAGACCGTCTGGGTGGGTACCACCGCGGTGCCTATTTCCGCCGCAAAGCAGTAGTGTGAAAACACTGCTGTGTTCCGGTTTGAAGGGCACCGTAGCCAGCGTATTTACTGGGTAAACGAGACTTAACACCCTATGTCTCACGGTAGGCAGCGCGTTGGAGATACCACTGGTATTGCCAATGTCTATGGGTGTCGGTGACCACTTTCCATCAGGTGGCCCGATTGTTCGTCTGCCTGCGTAAGCCATAAAAAAAAAAGACTCACCATAAATGTGAAGGAGGTGCCAATCACTGCAGTCTTTCTGCCATAACGGAGGGCATAAGCGCTAATCGGCACCCCCAGCATGGAGGCCCCGAAGGTGGTCGCGGCTGCCACCACTGGGCCGGCGCCGCCCTCACCCTCGTCCACCTCGTCAGACCCCATGTGGCCGCTGACCAGGGAAACCCAGCCGAGGGCTAGCCCGAAGGACATTGTGGGCACGTTTACTGCAACAAAAAAAACACATTCTTTACCATCGAATTAATAAGCATACGGCAAATGTTTGTATGAATATACAGTTTTCTTTAGCTCTTTGTGGTCGTGGGTTCGAATCCTGCGGGAATACAACTCTGGGGCGTTCACCCAATTGTCTGAAAAAGTAAGATGAGCCATGCGTCGAATGGTCTACATACCGAAAAGTCGGTCCATCCGACAACCCACAATGGGCCAGCGCGGTGGGATACGGTCCAAAGACCCCACAGAAGTAACAGAACTAACAACTACGCTAAGCGTCACATTACAAAAAATAGATTATAATATTGTATGTGCATAATGTATAATATTCGCGCAAGCAATAGAAATAATTAGATTTCATGATAATTAAATTTTTCATGTAAACTTGGCGGTTGTAATAAGCGTTTGAGTGAATTAAACTTATTTAAATAATTCAAAATGTTTTATTTATTCCGATAAACAAATAGTTTTCAAATAAATACTCAGAGCTTACTCAATCGAGATCACGAGATCATGTTCAATCGAGATTACGTTTGTCTATGCATTACATGTGATGATTTTAATTTTACGTATTATGCACTTTTAAATCTCGATGTCATCGGTCAGGGTTAGTCTACTGCTAGACATAGGCCTCCCCTGATGCACCCCTTCTCCATTAAGGGTTTTTTTTGACCGAACCCCACCACGCTGGCCCAATATGGGATGGTGGTTGGACCGACTTTTAACATGCCCATCCGAAGCATGGATCATCTTACTATTCAGACAATCGGTGGCAATATTAAAGTAACAATCTCCAAAAGATTTATTTTGTTCATTAATGTTAATGCTGTAAAGACTAAATTGATAAAAGAATGTTGCTGTAGCGATCACCGGCCGGTCTGAACACTATTTATGTTGCAAAAACAGGCTTTTCGGGCACTCTATATCCTGGGTCCCTGTTCTTGCTGGACATTTTTGGTAAGACAGGAACACTTATACTAGCGCCCTTATATATATTTCAAAATATCATGCATGTACGGAAAATTAAAAAAATTACATTTATTTACTAAATTACTACTTAATAATGAAAAGACAAAATTGATTAAAGAAGCTTGGAACTAAGTTTGACACGTTATTTGTGGTATAAGACGTACAAATTATTAAAGTAATGTGAGTTTTGAGACCAGGGGTAGGTTGACGTTAATACGGGCTTAGAAGGGCTTCAATTAAATCAGAATTTCAATTAAATAGAATAAAAAAGTTCTAATTTTACCGCAAATACAATAAATAATTCCTACAAAGTCGTAATATCTGTGGCAATGTACGTAACCTGATATAGATCAAGGAAATCATAGACATCCATAAACATAAGAAGATACTATTTCATACCTTCGAAAATTTACTTTTTCATCATCCACATGTTTTGATAATGTTTAGTGGAGTGAAATAAATATTTTTAATATGAGAATAATTTCTATTGAATCAGAATGGCTACCTGTTTCATTTTCTTTAAGATTGAATGATCGAAATAAACACGTAAATGCGTATTAAGTTTATTCTTAGGAAGTGGACCATGTTTCAAAATTGAATAGTTTCAAGAATTGAATAGTGGCCCTGGTTTACACAAATATTTTCACATAATAATGTCCTCTTAGTCGATTCCGACTACGGCGGCCGATCTATATAAGAGATCAACCAACTGTGCACGAGATATTATAATTGAACGCGCAACTACAGGTGTAATACCGATTCTTTTGTACTCTCATAGCTCGATGGGATTTCTTGCATACCCATCTGACGCATGGATCATCTCATTTTACAGATACTCTGGTGATCATTGCCCTGACCAACTAGGAAAATACTTAGAAAAGTTCTAGACCCCTTTACCACTAGGCTACAGAGGCAGTTAAATTTTCTTATAGTTACTACACATCTACACTTCATAAATACATAATTAAAAGCGATCACCTATAACAAATACGATTAAATTTATACCGTGCTTATCCGCGAGTTTTCTCTACGAAGCACAAAACTGCGTGAATGTTCACTTACTAAATTTATTTAAAATGACCGCATGTATTGACTTATGCCTGAACCTAATGTATTTAATAAATAAATGTTAGTAAAATTAATGCAAACATCTTGACAAAACTTCACCATTTCTATAACTGAATATTTTTAAAATAATTGAACCCTCACGTTTAGAACAAAGACAATTAGCTTATCAGACAAATAATAATATAATAATATAATTTAGATCTTGTAATAAAGAGAATGGAGTGTGGAAAACTTTACAATAAATTTGCATTAATTATTATCGTCCATTTCAAAAGGCTTATTCGTTTTCCTAAGCTTTAAATACATTTATAAAAACATAAAATGGTGAAATCAGTTTCAATAATGAAAATTATAATATTACATAGAATTTTTTAAAAATCAGACGATTAATCAAAAACGCCTGGCTTGTACAAAGTAAGGAGAAGAGAACTTTTTAAATGTACCTCCATCTTAAATGTATTCTAATAATTAATATTACATACGTGTTACTTTTATTTAAAAGTCGCTAAAACAAACATAAACGCTTATCATCTAACTCGTACATTTACATATCCTTTTGAAAATCTATTTAACTTACTATAAATATTACTCCACATATATGAAATGTAACAAAAACATAACTCACTCAGTATGACAAGGAGCAGCTGGTTGCACGCACCGCGCACCGCCGCCAACCGTTCAGAGTCCGGCAGCACCGTCATCCTGCACCAGTGTTCGCCCACTACACAAATAGCACAACCCAAGGTATTAGAACACAAACTGAAGCAGGATAGCACACACGAGAGCAAATCTGGCGCGATCTATGGCGGCTTGCGCCAAACTAAGCGCCGCGCGAAGTGCTCACCGGAGCTCCGAACGGAGCTATATGTACGAGGGAACGCGGACTCTCTTGAATCTTAATACAGTAAATAACGCGTGCCATTAAACACTTGTATACGGGGATATTCCCCAAGTAATTCGAATTGCTTATTCAGATAGACATTTAATATCTAGTTTATTTGAAAATTTTACTCATCGTCAAAATCAGAAAATTAATATTACTTATTATAATTAATAGTAAAAATAATTTTATAAATTTTTCACCAAATATTATTGTCACTAAGGTAATTACTTTTCGTTTATTTACTGCACACGATTTTTGCTTACTTAGTATGTAATTATCTTAACTATGTAAATAAGATAATGCCTTGACATGAATACACATACATTTTCTAAAATGCCAAACTTACTTATTTTATGAAAATACAAATCATTTTGTTGGATTTTCAAAAATATATTTCTATACGCACTCAACATATAATAAGACATTTGTTCTATATAAACAAATCCGTTATTTATAGCAATAATTAGTCGGCACAGCAGAAAATTCTCGGATGATTAAAAAACCTACTAGAAAACTGGTATTCCACACGATAACACAACAAGTTTTAGATGTTCAACCGATTTCAGATAGCACTAGCGATCTTCGGTCAACATTTAAAATTCACCCGAATTTTTTTGCAATCTCACTTAATGCCATCGCATTGTTTTCATTAAGTATGCTGAGAAAACGTAACCTTGAACTTCAATTATTATCTTTCTGTACGATTTAAGTGAAGGAGTAATTCTATTATTACAAAAAAATTATACTATTTTCATTAATAACTTTAAACTGAAAGTAAAACATAAGTGGAAACTAGTGTATGATTATGTGTATATAATATATATATATATATATATATATATTAATGTGTAATTTATTTGTGTGTTTAAGGTTTAGTTATTCCCGTTTTATCAAAGATCAATTGTACATTTTTTTAAAAAATAATACTTACTTTTTAATTGTATCGATCGTTGACCAAAACCCTCAGTGAAAAACGTACAAACTTTTAACTGAATTTTTTATTAATAAAGTTTATTATTATTATTATATCAAGTTCTCTTTTTAACAATTTTCTCATCTGCTTGAGACGAATATTTATAACAACAAATAAAATATTACGTATATAATAATAATAAAAAAAATACTCGTAACAGATAATCTATATAGATACATCTTAGCCAGACGGAAGCCCTCGGCAGTGGGGATCAAACGGCCGAGGTTAGTTGAAAGGGTGAGAAGCCTTTATTATTATTATCTCGATTTTAATTGATAAATTATACATTCCTTTTTTTATTTGGATTAAATATTTTTCGCCACTTTCAGCATTGAACTTGGGTTGCTCTCAATTAGGCAGATATGAAAGCAAGTCCCAAACCACTGAGCCATATCGGCTTTTAATTACGAAAGTTATTACTCATCACAACAACTCCTTTATCGGTCTCGAACGAATCTGCTTCCGCAAGTTCATTATGGACAATGGACATTTTGCGTCGGAAGCAATTTTTGTTGATTGTTCGGAAGAATCGTACAATATAGTTTAATGTTGAAAATATTGTCAGTTATTATTGATGTTTAAAGGTTATAGAAACAAAGGTTAAGTAAACAAGATATTATCCATACTAATATTATAAATGCGAAAGTAACTCTGTCTCTCTGTCTGTCCGTCTTTTCTGTCTAAATCATTGTACCGATTAAGATGAAATTTAGTACATACTCAGAATAGATTCCAAGAAAGGACATTGGCTAATAACAATTGCGATAAAAGTGATTGAAAGGCTAATAGGGAATGTAAGTTTTATTGGAAATCGTCTCCGTTAAACATAAAACGATGTAAGTTTGTGTTCAGATACTCGAACCAACCCGACCCGCAAGTGGTGCTTTCCTGGCAATTTTAGAGTTTCAAACTTTGTAGGAATGAACTATGAGTTGAAAACGGGATGAAAGTCAATATGTATATATGGCATCGTCGAAGCAAAAGCCATAAAACTGTGTCAAGAAGGCCATACAGATTTTAAAGACCTCATTTATATAATACTATGCAGTAGTTTACAACGACTTTTCTCAACTCTACATGCATGTAACTATCGGGTAAAACTAGGAAACAATATATATGTAAACAAGTGATAACTTTGCTATCATTGTTTATTCATTGACAACTGTAGAAAAGAAGAGATGCATTAATTAATTAAAATCTTAATTAATTAATTAAAATTTTATTTTTGACATAACATCTTATTTGGGTTTACGTAACGTTTCCTTTAAATACGGAGCTATAACACCTTAGTTTGCAAGATTATTAATGTTTACTTTAGAATTCATGTTTTTATTACCATTTGTAATATGTATCATAATCGTAATAAACCAAAGCAAGGGTAGGCGCAGATAAATAGCAATGATATCTAAAAATCCTTATAATGCACCTGGTTTTTCTTATTAAAGTTATTGAACGTGAAAAAAATGGAAATCATTACCTAAAATATTGTAATGCATAAGCACAAGTACACAGAACAAATGAATTGATAGATACATTGATAGACTGCAGATGTAGTAAATGTTTCATGAGTTCACAACAAAACCTCAGAACACGGTCATAATTAACTACGATTAAAACAAAAAAAGTTATCAATTTGGTAAAGGTTATAAGGGTATCACTACATAGTGTGAAACAAAGTCGCTTTCGACTCTGTATATGCTTAAACATTGTAATTGCGACAATGGGTAAATTAATATCGATCACTGTTCCTGTCGATTTTATTTAGGACTTCGGGGGGCACAGCACATCTCCAAGTATGGATATGGTATTACAATTACCATCTATCAACATTGTTGCATTATAGAACATTATTTAAATAATGAATCGTAACGAACTAAAGATAACATTTATGATGTTTAATAATATACACATACAAGTATTTAGCAAAAGTGCTGTAAGACAGCTTTCTAACCAACCACAAAAAGTTTTACTTACAGTAATTTTAACATTAAACAATATTTATAATAGATTAATATTTCCTGCAAACATTTAGAATAAAATTTAAATTAATTACGATAATATTTCCCGCTATTATTATTAAATCAAGATTATTTTTTTCGTATAGAAAACCACAGCGCTAATTTAATTTTGCACAGCACAGATCCTCTTTTAATTATATTCATAGCTATTTAACTTGTTAGGAAACCATTTTAGTTTTTTCTTTATGATTTTACGACTTGGCGTATTAAAAAACTGCCGCCTTTTTAAACGACACACAGTTTAAAACTAAATTTTTATTGAAATGTTTTTTTTAATTATTAAAGTTAAGGTAATTTGATCATATTTAAAAAATACCATTTAGTTATTTTTTAAAGTATTGGTCTGTTTTCAATACATTTTTTATTAATTAAAAGTAATATTTTTCATTAAAATTACATAACCTATTGCAAAGATCTGTGATGTTATTAAAACTTAGAAATATCCTTATTTTACTTAAAATAATGGCGCGATCCCAACATTACAGAATATAGTTCAGCATTATAAAATTTAAATTATAAGAATCTGTGAAATATAGACGTATTCTGAATTATATGTTCAATTCCCGCGCAATAGTTTGCCAATAAGAGGCTTTATGGCGCCAATTGTCTATAGTCTGTCCTATGACCATGGACACTGCAAAGATTCTGCAACATAAATAAATGCTCAAAATAAACATGATGGATCCATGAAGAGTTAATTAATTTATAAAGAAAATTTTACTAATTTCGGTAACGGTCTTTAACACGAGAGCTTTACAATTTAATCAATGTTTGATAGATTTCAATGGGAATACGACGTATATTTTTAAATTCCCTTTCCCATAAAATTAAAAATTTTTAATAATTACCAAGAATAAAGGTTATACTTATATCTCTTTCATGTAATTCTAATGAAGCAATTTAAACGCATAAATCTCAGGCAGGCACATGTTACTTTATATGTTTGATGTAAACATTCCATACTCTAACTATTTCAATTCACAAAAACATTTCTGCTAATAGGGCAGACTAAGATGATACTGTTGTATACTCATAAGTTGATCCCGTAATCATGGATGCTGAATTTTCAAAACGTGGAATTAAATGCTCAATAAATGGAAAATGTCCGACAAAAGATTCATTTAATAGTAATAATTAAAATAAAATATAATGTATGTCAATAGGCAATATGTAAAACAATAACAAATTTTCAAACTATAGAAATTTTAAGGCATGGTATTACGAAAATAACTTTTCAGGCTCAAGGCAACTGAATCGGACAGGTCCTCGAAACTGATATCACTCAATAAAGTTAAAACCGAGTATTATTTTGACCATATTTGACACGATAAGATTTACGAAGCGCAAATGTTATCTTTGCTTTAATTAGACTTTTCACTTGTCTCCAAACAATGGAATGCACTGAACGAACAAACACTTAATTAAACAAAATAAAATATATCATGTCCATTTTGGTTGTCCTCAAATAAATCATCAAAACAATCAAAATAACCGTTTTCAAATTATTACGTAGTGATATATAACCAATACAAATAACAAAACTCGCTGTTACCCGCGACTTCGTCAGCCTGGAATAGGAGAAAGGTCGTCGAAGTGTATTGAAATATACTCAATAGTATAATATAAACGAGATATTTTTATTTTATGTCCCTATAATTAGACACAAAGTTTTGTGGCATTTGCTCGATGCTGTCGAATTTCCATATTGACTTTAATTTCACCATTTCAACCTCTAGTTCATCCACTACAGCTTGCAACTGAAAATCTTGAATCAAAACATTGCTTACAACAAAATTTACACAAAATATCATATTTTTTTTGGTCTCTGTTTCTCAACAGATATGATTTATAATATTAGTATATATTTTTTATGGCATACGCAGGCAGACGAGCAGTCAGGCCACCTGATGGGAAGTGATCACCGACACCCATAGACGTTGACAATACCAGTGGTATCGCCGACGCGCCTACCGTGAGACATAGGGTGTTAAGTCTTGTTTACCAGTAAATACGCTGGCTACGGTGCCCTTCAAACCGAGACGCAGCAGTGTTTTCACATTACTGCTTCGCGGCAGAAATAGGCACCGCGGTGGTACTCCACCAGACGGTCTCCTGTAAACAGGGGTCCACACCACCGGTCATATATAACATTTTTAAAATTTTTGCTATCTGTCTGTTCGTTCTGGCTTATCTCTGGAATGGTTATTCCGATTTTAACGAGACTTTTGAGGTGACCTTTTTGATAAAAAAATTACTTAACATGTGGACGTAGTCGCAATATCTAGTTCGTTAATATAATGTGTCAATAAGAATTTTAGTTGGAAACAATTGGAAAACAACGATTATATTATTGGCAAAGTCAACGTGCATTCATGGCTTTGTTTTCGTAATGAATAAAGCGGAATAAATCGATGTTACAATTGCCGGATGGAGATGTATAAGACGGGTGACGCTTCCCCATGCTGCTTCCGGCAACAAAACTTTTCGGTCAGCCCATGCATTGCCATTCAAGGGAAAAGGTTAAGAGGAAGTGGTTATATGATACATTTCACTACAATCAATTTATCATTATCGTTTTTATGCAAAGTTTCAAGTTTTAATGGTTTTTACGATTAATATTTTCTTTTAAATGAAATGGCAGTCAAATATGTCAAAATATATTATTTTTATGAATCAGGTATAAGTCACTATTTATATAAAAGCTTTGCTGATGTTTAGTAGCCTTCCAGCTTGTTATTTTATAAGACATTAAATGTCTTATAAATTAAAGGCAGTAATTCATAAATTTAAAGAAAAACAGTGGAATAGTAATATAATAATGACCTAAGTAGGTAGTTTTCTAAATAAATTAAAGTATAGAAACAAGAATATAGATAACCAACAATTCATGATCCATTGTATTTAGGGCTTTTGTCCAATTAGCGTTCAGTTGCATCAATCAACCGAACGTTCGTTTGAAGTTGACAATCGGTCGATTAATTAACGTCAATAATTCTAATATTTATACCATTTAATTATTATGTACTAATATTTAGGCCCATGTTATAATTTTAGTATTTTTTAAAAGCAAAAACCTGTTTTCTAGTTGTTAAGAAATTTATCTTCAGTCAAAATATATCAGAAAATCTGGTTCCAAATACTATGCAAATCTTTAAAATTTTTAGTTATTTGGGAATTGGGTCGTATTCTTTATGTGGAAAATTTAAACAATTTTATGCAGACATTATCCTGTATTTTTCTGTTTTTCCTACCAATTTAGTATTGGGGCTCAAAACCCATAACGGGTGCGCGCATGGCATTTTAAATAGGCTTGTGCCCTTGAAAAGCATAAACCCCTTTGTCTATTTCCTCAAAATTGTTTGATAGTTTTCGACAATTGGAAGAAATCGATGGTTATGAGTTTCCTATTGGTATAGTTAAACGATTTGTAAAATAAAAGTAACACTTCGCTGAGACGGGTTATGTCGACTTCGCATCGAGCTTTGTAGTAGTGTAAGAATTTCTCGAAAGAGTTTCTCGAATCACCTCGTTATTTTCCTTCTGATACCTAAAAAAGGGATCACAGAAATGCCTTTACAAATGTTTGCAGACATTATCGTCGGCTTAGGGATGTGAATGTCGGAGTAAGGATGTGACAACCCCACCGCCCACTAGACGGCGGATCTGCTTTACAGTGGGAGTAAGGCAGATCCGCAGTACATGTGCCAATCCGACTGCTCAGCGTGGCAAGTTCATTAAAAAAGGCCATGTCCAGCTGTGGACCGCTACAGGCTGTTTATGAAATTGATAATAAAATGTTTGCAAATTCGCTAGCACTGGCTGCCTGCTACCCCGTTTAGGGCCTCCGGCTTATGAAACCTTTTTTGAAGCCTGACTCTCAATTTCTCTAACACCTAAGCAACAGACACCGCCGAGTCTATTATACAAGGGCCATAGAACGAATAAGATCTAGACCCTAGCCCTTTCTTCTTGCGGCCTTCGTGTTCGGCTCCACCGTTAGCTCAGTTTGGGTCTTGGAATCGATGGCGCCATCCAGTCAATTTGACTGCAGAATGTTCAGGTCCATTGTTTACTCGGCTATTCATATTAGACTATATTTCATATAATTCCAAAAATACATAAATGCCCACAATGCTAGTAATGAGTCTTTTAAAACCGAAGGTTCCGAGCTCGACTCCTGCCGGCACGTAACAATTTTTATTGCTATTTCCTCGCTACTTAGGAAAATGCGATAATTACCCGATATAAAATAAAATAAGCCGTCCGTTCAATTAAAATCAATCGTATTTGCATGTGGACTGGTGTATAGTGATATATCCTGCGAAGTTTGACTAATTTGACCGATCTATATTTCTAGATCTATATATCAATCGGTATAAATCGATATTCGCCGAAATCAACTAGGAAGATATTATTTTTAGCTGTTGCTCGGAACTTCGTTCGCGTTCGAATATATAAAAAAATGATTTAGTTTTGGTTAAAAAAAAATAGCCTAAGTTACTGCCAGTTATATCAATTATCTTTCAGTGACGGTCCCATATTAACCGGACCAGCGATTTGCCAGAACAGACAGACAGACAAAAATTACAAAATACATAATATTTTGTTATTGTAATGTTACAAACATACACTCTAATTTTATTTATTTATATAAATTACTGCTAATAAATTTAGACCAATAATCTAGGCTGTGCTAAATCATACTAACAGACCTAAATACAAACAACTTAATATACTAATGTAGCGTAATTACTAAGTGTCCTTAATTACATTTTAGTTAGTAACTACTTTTATGTTTAATAAAATTTATGAGACTCATTTCGCTCTATCGCTAATGCGCTAAATGGTAAACGCGTTTCAATGATCATTTATATAACATGTCAATAACGGCAATGAGCACAATTTTCTAATAAACATGGCAGTTTCCTCGTGTATATGATAATCTATAATCTGTATAGTCTACGCGTTTAAACCACACGAGGAAACACGACACTTTCATGCTGCTTAGAATTATAACGATGCGTTCTGAACGCGCAATTAGATCATTCGAAATATTATATTTATGTGTATATTATATTTATTTCGAATAAAAGAATATTACTTTATTCCTGTCTTTAATTTATATTGACTATAACCTTGTTGCTCTTAGTGCCTCTTCTCTCTTTTCTAGTATATTTATAAAATTAGACAACTAAGTAGTACACGACCTATAGACCTTTCCGAGTGACATAACATATTTTGCTATAGCTTCCTAGTAAGAATATTTTAAATCGCTTTAGTGGTTTCGGAGTCTATTGAAAACAAACAAAAATTTCGCATTTGTAATATTAGCATTAATAATAAATTTATAATTTTAATTCTAATATGTACACCTTTCCGGGTTTCATATTTTTTTAATTTGCATTCGAAGGCCACCTCATGGAAAGTGGTCACCGACGCTTATTGATATCAGCAATACCAGGGGTATCGCAAACGCACTGCTTACCGCGAGACATAGGATGTTAGGTACGTCTTGTTTACCCAGTAAATACGCTGAGTTACCGTACCCTTTAAAATAGTTTTTTACGCACATTACCGCTTTGCCGCAGACATAGGCACCTTCAAACAGGAACACGGTAGTGTTTTAACATAGAAATAAGCACCGCGGTGGTACCGTACGGTTGTGAGACACCTTATTCCTCTAGTTCAATATTTAAAGCAAATGGGCATCCAACACGACAATAGTAAAACTTTTTGCAGAAAATATCAGCATAAATGCACGCATAATTTGCTAAACATACGATTTTTGGATTCTACTCAGGAGGAGGCATCTTAAAAACCTTTATGCTATTATTTTAGCCAATCGAAAACTGCATATGAAAATGAGTGGGTTATTGAATTCCAAGCATTGTCTTTTACCAAAAATGCTAAAACATGCTGTGCTAGTACATTGAATAATTTAAATGAAATAAATATCATTATTTTCTTATATTTATGTTGGATATGTGAATGTATATCCTAGAACACGAGTTTCTATGATAACATTAAGTAAATAAACTTTAATGTGCATGAGAAACCGATAAGCCGATGTGTTCGATAATTGAATAACGCTGTTATGACTTATAACATGATATCTTATTGACCGTCACAATCACTTATCACTATTTAGGTACGTACAGACAATATAATTAAATACAACCTTAAATGAAAAATAGTGATTTAGCATTATTACAAGTTTAAGGCATCGATGTCTCATACTTTATTAAGTATGATGCTGTATAAAAACTAACAATACCGGATCATTATGTAATTAATACCGCGAAATAGACACGTTAATGGAGTCAAGCTTTTAATGTCAATATGTACATAAAATACAGAAAATAGTACTTTCAATGACCAAAACATATTCGTGGTAAAACGGGTTAAAATAATAAAATTTTTGGCTAATGACAATGCAAACGCAATTCTATACATATATTTAACTAAGTTCTAAATATGTATTTAGGTAAATTTACCCTAAAATTTATTAAGCGCAGTTATGAGCGCCCATTTTTAATTTGATACCTAAAGTACAATAGTTTTGGTATCTAAATATTAACCAATAATTTAATGATTTATTATCCGATATATGAATAAAACTTTTATAATTAAATGTTTCCATAAAGATGCAGTAAGTATAGCTTTACAAGAGTTTTGTATTTTTTAACTTACACTCCAAAAATATATGATCATCAATAAAGGTTTGCATGACTTAGATGCTATCGACTACCGAGATTCTTATACTTTTTGATCGTAGCTTGAAATTCTAAGGAAAATGTTTAGAGAACTAGCCAACGGGCCTACTTAAAAATGACAAAATTCAGCAGATAGTGGCCTAGCCTGGCATAATAGACTACTCAAATACATGTAATGAATAGACCCAGATCCTAGATAATTCGTTTATGCCTCAGTGTTAATCAGATTATCGATGTCTTTTAAATGGTTCAATTTCCCGGCTGGAATGGTGGAACGGAACGAAGCCTAATTTGAGCCTAAGCTAGAAAACTGACTTGCTTCTAGCAGGCAGAGGTGAGTGAAATGAAAGAGCAGCTAGCGTGTTACCTAGGGTTATGCAACCCTTTTTTGTTGCTATAATTATGTACATAGAGCAGATATTATTTTATACAACTAATTTAATAATGTAAAATTCAGTTATAATAATTTTAATATTATACTTTTTAACCACTACTTCATCAACGAAACATATACATTACAGAGAGAAAAAATAAGTAAGTAATAATATGGTAGCAATTTTACTCCTTTTTGCGGAAAATTTTATTTCATGCTTGATAATGTCGAGCCAAGAACATTAGTATGTTCAAGTTATCGTTTATCTGTAAAATACACCTAATGTCAATTTTAAAGTTGACATGTGTAAGTGATACGTATCAAATCAAATTGAATTTCCACGTTATTTAACATTATCAACAAGTTTTAGTTATGTTTGATTTGAAATGAAGCTAGGGAATGTGGCATACAGCTACTCATAATTCATAGATCTTACTCCATTAAAACTTATATCACATTCATTACTATCCAAGACGAATGCAATACGACAGCATTTAGCTGTCGTTACGAGTTGTAGCTTTCAGTTGTGCGTTAAGATGCTGTCACGATGCGTGGTGTCGCAAGTGAAGCACAACTCGTATTTCCTAGTGGGCCTAGCGTTGGGGCTGTGGCTGGCGCTGGCCACGGTGCCCTTGGAAGATGAGAGTGTCAGCTGCCCCTCAGCGCCGGTCCAACTGCCCGTCGACGAATGGGAGCCCGTTCGGGAGCAGCGTGAGATGGGCGCCCCTGGAGCCCCTGGCCGCAGCGTGCAGCGCCCGCGCTACTACAGCACGGAGCTCGGTATGCGGGCTGGTCTCCTGGCAGGTGCTCTCACTTCAGAGGCTGCCCTCACCGGACGCGCGGCCGCACTGAACAGGACTGCTGCCCGCTTATTGCCCGCCTTGCGGTTTTTCATCACTGCCAGTGCATTACGCTCCGCACCAGCTGGTGCCAACGTTGTGGGCTTTACAGACACTAGAGAAATGTTAAAACCTTTTCATGCGCTCAAGTATCTTGCTGATAATTACCTAGAAGAATATGACTTCTTCTTCCTTGTGACTGATACCACTTTTGTGAATGCTCGGCGGTTGACTGACCTTGTGGGACGCCTAAGTGTAAGCCAAGATGTCTACATGGGCACTGTAGCAGATGATGACACTCAGTACTGCTCCTTGGGTATGTTTTTAACATAGCATGCTTTATTTATTTTAGATTGTAGTAAAGTTCTACTAATTTAAATATTTAATATAACAGCAAACACCATAGGCATATTGATGCACAAAATGTTATACTGAATTGTTTGCTCAGTATTTGCAAATATTGCTGCATCCTAATATGTTGTCTTCATTTTTAAACACCTTACAACACACTGGCAGCCTCTTGCAATGCTTACATTGCATCTCAATGTTGATTTTAAATAATCCATTAGGATGGTATATTACCTGTATTATTAGTATCATACATATATAGCAAACATATGTATTTTTCTTTGATATTGTATTTCTTTAACCAAATAATATTATGTTCATTTGGTGTAGTAATAAATTAATTCCTTGTATCATTAAAAAAAATCAAAGCCCATTTAACACAGATGAAGTGGTCAATTATCCCAGCAAACCTTTATTTTAAACAGAATGTTGCTGTCACTAACACTGCCACACATATTGCTGCCAAAAAGTTTCATATGAAAATATTATTGATATTCAAGTAAATAAAATGTCATTCAAATATTCAATCACAAATATGACCATGTCTTATCTCATTGCTTACAACTGCTATGGCTCACTATCCACCCATCTGTATGAGCTTTTCTAAGTCCATCATATTTAAAATATCTCCCCATTATTAATATCTCAATGATTTCATTTGGAAAAAATCATTGTTTGTCTCATAGCCCCCTTCCTCAATGTCCTTTAGATCATTAACATCAATTCCTCTTACCACATCTAAACTATTCTTCTGCGAGGATAGCTAAAAGTTCCTGTATGTAACATTAAATTAAATCAATATCTCTATTAAACAAGCATCTGGGAAAGTGCTTACAAATTTATGATGACCGACAGATATCTCATTGCCCTTTGAAGAATAAGAAAACTCCTTTTAATAGTAGTAAATTTTAAGTTAATTAGATTGGTGTATCTCTTTATATATTAAAATAACCATTTTAAATGATTACATTGTGATTCACATAGAACATAGTGTGCTTTAGAATACGGAGGTTGTGGGTTTGATTCCTGCGGGCACTCATCAAATTTTCATTGTAGTTTCCTAGTTGGTTAGGGAAATTTGGGCCAATCCCCCAATTGTCTGAAAAGTAAGATGATCCATGCATCGGATGGGCATGTAAAAAGTTGGTCCACCCACCAACCCGCATTGGACCAGTGTGGTGGGATATGGTCCAAAACCCCTAATGAGGAGGCCTATGTCCAGCAGTGGTAGTCCACTGCACACAGGCTAATAACTTTTTTATATTTTTTTTGATACATATGACTGCCAGTAGTAATAGTCTGCCTGTTTGTACTGGCTAATTCCTAGAGAGGCTAATTCAATTTCGACAACAGTTTTTTTTGTGAAAAATCATACAATTATTTTATATATATCCAAATGTATGAAGTTGCGGTCAACATTTAGTTTAAATAAAATCCTGCGTCTTGTGTTCAGATATTATCAGTATTATATTTTGCTTAGCAACATGAGTTGAGCAATTGCATGGATTTGCCACAGTGCTTTAGTAAAGGTCAATGACATTTATCCAATTACTTGTCGATGGTCAAACTAAATTGCCAACCAAGTTAGAATTGTATACAATTTTTAGTCTTTTATATTTTTACTGAAATTATTAATAGGTATATCTTGATTTGTTTATGAAAATTGTAATTATAACTAAAATTTCAAGTCATTTTGCATGATGCAAATATTTTTTCAATAGATATGACATTAATTAGTCAAATATTACCCTATTGTTTCAATTTGAAAGCCTAAATTACTATAAAAAAGTGTTATAAAATTAAATAATAAATATCTATATACAAAATGTCTCTCTAGCTTTTTTTTTAATTTTGTCTAACCATCTTTTTGATGGTCTTCCTTTTTGTTTTTTAGTTTTAGAATGTGTATCCAATCTGTAACAATATTTGTCTATCCCTATTGTTATTTGTTTTTAAATTTAGTATTTAAGTGAATTAAGAAGCTGACTCAGTAGCCTTATTGTATAATCCTTTGTTTTAAAAAGCCAAAGTAGTGTTTGCAAATCAAAAGAAACAATCATATATTTTGTTTTTTGCTCAGTTAAGGTATAAAGGCGGATTAAAATCCAACCATTGAATATTAGGATAAAAGACTAAGAGCAAATAGGCTTTTTGTGTTTTTGTTAATGTTAGGTTTAATTATTAAATATCTTTTAATACCAAAAATTCATAAACGCAAAACTTAACAGAGAGCGGAATCCTGCTGTCCAATTCTGTCCTGCGCGCTGTGCATGGTGCGTTGGATTGGTGCGTGCGCAACTCCTACTCGCCTCACCACCACGAGAATGTGGGCAGGTGTGTGCTGCACGCTGCTCACACTACATGCACCTCCGCTTTACAAGTGAGGGTTTAAGGTTTATAGACATAATTAAGGCAGATATACTGTTTATTTTATGCCTTCTTTTTTTCTAGCACAGCTTTAGAGTATGTTGCGTTAGGCCTTCAGTTGAAATCTTTTGTATCTCGAGCATGTGTGTTTTAGCGGCTCAACCCCAGGCGCAAATACAATAAGTTAAAATACTTTCTGCTAAGGCCATATAGATTTGTGTATAACTTTCTGATCGGAGACTATTCTTAATTGTTAAATAATATATATAAGCTTTCTTACTTTACCCATTAGGTGTGTTAAGTGCTTTGTCCATTTCAGTTTTCAGTCAATATAAACTCCTAGATATCTCATGTCATCTACTCTTTCCAATGTAGGACAGTTGCATGAAGTTTTATTAAACTTGTTTCGATTATAAGGAAATGTATGCACAAAGGATTTGTAATATACAAAAAAGTATGTCTCAATAACTTGTCAAAAAATAAATATTTGTAGTGACTAGTGACACAGAAGTTAACTTGATACTATATTAATAGTACTGTAGTGGACTTTTTATAAAGTCAATAAACAGTGACAATTGCTCTTTGCCAGATGTAGTCGACCTGCTTATATATAGATGTTAACTGCCTCCATAGCCTAGTGGTATGAACATGTGCTTTAGAAACCGGATGTCGTGGTTCAAATCCTGCGGGACTCAACAAATTTTCATTGTTGTTTCTAGTTGGTTAGGGCAATTTGGGCCGATCACCCAAATGTCTGAAAACTAAGATGATCCATGCGTCGGATGGGAATGTAAAGTCGGTCCACCCACCAACCCGCATTGAACCAGCGTGGTGGGATACGGTCCAAAAACCGCTTAATGGATAGGGTGTATTAGGGAGGCCTATGTCCAGCAGTGGACTATCATAGGCTGATAATGATGATTGATGATGAGTCTACCTGATAAGATTCAGCATATGCGAAATTACGTGACGAGAGTGAGAGTGTTCTCGTTTGAATTCGTTGCGTTTAAGATAATTTTAATGAGTGAATATTACAATAGGTTCCAGAGGAACAGTCAAGTCAACTTTGGGTTACCGATTGAATCATATAATGAAACGCTAGCTGCGTTCGATTATAGTGACCAAATAAATGTTTGTTTGAAGGGTGAGAGCTACGTGTCGTGGAAGTTGGAGGGCGAGGGCGGGCTGTCGCCGTCGTTGGCGGACGCGGTGACCGCGTACCCTGTGCACGAGCCGGAGCAGCTGTACCAGCTGCACGCGTACGTGTCGCGGGTGAGTTTTTCTTCTTTCTTTTCACTTATCAATTGGTATATATGGTACTGAGAGATAGAGGGGGCAGTGAAGAGAGGGCCTTTCTCTTTTGTTTTCATATTAGGGTTTATTTTTTAATTACATCATACATTAAGGAGGAGGGAGGGAGTCAATTAGGTGGAACATTGTGAGACGAGAGGGTGGGAGGGGCCCTACGTTTAATGACGTCACAGTTCGAAATCTATGTAACAAACAAAGTAACAATTCTATTTTCGGAACTGCTGTTTGAATTTAATAATTTCTGTATATAATTAAATCTTTTGTTTACGCGAATTCTACTCATTATAGAATAAAGGGACTTTTAATGGATTTTATCGCGTTTATTTTCATTTTTAATTCGCGACATTTCGAACACTTTTTAGCGACCGTAGTCTTGCGGGCCATTGCTTAAGCGGGATCGCCAGATCTAAATTGTAATGAAATTGTAGTTTGCACTCTCCTATGCCAATTGAACTTATTTGATCATTACAGTCAGCAGTTGTATTACTTGGGTTTGAATTTTATTTCTTATGGGGTTCCAAGCAGATGATAAAGCCCAACCATCTCTGTTGAAATTTGGCACTAGGTCCCCCTAGGGGGTCTCACAAATGTGTCCGGCTGTGTCAAGGGTGGGAGGAAGTGGCTCTATGAAGTGGTAAAGAGAGAGAGAGCCTCCTCCCTCCCTCTATGAGAGGGGGTAGTGAGTCGGGGTGCGTGGTGGCAGGTGCTGCTGCAGCGCGCGGCGGCGGAGGCGCGGCGGGTGCGCGCGGCGGCGGCGCTGAGCGCGCGGCGCCACCCGCTGGGCTTCCGCAACGCGTCGTGGCCGATGGGGCTGCGCGCGTCGCCCGGCCTGGCGCCCGCCGCGCCCGCCTCGCGCTTCGACCACCTGCGCTGGACGCACTTCAACGCCACGCACGCGCTCATGCCCGACGACCGCCGCGCCGCCGCGCCCCTCCGCGGCGCCACGCGGCGGGCCGTAGACGTGAGTCCACTCAACTCTTCATTACATTTTTACTTTAAAGTTTGGAGCTACTCGAAATAATTATTGAATAATGTATTGCGCCGCGTAACCGCGGTGCTGTTGCCTGTCCTCATTCTGACCTCGAACGGGTCGCTTCGATGTTTTGCTCCTCGATATCGATTTACACTTTTAATGAAAAACATGAAGTGGAACAAGAAACGATAATGGCGATATTAATGAGAGCGTTCCTAATTGCATGCCATCCCTATAAGCAATTCCTAGGCGATGTTCGAGCAGTTAAAGCTTTTAGAGTCAAAAGAAACGTTACACTTAATTTCAGTAAAATCAGTTTAAGCATAGACATTAGTGGTCCTCGTGAGGGGCCCACAGAACGGTACTAAGATACATACGAATAGCTGGCGCTGGCGGAGGCCGGCGCGTGGGCGCGGCGCCGCTGGGCGGGCGGGCGCGCCTCGCTGCTGGAGGGCGCCTGGTGCTTCGAGCCGCCCTTCGCGCTGCGCTACCGGCTGCTGCTCGCCTTGCAGCCAGAGGTACGGTTCCAATAAAGTAAGTAAAGTAAGATGATCCATGTGTTCCATGGGCATGTTAAGTCGGTCCTGCGCCTGATCTCCTCTCCGGTCGTATCTGTTATCCGTACCATCGGACTACACTTGTACACTTAAGTATATCGTGCACAGTTGGCTGATCTCTGATATAAATCGGTCGCCGTAGTCGGAATCGACTAGGACATGATCAGCCTCTCTATTTGGAACGGTCTAACAGCGTTACCCTTGTAGGATGGGGGCGTCGGCACTGTGCGGCAAGTGGAGGTGGCGCGGCCTCTGGGCGCCGCCCGCCTCGTGCCCGCCAAGTACGTGACGGAGAGCGCGCGCGTGCTGCTGCTGCTGCCCACGACTGCGGCGCACGTTAGCGCCGCAATCGACTTCCTCGGCCGCTATGAGACCGTCTGCCTCGACAAGGACCGCAACACAGGCCTCGTGCTGGTAAGTGTATGATGTGAATAACGATTGCTACAAACGGAGTGTTTATTATTTAAGTACCCTCCTCCAAGAGTAGTCACTATTGTTCTAATGTTCTCGCCTGTCGCCTTTCAGCTGCTGGGCACCCGCAACGACAGCGCCTCGTTCGACCCCCTGCGCGAGCTGGTGGGCGCGTTGGCGGAGAAGCACCGCGGGGCGCAGCTGCAGCTGACGGAGGGCGAGCTGCCCCCGGCGCAGGAGGAGGAGGCGGCGCAGGAGGCGCTGGCGCTGGCGCAGCAGCTCGCGCTGGAGCTGGCGCTGCCGCCGCTGCCAGGGGACCAGCTCGTGCTGCTCTGCACGCCGGACATGGAGTTCAACGAGGACTTCCTCAATAGGGTACGCCACATTAAAATAACACTTATTTTGTTTGAATAACAGCAAAGGTCAATCAAGGCTAATTACAGCTTAGTGTGGAGAAGAAACATTTGTCCAATAATAATAATATGGTCTAAAGATATGAATGTTTTTATAATGCGCACATGTTTTAAAAACAAAAACTTAGAACCAGAGAACCGATCTTTTATTTCCGATCTACATGGTCATTTCATTTAAAAAAATCATCGGATTTGAAGTTAGCACAAACTATGAGTAGGTGATGAAAGTCTCAAAAATCTTCAAATTCATCCCCTTACCTACCTTCTGCTTCAAAAAGCTGCAGCATACTAAATACCAGCAGAATGGTTAGGAAATTTCTGTCTATAGGTTAAATATTTTTGCTTGGCCAAAAGCCGGTAAGAATATTAAAACCCCTGAAAATAGAAAAAAAAGTGTAGCGTTGAAGAAAAAGAAACTAATGGCGACGAGCTCGCGGACATCGTCTGGGAAATACTCAACAGCGTGAGCAAAAATCGCTTATAGAAGATTTTGACAAATGGGAAATTAGTAAGGTAAGACTGGGCAAAAGAGGTATTAAAAAGAGACGCCCGTACTAATTACCTTGACCAGGGCACCGCGAAAATTGGAACTCCTAAAAAAATCTAAAAACTTCCCGTACCAAACCTACGCTACCGAGGATTATCCTAAAGAAATGCTACTCAAAAGAAAAGACCTGAAAGAAAAGCGAATGCTCGAGATTAAAAACGGAAAAGTCACCTACATCAAATATGACAAACTAATAATGAACGACAAAAGCATAACAACTTAAGTGAGTGAGAAAAGAAAACAATCACTAATAAAATCACCTAAACAGCACAAACAAGACGGTAAACAAAGCATCAGTAGCGCACCAGAGCATCACATGAGTCTAAACTCAGAAGCGGGAGGCAGAAACACAGAAGAACGTCAATAGTAGAAACCGCACAGCAGAACCACTGAGTCGGCATACTAAAGAAAACTTCTCAAAACAATACAACATCCTCAAGCCGGAAACGGTCACCTGGGATCAAGACCACACTCCAGATAATACTGAACCTGAACAGAAAAACATCGACAAGATATTTGTATCGAAAGCTTAAAAGACAAACTGAAGTCGAAGCGAAAGCTACGTCGAACTTACAAGCGCTGCGCACATCAAGGGGTAACTTCTGGCTCGAGGAACTACGACGTCAGGGTAACCAATTGGAATTATGACAAATTCAATACACACTACTCAAAGGAAACCAAGGACAATATGGTGTTGGCTTCATGATAAAGAGCTTCGAAAAAATATAAAATAACTAGTGGGCATATCAGACTTTGGAAAGATATGGAGGAGGCCTTTGGGTCTTAGACAAGCTAAATAAGAGGACCGCTGCCGCTGTGCAAAACAAAACATTAATGTGTATGTTTTTATAATTAAGTTTGTATCTATTTTGAAAAAAAAAACATATATTAATTACACAGTTCTTAAAAACCTTTATCTTATCAAAATGTTTTTTCTCAACATACTAATGAAACGCGCTCATACATGTACGTTCCTCCTCAGGTGCGCATGAACACGATCTCGGGCGAGCAGTGGTTCTGGCCGATGGCGTTCGCGCGCTTCGCGCAGTTCGCGCACCCCGCCTTCGTGGACGCGAACGGCCGCAAGCCGCAGCAGGGCACCGGCCGCTTCCACGACTCCGACGACCGCGTCGTCGCCTTCTACAAGGGCGACTACGATGCCGGTTCCTATTCTTCTTTTCTTGATGAGTGAAAGAAGAAGAGGAAGAAGTGCACGCTCATTTCGATTTTGCCCCCGCAGCGATGGAGGAGTGGCGCCGCCGGGGCCCCGCGCTGCAGGGCTCGGGCGCCGCGTGGCTGGCGGCGCTGCTGGCGCGCTCCCCGCTGCGCGCGCTGCGGGCCCCCGAGCCGGCGCTGGTGCTGGCGCCGCCTCCGCGCCGTGCGCGCCGGCCGCGCTCTCCTGCCTGCGGCGCCAGCGCCAGCGCGGCCTGCGGCGGCTGCCCCTCGGCGCCCGCCACGCCCTCGCCAAGCTGCTGCTCGAGACGCAGGCGGACCTCCACTGACCCGCTCCTCCCTCTCCCTCTAGTTCAAGCGAATTGACGTTTTGTTGTTATTACTACGAACAAACGATGCCATGTTACGAATATGAAATAAAACTTTTGTATAAGCAGTTGTTTTTTGATTTGATTGTGATTGATTATTTTGCTGGTTTTGGAATGAGTATGACTTAACAATCGTACTGTCTATGATTAATATACAATTAAATTTCTTTGTTTCTTTAACAAATTTTACTGCGTTTACCTACATTTATAATTAATTTTGACATTACATCCGTTTTGAACACTTTCCAGCGATCATGGTCCTAAAACTGCATATAAAATCCGTTAATTATATTTAAAAACATCATCATCTTAGTCAAATAACATCTACTATCGAATAAAGGTCTCTAAGGATTTCCACAACAGTAGGTTCGGCGCCGCCCTGAGTTAAGATAATCCTAAATGTAGGCTCAAAACTTATCACTTCTTTTCGTACTCTCGGGCGGATCCCAGTCCATTTTCTCAGGCTTATATTTTATAAGATGTATGCTGGTGATATTTTAATACATACGCTGTTCTCGTTCTTGAAGTGGGCAAACGTGGTTAATAACACGTGTATACCCATCATCAGCATCAGCTACTCTCCCGACGTTGCATCCAATATTATATTTATGATTTCGACAAGGTATAAAGTATAATTTTCAATAATTATTACACATCCCACATGATCTCATAAATTCATAGCTCTCTTTCATAGCATCATTGTTGTATTTCAGTTGAGCGATCGACGACAACAGTAAGTAGTTCTACTGACTCCGTAGCCTAATGGTAAAGGCGTGTGCTTTAGAATTCGGAGGACGTGGGTTTGATTCCTGCACGGACTGAACAACTTTTCTTTTTTGTTTCCCAGTTGGTTCGGGCAATGCAGGCTGATCACACAATTGCCTGTAAAGTAACATAATCCTATGCATCGGGTGGGCATGTAAAACGTAGGTACTGCTATCTCACTCCGGCCGTGTCGGTTGCGTCCCATCGGAATTTGAGAGTATAAGCACACTTGTGCACTATAATCTCTCCTGCGCAGTAAGTGGACTAATATAAATGTGCCACTGTAATCGAATTCGACTAGGAGGACATTGTAATTATTACTTCAGACCTTTTGTTGGAAAGGAAACCTTCAAGTGCAGTTAGTTTCATTGAATTTAGGAGATCCGTTCCCAAAAAACTGTTCGAAATAATACCCGACTAAGGAGTTATATACTTGAATCGAAGTGCGATGGGCGATCACATACAAACCTTAATAGTACATTATTGCTTAAATTATCTTTGTTAAAATACCATTCCTTTTTCTACTATAACTACAAAAAATAAGGAAATAGGTATATATTGCGGTCTTTTATTGGATTCCAAATTCCGTAGATCGTAAATATAATTCCCGCTGTTATCAATTTTGTGACCAAGATAAATCATTTTTCAAAAGGATCAAAAATTACTAGATGTGTAAATATGAGACAAAAGTAAATTTGTTTTTTTTTTTCGCATTCGAAGGCTGAAGAACAATCGACTCACAGGATGTTAAGTGGTCACCAACTCCCATAGACATCGGCAATCAAATCTAAGGGTATCGCCAATTCGCTGCCTATCGTGAGACATAAGATGTTACGACTCGTTTACCCAGTAAATACGCTGGCTACGGTGCCCTTCAAACCGCCACATAGTAATGTTATCACACTACCGCTTTGCGGTAGAAATAGGCACCGCGGTGGTACCACCCCAGATGACCCCCTCTTAAAAGGGGGCCAAGGTTTGTTGGCAGTTCACGAAAACTTTTGCCATTTCCTTTTTACATAATACATAAATATATGTATACAGATTAGTTACATGTGGCTGAAGTAAAAAATATGTAAAGATTTGAAAAAAAAACAGAGAGATCGGTGTATGCTTTCGTGTAACTAAATTTATGATGCCTATTAGCGTTGTTGTAGATAAGGCGCCTTCGTCACCTTGCAATTACCCACCAAAAACGTGACCAGTTTCTATTGAAACAGATCACGACATTTTAAATATATTTAACTAAACCATCAAACATCTAAAAGATATATGACATAAGTGTTGCAATTCTATGACTCAGGGGTAAATGATTACATTTTTTTGTTTTGATTCAGTTATTTTAAACTTTGTTTTCTTTTAGTTTTGAAATGACATCTACATTATCGGTTTTTCGATAACACGAACATAGTATACAATTTTCATTTTTATCACAATCTTTGTATTATACACAAGTATTTTATCAAACGTAGGAATAGCATTATCAAGGTTTGTTTCTATTATTTTTAAATCGCACTGTTACAATTTCCGCGATTTCTATGCAACATAAGAAATAAACTGTCCGTAGATTACGTTCAATAACGGGAGTTGTTTTAGAAGCGTCACTTCCTCAATGGAGGTTCATTCGGGTACAATCGCAAGGCCGGTCGCGAACCGGTTTCTCGACGGACTTCGAAGCGACCAAATCGCCCGAACAGATATCAATCGATAGCTGCGTAGTAGACAACGCGGCCCACTCCGTTACTATTTTCCTAATCTTTTAAATCGACCTTCGTAAAGATGTAGTTAGAAACATTTTCTACGCATTTTATATGTTTTACCGTGCTCTCTCAAATAGCTTCAGTACCTAATATCTCTATATTTACAATGATATTATTCATTTTGATATTTGACACTAAACAATAAAGTTCCATATTAATTGATACGAAAATGTCAATAATTTCTCACTACGTCTATACATTTGTTTACTGTTTGTTGAGGAAAACAGGCAGTTTCAGTATTGACGATCGATTGTTTAGTTTCAATTCATCTAAACTTTACTTCAGATGAATACTTACTATATAGTACCATTTTATATGATTCTTTCAATTATAGCAATACAAATATCGTGTAATGGGCAGAAACTCTTTTTTTTTAATTTTACGCCATTCGTGAGAAATTCCACATTATTACTTCATTTGATAGTGAATCCTTATGAATTATATAACAATATCTAATCATTAAATTAATATTTAAATGATGATAGTTTAATGATTAGATATTGAAGTCGTCACGGTTTAGGTAAATAATTTATCGTGATCAATTAAGAATACTTGTCACGATATAACGACAGATAACTTTAAAGACAATTTTTACTAGTATTAAAAATAGATAAAAAAATTGTATAGCAATATAATTTTGCATTAAAATCATAATTCACATTTTAACACCTTTTTCGAGATTTGCTTTAACTAAAGAAAGACTATACGAGCTACAATTAATTGCTGGTTCAAATTCTATAAAATCTATAATAATTATTAGCAAATGTCGGTCCACTGCTGGACATAGGCCTGCCCTAATGCACGCCTTCTCCATCATAACCTACTACAATGCCGCTGTTCCACGGAGGCTATGAATCCTGTACTCAAGGAATAATCTTTTAGTAAACACTTCTTATATAAAGAAAAGGGAGAATGCACAGTGAAATGAAACAGAGGTACAATTTAAATGCAATTTAATAATAAAACGTAAACAGTAGGAGAATAAACATACGCGCGGGGCTCCTTCCCGCGCACTAACATTAGTGTCTTTTGTTGGAGAAGGGAGCCTCGTCCGCCGCCAACGACCCCCAATTACTAACAATTTACATCTTAAACAAATTAACCAACGATAACACTGATCCAACTGCGATTCGCTTCGAACATTTGTATTATTCTATTGCGCACAATTTTATCTCAATGACATATGAACGATCTCTATCGGTGAGTGCAGTGAGTGCTCCATTTGATACAAGATAAGGCACCAGAGGTGGACGCGTTAATTTTAAACACACTTTAAATGCGAAAACGGTTGGTTTTCTAATAAAATATTGTATAGAAATGCAGATATAACAAATTGTATTCACGTTTACACACTCGCGAATGACTCGGGCACTGGATACATATCGAATATAAGTTCTCGAAGCCTTGTATCGGACGGCGGAGGCGAAGGCGGCGGACGACGCTCGCGCCGACTTACGATTAGGGGAATAAAAACGCGTGCGAGAGCCGAAATACGACGAGGGAACTCAATTCAACTAACACGAACCGCCAAAGGGAGATCGGCCCCCAATAATTTCATGGGAACGCTTATAAAATACACGATAAATACACGTCCGTGCACCGGAGGCGAATAACGAATGTTTACGGACGAGTCGGCTGAAAAGTAAACAAAAGGACGTGTTAACATTTCTAACGCAAATGCGATCCCCCAATAAGAGAAGGCCGGTCGGTTTATATCCATTCGGTTCATCGAACTAGGAGTACAAAGATTTGTTAGAAAGGCGTGCGAAGGGGCGTCGCTTCGCTAGTTGACGGCCTTCTCCGAGGGGCCCTCGTCGCTCCTCTCGCGGCTGCGGAGCGACATCTTGGCCAGCAGAGAGGCCTCCGCCTCTTTGCCCTCCGAGTGCACGCCGTTCGTCAGAGGCGGTTCCTCCTCGCCCTCCTCCTCCTAAGAAATGTTGCATATTTAGTCACTAATGCATGCGCAATAACTCTGTCTATGCAATTGCATATGATGTTATTAAAAACGATAAGTAAATTGCAACTAGTCAAAATATTATATAGTATCATTCATATCGGAATGGTGGCTACGACTGTTGCCCAGTGATATTCATCCTCGTTTCTCTTTCTGTAAGAAAATGATTTATGTGTTGAAATTAGGCATTTAGGAAAATGCGATATCATCTCGAAAGAAGTAGGTGTGTCAGATGGGTATGTGTCAGTGTCGGTTCCGACCTGCGCGTCGGCGAGGGGCGCCGGCGGGTGCGGGGGCTCCAGCAGCGTGGTCCAGCAGCCGTCGGGCTGGTAGAGGCACTCCACGCTGGAGAGGAACTCCTGGCCGCTGAAGCCGCCCGCCGCGAACAGCACGTCGCGCAGCACGAGCAGCGCGGGCGCCGCGCGGGGCTCGCGCAGCGGCGGGCCCTCCTGCCAGGCGCCGTCGGCGCCGCGCAGCCAGGCCGTGAGCCGCAGCGAGGCGCTGCCGGCCGAGCCGCCCGCCGCCACCAGCCCGCCGCGCCACACGGCGCCGCCCACGGAGCGCCGCGCCGTGGGCAGCGCCGGCCCCCAGCGCCAGCCCTCGCTCTGCCGGTCCAGCCGCAGCCGCTCCGTGGAGGCCAGGCAGTGCCACGCGTCGCAGCCGCCCAGCACCCACAGCGAGCCCTCCCACAGCACGCCCGCGCACTGCGACCGACCTGCCGAGGCCCCACGCTCGATGCTTTACGGCGAATTGGTGCGAGAGATCGAAAAGTAAATCGACTCCTTGAGGTTAACGCTCATCGGAGCCGCTCGGCACCCACGCGCGGTCTACCGGTGAACGCCGTGTTGAGGCGGTGCGGAATTAGTGTCGAGTGGCTCCGATGGGTGTTGACCTTCCTACTGAGTCAATGCATTACATAAATTACTAAAATCGTCTAACAATCGGTAATATTGTTAAAAAATGGACAAACGAAAATTATTATCAGTCGGTTTGAATATACTTGAATATCGATAGCCTACTAATTTCATTTGCCTTTGTTTTTTTTCCTTCAAGAGCGAGAAAAGCTAATAATGAGTATACTTTTCAGGAGAGTATTGGCGGGTAGCGTCTTAAGAAAATTATTCATGCTCAATTGACAAAAAGTCACGAACACCGCAATCCAAGAAGTATTTCAACTGAACTGCTTTTGTTCGTCCGTCTTAAGAGTCCATTAAATTAACAGCGTACGCATTCACGTAAACCCTCCGAACCAATTTTGATAATCGTGTCACAGTTAGGTGTAGAAAATGTTGGCGAGAGGTAATCAATCTGAAAAGACGCACCCGTGTTGAGCGGCGGCGCCTCCTCCCAGGCGTCGGTGAGAGGCGAGTAGCGGTGCACGTTGCGCAGCGAGCGGCCGGCCGCCCAGCCGCCCGCCACGAAGAGCGCGCCGCGCGCCTCGTCGGCCGCCGCGGCCGCGTGCGAGCGCGCCAGCGGCAGCTTGGCCCGCGCGCGCCAAGCGCCGCCGCGCAGCTCCTCCACCGACTCCAGCTCGCGTGGCCGTCGCTGCCGCCCAGCACGAACAGCGCGCCGCCCAGCGCCGCCGCCGGGAAGCGCGCGCGCGGGCCCCGCATCGCCGGCAGCGGCGTCCACGCATTCGTCTCCGGGTCGTACGCCTCGGCGCAGCGCAGCACGCGCGCGCGGTCGTATCCGCCGCACACCAGCAGCCGCCCACCCACCACGGCCGCGCCCAGCGCGCAGCGCGGCACAGACATGTGCGCGCGGCGCGGCGCGTCCCCCGCCTCCGGCTCGGGCCCCCCCAGCCGGCCCCCGCGCGCCTGCCCACCACCGCCCGCGCGCCACGCCACCCGCGCCGCCGCCAGCTTGCCGCGCAGCGCCAGCAGGGCACGCGTCACACCGGCGCCGCCGCTGCCCGCCCTCGCCGCCAGCACGCCCGTGTCGGCGGCGTCACGCTCCTCCTCGGCGCGCTCCTCCGCGCTGCGCCCTTTGGCGGCCTCCTCACGCTCCTGCCTCTCAGCGGGCCGCCTCCTGCCGCCCTCGCGCTCCCTCTCGGCCGCCTCGCGCCGGTACTCGAGCAGGTCGGGCCCCTCGCACCGGCCCGTGGGCAGCTCGCCGCAGTCACGCAGCGCCCCAGCCGCATCCACGAACAGCAGGTGCGTCCGCGAGCACATCTCCTCTAGCTACTCGAAACAAACGCGCCACCCATGAATACTCCAAATCGAACCTTCCATTAAAGAGAAATTCGCATAGAAGTGTCTCTCACGTGCATGCCGGCCGCCAACTGATGGCGCAACCAGGCGAGTGCGGCGTCCGCGACTGCGGCGGGCGCCTCCTCGCCGCGTTCGGCGCTCGTCTCGCGCAACATCTCGATGCGGATGAGTGGCAGCGCCGACAACGCTCCGCACGCACAGATCTCATCAAACTGAGAACGGTAACATACATTTAATACGTCGTAATATCGCCTGTTTAAAATAATCGGCAATACTCACGTGCTGGGCGATGTACGCGTCGAGGACGGCGCGCTGCGACCTCTGCAGGTCGGGCAGGGCGCGCACCGCGAGCGCGTCCTGCGGCGTGAGCCGGCGCAGCAACCGCTCGGCTAGATGGGCGCGCGCCGCCTCCACCCTGAGCCGTGCGGCGGCGCGATAGAGACGGCGCGCGCTGTTAGCGTCGCGCACCCGCAGCCGGCCTGTGTACGCGTACTCGACGAGGTCCCGCAGCGCGGCCGCCTCCACGTCGGGCAGGCGCAGCGCGGGCGCGCCGGCCACCGCCCCCGCCGCCGGCAGCTCGCGCAACAGCCTCGGCGAGGCGGCCGCCAGCACAGCCCGGTGCGCCGCCACCTCCTCCCCACCGTCACCACCCGCCAACAGCACGTCGTAGTGCTGGCGCGCTTTGCGCAGTGCGTTCAGGGCGGCGAGGGCACGCGCCGGCGCTGCTTCGTCCACAAGCGACAGCTCCTCCTCCACGGCGCACGCCTCTTCGCCCTCGCTATCGTCGGAGCGGGTGCCCGCGCTGCCGCTCTCTATGCCCATTCGAATAGATAAACGTCAGCTCAGGATTACTGTATGATAAGCGATTAATCCTATCGGCATTGAAAATAGCTAACATGGGCCTCAAAACGCCAATCTTTTTCGCTTTTCACCCCTGAAGAACAATTACACGAAGAATAAAATCCACTGTATTTAATTCTAAATTTAAACGTTGTAATATATATTTGTGTAAATATTTCTGTAGCATTTTTGAACAAAGATGCGCATGTAAATGACCTGTCATGCTTCGTCAAGCCGCCGATCTTTTAATGTATTTGAGCAATCAGAGTCTGCTTTCAAAGAGCAACGAAGTCAATAAAAATTGTGTCATTCATTTGCGGCATTTATCAAGGTTTGAGGAAAACTCTTATGTAAACTCAGTCGTAAATAAAGAATGAATTGCCAATGTATCATACTGGCAAAAAATGAAACTGAATCAATGAACAGTCGAGTGAATCGGTGACAAGGTTTCGCTAGGTGCGATTAGTTCGTCCGTCCGTGGAGATGGGAGGCGAAGGGCGGTGGTCGCGTGCGTCTAGCTCCGATCACGTGCGCCGTTTTGCGTTCGACGCAATTAGCGGGGGCGGATTGACTATGTGGAACAGCAAGGCCCTAAGAGCCAATTTCGGCCACGGCGGGTTCACTTCCGGAGACCGAATACATTTACAACACTGGTATACTTGAAGTTATTATGAATTTCTGATGAATAATATTAATAATTCGATGCCAAGCACTTCAGATTTAACACAAATACTCGGCATCTTAGGTGAACAAATTTGTATAGTATACTCTTCGATCAATCTTTACGCGTCCAACGCTTCATTAAGCAACATTGATGATAGTCTCGTGTTAATTAGAAGTTATTTTAGTTAGTGATTGTGTTAAAATTGCACTTCTTATTATTCACAAGAAATTATTCTTCTCCATTGATTGATCGTAAAATAAAAAAAAAGGAAATATGTGAGTCTATCTTAGTTACGTAGTGTTCTTATATAAGTAGTATCGTAAAATTGTATAAGTAAATCTTAAACGACAAGAAGGTAAGTATAGAAAGACATCGGAACAATCATAGGGCCAATCGGGTTTAAGAATGAGCAAATGAATTCACGCGACACGTGTCATAAATGTAATGCCCCAATTGTTCCAATCGTCCACCGATACGATAAAGACGGTTTTTCGTATCAAATTACAAAGATAACTGGCGAAACTTTCCAATGTTATTCGCTTAGCGTAATGAAAAACACATTGGAGTTACGTAAAACGAACGGGCGATTGCGGTGTTTTGCATTTGCGTCGTCATTGGACGGACTAATCCGCCGATCGAGCGAACGGAGCTAGCGAGATTGCGTGGACGCTCATCTAATGGGATCAGCCGCCGCCATGGGGCTTCACGGGCACGTGCCAACACTGGCTAAGGACTGCGGCACGGAAGGCGACCAGCGGCCTCCTCTTTTCTATTGCTGACGAACGCAAACGAGAAGTCGGGCCACTGGATGAAAAGTGGTCACCGACATTAATGGACAGCAGCAATACCAGGGTATCACCAATCCGCTGCCTACGTGACATAGGATGTTACGTCTCGTTTACCCAGTAAATACGATGGCTGCGGTACGCTTCAAACCGGAACACAGTAGTATTGTGGTACCGCCCCAGGCGGACCTGTGTGTAAGGGGACCTACCACAATTCCAAATCAGAACAATTCCGCCGAACAAGCAAAACATTCCCTTTGTACGACTCAATGTCAATCACAATTTCTATACAACGGTGAATAGCAAACGTATTCAATATTTATAAACATTCTGAAGTAATACACGAGAAATGCAAATACTCAGATAACACTGGTTTCAGGCGATTGTGTAAGATCGTCACAATTGTGCGACTCTTAACGTGAAATGACAATTGAAAGCCTAATTTAGTTTTTTATTGTGTCTAATAATACCGTCATCAACTGTCTGTCTCGAGTAAGACCTAGCGAGATTCTTAACATTGAGTCTGATAAAATAGAACGGACATTACCAAACGTGTAACACAAATATATCTAAGAACGATCTAGCATATAACTTTAGGTAGGACGACTCTGTGGGGGCTATCCACAAATTACGTCACACCACTTTCGAGTTTTTTGACCCCTCCACCCTCTTTGTCACAGCTTTATATGGCAAATTCAAATATCTTTATTCATCATAGAAGTTTATACTCGCTAATCGATGGTCAAACACACTACCATCGAGAAAAGAACGCCTCCGACCTGAGAAGAACCGGCGAAAGTTATATATTAGAAACAAAAAGCCCTGCTTGTCACATTACGTTGACCCCTCCCACCCCCATACTGTGTGAAGTGATTTATAGAATGTTCTTTCGAACACATCATTATCATTAACAACAATATGCATAATATATTTTACCTAAAAGGCACTCAAGGCGGATCCTTAGAGGCGATGTCCTCTTTTGAATCAGTGGTAGCGTCCTTGACAATCAATCACCATCATCAGCCTGTGTTAGTCCACGGCTGGACATAGGCCTCCTCTAATGTTCCATTAGGGGGTTATTAGACCGTATTCCACCATGCTAGTTGGTGAGTGGTCGGACTTTTTACATGCCCATCCAACGCATGTATCATCTTACTTTTCAGACAATTTGGTTATCGGCCTAAATTGTCCTAACCAACCAGAAAACAACGATGTCACAAAGTTGTTTCCCCGCGTTCAATCAATAACCAAGTGTAAACTTCTATATTGAATCAAGATATTTGAATGCGATAATTCTTGTACGTCTAATAGTACATTGAAGAACGGCGCAATAAAAATAAACTTGCGCAGTTTACAATAACACCGCCGCGGTGTTTGTTCAATAGACGCGGATACAAGCAACGTTTGGTGTACATGTATATTCATGACTATGTACACTATTCAGGTGTACGTATTGTAGGCGTACGGTTGTCAAGACGGATAATCTTGACAGACGTTATAGGATGTCATAGCCTTTAAATTTACTGCTAACTCATTGATCTTCAGAACGCAGTTTACCCTTTGGGTTATGGAGGTCAGATGCCAGTCGCTCTGCGTAAAAACTGTTGTTCAGGTAAATCTGGATGGATTAAAAGCCGACCCCATGATAACTTGGGACGATGGCTAGGAAAAAGAATACACTATTCTGGTGTCTGAGGGTAAGGGAATTACTAATTTAGTACCACAAGGCAATGTTGGAGTTTTACCATCGAAATTTTCATTTTTATTACATACGTTATCATATTAAAGCACATGTCATAAAAATAACAAACATTGGCTTACTTTAAAAGCGTTTGACGCAATAACCTGCACGTTAATTCTGTCGGTCAAAGTCGGCGACGATTTCGTTTACACAAAAATCCATACTGATATTATAAATGCGAGTAACTGGTAACTCAGTCCGTCTGCCTGTCTGCCTGTCTGTCTGTCCGTCTGTCCTTCTATACTGTGTAAACCATTGAACCGCTTCAGATAAAATTTGGTACTTATGTAAGTTTCCAAGAAAGGACATAGTCTATTAATTATTTCGATAAAACTGGTATTAATGGAAATCGTCTATTTTGAACACAAAACGAAGAATTTTGTGTCTAGATATTCAAAACAAGCTATAAGTGGTGTTTTTCTAGCAATTAGGTAATTTCAAATTGTTCGAGATGAACTAGAGGTTCAACTTAATTCAAATGCATGCAGCATATGGATTCTTATATAATTTAGGCAGCTGCATGGTGAAATAGCATCATCACTATCATCATCAGCCAGTGTCAGTCCACTGCTGCACATAGGCCTCCCCTAATGCACTCCACCAATTACTTTCTACGGCTATTCTCATCCAGCTCACACGGGCAACTTTGTTTACCATTAAAATATCTTATAATGTGTAAACTAACCATGCAACAAATATAAAAATAAGTTATTACTCTTAAAAAACTTCTATGTTGCTTAATTTCTATATGTAAACATTCACGCAATATAACAAAGACAGTTGAAATCTATAAGCCCCAAAGCTAGCTTTACACTAGCAATATTCACTCCTAATGTTAAAAATGGCACACTGTAATTTTTTTAACAAAAAGGTATTTGATTATTTCTTTTATTTATGTGTTTCTTATACATATCAATCCTAATTGTTATGGATTTTTGGTGTTGAATAAATATAAATATTTATTCCTGATACTTCAGACTGTTTCCAGCTGATTACTAGCAAGGTACTCTAATATAAACTGATATAAGAAAGTTTTTTTTTTGTGACTATGATTTCTTTGTTTTATACAAAGATTTTTTTATCATTAAAACAATTATATACTGTAGTTAAAAAAGAAAAAAAAATAAAGCAGTCAATAGCAACATAACCATTTGTATTGGTGGAAAATTGATAACTAATTGTAAAGAACATTGTGTTCCTTTTGATTACTTATTATGTTTACTTTATCTCATCAGAAAGTATAATGCCCTTGGGGCTTAAATATTAATAAATAAATCTGTTTTATTTGAAGTACATATTAAAATTCATGCAGAATTTCTAGTTTAAAAATATAACTTGGACATTTACTAGCTATGTTTTTCTAGGGATCCTGTGTAAGAATTTAATATTTAAATGGTAACACAACCAGTATTCATACAATTAATATCACAATCGACTCAATCTTGTGTTCTCATAAGCAATTGGACCAAACTAGTCTTCGGCAGAGTTCACTGGCCAGCACTTCATGAAATGCAATTTATCAATTAGCTTGATTGACTTCAATCATATCTTATGGTATGTTGGTGAACTTGTTTAATAGAATATGTACAGTATATTATTTACAGATTAATATTCAAAATTAGTTACATGAAACAAATACATATTATCATACATGACAAATTATAAAACGCGTGAGCAGTTTAGAATAAAATTAAATACAATCACAACAACATTATATTCAGCGTAAGCAAATAGAGAAGTTGAAACTTGTTTGATCAATAAATAATTCCTTAAGGCGGTATATTTAATGAAAGATCGTGACAGAGCACTGACGATGCAAAGTATTTTATTAGTACCGTCATTACGTCCGATTGCTGCGAGGCAAGACGAGCCATAAAGTGGGTGGGAATGCTCACCGTGGCCGTTCATGGTGTCGTCCTGCGGCCTCATCGCGACGTCTCACCTCAGCACCAGGACGGAGTCAGCTGGAAACCGGATCGCACCGGCACCAGACCGCGGTTAGCGGCGCAAGGCCGTACAAAGCGGCGCCCTGTGCTCACACGACCTCGCTCGACCGCCGACGATCGGCTTTATCGCCGAAGGTCTGCCTAACTTACGCTTCCGACGATATAGCGTTGTTCCATCAAAGGCACCACTGTCTGCGTGCCATGCGCGCCTTGTTTTGGTCGTTTGACGTTGACGTTTCGCCTCAAGCTAGTAGAATGCAGCAGGGTTGCTATGTTATATGATTTTTTAGTATATCATGAACAAACTATAATCTTATGACTATATTTATCTTGATTTTTTATTTTATTTCGAAAATAAAAATACCAAATATACAAGAAACGTTTTAAGAGATCTTATTACAGTGAAGAGTTTATTGATAATTATTTTGTATGCCATAATCATAAATGTCAGATGTTCTAACTGTAGGTTATACACAAAATGTTTGAAAACAAATATATTATTAATATGTACACTATTCAAGTCTTCTCTTTACCTGGCTTTATCAAAAACGTAACATCGAGTTAATAACAAAACTATGCTTACTATAACTATTCTTTACTTCACTTTAAATAGTCGTTATTGTACAGAACAGATTTTAAAAATAAAAATAAATTATTAACCAAAAACTAGAATAAAATGGCAGGATGATGCATTAGCTGGCAACATTTTTGTAAACTATCGTAACTGGTTTCGTTATAATGTAATTATAACTGCGAAGCTTGGATACTATACTACATCTATATTTTGTTCTACCTCCTATAATAAGTCAGCGTAACATGATTCCCATATAACTATAGCACCATATTTACCTATATTTTACACAACAGTAAACTGATCAGAATCTTGATCTTGCGTAATTCTATTGTACGCATTACAAAACAACAAACCAATCATATAATATATTTAGTTAATCGATTTACCTATAAGATAAAATTGTAATGTCTTTTGTAGGAATTTTCCTATACATTAACAATAGTTGTTAACTAAACATCATTGCACACTTGCCTTGGGTATATATATTCTCATGCTTCTTGGCTTTTTGGCATCGTCCATCGTTTCATAAAAACTGAATGAAGAATTCTAGAGGTGGTGGCCCTTTTACAGAGGGCCGTCAGAGGCGGTACCACCGCGGTGTCTATTTCTGCCGCAAAGCATCATTGTGTAAAATACAACTGAGTTCCGGTTTGAAGGGCACTGTATTTAGTCGGTAAACGAAACGTACGCCGATGTCCATGTCCGTCGCGGACCACTTTCCAGGTTACCCGAATACTCATCTGCCATGGTTAAAAAAAATTACAGCAAAGCAGAAAATGGCAAAGTCATTTGTTTTTCAGAACTGATTAGATGATCTGCATAACTTAGTTAAAACTGTCCAATGTTGTGATTCATAATCACTGGTACGCACTTATCTCTGGCGTATTGATAGAAATGGTAATTTAATACAGTGGTAATTTATTTAACAGTATATTAACAGTAATTTATCACCAGTGGTAGGTCCCCTGTTTACAGGAGACCGTCTGGGTGGGTACCACCGCGGTGCCTATTTCTGCTCGAAGCATGTGTGAAAACACTACTGTGTTCCGGCTTTGAAGGGCACCGTAGCCAGCGTATTTACTGGGTAAACGAGACTTAACACCATATGTCTCACGGTAGGCAGCGCGTTGGCGATACCGCTGGTATTGCTAATGTCTATGGGCGTCGGTGATCACTTCCCATCAGGTGGCCCAACTACTCGTCTGCCTGCGTATGCCATAAAAAAAAAACATTATTATATATTGTTTAAAACAATATAATGAAAGAATAACACATGAGAAAATTAAATTGTGGAAGTAAATATTTCAGAATTTGTTTAAGATTCTTAAATAGACGAATGCGTGTAGTAAACTATTTCTAAATAGGCAAAGCTGTTTTTACAACTATTCAAGTTCTTGTATAACTTACATATAAATATATCTGAGCCAATGTTATTTATCCAACGAATATAATAAAACTGCACTATTGCTTATAATATTCAAATTCAAACATGATTGTTAAATAAAGAAGCGAACACTTGCTTATTGATGGCTAAAACGCTACCGCCGAAAGAGGGCGCCACAGACCTGAGAAGAATCGGCGAAAGAAATTCAGCGGGCCTTATTTTTATGTCATCTTTTGAAATAATTACCAAACAATTTTTAAGGCATAACATAATATGCAATATTGAAACAAACCTGGAGCGACCATTCCATTACCAGGCTGTGTTTTGACCGACTGACTGAGAGCGATGTCTATCGAGTACCTCCTGATGAATGAATCATCTTAATTCACATGTTTTTTTTAAAATGGCATACGCAGACAGACGAGCAGTCGGGCCACCTGATGGGAAGTGGTTACCGACGCCCATAGACATTGGCAATACCAGTGGTATCGCCAACGCGCTGCCTACCGTAAGACATAGGGTGTTAAGTCTCGTTAACCCATTAAATACGTTGGCTACGGTGCCCTTCAAACCGGAACACAGCAGTGTTTTCACACTACTGCTTCGCGGCAAAAAGGCAACCTACCCAGAAGTTGTCAAAGCCCTGAGAAATCAGAATCGGGATGTCTTTCACGACCTCGACGAGGAGGAAAGCAGGATCTCCATCAAGTACAAGAAGAAGACAAGAAACCCTAATACCACCCATGTAGTCATCAGCGTCTCTCCGACAGTATGGCAGAGGGTCACGGTGGCTGGAAGGGTCCACATCGACCTTCAAAGAGTGAGAGCCGAAGACCAGACGCCATTAGTCCAGTGCACACGTTGCCTGGGCTACGGCCACGGTAAGCGGTTCTGCACTGAGTCGATGGATCTTTGCAGCCACTGTGGCGGTCCTCACATGAAGTCGGAGTGTCCTGACTCCCAAGCGAACAAACCCCCGAGCTGCCAAAACTGTGTCCGTGCAAAGGTGGACGACAAGGCGCACAATGCGTTCAGCCAAGACTGTCCGATACGACGGAAATGGGACGAGCTGGCCCGCTCTACTACAGCATATAGCTAAGGGCGGCCAGCACGATCCTTTCCGGCGTATTGGAGGTCTGGTGAATGACAAGGGCATGATGAGCACTGACGAAATGACATATTAAAATTACTGTATACTGCAAATAAATATGTAAATATAAAATAGATATAAAATTGCTATAACTTGTATGAATACAAAACTGTGTAACTACATAAATTGAAACTGTATATAAGAAAAATATAGGCAAATTATTATATTAGACTTAAGAAAAATGTTATTGAAAAAATTGTTTACAAGTAATTATAAGGTAGATTTAAGTAAATTGTCATACTAGATGTAAGAATATATAAATGCAAAAATTGAAAACAAGTAGTTATAAGATGTATATATAAGCAAATTGTAATACTAGATCTAATATAAAAATTGAAATGCAAAATTGTATACAAGTAAGTTATAAGATAGATATAAGTCAAAATGTTAAAAGATATGTCATTATGTGTTTGCTAGAAATTATTTAACCCGTGTTTTAAAATTGATAAAAATAAAAGATAGGCATAGATTAGAATAGAGTAATGTAGCTGGAATCCCACCCAGAAAAGTTGTGATAGATGAAGAATGTAAGAAAGATAAAGTATGAAGAATGGAAGTACGAGAGGAATGATAGCGAGAACTGGAAAGAAAGAGAAACCGTAAACACAGGCTCCGACCAAGTATGTTGGAGGTAGACCAAAAAAAAAAAAAAAAAACCTACCTAGAAGGTCTCCTGTAAAAAGGGTACCTACCACCGGTAATGTTAATTTCCTGCAAGAAAATAGGAAATCACAACACATTAAATTGTTATCCAGCGTGTATTAAACTCATCCCCTGGTATGTGAAACGAGTGTCTGCATCGTTAGGCGCAGGAGATTCAATCTTTTAGAAGTTATTGTCTTTAATATTTATTCAACAAGCTCGTACCTGTTACTGTATAGGCGATAGTTATTTTCTTCTATGTCTTACTTCAACTTTCTGATTTTATCGATAGGGCCGTATCTCGAGTGCGAGTGTTGTCAAGGTTTTCTTTTGAACCACTTGTATAATTATATAAGTTTAAGGAAAACAGATGAAACCGCAATGGCAGGTTATGTACATTACTGGCAATGAAATTTCTCCAGCACAAATGATTTTTATAGATATGTGTCATTTTCAGAAAATGCTTTAACGAAATGTCGAGGATAACTGGTAGGTGATTATATGTCGTAATTCAGCATAAATAGAGAAAAAATACGCTAACTCAACACTTACATAAACACAGGCATTATACAAAAAAAAATCGAATGAAACATTCTTTAACCAAGCAAAACTTTCTACGGTTAATTTTTATTTGAAAGTGAAGTTTTATTTGAAACGTCAGAATTCATTATGAAATTGTTAGCAACCATATTTTAATCAATAAAAACTTTCTTTTTTTTGATAAATTATAAATTTATCTAATATAAGTTTAAATTGTCAAAATAATTAATTATTTCTATCAGACGCAAGTTTTGAATTGCCCTTCACGCTATATTGCCAGATATTCATAAAATATTAAACAGCAACAATTTGTTACTATACATATTTAATTAGTTATCAATGTGTTTTAAAGATAATTTCAAATCTTCAAGTGTTTACAGTGAAATAATCGATACGAGGATCCTCTTGTGCTGTAGGAAGTCCCTGTTATAAAATGTTAGCGAATAAAAGGTCGCGCTTGCAACGGGCTGCAGTACTTCATTCAGAAATCAACAAGATGAAAGGTCTCTTGTTCAGTTGTTTGTTCGTTGTGGGAGTGGTGTTTGTCACCAGCGAGGAGACTTTGGTGGTGGGACTTCATGAGGGGGCCCCACCGCAGCAGGAGGCACCAGCAGGTGAGGACCTGCCCTCGGGGGAGAGCCGCTACCATCAGCGTGTCGGCGTACCCCTAGCCCAGCAGCTGCGCACTGCTGAGGACAGGCGCAGGAGCAGCCCCAGCGCGGCTCCAAGGCTGCTCCAAGGATCGTCGGGGGTCTCGCCTCCTATGTCGGAGAGCATCCTTTCTTTGTAAGTCCTTGTCCATTACTAGCTATTTATATTGTTAGTTGTTTTCAATAACCGCCAAAAATTAATGTGCTTATTTGTAAAATTTCACTATGTGTCTTATAGGCAATAGAAATAATTATGTGTCTTATTGTTAATTGGATAAACATAAAAAGCACTGGTAGGTATTATACTGTTAATTGTGAAAATGAAAATAGAATGAACAACACTTTGTTTCGCAAAAGGGCGGGCTGGTGATCGTCTTATGGAATGGGCAAACGTCGGTGTGCGGTTCAGCGCTGGTGACAAACGATCGGCTGGTGACGGCGGCGCAGTGCTGGTGGGACGGCCGTGACCAGGCCTACAGCATCACCGCAGTCCTTGGCTCCACGCGCCTCTTCTCGGGTGGATTGCGCGTCCCCGTCAGTGCGGTCATCGCCCACGGCAACTATAACCCCGCCACACTCGCAAACGACATCGCAGTGCTAGTTATTCCCTACGTCCCCAGTACAAGTCAGTTTCACTATATCTAAGATCTTTTTTTGACTTGACACCGCTCTTTTGCGTTTTCAAATGGTTCACTAACATGATATATTACTGACAGGTAACTATAGACCAGTTGCATTGCCCGTGGGCGCGGAACAATACAACAGCTTTGCCGGCACACGTCCAGTTGTGATAGGCTTTGGCAAGACCAGTGATTGTAAGTAATTTTTTTGCGTCTCTCCTTTGGGTGTAAGTGAGTAATACTAAGTCACATTTTGAAATAAACCGTCATTTATTAACATCGATGGGACAATCATCATCATCATCATCATCATCATCAGGCTGTTTATAGCCTTTACAGTTCACTGCTGGACATAGGCTTTTTTAATTAATGCCACAACGGCGTCCATTAAAAAGTTGTTCATGATTTCTAATTACACTTGTTCCGCGGATCTGTCTTACACAGCAGATCCGCCGACAAGTAGGACAATATAAAAATTGAATTTGGTTGATTCGCGCAGTGGCGAGCATCACGAGTAGTGCGGCCCTTCGCGACGTGTTCGTAACGGTGCTGACGAACAGCGCGTGTGCCTCCGTGTACGGCGGCTCTGTGACCGAGGGCGTGGTGTGCACGAGCGGAGCCGGCGCCAGAGGACCCTGCGGCGGCGACGGCGGCGGCCCACTCGTCCTCAATACTGGCGGCAGGCGTGTGCTGGTCATTACACATCTTTTTACTGTGGAAACAGGTTAAACGTGTTTTTTACACTATTTAAAATGTCATAACTAATACTTTGTCGTTAAACAGATCGGCCTGGTGTCGTTCGTGTCCGCCGCTGGATGCCAGCGAGGTGACCCTGCGGGCTACACTCGTATAACAGCTTATTCTTCTTGGTTGAACGCACAGCTGTAAAAGATTTTTTTTGATATGTTGCAATGCATATGAAGGTGACGGAAAAATACGTTATATGAATACATGTTATGTATAATAAAGAATATTATGCAAAGCGAGACTCCATAATACTTTATAAAAATATAACATTGATTAACTGCTTATGTAAAATATGCCTATTACTAATAATATCTATAATAAAAGAAATCACAGTAATATGTCTTTATTTTTTAATTACAAGTCACCCATATTTTTAATTACAAGTCACTCATAGCTTTAACCTAGACAAAACGAAAGTTATGACAAATGTCACAACATGAAAATGTCACAACTTAACAAAATGAAAACATGTCAACGGGCAAAGATTCTGCTTGTCAAAGTGTTGGTGAGAACACGTGGTCGAGAAAATTTTTAGTTTTTTCGAGCTTTTTTGTGTTGAATTACTATTTTATTTTGTGTTTGTTTTGGTGATGGTTTTTATTTCCTATTGGTAAGTCTCCTCTTTCATTTTATATTATGATGGAAGAAGATAAACCTCCGGATGGAGGTGGCGGTCTACCTCCAGATATCCCGAAAAGCTCAACAAATATACCATGTAAATCCTCACGCTCCCAACCTTCAGTAAGTAGCCTACGAAAACGCCCGGCGGAGAAGTCCGATTTGCCGGAACAAATTAAAAAAGCAATCCCACCTCATCTTCGTACCAATCGACTTATTCCAAACATGGGTACGAAAATGACTCTAAACTCTCATACACGAATATTGACAAAGGTCCGTTTGTTGTGCACATTATAAGATCACCTCCTGATTTAACCACAGGTCAATCTATCCGTGTTCTCAAGTTCGCTCAGCTCCTCCATATGCTTAATGGTTCTGGTATCGTCCAGGAAGGCATTAAAGCACTGGGAAGAAATAGGGTCTCCGTAGAATTTAAAATTTTTTCCTCGTTTTTTACCCACCAACAGTTTTAGCGCAATGATCCCAAGATTTAGCATTACTAGAATGAGAGTAGTTAAGAACATCCCAACAGAGTGGACTTTGGAAGATCTCATTGAGAACATTAAGCAACCATCAAACTGTGGCGAAGTAGTCCGGGCCCGTCGGTTAAATACCAAGATGCGCTCCGAAGATAAAATCACATGGGTTCCTTCAACCACAGTAGTGCTTACTTTTTCGGGTCAAACACTTCCTGAAAAAGTTTTCCGCTATTACAGCTCACTCCCCGTCTATACATACCAACTGCCAACAATGCAATGCAGAAACTGTTGCAGATTTGGGCATATTGCCACACAGTGCCGCTCACAACCGAGGTGCTACATTTGTGGTCAGGGCGATAGCTGCTCCCACATCACACACATCACACATCATTAGGCTTTGTTAGTCCACTGCTGGACATAGGCCTCCCCTAATACACCCCTATCCATTAGGGGGTTTGGACCGTATCCCAACACGCTGGTCCAATGCTGGTTGGTGGGTGGACCGACTTTTTTTCATGCCCATCCGACGCATGGATCATCTTACTTTTCAGACAATTGGGTGATCGGCCCAAATTGCCCTAACCAACTAGGAAGCAACAATGAAAATTTGTTGCGTCCCCGCAGGATTCGAACCCACAACCTCCGGTTTCTAAAGCACACGCCCATACCACTAGGCTACGGAGGCAGTTAATGTTCCTGGTAACTGCTCCAACCCCGATAATATTATTTGCATGTTTTTTAGTGGTAACCATAAGGCAACAGACCTTAAGTGTCCTGAACACAGTCAACAAAAATCAATCAGGGTGTTATGTCCCAAGAAAGCATCAGCTACTCTGAGGCTGCACAACGATTTCCTCTATCCAAGAGGACATATTCAGACATGGCCAACTCCTACCGTTCTCTTCATCTTCCTACTAATAATTCTCAGCCTCATTCCCCCTCTTCCCTACCCCAAACTGTCCATAAAAATAACAATTCCCAGACCTCTTACATAAAAACTTTTTACAAATCTCCTTCTCCAAAAGCTCCCCTTGGTAAAACATACAACACTCAAGCTCACCAAAATATTGTTAGCTGCCCTCCCTATTCTCAACATAATGGTTGCGCTTTATCTCTATCCTCAGATAGTACTCCCTCGCTCACTCCTAATGATAACCTAATCGAACTACTCACTTACCGAACAATGTCGTTATACTTCTGCAACAACTCCTCGAACGTTTCATTCACCGAAACGGCGGTCATTCTACAATGGAATAGTCGTAGCGTCCTATCCAAAAAATCAGACCTTATCTATTTAATAAATAAATTTAAGCCTGAAATCCATACCATCTCGGAGACATGGCTAAAACCGGGGTCTATGTTTAGACTTCCGGGCTATTCATGCTTCCGAGATGACAGGGATGACGGAAAGGCTTGTTGTGCCCTCCTGGTGGCTAGATCCATCATTTATTCCCAAATCCCAATTTCCCCCCACAGCTCTGATCTTCACATTGTGGCAGTCAGAGTTAACAACATTTCTCTTATTTCCTGTAACATTCCTCATCCTAACAACCGTATCATAGCTGAATTAAACTCCATCATATCTTCCACCCCTAGCCCCTAGTTTGTGGGGATTTTAACTGTCACCATCCTATGTGGAGATCTAATGTCACTGGTCCATTTTCTTCATACTTTCTAGACCTTATTGACGAAAATAACCTATGTATCCTTAATGATGGATCTCCCACCAGGAGGGCTATGCCTGGTCAAAACTCCAACGCTCTAATTAACTACTCTTATGGTAGTGACCACTTTCCTATTATAATAAATTCTCTTATCCCCTCCCCAGCCTCTTCCAATTTCCCCCCTTTACAACGATTTAAAATCCCTGATGCTGACTCGACCAAATACTTCCAAACGCTAGACTCCAAGATCCTAAATCTCCCTCCTGTGGATGTCTTTAACTTCCTATCCCTATACTGCAACAGAGGAATCAATACCTACTAAAAACCCTTCCTGTGGCCGTATTTCCTCTCCTCCGTGGTGGGACTCAGAGTGCTCTGCTGCTGTAAAACATAGAAAGCTGGCTGAAAAAAGCTGGCTTTAATGTTATAAATGAAATTTTTTCCTCTGAACTTGTACCAGAATCATGGAAGACTCAAATAATCATCCCAATTCTTAAACCTGGCAAAGACCCTAGTGACTCTCTTTCATATCGGCCTATTGCCCTATCATCTGTAATGGCAAAAATTTTAGAACATCTTGTAAAGAATAGGTTAGAGTGGATCCTCGAGAACAGAGGTCTTCTCTCAAATACCCATTTGGCTTCAGACGTGGTATGAGCACTACGGATAGTCTTGGTATCCTGACATCCGATATAAGACTTGCACTCTCTAAAAATGAGTATGTTATTGGAGTCTTCCTTGATATCTCAGCAGCTTATGATAATGTCCAGCTTCCAATACTCAGGCAGAAGATGCTTAATCTGAGTATCTCTGTGAGGTTGATTAACATTGTCTTTAGCATATTTACATGTCGATCTATTTCTGTCCGTCACAAGGACTCTCTTTTCTTCCCGTCTAGTTTGGAAGGGTCTCTCAAGGTTCCTTGAGGGAGACCTTAGTCCCATTCTTTATAATCTATATACTTCTGATCTGGATGCTTCAGTTAATTGCTTTTGTAAAATTCTACAATTTGCTGATGACTTAACTTTATATGTACCTTGTTCATCTCTTTCTTTTGGCTCTAACTATATTCAATCTGCTTTGAATTACTTACAAGACTGGCGTCAGAGGATGGATTAAGCTTGTCAGTCCCTAAATGCAATGCTGTAGTTTTGACCCGCAGAAGAAACTCCCCTGAAATTAACCTTTTATTAGATGGTAAACAAATTAAGTTTAAGGATCATATTAAATTTTGTAGGTGTAATCTTAGACTCTAAAATGACTGGCAAATCCCACTTAGAACATGTGTTCACAAAATGTGAAAAAAATATCAATGTCCTAAGAGCTTTCTCAGGTGTACTCTGGAGCTTTCATCCCTTTTCCCAAAAAATTCTTTACAATGCAATTATACGTAGTCATTTGGATTATGGCAGCTTTGTTCTGGAGCCATGCAACAAGCAGGCACTGAGCAAACTTGACAAAATTCAGTATAGATGCCTACGTGTAATTACGTATAATTTAAATCTTCTCCATTTAATGCCCTCCAAGTGGAGTGTTTAGACCCTCCTTTATTCGTCCGTAGACAACATCTTGCTGACAGATATTTTTCTAATGCTGTTCAGTTCCCTTCTCATCCCATCCTTAAAAAACTTGACCTCCTATCCCACTCTATCAGCATATCCCCTTATTGGTCAAATAAATCCCATCCTCTGCTAGTCAAGAGTTATATGAGATATAAACAATCCACAATTACCGTACTACCTTTGGACAATTACCCCCTTTTTATGCAAAATTATGACTCTCTGATATTTAATCCAGACATCATTTTAAATTTCGGTATAGACAAGAACACAGTTAATGCTTCTCAAAAATTTTGTCAGATTGTAGGTGTGGAATGGGCTAGCTGGATACAAATTTATACAGATGCCTCTAAAATGAATTAGTCCCACATTGGAGCTTCTGTATTTATACCAAAATATCAAGTTATACTTACCTTAAAATGCCCACAGGATTGCTCTATTTTTACAGGAGAATCCATTGCTATACTTGAGGCAAGTACATAGATTCTAGCAGATCCTATTTACCTAATTCTTTGATCCTCAGAGACTCTCAAAGTTGCTTAGAGGATTTAAAGAAATTTCCCTTTCATCACAAACACCTCTCCCCTATTACCTTATCTATCAAAAAATATTATTTAACTTAGAACAAGCAGGAATCAAAGTTGTTTTGGCTTGGATTCCAGGCCACATGGGTATCAGAGGTAATGAAGTCGCAGATTACTATGCCAAACAGGCCATAACTACGGGCGAACCATGCTATTCTGCCATTCCTGTGACCTAAGTTCCTTGGCAAAACCATTTTTAATGAAATCTTGGGATAATTTGTGGCAAAAAACAAACAAAACTAAAGAAAAATTTTATGCTTCCTCCCAGCCTGAGATTCCATCCAGACCATGGTATTTTAAATATAAGCTTTCATCAAAATTAGTTACTTCCATAATCATCCGTCTTCGATTAGGATATGTTTGCTTGTTTTTGGCTAAACTGCGGATACAGGATCATTCACTTTGCCAGTGCGGACTGGCTGAAGGCTCCAAGGCTTGCTTGGAACATTTATTCTTCTCATGCAATAAGCTCACCCTTTATGACATCCTTACCTTAAATATCCCCAGACCTATTAACACCTATTCCTTTTAACCTTAAATGAACCATACATCAAATTTATCCTTTTAAATAAAATAAAACTTTGTACTCAAAATTAAAAAAATTCTATTAGATCTATCCCAATTAATATAATATAAATATATATACATATACGTATGTATATACATTTATATAAAGTAAATTTTAACTGACCAATTTCAATTGCATACAACTGTTTGAATCAACCTTGACATTGGCAGAATCACTAAGAGCATCTTGGTGGAGCCACTCCAAACAAAAAGAAGAAGAAGAAGTCAGCAGGCAATAGAAAGAAGCTATCTAAATTTAAAAATACAAGACAAAATTAAAAATACTGCTACTACATTGTCAATCAAATAATGTAATTAAAATGGAAGTGGGCAGCAAGCAACAGATGGTCCCAAAGAGTTACTAATGGCATCCCATAAGAAAAAAAGAAGGGGCAGACGTGTCAAAAGATGGAGTGACGATAAGAGGAAGTAGCTGGGCAACACTATTTAACTCCTATAGTACTAAATAATACATGAAATAAAACTTTGACAGTATCACATGTATAAGGGATAAAATTTTGCTTTATTATATATATATGTTTATATATATATATACTAGCAGACCTTAAAACAATCAATAAATATATTATTCCTTCTTTTCTATTAAAAATGTTATGGATACGGAGCACTACCACCAAAATCATGATTTTAACCTTTAATTGCATGGTTATTAAAAACAAAATAACAAGAAGTTGATTAAATTCGTCGCATGCGTAAGAAAACAACTATCTTATGAAATAATAAATAATTAATATTTATAGTACCTACAATCGTATGCGCCATTGAATATGTCATCAAAATATTTCCGTTATATAGGATACAACATCACTTTTATTTGATTTTGCTCTGTGAAAATCTTACAATTTACAATTTTGCACGCATGTTAGTAAGCTATTTTATTGTTTTTTTTATTTAATGGCCTGCCATAAAATAACGGCGTTATGAAGTTGCATTTTTGTTTTTAACAATAGATAACAATTAATATAAAATTAAATGATCAAAACTAATTAGTTTTAGGAACTTACTTTTTGCTGTCCCGATTCTCCTATTATCAACGAAAAGTTTATAATATTAAAAAGCACCCTCTATTGACACACAGCGCAATTAATAGATTTCGCCAACTGTCACAATCGTTTTGTAGTAAACATTTTGCATCAAATAATAATAGAAAAATAAATTGTTATAAAACATTATTGCGATTATAAATTAAGATGTAAGCTATTCTATCTTTTAAGTTGGATTGAACTGCACATGGTGCGCAACTATATTTTAAAATCGATTAAGTAGTTTAGGAGTCCATCGCGGGCAAACATCGTGACACGAAATTTATATATATTAAGATCTATATATATATGTTTTACTTATTATATACATATGTATATGTATATAATAAGTAAAACTAGAACTAAATTTTTTGTTCTAAAAAGAGTAAATTTTATTACTCTTACAAAACATTCTTAAAACACTAATTCTCCTGAAAATAGAAACATACATTTAAATCTGTTGTTTCACGAGTTTTTATTAATTATGATCACTTATTTAATTATTATTTTAACCGCTATTCTGACATAACCTCTCTATCAATTTTTCTCGTAATTTCATTATGTGAATATGACCGATAGCTCCCCAGAGTAAACAAGTTAATAGGTAATACATTAAAGTAAAATTCCAACTAGACAAAATTAAAATGTGACTAGCACTTTGTTTACGGCCCCCCCATTCCAAATTACATAGTTTTATGGTTCTGTTTTAATACCGGAATAAGTTAGGTGATGTGGAAGAAATTCGATTAAATTTTTTTTGGCCCGTATTTACTTTATAAACAGAAAATGATATTTTGTCTATAATTTGATAAGGTGCTATTTTTATTGATCTAGTTGTTTTTAGTTCCGGTTTAACCGGGTTCCGTTTACAACATATACATAATTCGATATTTAGGTCATAATATTTTCTGGTTTTGTCGAATCTTTGTTTATTATAATTGTGGGATTTTTTACCATTTTTTAAGGCAATTTTCCGGTCTCGCGATAGATGACATGTTATTTTTGATTTCATTTCGTCTGGTGCAATGTCAACATTATTTCTCTTCAATAACTATTTTGGAGCGAGTCCTGTTCAGTTTCATTATATTTCGAGCATTAGTCGTCCAAGCAATTTTGTCCGATCTTTCGTTTATTTTGCAACAAACGTTTACTTTTTTTTTCACCCATACAAATGGTTTCAACCATAGGAAGGAAAGACGACCTGAAGGACACTTACGTCCGTGCCCTAAAAAAAATACTCCTCCGCCTCCAACCAGTCGGTGGACGTGTTGACCGCTCTACTTAGTCCGCTGCGATAAAAAAATACTCTGTATTTTATCTCTATATATAAATAAATAATGTAGAGGACCTGGAGAAAGAGGTTTGGCGGCCTTGTTACCGGCCACATCGCGGCAAGAAATCTAGTGTAGTACTGTGGCGCGGCTAAATTAATAGGGGCTAATGTGTTCGGTCACCTGCTTGTGGCGCTGCTCTCGGTGCCTAGAAGTCGGGCATGTGGCGGTGTATTGCCATACGGGCATCAGCCACAGCAGCGCCTGCTACCGGTCTGAGCAGCTGGGTCACCAAAGCAGGGGCTACAAGGCCGCGTCCCACTGCTTTCTGTGCACAGCAGCTGACAAGCTAGCAGGTCACAAATCAGACGCGAGAGGAGAAGCGCAAAAACAAATTGACGTGAGCTTGGAAGCCAGGTGCCTAAGTCCAGCGCTGCGGATGAGGGACTCAAATAGTCGTCGCATAAAGATGGCATTGCTGAGCATCTTGCAGGCACATCTGAACTGTGCCAGTGCTCAAGATCTGTTGTTGGCGCAGAGTGTCAGGTGGCTGTAGTGCTGAAACCATAGTACGTTCCTCCAGAAATAACTGGGCTGGGGACCTGTCAGACACTGCGGCAGTGGTCTGCGGGACTGCTGCGGGGCCCCCTCACACGAGGGACGTGAAAAAGGTCCAGGCTTTGTCGGCGTTCTTTTGGGAGATATTGCAGTGGTTTCAACTTCGAGGGCTACCTAGACCAACTGACCTTTCCCTATGCTGGTCGTGGGGGATCTCAACGCCAATTCAGGGGCTTGGGGTTCTCCTGCAGCAGAAGCGCGGGGAAGGACGCTGGAGGAGTGGCTCCTTGACCTAACGCGTTTATGCAAACGCTTCATACTAAGGGTTATGAGCGTTCAATCTGACTCTGAGCGTTTACCGAAACCGGAACTCACGTGTTTGAGCTTCACGTTATACATTTTTTTAATATACTGTAATATGGTGCGTTTTACCTATTATTCTGCATTAATTAAATACACACAGTACATTCAATTTGTGTTTATCATTTATTTCCGTTGGTAATATTTTTTATGTAACAAAATATTGAAAATTAAACAATTTTTTGATCAAATTAAATTCTCTAAAGTACTAATTGTTACTGTTGCATTAAAAACGAATTTGAGATCTTATTAATTAATACTTTGATTTTAAGTTAATTACTTATTCATCTACATAGTCTCCAAGAGGGCTGTAGGGGCAACTGCTCACCAAGTCCAGCGTTTTTTCAATGCTTCAATTTCTTTTAAAAAATAGGTTTGTCTTGGTCCTGCAAAAAAAAAAAATTTTCCACAGCATCCTCTACTTGTTGTAGGGAGAACATGAACCCCCCGAACAGGTTCTCGCGTTGTCGTAGCGGTTGGGCTCAGTACCTGCGGCCTGCCCAGCCGCGGGAACTAAGGAACCTGGCCGCCTGGTGTGGCCGGCTGTGGAAACTGCTCAAGCGCGGCTGCAGAAGCCCGCTTGGATCCGCCTTAGAGTGCGAGGGACGGGTTGCAGGAGGTGTGTGCCGCCCTTCCTGTCCTTCGCAACCAAGGAGTCGCGGGAAGAGTAGCGTCGGTAGATCGTGGCTCTCCCTATCCTCCACGACTCGGCGGGGCCTGCACTGCTGATGCGGTGTGAGGGCCGTGGGAGGCGAGACATTCGGCTGGTGTCGTCGATCTCTCCTCTTCGGCAATTATTTTGCTCGACTGTTTCGCACGGAAGAACTGCGGTATATTATAAGACTTGAAACTCTTGTATACAAGGTTTAGTTATCTGTTCTTTACGAAACCGACTCACGTTGATATTATCGCACGTATGGACATCCTTTAGATTTTAATATGGTGCTTTTACTTATTCGATTATTGATAACATATATGCAAATTGTTTCAATTACTATTCGTTTTGGTAATTTTTAAAATAAAACTTCGATAAACCCATTAAACAATTTTTTGATTAATCCAGTTAATTCTGTAAAGAATTGCGTTATTATAAACTAACTAATATTTGTTATATATAAGTTTGATTTGATAAATTGTATAATCTTAGAGTTCTCAAAGCTTGTTTCAATTCAACTAGTTTCGATCTTCTCTGTGTTGAAATAAAACCTCGATATAGGTCCCATATAAGATGTTTCGCACCGTTCCATACCTTGTATAATTACGGAAATTATAACTTGCGACAGCGTTGGTTTTGTTCAAAATTCATTGATGTTGGTTTTAATACCATTTCAACTTGAATCGCAGACGTAGATGGACACTCCAGTTTTAGACGGATTGACATTATTGGTATATTGTCAATTGCTTCATGGATCGCTTGTTTTGATTCGATTCATTTCTGGGGTTTAGTAGGAACGTCTCGATATAAGCCCATATAACTGTTTTGCTTGACCGTTTGATACTTGAAGAACTGCGGTATATTATCAACTCGTACAAGCCTATTTGTTTTGATCAAGATTCATTTCTATTGTTTAAATACACCTGTCGATATTATCGCACAAAAGTGGAAATCCCAGCATTTTAATAATTACGTTTTTGCGGTATATTGTCAACTTGTACATGCACACTCGTTTCGATTACGATTCGTTTCTGGTGTCTAAATAAAACGCTCGATATAAGCCCATATAACTGTATGCTTTGACCTTTCAATACTTGTATAATTACGGTAAATTATCAACTTGTACATGCCGATTGGTTTTGTTCAAAATTCATTGATGTTGTTTTAATACCATTCCCAATATAATCGCACATAAATGGACATCCCAGGATTTTAATCATTACATTATTGAGGTATATTGTCAATTTGTTCATGGACGCTTGTTTTGATTACGATTCATTTCTGGAGTTTAAATAGAACGCTCGATATAAGCCCATATAACTGTTTTGCTTGACCATTTGATGCTTGAAGAACTGCGGTATATTATCAACTTGTACAAGCCCATTTGTTTTGATCAAGATTCACTTCTATTGATTAAATACACCTGCCGATATTATCGCGCAAAAATGGAAATCCCATGATTTTAATAATTACATTTTTGCGGTATATTGTCAATTTGTACGTGCACACTTGTTTTGATTACGATTCGTATTTGGTGTCTAAATAGAACGATCGATATAAGCCTTTATAACTGTATGGCTTGACCGTTTCCATACTTAAAGAACTGCGGTATATTATCATCTTGTACAAGCCTATTTGTTTTGATCAAGATTCATTTCTGTTGTTTTAATAAACTTCCCAGATATTATCGCACATAAAATGGACATCCAGGTTTAATAATACATTATTGCTATATTGTCATTGTACAGTACATGTTTCGTTACGATTCGTTTCTGTGGTTTAATAAAAGCTGATTAAGCCCTATACTGTATTGCTTTGACCTTTGATACTTGAAGACTTACGTATATTATCAATTCGTACAAGCCATTTGTTTTGATCAAAATTCATTTTTGTTTTAAAATACCATATTCCGATATATATGCACATAAATGGATATCCCAAGATTTTAATATTACATTATTGGGTATATTGTCAACTTATTCATGCACCTCGTTTGATTACGATTCATTTCTGGTGTTTCAATGTAACTCTTTTTGCGCCGTTCAATACATGTTGTGACATTTGACGAAGTGTAATTATCAACCTGCACCTGCCATTTGTTTGATCAAGATTCATTTCTATTGTTTAAATAAAACCCTCAATTAGTCGCTAAAATGGACTTCTCAGATTTTAATAATTACGTTTTGCAGGTATATTGTCACTCAATGACTGCACGACTTGTTTCGATTACGATCCTTTCTGGTGTCTATATTGAACGCTCTGATATAAGCCCTTATAAGTTTTGCGTTTACCGTTCAATACTTAGATTTTGTAGTAAATTATCACCTGTACATTAGCGATTTGTTTTGATATGATCTTTTATTTTGTTATAAACATTCCCCAATATAATCGTTTATAAATAGACATCCCAGATTTTAATAATGCATTATTGCGGTTTTTGTCAACTCAAACATGCACGATTTGTTTCAATTACGAATGTATTTTTGGTGTTTAAATAAAACGCTCGATATAAGCCCATATAACTGTACGCTTTGACCGTTTCAATACTTGTTTTTATTGTGAATTATCAATTTATCTGCCATTTTTTTATCAAGATTAATTTCTGTTGTTTAAACATCCCTCTGATAAATCGCTTCTGAATGGACATCCATAGTTTTAATTTGCGTTATTGCGGTATATTGTCTACTCAACCAAGCCGATTTGTTTCGATTTCGAGTTAATTTCTGCTATTTAAATATAGCGCTCCGATTAGGCTCTATAACTTTGTGCCTTGACCGTTCAATACTTGTGTATTGTGATAAATTATAACATGTACTTTCCGATTTCTTTTGATCAATATTTATTTTGTTGTTTAATACATCCCTCTTAATCGCTCATAAATGGACATCCTAAGTTTTAATAATTGCTTTATTGTGGTATACTTCTTTAAACATGCCGATTTGTTTCGATACGAGTTATTTCTGATGTTTAAATAAAACGCTCGTATAAGCTCCATATAACTTTGCAATGACTCGTTCAATAGCTTGTGTTATCGGTAAATTATAACTTGTATCTTGCCGATTTGTTTTGATCAAGATTCATACTGTTGTTTTGAAGCATCTCTTGATATAATCGCTCTAAATTGGAACTCTGCAAGTTTTAATAATTGCAGTTATCTGACAGTTGTCAACTCAAACATGCCAATTCGTTTTGATTAAAGTCATTTCTGCTATTTAAATATAGCTCCGTATAGGCTCGTATAACTGTATGCCATCTGACCGTTCAATACTTGTGTTATTGGGATTAATTATAACTTACCTTGCCGATTTTGTTTTCATCAAGATTCATTTCTGTTGTTTAAATACATCTCTGATATAATCGCTCATAAATCGACATCCCAGAATTTTAATAATTCTTATTGCGAGTATCTGTCACTCAAACATGGCAATTTGTTTGTATTAGATTCATTTCTGAGTTTAAATCAAACGTTCGATAAAGCCCGTATAACTGTATGCATAGACCGTTCAATACTTGTGTTATTGCGGTTAATTATCAACTTGCACTTGCCGACTTTGTTTTCATCAAGATTCATTTCTGTTGTTTAAATACATGCCTCGATATAATCGCTCATAAATCGACATCCCAGAATTTCAATAATTGCCTTATTGCGGTATACTGTCTACTCAAACATGGCGATTTGTTTCGTAAACGATTCATTTCTGGTGTTTAAATAAAACGTTCGATATAAGCCCATATAACTGTCTGCCTTGACCGTTCAATACTTGTGTTATTGCGGTAAATTATCAACTGGTACTTGCTGATTTGTTTTGATCAAGATTCACTTCTAATGTTTAAATATATTCCTCGATATAATCGTTAATAAATGGACATCCCAGTATTTTAATAATTGCGCTATCGCGGTACACTGTCGACTCAAAGATGCCAATTTGTTTCGATTACGAGTCATTTCTGCTATTTAAATATACCGCTCCGTATAAGCCCATATAACATTTTGCGTTGACCGTTCAATACTTGTGTTATTGCGGTAAATTATCAACTTGTATTTGCCGATTTGTTTTTATCAACATTCATACCTGTTATTTGAAGATATACCCCTTAATATTCGCACATAAATTGATATCTCTGGATTTTAATAATTGCGTTAAGGCGGTACACTGTCAACTCAAACATGCCGATTTGTTTCGATTACGAGTCATTTCTGCTATTTAAATATACCGCTCCGTATAAGCCCATATAACATTTTGCCTTGACCGTTCAATACTTGTGTTATTGCGGTAAATTATCAACTTGTATTTGCCGATTTGTTTTGATCAAGATTCATACCTGTTATTTGAAGATATATCCCGTTATATTCGCACATAAATTGATATCTCAGGATTAAAATAATTGTGTTATCGCGAAACACTGTCAACTCAAACATGCCGATTTGTTTCGATTACGAGTCATTTCTGCTATTTAAATATAGCGCTCCGTATAAGCCCATATAACATTTTTCGTTGACCGTTCAATGCTTGTGTTATTGCGTAAATTATCAACTTGTATTTGCCGATTTGTTTTGATCAAGATTCATACCTGTTATTTGAAGATATACCCCGTTATATTCGCACATAAATTAATATCTCAGGATTTTAATAATTGCGTTATCGCGGTACACTGTCAACTCAAACATGTCGATTTGTTTCGATTAAGGGTCCTTTCCGCTCTTTAAATAAAGCGCTCCGTATAAGCCCATATGACATTTTGCGTTGACCTTTCAATACTTGTGTTATTGCGGTAAATTATCAACTTGTATTTGCCGATTTGTTTTGATCAAGATTCATACCTGTTATTTGAAGATATACCCCGTTATATTCGCACATAAATTGATATATCAGGATTAAAATAATTGCGTTATCGCGGTACACTGTCAACTTTATTATGACGAGTTGTTTCGAATACGGGTCATTTCTGCCATTTAAATATAGCGCTACGTATAAGCCCATATAACATTTTGCGTTGACCGTTCGATGCTTGCGTTATTGCGGTAAGTTATCAACTTGTATTTGCCGATTTGTTTTGATCAAGATTCATACCTGTTATTTGCAGATATGCCCGTTATATTCGCATAAATTGATATATCAGATTTTAACTATTTGCGTTATCGCGGTACACTGTCAACTCAAACATGCCGATTTGTTTCGATTACGGGTCATTTCTGCTATTTAAATATAGCGCTCCGTATAAGCCCATATAACATTTTGCGTTGACCGTTCAATACTTGTGTTATTGCGGTAAATTATTAACTTGTATTTGCCGATTTGTTTTGATCAAGATTCATACCTGTTATTTGAAGATATACCCGTTATATTCGCACATAAATTGATATCTCAGGATTTTAATAATTGCGTTATCGCGGTACACTGTCAACTCAAACATGCCGATTTGTTTCGATTACGGGTCATTTCTGCTATTAAAATATAGCGCTCCGTATAAGCCCATATAACATTTTGCGTTGACCGTTCAATACTTGTGTTATTGCGGTAAATTATCAACTTGTATTTGCCGATTTGTTTTGATCAAGATTCATACCTGTTATTTGAAGATGTACCCCGTTATATTCGCATACAAATTAATATCTCTGGATTTTAATAATTGCGTTATCGCGGTACACTGTCAACTCAAACATGCCGATTTGTTTCGATTACGGGTCATTTCTGCTATTTAAATATAGCGCTCCGTATAAGCCCATATAACATTTTGCGTTGACCGTTCAATACTTGTGTTATTGCGGTAAATTATCAACTTGTATTTGCCGATTGGTTTTGATCAAGATTCATACCTGTTATTTGAAGATATACCCCGTTATATTCGCACATAAATTGATATCTCAGGATTTTAATAATTGCGTTATCGCGGTACACTGTCAACTCAAACATGCCGATTTGTTTCGATTACGGGTCATTTCTGCTATTTAAATATAGCGCTCCGTATAAGCCCATATAACATTTGCGTTGACCGTTCAATGCTTGTGTTATTGCTTTAAATTATCAACTTTTACTTGCCGATTTGTTTTGATCAAGATTCATACCTGTTATTTGAAGATATACCCCGTTATATTCGCACATAAATTGATATCTCTGGATTTTAATAATTGCGTTATCGCGGTACACTGTCAACTCAAACATGCCGATTTGTTTCGATTACGAGTCATTTCTGCTATTTAAATATAGCGCTCCGTATAAGCCCATATAACATTTTGCCTTGACCGTTAAATGCTTGTGTTATTGCTTTAAATTATCAACTTTTACTTGCCGATTTGTTTTGATCAAGATTCATACCTGTTATTTGAAGATATACCCCGTTATATTCGCACATAAATTGATATCTCTGGATTTTAATAATTGCGTTATCGCGGTACACTGTCAACTCAAACATGCCGATTTGTTTCGATTACGAGTCATTTCTGCTATTTAAATAAAGCGCTCCGTATAAGCCCATATAACATTTTGCGTTGACCGTCAAATGCTTGTGTTATTGCTTTAAATTATCAACTTTTACTTGCCGATTTGTTTTGATCAAGATTCATACCTGTTATTTGAAGATATACCCCGTTATAATCGAACTTAAATTGGTATCTCTGGATTTTAATAATTGAGTTATCGCGGAACACTGTCACCTCAAACATGCCGATTTGTTTAAATTACGAGTCATTTCTGCTATTTAAATAAAGAGCTCCGTTTAAGCCCATATAAAATTTTGCGTTGACCGTTCAATGCTTGTATTGCTTTAAATTATCAACCTTATTTGCCGATTTGTTTTGATCAAGATTCATACCTGTTATTTGAAGATATACCCGTTATATTCGCACTTAAATTGATATATCAGGATTAAGATAATTGCGTTATCGCGGTACACTGTCAACTCAAACATGCCGATTTGTTTCGATTACGAGACAAAGGGTCATTTCTGCTATTTAAATATAGCGCTCCGTATAAGCCCATATGACATTTTGCGTTGACCGTTCAATACTTGTGTTATTGCGGTAAATTATCAACTTGTATTTGCCGATTTGTTTTGATCAAGATTCATACCTGTTATTTGAAGATATCCCGTTATATTCGCACATAAATTGATATCTCAGGATTTTAATAATTGAGTTATCGCGGAACACTGTCAACTCAAACATGCCGATTTGTCTCGATTACGAGTCTTTTCTGCTATTTAAATATAGCGCTCCGTATAAGCCCATATAACATTTTGCGTTGACCGTTCAATACTTGTGTTATTGCGGTAAATTATCAACTTGTATTTGCCGATTTGTTTTGATCAACATTCATACCTGTTATTTGAAGATATACCCCTTAATATTCGCACATAAATTGATATCTCTGGATTTTAATAATTGCATTAAGGCGATACACTGTCAACTCAAACATGCCGATTTGTTTCGATTACGAGTCATTTCTGCTATTTAAATAAAGCGCTCCGTATAAGCCCATATAACATTTTGCGTTGACCGTCAAATGCTTGTGTTATTGCAGTAAATTATCAACTTGTATTTGCCGATTTGTTTTGATCAAGATTCATACCTGTTATTTGAAGATATACCCCGTTATATTCGCACTTAAATTGATATCTCTGGATTTTGATAATTGAGTTATCGCGGAACACCGTCGACTCAAACATGCCGATTTGTTTCGATTACGAGTCATTTCTGCTATTTAAAAATAGCGCTCCGTATAAGCCCATATAACATTTTGCGTTGACCGTTCAATGCTTGTGTTATTGCGGTAAATTATCAACTTGTATTTGCCGATTTGTTTTGATCAAGATTCATACCTGTTATTTGAAGATACACCTCGTTATATTCGCACATAAATTTATATCTCTGGATTTTAATAATTGCGTTATCGCGGTACACTGTCAACTCAAACATGCCGATTTGTTTCGATTACGAGTCTTTTCTGCTATTTAAATATAGCGCTCCGTATAAGCCCATATAATATTTTGCCTTGACCGTTCAATACTTGTGTTATTGCGGTAAATTATCAACTTGTATTTTCCGATTAGTTTTTATCACTTTTACTTTTTTTGAAGATCACGCCGTTATTTTACATAAATTTATATCTCTGGTTTTAATAATTGCGTTATCGCGGTACTGTCACTCAAACATGCCAATTTGTTTTGATTACAGGTCATTTCTGCTATTTAAATATAGCGCTCCGTATAAGCCCATATAACATTTTGCCTTGACTTCAATACTTGTGTTTTGCGGTAAATTATAAACTTGTATTTGCCAATTGTTTTGGTCACGATTCTCCTGTTTTTGAAGATATACCCGTTATATTCCACTGGAATTGATATCTCTGGTTTTAATAATTGCGTTATCGCGGTACACTTCAACTCAAACATGTCGATTTGTTTCGATTAAGGGTCCTTTCCACTCTTTAAATAAAGCGCTCCGTATAAGCCCCTATAACATTTTGCGTTGACCGTCAAATACTGTTTGCAGTAAATTATCAACTTGTATTTGCCGATTTGTTTTGATCAAAGATTCATCCTGTTTTTGAAGATATACCCGTTATATTCGCATAGAATTGATATCTCTGGTTTTAATAATTGCGTTGGCGGTGGGTACACTTTCAACTCAAACATGCCGATTTGTTTCGATTGAGTCATTTCTGCTATTTAAATAAAGCGCTCCGTATAAGCCCATAAACTATTTTGCGTTGACCATAAAATGCTTGTATTGCGGTAAATTATCAACTTTTCGCCGATTTGTTTTGATCAAGATTCATACCTGTTTTTGAAATCACCCCGTTATATTCGCACATAAATTTTATATCTCTGGTTTTAATAATTGCGTTATCGCGGTCACTTCACTCAAACATGCCGATTTGTTTTCGATTACAGTCATTTCTGCTATTTATAATAGCGCTCCGTATAAACCCATATAACATTTTGCCTTGACCGTTCAATCGTTTATTGCAACCTCTTTTAAACAAAAATTTAAAAGTTTTTGATTGATCTACAAAGTCTAGTACTAGAGTTCAGCAGCACACTAATGTCTACTTCAAACGCACGCCCAATGCATGTCTTCACACCGAATACAAACCAATGTTTTCGAAACACGCTCACCCCATGCCCGCCTCACGGCCCTAATGTGTTATTTAAAGTAGTAATTTTATTTTCAGTTATTTTGCACATTTAATGTTTAATATTAAGTTTTTATTTTTTTTCATTTAAGTTGTTTTATTTAGTAAAATTGTTTAATATGTGTTATTTATTTTTTATATTAATTGTCTAAGTGAAGCCGTCTATCTTTATATTGGGTTCCACTGAAAACCAGCATTCATGGGTTGTAAAAACTCATGATTCAACATGAGGAAACCTTTTTGGTTCATTTGTCTAATATTGTTTTGTTATGCATATATATATATTTTTTTATTGACTTAATGTACCAAATAAACATTTTCTTTCTTTCTTTCTTTCTATTGCGGTAAATTATCAACTTGATTGCCGATTAGTTTTGATCAAGATTTATACCTGTTATTTGAAGATACACCCCGTTATATTCGCACATAAATTTATATCTCTGGATTTTAATAATTGCGTTATCGCGGTACACTGTCAACTCAAACATGCCGATTTGTTTTGATTACGAGTCATTTCTGCTATTTAAATATAGCGCTCCGTATAAGCCCATATAACATTTTGCCTTGACCGTTCAATACTTGTGTTATTGCGGTAAATTATAAACTTGTATTTGCCGCATTGTTTTGGTCACGATTCATACCTGTTATTTGAAGATATACCCCGTTATATTCGCACATGAATTGATATCTCTGGATTTTAATAATTGCGTTATCGCGGTACACTGTCAACTCAAACATGCCGATTTGTTTCGATTACGAGTCATTTCTGCTATTTAAATATAGCGCTCCGTATAAGCCCATATAACATTTTGCAATGACCGTTCAATGCTTGTGTTATCGCGGTAAATTATCAACTTGTATTTGCCGATTTGTTTTGATCAAGATTCATACCTGTTATTTGAAGATATACCCCGTTATATTCGCACATAAATTGATATTTCTGGATTTTAATAATAGCGTTATCGCGGTACACTGTCAACTCAAACATGCCGATTTGTTTCGATTACGAGTCATTTCTGCTATTTAAATAAAGCGCTCCGTTTAAGCCCATATAAAATTTGCGTTGACCGTTCAATGCTTGTGTTATTGCTTTAAATTATCAACTTTTACTTGCCGATTTGTTCTGATCAAGATTCATACCTGTTATTTGAAGATATACCCGTTATATTCGCACATAAATTGATATCTCTGGATTTTAATACTTGTGTTATCGCGGTACACTGTCAACTCAAACATGCCGATTTGTTTCGATTACGAGTCATTTCTGCTATTTAAATATAGCGCTCCGTATAACGTTTTGCGTTGACCGTTCAATGCTTGTGTTATTGCGGTAAATTATCAACTTGTACTTGCCGCTTTGTTTTGATCAAGATTCATACCTGTTATTTGAAGATATACCCCGTTATATTCGCACATAAATTGATATATCAGGATTAAAATAATTGCGTTATCGCGGTACACTGTCAACTCAAACATGCCGATTTGTTTCGATTACGAGTCATTTCTGCTATTTAAATATAGCGCTCCGTATAAGCCCATATAACATTTTGCGTTGACCGTTCAATGCTTGTGTTATTGCTTTAAATTATCAACTTTTACTTGCCGATTTGTTTTGATCAAGATTCATACCTGTTATTTGAAGATATACCCGTTATATTCGCACTTAAATTGATATCTCTGGATTTTAATAATTGCGTTAAGGCGGGTACACTGTCAACTCAAACATGCCGATTTGTTTCGATTACGAGTCCTTTCTGGTATTAATATTAAACGCTCTGTATAAGCCCATATAAGATTTTGCGTTTACCGTTCAATACTTGTGTTTTTGTAGTAAATTATCAACCTGTACTTGGCGATTTGTTTTGATATACTTTTATTTATCTTGTAAATACATTCCCCAATATAATCGTTTATAAATGGACATCCCAGGATTTTAATAACTGCATTATTGCGGTTTGTTGTCAACTCAAACATGCCGATTTGTTTCAATTACGATGTATTTTTGGTGTTTAAATAAAACGCTTGATATAAGCCCATATAACTGTACGCCTTGACCGTTTAATACTAGTTTTATTGCGGCAAATTATCAAATTTATCTTGCCAATTTGTTTTTATCAAGATTAATTTCTGTTGTTTAAATACATCCCTTGATAAAGTCGCTTCTAAATGGACTTCTAGGGATTTTAATAATTGCGTTATTGCGGTATATTGTCTACTCAACCAAGCCGATTTGTTTCGATTACGAGTTATTTCTGCTATTTAAATATAGCGCTCCGTATTAGGCTCTATAACTGTTTGCCTTGACCGTTCAATACTTGTGTTATTGCGATAAAATATTAACTTGTACTTGCCGATTTGTTTTGATCGAGATTCATATCTGTTGTTTTAATACATCTCTTGATATAATCGCTCATAAATTGACATCCCAGGATTTTTATAATTGCATTATTGCAGTATGTTGTCAACTCAAACATGCCAATTCGTTTGGATTATGAGTCATTTCTGCTATTTAAATATAATGCTCCGTAAAAGCCCGTATAACTGTATGCATAGACCGTTCAATACTTGTGTTATTGCGGTTAATTATCAACTTGCACTTGCCGACTTTGTTTTCATCAAGATTCATTTCTGTTGTTTAAATACATGCCTCGATATAATCGCTCATAAATCGACATCCCAGAATTTCAATAATTGCCTTATTGCGGTATACTGTCTACTCAAACATGGCGATTTGTTTCGTAAACGATTCATTTCTGGTGTTTAAATAAAACGTTCGATATAAGCCCATATAACTTTTTGCCTTGACCGTTCAATACTTGTGTTATTGCGGTAAATTATCAACTTGTATTTGCCGATTTGTTTTGATCAAGATTCATACCTGTTATTTGAAGATATACCCCTTAATATTCGCACATAAATTGATATCTCTGGATTTTAATAATTGCGTTAAGGCGGTACACTGTCAACTCAAACATGCCGATTTGTTTCGATTACGAGTCATTTCTGCTATTTAAATATACCGCTCCGTATAAGCCCATATAACATTTTGCCTTGACCGTTCAATGCTTGTATTGTGCGGTAGTATCAACTTGGATTTGCCGATTTGTTTGATCAGATTTATACCTGTTATTTTATGATATGTCCCGTTATATTCGCACGCTAAATTGATATCTCAGGTTAAAATAATTGTGTTATCGCGGAACACTGTCAACTCAAACATGCCGATTTGTTTCGATTACGAGTCATTTCTGTTATTTAAATAAAGCGCTCCGTATAAGCCCATATAACATTTTGCGTTGACCGTTCAATGCTTGTGTTATTGCGGTAAATTATCAACTTGTATTTGCCGATTTGTTTTGATCAAGATTCATACCTGTTATTTGAAGATATACCCCGTTATATTCGCGAATAAATTAATATCTTAGGATTTTAACAATTGCGTTATCGCGAAACACTGCCAACTCAAACATGTCCATTTGTTTCGATTAAGGGTCCTTTCCGCTCTTTAAATAAAGCGCTCCGTATAAGCCCATATGACATTTTGCGTTGACCGTTCAATACTTGTGTTATTGCGGTAAATTATCAACATGTATTTGCCGATTTGTTTTGATCAAGATTCATACCTGTTATTTGAAGATATACCCGTTATATTCGCACATAAATTGATGTCTCAGATTAAAATAATTGTGTTATCGCGGTACACTGTCAACTCAAACATGCCGATTTGTTTCGATTACGGGTCATTTCTGCTATTTAAATATAGCGCTCCGTATAAGCCCATATAACATTTTGCGTTGACCGTTCAATACGTGTGTTATTGCGGTAAATTATCAACTTGTATTTGCCGATTTGTTTTGATCAAGATTCATACCTGTTATTTGAAGATATACCCCGTTATATTCGCACATAAATTGATATCTCAGGATTAAAATAATTGCGTTATCGCGGTACACTGTCAACTCAAACATGCCGATTTGTTTCGATTACGGGTCATTTCTGCTATTTAAATATAGCGCTCCGTATAAGCCCATATAACATTTTGCGTTGACCGTTCAATACTTGTGTTATTGCGGTAAATTATCAACTTGTATTTGCCGATTTGTTTTGATCAAGATTCATACCTGTTGTTTGCAGATGTGCCAGTAATATCCGCACTAAATTAATATCCATGGTTTTAATAATTGCGTTATCGCGGTACACTGTCAACTCAAACATGCCGATTTGTTTCGATTACGGGTCATTTCTGCTATTTAAATATAGCGCTCCATATAAGCCCATATAACGTTTTGCGTTGACCGTTCAATACTTGTGTTATTGCGTAAATTATCAACTTGTATTTGCCGATTTGTTTTAATCAAAAATTCATACCTGTTATTTGAAGATATACCCGTTATATTCGCACATAAATTGATATCTCAAGATTTTAATAATTGCGTTATCGCGGTACACTGTCAACTCAAACATGCCGATTTGTTTCGATTACGGGTCATTTCTGCTATTTAAATATAGCGCTCCGTATAAGCCCATATAACGTTTTGCAATGACCGTTCAATACTTGTGTTATTGCTGAAAATTATCAACTTTTACTTGCCGATTTGTTTTGATCAAGATTCTACCTGTTATTTGAACACTTATACCCGTTATATTCGCACATAAATTGATATCTCTGGATTTTAATACTTGTGTTATCGCGGTACACTGTCAACTCAAACATGCCGATTTGTTTTCGATTACGAGTCATTTCTGCTATTGAAATATAGCGCTCCGTATAAGCCCTATATAACATTTTGCGTTGACCGTTCAATGCTTGTGTTATTGCTTTAAAATATCAACTTTTACTTTCCGATTTGTTTTGATCAAGATTCATACCTGTTATTTGAAGATATACCCTTAATATTCGCACATAAATTGATATCTCTGGATTTTAATAATTGCGTTATCGCGGTACACTGTCAACTCAAACATGCCGTTTGTTTCGATTACGAGTCATTTCTGCTATTTAAATATAGTGCTCCGTATAAGCCCATATAACATTTTGCGTTGACCGTTCAATACTTGTGTTATTGCGGTAAATTATCAACTTGTATTTGCCGATTTGTTTTGATCAAGATTCATACCTGTTATTTGAAGATACACCCCGTTATATTCGCACATAAATTAATATCTCTGGATTTTAATAATTGCGTTATCGCAGTACACTGTCAACTCAAACATGCCGATTTGTTTCGATTACGAGTCATTTCTGCTATTTAAATATAGCGCTCCGTATAAGCCCATATAACATTTTGCCTTGACCGTTCAATACTTGTGTTATTGCGGTAAATTATCAACTTGTATTTGCCGATTAGTTTTGATCAACATTCATACCTGTTATTTGAAGATACACGCCGTTATATTTGCACATAAATTTATATCTCTGGATTTAATAATTGCGTTATCGCGGTCCACTGTCAACTCAAACATGCCGATTTGTTTCGATTACGAGTCATTTCTGCTATTTAAATAAAGCGCTCCGTATAAGCCCATATGACATTTGCGTTGACCTTTTCAAAACTTGTGTTATTGCGGTAAATTATCAACTTGTATTTGCTGATTTGTTTTAATCAACATTCCATTACCTGTTATTTGAAGATATACCCGTTATATTCGCACATAGAATTGATATATCAGGATTATAATAATTGCATTATCGCGGTACACTTTCAACTCAAACATGCCGATTTGTTTCGATTACGAGTCATTTCTGCTATTTAAATATAGCGCTCCGTATAAGCCCATATAAAATTTGCGTTGACCGTTCAATACTTGTGTTATTGCGGTAAATTATAAACTTGTATTTGCCGAATTGTTTTGGTCACGATTCATACCTGTTATTTGAAGATATACCCCGTTATATTCGCACATAAATTGATATCTCTGGATTTTAATAATTGCGTTATCGCGGTACACTGTCAACTCAAACATGCCGATTTGTTTCGATTACGAGTCATTTCTGCTATTTAAATATAGCGCTCCGTATAAGCCCATATAACATTTTGCGTTGACCGTTCAATGCTTGTGTTATTGCGGTAAATTATCAACTTGTATTTGCCGATTTGTTTTTGATCAAGATTCATACCTGTTATTAAGATAACCGATATTCGCACATAAATTAATATCTCAAGTTTTAACAATTGCGTTATCGCGGTACCTGCCAACTCAAACATGTCGATTTGTTTCGATTGGTCCTTTCCGCTCTTTAAATAAAACGCTCCGTATAAGCTCATATAACATTTTGCGTTGACCGTTCAATACTTGTGTTGTGCGGTATATTATCAACATGTATTTGCCGATTGTTTTTGATCAAGATTCATACCTGTTATTTGAATATATATCCCGTTATATTCGCACATAAATTGATGTCTCAGATTAAAATAATTGTGTTATCGCGATACACTGTCAACTCATACATGCTGATTTGTTTCGATTACGGGTCATTTCTGCTATTTAAATATAGCGCTCCGTATAAGCCCATATAACATTTGCGTTGACCGTTCGATGCTTGTGATTGCGGTAAGTTATCAACTTGTATTTGCCGATTTGTTTGATCAAGATTCATACCTGTTTTTGAAGATATACCCGTTATATTCGCACATAAATTGATATATCAGGATTAAGATAATTGCGTTATCGCGGTACTGTCAACTCAAAATGACGATTTGTTTCGAATACGGTCATTTCTGCCATTTAAATATAGCGCTCCGTATAAGCCCTATAACATTTGCGTTAACCGTTCAATACTTGTGTTATTGCTTTAAATTATCACTTTACTTGCCGATTTGTTTTAATCAAGATTCATACCTGTTTTGAAGATATACCCGTTATATTCGCACTAAATTGATAACTCGGGATTTTAATTATTGCGTTAAGGCAGTACACTGTCAACTCAAACATGCCGATTTGTTTCGATTACGAATCCTTTCTGGTATTTATATTAAACGCTCTGTATAAGCCCATATAAGTTTTGCGTTTACCGTTCAATACTGTGTTATTGCGGCAAATTATAAACTTGTATTTGCCGAATTGTTTTGGTCAGTTCTACCTGTTGTTTGAAGATATACCCGTTATATTCGCATGATTGATATCTCTGGTTTTAATAATTGCGTTATCGCGGTCACTGTCAACTCAAACATGCCGGTTGTCTCGATCACGAGTCATTTCTGCTATTTAAATATAGCGCTCGTATAAGCCCATATAACATTTGCAATGACCGTTCAATGCGTGTTATCGCGGTAAATTATCAACTGTATTTGCCGATTTGTTTGATCAGATTCATACCTGTTATTCGAAGATATCCCGTTATATTCGCACATAAATTGACATTTCTAGTTTAATAATAGCGTTATCGCGGTACACTGTCACCTCAAACATGCCGATTTGTTTAAATTACGAGTCATTTCTGCTATTTAAATAAAGAGCTCCGTTTAAGCCCATATAAAATTTTGCGTTGACCGTTCAATGCTTGTGTTATTGCTTTAAATTATCAACTTTTACTTGCCGATTTGTTTTGATCAAGATTCATACCTGTTATTTGAGATATACCCCGTTATATTCGCACTTAAATTGATATCTCTGGTTTTTATAAATTGCGTTATCGCGGTACACTGTCAACTCAAACATGCCGATTTGTTTCGATTACGAGTCATTTCTGCTATTTAAACACTAGCGCTCCGTATAACTTTTGCAATGACCGTTCAAGTCTTGTGTTGTGCCTAATTATCAACTTTTACTTGCCGATTTGTTTTAATCAAGATTCATACCTGCTGTTTGAAGATATACCCGTTATTTCGCACATAAATTGATATATCAGGATTAAAATAATTGCGTTATCGCGTACACTGTCAACTCAAACATGCCGTTTGTCTCGATCACGGAGTCATTTCTGCTATTTAAATATAGCGCTCCGTATAAGCCCATATAACATTTTGCATTGACCGTTCAATGCTTGTGTTATTGCGGTAAATTATCAACTGTATTTGCCGATTTGTTTTGATCAAGATTCATACCTGTTATTTGAAGATATACCCCGTTATATTCGCACATAAATTGATATCTCTGGATTTTAATAATTGCGTTATCGCGGTACCTGTCAGCTCAAACGTGCCGATTTGTCTCGATTACGAGTCATTTCTGCTATTTAAATATAGCGCTCCGTATAAGCCCATATAACATTTTGATGACCGTTCAATGCTTGTTATCGCTGTAAATTATCAACTTGTTTTGCCGATTTGTTTAATCAACATTCATACCTGTTGTTGAAGATATACCCTTAATATTCCTTGCATAAATTGATATCTCTGGATTTTAAGCATTGCGTTAAGGCGGTACACTGTCAACTTAAACATGCCGATTTGTTTCGATTACGAGTCATTTCTGCTATTTAAATAAATCGCTCCCTATAAGCCCATATAATATTTTGAGTTGACCGTCAAATGCTTTTGTTATTGCTTTAAATTATCAACTTTTACTTGCCGATTTGTTTTGATCAAGATTCATACCTGTTATTTGAAGATATACCCCGTTATATTCGCACTTAAATTGCTATCTCTGGATTTTGATAATTGAGTTATCGGAACACCGTCGACTCAAACATGCCGATTTGTTTCGATTACGAGTCATTTCTGCTATTTAAATAAAGAGCTCCGTATAAGACCATAAACTATTTTGCGTTGACCATAAAATGCTTGTGTTATTGCAGTAAATTATCAACTTTTGCCTTGCATTTGTTTTGATCAAGATTCATACCTGTTATTTGAAGATATACCCGATATATTCCATAAATTGATATCTCAGTTTTAATACTTGTGTTATCGCGGTACACTGTCAACTCAAACATGCCGATTTGTCTCGATCACGAGTCATTTCTGCTATTTAAATAAGCGCTCCGTATAATTCTATATAACATTTTGCATACCGTTCAATGCTTGTGTTATCGCGGTAAATTATCAACTTGATTTGCCGATTTGTTTTGATCAAGATTCATACCTGTTATTTGAAAATAAACCCGTTATATTCGCACATAAATTAATATCTCAGTTTTAACAATTGCGTTATCGCGCGGTACCTGCCAACTCAAACATGCCGATTTGTCTCGATTACGAGTCATTTCTGCTATTTAAATAAAGCGCTCCGTATAAGCCATATAACATTTGCGTTGACCGTTCAATACTTGTGTTATTGCGGTAAATTACCAACTTGTATTTGCCGATTTGTTTTGATCAACATTCATACCTGTTATTTGAAGATATACCCCTTAATATTCGCACATAAATTGATATCTCTGGATTTTAATAATTGCGTTAAGGCGATACACTGTCAACTCAAACATGCCGATTTGTTTCGATTACGAGTCATTTCTGCTATTTAAATAAAGCGCTCCGTATAAGCCCATATAACATTTTGCGTTGACCGTCAAATGCTTGTGTTATTGCAGTAAATTATCAACTTTTACTTGCCGATTTGTTATGATCAAGATTCATACCTGTTATTTGAAATACACCGTTATATTCGCACTAAATTTATATCTCTGGATTTTAATAATTGCGTTATCGCGTTGCCTGTCAACTCAAACATGCCGATTTGTTTCGATTACGAGTCATTTCTGCTATTTAAAAATAATTGCTCCGTATAAGCCCATATAACATTTGCCTTGACCGTTCACTACTTGTGTTATTGCGGTTAATTATCAACTTGTTTTGCCGATTAGTTTTATCAACTTTTATACCTATTATTTGAAGATACACCCGTTATATTCGCATAAATTTATATCTCAGGATTTTAATAATTGCGTTATCGCTGTTTACTGTCAACTCAAACATGCCGATTTGTTTCGATTACGAGTCATTTCTGCTATTTAAATATAGCGCTCCGTATAAGCCCATATAACATTTGCCTTGACCGTTCCTCTGTGTTGTTGCGGTAAATTAAAACTTGTTTTGCCGAATTGTTTTGGTCACGATTCATACCTGTTGTTGAAGATATACCCGTTATATTCGCACATAATTGATATCTCGGATTTTAATAATTGCGTTATCGCGGTCACTTCCTCAAACATGCCGATTTGTCTCGATCACGAGTCATTTCTGCTATTTAAATATAGCGCTCCGTAAAGTCCATATAACATTTTGCAATGACCGTTTTAATCTTGTTATCGCGGTAAATTATCAACTTGTATTGCCGATTTGTTTTGATCAAGATTCATCCTGTTTTTGAAGATACACCCGTTATTTCGCCAAATTAATATCTCCAGGTTTTAACAATTGCGTTATCGCGGTACAGTGCCAACTCAAACATGTCGATTTGTTTCGATTAAGGTTCCTTTCCACTCTTTTAAGCGCTCCGTATAACCATATGCATTTGCGTTGACCTTTCAATACTTGTGTTTTGCGGTAAATTATCAACTGTATTTGCTGGTTGTTTAAATCAACATTAATACCTGTTATTTGAAGATATACCCTTTATTTCGCACATAAATTGATATCTCCTGTTTTAATAATTGCATTATCGCGGTACGCTGTCAGCTCAAACATGCCGATTTGTTTCGATTACGGGTCATTTCTGCTATTAAAATAAGCGCTCCGTATAAGCCATATAACATTTTGCAATGACCGTTCAGCTGTGTTTTGCTTTACATTATCAACTTTTGCACCGATTTGTTTTGATCGATTCATACTTGTTTTTGAACATATACCCCGTTATATTCGCATAAATTGATATCTCTGGATTTTAATACTTGTGTATCGTGGTACCTGTCAACTCAAACATGCCGATTTGTTTCGATTACGAATCATTTCTGCTATTTAAATATACCGCTCCGTATAAGCCATATAACATTTTGTGTTGACCGTCAAATGCTTTTTTATTGCTTTAAATTATCAACTTTTACTTCTGATTTGTTTTTGATCAAAATTCATATCTGTTATTTGAAGATATACCCGTTATATTCGCACATAAAATGATATCTCCGGATTTTAATACTTGTGTTTATCCGGTACACTGTCACTCAAACATGCCGATTTGTTTCAATTACAGGTCATTTTCTGCTTTATAAATAAGCGCTCCGTATAAGCCATATAACATTTTGCGTTGACCGTCAAATCTTTTGTTATTGTTTTAAATTATCAACTTTTACTTGCCGAATTTGTTTTGATCAAGATTCATACCTGTTGTTGAAGATATACCCCGTTATATTCGCATTAATTGATATATCATGATTAAAATAATTGCGTTATCGCGTACCTGTCAACTCAAATATGCAGTTGTTTCGAATACGGGTCATTTCTGCCATTTAAATATAGCGCTACGTATAAGCCCATATAACATTTGCGTTGACCGTTCATGCGTTTGTTGCGGTAAGTTATCAACTTGTATGGCGCTCGTATAAGCCCATATGACATTTGCGTTGACCTTTCAATACTTGTGTTATTCGGAAATTATCAACTTATTTGCCTTTGGATCAAATTCTCCTGTTATTTGAGATACCCGTTATATTCGCATAAATTGATATCATGATTAAAATAATTGCGTTATCGCGGTTTA